>OZ014521.1:343757515-346499352 GCA_963966055.1 Lathyrus aphaca
TTTCTGAAGAAGGCTGATTCTGAAAGAAGCTTGATCCTTTTGAAACTTACCAGTGATACAGACGAATTCAGCATGCAGTTGTTCGCTTATTCCCTTATTTTGCATGGATCGCCCTTTCGGGTTTTCAATCCATCGGGACACCCATTTTTGCCTGAGTCGTCCAATGCGGCTTTTCAACTCAGCGGGTGTACATTTTTTTTTGTTCATTTTCCCTTATTTTTGCCCGAGTCTTTTATTCTGTTTTTGACTCGCCGGGATGCCCTATTTTTGCCTGGACTTACATTCTGTTTTTGTGTCCAGCGGGTCATTTTATGCGAAGTATTTTTTAACTGCATCTGAATTCACAGGGGACGGGAAGTCTTCACCATCCATAGTGCTGAGCATGAGTGCTCCACCCGAGAAAACTTTCCTTACTACGAATGGTCCTTCATAGTTTGGAGTCCACTTGCCCCTGTGGTCTGTATGCGGAGGGAGGATTCTTTTCAGCACAAGATCCAATACTTGGTACTCTCGGTGCCTGACTTTCTGATCGAAGGCTTTCTTCATTCTTTTCTGATACAACTGCCCATGACAAATTGCAGCCAATCTTTTCTCTTCGATCAGACTTAGTTGTTCATATCGGGATCGGACCCATTCTGCTTCGTTCAGCTTAACATCCATCAGTACCCGTAAGGAGGGTAATTCAACTTCAACAGGTAGGACTGCCTCCATACCATACACAAGCTGATACGGTGTTGCCCCAGTGGATGTTCTGATTGACGTGCGGTACCCATGCAAGGCAAACGGCAGCATCTCATGCCAGTCTTTGTAGGTGACTACCATCTTCTGCACAACCTTCTTGATATTCTTATTAGCTGCCTCAACAGCGCCATTCATCTTTGGCCTGTAAGGAGAAGAATTGTGGTGTTGGATCTTGAAGTCCCGGCATAGTTCTGCCATCATTTTGTTGTTTAAGTTGGAACCATTATCAGTAATGATTCGCTCGGGAACTCCGTATCGACAGATGATGTCTCTTTTCAGAAACCTGGCTACCACTTGCCTTGTAACGTTTGCATACGAAGCTGCTTCGACCCACTTGGTGAAATAGTCAATGGCAACCAGGATGAATCTGTGGCCATTTGAAGCAGTCGGTTCAATTTTACCAATCATATCAATGCCCCACATAGCAAAGGGCCAGGGTGAAGACATCACATTCAAAGGATTGGGAGGCACATGCACCTTATCCGCATAAATATGGCATTTATGGCATTTTCTGGCGTAAGCACAACAGTCAGCATCCATTGTGATCCAGTAATAACCTGATCTTAGTAACTTCTTGGCCATTGCATGTCCTCCAGCATGGGTACCAAAGGACCCTTCGTGCACTTCATGCATTAACAAGTCTGCTTCTGTTCTGTCAACGCATCTGAGGAGTACCATATCAAAGTTTCTCTTGTACAGGGAACCATTGGTGTTCAGAAAGAAACTACCAGCAAGCCTTCTCAAAGTCTTCTTATCATTGGAAGATGCCCCGGGTGGGTATGTTTGATCCTCCAAGAAGCACTTAATGTCATGGAACCAAGGCTTATCATCTTTAACAACATCTGTTGCGAACACATATGCTGGTCTGTCAAGTCTGGACACTGAAATCTGAGGTACAAAGTTGGCAGCTTGAACTTTGATCAGGGATGAAATGGTGGCCAGAGCATCTGCAAACTGATTCTCGTCCCACGGAATATACTCAAGCTTGACTATTGTAAAGAAAGTCAATAACCTCCTTGTATAATCCCTGTAAGGTATCACATGATCCTGATGTGTGTACCATTTGCCGTTGGTTTGATTAACTACCAGAGCTGAATCTCCGAATACAGTCAATGTTTTGATCCTGAGGTCAATGGCTTCCTCAAGACCCATAATGCAAGCTTCGTATTCAACTTCGTTGTTAGTGCAGCTAAAGGTGAGTTTTGCCGAGAAAGGCATGTGAACTCCTTTAGGTGTAATGAGTACTGCACCAACACCACGACCATTCATATTAACAGCCCCATCAAACATCATGGTCCATTCTTCTTCCGGGTCAGGCCCTTCAGTGTGAATAGGCTCTTCATGATCTTTTTCTTTTATGAACATGATGTCTTCATCAGGGAAGTCAAATCTCATAGGCTGGTAATCATCAATAGGTTGCTCAGCAAGATATTCAGACAATACACTGCCCTTGATGGCTTTCTGAGAAGTGTATTGGATGTCATATTCTGTGAGGATCATCTGCCATCTTGCAACCCGTCCGGTAAGAGCTGGCTTCTCAAAAATGTACTTAACTGGATCCATCTTTGAGATCAATAAAGTAGTGTGGGTCAACATATACTGCCTTAGTCGGCGAGCAGCCCACGCTAAAGCACAGCAAGTTTTCTCGAGCAGTGAATAACGTTGTTCACAGTCGGTAAACTTTTTGCTTAGGCAGTAAATTGCATACTCTTTTCGACCAGACTCGTCATGCTGGCCCAGCACACACCCCATCGACTCTTCTAATACTGTCAAGTACATGATTAGAGGTCTTCCTTCCACTGGAGGCATAAGGATTGGAGGCTCTTGTAAGTATTCCTTGATCTTGTTAAAAGCCTTCTGGCAGTCTTCGTTCCACCTGACCGTTTGTTCTTTTCTTAACAGCTTGAACAAGGGCTCACAGGTTGCCGTAAGGTGAGATATGAACCGTGAAATGTAGTTCAATCGTCCTAAGAACCCTCGAACTTCTTTTTCTGACTTTGGTGCAGGCATTTCTTGAATGGCTTTGACTTTATCAGGGTCAACTTCAATCCCTTTCTCGCTTACAATAAAGCCCAGCAGCTTACCAGATCGCACCCCGAATGTGCACTTGTTGGGGTTCAACTTCAGTTGGTACTTCCTCAGACGCTTGAATAACTTCAACAGATTTACCAGGTGGTCTTCTTCAGTGAGGGACTTGGCAATCATGTCATCCACATAACATTCGATTTCTTTATGGATCATATCGTGGAATAATGTCACCATAGCCCGTTGATATGTCGCACCAGCATTCTTCAGCCCGAATGGCATCACCTTGTAACAGAACATGCCCCAGGGTGTGATGAAGGTTGTCTTCTCCATGTCTTCAGGTGACATCTTGATCTGATTGTATCCTGAAAATCCGTCCATGAAGGAGAACACCGAGAACTGAGCCGTATTAGCAACCAATACATCAATGTGAGGTAATGGGAAGTCATCTTTTGGGCTGGCTCTGTTCAGATCCCGGTAGTCCACACACATCCTCACCTTGCCGTCTTTCTTAGGCACAGGTACAATATTAGCAACCCACGGTGGATAGCTAGTTACAGCAAGGAATCCGGCGTCCCACTGCTTTTGCACCTCTTCCTTGATCTTCATTGCCATATCTGGACGAGTACGGCGCAGCTTCTGTTTAACTGGCGGGCAATCCTCTCTTAAAGGCAGCTTGTGCATAACAATATCGGTGTCCAACCCTGGCATATCTTGATAAGACCAAGCAAACACGTCCACATATTCTTGAAGCAGGTCAATCAGTTGTTTCTTCGCTGAGTCTTGTAAGCAGGCCCCGATTTTAACTTCTTTCACATCTTCATCTGTACCAAGATTAATCGTTTCGACCTCCTCCTGATGAGGAGTGATAACCTTCTCCTCTTGTCTCAAAAATCTGGCTAGCTCTTCAGGAAGCTCGTAATCTTCTTCAACCCCTTCATCAGCTTGATTAATTGGATTGTAAAAGTCATACGAAGTCATAGCCATGCTGTTGTCAGTGCGGTCTGGAAGGCACTCTCTGCAAGGGTTCAGTTTGTTCATTTTAGTGATTGATTTTAATCTTGTTTAAAAAGAGTGAAATGAAGTTATCATTTTGAAAACATCGCCATTTATTTTTGTACAAAAAGAAAAATGGAAAAACAGTGAGCGGAAAAGAAAAACGACTCATTTGCAAAAGATGTCTGATATTTCATTGATTAATCTTGTTGCACAAAATTACAGATGGCCCGATTACAAAATGAGTCTTGTCATCTTGGGCAAGATGCAAGACTTGATGCATGCTTAAAATATACAGGAAATAATAATTACTCTGCAGGAGTAACCCTTATAATTTCCTGGGAAGACCTGTTTGAGATACGACTCCCCGGGATCCTTGGACGTATCCATCTCTCCAGGTTGCGCTCATCTTCCGACTCATCTTCCAAATTGTTTACGGCATCTGGGGCGAGCATCCCCTCACTGACAAAATTGGGCTCTTTAGCAGCCTCTGCTTGATCTTGTTGAGTTGGTTTGTAACCCAACCCAAATCTATCCTCCTTCTTCTCTATAGGCAGCAACTTGCCCCAGCCTTGGGCAATCCCTTCTTCAACAACCTTCCGGGCTTGTTGATAAGATGTCATTGAGGTTCCAGGTACAGCAGATGTTTCATTTATGTTCAAGGCCTCAAACCCTTGACTCATCGTTTCGTGGATCTCCCCATCCATCTCAATGTATTTGTATGTAGCCAGATGGCTAACAAAAATATCTTCCTCTCCACAAATAGTAACGACTTGGCCCTCCCACTCGAATTTTAACTTCTGGTGAAGGGTAGACGTAATTGCGCCAACGGCATGAATCCATGGTCTACCCAACAAACAGCTGTAGGCCGGATGAATGTCCATCACGTAGAAGGTCGTTTTGAAAGTTTGTGGGCCAATCGTTATAGGCAACTCAATTTCTCCCAGAACTGATCTCTTAGAACCGTCGAAGGCTCTCACTACCAAGTTACTGGGGCGTAATGTCAATCCTTCGTACTCCAGCTTCACTAGGGCTTTTTTAGGTAAGACATTGAGGGATGATCCTGTGTCTACCAGTACATGGGAAAGAACTGCACCCTTACACTCCATGGTAATGTGCAAAGCCTTGTTGTGACTGCGGCCTTCCGAAGTCAAATCAGTGTTGGTAAATCCTAGTCCATTACTAGCGTTAACATTTCCAACTACAGCTTCCAACTGATTGACGGTAATCTCCTCTGGCACATAAGCTGCGTGCAAGACTTTTAGTAGTGCATTCCGATGAGCCTCGGAGCACATAAGCAATGATAGAATGGAGATCTTGGAAGGCGTCTGGTGAAGCTGGTCTACTATCTTGTAATCACTTTTCTTGATGATTCTCATGAATTCATCAACCTCTTGATCAAAAGGGGTTTTCGAAGCTTCCCTAACAACTTGATCTTCTTGCACCGTGCTCTTCCCTTTTGCCTTGGCAGCAGCTTCTGCTTCGGCACTGGGTCTTGGAATTTGCGGGGCAAAGAGACGTCCGCTTCGAGTGAAGCCTCCGCCTCCCCCCACATTGTCTATTTGTGGTGAAGAAGTTGATGATTCAAGAGTGATTTTCTGTCCTTCGCAGTATAGATCGGAGCCGTAATGCCAAGGGATGGCATTACTGCTTTCATAAGGTACTGGCCCAGGCACCGTGATAATGACTGGACTGATAGCAGCTGCAGAAGGGACCATGATAGTATATGGGTCATAGTATATTGTGACTGGTGCTCTGGTAGGAGTGACATTTTGTGAGTTGTAGGCAGAATCATTTGCAGGATCATAATAAATTGTAACCGTTGAGATACTTTCATTATTTGTTGTTGATGTTGTAGGAGGCACTGTTGACTGGATGAGTGTTGCTGTTGTAGGAGATTCTGAATGAAGGGGTGCTGAAGTTGTAGAAGGGATGTTTGTTGATATTTGGTCCGTTGAAGTGACAGACGAAGCATTTGTTGATGAAACTGAAGAGTTGTTTGGAATTATTGTTGCTGCAGTTGTAGGAGATTCTGGAACTGTTGTTAAGGAGATTGCTGGATTAGTAGGTATTGATGTTGTGATTTGAAGCAGGCCACTCTGGATGAGACCATCTATGCCATCTCTCAAGTTATCACACCCATTCACTGAAATGTTGCAATAAGCACACCCTAACTCACATCCCGGGAACATTTGACATTCAAGGAGTTGAGCTTTAATCTCTACCAAGGGTGTCCGAATCTGACCCACACTGGTTATCAAGTAAGACGGCTTATCTCCCTCAATAGCATTGATTCTCGGTCCACCGTGGTTTGGCATAGGGTTCTTGTTAACATTTGGTGGTGGTGCAAAGTTTAGAGCTTTGGAATCCACTAGATCCTGCACTTTCATGTGCAAAGCTCTGCACTTCTCTGTACTGTGGCCAGGTGCATTTGAGTGAAAAGCACATTTGGCGCTGGCGTCATAATTTCTGGGTAAACTGGCAGGATCTGGAGGTGCCAATGTCCTTAGCTCAACCAGGTTGAGTTTCAGAAGTTGTGGCAGTAATGTGGCATAGGGCATAGGGATTGGATCAATCACCCTATTGGCCTGAGAAGGTCTCTGTTGAAATGGTCTTTGCTGATTGTTGCTGTTGTTGTTGTTGTTATAATTTCTCTGAGGAGGATATTGAGTTTGTTGCTGGTAGTGAGATTGTTGCTGCGGTTGGTAAGCTGGTTGTGGATGAATTGGAGCGGGAATGGTGACTGCTGCCACAGACCTATGAACATATTGGGGTCTGCCCCTGCTGGTATGGATAGCATTGGTCTCACCATTTCTTCTTGGGCCCACAAAAGGCTTTCTTGTGTTGCTGGATGAGCTGGCACCATTGTCAGAAATTTTGCCCATCTTTAATAGGCTCTCAATTCTTTCTCCAGCTATAACGACATCTGCAAAGCTGGTAGAAGAAAAGGCAGCTAGCCTATCAATGTATGTCCCTTGGAGGGTGTTCATAAACATATCATCCATCTCCCTCTCTGACATGGGTGGCTGGACAGCAGCAGCAAGCTGTATCCACCTCTGGGCGTACTCCCGGAAGCTTTCCCTGGATGATTGTGACATTCCCATCAGGAGGGTCCTGTTGGGAGCCATATCCAAATTATACTGGTATTGTCTAATGAAGGCCTCAACCAGGTCTTTCCAACATATGATGGTTGCTCTAGTCAAATGAGAGTACCATTCCCTTGAAGCTCCTATTAAGCTATCCTCAAAATAAAACATCCATAGCTTTTCATCCATGGTATATGCCTTCAGCCTCCCCAGAAAAGATTGCAAGTGGGTCCGTGGACAGGAGGTTCCGTTGTACTTTTCAAAGCACGGAGGTTTAAATTTGTGGGGAATCCTGACCCCGTCCACCAAGCCCATGTCCATAACATCAAAACCCAGGGAGTTTTGAGATTCCAAGGACCTTAATTTTTCAGCAATTTCATCCAGCCTTCTGTCATAGGCCTCATCCCAAGCTCCCATCACTGTGAACTGATCTTCCTGGGGGTCTTCTTGCAGCACTCTACCTGTAGTAGCATTCCCTTGCACATTAGCAGGGATGTTGATCTCTGGATGAAGGTGGGGTCCAAATACAGGTGGGTTGATATGAGGCTGAACCCTCTCATTGTTGCTTGTCCCACCAGTCCCTAGATGGGGGTCTTCCTGAGTCTGCCTTTCTACCAAAGCTCTTAATCTCTCTTGGCTCTGTGCCAATCCATTCATCACCTCCATAAACTGAGTCATCTGATTCCTCATTTCTAATCTCTCATTGGCCATTTGGGTCCTGACCTCTGTAAGGTCCTGTTGTACCTGGTCCATCTGTATACCCGAAAGGTTGTTGCGGGTTGGATATCTGTGTGGACGGTTGAGTCGGAACACCCGACGTCGAGTAATAGTTCCTGAGCCACAACAGAGTTAGTAACAAAAAACAAAACAAACCTACAAAACAAAATAAGAGGTTAGTATGCAATGCAGTATGCTTATTTGTTTCCAAGGTATCCGGCTTGGCACTTGGTTTTGACCTTTCCAGACCCTTGAGGAAGATGCTTGTGATGTTGCTTGAAAGAAACTCAGATAAAACAAACTAATGAATATATTACAAAAAGTGAATGATACATAGTTTGTTTTTTTTACAATACATGCCCCTGAGGGATCAAAATACAACATAAGAAAAGAAAAGTACAATGAAATGAAAGCAACAACAAGCAAAAGTCAGACACCAAGACCAAATTCATCCTCCTGAACTTCCTTTAGAAGTGCTTCAGTCACAGGATCAGCTGGACGCTCTGTGAGGTTTCTGATAAGGAGATTCCTGGTAGCAACAGCTGCAGTTAGCTTCTTGTGTCGACTCTGGTCTTTTGACCTCTTCACACCGGCCCTAATCTTCAACTCTGAGATCTCTCTCTGGGCTGCTAGCAGGGCTTCCTGTTGCTCCTTAGCACTAGCCTCCAACTGCTCAACCTTGTCCTGAGTCCTCTTATCTTCCTGAGTACGGGCTTCGGTGATCCTGACCCACCTAGCTTGACTCTCTTTCAGATACAAATCAGTCCTGGCCTTCTGGAACTGAGCCTCCTTGCAGGCATTCTTCAAGATCTGCTCTCCAGCCCTTAACTTCTTGATGTAGTCCTCTGACTTCTCAATCCTGGCTAGATGCTCCACCTTTAGCTTTTCCAACCTTTCAATGTCCAGCCGACCATCACTCCTCTCCCAGAGGGTCTTCTGTAGAGCCTGAGTCAGATTCTCATTCCTCTCTTTCAATTTCTCAAAATCCTCTAAGCTGACAGTGGCAGGAGGTGGTGTTGTGGATGGCCCAGGTGCATCCTCAATGGTGAAGGGCATCCCAGAAATTTGAGCCCTGGCATGAGACCACTCATAGTACTGAGCTGAGGCCACATTGTTGCATCTTCCCAGAATGGCCATTCCCTTGGTTTGAACATTGTCCCAAGCCCAGGATGCTTGCCTGACAATAGCTGGATTAGGCTTAATCTCACAATAAAGGGTCTCAGCCAAGTTTTGTGCTTTAGGAGTGTGGACCAATGCATAGCCCAGTTGTCTTTTGAATAGCAGAGGGTTGTAGTTGATGCAACCCTTTACTCCTATCAGGGGTACATTGGGAAACTGCCCACAACTGGTAATGATGTCCCTGCCTTTTGTGCTCTGAGTGCACCACCTGATGTCAGCTGAGGTCAAGGCAATGAGTCTTCTAGCCCAATTCTTTTGCTGGTGAGGATTCAAGAATGCATCAGTCTTGGGCAAGTGTCTGAGCAGCCAGGTATGGAACAGGGGAGCACAGCACCTCACCAATCTTCCTCTTTGCTTTTCATTCCTTTGATGGATAGAGTAGTAGAAATCTCCCAGTAAGGTGGGCACTGGGTTCCTCAGAATGAAAAGGTGAATGGCATTCTTGCTAATGAATTTAGGCTCATCTGCAAAAAGTATGACCCCATATATGCTAAGGGCCAACAAAGCACAAACTGACTTCCACTCTCCAAAGGAGGCCTTCAGGATAGCCTGAGAAGTCAAGAAATCCAAATGTAGACCAGAGATTCCAGCTTTGGTAGTCATGTTCTGCCCAATCAGACAAGGTTCCAGATACAATGCCTTTGCCACTTCTTCATTACTTGGAAAAGCCATCTCAGGGTTGAAGGGGACTCCACCCCTGATAGGTACACCAACCAATGATGAATACTCCTCTAATAAAGGTCCCAACTGAAAATATTGAAAAGTGAAACACCTCAGAGGGGGATCATAGAACTGCAGGCAAGTATGAATCAGGCTCCTCTGTGAAGGGTCCAAATCCATAACCACATCAAGTATGCCTCCATAGTGTTCTCTGAAAAGTGGTATATGGTCTGGAGTAATCAGGGCCTGGACCTTCCTGATGCCAGCTAGCTCAGGCTCAAAGAAATGATAGGAGATGTTGCTCTTCTTGGGTGCCATGTTGCTGAAGAAGAGCTGAAACAGAGGCTGAGAGTAATACTGAAGATGGGCCACTGACAGGCTGAGACTGGTGGTGCAGGTGACTGAAGCAGGTAGCTGATAGCTGAAGTAGATACTGATGAAGGTAGGTCTATGCTGATGAAGGGGTCAAAACCAAGCCAAAATATAGTATGGATACCCTGAAAAAACAAATAAGAAAATGTTAAGATGATGCAATGATGATGTATGCAAATGATATGCAAGGGTTTGTGATCAAGCTGGATCTGATTAATCTGCCTTGATATAAGTCCATGTATGTTCAAGAAATCCAGATGGAGGTTCATAAGTCCAGTAACCAAGGTGGGGGACTCAAATAAAGAGTCACATGTCCAGGGTTAAAATCACAAGAACTGTTCCAAAATGGAGTACTCTTAATCAAAACAGAGTAACAGGGTATGCTGAGGTCAAAGGTACCTGCAAACCTGTAAACAGCCCAACCCCCTCACAGGTGATGTTCTAAAACAAGGATCCTCAGACTTGGATCAGTTATGAGAAGTGTAAACACTTCTAACCCGGAGGTACAGTGTTTACAATAACCATAAAAGATCCTCCTCTAATTCACCTCAGTTTCTGAAGGTCAATACTAAAGGTCATCCAGACTTAGCAGGCTTCCCAGATAGCCCTAGCACTACAGGAAATCTGTAGCACAGAGTTCTCAAGAAGAAACCCATATCTGAACCGTGTTTCATATTCCCGCACCAGAATGAAATGGAATGGGAAAGAACATGAACCACTCTAGCCTAAGTGTCACTCAGGTCCCAGGTATAGGACCTCAACTCTCAATAGAACACCCACCCACCAAAGCAACAAACCAGATCCAGCCAGCACAGTATGACAGTATGATATATGTAAAGCTTGTAGAGAAAGCAATAAACGAAACTGTACATAAAGCAACAAAATAAAATAAATAAACAAGCACAAATAGCACATAACACCCCAGTAAACACAAATCAATCAAGCGCTAGGAGGAACCCACAAAAAGAACCAGAAGCCCTGGTTACAGTATAAGGTTCCCCAGCAGAGTCGCCAAGCTGTCGCTCCCACTAAATGAAGCCGGGTCAAATAGGGTACAGACGCGAACGGTCGGCGAGAGGAGGATGTGAGAACACACAGGAGTGAGCTCACAGGGAATGAAAAGAGTCGCCAGCTAGGCATTTTTATCCCGGAGGAAAGGTAATGCTGCATAGACCTAGAAAGATATGGATAAGACGGTTGCGAACCAGAGAGACTGAGAAAGGGGGTTGGTTACAACCTAGGAAGGTATTAGCACCCAGATTGTCCGTCGTACTCGATGGGATCCACGCTTAAAAGATTTGTGTTTTAAAGGGGTAGTGTCAGTGAAATCTGTGTATAAAAGAGTTGGAAAAGGATGTACAGGTGTCAGTGTAAAAGAAGTGAAGTGTATAAGTGAAGTGTCAGTGTGAGAACAAGAATGAAAGGCCCATGATAATGAGGCTAAAAGAATAAAGCTGGAAAGAGGGGGAATATACAGAGACTTTTGTTCGATAACAATTAAGTTATGCCTACGTATCCTTTCGTGCAATGAGGAAGTCAGAACACCGTAGTTCGATCCAAAGAGACTGAAAGGTGAATTGACTTGTGAACTGCTTGCTTGTCTATGCTCAAGTGTATGACATGTCTGGCTCAGGTGCAACTGTCTTGCATTAGACGGAAGAAGCGAGTTCTCGCTTATGAGTGAGTGAGATGAGAAAAGAATCACGGAGGAGACGATTATTATTTGTTTTTGTGTTTTCAATCTTTTATTGCTTTTGAAAGTTTGTCATAAGTTAATGAGCTTAAGCCTAAACCAATGGGTTAGTAAACTCATCACATCTTCCCTCTGATTAGGGGTAATGAGAATACCTTAAGTGTGAAGTCAGCTTCTCACACTTAATCACCTTTGATGTAGGATTAAGATCATTAACCTACTTGTGATTATTTAGATGTTTTTGTTGTTTTTGTTTAGTGTTGAGTAATGAGATTAAGCCATAATCAGGGATTAAACAGACTCATTACACCATCCTAATAGAAGGATAATAGATGAGAATGTTTAAGCTAAGGAAAGCTCCTCAACTTAATCCATGATTAGGGATTAACTTCATGACAAAACAAAGCCTTTATTAAATGGATTTTAATTAATGATAAGATGATGAAGTGAGTTTTAGAGTTTGTAAGACAACTTGAGGGGGACTTGTCCATTAACACTAGGGTTAGTCCTTCTTAACCAATTAAGGAAGAATTAGAACCCTAATGCAAGGCCCAAGTTACAAGCTTGATGTCTTGATGATTATTAAGTGGATTGATTAGAGGATTTAAACACATTAAGGGTTTAACACTTAGGATTAAAGTTATACACTCCATCCTAATAGAAGGATGCAGGCATAAGCTTAACCACAAAGCCTTAAGACCTTTAGGGTTTAGTCCCTGATTATGAGGTGAGAAGAGAAGACTCAAAGAGACACAAAGGTAAAAATAAGTGGGGAGACTAATCAAAACCCTAATCATTATCATGCTTGGTTGTTCCTAAGGTTTGTGAGGTTTACAAGAAAGATCTCCAGGGGAACCACCAAGAAGCAGATGAAAGGAGCAAAGAGAAGCAAAGTAACTTGCTTCATTTAAGAAGACAAGTCAATTGAAGGAGGAAAGTAAGATGAAGAAGAAAGAGCAAGCTCAATCTCAAACACATAACAAAATGCAGCAAGGATGCATAAAAGAGATGAAAAGAAATTGTGAGAAGTGAAGGCAAATTCACTTCCCAAAGTAACTTACCACCTGAAAAGTTAGTAAAGAAATGAAGTGCAATGCAAAATGGGATGAAATGTGATGATGCAAACCAAAACCAGAAGCATATGTGAGATGATAATGATGCTATGAGATGATACAAACATGAAACAAGGCATGGGGATGATCATATGAACAAATGGATGCAAGAGAAGCAAGTTTAGAACCATGAACATACATGAAAAGCTATGAAATGCAAATGGCATATAACATGACAAATGAAAGATGCAATGATCAAACATGCTTATAACATGTCTTAAGATGCCTAATGGATCAAATGAATGCATGAAATGCTATGGCAAGTCATGGTATGCAAGCAAATGCAAGATGGATGCAAAAGGAAGCCCAAATTAGGGTTTATGATCCATACACCAAACAAGAATCAAAACCAGAAGCAAACATCAAGATAAAAAATTGAAAATGCATTCAAGGGAACCCTAAACCTATACAAACTCACTGCCCAAAGGAGGGGTTCTAACTCTCAACCTAATTAGGGTTATGAATTTCCTAAGATTTCTAGGGTTTTAGGGTACCTTAACAAGAAAAATGTCAAACAAATGGAAAATGAAAGATCAAATTATGCCAATTTAATCTCACAAACTACATGATATGAAAGACACAATGCAAAAAGAACCAAAGTCCAACTCTCAAAGACTATAGGCAGAAATGAATTTACAAAGATTGGATCAAAATAATGCTTTGAAATTGAATTAATTCCATGGAAAATTATCAAAATGCATCAAGATCAAAAAAGAAATTTGGTTTGAGGGTTGGACAATGTTTCTAAATGATTTTAAAGGTTTCATGAATTTTTTGGTGATTTTTAAATACCTAAAAGTATTTTTAATTAATTAATTCTCATTAATTAATTAAAAATAAACTTTTAAATGATTTAAAAATATTTTTAAATGCAAAAAATAAAAATAAAAATGTTTTTGGTTTCTGAAAATTAATAAAAGTTTATATAAAAATTTTCAGAATTTTTGAAAAGGTTTTACTATTTTTAATAAAATGGAGAAAACAAATCAAATTATATGAAAAATAAAATGTAAATAAACTGAAAATGGAAAAGTATGCAAGATCAAGGGCTGACATTCAAACATACGCGCGCGGGAGTGGACTTGGCGCCATATCCAAAGGCTGAGATTCAAAATTCGCTAATTAAATGATTAAACCCTAATCCTGCCCTAATTACTTTCAGGCGACCGGAACACTGTTCCGGTCATCTTCTCCGGCTAGCTCATTTCTCTATCTCTCTCTACACGCAATGAAAACGAAATCTAACTGTCCAGAACTCACCCCCATTCAAAAACGAATCAAACCCCTCAATCAAACATCATTTTTCATTCATTAAACAGCCAAATCGAATCAAAACATTCTTAGGGCAAAAAGTTTCAGACAGTTCATACATGCTGGTTTCTCAACCTTTTTCAAAAGTAAACACATATTCATGATCAGGGAAGTGCATAGAAGCTTTTAAGAACTTAAAAACATGTTTCTGGAAAAAAGTTTTGAGATGACTACCTGAACTGAAGCTTTTGATTCAGGAGCTTTCTGGCTGTTGCTTTGGCTCAAATCCACTCCAATGATCCTCCTAAGAAGCTTGCAATGCTTGTTTGAAGTTTAGAATGGATGGTTTGAGAGATGGCAGAAGTTCTGTTCAATGGCAAGTGGTGATCGTGTTTTTGATTCTTTGAGTTTCAGGCTATGGTGAGGGGTGTTTTGTGATCAGGGAAGTGTGTTGAGTTGATTTGTGAAGTTAGTTTTTGTGTTTGTGGCTTGTGCTGAGAGTTTCGAATGCTCTTGCAAGTTGGTGTGAAAATGAGAATGCTGAGTTAGAGAGGGCTTCAGGCTTGTGTTGTAGCTGCTTTGGCTTGCTTTTTGTTTGTATAAACAATTGGGATTGGTCAGAAGAAGTGATGTGTGCTTTATTGATTGGTATGGCTCAAGTTGCCAAAATGTCAAAGTTGGTGTAAGAGAAGCATGGGCTACTTTCTAGCCAAGGACAAAAGGTGTGTCCTGCGCAGCATGATGTGGGGAGAACCCTAGGATTGATCAGCAAGTCAGCAAGCAAGTGGATCTTCACTTGAGTGAGTTTTTGCAAGTTGGTTCACTTTTGCTTCTTATGAAAAATCTTGTTCCACAAGCCATAAAAATGAGAGATTTCTTGGCCCATTCTGAATTTTAGGTCTTTTATGATCATGTTGTGAAGTTTAGAAGTCCATTTGATAACTTAATTTGCCTTGAGAAGTGAATTTGCAACTTTGCCTCTTTGGTGGAAAACTTCAAATTTTGTGATTTTTGCCAACTTTGACAAGCCATAACTTTTGATCCAAAATGAATTAGGTCATGTTCTTGTACTTTTTGAAAAGGGAATGATCCATTCTACAACTTTCATGACCAAAGTTTTTCCATTTGAATCATTTTTGAATCAAAAAGTAAAGGTTGAAAAAGTTTCCTAAAATGGCAATTTCATTAAAAGTCAAACTTTCCCAAAAAGTCAACTTTGCAAAAGACTTGAAATTCTTCAATTTTGAGAACTTCCCACATCTTCCATGATCAAATAAAGATCATATACAATCAAAATGATGAAGAACACCCTTTGGTTGGGTCATTGGGGGCCTCAGATGCCCTGATTTTGCACTGACTTGCTTGAAAAGTCAACTCTTGATCAGATGACTTCCCCAAGGAATTTCTTCATGAAAAATGATATGCATACTCCCTATACCATATAGAGACCAATAGAAACAAGAATGACCAAAAAATTTGGAGTTATGGCCTCTAAAACCAAAACCCTAATTCTAGGTCAACTGTGCAGTCAAACGTGGCTCTGCTTCCATGCCATTCTCAGTTCTTGTGATTCTTTGACATTCTTGACTTTGAGAGGATATAATATGATGCTTGGACATACATGGACCCCTTTGAAGTGATTGATGACCTTTGGAATGGCTAAAGAAGCTTTTGGATTGCTCAGATCACAGACCCTAGATGCAGATGACTTTGAATCTATGCAGTGAATCAAAAATGTGATATGAGATGCTATGATTGAGTTTATGCATATGAAAAAATCACAAGCCATGGTGTGAATGGGTGAGGGAAAATTTGGGGTGTTTACACAGAGCATCCGGTTGGTCCTATAACTGAAGCACTTCTGAAGGAGGTGAAGGAGGATGAGTTTGGCTTAGATGTCTGACTACTTTGCTTGTTGTTATTTCCATTTGATGTACTTTTCTTTTTATGATGTAGTTTGACCCCTCAGGGGCATGTGTTGTAAAAAACAAACTATGTATGACACACTATTTGTAATATATTTGTTAGTTTGTTTCGTTAAGTCTCTTTCTCTCAAGCAACATCAAGGCATCTTCCTCAGGGTCTGGAAAGGTCAAAACCAAGTACCAAGCCGGATACCTTGGAAACAAATAAGCATACTGCATTGCATACTAACTTTTGTTTTGTTTTGTAGGTTTTGTATTGTTTGTTACTAACTCTGTTGTGGTTCAGGAATTATTGCTCGTCGTCGGGTGTTCCCTCTCAACCGTCCACACAGATATCCTACTCGCAACAACCTTCCTGGTATCCAGATGGATCAAGTACAGCAAGAGCTGACAGAGGTCAGAACCCAGATGGTTAACGAAAGGCTGGAGATGAGAAACCAAATGACCCAGTTCATGGAAGTAATGAATGGCTTGGCTCAAAGTCAAGAAAGATTGAGGGCATTGGTAGAAAGGCAAACCCCGGAAGAACCTCCTCTGGGAACTGGAGGAACAAGTAACAATGAGAGGGGTCAGCCTCATGTTAATCCACCAGTATACGGGCCTCATCTGCATCCGGAAGTTAACATCTCGGGTATTGTGCAAGGAAATACTACTGGAGGAAGGATCTTACAGGAAGACCCCCAGGAGGAGCAGTTCACTGTGATGAGAGTTGGGGATGAAGCCTATGATAGGAGGCTTGATGAAATTGCTGAGAAATTGAGATCTCTGGAGTCTCAAAATTCCCTGGGTTTTGATGTTATGGATATGGGGTTAGTGGACGGGGTAAGGATTCCCCACAAGTTTAAACCCCCGTGCTTCGAGAAGTACAATGGAACTTCCTGTCCACGAACTCACCTACAGTCTTTTCTGGGGAGACTCAAGGCATACACCATGGATGAAAAACTGTGGATGTTTTACTTTGAAGATAGTTTGACTGGGGCCTCAAGGGAGTGGTACTCTCACTTGACCAGAGCTACTATCAGGTGCTGGAAAGACCTAGCTGAGGCCTTCATCAGACAGTACCAATACAATCTGGACATGGCTCCTAACAGAACCCTTCTGATGGGAATGTCTCAATCCTCCAGAGAAAGCTTCAGGGAATATGCCCAGAGGTGGAGACAGCTTGCTGCTGCTGTCCAGCCACCCATGTCGGAAAGAGAAATGGCCGACATGTTTATGAACACTCTGCAAGGAACATATATTGATAGGCTAGCTTCCTTTTCTTCCACCAGCTTCGCTGACGTAGTTATAGCTGGAGAAAGAATTGAAAGCCTTCTGAAAATGGGCAAAATTACTGATAATGGTGCAAGTTCGTCAAGCAATCCCAAGAAGCCTTTTGTGGGACCTAGAAGAACCGGTGAGACTAATGTTATTCATGCCAACAGGGGCAGACCTCAGTATGTCCATAGATCAGTAGCAGCTGTCACAATCCCAGCCCCGATTCCTCAGCAACCAACATATCAACCACCACAGCAACCACACTATCAACAGCAAGTTCAGTATCCGCCACAAAGAAACTACAACAACAACAACAAAAGCAATCAACAACAAAGACCCTTTCAACAAAGACCATCACAGGCAAATAGGGTGATTGACCCTATCCCTATGCCTTATGTCGCTTTATTGCCACAACTCCTGAAGCTCAACCTGGTTGAGTTAAGGACATTGGCACCACCAGATCCTTCCAGTCTTCCAAGAAATTATGATGTCAACGCCAGATGTGCTTTTCACTCCAATGCACCTGGCCACAATACAGAGAAATGCAGGGCTTTACAAATGAAAGTACAAGATCTGGTGGATTCTAAAGCCCTCAACTTTGCACCCCCTCCAAATGTCAACAAGAATCCCATGCCCAATCATGGAGGACCAAGAATTAATGCCATTGAGGAAGACAAGCCATCTTTCTTAATCACAAGTGTTGGGCAGATTCGGACACCTCTGGTAGAAATTAAAGCTCAACTTCTAGAATGCCAGATGTTCCCCGGGTGTGAGCTCGGTTGTGGTTATTGTAATATTTCGGTCAACGGGTGTGATAACTTGAGAAGCGGCATAGATGGTCTTATAAAAAGTGGTATACTTCAGATCACAACATCAGCTCCTACAAATCCAGCAATCCCTCTGACAACAATTCCTGACTC
Source organism: Lathyrus aphaca (assembly GCA_963966055.1). Classification (NCBI taxonomy): domain Eukaryota; kingdom Viridiplantae; phylum Streptophyta; class Magnoliopsida; order Fabales; family Fabaceae; genus Lathyrus; species Lathyrus aphaca. Next base: position 343,775,450 of record OZ014521.1, read on the forward strand.
TTCTACAACTGCAACAACAATCATTCCGACCAATTCATCAATATCATCAACAATGGCTCCGTCCATCACTTCAACAAATCAGATGTTAACAACCATCTCTTCTACAACATCAGCACCCATTTATTCAACAGAATCTTCTACAACGCCAACAGATATCTCAGCAGTCACCATTTATTATGATCCAACATATGTTCCTCCAAACGACAACTTTCAACAACAAGCAGTGGCATCTCCTTCCAGGTCACCAGTCACCATTTACTACGATCCGCACACCATTTCAATACCCTCCTCTGCAGCAGTCAGTCCAGTTACCATCACGGTGCCTGGACCCGTTCCATATGAAAGCAGTAATGCCATACCCTGGCATTATGGCTCTGATCTTTACTGCAACGAGGAGAAAATCACCTTGGACTCTTCAACTTCTTCTCCACAGATTGATAATGTTGGGGGAGGCGGAGGCTTCACCAGAAGCGGACGCCTTTTTGCCTCACAATTGCAAAGACCTAATGCCGAAGCAGAAGCTGCTGCCAGAGCAAAAGGAAAGAGTGTGGTAGTTGAAGAACCAACCATCAAAGAAACTCAGAAGACATCTTTTGAGCAAGATGTAGACGAGTTTATGAGAATTATAAAGAGAAGTGATTACAAAGTGGTGGATCAGCTTCACCAAACTCCCTCAAAGATCTCCATATTATCCCTATTGATGTGTTCCGAAGCTCACAGGAATGCATTATTGAAAGTCTTGCACGCAGCTTACGTGCCAGAGGAGATCACTGTTAATCAGTTGGAAACTGTGGTGGGAAATGTCAACACTAGTCATGGATTGGGCTTCACCAATGCTGACCTAACAACTGAGGGACGTAACCACAACAAGGCTTTACACATCACTCTAGAATGCAAGGGTGCTGTTCTATCCCATGTATTGGTGGACACTGGGTCTTCGCTCAATGTTCTACCAAAGAAAGCCTTGGTGAAGTTGGAGTACGATGGCTTGGCATTACGCCCGAGTAATTTGGTGGTAAGAGCATTTGATGGCTCTAAAAGGTCAGTGCTTGGGGAGATTGATCTGCCTGTGATGATAGGCCCGCGGACCTTTAAAATTACCTTCTATGTGATGGACATTCAGCCAGCCTACAGCTGTTTGTTGGGTAGACCTTGGATCCATGCCGCTGGCGCAATTACGTCGACCCTTCACCAGAAGCTGAAATTCGAGTGGGAAGGCCAGATCATCACCATCTGTGGTGAAGAGGACATCTTTGTTAGCCATCTGGCTACGTACAAGTGTATTGAGATGAATGGAGAAATCCATGAAACTATGAGCCAGGGATTTGAGGCCCTGAACATAAATGAAGCATCTGCTGTACTGGGAACCTCCATGACGTCTTATCAGCAAACCAGGAAGGTTGTTGAAGAGGGGACTGCCCAAGGCTGGGGCAAGTTGTTGCCTGTGGAGAAGAAGGAAGACAGATTTGGGTTGGGTTACAAACCAACTCAACAAGATCAATCAGAGGCTGCCAAGAAGCCCAATTTTGTCAGCGGGGGGATGCTCACCCCGGATGCAGTGAACAACTTGGAAGATGAGTCGGAGGATGAACGCAACCTGGAGAGCTGGATACGTCCAAGGATCCCGGGGAGCCGTATCTCAAACTGGTTTTCCCAGGAAATTATAAGGGTTACTCCTGCAGAGTAATTATTATTTCCTGTATATTTTAAGCATGCATCAAGTCTTGCATCTTGCCCAAGATGTCAAGACTCATTTTGTAATCGGGCCATCTTGTAATTTTGTGCAAACAGATCAATCAATGAATATCGGACATCTTTTGCAAACGAGTCTTTTCCTTTTCCGCTCACTGTTTTTCCATTTTTCTTTTTGTACAAAAATAAAATGGCAATGTTTTCCAAAATGATAACTTCATTTCACTTTTTTTCTAAAACAAGATTAAAATCAATCACTAAAATGAACAATCTAAACCCTTGCAGAGAGTGCCTTTCAGACTGCACCGACAACAGCAGAGCTATGACTTCGTATGACTTTGACAATCCAATCAATCAAGCTGATGAAGGGGTTGAAGAAGATTATGAGCTTCCTGAAGAGCTAGCCAGGTTGTTGAGGCAAGAGGAGAAGGTTATCATTCCTCATCAGGAGGAGGTTGAAACGATTAATCTTGGTACAGATGAAAATGTAAAAGAGGTTAAGATCGGGGCCTGCTTACAAGACTCAGTGAAAGAACAACTGATTGACCTGCTTCGTGAATATGTAAATGTGTTTTCTTGGTCTTATCAGGATATGCCAGGGTTGGACACCGATATTGTCATGCACAAGCTGCCTTTAAGAGAAGATTGCCCGCCGGTTAAACAGAAACTGCGCTGTACTCGCCCAAACATGGCAATGAAGATTAAAGAAGAGGTACAAAAGCAGTGGGACGTAGGGTTCCTTGCTGTAACTAGATATCCACCGTGGGTTGCTAATATTGTACCTGTGCCTAAGAAAGACGGCAAGGTAAGGATGTGTGTAGACTACCGGGATCTGAACAGAGCCAGCCCGAAGGATGATTTCCCATTACCTCACATTGATGTATTGGTGGATAATACGGCTCAGTTCTCGGTATTCTCCTTCATGGACGGATTTTCAGGATACAATCAGATCAAGATGTCACCTGAAGACATGGAGAAGACAACTTTCATCACACCTTGGGGCACGTTCTGTTATAAGGTGATGCCATTCGGACTGAAGAATGCTGGTGCAACATATCAACAGGCTATGGTGACATTATTCCACGACATGATCCATAAAGAAATCGAATGTTATGTGGATGACATGATTGCCAAGTCCCTCACTGAAGAAGACCACCTGGTAAACCTGTTGAAGATATTCAAGCGTCTGAGGAAGTACCAACTGAAGTTGAACCCCAACAAGTGCACATTCGGGGTGCGATCTGGTAAGCTGCTGGGATTTATTGTAAGTGAAAAAGGGATTGAAGTTGACCCTGATAAAGTCAAAGCCATTCAAGAAATGCCTGCACCGAAGTCAGAAAAAGAAGTTCGGGGGTTTCTAGGTAGATTGAACTACATTTCAAGGTTCATATCTCACCTTACTGCGACCTATGAACCTTTATTCAAGCTGTTAAGAAAAGAACAAACGGTCAGGTGGAACGAAGACTGCTAGAAGGCTTTTGACAAAATCAAGGAGTACTTGCAAGAACCTCCAATCCTTATGCCTCCAGTTGAAGGAAGACCTCTGATCATGTACTTAACAGTATTAGAAGAGTCAATGGGGTGTGTGTTGGGCTAGCATGACGAGTCTGGTCGAAAAGAGTATGCAATTTACTACCTAAGCAAAAAGTTTACTGACTATGAACAACGTTATTCACTGCTCGAGAAAACTTGTTGTGCTTTAGCGTGGGCTGCTCGCCGACTGAGACAGTATATGTTGACCCACACTACCTTGTTGATCTCAAAGATGGACCCAGTCAAGTACATTTTTGAGAAGCCAGCACTTACCGGACGGGTTGCAAGATGGCAAATGATCCTCACAGAATATGACATCCAGTACACATCTCAGAAAGCCATCAAGGGCAGTGTATTGTCTGATTATCTTGCTGAGCAACCCATTGATGATTACCAGCCTATGAGATTTGACTTCCCTGATGAAGACATCATGTTCATAAAAGCAAAAGATCATGAAGAGCCTGTTCACACTAAAGGGCCTGACCCGGAAGAAGAATGGACTATGATGTTTGACGGGGCTGTTAATATGAATGGTCGTGGTGTTGGTGCAGTACTCATTACACCTAAGGGGGTTCACCTGCCTTTCTCGGCAAAGCTCACCTTTAACTGCACTAACAACGAAGCTGAATACGAAGCTTGTATTATGGGTCTTGAGGAAGCCATTGACCTCAGGATCAAGACTTTGACTGTATTCGGAGATTCAGCTCTGGTAATTAATCAAACCAACGGCAAATGCTACACTCACCAGGATCATCTGATACCTTATAGGGATTATACGAGGAGGTTATTGACTTTCTTTACAACGGTCAAGCTTGAGTATATCCCTCGGGACGAGAATCAGTTTGCAGATGCTCTGGCTACCATTTCATCCATGATCAAAGTTCAAGCTGCCAACTTTGTGCCTCGGATTTCAGTGTCCAGACTTGACAGACCAGCATACGTGTTCTCAGCAGATATTGTCAAAGATGATAAGCCTTGGTTCCATGACATCAAATGCTTCTTGAAGGATCAAACATACCCACCTGGGGCATCTTCCAATGACAAGAAGACATTAAGAAGGCTAGCTGGTAGTTTCTTCCTGAATACTGATGGTTCCCTATACAAGAGAAACTTTGATATGGTACTCCTCCGGTGCGTTGATAGAACAGAAGCAGACTTGTTGATGCATGAAGTGCACGAAGGATCCTTTGGTACCCATGCAGGAGGACATGCTATGGCCAAGAAGTTGCTAAGATCAGGTTATTACTGGATCACAATGGATGCCGACTGTTGTGCCTATGCCAGAAAATGCCATAAATGCCAGATTTATGCGGATAAGGTGCATGTGCCTCCCAATCCTCTGAATGTGATGTCTTCACCCTGGCCCTTTGCCATGTGGGGCATCGATATGATTGGCAAGATTGAGCCGACTGCTTCAAATGGCCACAGGTTCATCCTGGTAGCCATTGACTATTTCACCAAGTGGGTAGAAGCAGCTTCTTATGCAAATGTCACCAGGCAAGTGGTAGCCCGATTTCTGAAGAGAGATATCATCTGTCGGTATGGAGTTCCCGAGCGAATCATTACTGATAATGGTTCCAACTTGAACAATAAAATGATGGCAGAGCTATGCCGGGACTTCAAGATCCAACACCACAATTCTTCTCCTTACAGGCCAAAGATGAATGGCGTTGTTGAGGCAGCAAATAAGAATATCAAGAAGATTGTGCAGAAGATGGTAGTTACCTACAAAGACTGGCATGAAATGCTACCGTTTGCCTTGCATGGGTACCGTACATCAATCAGAACATCTACTGGGGCAACACCGTATCAACTTGTGTATGGTATGGAAGCAGTCCTACCAGTTGAAGTTGAGTTACCCTCCCTACGGGTATTAATGGATGTTAAGCTGAACAAAGCCGAGTGGGTCCGGTCCCGATACGAACAACTGAATCTGATCGAAGAGAAAAGATTGGCTGCAATCTGTCATGGGCAGTTATATCAAAAAAGAATGAAGAAAGCCTTCGATCAGAAAGTCAGGCTCCGAGAATACCAAGTAGGAGATCTTGTGCTGAAAAGACTCCTCCCTCCTCATACAGACCACAGGGGCAAGTGGACTCCAAACTATGAAGGGCCATTCGTAGTAAAGAAAGTTTTCTCTGGTGGAGCACTCATGCTCAGTACAATGGATGGTGAAGACTTCCCGTCCCCTGTGAGTTCGGATGCAGTTAAAAAATACTTCGCATAAAAATGACCCGCTGGACATAAAAACAGAATGTGAGTCCAGGCAAAAATAGGGCATCCCGGCGAGTCAAAAACAGAATAAAAGACTCGGGAAAAAATAAGGGAAAATGAAAAAAATGTACACCCTCTGAGTTGAAAATCCGCATTGGACAACTCAGGCAAAAATGGGTATCCCGATGGATTGAAAACCCGAAAGGGCGATCCATGCAAAATAAGGGAAAAAGCGAACAACTGCTTCCTGAATTCGTCTGTATCACCTACAACTTGGTATGCTTCGAAAGGTTCAAGCGCCGGTTAGAATCAACCTTCTTCAGAAAGCAAGACGAGAAGAGCGTCAAATGTCGTACGAGTCATAGCAAAGGGAAGCTCCTTAAAGCGTCATCAACATTGCCAACATCTTTTTTCTCAATTTGTAACAATCTCCTCGTTTTAGGGGATTTGTTTCTTTGACTGTATCTTGCCAATTCCGGGCACATGAATTAATAAAATCAGATTTTCAGTCACACACTGTCTCGTACTCTTTTATTTGCAAAATGTCCGATGTCAGTAATTTGTTGATCGCATAAATACAGATGTGTCTTTCCTAAACTACATGCTTGCAGGAAATATGCTTACTCCCGGGAGTGTCTAAACTCCTATGATGGAATCCAGTAAGGGATACCTCGGGATTACTTGTGCATTTCTATGTCTTTTCAGGATTGCAGGTATTCAAAGCACGACATGGGGCATGAAAGCTTCACCCCAGCAAGCTGGAAAATCATTATCTACTCGGTCTATCTCCCAATTAGCACCAGAGATGGTTTCTCCCTAGTTGAGTTGTCCAGTATCATCCTTAGTAGGACCCCTACAGAAATCTCCAGGAAGACCTTCCCATGGTCTTTCTTCTTCCCCAGCCGGGTTGCCATTTACTATTCCTCCACAGCCAAGTGCAAAAGCCGGGGAACCATCTCCCCACAGAGTCTCAACCTCTATCCAACAAAGCAATACCTGAAGATCTCACAATAGAGTAATGGAAGCTTCTACAAACCCCAGCTGGGTCCCTTATTACCAAGATAGGTCTATCAGTGACCTATTTCCCCAAGCAGAGTTATATATGCTAGATCCACCAATGATCTCACCCCCAGCTGGGATGTCCACTTCAAGCAGATCAGCCAGAGATCTTCGCAGTAACAGGATCCGAATCCTGGATGGTTATTTTTGCATAATCATAGCATTCGCATCATATTCTCCCCACAAAGCGTAGCATTCCGTCTAATACGGAGCATTACGGCAAAAATCAAACATATTGCATAATCATAAGCCATGTTATGAATCAAACACTTGTAAAATACCGACAAAACTCCCCAAATTCCCCGGCAGAGAGCCAAGGAACTTTCCCTAAAGATATGGATACGTCCTGACACCCGTCCGTGTCACATCCCCACCGGAAAGCTAAAGCATTGGCCTTACACTTACAAATACCAGATACACACTCCTTTTGGCACCCGTCTGTGTCATGATTCCCCAGTAAAGTCGCCCGAGCCTTCTTTACAAACAAACACTTATACATATCATAGGTACTTCCTGGCACCCGTCCGTGTCATATCCCCAGTAGAAAGCCAAAGCGTCCCCTTTGCACTCACAGATACACATCTTTATACAAATTCCCTGACACCCGTCCGTGTCACCTTCCCCAACATAACTACCTGAATACTTTGTAAACCATATACTTGTTTATATTACACCTTTCTCTTTTTGACACTCGTCCGTGTCACCCTCCTCAGCAAGTTAAACACTCTCCTATACATCACTCATACTTATTTCCCTCATACAGATACTCGTCCGTATCTTGTATACACCACTCATATCCCCTCATATTCGACACTCGTCCGTGTTCTTTGCTAACCAGTTGATACTCGTCCGTATCATCATCTCAGAACATGCGTCAAGCGTTTGTTTCTACCTGATACTCGTCCATATCATAGTCTTAAGGATGCTCGTCCGCATCTTTAATCCATACACGTGTCAAACACTCATGTCTTCTTGAATTTAGACACTCGTCTGTGTATAATATTCCCCAGAAGAGTCCCCTCAGAATCAACACTCGTCCGTGTTCCTTGTTAACCAGTTGATACTCGTCCGTATCATCATCTCTGAACACGTGTCAGTATTTGTTTCTACCCGATACTCGTCCGTATCGTAGTCTTAGGGATGCTCGTCCGCATCTTTAATATATGCACAACGTCAAAACACTTACACCTTTTATTTCTTGGGTGTAAACACTCGTCCGTGTTTACTATTCCCCAGTAGGTCGCCAGCAAAGCAACCTTTTTCTATCCGACATTCGTCCTATGTCGTGATACCTTTCGGCAGCCGTACCCTGCCAGGTGATCGTCCTTCACCTTTGGATGACCGTCCCTCATCCTTTCCCCAGCGAAGTCTCCATTATTGGAACCCTTTTCTATCCGACATTCGTCCTATGTCGTGATATATTTAGCAGCCGTCCCCTGCTAGGTGATCGTCCTTCACCTCCTGATGATCGTCCTTCATCATTTTATCCGATGGCCGTCCCCATCGTTGATCTTGTTATCTGACATTCGTCCTATGTCATGATAAACCTTGAGAGCAGTCGTCCCCTGCTAGGTGATCGTCCTTCACCTCTTGATGATCGTCCTTCATCATGCTCATCCGATGGCCGTCCCCATCGTCGACCTTTTATCCGGCATTCGTCCTATGTCGCGATACTTTCGGAAGCCGTACCCTGCCAGGTGATCTTCCTTCACCTTAGATGACCGTCCCTCATCTTATCCCCATCAGAGCAGCCGTCCCCTGCTAGGTGATCGTCCTTCACCTTTGATGACCGTCCCTCATCATTATTTCATTTATTCTTTAACCCGATGGCCGTCCCCGTCGTGGTCCCTTTTCCTTTTCCTGGTGATCGTCATTCACCTTTGATGACCTTCCCTCATCATTATTTCATTTATTCTTTAACCCGATGGCCGTCCCCGTCGTGGTCCCTTTTCCTTTTCCTGATGATCGTCCTTCATCAGTTTAGCCCGATGGTCGTCCCCATCGTTGTTTACATTACTTTATGAACCTGATGACCGTACCTCATCATTTATTTTTACCTATAATCCCCAGAGAGTCTTGGTGGTTGTCCCCATCATAGTCTCTTATATCCCCAGCATGTCGGCCGTATCCGTCATTGCTTTATTTACTGCATTTTCCCCAGCATGTCGGCCGTCCCCGTCATTGCTTTATTTCCCGCATTTTCCCCAGCAGTCGTCCTCTGCTCGACGGTCGTCCTCCGTCGCCCGCACTTTATAATATACTTTATTTTCTCTTTACAATCTATATCCCTTTTCTTCTTCATTCTGTGAGTGCAAATTTTGGACTGTCTTTGGTATTCAACCACAAGTTATATTGTTTGCCTGTTAAGCCGTCGCTTACATCCTGCACAGCTAACTCATGTTTGAATAGGGGCAGCTGTAAACACCCCAAATTTGCCCTCACCCATTCACATCATGGCTTATGATATCCTCATATACATAATTTCAATCATAGCATCCCATAATTGCATATTTGCTTCACTGCATTGGTTCTAAGTCATCTGCATCTAGGGTTTGTGATCTGAGAAATCCAAGAGCTTCTTGAGCCACTCCAAAGGTCATCAATCACTTCAAAGGGGTCCATGTATGTTCAAGCATCATATTATATCCTCTCAAAGTCAAGAATGTCAAAAAATCACAAGAACTGAGAAAGGCATGGAAGCAAAGCCAGGTTTAACTGTAGATGACCTAAAATTAGGGTTTTGGTTTCAGAGGCCATAACTCCAAAATTTTTGGTCATTCTTGTTTCTATTGGTCTCTATATGGTATAGGGATCATGCATATCAATTTTCATGAAGAAATTCCATGGGGAAGGCATCTGATCAAGAGTTGACTTTTTGAGCAAGTCAGTGCAAAATCAGGGCATCTGAGGCCCCCAATGACCCAACCAAAGGGTGTTCTTCATTATTTTGATTGTGTATGATCTTTATTTGATCATTGAAGATGTTATAAGTTCACAAAATTGAAGAATTTCAAGCCATTTGCAAAGTTGACTTTTTGGGAAAACGACTTGTAATGGAAACTTGCCATTTTGGGAAACTTTATCAACCCTTGCTTTTTGATTCAAAAATGCTTCAAATGGGAAAACTTTGGTCATGAAAGTTGTATATTGGATCATTCCCTTTTCAAAAAGTACAAGAACTCATTCTAATTCATTTTGGATCAAAAGTTATGGCTTGTCAAAGTTGGGAAAAATCACATAATTTCAAGTTTTCCACCAAAGAGGCAAAGTTGCAAAATCACTTGCCAAGGAAAATTGTGCTATCAAATGGACTTCTAATCTTCATACAAACATAAACCAAGGCCTAAAGATCAGATTGCATCAAAAGTTCACTCATTTTTATGACTTGTGGATCAAGAAACTTCAAAAGGGCCAAAGATGAACCAAGTTGCAAAACCTCACTCAAACCCTAATCCACTTGCTTGCTGACTTCAGAATTGATCCTAAGGATCTCCACACTTCTTGCTGCACAGGACACCCCTCTTGTCCTTGGCTAGCTATGAGCACATACTTCTCTTACACAAAGTTTGACATTTTGGCAACTTGCCCATACCAATCACAATAGGCCAGCACCCACTCTCTGACCTATCACACTTCTTTATGTGGATCAAATGCAAGCAAAAGCACATAACACACAAGCCTGAAAACTCCAAGAAGACAACACACTCAAAAATCCTCTCATTTGCAAAAGCCTTCGAATCCTTTGATTCATCCATCAAACCTTCAAACTTTTTCCACCATTCAACTCCATAAACCTCACTGATCATTTCCCTGCCCTCATTTTGCCCTAAAACCTCCACAATCAAAAACACGATTTTCACATTTCATGAACTGAGATTCTGCAAACTCTCTCCAGAGGCCATTTAAACTCCAACCAAGCATTGCAAGCTTCTTAGGAGGTTCATTGGAGTGGTTTTGAAGCAAAGAACTGGCCAGAAAGTCCCTGATTCGAAAGCTCAAGCTCAGGTAGCCATGGCATTTATTTTTCCAGAACTCTCATTTTATGTTATAGAATGATTCTACATGCTTCACTGATTGCCATGATGTGTTTAGTTTTGAAAATAGTTGAGATATAAGCATTTCATGAGCTTCTGAAATTTCTGAATAATTTTCCGTTTTGCTTCGAATCTTGTTGCTCATGTGAAATAAATGATTTTTGCTGGCTGAATCTTGTTTAGAATGAGTTAAGGATTGATTCTGGAGAGTTTGGTGAGTTTTTATGGCGTTTTGAGAGAGATTGAGTGAGAGAGCCGCCGGAGAAGATGACCGGAACACTGTTTCGGTCATCTGAAAGCCATTAGGGTTCAAGTTAGGGCTTTAATCATAATTAAGGAAATTTGAATTCAGGCCGTCCAGATGCGCGCGCTAGTCTTTCCCTCCATTCCCAGTTTGAATCTCAGCCTCAGGATGCACTGACTTTCCCATTAATTCAATTTTATTTTCATTTTATTTGATTTATTTTCTACATTTAATTTAAAATAGCAAAAAATGTTTAAAAATTATGAAAATTTTTGTCAAGATTTTCATTATTTTTCAGAATACAAAAATATTTTTATTTTTATTTTTTGCATCAAAAATTATTTTTAAATCATTTAAAAGTTTATTTTTAATTAGTTAATGAAAATTAATTAATTAAAAATACCTTTAGGTATTTAAAAATCACAAAAAAATTCATGTAACCTTTAAAAACATTTAGAAACATTTTCCAACTCTCAAACCAAATTTCTTTTTTGTTCTTGATGCCTTTTGACAATTTTCTTTGGATTTTATTTCATTTCAAGGCAATATTTTGTTTCAAACTTCAAAAATTCATTTCTGCCTAACCATTGAGAGTTGGACAATGATTCTTTTTGCATTGCATCTTGCATAACATGTAGTTTATAGGATAAAATTGGCATGAATTGATCTTGCATTTTCATTTTGTTTTGCATTTTTCTTGACAAGGTACCTTAAAACCCTAGCAATCTTAGGAAATTCATAACTCTCACTAGGTTAAGAGTTGGATCCCCTCCTTTGGGCATTGAGTTTGTATAGGTTTAGGGTTCCTTTGATTGCATTTTCAAATTTTTGTCATGTCATTTGCTTCTGGTTTTGGATTTTTGCTTTGTATGTTGCATATAACCCTAATTCATGCCTCCCTTTGCATCCATCTCTCATATGCTTGCATACCATGACTTGCCATGACATTTTATGTATTCATTTGATTCAATATACATCTTAGGACATATTAGAATCATGTTTGATCATTGCATCTTTCATTTTCCATGTTTTTCATTCATATCATTTCATAAACTTTTCATGAACATCCATGGTTCAAAGCATGCTTCTCTTGCATCCATATGTTTGTATGATCATTCTAATGCCTTGCCTCATGTTTAAATCATCTCTTAGCATCATTGACATCATGTATTTGCTTCTGACTTTGTCTTGCATCATGCCATTTCATCTCATTTGCATTGCATTTAATTTCTTTACTAACTTTTCAGGTGGTAAGTTGTATTGAGAAGTGAATTTGCCTTCACTTATCACAATTTCTTTTCATCTCCTTTATGCATCATTGTTGCATTTTATCTTGTGCTTTGGATTGAGCTTGCTAATTCTTGTTCATCTCACTTTCTTTCTTCAAGCAACTTGACTTCTTAAGTGAAGCAAGTTGTTTTGCTTCTCTTTGCTCCTTTAATCTGCTTCCTGGTGGTTTCCTTGAAGATTTCTTTCTTAAACCTCACAAACCCTAGGAATGACCAAGCATGATAACTTTTTAGGTTTGATTAGTCTCCCCACTTAGCTTTTACCTTTGTGTCTCTTTGAGTCTTCTCTTCTCATCTCACAATCAGGGACTAAACCCTAAAGGCTTTAAGGCTTTGTGATTAAGCTTATGCCTGCATCCTTCTATTAGGATGGAGTGTATAACTTTAATCCTAAGTGTTAAACCCTTAATGTGTTTAAATCCTTTAATCAATTCACTTAATAATCATCAAGACATCAATCTTGTAACTTGGTCCTTGCATTAGGGTTCTAATTCTTCCTTAATTGGTTAAGAAGAACTAACCCTAGTGTTAATGGACAAGTCCCCCTCAAGCTGTCTTACAAACCATAAAACTCACCTCTTCATCTTATCATTAACTAAAATCCACCTAATAAAGGCTTTGTTTTGTCATGAGGTTAATCCCTAATCATGGATTAAGTTGAGGAGTTTTCCTCAGCTTAAACATTCTCATCTATTATCCTTCTATTAGGATGGTGTAATGAGTCTGTTTAATCCCTGATTATGGCTTAGTCTCATAACTTAACACTAAACAAAAACAACAAAAACATCTAACTAATCACAAGTAGGTTAATGATCTTGATCCTACATCATGGTAATTAAGTGTGAGATGCTGACTTCACACTTAAGGTATTCTCATTACCCCTAATCAGAGGGAAGATGTGATGAGTTTGCTAATCCATTGGTTTAGGCTTAAGCTCATTAACTTATGACAAACTCTTGAAAGCAATAAAAGACTGAAAACTCAAAAAAAAAAAACAATAATCGTCTCCTCCGGGATTCTTTTCTCACCTCATTCACTCATAAACGAGAACTCGCTTCTTCCGTCTAATGCAAGACAGTTTGCACCTGAGCCAGACAGGTCATACACTTGAGCATAGGCAAGCAAGCAGTTCACAAGTCAATTCATCTTTCAGTCTCTTTGGGTCGAACTACGGTGTTCTGACTTCCTCATTGCACGAGAGGATACGTAGGCATAACTTAACGGTTATCGAACAAAAGTTTCTATATATTCCCCCTCCTTCCAGCATCATTCTTTAAGCCTCATAGTCTTGAGCATACTCTTTTTCTTACACTGACACTTTATTTATACACTTCACATTTCTTTTACACTGACACATGTACATCCTTTTCCAGCTCTTCTATACACAAATTGCACTGACACTACCCCTTTAAAACACAAACCTTCTAAGCGTGGAACCTGTCGAGTACGACGGACAATCTGGGTGCTAATACCTTCCCAGGTTGTAACCAACCCCCTTTCTCAGTCTCTCTGGTTCGCAACCGTCTTATCCATATCTTTCTTATTTCTTTTTGAGTTCACTCCTGTGTGTTCTCATCTCTCCTTTCGCCGACTGTTCGCGTCTGTACCCCTCTTGACCCCGGTTGTCATTTGGCGGGAGCGACAGCTTGGCGACTCTGCTGGGGAATCTTATACTGTAACCAGGGCTTCTGGTTCTTTTTGTGGGTTCCTCCTAGTGTGTAAACACCCCAAATTTGCCCTCACCCATTCACACCATGGCTTGTGATCATCTCATATGCATAAACACAATCATACAATCTCATATCTCATGTTTGATTCACTGCATAGTTTCTAAGTCATCTGCACCTAGGGTTTGTGATTTGAGCAATCCCAAAGCTTCTTGAGCCACTCCAAAGGCCACCAATCATCTCAGAAGGGTCCATGTGTGTTCTTGTATCATGTTACATCCTCACAGAGTCAAAATTGCAGAGGAATCACAAGAACTAGGGTTTGAGTGGATGCAGAGCCAGGTTGAACTGCACAGTTGACCTAAAATTAGGGTTTTGGTTTCAGAGGCCATAATCTCAAATTTTTTGGTCATTCTTGTTTCCATTGGTCTCTATATGGTATAGGGAATATGCATATCAATTTTCATGAAGAAATTCCATGGGGAAGTCATCTGATCAAGAGTTGACTTTTCAGACAAGTCAGTGCAAAATCAGGGCATCTGAGGCCCCCAATGACCCAACCAATGGGTGATCTTCATCATTTTGAGTGTATATGATCTTTATTTGATCATGGAAGAAGGTTGAAGTGCATAAAATCAAGAATTTAGGGTTTTTGCAAAAGTTGACTTTTTGAGGCATAGTTGACTTTTCAAGAATGCCTCATTTTAGGCCAATTTTCAAGCCTTGATTCATGATCCAAAGATGTTTCAAATGGAAAAACTTTGGTCATGAAAGTTGTAGATCTCATCTTTCCCTTTTCAAAAAGTACAAGAACATGATCAAACTCTTCTTGGATCAAAAGTTATGGCATTGCAAAGTTAGCAAAAATCATTGGTTTTCAAGTTATGCACCAAATGGAAACTTTGCAAAGTCTTGAACCAATGCATTATGCAGCCTCTAATTCATGTCAAACCATTATGTAAACATCCTCTAAGTCACAAAAATCAGATTTGGATCAAGTTTGCTCATGGTTTGGTTCATGTAACTTGACTTTTCTCATGAAAATCCATAAAGCTAACCAAGTTGCAAAACACTCATGACCTTTTCACCAACTTGCTGCATTGATCCTTGAGTCAAGCCAGCCTCTCACACTCACCATGCTGCACCAGAACCCAACTTGTACTTGCCTAAACTTGAGCCATGCCCTATCTTACACAAAAGTGGACTTTGAGCAAAAGTAGCCACACCTATCTCTGCAGGCCAGGTCACATCCCCCAGCCACTTGCAATTGTTTATTGAATCAATTTGCTGGCCATAACACATAGGAACCAAGGCTGAAACATAACCATTCATCACATCCACAAAAACTCACCTCATTGCAAGTTCCTTCGAAATTCTTTCCACAGCCATCAAACATTCAAACTCTCATCATCACTCAACTCACCACACCCCATAGGCAAGAAACACCCCAAGCATAAGCCTGAAACAAGCCTGAAAACTCCATTGCCATCATTCACCTCAAGCTGCAGTTTCATTCGAAACTCTTATCCTAGCTCACAAACACACCAACCAACACCACAAACCTTCTCAACACACTTCATAGATCACAAACAACCCCTTTTCACAGCCTGAAAGTGCCAGAATCTCATCTGCCATTGTTGACTGAACTGAAGCAGTTCCTTTCGAATCTTCTTCCCCAGCCAACACAAACTCATTTTGAGCATTCAAACACACTTGGGAGATCAAGTGGAGTAGCTTGCATCAAAGGAAACAGCCAGAAAGTCCCAAAACTGAAAGCTCCAAATCTCAGGTAGCTCGAAATTAATTTTTCCAGAAATGACTTTTATTGTTACAAACTTGTTCTTCATGATGCACTGATCATTCTGGTACCTTTAGTTTTTGAAATGGTTTTGTTTTAAGCATTTAATTTGTGTCTGAAGCTCACGAACCCTAGAAATTGTTTGCTTCGATTCAGATGATTTAGGAAAGATAAATTTGTTTTAAGTTAGGGGTTTGATTCGTGAGAGTGAGAGGGTCATTTCCCTGGTCTTAGATTTCATTTATGTTACGTTTTTAGGAAGTTTGAAGATTTTCAGGTGAGCTTCTGGCCGGAGAAGACGACCGGAAGTCTTCTCCGGCCACCTGAGTGTGATTAGGGTTTAATCCCATAATTAATGCTGGTTTGAATATTGGCCGTAGGATGCGTTGAATTTGTTGACTACGCGCGCAAGGGAAAGGCCAGGATCTCTTTGATTAACCCTAATCCACGTGTTAGGGTTAATTAATCATATTTTAGTTAATTTAATCAGAAACAATCTGGGCCTCTCATTCTGGCGCGCAGTCAATGCTTTTAAACTCAGGAGCAATCCTGGCCATCCAATCTGTTTACTTTCATTTTCTTTTAATTTTAATTCATTTCTTTTTCATTTAAATTGTACATTTATTTTAAAATAGTTAAAAAATCATAAAAATTATGAAACTTTTTCTTTAAGGTTTCATTAATTTTTATGACACAAAAACATTTTTATTTTATTTTTTTATCATTAAAAAAGTATTTTTAAATATTTAAAAGTTTATTTTTAATTGATTAATGAGAATTAATTAATTAAAAATACTTTTAGGTATTTAAAAATTACAAAAAAATTCATGAAATGTTCTAAGACATTTAGAAACATTGTCCAACCTTCAAACCAAATTTCTTTTTTGATCTTGATGCATTTTAAGAATTTTTCATGGAATTAAATCATATTTTGTGCATTATTTTGATCACAAGTTTAAAAATTCATTTCTGCCTATTGGTGAAGGTTGAGACATTGATTCTTTTTGCATTGTTTTCCATTTGACATGTATTTTCAAGAATAAAAAGGCCATGATTTGATCTTGCATTTTCTAATTGATTGGCATTTGTTTTGATAAGAACCCTAAAAAACCCTAATAACTTGAAAAAATCATATCTTGAGTTTGATTGAGAGTTGAGAGCTCCCCTTTGGGCAGTGGTTTATCATAGGCCTAGGGTTTCTTTGGGTGCCATTTTCCATTTTTTTATCATGAGGTTTGCTTCTGTTTTTTGGTTTGTGTTTGATGTTTGATCCATGAACCCTAATTTGGGCTTCCATTTGCATCCTTCTTGCATTCTCTTGCATAACATGACTTGTCTTTGCATTTTGTGCATTCTTGTGATTCATTTGACATCTTAAGACATATAGAAAGCATATTTGATCATTGCATCTCATATTTGCCATGTCATTTGTCTTGTATGATTCATAACTTTCCATGTTTGTTCATGCTCCTTAACTTGCATCATATGCATTCATAATCTTGTATGGACATCCCCATTGCTTTGCCTCATGTTTGCAGCACCTCATAACATCATAATCATCATCAACATGCTTCTGGTTTTGCTTAGCATCATATCATTTCATCTCATCTTGCATTGCATTGCATTTTCTTTTTAACATTGCAGGTGGTAAGTAAATTTGGGAAGTGGATTTGCCTTCACTTCTCATAACTTTTCTTTTCATCTCTCTTGCATCCATTGCTGCATTCTTATTTGTGTTTGAGTTTGAGCTTGCTCATTCTTCTCCTTCTCACTTTCTTTCTTCAAGTGACTTGACTTCTTGAATGAAGCAAGTCACTTTGCTTCTCTTGATCCTGTTCATCTGCTTCCTGGTGGTTCTTCTGAGGATTGTTCTTGAAAACCTCACAAACCTTAGGATCATCCAAGCATGATAATGAATTAGGGTTTTGATTAGTCCCCCTCATAGTTTTTACCTTTGTGTCTCTCTTTGAGTCTTCTCTTCTCATCTCATAATCAGGGACTAAACCCTAAAGGCTTTAAGACTTTGTGATTAAGCTTATGCCTGCATCCTTCTCTTAGGATGGAGTGTATAACTTTAATCCTAAGTATTAAACCCTTAAGGTGTTTAAATCTCTTAATCAATTCACTTAATAATTATCAAGACATCACACTTGTAACTTGGGCCTTGCATTAGGGTTCTAATTCTTCCTTAAGTGGTTAAGAAGGACTAACCCTAGTGTTAATGGACAAGTCCCCCTCAAGTTGTCTTACAAACCATAAAAAACACTTCATCATCATACCATTAAATAAAATCCTCTTAATCAAAGGCTTGTTTTGTCATGGGTTTAATCCCTAATCATGGATTAAGTTGAGGAGTTTTTCTCAGCTTAAACATTCTCATCTATTATCCTTCTATTAGGATGGTGTAATGAGTCTGTTAAATCCCTGATTATGGCTTAATCTCATTACTTAACACTAAACAAAAACACCAAAAACATTTAAATAATCACAAGTAAGATAATGATCTTAATCCTACACCAAAGGTGGTTAAGTGTGAGAATCTGACTTCACACTTAAGGTATTCTCATTACCCCTAAACAGAGGGAAGATGTGATGAGTTTACTAAATCCATTGGTTTATACTTAAGCTCATTATCCTATGACAAACTTCAAAAAAGCAATAAAAGACTGAAAACACAAAAACAAACAATAATCGTCTCCTTCGGGATTCTTTTCTCATCACCTTCACTCACAAACGAGAACTTGCTTCTTCCGTCTAATGCAAGACAGTTTGCACCTGAGCCAGACAGGTCATACACTTGAGCATAGACAAGCAAGTAGTTCACAAGTCAATTTATCTTTCAGTCTCTTTGGGTCGAACTACGGTGTTCTGACTTCCTCATTGCACGAGAGGATACGTAGGCATAACTTAACAGTTATCGAACAAAAGTCTCTGTATATTCCCCTCTTTCCAGCTTTATTCTTTAGCCTCATGATCTTGAGCATTTCACTCCTGTTCTTACACTGACACTTCACTTATACACTTCACTTTTCTCTTACACTGACACTTGCTTTCTTTCCAGCTTTGATACACAAATTGCACTGACACTACCCCTTTAAAACACAAATCTTTTAAGCGTGGATACCGTCGAGTACGGCGGACAATCTGGGTGCTAATACCTTCCCAGGTTGTAACCAACCCCCTTTCTCAGTCTCTCTGGTTCGCAAACCATCTTATCCATCTTTTTCTAGGCCTATGCAGCATTGCCTTTCCTCCGGGATAAAAATGCCTAGCTGGCGACTCTATTCATTCTCCAGTGAGTTCACGGCTGTGTGTTCTCACTGTTCCCCTCGCCGACCGTTCGCGTCTGTACCTTCATATGACCCGGTGTCATTTGTCGGGAGCGACAGCTTGGCGACTCTGCTGGGGAATCCTTATGCTGCAACCAGGGCCTCTGGTTCTTTTTGTGGGTTCCTCCTAGCGCTTGATTGATTTGTGTTTACTGGGGTGTTATGTGCTTGTTTGTGCTTGTATTTATTTTTGTTTATTGCTTTATGTACAGTTACTTTACTGCTTTCTTTATTGCATTTATATATATCATACTGTCATTGTTGCTGGCTGGATCTGTTGTTTGCCTTGGTGGGTGGGTGATTCATTGAGAGTTAAGGTCCTATACCTGGGACCTGAGTGACACCTAGGCTAGAGTGAATCATATTTCTTTCCCATTCCATTTCGGTCTGGTGCGGGAATATGAAACACGGTTCAGATATGGGTTTCTTCTTGAGAACTCTGTGTTGCAGATTTCCTGCAATACTAGGGCTATCTGGGAAGCCTGCTAAGTCTGGATGACCTTTTAGTATTGACCTTCAGAAACTGAGGTGAATTAGAGGAGGAATTGTTATGGTTATTGTAAACACTGTACCTCCGGGTTAGAAGTGTTTACACTTCTCATAACTGATCCAAGTCTGAGGATCCTTGTTCTAGATCACCACCTGTGAGGGGGTTGGGCTGTTTACAGGTTTGCAGGTACCTTGACCTCAGAATACCCTGTTACTTTGACTTTGTTAAGAATACTCCATGTTGGATAGTTCTTGTGATTCTAAAACCCTGGACTTGTGGCTCTTTATTTGAGTCCCCCACCCTGGTTACTGGATTTATAGACCTCCACCTGGATTTCTAGAACACACATGGATCTATACCAAGGCAGTTAATCAGATCCAGCTCAGTCACAAACCCTTGCATTTCATTTGCATACATACTCATTGCATCATATTAACATGTGCTTATTTGTGTTTCAGGGTATCCATTTTCATCTGGTTTTGGTTTTGACCCCATCTGTTAGTATTGACCTATCTCCACCACCACTTGCTTCAGCTTGTCAGCCATATACTTCAGTGACTTGCACTAGCCAGCCAGTGGCCCACTCCTCAGCATCTTCATCAGCACTTATTCTACTCAGCACTTATGGCTCCAAAGAAAAGCAACATCACTTACCATTTCTTCCAACCAGACTTATCAGACATCAGGAGGATCCAAACCCTGATCACTCCAGAGCACATACCTCTGTTCAGAGAGCATTATGGGGATATACTTGACTTGGTTATGGATATGGACCCATCTCAGAGAAGCCTAATCCATACCTGCATTCAGTTCTATGACCCCCCATTGAGGTGTTTCACCTTTAAAGACTTTCAGTTGGGACCTCTTTTAGAAGAATACTCAGCATTGGTTGGCTTGCCTATCAAGAGAGAAATTCCTTTCAATCCTGAAATGGTCTATCCCAGCAATGGAGAGATAGCAAAAGCTTTACACCTGGAGCCTGCTTTGATAGAACAGCATATGACATCTAAAGCTGGGATCCCTGGTTTTCACCTGGACTTCCTGATTTCTCAAGCCAGTTTGAAAGCCTCCCTGGGAGAGTGGAAAGCTGTTTGTGCTCTGTTGGCCTTAAGTGTGTATGGAATTGTGTTGTTTGCAGATGAGCCTCGATTCATCAGCAAGAATGCAATCCATTTGTTCATCCTGAAGAACCCTGTGCCAACTTTACTGGGTGATCTCTATTACTCAGTCCATCAGAGAAATGAGAAGCAGAGGGGAAGGTTAGTGAGGATTTGTGCTCCATTATTTCATGCTTGGCTTCTCAGGCATCTACCCAGGACAGATGCATTTCTAAACCCTCATCAGCAAAGCAACTGGGCTAAGAGGCTCACTACTCTCACTGCAGCAGACATCAGATGGTGCACTCAGAGCACCAAGGGCAGAGATATTATCACAAGCTGTGGACACTTTCCCAATGTGCCTTTGGTAGGAGTTAAGGGAAGTATCAATTACAACCCTCTGCTGTTCAAGAGGCAGTTAGGCTATGCACTGGTCCATGCTCCTAGGGTGCAGGATTTGGTTGAGACCCTCTACTGTGAGAACAAGGTTAACTTGGCTGTTGTTAGGCAGGCTGCCTGGGCCTGGGATCATGTTCAAACCAAGGGAATCACCATTCTGGGGAAGTGCAATAATGTGGCCTCAGCCCAATATCATGAGTGGTCCTATGCCAGGGCCCAATTCTCTGGATTGCCCTTCACCATAGAAGACAGGCCTGAGTCATCTTCAGCACCACCCCCTGCTACTATCAGTCTGGAAGAGTTTGAAAGCCTGAAGGAAAGGAATGAGAAGTTATCTCAAGCCTTACAGAAGACCCTCCGGGAGAGAAGTGAAGGTGTGAGGGAGATTGAAAGATTGGAGAAGTTGAGGTTGGAACACTTGATCAAGATTGAGAAGTCTGGAGAATATATCAACAAGTCTAAAGCTGGTGAGCAGATTCTGAAGAATGCTTGTAAAGAAGCCCAGTTTCAGAGAGCAAGAACAGACTTGTATTTGAAAGAGAGTCAGGCCAGGTGGGTCCGGATCACTGAGGCCCGTACTCTAGAAGACAAGAGAGTTCAGGACAAGATGGAGCAGATGGAGAAAGCCCTGGCAGCAGCCCAGGAGGAAATTTCAGAGCTAAAGATCAAAGCTGGAGTGAAGAAGTCCAGAGATCAAAGTCAGAACAAGAGGTTAACTGCAGCTGTTGCGACCAGAAACCTTCTCATCAGGAATCTCACGGAGCATCCGGCTGATCCTGTGACCGAAGCACTTCTTAAGGAAGTTCGCGAGGATGAGTTTGGCCTTGGAGTTTGATTATTTGCTTGTTGATTGTTCCTTTTCATGTACTTTGCTTTTTGTGATGTATTTTGACCCCTTAGAGGGCTTGAGTTGTAAAAAGAACAAGTTGTATTATTTCATCTTATGTAATATATTTGTGTTCGCTCCAAAAGCAACTTCAACAGCATCATCTTCAAGGGTCTGGAAGGGTCAAAACTGAAGGCCAAACCGGATACCTTGAGAGCAAATAAGCACAACTGCATTGCATGCTAACTTTTTTTCTGTTTTGTAGGTTTTGTTTTATTGTTTCTAACCTCTGTTGTGAATCTCAGGAATTATTGCTCGCCGCAGGGTATTTCCTCTCAACAGGCCACACAGGTACCCAACTAGGAACAACCTCCCGGGAATCCAGATGGATCAGATGCAACAGGACCTTACGGAGGTCAGAAACCAGATGGCCAACGAAAGGCTAGAAATGAGGAACCAAATGACTCAGTTCATGGAGGTTATGAACAACATGGCTCAGAGCCAGGAGAGGTTGAGAGCTATGGTGGAAAGGCAGAACCAAGATGAGCCTCATGTGGGGACTGCAGGCACAAGTAACAATGAAAGGGTGCAACCACATGTGAATCCCCCGGTGTTTGGTCCACATCTACATCCTGAGATTAATATCCCTGCAAACGTTCAAGGGACAGCCACCGCGGCCAGAGTACTTCAAGAAGATCCTCAGGAGGACCAATTTACTGTAATGGGTGCTGGAGAGGAAACTTATGACAGGAGATTGGAAGAAATAGCTGAGAAGTTAAGATCCTTAGAATCTCAAAATTCTTTGGGTTTTGACGTGATGGATATGGGCTTAGTAGACGGGGTTAGGATTCCCCACAAGTTCAAGCCTCCATGTTTTGAAAAGTATAATGGGACTTCTTGTCCTCGAACCCATCTGCAATCTTTTCTCGGAAGATTAAAAGCTTACACCATGGACGAGAAATTGTGGATGTTCTACTTCGAAGATAGCTTGACTGGAGCTTCTAGGGAATGGTATTCCCATCTGACGAGAGCAACTGTGAGATGCTGGAAGGACCTGGCAGAGGCCTTCATCAGACAGTATCAATATAATCTGGATATGGCACCCAATAGGACCCTCCTAATGGGGATGTCACAATCATCCAGAGAGAGCTTCAGAGAATATGCTCAAAGATGGAGACAGCTTGCTGCTGCTGTCCAGCCACCAATGTCTGAAAGAGAAATGGCTGATATGTTCATGAATACCCTGCAAGGAACCTATATTGATAGGCTAGCTGCCTTCTCCTCCACCAGCTTCGCAGACGTCGTCATAGCCGGAGAGAGAATTGAAAGCCTATTGAAAATGGGTAAAATTTCTGATAATGGTGCTAGTTCGTCCAGTGGCACAAGAAAGCCTTTTGCAGGCCCGAGAAGAACCGGCGAGACCAATGCCATTCACACCAACAGGGGTAGGCCCCAATATGCTCAGAGGTCAATAGCAGCAGTCACTATCCCTGCTCCAGCCCATCCTCAGCCAGTCTATCAATCCCCTCAACAAAACTTCCAACAACAACCTCAGTATCATCAGAATCAGTATCCTCCAAGGAACTTCAACAACAACTCTAACAACAACAATCAACAGAGGCCATTCCAGCAGAGGCCCTCTCAAGCTAACAGAGTGATCGACCCGATCCCAATGCCGTATGCTGCCTTGCTGCCACAACTTCTGAAACTCAACCTAGTTGAGCTAAGAACGTTGGCACCTCCGGATCCCAACAGTCTACCAAGGAACTATGACTCCAATACTAGGTGTGCTTTTCATTCCAACGCACCCGGTCACAGTACAGAAAAATGCAGGGCTCTGCATATGAAGGTACAAGACTTGGTAGACTCCAAGGCTCTGAATTTTGCACCTCCGCCCAATGTCAATAAAAACCCAATGCCAAACCATGGTGGTCATCGAATTAACGCAATTGAAGAAGACACACCGTCTTATTTCATAACCAGTGTGGATCAGATCAGGACACCATTGGTGGAAATCAAAGCTCAGCTCCGTGAAAACAATATATTTCCGGGGTGTGAACTGGGATGTCCCTACTGCAATATTTCATGGAATGGGTGTGAGGACTTGAGGAATGGCATTGACAGCCTTATTCAGAGTGGCCTGCTTCAGATCACTACATCGTTTCCTGCAAGTCCGACAACTTCATCAGCAACGGTTTCAGACCCTCCTACAACTGCAGCAACTAATGCTCCCAACAATCCATCAGCACCATCAACAAGTATTTCACCTGTCCTTCCGAATGATCAGTTTTCAACAGTTTCTCCTGCTACAACTTCAGCTTCATTCCATTTCGACTCTCCATCAACAACAACAACAGTTCTTCCAACAGAACCTCCTACAACACCAGCAATCAATCACGAAGATGTCTCCACTGTTACCATATTCTACGATCCTGAAAATAATTCCGCCTACCATTCAGAAGGTGCTGCTCCCACCAGAGCACCAGTTACAATCTTTTATGATCCACAAACAATAACAGTCCCTTCAGCAGCAGCAATCAGTCCAGTCACTGTCACGGTGCCTGGACCAGTACCATATGAAAGCAATAGGGCCATCCCCTGGCACTATGGCTCTGACGTGTACTGCGAAGGAAAAAGAATCACTCTTGAAACATCCACACCTGCACCACAAGTAGATAATGTGGGGGGAGGCGGAGGCTTCACTCGAAGCGGACGTCTCTTTGCTTCACAAGTTCAAAGACCTACTGCCGAAGCAGAAGCTGCTGCCAAGGCAAAGGGTAAAGGCCCGGTGCAGGAAGATCCAGCTGCCAAAGAAGCCCTGAAAACTCCATTTGATCAGGAAGTCGATGAGTTTATGCGAATCATCAAAAAGAGTGATTATAAAATTGTGGATCAGCTTCACCAGACGCCATCCAAAATCTCCATCCTCTCACTGCTTATGTGCTCCGAAGCCCATCGGAATGCACTACTTAAAGTCCTGCACGCAGCTTACGTGCCCGAGGAGATTACTGTCAACCAATTGGAAACCGTGGTTGGAAATGTTACTGCTAGCAACGGGCTAGGGTTTACCAATTCTGACCTGACAGTGGATGGCCGCAACCACAACAAAGCCTTGCACATAACCATGGAATGCAAAGGAACTGTCCTTTCTCATGTGCTGGTGGACACAGGTTCTTCCCTGAATGTCTTACCAAAGAAGGCTCTGGTAAAGCTTGAATATGATGGATTGGCATTGAGACCCAGCAACCTGGTAGTAAGAGCCTTTGATGGTTCAAAGAGATCGGTTCTGGGAGAGATTGAGCTGCCTGTGACAATTGGCCCACAGACCTTTAAAACTATCTTTTATGTGATGGACATTCAGCCCGCCTACAGCTGTTTGTTGGGTAGACCCTGGATTCACGCCGCTGGCGCAATAACATCTACCCTTCACCAAAAGTTAAAATTTGAGTGGGAAGGTCAAGTTGTCACAATCTGTGGGGAAGAGGATATCTTTGTTAGCCATCTGGCTACTTATAAATACATTGAGATGGATGGGGAGATCCATGAAACAATGAGCCAAGGTTTTGAAGCCTTGAATGTCAATGAAGCATCTGCTGTGTCAGGGATCTCCATGTCATCTTACCAACAAGCCCGGAAGGTTGTTGAAGAAGGAACTGCCCTAGGCTGGGGCAAGGTATTAGCTGTGGAGGAGAAGAAGGACAAATTTGGGTTGGGTTACAGACCAACTCAACATCAAGCAAAGGCTGCTGCAGAGCCTGGTTTCGTCAGTGGGGGGATGCTCACCCCCGATGCTATCAACTGTCTGGAAGACGAGCTGGAAGAGGAGCGCAATCTGGAGAATTGGATTCGTCCGAAGATCCCGGGGAGCAGTGTCTCGAACTGGTCTTCCCAGGAAATTATAAGAGTTACTCATGCAGAGTAATTATTATTTCCTTTTTTTTTTTTTTTTTTTTTTTTATAGCATGCATCCAAGTCTTGCATCTTGCCCAAGATGACAAGACTCATTTTGTAACCAGGGCCATCTGTACTTTTGTGCAAACAAGATTAAATTAATGAAATATCAGACATCTTTTTGCAAACAAGTCTTTTTCTTTTCTGCTCACTGTTGTTCCATTTTTCTTTTTGTACAAAAATAAATGGCGGTGTTTTCAAAATGATAACTTCATCTCACTTTTTTCTAAAGCAAGATTAAAATCAATCACTAAAACGAACAAACTTAACCCTTGCAGAGAGTGCCTTCCTGACAGCACCGACAACAGCACGGTTATGACATCGTATGACTTTGACAATCCGATCAATCAAGCGGATGAAGGGGTTGATGAAGAATATGAGCTTCCTGAAGAGCTAGCCAGGTTGTTGAGACAGGAGGAAAAGGTTATTACTCCTCATCAGGAGGAGATTGAAGTGATTAATCTTGGTACAGACGAAGACGTGAAGGAAGTTAAAATCGGGGCCTGCCTGCAAGACTCAGTGAAGAGACAACTGATAGATCTGCTTCAAGAGTATGTTGATGTGTTTGCTTGGTCGTATCAAGATATGCCAGGGTTGGATACCGACATTGTTGTGCATAAGCTGCCTTTGAGGGAAGAATGCCCACCGGTTAAACAGAAACTGCGCCGGACTCGCCCAGACATGGCTATGAAAATCAAAGAAGAGGTACAAAAGCAATGGGACGCCGGGTTCCTGGCTGTAACTAGCTATCCGCCGTGGGTTGCTAACATAGTACCTGTGCCTAAGAAAGACGGAAAAGTTAGAATGTGTGTTGATTACCGGGATCTGAACAGAGCCAGCCCGAAAGATGACTTCCCATTACCTCACATTGACGTATTGGTGGATAACACGGCTCAGTTCTCGGTATTCTCCTTCATGGATGGATTTTCAGGATATAATCAGATCAAGATGTCACCTGAAGACATGGAGAAGACAACATTCATTACACCCTGGGGCACGTTCTG
This sequence comes from Lathyrus aphaca, assembly GCA_963966055.1. NCBI lineage: Eukaryota > Viridiplantae > Streptophyta > Magnoliopsida > Fabales > Fabaceae > Lathyrus > Lathyrus aphaca. Next base: position 343,802,076 of record OZ014521.1, read on the forward strand.
TTATAAAGTGATGCCATTCGGATTGAAGAATGCAGGTGCAACATATCAACGGGCTATGGTGACATTATTCCATGATATGATCCACAAGGAAATAGAATGCTATGTGGATGATATGATCGCCAAGTCCCTCACAGAAGAAGACCATCTGGTGAATCTGCTCAAATTATTCAAGCGTCTGAGGAAATACCAATTGAAGCTGAACCCCAACAAATGCACATTCGGGGTGCGATCCGGTAAGCTGCTGGGCTTTATTGTAAGCGAGAAGGGGATTGAGGTTGACCCAGATAAAGTCAAGGCTATACAAGAAATGCCTGCACCAAAGACAGAGAAGGAAGTTCGAGGGTTCTTAGGTAGATTGAATTACATCTCGAGGTTCATCTCTCACCTTACGGCTACCTGCGAACCCTTGTTCAAGTTGTTAAGAAAGGAACAGACGGTCAGGTGGAATGAAGACTGCCAGAAGGCTTTTGACAAGATCAAGGAGTACTTACAAGAACCTCCAATCCTTATGCCTCCAGTTGAAGGAAGACCTCTAATAATGTACTTGACAGTATTAGAAGAGTCAATGGGGTGTGTGTTGGGCCAGCATGACGAGTCTGGTCGAAAAGAGTATGCAATATACTACCTAAGCAAAAAGTTTACCGACTGTGAATAGCGTTATTCACTGCTCGAGAAAACTTGCTGTGCTTTAGCGTGGGCTGCTCGCCGACTGAGACAGTATATGTTGACCCACACTACCTTGTTAATCTCAAAAATGGATCCAGTTAAGTACATTTTCGAGAAGCCAGCTCTTACCGGACGGGTTGCAAGATGGCAGATGATTCTCACGGAATACGACATACAGTACACATCTCAGAAAGCCATCAAGGGCAGTGTACTATCTGAATATCTTGCTGAGCAACCTATTGATGATTACCAGCCTATGAAATTTGACTTCCCTGATGAAGACATCATGTTCTTAAAAGCGAAAGATCACGAAGAGCCTATTCACACTGAAGGGCCTGACCCGGAGGAAGAATGGACTATGATGTTTGATGGGGCTGTTAACATGAATGGCCGTGGTGTTGGTGCAGTACTCATTTCACCAAAGGGGGTTCACATGCCTTTCTCGGCAAAACTCACTTTCAACTGCTCTAACAACGAAGCTGAATACGAAGCTTGCATTATGGGTCTTGAGGAAGCCATTGACCTCAGGATCAAGACATTGACCGTATTCGGGGATTCAGCTTTGGTAGTCAATCAAACCAACGGGAAATGGTACACCCACCAAAATCATCTGGTACCTTACAGGGATTATACAAGAAGGCTACTGACTTTCTTCACAACAGTCAAGCTTGAGTATATCCCTCGGGACGAGAATCAGTTTGCAGATGCTCTTGCTACCATTTCATCCATGATCAAAGTTCAAGCTGCTAACTTTGTACCTCAGATATCAGTGTCTAGACTTGATAAACCAGCATATGTATTTGCAGCGGATGTTGTAAAAGATGATAAGCCTTGGTTCCATGACATTAAGTGCTTCTTGGAGGATCAGACATACCCACCTGGGGCATCTTCCAATGATAAGAAGACTTTGAGAAGGCTTGCTGGTAGTTTCTTTCTGAACACTGATGGGTCTTTATACAAGAGGAACTTTGACATGGTACTCCTCAGATGTGTTGTCAAGACGGAAGCAGATTTGTTGATGCATGAAGTGCACGAAGGATCCTTTGGTACCCATGCTGGGGGACATGCAATGGCTAAGAAGTTGTTAAGATCAGGCTATTATTGGATCACAATGGATGCAGACTGTTGTGCCTATGCCAGAAAATGTCACAAATGCCAGATCTACGCAGACAAGGTGCATGTGCCTCCCAATCCTTTGAACATCATGTCTTCACCATGGCCCTTTGCTATGTGGGGCATCGATATGATTGGCAAGATTGAGCCAACCGCTTCAAACGGCCACAGATTCATCCTGGTCGCCATCGACTATTTCACCAAGTGGGTTGAAGCAGCCTCATATGCAAATGTTACAAGGCAAGTGGTAGCCAGATTTCTGAAAAGGGATATCATCTGTCGGTATGGAGTGCCCGAGCGAATCATTACTGATAATGGTTCCAATCTCAACAACAAAATGATGGCAGAGCTGTGCCGGGACTTCAAGATCCAACATCACAATTCTTCTCCTTACAGGCCAAAGATGAATGGCGTTGTTGAGGCAGCAAATAAGAATATCAAGAAGATTGTGCAGAAGATGGTGGTCACATACAAAGACTGGCACGAAATGCTACCATTTGCCTTGCATGGGTACCGCACATCAATCAGAACGTCCACTGGGGCAACACCGTATCAGCTTGTATATGGTATGGAGGCAGTCCTACCTGTTGAAGTGGAACTACCCTCGTTACGGGTATTAATGGATGTTAAACTGAGTGAAGCAGAATGGGTTCGGTCCCGATACGAACAACTGAGTCTGATCGAGGAGAAAAGATTGGCTGCAATCTGCCATGGACAGTTATATCAGAAGAGAATGAAGAAGGCCTTCGATCAGAAAGTCAGGCACCGAGAGTACCAAGTGGGAGATCTTGTGCTGAAAAGAATCCTCCCTCCTCATACAGACCGCAGGGGCAAATGGACTCCAAATTATGAAGGACCATTCGTGGTGAAGAAAGTTTTCTCTGGTGGAGCACTGATGCTCAGCACCATGGATGGTGAAGATTTCTCGTCCCCTGTGAATTCAGATGCAGTTAAAAAATACTTCGCATAAAATGACCCGCTGGACATAAAAACAGAATGTAAGTCCAGGCAAGAATAGGGCATCCCGGCGAGTCAAAAACAGAATAAAAGACTCGGGCAAAAGTAAGGGAAAATAAACAAAAAATGTACACCCGCTGAGTTGAAAAGCCGCATTGGACAATTCAGGCAAAAATGGGTATCCCGATGGATTGAAAACCCGAAAGGGCGATCCATGCAAAATAAGGGAATAAGCGAACAACTGCATTTTGAGTTCGTCTGTATCACCTACAACTTGGTAAGCTTCCAAAGGATCAAGCTTCAATCAGAATCAACTCTCTCCAGAAAGCAAGACGAGAAGAACGTCATTGTCATACGAGTCATAGCAGAAGGGGAAGCTCCTTGAAAGTGTCGTCAACACCGCCAGCACTTTATTTCTCAATTTGTAACAATCTCCTCATTTCAGGAGATATGTTTCCTTGGCTGTATCTTGCCAATTCAGGGCACGTGAATTAATAAAATCAGATTTTCGGTCATGTTTCGTTTTTACATTTATGTTTTGCAAAGAGTTGTCTGATATCTCTAAAAATACAATTGCATAAGTACAGATGCCTTTCTCTAAAAAAGATAAAAAACACATGCTTACAGGGAATGTGATTATTCTCGAAGGTACTTAACTCCTATGACGGAATCCAGTGAGGGATACCTCGGGACCTTTTGTACGTTTCCTTACCTGTTGCAGGATTGCAGGTATCCAGAACGCAACCTGGGGCATGCAAGCTACGTCTCAGCAAACTGGCAAATCATTATTAACTCGGCCTATCTTCCACGTGGCATTAGAAGGTGCCCATTTCCCAGCGGAGCTGCCAAATCAGCATACACTCAATCTCAGCATCCGAAATGCTCTTTCCCCAGCTGAGTTGCCCCCATTGCTTCCCCCAGCAAAGCTGCCAAATCAACAAACAGGCTTAACACTCAGGATGCTCTATCCCCAGCTGAGTTGCCTCTCACAATTCCCCAGCCGAGTTGCCATTCTTCCTCAACAGAATACAGAAATCAGGGAATCATCTCCCCACAGAGCTTCAGCCTCTATCCAGAAGAGCAACGCATGAAGAGATCACAACAGAGTAAAGAAAGCTTCTATAAACCCCAGCTGGGTCTCTCATTTACAAGGATATGCCAACCGGTGACATATATCCCCAAGCAGATACATCATCAGATCTACCAATGATCTCATCCCCAGCTGGGAGGTCCACTTCAAGCAGATCGACCAGAGATCTTCGCAGCAGTGGGATCCGAATCCCGGATCTATGCCCCTTTGCATAATCATGGCATCCGCATCATATTCACCCCCCAGAGCGTGGCATTCCGTCTAATACAGAGCATTACGGCAAAAAAAAAAAAAAAAAAAAAAAAAAAATGCATAGCATAATCATAAGTCATGTTGTGAATTAAACGCTTGTGAATACAGATTACTTTCCCCAAGAGTCCCCATCAGAGTCCCAGCAAAAGCAGTTGCCTCACAAATCACGAACACCCGTATATACACCTTTTGGCACCCGTCCGCGTCATCTTTCCCCAGTAAAGTCGCCTGAACACCCTTTACAAACAAATCACCCTCATTACAGATACTTCCTGACACCTGTCCGTGTCATGTCCCAGCAAAAAGCCAAAGACATCCTCTTTGCACTCACACATACTCATATATACACCTTTTGACACCCGTCCGTGTCATATCCCCAGCGCAGTCGCTTACACTTTTGCAACCCATATACTTGTTAATATTATATTTTTCTCTCTTGGCACCCGTCCGTGTCATTCTCCCCAGCAGATAAACACTCATATACAATACTCACTACTCGTCGGTACACTTATACAGATACTCGCCCGTTGTTAACCAGTTGGTACTCGCCCGTACCGTCATCTCAGAGCATTGCGTTTAATGTTTGTTCTACATGATACTCGTCCGTATCACAGTCTTAAGGATGCTCGTCCGCATCTTTGATCCATACACCATGTCAAACACTTATGTCTTCCTGAATATAGATACTCGTCTGTGTCTACTATTCCCCAGAAGAGTCCCTTCAGATGCAACACTCGTCCGTGTTCTTTGTTAACCAGTTGATACTCGTCCGTATCATCATCTCTGAACATGTGTCAGTTTGTTTCTACGTGATACTCGTCCGCATCTTTAATCTATACACAATACCAAACACTTATACCTTTTGTTTCTTGGATGTAAACGCTCGTCCGTGTTTACTATCTCCCCAGTAGATCGCCAACAAAGCAAATCTTTCCTTTTTTATCTAACACTCGTCCTGTGTTATGATGACCCTGAGAGCAGCCGTACCCTGCTGAGTGGTCGTCCTCCACTTCTTGATGGTCGTCCTCCATCACGCTCATCCGATGGCCGTCCCCATCGTTGATTTTAGCATCCGTCCCCTGCTAGGTGGTCGTCCTCCACCTCTTGATGATCGTCCTTCATCATTTTATCCAATGGCCGTCCCCATTGTTGATTTTGGTTATCTGACATTCGTCCTATGTCATGATAAACCCTGAGAGCAGCCGTCCCCTGCTGAGTGGTCGTCCTCCACTTCTTGATGGTCGTCCTCCATCATGCTCGTCCGATGGCCGTCCCCATCGTTGACCTTTTCTATCCGATGGCCGTCCCCATCGTCGATATCTTCGGCAGCCGTACCCTGCCAGGTGGTCGTCCTCCACCTTTGATGGCCGTCCCCATCATATTTACTTTTTATTCCCAACAGAGCAGCCGTCCCCTGCTAGGTGATCGTCCTTCACCTTTGATGGCCGTACCCCATCATCTGTTTATTTCATTTATTCTTTAACCCGATGGCCGTCCCCGTCGTGGTCCCTTTTCCTTTTAGCCCGATGGCCGCCCCCATCGTTGGTTACTTTACCTTTATGAACTTGATGGCCGTCCCCGTCATGTTTCATTAATTCCCAGAGAACCCTACTTTATCTTGATGGCCGTCCCCATCATATTTTGACTTTCCCCAGCTAGTCGGCCGTCCCCGTCTTAGCTTTTCCTTATATCCCCAGCATGTCGGCCGTCCCCGTCATCGCTTTACTTTACACACTTTTCCCAGCATGTCGGCCGTCCCCGGCATTGCTATTTACCCAGCAGTCGTCCTCTGCTCGACGGTCGTCCTCCGTCGCCCACACTTGCAATATACCTTACTTAATCTATATCCCTTTTCTCCTCCATCCTGTGAGTGCAAATTTTGGACTGTCTTTGGTATTCAACCACAAGTTATCTTGTTTGCCTGTTAAGCCGTTGCTTACATCCTGCACAGCTAACTCCTGTTTGAATAGGGGCAGCTGTAAACACCCCAAATTTTCCCTCACCCATTCACACCATGGCTTGTGATCATCTCATATGCATAAACACAATCATACAATCTCATATCTCATGTTTGATTCACTGCATAGTTTCTAAGTCATCTGCACCTAGGGTTTGTGATTTGAGCAATCCCAAAGCTTCTTGAGCCACTCCAAAGGCCACCAATCATCTCAGAAGGGTCCATGTGTGTTCTTGTATCATGTTACATCCTCACAGAGTCAAAATTGCAGAGGAATCACAAGAACTAGGGTTTGAGTGGATGCAGAGCCAGGTTGAACTGCACAGTTGACCTAAAATTAGGGTTTTGGTTTCAGAGGCCATAATCTCAAATTTTTTGGTCATTCTTGTTTCCATTGGTCTCTATATGGTATAGGGAATATGCATATCAATTTTCATGAAGAAATTCCATGGGGAAGTCATCTGATCAAGAGTTGACTTTTCAGACAAGTCAGTGCAAAATCAGGGCATCTGAGGCCCCCAATGACCCAACCAATGGGTGATCTTCATCATTTTGAGTGTATATGATCTTTATTTGATCATGGAAGAAGGTTGAAGTGCATAAAATCAAGAATTTAGGGTTTTTGCAAAAGTTGACTTTTTGAGGCATAGTTGACTTTTCAAGAATGCCTCATTTTAGGCCAATTTTCAAGCCTTGATTCATGATCCAAAGATGTTTCAAATGGAAAAACTTTGGTCATGAAAGTTGTAGATCTCATCTTTCCCTTTTCAAAAAGTACAAGAACATGATCAAACTCTTCTTGGATCAAAAGTTATGGCATTGCAAAGTTAGCAAAAATCATTGGTTTTCAAGTTATGCACCAAATGGAAACTTTGCAAAGTCTTGAACCAATGCATTATGCAGCCTCTAATTCATGTCAAACCATTATGTAAACATCCTCTAAGTCACAAAAATCAGATTTGGATCAAGTTTGCTCATGGTTTGGTTCATGTAACTTGACTTTTCTCATGAAAATCCATAAAGCTAACCAAGTTGCAAAACACTCATGACCTTTTCACCAACTTGCTGCATTGATCCTTGAGTCAAGCCAGCCTCTCACACTCACCATGCTGCACCAGAACCCAACTTGTACTTGCCTAAACTTGAGCCATGCCCTATCTTACACAAAAGTGGACTTTGAGCAAAAGTAGCCACACCTATCTCTGCAGGCCAGGTCACATCCCCCAGCCACTTGCAATTGTTTATTGAATCAATTTGCTGGCCATAACACATAGGAACCAAGGCTGAAACATAACCATTCATCACATCCACAAAAACTCACCTCATTGCAAGTTCCTTCGAAATTCTTTCCACAGCCATCAAACATTCAAACTCTCATCATCACTCAACTCACCACACCCCATAGGCAAGAAACACCCCAAGCATAAGCCTGAAACAAGCCTGAAAACTCCATTGCCATCATTCACCTCAAGCTGCAGTTTCATTCGAAACTCTTATCCTAGCTCACAAACACACCAACCAACACCACAAACCTTCTCAACACACTTCATAGATCACAAACAACCCCTTTTCACAGCCTGAAAGTGCCAGAATCTCATCTGCCATTGTTGACTGAACTGAAGCAGTTCCTTTCGAATCTTCTTCCCCAGCCAACACAAACTCATTTTGAGCATTCAAACACACTTGGGAGATCAAGTGGAGTAGCTTGCATCAAAGGAAACAGCCAGAAAGTCCCAAAACTGAAAGCTCCAAATCTCAGGTAGCTCGAAATTAATTTTTCCAGAAATGACTTTTATTGTTACAAACTTGTTCTTCATGATGCACTGATCATTCTGGTACCTTTAGTTTTTGAAATGGTTTTGTTTTAAGCATTTAATTTGTGTCTGAAGCTCACGAACCCTAGAAATTGTTTGCTTCGATTCAGATGATTTAGGAAAGATAAATTTGTTTTAAGTTAGGGGTTTGATTCGTGAGAGTGAGAGGGTCATTTCCCTGGTCTTAGATTTCATTTATGTTACGTTTTTAGGAAGTTTGAAGATTTTCAGGTGAGCTTCTGGCCGGAGAAGACGACCGGAAGTCTTCTCCGGCCACCTGAGTGTGATTAGGGTTTAATCCCATAATTAATGCTGGTTTGAATATTGGCCGTAGGATGCGTTGAATTTGTTGACTACGCGCGCAAGGGAAAGGCCAGGATCTCTTTGATTAACCCTAATCCACGTGTTAGGGTTAATTAATCATATTTTAGTTAATTTAATCAGAAACAATCTGGGCCTCTCATTCTGGCGCGCAGTCAATGCTTTTAAACTCAGGAGCAATCCTGGCCATCCAATCTGTTTACTTTCATTTTCTTTTAATTTTAATTCATTTCTTTTTCATTTAAATTGTACATTTATTTTAAAATAGTTAAAAAATCATAAAAATTATGAAACTTTTTCTTTAAGGTTTCATTAATTTTTATGACACAAAAACATTTTTATTTTATTTTTTTATCATTAAAAAAGTATTTTTAAATATTTAAAAGTTTATTTTTAATTGATTAATGAGAATTAATTAATTAAAAATACTTTTAGGTATTTAAAAATTACAAAAAAATTCATGAAATGTTCTAAGACATTTAGAAACATTGTCCAACCTTCAAACCAAATTTCTTTTTTGATCTTGATGCATTTTAAGAATTTTTCATGGAATTAAATCATATTTTGTGCATTATTTTGATCACAAGTTTAAAAATTCATTTCTGCCTATTGGTGAAGGTTGAGACATTGATTCTTTTTGCATTGTTTTCCATTTGACATGTATTTTCAAGAATAAAAAGGCCATGATTTGATCTTGCATTTTCTAATTGATTGGCATTTGTTTTGATAAGAACCCTAAAAAACCCTAATAACTTGAAAAAATCATATCTTGAGTTTGATTGAGAGTTGAGAGCTCCCCTTTGGGCAGTGGTTTATCATAGGCCTAGGGTTTCTTTGGGTGCCATTTTCCATTTTTTTATCATGAGGTTTGCTTCTGTTTTTTGGTTTGTGTTTGATGTTTGATCCATGAACCCTAATTTGGGCTTCCATTTGCATCCTTCTTGCATTCTCTTGCATAACATGACTTGTCTTTGCATTTTGTGCATTCTTGTGATTCATTTGACATCTTAAGACATATAGAAAGCATCTTTGATCATTGCATCTCATATTTGCCATGTCATTTGTCTTGTATGATTCATAACTTTCCATGTTTGTTCATGCTCCTTAACTTGCATCATATGCATTCATAATCTTGTATGGACATCCCCATTGCTTTGCCTCATGTTTGCAGCACCTCATAACATCATAATCATCATCAACATGCTTCTGGTTTTGCTTAGCATCATATCATTTCATCTCATCTTGCATTGCATTGCATTTTCTTTTTAACATTGCAGGTGGTAAGTAAATTTGGGAAGTGGATTTGCCTTCACTTCTCATAACTTTTCTTTTCATCTCTCTTGCATCCATTGCTGCATTCTTATTTGTGTTTGAGTTTGAGCTTGCTCATTCTTCTCCTTCTCACTTTCTTTCTTCAAGTGACTTGACTTCTTGAATGAAGCAAGTCACTTTGCTTCTCTTGATCCTGTTCATCTGCTTCCTGGTGGTTCTTCTGAGGATTGTTCTTGAAAACCTCACAAACCTTAGGATCATCCAAGCATGATAATGAATTAGGGTTTTGATTAGTCCCCCTCATAGTTTTTACCTTTGTGTCTCTCTTTGAGTCTTCTCTTCTCATCTCATAATCAGGGACTAAACCCTAAAGGCTTTAAGACTTTGTGATTAAGCTTATGCCTGCATCCTTCTCTTAGGATGGAGTGTATAACTTTAATCCTAAGTATTAAACCCTTAAGGTGTTTAAATCTCTTAATCAATTCACTTAATAATTATCAAGACATCACACTTGTAACTTGGGCCTTGCATTAGGGTTCTAATTCTTCCTTAAGTGGTTAAGAAGGACTAACCCTAGTGTTAATGGACAAGTCCCCCTCAAGTTGTCTTACAAACCATAAAAAACACTTCATCATCATACCATTAAATAAAATCCTCTTAATCAAAGGCTTGTTTTGTCATGGGTTTAATCCCTAATCATGGATTAAGTTGAGGAGTTTTTCTCAGCTTAAACATTCTCATCTATTATCCTTCTATTAGGATGGTGTAATGAGTCTGTTAAATCCCTGATTATGGCTTAATCTCATTACTTAACACTAAACAAAAACACCAAAAACATTTAAATAATCACAAGTAAGATAATGATCTTAATCCTACACCAAAGGTGGTTAAGTGTGAGAATCTGACTTCACACTTAAGGTATTCTCATTACCCCTAAACAGAGGGAAGATGTGATGAGTTTACTAAATCCATTGGTTTATACTTAAGCTCATTATCCTATGACAAACTTCAAAAAAGCAATAAAAGACTGAAAACACAAAAACAAACAATAATCGTCTCCTTCGGGATTCTTTTCTCATCACCTTCACTCACAAACGAGAACTTGCTTCTTCCGTCTAATGCAAGACAGTTTGCACCTGAGCCAGACAGGTCATACACTTGAGCATAGACAAGCAAGTAGTTCACAAGTCAATTTATCTTTCAGTCTCTTTGGGTCGAACTACGGTGTTCTGACTTCCTCATTGCACGAGAGGATACGTAGGCATAACTTAACAGTTATCGAACAAAAGTCTCTGTATATTCCCCTCTTTCCAGCTTTATTCTTTAGCCTCATGATCTTGAGCATTTCACTCCTGTTCTTACACTGACACTTCACTTATACACTTCACTTTTCTCTTACACTGACACTTGCTTTCTTTCCAGCTTTGATACACAAATTGCACTGACACTACCCCTTTAAAACACAAATCTTTTAAGCGTGGATACCGTCGAGTACGGCGGACAATCTGGGTGCTAATACCTTCCCAGGTTGTAACCAACCCCCTTTCTCAGTCTCTCTGGTTCGCAAACCATCTTATCCATCTTTTTCTAGGCCTATGCAGCATTGCCTTTCCTCCGGGATAAAAATGCCTAGCTGGCGACTCTATTCATTCTCCAGTGAGTTCACGGCTGTGTGTTCTCACTGTTCCCCTCGCCGACCGTTCGCGTCTGTACCTTCATATGACCCGGTGTCATTTGTCGGGAGCGACATAGTGCTTGTTTGATTTGTGTTTACTGGGGTGTTATGTGCTATTTGTGTTTGTATATTTTCTTTACTTGTTGCTTTATGCACAGTTATTTATTGCTTTCTTTACAGCTTTATGTATCATACTGTCATACTGTTATCTGGCTGGATTTGGTTTCTGTCTTGGTGAGTGGGGTTCCATTGAGAGTTTAAGGTCCTATACCTGGGACCTGAGTGACACCTAGGCTAGAGTGGTTCATGTTCTTTCCCATTCCATTTCGGTCTGGTGCGGGAATATGAAACACGGTTCAGATATGGGTTTCTTCTTGAGAACTCTGTGCTACAGATCTCCTGAAGTGCTAGGGCTATCTGGGAAGCCTGCTAAGTCTGGATGACCTTTATTATGACCTTCAGAAACTGAGGTGAATTAGAGGAGGATCTTTTATGGTTATTGTAAACACTGTACCTCCGGGTTAGAAGTGTTTACACTTCTCATAATTGATCCAAGTCTGAGGATCCTTGTTTTAGAACATCACCTGTGAGGGGGTTGGGCTGTTTACAGGTTTGCAGGAACCCTTGGCCACATCATACCTTGGTACTTGTTTTTAAGAATGCTTCACTTTGGACAGTTCTTGTGATTTAACCCAGGACATGTGACTCCTTATTTGAGTCCCCCACCTTGGTTACTGGACTTTTGAACCTCCATCTGGACTTCTTAGACATACGTGGTCCTTTATATCAAGGCAGTAATCAGATCCAGCTTGATCACAAACCCTTGCATATCATTTTCATACATCATCATTGCATCATTTAACATTTGTTTATTTGTTTTTCAGGGTATCCATATTTCATTTGGCTTGGTTTTGACCCCTTTATCTGCATAGACCTTTGCTCATCAGCTATCTGCTTCAGCTATCAGTTGCCTGCTTCAGCTACCTCCACCATCATCCTCAGCCTATCAGGGGCTCATCTCTAGTATCAGTTTTCATCATCAGCATCTGCTTTCAGCTCTTCATCAGCAGTCATGGCACCCAAGAAGAGCAACATTTCATACCACTTCTTTGAGCCTGTGCTGGCTGGCATCAGGCAGGTCCAGGCACTCATTACTCCAGACCATATCCCACTATTCATAGAGCATTATGGAGGCATCCTTGATATGATTATGGACTTGGACCCTTCTCAGAGGAGTTTGATCCACACTTGCCTACAGTTCTATGATCCTCCTTTGAGATGCTTCACTTTCCAGAATTTTCAGTTGGGACCTTTGCTGGAGGAGTTCTCATCTTTAATTGGAGTGCCTGTCAGGGGTGGTGTCCCCTTCAACCCTGAAATGACTTCTCCCAGCAATGAAGAAGTGGCAAAGGCACTGTATTTGGAACCTATTCTGATTGAGCAGAACATGACTACAAATGCTGGCATCCGAAATGCTTCAGTGTTTTCAAACTCCTGAATATCTCGAAGGAACCACCTCAAACTGTATGGTCCATGAAGGAATTTTCCCCAAGATCTTGCATCATCATGACGTGTTATGCCCCAGTATTATGAACCTTGGGTAGGTTCCTCTAATTAACCGTCTTCCGAAGAGAGTATCTTCTAGTGCTTCTAGGGTGACCAGCCCTAGTACGAGTATTGCTTTGGAGAAAACGCCTATGCTAATTGCTCTGTGAGAGATTTAAATCTCGAAGTGATTGCCCCAGTTTGGCTGGAATTTGAAGAGATTGATCGACATTATTGCCACTGATTGGCTGCATTTAACCCAACTGGTTGGAAAAGTCCCTATTCAACGGAGTTTCTTGGAAAAATGCCCCTTGACATGAATGTCCTTCAGAAGTTTACGCCTTCTCAACTTGGCAAGATTAAGCTTCTAGACTGAGCTTCTATATGTGAACTTCTTTGATGCCAAACAAATGTATGCAAACAGAAAATGTTTTATTCTGAGAATGAAAATTCTAATGCAACACATGTTAATCCCAAAGCTTTTATTGAAAAGATGTCGTAAACCTTTGTGAGCGACTCACTAGTTAAGATACAGCATGTATTTTTTTTTATTTAAAAAAAAAACATGCACACGCAATACCAACAAAGACCTTTTAGCACAACTCATAGGAGTCAGGAACGCTATCTTATGGTAGTACACTCTCGAATTAACCCTGTTTCAATTAGGACTTTTGAGGGTTGTATCGTGGTTTGGTTCACGGTTATAGAAACAAAGGATATAGGCTCGAAGTTTATTTATGCCCACCCCTCTTCATGATGTCCTTCAATCCTATGTTCAGCTAGCTTTCACAAGCGCACACCTCTCAAAAGGGTTTTGTGTTGGTTGAGGAACCATTACTACTAACAGTCTAAGCACCACTGAGGTTGTTGTTGGTATAACAGTCACCACCCCTATTGTCTTTTGTGTCTGTGTCACACGACTTGTTTTTGTTTGAGGATCCTTCTTGTGTAATCCTTTTCGTCTTTCGATTTTTCATTCTTTTGCTTATCCCTAACTTTTTCCTGGACTGATTCTTGTGAATCTCTTGCAATTGGAGTCCAGCAGGATGCCCTAATTGTTTCCTAAGTCGTTTGTTTTCAAGTTTCGACTTAGCGGGCTTTTTATTTCTTTCTTTTTTCTCTTCTTTTTTCCCGAAAAAATCGTGTGACACAGGTTTGTCCTGATTGTTTTTCGGTCTTTAGACCTCTTGATGTGGTATAACCATTGTGGTTTCTGGTCTTTGGATCTCTTGATGTGCTGGAAGGTAAGGTAATGGATCCTCAAATACACTCCTTTGTGAAAGTTTGGACGCTCAGTCCAACTAGCTGACACCTACCTTGCCCCTGGGTTACATGTTAGGTTTTTTTTCATGTGAAAATAAACTCCTACTTCAAGGCTCAAAGGGGTTAGTGAGGGTATATCTCCCTTATATCTCCGGTGTATAGGATTTGAAATAAAGCTTGTACATCATCAACAGGGTCTTACTCAAGAGTACACAAATGAAGATTTTTGTGTTTTCATTTCGTCATCCTCCATCATAGAGTTTAAGAACAATAGTTGGTATTGCAATGCACATTCACAAAATTATAAGTAAAATGAATGAATTACTTCAAGAAAAACATGTGCATTTCATTAATTAACATTCAAAAAGCAAACAAGTTTCATGCAAGCATACAAATGTTCAAACAAACATATAAAAGCGACATATGAAAATGCAGTAAAGAAACTGAGCAATGCCATTGTTGAGGAGACTTGACTCCGCTAGACCTGTTGATCTTGAATACTTTCAGTAGTCAACATCTTTTTCCTGATGGGATTTGCAGTCCTCAATCAAATGACCACATGTCATCACCATACTTCATTCCCAATTATTCTAACCTTAAGCCTTCAACGTTAAAACATTGACACGAGACGTATGAAGAAAAGAGTGACACTGAAAGGAAGTTGTCACATAAGGTTGCTCGGAAAGACCTGACGATCTTCTGCCTACGTATCTCCATTGACCAAAGACCAATGAAGAATAAGAGCGACGTAGTTCCCCTCAATAGGAACGAAAATGCAATACATAAACTAACCATCCTCATAGTTGCTCTTCAGAATCAAACTGAGAATCACTTTCACACATATCCTCAATAATTTCCTCCATAACATGAGTTGATGAACCCACATGACCAAGCGAAGAATTGTTAACTTGAATGCCTTGAGGCGTCACTGAAATCAAACCAGACTCAATCAAATCCTGAACCTTATCCCTGAGAGGCTTGCATTCTTCAGCTGAATGTCCTGGTGCATTGCCATGGAAACCACGTCGAACACTGGGATCAAAACTTGGTGGGTATGGAAAAGGCACAAGACCTGGTTTCTTCGGCTCTATCAATCCACTGTCGATCAGGCGTGGAAGTATCTGACTGTATGGCACTAGCAATGGATCAAAATACCTTTTCGATCACTTAGTGTAGTAACGACGCCTTTGCGGAGTATGCTTATGTTGGCATGGTCGTTGCTGATATTGAGGAGGTTCACTATTAACGGACACCTGACATACAAATTCATAAGCTTGTTGACTCTGAGAAGTTGAGATGCACCGGTACTGTGGATAAGTCAATGGAGTTTGAGGATCTTCCCAGACTGCATCAATCGCATCCTTTCCTTGGGAACTGACAAAAGATCCATTCTCTTCAGCTGAGTTATCTGAAATGCTTTGGATCTTTCCCATCTTGATAAAGCTCTCAATGCGTTCTCCAACTATCACCAAGTCAGAGAAACTTGAAGTTCCACTACCACTTAACCTCTCCAAGCACGGTCCCTGCAAGGTCTCTATGAAAAGATCAACTAATTCTTTGTCTGATAGCGGGGGTTGCACCCGAGCAGCTACTTCTATCCACCTCTGGGCGTACTCTCTGAAAGATTCACCATCTTCTTGGGATAAAACTTGCAAATCCATGTGGCTAAGAGCCCTGTCAAGATTATAGTCACACTGCTTCACAAAGGCATTGGCTAGGTCTGACCATGATTGATGCGACTACTCTCTAACTGCATGTACCAACTCGACGATGCCTCACACAGACTGTATTGGAAACAGTGAATCATTAATTTGTCACTATGCTCATATGAAGTCATCCTTCTTCAAAACCTTACCAAAAGCTTCCTTGGACAACTATCCCCTTTGTACTTTTCAAACTTCGGTACTTTGAACTCAGGAGGTATTACAAGGCCGTGTACCAAACACATGTTTGCAGCACTTAGATCAATGTCATTACAACTTTGAAGGTCCTTAATCTCTTCCTCCAACATACAAAATCTTTCTTCCATATCCACAACTCGTGGATCTTGGATTCTCACCATAGGGATTGCCTCTTGGGAGCCTGACATAGTGAAGCAAAACTGTGATAGTCAGCGGCTTCAACAGAAGAAGAATGTCCACTCCGGGTGACCAGACGCTCTCAAACATCTAGTTTCTCAACAGGGATATGTGTAGGCTGAGCTTGAGCGGGATTGTGGCCATCTTACCTTGCCAAAGTTGTCATAGCCTCTAAAGGTTGGTCCCACTGATATCTTGTCAACCCAACACTTGTAAACTGGCTTTGCTCTCCAGGGTCCATGATTTGCCCAAAAGTTGCTTCAATTCTGATACAAGAGCTGGAATCTCAACTGTAGATGGTGAATAAAGAACGGATGAGCCCTGCCTGCGGAACAAAAATGCAATACAAATGCTATGAGATGCCATGTTCGGTTACTTCCAAAGAATCTATCTGCTTTGATTCACATTTTGATACAGAAATCCAATAGCATAATTCAGATATGAGACTCTCAAAAATAACTGAACATGTATGCTAGCATGCTATGAGGGCATGTATGCAGCTGGGAAGTGATCGAGAACTGGTGTCTGTCCGGATGCGGAATACTGAGCTGAGAACCAAGTGTCTGAAACCAAAGGTCCTCTGAATAATAACTCCCAGATAAGAACTCAGAACCACAGATCAAGAACTCCAGAACCATAGTAACCGGATCAAAACATAAGATCACACTGATGATGAAGGGTATGTTGAGGTCAAGGGTTCCTACAAACCTGTAAACCCCTCCCAATCTCACGGGTATGCTCCGGGTCAAACATCATGGACTCTCAAAGCCGAATAGCAATAATACATTCACCATCTCCGAGAAATGTCTCATGACCAGATCAGGGAATCGGTTTGGCATTATGTACTACTCAGGGAGGCCTCAACTTGAGTCCAGGAAAAACAAGCATCCCTTATAAGTCCCCAGCTTCGAGCGCTGAAATCGAGAAATGATAGTACATTCAGCTTGTATGATACAGTACTATTGTCATACGACCAGATGCTTTGACTGAGTTCCTATAAGAGAACCAGGCCATCCTATGCGAGTTCCAAGTGGACCCTCGGGTGCGAATGGGTTTTCCACAAAATGTGGTCTGCCACTGTCACCACTGGAGAGGGTTGTTTCCACAAAGATCTTCAATGATCGGTCCCTAGATGCACATAACTATCAAGGTTCTACCCTGAAGTGGAGGAAATCCCCACACAAGATATTTCAAAGATGGTCGTAGTCTGGGTGTGAAACACATCGCCACTCATCATGCCACATGCGAGTACAACGTGTCCACGCTAATCCAAGAGTGCACTCAAGCCGGGTATTTGGCTTATCTCTTAGTAATAATATCACCCGAGTCCCACCAAACCGAAAACCAGTCCAGACAGTCCAGTAATAATATATGATGCATGAAAATAAATACTGAAAACTATAAATAAAGTTGTAAATAAACTGTAAATAAAATATCAGTAAAATACACAGGCAACAACAAACAATCAACACCCAAAGAAGCATAAACATGCAAGCGCTAGGAGAGACTCTCAAGGGAACCAGAGATTCTGGCAAATCCCCAGCAGAGTCGCCAACTGTCGCTCCCTGGATTTCCATCCTGGTACAAATGCGAAAGTGGCCCGGAAAAGGTTAGAGTCGCCAGCCAGGCATTTTTATCCCGAAGGAACGGGAATGGTAATGTTGCACAAACCAGAAGAAAAGAAAAAGAAGGACAAAGGTCCTGCGAATAAAAGAGACTGAGCTCGGAAGTCGGTTACAACCTGGGAAGGTATTAGCACCCCAGATCGTCCGTCGTACCCGACGGGATCCACGCTTGCAAATAAATCTGTTTCAAAGGGTGAAGAAATGAAAGCTGCTACAAAATTGAAACTGAAACTAGATAAGAAAGAAAAGAAAGGGGGAAAATGTAGGGAAAATAAAAGAGTGTGCTTGAACGGGCCCTACCCCGCTGCCTACGTACCTCATCTGGACAATGAGGATCAGAGTCGTCGTAGTTCCCCTAACTAGGGGTGGAAAGGATTGCTTGTGTCTTAAGGCTTGAACTGCCTATGTCAATGCTCGGGTGTTGCAGGCTCGGACGACGAGTATATTACCGTCTTGCAAAGTGACAAGTAGTAGCAAGTTCGTACGTAAGGAGTGAGTGGGATGAGAAATGAAGTCCCGAAGGATAGACGCATATTGTTTGTCCAATGATTTTATGAGTTTTCTGCTTTGAAGTTTGCGTAAGTGAGTGTACCTAAGTCTTACTCAATGGGATGTGTACTTCTTACATCATCCTGAAATGGAATGTGCAAGAGGCACGCCTAGCTATGGAGGAAATCCCCAAATCTAGTCCCACAAGTGAAGGCTCAGACACATTGACCTACTGGCATTTATTAAGTGTTTTTTGTGATTTTTGGTGAAGAAGTGTTTTTTATGTTTTCTTTGTGAAGTAATCTCATGCTAAGACCTATCCACCACGAGGGATATCCTACACCTCACCCCGAAACGGAACGCGTGCAAGTATCTCATAGCAAAGTCTCGTGTCACATGAGAAGACTCGTCATTATTAAAGTGACTTAAAGTTAAGTTTGAAGATGAGAAGAGAGAGCACCAAAAGGATCTCAAAGGTAAAATCTAATGGGGAAGACTACTCCTAATGTTATCATGCATGGGAATCTTAGGTTAGTGAGGTTTGAATTCTATCCTAATGAAGAAGAAGGAAAGAAAAGAAGAAGAAGAAGAAGATGATGATGAGGAGAAGAATATAGAAGACAACTTACTTCTCTAAAGAAGTTAGTTTGTTTCTAAAAGGGGAGGAGACAAAGTTATGCAAACAAAGCACAATGCTAAAGCAATCACAACTTGAAAGCATAAAGAGATGAAGGAAGAAGTTGTATGTGGGATACCCTCCCACACACATGACTTACCATAACCCCCTACAAAACAAATATTAGGTAAACAATTGAACATTGAAAGCATATGGAAAGTAAAAGAAAAGTAATGGTTAAAGAAAGGGAAAATAACGTAGGGAAAAGAAAGTGTTATGCTCGGATGGGCCCTACCCCACTTCCTACGTATCCTTTTTTAGGAATCAGAGTTAACGTAGTTCGACTATCTACTTTTGTTTGTTTTTGGATTTTTTAGTTGAACAATGTTAAATTCACGTTCTACCGGCTGCTCGACCTTTGGAGACTCACACACCTGGAGTAGAAGGAATTAACATGCTCTTATGAAAAGAATACAAAGAGTTTAATTTGTGTTTTAGGAATGATCATGCAAAAAAGGTAGTCCTAGACGAAGGAACCGTGCTACCTAAGGTAACATGCAAACGAGAGACTATACAAAGCCTAGCAATCCTATAGGGAACAATCGCATCACAAAAATAAGCAAACAAGCTTGAGGAGTATCCATATCACTCGAGTAGCAAACATCCACCTGTGGATTATGTCTTCACAGTGGCAAAGAGAGGGCCTAGCAACGATATGGAAGATCAAAGCAGGACAAAAGTATGGGTGACACCTAACCACGATATTGAGGATCGGGCATGATGGGTACACGAAGCAAGGAGATCTCCTCAAGCTCGTGACTGTGGAAAAGGAGTATGTCTATACATTGTATCATATCACCAAGTAAGAATAGAATGGGGGAAATATCATGTGCGTACGAGCACAAAGCGTCAACGTCGACGGACGTGCGCTACACAAAGCGTGGGGATCCAGAAAGTGAGATCCTCTTCCACATACTGACCGGACAAGAGCAAGATGTACTTTATCCAAAAGCATCAACACGGAGTGCGAGCTAATGAAAGACTTAATGATAGTGCGGGGCTGATTACGAGCCCTTTTCGCTTGCCTTCTTTGATGTCTTATCAAGGGGAATGGGGATGAGGCGCCTCTTTTGAGGTCTTTACACAAATGTAAACAAACACATACAGAGCCTCTGAAGGAGGACTTCCAGAAAATTCCCACCAAAAAGAAACGGTCGGGACTCCAGCCTATGTAAGCGATAAAGTGCAGAAATAGTAAATCACATAAGAAATTATACCGTGCGGATGTAAATCCGAAGTACCAACAAGCTAAACAGAAAATAGAAACCCAGAGGTCCGCTCGAACAAGCTAGGATCCACAAACAAAGCAAGTCGGACATCGCATTTCCCATATAAGCTCAAGTCATCGGAGTGAAAATAAATCACTCAAGATGTGAAAATCGGATGCGGCCGCACAAATGCCCTGCATACAACACAATCTAGACAAAACAACGGCACAAAATATCATTTGAAACCAAACGGCATCCCACAAATAAAGTGGAATACCAATCAAGCGACCGTCGTCAAGATCCTTGCGAGAACCTTACATGAACTCAACAAACGCATTAGAAACCAAAAAGAGGTGCAACTGGAAGTTGCACATATGCCTCACAACTTAAAATCAAGTTGAAAGATGAGCATACGAGTCATGGACATGCATTGAAATGTATGTTTCAAAACGGGGAAGTACATATGCACTAACATAAACAACATGCAAACTCAAACCGGAATCAAGCAAATTTACATGCAATGAATGACAAATGATCAACAAACATAAGTACAAGTCAAATAAAGATTAATGCATCAAAATCGCACCAAACCGGACTTAAAAAGCCTTAAAACGGAAAAAACGCGTCAAAAATCACCGACTCAGAATTGAATGAAAATCATATGGTAACTTGCAAACGTGCCAACGGATTCAAATATGCAATCGGTTTTTGAAAATTCCGCTCGGAAGTGGGACTTTTTGGCTGATTTCGTCGGCTGGTAGTAGCGAAATAGTCGAAAACAATTGTCCAAAATCAACTAAAAAGTTCACCAATGGTTCCGGAATCATCAACAA
This sequence comes from Lathyrus aphaca, assembly GCA_963966055.1. Taxonomy (NCBI): domain Eukaryota; kingdom Viridiplantae; phylum Streptophyta; class Magnoliopsida; order Fabales; family Fabaceae; genus Lathyrus; species Lathyrus aphaca. Next base: position 343,822,910 of record OZ014521.1, read on the forward strand.
AGTCAATTTACACTATTCACATTCGCGAAAACGCGCTAGAGTTAGGAAGTTATGACCAAAACATATTCTCGACACGCGACACGTGAACAACATCAACAATTATGCCTCAATCTATCCTATTTCGAATTTACACATTGAAACAAGCATAAATTCAAAAGTCAAGTACTTCAATTAATATCAAGTCACAACAATTAGCTCTCCTAGGAATTTTGTCAAACACCTTACATGCACCGATTATTCTATGTCAATTTTAACAAGCATTTCCACTTATGCACCACAAAAATTATTAGGATCAATTAACCAATCAAATCAAGAATAAATTCACATAATCTCCACAAGATTAAATCAACTTGAAAATTCATTTCAAGAAACAATTCAACAATTATTCATGAATTAAAGTTTAAGAAGCTTACCGAATGAAGAAATCGACGAAGAAATTGTGAATCCGGAGGAAGTGAGACGCGGTCGTGAACGGAGGATAGAGGGAGAGGCCGTGTGGCTGCTGGCGGGGGAAAATGGAGGTCGCACGGTGGCGGAGTTGACCGGAGGTGGTGGTTCGCGGTGGTTCGGCTACCGGAAGCTTGATCGGAATTGTTGTGTTCTTGAGTTCTTGATGAAGTTATTGTTGTGTTCTTGAGAAAGACTTGAGAGAATGAACTTTGATTATTTAGAGAGTGTTTTTGAGAGTTTTTGGTGTTTGTAAATTGTGATTGAAGTTATGAGACAAATTGTGTGCCAAAAGAATATATAGTGGAGTGTAAAATGAAAGGCAAAAGGTAGAATTTCGGCTTAAGTGAAAATAACAATATCTTCGGCAAGAAATTTCGACTTTGAGCCTTCCACAACATTGTCCGCCTCTGAATCACGGTTGCAAAGCAAAAAGAACGAACGTCATACGATCAAAATCAACTACGATCGATATGTTTAAGCTGCAAGACGTCACTAAATAAGTTGTTTTTTCAGCTTATTTGGTGTCCGCTACTCGAAAATGTGACGAGGTCAACCTCTTCGGAGCATAGTCTCGACTCGACTTTGTCAGCAAAGTTGTAGATCTATGAGTTAGTGATCTCCTGTTAAAATGTGAGCTCAACCGGACAAACAACGAGGGAGATACGAATTTTCTCGTGAAACCACTTTCAGCTTTTTTTCTTCGGTTCAACAGTTCAGTTTTGTGAAATAAATCAAAACGACAATCTTCGGAGAACCGTTCGAACTCGCGTATGTCTTTGAACTTGAAGAGGATAAAATTTGTGAACCAACGCTTTGAGAACGGACGCAATCCGATGAAAATTGACCGAGTTATGAATTTTACAAAATCTGACAGACAGTGCACTGCATCAAAGAACCCCACTGGTAATTCGGATTTTCGGGATCCTTCCGCTTGGACCTAACCCAAACTAAATTCATGGAATGAAGATAACATCTAAATGGAATTTTAGGCGCTGGAACGACATCAATCTGATGAACGATCTGAGAGTTATGAATTTTTTAGTGTTCAAAGCTCACCGGTCCAACAATGTTTTTCACTATATCGACTCTGAAAACTCGCACATTCGGAGATCTTCTTCAAAGAATTAGTTCTCGGCCAAAACCAGAAAGTTGGAAACGATATCAAGAAGGAAATTTTGGAATATGAATCTCTTAGAAATATTGATCCAGTTAGAAGTTATGAACTCTTGAATACCGTTAGCACAGTTAATCCGCGAAACCGACATTTCAGAAACAAATAACTCCCGCCACTTTCCTTGATGAATTGGCCTCCGAGCCGAACACAAAAGTTGTAGAGAATACCAAAACGGTTCTTAACATGGAATTTCAAGCCAAAACAATTTTTTGGGCGAGAGTTACAACCTTTGCAAACTGCACCGTAAAACTGATATTATGCATAAACTGCTCTGAATCAACCGAGAACTTTGGCTTCTTTTTGAGATTCTTGTGCACGTGCCACATGAAGAAATAAAGGTATGTCGCAACCTATGAAAGCTCAATGGAGATGTATGCTCATGTATGTTTATGATACAATAATGATCTAAATACAATGTAATGTATGCAAGGATGTGCTAAATGACATGAAAATGAGAGGGCAAATTTGGGGTGTTACAGTATGCAATGCAATATGCCTATTTGTCCTCCAAGGGTATACGGTTATGTTCTTTGGTTTTGACCTTCCAGACCTCGAGTAATGATGATGTTGAAGAGAAATTAAGCCCACATAATAACATACAAACTATATATTACAAAATGTAAAGATACATAGTTTTGATTACAACAAGTCCCCATTGTAACACCTTAATCTTTGCCCTAAGATTTCTTCGCATTTCATCTGCATTTTGCATACAAACAAGATCGCACTGGCTTTCGAGTTTCTCCTCAGATGTAGGGTTTATGCTTCACAGGGGATCACCATTTTTTTTACTTCTTTATATTTGTTTATATTTACTGACTTTTGACCAAAATGCCAAAAATATGTTGCAGTGTTCTTCTTCTTCTCTGTGATTATCAGTTCATCTGTGGATTTATTTTCCAGAGGTCGATTCAGAAGTATTTAAAAATGTTCAGAAGTTCAGAAGTGAATTGTTGGGGCTTGAATAGCAAGTTGCGAATTATTTGGTTGTTCAGTGGTCTTGTGTTGGTTGTGTTCATTCTTTATCAGAGGCTTGTGAAAAACATCAAGAGTGGGTTGTGGGTTTGGATCGAATTTCATATCCAATTCATTTTATCCGTTTTATCAAATAACTATTTTCCCCGATTAAATCATTCCATTTTTTTATTATCCATATATCAATTTCTCTTTATCCTTTTTTTTTAAGACCACATTCAATTTTAACATTTCATTTTATTAATCCATTTCCACAAAACCAAAATCCATTTTTTTAATTTCTATTCATAAACCTTAAATAAACCCAATTATTTTTTTTCTTTAGGCCCATTTTTTTTTTATAGAATCCAACTAGTAATAAGCAATATAAAAAAAATAATAATAACCAATCAAGTCATTTTAGTTTTAATTTATTTCTCCCTCATTTTTTTATTACATTACAAATTTAGTACACTTTTATTTCTTAAGCCTATTGCCCAACTTCACTTCACAAAGCCAATACCCCTTTTCCAGCTTTTTGTAGCATAATCCGTACGCCAACAGCCTCACATCAACACTTTCACTTCAGCCAGCTAGCTACCTCAACACGCTGTCGTACACACATCTCCAGCCTTAGCCAAAAGCAAACACCAGCCTAGCCAGCTTCAGCCTTTTGCCAAGCCAATCCTTCACACGCATTCAGGCCCAAAGCCTTGCCCACAGCTTCTCCACAACACCAAAGCCTCACAAGCCAACTTAGGCCCACTTCAATACCAATCATCACAACACACGCCAACTTGCAGCCTTCAAACTCCAAGGCTTTGCCAACTCCCAGCTTCACGCGCATTAGCCTCAAGCAAACTGCAGCTAGTCACACCAACCAAAGCAAAGTCACATAACTTCAGCTGCATTCCCACATGACTTCCCCAGCCAAAGCAAAAAGCAAAACTTGACAACAAGTCAATCCACAAGCCGCAGCTTTGCAAAACTCCAAGCCATCAACATGAAACGCACAAAACAAAACCAGCTTACAGCCAAGCTTCCCAAGCAAAACTTTCACACGAACAACCTTATGCCGCACGCCCAACTCAGCTTCTCCCAGCCGCATACCTCACGCAAACAGCAAGCCTTTTCCCGCACGGACTTCGCACCTAAAGAAATCAAAAATAAAACGCAAACCATTCAGAACAAAACGCAGCTTATCGAAAGTGAAACGAAAAACGGAGCACGAAAATCTCGCTTTGCAAAACGCTTCCAAATCCCAAACAAAACGGCAATCCTTCTCTTCACTTTTCCCCTATTTAAACAACCTCTCCCTTCATCAAATTCCAAGCTTTGGAGAGCCTCCAAATTGCTGCCGAAATCGAAACCTAGCAAGAAATTTCTTCAAATCTTTCTTTCAATCCTCCATTACAAAAACTTTCAACCTTCAATTTCTATCTTAATTCCTTCAATTAACTTCTCAAAATCCCTAAATCTAATCCTTCAAACACACAATCCGAATTGATTGAGAGAGGGAGAGCGGTGAGGAGAAGAAGAAGAGCTTGCAGTGAGAAGAAGAAGAAGAGTTGAAATCGAAAGAGGAAGAAGAGAGAGAGAGAGAGAGAGAGAGAGAGAGAGAGAGAGAGAGAGAAATCCGCGAAAGAAGAAAGAAGAAAGAACAATTCGTGTGTAGAAGAAGAGAGAAAAAGGAAACGATTTTGTTTGGCCTGATTTTGAGAAGGTAGCGGCATTGTTTTGTTCCTCTCCCCTGTTTTTCTACCGTTGTGTTCATGAAGACGAAGAGGACCTAATTGCCTTTTGTTTCATTTTTTCCTTTTTTTTTATTATTTTGTTTAATTTTAATTAAAGAAACTGAGATGTGATGGTGTTGGGCTTTAGCCATGGATCCTTGCTGATCCACATCTGATCCATGCGGATCATTTTCTTTTTCCCCCTTTCCATTTCTTTTAATTTTTCTTTATTTACTCTTAAATAATTTTGCTTATATTTTATTTTTGATATAATAGTTTTAGAATATGTTTTAGAAAAGAATTTTAGAAAGATTTTAAGAAAAGAGTTTTAGAAAATGATTTAAAAATATATTTTCAATTCTTTTATGGATCTATTTTTGGATGCATTTTTTCTTCATCTTTTCTTTTTGGTCGATGACAATCTCCGATTCGTGATTGTTATTTTTTCGAAGAGTTTAATCTTCATTATTTCAAATCTATGGATGAATGATCATTTGGATCATTCTCCATACTTTGAAATCGTGATAGGTTGCTTTCGATAAATTCAACGAAAATCTCGATTAAGATTAGACCGTTCTCTTTCTTTTAATGCGGCATGTTTTCGGAGAACGATCCATAATATCGTTTCTCTAACATGTATTAGCACGAATATTTTCCACTTTAATTAGTGGTGGCCGGCCTCATTTGTAGGGTAATTACTTCGTAAATTACTCGGCGATTGCTTAACATAGACCTAAAGTTGTCCCGATTCGGATTAAAGATCCACTTGGATCCGGTTGCCTCGATTTTATTTTTTTCTTTTCGTGGTTGTGCTTGATTAAGTTCATCATACCACTTATATTGTAAATATTATAATAATGTGAATATAATTTGTTTAAATTTAATCTCTCGCACCTTATCCTTTTATTTTAATTTCTTGCTCCTTATCTCTTTATTATGCTTTATCATATTATATCATATATCATTTGTTTATGTTTATATTGTTGCTTGTGATTTTTATTTTGTCCATTTGGATACCAAAATACTAATAAAGGATTAAACACCTAAAAGACTTGTGACTTTAATTTCGGACTATGGTTACTATCCTTAGCTTTGGAGTATGGACTTAGATTTTTAGGATCTTTACCCTTGCTCAAGTTGTGATGGATTGGAAACTTTGGCCTCAAGTTACTCCATTGGTCTTTGAAGATGGAATTCCGAACTTTGAAGAAATGTGCAAATATGGTTCGATCGTTCTTCTCTTAACTTTTTAATTCAAGTATTAGGATAGTCCCTTCATCTCATCCCCATTCTTAAATTTTCAAAACTTCTTCCTATTTCAAAAATCTTCTTTGTTTTCAAACTTCAAATGCTTTCATAATCAAACCTTGACTTAGGTCAAGCGATTTTTAATCTTTTCACTTTATTTTCTTAACAAATGTTAATCCATGTAAATATATCGAAATTCTTTTCTTAAGTACTTTAAAAAATCCAAAACTCACTCAATTGTTTTTGTGCCTTGTGCACCTTTTCATTTCACATGTTTAGATATGATTCATCTTTTCTAGCGGAATTATTCGCTAAAGGATGACGACTTATCTCTACATTTTAAAATCAATTCAACTCATTGTTTCTTTTCAAATTTTGTACCACGAGCTACGAGGTTTTAATCTCGCATTGCACTTTGTGGGTACGTAGGCATGAGGCGTTAAAACCTCATCAAACACAAAATCTTAAAAAACATTCTTCTCCTCATCCCTTCAATCATTACAAGCAAACCAATTTCGGACCAAAAAGCAATAAATATTTCAAAGGGCTCCCGTGGAGTACCACGGACGAGTCGGGTGCGTAAAACCTTCCCGGTTCGTAACCAATCCCCTTACCCATTCTCTATTTGTTTCTTTTAGCTTTTGCTTTTATATTCCTTAGGTTTTTGTTCGTTCTTTTACCTTTTTCCTTTTGGAAATAAATAAAAGCGCGGTGGCGACTCTGTGTACATCGAGTTAAGTTAATCAATAGCTTACACTCACGATTTTACCGCTACAGAAAAGTGGCGACTTTGCTGGGGAGTAATCTCTAAGCGGATTCAGCCTACTATGATTTATTTACTGCTTTGGTTTGATTTGTTTGTTATTTGGTTGTTCTGTTTTGGTTTTGGTGATCCTTTGTGTGAGATAGATTCTAACCCGGATCTGAGTTGAAACTTATGATAGGACGACGATATTCGAAGCGATAAGCGATGGAGTAGTCCAAAGCTATATCAATTTGATAATCTCCACTCGGTTAGGCTCTCTTGGACTATCAATGTCATGACGAGTAATCGTACGTGGCATTATTTTTCGACCTTGAGCTGATCATACTGAGGACCGTAGAACCCTTAACCCATCCAAGCCAATTTAGGAACGTAGTGCGGAAACTGTCTGGGTGTAAACCTAAGGCGGTTGTCACGCGATACTACACTCGGACGAGGTCTATTTTAAGAATGTTATCGGTTGGGGAGTAATCCAACGTACCGATGATATTCTAAAGATCGTTGTTAACTCCGGGAACCTCTGCTAGCACCCTTTTGGTTTTCTGCAGGTACAATGAAGACAAAACCTTAGTACTTACCTGTGTGGGTTGGTGTTCTGTTACCTTGACTTCATGCTCGTGACTCAGAACCTAAGCCCGTGTGCCTTGTGTGATCTTGTTTGTGTTTGTTGCATACATGCCATCATACATTCATGAGCATTGTTCGTAAGATTTCAAAGGACTTATAAGGAACTTTTGCAAAATTTCAGATGTCCATGGTTATGACTTTTGAAAGAAGGAACACAGAGAAGTACACCTTCAAGAATCCTAATGTTGTAGAGTTGAGAAAGCTAGGAGCTTTGGTTGTTGATGCCCAAGAATTCCGAAGATGTCATGGGAAGCTTTTGTATATGTTGGATACTGATGTGCCTGAGGGGATTCTCCCTACTTTAGCTCAGTTCTATGATCCGTTGCATCATTGTTTCACCTTTCCGGATTATCAGCTTGTGCCGACTTTGGAGGAGTATTCTCATTGGTTAGGTTTTCCTATTCTGGACAAGGAGTTTCTCTTCAGTGGTCTAGAGAAGGAGCTTACTATCAAGGTCATCGCCAAAGCACTGTTTCTTAAGGAATCCGACCTTAATGGGAAGTTTCTTCCAAAGGGAAGTGTTCGTGGTATTAATTCTAAGTTCTTGATGGGAAAAGCTTCTACTTCACTTACTTTGGGTCATAAGGATGCATTTGAGGCTATTCTTGCTTTGCTTATTTACGGGATTGTCTTGTTTCCGAACTTGGATGGTATTGTGGATGAGAATGCTATTCAGATCTTCTTGAAGAAGAACCCGGTGCCTACTTTGCTTGGAGATATGTATCATACTTTTCACTATAGGACCTCCAAAGGTGACGGAGAGATTGTATGTTGTGCGCCTCTTCTTTATAGGTGGTTTATTTTGCACCTACCCAAGTCGGATGTCTTCAAGGACAATAGAGAGAATCGAAGATGGTCTCAAAGGTTGATGTCGCTTTCTCATAAGGACATGACATGGTATAGTTCTCATTATGACACTGGAGTTCTTATTGATAGTTGTGGAGAATTTCTGAATGTACCTCTTCTTGGTACACGTGGGGGAATTAGCTACAACCCCATTTTGGCTAGACGACAGTTCGGTTATTGTTTGAAGGACCTTCCAAACAATCTCTCTTTATCCCGTTTCTTCTTTCTTAATGGTGTTGATCATATAGAGATGAAGAAAAGGATTGCTCATTCTTGGCATGCTGTTCACCGGAAAGAGAAGGGTCAGTTGGGAAGACAACACCTTCCTCCTTCCGAATGTTATATTCAGTGGGTTCGATCTAGGGCTTCCAAGCTCAAGATGCCTTATCCACCTGAAGAGCCTATGTTTCCCATATTGCCTTTGTCTGCTTTTCTACCTCCCGTTGATGAGAAGGTGGCTCTTCAAGAAGAGTTAGACAAGATGAAGAAAGATAAAGAAGAATGGCTACTTGAGAGGGCTACGATGCAGGAGCAGCTGAAGGAGAAAGATGATCTTATTGAGCTACTTGAGCGGCGTGTCACGAAGAGGCCAAGAGAGGATTTATCTTCCTCTAGTGCTCCATCTACTATTCCTCCTACTTCTGGTGCTTGGAAGGCCATTGTCGACAAATTGGAGAAGGATAAGGAAGATATGGAAGAACGGTACAAGAATGAGATTAAGAGGATTCACATGAAGTATCAGCCAGGATTCGGGACTTCTTCGGATATGATTCCATAGGCCTAGTTTACTCTTCCTCTTATGTATTAGGATTATTGATGTTTGTACTTCACTTGTAATCCTCACTTTGATCTTAATGAGAATGAATTTTTAAGTATTTCAAAAAATGTTTCTTTATAAATATTGCAAGTTATCTTATAATCCTTTGAAATCTTTGCATTTGCATACGCATATCATGCATCATACCCGCATTTGTCTTGCTTTTTGAGTGTTCTCCAGGGATCTTATGTTGTTTCTTGGTCTTCATTCAGTTCTCCTGTCAAGCTGACTCATCGATTTGATACTCGAGCTAATCGGAGAAGGGTGATGGAAACTTTGCAACAAGATAATCGCGAGCTGCGCGAAGAGGTTACTTATCTGAGGGAAAGCTTGGAAAGAGTTTCTGCTATGATGGAAAGTTTAGTGGCTGCTCAGAATCAGACACCTCCTAATTCTCCTGTTCAGAATATTGTCATCTCTGAGGTTGTTACCGCTTCAATTCCTGTTGAGACTGTTATTTCTCCTTGCTATCGTATGCCTGCTAGCACACCTTGGGGCATGCCAGTTGACTTTATTCCTGCTGGTTACCGTCCTCCTCATCCTGAGACTGCTGCATTTAATACTCTCCCACCTCCAGTGTGGACTACTCTTCCTCCAGTTGTGACTACTGCACCGCCTGTGGTGCACACTATTCCGCACCATGATAAAATGATTTACCATGCTGAGCCCAGTGAAGGTGCTGGAGTGGCTGAAAGACTTGATGATTTCCAGGGACGCTTTGTTGAAATACAGAGAGAGATGGGAGCCTTGAAACATAAGGATTTGTTTGGAAAAGATGCCTATGATCATTGTCTGGTCCCTAATGTTAAAGTCCCGTACAAATTCAAGTTTCCTGAGTTTGAGAAGTACAAAGGCAACACTTGTCCGTTGAGTCATCTGACTATATATGCTAGGAAGATGTCTGCTCAGACTGATAATGATAAGCTGCTGATTCACTATTTCCAGGATAGTTTGACCGGTGCACCCATGAGGTGGTATATGAGTCTGGATAATAGCCAAATTAAGACCTTCAACGATTTGGGAGAAGCTTTTGTGCGGCAGTACAAGTACAACATTGATATGGCTCCAGATAGAGATCAACTTCGTGCTATGTCCCAGAAGGACAAGGATACTTTCAAAGAATATGCACAAAGATGGAGAGAGCTGGCAGCCCAGATTGTTCCTCCGCTGGAAGAAAAAGAAATGACGAAGATCTTCTTGAAGACGTTGGGTTCTTTTTATTATGAGAGGATGATAGCAAGCGCTCCTTCCGATTTCACTGAAATGGTGAGCATGGGGATGCGTTTAGAAGAAGGTGTCCGTGAGGGACGGTTGAGTCAAGAGAATAGTAATGGCTCAAGCTCTAGAAGGTTCAACTTTGGGAAAAAGAAAGAAAACGAGACTAATGCAGTATCCCGTGAAAGTTATAGAAGACCTCACAGTCGTGGGAATCACCATTCGCAGCATGTGGCTTCTGTAACCCCGATGATTAATGTGGCTCTAACTGTGCCAGCCGTTCCAAAGTATCAACCTCGTTATCAACAACCTTCTGTGCAACAAAGTGGTAATCAACAAGTTCGGGCTAAGCCAAGTTTTGATCCTATTCTGATGTCGTATGCGGACTTGCTTCCGTCTTTGATTGCAAAGAATCTTGTGCAAACCCGTCCTCCACCTCCAGTTCCAGAGACTATCCCATGGTGGTATAAGCCAGAGGCTCGCTGTGCTTTTCATCAAGGTGCCCCGGGGCATGATGTTGAGAACTGTTATCCATTGAAGTTCGAAGTACAGAAGTTGATGAGGAACAATGTTCTGTATTTCAATGATGTTAATCCAAATGTGCAGAAAAATTCGTTGCCGAAGCATGGTAATGCGTCTGTGAATATGGTTGATGGTTGTCCTGGTTTGTTCAAGATCTATGAAGTCCGTCATATTCGAAGGTCTTTGGTTGAGATGCATGCTTTCCTGAGTGAATATCACGATATTGATCACGACTATGCTGGATGTTGTATCTGCTCGGTGAATTCTCGTGGTTGCGTGATTGTTAAGAGAGATATTCAAAAGATGATGGATGATAAATTGATTGAAGTGACATCAAAAAGAGATGAATATGAAAATGAAGTGAATGTTATTATGCCTCAGTTCAATCTTCCTGAAAGGGCTGCTCCTGAGAGGGTAGTTATTTATTTTGATAGTCGCAAAAATGTTGTTACTCCATTGGTGATTAATGTGCCTGGTCCAATGCCATATGAGTCTGATAAAGCTGTTCCGTACCGGTATAATGCTACGATGATAGAAAATGGTAGGGAAGTTCCTATTCCTACTCCAAAGTCTGTGGTTAGCATTGCTGATGTGACAAAGGTTACCCGAAGTGGTAGAATGTATGCTTCAGATCCTCCGAAGAGAGTTGAAGATACAAGTGCGAGTAAGCATATTATGGATGTTGTTGCCCAATCAGGCCAAGCTGGTAATAGTGAAGATGAGGTGCTAAAGTTGATAAAGAAGAGTGAGTATAACATTACTGAGCAGTTATTGCAGACTCCATCGAAGATATCAGTTTTGTCTCTCTTGATGAATTATGAGGCTCATAGGCAGTCTTTGCAGAAGATTCTTGATCAAGCTTATGTTGACCATGATGTGACTGTTGATCAATTTGATAATATTGTGGCTAATATCACATCATGCAACAATTTAAGCTTCTGTGATGACGATTTGCCTGAAGAAGGAAGAAATCATAACTTGGCTTTGCATATTTCAGTCAATTGTCAGGAAGATGCTATGTCCAAGGTGCTAGTTGATACCGGATCGTCTCTGAATGTTATGCCAAAATCGACTTTGTAAAAGCTTGCGTTTCAAGGTGCTCCCATGAGGCACAGTGGGATTATTGTAAAAGCTTTCGATGGGTCGAAGAAGACAGTGATTGGTGAAGTGGATCTTCCTATTCTTATTGGACCGTTTATATTCAAAATTACTTTTCAAGTAATGGATATACGTCCCGCATACAGTTGTCTCCTCGGAAGACCCTGGATCCACGAGGCAGGAGCTGTGACATCCACTCTTCATCAGAAGTTGAAGTTTGTGAGAGAGGGTAAATTGGTGACCATTGAAGGTGAAAGGGCGATGCTTGTGAGCAATCTGTCTTCTTTCTCTTATATTGATGCTGAAGAAGAGGTGGGAACGTCGTTTCAAGCTCTTTCTGTTGTGAATAATGTTGCTAAGAAGAATGCCATGCCCATGTCTTCTTTCAAGGATGCTTTGCGAATGCTTGAAGCTGGTCAGTCTGATGGTTGGGGGCGAATTATTGATGTTGTCGATGACAAGGAAGGTTTTGGTATCGGCTTTGCACCAGGTGCAGTTATCAAAGACCCAAAGACTATGCAAGAAGGCTTCCGAAGTGCTGGATTTATCAACGATCATTCCGCTGCTGCCATCATTGAAGATGATGAAGATGAAGAAATGCCTGACTTTGTTACGCATGGAAAGATTTGCTAGAACTGGATTGCTGTTGATGTTCCTTTTATCGTTCATTCTTCAAAGTAATTTGTTTTTATTTTCTTTCAAAAATCCTTTCACTCTGCCCAAGGTGAAAGTGATGTTTGCCGGGCTTTGTTTCAAATTTTATCATCATCAATAAAATATTATTTTTGTTATTTCCATGTGTTTTTCCTTTTTGCTTTATTCTGAAAAATGGTAACATAAAAAACCCAAAAAATATAATGATTGCTTATTTGCATAATGTTTGCACCTTTTGTTCATACTCTAAAATAAAAATAAAATCATTGTGCAGATTGATTGATAAACCCATTGAAAACAATGATCCTATGCCCTCTCCCAACTTTGAATTCCCTGTGTTTGAAGCTGAGGAAGAGGATGTTGAAGAGATTCCTGATGAAATTTCTCGGTTGCTTGAGCACGAGGAGAAGATTATTCAGCCTCATGGAGAGTCTATAGAGATGGTCAACTTGGGTTCTGAAGATGAAAAGAAAGAAGTCAAAGTGGGAGCATTGCTTGGTCCTGATGTTAAAAAGAGGATTGTGGAGCTTCTCAGAGAGTACGTTGATGTATTCGCTTGGTCTTATCAAGACATGCCAGGTCTTGATACTAATATTGTGGAGCATAGATTGTCGTTGAAGCCTGAATGTCCACCTGTAAAGCAGAAGCTGAGAAGAACTCATCCAGACATGGAAGTAAAGATCAAGGAGGAGGTTCAAAAGCAGGTTGATGCAGGTTTTCTTGTGACATCAACTTATCCTGAATGGGTGGCCAATATTGTTCCTGTTCCGAAGAAAGACGGAAAAGTCCGAATGTGCGTTGATTACAGAGATTTGAACAAAGCCAGTCCGAAAGATGATTTTCCATTGCCACACATTGATATGTTGGTAGATAATACGGCTAAGTTTGATGTGTTCTCTTTTATGGATGGATTTTCCGGTTATAATCAAATAAAGATGGCACCCGAAGACATGGAAAATACCACATTTATTACACCATGGGGAACATTCTGCTACAGAGTGATGCCCTTTGGATTGAAGAATGCTGGTGCGACGTACCAAAGAGCTATGACTACACTTTTCCATGATATGATGCATAAAGAAATCGAAGTGTATGTTGATGATATGATCACTAAGTCGAGGACTGAAGAGGATCATGTTGAACATTTGCTGAAGTTGTTTCAAAGATTAAGGAAATATAAGCTTCGTTTGAATCCGAACAAGTGCACATTTGGTGTACGTTCTGGAAAGTTGCTAGGTTTCATTGTCAGCCAAAGAGGCATCGAAGTTGATCCTGATAAAGTGAAAGCTATTCAGGAAATGCCTGCTCCGAGAACCGAAAAGCAAGTAAGAGGATTCTTGGGCCGTTTGAATTATATTTCAAGGTTTATCTCTCACATGACTGCCACATGTGCTCCGATCTTCAAGTTGCTTCGAAAAGATAAAGGTTGTGTCTGGACAGATGATTGTCAGAAAGCGTTTGAAAGTATCAAAGAATATCTGCTTGAACCTCCTATCTTGTCTCCTCCGGTGGAAGGTAGACCGATGATTATGTACTTGACTGTGTTGGAAGATTCCATGGGTTGTGTGCTTAGTCAGCAAGATGAATCTGGAAGAAAAGAATATGCAATTTACTACTTGAGTAAGAAATTCACTGATTGTGAGTCTCGGTATTCCATGCTTGAAAAAACTTGTTGTGCCTTAGCTTGGGCTGCAAAGCGTCTTCGCCAGTATATGCTGAATCATACAACTTTGTTGATCTCTAAAATGGATCCGATCAAGTATATCTTTGAAAAGCCTGCTTTGACTGGGAGGATTGCTCGTTGGCAAATGTTGTTATCAGAATATGATATCGAGTACCGAGCTCAAAAATCTATAAAAAGTAGTATCTTGGCTGACTATTTGGCACATCAACCGATTGATGATTACCAACCTATCAAGTTTGATTTTCCAGATGAGGATGTGATGTTCCTGAAGGTGAAAGATTGTGATGAACCTTTTACTGAGGAAGGGTCAGAGCCTGGATCTCGATGGGGTTTAGTTTTTGATGGTGCCGTGAATGCACGCGGAAGAGGAATTGGGGCAATGATCATTACTCCCCATGGTTCACATATTCCTTTTGCCGCAAGATTGACTTTTCCTTGTACCAATAATGAAGCCGAGTATGAAGCCTGCATTATGGGTCTTGAAGAAGCTATTGATTTGAGGATTAAGCATCTTGATGTGTATGGAGATTCTGCCTTGGTAATTAATCAGATCCAGGATACGTGGGTAACTCATCAACCCCACTTGATCCCTTATAGAGATTATGCTAGGAAGATATCAACTTTCTTCTCTAAAGTTGAGTTTCATTATGTCCCTCGTGATGAGAATCAGATGGCAGATGCTTTAGCAACTATAGCTTCAATGATAAAGGTGCACCAGTGGAATGATGTTCCCATGATCAGTGTGATGCGACTTGAAAGACCAGCTCATGTGTTTGTAGTTGAAGAGGTCCATGATGACAAGCCTTGGTACCATGATATTAAATGTTTTCTCCAGAGTCAAGAATACCCGCTTGGGGAATCTGATAAAGATAAGAGGACTTTGAGGAGATTGACAGGCAATTTCTTCCTGAATGGAAATGTGCTTTATAAGAGAAATTTTGACATGGTCTTGCTCAGATGCGTGGATAGACACGAAGCAGACATGTTGATGAAATAAATTCATGAAGGATCTTTTGGCACTCATGCCAATGGGCATGCAATGGCTAAAAAGATGTTGAGAGCAGGTTACTATTGGCTGACAATGGAATCTGATTGTTGCAAGTATGAGAAAAAGTGCCATAAGTGTCAAGTGTATGCTGATAAGATTCATGTGCCACCAGCTTATCTTAATGTGATTTCTTCCCCATGGCCTTTCTCCATGTGGGGAATTGATATGATTGGTATGATTGAACCCAAGGCTTCGAATGGACATCGTTTTATTCTCGTGGCAATCGACTACTTCACCAAGTGGGTGGAAGTAGCATCGTATGTTAATGTGACCAAGCAAGTTGTGGTTCGGTTTATCAAGAATAATATTATCTGCAGATATGGTGTTCCGAATAGAATCATTATTGATAATGGTTCGAACTTGAATAGTAAAATGATGAAAGAGCTTTGTGAAGAATTCAACATACAACACCATAATTCCTCTCCTTATATACCGAAGATGAATGGGGCTGTTGAAGCTGCGAATAAGAACATTAAGAAGATCATTCAGAAGATGGTTGTGACGTACAAGGACTGGCATGAGATGCTACCTTTTGCTTTGCATGGGTATCGTACATCTGTCCGCACTTCAACAGGGGCAACCCCTTTCTCACTTGTTTATGGTACAGAAGCAGTGCTCCCCGTCGAAGTTGAGATCCCATCAATGAGATTTTTGATGGAAGCCAAGTTGACTAAGGCTGAATGGTGTCAGAGTAGATTTGATCAGTTGAATTTGATTGAAGAAAAGAGAATAACAGCTTTGTGTCATGGTCGGTTGTACCAGCAAAGGATGAAGAAAGCTTTTGACAAGAAGGTCAAACCTCGTGTATTCAGAGAAGGCGACCTCGTGCTCAAAAAGATTCAGTTTTTCCTTAAAGATTCTCAGGGCAAGTGGACTCCGAACTATGATGGCCCATATGTTGTTAAGAAAGCCTTCTCTGGCGGTTCATTAATTCTTGCAACTATGGATGGTGAAAAGATCACTCGCCCTGTGAATGCGGATGCAGTCAAGAAATACTTCGCCTAAAAAAAATAAAAGAACAGCTCGCTAAGTTGAAAACCCAAAAGGGCGGCTTAGGCAAAAAATGAGCGTCTCGGTGGATTGAAAACCCGAAAGGGCGGTCCAGGAAAAAATTAGAGACATAAACAGAAATAATTATCCCGGTAGATTGAAAACCCTAAAGGGAAATCTAGACAAAAGTTAGGGATCATGGCAAGTAACTGCGTCGACAGACTAAATCACTTGTAGCAACCAAGGATTTCAGATTCTATCCCTCAGAAGAATTTCCTATCAAAGATTCTTATTCACTCATCCTTGACTGAAGTTTCGGACACAGTGGAGTTCAAAGTTGATAGGGAGAATAGTGATCATTGTATCTCAATGTAGCCCTTTTCCATGTATTTACCATTTTTTCAAACTTGTAATGATCCATGGAATCATGCCATTTGCTGACTACCATTATATCAATGAATTTGAGCTTTTATCCAATTGTTTGCAATTCTTTATATTGTTTCTGTTTACAAAATTTCAATTTATTGTTGATGATGATTTTTGAAACAAATTTAATAAATTTAATCTTTGAAGATTTTAAAAACATTTGTCTTTTGATATATGAACAAAGAAAGGATATCAATAGTGATTCCAAAGATGGTAAAGTCTGGATGTGTGAAACTCGACTCTCCCAAAGCAGAGTTTGATTCGGTTGCGTCCATGCGAAGTTCCTGGATAGTCTTGACAGATTGATGTTAATGATGTTTTGTTCCCCAACAATAAGCATGAACGGAGATTGTATGTATTCCCCAGAAGAGTTGTTGGAAAGAATATTTTTAAGAATCCCTAGCTGAGTCTTGATCTCTTCCTCAGCAAGTTATCTTTAGATTGAGAAGTATTGGGAATCCCCAGTTGAGCTCTTGTTCCTCAGCTTGATTGTTTGCATCCTTGAATATAGAAGTATTGATATAGCAGTCAGTTTAGAGGTTTTCTTTTACCCAATGGTGGGTACTGATTTAAAATCCCTCGTGATTGTGTTTTGGTTATGATGTTAACTTCTGATATCCCCATATGGATCCCCAGTAGGTCTGCATGTGTTGATTTCCAGCAGGTTCCTATGTGATTTTCAGCAGGTCTTGCACTCTATCCCCAGGTGGAGCAGGAGTGGTATGACAGTTATTCTTCGTGAAGTTTGATTTTTATCAAGAATACTTCCATCCTCAGCAGATTATTACCTTTCCTCAGGAGGATGATATTCCTAGCAGATGCTGTCTCATCATGATTTAAGCCTTGAAGTAGGATATTATTCCTTTGATGGCTTATAATATTCCCCTGCATATTTTAAGTTGAATCTCCAGCAGTTTTCCCTGCAATGTTGCCTTGGGATTAGCCGAGTATCCGGTTGTTGTGGTGTTCATGTCACCTGTTTCTTATCTTTATGTCTGTGTTGTCAGCATATTCATAAGCATATTCATACGCATAAGCATATCATTGTTTTCTTGCATTTTTGCGTTTATCATTGTTCTCTGCTCTTTGGTGTGGACTTTCCCCACAGAGTGTGTGTGTCGTATTCCTCTCAAGTTTAGAGTGTCGACCATTAAGCAGAAAGTGTTAATCCTTTCTAATTCCCCAATGAGTTTGTTTCTCGTGGATGGTTTTGATTTAGCTTCCTCCCCAGTTTATTATCTGGATGGAATTTTCCCCAGTTGAGATATTTCCTCCTCGGGATGAGTCTTGCTTGACCGTTTCTTTCCAATTTGTTCTTGGATTGAACTTTGGTCCCCTTTTGTGGATATATTGCTTTGAAATTAAGCTATCAGTAATCGATAGTGGGTAATATTACCAAATTGATCAAGTTCTTTTACTTGTACTCCTACCCAGTAAATTCGGTAGTCGAGATTTCTTCCTCTTACCCAGTAAAAAGGTAATAAAGTTTGTTTTCTTTTGCTTAAACTCCTACCCAGTAAATCAGGTAGTTGAGAATTTTTCCTACCCAGTAAATCCGGTAGTCGATATTTCTTCTTCTTACCCAGTAAAAAGGTAATAGAAGTTGTTTCCCTTTGATTGAGTTCCTACCCAGTAAATCAGGTAGTTGATCATACTCCTATCCAGTAAATCGATAGTCGAGTCATTTATATTTTCTACCCAGTAAATCAGGTAGTTGAGAATGTTTCTACCCAGTAAAAAGGTAATAGAAGTTGTTTCCATTTGATTGAGTTCCTACCCAGTAAATCAGGTAGTTGATCATACTCCTATCCAGTAAATCGATAGTCGTGTCCTTTATATATCTTGCCCAGTAAAAAGGTAATTGAGGTTATCCATCTATGTTTTTCTCCTATCCAGTAAATTGATAGTCGAGTCTGTTATATTTCCTACCCAGTAAACAAGTAGTTGATGATTCTTATCCAACTCAGTATTCCTCCATTATTCGAACTCGAATACTTTGCTTTATCGTTAGTTCTTGGCAGGGTGTTTATTGTCCCTTGCTGAATCTGTTCCTTGAGTATATCATATCTTTTCCCAAGTGGAGTCTGTTGTCCAGTGATTTATTTTCTTAGTAGCTCTTTGTTTGTTTGTTGTTGTTTCCCCAGTGGGATTTTCTTCTGTGTCCCCAAGTTTTTCTTTTCTCTGGTGGTCATATTCTCCCCACAGAGATCTTGGGTTTGCATATCATATTCATATCATATCATGTTCTCTTAGGACAAAAATTGGGTATTCTGTATTTAAGTCTCTCCCATCTTGTAGAGACGAAGATGTCAATCTTCATATCTCTGGATTGAAGAAACTTAAATAGGGGCAGCTGTAACACCCTAATTTTTGCCCTAAGATTTCTTCGCATTAAATCTGCATTTTGCATACAAACAAGATCGCACTAGCTTTCGAGTTTCTCCTCATATGTAGGGTCTATGCTTCGCAGGGGATCACCATTTTGTTTTTACTTCTTTATATTTGTTTATATTTACTGACTTTTGACCAAAATACCAAAACTATGTTGCAGTGTTCTTCTTCTTCTCTGTGTTGCAGGTTTGCGAAAATAAGACTGTAATTTCATTCAGATGTGTTTGTTCAGTCACAATTCGATTTCAGATGGATGTTTGACCTAATATTGGTCAAACTATCAAAATATTGTGTTGACTGCAAATTATGTGTGCCAGTGGTTTATTTCTTAGGCGATGTGTATTCAATGATAAGTTGTGGTGATTGCGGAAATTCTATGGTTTATTGAGCTGTGGTTTGTGAGAAGTGCGATCCAAATTGTCTTGATTGAGTGGTTATCAGTTCATCTGTGGATTTATTTTCCAGAGATCGATTCAGAAGTATTTAAAAATGTTCAGAAGTTCAGAAGTGAAGTGTTGGGGCTTGAATGGCAAGTTGCGAATTATTTGGTTGTTCAGTGGTCTGTGTTGGCTGTGTTCATTCTTTATCAGAGGCTTGTGAAAAACATCAAGAGTGGGTTATGGGTTTGGATCGAATTTCATATCCAATTCATTTTATCCGTTTTATCCAATAACCATTTTCCCCGATTAAATCATTCCATTTTTTTATTATCCATATATCAATTTCTCTTTATCCTTTTTTTTAAGACCACATTCAATTTTAACATTTCATTTTTTTAATCCATTTCCACAAAACCAAAATCCATTTTTTTTATTTCTATTCATAAACCTTAAATAAACCCAATTATTTTTTTTCTTTAGGCCCATTTTTTTTTATAGAATCCAACTAGTAATAAGCAATATAAAAAATAATAATAATAACCAATCAAGTCATTTTAGTTTCAATTTATTTCTCCTTCATTTTTTTATTACATTACAAATTTAGTACACTATTATTTCTTAAGCCCATTGCCCAACTTCACTTCACAAAGCCAATACCCCTTTTCCAGCTTTTTGTAGCATAATCCGTACGCCAACAGCCTCACATCAACACTTTCACTTCAGCCAGCTAGCAACCTCAACACGTTGTCGTACACACATCTTCAGCCTCAGCCAAAAGCAAACACTAGCCTAGCCAGCTTCAGCCTTTTTCCAAGCCAATCCTTCACACGCATTCAGGCCTAGAGCCTTGCCCACAGCTTCTCCACAACACCAAAGCCTCACAAGCCAACTTAGGCCCACTTCAATATCAATCATCACAACACACGCCAACTTGCAGCCTTCAAACTCCAAGGCTTTGCCAACTCCCAGCTTCACGCGCATTAGCCTCAAGCAAACTGCATCTAGTCACACCAACCAAAGCAAAGTCACATAACTTCAGCTGCATTCCCACATGACTTCCCCAGCCAAAGCAAAAAGAAAAACTTGACAACAAGTCAATCCACAAGCCGCAGCTTTGCAAAACTCCAAGCCATCAATATGACACGCACAAAACAAAACCAGCTTACAGCCAAGCTTCCCAAGCAAAACTTTCGCACGAACAACCTTATGCCGCACGCCCAACTCAGCTTCTCCCAGCCGCATACCTCACGCAAACAGCAAGCTTTTTCTCGCACGGACTTAGCACCTGAAGATATCAAAAATAAAACGCAAACCATTCAGAACAAAACGCAGCTTATCGAAAGTGAAACGAAAAACGGAGCACGAAAATCTCGCTTTGCAAAACGCTTCCAAATCCCAAACAAAACGGCAATCCTTCTCTTCACTTTTCCCCTATTTAAACAACCTCTCCCTTCATCAAATTCCAAGCTTTGGAGAGCCTCCAAATTGCTGCCGAAATCGAAACCTAGCAAGAAATTTCTTCAAATCTTTCTTTCAATCCTCCATTACAAAAACTTTCAACCTTCAATTTCTATCTTAATTCCTTCAATTAACTTCTCAAAATCCCTAAATCTAATCCTTCAAACACACAATCCGAATTGATTGAGAGAGGGAGAGCGGTGAGGAGAAGAAGAAGAGCTTGCGGTGAGAAGAAGAAGAAGAGTTGAAATAGAAAGAGGAAGAAGAGAGAGAGAGAGAGAGAGAGAGAGAGAGAGAGAGAGAGAGAGAGAGAAATCCGCGAAAGAAGAACGAAGAAAGAACAATTCGCGTGTAGAAGAAGAGAGAAAAAGGAAACGATTTTGTTTGGCCTGATTTTGAGAAGGTAGCGGCATTGTTTTGTTCCTCTCCCCTGTTTTTCTACCGCTGTGTTCATGAAGACGAAGAGGACCTAATTGCATTTTGTTTCATTTTTTCCTTTTTTTTTATTATTTTGTTTAATTTTAATTAAAGAAACTGAGATGTGATGGTGTTGGGCTTTGGCCATGGATCCTTGCTGATCCACATCTGATCCATGCGGATCATTTTCTTTTTCCCCCTTTCCATTTCTTTTAATTTTTCTTTATTTACTCTTAAATAATTTTGTTTATATTTTAATTTTGATATAATAGTTTTAGAATATGTTTTAGAAAAGAATTTTAGAAATATTTTAAGAAAAGAGTTTTAGAAAATGATTTAAAAAAATATTTTCAATTCTTTTATGGATCTATTTTTGGATCCATTTTTTCTTCATCTTTTCTTTTTGGTCGATGACAATCTCCGATTCGTGATTGTTGTTTTTTCGAAGAGTTTAATCTTCATTATTTCAAATCTATGGATGAATGATCATTTGGATCATTCTCCATACTTTGAAATCGTGATAGGTTGCTTTTGATAAATTCAATGAAAATCTCGATTAAGATTAGACCGTTCTCTTTCTTTTAATGCGGCATGTTTTCGGAGAACGATCCATAATATCGTTTCTCTAACATGTATTAGCACGAATATTTTCCACTTTAATTAGTGGTGGCCGGCCTCATTTGTAGGGTAATTACTTCGTAAATTACTCGGCGATTGCTTAACATAGACCTAAAGTTGTCCCGATTCGGATTAAAGACCCACTAGGATCCGGTTGCCTCGATTTTATTTTTTTCTTTTCGTGGTTGTGCTTGATTAAGTTCATCATACCACTTATATTGTAAATATTATAATAATGTGAATATAATTTTTTTAAATTTAATCTCTCGCACCTTATCCTTTTATTTTAATTTCTTGCTCCTTATCTCTTTATTATGCTTTATCATATTATATCATATATCATTTGTTTATGTTTATATTGTTGCTTGTGATTTTTATTTTGTCCATTTGGATACCAAAATACTAATAAAGGATTAAACACCTAAAAGACTTGTGACTTTAATTTCGGACTATGGTTACTATCCTTAGCTTTGGAGTATGGACTTAGATTTTTAGGATCTTTACCCTTGCTCAAGTTGTGATGGATTGGAAACTTTGGCCTCTAGTTACTTCATTGGTCTTTGAAGATGGAATTCCGAACTTTGAAGAAATGTGCAAATATGGTTCGATCGTTCTTCTCTTAACTTTTTAATTCAAGTATTAGGATAGTCCCTTCATCTCTTCCTCATTCTTAAATTTTCAAAACTTCTTCCTATTTCAAAAATCTTCTTTGTTTTCAAACTTCAAATGATTTCATAATCAAACCTTGACTTAGGTCAAGCGATTTTTAATCTTTTCACTTTATTTTCTTAACAAATGTTAATCCATGTAAATATATCGAAATTCTTTTCTTAAGTACTTTAAAAAATCCAAAACTCACTCAATTGTTTTTGTGCCTTGTGCACCTTTTCTTTTCACATGTTTAGATATGATTCATCTTTTCTAGCGGAATTATTCGCTAAAGGATGACGACTTATCTCTACATTTTAAAATCAATTCAACTCATTGTTTCTTTTCAAATTTTGTACCACGAACTACGAGGTTTTGATCTCGCATTGCACTTTGTGGGTACGTAGGCATGAGGCGTTAAAACCTCATCAAACACAAAATCTTAAAAAACATTCTTCTCCTCATCCCTTCAATCATTTCAAGCAAACCAATTTCGGACCAATAAGCAATAAATATTTCAAAGGGCTCCCGTGGAGTACCACGGGCGAGTCGGGTGCGTAAAACCTTCCCGCTTCGTAACCAATCCCCTTACCCATTCTCTGTTTGTTTCTTTTAGCTTTTGCTTTTAGATTTCTTAGGTTTTTGTTCGTTCTTTTACCTTTTTCCTTTTGGAAATAAATAAAAGCGCGGTGGCGACTCTGTGTACATCGAGTTAAGTTAATCAATAGCTTACACTCACGATTTTACCGCTACACCCATGGTGGGTCAAAATACAATATCAAAAACAAAAGTACAAACAAAATGTTTCATATTTTTTGAAAGTTTTGGTATTTTAAAATAAATATGCAAAAGATATGAGAAGAAAATAAAATAAAATGAATTAAAATGGAAGGTCAACTGATTTGAGGGCCAAGATGCAAACTCATGGGGTAAGCATTGACTGCGCGCGCATTTTAAGGGCCAGGATCATTTCTGATTAAATTAATTCAATTAAACCTAATTAAACTAATTAATTAATGTTTAGGGTTAATGACCTTATCTAGACCGTACACTGTCTAATCTAATCTCAATCCAAGGGCTCACAATGAAACTGGAAAATGTAACCCTAATTAATCTTAGGTGACCGGAGCAAGCTCCGGTCATCTTCACCGGCCAACCTCTCATGCTATCTCTCTCAATACGCCATTAAAACGCATCAAACCTTCCATATTTACTCAACTAAACATCCTAAACAAGAATCCAACAACAAAATCCATTTATTTTTCATGAATCAAGTGAATCGGACAAGATCATTTTCACGGGCAAAATTTCAGAAAGCTATGAAATACTGAAAACTAAACCATTTTCAATTCTAAACATATCATTGTGATCCTTAGAGCATGCAGTTTCATTCTATAACAAGAAATCAAAGCTTTGAGAAAAAATGTTCTTGACCATACCTGAGCTGGAAACCTTCAATGGTGAGCTTTCAGAACCTCCCACTTGTGCAAATGAGCTCCTTTGTTCCTTCTGAAGCTATTGGGATGCTTAGAATGCTTTGAAAGAGGCTATTTTGGGTGGCTCGATTCTGATATGGCAGAAATGGAAGCTTTGGTTTATGAGGTTTCAGGCCATGTAATGGTTGCTTTGTGTTCTATGGATGATTTCTGAATGAATGGTGAAAGAATTTTTGAGGTTTGATGGATGGTTTGAGAGAATCGAAGAAGGGAAGGTTTTTGGAAAAATTTGGGAAATCTGATGTTGTGTGTCTTCTGAGCTCATGGCATGCTTAGTTTATGATCTTTAGGCAATCCCTCAACTATTGGAATGAGTCAGAAGATTAGATATGCCATGTGGGAATGGTATGGCTCCATTGGCCAAAAAGTCAAGATTGGTGTACTTGAGGTATGGGTCATGGAAGAGCTGGTTTCTAGGCTTGTACCGCTTCAGCTAGCTTCAAGGAGAGCCATAGGATCATTGTTATGCATCTGGATGGCTTGGATCAAGAGATGTCATGCTTTATGCAATTTTCCAACTTTGGTGTTTCTTGTGAATCAAGCCATGAAATGCTTCAATCCTTGGGCCAATTTTGATCTTTGGATGCTTTCTTGACATGATGTAACATATTTGTGCACATTAGAAGTCATTTAGAAGCTTGAACATGCCAATATGCAAAATCCCTCTTTGACATGAAACTTGAAATTATGTGATTTTTGCCAACTTTGAAAGGCCATATCTTGAGTTTTAGGATGAATCAAGACATGTTCTTATACTTTTTGAAAAGGGAAAGACCTAATCTACAACTTTCATCTCCAAGAAGTTTTCATTTGAAGCATTTTTGGTCATGAAAGAGGAGGTTGAAAATCTTTCCCAAAATGGAAAGTTTGCATTTCAAGTCATTTCCAAAAATGGCAAGTTTGGAATTGGCTAAAAATTCTTAAATCTTATGAACTTCCAACCACTTCTAAGATCACATAAAGATCATTGAACTTCAATTTGATGAAAATGACTCTTTGGTTCCATTGTTGGGGGCCTCAGATGCCCTGATTTTGACTTAACTTGCTCAAGAAGTTACCCATTGATCAGATGACTTTCACAATGCATTTCTTCATCAAACTTAGTACACATGATCCTTACAACACATTAAGAACATTATAAACAAGAATGACCAAAAAAATTGGAGTTAAGGCCTCTGAAACCAAAACCCTAATTTTGATCATCTGTGTAGTGAAAACCCTAGCTCTACGTCCATGCCTTTGCCAATCCTTGTGATTTCTTGACTTCCTTGAACTTTGGGGAGAATAATATGATCATATAACACACATGGATCCTCTTGGATAGCTTCAAGACCATTGGGATGACTCATATTGATTCTTGGATTGCTCAGATCACAAACCCTAGATGTAGATGAAATTGAACTATGCAGTGAAGCAAACATGCAATATGAGATGTAATGCTTATGTTAAAACAAAAATGAAAGATCACAAGCCGTGGTGTGGGAAAAAAGTGAGGGCAAATTTGGGGTGTTTACATCTATCAAGTCTTTTCTTACTTTAAGGCCATCCTTAGACTTTCCTTGTATATTGAGTTACGTACCAATAACACTGTCAAACACATTTTTTTTCAATATGCATAACATCGAGAAAATTTCTTACATACAACGACTTCCAATATGGAAGTTTAAAAAAATTGATCTCTTCATCCACCCTTTCTTGACAAGTGTATGTGCAAAAGGCTTACCAAACTGAGTACTCACATTTTTCACCTTTTCAAAAATGTGATCACATATCAATATAGGTGGAGCTCTACCTTGTTATATGTCACCATTGAAGGCTTTTCTCCATCCATGTTAGTGATGTTTCGAATTTAAGAATCCACGATGACCGAGAAAGACATTCTTCTTACCAAACTCCAATCGCGTCCAATATGTTTTATCATCGCAAATAGGACACGCACATTGACCTATTATGTTGTACCCTGATAGATTTTCGTATGCTGGAAAATCATTAATTGTGCCAAACAACATAACCCTCAAGTTGAAAATTTCTTTCTTATACCCATTATAAACCTCCACACCATTCCCCACAAAAACTTTAAATCTTCGATTAAGGGTGCCAAGTATATGTATATGTCATTCCCTGGTTGTCTAGGCCCAAAAATTAACATAGATAACATCATGTACTTACACTTCATACATAGCCATAGAGGTAGGTTATAAATCATTAAAATCACAGGTCAAGTGCTACGTGAGATACTTTGAAGACCGTGTGGGTTCATTCCATCAGTAGATAATGCCAAGCGAAGGTTTCTTGCTTCTTTTCCAAATTCAGGATAATCATCATTAATTTTCATCCATTGTGGTGAATCTACCGGATGTCGAAACTTTCCATCAATAATTCTTTCATCTGCATGCGAAGCCAAGTGTCTTGAATCAGTTTCACTATGAAACATGCGTTTGAATCTCATAATTATAGGAAAATACCATAAGACTTTTACTAGAGACAATTTCTTCTTATATCGAGAAACGCCTTATTTAGGACACTCATTCAACGATGCATACTCGTTTCGAAACAAGACACAATCGTTTGGACAGGTATGTATCTTATCATAGCTCGTGCCAATAGAGCATAACATCTTTTTGGCCACATATGTTCGATTGGGAAGAACATTATCCTTTGGAGCATATCTTTTATAAGGGCCAATAACTCTGTGAAACTTTTATCCGACAATCCATTGCCCGCCTTTAAGTTGTACAACTTTAATACCACATACAATCTTGTGAATTTAGTGCAACCATTATACAACGGTTTCTCTGCATCGCTTACCAACCTCTCAAACATTTCAGGATAATCCTTAAGATCATCTTCAAGTGCTTCTGCAATCTTTTCGACTTGATCATAATCGTATGTTTCTGTGCCATTGTCGTTTGAACCATATGTCGTATTATCCCTCGGTTCAACATTCCCGTTAATTTTATCACCATGAAAATTCCAACATGTATAACTTCGATCAATTCCATGCCTCTTTAAATGTGATTCCAACTAAACCGCGTCAACCCAACCCACAAAATAGCAATCCAAGCAAGGACATTTCATTCGACTGGGGTCTTTGGCGTGCGCAACAGCAAACTTAACGAATTCCG
The DNA here is from genome assembly GCA_963966055.1 of Lathyrus aphaca. Taxonomy (NCBI): domain Eukaryota; kingdom Viridiplantae; phylum Streptophyta; class Magnoliopsida; order Fabales; family Fabaceae; genus Lathyrus; species Lathyrus aphaca. The sequence goes on from OZ014521.1 coordinate 343,849,692, forward strand.
ATACCACATTCTCGTACTATTTCGACAATCGACTTGAAGACATCCATTTCTTATCCATAGTTATACTAATTAAACTAAACAAAAAAAAAAAAAAATATTTACCTGTAGGCAAACAATCTGACTTTCACACTTTGATCACAAGTAACCCCTATATATAGAAAATTCAATAAGTTAGTAACCCCGTCACATCAGTTCATTCAAAGCATTACTAATTACAGTGGCGAGAAAGAACAACTAATTACCTATAGAGATGTAAACACCTTATAGACCCACACAGTGTCCAGATAGGTTAGAATTACCAAGATCCCCCTGTACACGTATCATAAAATGAAATATCATTAATTGACCAATTATGAGTCATAACTTGATAAGTGGAAACATATAATCATAAACAAGCACTTATTCTTCACGAACTATTACTTACCCAAAGTGTTTGGGTAATTAAATGTCTAACCAAATATTAAGACTCATTGCTCACTTCAAACACATAGCCAAGTTCATAGAACTTAATCCATTTTCATCTTTAACATAAACTAAATCAAGAACACCAAAACAATATCAAATAACACCAAAACTCAGTTTGGTCAATCCATTACCAAAACAATATCAAATAACAAAAATGGAAAATAGCACCAAACATCATTTTCAATATTTAAACTTTTTCATCAAACAAAAGAATCATAAGCTACTATGTAAGGTTTATTCATTTCATCAAAACAATACTTTCTAATATACTTTCAAGTTATATTTTATCTTATCCTCTACGCAAAATATATTTAATCTTAATTTCTAATCCTCAAATTCAATATATTTAATCTTTCAAGTTCAATAGCTCAACTAGCTTTCAAATTCAATATTTAATCCTTCTACTGAGCCAAACAAATATGAACTTGACAAATTATACGCTAAGATTGTACAAAGGCTAACTTAGAAACTCATTTGGCCATAAAATGGATGTAATTCCAGGCCCTAAAGATTGTACAAAGGCTGACTTATGATAGATAATACATTCCCCAAAACAAACAGCAGATACAACAGCAACAATAGAATAAACAACAACAACAACAACATTCCCTAAAATCTCATCAAAATCAAACCAACAACAAAAAAAAAAACATAAACAATAACAACATTTTAAACCCTAACAACAAAATCACCAAGCACGAAAATTTGTGGAACTTCTGTCAACAAAAATCTTAAACCCTAACAACAACAACATCCGGAAGAACAATGTATAACAAGAACGAAAACAACGTACCTCTTCTTCTTCACGCAACGAAAACCAGCAAGCAACGAAACTTCTTCTTCTTCACACAACGAAAATAGAACGAAAACAACAATGTATAACCAACAAGCAACAATGTATAACGAAACGAAACCAACAAGCAACAATGTATAACAAAAGCTTTATAATTCTTGAACTCAATCACGAAATGCAAGAGCGCTTTCTTAAGGTCTACCTATAAGAGCTCTTTTATAAGAAAGCGATGTCTTAGGGTTGCTTCAAAAATCCACAACCTTGAGGTAGGGAATGACATTGTACAAGCACGTTAACCACTGGGGTGGTGATACATCCATGAATTACAATGCAAAGATAAATATAGTATTAGGAAAGAATATTATTATTTTTAATATATTTTTATATTATTTTTTAATTAATTATTTAAACACTCAAAATAAATCATTTTTGAATTATTTTTTGCACATAATTTATTCATTTTTAAATATTTCTTTAGAATATTTTAAGGAATTTTAAATCATATTAATATTCGATTAATTTTAAATATTTTAAATAATTTTAAAGAAAATATTTGATTAATTTTTTAAAAATATTTAAAATTAATAAAATAATAATATTTGATTAATTTCTTTGAAATATATGATTAATTTCTTTAAAATATTTGATTAATTTCTTTAAAATATTTTAAATAATTTTAAATAATAATATTTTTTAAAGAAAATATTTGATTAATTTCTTTAGAATATTTGATAAATTTCTTTAAAATATTTTAAAGAATTTTAAATAATAATAATATTTGATTAATTTTAAATATTTTAAAGAAATTTAAATAATAATAATAATATTTGATTAATTTGTTTAAAATATTTGATTAATTTCTTTAAAATATAATAAAGAACTTTAAAAAATATTATTATTATTAATATTTATTATTATTATTTAATACTTAATCAAAGAATTCTTTAAAATATCTTAAGAAAGCACTGTCTTTGGGTTGCTTCAAAAAGTGCAAATATTTTATGAACAAACATCAAAAATCACAATATGGGAGATCAAACTCTCGCCTTTTAGGTAGGAAAAGACATTGTACAAGCAAATTAACCACTATGGTGGTGATACATTCATGAATTAAAATGCAAAGATAAATATATATGGATATCTGAAAAGAATATTATTATTTTAAATATATTTTAATATTATTTTTCAATTAATTATTTAAATACTCAAAATAAATCATTTTTGAATGATTTTTTGCACATAATTTATTCATGCATTCAAAATATTATTTTCACAAAAATAACAAAAATAATATTTTTATTTGAATAATTTTAAATATTTTAAAGAATTTTAAATAATAATAATATTTGGTTCATTTCTTTAAAATATTAGATTAATTTCTGTAAAATATTTGATTAATTTCCTTAAAATATTTTAAATAATTTTAAATCATAATAATACTTCGTTCAATTTAAATATTTTAAATAAAATATTTTATTAATTTCTTTAAAATATTTAAAATTAATCAAATAATAATTTTTTTATATAGAAAATATTTGATTAATTCTTTCAAATATTTGATTAATTTCTTTCAAATATTGGATTAATTTCTTTAAAATATGTGATTAATTTCTCTAAACTATTTGATTATTATTTTTTAAATCTTATTAAATAATTATAAATCATAATATATTTTTAAATAAAATATTTGATTAATTTATTTAAAATATTTGATTAATTCATTTAAAGTATTTTAAATAATTTTAAATATTAATAATAATATTTGATTAATTTTAAATATTTTAAATAAATTTAATTAATAATAATAATATTTGATTAATTTCTCTAAAATATTTGATTAATTTCTTTAAAATATATTATTAAAATCTTTAAAATATAATAAAGAATTTTAAAGAATATTATTATTTTTAATATTTATTATTATTATTATTATTATTATTATTATTATTTAATCAAATAATTCTTTAAAATATTTTAAGGAAATTAATCTAATATTTTAAATTAATTAATCAAATATTATTATTATTTAAAATTCTTTAAAATATTTAAAATTAATCAAATAATAATAATTTTTTGTTTTTCTTGTGAAAATAATATTTTGAATGTATGAAAGAATTATGTGCAAAAAATATTCAAAAATGATTTATTTTGAGTGTTTAAATAATTAATTGAAAAATAATATAAAAATATATTAAAAATAATAATATTCTTTTCAGGAACCTCAAGGCGTGGGTTCGACCCCTTCTTTTGCATTTTTGTGATTCTGAAAGTTTTATATATTTTAATTAATAATTGACCTTAGAGTGCGCTTTTTAAAAAACGCTTTCTTAAGGTTACCTATAAATGGGCTTTTAGAAAGCGCTTTCTAAGGTGGGGCCTTTAGCATCGCTTTCTAAAAAGCGTTGTCAAAGATGGGGCCAACTTAAGGCCTTTAGCAGCGTTTTTTAAAATCGTTTTCTAAGGTTACCCTTTAAAAGTGCTTTTTTTGAGCGAATTTTTTTAAAAACATTTAAGAGTATTTTTGCATAAAAGCGTTGTCTTTGTTGCACTGCGAAGAATCAATTTTGGCATAGTGATCCTAATCCATACTACCGTACAACATAACACTTATACCCCACAACATTCCATAACACAATCACACAAAGCCTCATATAGTTCACCAAAATTCACAAAAAATCACGAATATTTATAATAAATCAATTAAATAAATATTTTAATTATTTTGGGGTGTTACAACTGCCGATACTAGTAACTGTCGGTTGTCATCCTAGGTTTGGAGTATTACTTTGGGAAGGGGTTTGTTATTTTGAAACATACCGGAAAGACGCTTACCATTCCTCAAATTCATACAACACTAAAGACCACAAAAACAGAAGACACAAAAACAAAATGTAAGACACTACTTTTCTACAAAAATATTCGCAGAAAAGGGTACCACTGGGCATGCCAATTTGTTTGCCAGTATTTTTAGTAAATAATCACGAGTTTGATAGTCTATGAGATTAACTCGAAAAAATTTCCAAAGCAATTTGTGCAAATAATTTGTGTGGTAAATGTAGTCAAGTTGACCCGGGTACTCCAGTGGTATGGAGAGTATGAATGAAATCTTGCGACCCTTGATCCCATGTATGAGTCAGCTATTTAATCTATATACAAAGTAACCGTCGACGACAGTTATAACCACTGAGGGACTACTGCGCTTGCTCCATGTTCATTTCTCAAGCTCCCACTAGTGTGCTTAAGTGTCTTCCAATTAATACGCTATCTTCTTGTAACCCATGTTGAGTGGTAATTAGTTCCCTCTTCTACCCCTTATTTACAACCATATGACAACATTTGCTTCAGCGTCTTATCGACGTTTCCTGTCAAGGCCCCAAGAATTGTAAATTTACTAAGTCTTTTATACCATGTCATTCAGTTGACTGACTCTATTTTCTGAAATGAGGGCTTTTGTAAACTATCTTTCTCGAGATTTTGGACATGTTTTTGTCGACTTCCCTTTTGGATATTTTTGATATATTTCCCAATGATCTGGGTCTTGGGGATTTATCCTTGATATTCCTTTAAACCATGTATCACTGCATCAAAAACTCAGATGATTCGTTGTCATTCGTCTATCAACACCTTACCATTAATGTTCTCTTAATGATGCTTCATTAATGCTTTCATAATAAATGTCTTTTCATTGACATTCTTAAACTATATATTTTTATTAAATACTTATTCATCTTAAAATAAAAGTATTTTAAAGTTGTTGCACATAATTTTTTTTAAAAAAATATTGAACAATTAAATGTAACAATTTTACAAAATTATCCTTAATTACTATTGGTTGTCGTAAATGTATAGTGTTTTTTAAGCAAAATATACTGAATAGAGAACTAAGGGTTCTCAAACCTGATTACAAAAAGCGACGCAAAGCTCGACAAGTGAAAGATTACACTCCAATTGCAACTTAAGATAAATGAAACAAAGGAAATTGTCTAAATTGTAGAAGTTACAATTGGGATGTGTAATTTTTCCGATGAAAGATCATCTCCAACTCAAAATCTTAATGTTCCATACCGTATCTAAAACATTTTAATCTTCATTCCTGAAAATAATAGTGTTTCTTAATAACCACAAAGTCCAAATGATTTCCAACCAAACACATCCCACTTTTCCATGCTTAACTTTCTTGTACTTACAGAAAGAACTCCAATTAAAAAAAAATCTCCTTGAAACACATGGATGGGAAATCAACGAAACCATTCCAATCCACCACCTCCTTCCACACTAACGAAGAAATATTACACCACATCAAACTTTGAATCACAGATTCCCCGCGACTCCACAAAAAAACACAAGATAAATCTCTAGATGAAGCAAAAAAACCTCTGGGATTTAACAAATCTTTTTCAATAATATATCGATAAAATATCTCCACCTGAAAGCTTTGATTTTGAGAGGGACCTCTATTTTCCAAACCGAAGCCAACACATTATTGAACCTGTTAACAGGAACATACGGGAAGTGAACACTATTGATCAGCTCATAAAAATCACCTAATGTAAAAACTGAACATGCCCGTCTCGGCCAAGAAATGCAGTCTTTGACGGACTGAGACATGTAAACCAGCTGCATCAATTGCTGATCCTCATCATCCTCTAGGAAATCATGCAACAGGATTCCAAAGTCTCCCCATTTCCAAATTTCGTTTCTCCAATTGCCCATAGTTGCAACAGATACGTCTTGTAATAAACATAAAGAAAACATAAGCGGAAATAAGTATTTCAGGCTGTAGTTTCCCATCCATATCGTATTCCATAATGAAATGGTGAAACCATTTCCTATCAAGTACCTGCAATTTTTATTAAAGGCATCATCCTCAATGTTCTTATCCAAAGAAACTATATCCTTCCACCAAGAGAAGGTGGAATTCCTCTAGTTGAGGTAACAACCTGAATTGACAACTTGCGTTCTAATATCCTCATATCTAGCCTTCAACACGTCAAACCACAACACTTTCAACCCAACTAAAATCCTCCATCCCCCATTGTGAAGTATAGTCGAACTGAAATCTTCTAACTTTCTTAAGTCAATACCACTTTTATCGATAGGAAGACACACATCCTTTTAACTCACCCAGTGAATCTTTTTACTATCTTCTGATCCACCCTAAAGAAAAATACTTTGTAACCTAGTAATTTATTTAGTGATTTTCTACAGAGCTTTGTAAGAAGAAAGGAGGAAGATAGAGAGACTACACAACACTGATTTGAGCAGTGTTATCCTTCCCCCAAGACTGAGATACCGCCCTTCCAACTCGAAATCATACTCTTCATCTTTCTTATTAGAAAATTCCATGTCGTAATCCTTCTAGGATTGGATCCTATAGGGATGCCAAAAAAAGTAAATGCTTTATCTTCCAACATGTAAGAGAGAAGAGAAGAGTAGATGCCACTTCCAAAAAATGAGAGTTAATGTTAATTCCAATAATCTTTCCTTTGTGAAAATTGATTCTGAATCCCGACACAAGCTCGAATCCCCTCAAAACCGATTTTATGGCCCAAATATTCTTCCAACTACCATCTCCCACCAGTAAAGTATCGTTCGCAAACTGGAGGATATCAATGTAGCATTTCCCATTAATACTAAAACCACGAAAATCTCCGCTCTACACCGCCTTGTTAACCAAACCCTTCAACCATTCTACCACGAGAACGAAAAGGAAAGGAGAAAGGGGATCCCCTTGCCTCAACCCCTTTTCGATCAAAAATTCCTCTGTAGGACTACCACTAGCCAAAACCGATATTTTACTAGTAACATTTGAAAATCCTCTTTTAGAAAGAACCAACATTTCTTAATGAACATTTGAAAATTGTGTAGATAATATTTATTATGGATAAAATTGATAAAATTAATTATTATTGCATTGAAAACTCAAAAAAACTCTTATTTTGAGACAAATTTATTTGATTAAATAAACTTTTATTTTAAGACTGAGAAAATAGATTAGATCGGACTAAATATAAATAAGCATCTATATGTTAATCTATATGCCTGTCTTAGATATTTGTATCCTTGTTAATAATTCTTTAACATAGATATACACATCAAATAGTAAAAATTTAATCTCATGTCTCTATTAAAATTAACTTTACACATAATAGGTTAAAATTCCAACCCAAGAAAAAACTCCAAATCTACTATAATAACCACCATAGATATCACACTTTGATCACACATAGATTCATTTGCCTTTGTGTTGTGCCTAACCCTCAAACCAAAACTTCACCAACATGGGAACTACTTCTACTCATATCCACAAAGATATTGATGAACCTTTTCTAGCACCCGATGAACCAACACCACAACAAGTACCATCTTCCTTCAATCATTCATTTGGTTCAAAACATGAATCAGATGGTGAACTTGAAAGAATTCTGTCAGACACAAGTGTTCCTTTTGTTAAACGTTTTAGACTCGCTACATGGGTTGAGTTTAAGATGCTTTTTTACCTTGCTGCCCCTGCTGTTATTGTGTACCTTGTCAACAATGTTACGTCAATGTCTACTCAAATATATTCTGGTCATCTTGGTAATTTAGAGCTTGCTGCTGCTTCACTTGGAAATAATGGGATCCAAGTCTTTGCTTATGGCCTCATGGTATTATTACTCTATCTCTTCTCTGTTTTTGTACTATCACTGTCTCTCAGCACAATTTCATTGTTTTTTTTATATATATAAATGATTTGCTTTGTCGTCTGGTTGGATTTTATTTGTTTTCTTTTTCGTCAAGTTGAATTACTTATTTAGTTCAGATCGATAAATCAATTTTGATTCATCATATATTGGATCAAAAACTATGTAAATTTTACAAATTTGAAGACGTAAATATTTCAATCTATTTAACTTGTGGATTGTAAATTTGTTCGCAAATTTTATTTTTTTCTGATTTTAGTGATGTTAAATTTATTTATTGTATAAATTTAAATAAATAAAAATTGTGAAGATCCAAAATTTAAATAAATAAGAACTTTAGTTATTATGAGAATTGAGAACTTTTAAAAATAACTATAAGATTTAAATGAATGCCTTTGATTTTAAAATAATTATTTAATGATCACATGAAAAAAATATTTATATACTATGTATTTAAACCTGAATCTATCTATTAATTATTGTCTATTAAAATATGAGGCAAATTTGAAACATTATTTTAAATTCTATGATTTTTAAAAGTTCTCGGTTCTAATATATATATATATATATATATATATATATATATATATATATATATATATATATATATATATATATATATATATATATATATATATATATTTTTGTTTAAAAATTAAGTCACACACAATAAAAAAAATATTTTAAATCTTTTAGACAACTATATTTAAATAAATACACATAAATTTATTCATATTATATTATATTTTTTATTTTAAATTATTATACAAAAATACATCTTAATATAATAAGTTGAAAAAAAATATCATAAAAACAAATATTTAATTTAATTGTGTTTTTCATTAATTAATATATTTAAATATTAATTAAATTGTTTGTTTGTATATATTTAAGTATGTTAATAAATGAATTGAGCCTTTGAAAAAATTTTAGGCTTGAATTTAAAAATAAATCTTTAATAGATTTTACGTTGTCAAACTTAAATTTTACATTTGTGTTTAGTAAGTTTGATTTAGATTTATAATTTCCAGTTCGAACTGGACTATTTTTCATCTCTAGTAGCAGTATTTATCAATTTTTTTATAAGCAAGATCAAACCTTCATTAAATATGGAAAGCAAGGCACAATCCAAACACCGACAATATAATGGAAAAATCCATACAATTATATACAAGTAAACACTAAAGAAAAACATCCTTTATAAAAAATCGGTAGGGTGCTTCGACAATTCATAAAAAGAATAAGGAGAAAATCTTATATGACCCAACGACACCTACAACTAAGGGTGATGCATAATTTTATGAACTAAATCATCCACGTTGCAGATACCATCATTGAGAATGATTTCATTTCTATCCCACCATAAGCTCCAATATATACAAAACCAAATCAACGATGCATAGGTTTTCGATGTTCTTCCTACCAAACTAATGAACAATTCCAATAGATGTTCCTTACAAGTATTTATCAATTTAATGTATTATATCTCCCAATTGGCAAGTATTAACATTTATATATATCATTGTTGAATTTTTCTAATGAACAGTTGGGCATGGGGAGTGCAGTTGAGACACTATGTGGACAAGCATTTGGTGCAAAAAAATATGATATGTTAGGCATATATTTGCAAAGATCAACGGTTCTTCTCACAATTGCTGGTTTAATATTGACTCTACTATACATATTCTCCAAACCACTTTTGATATTTCTAGGAGAATCACCAGAAATTGCCTCAGCAGCAGCACTTTTTGTCTATGGCCTAATCCCACAAATATTTGCCTATGCTGTGAACTTTCCAATACAAAAATATCTTCAGGCACAAAGCATAGTTGCACCAAGTGCATACATATCTACAGCAACATTGTTTATTCACCTTATACTAAGTTATGTTGTTGTGTACAAAATTGGACTTGGTTTATTGGGTGCATCATTGGTTTTGAGTTTCTCTTGGTGGATAATTGTGATAGCACAATTTGTGTATATTGTGAAAAGTGAAAAGTGTAAACATACATGGAAAGGGTTTAGTTTTCAAGCATTTTCAGGGTTGACAGAGTTTTTCAAATTATCAGCTGCATCAGCAGTGATGTTGTGTTTAGAGACTTGGTACTATCAAATATTGGTTTTGCTTGCTGGATTACTTCCTCATCCTGAATTGGCTCTTGATTCTCTCTCTATTTGGTAAGTTCTATTTCATTCTACCTATATTTTTTATTTCCACAATCTTTATTATATACTTAACTTTTTATCTATCATAACATAAATCATTTTGTTTGGAGAGTACAATTGTACCATTCTCTCACTTAAAACATCTCGTCCATGAGGTAGGACTGATTTGGATCACTATCTTGTTGCTGGCCTATATAGAACCTTAAAGACATGTTAACGTCCATAAATAAATGGTCACAGACAGAAAAAACAATGGAATTTATTCTTATTGATTAACCTCAAAAAGACAAGAAGACATAGATAATCATCATAATTATTATTTAATATATTTCCTTTTCTGTCATAATGATTAAAATTGACTATAACCAATAAAAGAGGAATAGTGTTAATGACTTTTATATTTATGGAGGGCAAAAAGTATGCAATTTCTATCATTGGAAAGAAACGAATAAATTCCATCATCAATAAGTGAAGTGCGAAGACAACAAATAGAATACAAACTTTTTGAGATTGACAACATTCTGTTTGTCTATTTTGTTACTTTCTTCTTAGAAAGATATATATCATAAACTTGTAACTTTAATTATAAGTTTTAAAATAATAATAATAATAATAATAATAATAACAAAATATATATATATATATATATATATATATATATATATATATATATATATATATATATATATATATATATATATATATATATATATATATATATATATATATATATATATATATATATATATATACGCGCTCATCAACTTGGTGCCCATGGAAATATGGGTTAATGGATCACATATAAGCATGCTAAAGACCTTCACTATTTAATAAAGAATTTAATTAGAATACACTGACAGTGTAAAACAGTTTTATAATGTCAATGAGTTATAGCAGTTGGATGTTAGAATAACTTTGACTTTTATTTTAAGGGTTATGTTAACCAATGCCCTAAGGCATGGTTAAGAATTCCAAATAAGAAAAATATATTATGTTCAGTTCATTCACTGCACATAATATTATTTTAAATAATTAATTATTTCTCTTTTCAATATATTGAATATATATATATATTTATGAAAAACATGTATTTTTAATATATAAGACACCAATTTTTTTAATACTTGTGAATAATTTTGGAGGGTGTGTAATAATAAGAAAGAGGAGGAAGATAGAAATGACTTTACTGAATATAGTGCTTTAAAAATCGGATGATATGATCGATCAAATTAGTTGAAGTGTGAATCGGAAGAGTCATCGGTTTGATCTAATTACTGAATCGATTAAGTTGTTGAACAAATAAAAATCAGGCAGTATCTGTCAAAATAGGTAAAAATTGGTTAACCAACAAATTAGTTACTTGGTTTTTTTTCTTAAACAAAATGACTTTAATTTTGATAATTTTAAAACAATGGAAATTAAAATATAAGTAGATTTTATTTAAAATTTATTTGAAATAATTTTCATCCTTAAAATTAAACTTATTAGTCATTGTTAGTTATTTTATTATTTAGTTTATATTGTAATTAGACTTTATTTAAAATTTATTTGAATTTTTATTTTGTTATGTGTGATGATTATATTTAAAATTTGAATTTTAAAACATAAATTTTTAAAATAATGATATTTTAAAACTTTGTAGGTATTTGAATTTTTTAGAAACCGAATCATCTAAATTGAATGATTTAATAATTATATAGTTGTGATTTAGAGATCGATTTATTTAATCAAATTATCCAATATAAACTGATTTAATCACGCAATGCGACCAATAAATCAATATATCAGTATCCTCACCGGTTTGATTACCACTCCTATTTTTTAAAACACTAATGCATATGCACAATGTTTTAAAAGTGGATAGGTGACCATTTTAGCCAAGACATTCTATTATGGGTCTGTTTCATGAATCACTTGTGTTTTTTATAAGCAATAGATATATTTAATAACGAGAACCGAGGATTCTCAACCTGCTTACAAAATGGGAATAATTAAACTCAAAGAAAATTACAATCCAATTACATATTACGAAAATAAAAGATCAGATCTTTAATGAATTCTTAAAATTGCAATTGGGAGGAGTAATATTCCTGATGTATGACCATCTCCAAAGTAAGGCTTTGACGTTCCAAACCGTATCCAAGACATTCCAAGTTCCGTTTTTGAAAATAATTTCATTTCTCAATAACCAAATGTGTCAACTAGTAGCCAACCATACGCAATCTTCCTTCCCGCTTTTCACCCCCAACCACTTACTAGATCGACACCATAGCAAAAAACTCTCTTTTAAATTGTTTGTCTCTACATAACAACATCCGAACCACTCCGCAACTTCCTTCCAAACCAATTTTGAAACTCTACAACCCAACAATAAATGCTCCAATATTTCCGGACACCGACAACCAAAGACGCAATTTGAGTCTCCCAAAAGAACACCCCCTATGGAGAAGATTGTCCTTAGTTGACAGCCTATTCAAGAACTCTCTTCACCCAAAACACCTCACCTTAATCGGTACCTCCATACATCAAATTACCAAAAAAAACTCTGTCGAACTCCTCTGTTGGACCGTAAGGTATCCTGAACCCGTCCGTAATGACTTTGAAACTAGACACTGAGAACTCGTTAAATTACATAATTGATGATCAAGTATATTTTTAAATTAATTAAGCCCGTTGACATAAAATTCATCATTTTAAAAAAATTCCATATATATATATATATATATATATATATATATATATATATATATATATATATATATATATATATATATATATATATATATATATATATATATATATATATATATATATATATATATATATATATATATATATATATATATATATATATATATATATATATATTCTATTAAAAATTCAAATAAATTTGACTATTTTTTACATTTTAGTATTGATTATATATCTATTTTTAATATTGTGTCATTTATATTTTTTTATCTTTTAAGATCCACAATATTTTTTATTTGAAATTTTTTGATTTACAAGTTCAACATGTTTTTAAATGGTAACAACATCATTTAAAAATACATATCATTAATTTGAAATTTATAAAATAAAATAAATAAATTTTTAATAGAGAGACAAGTAGGGATGGTAAAATAGGCCATGGTCCGCTGAGCTGGCCTACACAAACGCCTAAAAATGGCAGATTGAGTTGGGATTTTGGGCCCTCCACCCATCAAAGTCCGACAAAGTCCATCCAGTCAAAATTTGCCTCATCAAAATCCACTGTCCATAAAAGTTTCAGCATTTATTCGTTCAGCTTGTCCCACCTTAAATTCGTCATTTTTAGTTAATTCTATTAATTTCAATTCTTGATGGTTTTATTTTATACATTTATTTGAGAAAATATGCAATTTATACATTTATTTGAGAAAATATGAAATTTTTTAAGTAAAATTAGTTAAAAAGATACTTTATAAAATTTGTTCTAAAAAATAAGTGAACAATTTAATTGAAATGTAAAAACAAGTCTAGTAATTTATTAAAAGATAAAATAAAATAAAAGTTGACGGACAAACCCGTCGCCCTCCAAATCGCCACTTCTAGACTAGAACTCATTTTTATAAGAATTTTTGTTGCTTTAGCTTTCCAATGCTTCGAACGGCACGTGAATTGGGCACACGGAACTCAAGTTATGAATTTTTGAAGTTTTCCAAAAAAAATCAGTCCAGGGTTAATCGATTAACCCAATACGGTTAACCGATTAACACTCCTAAAAATCCATTTTCACGTTTTTAAGTCGTTCCAGCGTTAACCGATTAACCACATATGGTTAATCGATTACCACACGACAAAAGCAACTTTTCACACCATAACTTATATTTAAGTTCTTTCGAAACCAGCTTTTCCTAGAATTCGTCCAAAAAAAATTCAAGGAAAAAATACATTTTTCAAAAGTTTAGAAATTCAAGTTTCCCTTTTCAAAATCATTCATCACTTTGTTCTAACTCTGACATGCGGATTACACATACAATAATCCACATTTACAACATACACTTCTCAACCCAACGAATTCAACAATAAAAATTACCCAAGAAACAATTTTCAACAGAAATAAACACAACAAACACAATTTGAATATTCAATTTGCACATGATTTCGAACACCGACACACAACCTCAATTTCGCACCGAAACATCAAAACAAACAAGAGATGTATAGATATGAATACTATTGATTTGCCCACCCTCATACATATATTATTCATCTCATAAGTGATCAAAGAACTCCACCCTTACCTTAGAGTTCTTCCAAAAACATCAACCTTTATTAATGGAGATTCTTCCTAATTCATCTTCATTGCCCTAACTCTTATTCTCCTTTTTCTCTATTTTCCACGTACTGATAATTTCTCCTCTCTTATTCTCCTTTTCTTACATCATCATCATCATATTATTATTATTATTATTAATATTATTATTATTATTACTATTATTATTATTACTAATATCCACTTATTAAAATAATAATAATAATCAATAATTTAATTAATTTAATATTATTCAACTAATATTATAATCAACCAAATATTACTTATATAATTTAATTAGTACTACTCTCCACACCACCAAGTTCTACATAATTGGTCACACACCCCCAACACCTTAATCTCTATAATTCTAAAGTCATTATCTCATACAAAGGGCAATTCAAACACAACTAAAAGACACATAATCACATACATGTACACAACATCATATAATTTTAATTATGAAAAATAATTAAAATAAATTGGGGTGTTGCAACTCTCCCCCACTTGGAATATTTTCGTTCTCGAAAATTTATCTGATACAAACAACTCCAGATACGACTCACGCATCCTGCTCTCTAACTCCCAAGTCATATTTCCACCAGCAGCACCTCCCCACACTACCTTCACGAGAGTGATCTCTTTAAATATCAACTATTTCACCTCGCGATCTTCAATCTGTACTGGAAATGCCTCAGCCGTAAGGTTATCCCTCACCTCAACATCATCCATCAAAAATCACATGCGACAGCTCCAGAACATACTTCCGAAGTTGTGAAACATGGAACACATCATGAAAATCGTACATATTTGGTGGCAACGCCACTCTATAGGCAAATAATCTAACTCTTGCTGAAATATGATAGAGACTAATATTCCGAGGAGTAAGCTTCCTGACTTCAAGGCACGTCCAACACCGGTCACCAGAGTGACTTTCAAGAACACATGGTCTCCTTCTTGAGATCGAGATCCTTCTGTCTCTTATCATGGTAGCTCTTCTGCCTACTCTATGAAGCTTTCATCTTTTCCCGAATCAACTTCACCTTACCAGTAGTCTGCTAAACAATCTCAAGTCCAAGTATTACTCTCTCACCAAATTCATGCCAACACAAAGGTCTCCAACACCTCTGACCATACAAAACCCTTCAAATGGTGTCATTCCAATACTGGAATGATAACTGTTATTATAAGTGAACTCAATCAACGACAAATGGCTATCCCAAGCACCTCCTTGTTCAAGACACCAGCCCTCAACAAATCCTCTAAAGACTGTATGGTTCTCTTTGTCTATCCATCTGTCCACGGGTGATAAGCCAAACTCAACCTCACCTTTGAACTCAAAGCTTCTTACAAACTATCCTAAAATCTGGAAGTGAACCTCGAATCGCTATCCAACATAATACTCAACGGAACTCCATGCAGCTTCACAATCACATGAATATAAATTTTTGCCAACTTCTGTAAATAAAACTGATATTAATCAGAATAAAATGTTTCGACTTCGTCAATCTATCCACCACCACCCAAATGGCATCACGCCCTCACAGAGTATTCGGAAACCCAATCATAAAATCCATAGAAATGCTATCCAATTTCCACTCTGGAATATCTAATGGTTCAATCAAACCAACAAGTTCCTGATGTTCCACCTTCGACTTCTGACAAGTTAAATAAGCATATACAAACTGAGCCACATCACGCTTCAATCCAAGACACCAAAATATTTTCTTCATGTTTAGGTACATATTTGTAGCTCCTAGATGAATACTCAAGCTACTCCTTTAACTTTCTTCTAGAATCATCCTTTTTAACTCAGAATTATCAGGAATACAAATTCTATCATGAAACATTAACACACCTTGTTCGTCCACTCTGAAGTCACTACCTTTTGTATGTTCATTTTCAACCATCAAGTTTACCGGCTTAACATCCAACTTCTGACCCTCTCTGATACTATCAAGAAACTCATTGTTGATCTTCAACATACCCAACATCACACCCTATAGTTTCCGTTCACAAACCAAACTCAAATCTCTGAATTACTCAATCATCCACGACATTAGCTTTACCGGGATGATAGTTCAAGCCAAAGTCATAATCCTTCAAGAATTCTAACCATCTTCTATGCCTCATGTTCAATTCCTTCTGATAAAATTGATAGTTCAAACTCTTATGATCACTATACACCTCAAATATGGAACCATAAAGATAACGCCTCCAAATCTTCAACATAAACACCATCACAACTAATTCCAAATCATGAGTAGGATAATTCCTCTCATGAACTCTCAGTAGTCGTGAAACATTAGACATAATCTTACCATCTTCCATCAGTTCACCCCCTAAACTCATCAAGAAGATTCGCAATACACCCCAAACGGTTCATTCAGTTCAGGTAGAATCAAAACTAGAGTTGTAGTCAATCTCTTATTTCAGGTCAATGAAACTCTTCTCACTGTGAACATCCCACATAAACGTTTTACCCTTACAAGTCACCTAAGTCAATGGAAGTGCCAACTTAGAAAAGCCTTCTATAAATCTACAGTAAATAACCAACCAAACCCAAAAATAAAACTTCTAATCTCTGTCACTGACTTCGGAGCCTCCCACTGTAGAATTGCATCTACTTTAGACGGATCCACAAGAATTCCATCACCTGAAATAACATATCTAAGAAAACTAACCTTATTAACCAGAATTCTCACTCTGAGAAGTTAACATAAAACTTCTTCTATTTCAGCATTTGTAACACAATATGCAAATACTTTGCATGTTCTTCTTCTGATTTAGAATAGATCAAAATATCACCAATGAAAACCACTACAAATTGATCCAATTAAATATGGAAGATACGACTCATATACTCCACAAACACTCCAGGTGCATTAGAAATAATGAATGGCGTCATCATATATTTGTAATTCCCATACCGATTTCTAAAGGACATTTTCTTAACATTCTCATTCTTTACTCGAATTTAATGGTAACCTGACCTCAAGTCAATCTTTGGTAAAAACACGCACACTCACCAATTGATCAGTCAAGTCCTCCATTCTTGAAAGCGGACACTTATTCTTAATTATTATCTTATTCAAATATCTGTAATCCACACGCAACCTCATTCCACCATCCTTTTTTGTACTAACAATACTGGAGCTCTCTGAGGCGACACCCTTGGTCTCATAACTCTCCTTTATAGTAAATCTTTTAATCACTCCTTCAGTTTTGCTAATTCTAACACCTACATCTTTTATGGTTCCATAGAAATGTCTAGTACCATGAGCAAGATCAATAGATTATCACACCTCCCTTTCTAGTAGCACATCCAATATTTTATCCTAAAACACATCTGGAAATCAAGCACAAATGGCAGCCCATTGTGGTGTCCTTACTACCAATTTCCAGAACACCATAATTACAAACATATCAAACATCGGAGCCTCATCTCCTATAAGTTCTTCTACTTAGCCTATATAAACCTCAGCTCTTCATCCTCGTCAAATTTAAGTTTACTCTCAGTGCAAGTCGCAAATATCTTCAGGAACATTAGAAAGTTACATACCATTGACATATATCTAGTTGTCACATTGCTCTCTACTCACTGAGAAGAAACCATCAACAATACCTGATTTTTCTCCCTCAGAGACATCCCAAATTGACCAACAGACAAGAATCTCAAATTCGTCTCATCTCCAAATATAAGAATCTACTTCGACTCATCAAAACAATTTGTAAGCACTTGGCTTAACTCCAAAAAAATCATTGTATACACCATCTAAGCTGGCAAGACATGTCTATTCCATCAAACATCATCCCTTCTACTATCATCAAGAGATTGAGGGTGATTAATTCCTCAATTTGTCAATAGGCAGCCGAAAATCATGATGGGACATAAACCATCCTTACCCACTATAATAGCATTCAACGGACACACTACACCATCATTCAAACGATTGGTAAACAAAAAGTTTAAATCCTACCAATTTGTCTCAAGAACAACATCATCTTGCTCCAACTAAAGATAAAATGTGTATATCCTTAGGAAATATGCAAGGATACTCCACACATCATTGTCCCATCTCTAGCCAAAACATCGCCTTCCTCCTCACAAGGAAGTGAACAACGAGAACACCTGACCGTCTTTCCTCAAGGATCATACCCATCTCAAAATAGTTGACAGTCCAACACTACACCCTCTCATGCAGCAATGCGATATCCAATCTCTCAACAACTGGAATATTCAAGATAATGCATATCAACAACTCATGCAATCCTGTAATGCATATCAACAAATACATACAATGATATTCATCTTAATCATTATACCATACCAATACTGGTCACCATGCAACAATAATTCTATAACAACTCAATAACATCATCAACGACAACTAATAGCATAACAATCAATAACGAGTGTATTTCAGATTCTATCACATCACAATATAAACACTACATTTTCATTTAAGCCACCATGCAGCAAAATAATCCACTTCTAGACCAGAACCCGTTTTTATAAGAAAGTACATTGCGTTATCTATCCAACGCTTTGAATGGCACGCGAATCGGACACCCGAAACTCGAGTTATCAAATTTTGAAGTTTTCTAAAAATATCATTCTAGGGTTAATCAATAACCCAATACGGTTAACCGGTTAACACCCCTAAAAAGAAAATTTTCACGTTTTAAGTCGTTCCAACATTAACCGATTAACCACATATGGTTAATCACTTAACCACACGACAAAAGCAGTTTTTCTGCTATTTTTCATACCAGAACGTATTTTTAAGTTGTTTCAAAACTAGTTGTTCCTAGATTTCGTCCAAAACATTTTTCAAGGAAAAAAATACATTTTTAAATTTTTTAGAAATTCAAGTCTCCCTTTTCAAAACCATTCATCACTTTGTTCCGACTCTGACATGCAGATTACACGTACAACAATCCAAATTTACAACATACATTTCTCCACCCAACAAATTCAACAACAACAATTACCCAAGACACAATTTTCAACAAAAATCAACACAACAAACACAATTATATTATTCAATTTACACAATTTGCACATAATTATGAACACCGGCACATAACCTAAATTTTGCACCGAAACATCAAAACAAACAAGAGATGCATAAATATGAACACTAATGATTTACCCACCCTCATACATATATTATTCATCCCTTAAGTGATCAAAGAATCACACCCTTACCTTATAGTTCTTCCAAATACTTCAACCTTTAGCAATGGAGATTCTTCTTAATTCCTCTTCCTTGCCCTAACTCTTCTTCTCCCTTTTCTCTATTTTTCACGCACTAACAACTTCTCCGCTCTTATTCCTTTTTTCTTGAAATTATATCATATTATTATTATTACTACTAATATCCACTTATTAAATTAATAATAATCAATATTTTAATTAATTTAATATTATTCAACTAATATTATAATTAACAAAATATTACATATAATTTAATTAGTATTACTCTCCACACCACCAAGTTCTACATAATTGGTCATACAAACCCAACACCTTAATCTCTATAATTCTAAAGTCATTACCCCACACTAAGAGCAACCCAAACATAAGCAAACACACATAATTGTATACATTTACACAACATCATATAATTTTAATTACGAAAATAAATAAAATAAAATGGGGAGTTACATAAGACAACTAAGTCTCCCACCCAAGATAGAAGTCATAGGGCTACTCCAAATCTGGCGGTGAGAATATCATGCCAAATACTAAGCCCCGCCCCCACAAAAATAAAGAAGAATCCACCTCCACTCGCTCAAAAGGGAAAAGTTGACCAACTGAAGATCACAAACACCTAGGACCCTTAACTTCTTAGGCTTCCAGACATCCACCCACTTGACCTAGGCAGTCTTGGATTCTACTTTCACTCCTCCCCAAAGAAACCTCGTATGAATCTTCACTATTTTCTTCCGGATCTTGACAAATATCTTTAAAAACGATAAGAAGATATTGATGACATTAAGAACAAAGTTAAGGAGCACCACTCTCCCTCATAGGGGGACATATTTATGCTTATACGAAAGGAGCCTTCTAGATAAGAGATTAACTAGAGGTTCCCACATAGATGTTCAGTGGGGGTTAACTCCAACTGGAATCCCAAGGTACTTAATAGGAAATGAACCCCTCTTATAATGGATAAACTCACACGCAAGATCTAAGAAAGCTTGGTTAGAATTCATCCCAATAAGAAAGCTCCTGTAAAAATTCACCTGAAGGTCTGAGGTTAGCTCAAACCCACAGAGAATAGCCTTCATGGTCTATAGATTATTAATAGTAGCATCAACCAGAATAACCATGTCGTCTGCATAGTGAAGATGTGGTACCACCAAGGCCTTCAACTACCAGGAGAAAAATGAAGAGAGTTAGGTGGTCACCTTACTTAAACCCCCTTTGGCTACAAATCTCTTGGGTCGGGCAACCATTAACCAAGACCGTAAGTTTACCAAAAAACACACAAGCTCTAATCTAACTCTTCCACTTATCATTAAAACCAAATTTGGAAAGCATGCAGTCAAGAAAAGAACAGCTAACATAATCATAAACTTTCTTAAAATCAACTTTAAAGATGAGATAAGGTTTCTTACTCTTCTTGACAAGATCCACAAGCTCATTCACAACAACAACCTCATCCACTAACACATTTAAGAAAGGTAGGCTGGTTATAGAATATAAGTCTGTCTATAACACTAGAGAGCCTAAAAACCAAGACCTTGGAGTGAAGAGGATCTTATAAAGAAACCCGACAAAAGAAATGGATTTGAAGTCCCCTAATTGAGAAGGGGAATTAACCTTTCTAATCAAAGTAACAAATAAAAGGAAAAACTATGGGAAAAAGTAGAAAACTGATGAAACTGAGCAAACATCACTCCTAGATCATCTACATGGAAATGCCAAAACCTCTCGAAGAAATAGAAGTTAAATTCGTTAGAGCTAAGACTCTTATTGCCATCACAAAGAGAAACTCCTCGATCAATCTCAGATAAGAGTAAACGTGCAATAAGGTTAACATTATTTTCTTTAGAGATAGAATGGAAGGAAACATCATCTAATCGAGGACAGTCTTCATAGGGTTTCCTAAATAATTATAAAAAATCATAACCGAAAGAAATATATTGCTACTTTAACCACCAGGGTACCTAACTTGTCTAGCAAGTAATCTTTAATAATAATACTATGAACAACATTAGACCAAGTTGTAGAATTATCATTAAAACCTAAACTGGATAGCGAGTTTGCATACACATTGCCCTTTCTATATATGTGGGAAACTAAAAAATCTATAGAATTCGAATACACAATACAATTCCTGTAGCTGGTTTTTAATCTCCAAGGGACCAACTTGATATTGGTGGTGGCTTTAACAACCAAAGAGGAATACAATTCCAACCAAATGTTCTTCCAATTTCACACCTTAGCATTGCCCAAGGCAACAATGACACTAGAAATTTCTAAGATGAAAATAGATCTAACACCTAAAATACCAAAGAAACTTCCAACAAATAAGCCTTTATCATTCCTAAAGATACCACCATAAACCCCAATGGCAGGAGTACATAGCAGCCTCATCCATATTGCGCTCTCTCTTTCATATATATATATATATATATATATATATATATATATATATAAAAGAGAGCGCAATATGGATGATGCTGATATATATATATATATATATATATATATATATATATATATATATATATATATATATATTCAAAAAGTATTAAAAGTGTTTAAGACATCTACAAAAATAAATTAAAACTTTAATTCGTGTAAGTTGACGTATTTATATTTTTCGTCTATGTATCCCATCTTTTATAAAATTCTTAAATATAGAATTTCATTTGATTGTAATTCCTAAAGTTAAAATCCACCTGTGGGGATTTTTCTTCAACAAACAAGAACAAATATAAAAAAGAAAACTGAAGAAGTGGTCAAAGTATATCAATCAAACACTTGAAAATCGGGCTCAGCCCATCAGATTTTTAAAGACAAATTGTTATTTTATTTATATCTCAAACAAATTTTATGTTTTCTTTTTGTATATTATTAACTAATGTTTTTCTTTATATATTACAGTACCACAGTGTCTGGATGGACATTCATGATCTCAGTTGGATTTAACGCAGCTGCAAGGTTTGATTCCCTTACTTTTATTGAATTCTATCCATCCTTCTTTAGGTTTAAACTTCCAACTTGTTGTTCTGATAATGATGCAGTGTGAGAGTGAGCAATGAATTAGGAGCAGGAAACCCAAAATCGGCCTCATTTTCTGTGGTGGTGGTGACTGTGATTTCTTTCATAATATCAGTTATAATAGCGCTTTTGGTGATTGCATTAAGAGATGTCATTAGCTATATCTTTACCGATGGAGAAGAGGTTTCTGCTGCTGTCTCAGATCTTTGTCCGCTCCTTGCTCTTGCCATTGTCCTCAATGGTGTTCAACCTGTCTTATCAGGGGTGGCTGTTGGATGTGGATGGCAAAGCTTTGTTGCATATGTAAATGTTGGTTGTTATTATGGAATTGGTATACCTTTGGGTTCTGTTCTTGGATTCTATTTCAAATTCGGTGCTAAGGTATGAATGAACCTTTAACCATGGTCTATTGCTGTTTAAAAAACGGTCTTCATAATCCGTGGGTAGAGTTAAAATAACTCCGCTTAAAGGAATATGCAATGGTGACATATTCCACGGTTGGTAAACTTTGTCTAAAGTTTTAGACTACGTTTAAGTGATCTTAATCGCGTTTTTTCCACTATTTCTTGAAGTTAAAAATGTTCTAGTGTTGCTTTTAGTTCTTATTATTGATTATTGAAGTTGATTTTTGAATATAGGGAATATGGTTGGGAATGTTAGCCGGGACAGTTTTGCAAACAATCATTTTAGTGTGGTCCACGTTTCGAACTGATTGGAGTAAAGAGGTTTAAATTACTTAAACACCTTCTAGTAGTGAATTTTTTAATACATTTGTTAATATTAGGTGAAATATATGAGTCAAACTATGTTACATTTGCAGGTTGAAGAATCAAGGAAGAGGTTGAACAAGTGGGAGGACAAGACTGATGAGACACTCCTTAAGAACTAAGACGCCCTTTGTTTTGCAAAGTGATTAAGATGCCATTGTGATATATATTAAGTGATTTTTTTCTTTTTGTCTTGAAAAATAAAACTAATAAAAATATGTTGATGTCATGTAAAATTAAGTATATGATTATTTGTGTTCAGATAATTGTTGAATCAAATTGTGTGGATTTCACCATTTTTAATGTATGATTTATTTTCTAATATATATATATATATATATATATATATATATATATATATATATATATATATATATATATATATATATATATATATATATATATATATATATATATATATATAAATAAGAGAAATACAAAGACCGGAGCATTAAATTTGTGAAATGTTGGAACAAACTCTAGTATGAATAACATGTCGTCGAAGTCTGCTAACATGTTATGGCTTAATTGAGTCTTGTTTTATGCATCCTATTGTTTAAGTTAGCTTGTACCCTTAGTTAACTTATAATGGGTAATTGTTAAAAAGTCCATTAGGTTAATATGCTAGTTTTATTATAAATAGCATACTAGTCTCTCATATTTTGTATAAGGGAAAATAGGAAGATAAAACCGTAATTCAAAAGTGAGAGAGTTTATTTGTTATTCTAGTATACTTGTAATCTTGTTTAAAGAGAAAGGAAAGAATAACAGTTTATAAACAATCCTTGTTGTTATCTTTGGTAACCCTAAACCCTAACCCTTGTGGGTTTCTTGAGAAACCTATTATACTTTGTTTCTAAGGTATCTAATTCACAACAAATTGGTGTGGTGAGCGTGGAGAAGATGCGTTCAACAAAGTATGAGATTGAAAAGTTCACTAGAATGAACGATTTCGGTCTGTGGCGCTTAAAGATGAAAGCCTTACTTGTTCAGTAGGGTTGTTTGGAAGCGTTGAAGGGAGAGACGACCATGAATGTTGCGTTGACGGCAGCTGAAAAGACGTCTATGATTGAGAAAGCACACAACGCAATATTATAGAGCCTTGGTGATAAGATTCTTCGACAGGTATCAAAGGAGACGACGACGTCAGGGTTATGGTTGGAACTTGAAGGTTTATACATGACAAATCGTTGGTGAATCGACTCTACCTGAAGCAAGCCTTGTATTCATTCAAGATGAGTGAAGACAAAGTATTGGGTGAGCAGTTGGATGTGTTCAACAAGATGATTCTTGATCTTGAAAATATTGATGTGAAGATCGATGACGAAGATCAAACGTTGTTGTTGTTATGCGTTTTGCCAAGAACACATGCTCACTTCAAAGAAACCCTCTTGTATGGAAGAGAGTCTCTGATCTTTGAAGATGTTCAATCTTCCTTGTACTCTAAGGATTTGAACGAACGAAAGGAGCATAAACTTTCGATGGTTGGTGAAGGTTTGGCCGTTAAGGCGAAATTCTTGCGAAAGGATGGTAAGTTCGACAAGAAAAAGGGTAAAAAGTTAGCAGAAGTCTTATAGTGGTGAAGCATCTGGTGTTCGATCCTATCATTGTAAGAAGGAGGGTCGCATTCGAAAGGTGTGTCCTGAACGCTTGAAAGATCATAGAGGTAATGATAATGGCAATGTTGTCATTGTTTAAGATGATTTCGACTCATCTGATATTCTTGTGGTTTCGAGCGACGACTCAAAAAAAGAGTGGATTATGGATTCAGGTTGCATTTGGCACATGACTTCAAATAAAGACTTGTTTGAGGAATTATGTGATCAAGATGGTGGATACGTGCTGCTAGGAAACAACAAAACTTGCAAAATTACAGCTATTGGATCTGTGAGATTCAAGCTCCATGATGAGTCAATAAGACTATTGACTGAAGTTAGGTATTTTCCTGAATTAAAGAGAAATTTGATTTCTCTTTGTGAATTCGACAAGAAGGGATATGTCTTTCAAGGAGAGAAAAGTATCCTAAGAGTCATGAAGGGGTCGAAGGAAGTCTTGAGAGGCGTGAAGAAACAAGGCTTGTATACCCTTGAGTCTGAATTTCTAAGTGGTTCGACAAATGTTGCATCCACGAAACTGTTGTCGAATACAAAATTTTGGCACATGAGATTATGCCATGTCAGTGAGAGAGGCTTGGTCGAACTGGGGAAACAGAACCTGCTAGGTGGTGACAAAGTCAAGAAGTTGGAGTTTTTTAAACCTTGTGTATTTGGTAAATCCTGTAGGGTGAAGTTTAATAAAGGTAAACAAAGAACACATGGATCCCTTGATTACATCCATGATGATCTTTGGAGCCTGCAAGGAATCCTTCACATTCAGGTGCAAGGTATTTTCTATCCATAGTTGATGATTATTCCAGAAAGTTATGGGTATTCAATAAGAATACGAAGGATGAAACTTTTGAGAATTTCAAGAGTTGGAAGGTTTTGGTCGAAACTCAAACTGGCAAAAAAGTTAAGAGGTTGAGAACTGATAATGGCCTTGAATTCTGCAATGAAGCTTTCGACAGTTACTGTGTCGAGTCTGGGATTGCAAGGCATAAAACTGTAGCAGGTACTCCTCAGCAAAATGGTCTAGCTGAGAGATTCAATCGAACAATCCTCAAAAGGGTTAGATACATGTTGGTTAGTGTTGGATATAAGAAGGTGTTTTGGGCTGAGGCTGTTTCGACATCAACATATCTGATAAACAGATGTCCTTCGACTGCGTTATATATGAAGACACCTGAAGAAGTTTGGTCGAGACATCCACCAGATCTCGACAAACTGAGAGTATTTGGCTGTGTATCCTATGCTCATATTAGGCAAGACAAGGTCGAAGCTAGAGCTCTGAAATGCATGTTCATGGGATACCCTGAAGGAGTCAAAGCTTATAGGCTATGGTGCCTAGATCCAGGTCACATGAGGTGTATCACCAGTCGAGATGTAGTTTTCAATGAAGCTGAGATGGCTTTCAAGAAAACTGACGATGTTGTCGAAGAGTTGGAACATGGATAAATTCCTGTTGAGGTGGAGCATAGTGATGCTGAATTGCATGACCCAGATGAAGTCGAAGAAGAAGCAGAAACTGTTGTCGAAGATGAGGAGACTGATAATGACTACATGCTGGCAAGAGACAGTTCGAGAAGAGTCATCAAGTCACCTCAGAGACTTGGGTATGCAGGTCTTATAGCTTATGCCTTAATCTCTGCAAGTGAGGTTCTAGACGAAGAACCTAGAGACTATAAGGAAGTCATGAGAAGTCGAAATAAGACTGAATGGCTAAAGTCCATGGATGATGAGATGAAATCTCTTTATGATAACAATAATTGGGAACTGATCAAGAAACCTGTTAGAGCCAGGTTAGTCAGTTGTAAATAGATTTTCAAAGTTAAGAAGGAATCAAAGGAGTGGCGTCGAAGAGATACAATGCAAGGTTGGTTGCAAGGGGGTTCACTCAGAAAGAAGGTGTCGACTTTAATAATGTGTTATCTCCTGTTGTGAAGCACAAGTCCATTCGAATGTTGCTTGCCATGGTGGCATAGTTCGACCTTGAACTGGAACAAATGGATTTGAAGACTGATGAAACAATCCTAATGAGGCAACCTGAAGGGTATGTCGAAGAGGGGAAAGAAGAGTATGTGTGCTAACTGAAGAGATCTTTATATGGGCTGAAACAATCTCATCGACAGTGGAATAAGAGATTCGACAAGTTCATGGCACGCATAAGTTTCATCAGAAGTCAGTTCGACCACTGTGTTTACTTCAGATTTCGACCTGGTAATTCATTTGTTATTTTTTTTGCTTTATGTGGATGATATTCTAATAACAAGCAACAATATCGAAGATGTAATGAGGGTGAAGGATGAACTCAATAAGGAGTTTGATATGAAGGATCTGGGAGCTACGTCTAGGATTCTTGGGATTGACATCCGAAGAGATAAAAATCAATCGAGATTATGCTTATCTTAAGAGGCATACTTGAAGAAGATTCTTGATAAGTTTGGTATGTCGAATTCAAAGCATGTTGTGACTCCAACAAACCCTCAATTCAAGCTGAGTATAGATCAGTGTCCCAGTACTGATGTCGAAAGAGCTTATATGAATAGCATTTCATATGCTAATATAGTAGGTTCTTTGATGTATGATATGGTATGTACTAGACCTGGCATAGCATATGCAGTAAGTCTTGTAAGTAGGTACACGTCGAATCCTAGAAAGGCTCACTGACAAGCATTGAAGTGGATTTTAAGATACATAAATGGGTCTCTGAATAGAGTCCTAATTTATGGTAGAGCCTTGGGTGAATATAGTAAAGAAGCAATCAAAGGATGTGTCGACTCTGATTATACATGTTGTATGGATTCTAGAAAATCTATTTCTAGATATGTTTTCACTATGTTTGGCATAACAATTAGTTGGAAATCAACACTTCAGAAGGTCGTTGCCTTATCAACCACTGAAGCGGAATATATCCCTCTAACTGAAGCTGTAAATGATGCATTGTGTCTTGAAAGTTTTACAAAGGAGCTGAAACTTCAAGGTCGAAGTATCACTGTTAAATGTGATAGTCAAAGTGCAATACACCTGTCGAAGAACTCAGCCTATCATGAGCGAACCAAACACATTGATGTGAGGCTGCATTTTGTTAGAGGGGTAATCGAGCATGGAGAAGTCCAAGTGCTAAAGGTTTCGACAAATCATAATGTTGCTGATATGATCACCAAGACGTTTCCTAGTTCCAAGTTTTTCCACTGTATGCAGTTGATAAAGCTGCATGAAAAAGGCTAGTTTGTTTCTTGTTGGTATAGGGTGTGTTCCAAGGTAGAGATTTGTGAAATGTTGGAAAAAACCCTAGTACGAATAGCATGTCGTCGAAGTCTACTCACATGTTATTGTTTAATTGGGTCTTGTGTTATGGATCTAATTGTTTAAGTTAGCTTGTACCCGAAGTTAGCTTGTAATGGGTAATTGTTAAAAAGTCCATTAGGTTAGTATGTTAGTTTTATTATAAATATCATACTAGTCTCTCATATTTTGTATAAGGGAAAATACGAAGATAAAACCCTAATTCAAAAGTGAGAGAGGTTATTTGTTATTCTTTTATACTTGTAATCTTGTTTAAAGAGAAATGAAAGAATAACAATTTATAATCAATCCTTGGTTTTATCTTTGGTAACCCTAAACCTTAACCCTTGTGGGTTTCTTGAGAAACCTATTATACTTTGTTTCTAAGGTATCTAATTCACAACAAAATTTGATCTAGTTACTTTAAACAAAAGTATAATCTACTTAATCTAAATCAAAGGCTATCATGATGAAAATTTTGATCACAACCCTAACCCTAATTATCTATTTGGCTTCTTCCCTAACCTTATATGTCTATGTGTCATTTTATTATAATATTCAATATTACCTTAATCCTAATTATCTACATGGCAAATGGCATCTTCCCAAATCTTATGTTTTTATGTGTCATTTTATTAAAATATTCAATATTATTTCTAACCCTTATGTGTCTACATATAATAATAATAATAATAATAATAATAATAATAATAATAATAATAATAATAACATTGAATTTAGATTAAGTAGATATTCAATATTATTTCAAACCCTTATGTTTCTGTGTTATTTTATTATAATGTTCAATATTGTTATGAAATTTTATTAAATATAATAATAATAATAATAATAAAATATTAATAATAGTGTCATTTTATTATAATATTTAATATTATTTCTAACTCTTATATGACATTTTATTAAAATACTCACTATTATTTATAACCCTTATGTGACTACATATAATAATAATAATAATAATAATAAGATAATATTAATAAAAACATTGAATTTAGATTAAGTAGAAGTAAATATTCAATATTATTTTAAACTCTTATATTTCTATGTGTTATTTTATTATAATATTCAATATTATTTCTAACCCTTATTAACCTACATATTATTATTATAATAATAATAATAATAATAATAATAATAATATAAATAATAATAAAATTATAATAAATAACAAATTATAATATGATATTCATCTAATAATAATGACTAATAATAAGGCTATTAACAGTATACATAATAATAATAATAATAATATAATATTAATATAATATTAATGTTAATATTAAATCTCCAATATTATTAATAATAACAATATAAATACTAAATAATAATATAATATTCAGTTAATAATAATAATAATATAAATAATAAATTATAATATAATATAATATTCATCTAATAATAATAAAAATTAAAAATGCTATTAACAATATACATAATAATAATAATAATAATAATATAATAATAATAACATTAGCATAAGAATAATAATATTATTAATTCAAATGATATTTTATTTAAAGCATTATAACTAATTATGTTACTGTGCAACACTTTTATATTATTAGAGCTATTTATAACCAATTTATTTTACTGATTATTTTAATGTGTAATGTAACACCCATTTTTCTCATTTTCAAAAATAACATAAATTTCCACAAAAATCAGAGTTCAATTAACAAAGTGAGCGATTACACTTCAAATTTTTTTAATAATTCGATTCATTTTATCATAAGCAGTGAAAATATGTTTTCAATAACAATTGTGCCCAACAGCATAACAATCCAACAATACTAAACAATTCTCTAGTTCATTAACCCAATACGTAACTTAACAAAGTCGAAAAACAACGTAAAATAACATAATTCAAAAATTCTCATTCTCGTGTTACGTATCAGAGCGCGCTAGGACTCATACAAGCAACACCAGAGCACTTCTCAGGTACCTGGGTTATCTGTACTTCCGAAGAAGCACAGACACAACAACACAAGCAAAGGGGTGAGAAAGAATTTCATATCATAATGGTACAAACAACATATTTGAAGGAGTAATCACACACCAACCATAACATACAACACCAATCATACATTCAATTATATACATATGCAATGTGACTCTATACACAACGCAAATGCGGTACCGACTTCAACAAATGTTCATCGATTCAGACCGGATACATCGCTTACACTCCTACTGAGACACGATCGTCCCCCACCCATTGATTCCCAATGAATCTGAATAACCACTTACACTCCGTCCGAGACATGGTTATTCCCCTGTTATGCATGCGTATGCAAAACTCGATTCAAACATACAATATCATTAACATGCATAGATATAATTATGCTCACACGATCCTCTTGATCCTCATCATTCATCAATCATCATATAAACACAAAGCGTACATTTCCATAATCAACACAAGTCAATGGTCTTTAAAACTTATTTACTAAATGGTGGTTGTCAGGTCCTATGGTTGCTACTAAATATTATCCTCAACGCCTTAAATTAATGGTTTGAACCTTAACTAGAAGAATGGGACAAAACCGGCTCAAAATATCACAATTTTTCCAAATGCAGAGGCCTGACACGGCCCGTGTCAGGTGGCCTGAAGCGCACTCCTGAAAACTCAACTTTTAATGAAAGACAGGGGGCTGACACGGTCGTCCGTATCGTGTGACACGGCCCGTGTCACACCTCCTGAAAGCCCCATCCCCAAAACCCATTCAAATATCATGTTTTTGTAGCCTGACATGACCACCCATGTCCTGTGACACGGCCTGTGTCAGGGAGCCTACGCCAAGAATTTCTTTTTCACCCAAAAATCACTTTTCCTCCATCTTTGATACCAGTCCGATTTCAGTTCTTTTTACATGGATTTTTCACTCTCAAACAGTCTCATCACGGTTCTTAGGATCAAATTATACCTATAACATCATCTAAATTATTATCCTAACTTTTACTAATCAAATTAGGAAAAATCATAGTTCTCTTCATCTTCCCCAATCATCTAACATCATCAACAACCATAACCCAATTCACATATCACAATACATACACAAACAATTCAATCAACCTCAAACATATATCAACAATGATCATATTATTCATAAACTTATCATAAATCTATCAATTTCAATCCAAATTCATAAATCCCTAAGGGAGTAAGGAACTCCCAATTACCTTTCTATGTTAGGTCACCAATATAAAATACTTTCTCCCCCTTACCTCTGATTCAATTGATCCTTGGAGAAATCTTGATCTTCAAATCCTACGATTCTTGATCTCCCTCTTCTTCTCCCTTTTCTCCAGAGCCCTATATTATTCGTCAAAAAGCACGATAATGAGAAATGTATCATGTTCTCTCTTTTTCACAATATAACCAAATTACCACCTTACCCCTGAGACCTCCAACTTACTCTTTTATTTTATTTTATTAAATAATAATATTATAATAATAATATACATCATGATATTATCATTATTTAAATAAAATACCTTATCCCCTATAATTCTAAATATCTCACCATAGTTTTAATATTTATTTTATAAAAATAATTTATAAAATCGGGGCGTTACATGTAACGCTTTTATATTATTAGATCTATTTATAACTAAATATTATTAAAATTTTAAATATAATTAATCTTATTTATTATTATATTTATAACAGACAAATTATTTATGACTATTGAGTATTACTTTTATAGTAAATTATATTGAAAATAAAACGATACCCCATTAATTTTTTTTATTTTTTACATAATAATAATAATAATAATAATAATAATAATAATAATATTACTAATTCAAAGTATATTTTATTTAAAACAATATAAGTAATTATTTTAATGTGTAACGTTTTTATATTACTAGAGCTAATTATAATTAACTTATTTTAAAGCATTATAAAAAATTTAATTTAAATCATGATAACTAATCAATTTATGTGTAACGTTTTTAAAATTTTAAATATGATTAATCTTATTTACTATTATATTTATAGCAAATCAATAATTTATAACTATTGAGTATTACTTCTATAGTAAATTATATTGAAAATAAAACGGTACCCCACAAATGTTTTTATTGTGTAAATTATAATTTGTGATGTTAATCATAATGACAATTTTTTAACCTTTTCAATTTATTCAATATGAAAACTTTTTTTCAATATATATTTGTGTGTGTGATATTGAATTATCATTGTATTCTGCAAACAAATCACTATTGCTGATTGGCGGTGCTCAGGTGGTGCTCATCGCATTTTTTATAATTGTTTTTGTTTCACTTTACATTTGTCTTGCCATTTGTTTGGTGACATAATAGAAGTTAAAATTATTCTATTAAAAATATTCAAACTTGTGTTTATATAATATAATTTTGGTTAGTCTCCTATTCTAATTATTTTTATAATTTTTTATTGGTCGACGTAGATATGACTTTTTTTCATGTGAATTAAAAGAAGACGATGATAAAATTTTATTGTTATTGTTGCTTGGAAAATCTAATATATATTCAGGTAAGTACTGTAGCGGTAAAATCGTGAGTGTAAGCTATTGATTAACTTAACTCGATGTACACAGAGTCGCCACCGCGCTTTTGTTTATTTCCAAAAGGAAAAAGGTAAAAGAACGAATAAAAACCTAGGAGTCTAAAAGCAAAAGCTTAAAAGAAACAAACAGAGAATGGGTAAGGGGATTGGTTACGAACCGGGAAGGTTTTAGGCACCCGACTCGTCCGTGGTACTCCACGGGAGCCCTTTGAAATATTTAATGCTTTTTGGTCTGAAATTGGCTTGCCTAAAAAGATTGAAGAGATGAGGAGAAGAATGATTTTTTTTATGATTTTTGTGTTTGATGAGGTTTTAACGCCTCATGCCTACGTACCCACAAAGTGCAATGCGAGATCAAAACCTCGTAGTTCGTGGTACAAAATTTGAAAAGAAAAAATGAGTTGTATCAATTTTAAAATGTAGAGATAAGTCGTCATCCTTTAGCGAATAATTCCGCTAGATAAGATGAATCATATCTAAACATGTGAAAAGAAAAGGTGCACAAGGCACAAAAACAATTGAATGAGTTTTGAGTTTTTTAAAGTATGTAAGAAAATGGTTTTGATATATTTACATGGATTAACATTTACTTAAGGAAACAAAGTGAAAAAATTAAAAATCGCTTGACCTAAGTCAAGGTTTGATTATGAAAGTGTTTGAAGTTTAGAAAACAAGAAGATTTTTGAAATAGAGAGAAGTTTTGAAAATTTAAGAATGGGGAGGAGATGAAGGGACTAATCCTAATACTTGAATTAAAAGTTAAGAGAAGAGATACCAAACCATAATATGCACAATTCTTCAAAGTTCGGAATTCCATCTTCAAAGGCTAATGAAATAACTTGAGGCCGAGGTTTCTAATCCATTCCAACTTGAGCAAGGGGGAAGATCTTAAAGTCTAAGTCCATTCTCCAAAAGCTAGGGATAGTAACCATAGTCCGAAATTAAATTCACAAGTCTTTTAGGTGTTTAATCCTTTATTAATGTTTTGATATCCAAATGGACAAAATAAAAACCACAAGCAACAATATAAACATAAACAAATGATATATGATATAATATGATAAAGCAAAATAAAGAGATAAGGGAGCAAGAAATTAAAATAAAAGGATAAGGTGCGAGAGATTAAATTTAAACGGATTATATTCATGTTATTATAATATTTACAATATAAAGTGGTATGATGAACTTAATCAAGCACAACCACGAAAAGAAAAATAAAATCGAGGCAACCGGATCCAAGTGGATCTTTAATCCGAATCAGGACAACTTTAGGTCTATGTTAAGCAATCGCCGAGTAATTTACGAAGTAATTACCCTACAAATGAGGCCGGCCACCACTAATTAAAGTGGAAAATATTCGTGTTAATACATGTTAGAGAAACGATATTATGGATCGTTCTCCGAAAACATGCCACACTAAAAGAAAGAGAACGGTCTAATCTTAATCGAGATTTTTGTTGAATTTACCGAAGGCAACCTATCACGATCTCAAAGTATGAAGAATGATCCAAATGATCACTCATCCATAGATTTGAAATAATGAAGGTTAAACCGATCGGAAATCAACAATCACGAATCGGAGATTGTCATCGACCAAAAAAATAAAAAGATGAAGAAAATGAATCTTAAAAGTCAATCCATAAAAGAATTAAAATAATCCAAATCTTTTTCTTAAAATCTATTTCTAAAATATTTCTAAACTACTTTTAATAAATCTTTTTTCTAAAATATCCTTTCAAAAACTTTTCTAAAATATGCTTTTCTAAAATATTTCATAAAATCTTTTTCTAAAAAAATATTCTAAACAAATCTATATTAAAAAATAAACTAAACAAAATCAAAATTAAAAAAAATCTAAAGCAAAATAAAATAAGAATGGACAAGGGAAGGGAAAAACATGAATCCGCGGGTTGTGGATAGCAGAAACGGATCTTAGCTGATCCAAGGCCCAAACAGCTCACATATTCTTTTATTAAAATAAAAAATAAAAAAAGAAATTAAAAGAAATGAAGCAGCAACACTTCTTCTTCTTCTCTTATGCGTTGCGAAGGAAACAGGGGAGAAAAAATCAAATCGCGGCGGAAACCAAAACCGAAAACACCAAAAATTTCTCACGGAGGCTACCTTTAAAATCAAACGAAACGGAAAGCTTCTTCTTCCTTCTCAGGCGCGGATTTCTTCTTTCTCTCTTTCGATTTGTAAACCTCAATCAATCTCCTCTCCTTAATTTTCTTTCTTCTTTTTCAACTCGGTACAAATTGAAGGTGAGGGATGAGGGATGAAGAAAGGGATTTTGGAAAGTTGGGAAAATTGGATCGAAATTGGATTTGGCAGCGGTTCGGAAGGCTCTTGAAGCTTGCCATTGAAGAGGAGAATGGGGTTGTATTTATAGCATGAGAAAGAAAGATCCAGAAGAAGGTCACGGTATTTTCCTTTCAATTTGAGTTTTTGCGTTTTGCTTTTGAATGTTGGCTTTTGCTTGTGCGTTTTGCGTTAAGAGTTGTTGCGTTTTGATTTCTCACAGGATTCTCGTGTGCGAGAAGCGTGATGCGGTGAAGCCTTGCTTTGGAGGCTTGGTGCGCGTGAGGGTGATACGCGTGCGTGTGTGAAATGTGAGGCTTGCGAGCTGGGCATGAAGCTGAAGTGTATGGATTTGTTTGTTTGAAGCTGTGATGAAAGGGCTGATGTTGGCTTTTGTGTTTTTTCAGGTGTTTTGGTTGGGCTTAGGGCAAGCTGATATGTTGCTTGAGGCTTGATGACTGAAGGTATTCGGTTATACGTATGCGGCGTGCGAAGCTTGTTTGGCTTTGCGTGATGCTGTGACGGCTTGAGGAATACGGCTTGGCCTGTGAAGCAAAGCTTGCTTGGTACAGTTTTGGCTTGAGGTACTGAAGTCGTTTAGGCTAGGCTTATTTCGGTTTGTGTGTTGAAACTTGGGCAAGAGTTTGCTGATGTGAGAAGCTATGCTGGAAAGTGATGTTAGGCTGGAGCTTCATTGTTTGGCTGGTACGGGAAGCACGTGAAGGTTGGCTTGAGGAAAGCATGAGGCTGGGCGTGTGGCTGAAGTGCTGACGTACGGCTTGCAAGGAAAAGCTGAAGCTGGAATTTGGCTGGTGGAAGTAACTGGATGCAAGTGGGCTGAGGCCTTGTGGGGCCTATTTGCTTGCGGATGACATGATAAGGCCTGTACGTGCTGTGGCATTGTTTTTTTTCACTGGCTGGGATGTATGAGAGTGTTGTGGGCCAGTTCTTTTCATTTATCATTTTTTTTACTATCTTTTTATGGTAAATGAATGGTTTAATAAAATGTATATATGTAATATATTTAAACATGAATAAAATGGATATATGATAGTGTGAATTGAAGGTAATTGATGGATATCAATAAGAGATGAAAAAAAATGGTCATGAATATTTGGATAATAGTTAAAAAAGAAAATGGATATAGTAATATTTTGTGAATGAAAAAAAAAATGAAAAAATGGATTATATATATAGAGTGATGATTGGAAATGGTATTAGAATATGGAATTACTGGGTAATATAGTGTGATTTAGAAATTAGAAAAGAAATTGGATAGAATGAATTAAAATAATATTTGCTAATGGATAAAAAAATCGAAAAATGAATATATGAAAATGATTATAGGAAATGGGATACGGATGAATAAATGGGTAAATCGAGAAAAAAAATGGGAAACAAAAAGTTATTGAATAAAATGGATATTAGAAATTGGGCAAAATAAAAAATGGTTTAATCGAAAATGGATGATGGATATGAAAATGATTTTAAGCCCACAACCGACTCCTGCTTTTTTCACAAGCCACTGCTAAAATGAACACAGTGAATCCTGAGCCACTGAATAATCCACAACTCAAGCCACAAACAACATCTGAAATTTGCCTTGATTATTTGAATCCATTACTGAGGAAAACGAATCCTCAGATGAACTGCTGATAAACTGATGAACCGATGAACTGATAAACACTGAAGATTCAAACCAAACCTTGCACAAAACACTGTCACACAAACCAACTTGTACTTTGAAAACACATTGTCCGAGAAATGAACCATTGGCACACACAACTTGCAGTCGACACAATTTTCTAATAGTTTGACCAATATTAGGTCAAACATCCATTTGAATCGAATTGTGACTGAACAAACGCATCTGAATGAAATCACTGTTTTATCTTTGAAAACCTGCAACACAGAAAAGAAGAAGAACACTGCAACATATTTTTTTTGTATTTTGGTTAGTGATTAATAAACATAAATAAAGATAAAGAAGTAAAAATAATGGTGATCCCCTGCGAAGCATAGACTCTCTTCTGAGGAAAAACTCGAAACCAGTGCGATCTTGTTTGTATGCAAAATGCAGATGAAATGCGGAGAAATCTTAGGGCAAAAATTAGGGTGTTACAGCTGCCCCTATTTAAGTTTCTTCAATCAGGAGATATGAAGATTAACATCTTCGTCTCTACAAGATGGGAGATACTTAAATACAGAATACCCAATTTTTGTCCTAAGAGAACAATGATATGATATGAATATGATATGCAAACCCAAGATCTCTGTGGGGAAAATAATGACCACCAGAGAAAAGCAAAACTTGGGGACACGGAAGAAATTTCCGCTGGGGAAACAACAGACAACCAAAGAGTTACCAGGAAAATAAATCACTGGATAACAGAATCCACTTGGGAAAAGATATGATATATTCAAGGAACAAAATTCAACCAGGGAAAGATAAACACCCTGCCAGGAATATCAATCAAACAAAGCATTTGAATCCAAGAATGGAGAAATACTGAGGTGGAAAAGAAATCATCAACTACCTGTTTACTGGGTAGGAAATACAACAGACTAGACTATCAATTTACTGGATAGGAGCAAAAATATAGAGGGATAACCTCAATTGCCTTTTTACTGGGCAGAAAATATTCTCGACTACCTGATTTACTGGGTAGAAAAATTCTCAACTACCTGATTTACTGGTTAGGAGATATAAAGGACTCGACTATCGATTTACTGGATAGGAGCATGATCAACTACCTAATTTACTGGGTAGGACCACAATCAAATTACCTTTTTACTAGGTAAGAGGAAAATATCTGATTCTATTACCTTTTTACTGGGTAAGAGGAAAATATCTCGACTACCGGATTTACTGGGTAGAACAATTCTCAATTACCTGATTTACTGGGTAGGAGCTCAAGTAAAAGAACTTGATCAATTTGGTAATATTACCCACTATCGATAGCTTAATTCCAAAACAATATTACTCACAACAGAGGACCAAAGTTCAATCCAAGAACAAATTGGAGAGAAATGGTCAAACAAGACTCATCCCGAGGAGGAAATATCTCAACTGGGGAAAATTCCATCCAAATAATAAACTAGGGAGGAAGCTAAATCAAAATCATCCACGAGAAACAAGCTCAGTGGGGAATTAGAAAGGATTAACACTTTCTGCTTAATGGTCGACACTCTAAACTTGAGAGAAAGACGACACACACACTCTGTGGGGAAAGTCCACACCAAAGAGCAGAGAACAATGATAAACGCAAGAATGCAAGCAAACCATGCTATGCTTATGCGTATGAATATGCTTATGAATATGCTGACAAAACAAACATAAAGATAAGAAACGGGTGACATGAACACCACAACAACCGGATACTCGGCTAATCCCAAGGCAACAATGCAGGGAAACATGCTGAAGATTCAACTTGAAATCTGCAGGGGAACATCATAAGCCATCAAAGGAATAAAATCCTACTACAAGGCTTAAATCATGATAAGACAGCATCTGCTAGGAATATCATCCTGCTGAGGAAAGGTAATAAACTGCTGAGGATGGAAATATTCTTGATAAAAATCAAACTTCACGAGGGATAACTGTCATAACACTCCTGCTCCACTTGGGGATAGAGTGCTAGACCTATTAAAAATCACATAGGAACCTGCTGGAAATCAACACATGCAGACCTACTGGGGATCCATATGGGGATATCAGAAGTTAACATCATAACCAAAACACAGTTACGAGGGATTTTAAATCTATACCCAACACAGGGTACAAGAAAACCTCTAAACTGACTGCTATATCAATACTTCTATATTCAAGTATGCAAACAAATCAAGCTGAGGAACAAGAGCTCAGTTGGCGATTCCCAATGCTTCTCAATTTAAAGATAACTTGCTGAGGAAGAGATCAACACTCAGCTAGGGATTCTGAACATCCCTTCCAACAACTCTTCTGGGGAATACATACAATCTCCATTCATTGCTTATTGTTGGGGGACAAAACCTCATTAACATCAACCTGACTAAACAGGAACTTCACATGGACACAACCGAATCAAACCCTACTTTGGGAGAGACAAGTTACACACATCCAGACTTTACCATTCTCGGAATCACTATTGATAACATTTCTTTGTTCATATATCAAAAGAAAATTGTTTTTAAAATCTTCAAAAATTAAATTTATTAAATTTGTTTCAAAAATCATCATCAACAATAAATTGAAATTTTGTAAACAGAAACAATATAAAGAATTGCAAACAATTGGATAAAAGCTCAAATTCATTGATAGAATGGTAGTCAGCAAAAGGCATGACTCCATGGATCATTACAAGTTTGAAAAATGGTAAATACATGGAAAAGGGCTACATTAAGATACAATGATCATTATTCCCCCTATCAACTTTGAACTCCACTGTGTCCGAAACTTCAGTCAAGGATGAGTGAATAAGCATCTTTGATGGGAAATTCTTCTGAGGAATAGAATCTGAAATCCTCGGTTACTACAAGTGATTCAGTCTGTCGACGCAGTTACTTGCCATGATCCCTAACTTTTGCCTAGATTGCCCTTTCGGGTTTTCAATCTACCGGGATAATTATTTCTGTTTATGTCTCTAATTTTTGCCTGGACCGCCCTTTCGGGTTTTCAATCCACCGAGACGCTCATTTTTGCCTAAGCCGCCCTTTCGGGTTTTCAACTTAGCGAGCTGTTCTTTTTTTTTTTTAGGCGAAGTATTTCTTGACTGCATCCGCATTCACAGGGCGAGTGATCTCCTCACCATCCATAGTTGCAAGAATTAATGAACCGCCAGAGAAGGCCTTCTTAACAACATATGGGCCATCATAGTTCGGAGTCCACTTGCCCCGAGAATCTTTAAGGAAAGACTGAATCTTTTTGAGCACGAGGTCGCCTTCTCTGAATACACGAGGTTTGACCTTCTTATCAAAAGCTTTCTTCATTCTTTTCTGGTACAACCGACCATGACACAAAGATGTTATTCTCTTTTCTTCAATCAAATTCAATTGATCAAATCTACTCTGACACCATTCAGCCTCAGTCAACTTGGCTTCCATCAGAACTCTCATTGATGGGATCTCAACTTCGACGGGGAGCACTGCTTCTGTACCATAAACAAGTGAGAAAGGGGTTGCCCCTGTTGAAGTGCGGACAGATGTACGATACCCATGCAAAGCAAAAGGGAGCATCTCATGCCAGTCCTTGTACGTCACAACCATCTTCTGAATGATCTTCTTAATGTTCTTGTTCGCAGCTTCAACAGTCCCATTCATCTTCGGTCTATAAGGAGAGGAATTATGGTGTTGAATCTTGAAATCTTCACAAAGCTCTTTCATCATCTTATTGTTCAAGTTCGAACCATTATCAGTAATGATTCTATTCGGAACACCATATCTGCAGATAATATTATTCTTGATAAACCGAACCACAACTTGCTTGGTCACATTAACATACGATGTTGCTTCCACCCACTTGGTGAAGTAGTCAATTGCCACAAGAATAAAACGATGTCCATTCGAAGCCTTGGGTTCAATCATGCCAATCATATCAATTCCCCACATAGAGAAAGGCCATGGGGAAGAAATCACATTGAGATAAGCTGGTGGCACATGAATCTTATCAGCATACACTTGACACTTATGGCACTTTTTCACATACTTGCAACAATCAGATTCCATTGTCAGCCAATAGTAACCTGCTCTCAACATCTTTTTAGCCATTGCATGCCCATTAGCATGAGTGCCAAAAGATCCTTCATGAATTTCTTTCATTAACATGTCTGCTTCGTGTCTATCCACGCATTTGAGCAAGACCATGTTGAAATTTCTCTTGTAAAGCACATTTCCATTCAGGAAGAAATTGCCTGCCAATCTCCTCAACGTTCTCTTATCTTTATCGGATGCCCCAAGCGGGTACTCCTGATTCTGGAGAAAACATTTAATACCGTGATACCAAGGCTTGTCATCATGGACCTCTTCAACTGCAAACACATGAGATGGTCTTTCCAGTCGCATCACACTGATCATGGGAACATCATTCCATTGGTGCACCTTTATCATAGAAGCTATGGTTGCTAAAGCATCTGCCATCTGATTCTCATCACGAGGAACATAATGAAACTCAACTTTAGTGAAGAAAGTTGATATCTTCCTGGCATAATCTCTATAAGGGATCAAGTGGGGTTGATGAGTTACCCATGTGCCCTGAATCTGATTGATTACCAAGGCAGAATCACCATACACATCAAGATGTTTAATCCTCAAATCAATGGCTTCTTCAAGACCCATAATGCAGGCTTCATACTCAGCTTCATTATTGGTACAAGGAAAAGTCAACCTTGCGGCAAAAGGAATATGCGAACCATGGGGAGTAATGATCATTGCCCCAATTCCTCTTCCGCGTGCATTCACAGCACCATCAAAAACTA
Source organism: Lathyrus aphaca (assembly GCA_963966055.1). Taxonomy (NCBI): domain Eukaryota; kingdom Viridiplantae; phylum Streptophyta; class Magnoliopsida; order Fabales; family Fabaceae; genus Lathyrus; species Lathyrus aphaca. Next base: position 343,891,290 of record OZ014521.1, read on the forward strand.
AACCCCATCGAGATCCAGGCTCCGGCCCTTCCTCAATCAAAGGTTCATCACAATCTTTCACTTTCAAAAACATCACATCCTCATCTGGAAAATCAAACTTGATTGGTTGGTAATCATCAATCGGTTGATGTGCCAAATAGTCAGCCAAGATACTACTTTTTATAGCTTTTTGAGCTCGGTACTCAATATCATATTCTAATAACAACATTTGCTAACGAGCAATCCTCCCAGTTAAAGCAGGCTTTTCAAATATATACTTGATTGGATCCATTTTAGAGATCAACCAAGTTGTATGATTCAGCATATACTGGCGAAGACGCTTTGCAGCCCAAGCTAAGGCACAACAAGTTTTTTCAAGCATGGAATACCGAGACTCACAATCAGTGAATTTCTTACTTAAGTAGTAAATTGCATATTCTTTTCTTCCAGATTCATCTTGCTGACCAAGCACACAACCCATGGAATCTTCCAACACAGTCAAGTACATGATCATCGGTCTACCTTCCACCGGAGGAGACAAGATAGGAGGTTCAAGCAGATATTCTTTGATACTTTCGAATGCTTTCTGACAATCATCTGTCCAGACACAACCTTTATCTTTCCGAAGCAACTTGAAAATCGGAGCACATGTGGCAGTCATGTGAGAGATAAACCTCGAAATATAATTCAAGCGGCCCAAGAATCCTCTTACTTGCTTTTCGGTTCTTGGAGCAGGCATTTCCTGAATAGCTTTCATTTTATCAGGATCAACTTCGATGCCTCTTTGGCTGACAATGAAACCTAGCAACTTTCCAGAACGTACACCAAATGTGCACTTGTTCGGATTCAAATGAAGCTTAAACTTCCTTAATCTCTGAAACAACTTCAGCAAATGTTCAACATGATCCTCTTCAGTCTTCGACTTGGCGATCATATCATCAACATATACCTCGATTTCTTTATGCACCATATCATGGAAATGTGTAGTCATAGCTCTTTGGTACGTCGCACCAGCATTCTTCAATCCAAAAGGTATCACTCTGTAACAGAATGTTCCCCATGGTGTAATAAATGTGGTCTTTTCCATGTCCTCGGGTGCCATCTTTATTTGATTGTAACTGGAAAATCCGTCCATAAAAGAGAACACATCAAACTTAGCCGTATTATCTACCAACATATCAATGTGTGGCAATGGAAAATCATCTTTCGGACTGGCTTTGTTCAAATCTCTGTAATCAACGCACATTCGGAATTTTCCGTCTTTCTTCGGAACAAGAACAATATTGGCCACCCATTCAGGATAAGTTGACGTCACAAGAATACCGACACCAATCTACTTTTGAACCTCCTCTTTGATTTTTACTGCCATGTCGGGATGAGTTCTTCTCAGCTTCTGCTTTACAGGTGGACATTCAGGCTTCAACGACAATCTATGCTCCACAATATCAGTATCAAGACCTGGCATGTCTTGATAAGACCAAGCGAATACATCAACATATTCTCTGAGAAGCTCTACAATCCTCTTTTTAACATCAGGACCAAGCAATGCTCCAACTTTGACTTCTTTCTTCTCATCTTCAGAACCCAAGTTGACCATCTCTATAGACTCTCCATGAGGTTGAATAATCTTCTCCTCGTGCTCAAGCAACCGAGAAATCTCATCAGGAATCTCTTCATCATCCTCTTCCTCAGCTTCAAACACAGGGAATTCAAAGTTGGGAGAGGGCATAAGATCATTGTTTTCAATGGGTTTATCAATCAATCTGCACAATGATTTTATTTTTATTTTAGAATATGAACAACAGTGCAAACAATATGCAGATAAATAATCATTATATTTTTGGGTTTTTTATGTTACCATTTTTCAGAATAAAGCAAAAATGAAAAACACATATGGAAATAACAAAATCACATTTTATTGATGATGATAAAAATTGAAACAAAGCCCGACAAACATCACTTTCACCTTGGGCAGAGTGAAAGGATTTTTGAAAGAAAATGAAAACAAATTACTTTGAAGAATGAACAATAAAAGGAACATCAACAGCGATCCAGTTCTGGCAAATCTTTCCATGCGTAACGAAGTCAGGCACTTCTTCGTCTTCATCATCTTCAATGATGGCAGCAGCGGAATGATCGTTGATAAATCCAGCACTTCGGAAGCCCTCTTGAATAGTCTTTGGATATTTGATAACTGCACCTGGTGCAAAGCCGGTACCAAAACCTTCCCTATTGTCGACAACATCAATCACTCGTCCCCAACCTTCCGACTGACCAGCTTCCAGCACTCGCAAAGCATCCTTGAAAGAGGACATGGGCATGACATTCTTCTTAGCAGCATTATCCACGACAGAAAGAGCTTGAAACGAAGTTCCCACCTCTTCTTCGGCATCAATATAGGAGAAAGAAGATAAATTGCTCACAAGCATCGCCCTCTCACCTTCAATGGTCACCAATTTACCCTCTCACAAACTTCAGCTTCTGATGAAGAGTGGATGTTACAGTTCCAGCTTCATGGATCCAGGGTCTTCCGAGGAGACAACTGTATGCGGGACGTATATCCATTACTTGAAAAGTAATCTTGAATATAAACGGTCCAATAAGAATAGGAAGATCCACTTCACCGATCACTGTCTTCTTCGACCCATCAAACACCTTCACAATAATCCCATTGTGCCTCATGGGAGCACCTTGAAACGCAAGCTTTGACAAAGTCGATTTTGGCATAACATTCAGAGACGATCCAATATCAACTAGCACCTTGGACATAGCATCTTCTTGACAATTCACCGAGATATGCAAAGCCAAGTTATGATTTCTTCCCTCTTCAGGCAGATCGTCATCACAGAAGCTCAAATTGTTGCATGACGTGATATTAGCCACAATACTATTGAATTGATCAACAGTCACGTCATGGTCAACATAAGCTTGATCGAGAATTTTCTGCAAAGACTGCCTATGAGCTTCAGAACTCATTAAGAGAGACAAAACTGATATCTTCGATGGAGTCTACAATAACTGCTCAGTAATGTTATACTCACTCTTCTTTATCAACTTTAGCACTTCATCTTCACTATTACCAGGTTGGCCTGATTGGACAACAACATCCATAATCTGCTTATTCAAATTTGTATCTTCAGCTCTCTTCGGAGAATCTGAAGCATAAACTCTACCACTTCGGGTAACCTTCGTCACATCAACAATGCTAACCACAGACTTTGGAGTAGAAATGGGAACTTCCCTACCATTTTCTATCATCGTAGCATTATATTGGTATGGAACAGCTTTATCAGACTCATATGGCATTGGACCAGGCACATTAATCACCAATGGAGTAACAGCATTTTTGCGACTATCAAAAGAAATAACCACCCTCTCAGGAACAATCCTCTCAGGAAGATTGAACTGAGGCATAATAACGTTCACTTCATTTTCATATTCATCTCTCTTTGCTGTTACTTCAATCAATTTATCGTCCATCATCTTTTGAATATCCCTCTTAACAATCACGCAACCACGAGGATTCACCGAGCAGATACAACATCCAGCATAATCGTGATCAATATCGTGATATTCACTCAAGAAAGCATGCATCTCAACCAAAGACCTTCGAATATGACGGACCTCATAGATTTTGAACAAACCAGGACAACCATCAACCATATTCACGGACGCATTACCATGCTTCGGCAACGGATTTTTCTGCACATTTGGATTAACATCATTGAAATACAGAACATTGTTCCTCATTAACTTCTGTACCTCAAACTTCAACGGATAACAATTCTCAACATCATGCCCCGGGGCACATTGATGAAAAGCACAACGAGCCTCTGGCTTATACCACCATGGAATAGTCTCTGGAACTGGAGGTGGAGGACGGGTTTGCACAAGATTCTTTGCAATCAAAGATGGAAGCAAGTCTGCATACGTCATCGGAATAGGATCAAAACTTGGCTTAGCCCGAACTTGTTGATTACCACCTTGTTACACAGAAGGTTGCTGATAACGGGGTTGGTACTTTGGAACTGCCGGCACAGTTGGAGCCACATTAATCATCGGTGTTACAGAAGCCACATGCTGCGAATGGTGATTCCCATGACTATGAGGCCTTCTATAACTTTCCCGAGATACTGCATTAGTCTCATTTTCTTTCTTTTTCCCAAAGTTGAACCTTCTAGAGCTTGAGCCATTACTATTCTCTTGACTCAACCGTCCTTCACGGACACCTTCTTCTAAACTCATCCCCATGCTCACCATTTCAGTGAAGTCGGAAGGAGCGCTTGCTATCATCCTCTCATAATAAAAGAACCCAACGTCTTCAAGAAGATCTTCGTCATTTCTTTTTCTTCCAGCGGAGGAACAATCTGGGCTGCCAACTTGCGCCATCTCTGCGCATATTCTTTAAAAGTCTCTTTGTCCTTCTGGGACATAGCACGAAGTTGATCTCTATCTGGCGCCATATCAACGTTGTACTTGTACTGCCTCACAAACGCTTCTCCCACATCATTGAAGGTCTTGATTTGGCTATTATCCAGACTCATATACCACCTCATGGGTGCCCCGGTCAAACTGTCCTGGAAATAGTGAATCAACAGCTTATCATTATCTGTCTGAGCAGACATCTTCCTTGCATACATAGTCAAATGGCTCAACGGACAAGTGTTGCCTTTGTACTTCTCAAACTCGGGCAACTTGAATTTGTAAGGAACTTTAACATTAGGGACCAGAAAAAGATCATAGGCATCTTTTCCGAACAAATCCTTATGCTTCAAGGCTCTCATCTCCCACTGTATCTCAACAAAGTGTCCCTGGAAGTCATCAAGTCTTTCAGCCACTCCAGCGCCTTCACTGGGCTCAGCATAGTAAATCATTTCGTCATGGTGCGGAATATTGTGCACCACAGGCGGTACAGTAGTCACAACTGGAGGAAGAGTAGTCCAGACTGGTGGTGGGAGAGTATTAAATGCAAAAGTCTCTGGATGATGAGGAGGACGATACCCAGCAGGAATAAAATCAACTGGCATGCCCCAAGGTGTGCTAGCAGGCATACAATAGCGAGGAGAAATAACAGTCTCAACAGGAATGGATGCGGTAACAACCTCTGAGATGACAGTATTCTGAACAGGAGAAGGAGGTGGCTGATTCTGAGCAGCCACCAAACTTTCCATCATAGCAAAAACTCTTTCCAAGCTTTCCCTCAGATAAGTAACCTCTTCGCGCAGCTCGCGATTCTCTTGTTGCAAAGTTTCCATCACTCTTCTCCGATTAGCTTGAGTATCAAAGCGGTGAGTCAACTTGACAGGAGAACTGAATGAAGACCAAGAAACAACATAAGATCCCTGGAGAACACTCAAAAAGCAAGACAAATGCGAGTATGATGCACGGTATGCGTATGCAAATGCAAAGATTTCAAAGGATTATAAGATAACTTGCAATATTTATAAAGAAACATTTTTGAAATACTTAAAAAACTCATTCTCATTAAGATCAAAGTGAGGATTACAAATGAAGTACAAACATCAATAATCCCAATACATAAGAGGAAGAGTAAACTAGGCCTATGGAATCATATCCGAAGAAGCTCCGAATCCTGGCTGATACTTCATGCGAATCCTCTTGATCTCATTCTTGTACCGATCTTCCATATCTTCCTTATCTTTCACCAACTTGTCGACAATGTCCTTCCAAGCACCGGAAGTAGGAGGAATAGTAGATGGAGTACTAGAGGAAGATAAATCCTATCTCGGCCTCTTCGTGACACGTCGCTCAAGTAGCTCAATAAGATCATCCTTCTCCTTCAGCTGCTCCTGCATAATAGTCCTCTCAAGTAGCCATTCTTCCCTCTCTTTCTTCATCTTGTCTAACTTTGCTTGAAGAGCCACCTTCTCATCAACGGGAGGAAGAAAAGAAGACAAAGGTAATATGGGAAACAGAGGCTCCTCAGGTGGATAAGGCATCTTGAGCTTGGAAGCCCTAGATCTAACCCACTGAATATAACATTCGGAAGGAGAAAGGTGTTGTCTGCCCAATTGACCTTTCTCTTTCCTATGAACAGCATGCCAAGAATGAGCAATCCTTTTCTTCATCTCTATATGATCAGCACCATTAAGAAAGAAGAAACGGGATAAGGAAATATTGTTTGGAATGTCCTTCAAACAATAACCGAACTGACGTCTAGCCAAAATGGGGTTGTAGCTAATTCCCCCACGTGTACCAAGAAGAGGTACATTAGGAAATTCTCCACAACTATCAATAAGAACTCCAGTGTCATAATGAGAACTATACCATGTCATGTCCTTATGAGAAAGTGACATCAACCTTTGAGACCATCTTCGATTCTCTCTATTGTCCTTGAAGACATCCGACTTCCGTAGGTGCGAAATAAACCACCTATAAAGAAGAGGCGCACAACATACAATCTCTCTGTCACCTTTGGAGGTCCGATAGTGAAAAGCATGATACATATCTCCAAGCAAAGTAGGCACCGGATTCTTCTTCAAGAAGATCTGAATAGCATTCTCATCCACAATACCATCCAAATTTGGAAACAAGACAATCCCATAAATAAGCAAAGCAAGAATAGCCTCAAATGCATCCTTATGACCCAAAGTAAGTGAAGTAGAAGCCTTTCCCATCAAGAACTTAGCATTAATACCACGAACATTCCCCTTCGGAAGAAACTTCCCATTAAGATAGGACTCCTTAAGAAAAAGTGCTTTGGCGATGACCTTGATAGTAAGCTCCTTCTCTAAACCACTGAAAAGAAACTCCTTGTCCAGAATAGGCAAACCTAACCAATGAGAATACTCCTCCAAAGTCGGCACAAGCTGATAATCCAGAAAGGTGAAACAATGATGCAACGGGTCATAAAACTGAGCCAAAGTAGGGAGAATCCCCTCAGGCACATCGATATCAAACATATACAAAAGCTTCTCATGACATTTTCAGAACTCTTGGGTATCAACAACCAAAGCTCCTAGCTTTCTCAACTCTACTACATTAGGATTCTTGAAGGTGTACTTCTTTGTGTTCCTCCTTTCAAAAGTCATAGCCATGGACATCTGAAATTTTGCAAAAGTCCCTTATAAGTCCTTTGAAATCTTACAAACAATGCTCATGAATGTATGATGGCATGTATGCAACAACCACAAACAAGATCACACAAGGCACACGGGCTTAGGTTCCGAATCACGAGCATGAAGTCAAGGTAACAGAACACCAACCCACACAGGTAAGTACTAAGGTTTTGTCTTCATTGTACCTGCAGAAAACCAAAAGGGTGCTAACAGAGGTGCCCGGAGTTAACAACCATATTTAGAATATCACCGGTACGTTGGATTACTCCCCAACCGAAAACATTCTTAAAATAAACCTCGTCCGAGTGTAGTATCGCGTGACAACCGCCTTAGATTTACACCCAGACAGTTTTCGCACTACGTTCCTAAATTGGCTTATATGGGTTAAAGGTTCTACGGTCCTCAGTATGATCAGCTCAAGGTCGGAAAATAATGCCACGTACGATTACTCGTCATGACATTGATAGTCCAAGAGAGCCTAACCGAGTGGAGATTATCAAATTGATATTGCTTTGGACTACTCCATCGCATATCGCTTCGAATATCGCCGTCCTATCTTAAGTTTCAACTCAGATCCGGGTTAGAATCTATCTCACACAGAGGATCACCAAAACCGAAACAGAACAACCAAATAACAAACAATTCAAACCAAAGCAATAAAAAAATCAAAGTAGGCTGAATCCAATTAGAGATTACTCCCCAGAAGAGTCGCCACTTTTCTGTAGCGGTAAAATCGTGAGTGTAAGCTATTGATTAACTTAACTCGATGTACACAGATTCGCCACCACGCTTTTGTTTATTTCCAAAAGGAAAAAGGTAAAAGAACGAATAAAAACCTAGGAGTCTAAAAGCAAAAGCTTAAAAGAAACAAACAGAGAATGGGTAAGGGGATTGGTTACGAACCGGGAAGGTTTTAGGCACCCGACTCGTCCGTGGTACTCCACGGGAGCCCTTTGAAATATTTAATGCTTTTTGGTCTGAAATTGGCTTGCCTAAAAAGATTGAAGAGATGAGGAGAAGAATGATTTTTTTTATGATTTTTGTGTTTGATGAGGTTTTAACGCCTCATGCCTACGTACCCACAAAGTGCAATGCGATATCAAAACCTCGTAGTTCGTGGTACAAAATTTGAAAAGAAACAATGAGTTGTATCAATTTTAAAATGTAGAGATAAGTCGTCATCCTTTAGCAAATAATTCCGCTAGAAAAGATGAATCATATCTAAACATGTGAAAAGAAAAGGTGCACAAGGCACAAAAACAATTGAATGAGTTTTGAGTTTTGAGTTTTTTAAAGTATGTAAGAAAATGGTTTTGATATATTTACATGGATTAACATTTACTTAAGGAAACAAAGTGAAAAGATTAAAAATCGCTTGACCTAAGTCAAGGTTTGATTATGAAAGTTTTTGAAGTTTAGAAAACAAGAAGATTTTTGAAATAGAGAGAAGTTTTGAAAATTTAAGAATGGGGAGGAGATGAAGGGACTAATCCTAATACTTGAATTAAAAGTTAAGGGAATAGATACCAAACCATAATATGCACAATTCTTCAAAGTTCGGAATTCCATCTTCAAAGTCTAATGAAATAACTTGAGGCCGAGGTTTCTAATCCATTCCAACTTGAGCAAGGGGGAAGATCTTAAAGTCTAAGTCCATTCTCCAAAAGCTAGGGATAGTAACCATAGTCTGAAATTAAAGTCACAAGTCTTTTAGGTGTTTAATCCTTTATTAATGTTTTGATATCCAAATGGACAAAATAAAAACCACAAGCAACAATATAAACATAAACAAATGATATATGATATAATATGATAAAGCAAAATAAAGAGATAAGGGAGCAAGAAATTAAAATAAAAGGATGAGGTGCGGGAGATTAAATTTAAACGGATTATATTCATGTTATTATAATATTTACAATATAAAGTGGTATGATGAACTTAATCAAGCACAACCACGAAAAGAAAAATAAAATCGAGGCAACCGGATCCAAGTGGATCTTTAATCCGAATCGGGACAACTTTAGGTCTATGTTAAGCAATCGCCGAGTAATTTACGAAGTAATTACCCTACAAATGAGGCCGGCCACCACTAATTAAAGTGGAAAATATTCGTGTTAATACATGTTAGAGAAACGATATTATGGATCGTTCTCCAAAAACATGCCACACTAAAAGAAAGAGAACGGTCTAATCTTAATCGAGATTTTTGTTGAATTTACCGAAGGCAACCTATCACGATCTCAAAGTATGAAGAATGATCCAAATGATCATTCATCCATAGATTTGAAATAATGAAGGTTAAACCGATCGGAAATCAACAATCACGAATCGGAGATTGTCATCGACCAAAAAAATAAAAAGATGAAGAAAATGAATCTTAAAAGTCAATCCATAAAAGAATTAAAATAATCCAAATCTTTTTCTTAAAATCTATTTCTAAAATATTTCTAAACTACTTTTAATAAATCTTTTTTCTAAAATATCCTTTCAAAAACTTTTCTAAGATATGCTTTTCTAAAATATTTCATAAAATCTTTTTCTAAAAAAATATTCTAAACAAATCTTATATTAAAAAATAAACTAAACAAAATCAAAATTAAAAAAAATCTAAAGCAAAATAAAATAAGAATGGACAAGGGAAGGGAAAAACATGAATCCGCGGGTGTTGCACCCCAAAATTTTCCCTCACAATACAAGACTTTGTGTGCTAAGAGGTTCACAAGGTTCACAAGATTCACAAGACACCTTATGAGGTTCACAAGACATCTCATGAGGTTCATGAAGTTTACAAGACATCTCATGAGGTTCATGAAGTTTACAAGACATCTTATGAGGTTCACAAGACATCTTATGAGGTTCACAAGGTTCACAAGACATCTTATGAGGTTCACAAGGTTCACAAAGTTCATAATTAGTCAGAAGATTTGACAATTCCCTCAGACAATGCATCCTCCTAAGCAGTGCATCAAAAACTAGGGTTTTAACTTTAATCAGGCTAAATGGACTTCCAAGACTTCAAGTGAGCTTCATAACATCTTATATGTGTTTAAGAATCCCCATGACAAATTTCAGAACTTTTCTCAAAGGTTTGCTCAGTCAGATGATCAGATAAGTCAAAATCAGTCAAAGTAGTTAAAAAGTCAAACTAAGGTCAATTGTGGTCAAACCAAAGTCAAACTTCATGATTTTTTGTCAACATCAATTATATGAAGTAAAATTCATCATTTTATTAAGGGTTGATCATGATTCATCAAGGATATTTCAGATCATCAAGAATCAGAGGTTTCTAAATTAGGGTTTCCTTAGGAAAAGTCAACTGAACTTTGACCAGCCATAACTTTCACATGCTTCATCACATTTTTCCCATCCAAAGATCATTTTGAAGGAAATTGAATTCTCTACAACTTTGTGTCTCCCAAGCCAAGCCCAAAAATGCTTCATTTGGAAGGTAGGAGCTAAGACATTATAGGTCCTTTTGAAAGTCAACAAAAAGTCAACAACTTCAACAGGGCATAACTTGAGAATGGTAAATGATATGGACATTAAACGAATGGGGTTGTTTAGAGGACTCTTCAAGCTTTCCAAAATGTCCAAGAACACCCTCATATCATTAAAATTGAAGGATGTGTGCCCTTGTAAAGTTGGGAAATTTTTGGGTGGTTTATGAGGAAAATAGGGTCTTAAAACCAAATTCTTCTAAATGGGCTGAACTTTTTGTGACCCAAAGTGTTCCATGACATCATGCACGAAATTTATTTGATATTTTCATAATTTTATTTTATTTATTATGATTTTTTACATTAAACATCATTTTAAATTTAAATAAAATATCAAATATGAAAATTTAAAATATATTTTGGTTCTAGAAGGTCATTAACATGATTTGGATTGAATTGATTCACAATTGATGATGATTGGCTTGAAATAGAAAGGTCTTATTCAAAAATATATAAAATTTAAGTTCTAATCTTTTTCAATCTCCAAAATCAAAAAAATCCATACAATGATCCAATCTTTCTGACCTAATCATTCACTATAAGTATATGAAGAGAACACAATGCATAGGGACGAATTCCACAGCCTCAAGAGTAAGTTTGCACATTCAAAAAATCACCAAAAAAACTTGAATTCGGATTCCATCATTTAGGCTCTTTCAAGGCAATTTGAAGGTTGATACATGTTCAATGAACATCACTGAATCTATTTGAACCATTTGTAGCATCTAAAGCATTGCATATGACCTAAACCGAATCTATTTTGTTCTTGACTTTGAATTTTTCGATTCTCTTTATTTATGCATTGCAAACTAATTTTTTTTATTGATTCGTGATTAGTTGAAGCTTGTGATGAATTCTGGGCAGTTTAATTGAAGAAAACATGGTTGAATCGTGTGTTGCCATTTTAGGGTTCTTGACCTTCAAATTAGGGTTTTGCGTTTGAATGAATATAAATAACTTCTAAAACCATGGATCAATTCCAAATAACCTCTGGACCTTGCTTGCACTCTTAATTTAACGAAATTGTGCTGTTTTGATGGTGTTCCAATTTCGCAGGTTTCCTGTATTAAAAAATTCGCAGGAAAATTCATAGTTAATTTTGCAGCTAAACCCGCAGGTACCAAGGTTGAAGATGAAGACCATCTGGCGCGAAAAAATTAATTCAAAAAAGTCACTTAAAATATAATGTTGGGTTTCTGATTGTGTTTCACATTGAGCGTGTGGCTCAGTTGGTTTTGACATTGGCGTGTGATGGTAGAGGGCCAGGGTTCGATCCCTTGGTCAAGTTCTTTTTATTTAAAAGTTCATTTAATTGTTAGACTGTATATATTATTGATTGTAATGACTATATAATCAGTTACGCCCTCCCGGCTGGATGGTAAGTGTGCTTGTGTGTTGTGAGAAGGTCCTGGGTTCGAATCCCCCCCAGGCCTTTTGCGCAATTTCTTTTTGCTTTGTCATGATTTTTTCCAGGTTAACAATAAAATCCCATGGAGTTCTTTCCTTAACACCTGCGCGCGCATGGTCCAGTGGTTGGTGTGTTGGTCTTGAGGGTTGAAAGCTTAGGGACTGGGTTCAAATCCCAGCCCAGGTAAGTTTTGTTTTTCATTCTTTTTTTTGTTTTTCTTATTTAATTTATATTATAGTTAAATAAATTTATATAATAGAAAAAGTAGAATGTTTATATTATTATTTTCTTATTACAATTTATAACTCATCCTTTTTTTTAATTAAATCTTATTAGAAAAATTATTTATTTTTTGTAAATTATTAATATTGTATAATTTTATATAGTTATTAATTAATCCTAATTTGTTATTCTAAAAGACATATAAACCCTAATTTTCTAAAACTCTAAAATATTTTTTAAAACCTAATTATTTTTTTTATAAACCCTAATTATAAATATTAATTTATTTGTTAATAAACTTTAATTATATGTATATATTTTATAATTTGTTTGTAATTATTATTTAATTCTTGTATGTAAATAATTTTTAGTGTATGTTTAAAAATAATTAAAAATTTGCTAATTTAATTTTGTAAGTATAATTTATTTTCATAATATGTTTATAATTAACCTAATTTTTATAACATGTATATAATTTAAAACTTTATAATAATTAGTATATAATATGAATTGTTTATGTTTTCTTCTTAATCTTAAAAATAATTGTTTATAAAAAAAAATTGAACTTTTAATTATTATGCTAATATTCTTGTTTATTTTATTATTAATTCTATTTATTTTCATATGATATTTATTTTATTATTACTAACCCCATTTATCTTTGTATTATTTTTATTATTATTGTTACTAACCCCATTATTTCTTATTATTTATTTTGCTTATTTATTTAATTTGTTTTAATTATTATTGTTATTATGTAATTGTCTCCTTTATGTAATATTTTAGTAGTAATGTTTAATATTTATTTTTAAATGCTATGGTTAGTAAAATAGGGAGTGAAACGTATTTGTATTTAAAATTGATTTAGCTCATTAAATTTAAAAGATAAATATTTAAAATTGTACATTCACACACGTAAGTCGATCTTTGATCGCCATCTCACTTTCTAGGGTTACCTCTCATGTTGCCTAAACAAAAGGTCAAGTAGGGTGTATAAAGCAAAGTCCCTCATTTCACATCATCTAGTCCCTAAATAGATAAAAAGTTCAATTCCCTTCGAATGTTGCCTTCGTAATGATCTTGTCCCTTTCGAATAAAGATGATAAGTCCCTTCGAATTGCTTATACACCCCACAGTTGCCTAACTAACAGATGTCCCTTCACTTGTCCCTCACACATCCAAGGTAATGACTACCTATTCCTTAATAATAGGGATAGTCTTACCATTTAAAGGATTCAAGAACAGAAAAGACTTAAACTTAGGGTAGGTTCCTCTTAAGATACTTGCTCACTCTTCAAAATATTTCAAACACTTCATACATTTCAAACAATTTTCAAAACAAAGGTTTCATATACATCCGTACATGGATCATTATAAAATACTTAAGAAAATTTCTATTCACACACTTCACATTTCAAAAACATTTTAAAGTGAGCTAAGTAACTAAGAGCCCATGGATAACCATGGATGTAAAGGGTGCTAACACCTTCCCTTTACATAACCTAACCCCGGACCCAAAAATCTTTTAAAATGTCTTTCCTGTTCTTTTATGCCTTTCCTTTGGATAAAATAAAAGTCGGTGGCGACTCTTGCTATCCGCAACATTTAACTAAAGTCAGTTCTCCCACCGTGTTACAGAACTGGCGACTCTGCTGGGGACTTAATAAAAGAGGGGTACCCTTAGGAATTAGATCACTTAAATTGTTTGCCTTGTTTGCTTTATACTTATCTTGTTGGGTGCTCTTATGTGTGAAAGATCCTAACCCGGATCTAGTGTACCTTAGGTAAATGGCAATAGTCCAAGGAAACTGTACGGCGTATACCGATATGGTTGATCTGGTGGCCATAGTTAGTGTGACTTCTTGGTTGGTGCTTATGTTCCTTAAGTCAAGTTGAGGATAATATGAGGCTGCCATATGTTGTCAATGCACTAACTAACTTTTAGAACCCTAGTTATCCCATCTTGGCCTTTAGAAAGTAGTGAGATAGCCGGCTTTGGTGAAAACTAAAGTTGGTTGATACTCGATACTACGCTCATTGAGATCCTAAACTTGGAGGGTTTTGGTTGGCAAGTAAGTTGCCTACTGAACAACCACCCTTGTGAAGGATCAATGATATTGAGATCCCTTAGAACCTGGTTACTTTATAGGACAGGATGAACCAACTAAACTTCAGGGGAGGGTATTTACCTTTGAACCTCATGCAAGCCTTTAAACCTAGGGCTATGGTGTGACTTGTTTGTGTGTGCCACATGTTTGTGATTGATCATAACATCATAGCATCATCATGCATCATAAGCATAGCATTTCACTAACTATTTCAAGGACCAAAGGATTTATCTTTTTTCTTTGTTGCAGGTCATGGCTTCTGCTCGTAGAAACACTATCAGGATCAACTTTGTAGGCATACCTCCTAAGCTTAAGGAATTGGTTTCTCAAGTGTCTGAAAACTCCCAATTCATCAAAAGACATGGTCACTTACTGGATCTAGTCACCTCAGGGTTCAATGAAGACATGATGAGTGTTCTATTTCAGTTCTTTGATCCTAAGCACCATTGCTTCACATTTCCTGACTACCAGCTGGTTCCTACAATGGAAGAGTTCTCTAAACTTCTGGGTATACCTGTACTTGATCAGAAACCATTCACAGGCTTGGAAAAAGAGCCTAAACCTGAGGTTATTGCTGCAGCTCTACATCTGAAGAAGTCTGACATTGTTCTAGAAACAAGAAGCGGAGTTAAGGGTATTCTTGCTAAGGTGTTGATGGAGAAGGCTCAAGTGTTCTTGAAAGCTATGAGCTATGATGCTTTTGAGGAGATCTTAGCCTTGTTGATTTATGGTTTAGTATTGTTCCCCAATCCAGATCAGTTCATAGACGTTCATGCCATCAATATATTCCTGAGTCACAATCCAGTACCTACATTGCTTGGAGACATTCTGCACTCTCTTCATACTCGTACTACAAAGGCACGAGGAACTCTGATGTGTTGCATACCTTTTCTATCTAGGTGGTTTATTTCTCACCTTCCTCGCTCAGTGATGAAGAATGAACAAGGGTTCAGGTGGTCTAAAAGGATCATGTCACTCTCTCATTCAGATATTCATTGGTGCTCTAGATCTATGGAGAATGTCACTATCATTGACCGTTGTGGGGAGTTTCCTAATGTGCCACTTCTAGGCATAAGAGGAGGCATTACTTACAACCCTTCTTTAGCTTTACGACAGTTTGGTTACGCTCGGAGTGATGGTCCGCATGACATGTTGATTCAGGGTATTGTGTTTGACTACGACAACGATCTTCAAGGTTGCCGTCAAAGGTTCATACGAGCATGGGGAAAAGTGACCAAGGTTGACAGCAAGACTTTGGAGCCTAAGTACACTATTCCTATGGATGCTTATCTCAGATGGGTGCGATCTCGTGCTCAGACTCTCATGATGCCATATCCAGCTATCCTGCCAGTTACCATGGAACCTGTTGCTGAAGGAGATACTTCTTATATCATCCTTCACCCAGACATGCCCACTGACATGGAAGACTTACAGAGGTCCTGGATCCATTTGAAGGAGCAAAGGGATACTTTAGAGGCTCATTACAAAGCAAGCCAAGAAAGAATCCTGGAACTAACAAAGCAACTTCACGAGGAACGAAATCTCAACTCATACCTCAGCACAAAGAGGAAACGTCCATGGGAGACTTAAAACCCCATCTCTTGTATTTATTACATTTCATTTTGTAAGCCCAAGAGGCAAAACAAATTTATTACTAATAAAAGTTTACCTTCTTGTTTGTTTAAGCAAATTTAAATCCTGCGGCCCTTGAAAACATTGCATATGCATTCACATACCATATCATTGCATCACATGTTTATTGTGCACAGGTTTCTCATCTTCTCGCTGTTTATTTCAGCAATGGCTCTTGAACAAACAGTTAAGGATCTCCAGGCACAAAATGCACAGTTCCAAGAGCTGATCCTGAACTTGTCCAAGGGGCAGGATGAATTAAAGACACTGCTGGCCAAGAAGACTAAGAAGACTAGAAGATCAGGAGGACTGATCAACATGGGAAGAAGGTTCAGAGGTCCTGTCAAGACCAAAGAACAGGTTGAAGATTATGAGTCTGAAGAGTCTGAGAAAGAGGGAGGCAGTCTCCATAATACAATGGGGGACTTTGATTCTGAAGCTAATTACTATCATGAGCCTAATGAAGATAAATTCAAAATGCTGGTGGATAGAATGGATGCTATGGAACTGCAGAAGTCTTCTGGGCTGGATTTTGAAGACCTGAGTTTGATATCTGGGGTGGTTATACCCATTGGTTTCAAGGTTCCTACTTTCGTTGTTTATGATGGTGTCTCTTATCCCAAGCTGCATCTGAGGTCTTATGTTCGGAGAATCCAACCCCATACTGCTGATAAGAAGTTGTGGATCCACTTCTTCCAAGAGAGCTTATCTGGAGCTCAATTGGAATGGTACTATCAGTTGGAGAGTGTCAACATCCGTGATTGGAATGATCTTGCTGAAGCCTTCTATAAGCAATATCAATACAATGCTGATTTAGCCCCTACTCGCATGCAACTTCAGAGCATGTCTATGGGTGCTAAAGAGAGTTTTAAGGAGTATGCTCAGAAATGGAGAGACTTGGCTGGAAGAGTGCAACCACCTCTAACTGACAGGGAGTTAGTTGATATGTTCATGTGTACGTTGAATGGTCCTTTTTACAGTCATCTCATTGGAAGCTCATCATCTGGCTTCACTGAGTTGATAATGACAAGAGAGCGCGTAGAAAGTGGTATAAGGAGTGGCAAGATTCAAGTGGGTGCTTCTTCATCAGGTACTGCAAAGAAGCCTCCCAGTGGGAAGAAAGAGTCAAATGCTGTTTATGGTCAACCTGATCGTAATAGGAGGCATTAGTCTGTGAGTGCAGTTCATATTTCCAATCCAACTCCTGCAACAACAGAGCCACCACAGGGAAATCAACAGAGGGCTAGAAGGCAGTTCACTAAGATCAACATGTCAATGGCCCAAGCCTTGCAACACTTGTTGAAAGCTGAACTTATCACTCTGAAAGATCCTCCTCAGAATCCTAATGTTACCTCTCCCAGGTATAATCCTAATGCACGATGTGCATATCATTCGAATTGTCAGGGACATGATACCAATAGTTGCTGGGTGTTGAAGAACAAAATTCAGGATATGATTGATGCTGGAGAGATTGAGTTTGACCCACCGGGGACTCCAAATGTGATTACTGCTCCCATGCCAAATCATGAGAAAACTGTCAATGCCATTGATGAAGATTCACATATTTCCTCAGTTGCAGATTTGACTACACCATTGTCTGTTATCAAGAAGAAGCTAGTGCAAGCTGGATTCTTTCCAGGTTGTCGTGAAGATTGTTTATATTGTACCTATAAGTCGGACAGCTGCTGGAGATTGAGGGATGGAATTCAACGCCTCATGAATAATTATACCATAGTGTTTGAGAGGACTCCACCTTCTGTAGAGAGTATGGTTGATCATATAACTAAGCGTGCGAAGGTTGAAGAGGTGGATATGGTTGATAAAGTGCCGGTGAGGATTACTTCCAAGGGTCCCGTCAAAATCGCTCATAAGGGTCCAATTAAGATTACTGCTGAAGGCCCTGTGAAGATTGTTGCTGAAGCTAGAGTGGCTCCTATGATCATTACCACTCCTGGTCCTATTCCGTATACTTCTGATAAAGCTGTGCCTTGGCATTATGGGTCTGATGTTTATATCCATGGTGTTAAGCAGGAACCCTTAGCTGATATGCCTGTTGATGTTGATAACATTGCTGGATCTAGTAAGATCACACGAAGCGGAAGAGTTTTCTCTCCTCCAATTACTTCCAAGAATGCAGCTACTCCAGCTGCTACCTCCACCACTGATGCTCGGGGTAAAGGTCCTGTTATTGAACCTATACCAACTGATGTGCCAGCTGCTGATGATCTTTCTAAGCAGATGGAAGAAGTACTGAAAATCATTCGCAAGAGTGATTATGACATTGTTGATCAATTGGGGCATACTCCCTCCAAGATTTCTATGCTGTCTTTATTGTTGTGCTCTGAGGCTCATGCCAAAGCCTTGATCAAGTTTCTGAAGACTGCTCATGTACCAAATGAAATATCTGTTGACCAGTTTGAAAATTGTGTTGCACACTTGACCTATGATAATGGGTTAGGTTTCTCCGATGCTGATTTGACTCCGGCCAAGAGGGATCATAACAGGGCTCTACATATCTCTATTGAATGTAGGGGCACTACCCTATCACATGTATTGATAGACAATGGTTCCTCTCTGAATGTGTTGCCCAAAGAAGTTCTGAATAAGCTTAGTCCTGAAGATGCTGTGTTGAAGCCCAGTAATATAGTGGTGAAGGTTTTTGATGGCTCAAGAAGAGTAGTGCATGGAGAAATTGATCTCCCAGTCAAAGTTGGTTCTCAGGTCTTCAATGCTACCTTTTATGTAATGGATATTCGTCCGTCGTATTATTGTTTGCTGGGACGTCCTTGGATCCATGGGGCAGGTGCTGTAACCTCCACTTTACACCAGAAACTGAGATATCCGGTAGAAGGAAAAATTGTCACTGTTTATGGAGAGGAAGGGTATATGATTAGCCATGTGAACACTTTTAAATATCTTGAAGTGGAAGGTGAATACGTTGAAACTCCGTGTCAGACATTTGAAGTGGTTCCTTGGATTGTTAATGATTATGAAGCTCCTCCTGTTGTCAAGAAAGTTCCTGTGGTCACCAGAGTACCTCCTACAATGGCCTCCCTTAAAGATGCTAGAGCTGTGGTGGATGAAGGTGGTTGTACTATTTGGGGTCAACTTCCTGACATTCCTTACAAGTCTGACAAATTTGGTTTGGGTTTCACTGCAGAGTCCCAGAAGGCTGTTCGTCATGCTCGTGCTGTTCGTATCACCAATCAGGGGATTATGACGAATCAGATCAATGCTGTGGGTGACTATGATGAAGACTACAACTTGGATACTTGGATTTTTCCTACTGTGGGTGCTGGGCTCAATAACTGGAAGGCTGAAGATGTTATTCCTATCTCCTTTAGTCAGGAGTAAATACTATTACTGTGTTGCTACTTTTAAGTTTGTAATTTCTTGAACAATTAAACTCTTAAGCCTTGTGCCTTACCCGGGGCACAATGGTGTGCTTGTTACGGGATGTCATTTCATTTGCATACTTCATTCAATAAAAATCAGTGGACGTTTCGTTTTCGTAAATATTGTGTTCCTTGTCTTTCTTTTCTTTTCTTTTTGTTTTATCAGCTATGTGTTCTTACACACACCCACATCACTAAAATGCAGATCCTCATCCACTCTGGATCCTGTTGATAACAGTTCTACTATTGCCAATTATAATTTTGAGAATCCGATCTATCAAGCTGAAGATGGAAAGGAGGACGATTGTGAAGTACCTGTAGAGCTTGCTAGGTTGTTACAACAAGAAGAGAAAGCTATACAGCCACATGAAGAGCCAGTCGAAGTTGTGAATCTAGGAACTAAAGAAAACAGGAAAGAGGTCAAGATAGGAGCTGAATTAGAGGATAGTGTCAAGAGCAGATTGATTCAGATGTTACATGACTATGTGGAGATCTTTGCTTGGTCCTATGAAGATATGCCAGGGTTGGATACAAACATTGTGGTTCACCGTCTACCAGTGAAAGAAGATTGTCGTCCAAAGAAGCAGAAGGTTCGTCGCATGCGTCCTGAAATGTCAGAGAAGATCAAAGCAGAGGTAATGAAACAGTTTGATGATGGGTTCTTAGCTGTGACTTCTTATCCTCAGTGGGTTGCAAATGTGGTACCGGTACCTAAGAAAGATGGTAAGGTACGTATGTGTGTAGACTACAGGGATTTAAACAAGGCCAGCCCCAAAGATGACTTTCCACTGCCTCATATTGATGTTCTGGTAGACAACACTGCTCAGCATAAGGTATTCTCTTTTATGGATGGTTTCTCTGGTTACAATCAGATCAAGATGGAACCTGAAGATATGGAGAAGACAACATTTGTTACACAGTGGGGCACTTTTTGCTACAAGGTGATGCCATTTGGTTTGAAGAATGCAGGGGCAACATATCAGCGTGCTATGGTGGCTTTGTTTCATGATATGATTCATCATGAGATAGAGGTGTATGTGGATGATATGATAGCCAGGTCCCAGAATGAAGAACAACATCTTGATCATTTGCATAAATTGTTTGAGAGATTGAAGAAATACAAGTTGAGATTGAACCCAAACAAGTGTACTTTTGGAGTTAGATCTGGAAAGCTCCTGGGTTTCATTGTCAGTGGAAAAGGTATTGAAGTAGATCCTGCAAAAGGGAAAGCTATACAAGAGATGCCAGCTCCCCGTACTGAGAAGGAAGTTAGAGGTTTCTTGGGACGATTGAATTACATTGCAAGATTTATTTCCCAATTGACTGCTACCTGTGAGCCAATCTTCAAGTTGTTGAAGAAAGATCAGGTAATGGAATGGAATGATGAGTGCCAGACTGCCTTTGATGAAATCAAGAAATATCTGCTAGAACCTCTAATTTTGATGCCACCAGTTGATGGAAGACCCTTGATTATGTACTTAACAGTGTTAGACAACTCGATGGGGTGTGTATTGGGGCAACATGACGAGTCTGGTCGAAAAGAGCAGGCAATATACTACCTTAGCAAAAAGTTTACCGACTGTGAAACAAGATACTCACTGCTCGAGAAAACTTGTTGCGCTTTGGCATGGGCTGCTCGCCGACTAAGACAGTATATGTTGACCCATACTACCTTGTTGATTTCGAAGATGGATCCAATCAAGTACATATTTGAGAAACCTGCTCTCTCCGGACGAATAGCAAGATGGCAAATGATCTTGACAGAATATGACATACAATATACTACTCAGAAGGCCATTAAAGGAAGTGTTGTGGCTGATCATTTGGCTCATCAAGCAGTGGATGATTATCAGTCAATGAGTTTTGAGTTCCCTGATGAAGATATTATGATTATTACCAAAGAACCTGGACAATATGACCGACCTGAACAAGGATCCCGATGGACTATGGTTTTTGATGGTGCTTCTAATGCACTTGGTAATGGTGTTGGTGTTGTGATCAGTTCTCCTGAAGGTTGTCATACCCCGATTACTGCCAGACTTTGTTTCTATTGTACCAATAATATGGCTGAGTATGAGGCATGTATCCTGGGTATCAAAGCTGCCATTGATATGAAGATTCAGTTCCTGGACGTATATGGAGATTCAGCCCTGGTAGTAAGTCAGATTAAAGGAGATTGGGATACCAAACATGATAATCTCATTCCTTACAGAGAGCATGTGTTGTCTTTTATCCCACATTTTAAAGAGATTACCTTTGGACATATTCCACGAAGAGAGAATCAGTTGGCAGATGCATTAGCTACCATGGCATCCATGTTTGAGATCAGCTGGGATGATGAAGCTCCCAAGATTACTATTGATAGATTTGAGAAGCCTGCATACTGCAATGAGATTGGCACTGAAGAAGCAGAGGAGAAACCTTGGTTCTATGAAGTGAAAAGATATCTTGAAGCTCAGGAGTTCCCTGAAGGGGCATCTGTCAAAGATAGGAAGTTCTTGAGAAGGTTTTCTGCCAAGTTCTTTTTGGGTAATGGGATTTTGTACAAGCGCAATCATGATTCCACTTTGCTTCGTTGTGTAGATAAGAAGGAAGCAACATAGATTATGGAAGACATGCATGATGGGATCTTTGGCACTCATTCTAGTGGACATACTATGGCAAAGAAGATATTGAGAGCAGGTTACTATTGGTCTACCATGGAAGCTGATTGCTATCAACACTCCAGAACATGTCACAAGTGTCAAATCTATGCTGATAAAGTGCATATACCTCCATCACCATTGAATGTGTTGACTGCTCCTTGGCCTTTTGCTATGTGGGGCATTGATATGATTGGTGAGATCAAACCTACTGCTTCTAATAGGCATCGTTTCATCTTGGTTGCTATTGATTACTTCACAAAGTGGGTAGAGGCAGCTTCATTTGCATCTGTTACTAAGAATGTGGTGGCTCGATTCATCAAGAATAATCTCATATGTAGGTATGGCATCCCTGAAAGGATTATTACTGACAATGGCTCTAATCTAAACAACACTATGATTACTGATCTCTGCACGCAATTCAAGATTAAGCATCACAACTCTTCTCCGTATCGTCCAAAGATGAATGGGGAAGTTGAAGCTGCTAACAAGAATATCAAGAAGATTATGCAGAAGATGACTGTTACTTATAAGGATTGGCATGAGATGTTACCATTTGCTCTTCATGGTTATCGTACTACAATACGTACTTCAACAGGGACAACTCCATTCTCCTTAGTCTATGGCATGGAAGCAGTCCTGCCCATCGAAGTTCAGATTCCCTCCTTAAGAATTATGAAGGATGCAGGCTTGGATGAAGATGAGTGGATTCAGACTCGACTTGACCAGATAAATTTGATTGATGAGAAGAGGCTAGTAGCAGTTTGTCATGGCCAGATGTACCAGAAACGGATGATCAAAGCTTTTAATAAGAAGGTTAAGCCAAAGGTATATCAGGTTGGTGACTTGGTAATCAAGCGTATCATATTACCACAGGGTGATCCCAGGGGCAAGTGGACTCCTACATATGAAAGACCATTTGTAGTCAAGACAGTATTCTCAGGAGGTGCCATGATACTTACTACTATGGATGGTGAAGACTTCCCACAACCTGTAAACGCAGACATAGTTAAAAAATACTACGCATAAAAAGAGACCCGCTAGGTTGACTGGCCTAGGCAAAAATAAGGGCATCCCGGCGAACCAAAAGGGTTCGGGCAAAAAATTAGGGATATATATATTAAAAAAAAATGTACACCCGGCAAGTCGAAAACCTGAAAAGGCGGCTTGGGCAAAAAAGGGTATCCCGGTGGATTGAAAACCTGAAAGGGCAATCCAGGAAAAAGTTAGGGATTAAAGCGTATGACTATGTCTCGTTTGGATCACCCATGAAACTACAACTAGTTGTGTTACTTACTCAAGATTGAACAGATAAAGCTCAATCCAATCATTTCCGTCTCGACAGCAGAAGATGAGATACTTGAAGATAATGGCAATAGTAGAATTGAAACTCAATAGGGTTATTTCCCACATAGCTGATTTTCTTTATTTTGTAAATTTTTTTGACAAATTCCTCTTACTAGGATTTCTGTCTCCTTGTACAAACTTACCCATGTACGGGTCACTTTTTTATATAAATAAAATTCTATCTTTGAATCCAGATTTACTTTTACCCTATTTACATAAGCGAAACGTCCATTGGTTGTGTTTGAATGTATGTATGCTTTTGAATATGATTGATGTTTACCAGAAATGCATAAATGCTTAATATGATTGATGTTTACCAGAAATGCATGAAAATGTAGTAATAGTATTTACTAAAGACGAACGAGGGAAGGATTTCAACGAAGCTTCACCGGTTCATCCCTACAAGACAGCTACAAATCCCCAGTAGGACAAATCCATCTTCATAAATACTTCGAGTCACATCTCCCCTGGAATTTATATCCATCTATTTTATCCTCATACGGATAGCTGGGAATTTATTCTTTCAATAGGAGTACGACGAACGAAGACGGGAGGTTATGTATACCTTACTATCAAACGAAGATGGGAGGTTATGTATACCTTACTATCAAACGAAGACGGGAGGTTATATATACTATATTATCAAACAAGACGAGAACAAGTTTCTCATATTCTTCGGCAACGAATCGGGATTTATTTTCCCTGGCCAGCAGTTGTTATACGAAGATATCCAGGCGCTTCAGGCTGCATGATTCATACATACATCATTTACATCATACCATAACATACATATCCATAAATACATAATACATTACTTAAGTGCATCATATTATACATGCATACATAATGCATAAACTAATATTATCATACAGAATGTTATAATCTTGTTTTTCAGATTAATTCTCCAGCAGACAAACTACATCAACAACTTATACCTCAGGACGTTGTTTATCCTCCTGAAAGCATCTTATACCTCAGGACGTTGTTTATCCTCCTGAAAGCAATCATGACCTTGGGCCGTTGTTTATCCTCCCAAAGGTTATGTTTATACCTCAGGACGTTGTTTATCCTCCTGAAAGCTATCATTACTATTGGGCCATTGTTTATCCTCCCAAAAGTTATGTTTATACCTCAGGACGTTGTTTATCCTCCTGAAAGCTATCATTACTATTGGGCCGTTGTTTATCCTCCCAAAAGTTATACTTATACCTCAGGACGTTGTTTATCCTCCTGAAAGCTTCTTATACCTCAGGACGTTGTTTATCCTCCTGAAAGCTATCATTTCTTTGGGCCGTTGTTTATCCTCCCAAAGGTTATGTTTATACCTCTGGACGTTGTTTATCCTCCTGAAAGCTATCATTTCTTGGGGCCGTTGTTCATCTTCCCAAAAGTTATACTTATACCTCAGGACGTTGTTTATCCTCCTGAAGGTTATATCTTTACCTTGGGTCGTTGTTTATCTTCCCAAAGGTTATCTTACAGTTGGGACGTTGTTTATCTTCCCAAAAAGCTATATCTTCATATTTTGGACTGCTTTATCCTCCAAGAGACATATTTGAAGAACTTTTCTCCAAGTGGCATCTTTAAGCCCACTCAAGCATATTCAACTAGTCATCAGTATCCCTCTACGCACCGGTGAGTGCAAATTTTTGGGCTTTTGTGTTCAATCCCCTTCAACCTTCCAGGTCACGACTGGCACATATACCAATCTAACCCCTCAGGTTTCAGAAAATTGAACAGGGGCAGCTGTTGCACCCCAAAATTTGCCCTCACAATACAAGACTTTGTGTGCTAAGAGGTTCACAAGGTTCACAATATTCACAAGACACCTTATGAGGTTCACAAGACATCTCATGAGGTTCATGAAGTTTACAAGACATCTCATGAGGTTCATGAAGTTTACAAGACATCTTATGAGGTTCACAAGGTTCACAAGGTTCACAAGACATCTTATTAGGTTCACAAGGTTCACAAGGTTCACAATACATCTTATGAGGTTCACAAGGTTCACAAAGTTCACAATTAGTCAGAAGATTTGACAATTCCCTCAGACAATGCATCCTCCTAAGCAGTGCATCAAAAACTAGGGTTTTAACTTTAATCAGGCTAAATGGACTTCCAAGACTTCAAGTGAGCTTCATAACATCTTATATGTGTTTAAGAATCTCCATGACAAATTTCAGAACTTTTCTCAAAGGTTTGCTCAGTCAGATGATCAGATAAGTCAAAATCAGTCAAAGTAGTTAAAAAGTCAAACTAAGGTCAATTGTGGTCAAACCAAAGTCAAACTTCATGATTTTTTGTCAACATCAAGTATATGAAGTAAAATTCATCATTTTATCAAGGTTTGATCATGATTCATCAAGGATATTTCAGATCATCAAGAATCAGAGGTTTCTAAATTAGGGTTTCCTCAGGAAAAGTCAACTGAACTTTGACCAGCCATAACTTTCACATGCTTCATCACATTTTTCCCATCCAAATCTCATTTTGAAGGAAATTTAATTCTCTACAACTTTGTGTCTCACAAGCCAAGCCCAAAAATGCTTCATTTGGAAGGTAGGAGCTAAGACATTATAGGTCCTTTTGAAAGTCAACAAAAAGTCAACAACTTCAACAGGACATAACTTGAGAATGGTAAATGATATGGACATGAAACCAATGGGGTTGTTTAGAGGACTCTTCAAGCTTTAAAAAATGTCCAAGCACACCCTCATATCATTAAAATTGAAGGATGTGTGCCCTTGTAAAGTTGGGAAAATTTTGGGTGGTTTATGAGGAAAATAGGGTCTTAAAACCAAATTCTTCTAAATGGGCTGAACTTTTTGTGACCCAAAGTGTTCCATGACATCATGCACGAAATTTATTTGATATTTTCATAATTTTATTTTATTTATTATGATTTTTTA
Organism: Lathyrus aphaca; assembly: GCA_963966055.1. Taxonomy (NCBI): domain Eukaryota; kingdom Viridiplantae; phylum Streptophyta; class Magnoliopsida; order Fabales; family Fabaceae; genus Lathyrus; species Lathyrus aphaca. The sequence goes on from OZ014521.1 coordinate 343,917,508, forward strand.
CATTAAAAATCATTTTAAATTTAAATAAAATATCAAATATGAAAATTTAAAATATATTTTGGTTCTAGAAGGTCATTAACATGATTTGGATTGAATTGATTCACAATTGATGATGATTGGCTGGAAATAGAAAGGTCTTATTCAAAAATATATGAAATTTAAGTTCTAATCTTTTTCAATCTCCAAAATCAAAAAAATCCATACAATGATCCAATCTTTCTGACCTAATTCATTCACTATAAGTATATGAAGAGAACACAATCCATAGGGACGAATTCCACAGCCTCAAGAGTAAGTTTGCACATTCAAAAAATCACCAAAAAAACTTGAATTCGGATTCCATCATTTAGGCTCTTTCAAGGCAATTTGAAGGTTGATACATGTTCAATGAACATCACTGAATCTATTTGAACCATTTGTAGCATCTAAAGCATTGCATATGACCTAAACCAAATCTATTTTGTTCTTGACTTTGAATTTTTCGATTCTCTTTATTTATGCATTGCAAACTAATTTTGTTTATTGATTCGTGATTAGTTGAAGCTTGTGATGAATTCTGGGCAGTTTAATTGAAGAAAACATGGCTGAATCGTGTGTTGCCATTTTAGGGTTCTTGACCTTCAAATTAGGGTTTTGCGTTTGAATGAATATAAATAACTTCTAAAACCATGGATCAATTCCAAATAACCTCTGGACCTTGCTTGCACTCTTAATTTAACGAAATTGTGTTGTTTTGATGGTGTTCCAATTTCGCAGGTTTCCTGTATTAAAAAATTCGCAGGAAAATTCATAGTTAATTTTGCAGCTAAACCCGCAGGTACCAAGGTTGAAGATGAAGACCATCTGGCGCGAAAAAATTAATTCAAAAAGTCACTTAAAATATAATGTTGGGTTTCTGATTGTGTTTCACATTGAGCGTGTGGCTCAGTTGGTTTTGACATTGGCGTGTGATGGTAGAGGGCCAGGGTTCGATCCCTTGGTCAAGTTCTTTTTATTTAAAAGTTCATTTAATTGTTAGACTGTATATATTATTGATTGTAATGACTATATAATCAGTTGCACCCTCCCGGCTGGATGGTAAGTGTGCTTGTGTGTTATGAGAAGGTCCTGGGTTCGAATCCCCCCAGGCCTTTTGCGCAATTTCTTTTTGCTTTGTCATGATTTTTTCCAGGTTAACAATAAAATCCCATGGAGTTCTTTCCTTAACACCTGCGCGCGCATGGTCCAGTGGTTGGTGTGTTGGTCTTGAGGGTTGAAAGCTTAGGGACTGGGTTCAAATCCCAGCCCAGGTAAGTTTTGTTTTTCATTCTTTTTTCTGTTTTTCTTATTTAATTTATATTATAGTTAAATAAATTTATATAATAGAAAAAGTAGAATGTTTATATTATTATTTTCTTATTACAATTTAGAACTCATCCTTTTTTTTAATTAAATTTTATTAGAAAAATTATTTATTTTTTGTAAATTATTAATACTCTATAATTTTATATAGTTATTAATTAATCCTAATTTGTTATTCTAAAAAACATATAAACCCTAATTTTCTAAAACTCTAAAATATTTTTTAAAACCTAATTATTTTTTTTATAAACCCTAATTATAAATATTAATTTATTTGTTAATAAACTTTAATTATATGTATATATTTTATAATTTGTTTGTAATTATTATTTAATTCTTGTATGTAAATAATTTTTAGTGTATGTTTAAAAATAATTAAAAATTTGCTAATTTAATTTTGTAAGTATAATTTATTTTCATAATATGTTTATAATTAACCTAATTTTTATAACATGTATATAATTTAAAACTTTATAATAATTAGTATATAATATGAATTGTTTATGTTTTCTTCTTAATCTTAAAAATAATTGTTTATAAAAAAAAATTGAACTTTTAATTATTATGCTTATATTCTTGTTTATTTTATTATTAATTCTATTTATTTTCATATGATATTTATTTTATTATTACTAACCCCATTTATCTTTGTATTATTTTTATTATTATTGTTACTAACCCCATTATTTCTTATTATTTATTTTGCTTATTTATTTAATTTGTTTTAATTATTATTATTATGTAATTGTCTCCTTTATGTAATATTTTAGTAGTAATGTTTAATATTTATTTTTAAATGCTATGGTTAGTAAAATAGGGAGTGAAACGTATTTGTATTTAAAATTGATTTAGCTCATTAAATTTAAAAGATAAATATTTAAAATTGTACATTCACACACGTAAGTCGATCTTTGATCGCCATCTCACTTTCTAGGGTTACCTCTCATGTTGCCTAAACAAAATGTCAAGTAGGGTGTATAAAGCAAAGTCCCTCATTTCACATCATCTAGTCCCTAAACAGATAAAAAGATCAACTCCCTTCGAATGTTGCCTTCGTAATGATCTTGTCCCTTTCGAATAAAGATGATAAGTCCCTTCGAATTGCTTATACACCCCACAGTTGCCTAACTAACAGATGTCCCTTCACTTGTCCCTCACACATCCAAGGTAATGACTACCTATTCCTTAATAATAGGGATAGTCTTACCATTTAAAGGATTCAAGAACAGAAAAGACTTAAACTTAGGGTAGGTTCCTCTTAAGATACTTGCTCACTCTTCAAAATATTTCAAACACTTCATACATTTCAAACAATTTTCAAAACAAAGGTTTTATATACATCCGTACATGGATCATTATAAAATACTTATGAAAATTTCTATTCACACACTTCACATTTCAAAAACATTTTAAAGTGAGCTAAGTAACTAAGAGCCCATGGATAACCATGGATGTAAAGGGTGCTAACACCTTCCCTTTACATAACCTACCCCCCGGACCCAAAAATATTTTAAAAGGTTTTTCCTGTTCTTTTATGCCTTTCCTTTGGATAAAATAAAAGTCGGTGGCGACTCTTGCTATCCGCAGCATTTAACTAAAGTTAGTTCTCCCACCGTGTTACAGCGGGTTGTGGATAGCAGAAACGGATCTTAGCTGATCCAAGGCCCAAACAGCTCACATATTCTTTTATTAAAATAAAAAATAAAAAAATAAATTAAAAGAAATGAAGCAGCAACACTTCTTCTTCTTCTCTTATGCGTTGCGAAGGAAACAGGGGAGAAAAAATCAAATCGCGGCGGAAACCAAAACCGAAAACACCAAAAATTTCTCACGGAGGCTACCTTCAAAATCAAACGAAACGGAAAGCTTCTTCTTCCTTCTCAGGCGCGAATTTATTCTTTCTCTCTTTCGATTTGTAAACCTCAATCAATCTCCTCTCCTTAATTTTCTTTCTTCTTTTTCAACTCGGTACAAATTGAAGGTGAAGGATGAGGGATGAAGAAAGGGATTTCAGAAAGTTGGGAAAATTGGATCGAAATTGGATTTGGCAGCGGTTCGGAAGGCTCTTGAAGCTTGCCATTGAAGAGGAGAATGGGGTTGTATTTATAGCATGAGAAAGAAATATCCAGAAGAAGGTCACGGTATTTTCCTTTCAATTTGAGTTTTTGCGTTTTGCTTTTGAATGTTGGCTTTTGCTTGTGCGTTTTGCGTTAAAAGTTGTTGCGTTTTGATTTCTCACAGGATTCTCGTGTGCGAGAAGCGTGATGCGGTGAAGCCTTGCTTTGGCCTGCTTTGGAGGCTTGGTGCGCGTGAGGGTGATACGCGTGCGTGTGTGAAATGTGAGGCTTGCGAGCTGGGCATGAAGCTGAAGTGTATGGATTTGTTTGTTTGAAGCTGTAATGAAAGGGCTGATGTTGGCTTTTGTGTTTTTTCAGGTGTTTTGGTTGGGCTTAGGGCAAGCTGATATGTTGCTTGAGGCTTGATGACTGAAGGTATTCGGTTATACGTATGCGGCGTGCGAAGCTTGTTTGGCTTTGCGTGATGCTGTGACGGCTTGAGGAATACGGCTTGGCCTGTGAAGCAAAGCTTGCTTGGTACAGTTTTGGCTTGAGGTACTGAAGTCGTTTAGGCTAGGCTTGTTTCGGTTTGTGTGTTGAAACTTGGGCAAGAGTTTGCTGATGTGAGAAGATATGCTGGAAAGTGATGTTAGGCTGGAGCTTCATTGTTTGGCTGGTACGGGAAGCACGTGAAGGTTGGCTTGAGGAAAGCATGAGGCTGGGCGTGTGGCTGAAGTGCTGGCGTACGGCTTGCAAGGAAAAGCTGAAGCTGGAATTTGGCTGGTGGAAGTAACTGGATGCAAGTGGGCTGATGCCTTGTGGGGACTATTTGCTTGTGGATGACATGATAAGGCCTGTACGTGCTGTGGCATTGTTTTTTTTTCACTGGCTGGGATGTATGAGAGTGTTGTGGGCTAGTTCTTTTCATTTATCATTTTTTTAACTATCTTTTTATGGTAAATGAATGGTTTAATAAAATGCATATATGTAATATATTTAAACATGAATAAAATGGATATATGATAGTGTGAATTGAAGGTAATTGATGGATATCAATAAGAGAGGAAAAAAAATGGTCATGAATATTTGGATAATAGTTAAAAAAGAAAATGGATATAGTAATATTTTGTGAATGAAAAAAAAATGAAAAATGGATTATATATATAGAGTGATGATTGGAAATGGTATTAGAATATGGAATTACTGGGTAATATAGTGTGATTTAGAAATTAGAAAAGAAATTGGATAGAATGAATTAAAATAATATTTGCTAATGGATAAAAAAATCGAAAAATGAATATATGAAAATGATTATAGGAAATGGGATACGGATGAATAAATGGGTAAATCGAGAAAAAAATGGGAAACAAAAAGTTAATGAATAAAATGGATATTAGAAATTGGGCAAAATAAAAAATGGTTTAATCGAAAATGGATGATGGATATGAAAATGATTTTAAGCCCACAACCGACTCCTGCTTTTTTCACAAGCCACTGCTAAAATGAACACAGTGAATCCTGAGCCACTGAATAATCCACAACTCAAGCCACAAACAACATCTGAAATTTGCCTTGATTATTTGAATCCATTACTGAGGAAAACGAATCCTCAGATGAACTGCTGATAAACTGATGAACCGATGAACTGATAAACACTGAAGATTCAAACCAAACCTTGCACAAAACACTGTCACACAAACCAACTTGTACTTATAAAACGCATTATCCGAGAAATGAACCATTGGCACACACAACTTGCAGTCGACACAATTTTCTAATAGTTTGACCAATATTAGGTCAAACATCCATTTGAATCGAATTGTGACTGAACAAACGCATCTGAATGAAATCACTGTTTTATCTTTGAAAACCTGCAACACAGAAAAGAAGAAGAACACTGCAACATATTTTTTTTGTATTTTGGTTAGTGATTAATAAACATAAATAAAGATAAAGAAGTAAAAATAATGGTGATCCCCTGCGAAGCATAGACTCTCTTCTGAGGAAAAACTCGAAACCAGTGCGATCTTGTTTGTATGCAAAATGCAGATGAAATGCGGAGAAATATTAGGGCAAAAATTAGGGTGTTACAAGTACATGTCTATAGCCCTACTATCTTCCTCATTTAAAATATATATTTTTATTGATATATTTTTGTCTTAGTTGATTATTCTACCTTTCTTTCTCGTTTTTGTATTGGTTAGTATAATTATTTTTTCACATGAAACAAAAGTACAAGATATATGAGACTTATACTTTTTTTTAATTCTTCCATCATTGTTACTTTGGAGGTCTATGAGATTGTTCTTGACATAAATACATTTATTTGTATTTCTAATATTTTTTTCATTTCTATGACATTATAATTACTATTGTTACTATTATATTCATTTGTACTAAAATTATATTCATATTGTTAATAAAATTATATTCCTAATATTATATTCATATTTGTATACTCATAATGTTTAAAAATAAATTACTTATTTAAATATAACCATAATAGATCATAAACTTAAAAAACAATAATATAAAACTATTTTTTGTATTATTGTTTCTCATTAAAAAAATTAATAGTATAATTGCAAACATAATCTAAACAGCCTACAAGGTAATTTTATACGTTAATAAAAAATTATTTCTAATATATCCGTGCGGAGCACAGGGCGACAATCTAGTTAACTTAAAAAGACAATTGCACAAACGAATTCAACCCTGTTAACACTTGGCGCAGTAACAATGCATCATTATCACATGGAAAACTAAAAAAATAATATTAGTAACAGTGCATCATTATCACATGGAAAACTAAAAAAATAATATTATCGCTTGGAAGACTAAAAAAAAAAATTATTATTATCATTCAAAAGTGAATTGTACAAATGGAAATCTAGAGCTATTAATAGGCATAACTATTACAGAAAAAACGGAAAAAGGAAGGTAATGGTTAGAAACAAAAACAAAAGAAAGGAATTAGCTAAATGAGCTTAATTATGTTAGTCCCTTGTATTTCAATTGATCCCCTCAAAAAAGAGTGTATGTTCAACAATCCCAGTTTGGAAACACAAGTAGAAAAGGGTCATAAGTGTAGAGTCTTGTTGGTCAAGGCGACCCGATGTTAACTCCTAAATTCGACGTTTGTTTTACGTTATTTTAGAGCATAAAATTCTATGGAAAATTGAAGACTTCGACGAAAAAACCTTTGTGCAGACTATTCGAATGAATCCTTGGGAAAGAAGGAATATTGAAGAACAAAATTCCGGACTTGGAAAATATTTGTTAAGTGGAAGGTCTGAGTTCGATCAAGACACTACTGAAGGTGTCTTCGACGAAGTTTTGAATTCAAATAAATGGAGAGAATTATTTGTTCTTATCCAATTTAAAGAAGGACACGTGGAGCATGTTTAAAGGAAAAATACATGTAGAGAAACACTTGTAAGAACAAGAGTTGTTTATGTATTCCATCTCTAGGTTTTGACGATAACAATGAAGTATTGAACCATTTTATGTTCTGATGTTTGTTAAAGTGAAAATCATGAATATTATATATATTAAGATCAAACAAACATTATGAATGAGTACACACATGCTAATATGTGAAATTACTATGTTTAACATTAGTCGCAAGCGTACTGAAGAAGCAAGTGTGCTTCTGAATTTGAACACAATCAGAAAGATTCAAGGATGCACATGTTGCGCTGGAAATGCTCTTGTGGATACTATTCTGAATGTGGTTCTGATCAGATATTGAAGCGAAGCTTCTAAACTTAATCTTCTGAAGAACTAAGTTCTGAAGACTCTGATGACTTGAAGTTATGAAGACTTAACGTCTGAAGACCAAGTGCCTGAAAAATTATGAAGACTTACGAGTTTTGAAGACTAAGGTTCTAAAGAACCAAGTGTTGAAGACAATGTTCTATGTGAACAAAGTTCTAAAGACTCTAAGACTTGAAGTTTTGAAGATCATGGGTTTCAAGCCACACATTGAAGTCTTGAAAAACGTAGTTCTATGTGAACAAGTTCTGAAGAATAATGCCTCATTCATTGATTTATAATCAGAAGCCTCTGAAATTAAGATGACAATGTTATAGTTGGAAATGATAGTACAAAATATGATAATGTTTTATCCCACTACCTCTCCACTATCTTTGAATTGTGGAAAAGGACAATATGTGGTTATACTATTTGATTCCTTGTGTAACAGATTCTTCATTAGCCGAATTGGATTGTAACAACTCTTTTATGTTTGGCTATAAAAGGAAAAAATCACATGCTTTATGATGTTGTTGATTCCTATGGAATCCTTATTGGTTCAAACAAACAACCACACTCTTGGGTGTTGTTAATTTTGAATAGGAACTCAATCTGGTTGATTATCCACAAACTGAATATTCTTCTAATAGAAGTAATTAAGGATACAACCATTTGGTTTGTGTTGGTGTTGATTGATATAACTGAAAGGTTTCTAAACACACATACAACCAAGTTGTCAAATGGTCTTTGAACCATGTTGTTGATGTTGTCATACAATCATATAAGGTTAATGATAAACAAAGATAACATTGGAATAAGCCGCAAAGAGTTTACTTGAATATGCAACTCTTCTAGCTGATCACTCTTTGACAACAATCTGCTGAAAGCAGAGAGATCTTGAATTCACAAATGTGCTTAACTTCATATGTTGTAGAAGACTTGCAAAGTCGCAGAAGACAATGAAGATGATCATGGGAGCTACAGCTACAAATCCACAACAAGACTGTTGTGTATCCAATGTGATCATTGGATTGAAGAAGAACTTGGGCTGCTGTCCAGAAATATTCTTAAGTGAATCAAGATGAAGAAGTCCTTCTAGTGCTCATACGAAGATCAAGCAAGAAAAGGTTTTGAAGAAGAAGAAGACTTTAACCTTCAAGTGCTCAATGAAGAAGCAACTTGAAGAAGCAGAAGACCACACAACGGAGCAAAAATACAATATAATATTCTTAGTGTGTATTTAGGTTCTTCTAATGTACTTAAGTGAGTTTACAATCTGCTTATTAATAAGTACAACTTTTGTAAACAACTTTTTCCCTAAAGGACTGAGTGAAGGTCAGAACATTAGGAAAACACGAAAAATAGTTGCTAGTGCATTGATAGAACTATGTGTTCTGATGATATGTTCTGGGGCTAAGGTTCTGGTTTATCTCAGAGCAGTTGGTTCTGCAACCTAAATTCAAGACATGATGTGTTGTGCAGTTACTCACGGCAGGTTGCTGCGCAGGAAGTCACAGAGGTTCTGTGTAGTTAGTCATGGTTGTAGGCCATGTAGGAAGTCATGACACATGGTGTTGTGCAGTTAGTCACGACAGGTTTCCGTGCAAGAAGTCCTAGAGGTTTTGTGCAGTTAGTCACGCTAGTTGGCCACGCGATTGTAATCATAATGATTTGGTTATAGTGTATTAAGTCCTTATTTAAGGTGAAAACACCTTGGTAGGTGGATTGGATTAGCTTGAGAAGTTCTCAATTGAATCAAGATATATAATGTGTTCTTTACTCTTTTATTATGCTTTACATTCTTTTATGCTTCCGCAACGCATTCATAGCATAACTTGACACAAATCATCAAAGTTCGAAAAATAGCCAAGAGTGAAAACCTCAATTCAATCCCCCTTTTCTTATGTTTTTCTCACTCCTTCATTTAGTATCAAAGCCCTGGTTCTGTTATTGATGGATATCAAACACTTAACAGTGTCAGATAAAGATCCATTGGTGTGTGTTAAGAACACATGAGGTGAAAGTTAATCCACTTACAATTTCAGTCACATATCAATTGATGATAATGAGAGGATACTGAATTGTAGCCAAACGAATTACATTGAGCAAGTCACTGATTTGGCAGAATCAACTGACAAGATAGATTCTTCAGATAATGTTATATATCTGTTGAATGTTTATCTTAAATAAGATTGGTTGATCAACGTATTTTTCTCAAGAATCAAATCATCAGAAAACAAGAAATCTTGTTTGTTGAAGATGATTTCTAAATTGAGTATGGGATGTTTTCAAGAAACAAATTAGCCCACCCTTGACTTTCTCATATTAAGATCATTGGATGTTTTTATAGAGTGAAAAGGATGATTGTTAACTTATGATTTTGATTCATAAGTTCTTCGGAATGAGTCTACAAATGGGTGTCAAAAATCATAATCAGAAGGACGAAATGTCTAACTGGTTGTTCTCTGACATAACTAATGTAAATGCTCATATGCCTAGTAGAAGGAACAAAAGATGCTCTTAAGAAGTATGAGAACCCAAAACATATCTCATCAGAACCTTCAAGGTGTCAAGTCTAAAGCAAAGAGGAAGAATGGTCAGAAGAAAAGATCGAGTCAGAAGTAGAACAAGAGCGGATCAGAATCAACAAAGAAGAAGTTCTGATATGCTAAGGTATGTTCTATTTTCTTATCTTTGATGCATTCTTTAGGATATTCTGATAAAAATATTTCTACCAGTTAGAAGTCATTTTTAGTCATAAAAATAGTTGTCTTAATGTTGTGAAATGTTTGAGTCAGAACTTTCTGATTGAGTGAAAGTGTCATGATTAAAACAGTTCCTATTCACTAAGTAAATATCTTGAGTAAAATATTTTGATTTATTTTCTAAGTAATGAATAGTCACTATAATAAATGTGGTCATTTCACCTGAGATTGTGTGAACGTGATTGTGACACATGTACCACTCACTAGACATGAGTGATTGGGAAAAGACACATTTAGGTTTTAATTGAGTACTTTGGCAAATGTTAAAAATGTAAATCTTCTAAATCATGTATGTTGTTTGTCTCTAGAATATTTGAAATCTATATAAATGGTTGAAATTCTGGTATGATAGTCTCGGATGTCGAATATGATGTTGAGACATCTTATCTGTTACTTATAAACATGGTAAGGCATACACAATAGTACTTAAAAATTCTGATAAATCAGATTCAAACATGCTTCAGGATGTTGTGACATCTGATAGGACATTGCGTTTAGGCACTGTATAAAACATAAAACAAAAAAAAGCTATAAAGAGCACAACAAAATTGTTAACCCAGTTCGATCAAACTAATCTACTCTGGGGGCTACCAAGCCGGGAAGGAAATCCACTATGTAGTATCAATTCAAAGTCTTCTTAGCAAACACCTACAATTTACAGTCTTCTCACTCAATCACTACCAATGAAATTTCTACTTAGGAACTCCTAAATATGAGAAACTCATCCTCACTTCCAATCACCTCAGTGATGTCTCACAATACTCAACTCTCAGTTGATGATAGTGACGACTTCAAACCTATACAACAATTCACAATAGAAGTCAGACTTCTATTACAATACATTAACCTTGCTTAGCAACTTCAGTTAAGTATAATCCACCTCATGCTTAGCAGCTTCGAGGTTTACAAATACATAGCCACAACAGGGTTCCTTGATGCATACGACTGCACAAGAACACAACACTAATGATGTTTACATTTTCATTGGTTGGTTGGTTCTAAACTAGGTTACAAGGTTTATTTTATAACCTATTCCCAACTGGATTTGGGTCTAAACAATCATAGCAATAGCTGCTACAAATATGCAGAAAAATTTGCTTACAAATATATAAAAAGATCTTCAAATCTAAAAACTCCTAAAATATCTCTAAATATAAAAACTCTATATTTTTCAATATTTGTCTTCAATTAAATTTGAGTCTTCAAGATCTTTTACAATCAGCTCCAATGGATTGATTTAAATCTTCAAAATATTCTGTTTCTGTTGAAACCAAATCAGAAACTTCAATCCATCTTCAGCAGTTCATGGTGTCGAATGAACTGTCTTGACATCTTCTTCGACATGTTGTTCCAGATGTTGAAACATTTCAACAAAACATGTTTGGGAACACACAAATGGATTCTTTGCTTCATATATTCTTTCTTTTGAAAAGATCCTATACATACACACTACTGTTATATTTGTTTTACAAAATTAATGCCAATTCTAAACATATAGAACTTACAATCTCCCCCTTTGGCAAATTTTGGCTAAAACAAATATTACAAAATAATACATCAGAAATCACAACAACAATAGAAAACAAAAAGCAACCTTTGGATTGATCATGTTAGAACATGTTGCGTGACATCTTCCTTAGTGGCCTCTTTTCCTACAGTGGAACAGAAGGTTCTCAAAACTTGAAAGAGAAAAAGAGAAGAAACACCATTACCCCTCATGAGCTGAGAGAATCATTCCTTTAGAGAGTCCAATAGTTCCCTGAGAGATCAAGGCATTCATTTTTTTAATGCTACAACTCAGGACACAAGTTACAAGGACTAAGCTACAGCTTCCATCTTGACATCCCGGTCTCTATCTCCACACACGCCACACACACTGAACACATCCAATGCAGACATTGGAACACACACAGTACCAGAAACACCAGGCTTTCTTCTCTCCCCCGTTTTAGCCAAAAATTGGAAAAAACAACCCACACATTGCCACTCCCATGCATTAGTCTTCTAGAAGCATAAGAACCCCATCAGAAGGAAGAGAAATGAAAACCACACACTGTCTGAAGGAGATAAGTTACTCTTTATAAATAGCACAAGCAAAACTTGAGAGTAACGATGATGCCTAGGAACATATGCACTCCTGGTCAACAACTCGTTATTTTAGGCACAAAAGCATCTCCACCCAATAAAGTGAACTGGCCAGAACAAGATTTGTATAAGCACGCGTTTTACACTTATACTATCCACACAGGTAACCTAGTCATCCTCAACTCACATGTTCTAAAACATGTTTTGAAAACCCACTACAACATTTTCCATACTTCTTGAGAATCCAAAATACACTGCAGATAGCAGCTTTATTCCATAAGCTTATTAGATACACATGATACCCCTCATCTAGATCATAAGAACATGCACACCACAACCAATAAGTAATAGAAATTAATCAGGAAAACATACTTAGTAGTACATGTCACAACATGATGTGTAACATCACATAACCTGGTTACGGTATTACTCCCCCTTAACTTCACAAAATCAATTGCACAGAATTGTAACACACTCCCCCTGTCTAGGATACTCCATGCTTCTATGCACTTTGATGAAATGTCTTCAAGAGCTCACCCTATTTTCAATTCACAATTGAACACATTCACTTCCTGTACCAAAGCATATCTGATTCCTTCTTGGTTTGTAGTTACCATAAACTACACAAGCTGAACATCTTCTATACACAGGTTCTTGAAACTGGCCCAACATAATATCTTTACAGTCCTTTGGCCATACAATCTAGACAAACCATATTCAAACTAATTCTGACATTAGAATGAATGTCCATAAACAGACTTCCAAGCAATCAATACTTGATCTACTTCAGTCATTTCTACATGTTTCTTCCAATACAAATCAATTACTTCATCATTCTCCTATATGATTAGGTAGGCTAAGAATAGAAATCATGTATACAAACACCCAAGATAATGTACTAACACATAGTTAGAACATTTTCCACACACTAAGACCTTATCACCATGATCCTAGATGTGCTCCACCAACTGGACTTACTATAGCATAATAATCCAAGAACTGAAATTCTTCAACTGCACTGTGCCACCAGCTAGAATCACAAATCCAGAAAGAGAGATAAACTCTCACCCACCTTCAAGAAGAACAAATCTCCTTGAGTCTTCAACTCATCACTCTTCTTCCCAAGATCAATTTGTGCCAAGATAATCCTCAAGAACAACCAGCTGCCACACTCAGATTATCTTGATTCTTCGAATCCACTGTAGAGATCAACCAATTGCCAGACTTTGATCACTTCCTTTATGAATCCTCATATGAAAAAGTCAATTGCCACACTTGTCTTCTTCACATTTATCAGAAATCTTCCAAAGATATCCTGATCAATAAAGTTGATATTCACCAAGTTGTCAAGATAACAGGCCTTATGAAGCATTCAATCCATGTAGATCATTCTATCTTAAATTAATGTGCCACTTCACCAATTAGACTCTGATGTTGAACTAGATGTTTGAACATAGTTAGTCCATATCCAACTGTTAAATTCAGCTCCTTCTTCTGCCATTTGAAAGAACCTCCTTCCTTTATAGAACAAGATTTCCATGCTCTCATAGACTTGATTAATCCACCAAGTTTGAGTAAACAACCTCCATTTTGTTGGTTTTGCAGAAAATTCTACCAATATCACATATTGATGAGAAACTTCCACTGTTTTATCCAATGTCTTCAAACCTTCCACTTTCTGAATCTTCAGAAGGAATAGTTCAGAACTACACCTTGCAGCAATACCAAGGATGAAATTTCTCCCTGAGTAAAGCAATCTTCACAAAGTCATGATGATTGATCAATAATAACTTCATGATTATAACCACCTTCCTTGTCAAGGGAAGAACAAACACTCCAACTACATCCACCAAAACTAGTCTGCACTCTTGCACCAAAACACCACAAATGGCACCACTTAACTCCCCCTTTCATGAACAACCAAAGCCCTTACTGAAGATGAGCATAGGTTACTCAGTACACCTTCTGAACCATAAGATTCAAACTGCAGATATGTATACTTCCAGATAAACACTAAGTCTCTTATCTAAGTATCCATCTATATTCATCATAAAAACAATAGAAAAATACCAAGCTTCCCGTCAAGGTATTTACTAATGGTCAGATAAGATTACCTTCTCACACAAGGTTGAACATGTAATCTGACTTCTTCTTCTTCTGCTGCAGACAACTGACCCTTTTTGAGATGATGTTCTAACATTTGTTCAGACATCAGTATCAGTTACACAAGACTCCATATCAATCATATGTAGGGGAATATAAGGGAATCAACAATCAACTGTTGATCAGGATACCAAAATATAGACAAAGCAGCAGCTGGGACACTCCAATAGACTTCTCCTTCAGGCCCAGTAATCAGACTGAATTGAGATGTCCTTACATACAATATAGCTACTGAGTAGCTATATCCACATCAGTCAACTTCACCAGTTGACACAGCTTAACCTTCATGTACAAGGAGTCTTTCTGAAATAATCCTCCTTGAAGCTCAGGTACTTCACTCCTGCAGCAAGGACCAGAAATAAATTTTCCTCAGGAGAAAACATAAGTTGATCACTCCTTGATCAACACCCATAGCTAAGAAAAGTTCCAGGGCCAAGACCTCCTTAGACACACCATACAAATGTCTCCTCTTCCAGATCAGGATTAGGTTCCAAACACTTGTGAAATAAACAGAGTAATTTAGCATCCAAGCATCTATATAGGCATTCCTTGGACAACATAATCATGCCTAATTTTGATGTGATTTTATATCATGGGATAAGAAATCATTCCAAGGATCAGAAAAAGATATACAGACAGAAGATATGTTTGTTAATAACAATCTTCAGATCTCCAAACAACCACTTCTCTTCATAGTGCCTTGAGTGGACTTGAAAAAGTGTCTTCAAGTATCATTAGAACAATTGACAGAAGCAGATAGACATATATCCCTAACACCGTATGATATATATCTAGAGAAGAGCAACCTTCTCACACAAAGGAGTTATCAGATAGATAAGCAGCGGATAACAAACTCCTTAGAAGCTTCAAGTGTCACAAATTAGCCCTAGCAATTATCTCTAGGTGACACCTCATCCATAGGTTTGAAAATAAATTAAACATATCACAATAGTTGCACGAACCCCGTGCTAGAACAACATAACTGTCCATCCTCCACTTATAGGGACCACTCACACATCTAAACAACTTTTTAGTAGAACCCTTCTACCTTGAGCATGAACCAGAAAGTATCCCCCTTGGATCTCATCCAAAAACACACTAGGATGCCTGCTCTGATACCAATTAAAATTCTGGTACAAAAGACTCAGATGTCGAATATGATGTTTAGAAATCTTATCTATTACTTATAAACATGGTAAGGCATACACAACAGTACTTCAAAATTCTGATGAATCAGATTCAAACATGCTTCAGGATGTTGTGACATCTGACAAGACATTGAGTTTAGGTACTGCATAAAACATAAAACAGAAAAGCTATAAAGAATACAATAGAATTGTTAACCCAGTTCGATCAAACCACTCTACTCTGGGGGCTACCAAGCCAGGAAGGAAATCCACTATGTAGTATCAACTCAAAGACTTCTCAGCAAACACCTACAATTTACATTCTTCTCACTTAATCACTACCAATGCAACTTATACTTAGGAACTCCTAAATATGAGAAACTCATCCTCACTTCCAATCACCTCAATGATGTCTCGAAGTCCTCAACTCTCAATTGCTGATATTGAAGGCTTCAAACCTATAAAACAATTCACAATAGAAGTCACACTTCTATTACAATACATTAACCTTGCTTAACAGCTTCAATTAAGTACAATCCACCTCTTTCTTAGCAGCTTCGAGGTTTACAAATACACAACCGCAACAGGGTTCCTTGTTGCGTACGGATGGACAAGAATAAAACCCTAATGATGTTTACATTTTCCTTTGTTGGTTGGTTCTAAACTAGGTTACAAGGTTTCTTTTATAACCTATTCCCAACTGGATTTGGGCCTAAACAATTACAGCAATAACTGCTACAAATATGCAGAAAAATATGCTTACAAATATACAAAAAAATCTTCAAATCTAAAATCTCCTAAAATATCTCTAAATATAGAAACTCTATATTTTTCAATATTTGTCTTCAATTAAATTTGAGTCTTCAATATCTTTTACAATCAGCACCATTGGATTGATTTAAATTTTTAAAATATTTTGTTTCTGTTGAAACAAAAATAGAAACTTCAATCCATCTTCAGGATTTCATGATGTCGACTGAACTGTCTTGACATCTTCTTCGACATGTTATTCTAGAAGTTGAAACATTTCAACATAACATGTTTGGGCGCACACAAATGGATTCTTTGCTCCATATATTCTTTCATTTGCAAAGATCCTGTACATACACACTATTGCTATATTTGTTTTACAAAATTAATGCCAATTCTAAACATATAGAACTTACAATGGTTATTTCACTACCCACGCTACATTACATCACGACTACACTATGTTCTCTTAGCAAGCCTAAAACCCTAAACCCTAAAATCTCTTCAAGTTCTTCCATGGTCGCCCCTCAACCCAAACTAGCTGAGATTGTTACACCTATGACTCTGGCTTCTTCATCTGGTCCTTCTAAAGCTCATGAAGAACAACATAACGAGTGGTCTATCTTAGATCTACCTGATCAAGTTTTCTTAGATATTCCGAAAAAAGGCTTTGAAGTTTGTAACGAAATGCTGGTTGATTTCATCAATTTGCATGATAATGGAATTGATATAACTAAACATCCGGAGGCTCAAAAATGGGAAGGTTACTTTGATAGGTCACATAGTCCTATTTATCCTCTTCTGGTTAAGGAATTATGGACACATGCTGATGCAAATGAATTTATCATTGTATCACATGTTCTAAAGAAAAAGACTGTCATCTTTGAAAAATCCATTGTTATTCTTCTAGGATTGAAAATTTTAAAGGGATACGATTCCAAGGAACATATATGTTTGTACTTGATGAAGTCAATTCATCCATCTTCTCCAACTTTCCATCAGAGACAGGGAGGTTCAAAGCCTCAAATCTGAAGTTGATTACACATGTTTGGCACAAAAAATCATTCTAGGAATAATGAATCAGAGACCCCCTCACAACTCTCCTGATTACATCAACTCAACTCAAAAACTCATGATTTACTACATTCATAAGAATGAAAATATTTGTCTCCCATCTATTCTATTAAACTATCTGAAAGATTCAATTATAGAAAACAGGAAACCAGACAAGAGTCTAAAAGGATACATTCCCATGGGGAGTTAATTTCAGACATTCTTACTGAAATCAAAATCATCGATCAAATTGAAGATAAAGAAAAATTAAAGGTAACCATTGGGTCATCGCTTAATAGTAGGAATTTATAAAGGATGAAGCTTATCAAAAATGTTGTAATTGAACCAACAACTCTTAAGCTTGATGTGATAAAAGGACAAAAAACTCATGTGGATACATTTCCTATCTTTTCAAGTATATCCCTTGAAACACTCAAAATGTATGTCAAATCACAAGAGCTCGGTGTCGCTCCCCCGAAAAGATACCGGGTCAGATAGGGTACAGACGCGAACGGTCGGCAAAAGGAGAGAATGAAATGAACTAAATAGAGTCGCCAGCTAGGCATTTTTATCCCGAAGGAAAGGTAATGCTGCATAAACCTAAGGAAAGATGGATAAGACGGTTACGAACCAGAGAAACTGAGAAAGGGGGTTGGTTACAACCTGGGAAGGTATTAGCACCCAGATTGTCCGTCGTACTCGACGGGATCCACGCTTAAAAGACTGAGTTTAAAGGGGTAGTGTATGTGCTATCTGTGTGCAAAAGCTGGAAAGGAATGTACAAGTGTCAGTGCAAAAGATGAATGCTCAAGATTGAGGCTTTTAAAAGATTGCTGGAAGAGGGGGAAGACATAGAGACTTTTGTTCGATAACAGTTAAATTATGCCTACGTATCCTCTTGTGCAATGAGGAAGTCAGAAAACCGTAGTTCGAATCAAAGAGACTGAAAATGAATTTGACTGTGAACTGCTTACTTGTCTATGCTCAAGTGTATGACTCGTCTGGCTCGAGTGCTAACTGTCTTACATTAAGGGTGGAATTAATAAGTGAGTTTTATGGTTTGTAAGACAACTTAAGGGGGACTTGTCCATTAAACACTAGGGTTAGTCCTTCTTAACCATAAAGGAAGAATTAGAACCCTAATGTAAGGCCCAAGTTACAAGTTAATGTCTTAGTGATTATTAGATGGATTGATTAAGAGGTTTAAATAGGTTAAGGGTTTAACACTTAGGATTAAAGTTATACACTCCATCCTAAGAGAAGGATGCAGGCATAACCCTAATTCCAAAGTCCTAAAACCTTAAAGGTTTAGTCTCTAATGATGAGATGAGAAGAGAGACACGAAGAAGACTCAAAGGTAAAAAAGCTAAGGGGGGCTAATCACAACCCTAATTATTATCATGCTTGGATATCCTATGGTTTGTGAGGCTCAAGAGAAGTCTTCAAGGAATCCACCAAGGAAGAAGCAGATGAAAGGAAGATGAGAAAGAAAAACAAGTTACTTACTTCATTGAAGAAGATAAGTAACTTGAAGAAAGAAAGGAAGAGAAACACAAGTGAGAAATCCCACTCAAAGACAAACAAAAATGCAGCAAGGATGCAATATGAAGTGATGAGAAGAAGTAGGAGGTGAAGGCAAATCCACCTCTCAAACAACCTACCATTAACCTGAAAAGTTAGCACAAGATGCATAAGGAAAGAAATGAAATGAAACAATGTATATGCAAAGGCAAATACCAAAACCAGAAGCATGTACATGATGAAAATGATGCTATGACATGATGCAAAGGCATACAAGATGTAATGGTTGGATCATACAAAGGAATGAATGCAAATGAAGCATGTAGGAAGCATGTAAACACATGGATGTTTATGAAATGAAATGGATGCCAAGCCTAGAAAATGTATGAATAAATGATCAAGCAATGTTCAAGCAATGTCTTAAGATGTCTAAGATGGCATACAAATGCTTAGAATGGCATGTCAAGTTCATATGTTCATGCAATGCAATGTAAGGTGCAAATAAAGATGCAAAATTAGGGTTACATGAAAGGATGAGATGCAAATGCCAAAGACAGAAGCAAATTACATTATAAAAAATTGAAAATGCACTCAAAGGAACCCTAAACCTATATTAGGTTACCATCCAAAGGGGGAGGTCAGAAGCTAAACCTAGGAGGAGTTATGAATTTCCTAAGTTTCTAGGGTTTTTTAGGGTGATCTTCAATGTAAAATGCCAAAAAAATTGGAAATTCAAGATAAATTCATGCCAAAAGTATCCTAGATACTACATGATATGTGTAAAACAATGCAAAAAGAACCAACTTCAAACCCTTCATGGTTAGGCATAAAAGATTTTTCAAAGGTTAGGGTTTGAAAATGTGATTTTATGAACCCTAAATTCAAAGAAAAATTCCAAGTGATGATCAAAACCAAAAAGAAATTTGTATGAGGGGTTTGAAAATGTTTCTAAATGTGTTAAGATGCAACATGAATTTTTTTGTGATTTTTAGAAACCTAAATGCTATTTTAATTAATTAATTCCCATTAATTAATTAATTCCCATTAATTAATTAAAATAAACATTTAAATATTTTAAAAATACTTTTTATGTGCAAAAAATAAAATAAAAATAATTTTCTGATTAAGAAAAATATTTGAAACAAAAATGCAAAAGGAAGTATTTTTGGGATTTTTCTAACTGTTTTAAAATAAATATGCAAGAAAAATGAATAAAAGGGAAAGTATGCAAGATCTAAGGCTGAGATTCAAACTAATTTGGAGGGAGTTGATTGTCGCGCAATCCAGTGGCTGAGAATTAATTTGGATAATTAATTTTGATTAAACTAATTAAACAGGGATTAAGGTTAATGACACAATCTGAACCGTTCATACACGCGCGGGAAAGGCCATCCAATGGCTGACATTCAAACTGACCCTAACCCTAATTAAAACCCTAATGACACTCAGATGGCCGGAACAGTGCTCCGGTCATCTTCTCCGGTGAGACCAAATCCCCAACTTCTTCCCTAGGCCAAATTAGGAGCTCTAACTTTCCAGAAATGATCCCCTAACTACCCCAAACAAGAATCAACCATTAAACAACATTTATATTGCATCAAACATGAGATTCGAATCAAAACATAAAAACTGCAAAAGTTTCAGAAGCACGATACAAGCTCAAATCTCAACCATTTTCAAAAGTAAAAGGTGCAGTGTGATCAGTGAAGCATGAAGAACATTTCTATAACAAAAAATACAAGTTCTGGAAAATTTATTCTTGATGATACCTGAGCTTGAGCTTTCTCAGTCTGAGCTATCTGGGCCTCTCCTTGGTACCAATCAACTCCAATGGACCTCCTGAGGATGCTTTGATGCTTGGAATGAATTTATTTGGGCTGTTTTGAAGTTTCAGTTTTGAAAGGTGAGAAATCGTGTTTTTGTTTTGTGCTGTTTCAGGCTATAATGGAGGGTGGGAAATGTTCTATGAGTGATGCTGAGTTGAATGGTGAAGTTTGCCTGAAGTTTTTGTGGTTGTGTTATGAATTTCGAAGAGGGAAAGCTTCTTGAGGATTTTTGTGTTCTTGACTTGTGTTTTGTTTCAGGCCAATGTGTTATGTGTTATGGCTTGCATAATGTCCACATATCATGTCTTGATAGGTCAGGGGAGTTGTTGTGGGCTATGCTGATTGGTATGGTGTGAAATGCAAAAAGTCAAGTTTGGTTGTACTTGAGGTATGGGTCATGGCAGGCCTGGTTGCAAGGGGTGTCTGGCCTCAGCTGAGTTCAAGGAGAACCATGGAAACAGATTTGGCATGCAGGCACAAGTGTATGGAAAGATCTATACCATTTTGCAAATTTGAGAAGTTTTGGCCCTTTTGAAATTTCTTGAAGTTCAAGGCATGAAAATGCACAATTCTTGGGCCAATTCTGATTAAAATGAGTTGTACTACGATGGTATGATGTTTAGAGATACATTAGAGGTCAAGAAATGGCTTGGTAAGTGGTTTTGCAAAAAATCCTCTTTGGTGCATTCTTGAAAATTATAGGATTTTTGCCAACTTTGAAGGATCATAACTTGAGTTCCATAATGAATTAGAACATGTTCTTGTACTTTTTGAAAAGGGAAAAACCTAATATACAAATTTCATGACCAAGAATTTTTCATTTGAAGCAGTTTTGGATGAGAAAGAGGAGGTTGAAAAACTTTCCCAAAATGGAAAGTTTCCATTACAAGTCATTTCCATTTTTGGCAACTTTTGGTTTAGCTCAAATTTCTTCAATTTTGTGAACTTCCAAGCATTTAAATGATCAAATAAAGATCATAGAACTTCAATTTTATGAAAATACCCCTTTGGTTCCATTGTTGGGGGCCTCAGATGCCCTGATTTTGCTCTGACTTGCTCAAGAAGTTACCCAGTGAACAAATGACTTCCACAATGAATTTCTTCATAAAACTTGGTACACATGATCCTTATAACATCTTAAGAACAATAGAAACAAGAATGGCCCAAAAATTTGGTGTTGCGGCATCTGAAACCAAAGCCATAATTTTGGTCATCTGTGTAGTGAAAACCCTAGCTCTGCTTCCATGCTTTCCAAGTTCTTGTGATTTCTTGACTTCCTTGAACTTTGAGAGGCACAATATGATGATAGAACACACATGGACCCTCTTGGAATACTTTGAGGCCTTTGGAATGGCTCATATGGGATCTTGGATTGCTCAGATCACAAACCCTAGATGCAGATGAACTTGAACTATGCAGTGAAACAAAAAATGCAATATGAGATGGTATGCTTATGCTAATGCAAACATGAAATATTACAAGCAATGGTGTGAAATGAGTGAGGGCAAATTTGGGGTGTTTACAGCTGCCCCTATTCAAACATGAGTTAGCTGTGTAGGATGTAAGCGCCTGGCTTATCAGTCGAACAAGATAACTTGTGGTTGAATACCAAAGACAGCCTGGAATTTGCACTCACTGGGGATAAGAAGA
The DNA here is from genome assembly GCA_963966055.1 of Lathyrus aphaca. NCBI lineage: Eukaryota > Viridiplantae > Streptophyta > Magnoliopsida > Fabales > Fabaceae > Lathyrus > Lathyrus aphaca. The sequence goes on from OZ014521.1 coordinate 343,939,599, forward strand.
AAAGGGATATAAATTATAAAAGGTAGTATGGTATGATTATCAAAATGAAAGCGATGGAGGACAACCCTCGAGCAGAGGACGACTGCTGGGGATAAACAGGTAAGTAAAGCAATGACGGGGACGTCCGACAAGCTGGGAAATGGAGATCATGATGGGATGACCATCGGTTTAAAGAATAAATGAAATATTGATGAGGGACGGTCATCAAAGGTGAAGGACGATCACCTAGCAGGGGACAACTTCTCTTTATCACGACATAGGATGAATGTCGGATAGAAAAGGCCGACGATGGGGACGACCATCGGATAAGCATGATGAAGGACGATCATCAAGAGGTGAAGGATGATCACCTAGCAGGGTACGACTGCTCTCGAGGTTTATCACGGCATAGGACGAATGTCGGATAACAAGATCAACGATGGGGACGACCATCGGATAAAATGATGAAGTACAATCATCAAGAGGTGAAGGACGATCACCTAGCAGGGGACGGCTGCTAAAATAGCACGACATAGGACGAATGCCGGATAGAAAAAGGGTTCCAATAATGGAGACTTCGCTGGGGAAAGGGATGAGGGATGGTCATCCAAAGGTGAAGGAAGATCACCTGGCAAGGGACGGCTGCCCGAAGCATCACGACATAGGACGAATTTCGGATAGAAGAAAGGTTGATCTGTCGGGGAATGGTAAACACGGAAGAGTGCTCACGCATAAAAGGTATAAGTGTTTGACACTGTGTATAGATTAAAGATGCGGATGAGCATCCTTAAGACCATGATACGGATGAGTATCGGTAGAAACAAACGATAATGCGTGTTCAAAGATGATGATACAGACGAGTACCAACTGGTTAACAAAGAACATGGACGAGTGTCGAATCTGTTGAGGAGTGATACATATACAAGATACGGACGAGTATCTTCTGTATAAGTATGAGTGGATATTATTGGTGAAGTATGAGCAAGACACGGACGAGTGTTCAACTTGCTGGGGAATGTATGACACGGACGAGTGTCAAGAGAAAAATATGTATAAGTTATGAACAAATATTTGCATGTGAGGGTGTAAAAGGTGTTCCGGTGACCTGTGGGGATGACACGGACGGGTGTTGAAAGGAGTGTGTTATAAACAAGTGTTTGATTGACAACAAGTGTTTTGACAACCATGTTGGGGATAGGTGACACGGATGAGTGTCAAAAGAGAATGTATGGGTATCTGTATTTGAGAATGCAACGGGGATGCTTTTGGCTTATATTTGCAAGGGAATGATATGACACGGGAGAGTGTCGAAAGAGTTTATATAAACAAGAATTTGTGTTGGAGAGTGCAAAGGGGACGCTTTGGTTTTTATTTGCAGGGGATGTGAGCTTTTATATACTGCTGATGAAATACTGATGGTAGTTGCAGGTGACTGGCTCGAACCTGGATTGTGATTATGAAATATGTTTGATTTTTGCTGTAATGTTCCGTGTTAGATGGAATGCTACGCTTATTTTGTGAATATGATGCGAATGCTATGATTATGCAAAAGAGAAACCGATTCGGGATTCGAATCCCACTGAAGGTTGGATCTCTGGCTGATCTGCTTGGAGGGATACCCCATCTGCGGGAGATCATTGGTAGATCTGTTAGGATATATAGCTCTGCTTGGGGAAATAAATCATTGGTAGACCTATCCTGTAAGGAGAACCTCAGCTGGGGAGAAGGAAGCTTTCGTCACTTTGTTGTGTAGGAGTTTCAGGCATTGCTCTTCTTGGGAGAGGCTGGAAATTCTGTGGGGAGATATGCTGGGGATGCTCCTATTGAGTAGACCTGTGCTGGGATAAGGAGGCTCTGACAACTTCGTTGGGGAAAAGCATTCCAGATATTTCTTGGGGAGGAGGTATGTTGAGGAAGTGTGCTTGGCATGCCCCATGCTGCATATTGAATACATGCAACCTGTTAAGACAAAGAAACGCACAAGCATCCCGAGGTATCCCTTACTGGATTCCATCATAGGAGTTAGATATTCCAGAGAGTAAATATTTTTCCTGCAAGCATTTATTAAGAATGACTCATTTGTTTTATGCAAGTATTATATCATGGATATTGGTCATTTTTCAAACGAAACAAAAATGTACAAAAAGAGATGTGACTGAAAATCTGATTTTATTAATCTGGGTGCCCTGAATTGGAAAATTCAGTCAAAGAAACTAATCTCCTGGAATGAGGAGATTGTTATAAATTGAGAAAAGTAAAAGTGCTGGCAATGCTGACGACGCTCCGGCGAGCTTCCTTTGCTATGACCCGTATGACCTTGACGTTCTTCTTATCTTGCTTTCTGAAGAAAGTTGATTCTGACTGATGCTTTATCCTTTTGAAGCTTGTCATATTGTGAACGGTATAGATGAAATCAGAATGCAGTTGTTCGCTTATTCCCTGATTTTGTGTGGATCGCCCTTTCGGGTTTTCAATCCACCGGGATACCCATTTTTTCCTGAGCTGTCCAATGCGGCTTTTCAACTCAGCGGGTGTACATTTTTCCCAATTTTCCCTTATTTTTGCCTGATTCTTTTATTCTGTTTTTGACTCGCCGGGATGCCCTATTTTTTCCTGGACTTACATTCTTTTTTTTTATGTCCAGCGGGTCATTTTATGCGAAGTATATTTTAACTGCATCTGAATTCACAGGGGATAAGAAATATTCACCATCCATAGTAGTGAGAATCAGTGCTCCACCAGAGAAGACCTTCTTTACTATGAATGGACCATCGTAATTTGGAGTCCACTTGCCCGTGTGGTCTGTATGAGGAGGAAGGAGTCTTTTCAGCACAAGATCCCCTACTTGGTATTCCCGAAGCCTGACTTTCTGATCAAAGGCTTTCTTCATTCTTTTCTGATATAGCTGCCCATGACAAATTGCAGCTAATCTTTTCTCTTCGATCAGATTCAATTGATTGTACCGAGACCGGACCCATTCTGCTTCGTTCAGCTTGACATCCATCAGTACCCGTAAGGAGGGTAGCTCAACTTCAACAGGTAGGACAACTTCCATACCATACACAAGTTGATAAGGTGTTTCCCCAGTAGACGTTCTGATTGAGGTTCGATACCCATGCAAGGCAAATGGTAGCATTTCATGCCAATCTTTGCAGGTAACCACCATCCTTTGCACAATATTCTTGATGTTTTTGTTAGCCGCCTCAACAACGCCATTCATCTTTAGCCTGTAAGGAGAAGAGTTGTGATGTTGAATTTTGAAGTCCCGGCAAAGTTCTGCCATCATTTTGTTGTTCAAATTGGAACCATTGTCAGTAATGATTCGCTCGGGTACTCCGTATCGACAGATGATGTCTCTTTTCAGGAATCTGGCTACCACTTGTCTGGTGACGTTTGCATACGAAGCTGCTTCAACCCATTTAGTGAAGTAATCAATGGCTACCAGGATGAATCTGTGACCATTTGAAGCAGTCGGTTCAATCTTTCCAATCATGTCAATGCCCCACATGGCAAAGGGCCAAGGTGAAGACATCACGCTCAAAGGATTTGGAGGCACATGCATTTTATCTGCGTAGATCTGGCATTTGTGACACTTTCTGGCATAGGCACAACAGTCTGCATCCATTGTGATCCAGTAGTAACCTGATCGTAATAATTTCTTAGCCATTGCATGTCCTCCAGCATGGGTACCGAAAGATCCCTCATACACCTCATATATCAGCAAGTCTGCTTCTTTCTTATCAACACATCTGAGTAGTACCATGTCAAAGTTTCGCTTGTATAATGAACCATCAACATTAAGGAAGAAACTACCAGCCAACCTTCTTAAGGTCTTCTTATCATTGGATGATGCCCCAGGCGGGTATGTCTGATCCTCTAAGAAGCTTTTGATGTCATGGAACCAAGGCTTGTCATCTTTAGCAATGTCCACAGAGAAAACGTATGTTGGTCGGTCTAGTCTGGATACCGAAATCCGAGGTACAAAATTGACAGTTTGAACTTTGATCATGGATGAAATGGTAGCTAAAGCATCTGCGAACTGATTTTCGTCTCGAGGGATGTACTCAAGTTTGACTGTTGTGAAGAAAGCCAATAATCTCCTCGTATAGTCACGATACGAAATCAGATGCTCTTGGTGAGTATACCATTTGCCGTTGGTCTAATTGATTACCAAAGTTGAATCTCCGAATACAGTTAAAGTCTTGATCCTAAGGTCAATGGCTTCCTCAAGACCCATGATACATGCTTTGTATTCTGCTTCGTTGTTAGTGCAGGCAAAGGTGAGTTTTGCCGAGAAAGGCATATGAACTCTTTTAGGTGTAATGAGCACTGCACCAACTCCACGACCATTCATGTTGACAGCCCCATCAAACATCATTGTCCACTCTTCTTCTGGGTCAGGCACTTCAGTGTGAACAGGCTCTTCATGATCTTTTGCTTTTAGGTACATGATGTCTTCATCAGGGAAATCAAATCTCATGGGCTGGTAATCATCAATGGGTTGCTCAGCTAGATAGTCAAACAGTACACTGCCTTTGATGGCCTTTTGTGATGTGTACTGAATGTCATACTCTGTCAGAATCATTTGCCATCTTGCAACTCTTCCGGTAAGTGCTGGCTTCTCAAATATGTACTTGATGGGGTCCATCTTTGAAATCAACAAGGTAATGTGAGTCAACATATATTGTCTTAGTCGGCGAGCAGCCCACGCTAAAGCACAACAAGTTTTCTCGAGCAGTGAATAACGTTGTTCATAGTCGGTAACGCTGGCCCAACACACACCCCATCGATCCTTCTAATACTATCAGGTACATTATCAGAGGTCTTCCTTCAACTGGAGGCATGAGAATTGGAGGTTCTTGTAAGTATTCCTTGATTTTGTCAAAGGCCTTTTGACAATCTTCGTTCCACCAGACCGTTTGTTCCTTCCTTAAAAGTTTGAACAAGGGTTCACAGGTTGCAGTAAGATGAGATATGAACCTTGAAATGTAGTTCAATCTACCTAGGAACCCCCGAACTTCCTTTTCAGTCCTTGGTGCAGGCATTTCCTGAATGGCTTTGACTTTGTCAGGATCAACTTCAATCCCCTTTTCACTTATAATAAATCCCAGCAACTTACCGGATCTTACCCCGAATGTGCATTTGTTGGGGTTTAACTTCAACTGATATTTTCTCAGACACTTGAACAACTTCAGCAGATTTACCAGATGATCTTCTTCAGTGAGGGACTTGGCAATCATGTCATCCACGTAGCATTCAATTTCTTTGTGGATCGTGTCGTGGAATAACGTTACCATAGCCCTTTGATAGGTCGCACCGGAATTCTTCAGTCCAAAAGGCATTACCTTGTAACAAAATGTGCCCCAAGGTGTGATGAAGGTTGTTTTCTCCATGTCTTCGGGTGACATCCTGATCTGATTATACCCGGAAAAACCATCCATGAAAGAGAATACCGAGAACTGAGTTGTGTTGTCGACCAATACATCAATGTGAGGTAATGGAAAATCATCCTTCGGGCTAGCTCTGTTCAGATCCCGGTAATCCACACACATACATACTTTGCCATCCTTCTTAGGCACTGGTACAATGTTAGCGACCCACGGAGGATAACTAGTTACAGCAAGGAAACCGGCGTCCCATTGTTTTTGTACTTCTTCCTTTATCTTCATGGCCATATCCGGACGAGTACGGCGTAGCTTTTGCTTTACTGGAGGACAATCTTCTTTCAAAGGCAGCTTATGCATAACAATATCTGTATCTAGACCGGGCATATCTTGATAGGACCAAGCAAAGATGTCGATGTATTCTCGAAGCATATCAATGAGCTGTTCTTTTACTGAAGCCTGCAGACCGGCCCCGATCTTCACTTCTTTCAAATCCTCTTCGGTACCAAGATTAACTGTCTCAACCTCCTCCTGATGAGGAGTGATCACTTTCTTTTCTTGCCTCAACAACCTGGCTAACTCTTCCGATAACTCATAGTCTTCTTCAACCCCTTCATTAGCTTGATTAATTGGATTCTCGAAGTCATACAAGGTCATAGCGGTGCTGTTGTCGGTGCAATCTGGAGGATACTCTCTACAAGGGTTGAGATTGGTTAGTTTTAGTGATCAATTTTAATCTTGTTTAGAAAAAGTGAATATGAAGTTATTTATTTTGAAATCATTGCCATTTTATTGTTTTGTACAAAAGTAAAAAAATGAAAAGACAGTGAGCGAAAAAGAGTCTTGTTTGCAAAAGATGTCCGATATTCATTGATAATTCATTTGCACAAAATTACAATATGGCTCTATTACAAAATGAGTCCTGACACCTTGGGCAAGATGCAGGACTTGATGCATGCTAAAAAGACAGGAAATAATAATTACTCTGTGTAATACCTCAAAATTTGCCCTCTCATTTCCTCAACATTTTGCATACATAAATTCATAAAATAACCAAAAAAACATTGCATCATATATAGCATAGCCGAGGCGTAGGTATATGATCAATGATCGGAGCAACCGAAAGCTATGAAGAGGCTACCGAAGGGCCACAAAGCTTCTCAACCTTGTGCAAAGGGTTCACAATATTCCACAAGTCTTCACTTGAAGCCACAAGCCATGGACATATGGAGTTGATCAAAGGAGGCCTAGGGTTATAATCTCGTCCACAAATTCATTTTGGAAGGGGTTTGACTGGCCGGACGACGAAAATCGAGGAATCGAAGAAAAGGCAACCGAGCTAGGTGAAAAAGGTTGACTCCTGACTTTTAAGATCGAGAACATGAAATTAGGGTTACAATGATCCTATGGTTCAAACTTGATCAAGAAATGATGGAGGAATCATAGAAAAATCAAAAGAAAAATCATTTGAAAGGTAGTTAGTTTCACCATTTCCCTCTACCTTTCCTTCCACTTTCTTTCCACACTTCCTTTCATTCTTTCCATCTCATTTTTCCACTTCAATTCCACTCAATTTCCCTTGGAAACTTCCACCACCTTCCACCATCTTCTAGAGTGTTCAAAGGAATATTCCAAGGAATATTCCCCTTTCCAACCCTAACCCTAACTAACTTCCAAACCTAATTTTGGATCCCAAACCTAATTTTTGGGCCCCAAACCCAAACCTAACTCCTAGCCTAGTCTCTATTTAAGCCATTTTCATCCAAACCAAAAGGGTTGAACACCATTTTCCAATTTTCACTCTTTGATAAGCACTTTTTCTCTCTCACTTTCCCTCTCCCTCTCACCAAAGCTTTTCAAATAAGCTCTTCACGTTTCACGTTGAAACTTGAAGATCTTGAAGCTTAAGCCTCCAACCTTCATATTTCGTGGATTGAAGAAGGATAAGCTACTGATTTTGTTGAAGTTTTCGGCTTATCGAAAGTGCAAGAAGATCAAAATGTCAAGAACGCATTTATTTTGTGATTTCTCGGTTTTCGGTTTTCTCTTCGATTCAAGCTCCGATTCTTGCAACAATCACCGAAGCACTCCTCCACTTCGTAGGTTGGTGATCTTAATCACTTCTTTAAGTTATTCTCTTCATCTCGCCACTTTTGGCATTCTTTAAGTGCTTTTCTCTTTGTTTAAAATCAATTCCGTTTTGATTATGTTTGCTTGTGATTTGTGATGTTGGTTGAATTTGGATTTAAGGTGTTGATAGTTATAGGTTCTATCATATGTAAATAAGCTCAAATTAAGTAGAAATTAGTGGTAGCATGTTCCTAGGAATGTTAGGGATCATTAGAAGTGAGTTTGTGGCCAAAAGCACTTTTTTCTCACCTTTTTTTACCTTCTGGTTCAGTGTTTGGTTAACCGGTTAACGGGTGCATATTGGCCACAAAATAGTGCAAATTTAGGTTCATTAACCGGTTAACCAATTGGTTAACCGGTTAACGCTGTTAATTTTTTTTATTTTTTGCTTATTTAATGGCTTAGTCCTAAGTTCTAGTGCCTTTAGGTTTCATACATGTTTAGGTATTGATTTTAGGGAATTTTTGGGTCTATTTCCAGTAGCTCATTCCCCCGTTTCGAGTCGTTTCGACGCGTTTCCGTCCATGTCACGTATTATGCGTTTTTGTGTTTCTTTGTGTATAGCTTGAGTTCTTGCATTTTATTGCTATGTTTATGCATCATTTGACACATAATAATCATGTAGCATTCTGGTTTTACATGTTTGCATTGCATTAATTCATTTTTTGCATTCCATTATGTTGATGTATGTTGCATTTGGCATGTTGCATAATTGTGCGTTTGGTGGAATTTTGTTGCATACTTGATCATATCATCCATATCAATTCAATTCTGAATTTTGCATTGAGTTTAGTGTGTTTGTTGAATCATCATAGTGTATGTTCATAATCAATAATCACCATGTTCGAACCCATGTTCATATGCATGTTTAGATGCTACTTTGTGCATTTACTTGTTGCATAAGCCATGTGATGCATGCTTGCATAATCATAAAAAAGGTTCATGTTCTTGCATTTATATGTTGATTTACGTTCAAATACATGTTCATGATGAGATTAGTGATTTTTGCATTGAGTTTGTGCATTAAAAGTGAAAATAATCAATTCTAGATTTTGCATTTCATAGCTGTTTTTTGCATAAGTGCTGTAAAATGTGTGCTGTTTGTTATGTGTACATGCTATTTGTAACTTTTTACACCTACTTTTTCATGTTGCATGCTGGCTGTAATAAGCTGGTTGGTGTTAGGCTTATTTTCATGGTTGTTTGTGTAATAAGGGATGTAATTGGTGCTGTAGTTTTGTCCTAGCATTTGTTTAGTTCCTTTAGGATTAAAATAGAGTCTAGTTTAGGTCCAAGGTGCCTTAGAATTTAATTAGGATTTAGTTGTTGTGTGTTTACCTTATTCTTTTTAATAAAAATCCACTAACATTTGTTTTGTAGTGGGGAAGATTGAGGTAAGTATACTTCACTTTATCCTTTATTTTTTATGCATTTCTTTTATGCATTTTAATTCATTTTCCTTCCATATTTGTGTTTGGTAGGATTTCCCATTGTTAGGATCAACTTATCTTCCTTAGGAAGTAAGTTGCATCCTTTTTCTTCTTTCTTTTCCTTTTGACCTCTAGGATTAGAAAACCTCACAAACCATTAGGATCTCCCTTTTGTGAATAATAAATAACTTAGAGTTGGTCTTAGTCCCCTTAGTTTTTGTCCTTTTTCCAACTTGAGTCATTCTTTCTCACCTCATGAATAAAATAATAAAATACCTAATAAAGGTTGAACGTTCTTGTACGACACGAGACTTTGTTGCGGAGTGCTTATACGCGTCCTGTTTCGGGGCGAGGTGTAGGTATTTCCCGCGATGGATAGGTCTTAGTACGAGAGTGTTCACAAACAAATTCAAAACATTTCTCATAAAAGCCAAAAACAAATAACAAGCGACTTTCCTGCGGGAATTCTCTTCTCATCTCATTCATTCACAACGCGAACTTGCGACGACTTGTCTCGCATGCAAGATGGTAAACGCACTTGTACCAGACGAGCCTGCAACACCTGAGCATAGACATACATAGTTCCAATTGTAAAAAACACAAACAAAGTTCCCGCCTTGGTTAGGTGAACTACGTCGACTCTGATCCTCATTTTCCCGATGAGGTACGTAGGCAGCGGGGTAGGGCCCGTTCGAGCACATTCTTTATTTTCCCTACATTTTCCCTCTTTTTTTCCATTTTCATTTTCTTATCCCTTTTCTCATTTCACTTCCATTCCAATTAGCGGTTTTTTTCAGCAGCAATTATATTTTTCTCACCCTTTAAAACAAACAAACAAGCGTGGATCCCGTCGGGTACGACAGACGATCTGGGGTGCTAATACCTTCACAGGTCGTAACCGACTCCCGAACCCAGATCTTTGGTTCGCAGGACCTTGTCCTTTCCTTCTTCCTCAGGTTCGTGCAACATTACCTTTCCCATTATTTCGGGATAAAAATGTCTGGCTGGCGACTCTACCTTTTCCGCGCCACTTTCGCGTTTGTACTAGGATGAAAATCCCAGGAGCGACAGCTGGCGACTCTGCTGGGGATCGAACCCAGAATCTCTGGTTTCATTTGTAGAGTCAATCCTAGCGCCTGTTTGTTTTTGCTTTCTTTGGGTGTTTATATGCGTGTGCTGTTGTGCTTATTTACTGTTTTACTTTACAGTTTACTTTACCGCACTTATTTACCGCTTTCAGTATTTATTTTCCATGCATCATATTATACTAGACTGTTTGGCTGTGCTAGTTTTCATTTTTCCTGCGGGATGTGAGTTACTGTGAGATAAGCCAAATACCCGGCTTGAGTGCACTATAGGATTAGCGTGGACATGTTGTACTCGCATGGTTACATGATGAGTGGCGATGTGTTCCACACCCAGGTTGCGACTGTCTTGGAACTATCTTGTGTGGGGGTTTTGCCCCACTTCAGGATACGACCTTGATAGTTATGTGCAGCTGGGGACCGATCATTGAGAACCTTAGTGGAAACAACCCTCTCCAGTGATGACAGTGGCAGACCACATTTGTTGGCAAACCCATTCGCATCCGAGGGCCCACTGGGAACTCGCATAGGATGGCCTGGTTCTCTCATAGGAATCCGGTTAAAGCAAACTGTTCGTATGACGATAGTATTGTACCCTTCAGGATGAATGTACTATTGTTTCTCAACTCAGTGCTTGAAGCTGGAAACTTGTGAGGGATGCTTGTTTTTCCGAACTCAACTAAGGCCTCCCTGAGTAGTACATAATGCCAAACTGATTACCTGATTTGGTCATGAGCCATTTCTCGGAAATGGTGAACGTATTATTGCTATTCGGCTTTGAGAGTCCGTGATGTTGACCCGAGTAGCACAGCCGTGAGATTGGGAGGGGTTTACAGGTTTGCAGGAACCCTAAGACCTTCAGCATACCCATTTTTCCTTTGGTTCAGTTTTGTGATCTGGATTTCTGGTTCTAAGATATGGATCCCGGATCAGAGGGATTGTTATTGTGATATGTGGATATTTGTGACCTCGCACCGGCACCTGATTATATGATTGGCACATCACAGACACTTCACTGATCACATGCCTCGCCTTGCATAAGCATCATATCATCATTAATCATTTGTGTTTCTTTTATTCTCAGGGTCTGCATTATTCCCGATTCCTGGTCATATCATTGCTTCAGAATGGAAGACGTCAGAAAGAGAACTGTGCACTACAAATTCTTTGATACCAAAATGGACTTGATCAACCAAATGGTGTCTCTTATTACCCCGAGTCATCTGGGTTACTTCAAGGAAAAGTATGGTGATATTCTGGATTTGGTATTCAACTTGGATAGCTCTCAGAGAAGCGCCATTCACACTTTGTTGCAGTATTATGATCCACGGCTCAGGTGTTTCACGTTTCATGACTTTCAGTTAGGTCCTTTGCTGGAAGAGTATAATGAGATTATGGGAGTGTCAATCAAGGATCAGATTCCTTTCAACTCAGAGATGACAAGACCAACCCATGCTGACATCGCCAAAGCTCTTTATTTGAGCTCATCTGAAGTATCTGCTAATCTGGTTGCCACCAAGGCAGGAGTACTTTGTTTTCCCTTAGAGTTTCTGGTCAGAAGAGCTGAAGAATGTGTCGGGGAAAAGCAGTGGGATTCAGTTTGCGCTATCTTGGCATTATCTGTGTATGGGACAATTTTGTTTGCTGATATGGACAAATTTGTGGACATAAATGCTATTCATTTGTTTCTATTGAAGAATCTGGTGCCCACTCTCCTAGGTGACTTGTATTATTCAGTGCACTATAAGAACGAAAAGAAGCGAAGAGGTCTGGTTAGATGTTGTGCTCCCTTATTCTACAAGTGGGTTATGAGACATTTGCCTACTACTGAGAGTTTTACTGATCCTAATACTACTTGGGCCCAAAAGCTGAGTACTTTTTTTGCCAGAGATATTAGGTGGTTTACTTTGAGGTTGAAAGGAAAGAGTTTCATTACCAGTTGTGGGAATTACCTCAATGTGCCTCTGTTGGGAGTATCAGGGGGTATCAACTACAATCCCATTCTCTTAAGAAGACAGTTAGGGTATGCGCTCAAGGAGATTCCTGATGAATCTGAGTTATTCCAAACTTTTTACTTCCTAGTGAAAGACAATCTTCCGTTGGTCAGGAAAGCTGCAGGTTCTTGGAAGGTGATCAAAAGAAAGGACACAACATGTTTAGGCAAGAGTAACAACCGGATGTTCCCTGAATTCGAAGCTTGGATAAAGGAGGAGGTTCAAACGGCTCTAGTCCCTTTTTTTGTACCAACTCCGCCTCCAGCAACGGTGCCTTTAGAAGATTATCAGAAGTTGGAAGCTTTGGTCAAGCAACTTAGGGTTGAGAATCAAGAGGCTTACGATTCTTGTCAGAAATTGATGATTCAGAACCATCAGTTAGAAGATAGAGCTCTCCGAGCTGAAGAAGCGGTTCGTCTTAAGCATAAGGACTTCGAGGAAAGGGAGTTGCACTTCAGGAAGAAAGGATTGGCCGAGATTCATAAGGCAAGTCAGCTCCAAAAGGATAAGAAATAACTTAATGAGGCTAATGAACCCATCACACTTTGGCAGGAGAAGTGGAGTGATAATCAGAAGAAACAAAGGGAGATAGAAGCTGAATTCGAGTTGAAGATCAAGAACCTCCAGGATGCTTTGGTTGTGTAAACACCCCAAATTTTCCCTCACTCATTTCACCATGGCTTGTGATTCTTTTCATTTGCATAAATTCAATCATATAATCTCATATTGCATTTTTGCTTCACTGCATTGGTTCAAAGTCATCTGCATCAAGGGTTTGTGATCTGAGCAATCCCTGAGCTATCTGAGCAACTCCAAAGGTCTTCAATCATCTCAAGAGGGTCCATGTATGTTCAAATATCATATTGTATCCTCCCAAGATCAAGAAAGTCAGAAGATCACAAGAACTGAGAAAGGCATGGAAGCAGAGCCAAGCTTAACTACATAGATGACCTCAAATTAGGGTTTTGGTTTCAGAGGACATAACTACAAATTTTTTGGTCATTCTTGTTTCTATTGGTCTCTATATGTTATAAGGATCATACATACCAATTTTCATGAGGAAATTCAATGGGGAAGGCATCTGATCAATAAATGACTTCTTGAACAAGCCAGTGCAAAATCAGGGAATCTGAGGCCCTCAATCATCCAACCAAAGGGTATTTTCCATCATTTTGAGTGTATATGATCTTTATTTGGTCTTATAAGAGTTTAGAAGTTCACAAAATTGAAGAATTTCAAGCCATTTGCAAAGTTGCCATTTTGGGAAAGTGACTTGTAATGCAAACTTGCCATTTTGGGAAAGTTTTTCAACCTCCTCTTTTTGATTCAAAAATGCTTCAAATGAAAAATTCTTGGTCATGAAAGTTGTAGATTGGATCATTCCCTTTTCAAAAAGTACAAGAACTTGATCTAATTCATCATAAAACTCAAGTTATGGCTTTGCAAAGTTGGGAAAAATCACTAAATTTCACTTATGTACCAAAGAGGGAAACTTGCAAAAACTCATACCAAGCCAATTTGTGACCTCAAAGTGACTTCTAAACATTACACAAACATCATACATGACCTATAATTCAGAATTGCCCAAAGAATTCTCAAGTTTCATGCCTTGATCATCAAGTATTTCAAAAGGGGCCAAAACCTTCACAAATTGCAAAATGCCCCAAATCTTGATATCCACTTGTGCTAGCTACAAAATCTGAATTCCATGGACCTCCCTAAAGCCAGCTGCGCAGGACATGCCCTTGTCCTTGGCCTGCCATGAGCCCATACCTCCAAGGACAACTTTGTTGACTTTATGAAAATTGAGCCATACCAATCAAACTGTTCCACAATAACTCTCTGCCCAATCAGAACATGTTATGTGGACCTCAAGCAAGCCATTTCACACAACAACACAAGCTGAATCCTCCCACAACTCATCATTCACCAAAACTCCCCTCTTTTCATTTTTCTTCGAAACTGATCATACAAGCCACAAACATCAAAACAAATTCCATAGAACAACTCACCATGATCCACTGATCATTTCCCACCCCTTGAAACAACCTGAAACACTCCAAATCAAAAACACGATTCTGGCCCCTCCTTGAACTGAACTTCAGCAAACTTCCAAAGGAGCCCACAAAAGCTTCATCCAAGCATCCCAGAAACAAGAGGGAGTCAAAAGAAGGAGAAAAGCACAAAGGAAAGGTCCAGACAGTGCCATTTTTGAAAGCTCCATTTCAGGTAACATCAAGAACAAATTTTCCAGAAATGATTTTTTAAGTTCTTAGATTGTTCTCCATGCTTCACTGATCACACTGCACCTTTTGGTTTTAAAAATGATTGAGTTTTAAGCATGTATGAAGCTTCTGAATTTTCTGAACAATTTTCCGTTTTGCTTCGAATCTGTGTGTTCATGTGAAATAAATGTTGTTTGATGGCTGAATCTTGTTTAGAATAGGGTGGGATCATTTCTGGAGAGTTTAGTGGTTTAATTTTACGATTTGAGTGAGTTAGCAAGAGAGGATGGCCGGAGAAGATGACCGGAACACTGTTCCGGTCACCTGAGAGTGGTTAGGGCACAATTAGGGCTAATTGCGTGATTAGGCTGAGTTTAAATTTGAGCCCTTTGATATGGGCTTCCCGCGCGTATTGAATGGTCAGGATTAGCTCATTAGCCCTAATCTCATTTAATTAGGATTAATCAAAATTAATTAAATTCAAAAACTCAGTTTGAATGTGGACCATAGGATAAGGCGCCAGTCAATTCCCGCATCCCCAGTTAAAATCCTGGCATTAGGATCTGCATACTTCTCATTTAATTATTTTTATTTCATTTTTCTTGCCATTTTATTTGTGCATTTTATTTAAAATAGCAAAGCACTTTCAAAAATTTTCATTTTTGGCATCATGACTTTAAATATTTTTCTCATTCTAAAAATAATTTTTATTTTATTTTTTGCATTAAAAATATTTTTAAATCATTGAAATGATTAATTTTAATTAGTTAATGAATATTAATTAATTAAAAATACATTTAGGTATTTAAAAATCCCAAACAAATTCAGAGAGCATTTTCAAACATTTAGAAACATTTACAAACTCACAAAACAATTTTTTTTTGGGTTTTGATCATGCTTTGGCAATTTTCATTTGAATTAGGGTTCTTTAATTTGAATATTTTTAACCCTAACTTCAAAAATTCATAACTTTTGATCCAATTTGAGTTTGTGAATGGTTCTTTTTGCATTGTGTTATACATTCTTTCAAGCATCTAAAAACATTTTTGTTTCATTTTTATCTTTCATTTTCCATTTGTTTGGCATTTTCCCTTTAGGATCACCCTTAAAACCGTAGAAACTTAGGAAAATCATAAGTCCTTTAGGGTTTGAGCTTCTGACCTTCCCCTTTGGGCAGTGAACTTGTATAGGTTTAAGGTCCCTTTGATTGCATTTTCAAATTTTTATCTTCTCATTTGCTTCTGATTTTGAATTTTGCATCTCATGTTGTACATAAACCCTAATTTTTGCCTTCATTTGCATTCATCCTTCATATGCTTGCATACATGAACTTGCCATAACTTTGTGTACATCCAAATGACATATGAGACATCTTAGGACATATTAGAATCATTTTTGATCATTGCATCATCCATTTTCCATGCTTTTGCTTTCATTTGATGTCATATGCATCCATGAACTTTCATGACTCCTTTAATGTCTCATTTGCATCTTCATTGCTTGTATGATTATCCATATCTCATGACATCCATTTGAATCATCTATTAGAATCACTTACATCTTGATCATGCTTCTGGTTTTGATTTGCATCATTGCATCTTTCTCATTTTCATTTCATTTCATTTCATTTCTTGTTGCTAACTTTTCAGGTGGTAAGTGTTTGAGAAGTGAATTTGCCTTCACTTCTCATAATCTCTTCTCATCTCTCTTATGCATCATTGCTACATTTTATCTTTGTATTAGAGTGAGCTTGCTCATTCATGTTCCTTCCCCACTTTCTTTCTCCAAGCAACTTATCTTCTTAAGTGAAGTAAGTTATCTTGCCTCTTTCTGCTTCTCCTCCTTTCATCCTGCTTCTTCCTTGGTGGCTCTTCTTGAAGATCTTCTTGCAAGCCTCATAAACCCTAGGAACACCTAAGCATGATCATAATTAGGGTTTGATTAGTCCCCCATTTGTTTTACCTTTGTGTCATCTTTGAGTCTTCTCTTCTCATCTCATAATCAAGGACTAAACCCTTAAGGTTGTAAGACTTTGTGATTAGGGTTATGCCTGCATCCTTCTATTAGGATGGAGTGTATAACTTTAATCCTAAGTGTTAAACCCTTAATATGTTTAAATCCTTTAATCAATCCACCTGATAATCACTAAGACATCAAGCTTGTAACTTGGGCCTTGCATTAGGGTTCTAATTCTTCCATTACTGGTTAAGAAGGACTAACCCTAGTGTTAATGGACAAGTCCCTCTCAAGTTGTCTAACAAACCATAAAATCCATTTCTTAATCTTACCATTAACTAAAATCCACTTTAATAAAGGCTTTGTTTTGTCACGAGGTTAATCCATATTCATGGATTAAGTTGAGGAGCCTTTCCCAGCTTAAATGTTCTCATCTATTATCATTCTATTAGGATGGTGTAATGAGCCCATTAAATCCTTGATTATGGCTTAAACTCATTACTTAACACAAAATAAAAATACCAAAAACATCTAAATAAATGCAAGTAGGTTAATGATCTTAATCCTACATCATGATGATTAAGTGTGAGGTGTTTACTTCATACTTAAGGTATTCTCATTACCCCTAATCAAAGGGAAGATGTGATGAGTTTGCTAACCCTTGGTTTAGGCTTAAGCTCATTTTCTTATGACAAACTTCAAAAAGCAATAAAAGATTGAAAACACAGAAACAAACAATAATCGTCTCCTCCGGGATTCTTTTCTCATCATCTTCACTCACAAACGAGAACTTGCTTCTTCCGTCTAATGCAAGACAGTTTGCACCTGAGCCAGATAGGTCATACACTTGAGCATAAACAAGTAAGCAGTTCACAAGTCAATTTATCTTTCAGTCTCTTTGAGTCGAACTACGGTGTTCTGACTTCCTCATTGCACGAGAGGATACGTAGGCATAACTTAACGGTTATCGAACAAAAGTCTCTGTTTCTTCCCCCCTCTTCCAGCATTATTCTTTTAAACCTCATTCCTGAGCACTTCACTTCATTTTCTTGCACTGACACTTGTATATTCTTTTCCTGCTTTTGCACATAGATAGCACTGACACTAGCCCTTTAAACACAATCTTTCAAGCGTGGATCCCGTCGAGTACGGCGGATAATCTAGGTGCTAATACCATCCCAGGTTGTAACCAACCCCCTTTCTCAGTTTCTATGGTTCGCAACCGTCTTATCCATCTTTTCTTAGGTTTATGCAGCATTACCTTTCCTTCGGGATAAAAATTCCTAGCTGGCGACTCTTTTCAGTTCATCTTCATGTTCTCTCCTTCGCCCACCGTTCGCGTTTGTACCCCTCTTGACCAGGTGTCATTTTGTGGGAGCGACAACTTGGCGACTCTGCTGGGGAACCTTATATTGCAACCAGGGCTTCTGGTTCTTTTTGTGGGTTCCTCCTAGCGCTTGTTTGATTTGTGTTTACTGGGTGTTATGTGCTATGTGTGTTTATTTATTTTGCTTTATTCACTGCTTTATGTACAGCTTTATTTATTTGCTTTCTTTACAGTCTTATGCATATTTCATATTGTCATTTGCTGGATCTGGTTTGCTGTTTTGGTGGGTGGGGTTCCATTGAGAGTTTGAGGTCCTATACCTGGGACTTGAGAGACACCTAGGCTAGAGTGGTTCATGTTCTTTCCCATTCCATTTCGGTCTGGTGCGGGAATATGAAACATGGTTCAGATGTGGGTTTCTTCTTGAGAACTATGTGCTACAGATTTCCTGTAGTACTAGGGCTATCTGGGAAGCCTGCTAAGTCTGGATGACCTTCTATTACGACTTTCAGAATCTGGGGTGAATTAGAGGAGGATCCTTTATGGTTATTGTAAACACTGTATCTCCGGGTTAGAAGTGTTTACATTTCTCATAACTGATCCAAGTCTGAGGATCCTTGTTCTAGAATATTACCTGTGAGGGGGTTGGGCTATTTACAGGTTTGCAGGAACCCTTTGGCCACATCATACCCTGTTACTGTATTGTTTAAGAATACTTCACTTTGGACAGTTCTTGTGATTAACCCTGGAGATGTGACTCTTTATTTGAGTCCCCCACCCTGGTTACTGGATTTCTAAGCCTTCATCTGGACTTTTGGACATACATGGGACCTATATCAAGACAGATAATCAGATCCAACTTGATCACAAAACTTTGCATATCATTTTCATATATCATCATTGCATCATTTGACATTTGTTTATTTGCTTTTCAGGGTATCCACCTCATTATATCTTGGTTTTGGTTTTGACCCCTTCTTCTGCATAGACCTCTGCTTCAGCTGTCTTCATCAGTTACCTGCTTCAGTTATCTCCATCCTCACCAGCATCAGTCTGCCAGAGACTTACCTTCAGCATCTCAGTTTGTGATCTTCATCAACACTTATCTTCAGCTTCTTCAGCAGCACTCATGACTACTCCCAGGAAAAGCAACATATCATACCATTTTTTTGAGCCTGTTTTGACTGGTATCAGGCAGGTCCAGTCACTTATCACACATGACTACAACCCACTGTTTAGAGAGCACTATGGAGGTATCTTGGACATGGTTATGGACCTTGAACCTTCTCAGAGGAGCATGATCCACACATGTTTGCAGTTTTATGACCCTCCATTGAGATGTTTCACCTTTCCAGACTTTCAGTTAGGGCCTCTGCTGGAAGAGTTTTCTTTATTGATTGGAGTACCTATCAGAGGAGGAATCCCTTTCAACCCAGAGATGGCTGCTCCTAGGAGTTAAGAGATAGCAAGGGCATTACACTTGGAGCCTGCCCTTATTGAACAAAGTATGACAACAAAAGCTGGAATCCCTGGTCTACATTTGGACTTCTTGATTTCTCAGGCCATCCTGAAGGCTTCATTGGGAGAGTGGAGGGCAGTCTGTGCACTGTTAGCCCTCAGCATATATGGGGCTATACTGTTTGCAGATGAGCCAAAATTTGTCAACAAGAATGCCATCCATCTGTTTCTTCTGAAGAACCCAGTACCCACACTGGTAGGAGATTTTTACTACTCCATTCACCAGAGGTATGAGAAACAAAGGGGGAAGTTGGTAAGATGTTGTGCTCCTTTGTTTTATACCTGGCTGCTCAGACACCTTCCTAAGTCAGATGTTTTCTTGAACCCTCACCAACAGAAGAATTGGGCCAAGAGGTTCATTGCCTTGACTTCAGATGATATCAGATGGTGCACCCAGAGCACCAAGGGCAAGGACATTATCACCAGCTGTGGACAATACCCAAATGTACCTCTGATAGGAGTTAAGGGTTGCATCAACTACAATCCTTTACTGTTTAAGAGACAACTGGGCTATGCCTTAGTTCACCCTCCCAGAGGACAGGATTTAGCTGATACCCTATATTGTGAAGTGCAACCTAATTCAGCTGTTGTCAGACAAGCATCCTGGGCTTGGGACAACATCCAGACAAAAGGGGTAGCTATTCTTGGAATATGTAATAATGTTGCATCAGCTCAGTATATAGACTGGTTCCATACTAGAGCTCAGATTACCAGGACACCTTTCACCTTGGAAGACACACCTGGACCATCCACAGTACAGCTTGCAGCAACAGATAGCCTGGAGGAATTTGAAAAGTTGAAAGAAAGGAATGAACAACTATCTCAGGCCTTGAAGAAGACCCTTTGGGAAAGAAGTAATGGTCGTCTGGATATTGAGAGATTGGAAAAGCTCAGGGTTGAGCATCTTGCCAAAATTGAAAAGACAGAAGACTACATAAGGAAAGCAAGGGCTGGGGAACAGATATTGAATAATGCCTGTAAAGAGGCCAAGATTTAGAAAGCTAGGGTTGAGCACTATCTGCAAGAGAGCCAGGCTAGATGGGTCAGGATCACTGAAGCCCGTACACAAGAAGACCAGAAGACTCAAGCCAAGATTGAACATCTAGAGGCCAATGAGAAGAAACAACAGGAAGCTCTGTTGGCTGCACAAAAAGAGATATCAGAGTTGAAGCTCAGAGCAGGATTGAAGAGATCAAAGGACCAGGACAGGCATAAGAAGCTGGCTACTGCCATTGCTACCAAGAACCTCTTCATTAGGACCATTACAGAGCACCCAACTGGTCTAGTGACTGAGGCACTCCTAAAGGAGGTCAGAGAAGATGAGTTTGGATTGGATGTCTGATTTGCTTGTTGTTCTTTCATTTTTGATGTACTTTTCCTTTTGTTGTATTTTGACCCTCCATGGGCATCTATTGTAAAACAAACTATGTATTGTTCATCATTTGTAATATATTTTAGTTTGTTTTCATTTGGGTTTTCTCTCAACAACATCAAGCATCTTCCTCGAGGTCTGGAAAGGTCAAAACCAAGAACCAAACCGGATACCTTGGAAAAACAAATAAGCATACTGCATTGCATACTAACTTTGTTTTTGTTTTGTAGGTTTTGTTATTATTATTGTTTCTAACTTTGTTGTGATCTCAGGAAACATTGCTCGTCGCCGAGTGTTCCCTGTCAACCGCACGCACCGGTACCCGACTCGTAACAACCTTCCCGGCATTCAAATGGAGCAAGTACAGCAGGACCTAACTGAGGTCAGAAATCAGATGGCCAATGAGAGAGTAGAGATGAGAAATCAGATGTCTCAGTTTATGGCAGTGATGACTGGCTTAGCCCATAGTCAAGAAAGGTTAAGAGAGCTGGTGGAAAGACAAACTCCTGAGGAACCTCATCTTGGAACAGGAGGAACTAGCAACAATGAACGTGGACAGCCTCGTATTGACCCACCGGAGTATGGACCTCATCTGAATCCATAAGTTAACATCCAGAGGAATGGTCAAGGTAATACTGCTGGGGGCAGAATCCTGTAGGAGGATCCCCAGGAAGAACAATTTACTGTCATAAGGGAAGGAGATGAGGTATATGACAGAAGATTGGACGAGATTGCTGAAAAGTTAAGATCTTTGGAGTCTCAGAATTCTTTGGGCTTCGATGTGATGGATATGGGACTAGTAGATGGGGTGAGGATCCCCCATAAATTCAAGCCCCCATGCTTTGAAAAGTACAATGGTACCTCCTGTCCTCGCACTCATCTACAGTCTTTCTTGGGAAGGCTCAAGGCTTATACCATGGATGAGAAGTTATGGATGTTCTACTTTGAGGACAGTCTGACTAGAGCTTCGAGAGAATGGTATTCACACCTGACTAGGGCCACCATAAGATGTTGGAAGGATCTGGCCGAATATTTCATCCGGCAATATCAATATAACCTGGATATGGCTCCCAATAGAACTCTTCTAATGGGCATGTCTTAGTCTTCTAGAGAGAGCTTTCGGGATTATGCTCAAAGATGGAGACAGCTTGCTGCTGCTGTCCAACCACCCATGTCAGAAAGGGAAATGGCTGACATGTTCATGAACACATTGCAAGGGACTTATATTGATAGACTGGCTTCTTTCTCCTCTACCAGTTTTGCTGATGTGGTTATAGCTGGTGAGAGAATTGAAAGTCTTTTGAAGATGGTAAAAATCTCCGACAGTGGTGCGAGTTCATCCAGCAATCCCAGAAAACCTTTTGTGGGACACCGGAGGGCAGGTGAAACAAATTCCATTCATACAAGCAGGGGCAGGCCCCAATATTCTCACAGATCAGTGGCAGCTGTTACTATCCCAGCTCCAGTATCACAACAACCATTGTATCCTCAACAACAACAACCTCACTATCAACAACCATCTCATTTTCCGCAACAGAGAACCTACAACAACAACAATAGCAACCAACAGCAGCGTCCCTTTCAACAAAGGCCATCTCAGGCAAACATGGTAATTGACCCTATCCCTATGCGTTATGCTGCTTTATTGCCACAACTCCTGAAGCTCAACCTGGTTGAGTTAAGGACGTTGGCACCACCAGATCCTCTCAATCTCCCAAAGAATTATGATGTCAATGCCAGGTGTGCCTTCCACTCCAACGCACCTGGTCACAATACTGAGAAGTGTAGGGCCTTACAGATGAAGGTTCATGATTTGGTTGATTCTAAAGCTCTCAACTTCGCACCTCCTCCGAACGTCAACAGAAATCCTATGCCTAATCATGGTGGGCCTAGGATTAATGCTATTGAGGAGGACCAACCATTTATATTGATTGATAGTGTTGCACAGATTCAAACACCACTGGCTGAGGTAAAAGTTCAACTTTTAAGATGCCAAGTGTTCCCGGGCTGTGGGGCCTGCTGTGAATTGTGTAAAACAGCTGCTAATGGTTGTGAGAAGCTAAGGAGTGGCATGGATGGCATTATCCAAGATGGAATCTTGTAAATTACTTCAACAGCTCCGGCAGCAACTCTTGTCTCCACAACAATAGAGTCTCCTACAACATCAACAATCATTCCTTCTGCAGCAAGTTCTCCTACAACAACAACAACAATCATTCCTACAGATTCATCAACATCACCAGCAATCACTCCGTCCATTATTTCAACAAGTCAAATTTCAACAACTATTTCTTCTACAACATCAGCATCCATTTTACCAAAGGAATCTTCTACAACGCCAGCAAAAATTAATGAAGACGTTTCAACAGTTACAATCTACTATGACCCATCAAATGTTCCTCCCAACCATAATTTCCAACAAACCGTGGCACCTCCCTCCAGATCTCCGGTCACTATTTACTATGATCCTCACACCATTACAGTACCTTCTTCTGCAGCAATCAACCCAGTTACTATTACGGTACCTGGGCCTGTTCCTTATGAAAGCAGTAATGCCATACCTTGGAATTATGGCTCTGATCTTTACTGCAACGGGGAGAAAATCACCTTGGATTCATCAACCTCTTCACCACAAATTGATAATGTTGGGGGAGGTGGAGGCTTCACCAGAAGCGGGCGTCTTTTTGCCTCACAAACACAAAGACCTAATGCTGAAGCAGAAGCTGCCGCTAAGGCAAAAGGAAAGAACGTGGTATCTGAAGAGCCAACTGCCAAAGACACTCAGAAGACATCTTTCGAACAAGATGTAGACGAGTTCATAAGAATAATAAAAAGGAGTGACTACAAGGTGGTGGACCAGCTTCACCAAACACCCTCCAAAATCTCCATATTATCACTGTTAATGTGTTCCGAAGCTCACAGGAATGCATTATTGAAAGTCCTGCACGCAACATACATGCCGGAGGAGATTACTGTTAATCAGCTAGAAACTATGGTTGCGAATGTCAACACTAGTCATGGACTGGGATTTACCAATGATGACTTAACAACGGAGGGACGCAACCATGACAAGGCTTTGCATATCACCTTGGAATGCAAGGGTGCATTTCTGTCTCATGTACTGGTGGACACTGGGTCGTCACTCAATGTTCTACCAAAGAAAGCCTTAGTGAAGCTGGAGTATGATGGATTGGCATTACGCCCAAGTAATTTGCTGGTAGGGGCATTTGATGGCTCTAAAAGATCAGTGCTTGGAGAGATTGATCTACCCGTGTTGATTGGCCCGCAAACCTTCAAAACTACCTTCTTTGTGATGGACATACAGCCTGCCTACAGGTTTCTGTTGGGTAGACCCTGGATCCATACCGCTGGCGCTGTTACGTCTACCCTTCACCAGAAGTTAAAATTCGAGTGGGAAGGCCAAGTCATCACCATCTGTGGGGAAGAGGATATCTTTGTTAGCCAGCTGGCTACGTATAAGTATATAGAAATGGATGGGGAGATCCATGAGACCATGAGTCAAGGGTTTGAGACCCTTAATATTAATGAAGCATCTGCTGTGTCCGGGACTTCCATCACGTCATATCAACAGGCCCGGAAGGTTGTTGAGGAGGGTACCGCTCAAGGCTGGGGCAAGCTACTTCCAGTTGAAAAGAAAGAAGACCGATTCGGGTTGGGTTACAGACCAACTCGACAAGATCAACCAGAGGCTGCAACGGAGCCCAAATTTGTCAGTGGGAGGATGCTCACCCCAGATGCTATGAATAGTTTGGAAGATGAGTCATAAGACGAGCGCAACCTGGAAAACTGGATACGTCCAAGGATCCCGGGGAACCATGTCTCAAACTGGTCTTCCCAGGAAATTATAAGAGTTACTCCTGCAGAGTAATTATTATTTCTTGTCTTTAAGCATGCATCAAGTCTTGCATCTTGCCCAAGATGTCAGGGCTCATTTTGTAATCGGGCCATCTTGTATTTTGTGCAAACGATCAATTAATGAATATCAGGACATCTTTTGCAAACGAGTCTCTTTCTTTCTCCGCTCACTGTTTTTCATTTTTTATTTTTTGTACAAAAATAAAATGGCAACGTTTTTCAAAATAATAGCTTCATTTTCACTTTTTTAAGCAAGATAAAACTAATCACTAAAATGAACAAATCTAAACCCTTGCAGAGAGTGCCCTCCAGACTGCACCGACAACAACACTGCTATGACTTCGTATGACTTTGACAATCCGATTAATCAAGCTGATGAAGGGGTTGAAGAAGATTATGAGCTACCTGAAGAACTAGCCAGGTTGTTAAGACAAGAGGAGAAGGTTATAACTCCTCATCAGGAGGAGGTTGAAACGGTTAATCTTGGTACAGAAGAAGACCTGAAAGAAGTTAAGATCGGGGCCTGTCTGCAAGATTCAGTAAAAGAGAAACTTATTGACATGCTTCGGGAGTATGTGGATGTTTTTGCTTGGTCTTATCAGGATATGCCAGGGTTGGACACCGACATTGTTATGCACAAGCTGCCTCTAAAAGAAAACTGTCCTCCAGTAAAGCAGAAGCTGCGCCGTACTCGCCCAGATATGGCAATGAAGATAAAAGAGGAGGTACAAAAACAGTGGGACGCCGGTTTCCTTGCTGTAACTAGTTACCCGCCGTGGGTTGCTAACATTGTACCTATGCCTAAGAAAGATGGAAAAGTAAGGATGTGTGTGGATTACCGGGATCTGAACAGAGCTAGCCCGAAAGATGACTTCCCTTTACCTCACATTGATGTATTGGTTGACAATACGGCTCAGTTCTCGGTGTTTTCCTTCATGGATGGATTTTCAGGATATAATCAGATCAAGATGTCACCTGAAGACATGGAGAAGACAACTTTCATCACACCCTGGGGCACATTCTGTTATAAGGTAATGCCATTCGGACTGAAGAATGTTGGTGCCACTTATCAACGGGCTATGGTAACATTATTCCATGACATGATCCACAAAGAAATTGAATGTTATGTGCATGACATGATTGCCAAGTCCCTCACAGAAGAAGACCACCTGGTGAATCTGTTGAAGCTATTCAAGCGTCTGAGGAAGTACCAATTGAAGTTAAACCCCAACAAGTGTACATTCGGGGTGCGATCCGGTAAGCTGTTGGGATTTATTGTAAGTGAGAAAGGGATTGAAGTTGATACTGACAAAGTTAAAGCCATCCAAGAAATACCTGCACCGAAGACTGAAAAAGAAGTTCGGGGGTTCCTAGGTAGATTGAACTACATTTCAAGGTTCATATCTCACCTTACAGCAACCTGTGAACCCTTGTTCAAGTTGTTAAGAAAAGAACAAATGGTCAGGTGGAATGAAGACTGCCAAAGGGCTTTTGACAAAATCAAGGAATACTTACAAGAGCCTCCAATCCTTATGCCTCCAGTTGAAGGAAGACCTCTAATAATGTACTTGACAGTATTAGAAGAGTCAATGGGGTGTGTGTTGGGCCAGCATGACGAGTCTGGTCGAAAAGAGTATGCAATATACTACCTAAGCAAAAAGTTTACCGACTGTGAACAACGTTATTCACTGCTCGAGAAAACTTGTTGTGCTTTAGCGTGGGCTGCTCGCCGACTAAGGAAGTATATGTTGAACCACACTACCTTATTGATCTCAAAGATGGACCTAGTCAAGTATATATTTGAGAAGCCAACACTTACCGGACGAGTTGCAAGATGGCAAATGATTCTCACAGAATATGACATTCAATACACATCCAAAAAAGCTATCAAAGGCAGTGTATTGTATATATATATATATATATATATATATATATATACATATTTATATAGATTATCTTGCTGAGCAGCCCATTGATGATTACCAGCCTATGAGATTTGACTTCCCTGATGAAGAAATCATGTTCATAAAAGCAAAAGATCATGAAGATCCTATTCACACTGAAGGGCCTGACCCAGAAGAAGAGTGGAGAATGATGTTTGATGGGGCTATTAATATGAATGGTCGTGGAATTGGTGCAGTGCTCATTACACCTAAGGGAGTTCACATGCCTTTCTCGGCAAAACTCACCTTTAACTGCACTAACAACGAAGCTGAATACGAAGCTTGTATTATGGGTCTTGAGGAAGCCATTGACCTCAGGATCAAGACTTTGACAGTTTTTGGAGATTCAACTCTGGTAATTAATCAAACCAACGACAAATGGTACACTCACCAGGAGCATCTGATTCCATACCGAGATTATACGAGGAGATTACTGACTTTCTTCACAACGGTCAAACTTGAGTATATCCCTCGAGATGAAAATCAGTTTGCAGATGCTCTGGCTACCATTTCATCCATGATCAAAGTTCAAGCTGCCAACTTTGTGCCTCGGATTTCAGTATCCAGACTTGACAGACCAGCATACGTATTCTCAGCAGACCTTGCTAAAGATGACAAGCCTTGGTTCCACGACATCAAGTGTTTCTTAGAGGATCAAACATACCCACCTGGGGCATCTTCCAATGATAAGAAAACCTTAAGAAGGCTAGCTAGTAGTTTCTTCCTGAATACTGATGGTTCCTTGTACAAGAGAAACTTTGATATGATACTTCTCAGATGTGTTGACAAGACAGAGGCAGATTTGTTGATGCACGAGGTGCATGAAGGATCTTTTGGTACCCATGTTGGAGGGCATGCAATGGCTAAAACTTTGTTGAGATCAGGCTATTATTGGATCACAATGGATGCAGACTGTTGTGCTTATGCCAGAAAGTGTCATAAATGCCATATTTATGCAGATAAAGTGCATGTGCCTCTGAATCCTCTGAACGTGATGTCTTCACCTTGGCCCTTTGCCATGTGGGGAATAGATATGATTGGCAAGATTGAACCGACTGCTTCAAATGGCCACAGATTCATCCTAGTGGCCATTGACTATTTTACCAAGTGGGTTGAGGCAGCTTCGTATGCAAACGTCACCAGGCAAGTGGTAGCCCGATTCCTGAAGAGAGATATCATCTGTCGGTATGGAGTGCCCGAGCGAATCATTACTGATAATGGTTCCAACTTAAACAATAAAATGATGGTAGAACTGTGCCGGGACTTCAAGATCCAACACCACAATTCTTCTCCTTACAGGCCAAAGATGAATGGCACTGTGGAGGCAGCTAACAAGAATATCAAGAAGATTGTGCAGAAGATGGTGGTCACCTATAAAGACTGGCATGAAATGCTACCATTTTCCTTGCATGGGTATCGTACGTCAATTAGAACATCCACTGGGGCAACACCGTATCAGCTTGTGTATGGTATGCAGGCAGTCCTACCTGTTGAAGTTGAACTACCCTCCTTGCGGGTACTAATGGATGTTAAACTGAGTGAAGCAGAATGGGTCCGATCCCGGTACGAACAACTGAATATGATCGAAGAAAAAAGGTTAGATGTAATTTGTCATGGGCAGCTGTATCAGAAGAGAATGAAGAAAGCCTTCGATCAGAAAGTTAGGCTTCGGGAATACCAAGTAGGAGATCTTGTGCTGAAAAGACTCCTTCCTCCTCATACAGACCACAGGGGCAAGTGGACTCCGAATTACGATGGTCCGTTCATAGTAAAGAAAGTCTTCTCTGGCGGAGCACTAATGCTCAGCACTATGGATGGTGAAGATTTCCTGTCCCCCGTGAATTCAGATGCAGTTAAAAAATACTTCGCATAAAATGACCCGCTGGACATAAAAACAGAATGTAAGTCCAGGCAAAAATAGGGCATCCCGGCGAGTCAAAAACAAAATAAAAGACTCGGGCAAAAATAAGGGAAAATAAATAAAAATGTACACCCGCTGAGATGAAAAGCCGCATTGGACAGATCAGGCAAAAATGGGTATCCCGGTGGATTGAAAACCCGAAAGGGCGATCCACGCAAAATAAGGGAATAAGCGAACAACCGCGTTCTGAATTCGTCTGTATCACTTACAGCATGACAAGCTTCGAAAGGTTAAAGCATTGGTCAGAATCAACCTTCTTCGAAAGCAAGATGGGAAGAACTTCAATGTCATACAAGTCATAGCAAAAGGGAAGCACTGAAGCGTCATCAACATTGCCAGCATCATTTTGTTTCTCAATTTGTAACAATCTCCTCATTTCAGGGGATCTGTTTCTTTGACTGTACTAGCCAATTCAGGGCACACAAATTAATAAAATCAGATTTTCAGTCACATTGCGTCCCGTACGTTTTATTCTTCATTTGCAAAAATGTCCGATGTCTTTGAAATATTGATGGCATAAATACAGATGCGTCTTTTCTAAATTATATGCTTACAGGAAATATATTTACTCCCGGGAGTGCCTAAATTCTTATGATGGAATCCAGTAAGGGATACCTCGGGGTACTTGTACGTTTCTTTGTCATGACATGATTGCAGGTGCTCAAAGTTCAACATAGGACATGAGGGCTTCTCCCCAGCAGGATGCCAAATCATTAATTCCTCAGCACTTCCTCCAGGACAACATCGGGAGGGGTTCATTTCCCCAGCTAAGTACATCATCCTCAGCAGGATCCCCACAGAAATCTCTAGGAAGATCACTCAGTGATCATTCCTCCCTAGCTGAGTGGTAGACAAGGAACCATCTCCCCACAGAGCTCCAGCCTCTATCCGGAAGAGCAATGTCTAAGGATCTCACAACAAAGTGACGGAAGCTTTCGCAGACCCCAGCTGGGCCTCTCATTACCAAGATAGGTCTATCAGTGACCTATTACCCCGAGCAGAATCATATATGTTAGATCTACTAATGATCTCAACCCTAGCTGGGATTTTCTTTCAAAGCAGATCAATCATAAATCTTCACAGCAACGGGATCCGGATCCCGAATCGGAATCTTTGCATAATCATAGCATTCGCATCATATTTCCCCCCAGAGCGTAGCATTCCGTCCAATACGGAGCATTACGGCAAAAGTCAAGCATATTGCATAATCATAAGCCATGTTTTGAATCAAACACATGTTTATACCAACATTTCGTCCAATACGGAGCATTACGGCAAAAGACCCATGGTTACAACAGAAAGCCAAAGCATCCCCTTTGCACTCACTAATACGCATATACACTCCTTCTGATACTCGTCTGAGTCGTATCACTCCCCTGCAGATATAAACCACAAACGGATATCTACACAGTCTTTGGACACTCGTCCGTGTCACCATCCCCTAGCATGGATGCCTAAACACATATTGTAAATCAAACACTTGTTTATAATACACTTCTTCTGACACTCGTCTGTGTCATCTTATCCCCACAGAGCGTCAGAATATCTCTTACATTTATAAGTTCACAACTTATACACTTCCTCTTATGATACTCACCTGTATCATGCTCTCCCCAGCAAGTTGAACACTCGTTTGTGTCTCACTCATACATACTTTACTCATACAGATACTCGTCCGTATCTTGTATACACCACTTATCTTCCCCAGATTCGACACTCGTCTGTGTTCTTTGTTAACCAGTTGATACTCGTCCGTACCATCATCTCTGAACATGCATCAGTGTTTGTTTCTATCGATACTCGTCCGTATCGTAGTCTTAAGGATGCTCGTCCGCATCTTTAATCTATACACTGTGTCAAACACTTATACCCTTTCTTTCTTGAATTTAGACACTCGTCTGTGTCTACCCTTCCTCAGAAGAGTCCCCAGCAAATCCCAATAATTTATCTTCTTTCTATCTGACATTCGTCCTATATCATGATATTTCCGGCAGCCGTACCATGCCAGGTGATCGTCCTTCACCTTTTGATGTTCGTCCTCCATCATTCCCTCAGTGGAGTCTCCATTATTGGACCCTTTCCTATCCGACATTCGTCCTATGTCGTGATATTTTAGCAGCCGTACCCTGCTAGGTGATCGACCTTCACCTCTTGATGATCGTCCTTCATTATTTTATCCGATGGCTGTCCCCGTCGTTGATCTTGTTATCTGACATTCGTCCTATGTCATGATAAACCCCGAGAGCAGCCGTACCCTGCTAGGTGATCGTCCTTCACCTCTTGATGATCGTCCTTCATCATGCTTATCCGATGGCCGTCCCCATCGTCGACCTTTTTTCTATCCGACATTCGTCCTATGTCGTGATACTTTCGGCAACCGTACCTTGCCGGGTGATCGTCCTTCACCTTGGATGACCGTCCCTCATCCTTATCCCCAACAGAGCAGCCGTCCCCTGCTAGGTGATCGTCCTTCACCTTTGATGATCGTACCTCATCGTTTATCATGCTCTGAACCTGATGGCAGTCCCCCATCATTGACTTTACCTTCAATCCCCAGAGAATCTTGTTTCTTTACCTGATGGTCGTCCCCGTCATGATCCCTCTATTTTCCCCAGCATGTCGGTCGTCCCCGTCATTACTTTATCCCCAACAGTCATCCTCTGCTCGACGGTCGTCCTCCGTCGCCCACACTTTATAGTCATACTTTACTTCCTTTTACAATCTATATCCATTTTCTTCTTCATAATCAGTGAGCGCAAATTTTGGACTGTCTTTGGTATTCAACCACAAGTTATCTTGTTTACCTGTTAAGCCGTCGCTTACATCCTACACAGCTAACTCATGTTTGAATAGGGACAGCTGTAAACACCCCAAATTTTCCCTCACTCATTTCACCATGGCTTGTGATTCTTTTCATTTGCATAAATTCAATCATATCATCTCATATTGCATTTTTGCTTCACTGCATTGGTTCTAAGTCATCTGCATCTAGGGTTTGTGATCTGAGCAATCCCTGAGCTATCTTAGCAACTCCAAAGGTCTTAAATCATCTCAAGAGTGTCCATGTATGTTCAAATATCATATTGTATCCTCCCAAGTTTAAGAAAGTCAGAAGATCACAAGAACTGAGAAAGGCATGGAAGCAGAGCCAAGCTTAACTACACAGATGACCTAAAATTAGGGTTTTGGTTTCAGAGGCCATAACTACAAATTTTTTGGTCATTCTTGTTTCTATTGGTCTCTATATGTTATAAGGATCATACATACCAATTTTCATGAGGAAATTCAATGGGGAAGGCATCTGATCAATAGATGACTTCTTGAAATAACCAGTGCAAAATCAGGGCATCTGAGGCCCTCAATCATCCAACCAAAGGGTATTTTCCATCATTTTGAGTGTATATGATCATAAAAGAGTTTGGAAGTTCACAAAATTGAAGAATTTCAAGCCATTTGCAAAGTTGCCATTTTGGGAAAGTGACTTGTAATGCAAACTTGCCATTTTGGGAAAGTTTTTCAACCTCCTCTTTTTGATTCAAAAGTGCTTCAAATGAAAATTTCTTGGTCATGAAAGTTGTAGATTGGATCATTCCCTTTTCAAAAAGTACAAGAACTTGATCTAATTCATCATAAAACTCAAGTTATGGCTTTGCAAAGTTGGGAAAAATCACTAAATTTCACTTATGTACCAAAGAGGGAAACTTGCAAAAACTCATACCAAGCCAATTTGTGACCTCAAAGTGACTTCTAAACATTACACAAACATCATACATGACCTATAATTCAGAATTGCCCAAAGAATTCTCAAGTTTCATGCCTTGATCATCAAGTATTTCAAAAGGGGCCAAAACCTTCACAAATTGCAAAATGCCCCAAATCTTGATATCCACTTGTGCTAGCTACAAAATATGAATTCCATGGACCTCCCTAAAGCCAGCTGCGCAGGACATGCCCTTGTACTTGGCCTGCCATGAGCCCATACCTCCAAGGACAACTTTGTTGACTTTATGCAAATTGAGCCATACCAATCAAACTGCTCCACAACAACTCTCTGCCTAATCAGAACATGTTATGTGGACCTCAATCAAGCCATTTCACACAACAACACAAGCTGAATCCTCCCACAACTCAGCATTCACCAAAACTCCCCTCTTTGCATTTTTCTTCGAAACTGATCATACAAGCCACAAACATCAAAACAAATTCCATAGAACAACTCACCATGATCTACTGATCATTTCCCACCCCTTGAAACAACCTGAAACACTCCAAATCAAAAACATGATTCTGGCCCCTCCTTGAACTGAACTTCAGCAAACTTCCAAAGGAGCCCACAAAAGCTTCATCCAAGCATCCCAGAAACAAGAGGGAGTCAAAAGAAGGAGAAAAGCACAAATGAAAGGTCCAGACAGTGCCATTTTTGAAAGCTCCATTTCAGGTAACATCAAGAACAAATTTTCCAGAAATGATTTTTTAAGTTCTTAGATTGTTCTCCATGCTTCACTGATCACACTGCACCTTTTGGTTTTGAAAATGATTGAGTTTTAATCATGTATGAAGCTTCTGAATTTTCTGAACAATTTTCCGTTTTGCTTCGAATCTGTGTGTTCATGTGAAATAAATGTTGTTTGATGGCTGAATCTTGTTTAGAATAGGGTGGAGATCATTTTTGGAGAGTTTAGTGGTTTAATTTTACGATTTGAGTGAGTTAGCAAGAGAGGCTGGCCGGAGAAGATGACTGGAACACTGTTCCGGTCACCTGAGAGTGGTTAGGGCACAACTAGGGCTAATTACGTGATTAGGCTGAGTTTAAATTTGAGCCCTTTGATCTGGGCTTCCCGCGCGTGTTGAATGGTCAGGATTAGCTCATTAGCCCTAATCTCATTTAATTAGGATTAATCAAAATTAATTAACTTCAAAAACTCAGTTTGAATGTGGACCATAAGATAAGGCACCAGCCAATTCCCGCGTCCCCAGTTTAAATCCTGGCCTTAGGATCTGCATACTTCTCATTTAATTATTTTTATTTCATTTTTCTTGCCATTTAATTTGTGCATTTTATTTAAAATAGCAAAGCACTTTCAAAAATTTTCATTTGCTTCTGATTTTGAATTTTGCATCTCATGTTGTACATAAACCCTAATTTTTGCCTTCATTTGCATTCATCCTTCATATGATTGCATACATGAACTTGCCATAACTTTTTGAACATCCAAATGACATATGAGACATCTTAGGACATATTAGAATCATGTTTGATCATTGCATCACCCATTTTCCATGCTTTTTCTTTCATTTGATGTCATATGCATCCATGAACTTTCATGCCTCCTTTCATGTCTCATTTACATCTTCATTGCTTGTATGATCATCCACATCTCATGACATCCATTTGCATAATCTCTTAGCATCATTTACATCTTGATCATGCTTCTGGTTTTGATTTGCATCATTGCATCTTTCTCATTTTCATTTCATTTCTTGTTGCTAACTTTTCAGGTGGTAAGTGTTTGAGAAGTGAATTTTCCTTCACTTCTCATAATCTCTTCTCATCTCTCTTATGCATCATTGCTGCATTTTATCTTTGTATTAGAGTGAGCTTGCTCATTCATGTTCCCTCCCCACTTTCTTTCTCCAAGCAACTTATCTTCTTAAGTGAAGTAAGTTATCTTGCCTCTTTCTGCTTCTCCTCCTTTCATCCTGCTTCTTCCTTGGTGGCTTTTCTTGAAGATCTTCTTGCAAGCCTCATAAACCCTAGGAACACCTAAGCATGATCATAATTAGGGTTTGATTAGTCCCCCATTTTTTTTACCTTTGTGTCATCTTTGAGTCTTCTCTTCTCATCTCATAATCAAGGACTAAACCCTTAAGGTTGTAAGACTTTGTGATTAGGGTTATGCCTGCATCCTTCTATTAGGATGGAGTGTATAACTTTAATCCTAAGTGTTAAACCCTTAATATGTTTAAATCCTTTAATCAATCCACCTAATAATCACTAAGATATCAAGCTTGTAACTTGGGCCTTGCATTAGGGTTCTAATTCTTCCATTACTGGTTAAGAAGGACTAACCCTAGTGTTAATGGACAAGTCCCTCTCAAGTTGTCTTACAAACCATAAAATCCATTTCTTAATCTTACCATTAACTAAAATCCACTTTAATAAAGGCGTTGTTTTGTCATGAGGTTAATCCCTAATCATGGATTAAGTCGAGGAGCCTTTCTCAACTTAAATGTTCTCATCTATTATCCTTCTATTAGGATGGTGTAATGAGCTCATTAAGTCCTTGATTATGGCTTAAACTCATTACTTAACACTAAACAAAAATACCAAAAACATCTAAATAAATGCAAGTAGGTTAATGATCTTAATCCTACATGTAAACACCCCAAATTTTCCCTCACCCATTCACACCATGGCTTGTGATCATCCTCATATGCATAAACACAATCATATCATCTCACATTTCATTTTTGATTCACTGGATAGTCTCTAAGGCATCTGCACCTAGGGTTTGTGATCTGAGCAGTCCCAATGCTTCTTGAGCCATTCCAAAGGCCACCAATCAACTCAAAGAGGTCCATGTGTGTTCTTGTATCATGTTACATCCTCACAAAGTCCAAAATGCAGAGGAATCACAAGAACTAGGGTTTGAGTGGATGCAGAGCCAGGATGAACTGCACAGTTGACTGAAAATTAGGGTTTTGGTTTCAGAGGCCATAACTCCAAATTTTTTGGTCATTCTTGTTTCCATTGGTCTCTATATGGTATAGGGAGTATGCATATCAATTTTCATGAAGAAATTCCATGGGGAAGTCATCTGATCAAGAGTTGACTTTTCAGACAAGTCAGTGCAAAATCAGGGCATCTGAGGCCCCCAATGACCCAACCAATGGGTGATCTTCATCATTTTGAGTGTATATGATCTTTATTTGATCATGGAAGAAGGTTGAAGTTCATAAAAATCAAGAATTTGGGGTTTTTGCAAATGTTGACTTTTTGGGCATAGTTGACTTTTCAAGAATGCACCATTTTAGGTCAATTTTCAAGCCTTGATTCATGATCCAAAAAGGCTTCAAATGGAAAAACTTTGGTCATGAAAGTTGTAGATCTCATCTTTCCCTTTTCAAAAAGTACAAGAACATGATCAAATTCTTCTTGGATCAAAAGTTATGACCATACAAAGTTGCCAAAAATCACTTATTTTCAAGATGTGCACTAAGTGGAAATTTTGCAAAACCTTGAATCAATGCATTAAGTGACCTCTAGTTCATCTCAAACCAGCATGTAAGCATTCTCTAAGTTACAAAAATCAGATTTGAACTAAGTTTGCCCAAGGTTTCATGTTTGGTTATGCAAAGGATCACATGTGAAACATAAGCCAACCAACTTGCAAAACACTCATGATCACTTCTTACAACTTGTGAACTTGGATGCTGACCTTGCTGGCTCACTCACCTCCCCCATGCTGCGCAGCCCCTAGGCCTTGTACCAAGCTAGCACTTCACCATGCTTGTCTTACACAATTTTTGACTTTTTGCAAAAGGTAACTTACCAATCAAAAAAGCACAAGTCACATCAACTGACCAATGAGAGAGAGTTATGTGGACAATTTGCAAGCTAAACATAACAAGAACAAAGGCTGAAACACAACCATTCACAACTTACACAAAAACCTCCCATTTTGCAACTTGCTTCGAATCCCTTCACACAGCAAGCAAACACTTCAACCACCTTCATCATTCAACTCAGCACACTTCATAGATCAAAAACCACCCAAAGCCCAAGCCTGAAACAGCCAGAAACTCTCACTGCCATCTCTCACCTCAGTTTGCAGTTTCACTTGAAACTATCACCATAGCTCACAAACACACAAACAAACACCATAGACCTTCTCCATTCATCCTCAGGATCACAAACAATCACTCACCATGACCTGAGAGTGCCTGAAACTCCATCACCATTGTTGAGCAAGCTTGAGCAGAAGCTGTCGAATCTCCCTATCCAGCCAGCATAAATTGTTTTTGAGCATTCAAACACATTTGGGGGATCAAGTAGAGCAGCTTGCATCAAAGGAAGTGGCCAGAAAGTTCCTAAACTGAAAGCTCCAAATCTCAGGTAGCTCGAAATTAATTTTTCCAGAAATGATTTTTTATGTTACAAACTTGTTCCTCATGATGCACTGATCATTCTGGTACCTTTAGTTTTTGAAATGGTTTCGTTTTGAGCATTTAATTTGTGTTTGAAGCTCACGAACCCTAGAAATTGTTTGCTTCGATTCAGTTGATTTAGAGAAAATAAATTTGTTTTAGGTTAGGGGTTTGGTTCGTGAGGATGAGAGGAGCATTTCCCTGGTCTTAGATTTCATTTTGGTTACGTTTTGAGGAAGTTGGGTGATTCTCAGGTGAGAGTTGGCCGGAGAAGACGACCGGAAGTCTTCTCCGGCCACCTGAATGTGATTAGGGCATAATCCCAGTCATTAATGTTAGTTTGAATGTGAGCCCTCAGATGCGTTGACATTGTTGACTTCCCTCCCTTTTGGATGGCCCAGATCCCTTCATTAACCCTAATCCACGTGTTAAATTTTAATTAATTGTAATTAGCTCAGATGCAACCTGGACCCTTAGATCACGCGCCAGTCAACCAGTTCAAATCCTGGGCGCATCCTGGCCCTCCATCCCTCTGACTTTTTATTTTATTTGTTTTAATTCATTTTTATTTCAATTAACTTGCACATTTAATTTAAAATAGCAAAAAATCCTTAAAAATTATGAAACTTTTTCTTTAAAGTTTTATTAATTTTTAAGACCCAAAAATATTTTTATTTTTATTTTTATCATTAAAAAGGTATTTTTAAATATTTAAAAGATTATTTTTAATTGATTAATGGGAATTAATTAATTAAAAATACTTTTAGGTATTTAAAAATTTCAAAAAAATTCATGAAATGTTCTAAGACATTTAGAAACATTGTCCAACCTTCAAACCAAATTTCTTTTTTGATCTTGATGCATTTTAAGAATTTTTCATGGAATTAAATCATATTTTGTGCATTATTTTGATCATATGTTTGAAAATTCATTTCTGCCTATTGGTGAAGGTTGAGACATTGATTCTTCTTGCATTGTTTTCCATTTAGCATATACTTTCAAGGGTAAAAAGGCCATGATTTGATCTTGCATTTTCTAATTGATTGGCATTTGTTTTGTTAAGAACCCTAAAAAACCCTATTAACTTGTAAAAAATCATATCTTGAGTTTGATTGAGAGTTGAGAGCTCCCCTTTGGGCAGTGGTTTATTATAGGTCTAGGGTTTCCTTGGGTATCATTTTCCATTTTTGCTTTAGGGCTTTGCTTCTGTTTTTGGTTTTGGTTTGATGTTTGTTTCATGAACCCTAATTTGGACTTTCATTTGCATCCCTCTTGCACTTCCTTGCATAACATGATGTGTCTTTGCATTTTGTGCATGTTTATGATCCATTTGACATCATAAGACATGTAGGAAACATGTTTGATCATTGCATCTCATATTTGCCATGTCATCTGTCTGGTGTGCTTCATAACATTTCATGTTCATTCATGCTCCTTAACTTGCATCATTTGCATTCATAACCTTGTATGAACATCCCCATTGTCTTGCCTCATGTTTGCAGCACCTCATAACATCATAATCATCATCAACATGCTTCTGGTTTTGCTTAGCATCATATCATTTCATCTCATCTTGCATTGCATTGCATTTTCTTTCTAACATTGCAGGTGGTAAGTAAACTTGAGAAGTGGATTTGCCTTCACTTCTCATACCTTTTCTTTTCATCTCTCTTGCATCCATTGCTGCATTCTTATTTGTGTTTGAGTTTGAGCTTGCTCATTCTTCTCCTCCCCACTTTCCTTCTTCAAGTGACTTGACTTCTTGAATGAAGCAAGTCATTTTGCTTCTCTTGATCCTGTTCATCTGCTTCCTGGTGGCTCCTTTGAAGATTGTTCTTGAAAACCTCACAAACCTTAGGATCATCCAAGCATGACAATGAATTAGGGTTTTGATTAGTCCCCCCATAGTTTTACCTTTGTGTCTCTCTTTGAGTCTCCTCTTCTCACCTTATAATCAGGGACTAAACCCTAAAGGCTTTAATACTTTGTGATTAAGCTTATGCCTGCATCCTTCTCTTAGGATGAAGTGTATAACTTTAATCCTAAGTATTAAACCCTTAAGGTGTTTAAATCTCTTAATCAATTCATCTAATAAATATCAAGACATTACACTTGAAACTTGGGCCTTGCATTAGGGTTCTAATTCTTCCTTAAGTGGTCAAGAAGGACTAACCCTAGTGTTAATGGACAAGTCCCCCTCAAGTTGTCTTACAAACCATAAAAAACACTTCATCATCATACCATTAAATAAAATCCTCTTAATCAAAGGCTTGTTTTGTCATGGGTTTAATCCCTAATCATGGATTAAGTTGAGGAGTTTTTCTCAACTTAAACATTCTCATCTATTATCCTTCTTTTAGGATGGTGTAATGAGTCTGTTTAATCCTTGATTATGGCTTAACCTCATTACTCAACACTAAACAAAAACACCAAAAACATCTAAATAATCACAAGTAGGTTAATGATCTTAATCCTACACCAAAGGTGATTAAGTGTGAGAATCTGACTTCACACTTAAGGTATTCTCATTACCCCTAATCAGAGGGAAGATGTGATGAGTTTACTAACCCATTGGTTTAGACTTAAGCTCATTATCCTATGACAAACTTCAAAAAGCAATAAAAGACTGAAAACTCAAAAAACAAACAATAATCGTCTCCTTCGGGATTCTTTTCTCATCACCTTCACTCACAATCGAGAACTTGCTTCTTCCGTCTAATGCAAGACAGTTAGCACCTGAGCCAGACAGGTCATACACTTGAGCATTGACAAGCAAGCAGTTCATCAAGTCAATTCACCTTTCAGTCTCTTTGGGTCGAACTACGGTGTTCTGACTTCCTCATTGCACGAGAGGATACGTAGGCATAACTTAACAGTTATCGAACAAAAGTCTCTGTATATTCCCCCTCCTTCCAGCATCATTTTGTAAGCCTCATTACCATGAGCATTTCACTCTTTTCCTTACACTGACACTGTACATTTATACACTTCACACTTTACACTGACACCTGTACATATTGCTTTCAGCTCTTTACACACAGATTGCACTGGCACTACCCCTTTAAAACACAATTTTTTTAAGCGTGGATCCCGTCGAGTACGACGGACAATCTGGGTGCTAATACCTTCCCAGGTTGTAACCAACCCCCTTTCTCAGTCTCTCTGGTTCGCAACCGTCTTATCCATATCTTTCTAGGTCTATGCAGCATTGCCTTTCCTCCGGGATAAAAATGCCTAGCTGGCGACTCTTTTCATCTCCAGTGAGTTCACGGCTGTGTGTTCTCGCTGTCCCCCTCGCCGACCGTTCGCGTCTGTACCTTCATATGACCCCGTGTCACTTGTCGGGAGCGACAGCTTGGCGACTCTGCTGGGGAACCTTATACTGCAACCAGGGCTTCTGGTTCTTTTTGTGGGTTCCTCCTAGCGCTTGTTTGATTTGTGTTTACTGGGGTGTTATGTGCTTATTTGTGCTTGTACTTATTTTTGTTTATTGCTTTATGTACAGTTGCTTTACTGCTTTCCTTATTGCATTTGTATATATCATACTGCTGCTGGCTGGATCTGGTTATTTGCTTTGGTGGGTGGGTGATTCATTGAGAGTTAAGGTCCTATACCTGGGACCTGAGTGACACCTAGGCTAGAGTGAATCATATTCTTTCCCATTCCATTTCGGTCTGGTGCGGGAATATGAAACACGGTTCAGATATGGGTTTCTCCTTGAGAACTCTGTGTTGCAGATTTCCTGCAATGCTAGGGCTATCTGGGAAGCCTACTAAGTCTGGATGACCCTTTAGTATTGACCTTCAGAAACTGAGGTGAATTAGAGGAGGAATTGTTATGGTTATTGTAAACACTGTACCTCCGGGTTAGAAGTGTTTACACTTCTCATAACTGATCCAAGTCTGAGGATCCTTGTTCTAGATCACCACCTGTGAAGGGGTTGGGCTGTTTACAGGTTTGCAGGTACCTTGACCTCAGAATACCCTGTTATTTTGACTCTGTTAAGAGTGCTCCATGTTGGACAGTTCTTGTGATTCTAAAACCCTGGACATGTGGCTCTTTATTTGAGTCCCCTACCCTGGTTACTGGATTTATAGACCTCCATCTGGAATTCTTGAACACATGGATCTATACCAAGGCAGTTAATCAGATCCAGCTCAGTCACAAACCCTTTGCATATCATCTGCATACATACTCATTGCATCATGTTAACATGTGCTTATTTGTGTTTCAGGGTATCCACATTCATCTGGTTTTGGTTTTGACCCCATCTGCAGTTTTGACCTGTTTCCACCAGCACTTGCTTCAGCTGCCAGCCATATACTTCAGTCACTTGCACCAGCCTATCAGTGGCTCACTCCTCAGCATCTTCATCAGCACTCATCCTACTCAGTCCTCAGCATCATGGCTCCAAAGAAAAGCAATATCACTTATCATTTCTTCCAACCAGACTTGTCAGACATCAGGAGGATCCAAACCCTGATCACTCCAGATCACATACCCTTGTTCAGGGAGAGTTATGGAGATATACTGGACATGGTTATGGATTTGGACCCTTCATAGAGGAGCCTCATCCACACTTGCATTCAGTTCTATGATCCCCCATTGAGATGTTTCACCTTTCAAGACTTTCAGTTGGGTCCTCTTTTAGAAGAATACTCATATTTGGTTGGCTTGCCCATCAAAAGAGAAATCCCCTTCAACCCTGAAATGGTCTTTCCTAGCAATGGAGAGATAGCAAAAGCTCTGCACCTGGAACTTGTATTGATTGAACAGCATATGACCTCTAAGGCTGGGATCCCTGGATTTCATCTGGACTTCCTGATTTCTCAAGCTAGTTTGAAAGCCTCCCTGAGAGAGTGGAAAGCTGTTTGTGCTTTGTTGGCCTTAAGTGTATATGGAGTTGTGTTGTTTACAGATGAGCCTCGTTTCATCAGCAAGAATGCAATCCACTTGTTCATCCTAAAGAACCCAGTGCCAACTTTACTAGGTGATCTCTATTACTCAGTCCATCAGAGAAATGAGAAGCAGAGGGGAAGACTAGTAAGGATTTGTGCTCCATTATTTCATGCTTGGCTTCTCAGACATCTACCCAGGACAGATGCATTTCTCAATCCTCATCAGCGAAGCAACTGGGCTAAGAGGCTCACTACTCTCACTTCAGCAGACATCAGATGGTGTACTCAGAGCACCAAGGGCAGAGATATAATCACCAGCTGTGGGCACTTTCCCAATGTGCCCTTAATAGGAGTTAAGGGAAGTATCAACTACAACCCTCTGCTGTTCAGAAGGCAATTGGGCTATGCACTGGTTCATACTCCTAGGGAACAAGACTTGGTTGAGACCCTCTACTGTGAGAACAAGATTAGTTTGGCTGTTGTTAGGCAGGCTGCCTGGGCCTGGGATAATGTTCAGACCAAGGGAATTACCATTCTGGGGAAGTGCAATAATGTGGCATCAGTCCAATATTATGAGTGGTCCCATGCTAGGGCCCAATTCTCTGGAATGCCCTTTACCATAGAAGACATGCCTGAGTCATCTTCTGCACCACCCCCTGCCACTATCAGTTTGGAGGAGTTTGAGAGCTTGAAGGAAAGAAATGAGAAGTTAACCCAAGCCTTGCAGAAGACCCTCCGGGAGAGGAGTGAAGGTGTGAGGGAGATTGAAAGATTGGAGAAATTGAGGGTAGAACACTTGACTAAGATTGAGAAGTCTGGAGATTATATCAACAAGTCTAAAGCTGGTGAGCAGATTCTGAAGAATGCTTGTAAAAAAGCCCAGTGTCAGAGAGCAAGAACAGACTTGTATTTGAAAGAGAGTCAGGCCAGGTGGGTCCGAATCACTGAGGCCCGTACTCTAGAAGACAAGAGAGTTCAGGACAAGATGGAGCAGATGGAAAAAGCCCTGGCAGCAGCCCAGGAGGAGATATCAGAGCTGAAAATCAAAGCAGGATTGAAGAGGTCAAAGGACCAAAGTCAGAGCAGGAAGTTGACTGCAGCAGTTGCAACAAGGAACCTTCTCATCAGAAGTCTCACGGAGCATCCGGCTGATCCTGTGACCGAAGCACTTCTCAAGGAAGTTCGTGAGGATGAGTTTGGCCTTGGAGTTTGATCATTTACTTGTTGTTGTTCCTTTTCCATGTACTTTTGTTTTTTGTGATGTATTTTGACCCCTTTGAGGGCTTGTGTTGTAAAATGAACAAATTGTATTATTTCTTTTTTGTAATATATTTGTGTTAGTTTCCATCTGGGTTACTTCGAAAGCAACTTCAACAGCATCATCTTCAAGGGTCTGGAAGGGTCAAAACCGAAGGCCAAACCGGATACCTTGAGAGCAAATAAGCATAACTGCATTGCATGCTAACCCTTTTGTTTGTTTTGTAGGTTTTTGTTTTGATTATTGCTAACCTCTGTTGTGAATCTCAGGAATTATTGCTCGCCGCCGGGTATTTCCCCTCAACAGGCCACACAGGTATCCAACTAGAAACAACCTTCCGGGAATTCAGATGGATCAGATGCAACAAGACCTTACGGAGGTCAGAAACCAGATGGCAAACGAAAGGTTAGAGATGAGAACCCAGATAACACAGTTCATGGAAGTGATGAACAACTTAGCTCAAAGCCAGGAGAGGCTCAGGGCTTTGGTGGAAGGGAGGAATCAAGATGAACCTCATGTGGGGACTGCAGGCACAAGTAATAATGAAAGGGTGCAACCACATGTTAACCCCCCTGTGTTTGGTCCACATCTACATCCTGAGACCAATATTCCTGTAAACATTCAAGGAACAGCCACAGCAGCCAGAGTACTTCAAGAAGATCCTCAGGAGGACCAATTTACAGTCATGGGTGCTGGAGAGGAAACTTATGATAGGAGATTTGAAGAAATAGCTGAGAAGTTAAGGTCCTTAGAATCTCAAAATTCTTTGGGTTTTGACGTGATGGATATGGGCTTAGTAGACGGGGTCAGGATCCCCCATAAGTTCAAACCTCCTTGTTTCGAAAAGTATAATGGGACTTCATGCCCCCGGACTCATCTACAATCATTTCTGGGAAGGCTGAAGGCCTATACAATGGATGAGAAACTTTGGATGTTCTACTTTGAAGATAGCTTGACTGGAGCATCAAGGGAATGGTATTCCCATCTGACAAGAGCAACTATAAGATGCTGGAAGGACCTGGCAGAAGCCTTCATCAGACAGTATCAGTATAATCTAGATATGGCACCCAACAGGACCCTCCTAATGGGAATGTCACAGTCTTCGA
Source organism: Lathyrus aphaca (assembly GCA_963966055.1). Taxonomy (NCBI): domain Eukaryota; kingdom Viridiplantae; phylum Streptophyta; class Magnoliopsida; order Fabales; family Fabaceae; genus Lathyrus; species Lathyrus aphaca. Next base: position 343,983,149 of record OZ014521.1, read on the forward strand.
GGGAGAGTTTCCGAGAGTATGCCCAAAGATGGAGACAGCTTGCTGCTGCTGTCCAGCCACCTATGTCTGAAAGAGAAATGGCTGATATGTTCATGAATACCCTTCAGGGAACCTATATTGATAGGCTAGCTGCCTTCTCCTCCACCAGCTTTGTAGATGTTGTCATAGCCGGGGAGAGAATTGAAAGCCTGTTGAAAATGGGTAAAATTTCTGATAATGGTGCTAGTTCGTCCAGTGGTACAAGAAAGCCTTTTGCAGGCCCGAGAAGAACTGGCGAGACCAATGCCATTCACACCAACAGGGGTAGGCCCCAATATGCTCAAAGGTCAATAGCAGCAGTCACTATCCCTGCTCCAGCTCATCCTCAGCCAGTCTATCAACCTCCTCAACAAAACTTCCAACAACAACCTCAGTATCAGCAGAATCAGTATCCTCCAAGGAACTTCAACAACAACTCCAACAACAACAATCAACAAAGGCCATTCCAACAAAGACCATCCCAAGCTAACCGAGTGATCGACCCGATCCCAATGCCGTATGCTGCCTTGCTGCCACAACTTCTGAAACTCAACCTGGTTGAGCTAAGAACGTTGGCACCTCCGGATCCCAACAGTCTACCAAGGAACTACGACTCCAATGCTAGGTGTGCTTTTCACTCGAACGCACCTGGTCACAGTACAGAAAAATGCAGAGCTCTGCATATGAAGGTACAAGACTTGGTAGACTCCAAGGCTCTGAATTTTGCACCTCCGCCCAATGTCAATAAAAACCCAATGCCAAATCATGGTGGTCCCCGAATTAACGCTATTGAAGAAGACCAACCGTCTTATTTAATAACAAGTGTGGATCAAATCCGGACGCCATTGGTGGAAATCAAAGCTCAACTCCGTGAAAACCAAATATTTCCGGGATGTGAACTAGGGTGTCCCTATTGCAATATTTCATGGAATGGGTGCAAGGACCTGAGGAACGGCATTGACAGCCTTATTCAGAGCGGCTTGCTACAGATCACTACATCATTTCCGACAAATCCGGCAACTTCATTAACAACGGTTTCAGACCCTCCTACAAATGCAACAACTATTGTTCCCGACAATTCATCAGCACCATCAACAAGTACTTCACCTGTCCTTCCAAATGATCAGTTTTCAACAGTTTCTCCTGCTACAACTTCAGCTTCATTCCATTTCGACTCTCCATCAACAACAACAACAGTCCTTCCAACAGTACCTCCTACAACTCCAGCAAACAATCATGAAGATGTCTCTACTGTTACCATATTCTACGATCCAGAAAATAACTCCGCCTACCATTCAGAAGGTGCTGCTCCCACCAGAGCACCAGTCACAATCTTTTATGATCCACAAACAATAACAGTCCCTTCAGCAGCAGCAATCAGTCCAGTTACCGTCACGGTACCTGGACCTGTACCATATGAAAGCAATAGGGCCATCCCTTGGCACTATGGCTCTGACTTGTATTGCGAAGGAAAAAGAATCACTCTTGAAACATCAACACCTGCACCACAAATTGATAATGTGGGCGGAGGCGGAGGCTTCACCCGAAGCGGACGTCTCTTCGCCCCACAAATTCAAAAGCCTACAGCCGAAGCAGAAGCTGCTACTAAAGCAAAAGGAAAGAGCCCTGTGCAAGAAGATCAAGCTGCCAAAGAAGCCCTGAAGACTCCATTTGATCAGGAAGTTGATGAGTTTATGCGGATCATCAAAAAGAGTGATTATAAAATTGTGGATCAGCTTCACCAGACGCCATCCAAAATCTCTATCCTCTCACTGCTTATGTGCTCCGAAGCCCATCGGAATGCACTACTGAAAGTACTGCACGCAGCTTACGTGCCCGAGGAGATTACTGTCAACCAATTGGAAACCGTTGTTGGAAATGTTACTGCTAGCAATGGGCTAGGGTTTACCAATTCTGACTTGACAGCGGATGGCCGTAACCACAACAAAGCCTTGCACATAACCATGGAATGCAAAGGAGCTGTCCTTTCTCATGTGCTGGTGGACACAGGCTCTTCCCTGAATGTCTTACCAAAGAAGGCTCTGGTGAAGCTTGAATATGATGGATTGGCATTGAGACCCAGCAACCTGGTAGTAAGAGCCTTTGATGGTTCTAAGAGATCGGTTCTGGGAGAGATTGAGCTGCCTGTGACAATTGGCCCACAGACCTTTAAAACTATCTTTTATGTGATGGACATTCAGCCCGCCTACAGCTGTTTGTTGGGTAGACCCTGGATTCACGCCGCCGGCGCAATAACGTCTACCCTTCACCAAAAGTTAAAATTTGAGTGGGAAGGCCAAGTTGTCACAATCTGTGGAGAGGAGGACATTTTTGTTAGCCACCTGGCAACCTACAAGTACATTGAAATGGATGGAGAGATCCATGAAACAATGAGCCAGGGGTTTGAAGCGTTGAATGTGAATGAAGCATCTGCTGTATCTGGTACTCCAATGTCATCTTACCAACAAGCCCGGAAGGTTGTTGAAGAAGGAACTGCCCTAGGCTGGGGCAAGGTTTTAGCTGTGGAGGAGAAGAAGGACAAGTTTGGGTTGGGTTACAGACCAACTCAACATCAAGCAAAGGCTGCTGCAGAGCCTGGTTTTGTCAGTGGGGGGATGCTTACCCCTGATGCTATCAACTGTCTGGAAGACGAGCTGGAAGAGGAGCGCAATCTGGAGAATTGGATTCGTCCGAAGATCCCGGGGAGCAGTGTCTCGAACTGGTCTTCCCAGGAAATTATAAGAGTTACTCATGCAGAGTAATTATTATTTCCTGTATTTTTTTATAGCATGCATCAAAGTCTTGCATCTTGCCCAAGATGACAAGACTCATTTTGTAACCAGGGCCATCTGTACTTTTGTGCAAACAAGATTAAATTAATGAAATATCAGACATCTTTTTGCGAACGAGTCTTTTTCTTTTATGCTCACTGTTTTTCCATTTTTCTTTTTGTACAAAAATAAATGGCGGTGTTTTCAAAATGATAACTTCATTTCACTTTTTTTCTAAAGCAAGATTAAAATCAATCACTAAAATGAACAAACTTAACCCTTGCAGAGAGTGCCTTCCTGACAGCACCGACAACAGCACGGTTATGACATCGTATGACTTTGACAATCCAATCAATCAAGCTGATGAAGGGGTTGATGAAGAATATGAGCTTCCTGAAGAGCTAGCCAGGTTGTTGAGACAGGAGGAAAAGGTTATTACTCCTCATCGGGAGGAGATTGAAGTGATTAATCTTGGTACAGACGAAGACGTGAAAGAAGTCAAAATCGGGGCCTGCCTGCAAGACTCAGTGAAGAGACAGTTGATAGATCTGCTTCAAGAGTATGTTGATGTGTTTGCTTGGTCGTATCAAGATATGCCAGGGTTGGATACCGATATAGTTGTGCACAAGCTGCCTCTGAGGGAAGAATGCCCACCAGTGAAACAGAAGCTGCGCCGAACTCGCCCAGACATGGCTATGAAAATCAAGGAAGAGGTACAAAAGCAATGGGACGCCGGGTTCCTTGCTGTGACTAGCTATCCGCCGTGGGTTGCTAACATAGTACCTGTGCCTAAGAAGGACGGCAAAGTAAGAATGTGTGTTGACTACCGGGATCTGAACAGAGCCAGCCCGAAAGATGACTTCCCTTTACCTCACATTGATGTATTGGTTGATAATACGGCTCAGTTCTCGGTATTCTCCTTCATGGATGGATTTTCAGGATATAATCAGATCAAGATGTCACCTGAAGACATGGAGAAGACAACATTCATTACACCTTGGGGCACGTTCTGTTACAAAGTGATGCCATTCGGACTGAAGAATGCTGGGGCCACGTATCAACGGGCCATGGTGACATTATTCCACGATATGATCCACAAGGAAATAGAATGTTATGTGGATGATATGATCGCCAAGTCCCTTACAGAGGAAGGCCACCTGGTGAATCTGCTCAAATTATTCAAGCGTCTGAGGAAGTACCAATTGAAGCTGAACCCCAACAAATGCACATTCGGGGTGCGATCCGGTAAGCTGCTGGGCTTTATTGTAAGCGAGAAAGGGATTGAAGTGGACCCTGATAAAGTCAAAGCTATTCAAGAGATGCCTGCACCGAAAACTGAGAAAGAAGTTCGAGGGTTCTTAGGTCGATTGAACTACATCTCGCGGTTCATATCTCACCTCACAGCAACCTGTGAACCCTTGTTCAAGCTGTTAAGAAAAGAACAAACGGTCAGGTGGAACGAAGATTGCCAGAAGGCTTTTGACAAGATCAAGGAATATCTGCAAGAACCTCCAATCCTCATGCCTCCAGTTGAAGGAAGACCTCTGATTATGTACTTGACAGTATTAGAAGAGTCAATGGGGTGTGTGTTGGGCCAGCATGACGAGTCTGGTCGAAAAGAGTATGCAATATACTACCTAAGCAAAAAGTTTACCGACTGTGAACAGCGTTATTCACTGCTCGAGAAAACTTGCTGTGCTTTAGCGTGGGCTGCTCGCCGACTGAGACAGTATATGTTGACCCACACTACCTTATTAATCTCAAAAATGGATCCAGTCAAGTACATATTTGAGAAGCCAGCTCTTACCGGACGGGTTGCAAGATGGCAGATGATTCTCACAGAATACGACATACAGTACACATCTCAGAAAGCCATCAAGGGCAGTGTACTATCTGAATATCTTGCTGAGCAACCCATTAATGACTACCAGCCTATGAGGTTTGACTTCCCTGATGAAGACATCATGTTCATTAAAGCAAAAGATCACGAAGAGCCTATTCACACTGAAGGGCCTGACCCGGAGGAAGAATGGACTATGATGTTTGATGGGGCTGTTAACATGAATGGCCGTGGTGTTGGTGCAGTACTCATTACACCCAAAGGAGTTCACATGCCTTTCTCGGCAAAACTCACTTTCAACTGCACTAACAACGAAGCTGAATACGAAGCTTGCATTATGGGTCTTGAGGAAGCCATTGACCTCAGGATCAAGACATTGACCGTATTCGGAGATTCGGCTTTGGTAATCAATCAGACCAATGGAAAATGGTACACCCACCAAGATCATCTGATACCTTACAGGGATTATACGAGAAGGTTACTGACTTTCTTCACAACAGTCAAGCTTGAGTATATCCCTCGAGACGAGAATCAGTTTGCAGATGCTCTTGCTACCATTTCATCCATGATCAAAGTTCAAGCTGCTAACTTTGTACCTCAGATTTCAGTATCTAGACTTGACAGACCAGCATATGTATTCGCAGCGGATGTTGTAAAAGATGATAAGCCTTGGTTCCATGACATTAAGTGCTTCTTGGAGGATCAAACATACCCACCTGGGGCATCTTCCAATGATAAGAAGACTTTGAGAAGGCTTGCTGGTAGTTTCTTCCTGAATGCTGATGGGTCTTTATACAAGAGGAACTTTGACATGGTACTCCTCAGATGTGTTGACAGGACGGAAGCAGACTTGCTGATGCATGAAGTGCACGAAGGATCTTTTGGTACCCATGCGGGAGGGCATGCCATGGCTAAGAAATTGCTAAGATCAGGCTATTACTGGATCACAATGGATGCAGACTGTTGTGCATACGCCAGAAAATGCCACAAATGCCAGATCTACGCAGATAAAGTGCATGTGCCTCCCAACCCTTTGAACATAATGTCTTCACCATGGCCCTTTGCTATGTGGGGCATTGACATGATTGGCAAAATCGAGCCAACTGCTTCAAACGGCCACAGATTCATCCTGGTCGCCATTGACTATTTCACCAAGTGGGTTGAAGCAGCCTCATATGCAAACGTCACGAGACAAGTGGTAGCCAGGTTTCTGAAAAGAGATATCATCTGTCGATATGGAGTGCCCGAGCGAATCATTACTGATAATGGTTCCAACTTGAACAACAAAATGATGGCAGAATTATGCCGGGACTTCAAGATCCAACATCACAATTCTTCTCCTTACAGGCCAAGGATGAATGGCGCTGTTGAGGCAGCGAATAAGAATATCAAGAAGATTGTGCAGAAGATGGTAATCACATACAAAGACTGGCATGAAATGCTACCATTTGCCTTACATGGGTACCGCACATCAATCAGGACATCCACTGGGGCAACACCGTATCAGCTTGTGTATGGTATGGAAGCAGTCCTACCAGTTGAAGTTGAGTTACCCTCGCTGCGGGTATTAATGGATGTCAAGCTGAGTGAAGCAGAATGGGTTCGGTCCCGATACGAGCAACTGAGTCTGATCGAAGAGAAGAGATTGGCTGCAATCTGCCATGGGCAGTTATATCAGAAGAGAATGAAGAGGGCTTTCGATCAGAAAGTCAGGCATCGAGAGTACCAAGTGGGAGATCTTGTGCTGAAAAGAATCCTCCCTCCTCATACAGACCACAGGGGCAAATGGACTCCAAATTACGAAGGACCATTCGTCGTCAAGAAAGTTTTCTCTGGTGGAGCACTGATGCTCAGCACCATGGATGGTGAAGATTTTCCATCCCCTGTGAATTCAGATGCAGTTAAAAAATACTTCGCATAAAATGACCCGCTGGACATAAAAACAGAATGTAAGTCCGGGCAAAAATAGGGCATCCCGGCGAGTCAAAAACATAATAAAAGACTCGGGCAAAAGTAAGGGAAAATAAACAAAAAATGTACACCCGCTGAGTTGAAAAGCCGCATTGGACAGCTCAGGCAAAAATGGGTATCCCGATGGATTGAAAACCCGAAAGGGCGATCCATGCAAAATAAGGGAATAAGCGAACAACTGCACTCTGAATTCGTCCGTATCACCTACAACTTGTTAAGCTTCAAAGGATCAAGCTCCAATCAGAATCAACTCTCTCCAGAAAGCAAGACGAGAAGAACGTCATTGTCATACGAGTCATAGCAGAAGAGGAAGCTCCCTCAAAGCGTCGTCAACACTGCCAGCATTTTGTTTCTCAATTTGTGACAATCTCCTCATTTCAGGAGATATGTTTCTTTGACTGTATCTTGCCAATTCAGGGCACATGAATTAATAAAATCAGATTTTTTCAGTCATGCTTCGTTTTCACATTTATGTTTTGCAAAGAGTTGTCTGATATCTCTAAAAACACAATCGCATAAGTACAGATGCCTTTCTCTAAAAATAAAAAACACATGCTTACAGGGAATGTGATTATCCTCGAAAGTACTTAACTCCTATGACGGAATCCAATAAGGGATACCTCGGGACCTTTTGTACGTTCCTTTGTCTTTGTAGGATTGCAGGTATCCAGAACGCAACCAGGGGCATGCAGGTTACGTCTCAGCAAGTAGGCGAATCATTATCAACTCGGTCTATCTTCCACATGGCACTGGAGGATGCCCATTTCCCCAGCGGAGCTGCCAAATCAGCATACACTCAAACTCAGCATCCGAGATGCTCTCCCCAGCTGAGTTGCTCCCCGTTGCTCTCCCCAGCTGAGTTGCCTCTCAATTCCCCAGTCGAACGGCCATTCTTCCTCAACAGAATACAGAAATCAGGGAATCATCTCCCCATAGAGCTTCAAGCCTCTATTCGGAAGAGCAACGCACGAAGAGATCACAACAGAGTGAAGAAAGCTTCTACAAACCCCAGCTGGGTCTCTCATTTACAAGGATATGCCAACCGGTGACATATATCCCCAAGCAGATACATCATCAGATCTACCAATGATCTCACCCCCAGCTGGGAGGTCCACTTCAAGCAGATCGACCAGAGATCTTCGCAGCAATGGGATCCGAATCCCGGATCTGTGCCCCTTTGCATAATCATGGCATCCGCATCATATTCACCCCCCAGAGCGTAGCATTCCGTCTAATACGGAGCATTACGGCAAAAATCAAATGCATAGCATAATCATAAGTCATGTTGTGAATTAAACGCTTGTGAATACAGATTACCTTCCCCGAGAATTCCCGCCAGAGTCCCAGCAAAAGCAGCTGCCCTCATAATCACAAACACCCGTATATACACCTTTTGGCACCCGTCCGTGTCATCTTTCCCCGCAGGTCGCCTGAATATACTCAACAAACAAATCACCCGTACTACAGATACATCCTGACACCCGTCCGTGTCATATCCCAGCAGAAAGCCAAAGAGGTCCTCTCTGCACTCACATATACCCATACATACACCCGTCCGTGTCATATCCCCAATGCAGTCGCCTAGACTTTGTATAGCAGATATTTGTTCATATTATACTGTTCTCTCTTGACACTCGTCCGTGTCACTCTCCCCGGCAGATAAACACTCATCCATACAAATCCAATACTCACTACTCATGGTACGCTTATACAGATACTCGTCCGTATCTTGTATACATCACCACTTATATCCCCACAGATTCGACAGTAGTCTTTGTTCTTTGTTGATACTTGTCCGTATCATCATCTCAGAGCATGTGTCAGTTTGTTTCTACATGATACTCGTCCGTATCATAGTCTTAAGGATGCTCGTCCGCATCTTTAATCTATACACAATACCAAACACTTATACCTTTTGTTTCTTGGATGTAAGCGCTCGTCCGTGTTTACTATCTCCCCAGTAGATTGCCAACAAATTTTCCTTTTTATCTAACACTCGTCCTGTGTTATGATACCTTTGAGAGCAGCCGTACCCTGCTGAGTGGTCGTCCTCCACTTCTTGATGGTCGTCCTCCATCATGCTCATCCGATGGCCGTCCCCATCGTTGTTTTTAGCAGCCGTCCCCTGCTAGGTGGTCGTCCTCCACCTTTTGATGATCGTCCTTCATCACTTTATCCAATGGCCGTCCCCATTGTTGATTTTGGTTATCTAACACTCGTCCTGTGTTATGATAAACCTCGAGAGCAGCCGTCCCCTGCTGAGTGGTCGTCCTCCACTTCTTGATGGTCGTCCTCCATCTTGCTCGTCCGATGGCCGTCCCCATCGTTGACCTTTTCTATCCGATGGCCGTCCCCGTCGTTGATATTTTCGGCAGCCGTACCCTGCCAGGTGGTCGTCCTCCACCTTTGATGGCCGTCCCCATCATATTTCTTTTATACCCAACAGAGCAGCCGTCCCCTGCTAGGTGATCGTCCTTCACCTTTGATGGCCGTACCCCATCATCTGTTTATTTCATTTATTCTTTAACCCGATGGCCGTCCCCGTCATGGTCCCTTTTCCTTTTTAGCCCGATGGCCGTCCCCATCGTTGGTTACTTTGCTTTATGAACTTGATGGCCGTCCCCGTCATGTTTCATTAATCCTCAGAATTTTGCAGTTTTATCCTGATGGCCGTCCCCATCAGGATATTTTATTTTCCCCAGCTAGTCGGCCGTCCCCGTCTTGGCTTTACCTTTTATCCCCAGCATATCGGCCGTCCCCGTCATTGCTTTATACATTTTCCCAGCATGTCGGCCGTCCCCGTCATCGCTTTGCTTCACATACCACCTTACCCAGCAGTCGCCCTCTGCTCGACGGTCGTCCTCCGTCGCCTACACTTTACGATATACTTTATTTTTCCTTTACAATCTATACCCCTTTTCTTCTTCATTCTGTGAGTGCAAATTTTGGACTGTCTTTGGTATTCAACCACGAGTTATCTTGTTTGGCCTGTTAAGCCGTCGCTTACATCCTGCACAGCTAACTCATGTTTGAATAGGGGCAGCTGTAAACACCCCAAATTTTCCCTCACCCATTCACACCATGGCTTGTGATCATCCTCATATGGATAAACACAATCATATCATCTCACATTTCATTTTTGATTCACTGGATAGTCTCTAAGGCATCTGCACCTAGGGTTTGTGATCTGAGCAGTCCCAATGCTTCTTGAGCCATTCCAAAGGCCACCAATCAACTCAAAGAGGTCCATGTGTGTTCTTGTATCATGTTACATCCTCACAAAGTCCAAAATGCAGAGGAATCACAAGAACTAGGGTTTGAGTGGATGCAGAGCCAGGATGAACTGCACAGTTGACTGAAAATTAGGGTTTTGGTTTCAGAGGCCATAACTCCAAATTTTTTGGTCATTCTTGTTTCCATTGGTCTCTATATGGTATAGGGAGTATGCATATCAATTTTCATGAAGAAATTCCATGGGGAAGTCATCTGATCAAGAGTTGACTTTTCAGACAAGTCAGTGCAAAATCAGGGCATCTGAGGCCCCCAATGACCCAACCAATGGGTGATCTTCATCATTTTGAGTGTATATGATCTTTATTTGATCATGGAAGAAGGTTGAAGTTCATAAAAATCAAGAATTTGGGGTTTTTGCAAATGTTGACTTTTTGGGCATAGTTGACTTTTCAAGAATGCACCATTTTAGGTCAATTTTCAAGCCTTGATTCATGATCCAAAAAGGCTTCAAATGGAAAAACTTTGGTCATGAAAGTTGTAGATCTCATCTTTCCCTTTTCAAAAAGTACAAGAACATGATCAAATTCTTCTTGGATCAAAAGTTATGACCATACAAAGTTGCCAAAAATCACTTATTTTCAAGATGTGCACTAAGTGGAAATTTTGCAAAACCTTGAATCAATGCATTAAGTGACCTCTAGTTCATCTCAAACCAGCATGTAAGCATTCTCTAAGTTACAAAAATCAGATTTGAACTAAGTTTGCCCAAGGTTTCATGTTTGGTTATGCAAAGGATCACATGTGAAACATAAGCCAACCAACTTGCAAAACACTCATGATCACTTCTTACAACTTGTGAACTTGGATGCTGACCTTGCTGGCTCACTCACCTCCCCCATGCTGCGCAGCCCCTAGGCCTTGTACCAAGCTAGCACTTCACCATGCTTGTCTTACACAATTTTTGACTTTTTGCAAAAGGTAACTTACCAATCAAAAAAGCACAAGTCACATCAACTGACCAATGAGAGAGAGTTATGTGGACAATTTGCAAGCTAAACATAACAAGAACAAAGGCTGAAACACAACCATTCACAACTTACACAAAAACCTCCCATTTTGCAACTTGCTTCGAATCCCTTCACACAGCAAGCAAACACTTCAACCACCTTCATCATTCAACTCAGCACACTTCATAGATCAAAAACCACCCAAAGCCCAAGCCTGAAACAGCCAGAAACTCTCACTGCCATCTCTCACCTCAGTTTGCAGTTTCACTTGAAACTATCACCATAGCTCACAAACACACAAACAAACACCATAGACCTTCTCCATTCATCCTCAGGATCACAAACAATCACTCACCATGACCTGAGAGTGCCTGAAACTCCATCACCATTGTTGAGCAAGCTTGAGCAGAAGCTGTCGAATCTCCCTATCCAGCCAGCATAAATTGTTTTTGAGCATTCAAACACATTTGGGGGATCAAGTAGAGCAGCTTGCATCAAAGGAAGTGGCCAGAAAGTTCCTAAACTGAAAGCTCCAAATCTCAGGTAGCTCGAAATTAATTTTTCCAGAAATGATTTTTTATGTTACAAACTTGTTCCTCATGATGCACTGATCATTCTGGTACCTTTAGTTTTTGAAATGGTTTCGTTTTGAGCATTTAATTTGTGTTTGAAGCTCACGAACCCTAGAAATTGTTTGCTTCGATTCAGTTGATTTAGAGAAAATAAATTTGTTTTAGGTTAGGGGTTTGGTTCGTGAGGATGAGAGGAGCATTTCCCTGGTCTTAGATTTCATTTTGGTTACGTTTTGAGGAAGTTGGGTGATTCTCAGGTGAGAGTTGGCCGGAGAAGACGACCGGAAGTCTTCTCCGGCCACCTGAATGTGATTAGGGCATAATCCCAGTCATTAATGTTAGTTTGAATGTGAGCCCTCAGATGCGTTGACATTGTTGACTTCCCTCCCTTTTGGATGGCCCAGATCCCTTCATTAACCCTAATCCACGTGTTAAATTTTAATTAATTGTAATTAGCTCAGATGCAACCTGGACCCTTAGATCACGCGCCAGTCAACCAGTTCAAATCCTGGGCGCATCCTGGCCCTCCATCCCTCTGACTTTTTATTTTATTTGTTTTAATTCATTTTTATTTCAATTAACTTGCACATTTAATTTAAAATAGCAAAAAATCCTTAAAAATTATGAAACTTTTTCTTTAAAGTTTTATTAATTTTTAAGACCCAAAAATATTTTTATTTTTATTTTTATCATTAAAAAGGTATTTTTAAATATTTAAAAGATTATTTTTAATTGATTAATGGGAATTAATTAATTAAAAATACTTTTAGGTATTTAAAAATTTCAAAAAAATTCATGAAATGTTCTAAGACATTTAGAAACATTGTCCAACCTTCAAACCAAATTTCTTTTTCGATCTTGATGCATTTTAAGAATTTTTCATGGAATTAAATCATATTTTGTGCATTATTTTGATCATATGTTTGAAAATTCATTTCTGCCTATTGGTGAAGGTTGAGACATTGATTCTTCTTGCATTGTTTTCCATTTAGCATATACTTTCAAGGGTAAAAAGGCCATGATTTGATCTTGCATTTTCTAATTGATTGGCATTTGTTTTGTTAAGAACCCTAAAAAACCCTATTAACTTGTAAAAAATCATATCTTGAGTTTGATTGAGAGTTGAGAGCTCCCCTTTGGGCAGTGGTTTATTATAGGTCTAGGGTTTCCTTGGGTATCATTTTCCATTTTTGCTTTAGGGCTTTGCTTCTGTTTTTGGTTTTGGTTTGATGTTTGTTTCATGAACCCTAATTTGGACTTTCATTTGCATCCCTCTTGCACTTCCTTGCATAACATGATGTGTCTTTGCATTTTGTGCATGTTTATGATCCATTTGACATCATAAGACATGTAGGAAACATGTTTGATCATTGCATCTCATATTTGCCATGTCATCTGTCTGGTGTGCTTCATAACATTTCATGTTCATTCATGCTCCTTAACTTGCATCATTTGCATTCATAACCTTGTATGAACATCCCCATTGTCTTGCCTCATGTTTGCAGCACCTCATAACATCATAATCATCATCAACATGCTTCTGGTTTTGCTTAGCATCATATCATTTCATCTCATCTTGCATTGCATTGCATTTTCTTTCTAACATTGCAGGTGGTAAGTAAACTTGAGAAGTGGATTTGCCTTCACTTCTCATACCTTTTCTTTTCATCTCTCTTGCATCCATTGCTGCATTCTTATTTGTGTTTGAGTTTGAGCTTGCTCATTCTTCTCCTCCCCACTTTCCTTCTTCAAGTGACTTGACTTCTTGAATGAAGCAAGTCATTTTGCTTCTCTTGATCCTGTTCATCTGCTTCCTGGTGGCTCCTTTGAAGATTGTTCTTGAAAACCTCACAAACCTTAGGATCATCCAAGCATGACAATGAATTAGGGTTTTGATTAGTCCCCCCATAGTTTTACCTTTGTGTCTCTCTTTGAGTCTCCTCTTCTCACCTTATAATCAGGGACTAAACCCTAAAGGCTTTAATACTTTGTGATTAAGCTTATGCCTGCATCCTTCTCTTAGGATGAAGTGTATAACTTTAATCCTAAGTATTAAACCCTTAAGGTGTTTAAATCTCTTAATCAATTCATCTAATAAATATCAAGACATTACACTTGAAACTTGGGCCTTGCATTAGGGTTCTAATTCTTCCTTAAGTGGTCAAGAAGGACTAACCCTAGTGTTAATGGACAAGTCCCCCTCAAGTTGTCTTACAAACCATAAAAAACACTTCATCATCATACCATTAAATAAAATCCTCTTAATCAAAGGCTTGTTTTGTCATGGGTTTAATCCCTAATCATGGATTAAGTTGAGGAGTTTTTCTCAACTTAAACATTCTCATCTATTATCCTTCTTTTAGGATGGTGTAATGAGTCTGTTTAATCCTTGATTATGGCTTAACCTCATTACTCAACACTAAACAAAAACACCAAAAACATCTAAATAATCACAAGTAGGTTAATGACTTAATCCTACACCAAAGGTGATTAAGTGTGAGAATCTGACTTCACACTTAAGGTATTCTCATTACCCCTAATCAGAGGGAAGATGTGATGAGTTTACTAACCCATTGGTTTAGACTTAAGCTCATTATCCTATGACAAACTTCAAAAAGCAATAAAAGACTGAAAACTCAAAAAACAAACAATAATCGTCTCCTTCGGGATTCTTTTCTCATCACCTTCACTCACAATCGAGAACTTGCTTCTTCCGTCTAATGCAAGACAGTTAGCACCTGAGCCAGACAGGTCATACACTTGAGCATTGACAAGCAAGCAGTTCATCAAGTCAATTCACCTTTCAGTCTCTTTGGGTCGAACTACGGTGTTCTGACTTCCTCATTGCACGAGAGGATACGTAGGCATAACTTAACAGTTATCGAACAAAAGTCTCTGTATATTCCCCCTCCTTCCAGCATCATTTTGTAAGCCTCATTACCATGAGCATTTCACTCTTTTCCTTACACTGACACTGTACATTTATACACTTCACACTTTACACTGACACCTGTACATATTGCTTTCAGCTCTTTACACACAGATTGCACTGGCACTACCCCTTTAAAACACAAATCTTTTAAGCGTGGATCCCGTCGAGTACGACGGACAATCTGGGTGCTAATACCTTCCCAGGTTGTAACCAACCCCCTTTCTCAGTCTCTCTGGTTCGCAACCGTCTTATCCATATCTTTCTAGGTCTATGCAGCATTGCCTTTCCTCCGGGATAAAAATGCCTAGCTGGCGACTCTATTCATCTCCAGTGAGTTCACGGCTGTGTGTTCTCATTGTCCCTTTCGCCGACCGTTCGCGTCTGTACCCTCATATGACCCCGTGTCACTTGTCGGGAGCGACACTACATCATCATGATTAAGTGTGAGGTGTTTACTTCATACTTAAGGTATTCTCATTACCCCTAATCAAACGGAATATGTGATGAGTTTGATAACCCTTGGTTTAGGCTTAAGCTCATTTTCTTATGACAAACTTCAAAAAGCAATAAAAGATTGAAAACACAGAAACAAACAATAATCGTCTGCTCCGAGATTCTTTTCTCATCATCTTCACTTACAAACGAGAACTTTCTTCTTCCGTCTAATGCAAGACAGTTTGCACCTGAGCCAGACAGGTCATACACTTGAGCATAGACAAGTAAGTAGTTCACAAGTCAATTTATCTTTCAGTCTCTTTGAGTCGAACTACGGTGTTCTGCCTTCCTCATTGCACGAGAGGATACGTAGGCATAACTTAACGGTTATCGAACAAAAGTCTCTGTTTCTTCCCCCCTCTTCCAGCATTATTCTTTTAAGCCTCATTCCTGAGCACTTCACTTCATTTTCTTGCACTGACACTTGTATATTCTTTTCCAGCTTTTGCACATAGATAGCACTAACACTAGCCCTTTAAACACAATCTTTCAAGTGTGGATCGCGTCGAGTACGACGGACAATCTGGGTGCTAATACCTTCCCAGGTTGTAACCAACCTCCTTTCTCAGTTTCTCTGGTTCGCAACCGTCTTATCCATCTTTTCTTAGGTTTATGCAGCATTACCTTTCCTTCGGGATAAAAATGCCTAGCTAGCGACTCTTTTCAGTTTATCTTCATGTTCTCTCCTTCGCCGACCGTTTGCGTCTGTACCCCTCTT
Organism: Lathyrus aphaca; assembly: GCA_963966055.1. Lineage (NCBI taxonomy): Eukaryota > Viridiplantae > Streptophyta > Magnoliopsida > Fabales > Fabaceae > Lathyrus > Lathyrus aphaca. The sequence goes on from OZ014521.1 coordinate 343,998,707, forward strand.
GACCAGGTGTCATTTTGTGGGAGCGACAGGTTGAACAAGAGAAGCTAGTTCGGAGAGCACAAGAGCAACAGAGAGAGCATCTTCGTCAGATGGCAAAGAGTCAACAAATAGTTGAAGATGTCCAGAAGGAAGTTGAAGAGTTGAAGCTTCGTGCTGATGTGAAGAGGTCAAAGGCCGAGCCGGGTCCAAGCAATGAGAATGAGGTGACTTTCCTGCAGCATATTGAAGAGTTACATGCTTCCTTCGATCGAAGGGACCTCCTCATTCAGAGACTCATCCAAGAGCCTGGTCATCCTGATATCGTTCAGTTGTTCCAGAGTGTCAGGCGTCTTAGCTTGAGGCCGCAAGACTTCGAGTTCCCTAGGGTTTAGTTTCATGTTGTTGTACTTGGATTACCCACAGGCTTGTTGTGGGATTCCTTTATTTGATGTACTTTGATTGGCACCCTTCGGGGACTTTGTTGTTTCAAACTTCAGTTTATGAGATTGATTTGTTTTGATTCTTTTGTATGTTATCTGTTGCACCGACACTGGGTAATGAGCGCCAATTCTCCATGGCCATCACTGTATTTGAACATCGCTTGGGTCTTCTTCCCAATTATTATTCTCTTAACACCAGAATGGGAAATTAATTAAAGCCTTGGGAATAAAAGGAACATATTGCATTGCATACGCATCATTTGCATTCTTTCTTTGTTTTGCAGGTTTTTCTACAGGATGCTTAACTTATCTGTGTTTCAGGCAAAGATTGCGAGAGCCGCCAAGACCCGGAACCTTCGGCAGAATATTCCGCATCGCTATGCAACTCGCAGAAACTAGAGGATAGTCATGGACGCTATGCAAACTGAGCTTAATGAGTTTCGCACCAGAATGGGAGAATTCATAGTGATGATGCAAGGGATGGCTCAGGGACAACAAGAGTTAAGGAATGCAGTTCAGAGGCTCAACCCTCCTCAGACTAATACTCCTATGACCACTCCTGACGTCCCAGTGACTCCTCCCAACACCAACAATGGCCCAGGCGGACCTCAAATTCCAGAACCGGGCACAACAGCTTTCATTCCGATACAAGACAAGCAGGATGATCAGTTCCCTTATTTCAATAATGACCTGGGGTTCGGCGGAGAAGGAAATCTTCATGACTTTTTGATGCTTGCTGAGAAAGTCAAAGCCCTCGAGTGCAGAGACACTTTGGGGATAGACGTGTCTGATATGGGTCTAGTCCCCGGGGTGGTTATTCCTCACAAATTCAAGTCGCCGACTTTTGACAAGTATAACGGTAGCTCCTGCCCAAAGACTCACTTGCAGGCATTCTACCGGAAAATTGCTGCCCATACTAGGGATGAAAAGCTTTGGATGTACTACTTCCATGATAGTCTCTCCGGAGGATCCTTAGAATGGTATATGAAGCTAGAGAGAAGTTCTGTGAGAAGCTGGAAGGAATTGGGAGAAGCATTCCTCAAGCAGTATCAGTATAATATTGACATGGCGCCCAGTCGCACCCAACTTCAGAGTCTGACTCAGAAGAATTCCGAGAGCTTCAAGGATTACACACAAAGGTGGCATCAAGTGGCTGCTAGAGTGCAACCGCCTTTGTTAGAGAGAGAAATGGTAGACCTGTTCCTGGATACCCTTCTCGGGAATTTCATGGAAAGGATAGCTGAATGTTCTTCAAGCGGATTCTCAGATATCATCTTGACTGGCGAGAGGATAGAAAGTTGGATCAAGCAAGGGAAGATTCAAAATGGAGGCACTTCAAGTTCTGGGGTCAAGAAGCCCTTCGTGAAGAAGAGAGAAGGAGAGACCGGGGCAGTGTACGCGCAAAAGGGAGGAACTAATAGAGAATTTTATCAGCAAATGGCTCCTGTCACTATCGCAGCTCAACCTGTTCAACAATAGATCCAACAACCACAACAACAACGCCAACAAGGGTATCAACAAAGAGCTCCTCGTCTATATTATCCCCAGAAGCCCAGAGAAAGACATTTTGAAGCTCCGCCGATGTCCTATTCACAGCTTTTGAAGAACCTTCTACAACTTCAGATGGTTCAACTCCGAACTCTACAACCCCCGAAGCCCGGTCAAACCTCCGAGGGTTATGATACAAATGCCAGATGCGAATTTCATTCTGGAGCTCCCGGACATACCACAGAGAACTGCAAAGCATTAAAGCATGTTGTTCAAGACCTACTGGATTTTAAAGCAATCAACTTTGCTTCTACTCCTAATGTAATTCAGAACCCCATGCCTCCTCACGGAAGTACGGTTAGGGAAGTTGATGAAGGGGAAAGTCTAAACCTGGTACGCGATGTCAACGATCTGCAGACTCCGTTGGATGTGGTTAAGGTTTGCTTATCGAAGAAAGGTACCTTCCCTGGGTGTGAAGAAGATTGTCCAGAATGAGCTGAAGCTACAAATGGGTGTGAGCAGTTGAAAGCAGGAATTCAGAGCATGATTAATGAAGGAGTGTTGTAGTTTGACAAGGTTAGGAAGGGACGCAAAGTCTCTACAGTAACCATCTTCTACTATCCATCTCAAGTTCCTCCGCAGGTCAGAGTGGCACCGATAACCATCACCACAGCAGGACCCGTAGTGTATCAGAGTGATAGAGCTATTCCTTGGAATTATGGTGGTGAAGTCTACTGTAACGGCCAGAAGCAAGAGTTGGCCACGTCTAGTACAACCCCAGCTCAAGTAGAAAATGTTGGAGTAGGGGGATTTACTAGAAGTGGAAGGTTGTTTGTGCCGGAAATACTAAGAAATAGTGTGACACCACCTAGAGACACTGCAGAAGCCCAAGCTAAGGCAAAAGGGAAGCAGTCAATGGTTGTCAATGAGCCTGCACCAGCAACTGATCCAGACCTCACCTTTGATAAAGAAGCTGAAGAATTCCTGAGGATTATCAAAAAGAGCGACTACAAGATTGTGGACCATCTGCAGCAGACGCCGTCGAAGATATCCATCTTGTCCTTGCTCATGTGTTATGATTCTCACAGGAAGGATCTCCTGAATATTCTGAACAAGGCGTACGTACCTCAGGATATTTCAGTAAATCAGTTGGAAGCGGTGGTATCTAGCGTCAATGCTAGTCACTGATTGGGTTTTGCAGACCTTGATTTGACTTCTGAAGGGCGTGCTCATAACCGGGCATTGCATATATCTTTAGAATGTAAAGGTGCAGTACTCTCTCACGTGTTGGTAGATACTGGGTCGTCGTTGAACGTCTTGCCTAAGAAAGCACTGATGAAGTTGGATTATGATGGAGTGGTTCTAAAGCCCAGCGACCTAGTTGTTCGAGCATTTGATGGGTCGAGGAGATCGGTGTCTAGGGAGGTGGAGTTACCAATTAAAGTAGGTTCAGAAATCTTCAATACCACGTTCTACATAATGGATATACAACCTGCATACAACTGTTTGCTTGGAAGACCTTGGATACATTCAGCAGGAGCAGTATCGTTCACACTCCATCAAAAGCTAAAGTTCATCTGGGAGGGTCAAATTGTAACTGTCAGTGGGGAAGAAGACATTTTTGTGAGTCATCTAGCTTCATTCAAATATGTGGAGATGGATGGCAAAATAGTTGAGACCCCATGTCAGGATTTTGAGCCCTTGAAGTCTGAACAAGCATCTGTAGTGGCAGCTCCTCCTGAAGAACCGAAGAAAGGGGTTTCCATAGCCTCTTATAAGAAAGCGCTTGAGTTTGTAGAATCTGGGGTACGAGAAGGCTGGGGCAGTCCAGTAGAAGTGCCTGAGAAGAAAGATATGTTCGGAATTGGTTACCGTCCTGGGCAGTCATCGTCTGAACCAAATGCTAGAGGTCGTCAAGGCCCAATCACTTTCATGAGTGCGGGAATAGTGGACTTTGGAAACATCAGCGCTGTACAGGATGACGCAGTGGATAGTGACTGTGACATAGATGAGTGGATCAGGCCTGCCATTCCAAGGACTCAGCTTAGCAATTGGACATCATAAAGGCTTATCTCAGTCACCTCTTTTAAAGAGTAATAATTTTTGTTTCTGTTTTTCCTGTATTAAAGCACTATGTCTTGCCCGGGGCATAATAGCTTTTTGTAAGGGTTCTCTTATTACTAACACAATTTACAATCATAAATAAAGTTGACATTTCGCATTCATTCATGTTGTTCTTTGTCTTTCATTTTTATTTTTGTTTTTCAAAAAGAAAGAAAAGCTTTAAACTGGCAGTGTATCTCATTTTCTCAAGCCTTTTCTAAAGCCTTGCATGAATCACCATTCATGCAGGTGCTCGTCACCGGATCTTATCAATGACAACCCTGTTATGAATGAGTATGACTTTGACAATCCAATCTATCAAGCCGATGAGGAAGGTGAAGAGTATTGCGAACTACCTGAAGAATTGGCCAGACTGCTTAAGCAGGAAGAGAAGATGATTTAGCCGCACGAAGAAGTTGTTGAAGTAATAAACCTGGGTACTGAAGAAGACAAGAAAGAAGTCAATATCGGGGCTGCATTAGAAGAATCTGTCAAGACTCGTTTGATTGCTATGCTTCGAGAGTATGTTGATGTCTTCGCGTGGTCTTACCAAGATATGCCTGGTTTAGACACTGACATTGTGGTGCACAAGCTGCCTCTCAGAGAAGATTGTCCTCCGGTAAAGCAGAAGTTGAGGCGCACACGTCCAGACATGGCAATTAAAATAAAAAAAGAAGTATAAAAGCAGTTTGATGTTGGCTTCTTGGCCGTGACCAGTTATCCTCCTTGGGTTGCTAACATTGTGTCGGTTCCCAAGAAAGACGGTAAAGTCAGAATGTGTGTGGACTACAGGGATTTGAATAGGGCCAGCCCCAAAGATGATTTCCCTCTACCTTACATAGATGTACTTGTCGATAATACTGCTCAGTTTTCCGTGTTCTCCTTCATGGATGGATTCTCCAGCTATAATCAAATTAAGATGGCTCCCGATGACATGGAAAAGACAACTTTCATCACTCCTTGGGGCACCTTCTGTTACAAGGTCATGCCATTTGGTTTGAAGAATGCAGGAGCTACTTATCAGCGGGCGATGGTGACGCTATTTCACGACATGATCCATCATGAAATTGAGGTTTATGTTGATGATATGATAGCAAAGTCCCAGACCGAGGAAAAGCACTTGGTTAATCTAGCAAAGTTGTTTGACAGACTTCGGAAGTTCAGGATGAGGTTGAATCCAAATAAGTGTACCTTCGGGGTCCGTTCTGGAAAGTTACTCGGCTTCATTGTTAGTGAGCGAGGAATTGAGGTTGATCCAGCCAAAGTGAAAGCTATCCAAGAGATGTCTGAGCCGAAGACTGAAAAGCAAGTGCGTGGCTTCTTAGGGAGACTAAATTACATTGCACACTTTATTTCTCACTTAACGGCCACGTGTGAGCCCATCTTTAAGCTTCTGAGGAAGAATCAGGCCATGAAATGGAACGAAGACTGCCAGCGAGCCTTTGACCGAATCAAAGAATACCTACTGGAGCCCCCAATTCTTATGCCTCCAGTGCTAGGGAGACCTTTGATTATGTATCTTACTGTGCTTGAAGGATCGATGGGATGTGTGATGGGTCAGCAGGACGAATCTGGTCAAAAAGAGCACGCCATTTATTACCTTAGCAAAAAGTTTACCGATTGTGAGACGCGATACTCACTACTCGAGAAAACTTGCTGCGCTTTGGCATGGGCTGCTCGCCGACTAAGACAGTACATGCTGACTCACACTACTCTCTTAATTTCCAAGATGGATCCGGTGAAATACATCTTTGAAAAGCCAGCTCTGACGGGAAGAGTAGCCCGGTGGCAGATGATATTAACGGAGTATGACATACAATACACTTCGCAAAAGGCAATTAAAGGAAGTGTGTTGTTAGAATACTTGGCTCAGCAGCCAATCGAGGATTATCAACCCATGAGGTTCGAGTTTCCGGATGAGGACATCATGTTCCTCAAGTCGAAAGACTACAAAGAACCACTTCCGGAGGAGGGACCTGACCCTGAATCCAAATGGAAGTTGATGTTTGACGGGGCTGTGAACATGAATGGAAGTGGAGTAGGCGTTGTTATCGTCTCGCCAGAAGGGGTTCATACACCTTTAGCTGCTCGGTTGACTTTCGAATGCACTAACAATGAGGCGGAGTATGAAGCGTGTATCATGGGGATTAAAGAGGCAATCGACTTGCGAGTCAAAAACCTCTAAATCTTCGGAGATTCTGCTTTGGTGGTAAATCAAGTCAATGGCAAGTGGCTGGTTCATCAACCTCATTTGCTCCCTTACAGTGATTTTGTCAGGAGGCTGTTAACTTTCTTCACCAAAGTCAAGATGAATTACATTCCCCGAGATGAAAACCAATTCGCCGATGCTTTGGCAACTCTGTCGTCCATTTTTAAATTTTGTCAAGAGAATTTCGTGCCTCGAATTACGGTCTCCCGTCTTGAAAGACCTGCTTATGTCTTTGCAGTCGACGATGGTGAAGATAACAAGCCTTGGTATCATGATATCAAGCAATTCCTGAAGGCTCAACAATACCCGGTTGGGGCATCCAGTAAGGACAAGAAGACCCTTAGAAGACTGGCAGGAGGTTTCTTCTTGAATCAAGATGGCGTGCTGTACAAGCGAAACTTCGACATGGTTCTACTCAGATGCGTGGATAGACACAAAGCAGAATTGTTGATGCAAGAGGTCCATGAAGTTTCCTTTGGTACCCACGCTGGAGGACATGCTATGGCCAAGAAATTGTTGAGGTCGGGATACTATTGGATTACCATGGAATCTGATGGTTGTAAATATTCCCGTAAATGCCACAAGTGTCAAATTTATGCCAACAAGGTCCATGTGCCGCCGAATCTGTTGAGTGTCATGTCTTCACCATGGCCGTTTGCTATGTGGGGCATCGATATGATTGGAAAGATCGAGCCGACAACTTCTAATGGTCATCGCTTCATCCTGGTTGCTATAGATTATTTCACGAAATGGGTCGAAGCGGCATCTTACACCAATGTCACTAAACAGGTGGTAGCCCAGTTTATTAAAAGAGACATCATTTGCCGGTACGAAATTCCTAAAAGGATCATTACTGATAATGGTTCTAATCTCAACAACAAGATGATGGCTGACTTATGTCGAGATTTCAAAATAGAGCATCACAACTCTTCTCCATATCGCCCGAAGATGAATGGCGCCGTCGAAGCGGCCAATAAGAACATCAAGAAGATTGTGCAGAAGATGGTTGTGACATACAAAGTGTCATACCCTAACTTTTGACCCTAATATTTTTCGCATCTCATCTGCATTTTTCATACAAACAAGATCACGCACTGTTCGTTTATCCTTTTTCAGGTGCAGGTCTATGCTTTGCAGGGGATCACCGTGATTTTTACTTGCTTGTATCTATTTATATTTTCTAACCTCTAACCAAAATACAAAAATATGTTGCAGTTCGCCTCTTCTTCTCCTATGTGTTGCAGGATTTAAAAGATAGGGCAGTGATTTTTGATTCAGAGGCAGTTGTTCAATTATGATTCGATTCAGATGGACGTTTGACCTAATCTTGGTCAAACTATCAGAAGATTGTTTTGACTGCGAGTTGCATGTGCCAGTGGTTCTTTCCTCAGACAGTGTGTATTCAAAAGTTCAAGTTGTGTTGCGTACGAAAGTCATTAGATTATCGAGAAGTGTTGCGTGTGAAGTTCGGTTTGTTTATCAGTTTATCAGTGGCTCGTCTGAGGATTTATTTTCCTCATCATGGATTCGATTAATCAAGACAAATTTCAGTGATTGTGGTTATCAGGGCAGTTTCCAGACAATTCAAATGGTCATGCTTCAGTTACAAGTTATTTAATGCTTCAGGAATGGTCGTGTTTAGTGGCTTGTGAAAGAAAAAGTCAAGAGTTGGTCGTGGGCCTTAAAAACAAATCATCCATATATCCATTATCCATTTTTCGATTAAATCATTTTTTTTAGCCATCATCCATTTCCATTTATTTTCTAGTTCATACTTGTTATCCATATTTTTTTTCAGTTATTTGTTTCTTCTACCTTATTCATCCGATTTATTTCGATCATTCATTACCCATTTCCAATAACCTTTTTATAATCCATTTTCGATTCTTTTTCATTTTACAAAATATTAATTATATCCATCTTTTTAATTTCCATGATCCAATTTATTTTCCATTTGATTCCTAAAAAAACCATTTTTCTTTTTTCTCTTAATCATTTTTTGTTATCTTCTTTTACCAAAATTATCACAAAATCTTATGGCCCTTTAAGCCTATTCTATAAGAAAATCACATTACAATTTTTCTTCCATTATATTTTCAGCCCACCATTTATATAAAATAATAAAAAAAAGTCCTCATTTCAGTCAGCTTCTATCACGTGACTTTAGCCAGCTACATAGCAAGTACATTTCCCTCAAGCTAAATCAATCAGCCAACATCATGCACAACCAAGCCAAGCTGATGCCCACACTTCCAGCAACAAACTCGCGGCATATACTCCAAGCCCCACAAGCCAGCAACACAATAATCAACCAGCTTCTCCCAAGCCATGACTTGAACGACTACGCATCACACAGCCAAGCTAACGTCATCCGCATCACATCAGTACACGCACGCGGAAAGCACAATACTCAAAACGCAGAAGCTACACGCATCACAGCAAGGGTCACGCATTTCTCGCTTTTCCAAAACGCAACAACAGAATGCATAAAACGCAGGCCCAAGCAAAAAATTGAAAACAAGCTGAAAACGCAGGAAGCATGCACTGAAGGTGTGAAGCAAAACGCTACCATTCACCAAGCAAAACGACAACAAGTTTTCAATTGAATTCAGCTCAAAATTGACTCTCCCATTCTATAAATTGAGGCCTTCATTCACCAATTTCTCTATGTTTTGAAAGCCCCAAAAACCTCTGCTAAATTACTCCCTCAAAGCCTCAATCCTTTCACTCAAATCATGATTTTCCTCTAATTTCATCCTTCAATTTTTCGCAACCACAAATCACTTTTCACTAACGCTTTCAACCAACCTGCAAATAAACCAGAATCATAAATCTACTTTAAATCTTCAAATCGCAATCTCGCACAAGAACACCAATTCGGATTGAAATCGAGAAAGAGAAGAAGAAGGCTGAACGATTTTGCTTGAGAGAGAGAGAGAGGTAGAGCTCGTTTTTTTTCTTGTCGTTTCCCCCTTTTCGTGAACAGCAGCGCCGCCTGGAGAAGAAGAAGAAGACCTTGTCATTTCTTTTTTGTTCTGGTTTTATTTTCTTGGATGTTAAGTGTTTTGTTTTTTTTTTATAAAAAGAACTTGTTAAGTTGTTGTTGGGCTTAAAGATTCTTTTGGCCATTTTCTTTCCTCACCCTTAAATGCAGCGCCATACTCCCTTTGTTTTTTTATATATTCTTTTATTTTTTTATTTTTTTTATTCTTACTTGTTTTTGTTTTGATTTTTAAAAGTTGTTTTATATTTGAAAAGATATTTGAAAAAAAGCTTGAGAAAGAATTTTAATTAGTTTCTTTTATGGATTTTTGTTAGACCCATATTTCTTTATTTTTCATCCTTCATTTTCATTTTTGGTCGATGAGATCTCCGATTTGCGATTATTGGTTTTCAAAGATGTTTAATCTTCATTATTTCAAATCTATGGATGAATGATCATTTGGATCATTCTCCGTACTTTGGAATCGTGATAGGTTGCCTTCGATAATACAATGTGAAATCTCGATTAAGATTAGACCGTTACCTTTTCTTTTCGTGCGACATGTTTTCAGAGAATGATTCATAATATCATTTCTCTAACATGTATTAGCATAAATATTTTCCACCTTAATTGGTGGTGGCCGGCCTCATTTGTAGGGTAATTACTTCGTAAATTACTCGGCGATTGCTTAACATAGACCTAAACTTGTCCCGATTCGGAATAAGATCCATCTGGATCCGGTTGCCTCGATTTTGGTTATCTTTTTGTGGTTGTGTTTGATTAAGTTAATCATACCATTTCTATGTAAATATTATAATAATGCTAATATACTAACCATTTTAATTCAATCTCTCGCACCTTATCCTCTTTATTTCAATCTCTCGCTCCTTATCTCTTTTATTATGCTTCTATTATACTATATCATCCATCATATTGTTTATGTTTATATTGTTGCTTGTGATTTTCCTTTTGTCCATTTGGACACAAAAACATTAATAAAGGAATAAACATCTAAAAGATTTGTGACTTTAATTTCGGACTATGACTACTATCCTTAGCATTGGACTTGGAGTTTGGACTTAGATTTTAGGATCTATCCCTTTGCATGAGTTGTTATGGATTGAAGACTTTGGCTCCGATTGAGTTCACTTGTTTATGAAGATGGAAATCCGGCTGTTTCAAAGAATGTTCACCATACGGTTTGATCGTTCTTCTTTTAGCTTTTATTTTCAAGTCTTAGGATAGTCACTTCATCTCCTCCCACTTCTTAAATTTTCAAATCTTCTTCCTATTTTCAAATCTTCTTGGTTTTCAAACTTCAAACCTTTTCGCAATCAAACCTTGACTTAGGTCATGCGGTTTTTACCTTTTCATTTCATTTCTTAATAAATGCTAAACTACATAAGCATATCGAAACTTTTCTTCTCAAAATCATTAAAAACATTCAAACTCATTCAATTGTTTTTGTGCCCTCGTGCACGTTTCTTTTTAACCATTTTTCATGTTTAGATATGATTCATGCTTTCTAGCAGAATTATTCGCTAATGAATGACGACTTATCTTTACATTTTAAAATCAATTCAACTCATTGTTTCTTTTCAAATTTTGTACCACGAACTACGGGGTTTTGATCTCGCATTGCACTTTGTGGGTACGTAGGCATGAGACGTCCGTCTCTTCAAACACAAAAATATTAAAAAACATTCTTCTTCTCATCTCTTCAATCTTTTTTCAAGCAAACCAATTTCAGACTAAAAAAGAAGTAAATATTTCAAAGGGCTCCCGTGGAGTACCACAGACATTTTGGGTGCGTAAAACCTTCCCAATTTGTAACCTATCCCCTTACCCGTTCTCTGTTTGATTCTTTTAGCTTTTTTAGCTTTTAGATTCATTACGTTTTATTCGCTCTTTCTCCCTTTTCCATTTGGAATAAAATAAAAGCGCGGTGGCGACTCTGTTTACCTTGAGTTAAGTTAATCAATAGCTTACACTCATGATTTTCCCGCTACAGAAAAGTGGCGACTCTGTTGGGGAGTCAATCTCTAAGTGGATTCGGCCTACTTTGATTTAATTACTGCTTTAGTTTGATTTGTTTGTTACTTGGTTGTTCTGTTTCTGTTTTGGTGATCCTCTGTGAGGGAGATAGATTCTAACCCGGATCTGAGTGGAACTTATGATAGGACGGCGATATTCGAAGTGATACGCGATGGAGTAGTCCAAAGCGATATCAATTTGATAATCTCCACTCGGTTAGGCTCTCTTGGACTATCAATGTCATGATGAGTAATCGTACGTGGCATTATTTTCCGACCTTGAGCTGATCATACTGAGGACTGTAGAACCCTTAACCAATCTAAGCCAATTTAGGAACGTACTGCGGAAACTATCTGAGTGTAAACTTAAGGTGGTTGTCACGCGATACTACACTCGGACGAGGTCTATTTTAAGAATGTTATCGGTTGGGGAGTAATCCAACGTACCGATGATATTCTAAAGATGGCTGTTAACTCCGGGAACCTCTGTTAGCACCCTTTTGGTTTTTTGCAGGTACAATGAAGACAAACCTTAGTACTTACCTGTGTGGGTTGGTGTTCTGTTACCTTGACTCCATGCTCGTGATTCGAACCTTTGAACCTGTGTGCTTTGCTTGATCTTGTTTGTGGTTGTTGCATCTACATATTCATCATGATCATCATCACAACCATTTTTCAAGGAAAATAATTCCGATTATTGCAAATGTTAGAAAAAAATAAATATTCCTTTTTGTCAAGATTTTTCATGACCATATTCTCGATGTTGACTATGTTTGCAATAATCGAGTTGTTTTTCTGAAAGTGGAAGTGAACATTGCATATCATTGCATCCTCGCATATTCTTGCGTTCATCCGAGTTGTGTGGGAACTCATCCCGGTTGTTTCTTTCCTCAGTTGTCTGTTGATCCGTCAAGCTGACTCCTCACCACAGATACAGTACTAGAGCTGCTAACAGATTGAGAGCTATCAGATTGAGAATGGAACACCAAGAACAGCATAACATGGAAGTCCGGATGGAGATTGATGAGTTGAAGGCCGGTATGACCAGGCTTACTGAAATGATGCAAGTTCTAATTGCTCGAGGTGAACCACCTCAAAGGACCGTTATCTATGAAGTTTTTACTGTTGTTGTTGACCCTCCTGTTGTTCAGCAACCGGTTTCTACTTGGCCAGAATATGGGTTACCTCCAGATTATGTGCCAGTTTCTGTTACTGCTCAAATGGGTGGTCCATATGTTGTGCCAGTCTTTTCAGCTCCGACTTTTGTCGAACCTCAACCTGTTGTGCACACTACTGCTCAGACTACTTATCAGAATTCTCCTTTTTTGTATCAAGCTGCTGGTCCACAAGTTGAAAGTCAGGGTAAACCTGGATATATGGATGAATTTAGAGAGCAATGTTTGACTCTTGAGAAGAGGGTAAGAGGTCTAGAAGGAAAAGATGTCTTTGGTTCTGCTGCAATAGACATGTGTTTGGTTTCTGACCTAGTTCTTCCTGATAAGTTCAAGGTTCTTGTATTTGAGAAATACAATGGTCATACTTGTCCAAAGATTCATCTGCTGATGTATTGTCACAAAATGGCTGCGCATGCTAAGGATGACAAGCTGCTTATTCACTGTTTTCAAGATAGTCTAAGTGGTGCTTCTATGAAGTGGTATGTTGGACTTGAGAAGTGTCATATCCGAAGCTGGAAGGATTTGTCTGATGCTTTTGTAAGGCAATATAAGTACAATCTGGACATGGCGCCTGACCGTCGTCAACTTCAAAACATGTCACAGAAAGAGAAAGAATCGTTCAAAGAGTATGCTCAGAGTTGGAGAGAGCTAGCTGCTCAAGTGGAACCACCTTTGCCCGAAAAAGAATTAACTGGTTTGTTCATGGACACTCTTCAACCGTTCTTTTGGGAGAAAATGGTAGGAAGTGTTTCATCTGGTTTTTCTGACCTAGTCACTATTGGAGAAAGACTAGAGGAAGGTATCAAGAAAGGTAAGATTACCAATTCTGAGTCTTCTAATGCTGCAAGAAAGTCTTTTGGGAACTTTCACAAGAGAAGAGATGGTGATGCTTATGCTGTTTCAACTGAGAGGAAGCCTTATCGCCCGCAACAACGATATGTTCAACCATATGTAGCTGCAATTGCTCCTGTTGTTAAAACTCCACCTGCTCAAACTCAAGTTCAAGTTCCAGCTCAACCAGCTCAAGCTCAGTGTAAACACCCCAAATTTGCCCTCACTCATTTCACCATGGCTTGTGATCTTTTCATTTGCATAAGTTCAACCATAGCATCTCATATTGCATTTTTGCTTCACTGCATTGATTCTAAGCCATCTGCATCTAGGGTTTGTAATCCGAGCCATCCCTGAGCCATTTGAGCCACTCCAAAGGTCATCAATCACTTCAGATGGGTCCATGTGTGTTCAAGCATCATATTATATCCTCACAAGGTCAAGAAAGTCAAAGAATCACAAGAACTGAGAAAGGCATGGAAGCAGAGCCAGGTTTAACTACACAGATGACCTAAAATTAGGGTTTTGGTTTCAGAGGCCATAACTCCAAATTTTTTGGTCATTCTTGTTTCTATTGGTCTCTATATGTTATGAGGATCATGCATATCAAGTTTCATGAAGAAATTCAATGGGGAAGGCATCTTATCAAGAGGTGACTTCTTGAATAAGTCAGTGCAAAATCAGGGCATATGAGGCCCCCAATGACACAACCAAAGGGTGTTCTCCATCATTTTGAATGTGTATGATCTTTATTTGATCATAGAAGATGTTAGAATTTCACAAAATTGAAGAAATTCAAGCCATTTGCAAAGTTGCCTTTTTGGGAAAGTGACTTGTAATGCAAACTTGCCATTTTGGGAAAGTTTTTCAACCTCCTCTTTTTAATTCAAAAATGCTTCAAATAAAAAAACTTTGGTCATGAAAGTTTTAGAATGGATCCTCCCATTTTCAAAAAGTACAAGAACTCATTCTAATTCATTTTGGATCAAAAGTTATGGCTTGTCAAAGTTGGACAAAATCACTTATTTTTTCACTTTGGCACCAAAGAGGGGAACTTGCAATTTCACATGTCAAGCATTTTTATGACTTCAAAGTGACTTATAATCATCCTACAAACACAATGCAATGCCTAAAATTCAGAATGCACCAAAGAATTGCCCATTTTCATGCCGTGATCATTGAGAAATCCAAAAGGGGCCAAGACTCCATGAATTTGCAAAATGACCCAAAGCTTCTCATCCACTTGTGCCAGCTGCCAAAAGTGACTTCCATGGACCTCCTTGAAGCATGCTGATTCGAACCATGCCCTTGTACCATGACTGAGCCAGCCCATACCTTCACTTACACAAAAGTTGACTTTATGCAATTTGAGCCATACCAATCAAGCTGAGCCACACCAACTACTCTGACCAATCACAGCTTCACATACATGCCTCATGGATCATTTCTCACGCAATCTTGGAAGCTGAAACCTCCCATAGCACAACATTCACCAAAATCCTCTTATATGCATTTTCTTTCGAAACTCAATACACAAGCCAAAAACCTCAAAACAAATTTCACAGAATCACTCAACATGATCCTCTAATCATTTCCCAACCATCAATTTTCCCTGAAAAGCCCACAAACAGAAATACGATTTTTCACTCCCCTTGGTCAGAACTTCATCAATCTCATGAACCATCCATAAGGAATTCCAAACAAGCATTGCAAACTTCTCAGGAGGTTTATTAAAGGCATCTTGGGCCAAAGAAGCAGCCAGAAAGCTCCAGTTCAGGTATCATCAAGAACATTTTTTCCAGAAATGCAATTTCTTGTTATAGGATGATAGAGTTTGTTTCACTGATCATGTTAAGCTTTGAATCACTGAAAATGGTTGAGAAATGAGTGTGTATGCATGTTCTGAAATTTTTGCAGTTCTCTTGATTTTGCTCGAATCTTGTTGTTGATGCATTGTAAATGTGATTTTGTGATTGATTCATGTTTAGGGTGGGTAGAGGATGAAATCTGGAGAGTTAGAGCACTTGAAACAGCCTAGGGAGTGAGTTTGATTTTTGGTTGGCCGGAGAAGATGACCGAAACACTGTTCCGGTCATCTGAAAGTGATTAGGGCTCAGAATTAGGGCTTAATCATAATTAAGTGAGTTTGAACTATGGCCGTTCGTTCGCGCGCGTATTCAATTCCCGCCCCCTTGAGTTTGATCCACAGCCCTTGGATTGTTTGTCTTTCTAAATTTCTCATTAATTTCATTTTTATTTTATTTGTTTTACAATTAACTTCCACGAATTTTTAAAAATAGCAAAACATATTAAAAAATTCTGAAATTTTTTATCAAACCTTTTATTAATTTTCAGAACCCAAAAATATTTTTATTTTTATTTTTTGCATTAAAATTATTTTTAAATCATTTAAATGTTTATTTTTAATTAGTTAATGGAAATTAATTAATTAAAAATGCATTTAGGTATTTAAAAATCACCAAAAAATTCACATTGCATTTTATAACATTTAGAAACATTACCAAACTCACAAAACAAATTTCATTTTGGTTCTTGACCAATTTTGATAATTTTCATTGGAATTAAAGTTGTTTAAAGACAATATTTTGATCCTAACTTGAAAAAATCCATTCTGCCTAACCATGAAGAGTTTGATAATGATTCTTCTTGCATTGCATGCTTCATAGCATGTAGTTTTTAAGGTAAAATTAGTTTGAATTCATCCTTCATTTTCAATTTAATGTGCATTTTTCCTTTTGAGGTACCTTGAAACCCTAGTTGACTTGAGAAATTCATAACTTCCATTAGGTTAAGAGTTAGGCCCCCTCCTTTGGGAAATAAACTTGTGTAGGGTTAGGGTTCCTTTGATCCCATTTTCAATTTTTTATCATGTAATTTGCTTCTGATTTTGAATTTTGTGTTGTATGTTATGCATAAGCCCTAATTTGTGCCTTCATTTATATCCATCTCTCATATGCTTGCATTCAAGAACTTGCCATGACATTTTGTGCATCCACATGATTCATAAGACACCTTAGGACATATTAGAATCATGTTTGATCATTGCATCATTCATTTGACATGTCATACCTTCATTTCATTTCATAAGCTTTCATGAACTTTCATGGTTCAAGGCATGCACCATATGCACCCATTCTCTTGTATGCTCACATATATGCATCTTGTATGACTTTGCACCATCTCTTGACATCATTTGCATCATGTGTATGTTTCTGACTTTGGCCTTTGCCCATTCACATGCATTGTTTCATCTCATTTCTTCCCTTATGCATCTTGTACTAACTTTTCAGGTTAATGGTAAGTTTGTTTGGGAGGTGGATTTGCCTTCACCTCCTACCTCTTATCACCTTATCATTTTACATCCTTGATGCATTTTTACTTGTGTTTGAGTGAGCTTTCTCACTTGTGCCTCTCTTCCCTCTTTTCTCTTCTCATCTCATCCCTTTTCTATCTTGCTTCTCCTTGGTGGCTTCCTTGAAGATTTCTCATCTTAAGCCTCACAAACCCTAGGACTTCCAAGCATGATAACATTTTAGGATTGTTTAGTCCCCCTTAGACTCTTTCCTTTGAGTTTTCTTTGAGTCTTCTCTTCTCACCTCATAATCAAGGACTAAACCCTAAAGGTTTTAAGGCTTTATGATTAAGCTTATGCCTGCATCCTTCTATTAGGATGGAGTGTATAACTTTAATCCTAAGTGTTAAACCCTTAATGTGTTTAAATCCTCTAATCAATTCACTTAATAATCACTAAGACATCAAGCTTGTAACTTGGGCCTTGCATTAGGGTTCTAATTCTTCCTTAATTAGTTAAGAAGGACTAACCCTAGTGTTAATGGACAAGTCCCCCTCAAGTTGTCTTACAAACCACAAAAATCACTTCTTAATCTTACCATTAACTAAAATCCACTTTAATAAAGGCTTTGTTTTGTCATGAGGTTAATCCCTAATCATGGATTAAGTTGAGGAGCCTTCCTCAGCTTAAATGTTCTCATCTATTATCCTTCTATTAGGATGGTGTAATGGGTCCATTAAATCTCTGATTATGGCTTAATCTCATTACTTAACACTAAACAAAAACTCCAAAAACATTTAAATAATCACAAGTAGGGTAATGATCTTAATCCATCATCATGGTGATTAAGTGTGAGGTGCTTATTTCATACTTAAGGTATTCTCATTACCCCTAATCAGAGGGAAGATATGATGAGTTTACTAACCCTTGGTTTAGGCTTAAGCTCATCAACTTATGACAAGCTCCAAAAAGCAATAAAAGATTGAAAACTCCAAAAACAAACAATAATTGTCTCCTTTGGGATTCTTTTCTCATCTCATTCACTCATAAACGAGAACTCGCTTCTTCCATCTAATGCAAGACAGTTCGCACCTGAGCCATACAGGTCATACACTTGAGCATAGACAAGCAAGCAGTTCACAAGTCAATTTTTCTTTCAGTCTCTTTGGGTCGAACTACGGTGTTCTGACTTCCTCATTGCACGAGAGGATACGTAGGCATAACTTAACAGTTATCGAACAAAAGTCTCTGTATATTCCCCCTCCTTCCAGCATCATTCTTTAAGCCTTATAGTCTTGAGCATTTCACTCTTGTTCTTACACTGACACTTCTCTTATACACTTCACTTTTCTTTTGCACTGACACTTTCATTCTTTCTAACTTTGATACACAAATTTCACTGACGCTACCCCTTTAAAACACAAATCTTTTAAGCGTGGATCCCGTCAAGGATGACGGACAATCTGGGTGCTAATACCTTCCCAGGTTGTAACCAACCCCCTTTCTCAGTTTCTCTGGTTCGCAACCGTCTTATCCATATCTTTTCTTAGGTTTATGCAGCATTACCTTTCCTTCGGGATAAAAATGCCTAGCTGGAGACTCTATTCATTCCTTCTCCTTTCGCCGACCGTTCGCGTCTGTACCCCTTCTGACCTAGGTGTCATTTGGTGGGAGCGACAGCTTGGCGACTCTGCTGGGGAGAAATATATTGTAACCAGGGCTTCTGGTTCTTTTCGTGGGTTCCTCCTAGCGCTTGCTTGATTTGTGTTTACTGGGGTGTTATGTGCTAATTGTGTTCATTTATTTGCTTTATTTACTGCTTTATGTACATCTTTATTTATTTCTTTCCTTTACAGTTTTTTATATTTCATACTGTCATTATCATTGCTGGATCTGGTTTGCTGTTTTGGTGGGTGGGGATTCCATTGAGAGTTTAAGGTCCTATACCTGGGACCTGAGTAACACCTAGGCTAGAGTGGTTCATGTTCTTTCCCATTCCATTTCAGTCTGGTGCGGGAATATGAAACACGGTTCAGATGTGGGTTTCTTCTTGAGAACTCTGTGCTACAGATTTCCTGTAGTGCTAGGGCTATCTGGGAAGCCTGCTAAGTCTGGATGACCTTTATTATGACCTTCAGAAGCTGAGGTGAATTAGAGGAGGATCTTTTATGGTTATTGTAAACACTGTACCTCCGGGTTAGAAGTGTTTACACTTCTCATAACTGATCCAAGTCTGAGAATCCTTGTTTTAGAACACTACCTGTGAGGGGGTTGGGCTGTTTACAGGTTTGCAGGTACCCTTGGCCACATCATACCCTGTTACTATTTGGTTTAAGAGTACCTCATTTTGGACAGTTCTTGTGATTTAACCCTGGACATGTGACTCTTTATTTGAGTCCCCCACCTTGGTTACTGGATTTCTGAACCTCCATCTGGACTTCTTGAACATACATGGGCTTCATATCAAGACAGATAATCAGATCCAGCTTGATCACAAACCCTTGCATAGCATTTGCATACATCCTCATTGCATCATTTGACATTTGTTTATTTGTTTTTCAGGGTATCCACATTGTATCTGGTTTGGTTTTGACCCCTCCTCCTGCATAGACCTCTGCTTCATCAGTTATTTGCTTCATCCATCTTCATCATCACCAGCATCAGCCTATCAGTGGTTCATCTCCAGCATCAGTTTTGATCTTCATCAGCAGCTATCTTCATCATCTTCAGCAGCATTCATGGCTACTCCTAGGAAGAGCAACATATCCTACCATTTCTTTGAGCCTGTGTTGACTGGTGTCAAGCAGGTCCAGTCACTTATCACCCCTGACCACATCCCATTATTCAGAGAGCATTATGGAGGTGTCCTGGATATGGTTATGGACCTTGACCCTTCTCAGAGGAGCATGATCCACACATGCCTGCAGTTTTATGACCCTCCTTTGAGATGCTTCACTTTCCCAGATTTTCAGCTAGGGCCTCTGCTGGAAGAATTTTCATCATTTATTGGAGTACCTGTCAGGGGTGGGATCCCTTTCAACCCAGAGATGCCAGCTCCCAGCAATGGAGAAGTAGCAAAAGCATTGTACCTAGAGCCTACCTTGATTGAGCAAAGTATGACAACAAAGGCTGGGATCCCTGGTTTGCACTTGGACTTTTTGATTTCTCAGGCCATCCTGAAGGCCTCCTTGGGAGAGTGGAAGGCAGTCTGTGCATTGTTAGCCCTCAATATATATGGGATTATACTGTTTGCAGATGAGCCCAAATTTATTAGCAAGAATGCCATTCATCTGTTTCTTCTGGGAAACCCAGTACCCACATTGCTGGGAGATTTCTACTATTCCATCCATCAGAGGAATGAGAAACAAAGGGGGAAGTTGGTGAGATGTTGTGCTCCTTTGTTTCACACCTGGCTGCTCAAACACCTGCCTAAGTTAGATGCCTTCCTGAACCCTCACTAACAGAAGAATTGGGCCAAGAGGCTCATTGCTTTGACTTCAGATGATATCAGATGGTGCACCCAGAGCACCAAAGGCAAGGACATTATCACCAGCTGTGGGTAGTACCCAAATGTACCTCTGATAGGAGTAAAGGGTTGCATCAACTACAATCCTTTGCTGTTTAAGAGACAACTGGGCTATGCTTTGGTCCACCCTCCTAGAGTGCAAGATTTAGCTGAGACCTTGTATTATGAAGTGAAACCTAATTTAGCTGCTGTCAGACAAGCATCCTGGGCTTGGGACAACATTCAGACAAAAGGGATGGCTATTCTTGGAAGGTGTAATAATGCTGCTTCAGCTCAATACTATGACTGGTCCCATGCTAGAGCTCAGATTACTGGAATGCCTTTCACCATTGAGGACATACCTGGACCATCTACAGTACAGCCAGTAGCCATTGTCAGCCTGGAAGAATTTGAGAAGCTGAAGGAAAGGAATGAGAATCTGTCTCAAGCTCTGAAGAAGACCCTTTGGGAAATGAGTGATGGTCGTCTGGACATTGAGAGGTTGGAAAAGCTTAGGGTGGAGCATCTGGCCAAAATTGAGAAAACAGAGGACTACATCAGGAAGGCAAGAGCTGGGGAGCAAATATTGAAGAATGCCTGTAAAGAGGCCAAGATTCAGAAGGCTAGGACTGAGCTCTATCTGCAGGAAAGTCAGGCTAGGTGGGTCAGGATCACTGAAGCCCGGACACAAGAAGATCATAGAATTCAAGCTAAGATTGAACAGTTGGAGGCCAATGAAAAGAAGCAGCAGGAAGCTTTGCTGGTAGCCCAGAAGGAGATTTCAGAGTTGAAGCTTAGGGCAGGATTGAAGAGATCAAAGGATCAGGACAGGCACAAGAAGCTGACCACTGCCATTGCCACCAGAAACCTCCTCATCAGGACCATTACAGAGCATCCAGCTGGTCCAGTAACTGAGGCACTTCTGAAGGAGGTTAGGGAGGATGAGTTTGGATTGGATGTTTGACTTCTTTGCTTGTTGTTCATTTCCATTTTATGTACTTTTCTTTTTGTTGTGATTTGACCCTCCAGGGGCATATTTTGTAAAACAAACTATGTATTGTTCATCATTTGTAATATATTAGTTTGCTTTCATCGGGTTTCTTTTCTCAGCAACATCAAGCATCTTCCTCGAGGTCTGGAAAGGTCAAAACCAAGAACCAAGCCGGATACCTTGGAAAACAAATAAGCATACTGCATTGCATACTAACCTTGTTTTGTTTTGTAGGTTTTATTATTGTTTTGTTTCTAACTCTGTTGTGATCTCAGGAAACATTGCTCGCAGAAGAGTGTTCCCTGTCAACCGTACGCACCGGTACCCTACTCGCAACAATCTTCCTGGTATCCAAATGGAGCAAGTACAGCAGGACCTGACTGAGGTCAGGACTCAGATGGCTAATGAAAGAGTGGAGATGAGAAACCAAATGACCCAATTCATGGTTGTAATGACTAGTTTGGCCCAGAGTCAAGAAAGGTTAAGGGCAATGGTGGAAAGACAAACTCCCGAGGAACCTCATCCTAGAACTGGAGGAACAAGTAATAATGAAAGGGGTCAGCCTCATGTTAATCCACCAGTATTTGGACCTCATCTGGATCCGGAAGTCAACATCCCGGGAAATGTGCAAGGAAATACTGCTGGGGGGAGAATCTTGCAAGAGGATCCCCAAGAAGAGCAATTCACTGTTATGGGAGCTGGAGACGAAGTCTATGATAGGAGGTTAGATGAAATTGCCGAGAAGTTGAGATCTTTGGAGTCTCAGAACTCCTTGGGCTTCGATGTAATGGATATGGGGCTAGTGGATGGGGTAAGAATTCCCCACAAATTCAAACCCCCGTACTTTGAGAAATATAATGGAACATCTTGTCCACGAACTCACCTGCAGTCTTTTCTGGGGAGACTTAAAGCATATACTATGGATGAGAAGTTGTGGATGTTCTACTTTGAAGACAGTCTGACTGGGGCTTCAAGGGAGTGGTATTCACACTTGACCAGGGCTACCATTAGATGCTGGAAGGACTTAGCTGAAGCCTTCATCAGACAATATCAATATAACCTGGACATGGCTCCTAACAGGACCCTCCTAATGGGAATGTCTCAATCTTCCAGAGAAAGCTTTAGGGAATATGCCCAAAGGTGGAGACAGCTTGCTGCTGCTGTCCAACCACCCATGTCGGAAAGAGAAATGGCCGATATGTTCATGAATACTTTGCAAGGAACATATATTGATAGATTGGCTGCCTTTTCTTCTACCAGCTTTGCAGATGTGGTTATAGCTGGTGAAAGGATTGCGAGTCTATTGAAAATGGGCAAAATTTTGGATAATGGTGCAAGTTCGTCCAGTAATCCCAGGAAGCCTTTTGTGGGACCCCGAAGGACTGGTGAGACAAATGCCATTCATGCCAGCAGGGGCAGACCTCAGTATGTTCATAGATCAGTAGCAGTTGTCACCATTCCAGCTCCGATTCTTCAGCAATCAGCATATCAACAACAACAGCAACCCCAATATCAACAACAAGTCCAGTACCCGCAACAAAGAACCTACAACAACAACAATAGCAATCAACAACCGCGACACTTCCAACAAAGACCATCACAGGAAAATAGGGTGATTGACCCTATCCCCATGCCTTATGCTACCTTATTGCCACAACTCCTGAAGCTTAATTTGGTTGAGTTAAGGACGCTAGCACCACCAGATCCCCTCAATCTCCCAAGGAATTATGATGTCAATGCCAGGTGTGCTTTCCACTCCAATGCACCTGGTCACAATACAGAAAAGTGCAGGGCCTTGCAAATGAAAGTCCAAGATCTGGTGGATTCTAAAGCCCTCAACTTTGCACCTCCTCCAAATGTCAACAAGAATCCTATGCCTAATCATGGCGGGCCGAGGATTAATGCCATTGAGGAAGACAAACCATCTACCTTGATCACCAGTGTTGCACAAATTCGAACACCTTTGGTCGAAATTAAAGCTCAGCTTCTAGAGTGCCAAGTGTTTCCCGGGTGTGAGCTCGGTTGTGGGTATTGCAACATTGCAGTCAACGGGTGTGAAAATTTGAGAAGCGGCATTGATGGTCTTATTAAGGATGGTATCCTTCAAATCTCAACAACGACGCCTACAAATCCAGCAATTCCTTTAACAACAATTCACGATTCTTCTACAACAGCAGCAACAATCATTCCTACCGATTCATCAATATCATCAGCAATGGCTCCTTCCATCACTTCAACAAATCAAATGACAACAACTCTTTCTTCTACAACATCAGCATCCATTTTATCGGCAGAATCTTCTACAACGCCAGCAAAAATTAATGAAGATATCTCAGCAGTTACAATCTACTATGACCCGTCAAACGTACCTCCCAACAGCAATTTCCAACAACAAACCATGGCACCGCCTGCCAGATCACCGGTCACAATTTACTATGATCCGCACACCATTACAGTACCCTCCTCTGCAGCAGTCAGTCCAGTCACCATTACGGTACCTGGACCCGTTCCTTATGAAAGCAGTAATGCCATACCTTGGCATTATGGCTCTGATCTCTACTGCAATGGGGAGAAACTCACTCTGGATTCATCAACCTCTTCTCCACAAGTTGATAATGTTGGGGGAGGCGGAGGATTCACCAGAAGCGGACGCCTTTTTGCCTCACAAACTCAAAGACCTAATGTTGAAGCAGAAGCTGCTGCCAAAGCAAAAGGAAAAAGTGTGGTATCTGAAGAGCCAACTGTCAAAGAAACTCAGAAGACATCTTTTGAACAAGATGTAGACGAGTTTATGAGAATCATAAAAAGAAGTGATTACAAGGTGGTGGATCAGCTTCACCAAACTCCCTCAAAGATCTCCATATTATCATTGTTGATGTGTTCTGAAGCTCACAAGAATGCATTATTGAAAGTCCTGCACGCAGCATACGTGCCAGAGGAGATTACTGTTAATCAGCTATAAACTGTGGTGGCAAATGTCAACACCAGTCATGGACTGGGCCTTACCAATGCTGACTTAACAACGGAGGGACGCAACCATAATAAGGCTTTGCATATCACCTTGGAATGCAAGGGTGCTGTTCTATCTCATGTACTGGTGGACATTGGGTCATCACTCAATGTTCTACCAAAGAAATCCTTAGTGAAGCTGGAGTATGATGGTTTGGCACTGCGTCCAAGTAATTTGGTGGTGAGAGCATTTGATGGCTCTAAGAGATCAGTGCTTGGAGAGATTGATTTTCCAGTGATGATTGGCCCACAGACCTTCAAAACTACCTTCTTTGTGATGGACATTCAGCCGGCCTACAGCTGTCTGTTGGGTAGACCCTGGATCCACGCCGCTGGCGCTGTTACGTCTACCCTTCACCAGAAGTTGAAATTCGAGTGGGAAGGCTAGATCATCACCATTTGTGGGTAGGAGGACATCTTTGTTAGCCAACTGGCTACGTATAAGTACATTGAAATGGACGGGAAGATCCATGAAACCATGAGCCAAGGGGTCGAGGCCCTCAACATTAATGAAGCATCTGATGTACTGGGAACTTCCATAACATCATACCAGCAGGCCCGGAAGGTTGTTGAAGAAGGTACCACCCAAGGCTGGGGAAAGCTGTTGCCTGTGGAGAAGAAAGAAGACCAATTTGGGTTGGGTTACAGACCAACTCAACAAGATCAATCAGAGGCTGCAAAAAAGCCCAAGTTTGTCAGCGGGGGAATTCTCACCCCGGATGCTGTGAACAATTTGGAAGACGAGGAGGAAAGCGACCGCAACCTAGAGAGCTGGATACGTCCAAGGAACCCGGGGAGCCAAGTCCTTAACTGGTCTTCCCAGGAAATTATAAGGGTTACTCCTGCAGAGTAATTATTATTTCCTGTATTTTAAAAGCATGCATCAAGTCTTGCATCTTACCCAAGATGTCAAGACTCATTTTGTAATCGGGTCATCTTGTATTTTGTGCAAAGATCAATCAATGAATATCGAGACATCTTTTGCAAATGAGTCTTTTCTTTTCCGCTCACTGTTTTTCATTTTTCACTTTTTGTACAAAAATAAAATGGAAATGTTTTCAAAACAAATAACTTCATTTTCACTTTTTCTAAATAAGATAAAACTGATCACTAAAACAAACCAATTTAAAACCCTTGCAGAAAGTGCCCTCCAGATTGCACCGACAACAACACTGCTATGACTTCGTATGACTTTGACAACCCAATCAATCAAGTTGATGAAGGGGTTGAGGAAGATTATGAGCTACCTGAAGAGCTAGCCATATTGTTGAGACAAGAGGAGAAGGCTATCACTCCTCATCAGGAGGAGATTGAAACGGTTAATCTTGGTACGGAAGAAGACGTGAAAGAGGTTAAGATTGGGGCCTGCCTGCAAGATTCAGTGAAAGAGCAACTAATTGACATGCTTCGGGAATATGTGGATGTTTTAGCTTGGTCTTATCAGGATATGCCAGGGTTGGACACCGACATTGTCATGCACAAGCTGCCTCTAAAAGAAGATTGCCCACCAGTAAAATAGAAGTTGCGCCGTACTCGCCCAGACATGGCAATGAAGATAAAAGAAGAGGTACAAAAGCAGTGGGATGCCGGGTTCCTTGCTGTGACCAGCTATCCGCCGTGGGTTAATAATATTGTACCTGTGCCTAAGAAAGACGGCAAGGTGAGGATGTGTGTGGACTACCGGGATCTGAACAGAGCCAGCCCGAAAGATGACTTCCCTTTACCTCACATTGATGTATTGGTTGATAATACAGCTCAGTTCTCGGTATTCTCCTTCATGGATGGATTTTCAGGATACAATCAGATTAAAATGTCACCTGAAGACATGGAGAAGACAACCTTCATCACACCCTGGGGCACATTCTGTTATAAGGTGATGCCATTCAGACTGAAGAATGCTGGTGCCACTTATCAACGGGCTATGGTAACATTATTCCATGACATGATCCACAAAGAAATTGAATGTTATGTGGATGACATGATTGCCAAGTCCCTCACAGAAGAAGAACACCTGGTAAACCTACTGAAATTATTCAAGCGTCTGAGGATGTACCAACTGAAGTTAAACCCCAACAAATGCACATTCGGGGTGCGATCTGGTAAGCTGTTGGGATTTATTGTAAGTGAGAAAGGGATTGAAGTTGACCCTGATAAAGTCAAAGCCATTCAAGAAATTCCTGCACCGAAGTCAGAAAAAGAAGTTCGGGGTTTTTTAGGTAGATTGAACTACATTTCAAGGTTCATATCTCACCTTACAGCAACCTGTGAGCCTTTGTTCAAGCTGTTAAGAAAAGAACAAACGGTCAGGTGGAATGAAGACTGCCAGAGGGCTTTTGACAAAATCAAGGAATACTTACAAGAGCCTTCAATCCTTATGCCTCCAGTTGAAGGAAGACCTCTAATCATGTACTTGACAGTATTAGAAGAGTCAATGGGGTGTGTGCTAGGCCAGCATGACGAGTCTGGTCGAAAAGAGTATGCAATATACTACCTAAGAAAAAAGTTTACCGACTGTGAACAACGTTATTCACTGCACGAGAAAACTTGATGTGCTTTAGCGTGGGCTGCTCGCCGACTAAGACAGTATATGTTGACCCACACTACTTTATTGATCTCGAAGATGGATCCAGTTAAGTACATTTTTGAGAAGCCAGCACTTACCGGACGGGTTGCAAGATGGAAAATGATCCTCACAGAATATGACATTCAGTACACATCTCAAAAAGCCATCAAAGGCAGTGTATTGTCTGATTATCTCGCTGAGCAACCAATTGATGATTACCAGCCAATGAGGTTTGACTTCCCTGATGAAGACATCATGTTCATAAAAGCAAAAGATCATGAAGAGCCTGTTCACACTGAAGGGCCTGACCCAGAGGAAGAATGGACTATGATGTTTGACGGGGCTGTTAATATGAATGGTCGTGGTGTTTGTGCAGTACTCATTACACCTAAAGGAGTTCACATGCCTTTCTCGGCAAAATTCACATTTAACTGCACTAACAACGAAGCTGAATACGAAGCTTGTATTATGGGTCTTGAGGAAGCCATTAACCTCAGGATCAAGACTTTGACTGTATTCGGAGATTCAGCTCTGGTAATCAATCAAACCAACGACAAATGGTACACGCACCAGGATCATCTGATACATTACCAGGATTACACAAGGAGGTTATTGACTTTCTTCACAACAGTCAAGCTTGAGTATATCCCTCGAGATGAAAATCAGTTTGCGGATGCTCTTGCTACCATTTCATCCATGATCAAAGTTCAAGTTGCCAACTTTGTGCCTCGAATCGCAGTGTCCAGACTTGACAGACCAACATATGTGTTCTCAGCAAATGTTGTTAAAGATGATAAGCCTTGGTTCCATGACATTAAGTGCTTCTTGGAGGATCAAACATACCCACCTGGGGCATCTTCCAATGATAAGAAGACATTAAGAAGGCTAGCTGGTAGTTTCTTCCTGAACACTGATGGTTCCCTGTACAAGAGAAACTTTGATATGGTACTTCTCAGATGCGTTGATAGGGCAGAAGCAGACTTGTTGATGCACGAAGTGCACGAAGGATCTTTTGGTACCCATTCTGGAGGGCATGCAATGGCTAAAAAGTTGTTGAGATCAGGCTATTACTAGATCACAATGGATGCAGACTGTTGTGCCTATGCCAGAAAATGCCATAAATGCCATTGACTATTTTACCAAGTGGGTCGAAACAGCTTCTTTTGCAAATGTTACCAGGTAAGTGGTAGCCCGATTCCTAAAGAGAGATATCATCTGTCGGTATGGAGTTCCCGAATGAATCATTACTGATAAAGGTTCCAACTTGAACAAAAAAATGATGGCAGAACTATGTCGGGACTTCAAAATCCAACACCACAATTCGTCTCCTTACAGGCCAAAGATGAATGGCGCTGTTGAGGCAGCTAACAAGAATATCAAGAAGATTGTGCAGAAGATGGTGGTTACCTATAAAGATTGGCATGAAATGCTACTGTTTTCCTTGCATGGGTACCGTACGTCAATCAGAACATCCACTGGGGCAACACCGTATCAGCTTGTGTATGGTATGGAGGCAGTCCTACCTGTTGAAGTTGAATTACCCTCCCCGCGGGTACTAATGGATGTTAAGTTGAATGAAGCAGAATGGGTCCGATCCCAATACGAACAACTAAGTCTGATTGAAGAGAAGAGATTAGTTGCAATCTGTCATGGGCAGCTGTATCAAAAAAGAATGAAGAAAGCCTTCGATCAGAAAGTCAGGCTCCGAGAGTACCAAGTAGGAGATCTTGTGCTGAAAAGACTCCTCCCTCCTCATACAGACCACGGGGGCAAGTGGACTCCGAATTATGATGGTCCGTTCATAGTAAAGAAAGTTTTCTCGGGTGGAGCACTGATGCTCAGTACTATGGATGGTGAAGACTTCCTGTCCCCTGTGAATTCAGATGCAGTTAAAAAATACTTCGCGTAAAAATGACCCGCTGGACATAAAAACAGAATGTAAGTCCAAGCAAAAATAGGGCATCCCGGCGAGTCAAAAACAGAATAAAAGGCTCGGGAAAAAATAAGGGAAAATGAATAAAAAAATGTGTGCACCCGCTGAGTTGAAAAGCCGCATTGGACGACTCAGACAAAAATGGGTATCCCGGTGGATTGAAAACCCGAAAGGGCGATCCACACAAAATATGGGAATGAGCGAACAACTGCATTTTGAATTCATCTGTATTACTTACAACATGGCAAGCTTCGAAAGGTTAAAGCGTCGGTCAGAATCAGCTCTCTTCAGAAGGCAGGATGAGAAGAACGTCAAAAGTCATACGAGTCATAGCAAAAGGGAAGCTCCTTGAAGCGTCATCAGCATTGCCAGCATCTTTTTGTTTCTCAATTTTGTAACGATTTCCTCATTTCAGGGGATCCGTTTCTTTGACTGTATCTTGCCAATTCAGGGCACGTAAATTAATAAAATCATATTTTCAGTCATATTCCGTCTCGTACATTTTATTTTCATTTGCAAACTGTCTGATGTCCTTGATCGCATAAATACAGATGCGTCTTTTCTAAGTATACATGTTTGCAGGAAATATACTTACTCCCGGGAGTGTCTAAAATCCTATGATGGAATCCAGTGAGGGATACCTCGGGATACTTGTACGTTTCTTTGTCATGCAGGATTGCAGGTGTTCAAAGCGCAACATGGGGCACGAAAAACAACTCCCCAGCAGGCTGTCAAATCATTATCTACTCAGCACATCTTCCAAATGGCACCAGAGGTACTTTCTCCCCAACCGAGTTGCCAGTCATCATTCCTCCTCAGCCAAGTGCAAAGACAGGAAACTATCTCCCCACAGAATTTCAATCTCTATCCAGGAGAGCAATGCCTGAAGATCTCACAACAGAGTGACGAAAGCATCTGCAGACCCCAGCTGGGTCCCTCATTACTAAGAAAGGTCTATCAGTGATCTATTTCCCCGAGCAGAGTCATATGTGTCAGATCTACCAATGATCTCATCCCCAGCTGGGATATCCACTTCAAGCATATCAGCCAGAGATCTCCACAGCAACGGGATCCGAATCCCGGATCGGTATCTTTGCATAATCATAGCATTCGCATCATATTTCCCCCACAGAGCGTAGCATTCCGTCTAATACGGAGCATTACAGCAAAAATCAAACATATTGCATAATCATAAGCCATGATCTGAATCAAACACTTGTAAATACTGACATACCTCTCAAATTCCCCGACAGAATATTAAAGCATTTCCTTTACACTCACAAATACAGATACATACTCCTTTCGGCACTCGTCCGTGTCATCATTCCCCAGTAAATTGCCCGAGCAAACAGATGCTTATACATTATAGATACTTCTTGACACCCGTCCGTGTCATATTCCCAGCAGAAAGCCAAAGCGTCCCCTTTGCACTCACATCACAGATACATATATACACACTTCCCTGACGCCCGTCCGTGTCATCTCCCCCAACATAGTTGCCTAAACAAACACTTTGGGAACCATATACTTGTTTATAATACACTTTTTTCGACACCCGTCCGTGTCATGCTCTCCCTAGCAAGTTGAACACTTGTCTATGTCTCACTCATCACTTTTATCGATACTCGTCCGTATCTTGTATATACCACTTAAATCCCCTCAGAATCAACACTCGTCTGTGTCATATTCCCAGCAGAAAGCCAAAGCGTCCCCTTTGCACTCACAGCACAGATACATATATACACACTTCCCTGACGCCCGTCCGTGTCATCTCCCCCAACATAGTTGCCTAAACAAACACTTTGGGAACCATATACTTGTTTATAATACACTTTTTTCGACTCCCGTCCGTGTCATGCTCTCCCTAGCAAGTTGAACACTTGTCTATGTCTCACTCGTCACTTTTATCGATACTTGTTCGTATCTTGTATATACCACTTAAATCCCCTCAGAATCAACACTCGTCCGTGTTCTTTGTTAACCAGTTGGTACTTGTCCGTATCATCATCTCTGAACATGCGTCAAGCGTTTGTTTCTATTGATACTCGTCCGTATCATAGTCTTAAGGATGCTCGTCTGCATCTTTAACCTATACACCGTCTCAAACACTTATGTCTTCTTGAATTTAGACACTCGTCTGTGTCTACCCTTCCCCAGGAGAGTCCCCAGCAAACCCCATCGATCTATTTCCTTTCATCTGACATTCGTCCTATGTCATGATACCTTCCGGCAGCCGTACCCTTCCAGGTGATCGTCCTTCACCTCTTGATGATCGTCCTTCATCATTCCCAGTTGAGTTTCTATTCATTAGAACCCCTTCTTATCCGACATTCGTCCTATGTCGTGATATTTTTAGCAGCCATCCCCTGCTAGGAGATCGTCCTTCACCTTTTGATGATCGTCCTTCAACATTTTATTCGATGGCCGTCCCCATCGTTGATTCGGTTTTCTGACATTCATCCTATGTCATGATAAATCCTGAGAGCAGCTGCACCCTGTTAGGTGATCGTCCTTCACCTCTTGATGATCGTCCTTCATCATGCTTATCCGATGGCCGTCCCCATTGTCGACCTTTTCATCCGACATTCGTCCTATGTCATGATACTTTCGGCAGCCGTACCCTGCCAGGTGATCGTCCTTCACCAATAGATGATCGTCCCTCATCTTAACCCCAACAGAGCAGCCGTCCCCTGCTAGGTGATCGTCCTTCACCTTTGATGACTGTACCTCATCATTTATTTCATTTATGCTTTGGACTTGATGGTCGTCCCCATCATTCACTATTACCTTTAATCCCCAGAGAATCCTTGTTACTTTATTTTGATGGTCGTCCCCATCATAATCTCTTATATCCCCAGCTTGCCAGCCGTCCCCGTCATTGCTTTATTTCCCGCACTTTCCCCAGCATGTCGGCCGTCCCCGTCATTGCTTCATCCCCAGCAGTCGTCCTCTGCATGACGGTCGTCCTCCGTCGCCCGCACTTTATAAACATACTTTATTTTCTTTTACAATCTATATCCCTTTTATTCTTCATTCAATGAGTGCAAATTTTGGACTGTCTTTGGTATTCAATCATAAGTTATCTTGTTTGCCTGTTAAGCCGTAGCTTACATCCTGCACAGCTAACTCATGCTTGAATAGGGGCAGCTGTAAACACCCCAAATTTGCCCTCACTCATTTCACCATGGCTTGTGATCTTTTCATTTGCATAAGTTCAACCATAGCATCTCATATTGCATTTTTGCATCACTGCATTGATTCTAAGCCATCTGCATCTAGGGTTTGTAATCTGAGCCATCCCTGAGCCATTTGAGCCACTCCAAAGGTCATCAATCACTTCAAAGGGGTCCATGTGTGTTCAAGCATCATATTATATCCTCACAAGGTCAAGAAAGTTAAAGAATCACAAGAACTGAGAAAGGCATGGAAGTAGAGCCAGGTTTAACTACACAGATGACCTAAAATTAGGGTTTTGGTTTCAGAGGCCATAACTCCAAATTTTTTGGTCATTATTGTTTCTATTGGTCTCTATATGTTATGAGGATCATGCATATCAAGTTTCATGAAGAAATTCAATCGGGAAGGCATCTGATCAAGAGGTGACTTCTTGAATAAGTCAGTGCAAAATAAGGGCATCTGAAGCCCCCAATGACACAACCAAAGGGTGTTCTCCATCATTTTGAATGTGTATGATCTTTATTTGATCATATAAGATGTTAGAAGTTCACAAAATTGAAGAAATTCAAGCCATTTGCAAAGTTGCCTTTTTGGGAAAGTGACTTGTAATGCAAACTTGCCATTTTGGGAAAGTTTTTCAACCTCCTCTTTTTAATTCAAAAATGCTTTAAATAAAAAAAATTTGGTCATGAAAGTTGTAGAATGGATCCTCCCATTTTCAAAAAGTACAAGAACTCATTCTAATTCATTTTGGATCAAAAGTTATGGCTTGTCAAAGTTGGACAAAATCACTTATTTTTTCACTTTGGCACCAAAGAGGGGAACTTGCAATTTCACATGTCAAGCATTTTTATGACTTCAAAGTGACTTCTAATCATCCTACAAACACAATACAATGCCTAAAATTCAGAATGCACCAAAGAATTGCCCATTTTCATGCCTTGATCATTGAGAAATCCAAAAGGGGCCAAGACTCCATGAATTTGCAAAATGACCCAAAGCTTCTCATCCACTTGTGCCAGCTGCCAAAAGTGACTTCCATGGACCTCCTTGAAGCATGCTGATTCGAACCATGCCCTTGTACCATGACTGATCCAGCCCATACCTTCACTTACACAAAAGTTGACTTTATGCAATTTGAGCCATACCAATCAAGCTGAGCCACACCAACTACTCTGACCAATCATAGCTTCATATACATGCCTCATGGATCATTTCTCACACAATCTTGGAAGCTGAAACCTACCATAGCACAGCATTCACCAAAATCCTCTCATATGCATTTTCTTTCGAAACTCAATACACAAGCCAAAAACCTTAAGACAAATTTCACAGAATCACTCAACATGATCCTCTGATCATTTCCCAACCACCAATTTGCCCTGAAAAGCCCACAAACAGAAATACGATTTTTCACTCCCCTTGGTCAGAACTTCATCAATCTCATGAACCAGCCATAAGGAATTCCAAACAAGCATTGCAAACTTCTCAGGAGGTTTATTAAAGGCATCTTGGGCCAAAGAAGCAGCCAGAAAGCTCCAAAGTTCAAAGCTCCAGTTCAGGTATCATCAAGAACATTTTTTCCAGAAATGCAATTTCTTGTTATAGGATGATAGATTTGTTTCACTGTTCATGTTAAGCTTTGAATCACTGAAAATGGTTGAGAAATGAGTGTGTATGCATGTTCTGAAATTTTTGCAGTTCTCTTGATTTTGCTCGAATCTTGTTGTTGATGCATTGTAAATGTGATTTTGTGATTGATTCATGTTTAGGGTGGGTAGAGGATGAAATCTGGAGAGTTAGAGCACTTGAAACAGCCTAGGGAGTGAGTTTGATTTTTGGTTGGCCGGAGAAGATGATCAGAACATTGTTTCGGTCATCTGAAAGTGATTAGGGCTCAGGATTATGGCTTAATCATAATTAAGTGAGTTTGAATTCAGGCCGTTCGGTCGCGCGCGTAGTCAATTCCCGCCCCCTTGAGTTTGAACCACAGCCCTTGGATTGTTTGACTTTCTCATTTTCTTATTAATTTCATTTTTATTTTATTTGTTTTATATTTAACTTCCACGAATTTTTAAAAATAGCAAAACATATTAAAAAATTCTGAAATTTTTTGTCAAACCTTTTATTAACTTTCAGAACCCAAAAATATTTTTATTTTTATTTTTTGCATTAAAAATTATTTTTAAATCATATAAATGTTTATTTTTAATTAGTTAATGGAAATTAATTAATTAAAAATGCATTTAGGTATTTAAAAATCACCAAAAAATTCACATTGCATTTTATAACATTTAGAAACATTACCAAACTCTCAAAACAAATTTCTTTTTGGTTCTTGACCTATTTTGATAATTTTCATTGGAATTAAAGTTGTTTAAAGACAATATTTTGATCCTAACTTGAAAAAATCCATTCTGCCTAACCATGAAGAGTTTGATAATGGTTCTTCTTGCATTGCATCCTTCATAGCATGTAGTTTTTAGGGTAAAATTAGTTTGAATTCATCCTTCATTTTCAATTTAATGTGCATTTTTCCTTTTGAGGTACCTTGAAACCCTAGTTGACTTGAGAAATTCATAACTTCCATTAGGTTAAGAGTTAGGCCCCCTCCTTTGGGAAATAAACTTGTGTAGGGTTAGGGTTCCTTTGATCCCATTTTCAATTTTTTATCATGTCATTTGCTTCTGATTTTGAATTTTGTGTTGTATGTTATGCATAAGCCCTAATTTGTGCCTTCATTTGTATCCATCTCTCATATGCTTGCATTCAAGAACTTGCCATGACATTTTGTGCATCCACATGATTCATAATACACCTTAGGACATATTAGAATCATGTTTGATCATTTCATCATTCATTTGACATGTCATACCTTCATTGCATTTCATAAGCTTTCATGAACTTTCATGGTTCAAGGCATGCACCATATGCACCCATTCTCTTGTATGCTCACATATATGCATCTTGTATGACTTTGCACCATCTCTTGACATCCTTTGCATCATGTGTATGTTTCTGACTTTGGCCTTTGCCCATTCACATGCATTGTTTCATCTCATTTCTTCCCTTATGCATCTTGTACTAACTTTTCAGGTTAATGGTAAGTTTGTTTGGGAGGTGGATTTTCCTTCACCTCCTACCTCTTCTCACCTTATCATTTTACATCCTTGCTGCATTTTTACTTGTCTTTGAGTGAGATTGCTCACTTGTGCCTTTCTTCCCTCTTTTCTCTTCTCATCTCATCCCTTTTCTATCTTGCTTCTCCTTGGTGGCTTCCTTGAAGATTTCTCCTCTTAAGCCTCACAAGCCCTAGGGCTTCCAAGCATGATAACATTTTAGGATTGTTTAGTCCCCCTTAGACTCTTTCCTTTGAGTTTTCTTTGAGTCTTCTCTTCTCACCTCATAATCAAGGACTAAACCCTAAAGGTTTTAAGGCTTTGTGATTAAGCTTATGCCTGCATCCTTCTATTAGGATGGAGTGTATAACTTTAATCCTAAGTGTTAAACCCTTAATGTGTTTAAATCCTCTAATCAATTCACTTAATAATCACTAAGACATCAAGCTTGTAACTTGGGCCTTGCATTAGGGTTCTAATTCTTCCTTAATTGGTTAAGAAGGACTAACCCTAGTGTTAATGGACAAGTCCCCCTCAAGTTGTCTTACAAACCACAAAAATCACTTCTTAATCTTACCATTAACTAAAATCCACTTTAATAAAGGCTTTCTTTTGTCATGAGGTTAATCCCTAATCATGGATTAAGTTGAGGAGCCTTCCTCAACTTAAATGTTCTCATCTATTATCCTTCTATTAGGATGGTGTAATGGGTCCATTAAATCTCTGATTATGGCTTAATCTCATTACTTAACACTAAAAAAAAACTCCAAAAACATTTAAATAATCACAAGTAGGTTAATGATCTTAATCCTACATCATGGTGATTAAGTGTGAGGTGCTTATTTCATACTTAAGGTATTCTCATTACTCCTAATCAGTGGGAAGATATGACGAGTTTACTAACCCTTGGTTTAGGCTTAAGCTCATCAACTTATGACAAACTCCAAAAAGCAATAAAAGATTGAAAACTCCAAAAACAAACAATAATCGTCTCCTTTGGGATTCTTTTCTCATCTCATTCACTCATAAACGAGAACTCGCTTCTTCCGTCTAATGCAAGACAGTTTGCACCTGAGCCAGACAGGTCATACACTTGAGCATAGACAAGCAAGCAGTTCACAAGTCAATTTTTCTTTCAGTCTCTTTGGGTCGAACTACGGTGTTCTGACTTCCTCATTGCACGAGAGGATACGTAGGCATAACTTAACAGTTATCGAACAAAAGTCTCTGTATATTTCCCCTCCTTCCAGCATCATTCTTTAAGCCTCATAGTCTTGAGCATTTCACTCTTGTTCTTACACCGACACTTCTCTTATACACTTCACTTTTCTTTTGCACTGACACTTGCATTCTTTCTAGCTTTGATACACAAATTGCACTGACACTACCCCTTTAAAACACAAATCTTTTAAGCGTGGATCCCGTCGAGTACGACAGACAATCTGGGTGCTAATACCTTCCCAGGTTGTAACCAACCCCCTTTCTCAGTTTCTCTGGTTCGCAACCGTCTTATCCATATTTTTTCTTAGGTTTATGCAGCATTACCTTTCCTTTGGGATAAAAATGCCTAGCTGGCGACTCTATTCATTCCTTCTCCTTTCGCCAACTGTTCGCGTCTGTACCCCTTCTGACCTAGGTGTCATTTGGTGGGAGCGACACTCAGGTTCAAATTCGAGCTCAAGTTCAGGCTCCTCATCCTACTGCTGGACAAAATCAGTATCGCAATAGGCCAAACTTTGATCCTATCCCGATGCTTTACACTGAGTTGTTTCCTTCCTTGATTAAGAGTGGTTTAATTACTACTAGGCCTCCACCTCCTCCTCCTGTTCCAAATCCTCTTCCGGTTGTTTATAAACCGGATCTTCGCTGCGAGTTTCATCAAGGTGGAACTGGTCATGACTTGGAACATTGCTTTGCACTGAAGGCTAAAGTGAAAGAACTTATCAGGAACAACATCCTTTACTTTAATGACACAAATCCCAATGTTGTCAAAAATCCTTTGCCGAAGCTTGGGAAGTGAATTTCCTAGAAGAATTCAACTGTCAAATTTTCTCCAAGGCCAGAATATCATAAGGGACAGCTCATCCTTGTTGCTGATGGATCACTAAGCCATTGTTTCTTTATGTTTGCATTTTTCTTCAATTGTATTGACTTGTTTGCTTTTAAACTTTGTTTGTACTTTCATGTTGATTTTAACGAAATGAGCATTGCTTTGTTTTGATTCAATTTCATTTACTATTTGCATCTTTATGCTTTATATTTCAAGTTCATTTTCTTTTCTCAAGCTTTTATAATGATTGGAGGGAGGATGATGAAAACGAGATACCCATAATTGTTGTTGGTATGCTTTCAATTGAGACTTGGCTGATGATATACATGCATTGTTTCAAATCCCAAACACTGGAGAAATAAGGAAGTTAATC
This sequence comes from Lathyrus aphaca, assembly GCA_963966055.1. Taxonomy (NCBI): domain Eukaryota; kingdom Viridiplantae; phylum Streptophyta; class Magnoliopsida; order Fabales; family Fabaceae; genus Lathyrus; species Lathyrus aphaca. The sequence continues at coordinate 344,035,981 of OZ014521.1, forward strand.
TTTTGTCAACCCCTTTGAGCCTTGAAGTTGAAGTTTCTTTCTATTCGAAAAAACCCTCAATTTTAACCCGGGGATGGGTAGTTCTCAATTAATTCGAATGGGCATTCAAGTACAAGAGAATCATTCAAGGCACCTTTCGATAAAGGTTGCAATCTTAAGCTTTCCTTCATACACATCAAAGAAGTGTTGAAGATGTTTCTTAATTCAAAAGCAAATGATGGTTCATCGTAACCATTAGGCCATGCAGTCATTATCTTTCAAAAAAATTGATATTAAACAAAAATTATTGAAAAAAATTAAAGCCTGCTAAGTCAAAACCTATGAAGGAGACTTAGGCAAAAAAAACTAGGGCATCCCGCTGGCTGTAAGTTCAAATGACATAGTTCAGGCAAAAGTTAGGGATAATAAAAGAAATATTTGTCAAGAGGCCATCAAAATCCTCAGCAAAAATAAGATGAGTGGACCAAAGTCCTCACTAGAAATAACGAAAGGAAGAAGTGACTGCTATCTCAAAATCCTTTAGCTTACGAACCATCTTCATCTGAGCAATCCTAAATTTATGGGAACTTGAATGCATAGGCTGAATTAATTGAATGTAGGACTGGAGTTCATCACGAAGTTGGGTTGGGTACAAATAAACTTTGAGCCTATATCCTTTGTTTCATAAACCGTGAACTAGACCACGTTACAACCTTCAAAAGTCCTAATTGAATCCAGGTTTCTTTTGAAAAGCATACTACAACGAGGTTGCTTAAACTGACTCCCAAGTTCTTTACCAATCATTTGTTTCTTACATTTGCTTTATCTCTCATTTTGTCTCAATTGCCGTGTTTTGACAATGTTTTCATTTACTTTACATCAATAAATTTCATTCAAAAAAATGATTCTTGATTTCAAACTTTGCATTGAACTTTGCATTAAAATTACCAGGTTTGTACAAACACTTTTTATTTGCAAATAAACTTTCCTTATCAGGGGCAAGTTCTTCCCAAGTCCTATGGTTCAAGTGTTGTTGCTCAGCGCAAGTTATTATCAGATTTGGTTAGTCAGAAGATTCTCTGCAAGTTTCATATTGGGTTCATCTTCTCAACATTCATCTCAAGAACTGAGGCCATGATCAGTTTATTCTTCTCAGCAGTTACCTCAAAGATGTGATTATTTTTTCTCCGGCAGTAATCAGGAACTGAATCCATTATCAGTTTACCTTCATCAGTTATTGAACTTGGGGCAACTTTCTTCAAGAATCCCCAAGCAGCTTTGCATGACTTCTCTCAAAATATTTTCAACTTGATACAGTTTACTGGTGTGACAGAGATTCGGTCAGCAGTAGCATCTCTAATATTCGAGCAGAATGGCAGTGGTCTTTGTGTTGAGGAATCAGTCTTCTTTCCTTCCAATCCTCTAAGAATCTAAACTGGTTGTCAACCTTTTCTCTCATATTATCTCTTTGGGTGTGTTATTCCCCAGTTTGGTTTACGTTTGCATATTTGAGTGTGTTATTCCTTATTATGCGTTTTCTTGGGTGTGTTATTCCCCAGTTTTGTTCACCTTTGCATATTTGAGTGTTTTAGTCCTCATTATGCGTGTTCTTGGGTGGTTTAGTCCCTATTTTCGTAAATGTCTGCATACTGAGTGTTTTAGTCCTCATATGCATTTCTCAAGGTCTTGTTGTTTTCAACTTCTTACTTTGTGATCAAAGTCCAACTTACTTGGCATTTGTTTGTCTTTCCAGAACTTTTTCTTCACCTACCTGTTGTTTCTCTCAGATGTTACATCTTTTATCCGATTGCCATTCTCGGATGTCCATAGTGAAGTCATCATTGATTTGATGTACTGTCCCGGACTTTTTCCCATCTCATTCAGTTCTGTTCCTGAATGTTGTGATTCACATTTTATCTGATTGCTATTCTTGGATATTGTGATCACTTCCCTTCCGATTGCCATTCTCGGATGTCCATAGTGAAGTCATCATTGATTTGATGTACTGTCCCGGAATTTTTCCCATCTCATTCAGTTATGTTCCTGAATGTTGTGATTCACATTTTATCTAATTGCTATTCTCGGATGTTGAGATCACTTTCCTTTCGGTTGCCATTCTCGGATTTCCATGTTGGAGTTATCATTTAGTTGATGTACTTTTCCGAATTTTTCCCATTTCATTCAGTTCTATTCCTGGATGTTGTGATTCACATTTTATCTGATTGCCATTCTCAGATGTCGTGATTACCTTTTTCCGATTTCCATTCTCGGATATCTCTAGCATAGTTAGTGATGTCATCCTTGGATGTTTCTAGCGTACTTTTTCGGGACTTTTCTCACCTCATTCAGTGGCATTCCTGGATGTTGTGATCCTTTATGTCCAATTGCCATTCTTGGACATTTTCGTCTCAGCTGAGCCATGTGTTGGTCTCTAGCATGTTGTTTTATCCTTCGGATTCTTATGCTCCTTATCCCCAGCGTTTATTCTTTTTCACGTGTCGTCTTATCCCTCACGGATTTTTATGCATTTCATATGTTTTCATATACATTTCATATCATCTCATAATTTTCTCATAATATCTCATACTACTTTCATATCATTTCATATCATTTCATAACATTTCGTAACATCCTCATGATATTTCATATGCTTCATATCATCTGCGTATCATTTCCATATCATATTGTTTGTTTCATTTCATTCCATTTTTTGGCATTTTAGGATCAAAAATTGGGTTTTTTGATATTTAAGTATCTTCCATCTTGTCGAAACGAAGATTTTAATCTTCATTATCTCTGGATTGAAGAAACTTAAATAGGGGCATCTGTCATACCCTAATTTTTGACCCTAAGATTTTTCGCATCTCATCTGCATTTCGCATACAAACAAGATCACGCACTGTTTGTTTATCCTTTTTCAGGTGCAGGTCTATGCTTTGCAGGGGATCACCGTGATTTTTACTTGCTTGTATCTGTTTATATTTACTAACCTCTAACCAAAATACAAAAATATGTTGCAGTTCGCCTCTTCTTCTCCTATGTGTTGCAGGATTTAAAAGACAGGGCAATGATTTTCGATTCAGAGGCTGTTGTTCAATTATGATTCGATTTAGATGGACATTTGACCTAAACTTGGTCAAACTATCAGAAGATTGTTTTGACTGCGAGTTGCATGTGCCAGTGGTTCTTTCCTCAGACAGTGCGTATTCAAAATTTCAAGTTGTGTTGCGTACGAAAGTCATTAGATTATCGAGAAGTGTTGCGTGTGAAGTTCGGTTTGTTTATCAGTTTATCTGTGGCTCGTCTGAGGATTTATTTTCCTCAACAAGGATTCGATTAATCAAGACAAATTTCAGTGATTGTGGTTATCAGGGCAGTTTCCAGACAATTCAAATGGTCATGCTTCAGTTACAAGTTATTTAATGGTTCAGGAATGGTCGTGTTCAGTGGCTTGTGAAAGAAAAAGTCAAGAGTTGGTCGTGGGCCTTAAAAAAAATCATCCATATATCCATTATCCATTTTTCGATTAAATCATTTTTTTCAGCCATCATCCATTTCCATTTATTTTCTAGTTCTTACTTGTTATCCATATTTTGTTTCAGTTATTTGTTTCTTCTACCTTATTCATCCGATTTATTTCGATCATTCATTACCCATTTCCAATAACCTTTTTATAATCCATTTTCGATTCTTTTGCATTTTACAAAATATTAATTATATCCATCTTTTTAATTTCCATGATCCAATTTATTTTCCATTTGATTCCTAAAAAAACCATTTTTCTTTTTTCTCTTAATCATTTTTTGTTATCTTCTTTTACCAAAATTATCACAAAATCTTATGGCCCTTTAAGCCTATTCTATAAAAAAATCACATTACAATTTTTCTTCCATTATATTTTCAGCCCACCATTTATATAAAATAATAAATAAAAAAGTGCTCATTTCAGTCAGCTTCTATCATGTGACTTTAGCCAGCTACATAGCAAGTACATTTCCCTCAAGCCAAATCAATCAACCAACATCACGCACAGCCAAGCCAAGCTGATGCCCACACTTCCAGTAACAAACTTGCGGCATATACTCCAAGCCCCACACGCCAGCAACACAATAAGCAGCCAGCTTCTCCCAAGCCATAACTTGAACGACTACGCATCATGCAGCCAAGCTAACGTCATCCGCAACACATCAGTACACGCACGCGGAAAGCACAATACTCAAAACGCAAAAGCTACACGCATCACAGCAAGGGTCACGCATTTCTCGCTTTTCTAAAACGCAACAACAGAATGCATAAAACGCAGGCCCAAGCAAAAAATTGAAAACAAGCTGAAAACGCAGGAAGCATGCGCTGAAGGTGTGAAGCAAAACGCTACCATTCACCAAGCAAAACTACAGCAAGTTTTCAATTGAATTCAGCTCAAAATTGACTCTCCCATTCTATAAATTGAGGCCTTCATTCACCAATTTCTCTAAGCTTTCAAAGCCCCAAAAACATCTGCTAAATTACTCCCTCAAAGCCTCAATCCTTTCACTCTAATCATGATTTTCCTCTAATTTCATCCTTCAATTTTTCGCAACCACAAATCACTTTTCACTAACGCTTTCAACCAACCTGCAAATAAACCAGAATCATAAATCTACTTTAAATCTTCAAATCGCAATCTCGCACAAGAACACCAATTCGGATTGAAATCGAGAAAGAGAAGAAGAAGGCTGAACGATTTTGCTTGAGAGAGAGAGAGGTAGAGCTCGTTTTTTTTCTTGCCGTTTCCCCCTTTTCGTGAACAGCAGCGCCGCCTGGAGAAGAAGAAGAAGACCTTGTCATTTCTTTTTTGTTCTGGTTTTATTTTCTTGGATGTTAAGAGTTTTTTTTTTTTTTATAAAAAGAACTTGTTAAGTTGTTGTTGGGCTTAAAGATTCTTTTGGCCATTTTCTTTCCTCACCCTTAAATGCAGCTCCATACTCCCTTTGTTTTTTTTATATATTCTTTTATTTTTTTATTTTTTTTATTCTTACTTGTTTTTGTTTTGATTTTTAAAAGTTGTTTTATATTTGAAAAGATATTTGAAAAAAAGCTTGAGAAATAATTTTAATTAGTTTCTTTTATGGATTTTTGTTAGACCCATATTTCTTTATTTTTCATCCTTCATTTTCATTTTTGGTCGATGAGATCTCCAATTCGCGATTATTGGTTTTTGAAGATGTTTAATCTTCATTATTTCAAATCTATGGATGAATGATCATTTGGATCATTCTCCATACTTTGGAATCGTGATAGGTTGCCTTTGATAATACAATGTGAAATCTCGATTAAGATTAGACCGTTACCTTTTCTTTTCGTGCGACATGTTTTCGGAGAATGATTCATAATATCATTTCTCTAACATGTATTAGTACAAATATTTTCCACCTTAATTGGTGGTGGCCGACCTCATTTGTAGGGTAATTACTTCGTAAATTACTCGGCGATTGCTTAACATAGACCTAAACTTCTCCCGATTCGGAATAAGATCCATCTGGATCCGGTTGCCTCGATTTCGGTTATCTTTTTGTGGTTGTGTTTGATTAAGTTAATCATACCATTTCTATGTAAATATTATAATAATGCTAATATACTAACCATTTTAATTCAATCTCTCGCACCTTATCCTCTTTATTTCAATCTCTCGCTCCTTATCTCTTTTATTATGCTTCTATTATACTATATCATCCATCATATTGTTTATGTTTAAATTGTTGCTTGTGATTTTCCTTTTGTCCATTTGGACACAAAAACATTAATAAAGGATAAACATCTAAAAGATTTGTGACTTTAATTTCGGACTATGGCTACTATCCTTAGCATTGGACTTGGATTTTGTACTTAGATTTTAGGATCTATCCCTTTGCTTGAGTTGTTATGGATTGAAGACTTTGGCTCCGATTGAGTTCACTTGTTTATGAAGATGGAAATCTGGCTGTTTCAAAGAATGTTCACCATACGGTTTGATCGTTCTTATTTTAGCTTTTATTTTCAAGTCTTTAGGATAGTCACTTCATCTCCTCCCACTTCTTAAATTTTCAAATCTTCTTCCTATTTTCAAATCTTCTTGGTTTTCAAACTTCAAACCTTTTCGCAATCAAACCTTGACTTAGGTCATGCGGTTTTTACCTTTTCATTTCATTTCTTAATAAATGCTAAACTACATAAGCATATCTAAACTTTTCTTCTCAAAAACATTAAAAACATTCAAACTCATTCAATTGTTTTTGTGCCCTCGTGCACGTTTCTTCTTAACCATTTTTCATGTTTAGATATGATTCATGCTTTCTAGCGGAATTATTCGCTAAAGAATGACGACTTATCTTTACATTTTAAAATCAATTCAACTCATTGTTTCTTTTCAAATTTTGTACCACGAACTACGGGGTTTTGATCTCGCATTGCACTTTGTGGGTAATTAGGCATGAGACGTTCGTCTCTTCAAACACAAAAATCTTAAAAAACATTCTTCTTCTCATCTCTTCAATCTTTTTTCAAGCAAACCAATTTCAGACTAAAAAAGCAGTAAATATTTCAAAGGGCTCCCGTGGAGTACCACGAACATTTTGGGTGCGTAAAACCTTCCCAATTTGTAACCTATCCCCTTACCCATTCTCTGTTTGATTCTTTTAGCTTTTTTAGCTTTTAGATTCATTAGGTTTTATTCGCTTTTTTTCCCTTTTCCATTTGGAATAAAATAAAAGCTCGGTGGCGACTCTGTTTACCTTGAGTTAAGTTAATCAATAGCTTACACTCATGATTTTCCCGCTACACAAAGACTGGCATGAGATGCTACCATTTGTGTTGCATGGGTACAGAACGTCAGTACGTACTTCAACAGGGACAACTCCGTTCTCACTGGTGTATGGTATGGAGGCAGTCATACCAATTGAAGTGGAAATTCCCTCGTTGAGATTGATGATGGACATTAAGCTAGATGAAGCTGAGTGGCTCTGATCCAGATATAATCAATTGAGCCTCATTGAAAAGAAACGTCTAGCAGATGTATGCCATGGACAGTTGTATCAACGACGAATGAAGCAGGCTTTTGACAAAAAGGTGCGACCACAGAGGTACATGCCAGGTAACTTAGTGCTGAAAAGGATTATTCCTCCTCTCATCGATCACAGGGGCATGTGGACACCCAACTATGAAGGACCGTTTGTGGTTAAAAAGGTTTTCTCAGGTGGAGCCTTGATGTTGACAACCATGGACGGAGAGGACTTCCAATCTCCTGTTAACGCAGACGCTGTAAGAAAATACTTCGTGTAAAAAGGACCCGCTGGATAAAAACAAAATAAAGATCTAGGCAAAAATGGGCATCCCGGCGAGCCAAAAACAGAATAACAGGCTCGGGCAAAAGTTAGGGAAATCTTGAAAAAATGTACACCCGCTGAGTTGAAAAGCCACATCGGACAACTCAGGCAAAAAAGGGTATCCCAGTGGATTGAAAACCTGAAAAGGCGATCCACGCAAAATAGGGATTAACACGAACGACTGCGATCTGCGAGATCTGTAACCTATCTAAAGTTGAGGCTATCCTAAGGGTTGAAGATCAATTCAATTACTCTTTCTCAAGAGGCAGAGCGAGCGGAACGTCTTGAAAACATACGAGTCATAACCGGGTTGAGACTTGATGAGATCCACTTCTCACATTGCCAATAGGATAATTTTGTTTTCCTTTTTGGTTGTTTCCTCTTTCCAGGGAACTGCTTCCTTTGTACTGCCTATTCATGGCCATTTTTCCGAATCAATAAAATTCAACTTTCGTCAACTTGTGACTATTTTGCTTCTTGTTTTTGTTCTTTCATCTAGCATTGATTGATTATGAAAACGTCCAGCAAATTATGATTTATATAGTGTTGTGAACATTTGAATGCTTTCTAACTCATGCAGGAGGACAAAAACATTTAGTACAACTCTGAAAGGGTGTCGAGATACCCAGATAATGGTTCATACTACGAGCCTGGGGCAGGCAGGTCCCAAACTAACTTTCCATGTTGCAGGTACTATCGATTGTGTTCATGCAGGTACAAGTACCGGTGTTGCTAACAGAGCTAAAAGCGAATCCCCAGTGAAGTCGCCAGAACAGGAGCATATGTCTCCCAGGGTGTCTCCAATCTTCCCCAGCGAAGTTCAGCAAGGTAGCAGGAGGTGGGTGTCATCCCCAGTCAGAAGTTTCCCTTCAGACGGGGGCAATCCCCTGCAGTACAAGGAGTGTTATTCCTCCCCAGCGAGTTGCTTCCTCAGCAGTGTCATGCCTTTGTTTCCCCAGCTAAGTCAGAAGGTTTCACTTCCCCAACAGAGTTCAATGGGTAGCGTACCTAGCAAGAAGAGTGCGTCTCCAGCAGGGTCTTGGCGCTCCAATCTCAAAGTTCAATTTATTTTTGGCAATGGCGGCCGTTCAGAGACGGTGAATCATTGACAGCTTTCCCCGCAGAGTTGTCTCCTCCTCAGCAGGATGGATCAGATCGGTGTAGGGATTAGCACTTTCCCCACAGAGTCGTTGCTTCCTCATCAGGATGAATCAAGATCAATGCAGTGATCATCATTTCCCCATTCAAGCTATCTGGGATACTTGCAATTTCCTCATCGGGAGATCCCTTTGCATTTGCATTTGCATTTAGTAATCATCATTCCATTTGCATCCCCCAAAGCGTAGCATTTCCATTATCATGGAGCATTACGCCATAAATTCAAACATATGCATGCCAACATGGGCCAGTTTTGAGGTATATACGACATATTATCAACCTGAAGTACTCCGCATAGAGGATACCAACATCATTTTTCAGACACCCTTGTCTTTTCAGATCAATGTTTGCCAATAATTTCGCGTCTTGTTTGGTACAACAGTCGCGTTGCAGGCTCTAGTTTTGTACAACGGTCCTGTTTGCCTGGGCTCTAGTTTATGTAAAACGATCCCGTTCCATCTTATCCTATTTCCTTTGTATGTTTGGGTATCGACCGAGGCCGGTATCCCATTGCGTCTCCATTCGAGGATGGTTTCGTGTTAGATCCGAGGATCCTTTTGAGAGTTGTCATTCGAGGATGACATTTTTTTCTTCAAGTCCTTCTGAGGTTGGTCTTTTTATTGTGGCTATCATTCGAGGATGATAGACCATTTTGAGCTTATTGATTGAGGTCAGTTTGTCTCTTTTGCAAAGTCTGTCTGAGGTCAGTCTTTGTGTTTTCTGGTTAACGATTGAGGCCGGTATACCATTGCGTCTCCATTCGAGGATGGTTTCGTTTTAGATCCGAGGATCTCTTTTGAGAGTTGTCATTCGAGGATGAAATTCTTTTCTTCAAGTCCTTCTGAGGTTGGTCTTGTTGTTGTGGCTATCATTCGAGGATGATAGACCATTTTGAGCTTATTGATTGAGGTCAGTTTGCCCCTTTTGCAGAGTCTGTCTGAGGTCAGTCTTTGTGTTTTCTGGTTATCGACTGAGGCCGGTATCCCATTGCGTCTCCATTCGAGTATGGTTTCGTGTTAGATCCGAGGATCCTTTTGAGAATCGTCATTCGAGGATGGCATTCTTTTCTTCAAGTCCTTCTAAGGTTGGTCTTGTTTATTGTTGTGGCTATCATTCGAGGATGATAGACCATTTTGAGCTTATTGATTGAGGTCAGTTTTTCTCTTTTGCAAAGTCTGTCTGAGGTTAGTCTTTGTGTTTCTGGTTATCGAATGAGGCCGGTATACCATTGCGTCTCCATTCGAGGATGGTTTCGTTTTAGATCTGAGGATCCCATTGAGAATTGTCATTTGAGGATGGTATTATTCCCAATATATTTTACATCCCACAGAGTTCAAATTTCCATGTTTTATTTGAGTATTCAATCACTCCATACCTTGAACGTCTAAAAGCTTTCGCAATTATTCGTTCAGGCCTGCAGATGATTGAATAGGGGCAGATGTAATACCTCAAAATTTGCCCTCTCATTTCCTCAACATTTTGCATACATAAATTCATAAAATAACCAAAAAAACATTGCATCATATATAGCATAGCTGAGGCGTGGGTATGTTATCAATGATCGGAGCAACCGAAAGCTATAAAGAGGCTACCGAAGGACCACAAAGCTTCTACACCTTGTGCAAAGGGTTCACAATATTCCACAAGTCTTCACTTGAAGCCACAAGCCATGGACAGATGGAGTTGATCAAAGGAGGCCTAGGGTTCAAATCTCGTCCACAAATTCATTTTGGAAGGGGTTCGACTGGCCGGACGATGAAAATCGAGGAATCAGAGAAAAGGCAACCGAGCTAGGTGAAAAGGGTTGACTCCTGACTTTTAAGATCGAGAACATGAAATTAGGGTTACAATGATCCTATGGTTCAAACTTGATCAAGAAATGATTGAGGAATCATAGAAAAATCAAAAGAAAAATCATTTGAAAGGTAGTTAGTTTCACCATTTCCCTCCACCTTTCCTTCCACTTTCTTTCCACACTTCCTTTCATTCTTTCCATCTCATTTTTCCACTTCAATTCCACTCCATTTCCCTTGGAAACTTCCACCACCTTCCACCATCTTCTAGAGTGTTCCAAGGAATATTCCAAGGAATATTCCCTTTTCCAACCCTAATCCTAACTAACTTCCAAACCTAATTTTGGATCCCAAACCTAATTTTTGGGCCCCAAACCCAAACCTAGCTCCTAGCCTAGTCTCTATTTAAGCCATTTTCATCCAAACCAAAAAGGTTGAACACCATTTTCCAATTTTCACTCTTTGATAAGCACTTTTTCTCTCTCACTTTCCCTCTCCCTCTCACCAAAGCTTTTCAAATAAGCTCTTCAAGTTTCACGTTGAAACTTGAAGATCTTGAAGCTTAAGCCTCCAACCTTCATATTTCGTGGATTGAAGAAGGATAAGCTACTGATTTTGTTGAAGTTTTCTGCTTATCGGAAGTGCAAGAAGATCAAAACGTCAAGAACGCATTTATTTTGTGATTTCTCGGTTTTCGGTTTTCTCTTTGATTCAAGCTCCGATTCTTGCAACAATCACTGAAGCACTCCTCCGCTTCGTAGGTTGGTGATCTTAATCACTTCTTCTTTAAGTTATTCTCTTCATCTCGCCACTTTTGGCATTCTTTAAGTGCTTTTCGCTTTGTTTAAAATCAATTCCGTTTCGATTATATTTGCTTGTGATTTGTGATGTTGGTTGAATTTGGATTTAAGGTATTGATAGTTATAGGTTCTATCATGTGTAAATAAGCTCAAATTAAGTAGAAATTAGTGGTAGCATGTTCCTAGGAATGTTAGGGATCATTAGAAGTGAGTTTGTGGCCAAAAGCACTTTTTTCTCAACTTTTTTACCTTTTGGTTCAGTGTTAACCGGTTAACCATTTGGTTAACCGGTTAACGGGTGCGTATTGGCCACAAAATAGTGCAGATTTAGGTTCGTTAACCGGTTAACGCTGTTAATTTTTTTTATTTTTTGCTTATTTGATGGCTTAGTCCTAAGTTCTAGTGCCTTTAAGTTTCATACATGTTTAGGTATTGATTTTAGGGAATTTTTGGGTCTATTTCCAGTAGCTCATTCCCCCGTTTCGAGTCGTTTCGACGCATTTCCGTCCATGTCGCGTATTATGCGTTTTTGTGTTTCTTTGTGTATAGCTTGAGTTCTTGCATTTTATTGCTATGTTTATGCATTATTTGACACATAATAATCATGTAGCATTCTGGTTTTACATGTTTGCAATGTATTAATTCATTTTTTGCATTCCATTATGTTGATGTATGTTGCATTTGGCATGTTGCATAATTGTGCGTTTGGTGGCATTTTGTTGCATACTTGATCATAGCATCCATATCAATTCAATTCTGAATTTTGCATTGAGTTTAGTGTGTTTGTTGAATCATCATAGTGTATGTTCATAATCAATAATCACCATGTTCGAACGCCATGTTCATATGCATGTTTAGATGCTACTTTATGCATTTACTTGTTGCATAAGCCATGTGATGCATGCTTGCATAATCATAAAAAAGGTTCATGTTCTTGCATTTATATGTTGATTTACGTTCAAATACATGTTCGTGATGAGATTAGTAATTTTTGCATTGAGTTTGTGCATTAAAAGTGAAAATAATCAATTCTGGATTTTACATTTCATAGTTGTTTTTTGCATAAGTGCTATAAAATGTGTGCTATTTGTTATGTGTACATGTTGTTTGTAACTTTTTACACCTACTTTTTCATGCTGCATGCTGGCTGTAAAAAGCTGGTTGGTGTTAGGCTTATTTTCATGGCTGTTTGTGTAATAAGGGTTGTAATAGGTGATGTAGTTTTTTCCTAGCATTTTTTTAGTTCCTTTAGGATTAAAATAGAGTCTAGTTTAGGTCCAAGGTGCCTTAGAATTTAATTAGGATTTAGTTGTTGTGTGTTTACCTTATTCTTTTTAATAAAAATGCACTAACATTTGTTTTGTAGTGGGGAAGATTGAGGTAAGTTTACTTCACTTTATCCTTTATTTTTTATGCATTTCTTTTATGCATTTTAATTCATTTTTCCTTCCATATTTGTGTTTGGTAGGATTCCCCATTGTTAGGATCAACTTATCTTCCTTAGGAAGTAAGTTGCATCCTTTTTCTTCTTTCTTTTCCTTTTGACCTCTAGGATTAGAAAACCTCACAAACCATTAGGATCTCCCTTTTGTGAATAATAAATAACTTAGGGTTGGTCTTAGTCCCCTTAGTTTTTGTCCTTTTTCCAACTTGAGTCATTCTTTCTCACCTCATGAAGAAAATAATAAAATACCTAATAAAGGTTGAACGTTCTTGTACGACACGAGACTTTGTTGCGGAGTGCTTATACGCGTCCTGTTTCGGGGCGAGGTGTAGGTACTTCCCGCGATGGATAGGTATTAGTACGAGAGTGTTCACAAACAAATTCAAAACATTTCTCATAAAAGCCAAAAACAAATAACAAGCGACTTTCATGCGGGAATTCTCTTCTCATCTCATTCATTCACAACGCGAACTTGCGACGACTTGTCTCGCATGTAAGACGGTAAACGCACTCGTACCAGACGAGCCTACAACACCTGAGCATAGACATATGCAGTTCCAATTGTAAAAAGCACAAACAAAGTTCCCGCCTTGGTTAGGTGAACTACACCGACTCTGATCCTCATTTTCCCGATGAGATACGTAGGCAGCGGGGTAGGGCCCGTTCGAGCACATTCTTTATTTTCCCTATATTTTCCCTCTTTCTTTCCATTTTCATTTTCTTATCCCTTTTCTCATTTCAATTCCATTCCAGTTAGCGGTTTTTTTCAGCAGTAATTATATTTTTCTCACCCTTTGAAACAAACAAACAAGCGTGGATCTCGTCGGGTACGACGGACAATCTGGGGTGCTAATACCTTCACAGGTCGTAACCGACTCCCGAACCCAGATCTTTGGTTCGCAGGACCTTGTCCTTTCCTTCTTCCTCAGGTTCATGCAACATTACCTTTCCCATTCTTTCGGGATAAAAATGTCTAGTTGGCGACTCTACCTTTTCCGCGCCACTTTCGCGTTTGTACTAGGATGAAAATCCCGGGAGTGACACTCTGTAGGAGTAACCCTTATAATTTCCTGGGAAGACCATTTAAGGACTTGATTCCCCAAGATCCTTGGACGTATCCAGCTCTCCAGGTTGAGGTCGCTTTCCGCCTCGTCTTCCAGGTTGTTAACAGCATCTGGGGTAGCATTCCCCCACTGATGAACTTGGGCTCTTTTGCAGCCTCTGATTGATCTCGTCGGAATGGTCTGTAACCCAAACCGAATCTTTCCTCCTTCTTCTCCACTGGCAGCAGCTTGCCCCAGCCTTGGTCATTACCATCTTCAACAACCTTCCGGGCTTGTTGATAGGAGACAATTGAATTACCCATCCTGTCTTCCTGGGATGCAGCAAATACTTCTGTCGTCGCCTCATTGACGTTCACGGCCTCGAACCCTTGGCTCATAGTTTCATGGATTTCACCATCCATCTCAATGTACTTGTACGTAGCCAGATGGATAACAAAGATGTCCTCCTCACCACAGATGGTGATAATCTGTCCTTCCCACTCATATTTCAATTTCTGGTGAAGGGTCGACGTTATTGCGCCTGCGACATGAATCCATGGTCGACCCAACAAACAATTGTAGGCCGGCTGTATGTCCATCACATAGAAAGTAGTTTTAAAGGCCTGCGGAACGATTATCACTGGCAGCTCCACCTCTCCAAGAACAGACCTCTTGGAGCCATCAATAGCCCTGACCACAAGATTGCTTGGTCGGAGAGCTATTCCATCATATTCGAGCTTGACAAGAGCTTTCTTGGGTAAGACATTGAGTGAGGACCCAATGTCTACAAGAACATGAGATAGTATAGCTCCTTTGCATTCCAAGGTTATGTGTAAAGCTTTGTTGTGGTGACATCCTTCTGTTGTCAAATCAGAATCAGTGAAACCTAGCCCATGGCTAGTATTGACATTAGACACCACTGTTTCAAGCTGATTCACTGTGATCTCTTCTGGCACGTAGGCGGCGTGCAGAACTTTGAGTAGTGCATCCCGATGGGCTTCGGAACACAACAGCAGGGATAATATAGAGATCTTAGAAGGATTCTGGTGGAGCTGGTCCAACACTTTATAGTCACTTCTTTTAATTATCCTCATAAATTCATCTACATCCTGATCGAAGGATGATTTATGAGTCTCTTTTGATGCAGATTCTTTAGGTATCACACTCTTTCCTTTGGCTTTGGCAGCAGCCTCTGCCTCAGTATGGGTTCTTGGAGCTTGTGACGCAAAGAGGCGTCCGCTTTGGGTGAAGCCTCTGCCTCCCCCGACATTATCCACTTGGGGAGTATGGATTGAAGAATCAAGAAGGACTTTTTCTCCGTTGCAGTAAAGGTCAGCACCATAATGCCATGATACGACACTGTCTTTATCATATGGAATTGGCCCTGGCACCGTGATGGTGACTGGGCTTACTACAACAGATGTTGGAACCGTTATTGTCTGTGGATCATAAAAGATAGTGACAGGACTTCTGGTGGATGTTGGTGGTGGTGAATTGAAGCTTGATTGAAACTGTTTGTTGAGATTGTTGAAAGTTGCTGGAATTCGGGACCGTTGTCGGGTTATAATAGATAGTAACTGTGGAGACATCATTGTTGGTGGTTGCTGAAGTTGTAGAAGGAGATGACATGGAATTGTTGTTTGTTGAAATGAAGGAAGAAATGGTTGTTGAAGTTGTAGATGAATCAGTAGAAACAATGGTTGTTGTAGTTGTAGAAGAATCACTTGTTGTTGACAAAGGAGTTGCTGGTGTTGTAAAAGCTGTTGTGGTAATTTGCAGAATGCCCTCTTTAATCAAATCATTGATGCCATTCCTCAAGCTTTCACACCCATTCATGGAAATCTGGCAAGATTCACAACAGGCCTCACAGTCTGGAAACACTTGGCATTTCAAAAGTTGGGCTTTAACCTCTGCCAGAGGTGTTTGGATACTTGCAATATCTTCTATTAAACTCATGGGTGATCCTTCCTCTATAGCATTGATCATTGGCCCACTGTGGCTTGGCATAGGATTTTTAATGACATTGGGAGGTGGTGCAAAGTTCAGGGCCTTTGAATCTACCAGATCCTAGACCTTTATATGCAGAGCTCTGCATTTTTCCGTTGAGTGACCAGGGGCGTTAGAATGAAAAGCACACCTAGAATTGACATCGTAGTTTCTTGGAAGGTTCTGAGGATCATGTGGAGCCAATGTCCTCAACTCAACAAGATTGAGCTTTAGGAGTTGTGGCAGCAGTGTGGCAAATGGCATTGGAATAGGGTCAATTACCCTGTTGATCTGAGATGGCCACTGTTGAAAAGGGCGTTATTGTTGATTGTTGTTGTTATTGTAAGGTCTCTGTTGAGGAAATTGTGGTTGTTGCGGAAAGTGTTGTGATTGTTGAGTATACTGAGGCGGTGGAGTAGGGATAGTGACGACAGCAACTGATCTGGGCAAATATTGGGGTCTTCCTCTTCCCACATGTACATAATTTGTTTCACCAGATCTACGGGGCCCAGAAAATGGCTTCCTTGCACTGCTTGAACTGGCACCGTTGTCGGAGATCTTTCCCATCTTCAATAAGCTCTCAATTCTTTCCCCAGCTATCACCACATCTGCAAAGCTGGTGGAAGAAAACGCAGCCAATCTGTCAATATAGGTACCCTGGAGAGTATTCATGAACATGTCTGCCATCTCCCTTTCAGACATCGGGGGTTGAACGGCAGCAGCTAGTTGCCTCCACCTTTGGGCATACTCTCTAAAGCTTTCACGGGAAGACTGAGACATTCCCATTAGAAGGGTCCTGTTTGGAGCCATGTCCAGGTTATATTGATACTGACGGATGAAAGCTTCAGCCAAATCTTTCCAGTTTCTTACTGTGGCTCTGGTCAAGTGGGAGTACCATTCTCGGGATGCCCCTGTCAAGCTATCCTCGAAGTAAAACATCCACAGCTTCTCGTCCATGGTGTATGCTTTTAATTTTCCCAAGAAAGACTGAAGGTGGGTACGTGGGCAGGATGTGCCATTATATCTTTCAAAACACGGGGGTTTGAACTTGTGAGGAATTCTCACCCCTTCTACCAATCCCATGTCCATGACATCAAAACCTAGAGAGTTTTGGGATTCAAGAGACCTTAGATTCTCTGCAATTTAATCCAACCGACAGTCGTAAAATCCGTCTCCAGCCCCGACCACATTAAACTGCTCTTCTTGAGGATCCTCCTGCAAAACCCTACCTCCAGTAGTGTTACCCTGGGTATTTCTTATGGCATTGATGTCTGGGTTCAGACGAGGTCCAAACTCTGGTTGATCAGTGTGAGGCTGCACGTGATCATTGTTACTGGTACCTCTTGTACCTGGGTGGTGTTCCTCGGGAGTTTTCGCTCAACCAACCCCCTCGGTCTTTCCTGGCTCTGAGCTAGACCAGTCATCACTGTCATAAATTGGTTCATTTGTCCCTCATCTTTGTCCTTTAATTGGCCATCTGGGCCCTCACTTCAGTCAAGTCTTATTGAACCTGATCCATCTGTAGTCCCAGAAGGTTGTTTCTTGTCGGGTACCGGTGTATTCTATTGACAGGGAACACTCTTCTACGAGCAATGTTTCCTAAAACCACAACAAAGTGAGAAACAACAACAAACAAAAACCTACAAAACAAAGAAAATATTAGTATGCAATGCAAGATGCCTATTTGTCTTCCAAGGGTATCCGGTTTGGTTATTTGGTTTTGACCTTTCCAGACCTCGAGGAATGATGATGTTGAAGAGAGATTAAGCCCACAAAATAATACAAACCATATATTACAAAGAGTGAAGATACATAGTTTGATTACAATAACATTCCCATGGTGGGTCAAAATACAACAACAAAAGGAAAATACAATTAAAATGAAGTACAAACAAAAAGAGTCAAACATCCAATCCAAAGTCATCTTCTCTGACTTCCTTTAGGAGGGCCTCAGTCACTGGACCAACCGGGTGCTCTTTGATAGTCCTGATGAGGAGGTTCCTGGTGGCAATGGCACTGGTCAACTTCTTATGCTTATCCTGATCCTTTGACCTCTTTAACCCCGCCCGGAGTTTCAACTCAGAGATGTCATTTTGTGCTGCTAACAAAGTTGTCTGATTCTTCTTCTCACTAGCCTCCAGTTGCTCTATCTTAGCTTGAGTTCTTTGATCTTCCTGTGCAAGAGCCACAGTGATTCTGATCCACCTAGCCTGGCTCTCCTCTAAATAATGCTCTGCCCTAGCCTTCTGAGTCTTTGCTTCCTTGCAAGCATTCTTCAGTACTAACTTCCCTGCCCTAGCCTTCCTGATGTAGTCATCCGTTTTCTCAATCTTGGTCAAGTGCTCAACCCGGAGCTTCTCTAACCTCTCATTATCCAGACGGTTGTCATTCCTCTCCTAGAGGGTCTTCTTCAAGGCTTCATAGAGTTAAGTATTCCTCTTTTTTCAGTTTCTCAAACTCCTCCAAACTGACAGTAGCTGCAGGTTGCACTGTTGAAGGTCCAGGTGTATCCTCTAAGGTAAATGGCATCCGGGTAATCTGTGCCCTGGTACGAGACCAATCAAGATACTGTGTTGAAGCTATATTGTTACATTTGCCCAAAATAGTTGTCCCCTTAGTATGAATATTGTCCCAGGCCCAGGCTGCCTGTCTGACAATAGCAGAGTTGTGCTGGATGTCACAATAGAGGGTTTCAGTCAAGTCTTGCCCTCTGGGGGGATGAACCAAAGCATACCCTAATTGTCTCTTAAAAAGTAAAGGCTTGTATTTAATGCAGCCTTTTACTCCAATCAAAGGCACATTAGGATACTTCCAACAGCTAGTAATGATGTCTTTGCCCTTGGTGCTCTGAGTGCACCATCTGATGTCTTCTGATGTCAGGGCAATCAATCTCTTAGCCCAATTCCTTGACTGATAGGGTTCAGGAAAGTGTCTAATTTTGGCAGGTGTCTTAACAACCAACAGTAATAGAGGGGTGCACATCATCTGACCAATCTTCCTTTTTGCTTCTCATTCCTTTGGTGCACTGAATAATAGAAGTCTCCAAACAAGATAACTCCATATATGCTGAGTGCCAAGAGTACACAAACAACATTCCACTTCCCTGCTACAGCATGCAGGGTGGCCTGGGAGATCAAGAAATCCAAGTGAAGGCCTGGAATTCCAGCCTTAGTGGTCATGCTCTGATTAATGAGGGTAGGCTCCAAGTGCAATGCCTTAGCTATATCTTCATTCTTGGGAGCAACCATCTCAGGGTTGAAAGGAATCCCCCTCTTGATGGGGACACCTAACAACATGGAGAATTCTTCTAGCAAAGGTCCCAACTGAAAATCAGTGAATGTGAAACATCTGAGAGGAGGATCATAAAACTGCAAACAAGTGTGAATCATGCTCCTCTGGGATGCATCCAAGTCCATGATCATGTCCAATATGCCTCCATAATGTTCCCTAAATAATGGGACATGATCAGGAGTGACGAGAGACTGGATCTGTCTGATGTCTGTCAGAGTGGGCTCAAAGAAGTGGTATGTGATGTTGCTCTTCCTGGAAGTGTCCATGCTGATGATGGATGTTGGTGAAGAAACTGAGGAGAAGCCCTGATGAAGGTAACAACAGAAAACTGATGAAGATAACTGTAGAAGGTGTTTAAGAAGGGTCTCTGATGAAGATAACTGGAGAAGAGTCTCTGATGAAGATAAACTGATGAAGGTGCTGGAGAAGATAACTGAAGAAGTCTGAGCAGCAGAACAGGTCAAAACCAAACCAAGGATAACAAGGTGGATACCTTGTAAAACAAATAAACATATGTTAAATGATGCAAAAATGATGTATGCAGAATGATATGCAAAGGGTTTGTGATCAAGTGTTGGATCTTCCATCTCCCTTGATAGGGTCCATGTGTGTTCATAAGTCCGGATGGAGGTCTAGAGAACCAGTAACCAGGTGGGGGACTCAAATAAAGAGTCACAAGTCCAGGGTTTCACAAGAACTATCCAAAATGATACAACCTTAAAACAAAACTAGTAACAAAGGTATGATGAGGCCAAGGTTTCCTGCAAACCTGTAAACATCCCAACCTCCTCACATGTATTGTTCTAGAACAAGGATCCTCAGACTTGGATCAGTTATGAGAAGTGTAAACACTTCTAACCCGGAGGTACAGTGTTTACAATAACCATAAAATATCCTCCTCTAATTCACCTTAGATGCTGAAGGTCATAAAAGGTCATCCAGACTTAGCAGGCTTCCCAGATAGCCCTAGTACTACAGGAAATCCATAGCACAAAGTTCTCAAGAAGAAACCCATGTCTGAACTATGTTTCATATTCTCGCACCAGACCGAAATGGAATGGGAAAGAATATGAAGCCACTCTAGCCTATGTGTCACTCAGATCCCCGATATGGAACCTTAATCACTCAATGATCCCCACCCACCAAGGAAACAGAAGATCCAACACATATGATAATGACAGTATGAAATACATAAAACTGTAAATGAAAGCAATAAATAAAGTTGTACATAAAGCAAAGTAATAAATAAATAAGCACAAGTAGCACATAACACCCCCGTCAATACAAATCAAACAAGCGCTAGGAGGAACCCACAAAAGAACCAGAAGCCCTGGTTGCAATATAAGGATCCCCAGCAGATTCGTCAAGCTGTCACTCCCCCGAAACGACACCGGGTCAGATAGGGTACGGACGCAAACGGTCGACGAAAGGAGAGAATGAAATGAACTGAATAGAGTCGCCAGCTAGGCATTTTTATCCCGAAGTAAAGGTAATGCTGCATAAACCTAAGGAAAGATGGATAAGACGGTTGCGAACCAGAGAAACTGAGAAAGGGGGTTGGTTACAACCTGGGAAGGTATTAGCACCCAGATTGTCCGTCGTACTCGATGGGATCCACGCTTAAGAGATTGAGTTTAAAGGGGTAGTGTATGTGCTATCTGTGTGCAAAAGCTGGAAAGGAATGTACAAGTGTCAATGCAAAAGATGAATGCTCAGGATTGAGGCTTTTAAAATATTGTTGAAAGAGGGGGAAGACATAGAGACTTTTGTTCGATAACAGTTAATTTATGCCTACGTATCCTCTTGTGCAATGAGGAAGTCAGAACACCATAGTTCGACTCAAAGGGACTGAAAACGAATTTGACTGTGAACTACTTACTTGTATATGCTCAAGTGTATGACTCGTCTGGCTCGAGTGCTAACTGTCTTACATTAGACGGAAGAAGCAAGTTCTCGTTTATGAATGAGTGTGGTGAGAAAAGAATCCCGGAGGAGACGATTATTGTTTGTTTTTGTGTTTTCAGTTTTTTATTGTTTTTTGGAGTTTGTCATAAGTTAATGAGCTTATGCCTAAATCAAAGATTTGTAAACCCATTATATCCTCCCTGATTAGGGATAATGAGCCTACTGAAGTATGAGATAAGCATCTCAACTTAATTACCATGATGATGTAGGATTAAGATCATTAACCTACTTGTGATTATTTAGATGTTTTTGGGTTTTGTTTAGTGTTAAGTAATGGGTTTAAGCCATAAGAAAAGATTAGTGAACTCATTACAATATCCTAATAGAAGGATAATAGATGAGAACACTTAAGTTGAGGAAGATACCTAAACTTAATCCATGATTAGGGATTAAATTCATGACAAAACAAAGCCTTTATTAAATGTATTTTAATTAAGGGTGAAATTAAGAAGTGAGTTTTATGGTTTGTAAGACAACTTGAGGGGGACTTGTCCATTAAACACTAGGGTTAGTCGTTCTTAACCATAAAGGAAGAATTAGAACCCTAATGTAAGGCCCAAGTTACAAGTTAATGTCTTAGTGATTATTAGATGGATTGATTAAGAGGTTTAAACAGGTTAAGGGTTTAACACTTAGGATTAAAGTTATACACTCCATCCTAAGAGAAGGATGCAGGCATAACCCTAATTCCAAAGTCCTAAACCCTTAAAGGTTTAGTCTCTAATGATGAGATGAGAAGAGAGACACAAAGAAGACTCAAAGGTAAAAAAGCTAAGGGGGACTAATCACAACCCTAATTATTATCATGCTTGGATATCCTATGGTTTGTGAGGCTCAAGAGAAGTCTTCAAGGAAGCCACCAAGGAAGAAGCAGATGAAAGGAAGATGAGAAAGAAGAACAAGTTACTTACTTCATTGAAGAAGATAAGTAACTTGAAGAAAGAAAGGAAGAGAAACAAAAGTGAGCAAGCCCACTCAAAGACAAACAAAAATTCAGCAATGATGCAATATGAAGTGATGAGAAGAAGTGGGAGGTGAAGGCAAATCCACCTCTCAAACAACCTACCATTAACCTGAAAAGTTAGCACAAGATGCATAAGGAAAGAAATGAAATGAAACAATGTATATGCAAAGGCAAAGACCAAAACCAGAAGCATGTACATGATGCAAATGATGCTATGACATGATGCAAAGGCATACAAGATGTAATGGTGGGATCATTCAAAGGAATGAATGCAAATGAAGCATGTAGGAAGCATGTAAACACATGGATGTTTATGAAATGAAATGGATTCCAAGCATAGAAAATGTATGAATAAATGATCAAGCAATGTTCAAGCAATTTCTTAAGATGTCTAAGATGGCATACAAATGCTGAGAATGGCATGTCAAGTTCATATGTTCATGCAATGCAATGTAAGGTGCAAATAAAGATGCAAAATTAGGGTTACATGAAAGGATGAGATGCAAATGGCAAAGACAGAAGCAAATGACATTATAAAAAATTGAAAATGCACTCAAAGGAACCCTAAACCTATATTAGGTTACCATCCAAAGGGGGAGGTCAGAAGCTAAACCAAGGAGGAGTTATGAATTTCCTAAGTTTCTAGGGTTTTTTGGGTGATCTTCAATGTAAAATGCCAAAAAAATTGGAAATGCAAGATAAATTCATGCTAAAAATATCCTAGATACTACATGATATGTGTAAAACAATGCAAAAAGAAACAACTTCAAGCCCTTCATGGTTAGGCAGAAAAGATTTTTCAAAGGTTAGGGTTTGAAAATGTGATTTTATGAACCCTAAATTCAAAGAAAATTTCTAAATGATGATCAAAACCAAAAAGAAATTTTTATGAGGGGTTTGAAAATGTTTCTAAATGTGCTAAGATGCAACATGAATTTTTTTGTGATTTTTAGAAACCTAAATGCTATTTTAATTAATTAATTCCCATTAATTAATTAAAATAAACATTTAAATATTTTAAAAAAATACTTTTAATGTGCAAAAAATAAAATAAAAATCATTTTCTGATTAAGAAAAATATTTGACACAAAAATGCAAAAGGAAATATTTTTGGGATTTTTCTAACTGTTTTAAAATAAATATGCAAGAAAAATGAATAAAAATGAAATAAAAATTAATAAAATGGAAAGTATGCAAGATCTAAGGCTGAGATTCAAACTAATTTGGAGGGAGTTGACTGGCGCGCAATCCAGTGGCTGAGAATTAATCTGGATAATTAATTTTAATTAAATTAATTAAATAAGGATTATGGTTAATGACACAATCTGAACAGTTCATACATGCGCGGGAAAGGCCATCCAAGGGCTGACATTCAAACTGACCCTAACCCTAATTAAAATCCTAATGACACTCAGATGACCGGAACAGTGCTCCGATTATCTTCTCCGGTGAGACCAAATCCTCAACTTCTTCCCTAGGCCAAATTAGGAGCTCTAACTTTCCAGAAATGATCCCCTAACTACCCCAAACAAGAATCAACCATTAAACAACATTTATATTGCATCAAACATGAGATTTGAATCAAAACATAAAAACTGCAAAAGTTTCAGAAGCACGATACAAGCTCAAATCTCAACCATTTTCAAAAGTAAAAGGTGCAGTGTGATCAGTGAAGCATGAAGAACATTTCTATAACAAAAAATACAAGTTCTGGAAAATATATTCTTGATGATACCTGAGCTTGAGCTTTCTCAGTCTGAGCTATCTGGACCTCTCCTTGGTACCAATCAACTCCAATGGACCTCCTGAGGTTGCTTTGATGCTTGGAATGAATTTATTTGGGCTATTTTGAAGTTTCAGTTTTGAAAGGTGAGAAATCTTGTTTTTGTTTTATGATGTTTCAGGCTATAATGGAGGGTGGGAAATGTTCTATGAGTGATTCTGAGTTGAATGGTGAAGTTTGCCTGAAGTTTTTGTGGCTGTGTTATGAATTTCGAAGAGGGAAAGTTTCTTGAGGATTTTTCTGTTCTTGACTTGTGTTTTGTTTCAGGTCAATATGTTATGTGTTATGGCTTGCATAATGTCCACATATCATGTCTTGATAGGTTAGAGGAGTTATTGTGGGCTATTTTGATTGGTATGGTGTGAAATGCAAAAAGTCAAGTTTGGTTGTACTTGAGGTATGGGTCATGGCAGGCCTGGTTGCAAGGGGTGTCTGGCCTCAGCTTAGTTCAAGGAGGACCATGGAAACAGATTTGGCATGCTGGCACAAGTGTATGGAAAGATCTATACCATTTTGCAAATTTGAGAAGTTTTGGCCCTTTTGAAATTTCTTGAAGTTCAAGGCATGAAAATGCACAATTCTTGGGCCAATTCTGATCAAAATGAGTTGTACTACGATAGTATGATGTTTAGAGATGCATTAGAGGTCAAGAAATGGCTTGGTAAGTGGTTTTGCAAAAAATCCTCTTTGGTGCATTCTTGAAAATTATAGGATTTTTGCCAACTTTGAAGGATCATAACTTGAGTTCCATAATGAATTAGAACATGTTCTTGTACTTTTTGAAAAGGGAAAGACCTAATCTACAACTTTCATGACCAAGAATTTTTCATTTGAATCATTTTTGGATGAGAAAGAGGAGGTTGAAAACGTTCCCAAAATGGAAAGTTTCCATTACAAGTCATTTCCATTTTTGGTAACTTTTGGTTTAGCTCAAATTTCTTCAATTTTGTGAACTTCCAAGAACTTCAATGATCAAATAAAGATCATAGAACTTCAATTTGATGAAAATACCCATTTGGTTCCATTGTTGGGGGCCTCTGATGCCCTAATTTTGCTCTGACTTGCTCAAGAAGTTACCCAATGAACAGATGACTTCCACAATGAATTTCTTCATCAAAATTGGTACACATGATCCTTATAACATCTTAAGAACAATAGAAACAAGAATGGCCCAAAAATTTGGTGTTGAGGCCTCTGAAACCAAAGCCCTAATTTTGGTCATTTGTGTAGTGAAAACCCTAGCTATGCTTCCATGCTTTCCCAGTTCTTGTGATTTCTTGACTTCCTTGAACTTTGAGAGGCACAATATGATGATAGAACACACATGGACCCTCTTGGAATACTTTGAGGCCTTTGGGGTGGCTCATATGGGATCTTGGATTGCTGAGATCACAAACCCTAGATGCAGATTAACTTGAACTATGCAGTGAAACAAAAAATACAATATGAGATGGTATGCTTATGCTAATGCAAACATGAAAGATTACAAGCCATGGTGTGAAATGAGTGAGGGAAAATTTGGGGTGTTTACACTCGGTGAAAATGAAAAACTTGTGCCCTCTGAAATTCCCCTAGAAAATATTGAAGAAAAGAAGCGATCAAGGACATCCAATTCCTTGAAGAACTCGGTCAAGAAGAAGAATGGAGAAAAAGGTCAATCTATGAACATTCTAGAACCTCAATCTGAAGGACCTGAAGCTAGTCCTAAGATAGCTTCAAACTCTTACAAAGAAGGAAATATAACCCTAGACATTCCTAACTTATCCTCTCACTTCTCAACAGTCACAATTGTTACATCTTCTGTAACACCTCTCATCTTCGCACCTATGTTGACGGAAGTACCTCAACCTCCAACAATGTCATCTCAAAGACTTGTTATTCCTGAAGAACTATTGTATGTTATCAAACAAACCATTTCACAATTCATCTCTCAATCAACATCATCCATTGTTGATGTTTTACCTCTGGTAAATGATCAAATTGCTGAAAACACTCTTGTGCCAGCTTCATCTAAATCAACCAATTCATCTGTTGAACAAGATTCTACAAAATTTTATCTCAATAGTGTGTATGATCAAGCCACCTTTACTCTTGATGAAATTATTATCTCTTTCAACACATAAGTTCTCAACAGATTTCATAAGTTATCTAAGGAATCTAGCTCCAACATAAACTCTCAAACTCTGAGAGTCTCGTTTGGTGAGTTCAAAGAATGGATATCTCAGGAATATCTGAACATTCTGAACTTCTTTGAGGAATTCAGTGAGAGTAAAGCTCTAGTGGCTGATAAACTCTTACAAGAACAACAAGAAGCAAAAGAGGTTGCTACAATAGCTGTTGAAAAGGAGAAAGAAGATAAGGAAAAGGCTTTGAAAGATCTTGAAAAAGTTGGTTCATCATCCCTTCATCCATTCCATCAATTTATGGAAGACTCAAAATCTCAACAAGATTCATTGGAAGTGGATATGGCTGAAAATTTCTCAGTTATATTACAACTCAGAAAGGGCATGGCAGAATTACTCAGAAGGACTCCACCCCGTCAAAACCCTTAGGCACCAATAGGCTAAAACCTTAGGATGTTTTTATGATATCTATGTTTTTTCTGTTCTGTTTCAACTATTTTAGTTTTTAAATGAATTTACATTTTGGTATGATGTTATTATATGTGTGTGTGTGTTTTGCATAATCTTAACTTTCATATTCATATGGGTTAATCTGAGAATAATTATCAAATTAACAAACTTATTTGCTTAGATGCTTTAACTTTTTGATGATGTCAAAAAGGGGGAGAAATGGAAATATGATTTTGATGTAACCTTAATAATGCAAACCCAAACCAACCAAATGATATAAATTGTTTATCACTAACATTTGATGTTTAATATTTATCCAAGGAGCTTAACAAGTTCACTAGGCATTCTTAGAAACAAGTTATTTGTAAGAACTCTATTTTAAGTTCTTAAGAACTGTTTGTTCATATAATTGAAGTTGTACACTTCGTGAACATATGTTCAGAATCAGATAGACCCAATATTGTATCATAATGTTAAGAAGATGTAAACTTTCTAAGAATATGATATTTAGAGCATAATAATATGAAGCAGAAGTCTTCCTGAAAGCGGTCAAGGCAAAGTCTACATTAAATGACGCTTTTCAGAACAACGAGCTAATCAGAAGTCTCAATACTTTCTGGATATTTGGACATGAAGATCCAAGAGAGAAGTTATGTCAAGACAAAATCTGATACTCTAGAAGTATAATTCTTTGTACTTGAAGAACTATGATGAAGTTCTAATAGACCAAGTATTGATATTGCATTTGGTATCATACTAAGAACAACCATAAAATTCTGATAGTAACAAGGTTCTGATATGAAGTTATGTGTTCTAGTAAGACTTTGTGAGTATAAAGAAGTAATCCTTCTCTATCATATGTTCTGAACAACTCAAAAATTGTATTTTATGAGTCTTGGGATCAGGGGGAGACTCTGAACATGCATTGATAAAATTTTGGGGATAACACATTCAAGGGGAGTTGTTGCTCGAAAACTCTGAATATGTTCTCACTAGTGATTACCTGGTTATTACCCTATTACGTTTGGTGATTGCCTGTAGTAAAATTTTCTGTCAAAATACATGGTTTTGTCATAATCAAAAAGGGGGGTATTGTAAGAACAAGAGTTGTCTCTGCATTCCATCTTTATGTTTTGATGATAACAATGAAGTATTTATGAAAGAACCATTTTGTGTTCTAATGTTTATTAAATTGCAGATCATGAATATTATATATATTAAGATCAAACAAAAATTATGAATGAGTACACAAATGCTAATATAAAAAGTTACTATGTGTAACATTAGTCGCAAGCATGTTAAATAAGCAAGTGTGCTTCTAAATCTGTACACAATCAGAGATATCCAAGGATACGGATGTTGCGTTGGCAATGCTCTTATGGATGTTGTTTTGAACATGGTTCTAATCAAATAGTGAAGCAAAGCTTATGAAATTAATCTTATGAAGAACTAGTTTATGAAGACTCTGATGACTTGAAGTTCTGAAGACTTAATGTCTGAAGACCAAGTGCCTGAAAGATTCTGAAGATTTACGAGTTTTGAAGACTAAGGTTCTGAAGAACTAAGTGTTGAAGACTTTGAAGACAATGTTCTATATAAACAAAGTTCTGAAGACTCTAAGACTTGAAGTTCTGAAAATCACGGGTTTCAAGCCAAGTGCTAAAGTCCCGAAGAACGTAGTTCTATGTCAACAAGTTCTGAAGACTAAAAACTTAGGTTCTCTAAAAACCCAAGTATCATCGTCTCTAGCTAATGCTTCATTCATTGATTTAAAATCAAAATCCTCTGAAGTTCTTATGAAAATGTTACCGTTGGCAAGGATAGTACACATTATGATAATGCTTTATCCCACTACCTCTTCACTATCTTTGAATTGTGGAAAAGGACAATACATGGTTGTACTATTTGATTCCTTGTGTAATGGATTCCTGAGTAGCCGAAATGGGCTGGAACGACTCTTTTATGTTTGACTATAAAAGGAAAACATCACATGTTTTGTGATGTTATTAATTCCTATTGAATCCTCATTGGTTCAAACGAACAACCACACTCTTGGGTGTTGTTGATTTTTAATAGGAACTTAATCTAGTTGATTATCCATAAACTGAATATTCTTCTATGTGAAGTAATCAAGGATACAACCATTTGGTTTGTGTTGGTGTTGATTGATATAACTGAAAGGTTTCTAAACACACATAAAACCAAGTTGTCAAATGGTCTTTGAACCATGTTACTGATGTTGTCATACAATCACATAAGGTTGTTGATAAACATAGATAACATTGGAACAAGCCGCAAAGAGTTTACTTGAATATGAAACACTTCTAGTTGATCACTCTTTGACAACAATCTACTGAAAGCGGAGAGATCATGAATTCAAAAATGTGCTTAACTTCATATGTTGTAGAAGACTTGCAAAATCGTATAAGACAATGAAGATGGTCATGGAAGCTCTAGCTACAAATCCATAACAAGATTGTTGTGTAACCAACATGATCATTGGATTGAAGAAGAACATGAGTTGTTGTCAAGAAATGTTCTTGAGTGAATCAAGACGAAGAAGTCCTTTTTGTGCTCATATGAAGATCAAACTAGCAAGGCTTTTGAAGATGAAGAAGACCTCAACCTTCAAGTGCTCAATGAAAAAGAAACTTGAAGAAGCAGAAGACCACACAACGGAGCAAGAATGAAATGTAATATTCTTAGTGTGTAGTTAGGTTCTTCTAATGTACTTAAGTGAGTTTATAATCTGCTTATTAAGAAGCACAACTTTAGTAAACAACCCTTTCCCTAAAGGACTGAGTGAAGGTCAAAACTTTAGGAAGGCACATAAATTAGTTGCTAGTACATTCATAGAACTGTGTTCTGATGATATGTTTTGAGGATTAGGTTCTGGTGTGTCGCTCCCACCAAATGAAGCCGGGTCAAATGGGGTACAGACGCGAATGGTCGGCGAGAGGAGGGTGTGAGAACACACAGGAGTGAACTCACAGGGAATGAAAAGAGTCGCCAGCTAGGCATTTTTATCCCGGAGGAAAGGTAATGCTGCATAAACCTAGAAAGATATGGATAAGACGGTTGCGAACCAGAGAGACTGAGAAAGGGGGTTGGTTACAACCTGGGAAGGTATTAGCACCCAGACTGTCCGCCGTACTCGACGGGATCCACGCTTAAAAGATTTGTGTTTTAAAGGGGTAGTGTCAGTACAATTTGTGTATAAGAGAGCTGGAAAAAGACGTACAAGTGTCAGTGTAAAAGAAATAAAGTGTGTAAATGTACAGTGTCAGTGTAAGAATAGGGATAAGATGCTCAAGATCATGAGGCTAAAAGAATAATGCTGGAAAGAGGGGGGATAAACAGAGACTTTTGTTTGATAACTGTTAAGTTATGCCTACGTATCCTCTCGTGTAATGAGGAAGTCAGAACACCGTAGTTCGACCCAAAGAGACTGAAAGATGAATTGACTGATGAACTGCTTGTTTGTCTATGCTCAAGTGTATGACCTGTCTGGCTCAGGTGCAAACTGTCTTGCATTAAACGGAAGAAGCGAGTTCTCGTTTGTGAGTGAATGAGATGAGAAAAGAATCCCGAAGGGGACGATTATTGTTTGTTTTTGAGTTTTCAGTCTTTTATTGCTTTTGAGAGTTTGTCATAAATTAATGAGCTTAAGCCTAAACCAATGGGTTAGTAAACTCATCACATCTTCCCTCTGATTAGGGGTAATGAGAATACCTTAAGTGTGAAGTCAGATTCTCACACTTGATCACCTTTGATGCAGGATTAAGATCATTAACCTACTTGTGATTATTTAGATGTTTTTGGTGTTTTGTTTAGTGTTAAGTAATGAGATTAAGCCATAATCAGGGATTAAACAGACTCATTACACCATCCTAATAGAAGGATAATAGATGAGAATGTTTAAGTTGAGGAAAGCTCCTCAACTTAATCCATGATTAGGGATTAAACTCATGACAAAACAAGCCTTTGGTTAAATGGATTTTAATTAATGGTATGATGATGAAGTGATTTTTAGGGTTTGTAAGACAACTTGAGGGGGACTTGTCCATTAACACTAGGGTTAGTCCTTCTTAACCAATTAAGGAAGAATTAGAACCCTAATGCAAGGCCCAAGTTACAAGTGTGATGTCTTGATGATTATTATGTGAATTGATTAAAGGAGTTAAACACATTAAGGATTTAACACTTAGGATTAAAGTTATACACTCCATCCTAATAGAAGGATACAGGCATAAGCTTAATCACAAAGCCTTAAAGCCTTTAGGGTTTAGTCCCTGATTATGAGATGAGGAGAGAAGACTCAAAGATGACACAAAGGCAATACTAAATGGGGGACTAATCAAAACCCTAATTATTGTCATGCTTGGTTGTTCCTAGGGTTAATGAGGTTTGCAAGAAGATCTTCAGAAAAACCACCAGGGGAGAAACAGATGAAAGGAACAAGAAGCAAGGAGAAGCAAAACAACTTGCTCCACTTAAGGAGACAAGTTGCTTGAAGAAAGAAAGTAAGAGATGAACATGAATGAGCAAGCTCACTCTAGAACAAATACAAAATTCAGCAATGATGCAAGAAAGAGATGAAAAGAAAATGTGAGAAGTGAAGGCAAATTCACTTCTCAAAGTTGCTTACCACCTGAAAAGTTAGTGAAAGAAATGCAATGCAATGCAAAATAAGATGAAATGACATGATGCAAATCAAAACCAGAAGCACATACATGGTGTTAATGATGCTTATGAGATGATGCAAACATGAAACAAGGTATGGGGATGATCATACAAACTTATGGATGCAAATGAAACAAGTTAAGGACCATGATCATACATGAAAAGTTATGGAATGCAAATGACATACAAAGTTACAAATGAAAGATGAAATGATCAAACATACTTCTAACATGTCTTAAGATGTCTAATGGATCAAATGGATGCACAAAATGCTATGGCAAGTCAAGGTATGCAAGCAAATGCAAGATGGATGCAAAAGGAAGCTCAAATTAGGGTTTATGATCAATGCATCAAACAAAAACCAAAATCAGAAGCAAACATCAAGATAAAAAATTGAAAATGCATTCAAAGGAACCCTAATCCTATACAAACTCACTGCTCAAAGGAGGGGTCCTAACTCTTAACCTAATTAGAGTTATGAATTTCCTAAGATTTCTAGGGTTTTAGGGTACCTTAACAAGAAAAATGTCAAACAAATTTAAAATGAAAGATCAAATCATGCCAATTTAATCTCACAAACTACATGCTATGCAAAACACAATGCAAAAATAATCAAAGTCCAACTCTCAAAGACTAGGCAGAAATGATTTTTTAAAGATTGGATCAAAATAATGCTTTGAAAATGAATTAATTCCATGGGAAATTGTAAAAATGCATCAAGATCAAAAAAGAAATTTGGTTTGAGGATTGGACAATGTTTCTAAATGATTTTAAATGTTTCATGAATTTTTTGGTGATTTTTAAATACCTAAAAGTATTTTTAATTAATTAATTCTCATTAATTAATTAAAAATAAACTTTTAAATGATTTAAAAATATTTTAAAATGCAAAAAATAAAAATAAAAATGTTTTTGGTTTCTGAAATTAAATAAAAGTTTATACAAAAATTTTCAGAATTTTTAAAATTGTTTTACTATTTTAAATTAAATGGACAAAAGAAATGCATTTAAATGAAAAATAAAATGAATTTAATTTGAAAATGGAAAAGTATGCAAATCCAAAGGCTAAGATTCAAACATGCACGCGCGCGAATTGACCTGGCGCCATATCCAAGGGCTGACATTCAAACCTGGCTAATTAAATGATTAAGCCCTAATCCTGCCCTAATCACTTTCAGGCGACCGGAACACTGTTCCGGTCGTCTTCTCCGGCCATCTGATTTTTCAAATTCTCTCTACACGCATCCAAAACAAAATCTAACTACCCAGAATTCATCCCCACTTAAAAACGAATCAAACCCCTCAATCAAACAACATTTTTCATTCATTAATCAGTCAAATCGAATCAAAACATTTTTTAGGGCAAAAGTTTCAGACAGTTCATACATCCTGGTTTCTCAACCATTTTCAAAAGTAAGCACATATTCATGATCAGGGGAGTGCATAGAAGCTATTAAGAACTTAAAAACATGTTTCTGGAAAAAAGTTTTGAGATGACTACCTGAACTGAAGCTTTCGATTCTGGAGCTTTCTGGCTGTTTCTTTGGCTTAAATCCACTCCAATGATCCTCCTAAGAAGCTTGCAAGGTTTGTTTGAAGTTTGCAATGGCTGGTTTGAGGGATGGCAGGAGTTCTGTTCAATGGCAGGTGGTGATCGTGTTTTTGATTCTTTGAGTTTCAGGCTATGATGAAGGGTGCTTTATGATCAGGAAGGTGTGTGGAGTTGATTTGTGAAGTTTGTTTGTGTGTTTGTGGCCTGTGTGATGAGTTTCGAATGCTCTTGCAAGATGAGATGAAAATGAGAATGTTGTGCTATGGAGTGTTTCAGGCTTGTGTTTTTGTTGCTTTGGCTTGCTTTTTGCTTGTATAGATAACTGTGATTGGTCAGAAGAAGTGATGTGTGCTTTATTGATTGGTATGGGCCTTTTTGCCAAAATGTCAAAGTTGGTGTAAGAGAAGTATGGGCTACTTTCTAGCCAAGGACAAAGTGTGTGTCCTGCGCAGCATGATGTGGGGAGATGCCTAGGGTGGCTCAGCAGGCTAGCAAGCAAGTGGGTTGTGTCTTAAGATGAGTTTTGCAACTTGCCTTGCTTATGATACTTATGAAATATCTTGATCCATATGCCACAAAAATGAGAAACTCCTTGGCCCATTCTGAGTTTTAAGTGTTGTGTGATCATGTTGTGAAGTTTAGAAGTCTATTTGATGACTTAATTTGCCTTGAGAAGTGAATTTGCAACTTTGCCTCTTTGGTGGAAACTTTGAAATTTTGTGATTTTTGCCAACTTTGACAAACCATAACTTTTGATCCATAATGAATTAGGTCATGTTCTTGTACTTTTTGAAAAGGGAATGATCCATTCTACAACTTTCATGACCAAAGTTTTTCCATTTGAAGCTTTTTTTAATCAAAAAATAAAGGTTGAAAAAGTTTCCCAAAATGGCAATTTCATTAAAAGTCAAACTTGCCCAAAAAGTCAACTTTGCAAAAGACTTGAAATTCTTCAATTATGTGAACTTCCAACCTCTTCTATGATCAAATAAAGATCATATACAATCAAAATGATGAAGAACACCCCTTGGTTGGGTCATTGGGGGCCTCAGATGCCCTGATTTTGCACTGACTTGCTTGAAAAGTCAACTCTTGATCAGATGACTTCCCCATGGAATTTCTTCATGAAAATTGATATACATACTCCCTATACCATATAGAGACCAATAGAAACAATAATGACCAAAAAATTTGGAGTTATGGCCTCTGAAACCAAAACCCTAATTTTAGGTCATCTGTGCAGTCAAGCTTGGCTCTGCCTCCACACCATTCTTAGTTCTTGTGATTCTTTGACATTCTTGACTTTGAGAGGATATAATATGATGCTTGAACATACATGGACCCCTTTTAAGTGATTGATGGCCTTTGGAGTGGCTCAAGAAGCTCTTGGATTGCTCAGATCACAAACCCTAGATGCAGATGACTTTGAACCAATGCAGTGAATCAAAAATGTGATATGAGATGCTATGATTGAGTTTATGCATATGAAATGATCACAAGCCATGGTGTGAATGGGTGAGGGCAAATTTGGGGTGTTTACAGCTGCCCCTATTCAAACATGAGTTAGCTGTGTAGGATGTAAGCGACGGCTTAACAGGCAAACAAGATAACTTGTGGTTGAATACCAAAGACAATCCAAAATTTGCACACACAGAATGAAGAAGAAAAGGGATATAGATTGTAAAGAAAGTAAAGTATATTATAAAGTATGGGAGACGGAGGACGACCGTCGAGCAGAGGACGACTGCTGGGTAAAGAGCAATGACGGGGATGGTCGACATGCTGGTAAAGTGCGGAAAAATAAAGTAATGACGGGGACGGTCGACATGCTGGGGAAGGGTGCGGGAAATAAAGCAATGACGGGGACGGCCGACATGCTGGGGATAAAAGAATTATGATGGGGACGGCCATCAAGTAGAGCTGTAAGATTCTCTGGGGATTAATGAAAAATGATGGGGACGACCATCAAGTTCATAAAGCAAAGCAACCAACGATGGGGACGGCCATCGGGCTAAAAAGAAAAGGGACCACGACGGGGACGGCCATCGGGTTAAAGAATAAATGAAATAAACAGATGATGAGGTACGGTCATCAAAGGTGAAGGACGATCACCTAGCAGGGGACGACTGCTCTGTTGGGGATTAGATGAGGGACGGTTATCTAAGGTGGAGGACGACCACCTGGCAGGGTACGGCTGCCGAAAATATCGCGACATAGGACGAATGCCGAATAAAAGGTCAACGATGGGGACGTCCATCGGATGAGCATGATGGGGGACGACCATCAAGAGGTGAAGGACGATCACCTAGCAGGGGACGGCTGCTCTCAAGGTTTATCATGACGAATGTCAGATAACCGAAATCAACAATGGGGACGGCCATTGGATAAAATGATGAAGGACGATCATCAAAAAGGTGAAGGACGATCACCTAGCAGGGGACGGCTGCTAAATATCACGACATAGGACGAATGTTGGATAGAAAATCAACGATGGGGACGGCCATCGGATGAGCATGATGAAGGACGATCATCAGGAGGTGGAGGACGACCACCTAGCAGGGTACGGCTGCTCTCAAAGTTTATCATGACATATGACGAATGTCAGATAAAAAGAAAATTGCTTTGTTGACGATCTACTGGGGAATAGTAAACACGGACGAGTGTTTACATCCAAGAAACAAAAGTATAAGTGTTTAGGTGTGTATAGATTAAAGATGCGGACGAGCATCCCTAAGACTACGATACGGACGAGTATCGGGTAGAAACAAAAACTGACATGTGTTCAGAGATGATGATACGGACGAGTATCAACTGGTTAACAGAGAACACGGACGAGTGTTAAATCTGAGGGGACTCTTCTGGGGAATAGTAGACACAGACGAGTATCTATATTCAAGAAGACAAAAGTGTTTGACACAGTGTATAGATTAAAGATGCGGACGAGCATCCTTAAGACTACGATACGGACGAGTATCGGGTAGAAACAAACGCTTGACACATGTTCTGAGATGATGGTACGGACGAGTACCAACGGGTTAACCAAGAACACGGACGAGTGTCGAATCTGCAGGGATATAAATGGTGTGTACCAGATACGGATGAGTATCTGTATAAGTGAAATGAGAGTGAAAAGTATGTTTGAGTGTTCAACCTGCTGGGGAGAGTGACACAGACGAGTGTCAAGAAAGGAGAAGAGTATAGTATAAACAAGTATCCGGTATACAAAGTGTTTACGTTACTGTGCTGGGGAAAATGACATGGACGGATGTCAAGGAATGTATATATAAGTATATGTGAGTGCAAAGAGGATGTCTTTGGCTTTCTGCTGGGGATATAACACGGACGGGTGCCATAAGGAGTATATAATGGTGTTTGGGAGAATGGGAGGCAACTGCTTTTGCTGGGGAATCTGGGGGGTATTCCGTATATTGCTAATGGATTGTCATTATTCACAAGTGTTCGATTCGGACCATGGCTTATGATTATGCAATATGTTGGATTTTTGCCGTAATGCTCCGTATTAGACGGAATGCTACGCTTTGTGGGTGAATATGATGCGAATGCCATGATTATGCAAAGATACCAAACCGGGATTTGGATCACGTTGCTGCGAAGACCTCTGGCTGATCTGTTTTAAGTGAACATCCCAGCTGGGGATGAGATCATTGGTAGATCTGATGAGACATATCTGCTCGAGGAATAAGTCACTGATAGACCCATCCTTGGTAATGAGGGGACCCAACTGGGGTTTGTAGAAGCCTTCTTCACTCTGTTGTGATCCCTTCGTGCGTTGCTCTTCTGGATAGAGGCTGAAACTCTGTGGGGAAGTGGTTCCCTGGCTTTCGTACCTGGCTGAGGAAGAATGATTGGCAACTCGGCTGGGAGAAGCAATAAGTGGTAACTCAGCTGGGGAGAAAACACTTTGAGTGCTAAGAATGAGTGTTGATTTGCCATCTTGTTGGGATGAAGCTTTCATGCCCCGTGTTGTGCTTTGAATACCTGCAATCCTGCAAAGACAGATGGACGTACAAGTAATCCCGAGGTATCCTTTACTGGATTCCGTCACAGGAGTTTAGACACTTCTGAGAGTAACCGTATTCCCTGCAAGCATGTAACTTTTATTTTTTTTGAAGGTAAGCATCTGTATTCGTGCAATCAGTTTTTCTTAAGACATCAGACATTTTTGCAAATAAAAATGTACGAGACAATGTGTGACTGAAAAATCTGTTTTTATTAATTCATGTGCCCTGAATTGGCAAGATACATCAAAGAAACATATCTCCTGAAATGAGGAGATTGTTACAAATTGAGAAACAAGAAGCTGGCAATGTTGACGATGCTCCAAGAAGCTTCCCTTTTGCTATGACTCGTATGACTTTTGACGTTCTTCTCGTCTTGCTTTCTGAAGAAGGCTGATTCTGAAAGAAGCTTGATCCTTTCGAAGCTTACCAAGTTGTAGGTGATACAGACGAATTCAGAGTGCAGTTGTTCGCTTATTCCCTTATTTTGCATGGATCGCCCTTTCGGGTTTTCAATCCATCGGGATACCCATTTTTGCCTGAGTTGTCCAATGCGGCTTTTCAACTCAGCGGGTGTACACTTTTTTTTTTGTTTATTTCCCTTATTTTTGCCCGAGTCTTTTATTCTGTTTTTGACTCGCCGGGATGCCCTATTTTTGCCTGGACTCACATTCTGTTTTTATGTCCAGCGGGTCATTTTATGCGAAGTATTTTTTAACTGCATCTGAATTCACAGGGGACGGGAAGTCTTCACCATCCATGGTGCTAAGCATTAGTGCTCCACCAGAGAAAACTTTCTTTACCACGAATGGTCCTTCATAGTTTGGAGTCCATTTGCCCCTGTGGTCCGTATGAGGAGGGAGGATTCTTTTTAGCACAAGATCCTCTACTTGGTACTCTCGGTGCCTGACTTTCTGATCGAAGGCTCTCTTCATTCTTTTCTGATACAACTGCCCATGACAGATTGCAGCCAATCTTTTCTCTTCAATCAGACTCAGTTGCTTATATCGGGACCGAACCCATTCTGCTTCGTTCAGCTTAACATCCATCAATACCCGCAGAGAGGGTAATTCAACTTCAACAGGTAGGAACTGCCTCCATACCATATACAAGCTGATACGGTGTTGCCCCAGTGGATGTTCTGATTGACGTGCGGTACCCATGCAAGGCAAACGGTAGCATCTCATGCCAGTCTTTGTAGGTAACTACCATCTTCTGCACAATCTTCTTGATATTCTTATTAGCTGCCTCAACAACGCCGTTCATCTTTGGCCTGTAAGGAGAAGAATTGTGGTGTTGGATCTTGAAGTCCCGGCACAGTTCTGTCATCATTTTGTTGTTTAAATTAGAACCATTGTCAGTAATGATTCGCTCGGGTACTCCATACCGACAGATGATATCTCTTTTCAGAAATCTGGCTACCACTTGTCTTGTAACATTGGCATAGGAGGCTGCTTCAACCCACTTGGTGAAATAGTCAATGGCAACCAGGATGAATCTGTGGCCGTTTGAAGCAGTCGGTTCAATCTTGCCAATCATATCAATGCCCCACATGGCAAAGGGCCAGGGTGACGACATCACATTCAAAGGATTGGGAGGCACATGCACCTTATCCGCATAGATCTGGCATTTATGACATTTTCTAGCATAAGCACAACAGTCTGCATCCATTGTGATCCAATAATAGCCTGATCTTAGCAACTTCTTGGCCATGGCATGCCCTCCCGCATGGGTACCAAAGGATCCTTCGTGCACCTCGTGCATTAACAAGTCTGCTTCTGTTCTATCAACACATCTGAGGAGTACCATATCAAAGTTTCTCTTGTACAGGGAACCATCAGTGTTCAGAAAGAAACTACCAGCAAGCCTTATCAAAGTCTTATTATCATTGGAAGATGCCCCAGATGGGTATGTTTGATCCTCCAAGAAGCACTTAATGTCATGGAACCAAGGCTTATCATCTTTGACAACATCTGCTGCAAATACATATGCTGGTCTGTCAAGTCTGGACACTGAAATCTGCGGTACAAAGTTGGCAGCTTGAACTTTGATCATAGATGAAATGGTAGCCAGAGCATCTGCAAACTGATTCTCGTCCCGAGGGATATACTCAAGCCTGACCGTTGTGAAGAAAGTCAGTAACCTCCTAGTATAATCCCTGTAAGGTATCAGATGATCCTGGTGTGTGTACCATTTGCCATTGGTTTGATTAACTACCAGAGCTGAATCTCCGAATACAGTCAATGTCTTAATCCTGAGGTCGACGGCTTCCTCAAGACCCATAATGCAAGCTTCGTATTCAGCTTCGTTGTTAGTGCAGTTGAAAGTGAGTTTTGCCGAGAAAGGAATGTGAACTCCCTTGGGTGTAATGAGTACTGCACCCACACCACGACCATTCATATTAACAGCCCCATCAAACATCATAGTCCATTCTTCTTCCGGGTCAGGCCCTTCAGTGTGAACAGGATCTTCATGATCTTTCGCTTTTATGAACATGATGTCTTCATCAGGGAAGTCAAATCTCATAGGCTGGTAGTCATCAATAGGTTGCTCAGCAAGATATTCAGATAGTACACTGCCCTTGATGGCTTTCTGAGATGTGTACTGGATGTCATATTCTGTGAGGATCATTTTTCATCTTGCAACCCGTCCGGTAAGAGCTGGCTTCTCAAAAATGTACTTAACTGGGTCCATCTTTGATATCAATAAAGTGGTGTGGGTCAACATGTACTGTCTCAATCGGCGAGCAGCCCACGCTAAAGCACAACAAGTTTTCTCGAGCAGTGAATAACGTTGTTCACAGTCGGTAAACTTTTTGCTCAGGTAGTATATTGCATACTCTTTTCGACCAGACTCGTCATGCTGGCCCAGCACACACCCCATTGACTCTTCTAATATTGTTAAGTACATTATCAGAGGTCTTCCTTCAACTGGAGGCATAAGGATTGGTGGTTCTTGCAATTATTCTTTGATCTTGTCAAAAGCCTTCTGGCAGTCTTCGTTCCACCTGACCGTTTGTTCTTTTCTTAACAGCTTGAACAAGGGTTCACAGGTCGCTGTAAGGTGAGATATGAACCGTGAAATGTAGTTCAATCGCCCTAAGAACCCTCGAACTTCTTTTTCTGACTTCGGTGCAGGCATCTCTTGAATGGCTTTGACTTTATCAGGGTCAACTTCAATCCCTTTCTCGCTTACTATAAAACCCAGCAGCTTACCAGATCTCACCCCGAATGTGCATTTGTTGGGGTTCAACTTCAGTTGGTACTTCCTCAGACGCTTGAATAGCTTCAGTAGATTTACCAGGTGATCTTCTTCAGTGAGGGACTTGGCAATCATGTCATCCACATAACACTCGATTTCCTTATGGATCATATCGTGGAATAATGTCACCATAGCCCGTTGATACGTTGCACCAACATTCTTCATTCCGAATGGCATCACCTTGTAACAGAACATGCCCCAAGGTGTGATGAAAGTTGTCTTCTCCATGTCTTCAGGTGACATCTTGATCTGGTTGTATCCTGAAAATCCGTCCATGAAGGAGAATACCGAGAACTGAGCCGTGTTATCCACCAATACATCAATGTGAGGTAACGGGAAATCATCTTTCGGGCTGGCTCTGTTCAGATCCCGGTAGTCAACACACATTCTCACTTTGCCATCTTTCTTAGGCACAGGTACAATATTAGCAACCCACGGCGGATAGCTAGTCACAGCAAGGAATCCTGCGTCCCACTGCTTTTGTACCTCTTCTTTGATCTTCATTGCCATATCTGGACGAGTACGGCGCAGTTTCTGTTTAACCGGTGGGCAATCTTCTCTTAAAGGCAGCTTGTGCATAACAATGTCGGTGTCCAACCCTGGCATATCTTGATAAGACCAAGCAAACACATCCACATACTCCTGTAGCAGGTCAATCAGTTGTTTCTTCACTGAGTCTTGTAAGCAGGCCCCGATTTTAACCTCTTTCATATCATCATCTGTACCAAGATTAATCGTTTCTACCTCCTCCTGATGAGGAGTGATAACCTTCTCCTCTTGTCTCAACAATCTAGCTAGCTCTTCAGGAAGCTCGTAATCTTCTTCAACCCCTTCATCATCTTGATTGATTGGATTGTCAAAGTCATATGAAGTCATAGCCGTGTTGTTGTCGGTGCGGTCTGGAAGGCACTCTCCGCAAGGGTTCAGTTTGTTCATTTTAGCGATTGATTTTAATCTTGTTTAAAAAAGTGAAATAAAGTTGTCATTTTGAAAACATTGCCATTTAGTTTTTGTACAAAAAGAAAAATGGAAAAACAGTGAGCGGAAAAGAAAAAGACTCATTTGCAAAAGATGTCTGATATTTCATTGATTAATCTTGTTACACAAAAATTACAGATGGCCCGATTACAAAATGAGTCTTGTCATCTTGGGCAAGTTGCAAGACTTGATGCATGCTTAAAATATACAGGAAATAATAATTACTCTGCAGGAGTAACTCTTATAATTTCCTGGGAAGACCAGTTTGAGATACGGCTCCCCGGGATCCTTGGACGTATCCAGCTCTCCAGGTTGCGTTCATCTTCCGACTCATCTTCCAAGTTGTTGACAGCATCAGGGGTGAGCATCCCCCCACTAACAAAGTTGGGCTTCTTAGCAGCCTCTGCTTGATCTTGTTGAGTTGGTTTGTATCCCAACCCAAATCTATCCTCTTTCTTCTCCACAGGCAACAGTTTGCCCTAGCCTTGAGCATTACCCTCCTCAACAACCTTCCTGGCTTGCTGGTAGGATGTCATGGAAGTCCCAAGTACAGCAGATGTTTC
Organism: Lathyrus aphaca; assembly: GCA_963966055.1. NCBI lineage: Eukaryota > Viridiplantae > Streptophyta > Magnoliopsida > Fabales > Fabaceae > Lathyrus > Lathyrus aphaca. The sequence goes on from OZ014521.1 coordinate 344,077,156, forward strand.
ATTAATATTCAGGGCCTCAAACCCTTGACTCATCGTTTCGTGGATCTCCCCATCCATCTCAATGTATTTGTAGGTAGCCAGATGGCTAACAAATATATCTTCCTCCCCACAAATAGTAACGACTTGGCCCTCCCACTCGAATTTTAACTTCTGGTGAAGGGTAGACGTAACTGCGCCAGCGGCATGAATCCATGGTCTACCCAACAAACAGCTGTAGGCCGGCTGAATGTCCATCACGTAGAAGGTTGTTTTGAAAGTTTGTGGGCCAATCGTTATAGGCAACTCAATTTCCCCCAGAACTAATCTCTTAGAGCCGTCAAAGGCTCTTACTACCAAGTTACTGGGACGTAATGCCAATCCTTCATATTCCAGCTTTACAAGGGCCTTTTTGGGTAAGACATTGAGGGATGATCCTGTGTCTACCAGCACATGGGAAAGAACTGCACCCTTACACTCCATGGTAATGTGCAAAGCCTTGTTATGATTGCGGCCTTCCGTAGTCAAATCAGTGTTGGTAAATCCTAGTCCATTACTAGCATTAACATTTCCAACCACAGCTTCCAACTGATTGACGGTGATCTCTTCTGGCACATAAGCTACGTGCAAGACTTTTAGTAGTGCGTTCCGATGAGCCTCGGAGCACATAAGCAATGATAGAATGAAGATCTTGGAAGGCGTCTGGTGAAGCTGGTCCACTATCTTGTAATCACTTTTCTTGATGATTCTCATGAATTCATCAACCTCTTGATCAAAAGGGGTTTTCAAAGCTTCTTTAACAACTTGCTCTTCTTGCACCATGCTCTTCCCTTTTGCCTTGGCAGCAGCTTCTGCTTCAGCATTGGGTCTTGGAATTTGAGGGGCAAAGAGACGTCCGCTTCGAGTGAAGCCTCCGCCTCCCCCCACATTGTCTACTTGTGGTGAAGAAGTTGATGATTCAAGAGTGATTTTCTGTCCTTCGCAGTATAGATCGGAGCCGTAATGCCAAGGGGTGGCATTACTGCTTTCATAAGGTACTGGCCCAGGCACTGTGATAGTGACTGGACTGATGGCAGCTGCAGAAGGGACCATGATAGTATGTGGATCATAGTATATTGTGACTGGTGCTCTGTTAGGAGTGGCATTTTGTGAGTTGTAGGCAGAATCATCTGCAGGATCATAATAAATTGTAACTGTTGAGACACTTTCATTGTTGGTTGTTGATGTTGTAGGAGACACTGTTGAATGGATGGGTGTTGCTGTTGTAGGAGAGTCTGAATGAAGGGGTGCTGAAGTTGTAGAAGGGATGTTTGTTGATATTTGGTCCGTTGAAGTAATAGATGAAGCATTTGTTGATGAAACTGAAGAGTTGTCTGGAACAATGGTTGTTGCAGTTGTAGAAGACTCGGGAACTGTTGTTAAGGAGATTGCTGGATTGGTAGGTATTGATGTTGTGATTTGAAGCAGGCCACTCTGGATGAGACCATCTATGCCTTCTCTCAAGTTATCACACCCATTCACTGAAATGTTGCAATAAGCACATCCTAGCTCACATCCCGGGAACATTTGACATTCAAGGAGTTGAGCTTTAATCTCTACCAAGGGTGTCCGAATCTGACCCACACCGGTTATCAGGTAAGACGACTTGTCTTCCTCAATAGCATTGATTCTCGGGCCTCCGTGGTTTGGCATAGGGTTCTTGTTAACATTTGGTGGTGGTGCAAAGTTTAGAGCCTTGGAATCCACTAGGTCTTGTACCTTCATGTGCAAAGCTCTGCACTTCTTTGTACTGTGGCCAGGTGCATTCGAATGAAAAGCACATCTGGCGTTGGCGTCGTAATTTCTGGGCAGACTGGCAGGATCTGGAGGTGCCAATGTCCTTAACTCAACAAGGTTGAGTTTCAGGAGTTGTGGCAGTAATGTGGCATAAGGCATAGGGATCGGATCGATCACCCTATTGGCCTGAGAAGGTCTCTGTTGGAATGGTCTTTGCTGATTGTTGTTGTTGGTGTTATTGTAGTTTCTCTGAGGAGGATAAGGAGTTTGTTGCTGGTAATTTTGTTGCTGTGGTTGATAAGCTGGTTGTGGATGAATTGGAGCGGGAATGGTGACTGCTGCCACAGACCTATGAACATATTGGGGTCTTCCCCTGCTGACATGGATAGCATTGGTCTCACCAGTTCTTCTTGGGCCCACAAAAGGCTTTCTTGGGTTGCTGGATGAGCTGGCACCGTTGTCAGAAATTTTGCCCATTTTTAACAGGCTCTCAATTCTTTCTCCAGCTATGACTACATCTGCAAAGCTGGTAGAAGAAAAGGCAGCTAGCCTATCAATGTATGTCCTTTGGAGGGTGTTCATAAACATATCAGCCATCTCCCTCTCTGACATGGGTGGCTGGATAGCAGCAGCAAGCTGTCTCCACCTCTGGGCGTACTCCCGGAAGCTTTCTCTTGATGATTGTGACATTCCCATCAGGAGGGTCCTGTTGGGAGCCATATCCAAATTATACTGGTATTGTCTAATGAAGGCCTCTGCCAAGTCCATCCAACATCTGATGGTTGCTCTAGTCAGATGAGAGTACCATTCCCTTGAAGCTCCTGTTAAGCTATCCTCAAAATAAAACATCCATAGCTTTTCATCCATGGTATATGCCTTCAGCCTCCCCAGAAAAGATTGTAAGTGGGTCCGTGGACAGGAGGTTCCGTTGTACTTCTCAAAGAACGGAGGTTTAAATTTATGGGGAATCCTGACCCCGTCCACTAAGCCCATGTCCATAACATCAAAACCTAAGGAGTTTTGAGACTCCAAGGACCTTAGTTTCTCAGCGATCTCATCTAGCCTTCTGTCATAGGCTTCCTCCCCAGCTCCCATCACTGTGAACTGATCTTCCTGGGGGTCTTCTTGTAACACTCTGCCTGCACTGGCAGTCCCTTGTACATTAACAGGGATGTTGATCTCTGGATGAAGGTGGGGTCCATAGACTGGAGGATTAACATGAGGTTGAACTCTCTCATTATTGCTTGTCCCAGCAGTCCCTAGATGGGGGTCTTCCTGATTCTGCCTCTCTACCAGTGCTCTTAATCTCTCTTGGCTTTGAGCCATATTATTCATCACCTCCATAAATTGTGTCATCTGATTCCTCATTTCCAATCTCTCATTGGCCATTTGGTTCCTGACCTCTGTAAGGTCCTGCTGTACCTGGTCCATCTGTATACCCGGAAGGTTGTTGCGGGTGGGATATCTGTGTGGACGGTTGAGTGGGAACACCCGACGTCGAGCAATAGTTCCTGAGATCACAACAGAGTTAGTAACAAAAACAAAACAAACCTACAAAACAAACAAAGGTTAGTATGCAATGCAGTATGCTTATTTGTATCCAAGGTATCCGGCTTGGCGCTTGGTTTTGACCTTTCCAGACCCTTGAGGAAGATGCTTGTGATGTTGCTTTGAAAGAACTCAGATAAAACAAACCAACACATATATTACAAAAAGTAAATGATACAGAGTTTGTTTCTTTTTACAATACATGCCCTCTGAGGGGTAAAAAATACAACATAAGAAAATAAAAGTACATGAAATGAAAGCAACAACAAGCAACAGTCAGACACCAAGACCAAACTCATCCTCCTGAACTTCCTTTAGAAGTGCCTCAGTCACAGGATCAGCTGGACGCTCTGTGAGGTTCCTGATGAGGAGATTCCTGGTAGTAACAGCTGCAGTTAGCTTCTTGTGTTGACTCTGGTCCTTTGACCTCTTCACACCAGCTCTAATCTTCAACTCGGAGTTCTCTCTCTGGGCTGCTAGCAGGGCTTCCTGCTGCTCCTTTGCACTAGCCTCCAGCTGCTCAATCTTATCCTGAGTCCTTTTATCCTCCTGAGTACGAGCTTCGGTGATCCTGACCCACCTAGCTTGACTCTCTTTCAGATACAAATCAGTCCTGGCCTTCTGGAACTGAGCCTCCTTGCAGGCATTCTTCAAGATCTTCTCTCCATCCCTTGACTTCTTGATATAGCCCTCTGACTTTTCAATCCTAGCTAGATGCTCCACCTTTAGTTTTTCTAACCTTTCAATGTCCAGCCGACCATCACTCCTCTCCCAGAGGGTCTTCTGTAGAGCCTGAGTCAGCTTCTCATTTCTCTCTTTCAAATTCTCAAACTCTTCTAAACTGACAGTGGCAGGAGGTGGTGCTGAGGATGGTCCAGGTGTGTCTTCAAGGGTGAAGGGCATCCCAAAAATTTGAGCCCTGGCATGAGACCACTCATAGTATTGAGCTGAGGCCACATTGTTGCATCTCCCCAGAATGGTTACCCCTTTAGTCTGGACATTGTCCCAAGCCCAGGATGCTTGTCTGACAATAGCCAGATTAGGCTTGATCTCACAATAAAGGGTCTCAGCTAGATCTTGTACCCTAGGAGGGTGGACCAATGCATAGCCCAGTTGTCTTTTGAATAGCAGAGGGTTGTAGTTGATGCAACCCTTCACTCCTATCAGAGGTACATTGGGAAATTGCCCACAACTAGTAATGATGTCTCTGCCCTTAGTGCTCTGAGTGCACCACCTGATGTCATCTGAGGTTAGAGCAACAAGCCTCCTAGCCCAATTTTTCTGCTGGTGAGGGTTCAAGAATGCATCAGTCTTTGGCAAGTGTTTGAGCAGCCAAGTATGGAACAAAGGAGCACAGCATCTTACTAATTTTCCCCTTTGCTTTTCATTCCTTTGATGGACAGAGTAGTAGAAGTCTCCCAGTAAGGTGGGCACTGGGTTCCTCAGGATGAAAAGATGGATTTCACTCTTGCTTACAAACTTAGGCTCATCTGCAAAAAGTATGACCCCATATATGCTAAGGGCCAAAAAAGCACATACTGCCTTCCACTCTCCCAAAGAAGCCTTCGGGGTAGCCTGAGAGGTCAAGAAATCCAGATGTAGACCAGAGATTCCAGCCTTGGTGGTCATATTCTGCCCAATCAGAACTGGTTCCAGATATAATGCCTTTGTCACTTCTTCATTACTAGGAAAAGCCATCTCAGGGTTGAAGGGGACTCCACCCCTGATAGGTATGCCAACTAATGATGAATACTCTTCTAACAAGGGTCCCAACTGAAAATTCTGGAAGGTGAAGCACCTCAGAGGGGGATCATAGAATTGCAAGCAAGTATGAATCAAGCTCCTCTGTGAAGGGTCCAAATCCATAACCACATCAAGGATTCCTCCATAATGTTCTCTGAATAGTGGTATATGGTCTGGAGTAATCAGGGTCTGGATCTTCCTGATGCCAGCTAGCTCAGGCTCAAAGAAGTGGTAGGAGATGTTGCTCTTCTTAGGTGCCATATTGCTGAAGAAGAGCTGAGACAGATGATGAGAATAACACTGAAGATGGGCCACTGGAAGGCTGAGACTAGTGATGCAGGTGACTGAAGCAGGTAGCTGATAGCTGAAGTAAGCACTGATGAAAATAGGTCTATGCTGATGAAGGGGTCAAAACCAAGCCAAAATATAGTATGGATACCCTGAAAAACAAATAAACAAATGTTAAAATGATGCAATGATGATGTATGCAAATGATATGCAAGGGTTTGTGATCAAGCTGGATCTGATCAAGTGCTCTGATATAAGTCCATGTATGTTCAAGAAATCCGGATGGAGGTACATAAGTCCAGTAACCAAGGTGGGGGACTCAAATAAAGAGTCACGTGTCCAGGGTTAAAAATCACAAGAACTGTTCCAAAATGGAGTACTCTTAATCAAAACAAAGTAACAGGGTATGTTGAGGTCAAGGGTACCTGCAAACCTGTAAACAGCCCAACCCCCCGCACAGGTGGTGTTCTAAAACAAGGATCCTCAGACTTGGATCAGTTATGAGAAGTGTAAACACTTCTAACCCGGAGGTACAGTGTTTTCAATAACCATAAAAGATCCTCCTCTAATTCAGCTCAGTTTCTGAAGGTCAATACTAATGGTCATCCAGACTTAGCAGGCTTCCCAGATAGCCCTAGCACTACAGGAAATCTGTAGCACAGAGTTCTCAAGAAGAAACCCATATCTGAACTGTGTTTCATATTCCCGCACCAGACCGAAATGGAATGGGAAAGAACATGAACCACTCTAGCCTAGGTGTCACTCAGGTCCCAGGTATAGGACCTCAACTCTCAATAGAACACCCACCCACCAAAGCAACAAAACAGATCCAGCCAGCATAGTATGACAGTATGATATATGTAAAGTTATAAAGAAAGCAATAAAACAACTGTACATAAAGCAAAAATAAATACAACTACAAGCACAAATAGCACATAACACCCCAGTAAACACAAATCAATCAAGCGTTAGGAGGAACCCACAAAAAGAACCAGAAGCCCTGGTTACAGTATAAGGTTCCCCAGCAGAGTCGCCAAGCTGTCGCTCCCACCAAATGAAGCCGGGTCAAATGGGGTACAGACGGGAACGGTCGGCGAGAGGAGGGTGTGAGAACACACAGGAGTGAACTCACAGGGAATGAAAAGAGTCGCCAACTAGGCATTTTTATCCCGGAGGAAAGGTAATGCTGCATAAACCTAGAAAGATATGGATAAGACGGTTGCGAACCAGAGAGACTGAGAAAGGGGGTTGGTTACAACCTGGGAAGGTATTAGCACCCAGACTGTCCGCCGTACTCGACGGGATCCACGCTTAAAAGATTTGTGTTTTAAAGGGGTAGTGTCAGTACAATTTGTGTATAAGAGAGCTGGAAAAAGACGTACAGGTGTCAGTGTAAAAGAAATAAAGTGTGTAAATGTACAGTGTCAGTGTAAGAATAGGGATAAGATGCTCAAGATCATGAGGCTAAAAGAATAATGCTGGAAAGAGGGGGGATAAACAGAGACTTTTGTTCGATAACTGTTAAGTTATGCCTACGTATCCTCTCGTGCAATGAGGAAGTCAGAACACCATAGTTCGACCCAAAGAGACTGAAAGATGAATTGACTGATGAACTACTTGCTTGTCTATGCTCAAGTGTATGACCTGTCTGGCTCAGGTGCAAACTGTCTTGCATTAAACGGAAGAAGCGAGTTCTCGTTTGTGAGTGAATGAGATGAGAAAAGAATCCCGAAGGGGACGATTATTGTTTGTTTTTGAGTTTTCAGTCTTTTATTGCTTTTGAGAGTTTGTCATAAATTAATGAGCTTAAGCCTAAACCAATGGGTTAGTAAACTCATCACATCTTCCCTCTGATTAGGGGTAATGAGAATACCTTAAGTGTGAAGTCAGATTCTCACACTTGATCACCTTTGATGCAGGATTAAGATCATTAACCTACTTGTGATTATTTAGATGTTTTTGGTGTTTTGTTTAGTGTTAAGTAATGAGATTAAGCCATAATCAGGGATTAAACAGACTCATTACACCATCCTAATAGAAGGATAATAGATGAGAATGTTTAAGCTGAGGAAAGCTCCTCAACTTAATACATGATTAGGGATTAAACTCATGACAAAACAAGCCTTTGGTTAAATGGATTTTAATTAATGGTATGATGATGAAGTGATTTTTAGGGTTTGTAAGACAACTTGAGGGGGACTTGTCCATTAACACTAGGGTTAGTCCTTCTTAACCAATTAAGGAAGAATTAGAACCCTAATGCAAGGCCCAAGTTACAAGTGTGATGTCTTAATGATTATTATGTGAATTGATTAAAGGAGTTAAACACATTAAGGATTTAACACTTAGGATTAAAGTTATACACTCCATCCTAAGAGAAGGATGCAGGCATAAGCTTAATCACAAAGCCTTAAAGCCTTTAGGGTTTAGTCCCTGATTATGAGATGAGGAGAGAAGACTCAAAGATGACACAAAGGCAAAACTAAATGGGGGACTAATCAAAACCCTAATTATTGTCATGCTTGGTTGTTCCTAGGGTTAATGAGGTTTGCAAGAAGATCTTCAGAAAAACCACCAGGGGAGAAACAGATGAAAGGAACAAGAAGCAAGGAGAAGCAAAACAACTTGCTCCACTTAAGGAGACAAGTTGCTTGAAGAAAGAAAGTAAGATATGAACATGAATGAGCATGCTCACTCTAGAACAAATACAAAATGAATCAATGATGCAAGAAAGAGATGAAAAGAAAATGTGAGAAGTGAAGGCACTTCTCAAAGTTGCTTACCACCTGAAAAGTTAGTGAAAGAAATGCAATGCAATGCATAATAAGATGAAATGACATGATGCAAATCAAAACCAGAAGCACATACATGGTGTTAATGATTCTTATGAGATGATGCAAAAATGAAACAAGGTATGGGGATGATCATACAAACTTATGGATGCAAATGAAACAAGTTAAGGACCATGATCATACATGAAAAGTTATGGAATGCAAATGACATACAAAGTTACAAATGAAAGATGCAATGATCAAACATACTTCTAACATGTCTTAAGATGTCTAATGGATCAAATGGATGCACAAAATGCTAGGGAAAGTCAAGGTATGCAAGAAAATGCAAGATGGATGCAAAAGGAAGCTCAAATTAGGGTTTATGATCAATGCATCAAACAAAAACCAAAATCAGAAGCAAAAATCAAGATAAAAAATTGAAAATGCATTCAAAGGAACCCTAATCCTATACAAACTCACTGCCCAAAGGAGGGGTCCTAACTCTTAACCTAATTAGAGGTATGAATTTCCTAAGATTTCTAGGGTTTTAGGGTACCTTAACAAGAAAAATGTCAAACAAATTGAAAATGAAAGATCAAATCATGCCAATTTAATCTCACAAACTAAATGCTATGCAAAACACAATGCAAAAAGAATCAAAGTCCAACTCTCAAAGACTAGGCAGAAATGATTTTTTAAAGATTGGATCAAAATAATGCTTTGAAAATGAATTAATTCCATGGGAAATTGTAAAAATGCATCAAGATCAAAAATGAAATTTGGTTTGAGGGTTGGACAATGTTTCTAAATGATTTTAAATGTTTCATGAATTTTTTGGTGATTTTTAAATACCTAAAAGTATTTTTAATTAATTAATTCTCATTAATTAATTAAAAAAAAACTTTTAAATGATTTAAAAATATTTTAAAATTCAAAAAATAAAAATAAAAATGTTTTTGGTTTCTGTAATTAAATAAAAGTTTATACAAAAATTTTCAGAATTTTTAAAATTGTTTTACTATTTTAAATTAAATGGACAAAAGAAATGCATTTAAATGAAAAATAAAATGAATTTAATCTGAAAATGGAAAAGTATGCAAATCCAAAGGCTAAGATTCAAACATGCACGCGCGCGAATTGACCTGGCGCCATATCCAAGGGCTGACATTCAAACCTGGCTAATTAAATGATTAAGCCCTAATCCTGCCCTAATCACTTTCAGGCGACCGGAACACTGTTCCGGTCGTCTTCTCCGACCATCTCATTTTTCAAACTCTCTCTACACGCATCCAAAACAAAATCTAACTACCCAGAATTCATCCCCACTTAAAAACGAATCAAACCCCTCAATCAAACAACATTTTTCATTCATTAATCAGTCAAATCGAATCAAAACATTTTTTAGGGCAAAAGTTTCAGACAGTTCATACATCCTGGTTTCTCAACCATTTTCAAAAGTAAGCACATATTCATGATCAGGGGAGTGCATAGAAGCTATTAAGAACTTAAAAACATGTTTCTGGAAAAAAGTTTTGAGATGACTACCTGAACTGAAGCTTTCGATTCAGGAGCTTTCTGGCTGTTTCTTTGGCTTAAATCCACTCCAATGATCCTCCTAAGAAGCTTGCAAGGTTTGTTTGAAGTTTGCAATGGCTGGTTTGAGGGATGGCAGGAGTTCTGTTCAATGGCAGGTGGTGATCGTGTTTTTGATTCTTTGAGTTTCAGGCTATGATGAAGGGTGCTTTATGATCAGGAAGGTGTGTGAAGTTGATTTGTGAAGTTTGTTTGTGTGTTTGTGGCCTGTGTGATGAGTTTCGAATGCTCTTGCAAGATGAGATGAAAATGAGAATGCTGTGCTATGGAGTGTTTCAGGCTTGTGTTTTTGTTGCTTTGGCTTGCTTTTTGCTTGTATAGATAACTGTGATTGGTCAGAAGAAGTGATGTGTGCTTTATTGATTGGTATGGGCCTTTTTGCCAAAATGTCAAAGTTGGTGTAAGAGAAGTATGGGCTACTTTCTAGCCAAGGACAAAGGGTGTGTCCTGCGCAGCATCATGTGGGGAGATGCCTAGGGTGGCTCAGCAGGCTAGCAAGCAAGTGGGTTGTGTCTTATGATGAGTTTTGCAACTTGCCTTGCTTATGATACTTATGAAATATCTTGATCCATATGCCACAAAAATGAGAAACTCCTTGGCCCATTCTGATTTTTAAGTGTTGTGTGATCATGTTGTGAAGTTTAGAAGTATATTTGATGACTTAATTTGCCTTGAGAAGTGAATTTGCAACTTTGCCTCTTTGGTGGAAACTTTGAAATTTTGTGATTTTTGCCAACTTTGACAAACCATAACTTTTGATCCATAATGAATTAGGTCATGTTCTTGTACTTTTTGAAAAGGGAATGATCCATTCTACAACTTTCATGACCAAAGTTTTTCCATTTGAAGCTTTTTTGAATCATAAAGTAAAGGTTGAAAAAGTTTCCCAAAATGGCAATTTCATTAAAAGTCAAACTTGCCCAAAAAGTCAACTTTGCAAAAGACTTGAAATTCTTCAATTCTGTGAACTTCCAACCTCTTCTATGATCAAATAAAGATCATATACAATCAAAATGATGAAGAACACCCCTTGGTTGGGTCATTGGGGGCCTCAGATGCCCTGATTTTGCACTGACTTGCTTGAAAAGTCAACTCTTGATCAGATGACTTCCCCATGGAATTTCTTCATGAAAATTGATATGAATACTCCCTATACCATATAGAGACCAATAGAAACAAGAATGACCAAAAAATTAGGAGTTATGGCCTCTGAAACCAAAACCCTAATTTTAGGTCATCTGTGCAGTCAAGCTTGGCTCTGCCTCCACACCATTCTTAGTTCTTGTGATTCTTTGACATTCTTGACTTTGAGAGGATATAATATGATGCTTGAACATACATGGACCCCTTTGAAGTGATTGATGGCCTTTGGAGTGGCTCAAGAAGCTCTTGGATTGCTCAGATCACAAACCCTAGATGCAGATGACTTTGAACCAATGCAGTGAATCAAAAATGTGATATGAGATGCTATGATTGAGTTTATGCATATGAAATGATCATAAGCCATGGTGTGAATGGGTGAGGGAAAATTTGGGGTGTTTACATGGTGCAGCTCAGAATAGTTGGTTCTGGAGCCTGAAGTCATGACATGATGTGTTGTGCAGTTAGTCATGGCATGTTTCCGCGCAGGAAGTCATAGAGGTTATGTGCAATTAGTCACAATTGTAGGCCACACAGGAAGTCACGACATGTGGTGTTGTGTAGTTATCCACGATAGGTTGTCGCACATGAAGTTATAGAGGTTCTGTGTAGTTAGTCAGTTGGCCGCGTGATTGTAATAATAATGATTTGGTTATAGTGGATTAAGTCCTTTGAAATTATGGTATGATAGATCCCAGATTTTCTACATGATGTCGAGACATCTGGTCTAACATAAACAGCAAGCCAATGCATATAATAATAATAGTACTGAAAAGCATAAACAACACACAAGGATTATTAACCCAGCTCGATGACTCACACCTATTCTGGAGGCTACCAAGCCAGGAAGGAAATCAACTATCAGTAGTATCAATTAAGAGTTAAACTACTCAATTTACACTCTTCACTTAATCCCTACCCAATGAAACTTCTACCTAAGAGTTCCTCACTCCTAGTATATGAGCATTCCCAATCATTTCCCTTCAGTCACATATCGTGACAATTATAATTAAAAAGATCAAACTAGAATACATACTTCCATGACAATACCTAGGCATGACACACATGACTAAGAACAATACTTAGAGTTTCTTAACAACTTCCTCCAAGAACAATACTCACTCTTTCTTAAAAGCTTCGAGGAGAATAGTGACCAGTTCACAATCCAAGTGGTTCATACATACTAGCTATCCTAGAGAGTGGTTCACAAACAAAGCCATAATGTTTACGTCATTTCATTTACGGCTTCTTGTTAAAAATAGGTTACAATGCTTCTATTTATAACATATTACCCATCTAGATTTGGGCCTTCAAAACATAGCAAATTTGTTGTTACAAATCTGCAGAAGATTCTGATACAAAATAGATCTTCAATAAAATCTTCCTAAAAATATCTCCTTATTTGGAAAGTATATATATCTTTTTGAATTCTGATTGAATCTTTCAGACCTTTAAATCAGCACCCCTTTAAATCAGCGCCACATAGGATTGCATAATATCTCCAGAATATTCTGCATCTGTTAAAATATAATAGAACCAATCACTCCAGCTCAACACAAGAACGACATCGTATGCGATGTTGTATGCTCCTTCAAGGACGTCTTCTTCGACATGTTCCAGAACAACTAAATAAACCTTCAAGATATTCTCCTCAAAGTTAGGACTTCTATCATTAGATCCAGAATATCTTCACAATTAGAACTTAATGGTTTTTCCTGAAAATACCTTGACAAACAACTCAACCTTGAATCTCTTAGTCCTTTAAAACAACTCCATTTGTGATAGCATAATATTATATAGTATTATACATAATTCAAATCATAAACCCATCACTCCAGCTCTACAGACCAAGACATCATGACATTTGTCTTTAACATATGACAATAATATTGTCATGACAGTTGCAGATGTTTCAAAATCTGGCTCAGTATCTGGAAATAACCACATATGTACTAATGTTTGTGCCACCATATCTGGACATCTTGTTTGACATGTTCTTCCAGAATCTAGACCATGCTAATTTAACATATGGAACTTCTTATTCAACATGTTCCAACCATATTAGTTTTACCAAACATAACGCCGGTCATAAAATCATAGAATTACCAATCTCCCCCTTTGGCTTATTTTGGCTAAAACTAATTTACAGATCACATGTGTAGCAGTACCTCATGTAGCAGTACCTCAACATCACATCTTCATATCAGACCTCTCAACACCTGTTATAGATAAAAACATCACTCCTTCAATAGTACACATTATACTTCTCCCCCTTTTTAGCCATAAAAAAAAGACATAATAATAAACATAGAGCTATATAATCTCCATAAGCTTGAAACACACACAATTTTCACAATAACTATATCATTGTAGTCACAAACCACACACTTCACAAAAATGCCAATAAAACAGGACCATAACTCCCCCTGTTTTATACAATCACTTCTCCCCCTTAAGAAAAACCACATCAAAGAGAATATCATAGAGCCACATTGAACTAGTCAGGATTAACTACTCCCCCTCAACTTAGAGTCACCATACAAAATCTTTCCATATTAACAAAAGAATCATCTTTAACCATCATGACATATTATCATCTTTAACCATCAGATCCAAACTCTTAGCCCTAATTTTGTTCATAAATAGAACTCATCTCTCTCTTTTTTTCTCACCCACTATTCACAAATAGAAAACCCTAAAATTGTTCTTCTTCACATTGAAGAACAACAATAATCAAACCCTAACCTCTATCATCAACGAAGAACACGAGGAATAGGAGGAAGAAGATCAAAAGAAAAATGGAGAACGTAAAGAAAAGAAGGGAGTGGGAAAACATAAAGAAAATAAGGGAGTGGAAGCAGCTTAAATTGGTCACGACAGGTCAGGTTGGTACCCTCAAACCGTTGATATCGATTATATATTTATTATTTGGGTTCTTGTCTATTCTATTGCTGGATTTGATTATTTTTAATCAAATTTTTTGAATTGTGTATTTTGGAAGTATGTTAGGACTAACATAAAAGAAGATGAAATATAGTATTTTACTTTGTCCTATTTTAATTAATCTTTTTACAAATCGTTCATGGAGTCATAATCTTTTTTGGGTTAGATAGAAAAAATGTCATAAACAATTTTTATCAAATTAGAATTATAAATCAACTTTGAAGTATTATTTTAACTTATATTACACCCCTTAGGGTTTCAAATATTAATTCAATTAGTAAATTACTTAACTAATTAATTAATTTTTTTCATGATCAAGGTTTAATTATAACCATGAAATTGTGGAATTTTATGTTAGGGTATGAAAAAAAGATTAATAATTGTTATTATTATTATTTATTTATTTTGTAGGACTTTTTATCAATTAATCAATTACTAGGTTATGTGGATTAGGATTCATCTAAAATAAATAATTTGTATTTTTATTTTTGGGTTATATCTAGTTTTTTTTATAATGATTATTTATTTAATTATTTTATGATAAAATATGATTTTATTTTAACTCATATTCTAAATATAGAAAATTGATATTGTTTTTGTTTTTTTTATATATATAAAAGATAAAATGTTTTTCTATATTATTGGGTTTAAGTTATTTTTGGGATAATATTTATTTAAATTAATTTTGGGGTTAAATTTCTTTTGGGGTTATAATTATTAAATATATTTTGGTGTCCTAATATTTAAATTTATTTCTATCAATTAAATCATGGGGTTTCGTTCGTGATGTTTTATAATATATGAGATTTTATCAAATATTTTAGGGGTTTCATTAAAGGAATATTAAAATTATTTTTGGGAGTGAATTTAATTTTTTCTTTTCTAAAGGGGTTTCATTATTGGATATTAAAATTATTTTTATTACTAAATAGAACTAATTTTTGGGTTTTTTAATATATGGGGTCTTAATGTAGGATTTTGGGGTTTATACAAATATTTTGGGTTCTATTTTGGGGTTTATTTATGGGGTATCAAATGTGGTTTTTTTTAATAATAAATTAGGGTTTATAAATAATTATTTAAAATAAGGGTTTTAATAATTTAGTAAAAGGTAGTTAGAAAATTTAGAATTAGTGTTAGGGATAGGAGAATCGAACTACGACGCTCTGATCCTTCAAATCGAAGGTCATATGTACAAACGCTAGCGAGGCAATTAGGGTTTTATTTTGTTTTTTTCTACTATTGTACTTATTTTGTTTATTACATACAAATAAAATATACCCTAAGAACCTAGAAAGGATCGTATTTTATACAATAAAAGTGAGGAGTGCCTAACACCTTCCTCTCATTTAACAGACTTCCGAACCAAATGTCTATACCCTAGGAATTTAGGTTTATCACTATTTTTAACCTAAAAATGTGATGACGACTCTTAAATTTTTAAGTCAGCCGCGACAACTGGCGACTCTGTTGGGGAGACTTAGAAAGTCTATCCTAATTCTAGGATTTATAGGGTTTTATGTTTGTGGAATGTTTATTTTTGGATTTTTATTTTTATTTTTTATTTTGGTTTATTTTCTTATGTTATTTTTAATTGAATATATTATCTTGTTTTTAAATTATTTATATTATTATTATCATGAATGTTATTATTATATGTTTTTTTATCATACACTGGTTGAGAATATATGTGTGAAGCTAAAACTCAGGCTTGAGTATAACCCTAGATATTAGGATGTGAAACGAAAGTGACTTTGATGATGTGTACACATCATTAATGCATGGAGGCCACACTCGGAATAGATCTTCCAATGGGCGTATCCCCGTCAAAGTTAATCTTTGGCAGATGATGATGACTTGGCAGTTAATCCATGACTCCGGGAACCTAGAAACCTTCTTGTAATACCCCTAAAATTTTTCCTATCTTTTCATGGCATTGGCATACCATATTGCATACCTATTTCCACATCTTTGCATAAAATTGAGGCATAACACTCATGGCTAGAGGCATAGTGCATGTGATCAATGACTGGTGGAATTGATGATCATCCAAAAGCAATAGAAGAGTCACATGGCTTCTCCATAATGTTCAAAGGGTTCATAACATCCCACAAGATCTCAAATGATTCCTCAAGTCCTAGAAATAGGTGGATTGATCAAAGAGTTCAAGCAGTGCAACACCTCATAACAAAAAGGGCTAAAATTAGAGTTTCTGATTAATGGAGCTTCTCAATGAAATTTTGGTTCAAGCTTGATCTCAATGTTTTCCACATGATGTCAAGTGTCCAGGGTTGAAAAATCATCCATTGAAATATTTCAGAAGGTCTTCAATTGGTCAGTTACTTGAGAATCAAGAAATTGGGAAAACGTTAACTAAGTAGAGGAAAAAGTCAACTGAGTAGAGGAAAAAGTCAACTCCTGACTTTTTGATATCAAAATCATGAAATTGATGTTACAAGGAGACAATGGACAAAATTTGATCAAGAAATGATGGATTAATCATCAAGAATCAAGAAAATCAAAACTTACCATTTTGGGAAATTTATGGTTTCTTAAAATGGCAAGTTTTGGCCATTTTGCAACGATGTTCAATGAGGTTTTCTCCCGGTTTAAAATTCAAACAAAATTTCCACTTGGACTGTTTGAAAGAGGGAATCCTAAGCTTCAAATCCATAGGTGGAACATGTTCATGGGATTAAAAATGAGAAAGTTATGATCAATCAAAGTTTGATCAAACAGGGCAAAATCCAAGGCAAACCAAGTCATGCCAAGCCTCCTGCACGCGCCAGGCAAGTTATTTCATCAAGTATATGGTGTGCAGCATGTAGGGTCCATTTACTCCATCAAAAGGCCTTAAATGATTTTTTTCCAAGCATGAAAGTTGTTCATTGTTGTCTCCTCTACAACTTTCATGTTTGGAGATTTTTTACTTGATCAATGGTTATGGAGTTATGGAAGCTCAAAGTGTGATGTCAATCCTAATCAATCATAGGCACAAGTTTCCATAGGCAAGCCAATTCCATGCAGGCCAAATATGCAGTTTTGGTCTCTTGATTTCATGCATATATTTGAATGGTTTAGAGACATTATTTCATCACGGTGTGAACTCCAACCTTGTGGTATGAAGTTTGATCTTTAACTTAAGCACAAGGATTACATGATTGGATACCTTGGTCATGAAGATACACCCCATTGAAGGTTACAAAATGTGACTGGTTTTCTTGCTGCATAAGGCATTGAGTTATGGTTGATTAAATTCAGCCAAGTTTGTATTCACCATTCCAGCATGTCATGTTCTCAAGGCATTATGTTTAAAGAGTGCAAATGATCATCTACCTGCATGATCACATTCATTTCCATGCATCCCATGAAGATTCAAGACAAATGATAAATTCCAAGCATTGCATACATGCTGCAATTTTTGATGATCAAGTCAGCTTCACTTCATCACATAAAACTCACCTTAATTCACATGAACATCACCATACTTGATCAGATTCGAGTAAACAAGTTCAGTTGCATTTACCATTGATCCACACACCATTCAATTGGTTCATTCACCTCAAATTAGAATTAAATCTAGTTCTAACTGTTAACTAGAGTTAGTTAGCACTAACCATGGATATATAAGCCTATCATCTAACTGAATTACACTATCATCATCATTTCCTCGAAATCACTCTAAAATCTCCAAGTTTCTCTCTGAATTTTTGCTCTGGTTTTGGAAGAGATTGCACTACATTTTGCTTCAGATTTCTACATTCTTCATCAATCACATTTCAATCTTCCACTACTCATCATCATCATCATCCTCATCATCTTGTGACCAGTTTACATGGCTGAATTGGCTTGAAGATCCTAGAACAAGTGTGATCACATTTCTGCATTTTCTTCAGTTCATCAAGATTCCACGATTTTAGAGTGTTTATTTCACTCCATTGAAGATCAAGAACAAGCATAGAGCATTATTGGATCCTCACCTCTGGTATTCTTCAACAAACTAAAGCTCTGCAACTCAGGTTTCACTTCAATTCTTCTTGCCCGATTTCATGCTCTTTTGATTGTTTTGTGATGTGTGAAGCTTGATAGAAGCTTATGTGACTCTGGCTAGATGATAGGCACACTATGTGTATAAATTCAGTTTTTAGGCTTGATCTTGTTGGCTTCAATTTGCCTTATTTGTGCATGATTAATGAAATATGAACTTGGATTCTTGTAGTACTCAACCTAGTGAACATTTCTATGGTATTAGATTTCATTTTGGTGAGGTTTCATGTTTTTCCCTATATGCAGGTCACCGGAGAAGATGACCGGAGGTCTTCTCTAGTGACAGAACAATGCCCTAATATTTGTTGTGAGTTTAAAACGTGACCCTCAGATCTTGACTTCCCTGATGAAGACATCATGTACTTAAAAGCAAAAGATTGTGAAGAGCCAGTTCACACTGAAGGGCCTGATCCAGAAGAAGCATGGACTATGATGTTTGACGGGGCTGTCAATATGAATGGTCGTGGAGTTGGTGCAATGCTTATTACACCTATAGGAGTTCACATGCCTTTCTCCGCAAAACTCACCTTTGCCTGCACTAACAATGAAGCAGAATACGAAGCTTGTATCATGGGTCTTGAGGAGGTCATTGACCTCAAGATCAAAACCTTGAATGTATTCAGAGATTCAGCTTTGGTAATCAATCATACCAACGACAAATGGTACACTCATCAGGAGAATATAATTCCATACCGTGATTATACGAGGAGATTATTGACTTTCTTCACAACAGTCAAACTTGAATACATCCCTCGAGACGAGAATCAGTTTGTAGACGCTTTAGCTACCATTTCGTCCATAATCAAAGTACAGACTGCTAATTATGTGCCTCAGATTTTGGTATCCAGACTGAACCGACCGGCATATGTTTTCTATGTGGACACTGCTAGTGATGACAAGCCTTGGTTCCATGACATCAAATGCTTCTTAGAGAATCAGACATACCCACCCGAGGCATCATCTAATGATAAGAAGAAATTAAGAAGGCTGGCCGGCAATTTCTTCCTCAATGCTGATGGTTCATTATACAAGCGAAACTTCGACATGGTTCTGCTCAGATGTGTTGACAAGAAGGAAGCAGACCTACTGATGCACGAAGTACACGAAGGTTCTTTTGGTACCCATGCTGGAGGACATGCAATGGCAAAGAAGTTGTTAAGGTCGGGTTACTACTGGATCACAATGGATGCAGACTGTTGTGCCTATGCCAGAAAATGCCATAAGTGCCAGATCTACGCAGATAAAGTGCATGTACCTCTGAATCCCTTGAACATGATGTATTCACCCTGGCCCTTTGCCATGTGGGGCATTGACTTGATTGGAAAGATTGAACCAACTGCTTCAAATGGTCACAGATTCATCCTGGTAGCCATTGATTACTTCACCAAATGGGTATAAGCAGCTTTGTATGCAAACGTCACCAGACAAGTGGAATCCATATTTCTGAAAAGAGACATCATCTGTCGATATGGAGTTCCCGAGCGAATCATTACTGATAATAGTTCCAATTTAAACAACAAGATGATGGCAGATCTGTGTCGGGACTTCAAAATTCAACATCACATCTCTTCTCCTTACAGGCCAAAGATGAATGGTGTTGTTCAGGCAGCCAACAAGAACATCAAGAAGATTGTGCAGAAGATGGTAGTTACCTACAAAGACTGGCCTGATATGCTACCATTTGCCTTACATGGGTACCGAACCTCAATCAGAACATCTGCTGGGGCAACACCTTATCAACTTGTGTATGGTATTGAAGTTGTCCTACCTGTTGAAGTTGAGCTACCCTCCTTACAGGTAATGATGGATGTGAAGCTGGATGAAGCAGAATTGGTCCGGCCTCAGTACAATCAACTAAATCTGATTGAAGAGAAGAGATTTGCTACCATCTGTCATGGGTAGTTATATCAAAAGCGAATGAAGAAAGCCTGCGATCAGAAAGTCAGATCTCGGGAATACCAAGTGGGAGATCTTGTTCTGAAGAGAATCATTCCTCCTCATATAGACCACAGGGGCAAGTGGGCGCCAAACTATGAAGGTCCATACGTGATAACCAAAGTCTTTTCGGGTGGAGCACTAATGCTCGCAACCATGGATGGTGAAGACTTCCCATCTCCTGTGAATTCAGATGCAGTTAAAAAATACTTCTCATAAATGACCCGCTGGACATAAAAACAGAATGTAAGTCCAGGCAAAAATAGGGCATCCCGGCGAGTCAAAAACAGAATAAAAGACTCGGGCACAAATAAGGGGAAAAAATCAAAAAAATGTACACCCGTTGAGTTGAAAAGCCGCATTGGACAGTTCAGGCAAAAATGGGTATCACGATGGATTGAAAACCCGAAAGGGCGATCCACGCAAAATCAGGGAATAAGCGAACAACTGTATTCTGAATTCGTCTGTATCACTCACAATATGGCAAGCTCCGAGAGGACAAAGCGTCAGTCGGAATCAGCCTTCTTTAGACAACAAGATGAGAAGAGCGTCAAGGTCATACAGTTCATAGCAAAGGAAGCTCACTAGAGCGTCATCTTCAACATTTCCAACACTTTTATTTTCTCAATTTTATAGCAATCTCCTCCTTTCAGGGGATTTACCTCTTTGATTGTACTTGCCTATTCAGGGCACAAAAATCAATAAAATCAGAATATTCAGTCATACTTCATTTTGTACATTTTTGTTTCGTTTAAAAAATGTCCAATGTTCATAATACAACACTTGCATAAAACATTTGAGCCATTTTAATAAATGCTTGCAGGAAATATATTACTCTCAAGTAAATCTAACTCCTATGACGGAATCCGGCTGAGGATACCCCGGGACACTTGTGTGTTTTCCTTTGTCTTAACAGGTTGCAGGTACTCAATACATACAATCTTTCGCAACATGGGGCATATCAAGCATTGAATCCCCAGCATACTACTTTCCAGAAGTTATCTCCTCCCCGAGCGGGACCTCCCGAGCAGTGCCTGACAGCATCTTCCACAGCAAAGTGGTCAAAGAACATCCTTTCCCCACCAGAGATACCAGATCTCTCTCATCCTCAGCAGAGTTGGTGGAATTGATTCCCTACAGAGTTGCCTCCCAATTAGAGCAATACCTGCAACATATCCCCAGCGGAGTTGCTAAAACTTCCTCATCCCCAAGCAGAGTTCTCCCTCTGGACAGATCTAATAATGATCTCTTCCCCCACCTGGGTTATCCCTCCAAGCAAATCAGCCAGAGATCTTTATCCCCGCAGGATCCGAGTCTCAGATCAGTTTCTCTCATTTTCATAATCATAGAATTCGCATCATATTCACCAAAATAAGCGTAGCATTCCGTCTAATACGGAGCATTACGACAAAAATCAAACATTTGCATGATCATAAGCCAGGTTCGATCCAATCACCTGCAAATACTACCATCACTTCACCGGAAATATACAAAACTCATATCCCCTGCAGATAAAAGCCAAGGTATCCCATTTGCACACTCAAGTACAGATACTTGTTCATAACATGCTCTTTTCAACATTCGTTCGAGTCATCTTATCCCCCCGCAGGTCTCCAGAATACCTTTTTCACTTTCAAAAACAGATACTTGTTCTTACTTGCACATATTCCTTTCGACACTCGTCTGTGTCATACTTCCCCAGCAAGTCAAACACTCGTCCGTGTCCTTTTCCTAATCTTTCGACACTCGTCCGTGTCTTGCGCATACTTCACCAACAGATCAACACTCATACTTATACAGAAGTCTTTGATACTCGTCTGTATCTTGTATATATCACCCCTCAGCAGATTCAACACTCGTCTGTGTTCCTAGCTTAACCAATTGATACTCGTCTGTATCATCATCCTTAAACACGTGTCAGCATTTGTTTCTACCGATACTCGTCTGTATCATGGTCCTAAGGATGCTCGTCTACATCTTTAGTCTATACACACTGTCAAACACTTGTACCTTTTATTTAAAAAGCGTAAGCACTTGTCCGTGTTTACCATTCCCGAGTATGTCGCCAACATAACAACTTTCTTATATCCGACATTCGTCCTATGTCATGATATCTTTCGGCAACCGTCCCCTGCCAGGTGATCGTCCTTCACCTTTGAATGACCGTCCCTTATCCTATTCCCTAGTGGAATCTTCCATTGTTGGAACCTTCTATTCGGCATTCGTCCTATGTCGTGATATTTTCGGAAGCCGTCCCCTGCTAGGTGATCGACCTTCACCTTTTGATGACCCTCCCTCATCACTTATCCGATGGTCGTCCCCATTGTTGATCTTGTTATCTGACATTTTTCATATGTTGTGATAATCCCCGAGAGCAGCCGTACCCTGCTAGGTGATTGTCCTTCACCTCTTGATGATCGTCCTTCATCATGCTTATCTGATGGTCATCCCCATCGTTGACCTTTTCTATCCGACATTCGTCCTATGTCGTGATATTTTCAGCAGTCGTCCCCTGCTAGGTGATCGTCCTTTACCTTTGATGACCGTCCCTCATCATTATTTTCATTTATTCTTTAACCTGATGGTCGTCCCCATCATTGTTTACTTTACTCTTCGAGCCTGATGGCCATCCCCATCTATGCTTGTCTAAATCCCCAGAGAATTTTGATTTTCCTTACCCGATGGTCGTCCCCGTCGTGGTCTCATTATTTCTCCAGCTTGTCGGTCGTCCCCGTCATTGCTTAACTTACCATTTTTATCCCCAGCAGTCGTCATCTGCTCGATGGTCGTCCTACATCGTTTTCATTTGATAATCATACTATATTATCTTTTAAAATTTATATCCCTTTTCTTCTTCTCCCCAGCGAGTGCAAATTTCGGACTGTCTTTGGTATTCAACCACAAGTTATCTTGTTTGTCTGATAAGCCATGCGTTTACATCCTGCACAACTAACTCATGCTTGAATAGGGGCAGCTGTAAACACCCCAAATTTTCCCTCACTTTTTCTCACACCATGGCTTGTGATCTTTCATTTTTGCATTTACATAGGCATACCATCTCATATTGCATATTTATTTCACTGCATAAATCCATTTTCATCTGCATCTAGGGTTTGTGATCTGAGCAATTCAAGAATCAATCTGAGCCATCCGAATGGTATTGAACCTTTCCAAGAGGGTCCATGTATGTTCCATGATCATAATATTCTCCCCAAAGTTCATGAAAGTCAAGAAATCATAAAGAATGGCAAAGGCATAAAGGCAGAGCTAGGGTTTTCCTACACAGATGACCAAAATTAGGGTTTTGGTTTCAGAGGCCTTAACTCCAATTTTTTTGGTCATTCTTGTTTCTAATGTTCTTAATATCTTATAAGGACCATGTGTACCAAGTTTGATGAAGAAATTCATTGTGGAAGTCATCTGATCATTGGGTAACTTCTTGAGCAAGTAAAGTCAAAATCAGGGCATCTGAGGCCCCCAACAATGGAACCAAAGGATCATTTTCATCCAATTGGGGTTTTATGATCTTTATTTGATCTTAGAAGTGGTTGGAAGTGCACAAAGTTGAAGAATTTTGAGCCAATTGCAAACTT
The DNA here is from genome assembly GCA_963966055.1 of Lathyrus aphaca. Classification (NCBI taxonomy): domain Eukaryota; kingdom Viridiplantae; phylum Streptophyta; class Magnoliopsida; order Fabales; family Fabaceae; genus Lathyrus; species Lathyrus aphaca. The sequence goes on from OZ014521.1 coordinate 344,100,512, forward strand.
GCCATTTTTGGAAATGACTTGTAATGGAAACTTTCCATTTTGGGAAAGATTTTCAACCTCCTCTTTCATGACCAAAAATGCTTCAAATGAAAAATTCTTGGACATGAAAGTTGTAGATTAGGTCTCTCCCTTTTCAAAACCTACTAGAACATGTCTTGATTCATCCTAGAACTCAAGATATAACCTTTCAAAGTTGGCAAAAATCCTATAATTTTCAAGTTCATGCCAAAGAGGGAATTTTGCAATTTCACTTGCCAAGCCTTTTCATGACCTCTAATCAACTTCTATGCATCATAACATGTCAAGGCAACTTATAAAGATCAGAATTGGCTCAAGATTGTATTGTTTTCATGACTTGGTCTTCAAGAAATCTCAAAAGGGCCAAAACACATAAACTTTGCAAAATGCCTTGGATCCTTCCATCCACTTGTGCTAGCTGCTTCAAACCAATTCTATGGCTCTCCATGAAACTTGCTGAGGCCAGACACCCCATTCAGCAGCTCCTGCCATGGCCCATACCTCCAAGTACACAAATTTGACTTTTTTGCAACTTGCCCATACCAATCACACCTGGCCACACCAACTCTTCTGATCACTCCTATTGGTTTATACAAACCCTAAGGAACACAAAACACATAAGACACAAGCCTGTAAGCTCTCATAACTCAGAATCCCAAAAATCACCATAGAGCTTCATCTCTTAGAAACTCAAAACACATCCATCAAACTTCAAAACAAACTTCACCAATCATCTTCAAATCACTCATAGAACACAAACCACCCACTGAAAAGCCCTAAAACACAGCCAAATCAAAACACGATTCTTGGTGCAGAGGAACTAAAACTCATAAACCAGCCCATACAAACTTGTTCTAAGCATTGCAACATCATTAGGAGGTTCAGTGGAGGTGATTTGAACCAAGAAAGAGGCAAGAAATCTTAGGGATTGAAAGCTTCATCTCAGATGTAATGCCTCAAAATGTGCCCTCTCATTTCCTCAACATTTTTCACAGCATTTTGCATACATAGATTCATAAAATAACCAAAAACATTGCATCATGTATAGCCTAGCTAAGGCATAGTTATGTGATCAATGATTGGAGCAACTGCAGACATTACAAAGTCAATCAAAGGGCCACAAAGCTTCTCAACCTTGTGCGAAGGGTCCACAACATCCCACAATTCTTCACTTGAAACCATAAGCCATGGAAACATGTGGTTTAATCAGAGGAGGCAGGCAGTGCAACATTTCTTGATGAAAAAGGCCAAATTAGGGTTTCACTTCTACTGGGCTTCTGCATGAAGTTATGATTCGAAGATTATTCCTTTTTATTATATATGATGTCAAGTTCCTACGGTTCAAACTTCGTCCACAAATTTATTTTTGAAGAGGTTCGACTGACCGGATGACTGAAAATCGAGGAATCGGGGAAAAAGCAATCAAGTTAAGTAAAAAGGGTCAACTCCTGACTTTTAAGATTGAAATCATGGAATTCCACACTTCCTTTCATTCCTTCCCTCTTATTTTTCGCACTTCAATTCCACTCCATTTCCCTTGGAAACTTCTACCATGTTATACCATCTTCTAGAGTGTTCCAAGGAATATTCCTTCTCCAACCCTAACCCTAACTAACTACTAACCTAGCTCCATTCCTAAACCTAACTCCATTCCCATACCTAGCTCTAAGCCTAGCCCTTATATAATCACTAATCACTTGCATTCAAAAGGTTCCCAAGTTTCTAAATTTTTCACTCTCTCACAAATCACTTTTTCTCTCTCGCTTTTCCTCCATATTCCCTTTTCACTAAAGCTTTTTGAAGAAGCTCTTTAAGTTTCACATTGAAACTTGAAGATCTTGATGCTTAGCCTCCCACCTCCATTGATTTTGTGGATTGTGGAAGAAGAAGCTACTGATTTTTGTGAGGATTTCGGCTTATCGGAAGAGCACGAAGGTTCAAGCATCAAGAACACATTTATTTTGCGGATTCACGTTTTTCTTGGTTTTCTCTTCGATCAAGCTATGATTCCTTCAACATCCACCGAAGCACTTCTCCTTTAAGTTATTCTCTTCATCTTGCCATTTTGGCGTTCTTTCATTGCTTTCCGTATTGCTTGCGATCGATTCCGTTTTCGTTATGTGTTGCTTTCTATTTGTGATGTTTAATGGATTAGAAGTTAAGGTGTAGATAGCTATAGGATCTAGCATGTGTAAATAAGTCCCAATTAAGTAGAAATTAGTGTTAGCATGTTCCTAGGTATGTTGGAGATCATTAGAAGTGAGTTTGTGGCCAAAAGCACTTATTTCTTAACTTTTTTCACATTCTGGATCAGTGTTAACCGGTTAACCAAATGGTTAACCGGTTAACGCATGCGTTTTAGCCACAAAACTGTGCAGTTTTAGGTCCGTTAACCGGTTAACCATTTGGTTAACCGGTTAACGCTGTTAAATTTTAGAACTTTTGCTTATTTGATAGCTTAGTCTTGATTTCTAGTGCCTCTAATGTTCATACATGTTTAGGTATTGATTTTAGGGAATTTTATAGGTTAGTTTCAACATCTCATTCCTCCATTTCGAGTCGTTTCGACGCGTTTCCGTTCGTATTGCATATTATGCGTTTTTTTGTATTCCTTTGTGTATAGCTTTATTTCTTGCATTTTGTTGCTATGTTTGTGCATTATTTGGCATGTGATTAATCATGTTGCATTCTGTTTTTATATCTTTTGCATTGCAGTAAGTCATTTTGCATTTTCATTGTATCAATGTATGTTGCATAATCATGTATGTATGTGCATTTTATTGCATTTGGTTGCATGCTTGATCATATCATTTACATCAATTCAATTCTGAATTTTGCATTGAGTTTGGCATTTTTGTTGAGCTATTATATTGCATGTTCATAATCAATGATCATCATGTTCATATGCCATATTCATGTGCCACATTTTTGCATTACTTGTTGCATAATCAACCATGTGATGCATTCTTGCATAATCCTTCAAAATGTTCATGTTCTTTCATTTATGTATGTTGACCTATACTCAAATGCATGTTCATGATGAAGTTAGTACATGTTTCATTGAGTTTATGCATTAAAAAATGAAAATAATCAAATCTGGATTTTGCATTTAATGGCTTACTTGGCATATAGGTGATGTAGAATACATGCTGTTTGTTTTGTTTGCATGCTGTATTTGACCTTTTACACCTACCTTTTCTTGCTTTATTATTTTTAATAAAATGCAACATTAACCTTTGTTTTGTAGGGATGGAAGGTATGTTTCCCCACACGTTATCCTTTTATTTTTTATGCATTTCTTTTATGCATTTAATTCATCCTTTTATTTTCATACTTGTGATTGGTAGGATCTCCCATTGTTAGGACCAACTTATCTTCCTTAGGAAGTAATTTGCATCCTTTTTTTCTTCTCTCTTTTCCTTTTGCTCTTTAAGATTAGAAAAGCCTCACTCACCATAGGACCACCATGTTAATAAATAACTTAGGGTTGCGTCTTAGTCTCCCTTAGTTTTTCCCTTTCTCCATTTGAGTCTTTCTCGTCTCATCTTCAAACAAAATCCAAAACACTTAATAAATGCATGAAAGGATCCCTTGTGTATAGCCTTATTCCATGGGCCACTTGCATTAATTCCATCTTGGAGTGGTGTAGGCTTGTCTAGCATGATGTACAAGTCTCATCAAGGGGTTATTTCACAAAGAAAACATAAAAGACATTTCTTCACAAAAACAACAAAAACACTTAATAAAGTTCAACAAGTTAGTGAACTTAAACCCTAATCCTAGGAAACAAGTCTTGGATAAATTCTCCTTGCTTGGTGTGCTTGTTTTATTATTCCATCTTGGAATGTAGTGGCAAGTACACATTCCATGGAAAATACTTTGAATTCACTTCCTTGTGCCAAATTCAACAAAACCCTTAAAAATCAAATAACAAACAATAAGCGACTTTCCTGCGGGAACTTCTCTTCTCATCTCATTTATTCTCAACGCGAACTTGCGCCGACTTGTCTCACATGCAAGACGGTAAACGCACTCGTACCAGAAGAGCCCGCAACACCTGAGCATAGACATACGCAGTTCCAGCCATAAAAAACACAAACAAATAGTTCCCGCCTTAGTTTGGCGAACTACGTTGACTCTGATCCTCATTTTCCCGATGAGGTACGTAGGCAGCGGGGTAGGGCCCGTTCGAGCCCATTCTTTATTTTCCCTACATTTCCCCCTTTCTTTCCATTCTCTTTTCCAGTTCCTTTCTTCCATTTCCAGTTCCAGCTGCAGTTTTATTCAGCAGCATCTTATTTCTCACCCTTTGAAACAAAACAAGCAAGTGTGGATCCCGTCGGGTACGACGGACAGTCTGGGGTGCTAATACCTTCCCAGGTCGTAACCGACTCCCGAACCCAGATCTTTGGTTCGCAAGGCCTCGTCATTTACTTCTTCCTCAGGTTTGTGCAGCATTACCTTTCCCGTTCCTTCGGGATAAAAATGCTTGGCTGGCAACTCTATCTTTTGCGCGTCACTTTCGCGTTTGTACTAGGATGAAAATCCCGAGGGCGACATCTGGCGACTCTGTTGGGGAAAGAACCCAGAATCTCTGGTTTTCCTTGTAAAGTCACTCCTAGCGTTTGTTTGTTTTTGTTTCTTTGGGTGTTTATATGTGTGTGCTATTGTGTTTATTTAGTGTTTTCGTTTACAATTTACTTTACAGCTTTATTTATTGTTTTCAGTATTTATTTTCCATGCATCATATTATACTGGACTGTTTGGCTATGCTAGTTTTCATTTTTTCTGTGGGATGGGGTTACTATGAGATGAGCTCGTAACTGGGGCTTGAGTGCACCCTAGGACTTAGAGTGGTTCCACTTTGGCTTCATGGCATCTTGCTATGTTGGTATTATTGAGTTCCACGCCTTAACTTGCGACCTTCTCGGGAATGTATTGATACCAGAATCTTTCTGGGTTAATACACTACCTTGATAGTTATGTGCAGTTAAGGGACCGATCATTGAGAACCTTGGTGGAAACATCCCTCTTCAGTGATGACAGTGGCAAACCACATTTGTTGGCAAACCCACTCGCATCCGAGGGCCCACTGGGAACTCGCATAGGATGGCCCGGTTCTCTCATAGGAATCTAGTTAAGGCAAACTATTCGTATAACGATAGTATTGTACCCTTCGGGATGAATGTACTATTGTTTCTCGATTCAGTGCTTGAAGCTGAGGACTTATGAGGGATGCTTGTTTCCTTGGACTCAGCTGAGACCTCCCTGAGTAATACATAATGCCAAACCAATTCCCTGATTTGGTCATGAGCCATTTCTCAGAAATGGTGAACGTATTATTGTTATTCGGCTTTGAGAGTCTGTGATGTTGACCCGAGTAGCACACCCGTGAGATTGGGAGGGGTTTACAGGTGTGCAGGAACCCAAAACTTCAACATACCCATGTACGCCAGTATGCTTTAGTGATATGATCTTGTTCTGTTAATTATGGATTCTGAAGTCATGAACTCCTGATCAGAGATACTTGTGATGATGTTGTGGTCTTGCACAGACACTTGATTACCTGATTCACTACACAGACACATCACTAATCACATGCCTTGCCTTGCATAACATCATGACATCATTAATCATTTTGTGTTCTTTTTATTCTCAGGGTTCATTACCGCCTATTCTGGTCATATTTGCTGCTTCAACATGGAGATTCCAAGGAAGAGAAATGTCCATTATACGTTCCCACATCCAGAGACAGATAGTATTCAAAAGTTAATTGGCTTGATGGGTGACAAAGTGCTTGATGATTTCAGTAAAGAATTTGGAAAGATCTTAGACTATGTGAATAAGCCAACCACTTATCAGAGGGATAACTTGCATTCTCTACTGCAGTTCTATGATCCATAGCTGAGGGTTTTTGTTTTCCCTGACTACATCTTGGCTCCCACATTAGAAGAGATATCCAGCATCCTCAAAATCCCCATAAAAAATGGTGATCCTTACTATGGCTTAGAGAAAATGCCTTAATCCAAAGATATAGCTGAGTCTTTTCTTCTGGATTTATCCAAAGTTAGCAGAGAAGTGGATGCCACCAAGTGTAAAGGACTTTTCTTAGATTTTCTTATCAAGGAAGCTCAGGACCTGGCCTCTAAGAACAAATGGGCTAAGTTCAGCACCTTGCTTGCTTTGATGGTGTATGGGACTAGTTTGTTTCCAGGAGAGAGGGGTTTAATTAACATGGAAGCTATCACCATATTTTCCAGAAGAAATCAAATACCCACTTTTCTAGGTGACTTTTACTACGGGGTTCACCATAGAAATGAAAAGAGGAAAGGACATGTAAATTGGTGTGCTCCCCTATTTGCTGATTGGTTTGTAAGGCAACTCCCTAAATCAGGACCTTTTCAGGATTTGAAACAATCTTGGAAGTGGTCCAAAAGATTAATGGGCTTAACCTCAGCTGACATTGCATGGGGATGCAACAGAGATCTTATGGGCAAAGAATTGTTGGTCAGTTGTGATAGCTTCCCAGGTCTGCCTCTGTTAGGAAGGAAAGGTGGGATCAGTTACAATCCTATCTTGTCTAGGAAGCAGTTTGGCTATCCATTAAGAGATGTGCCTTTGATTGAAGAGAAAAATGAATCTTTGTACTTTCCAGCAGAAGGAAATCTCAAGAAGAGTATGTTGTTATCCCAAGCTTGGGAAGTTAGAGTGATAAAAGGGAAGAAAGACTTTGGGAGAGTGGATCCCAACACTTATGATCCTTTTGCCAGCTGGTTGGAGGATCGTGTGGAGACCATGTTGCTCCCATTTTCTAGAGAAGCACCTGTCTACCCTAAGGAGGTAGCATCCACAACTTCAGTGCCTCTCCAAGATTATCAAAAGTTGGAAGCCTTGGTTCAACAACTCAGATTGGAGAATCAAGAAGCCTACAATTCATGTCAGAAGCTGAAGATGCATAGTCAAAAGTTGGAGGAAAGAGCTCACAAAGCTGAAGAGATGGTTAGGCTCAAGCAGCAAGATTTTCAAGAGAGAGAGCATTACTTCAAGAAAAGGGGATTAGCTGAAACTCGCAAGATGGCCCAGCGCCAGAAGGAGAGGAAGGATTTGAATGAAGCCAATGAAGCTGTCACCTTATGGCAAGAGAAGTGGGAAGACAATTTGAGGAAGCAGAAGGAGCTGGAAGTCAAGCACAAGCTAGAAGTCCAGAGTCTTCAGGATTCTTTGGATGGACAGAGAGAGCTCCTTTAGAAGGCTTATCATCAAGAGAAAAGTTGTCTCCAAAGTCTAGTAGAAAGCCAACAAGCAGTAAAGGAAGCTCAGAAAGAAATAGAAGATTTGAAATTGAAAGCTGATGTGAAGAGAGCCAAGGTCGATCATATTACAAGCCAAGAAAGTGAAAAGGTGTTCCTACAACAAATCGAGGAATTGCATGCCTCCTTTGACCTTAGGGATATCCTAATTCAGAAGCTTGTACAGGAGCCTACGCATCCGGGTATAACTCAGATGTTGCAAAATGTCAAGAGCCTCAGTTGGAGATTACAGGATGTAGACTTTCCTAAGCTTTAGTTGTATGTGCATATGACTTGGATTACACACAGACTTGTTGCGGGAATCCCCTCTTTCTTGATGTACTTTTCTTTCTTGACATATTGAATTTGTACCTTGTAAGGATCTTTGTTATTCCAATTGTCTTCCGATTTACCTAAAGTCTCTGGTTATATCTATTGCACAGACACAAAATAAATGCCACCACTTCAAGCCTGAATGTCACACAGGTTTTTCTTGCAAGGGATATTTTCTCAACACCAGAATGGGAAAGTAAATGAAGCCTTGGGAATAAAAGGAACAAATTGCATTGCATACGCATCATTTGCATTTTTTCTTTGTTTTGCAGGTTTTCTACAGGCTGCTTAACGTATTTGTGTTTCAGGCAAAGATTGCAAGAGCTGCCAAGACCCGACATCTTCGGCAGAATATCCTGCATCGCTATGCAACTTGCAACAACCAGAGGACAGTCATGGACGCTATGCAAACTGAGCTTAATGAGTTTCACACCAGAATGGGAGATTTCATGGTCATGATGCAAGGGATGGCTCAGGGACAACAAGAGTTAAGGAATGCAATTCAGGGGCTCAACCCTCCTCAGACTAATCCTCCTGTAACCACTCCTGACGTGCAAGTGACTCCTCCCAACACCAACAATGGCCCAGGCGGACCTCAAGTTCCAAAACAAGTCACAACAACTTTCATTCTGGTATAAGACGGGCAGGAGGATCAATTCTCTCCTTTTAACAACAACATGGGATTCAGCGGAGAAGGAAATCTTCAAGACTTCTTGATGCTTGCTGAGAAAGTCAAGGCCCTCGAGTGCAGAGACACTTTGGGGATAGACGTGTCTGACATGGGCCTAGTCCCCGGGGTGGTTATTCCTCACAAATTCAGTCCGCCTACTTTTGACAAGTATAACGGTAGCTCCTGCCCAAAGACTCACTTGAAGGCATTCTACCGGAAGATCGCTGCCCATACTAGGGATGAAAAGCTATGGATGTACTACTTCCAGGATAGTCTCTCTGGAGGATCCTTGGAATGGTATATGAAGCTAGAGAGAAGTTCTGTGAGAAGCTGGAAGGAATTGGGAGAAGCATTTCTCAAGCAGTATCAGTACAATATCGACATGGCGCCCAGTCGCACTCAACTTCAAAGTTTGACTCAGAAGAACTCCGAGAGCTTCAAAGATTATGCGCAAAGGTGGCGCGAAGTGGCTGCTAGAGTGCAACCACCTTTGATCGAGAGAGAAATGGTAGACCTATTCCTAGATACCCTCCATGGGCATTTCATGGAAAGGCTAGCTGGATGTTCTTCAAGTGGATTCTCAGATATCATCTTGACGGGCGAAAGGGTAGAAAGCTGGATCAAGCAAGGGAAGATTCAGAATGGGGGCACATCGAGTTCTGGTGTCAAGAAGCCCTTCGTGAAAAGGAGAGAAGGAGAGACTGGGGCAGTGTATGCGCAGAGGGGAGGAAGTAACAAAGGATTTTATCAGCAAGTGGCCCCTATCACTATCTCAGCTCAACCTGTTCAACAGCAAGTCCAACCACCACAGCAACAACGCCAACAAGGGTATCAACAAAGAGCTCCTCGTCCATATTACCCCTAGAAGACCAGAGAAAGAAATTTCGAAACTCCACCAATGTCATATTCACAGCTTTTGAAGAATCTTCTACAACTCCAGCTGGTTCAGCTCAGAAATTTGCAACCCCTGAAGCCGGGGCAACTTCCTGAAGGTTATGATATGAACGCTAGATGTGAATTTCATTCCGGAGCCCCCGGACATACCACTGAAAACTGCAGAGCCTTAAAGTATGTAGTCCAAGAACTGGTAGACTTCAAAGCAATCAACTTTGCTCCTACTCCTAATGTAATTCAGAACCCCATGCCTCCTCACGGAGGTACGGTTGGGGCAGTTGACGAAGGGGAGAATTTAAACTTGGTGCGCGACGTCGATGACCTGTAGACTCCGTTGAGTGTTGTTAAAGTTTTCTTGTCACATAGGGGTGTTTTTCCTGGGTATGAAGTTGATTGTCCAGGGTATGCTGAAGCTACAAATGGTTGTGAGTAGTTGAAAGCAGGGATCCAGAGCATGATTAATGAAGGAGTGTTGCAGTTTGACAAGGTTGTAAAAGAAAGTGAAGTCTCTACAGTAACCATTTTCTATGATCCGTCTCAAGTTCCTCCACAGGACAGAGCGGCACCGATAACCATCACCACTGTAGGGCTAGTAATGTATCAAAGTGATAAAGCCATTCCCTGGAATTATGGTGGCGAAGTATACTGTAATGGCCAGAAGCAAGAGTTGGCCATGTCTAGTACGACCCTAGCTCAAGTAGAAAATGTTGGAGTAGGGGGCTTTACTAGAAGTGGAAGGTTATTTGCGCCGGAAACACTAAGAAACAGTGTGATACCACCCAGAGACACCGCAGAAGCCCAGGCTAAAGCAAGTGGGAAACAGCCAGTGGTTGTCTACGAGCCCGCACCAGTGACTGATCCAGACATCACCTTTGATAAAGAAGTTGAAGAATTTCTTAGAATTATCAAAAAGAGCGATTACAAGATTGTGGACCATCTGCAGCAGACTCCGTCGAAGATTTCCATCTTGTCCTTGCTAATGTGTTCTGACTCCCACAGGAAGGCTCTCTTGAATATTCTGAACAAGGCGTATGTGCCTCATGATATTTCAGTAAATCAGTTGGAAGCGGTGGTATCTAGTGTCAATGCTAGTCACGGATTGGGCTTTACAGACATGGATCTAACATCTGAAGGGCGTGCTCATAATCGGGCACTGCATATCTCTTTAGAATGTAAAGGTGCAGTACTCTCTCACGTGTTGGTAGATACCGAATCGCCATTGAATGTTCTGCCTAAGAAAGCATTGATGAAGTTGGATTACGATGGGGTAGTTTTAAAGCCTAGAGACTTGGTAGTTAGAGCATTTGATGGGTCGAGGAGATCGCTGTTCGGGGAGGTGGAGTTACCAATTAAAGTAGGTCCACAAATCTTCAATACCACATTTTACGTAATGGATATACAGCCTGCATACAGTTGTTTTCTCGGAAGACCTTGGATACATTTAGCAGGAGCAGTATCGTCCACACTTCATCAAAAGCTAAAGTTCATCTGGGAGGGTCAAATTGTAACTGTCAGTGGGGAAGAAGACATTTTTGTTAGTCATCTGGCTTCATTCAAGTATTTGGAGATGGATGGCGAAATAGTTGAAACTCCATGTCAGGCTTTTGAGCCCCTGAAAACTGAACAGGCATCTGCATTGGCAGCTTCTCCTGAAGAACCAAAGGAGGGGATTTGTGTGGCCTCTTATAAGCAAGCTCTTGAGTTGGTAGAGTTGGGGGTGCAAGAAGGCTGGGGAAGTCCAGTAGAAGTGCCAGAAAAGAATGATATGTTCGGAATTGGTTACCATCCTGGGAAGTCATCATCTGGACCGAGTGCTAGAGGTCGTCAAGGCCCAATTACCTTCACGAGTCCGGGAGTGGTGGATTATGGAAACGTCAGTGCCGTGCAGGATGACGCAGTTGATAGTGATTGTGACTTAGATGAGTGGATCAGGCCTGCTGTACCAGGGACTCAACTTAGCAATTGGACATCAGAAAGGCTTATCTCAGTCACCTCTTTCAAAGAGTAATAATCTTTGTTTCTGTTTTTTCTATATTCAAGCACTATGTCTTGCCCGGGGAATAGTAGCTTTTTGTAAGGGTTCTTTTGTTCTTAACACAATTCATAGTCATAAATAAAGCTGACGTTTCACATTCATCCATGTTGTTCTTTGTCTTTCATTTTTTGCTTTTCAAAAAGAAAGAAATGTTTTAAAGTGGCATTGTTTCTCATTTTCTCAAGTTTTTTCTAGAGCCTTGCATGAATCATCATTCATGCAGGTGCTCGTCACCGGATCTTATCAATGACGACCCTGTTATGGATGAGTATGACTTTGACAATACAATTTATCAAGCCGATGAGGAGGGTGAAAAGGATTGCGAACTACCTGAAGAATTGGCTAGACTACTTAAACAGGAGGAGAAGATGATTCAGCCGCATGAAGTAGTTGTTGAAGTGATAAACCTGGGTACCGAAAAAGACAAGAAAGAAGTCAAGATCGGGGCCGCATTAGAGGAATCTATCAAGAATCGTCTAATTGCTATACTTCGAGAGTGTGTTGATGTCTTTGCATGGTCCTACCAAGATATGCCTGGTTTAGACACTGACATTGTGGTACACAAGTTTCCTCTGAGAGAAGACTGCCGTTCAGTGAAGCAGAAGTTGAGGCGCACACGTCCTGATATGGCAATCAAAATAAAAGAGGAAGTACAAAAGCAATTTGATGCTGGTTTCTTGGCCGTGACCAGTTACCCTCCGTGGGTTGCCAACATTGTGTCGGTCCCTAAGAAAGACGGTAAAGTCAGGATGTGTGTAGACTACAGGGATTTGAACAGGGCCAACCCCAAAGATGATTTTCCTCTGCCTCACATAGATGTGCTCGTCGATAATACTGCTCAGTTTTCTGTGTTCTCTTTCATGGACGGGTTTTCTGGTTATAACCAGATTAAGATGTCTCCCGATGATATGGAAAAGACAACCTGCATCACGCCTTGGGGCACTTTCTGTTAGAAGGTCATGTCGTTTGGCCTGAAGAATGTTGGGGCCACTTATCAACGGGCGATGGTGACGTTATTTCACGACATGATTCATCACGAAATTGAGGTTTATGTTGATGATATGATAGCAAAGTCCCAAACAGAAGAGGAGCATTTGGTCAATCTAGCAAAGTTGTTTGACAGACTCCGGAAGTTCATATTGAGGTTGAATCTGAATAAGTGCACCTTCGGGGTCCGTTCTGGCAAGCTAATTGGCTTTATTGTTAGTGAGCGGGGAATTGAGGTTGATCCAGCCAAAGTAAAAGCCATCCAAGAGATGCCTGAGCCAAAGAATGAAAAGCAAGAGTGTGGTTTCTTAGGGAGACTAAACTACATTGCATGGTTTATCTCTCACCTAACGGCCACGTGTGAGCCCATCTTTAAGCTTTTGAGGAAGAATCAGGCCATTAAATGGAATGAAGACTGCGAGCAAGCCTTTGACCGAATCAAAAATACCTGCTAGAACCTCCAATTCTCATGCCTCCGGTACCAGGGAGACCTTTGATCATGTATCTTACCGTGCTTGAAGGATCGATAGGATGTGTGTTGGGACAGCAGGACGAGTCTGGTCGAAAAGAGCACACCATTTATTACCTTAGCAAAAAGTTTACCGATTGTGAGACACGCTACTCACTACTCGAGAAAACTTGCTGCGCTTTGGCATGGGCTGCTCGCCGACTAAGACAGTACATGCTGACTCACACCACTCTCTTAATTTCCAAGATGGATCCTGTAAAATACATTTTCGAGAAGCCGGCTCTGACAGGAAGGGTAGCCCGATGGCAGATGATACTAACAGAGTATGATATACATTAGACTTTGCAAAAGGCAATCAAAGGAAGTGTATTGTAAGAATACTTGGCTCAGCAGCCAATCGATGATTATCAACCCATGAAGTTCGAGTTTCCGGATGGGGACATCATGTTCCTCAAGTTGAAAGACTGTGAAGAACCACTTCCGGAGGAGGGGCCAGACCTTGAATCCAAATGGAAGGTGATGTTTAACGGAGCTGTAAACATGAATGGAAATGGAGTAGGTGTTGTTATCATCTCACCAGAAGGGGTCCATACACCTTTAGCTGCTCGGTTGACTTTCGAATGCACTAACAATGAGGCATAGTATGAAGCTTGCATCATGGGGGTCAAAGAGGCAATCAACTTGCGAGTGAAGAACCTCGAGATCTTTGGAGATTCTGCTTTGGTGGTAAACCAAGTCAATGGCAAATGGTTAGTTCATCAACCTCACTTGGTTCCTTACAGAGATTATGTCTGGAGGTTGTTAACTTTCTTCACCAAAGTCAAGTTGAATTATATTCCTCAAGACAAAAATCAGTTCGCCGATGCTATAGTAACTTTGTCGTCTATGATTAAAGACCTGCTTATGTCTCCCGTCTTGAAAGACCTGCTTATGTCTTTGCGGTTGGCAGTGGTGAAGATAAAAAACCATGGTATCATGATATCAGGCATTTCTTGAAGGCTCAAGAATACCCAGCTGGGGCATCCAGTAAAGATAAGAAGACCCTCAGAAGACTAGCAGGTGGTTTCTTCTTGAATCAAGATGGTGTGCTATACAAGCAAAACTTCAACATGGTTCTGCTCAGATGCGTGGATAGACAAGAAGCATACTTGTTGATGCAAGAGGTTCACGAAGGATCCTTTGGTACCCATGCTGGAGGACATGCTATGGCCAAGAAATTGTTGAGATCGGGATATTATTGGATCACCATGGAATCCGAATTCTGTAAATACTCCCGTAAATGTCACAAGTGTCAGATTTATGCCGATAAGGTTCATGTGCCTCCGAATCCATTGAGTGTCGTGTCTTCACCATGGACGTTCGCCATGTGGGGCATTTATATGATTGGCAAGATCGAGCCAACCGCTTCTAACGGTCATCGCTTCATCTTGGTTGCTATAGACTACTTTACGAAGTGGGTCGAAGCGGCATCTTATGCCAATGTTACTAAACAAGTGGTAGCCTGATTTATCAAAAGAGACATCATTTTCCGGTACGGAATTCCTGAAAGAATCATTACTGATAATGGTTCTAATCTCAACAACAAGATGATGGCTGACTTGTGTCGGGATTTCAAAATAGCGCATCACAACTCTTCTCCATATCGCCCAAAGATGAATGGCGCCGTCGAGGCGGCCAACAAGAACATCAAGAAGATCATGCAGAAGATGGTTGTAACATACAAAGACTGGCATGAGATGCTACCATTTGCTTTACATGGGTATAGATCGTCAGTGTGTACCTCAACAGGGGCAACCCTGTTCTCACTGGTGTATGGTATGGAGGCAGTCCTACCAATTGAAGTGGAAATCCCCTCGTTGAGGTTAATGATGGACATTAAGCTAGATGAAGTTGAGTGGCTCCGATCCAGATATAATCAATTGAGCCTCATTGAAGAAAAACGTCTAGCAGTTGTATGCCATGGACAGTTGTATCAACGGCGGAGGAAGCAAGTTTTTGACAAGAAGGTACGACCACAGAGGTACACACCGGGTGACTTGGTGCTGAAAAGGATTCTTCCTCCTCTTAATGATCACAGGGGCAAATGGAAACCTAACTATGAAGGACCGTTCGTGGTTAAAAAGGTTTTCTCAGGTGGAGCCTTGATGCTGACAACCATGGACGGAGAAGACTTCCAATCCCCTGTCAACGCAGACGCAGTAAGAAAATACTTCGTGTAAAAAGGACCTACTGGATAAAAACAAAATAAAGATCCAGGAAAAAATGGGCATCCCGGCGAGCCAAAAACAGAATAAAAGGCTCGGGAAAAAATTAGGGAAATCTTGAAAAAATGTACACCCGCTGAGTTGAAAAGCCACATCGGACAGCTCAGGCAAAAAAGGGTATCTCGGTGGAGTGAAAACCTGAAAGGGCGATCCATGCAAAAGAGGGACTAACACGAACGACTGCGATCTGCGAGATTCGTAACTCACCTACAACTGAGGTTATTCTAAGGGTTGAAGATCAGTTCAATCACCTTTCTCAAGGGGCAGAGAGCGGATCGTCTCGAAGATATACGGGCCATAACCGGGTTGAAACTGGATGAGATCCATTTATTACATTTCCAATAGGATACTTTGTTTTCCTTTTTGGTTGTTTCCTCTTTCCAGTGAATTGCTTCCTTTGTATTGCCTATTCATGGCCATTTTTTCCGAATCAATAAAAATTCAACTTCAGTCCACTTGTGACTATCTGTTTCTCGTTTTTGTTTTTCATCTAGCATTGATTGATTGCGAAAACGTCCAGCAAATTGTGATTTATATTGTGTTGTGAACATTTGAATGCTTTCTAACTCATGCAGGAGGACATAAACATTTAATACAACTTTGAAAGGGTGTCAAGAGGCCCAAATAATGATTCATGCTATGAGCCTGAGGCATACAGGTCCAAACTAACTCTCCATGTTGCAGGCACTATCAATTGTGTTTACGCAGGTACAGGTACAAGTGTTGCTAACAGAGCTAAAAGCAAATTTCCAGGAAGAGCATTTCTTTATGCTTGAACAAGAACAGGCGTCTTCCAAGGTGTCTCCAGTCATCCCTAGTAAAGTTGGAAGTTGAAATCTCTCCCAGCAAGGCAATGAATATTTGTCCTCCCCAGGCAGAGGTTTTCTTTCAATACAAGGGCAATCCCCAGCAGTACAAGGAGTGTCTTTCCTCCCCAGCAAGGTGTTTCCTTAGCAATGTCATGCCTCTGGTTCCCAGCCAAGTCAGGAGGTCTCCACTTCCCCACCAGAGTGCAAGAAAGGTCCATCTCCAGCAGGGTCTTGGCTCTCCCATCTCAAAGTCCAATTTATTTTTGGCAATGGTGGCAGTTCATAGCCGGTGTATCATTGACAACTTTCCCCGCAGAGTTGTCTCCTCCTCATCAGGATGGATCAGATCAGTGCAGTGATCATTATTTCTCCCCAGTCAAGCCACCTAGGATGTTTGCAGTCTCCTTGTCAAGAGATCTCTTTGCATTTGCATATGCATAATAATCACTACATTTTCATTCCCCAAAGCGTAGCATTTCCATCCTCATGGAGCATTACGCCATAAATCCAAACATGTGCATGCCAGCATGGGCCAGTTTTGAGGTGTTACATACAACCTATAACATCTTTTCAACCTGAAGTATTACCCGCAGAAGATACTTATACCATTTGCCAGACATCTTGGTCATTCCAAGTCGATGTTGTTTTCTTTATGGCTTGGTCCTGCCCAGCAGTCATATTGTTGAGTTCCATTCCGTTATTGGTCTCGTTAAGCCCTGTTTCGCCAACAGGCACCTTCCGTGGCTTGGTCCTGCCCAAGAGTCGCGTGTTTTCTTTATGGCTTGGTCCCGCCCAGCATTCATATTGTTGAGTTCCATTCCGCTAAGGGTCTCATTAAGCCCTGTTTCGCCAACAGGCACCTTCCGTGGCTTGGTCCTGCCCAGCAGTCGCGTGTTTTCTTTATGGCTTGGTCCTGCCCAGCAGTCATATTGTTGAGTTCCATTCCGCTAATGGTCTCGTTAAGTCCTGCTTTGCCAACAGGCACCTTTCGTGGCTTGGTCCTGCCCAGTAGTCGCATGTTTTCTTTATGGCTTGGTCCTGCCCAGCAGTCATATTATTGAGTTCCATTCCGCTAATGGTCTCATTCAGTCCTGTTTTGCCAATAGGAACCTTCCATGGCTTGGTCCTGCCTAGCAGTCACGTGTTTTCTTTATGGCTTGGTCCTGCCCAGCAGTCATATTGTTGAGTTCCATTCCGCTAATGGTCTCGTTAAGCCTTGTTTCGCCAACAGGCACCTTCTGTGGCTTGGTCCTGCCTAGTAGTCGCGTGTTTTCTTTAAGGCTTGGTCCTGCCCAGCAGTCATATTGTTGATTTCCATTCTGTTAATGGTCTCATTAAGCCATGTTTCGCCAACAGGCACCTTCTGTGGCTTGGTCCTTCCCAGCAGTCGCGTATATTTCTTTATGGCTTGGTCCTGCCCAACAGTCATATTGTTGAGTTCCATTCCGCTAATGGTCTCGTTAAGCCCTGTTTCGCCAACAGGCACCTTCCGTGGCTTGGTCCTGCCCAGCAGTCGCGTATTTTTCTTTGTGGCTTGGTACTGCCCAGCAGTCACATTGTCGAGTTCTGTTTCTCTAACAGTCTCGTTAAGTCCTGTTTCGCCAATAGGCACCCTCGTTGTGGTTTGTTTCGCTCAGCATTCACAGTGCAGGTTTTTGGCATTGGTTCTATTCCAGCTGGTTCTATTTCCGATACTTATTCTGAGGTCAAAACAAAAAATATAAATAAAGAGCATATGGCATTTCTACTATCCACCGAGTTCAAATTTCCAGGTTTTATTCAAGTATCCAATCACTCCATACCTTGAACGTCTAAAAGCTCTCGCAATTATTCGTTCAGGCCTGCAGATTATTGAATAGGGGTAGCTGTAATACCTCAAAATTTTCCCTCTCATTTCCTCAACATTTTGCATAGCATTTTGCATACATAGATTCATAAAATAACCAAAAAGATTGCATCATGTATAGCATAGCTAAGGCATAGGTATGTGATCAATGATTGGAGCAACTGCAGGCATTACAAAGGAAATCAAAGGGCCACAAAGCTTCTCAACCTTGTGCGAAGGGTCCACAATATCCCACAAGTCTTTACTTGAAGCCACAAGCCATGGAAATATGTAGTTTAATCAGAGGAGGCAAGCAGTGCAACATTTCTTGATGAAAAAGGCCAAATTAGGGTTTCACTTCTATTGGGCTTCTGCATGAAGTTATGATTCGAAGAGGATTCCTTTGTATTTTATATGATATCAAGTGTCTAGGGTTCAAGCTTCGTCCATAAATTCATTTTTGAAGAGGTTCGACTGACCGGATGACTGAAAATCGAGGAATCAGGGAAAAGGCAACCGAGCTAAGTAAAAAGGGTCGACTCCTGACTTTTAAGATCGAAATCATGGATTTAGGGTTACAATGATCCTATTGCTCCAATTTGGTCAATAAATGAGGGAGGAATCATAAAAAAAATCAAGAGAAAAGAAAAATCATTTGAAAAGTGGTTAATTTCACATTTTTCCTTCAATTTTCTTTCCACACTTCCTTTCATTCCTTCCCTCTTATTTTTCGCACTTCAATTCCACTCCATTTCCCTTGGAAACTTCTACCATGATCTACCATCTTCTAGAGTGTTCCAAGGAATATTCCAAGGAATATTCCTTCTCCAACCCTAACCCTAACTAACTACTAACCTAACTCCATTCCTAAACCTAACTTCATTCCCATACCTAGCTCCAAGCCTAGCCCTTATATAATCACTAATCACTTCCATGCAAAAGGTTCCCAGGTTTCCAAATTTTTCACTCTCTCACAAATCACTTTTTCTCTCTCACTTTTCCTCCATTTTCCCTTTTCACTAAAGCTTTTTGAAGAAGCTCTTCAAGTTTCACATTGAAACTTGAAGATCTTGAAGCTTAGCCTCCAACCTCCATTGATTTTGTGGATTGTGGAAGAAGAAGCTACTGATTTTTGTGAGGATTTCGGCTTATCGGAAGTGCACGAAGGTTCAAGCATCAAGAATGCATTTATTTTGCGGATTCACGGTTTTCTTGGTTTTTCTCTTCGATCAAGCTCCGATTCTTGTAACATCCACCGAAGCACTTCTCTGCTTCGTAGGTTGGTAATCTAAATCACTTCTCCTTTAAGTTATTCTCTTCATCTTGCCATTTTGGCGTTCTTTCATTGCTTTCTGCATTGCTTACGATCGATTTCGTTTTCATTATGTGTTGCTTGCGATTTGTGATGTTTAATGGATTAGAAGTTAAGGTGTAGATAGCTATAGGATCTAGCATGTGTAAATAAGTCCCAATTTAGTAGAAATTAGTGTTAGCATGTTCCTAGGTATGTTGGAGATCATTAGAAGTGAGTTTGTGGCCAAAAGCACTTATTTCTTAACTTTTTTCACATTCTGGATCAGTGTTAACCGGTTAACCATTTGGTTAACCGGTTAACACATGCGTTTTAGCCACAAAACAATGCAGTTTTAGGTCTATTAACCGGTTAACTATTTGGTTAACCGGTTAACGCAGTTAAATTTTGGAACTTTTGCTTATTTGATAGCTTAGTCCTGATTTCTAGTGCCTCTAATGTTCATACATGTTTAGGTAATGATTTTAGGGAATTTTCTAGGTTAGTTTGACATCTCATTCCTCCATTTCGAGTCGTTTCGACGCGTTTCCGTTCGTATTGCATATTATGCATTTTTTGTATTCCTTTGTGTATAGCTTGATTTCTTGCATTTTGTTGCTATGTTTGTGCATTATTTGGCATGTGATTAATCATGTTGCATTCTGTTTTTATATCTTTTGCATTGCATTAAGTCATTTTGCATTTTCATTGTATCAATGTATGTTGCATAATCATGTATGTATGTGCATTTTATTGCATTTGGTTGCATGCTTGATCACATCATTTACATCAATTCAATTCTGAATTTTGCATTGAGTTTGGCATTCTTGTTGAGCTATCATATTGCATGTTCATAATCAATGATCATCATGTTCATATGCCATATTCATGTTTACTTGTTGCATAATCAACCATGTGATGCATTCTTGCAAAATCCTTCAAAATGTTCATGTTCTTTCATTTATGTATGTTGACCTATGCTCAAATGCATGTTCATGATGAAGTTAGTACATGTTTCATTGAGTTTATGCATTAAAAAATGAAAATAATCAAATCTGGATTTTGCATTTAATGGCTGACTTTGCATATAGGTGATGTAGAATACATGTTGTTTGTTTTGTTTGCATGTTGTATTTGACCTTTTACACCTACCTTTTCATGCTGCATGTTGGATGTAAAAAGTGGCTTTGTGTTATTTATTGTTTTCATAGATGTTTGTGTATTAGGGGGCTGTAATAGGTGTTGTATTTTTATCGTAGCATTTTTTAGTCCTTTAGAATTAAGATTGAGTTTAGAAGTTAGGTCCTAGAATTAGTAGGATTTAATTTGTGTATGTTTGCTTTAGCATTTTTAATAAAATGCAACATTAACCTTTGTTTTGTAGGGAGGGAAAGGTATGTTTCCCCACACGTTATCCTTTTATTTTTTATGCATTTCTTTTATGCATTTAATTCATCCTTTTATTTCCATACTTGTGATTGGTAGGATCTCCCATTGTTAGGACCAACTTATCTTCCTTAGGAAGTAAGTCGCATCCTTTTTTCTTCTCTCTTTTCCTTTTGCTCTTTAGGATTAGAAAAGCCTCATTCACCATAGGACCACCATGTTAATAAATAACTTAGGGTTGCATCTTAGTCTCCCTTAGTTTTTCCCTTTCTCCATTGGAGTCTTTCTCGTCTCATCTTCAAACAAAGTCCAAAAGACTTAATAAATGCATGAAAGGATCCCTTGTGTATAGCCTTATTCCATGGGGAACTTGCATTCATTCCATCTTGGAATGGTGTAGGCTTGTCTAGCATGATGTACAAGTCTCATCAAGGGGTTATTTCACAAAGAAAACATAAAAGACATTTCTTCACAAAAACAACAAAAACAATTAATAAAGTTCAACAAGTTAGTGAACTTAAACCCTAATCCTAGGAAACAAGTCTTGGATAAATTCTCCTTGCTTGGTGTGCTTGTTCTATTATTCCATCTTGGAATGTAGTAGCAAGTACACATTCCATGGAAAAGACTTTGAATTCACTTCCTTGTGCCAAATTCAACAAAACTCTTAAAAATCAAATAACAAATAATAAGCGACTTTCCTGCGGGAACTTCTCTTCTCATCTCATTTATTCTCAACGCGAACTTGCGCCGACTTGTCTCGCATGCAAGACGGTAAACGCATTCGTACCAGACGAGCCCGCAACACCTGAGCATAGATATACGCAGTTCCATCCATAAAAAACACAAACAAATAGTTCCTGCCTTAGTTAGGCGAACTACGTTGACTTTGAACCTAATTTTTCCGATGAGGTACGTAGGCAGCGGGGTAGGGCCCGTTCGAGCACATTCTTTATTTTCCCTACATTTCCCCCTTTCTTTCTATTCTCTTTTCTAGTTCCTTTCTTCCATTTCCAGTTCCAGCAGCAGTTTTATTCAGCGGGATCTTATTTCTCACCCTTTGAAACAAAATAAGAAAGCGTGGATCCCGTCGGGTACGACAGACGGTATGGGGTGCTAATACCTTCCCAGGTCGTAACCGACTCTCGAACCCAGATCTTTGGTTCGCAAGGCCTCGTCCTTTCCTTCTTCCTCAGGTTTGTGCAGCATTACCTTTCCCGTTCCTTCGGGATAAAAATGTCTGGCTGGCGACTCTACCTTTTTCGTGCCACTTTCCCATTTGTACTAGGATGAAAATCCCGGGAGCGACATCAGGTAACCATGAAGAACAATTTTTCCAGAACTCTTATTTTAAGTTCTTAAATGCTTCTACATGATGCATTGATCTTCCTGATATGTTTACTTTTGAAAATGGTTAAGAATCATGCATGTATTGAACTTCTGAAACTTTTGAATGTTTTTCCGTTTTGCTTCGAATCATGTTGTTCTTGAGTGATAAATGTTATTTGATGTTGGATTCATGCTTAGGGGTGTTAGAGGATCATTTCTGGAGCTTTAGAGGGTTTGATTTGGCCTAGGGAAGAAGTTAGGTTGAGTGTCTTGCCGGAGAAGATGACCGGAGCAAGCTCCGGTCACCTGAGAATCATTAGTGTTCTTAATTAGGGTTTAGGGGTCAGTTTGAATGTGGGCCGTAGGATTTGGATTTCACACGTGGATGAAGGGCTCAGATGCCTTGTTAAAACCCGAATTAGTTAATTAGTTTTAATTAATTAGGATTAATTTTGAAAATGTCAGATCAGATCCTGACCCTCCAAACACGCGTCAGTCAATTCCCTCCTTTTTTGTTTGAATCTCAACCATTGGATGCGCTGACTTCCATTTATTTTCATTTTCAATTCATTTTTATTCATTTCTTTTGCATAATTTATTTAAAATAGTTAAAAACATCACAAAAATTTGATCTTTTGCATTTCTGATCCAAATATTTTTCTCAACCCAAAAATGATTTTTATTTTATTTTTGCATTAAAATAGTATTTTTAAAATATTTAAATGTTATTTTTAATTAATTAATGGATTTTAATTAATTAAAAGTACATTTAGGTTTCTAAAAATCACCAAAAACATCATGAACCATTCCAATACATTTAGAAACATTTTCAAACTCTTCATACAAATTTCTTTTTAGGTTTGATCATAATTTCACAATTTTCTTTGAATTAGGGTTCTTTAAAACCACATTTTCTAACCCTAATTTGAAAAATTCATTTCTGTCTAACCATGAAGAGTTTGAACTTGATTATTTTTACATTGTTTCACATATTGCATGTAGTTTCTAGGTTAATTTCCTCATGAATTTATCTTGCATTTTCAATTTGATTTGCATTTTCCCTTGAGAATCACCCAAAAACCCTAGCAAACTTAGAAAATCCATAACATTCAATAGGATTAGCTTCTGACCTTCTCCATTGGGGTGTGATCTTGTATGGATTTAGGGTTTGATTGAGCTTGATTTCAATTTTTTATCATGATATATGCTTCTGTTTTGGTCATTTTCATCTCATACATTCATAAAACCCTAATTTCTCATGTTCATTTGCATTCACCTTTGCATATCATCACTGTGTGAACTTGCCATGACATTTCAAGCATTCATATGACATCTTAGACATCTTAGGACATGTTAGAAAATTGCTTGATCACTTCTTCATCCATTTTCTATGTCTTGCATTCATTACATTTCATAAACATCCATGTGTTTTCAAACTTCTAAGCATGCTTCCTTTGCATCTCATTTTTGTATGAACATTCATATGCATCTTGTATGACTTTGCATCACCTCATATGCTATTTACATTGCATAATCACTTCTGACTTTGGTCTTTGCATCTCATTTCATCTCATTTCAATTCATTCCTTTATGCTTTATGTCTTATGCATCTATACTAACATTTTCAGGTACCTTTGGTAAGTTATTTGGGAAGTGGATTTGCCTTAACTTCCCACCTCTTCTTATCTCATTCATATGCACATTTACATGTCTTTTAAGTGAACTTGTTCACTTGTGTTCCATCCTTCTCACTTTTTTTCTTTAAGTTACTTATCTTCTTCAGGAAGTAAGTAACTTGTTCTTCTTTCTCCTTCTCTTTTCATCTACTTCTTCCATTGGTGGCCTTGAAGATCCCTTCTCTTAAGCCTAACAAACCATATGATATCTAAGCATGCTAACTTTTAGGGTTGTGTATAGTCCCCCTTAATATTTTGCCTTTGATTCTCCTTGAGTCTCTCTTCTCATCTCAATAATAAGAGACTAAACTCTTAAAGTTTTAGGACTTTGGAATTAGGTTTATGCATGCATCCATCTCTTAGGATGGAGTGTATAACTTTAATCCTAAGTGTTAAACCTTTAGTTTGTTTACACCTCTTAATCAAAACACACTAATAATCACTAAGACTTTATCTTGTAACTTGGGCCTTACATTAGGGTTATATCTATTCCATATGGTTAAGAGGGACTAACCCTAGTGTTTAATGGACAAGTCCCCCTCAAGTTGTCTTGCAAACCATAAAATCCACTTCTTAATCTCATCCTTTAATTAAAAATCCATTTAATAAAGGCTTGTTATATAATGAATTTAATCCCTAACCATGGATTAAGTTAAGGTATCTTCCTCAGCTTAAGTGTTCTCATCTATTATCCTTCTATTAGGATGGTGTAATGAGTTCACTAATCTGTGATTAGAGATTAAATTCATTACATAACACTAAACAAAAACCCGAAAACATCTAAATAATCACAAGTAGGTGAATGATCTTAATCCTACATCATCATGGTAATTAAGTTGAGATGTTTATCTCACACTTACGTATGCTCATTATCCCTAATCAGGGAGGATATAATGAGTTTACAACCCTTGATTTAGGCTTAAGCCCATAATCCTATGCAAAACACCAAAAAACAATAAAAAACTGAAAACACAATAACAAACAATAATCGTCTCCTTCGGGATTCTTTTCTCATCACACTCATTCATAAACGAGAACTTGCTTCTTCCGTCTAATGCAAGTCAGTTAGCACTCGAGCCAGACGAGTCATACACTTGAGCATAGGCAAGCAAGCCGTTCACAGTCAATTTTATTTTCAGTCTCTTTGAATCGAACTACGGTGTTCTGACTTCCTCATTGCATGAGAGGATACATAGGCATAACTTAACAGTTATCGAGCAAAAGTTTTTGTGTCTTCCCCCTCTTTCAGCATTCTTTAAAAGCCTCAGTTCCTGAGCATTCACCTTTTTTGCACTGGCACGTGTACATTCATTCCTTATCTTTTGCACATAGATAACACATATACCTACCCCTTTTAAACACAATATTGTAAGCGTGGATCCCGTCGAGTACAAAGGACAATCTGGGTGCTACTACCTTCCCAGGTTGTAACCAACCCCTTTTCTCAGTTTCTCTGGTTCGCAACCGTCTTATCCGTCTCTTTCTAGGTTTATGCAACATTACCTTTACTTTGGGATAAAAATGCCTAGCTGGCGACTCTATTCAATTCATTTTCATTTCCTCCTTTCGCCGAAAGTTCGTGTCTGCACCAGGATGCAAATCTTCGGGAGCGACATCGATAACTAAGAATGGTATTCCTAATATGATAGTGTCATACCCTAATTTTTGACCCTAAGATTTTTTGTATTTTTTCATCTGCATCTTGCATACAAACAAGATCACACACTGATTCTTTATCTCTTTTCAGTTGCAGATCTTTGTCTCACAGGGGATCACTGTTGTACTTGCTTTTATCTGTTTATACTTACTAACTTCTAACCAAAATACCAAAAATATGTCAATTTTCTTTTTCTTTTTCTCTGTGTTGCAGGTTTTCAAAGATAGACAGTGTTTCAAGTTCAGTGTGGTTGTTCAGTTATGATTCGATTCCGATGGACGTTTGACCTAATCTTGGTCAAACTATCAAAAGATTGATTCAACTACAAGTTATGCCAGTGGTCTATTTCTCAGACAGTGCATGTTCAAAGTTCAAGATGTGTGGTGTGCGAAATTCTTCACATTCTCAAGTTGTGGGTCTTAAGAAGTTTCAGGCCGAATTGTTTTGGTTCAGTGCATCGGTGGTTCATCTGTGGACTTATTTTCCTCAGCATGGTTTCGAATAATCAAGGCAATTTTCAGACGTTGGTTGTGGCTTAATTCGCAAATATTCAGTGGTTCAAGATTGACTGTGTTCATTTTATCAGTGGCTTGTGGAAAAATCATGATTTTTCGTTCTGGGCTAAAACCAAGATGTCATATTCATTACTTTTCTTTATATCCATTTCCAATAACCATTATATACATACCCCATTCTTTTCGATTTCTAACAATTTTATTTTCGATTATCCATTTATATCCATTTTAATATTCGATCCATAAACCATTTATATTATTTTTTTGTTTTTTGTTCGATTATCCAAATCACCATCTTTCTAAACCATTTCCAATTATCAATTTTTTTTATCCTTTTCATTGACCAAATTACCTTTTTATTTCGATTATTCAATTATCCCATTTTTCATTATTTTTATATCCATCCATTATTCATTACCATACCAAATATATTATAGTCCATTTCATACATAAAAATAAATTACAAACTCATAAGGCCCATTATCATTCATTATCAAAATTATTACAAAAATATTACAATCATTTTTTTAGCCCATAGGCATTCTTTTCCATTTGACCCACCTCATTGTTTTCTTTATCAAAAATAATTAAATAAAAAGATATAAAATTCCATCAGTTTCCATCACATTTGACTTTGAAGCCAAAATTAAGAACGTCACGTACAAGCCATTATGTATCACACATGACTTCTTTCTTTTTTCAGTCACATAGTACACTACTTTCCCAGCCACATTTCATTACATGTTCAGCCAAATTCCAATGCCATTCCAAGCCGAACATCACGCCAAAACACATCGCACACAAGAAGCATAAAACGTGACGCATAACACATCAGCTTCACCGAGCCAAATGCGTTACTTCACAACGCATTCAATCAAAGTACAAAACGCACGGCATCAGCAACACACAGGAGCCACGCCATCAGTTTCTCACATTCACGCAACACCAAGCTCCGACGCTTTCTTCAGCTCACATCAACAAACATGCACGTGATGAACCTTCAGCCTACACCAGCCGCACAATGATTTCTATCACACCATGTTCAAATATGAAACACATGAACAAATGAACAAAATGCAAAAGAAAATGCAGCTTCAACACACGAATAACAGCACCAAAACACACTTGCTCACAATACAAAACGCAAGCAGAAGCATTGTTTATAACTATTCAAAACGCAGAAAGAAGCAAGTTAAAACGCAGAAAAATTATGGACACATGAAAGCCATGAACACACCCTTTGCATTGAGCTTCAAAACACTGCACTTTATGAACAAAGCAACATCATTCAATTCTTCCTCCCTCTATAAATTGAGCCATCCCCACCTTTAATTCCCAAGCTTAAAAAGCCACCAAAAATTCAGCAAAAAAATTTCATCAAGCTTCAATTCCAATTTGTTCATCTATCTTCATCAATCCTTCAAATCAATCTTCAACCTCTCATCAACCATAACCGTAGCTCCATAACTCCAAAAATATAAACCTATGATTGACTTTACAACAACAACTTACCTGCAAAATTTCAGAACACAACAATCACAAACTTCTTCAACGAAAAACACAAACCATGGAGAAGACATAAATGAGAAGAAGAGAAAAAGTTAATTTCAGATCCGAAAATCGCAAAAGAGCTTGACGAGATGATGATGAAGTCGTGCGGAATCAGAAATCGAGCGAGATAGAGAACGAAATAGGTCCGTCTCTGAAGCGATTTTCATCTGTTACCGGGAAATTTTGTTGTGAAGGTGAGGAGATGTGGCTACCCTGTGTTTTACGATGAAGAAGAAGCTAAAGTACTCCTGTTTTTTTTTCCTTTCCTTTTATCTGCATTTTTTGTTTTTTTAATAAAATGATTGTGGTTTGGGCTTATGTACCTTCTTGGATCCAATTGTTATACACAGACCTTTAATCTGCGCCTCACTCTCCCTCATTTCTTGCTCTTTTTTATCTTTTCTTTTTTTAAATATTGTTGCATTTGTATTTCTATTTTTTTTATATAATAATTTTCTTAACATTTTTCTTTAAAATCAATTTTAACTTTTTCTATAAAAAAATTTCTTTATAAAAATATCTAAAAAAATATCTTAATGCATTTTGTTAATTTCTTTATAGCATTTCTTTTTTTGATTTTTATTGTTGTTTTTTTTAGTGGATCACAAATTTTAGATCCACTTTATCTTCATCTTATTTTAGTTTTGGTCAATGAGATCTCCGATTCGTAGATTATTGATTTTCGAAGATGCTTAATCTTCATGATTTCAAATCTATGGATGAATGATCATTTGGATCATTCTCCATACTTTGGAATCGTGATAGGTTGCTTTCGATAATTCAATGTGAAATCTCGATTAAGATTAGACCATTACCACTTTTTCTTTTCGTGCGACATGTTTTCGGAGGATGATCCATTATATCATTTCTCTAACATGTATTAGCACAAATATTTTCCACCTTAATTGGTGGTGGCCGGCCTCATTTGTAGGGTAATTACTTCGTAAATTACTCGGAGATTGCTTAACATAGACCTAGACTTGTCCCGAATTCGGAATAAGATCCAATTGGATCCGGTTGCCTATCGATTTTGGTTATCTCTTTTTGGTTGTGTTTGATTAAGTTCATCATACTATTTCTATGTAAATATTATTATACTATTAATATACTAACATTTTAATTCATTCTCGCACCTTATCCTCTTTATTTCAATCTCTCGCTCCTTATCTCTTTTATTATGCTTTTATTATACTATATCAATCATCATATTGTTTATGTTTATATTGTTATGCTTGTTAGTTTTCTCTTGTCCATTTGGACACAAAAGCACTAATAAAGGATTAAACATCTAGAAAGACGTGTGACTTTAACTTTGGACTATGGCCACTATCCTTAGCATTGGACTTGGAATTTGGACTTAGATTCTAGGATCATTCCTTTGCTTGAGCTATTATGGATTGGAGACTTTAGTCGATTTGGTTCACTTGTTTATGAAGATGGAAGTCCTATTGTTTCGAAAAATGTTCGCCACACGGTTTGATCATTCTTCCTTTAACTTTTACATTCAAGTCTTAGGATAGTCACTTCATCTCCTCCCACTTCTTAAATTTTCAAATCTCCTTCCTATTTTCAAAACCTTCTTTGTTTTCAAACTTCAAACATTTTCGTAATCAAACCTTGACTTAGGTCAAGCG
The DNA here is from genome assembly GCA_963966055.1 of Lathyrus aphaca. Lineage (NCBI taxonomy): Eukaryota > Viridiplantae > Streptophyta > Magnoliopsida > Fabales > Fabaceae > Lathyrus > Lathyrus aphaca. The sequence continues at coordinate 344,129,144 of OZ014521.1, forward strand.
GTTTTACCTTTTCATTTCATTTCTTAATAAATGCTAAACCACATAAGCATATCAAAATTTTCTTCTCAAAAACTTTAAAAAATTTCAAAACTCATTCAATTGTTTTTGTGCCCTCGTGCACTTTTCTTTCATATGTTTAGATATGATTCATTCTTTCTAGCGGAATTATTCGCTAAATAATGACGACTTATCTTTACATTTTAAAATCGATTCAACTCATTGTTTCTTTTCACATTTTGTACCACGAACTACAAGGTTTTGATCTCACATTGCACTTTGTGGGTACGTAGGCATGAGACAATCGTCTCTTCAAACACAAAAATATTAAAAAACATTTCTCTTCTCATCTCTTCAATCTCTTTCAAACACACCATTTTCAAACCAAAGAAGCAATAAATATTTCAAAGGGCTCCCGTGGAGTACCACGGACATTTTGGGTGCGTAAAACCTTCCCAATTTGTAACCTATCCCCTTACCCGTTCTCTGTTTGATTCTTTTAGCTTTTTGCTTTTAGATTCATTAGGTTTTATTCGCTCTTTTTCCCTTTTCCATTTGGAATAAAATAAAAGCATGGTGGCGACTCTGTTTACCTTGAGTTAAGTTAGCTGATAACTTACACTCATGATTTTACCGCTACAGAAAAGTGGTGACTCTGCTGGGGACTCAATATCTAAGTGGATTCGGACTACTTTGATTTATTTACTGCTTTGGTTTGATTTGGTTGTTATTTGTTTGTTCTGTTTTGGTTTTGGTGATCCTCTGTGAGTGAGATAGATTCTAACCCGGATCTTAGTTGAACTTATGATAGGACGGCGATATTCGAAGCGATACGCGATGGAGTAGTCCAAACCGATATCAATTTGATAATCTCCACTCAGTTAGGCTCTCTTGGATTATTAATGTCATGACGAGTAATCGTACGTGGCATTATTTTCGACCTTGACCTGATCATACTGAGGACCGTAGAACCTTTAACCAATCCAAGTCAATTTAGGAACGTAGTGCGGAAATTATCTGGGTGTAAACCTAAGGTGGTTGTCACGCGATACTACACTCGGACGAGGTCTATTTTAAGAATGTTATCAGTTGGGGAGTAATCCAACGTACCGATGATATTCTAAAGATGGTTGTTAACTCCGGGCACCTCTGTTAGCACCCTTTTGGTTTTCTACAGGTACAATGAAGACAAACCTTAGTACATGCCTTTGTGGGTTTTTGGTTCTTATCCTTTGACTCCATACTTGTGATCCGAAACTTTGAACCTGTGTGCTTTGCATGATCTTGTTTGTGGTTGTTGCATCTACATATTCATCACGACCATCATCACAACCATTTTTCAAGGAAAACAATTCCGATTATTGAAAATATTGGAAAAAGTAAATATTCCTTTTTGCCAAGATTTTTCATGACCGTATTCTCGATGTTGACCATGTTTGTAATAATCAAGTTGTTTTTCTTAAAAATGGAAGTGAACATTGCATATCATTGCATCCTCGCATATTCTTGCGTTCATCCTAGTTGTGTGGAAACTCATCCCGGTTGTTTCCTTCTTCAGTTGTCTGTTGATCCATCAAGTTGTTTCCTCAACACAGATACGGTACTAGAGCTGCTAACAGATTAAGAGCTATCAGATTGAGAATGGAAAACCAAGAACAACATAACCTGGAAGTCGGGATGGAGATTGATGAGTTGAAGGTCAGTATGACCAGGCTCACTGAAATGATGCAAGTTCTGATTGCTCGAGGTGAACCACCTCAAAGGACTGTTATCTCTGATGTTTTTTTGTTGTTGTTGACCCTCATGTTATTTAGCAACCGGCTTCTACTTGGCAAAGAATTTGGGTTACCTCCGGATTATGTGCCAGTTTCTGCTACTGCTCAAATGGGTGGTCCATCTGTTGTACCAGTCTTCTCAGCTCTGACTTTTGTCGAACCTCAACCTGTTGTGCACACTACTGCTCAAACTACTTACCAGAATTCTCCTTTTTTGTACCAGGCTGCTAGTCCACAAGCTGAAAGTCAGGGTGAACCTGGATATATGGATGAAGTTAGAGAGTAATGTTTGACTCTTGAGAAAAGGGTAAGAGGCCTAGAAGGAAAATATGTCTTTGGTGCTGCTGCAATAGACATGTGTTTGGTCTCTGACCTAGTTTTGCATGATAAGTTCAAAGTTCCAGTATTCGAGAAATACAATGGGCATACTTGTCCAAAGATTCATCTGCTGATGTATTGTCGCAAAATGGTTGCACATGCCAAGGATGACAAGCTTCTTATTCACTGTTTTCAAGATAGTATGAGTGGTGCTTCTTTGAAGTGGTATGTGGGACTCGAGAAGAGTCACATCCGAAGCTGGAAGGATTTGTCTGATGCTTTTGTAAGACAGTATAAGTACAATCTGGACATGGCACCTAACCGTCGTTAACTTCAAAATATGTCACATAAAGAGAAAGAATCGTTCAAAGAGTACGCTCAGCGTTGGAGAGAGCTAGCTGCTCAAGTGGAGCCACCTTTGGCCGAGAAGGAATTAACTAGTTTGTTCATGGACACTCTTCAACCGTTCTTTTGGGAGAAGATGGTAGGAAGTGTTTCATCTGGTTTTTCTGACCTAGTCACTATTGGAGAAAGACTAGAGGAAGGTATCAAGAAAGGTAAGATTACTAATTCTGAATCTTCTAATGCTGCAAGAAAGTCTCTTGGCAACTTTCAAAAGAGAAGAGATAGTGATGCTTATGTTGTTTCAACTGAGAAGAAGCCTTATCGCCCACAACAACGATATGTTCAACCATATGTAGCTGCAGTTGCTCCTGTTGTCAAAGCTCAACCAGCTCAAGCTCAAGTTCAAGTTCGAGCTCAACCAGTTCAAGCTCAAGTTCAAAGTTCGAGCTCAAGCTCAGGCTCCTCATCCTGCTGCTGGACAAAATCAGCATCGCAATAGGCCAAACTTTGATCCTATCCCGATGACTTACACTGATTTGTATCCTTCCTTGATTAAGAGTGGTATAATTACTACTAGGCCTCCGCCTGCTGTTCCAGATCCTCTTCTAGCTAACCATAGATCGGATCTTCGCTGCGAGTTTCATCAAGGTGGAACTGGTCATGACTTGGAACATTGCTTTGCACTGAAGGCTAAAGTGCAAGAACTTATCAGGAACAACATCCTTTCCTTTCATGACATAAATACTAATGTTGTCAACAATCCTTTGCCGAAGCATGAGAAATGAATCTTCTAGAGGAATTCAACAGTCAGATTATCTTCCAGGCCATAATCTCAGACGGGACAGCTCATCCTTGTTGCTGATGGATCACTAGGCCATTGTTTCTTTATGTTTGCCATTTTCTTCAATTGTATTAAGTTGTTTGCTTTTAAACTCTGTTTGTACTTTCATGTTGATTTTAATGAAATGAGCATTGTTTTGTTTTGATTCAATTTCATTCGTTATTAGCATCTTTATGCTTTATATTTCAAGTTCATTTTTCTTTTCTCAAGCTTTTATAATGGTTGGAGGGAGGATGATGATAACGAGATACCCATAATTGTTGATATGCTTTCAATTGAGACTTGGCTGATGACATACAGGCATTGTTTCAATCCCAAACACTGGAGAAATAAGGAAGTTAATCCCTTGTCAGCCCCTTTGAGCCTTGAAGTTGGAGTTTCTTTCTATTCGAAAAAACCCCGCAATTTTAACATGGGGATGGGTAGTTCTCAACTAATTCAAATGTGCATTCAAGTACAAGAGAATCATTCAAGACACCTTTCAATAAAGGTTTCAATATCAAGCTTTCCTTCGTACACATCAAAAAGTGTTGAAGGTGTCTCAATTCAAAAGCCAATGATGGTTCGTCATAATCATTAAGCCGTGCAGTCATTATCTTTCAAAAAAAATAATATTGAAAAAAAATTATTAAAAAAAATCAAAGCCCGCTAAGTCAAAACCTATGTAGGAGACTCAGGCAAAGACCGGGGCATCCCGCTGACTGTAAGTTCAAGTGACACAGTTCAGGAAAAAGTTAGGGATAATAAAAGAAAGATTAATCAAGAGGTTCTTAAAATCCTCAACAAAAATAAGATGAGTTGACCAAAGTCCTCACTAGAAATAACAAAAGGAAGAAATGACTGCTATATCAAAGTCTGTTGGCTTGTGAACCATCTTCATCTGTGCAATCCCAAATTGCTTGGAACTTGAATGCATAGGCTGAATTAATTGAATGTAGGACTGGAGTTCATCACGAAGTTGGGTTGGGTACGAATAAACTTTGAGCCTATATCCTTTGTTTCATAAACCGTGAACCAGACCATGTTACAACCTTCATAAGTCCTAATTGAATCCAAGTTTCTTTTGAAAAGCATACTACAGCAAGGTTGCGTAAACTGACTCCCAAGTTCGTTACCAATCATTTGTTTCTTAGCTTTGCTTTATCTTTAATTTTGTCTCAACCGCCGTGTTTTGACAATGTTTTCATTTACTATACTTCAATAAATTTCATTCTAAAAATGATTCTTGATTTCAAAATTTTACATTGAACTTTGCATTAAAATTACCAGGTTTGTACAAACATTTTTTATTTTGCAAATAAACTTTCCTCATCAAGGAACTTTCAAACAATTGAGAAACTTGGTCAGTGATCTTATCAGGGGCAAGTTCTTCCCATGTCCTATGATTCAAGAGTTGTTGCTCAGTGCAAGGTATTCTTAGATTTGGTTAGTCAGAAGATTCTCTGCAAGATTCATACTGGGATTATCTTCTTAACATTCGTTTCAAGAACTAAAGCCATGATCAGTTTATTCAACAATCATCTCAAAGATTTGATTAATTTTCTCCGACAGTAGTCAGGAACTGAATCCATTATCAGTTTACCCTCGTCAGTCATTGAACTTGGGGAAATCTTCTTCAAGAATCTCCAAGCAGCTTTTCATGACTTCTCTCAAAATATTTTCAACTTGATAATTTACTGTTGTGACAGAGATTTGTTCAGCAGTAGCATCTCTAATCTCCGAGCAGAATGGCAGTGATCTCCGTGTTGAGGAATCAGTCTTCCATCTTTTCCACTTCTCTAAGAGTCTAAACTGGTTATCAACATTTTCTCTCATATTATTTTCTTCGGTGTGTTATTCCCCATTCTTGTTAAATTTTGCATCTTTGAGTGTGTTATTCCTCATTATGCGTTTTCTTGGGTGTGTTATTCCCAATTTCTGTATACCTTCGCATATTTGAGTGTGTTATTCCTCATTATGCGTTTTCTTGGGTGTGTTATTCCCCACTTTCATTGGCATATATGAGTGTGTTAGTCCTCATATGCATTTCTCGAGGTCTTGTTGTCTTCAACATCTTACCTTGTGATCAAAGTCCAACTTAATTGGCATTTATCTTTGTCTCTCCATAATTTTTTTTCTTTAGATATTACACCTTTTATCCGATGCCATTCTTGGATGTCCATAGTGAAGTCATCATTAATTTGATGTACTGTCCCGGACCTTTTTTCCATTTCATTCAGTTCTGTTCCTGAATGTTGTGATTCACATTTTATCTGATTGTTATTATCAGATGTTGTGATCACTTTCCTTCCGATTGCCATTCTCGAATGTCTATAGTGAAGTCATCATTGATTTGATGTATTGTCCCGGACCTTTTTCCCATTTCATTCAGTTCTGTTCCTGAATGTTGTGACTCACATTTTGTCTTATTGTTATTCTCAGATGTTGTGATTACCTTTTTCCGATTGCTATTCTCGGATATCCCTAGTAAAGTCAGTAATGTCATCCTTGGATGTTTCTGGTGTACTTTTTCGGGACTTTTCTCACTTCATTCATTGCCATTCATGGATGTTGTGATATTTTTTGTCTAACTTCCATTCTTGGATGTCACACCCCAAATTTTACCCCTAACTGCTCGCATCATACATTCATCGCATTTAGCAGGGAAATTCCAGATTTATTTTCTGTTGCTTTCTTCTCATTTTCTAGTTATTTATAATTTTAATTCTTAATTTCTTTTCACTTATAAGCTTCCATTTTAATTTAATTTCTATTTCTCATTTATAACTTTTTAATTCATTTTTGTGTTTTTAATTTTAATTTCTATTCTCGTTTCTATTTTCAAGTTCCTATTTTAAAATTTTATTTCAATTTCTACCTCTAATTTTTTAGTTCATTTTCAAATTTTTTCTAAAACTTATTTGTTATTTCTATTCATTTCCAAGTTCTCATTTCTAAATTAATTTTTATTTCATTTTCAAGTTTTTATTTTTGAATTTATTTTCTATTCTTCAATTTTTAATTTTATTTCATTTTCAAGTTGTTATTTCTAAATTTAATGTCAATTTCTATTTATAATTTTCAATTCATATATTTATTTTATAAACTCCAAAATTATTTCTTTAGTTCTAAGTCAATTTTAATTCCAAGTTTAATTATTTAGTTTCTAAGTTATTTTCAATTTTAAGTTTAAATTCCTATCTTTTTTAATTCACTTCTAATTCAAGTTTATATTTAATTTCTAATGTAAAGTTCTCATTTCAAATATTAAGCTTCAATTTCAAGTTATAATCATAGTTTAAATATCCAACTTTATTCCAAATTATTGTTTATGTTACAACCACAAAAAATTGTACAACAAGACCACCCACAAGGCACAATTCCAGCAGGACCACAAGACAAATTCAGCAAGCATGCAGCCACCAACAGCCTCTGCTCCACTTCCTCCACTACAACCAAAATCCAGACTTTGTCTCCTTTCCTCCAACCCTTCACCTACAAGCAACAAGGACAAAATTCAGCAATAAAACACACACAGAAAAGCCATCAAAGACACTACTGTTACATCCAAAAACACATACCAAAACAGCCATCAAAAAATACAAAAAAAAGCCATCAAAACACCACAAAATTCAGCATCAAAACACCTCAAAAAACACAAAAATCACACTGTTACAGCCATCAAACACACCAAATAACCCAGAAAATTTCAGCCACAAAAAAGCCATCAAACACACTACAAAAACAGCCCCAAAAATCCATAAAACAGCCACACTGAACAACCAAAATCAGCCACTAAATACACCAAAAACAGCCACACAGAACAACCAAAAAATAACCCAAAAACACACAACAGCAAGGGGTAGAGAAGAAGCTGCCCGGAAGAAGAATAGAAGGAGGAAGTGTACAAGTGGAGCTTACCAGTGCGGATTCTTCACCCCGATAACTTTCGGGTCGGTAATGCTCTCTTTTTCCTTCACCTCTTTTCGCATATTGTTCATAGCTATGCTTCTTCTTTAGTTTCATTTCATCACTCCACATACTGCATACAAAACCATATGAAAAAAAAACTTCAAGAAAAAATAATAATAACAAAAAATTCACAGCAAAATAAATCACTCTTCATACCACAAACACAAACCTGTTAATCAAAAAAACAGGATCCATCACAAACAACCAGCAGCCAACCACCCTTTCAATCTCGCACACCGCTTTTACATACTCCTACCAACACAACTTTAACAACAAGCCTCTTCAAAAAAAGCCTCCATAAACCTTCACTGCAAAAGTTACATCCACATAACACTTCAGCCACACACAGGAAATACAAAGAAGCATCACAAAAACCAGGAACTCACAAGAAAAACCAGACTTACACTCACTCATTTTCATTTTACCTCCACCCTCAATAACCACAAAAACACAGTTGAACATAAAAAAAAACCTTCGTCGGAACCCCTAACTGCCGGCAACCCGCCATCCTCAAACCAAACAACCATTAACACCACCAAAAAAATTATCCTCATCAACAGCCAACGCCATCACTATAACTGCAGCCACAAAAAGTAGCAGCATACACAAACTTGCTTCAGCCCCAAACTTCGCATAATTTCCATCCCTTCTTCAAAACAGAAAACAAACCTTCACTAAAAACCATAAACAAAATCAAACCAAAAGATCAGAGATGAGAGAGTGAACACAACCTGCACGATTTTTTTTCTCATCGCTCTCCACACCACCGATTCGTGAACCTTTACACCTTTCCAACCCTTCAACAACTACAACACAACAACCCACTAAAGAACTATCAAAAAACAAACTCACTGAAAAACCCACAAAGAGCAAACTGAAACCTGTAACATAACCTCAAAGTCAAAAACCATAAATCCCATCCGCGAAACTATCACCAGCAAGCCTAAAACCGTCAACAGCACAGACCCATCACGAACCTGCGGATTTTCCAACAGCCATCTAATCCGAGACCCGTCCAACTTCACTGCTTACAGAAACCTCGCGCAACCCGCGACCACCACTGTCAACCGAAACCCATCATTTCACAAACTATACCACCACCTATTCCAAGTAAACCTGTGGACGAAACAACACCAATACTTTACAGATCAGAACAAAAAAAAAACAAATAGAACTGAGATGGAAAAGTATAAGAGGAATCTGAATCTGAGACAACCAAACCTCACCTCACCCTCGTCCATCCGCGACCTTCAAACTAACCGCACCTGTCACAGAGTCATCGTTCACCCACCGCTACCACCGCGTCAAACCTGCGAGCAAACAATCCAAGAGTGAAACCGTAAACCAACCATAAGTAGAGAGATCTCATATTAACAGAACGAACCTTCCGCGATTTGAAGTTGAACATCAAAAACCGAACCAAAACAACACAATCACGCCTCTTTCTTTAAACCATCCTCACTCACGCCACAAAGCAGAAAACAAAACAGAACCATCTTCAACCAATCCGACACTCACCTAAAACCGACGGCCATGAATAAAGCTGCTACGAAATCATTTTTGTGAAAAATGCAGTGAGTTAGAACCACGAGATTAGAGTGAGAGAGACAAATCCATTGAGCAACCACCGCGAAACAGAACACTGTGAGGCCGAAAACACATCACGTCAAAATTCGCCCACCACCATCCCCAATCGCGAACTCACCAAACCGAACACCATCTCCAAGCCTTAAATCGCCGCCACCCCTTTAACCTTTCCGCCACTCAACCCCAACCGTGAAACCTCTTTCTTCACCGACACAGGCCAAAACCTTCGGACCTTCAAATCACAGCGAACCGAGCAAAGAAATTCGTCCTAGGCCCATCAGCGCAAGAGTGAATCGTTTGAGAGGTGAGAAGAGGAAATCGAGTTGAGACAGAGAGTTCACCGTGAGAGTGATGAATTGAAAAACGGAGGGTGGGTTTCGTTTTTTCCGCCTCCTGGGAATAAAATGGAATGCGTTTCTTTTTGTTTTTTCCAAAACACCTAATGCATAAGTTCCCCTGTTTCTAACCTTCCGTTTTCATTTTATTTAATTTAAATGAATTTTTGTTTATTTATTTCCTTAAGTTTTATTTACTGTTTTTTTTTATGCATATATTAGCCCTTGGGCCTAGCCCACCATGATTCAGCTTGCTATACATCTCCTGATTTCGGCTTACACCCCTCCCCTCTTTATTTTATTACTTTTTATTTTTTATTAACTATTATTATCTTGTTTTTATTTTAGTTCTTATAGCCTATTTTTTCTATTATTTTTATTTGACAATAGTTTCTTTGTTTAAAAAATGTTTTAAAAAATGTGTTATTAATTTTTATTTTTATTAGGGCCGATGATATGACAAAAAGCCACGATAAATCGTTTCTGATTAATCGTGACCAATATGAGGCCATTTATTTATTTTTATTCTATTTAATTTATTCTATTTAATTTATTCTATTTCACTTTATTTGTTTTTTTATTATTTATTTCTCGCACTTTTACACCATATTAACTTTAATTTTCAAGATAATAAATCCTTGGTCCAACGCCAAGTTGAGTTCACATACACTTCACTCACACACGTAAGTCGGTCGTTTTACGATCGCCATCTGCACATTCCTTACACTTCACAGCTTTCTAACTTAAGCAAATTGACGCACCGCGTTTGTTTTCCACCTCCGCATTCTCGATCCATATATCGAGTCACAGCCCGGTTACTAAGCCTTTTTTTGTCTTGTATTTCTATTTACTTTATCCAATTTATTTTTGCAAGTTGCAACCTATGCCTTAGACTTAGGAGCTTGCACCCTCATTCATTTACTTTCGCTTATGCTTTTAAATCCAAAAGGGAAAGAACTCCTGCAGTTGACTCAATGTCATAGGAAGTTTAGCCATCCCTAGTTACCTTTTTGACCTTAGCCATTAGGACTTTTTATTTTACAACTTTTTGTGACTTTGCTAAAGTCACGTGAGTGTTTGCCATAACACTTACCTTCCCCCGCGAACCTTGAGCGTAACCAAGTGTTCATTAATCCTTAGGAGAACTACGAGTGCTCTGATTCTATACCCGATACGTAGGCATCGATGCGATGTTGTGCGAGCACCATTAGAAATAAAAACCTTAGGTTTCCTTAATTTTAACAAGCAATAAATAACAAAAATACAAATATTAATAAGAGGTTCCCGTAGGATACTGCGGATGCTTAGGATGCTAACACCTTCCCTAAGTATAATCAACCCCCGAACCTAGTTTCTCCTCATTTAGGGTTTTTTACGATCTTTTTCCCTTTTCCCTTTGGATTAAATTAAAGTCGGTGGTGAACATAAAAGTTTTGCGATTCAAGCTTAATCAATAGCTTGGTATCCGATTCTCACCGCGACATTGGACATTTTCACCTCAGCTGAGCCATGTGATGGTCTCTGGCATGCTGTTTTTCCCGTCGGAGTTTCATTCTCCTTATCCTCAGCATTTATTCTTTTTCTTGTGTCGTTTTGTTCCTCACGGTTTTTCTCTGCATTTCACATGCTTTCATAACATTTCATATACATTTCATATGCTTTCATATCATTTCCATATTATTTCCATATCATTTCATATCGTGCGTTTCATTTCACTCCATTCCATTCCATATTTTGGCATCTTAGGACCAAAAATTTGGGTTTTTGATATTTAAGTATCTTCTATCTTGTCGAAACGAAGATTTCAATCTTCATTATCTCTGGATTGAAGAAACTTAAATAGGGGCATCTGTCATACCCTAATTTTTGACCCTAAGATTTTTCGCATTTTTTCATTTGCATCTTGCATACAAACAAGATCACACACTGATTCTTTATCTCTTTTCAGTTGCAGATCTTTGCCACACAGGGGATCACTGTTGTACTTGCTTTTATGTGTTTATACTTACTAACTTCTAACCAAAATACCAAAAATATGTCAGTTTTCTTTTTCTTTTTCTCTGTGTTGCAGGTTTTCAAAGACAGACAGTGTTTCAAGTTCAGTGTGGTTGTTCAGTTATGATTCGATTCCGATGGACGTTTGACCTAATCTTGGTCAAACTATCAAAAGATTGATTCAACTGCAAGTTATGCCAGTGGTCTATTTCTCAGACAGTGCATGTTCAAAGTTCAAGATGTGTGGTGTGCGAAATTCTTAATATTCTCAAGTTGTGGGTCTTAAGAAGTTTCAGGCCAGATTGTTTTGGTTCAGTGCATCAGTGGTTCATCTGTGGACTTATTTTCCTCGGCATGGTTTCGAATAATCAAGGCAATTTTTAGACGTTGGTTGTGGCTTAATTCGCGAATATCAGTGGTTCAAGATTGACTGTGTTCATTTTATCAGTGGCTTGTGGAAAAATCATGATTTTTCGTTCTGGGCTAAAACCAAGATGTCATATTCATTACTTTTATTTATATCCATTTCCAATAACCATTATATACATACCCCATTCTTTTCGATTTCTATCAATTTTCTTTCCGATTATCCATTTCAATCCATTTTAATATTCGATCCATAAACCATTTATTTTATTTTTTTGTTTTTTGTTTGATTATCCAAATCACCATCTTTCTAAACCATTTCCAATTATCAATTTTTTTTTATCCTTTTCATTGACCAAATTTCCTTTTTTTCGATTATTCGATTATCTCATTTTTCATTATTTTTATATCCATCCATTATTCATTACCATACCAAATATATTATAGTCCATTTCATACATAAAAACAAATTACAAACTCATAAGGCCCATTATCATTCATTATCAAAATTATTACAAAAATATTACAATCATTTTTTAGCCCATAGGCATTCTTTTCCATTTGACCCACCTCATTGTTTTCTTTATCAAAAATAATTAAATAAAAAGATATAAAATTCCATCAGTTTCCATCACATTTGACTTTGAAGCCAAAATTAAACACGTCACATACAAGCCATTATGTATCACACATGACTTCTTTCTTTTTTCAGTCACATAGTACACTACTTTCCCAGCCACATTTCATTACATGTTCAGCCAAATTCCAATGCCATTCCAAGCCGAACATCACGCCAAAACACATCGCACACAAGAAGCATAAAACGTGAGGCAAAACACATCAGCTTCACCGAGCCAAATGAGTGACTTTACAACGCATTCAATCAAAGTACAAAACGCACGGCATCAGCAACACGCAGGAGCCACACCATTAGTTTCTCACATTCACGCAGCACCAAGCTCCGAAGCTTTCTTCAGCTCACATCAACAAACACGCACGTGATGAACCTTCAGCCTACACCAGCCGCAGAATGCTTTCTATCACACCCTGTTCAAATATGAAACGCATGAACAAATGAACAAAACGCAAAAGAAAATACAGCTTCAACACACGAATAAGAGCACCGAAACGCACTTGCTCACAATACAAAACTAAAGCAGAAGCATTGTTTATAACTATTCAAAACGCAGAAAGAAGCAAGTTAAAACGCAGAAAAATTATGGACACATGAAAGCCATGAACACACCCTTTGCATTGAGCTTCAAAACGCTGCACTTTATGAACAAAGCAGCATCATTCAATTCTTCCTCCCTCTATAAATTGAGCCATCCCCACCTTCAATTCCCAAGCTTAAAAAGCCACCAAAAATTCAGCAAAAAAATTTCATCAAGCTTTAATTCCAATCCGTTCATCTATCTTCATCAATCCTTCAAATCAATCTTCAACCTCTCATCAACCATAATCGTAGCTCCATAACTCCAGAAATAGAAACCTACGATTGACTTTACAACAACAACTTACCTGCAAAATTTCAGAACACAACAATCACAAACTTCTTCAACGACAAACAGAAACCATGGACAAGACATAAATGAGAAGAAGAGAAAAAGTTAATTTCAGATCCGAAAATCGCAAAAGAGCTTGACGAGATGATAATGAAGTCGTGCGGAATCGGAAATCGAGCGAGATAGAGAACGAAATAGGTCCGTCTCTGAAGCGATTTTCATCTGTTACCGGGAAATTTTGTTGTGAAGGTGAGGAGATGTGGCTACCCTGTGTTTTACGATGAAGAAGAAGCTAAAGTACTCCTGTTTTTTTTCCTTTCCCTTTATCTGCATTTTTTGTTTTTCTAATAAAATGATTGAGGTTTGGGCTTACGTACCTTCTTGGATCCAATTGTTATACACAGACCTTTAATTTGCGCCTCACTCTCCCTCATTTATTTCTCTTTTTTATCTTTTCTTTTTTTAAATATTGTTGCATTTGTATTTCTATTTTTTTTATGTAATAATTTTCTTAACATTTTTCTTTAAAATCAATTTTAACTTTTTCTATAAATAAATTTCTTTATAAAAATATCTAAAAAAATATCTTAATGCATTTTGTTAATTTCTTTATAGCATTTCTTTTTTTGATTTTTATTGTTTTTTTTTAGTGGATCACAAATTTTAGATCCACTTTATCTTCATCTTATTTTAGTTTTTGTCGATGAGATCTCCGATTCGTAGATTATTGATTTTCGAAGATGCTTAATCTTCATGATTTCAAATCTATGGATGAATGATTATTTGGATCATTCTCCATACTTTGGAATCGTGATAGGTTGCTTTCGATAATTCAATGTGAAATCTCGATTAAGATTAGACCATTACCACTTTTTCTTTTTGTGCGACATGTTTTCGGAGGATGATCCATTATATCATTTCTCTAACATGTATTAGCACAAATATTTTCCACCTTAATTGGTGGTGGCCGGCCTCATTTGTAGGGTAATTACTTCGTAAATTACTCGGCGATTGCTTAACATAGACCTAGACTTGTCCCGAATTCAGAATAAGATCCAATTGGATCCGGTTGTCTATCGATTTTGGTTATCTCTTTTTGGTTGTGTTTGATTAAGTTCATCATACCATTTCTATGTGTAACACCCCAAATTTTCCCACTTCTTTTTAAGCATCATATCACATCATATTCATCATGAACATATCATATTCTTGGCATCTTAGCATGGAAAGATGAGGCCTAACATTCTCATGGCCTAGCATTAGGCATATGATCATCTGTGGAGGGTTTTGAAGCATCACAAGCTATGACAAGGGGCCCAATGGATTTGTTCAAGTCCTATGAGGGGTCTATGTTGCATTCACAAGTTCATGATCACTCACAAAAGCTCAGAAGGTTGGAAGATCATCAGGGAATCCAGGCTAGGGCAATGCTCCTACACAGTGATCCCAAATTAGGGTTTGAGTTTCAAGCAGGAAAACCTTAAGAATTTGGCCATTTCATTTGGGCAAAGTCTTTCACATGTTAATAAGATCCTATGGATGAAATTTGGTGAGAAAATTCCTTGTGGAAGTCAAGTATTTCTTCAGTTGCTTGTAAATGAAGAAACTGGTCAACTGTGCCTTAGAAAAGTCAACTGTGAGATTTCAAGGGGTCCAACCCCATTTTTATAGACAAGGGATGTTCTTATAATGTTAAAAGAGGTTTGGCAAGATAAAAGATCAATAATCATGAGGTTTTGAGGTGTTTTGCAAAATTGGTGTAAGGTTGGTCATGGAAAATGCCATTTTTAGCATGTTTTTGCCCTAATTTTCAAGTGAGCATAACTTGGTGAAAAATTCTTCAAATGGACCAAAGTCAAACATGAAAGTTGGAGATTAAAGCCTCCCATTTTCAAAAAGTACAAGTACTTTTTCATAGCCTCTATGGTTAAGGAGTTAAGGCCCTCGAATATTAGTGAAAAAGTAGGGCAAAGCTTGATTTTTCATTTGTACACAAAAGCAAAAAGGCTTGAAACTTATTTTTGGGTGTTGGTACATACCAAATAAGGTTACAATGTTACAATGAAATACAAATATCTCATTTTTCTCCAAGAATGACACCAAATTCGTGCATGATGTGAATTTTATTCCATAAGTGTAATATTTGCATGATCATGAAAAAGGTCTGATACTTGCATCCAAAGGCCAGGATCTTCTTGGATTGAAATCAAGGGTGAGATGTGGAATGAACATGGGCAAGAAAGAAGGAATTGCATGATTGTTTCATGATATCACAACAAATTTGCAAATTGTGCAAATTCTCTCACACACTCTCTTCCCACGTGCAAAGGCCCTCATGCTTTCAGCATTGTTTCATGAGCTCACATATAAGAGAATTAGGGTTTTAGAAAGGTTCAGATCCCTCTCATTTCATCACACTCAAGTTTTGGCTCAGTTTGCAATTTCCTTCGAATCATTCTCTACACTTGCTCTCTTCACAAACCAACCACATATTCTTCATCCTTGAGAGCTCAGGATCACAAATCCATCCATTGTTCAAGCTAATTCTCAAGATTCAACACCTTGCCATTTCAGAGCAGCAAGCTTCAAACTCCTATATCCAGCAACTTTCAAGGCTCTAGTTGCATTTATTTTGCAACTATAGTGTATTTGGAGTTGATTGGCATCTATTTCTTGGCTTCTAACAAGCTATTTCCAGATCTGCAAGTCTCAGGTAAGCTCCAAATTATCAGATCTAAAAGTGAAAATAGAAGTGTGCATTACGATCTACTGGTTATGCTGATGATTCTGCTTGTTTTAGATTAGAAAATGATGCATTATTGAGCTTTATATATTGATCTGAATTTTCATGGTGCAACCTGTTTGCTTTCGATCCAGTCTATTCATTGTTCTATTGAGATTTTCATGGCCATATTTGAATTCAGGATAGCTTGATTACTTAATCTGGAGCTTTTGGTGTGTTATTACTGAGATTTGTTCATTGTATGCATTTTCCGGTGCCGGAGCCCTAGCTCCGGTCACCGGATTCTGGACGTGTGCTTGCTAGGGTTTCAAGGAAGAAGAAGGTCTTTGAGCCATCAGATCTCTCATCTCAACGCTTGTGGTTGTGCCACCTCAATTAATGAGGATGCTCCCCCTCACGTGTTTTGTTTCTTCTATTTTCATTATGATGATTCAATATGTCACGCACCCCATGATACTTATTGTGTACACTCTCTCCAGGCCAATTGTTTTGCTGACTAGGATTAATGAGTTGACTATTAGGATGCGTCCATTTGATCCCTTGGCCTGTGTTTTTTCATATTTTTCTGAATATCCACCCTTCTATTGTGTGCTGCACTGAGAATTGGGTGGGCCTGGGTTGCTAATCCCACCCCCCATGCGCATAGGCCCATTGAATTGAACTGAGAATTCCTTCTATTCACACCTCATGCCATTTCTCCTTTTATTTCTTTTTTCTTTTATTTCATTTTATATCATTTTGGTTTTTAATTTTTAAAAATAGTTCGAAGTTTCCAAAAATTATGAAAAAATTCAGGAATGTCACTTTGAGTTTTCTTCAATTTTTAATATTTTTATTTTCCATTTATTTTATTTTTACACGTGTAAATTAATTCTCCCATTTAATTAATTCATTTTATTCCATTTTTAAGCATGATGTCTTGTCCATTTTCCATATTGATCCTCATTTTGAATTTTTGGTTGGTTCTTTTTGCTCTGGACTCTTAATAGAGTGTACTTCATGTGTGACTTTTGTTCTGATTTTTAGGATCTTGTTCATTTGGTTTTGTTCCTTGGCTTGTGAATGAAGTTTCTTAACCCTAGTTGATGTTTAACCCCTCATTTGACTTACTTAGCTTCTGAATTTCTTCCTATCCTTTTGGCATGTTGTTATATCATGATTAAAGATCTCTTGTCCAAAGTTGTGGAAGTTTTGGGTGCATATTTGATTTAATTTGAATTTTGGTTCTTAACTTGTCCCATTTTGCTTCTTTTTGATCATAAGTCCTCTCCTTAGCTTAGAAGGGCACTTGTGCCAACTTCTTCATCTTGTTTAGCGTCTCTTTAGGGTATTGAAACCTTTCTGATCTTGGTTTGGGGTTTATGTTTTTGGAAATCTTGTGATTTGCTTACCTTTGAAGTTCTTCCTTTCTTTTGTATATCCATCTCACCTTATTTGCCTTTCTCTTCTCATAATGTGATTATTTAGCTTTGTGATTCTCTTCTCTTCATCTCTCTTGCTTCTTAAGCACTTCTTTAACTTGATTAGGGTTCTGGTCTTGTGCCTTGAGGTGGTGTTTTGTTTATTTTGATTTGCATCTTGTCATGTTTACTTTGCTTTGCTATGTGATTCATGTTGCCTCATTTTGACTTGTGTGCTTCTTCTCTCATTCTTATGACTTGTGTTAGCATTAAGCATTTGGGTGTATGACTTCACTTCTGTTTGTAAGATGTTGGTATGACATTATGTTCATGTTATTTTACTTTTATACTTGTGTTGCTAACCTTTTCAGGGGCTTTGGTAAGTGAGAGGTGTGGATGTGATTCCCACATCTCCAAATCTCATCTCTTCTCTCATTATTCTTACTTGTTCTAACCTTGTGATTGTTAGGCTTAGGCCTTACTTCCCCCTCTTCTATTCTTCTTCTCTTCTTTCTTTCTTTCTTCTTTAGGATAGTAAACCACACTAACCTAGGATTTCCCATGCATGACAACACTTAGGATTCATTAGTCCCCCGTTAGACTTTTGCCTTTGTGATCCTTTTGGTTTCTTTTATCTTCTCATCTCAAAACCCTAAAAAAGCACCTAATAAAGTTTGAATTGATACCTTGAGCAATAGCCTTATTCCATGAGACACTTGTAGTCTTCCCATCTTGGGATAGTACAAGCTTGTCTTGTGATGCACAAGTCTGATCAGGATATCATCTTCACAAAGAAAATCTTAAAACACACTTCTTCATTGTAAATACAAAAACACTTAATAAGTTAATGAGTTAGTGAGCTTAGACCCTAATCTCTGGGTTCAAGTTTTGGGGATCTTATCCTTACTTGAGTGTGCTTGTTCTATTATTCCATCTTGGAATGTAGTGACAAGTGCATATTCCATGGAAAAGAGCTTGAGTTCACTTCCTTGTGACACACTCATAAAAAGCTTCATAAAAAAACACAAACAAACAATAAGTGTCTCTCCTTCGGGACTTATTTTCTCATCACCTTCACTCTCATCGTACGAACTTGCTCCTACTTGTCATTTTTCAAGATGGTAACGCACTCGTCGTCCGAGCCTGCAACACCTGAGCATTGACATAGGCAGTTCAAGCCTTAATTCACAAGCAATTTCTTTTCTACCCCTAGTTAGGGGAACTACGGCGTCTCTGATCCTCATTTTCCCAATGAGGTACGTAGGCAGCGGGGTAGGGCCCGTTCGAGCACAATCTTTATTTTCCCTACATTTTTCCTTTTCATTTCTTTTCCAGCTCCCTTTTTGTTTCTTTTATCCAGTTCATTTCCTTTTCTTTGCATCAGCTTTCATTCCTTCACCCTTTGAAACATATTTCTTTGCAAGCGTGGATCCTGTCGGGTACGGCGGACGATCTGGGTGCTAATACCTTCCCAGATCGTAACCGACTCCCGAACTCAGTCTCTTTGGTTCGCAGGACCCGTGTCCTTCCTTTTCTTTCTTTCTGGTTTGTGCATCATTACCATTCTCGTTCCTTCGGGATAAAAATGCCTGGCTGGCGACTCTATTCTTTTCCGCACCACTTTCGCGTTTGTACCAGGATGGAAATCCGGGGAGCGACACTATGTAAATATTATTATACTATTAATATACTAACATTTTAATTCATTCTCGCACCTTATCCTCTTTATTTAAATCTCTCGCTCCTTATCTCTTTTATTATGATTTCATTATACTATATCAATCATCATATTGTTTATGTTTATATTGTTATGCTTGTGATTTTTCTCTTGTCCATTTGGACACAAAAGCACTAATAAAGGATTAAACATCTAGAAAGACGTGTGACTTTAACTTTGGACTATGGCCACTATCCTTAGCATTGGACTTGGAATTTGGACTTAGATTATAGGATCATTCCTTTGCTTGAGCTATTATGGATTGGAGACTTTATCCGATTTGGTTCACTTGTTTATGAAGATGGAAGTCCTATTGTTTCGAAAAATGTTCGCCACACGGTTTGATCGTTCTTCCTTTAAGTTTTACATTCAAGTCTTAGGATAGTCACTTCATCTCCTCCCACTTCTTAAATTTTCAAATCTCCTTCCTATTTTCAAAACCTTCTTTGTTTTCAAACTTCAAACATTTTCATAATCAAACCTTGACTTAGGTCAAACGGTTTTACCTTTTCATTTCATTTCTTAATAAATGCTAAACCACATAAGCATATCAAAACTTTCTTCTAAAAAACTTTAAAAAATTTCAAAACTCATTCAATTGTTTTTGTGCCCTCGTGCACTTTTCTTTCATGTGTTTAGATATGATTCATTCTTTCTAGCGGAATTATTCGCTAAAGAATGACGACTTATCTTTACATTTTAAAATCAATTCAACTCATTGTTTCTTTTCACATTTTGTACCACGAACTACGAGGTTTTGATCTCGTATTGCACTTTGTGGGTACGTAGGCATGAGACAATCGTCTCTTCAAACACAAAAATATTAAAAAACATTTCTCTTCTCATCTCTTCAATCTCTTTCAAACAAACCATTTTCAAACCAAAGAAGCAATAAATATTTCAAAGGGCTCTCGTGGAGTACCACGAACATTTTGGGTGCATAAAACCTTCCCAATTTGTAACCTATCCCTTTACCCATTCTCTGTTTGATTCTTTTAGCTTTTTGCTTTTAGATTCATTAGGTTTTATTCGCTCTTTTTCCCTTTTCCATTTGGAATAAAATAAAAGCGCGATGGCGACTCTGTTTACCTTGAGTTAAGTTAGATGATAACTTACACTCATGATTTTACCGCTACAGATAGGGGTGGTTGAATCTTCTTTAATATCCATGATTATGAAATCAGTACAAATATAGAATTGACCTATATGAACTGGAACATTCTCTAGTACACCAACGAGATATTTGATAGAGCGGTTAGTTAATTGTATAGACATATTAATCGGTCTTAATTCTCCCATTCCGGGCCTTTCGCATATGGATAAGGGCATTACAATGATACTGGCTCCTAAGTCGCATAGAGCTTTGTCTATGACAAATTTTCCAATCACACGGGGTATGGAGAAACTACCTGGGTCTTTTAGCTTAGGAGGCATTTTATTTTGAATTATTGTGCTACACTCGGGAGTAAGTTGTAAACACCCCAAATTTTCCCTCACTCATTTCACCATGGCTTGTGATCTTTTTCATTTGCATAAGTTCAATCATATCATCTCATGTTGCATTTTGCTTCACTGCATTGGTTCAAAGTCATCTGCACCTAGGGTTTGTGATCTGAGCAATCCATGAGCCATCTGAGCCACTCCAAAGCTCATCAATCATCTCAAGAGGGTCCATGTATGTTCAATCATCATATCATATCCTCCAAAGATCAAGAAAGCCAAAGAATCACAAGAACATGCAAGGCATGGAAGAAGAGCCAAGTTTAACTGCACAGATGACCTAAAATTAGGGTTTTGGTTTCAGAGGCCATAACTCCAAATTTTTTGGTCATTCTTGTTTCTATTGGTCTCAATATGATATAAGTATCATGCATACCAAGTTTGATGGAAAAATTCATTGTGGAAGTCATTTGATCACTGGGTAACTTCTTGAGCAAGTCAGAGCCAAAGTAGGGCATCTGAGGCCCCCAACATGGAACCAAAGTGGATTTTTCATCAAAATGAAGTTATATGGTCTTTATTTGATCATTGAAGTGATTTGAAGTTCACAAATTTGAAAAAAAAGTGGGCTAAACCAAAAGTTGCCAAATATGGAAATGACTTGTAATGTAAACTTTCCATTTTGGGAAAGTTTTTCAACCTCCTCTCTCTCAACCAAAAATGCTTCAAATGGAAAATTCTTGGTCATTAAAGTTGTATATTGGATCATTCCCTTTTCAAAAAGTACAAGAACAAGGTCTAATTCATTTTGGAACTCAAGTTATGGCTTTCCAAAGTTGGCAAAAATCACATAATTTCAAGTTTCATGCCTAAGAGGGATTTTTGCAAAACCTCATGCCAAGCTATTTTATGACTTCAAATGGACTTCTACACCTCATAACATCATAATGCAATGCCTAAAAGTCAGAATTGGCCCAAGAATTTCCAAGTTTCATGACTTGTGTATGAAGAAATCAAGAAAGGGCCAAACTTCATGAAATTTGCAAAACCCCCCACAAACTTCAATCCACTTGCTAATTGGCCTCAATCTGAATTCCATGGTTGCCCATGAATCAAGCTGCGTAGGACATGCCCTTGTCCTTGGCCTGAATTTGCCCATACCTCAAAGGACACCTAACCTTGACTTTTTGCAAAATGAACCATACCAATCAGCATAGGCCACCAACAACTCTCTGACCTATCAAGACTTGATACATGGACCAAAAACAAGCCATTACACACATTAAGCAAGCCAGAATCCTCACACAAGTCAACATTCACCAAAACTCCCCTCTTTGCATTTTCATTCGAAACTCATCACACAAGCTACAAACCTTCAAACAAACTTCATAGAACAACTCACCATCAACCCCTGATCATTTCCCACCCTTCATCTTGCCCTAAAAACAGCCATATCAAAAACACGATTTTGGCCCCCCCTTGAACTGAACTTCAGCAAACTTCAAAAAGAGTCCACAAAAGCTTCAGCCAAGCATCCCAGAAGCAAGAGGGAGTCAAAAGAAGGGGAAAAGCACCAAAGAGAGGACCAGACAGTGCCATTTTCGAAAGCTCCATTTCAGGTAACTCCAAGAACAAATTTTCCAGAAATGTAATTTCTTGTTATAGAAGTGTTATGTATGCTTTGCTGATCATCATGGTCTATTTAGTTTTGAAAATGAGTAAGAAACAAGCATGTATGAAGCTTCTGAAATTTTTGCGTGTTTTCCGTTTGCCTTTGATTCTTGATCTTGAGTGAAAATAAATGATTTTGATTACTGGATTCTTGTTTAGAGTTGTCTAATGATTGATTCTGGAGAGTTTAGTGAGGTTTCATGGCGTATTGAGAGAGATTGAGTGAGAGAGCAGCCGGAGAAGATGACCGGAACACTGTTCCGGTCACCTGAATGTCATTAGGGTTCAGATTAGGGTTTAATTGTGTAATTAGTGAGATTTGAATTTCAGCCGTCAAGATGCGCGCGGGGTCAATTCCCTCCAACTCAGCTTTGAATCTCCACCCTAGGATTAGCTGACTTTCCATTTTTATTTCATTTAATTAGTTTTATTTCACATTTTTCTTATTTATTTCATACGAATTTTAAAAAATAGTAAAACACATAAAAAAACTCTGAAAATTTTTGTCAAACATTTTATTAATTTTCAGAACCCAAAAATATTTTTATTTTTATTTTTTGCATTAAAAATAATTTTTAAATCATTTAAATGATTATTTTTAATTAGTTAATGAGAATTAATTAATTAAAAATACATTTAAGTATTTAAAAATCCCAAAAAAATTCAGAGAGCCTTTTCAAACATTTACAAACATTTACAAACTCACAATACAAATTTCTTTTTGGTTTTGATCACACTTTGACAATTTTCATTTGAATTAGGGCTCTTTAATTTGAATATTTTTAACCCTAACTTCAAAAATGCATAACTTTTGATTCAAGTTGAGTTTGTGAATGGTTCTTTTGGCATTATCTTATACATACTTTCAAGCATCTAAAAACATTTTTGTTTCAATTTTATAATGCATTTTCAATTTGTTTGGTGTTTTACCTTTAGGATCACCCTTAAAACCCTAGAAATTTAGGAAATTCATAAGTCCCTTAGGGTTTAGCTTCTGACCTTCCCCTTTGGGCAGTGAACTTGTATAGGTTTAGGGTCCCTTTGAGTCCATTTTTCAATTTTTTATCTTACCATTTGCTTCTGATTTTGAATTTTTGCATCTCATATGATCATATAACACTAATTTGCATCTTCATTTGCATCCATCTTACATAAGCTTGCATACATGAACTTGCCATGACATTTTGTATATCCACATGACATATAAGACATCTTAAGACATATTAGAATCATGTTTGATCATTGCATCATCCATTTTCCATGTTGTGCCTTCATTTCATTTCATATGCATTCATGAACTTTCATGCTTCTTACATGTCTCATTTGCATTCCTATCCTTTGTATGATCATCCTCATCTCATGACATACATTTATGTCATATCTTTGCATCATTAGCATCATGAACATGCTTCTGGTTTTGACTTTCATCTTTGCATTCATTTCATTTTCATTTCATTTCATTTCTTTTTGCTAACTTTTCAGGTGGTAAGTGTTTGAGAAGTGAATTTGCCTTCACTTCTCATAATCTCTCCTCATATCTCTTATGCATCATTGCTGCTTTTACTTGTGAATTAGAGTGAGCTTGATCATTCATGATCCTTCCTCTCTTTCTTTCTTTAAGCAACTTATCTTCTTAAGTGAAGTAAGTTGTCTTACTTCTTTCTGATTCTCCTTCCTTCATCCTGCTTCTTCCTTGGTGGCTTTTCTCTTGAAGATTTTCTTGCAAACCACATAAACCCTAGGAACACCCAAGCATGATCATAATTAGGGTTTGATTAGTCCCCCATTATTTTTACCTTTGTGTCATCTTTGAGTCTTCTCTTCTCATCTCTTAATCAAGGACTAAACCTTAAAGGTTGTAAGGCTTTGTGATTAGGGTTATGCCTGTATCCTTCTACTAGGATGAGGAGTATAACTTTAATCCTAAGTGTTAAACCCTTAATGTTTTTAAATCCTTTAATCAATCCATTTAATAATCACTAAGACATCAAGCTTATAACTTGGACCTTGCATTAGGGTTCTAATTCTTCCTTAATTGGTTAAGAAGGACTAACCCTAGTGTTAATGGACAAGTCCCCCTCAAGTTGTCTTACAAACCATAAAATCCACTTCTTAATCTTACCATTAACCAAAATCCACTTTAATAAAGGCTTTGTTTTGTCATGAGGTTAATCCCTAATCATGGATTAAGTTGAGGAGCCTTCCCCAGCTTAAATGTTTTCATCTATTATCCTTCTATTAGTATGGTGTAATGAGTCCATTAAATCCTTGATTATGGCTTAAACTCATTACTTAACACTAAACAAAAACACCAAAAACATCTAAATAATGACAAGTAGGTTAATGATCTTAATCCTACATCATAGTGATTAAGTGTGAGGTGCCTACTTCATACTTAAGGTATTCTCATTACCCCTAATCAGAGGGAAGATGTGATGAGTTTACTAACCCCTGGTTTGGGCTTAAGCTCATTTTCTTATGACAAACTCCAAAAAAGCAATAAAAGATTGAAAACACAAAAACAAACAATAATCGTCTCCTTCGGGATTCTTTTCTCACCTCATTCACACACAAACGAGAACTTTCTTCTTCCATCTAATGCAAAACAATTCGCACTCGAGCCAGACGAGTCATACACTTGAGCATAGACAAGCAAGAAGTTCATCAGTCAATTTAACTTTCAGTCTCTTTGAGTCGAACTACGGTGTTCTGACTTTCTCATTGCACGAGAGGATACGTAGGCATAACTGTAAACACCCCAAATTTTCCCTCACCCATTCACACCATGGCTTGTGATCATTTCATAAGCATAAACACAATCATACCACCTCATATTACATTTTTGATTCACTGCATAGATTCAAAGTCATCTGCATCTAGGGTTTGTGATCTGAGCAATCCAAGAGCCACTTGAGCCATTCCAAAGGTCATCAATCACTTCAAAGGGGTCCATGTGTGTTCAAGTATCATATTATATCTTCTCAAAGTCAAGAATGCCAAAGAATCACAAGAACTGGAGGTGGTGTGGAAGCAGAGCCAGGCTTGATTGCACAAATGACCTAAAATTAGGGTTTTGGTTTCAGAGGCCATAACTCCAAAATTTTTGGTCATTCTTGTTTCTATTGGTCTCTATATGGTGTAGGGAGTATGCATATCAATTTTCATGAAGAAATTCCATGGGGAAGTCATCTGATCAAGGGTTGACTTTCTGAACAAGTCAGTGCAAAATCAGGGCATCTGAGGCCCCCAGTGACCCAACCAAAGGGCATTCTTCATCATTTTGATTGTATATGATCTTTATTTGATCATGTAAGAAGTTGGAAGTTCACAAAATTGAGAAATTTCAAGTCTTTGGCAAAGTTGACTTTTTGGGCAAGTTTGACTTTTAATGAATTTGTCATTTTAGGCAACTTTTCAACCCTTACTTTTTGATTCAAAAAGGCTTCAAATGGAAAAACTTTGGTCATGAAAGTTGTAGAATAGATCTTTCCCTTTTCAAAAAGTACAAGAACATGACCTAATTCATTTTGGATCAAAAGTTATGGCTCATCAAAGTTGGCAAAAATCACTAAAATTCAAGTTATGCACCAAATGGGAAACTTGCAAAATCTTGTATCAAGGCAATTTGTGACTTCTAATTGATGTCAAACCATTACACAAACACCACACAAGTCTTAAAAATCAGAATGGGCCAAGAGATCACATGTTTATGGCCTATGGAGCAAGACTTTTTCATAGAAAACCAAAGACTAACCAAGTTGCAAAAACTCATGATGGCATTGCATCCACTTGCTAGCTACTTTGCTGATCAGCCCTAGTCTTTTCCCTCACCATGCTGCGCAGCCCACACCCCTTGTACTTGGCTAGAACATGACCCATGCTTTCTCTTACACAAAGTTGACAATTTGCAAAAGCTACCATACCTATCACAAAAGGGCATGTCACATCTTCTGACCAATAGCAATTGTTTATACAAACAAATTGCAAGCCAAAGCACATAACAAGCAAGCCTGAAACAAGCCATAGAAGACATTCTCATTTTCACTCTCAAAAGCAAAAGCTTTCGAAACTCAGCATACAAGCCACAAACACTTAAACAAACTTCATAGATCAACTCAACTCATCATCCTGATCACAAAGCACCCCTCATCCCTGCCTTAAACTGCCTGAATCATAAACACGATTCCCACCTGAGCCTGAACAGAACTTGTTCAAACTTCCAAACCAGCCAACATAAATCTTTTCTAAGCATCAAGGGTTCATCAGGAGCACAAAAGGAGTTGGTTGCACAAAGAGAAGAGGCCAGAAAGTTGCAGATTGAAAAACTTCAAACTCAGGTAGCTTCATGAACATTTTTTCCAGAAATGGATTTTTAAGTTCTTAAGTTGTTCTTCATGATTCACTGATCACTCTGATGTCTTTGGTTTTGAAAATGGTGAAGAAATGAGAGTTTAATCGTGTTCTGAAACTTTCTAACCTAAAAATGTTTCGTTTCGATTCATGTGATTGATGAAATATAAATGATGTTTGTGTTAGGGTTTTGATTCAGTGAGGTGTGGGAAGGATTTCTGTTCTTTTAGATTTCATTTTAGTTACGTTTTGAAGATTTTAGGAATTTTCAGGTGGGGTTCCCACCGGAGAAGACGACCGGAGGTCTTCTCCGGCCACCTGAAAATAATTAGGGTTTAATCCCTGTCATTAATGAAGTTTGAATCTTGGGCGTTGGATGAGTTGACTTGGTCCACTCCGGCGCGTGTTCAAGGGCCAGGATGCGTTTTCAGAAACCCTAATCACAATTAAGTTAATTAATTAATTCATAAATCAGAAATTAGGAAGTTTGGATATGGACCATTCGATTGCGCGCGCAGTCAAGCCTTCCCTGCCCAGATTGCATCTCATCCTTCCATTCTGCATACTTTTCAATAATTCAATTTTTAATTCATATTTTCTTATTTGTTTTACACATTTTATTTAAAATAGTAAAAACCATTTAAAAATTATGAAATTTTTTGCCAAAGATTTCACTAATTTTTAAAACACAAAAATATTTTTATTTTTATTTTTAGCATTCAAAAAATATTTTTAAATATTTAAAAGTTTATTTTTAATTAATTAATGAGAATTAATTAATTAAAAATACTTTTAGGTATTTAAAAATCACCAAAAAATTCATGAAACATTTTAAAACATTTAGAAACATTGTCCAACCCTCAAACCAAATTTCTTTTTTGATCTTGATTCATTTTGAGAATTTTTCATGGAATTAAAATCATTTTAATGCATTATTTTGATCCAAACTTCCAAAAATCATTTCTGCCTAACCATTGAGAGTTGGACCTTGATTCTTTTTGCATTGCATTGTGTTTGGCATGTATTATTTGAGATTAAATGGTCATGATTTGATCTTTCATTTTCCATTTGTTTGGCATTTTTTCTTGTTAAGGAACCCTAAAACCCTAGAAAACTTAGGAAAATCATAACTTGAATTAGGTTAAGAGTTGGAACTTATCCTTTGGGCAATGAGTTAGTATAGGATTAGGGATCCTTTGAGTGCATTTTCAATTTTTTTTATCTTGATGTTTGCTTCTGATTTTGGTTTTTGTTTGATGCATTGATCATAAACCCTAATTTGGGTTTCCATATGCATCCATCTTGCATTTGCATTCATACCTTGACTTGCCATAGAATTTTGTGCATTCATTTGATCCATTCAACATCTTAAGACATATTGCAAGCATGTTTGATCATTGCATCTTGCATTTGCCATGTTGTATGCCATATGCATTTCACAACTTTTCATGTATGATCATGGTTCTAAACTTGCTCCATTTGCATTCATTTGTTCATATGATCATCCCCATGTCTTGTTACATGTTTGTAGCATCTCATAGCATCTTTAACATCATGTATGTGCTTCTGGTTTGGATTGACATCATGCCATTTCATTTCATTTGGCATTGCATTGCATTTCTCTCACTAACTTTTCAGGTGTAAGTAACTTTGAGAAGTGAATTTGCCTTCACTTCTCATAACTTCTCTTCATCTCTCTTGCATCCTAGCTGAATTTTTGTATGTGTTTGAGATTGATCTTGCTCATTCTTCTTCTTCTTACTTTCTTTCTTCAAGTGACTTGACTTCTTGAAGGAAGCAAGTTACTTTGCTTCTCCTGATCCTTTCATCTGCTTCCTGGTGGTTCCATTGAAGATCTTTCCTGTTGAACCTCACAAACCTTAGGAACAACCAAGCATGACAATGATTAGGGTTTTGACTAGTCTCCCCTCTTAGCTTTACCTTTGTGTCTCTTTTGAGTCTTCTCTTCTCATCTCATAATCAGGGACTAAACCCTAAAGGCTTTAAGGCTTTGTGATTAAGCTTATGCCTGCATCCTTCTATTAGGATGGAGTGTATAACTTTAATCCTAAGTGTTAAACCCTTAATGTGTTTAAATCTTTTAATCAATTCACTTAATAACTATCAAGACATCACACTTGTAACTTGGGCCTTGCATTAGGGTTCTAATTCTTCCTTAATTGGTTAAGAAGGACTAACCCTAGTGTTAATGGACAAGTCCCCCTCAAGTTGTCTTACAAACCCTAAAAATCACTTCATCATCTTACCATTAAATAAATTCCACTTAACCAAAGGCTTTGTTTTGTCATGAGTTTAATCCCTAATCATGGATTAAGTTGAGGAGCTTTCCTCAGCTTAAACATTCTCATCTATTATCCTTCTATTAGGATGGTGTAATGAGTCTGTTTAATCCTTGATTAAGGCTTAATCTCATTACTTAACACTAAAAAAAACCACAAAAACAAACAATAATCGCCTCCTCCGGGATTCTTTTCTCATCTCATTCACTCATAAACGAGAACTCGCTTCTTCCGTCTAATGCAAGACAGTTTGCACTTGAGCCAGACAGGTCATACACTTGAGCATAGACAAGTAAGCAGTTCATCAGTCAATTTTTCTGTCAGTCTCTTTGGGTCGAACTACGGTGTTCTGACTTCCTCATTGCACGAGAGGATACGTAGGCATAACTTAACAGTTATCGAACAAAAGTCTCTGTACATTCCCCCTCCTTCTAGCCTTATTCTTTAGCCTCATTATCATGAGCATTTCATCTTTGTTCTTACACTGACACTATACATATTACACTTCATTTCTCTCACACTGACACCTGTACATCCTTTTCCAGCTCTTTTATGCACAAATTGCACTGACACTACCCCTTTAAAACACAAATCTTTTAAGCGTGGATCCCGTCGAGTACGGCGGACAATCTGGGTGCTAATACCTTCCCAGGTTGTAACCAACCCCCTTTCTCAGTCTCTCTGGTCCGTAACCGTCTTATCCATCTTTTCTAGGTCTATGCAGCATTGCCTTTCCTCCGGGATAAAAATGCCTAGCTGGCGACTCTTTTCATTTCCTGTGAGTTCACTGCCGTGTGTTCTCATTGTTCTTTTCGCCGACCGTTCGCGTCTGTACCATATTTGGGTCAGTCCCATCTTTTGGGAGCGACAGCTTGGCGACTCTGCTGGGGACCCTTATTCTGCAACCAGGGCTTCTGGTTCTTTTCGTGGGTTCCTCCTAGCGCTTGATTGATTCGTGTTTACTGGGGTGTTATGTGCTATATGTGCTTGTATATTTGTTTTTGTTTATTTGCTTTATGTACAGTTGTTTTACTGCTTTCTTTATAGCTTTACATATATCATACTGTCATACTGTGGTGGCTGG
The DNA here is from genome assembly GCA_963966055.1 of Lathyrus aphaca. Lineage (NCBI taxonomy): Eukaryota > Viridiplantae > Streptophyta > Magnoliopsida > Fabales > Fabaceae > Lathyrus > Lathyrus aphaca. Next base: position 344,158,864 of record OZ014521.1, read on the forward strand.
ATCTGTTTTTTTGCTTTGGTGGGTGGGGTTTTATTGAGAGTTAAGGTCCTATACCTGGGACCTGAGTGACACCTAGGCTAGAGTGGTTCATATTCTTTCCCATTCCATCTCGGTCTGGTGCGGGAATATGAAACACGGTTCAGATATGGGTTTCTTCTTGAGAACTTTGTGTTGCAGATTTCCTGCAGTACTAGGGCTATCTGGGAAGCCTGCTAAGTCTGGATGACCTTCTTATGACCTTCAGAAACTGAGGTGAATTAGAGGAGGAACTTTTATGGTTATTGTAAACACTGTACCTCCGGGTTAGAAGTGTTTACACTTCTCATAACTGATCCAAGTCTGAGGATCCTTGTTTTAGAACACCACATGTGAGGGGGTTGGGCTGTTTACAGGTTTGCAGGTACCCTTGACCTCAACATACCCTGTTACTTTGATTTGATTAAGAATACTCCATCTTGGAACAGTTCTTGTGATTTTAACCCTGGACATGTGACTCTTTATTTGAGTCCCCCACCTTGGTTTAGGACTTATGAACCTCCATCTGGATTTCTTGAACATATATGGACTCATATCAGAGCAGTTAATCAGATCCAGCTCAGTCACAAACCCTTGCATATCATTTGCATACATCCACATTGCATCATTTTAACATGTGTTTATTTGTTTTTCAGGGTATCCATCCTATCCTTTTGGCTTGGTTTTGATCCCTTCTTCAGCATAGACCTATCTTCATCAGTATCTTGCTTCAGCTGTCAGCTACCCTGCTTCAGTCACCTGCATCACCAGTCTCAGCCTGTCAGTGGCCCATCTTCAGTGGTATTCTCAGCATTTGACTCAGCTCTTCTTCAGCAATATGGCACCTAAGAAAAGCAACATCTCCTATCATTTCTTTGAGCCTGAGTTGGCTAGCATCAAGAAGATTCAGACCCTGATTACTCCAGACCATATACCACTTTTCAGAGAACACTATGGAGGGATTCTTGATGTGGTTACGGATTTGGACCCTTCACAGAGGAGCCTGATTCATACATGCCTGCAGTTCTATGATCCCCCTCTGAGGTGCTTCACCTTCCAGAATTTTCAGTTGGGACCCTTGTTGGAAGAGTATTCATCACTGATTGGTGTACCTATCAGGGGTGGAATCCCTTTCAACCCTGAGATGGCTTTCCCTAGTAATGAGGAAGTGGCAAAAGCCTTGTATCTGGAGCCAGTTCTGATTGGGCAGAATATGACTACCAAAGCTGGAATCTCTGGTCTACATCTGGATTTCCTGATCTCTCAGGCTACCCTGAAGGCTTCTTTGGGAGAGTGGAAGGCAGTCTGTGCTTTGTTGGCCCTTAGCATATATGGGGTCATAATTTTGCAGATGAGCCTAAATTCATTAGCAAGAATGCCATCCATCTTTTCATCCTGAGAAACCCAGTACCCACCTTATTGGGAGATCTTTACTACTCTGTTCATCAAAGGAATGAAAAGCAAAGGGGAATATTAGTGAGATGCTGTGCTCCTTTGTTCCATACTTGGCTACTCAAGCATTTGCCAAAGACTGATGCATTCTTGAACCCTCACCAGCAGAATAATTGGGCTAGGAGGCTTGTTGCTCTAACCTTAGATGACATCAGGTGGTGCACTCAGAGCACCAAGGGCAGAGACATCATTACTAGTTGTGGGCAATTTCCCAATGTGCCTCTGATAGGAGTGAAGGGTTGCATCAACTACAACCCTCTGCTATTCAAAAGACAACTGGGCTATGCATTAGTCCACCCTCCTAGGGCACAGGATCTGACTGAAACCCTTTATTGTGAAATCAAGCCCAATCTGGCTATTGTCAGGCAAGCATCCTGGGCTTCGGACAATGTTCAGACTAAGGGGGTAACCATTCTTGGGAGATGCAATAATGTGGCCTCAGCCCAGTACTACGAGTGGTCTCATGCCAGGGCTCAAGTTTCTAGAATGCCCTTCATTGTTGAAGATGTGCCTGGACCTTCCACAGCACCACCCCCAGCAACTGTCAGCTTAGAGGAGTTTGAGAAATTGAAAGAGAGAAATGAGAATCTGACTCAGGCTTTACAGAAGACCCTCTGGGAGAGGAGTGATGGTCGCTTGGACATTGAAAGGTTAGAAAAGCTAAAAGTGGAGCATCTAGCCAGAATTGAGAAGTCAGAGGATTACATTAAGAAGTCTAGGGCTGGAGAACAGATCTTGAAGAATGCCTGCAAAGAGGCCCAATTCCAGAGAGCTATGACTGATTTATATCTGAAGGAGAGTCAAGCTAGGTGGGTCAGGATCACCGAAGCTCGCACACAGGAGGATAAGAGGACTCAGGACAAGATTGAGCAGCTGGAAGCTAGTGCAAAAGAGCAACAGGAAGCCCTGGCAGCAGCCCAGAGGGAGATCTCAGAATTGAAGATCAGAGCTGGTGTGAAGAGGTCAAAGGACCAGGGTCAACACAAGAAGCTAACTGCAGCTGTTACTACAAGAAATCTCCTTATCAGGAATATTACGGAGCGTCCAGCTGATCCTGTGACTGAAGCACTTCTCAAGGAAGTTCAGGAGGATGAGTTTGGTCTTGGTGTTTGACTTTTGCTTGTTGTTGCTTTCATTTTATGTACTTTTCTTTATGTTGTATTTTTACCCCTTAGAGGGCATGTATTGTAAAAAGCAAACTATGTATCATTTACTTTTTGTAATATATGTGTTGGTTTGTTTTATCTGAATTCTTCAAGCAACATCAAAAGCATCTTCTTCAGGGCTTCTGGTTCTTTTTGTGGGTTCCTCCTAGCGCTTGTTTGATGTGTGTTTACTGGTGTGTTATGTGCTATGTGTGTTTATTTATTTTGCTTTATTTATTGCTTTATGTAGAGCTTTATTTATTGCTTTCTTTACAGTCTTATGCATATTTCATACTGTCATTGTCACTATGCTGGATCTGGTTTTCTGTTTTGGTGGGTGGGGTTCCATTGAGAGATTAAGGTCCTATACCTGGGACCTGAGTGACACCTAGGCTAGAGTGATTCATGTTCTTTACCATTCCATTTCGGTCTGGTGCGGGAATATGAAACACGGTTCAGATGTGGGTTTCTTCTTGAGAACTCTGTGCTACATATTTCCTGTAGTGCTAGGGCTATCTGGGAAGCCTGCTAAGTCTGGATGACCTTTAGTTATGACCTTCAGAAACTGAGGAGAATTAGAGGAGGATCTTTTATGGTTATTGTAAACATTGTACCTCCGGGTTAGAAGTGTTTACACTTCTCATAACTGATCCAAGTCTGAGGATCTTTGTTCTAGAACATTACATGTGAGGGGGTTGGGTTGTTTACAGGTTTGCATGAACCCTTGGCCACATCATACCCTGTTACTGTATTGTTTAAGAGTACTCCACTTTGGACAGTTCTTGTGATTAACCCTGGACATGTGACTCTTTATTTGAGTCCCCCACCCTGGTTGCTGGATTTTTGAGCCTCCATCCGGACATTTGAACATACATGGACCTTAAATCAGGACAGATAATCAGATCCAGCTCTTGATCACAAACCCTTGCATATCATTTGCATATATCATCATTGCATCATTTAACATTTGTTTATTGGTTTTTCAGGGTATCCACCTCATTATATCTTGGTTTTGGTTTAGACCCCTTCTTCTGCATAGACCTCTGCTTCAGCTGTCTTCATCAGCTATCTGCTTCAGCCACCTCCATCACCACCTGCATCAGTCTGTCAGAGTTGCTCCCAGTTTCTCAATTTGTGATCTTCATCAGCATTTGTCTTCAGCTTCTTCAGCAGCACTCATGGCTACTCCCAGGAAGAGCAACATATCTTATCACTTTTTTGAGCCTGTGTTGACTGGTATCAGGAAGGTCCAGTCACTTATCACACCTGACCACATCCCACTGTTTAGAGAGCACTATGGGGGTATCTTGGATATGGTTATGGATCTTGATCCTTATCAGAGAAGCATGATCCACACATGTTTGCAGTTCTATATTCCTCCACTAAGATGCTTCACCTTTCCAGAATTTCAGATTGGGCCTCTGTTGGAAGAGTTTTCTTTGCTAATTGGAGTGCCTATCAGAGGAGGAATCCCCTTCAACCCAGAGATGACTGCTCCCAGAAGGGAAGAGATAGCAAGGGCATTGTACTTGGAGCCTGCCCTCTTCGAGCAGGGCATGACAACAAAAGCTGGAATCCCTGGTCAAACATTTGGACTTCTTGATTTCTCAGGCCATCCTTAAGGCCTCATTGGGAGAGTGGAAGGAAGTTTGTGCATTATTATCCCTCAGCATATATGGGGTTATACTGTTTGCAGATGAGCCTAAATTTGTCAGTAAGAATGCCATCCATTTATTTCTTCTGAAGAACCCAGTGCCTACATTGCTAGGAGATTTCTACTATTCCATTCATCAGAGGAATGAAAAACAAAGGGGGAAGTTGGTAAGGTGTTGTGCTCCTTTGTTCTACTCTTGGCTACTCAGACACCTGCCTAAATCAGATGCTTTCTTGAACCCACACCAGCAGAAGAATTGGGCCAAGAGGTTCATTTCCTTGACTTTAGATGATATCAGATGGTGCACCCAGAGCACCAAGGGCAAGGACATTATCACCAGCTGTGGACAATACCCAAATGTGCCTCTGATAGGAGTGAAGGGTTTCATCAACTACAACTCTTTACTGCTTAAGAGACAATTGGGCTATACCTTGGTTCACCCTCCCAGAGGACATGATTTAGCTGAGACCCTATATTGTGAAGTGCAACCTAATTCAGCTGTTGTCAGACAAGCATCTTGGGCTTGGGACAACATCCAGACAAAAGGGGTAGCTATCCTTGGAAGATGTAACAATGTTACTTTAGCTCAGTACTATGACTGGTCCCGTACTAGAGCTCAGATTACCAGAATGTCTTTCACCTTGGAAGACACACTTGAACCATCCACGGTACAGCCTGCAGCAACAGTTAGCCTGGAGGAATTTGAAAAGCTGAAGGAAAGGAATGAGCAGCTATCTCAGGCCTTGAAGAAGACTCTTTGGGAAAGAAGTGATGGTCGTCTGGACATTGAGAGATTGGAAAAGCTCATAATTGAGCATCTGGCCAAAATTGAAAAGGCAGAAGACTACATAAGGAAAGCAAGGGCTGGGGAATATATATTGAAGAATGCCTGCAAGGAGGCCAAGATTCAGAAAGCTAGGGCTGAGCACTATCTGCAAGAAAGCCAGGCTAGGTGGGTCAGGATCACCGAAGCCCGTGCCCAAGAAGACCAGAAGACTCAAGCTAAGATTGAACAGTTGGAGGCCAATGAGAAGAAGCAGCAAGAAGCTTTGTTGGCAGCTCAGAAGGAGATATCAGAATTGAAACTTAGAGCAGGATTGAAGAGATCAAAAGACCAGGACAGGCATAAGAAGCTGACTACTGCCATTGCTACCAGGAATCTCCTCATTAGGACCATTACAGAGCACCCCGCTGGTCCGGTGACTGAGGCACTCCTGAAGGAGGTCAGGGAGGATGATTATGGATTGGATGTCTGGTTTTTATTTGCTTGTTCTTCTTTCCTTTTGATGTACTTTTCCTTTTGTTGTATTTTTGACCCTCCAGGGGCATGTATTGTAAAACAGACTATGTATGTTTCATCATTTGTAATATATTTTAGTTTGTTTTCATTTGGGCTTTCTCTCAACAACATCAAGCATCTTCCTCGAGGTCTGGAAAGGTCAAAACCAAGAACCAAACCGGATACCTTGGAAAACAAATAAGCATACTGCATTGCATACTGACTTTGTCTTTGTTTTGTAGGTTTTTGCTATTATTATTGTTTCTAACTTTTTTGTGACCTCAGGAAACATTGCTCGTCGCCGAGTGTTCCCTGTCAACCGCACACACCGGTACCCTACTCGTAACAACCTTCCCGGCATCCAGATGGAGCAGGTACAGCAGGACCTGAATGAGGACAGAAATCAGAACGCAAACGAGAGAGTAGAGATGAGAAACCATATGTCTCAATTTATGGCTGTCATGACTGGCTTAGCCCAGAGCCAAGAAAGACTGAGAGAGCTGGTGGAAAGACAGACACCTGAGGAGCCCCATCTCGGAACAGGGGGAACCAGCAACAATGAACGGGGCAGCCTCGTATTGACCCACCAGAATATGGACCCCATCTGAATCCAGAAGTTAACATCCCGAGGAATGTTCAAGGTAATATTGCTGGGGGCAGAATCCTGCAGGAGGATCCCCAAGAGGAACAGTTTATTGTTATAGGGGCTGGATATGAGGTATATGATAGAATATTGGATGCGATTGCTGAAAAGTTAAGATCTTTGGAATCTCAGAATTCTTTGGGCTTCGACGTGATGGATATGGGACTAGTAGATGGGGTGAGGATTCCCCACAAATTCAAACCCCCATGCTTTGAGAAGTATAATGGTACCTCCTGTCTGTATACTCATCTGCAATCTTTCTTGGGAAGGCTCAAGGCTTATACCATGGATGAGAAGTTATGGATGTTCTACTTTGAGGACAGTCTGACTGGAGCTTCAAGAGAATGGTATTCGCACCTGACTAGGGCTACCATAAAATGTTGGAAGGACTTGGCTGAGGCTTTCATTCGACAATATCAGTACAACCTAGACATGGCTCCCAATAGAACTCTTCTAATGGGCATGTCTTAGTCTTCTAGAGAGAGCTTCTGGGACTATGCTCAGAGATGTAGACAGCTTGCTGCTGCTATCCAACCACCCATGTCAGAAAGAGAAATGGCTGACATGTTCATGAACACATTGCAAGGGACTTATATTGATAGACTTGCTGCTTTCTCCTCTACCAGTTTTGCTGATGTGGTCATAGCTGGTGAGAGAATTGAAAGTCTCTTGAAGATGGGCAAAATCGCTGACAACGGTGCGAGTTCCTCCAGCAACCCCAGAAAACCCTTTGTCGGACCTCGGAGGATGGGTGAAACTAATGCCATCCATGCAGGCAGGGGCAGGCCCCAATATTCTCACAGGTCAGTAGTAGCTGTTACCATCCCAGCTCCGGTTCCACAACAACCATTATATCCTCAACAACAACAACAACATCACTATCAGCAACGATCTCATTTTCCGCAACAGAGAACCTACAACAACAACAACAACAACAACAATAGCAACCAACAGCAACGTCCCTTCCAACAAAGGCCATCTCAGGCAAATAGGGTAATTGACCCTATCCCTATGCCTTATGCTGCTTTATTGCCTCAAGTCCTGAAGCTCAACCTGGTTGAGTTAAGGACGTTGGCACCACCAGATCCTCTCAATCTCCCAAAGAATTATGATGTCAACGCCAGGTGTGCCTTTCACTCCAACGCACCTGGTCACAATACGGAGAAATGCAGAGCATTACAGATGAAGGTTCAGGATTTGGTTGATTCTAAAGCCCTCAACTTCGCACCCCCTCCGTACATTAACAGAAATCCTATGCCTAATCATGGTGGGCCTAGGATTAATGCCATTGAAGAGGACCAACCATCTACATTGATTGATAATGTTGCACAAATTCAAACACCACTGGCTGAAGTCAAAGTTCAACTTTTAAGATGCCAAGTGTTCCCAGGCTGTGGGGCCTGCTGTGAATTGTGTAAGACAGCTAATAATGGTTGTGAGAAGCTGAGGATTGGCATAGATGGCCTTATCCAAGATGGGATTTTGCAAATTACTTCAACAGCTCCTGCAGCAACTCTTGTCTCCACAACAATGGAATCTCCTACAACACCAACAATCCTTCTTTCAACAGATTCTCCTACAACAGCAACAACAATCGTTCCTACTGATTCATCAACAAAACTAGCAATTACTCCGTCAATCATTTCAACAAGTCAAAATTCAACAACTATTTCTTCTACAACATCAGCACCCCTTTCACCAACAGAATCTTCTACAACGCCAGCAAAAATTAACGAAGATGTCTCAACGGTCACAATCTACTATGACCCAGCCAATGTTCACAGCAATAATTTCCAACAACAAACTGTGGCACCTCCTGCCAGATCTCCGGTCACTATTTACTATGATCCGCACACCATTACAGTACCTTCCTCTGCAGCAATCAGCCCAGTTACCATTACGGTACCTGGGCCTGTTCCTTATGAAAGCAGTAATGTCATACCTTGCACTACGGCTCTGATCTCTACTGCAATGGGGAGAAAATTACTCTGGATTCATCAACCTCTTCACCACAAATTGATAATGTTGGGGGAGGCGGAGGCTTCACCAGAAGCGGACGCCTTTTTGCCTCACAAACATAAAGATCTAATGCTGAAGCAGAAGCTGCTGCTAAGGCAAAAGGAAAGAATGTGGTATCTGAAGAGCCAACTGCCAAAGAAACTCAGAAGACATCTTTTGAACAAGATGTAGACGAGTTCATGAGAATCATAAAAAGGAGTGATTACAAGGTGGTGGACCAGCTTCACCAAACACCCTCCAAAATCTCCATATTATCGTTGTTGATGTGTTCTGAAGCTCACAGGAACGCATTGTTGAAAGTCCTGCACGCAGCATACGTGCCGGAGGAGATTACTGTCAATCAGCTAGAGACCGTAGTTGCAAATGTCAACACCAGCCATGGACTGGGCTTTACAAATACTGATTTAACAACGGAGGGGCGTAACCATAACAAGGCTTTGCATATCACCTTGGAATGCAAGGGTACTGTTCTATCTCATGTACTGGTGGACACTGAGTCGTCACTCAATGTTATACCAAAGAAAGCCTTAGTGAAGCTGGAGTACGATGGATTGGCGTTACGCCCGAGTAATTTGGTAGTAAGAGCATTTGATGGCTCTAAAAGATCAGTGCTTGGGGAGATTGATCTGCCTGTGTTGATTGGCCCGCAAACCTTCAAAACTACCTTCTTTGTGATGGACATACAGTCGGCCTACAGCTGTCTGTTGGGTAGACCATGGATCCACGCCGATGGCGCCGTTACGTTTACCCTTCACCAGAAGTTAAAATTCAAGTGGGAAGGCCAAATCATCACCATCTGTGGGGAGGAGGACATCTTTGTTAGCCAGCTGGCTACGTATAAGTATATAGAAATGGATGGGGAGATCCATGAGACCATGAGTCAAGGGTTTGAAGCCCTTAATATTAATGAAGCATCTGTTGTGTCTGGGACTTCCATTACATCATATCAACAGGCCCGGAAGGTTGTTGAGGAGGGTACCGCTCAAGGCTGGGGCAAGCTGCTGCCAGTTGAAAAGAAAGAAGACCGATTCAGGTTGGGTTACAGACCAACTCGACAAGATCAACCAGAGGCTGCAACGGGGCCCAAATTTGTCAGTGGGGGGATGCTCACCCCGGATGCTGTGAACAGTTTGGAAGATGAGTCAGAAGACGAACGCAACCTAGAAAACTGGATACGTCCAAGAATCCCGAGGAACCAAGTTTCAAACTGGTCTTCCCAGGAAATTATAAGAGTTACTCCTGCAGAGTAATTATTATTTCCTGTCTTTAAGCATGCATCAAGTCCTGCATCTTGCCCAAGATGTCAGGGCTCATTTTGTAATCGGGCTATCTTGTATTTTGTGCAAACGATCAATTAATGAATATCAGGACATCTTTTGCAAATGAGTTTTTTCTTTTTTCTTGCTCACTGATTTTCATTTTTCATTTTTTGTACAAAAATAAAATGGCAATGTTCTTCAAAATAATAACTTCATTTTCACTTTTTCTAAGCAAGATAAAATTGATCACTAAAATGAACAAATCTAAACCCTTGCAGAGAGTGCCCTCCAGACTGCACCAACAACAACACCGCTATGACTTCGTATGACTTTGACAATCTGATTAATCAAGACGATGAAGGGGTTGAAGAAGATTATGAGCTACCTGAAGAACTAGCCAGGTTGTTGAGACAAAAGGAGAAGGTTATCACTCCTCATTAGGAGGAAGTTGAGACGGTTAATCTTGGTACAGAAGAAGACTTGAAGGAGGTTAAAATCGGGGCCCGTCTGTAAGATTCGGTAAAAGAACAACTTATTGACATGCTTCGGGAGTATGTGGATGTTTTTGCTTGGTCTTATCAGAACATGCCAGGTCTGGATACCGACATTGTTATGCACAAGCTGCCTCTAAAAGAAGACTGTCCCCCAGTAAAACAGAAGTTGCGCCATACTCGTCCGGATATGGCAATGAAGATAAAAGAAGAGGTACAAAAACAGTGGGACGCCGGTTTCCTTGTTGTGACTAGTTATCCGCCGTGGGTTGCTAACATTGTACCTGTGCCTAAGAAGGATGGCAAAGTACGGATGTGTGTGGATTACCGGGATCTGAACAGAGCCAGCCCAAAAGATGATTTCCCATTACCTCACATTGATGTATTGGTTGACAATACGGCTCAGCTCTCGGTGTTCTCCTTCATGGACGGATTTTCAAGATATAACCAGATCAAGATGTCACCTGAAGACATGGAGAAGACAACTTTCATCACACCCTGGGGCATATTCTGTTATAAGGTGATGCCATTCGGACTGAAGAATGATGGTTCCACCTATCAACGGGCTATGGTAACACTATTCCACGACATGATCCACAAAGAAATTGAATGTTATGTGGATGACATGATTGCCAAGTCCCTCACAGAAGAAGACCACCTGGTAAATCTGTTGAAACTATTCAAGCGTCTGAGGAAGTACCAATTGAAGCTGAACCCCAACAAATGCACATTCGGGGTGCGATCTGGTAAGCTGATGGGATTTATTGTAAGTGAGAAAGGGATTGAAGTTGACGCTGACAAAGTCAAAGCCATTCAAGAAATGCCAGCACCGAAGACTGAAAAAGAAGTTCGAGGGTTCCTAGGTAGATTGAAATACATTTCAAGGTTCATATCTCACCTTACAACAACCTGTGAGCCTTTGTTTAGGTTGTTAAGAAAGGAACAAACAGTCAGGTGGAATGAAGATTGCCAAAGGGCTTTTGACAAAATCAAGGAGTACTTAAAGAGCCTAAAATCCTTATGCCTCCAGTTGAAGGAAGACCTCTAATAATGTACTTGACAGTATTAGAAGAGTCAATGGGGTGTGTGTTGGGCCAGCATGACGAGTCTGGTCGAAAAGAGTATGCAATATACTACCTAAGCAAAAAGTTTACCGATTGTGAACAACGTTATTCACTGCTCTAGAAAACTTGTTGTGCTTTAGCGTGGGCTGCTCGCCGACTAAGGCAGTATATGTTGACCCACACTACCTTATTGATCTCAAAGATGGACCCAGTTAAGTACATATTCGAGAAGCCAGCACTTACCGGACGGGTTGCAAGATGGAAAATGATTCTCGCGGAATATGACATTCAGTACACATCCCAGAAAGCCATCAAAGGCAGTGTATTGTCTGATTATCTTGCTGAGCAACCCATTGACGATTACCAGCCTATGAGATTTGACTTCCCTGATGAAGACATCATGTTCATAAAAGCAAAAGATCATGAAGAGCCTATTCACACTGAAAGGCCTGACCCAGAAGAAGAATGGACAATGATGTTTGATGGGGCTGTTAATAAGAATGGTCGTGGTGTTGGTGCAGTACTCATTACACCTAAGGGAGTTCACATGCCTTTCTTGGCAAAACTCACCTTTAACTGCACTAACAACGAAGCTGAATACGAAGCTTGTATCATGGGTCTTGAGGAAGCCATTGTCCTCAGGATCAAGACTTTAACTGTATTCGGAGATTCAGCTCTGGTAATCAATCAAACCAATGGCAAATGGTATACTCACCAGGAGCATCTGATTCCATACCGGGATTATACAAGGAGGTTACTCACATTCTTCACAGCAGTCAAGCTTGAGTATATCCCTCGAGATGAAAATCAGTTTGCAGATGCTCTAGCTACCATTTCGTCCATGATCAAAGTTCAAGCTGCCAACTTTGTGCCTCGGATTTCAGTATCCTGACTTGACAGACCAGCATACGTATTCTCAGCAGACCTTTCTAAAGATGAAAAGCCTTGGTTCTATGACATCAAATGCTTCTTGGAGGGTCAAACATACCCACCTGGGGCATCGTCCAATGATAAGAAGACATTAAGAAAGCTAGCTGGTAGTTTCTTCCTGAATACCGACGGTTCGTTATATAAAAGAAACTTTGATATGGTACTTCTCAGATGTGTTGATAAGACAGAGGCAGACTTGTTAATGCACGAGGTGCATGAAGGATCTTTCGGTACCCATGCCCGGGGACATGCAATGGCCAAGAAATTATTAAGATCAGGTTACTACTGGATCACAATGGATGCAGACTGTTGTGCCTACGCCAAGAAGTGTCATAAATGCCAGATTTATGCAGATAAGGTGCATGTGCCTCCGAATCCTTTGAATGTGATGTCTTCACCTTGGCCTTTTGCCATGTGGGGCATTGATATGATTGGCAAGATTGAACCGACTTCTTCAATTGGCCACAGATTCATCCTGGTAGCCATTGACTATTTTACCAAGTGGGTCGAAGCAGCCTCGTATGCAAATGTCACCAGGCAAGTGGTAGCTCGATTCTTGAAGAGAGACATCATTTGTCGGTATGGAGTGCCCGAGCGAATCATTGCTGATAATGGTTCCAACTTGAACAACAAAATGATGGCAGAACTGTGTCGGGACTTCAAAATCCAACACCACAATTCTTCTCCTTACAGGCCAAAGATGAATGGCGCTGTTGAGGCAGCTAATAAGAACATTAAGAAGATTGTGCAAAAGATGGTGGTCACCTATAAAGACTGACATGAAATGCTACCATTTGCCTTGCATGGATACCATACATCAATCAGAACATCCACTGGGGCAACACCATATCAGCTTGTATATGGCATGGAGGCAGTCCTACCTGTTGAAGTTGAATTGCCTTCCTTACGAGTATTGAAGGATGTTAAGCTGAATGAAGCAGAATGGGTCTGATCCCGGTACGAACAACTGAATCTGATCGAAGAGAAGAGATTAGCTGCAATTTGTCATGGGCAGCTGTATCAGAAAAGAATAAAGAAAGCCTTCGATCAGAAAGTCAGGCTTCGGGAATACCAAGTAGGAGATCTTGTACTGAAAAGACTCTTTCCTCCTCATACGGACCACAGGGGCAAGTGGACTCCAAATTATGATGGTCCGTTCATAGTGAAGAAAGTTTTCTCTGGTGGAGCACTGATGCTCAGCACTATGGATGGTGAAGACTTCCTGTCCCCTGTGAATTCAGATGCAGTTAAAAAATACTTCGCATAAAATGACCCGCTGGACATAAAAACAGAATGTAAGTCCAGGAAAAATAGGGCATCCCGGCGAGTCAAAAACAGAATAAAAGACTCGGGCAAAAATAAGGGAAAATAATAAAAAATGTACACCCGCTGAGTTGAAAAGCCACATTGGACAGCTCAGGCAAAAATGGGTATCCCGGTGGATTGAAAACCTGAAAGGGCGATCCACGCAAAATAAGGGAATAAGCGAACAACTGTATCATGAATTCGTCTGTATCGCTTACCACATGGTAAACTTCAAAAGGTTCAAACGTAAGTCAGAATCAGCCTTCTTCATAAAGCAAGATGAGAAGAACGTCAACGTCATACGAGTCATAGCCAAAGGGAAGCTCGCTGAAGCATCATCAACATTACCATCACCTTTTTGTTTCTCAATTTGTAGCAATCTCCTCATTTCAGGAGATCTGTTTCTTTGACTATATTTTCCAATTCAGGGCACACAAATTAATAAAATCAGATTTTTTCAGTCACACTTCGTCTTGTACACTTTATTTGCAAAATGTCTGATATCCTTGATATAATGTTTGCATAAAAACAGATGCGCTTTTCTAAATCACATGCTTACAGGAAATATATTTACTCCCGGGAGTGTCTAAGCTCCTATGATGGAATCCAGTAAGGGATACCTCGGGGTACTTGTGCGTTTCTTTGTCATAACAGGATTGCAGGTATTCAGAACGCAACATGGGGCATGAAAGCTTCTCCCCCAGCAAGCTGCCAAATCATTATTTCCTCAGCACATCCTCCAAACAACATCAGAGATGCCCTCTCCCCATCAGAGCTGCTAGGCATCATTTCTCCAGCACTTTCTTCAAAGAAATACCAGGAGGTTCTTGTTCCCCCAGCTAAGTTCATCATCCTCAGCAGGATCCCCATAGAAATCTCTAGGAAGATTGTTCAGTGATCATTCCTCCCCAGCCAAGTGCTAGATAGGGAATCATCTCCCACAAAGCTGCAGCCTCTATCCGGAAGAGCAATGTCTGAAGATCTCGGGACAAAGTGACGAAGGCTTCCACTGCCCCAGCTGGGCTCCTTATCACCAAGATAGGTCTATCAGTGACCTATTTCCCCAAGCAGAATCACATATCAGGCCTACCAATGATCACATGCCCAGCTGGGATATCACTTCAAACAGATCAATTAGAGATCTTCACAACAACGGGACTCGAATCCCGGATCGGTGTCTTTTGCATAATCATAGCATTCACATCATACTTACCCTCAGAGCGTAGCATTCCGTCTAATACGGAGCATTACGGAAAAATTCAAACATATTGCATAGTCACAAGCCATGTTTTGAATCAAACACCTGTATATACCAACATGCCGTCAACAATGTATACAAAAAAAAACTCACAGTCCCAGCAGAAAGCCAAAGCGTCCCCTTTGCACTCACTAATACATATCAATATATACTCTTTTCTACACTCATCCGTTTCACATCATTCCCCTGCAGATATAAACCACAAATAGGTGTCTATACACTCTTTGGACATTCGTCTGTGTCACCACCCCCCAGCATGGTTGCCTAAACACTTATTGTAAACCAAACACTTGTTCATAATACACATCTTTCGGCACCCGTCCATGTCATTTTATCCCCACAAATCACCAGAATATCTTTTACACTCATAAGTTCATAACTTACACACTTCCTCTTATGATACTCGTCTGTATCATACTCTCCCCAGCAAGTTGAACCCTCATTTGTGTCTCACTCATACCTTTTACTCATATAGATACTCGTCCGTATCTTGTATACACCACTTATCTTTTCCCAAATTCGACACTCGTCCGTGTTCTTTGTTAACCAGTTGGTACTCGTTCGTATCATCATCTCTGAACATGCGTCAGCGTTTGTTTCTACTGATACTC
This sequence comes from Lathyrus aphaca, assembly GCA_963966055.1. Classification (NCBI taxonomy): domain Eukaryota; kingdom Viridiplantae; phylum Streptophyta; class Magnoliopsida; order Fabales; family Fabaceae; genus Lathyrus; species Lathyrus aphaca. The sequence continues at coordinate 344,173,989 of OZ014521.1, forward strand.
GTCTGTATCATAGTCTTAAGGATGCTCTTCCGTATCTTTAATCTATACACAGTGTCAAACACTTATACTTTACTTTCTTGAATGTAGATGTTCGTCCGTGTCTACCATTCCCCAGCAGATCCCCGTTAAAAAGCAACTTCTTTTCTATCTGACATTCGTATTATGTCATGATACTTTCGGCAGCCGTACCCTGCTAGGTGATCGTCCTTCACCTTTGGATGACCGGCCCTCATCCCTTTTTCCCAGCGGTGTCTCCATTATTGGACCCCTTTTCTATCCGACATTCGTCTTATGTCATGATGTTTAGCAGCCGTACCCTGCTAGGTGATCGTCTTTCACCTTTTGATGATCGTCCTTCATCATTTTTATCCGATGGTCGTCCCCATCATTGATCTTGTTATCTGACATTCGTCTTATGTCGTGATAAACCTGAGAGCAACCGTACACTGCTAGGTGATCGTCCTTCACCTCTTGATGATCGTCCTTCATCATGCTTATCCGATGGCCGTCCGCATCATCGACCTTTTCTACCTGGCATTCGTCCTATGTCGTGATACTTTCGGCAACCGTACCTTGTCAGGTGATCGTCCATCACCTTAGATGACCGTCCCTCATCTTATCCCCAACAGAGCAGCCGTCCCCTGCTAGGTGATCGTCCTTCACCTTTGATGACCATACCTCATCATTTATTGCATTTATGCTTCAAACCTGATGGTCGTCCCCATCGTCGACTTAACCTCTAATCCCCAGAGAATCTTGTTACTGTATTTGATGGTCGTCCCCAACATAATTTCTTTATTTCCCCAGCATGTCGGCCGTTCCCGTCACCGCTTTATCCCCAGCAGTCATCCTCTGCTCGATGGTCGTCCTCCATCGCCCGCATCTTTATAATCATACTATACTACCTTTCACAATCTATATCCCTTTTCTTCTTCGTAACTAGCGAGTGCAAATTTTGGACTGTCTTTGGTATTCAACCACAAGTTATCTTGTTTGTATGATAAGTCGTCGCTTACATCCTGCACAGCTAACTCATGCTTGAATAGGGGCAACTATAAACACCCCAAATTTTCCCTCACTCATTTCACCATGGCTTGTGATCTTTTTCATTTGCATAAGTTCAATCATATCATCTCATGTTGCATTTTGCTTCACAGCATTAGTTCAAAGTCATTTGCACCTAGGGTTTGTGATCTGAGCAATCCATGAGCCATCTGAGCTACTCCAAAGCTCATCAATCATCTCAAGAGGGTCCATGTATGTTCAATCATCATATCATATCCTCCAAAGATCAATAAAGCCAAAGAATCACAAGAACTGGCAAGGCATGGAAGAAGAGCCAAGTTTAACTACACAGATGACCTAAAATTAGGGTTTTGGTTTCAGAGGCCATAACTCCAAATTTTTTGGTCATTCTTGTTTCTATTTGTCTCAATATGATATAAGGATCATGCATACCAAGTTTGATGTAAAAATTCATTGTGGAAGTCATCTGATCACTGGGTAACTTCTTGAGCAAGTCAGAGCCAAAGTAGGGCATCTGAGGCCCCCAACATGGAACCAAAGTGGATTTTTCATCAAAATGAAGTTATATGGTCTTTATTTGATCATTGAAGTGATTTGAAGTTCACAAATTTGAAAAAAAAGTGGGCTAAACCAAAAGTTGCCAAATATGGAAATGACTTGTAATGTAAACTTTCCATTTTGGGAAAGTTTTTCAACCTCCTCTTTCTCAACCAAAAATGCTTCAAATGGAAAATTCTTGGTCATTAAAGTTGTATATTGGATCATTCCCTTTTCAAAAAGTACAAGAACAAGGTCTAATTCATTTTGGAACTCAAGTTATGGCTTTCCAAAGTTGGCAAAAATCACATAATTTCAAGTTTCATGCCTAAGAGGGATTTTTGCAAAACCTCATGCCAAGCTATTTTATGACTTCAAATGGACTTCTACACCTCATAACATCATAATGCAATGCCTAAAAGTCAGAATTGGCCCAAGAATTTCCAAGTTTCATGACTTGTGTATGAAGAAATCAAGAAAGGGCCAAACTTCATGAAATTTGCAAAACCCCCCACAAACTTCAATCCACTTGCTAATTGGCCTCAATCTGAATTCCATGGTTGCCCATGAATCAAGTTGCGCAGGACATGCCCTTGTCCTTGGCCTGAATTTGCCCATACCTCAAAGGACACCTAACCTTGACTTTTTGCAAAATGAACCATACCAATCAGCATAGGCCACCAACAACTCTCTGACCTATCAAGACTTGATACATGGACCAAAAACAAGCCATTACACACATTAAGCAAGCCAGAATCCTCACACAAGTCAACATTCACCAAAACTCCCCTCTTTGCATTTTCATTCGAAACTCATCACACAAGCTACAAACCTTCAAACAAACTTCATAGAACAACTCACCATCAACCCTTGATCATTTCCCACCCTTCATCTTGCCCTAAAAACAGCCATATCAAAAACACGATTTTGGCCCCCCCTTGAACTGAACTTCAGCAAACTTCAAAAAGAGTCCACAAAAGCTTCAGCCAAGCATCCCAGAAGCAAGAGGGAGTCAAAAGAAGGGGAAAAACACCAAAGAGAGGACTAGACAGTGCCATTTTCGAAAGCTCCATTTCAGGTAACTCCAAGAACAAATTTTCCAGAAATGTAATTTCTTGTTATAGAAGTGTTATGTATGCTTTGCTGATCATCATGGTCTATTTAGTTTTGAAAATGAGTAAGAAACAAGCATGTATGAAGCTTCTGAAATTTTTGCGTGTTTTCCGTTTGCCTTTGATTCTTGATCTTGAGTGAAAATAAATGATTTTGATTGCTGGATTCTTGTTTAGAGTTGTCTAATGATTGATTCTGGAGAGTTTAGTGAGGTTTCATGGCGTATTGAGAGAGATTGAGTGAGAGAGCAGCCGGAGAAGATGACCGGAACACTGTTCCGGTCACCTGAATGTCATTAGGGTTCAGATTAGGGTTTAATTGTGTAATTAGTGAGATTTGAATTTCAGCCGTCAAGATGCGCGCGGGGTCAATTCCCTCCAACTCAGCTTTGAATCTCCACCCTAGGATTAGCTGACTTTCCATTTTTATTTCATTTAATTAGTTTTATTTCACATTTTTCTTATTTATTTCATACGAATTTTAAAAAATAGTAAAACACATAAAAAAACTCTGAAAATTTTTGTCAAACATTTTATTAATTTTCAGAACCCAAAAATATTTTTATTTTTATTTTTTGCATTAAAAAATATTTTTAAATCATTTAAATGATTATTTTTAATTAGTTAATGAGAATTAATTAATTAAAAATACATTTAAGTATTTAAAAATCCCAAAAAAATTCAGAGAGCCTTTTCAAACATTTAGAAATATTTAAAAACTCACAATACAAATTTCTTTTTGGTTTTGATCACACTTTGACAATTTTCATTTGAATTAGGGCTCTTTAATTTGAATATTTTTGACCCTAACTTCAAAAATGCATAACTTTTGATTCAAGTTGAGTTTGTGAATGGTTCTTTTGGAATTATCTTATACATACTTTCAAGCATCTAAAAACATTTTTGTTTCATTTTTATAATGCATTTTCAATTTGTTTGGTGTTTTACCTTTAGGATCACCCTTAAAACCCTAGAAATTTAGGAAATTCATAAGTCTCTTAGGGTTTAGCTTCTGACCTTCCCCTTTGGGCAGTGAACTTGTATAGGTTTAGGGTCCCTTTGAGTCCATTTTCAATTTTTTATCTTACCATTTGCTTCTGATTTTGAATTTTTGCATCTCATATGATCATATAACCCTAATTTGCATCTTCATTTGCATCCATCTTACATAAGCTTGCATACATAAACTTGCCATGACATTTTGTACATCCACATGACATATAAGACATCTTAGGACATATTAGAATCATGTTTGATCATTGCATCATCCATTTGCCATGTTGTGCCTTCATTTCATTTCATATGCATTCATGAACTTTCATGCTTCTTACATGTCTCATTTGCATTCCCATCCTTTGTATGATCATCCTCATCTCATGACATACATTTATGTCATCTCTTTGCATCATTAGCATCATGAACATGCTTCTGGTTTTGACTTTCATCTTTGCATTCATTTCATTTTCATTTCATTTCATTTCTTTTTGCTAACTTTTCAGGTGGTATGTGTTTGAGAAGTGAATTTGCCTTCACTTCTCATAATCTCTTCTCATCTCTCTTATGCATCATTTCTGCATTTTACTTGTGAATTAGAGTGAGCTTGCTCATTCATGCATCTTCCTCTCTTTCTTTCTTTAAGCAACTTATCTTCTTAAGTGAAGTAAGTTGTCTTGCTTCTTTCTGATTCTCCTTCCTTCATCATGCTTCTTCCTTGGTGGCTTTTCTCTTGAAGATTTTCTTGCAAACCTCATAAACCCTAGTGTAAACACCCCAAATTTTCCATCACCCATTCACACCATGGCTTGTGATCTCTTCATATGCATAAGTTAAATCATATCATCACATATTGCATTTTTTGCTTCACTGCATTGATTATAAGTCATCTGCATCTAGGGTTTGTGATCTGAGCAATCCAAGAGCCACTTGAGCCACTCCAAAGGTCATCAATCACTTCAAAGGGGACATGAATGTTCAAGCATCATATTGTATCCTCACAAAGTTAAGAATGTCAAAGAATCACAAGAACTGAGAAAGGCATGGAAGCAGAACCAGGTTTAACTGCACAGATGACCTGAAATTATGGTTTTGGTTTCAAAGGCCATAACTCCAAATATTTTGGTCATTCTTGTTTCTATTGGTCTCTATATGGTATAGAGATCATACATATCAATTTTCATGAAGAAATTCAATGGGGAAGGCATCTGATCAAGAGTTGACTTCTTGAGCAAGTTAGTGCAAAATCAGGGCATCTGAGGCCCCCAATGACCCAACCAAAGGGTGTTCATCATCATTTTGATTATGTATGATCTTTATTTTATCATAGAAGATGTTAGAAGTTCACAAAATTGAAGAATTTCAAGCCATTTGCAAAGTTTACTTTTTGGGAAAATGACTTGTAATGGAAACTTGCCATTTTGGGAAACTTTTTCAACCCTTGCTTTTTGATTCAAAAATGCTTCAAATGAGAAAACTTTGGTCATGAAAGTTGTAGAATGGATCATTCCCTTTTCAAAAAGTACAAGAACTCATTCTAATTCATTTTGATCAAAAGTTATGGCTTGTCAAAGTTGGGAAAAATCACATAATTTCAAGTTTTCTACCAAAGAGGCAAAGTTGCAAAATCGCTTGCCAAGGCAAATTGAGACCTCAAAGTGACTTCTAAACTTTACACAAACATGAACCAATGTCTAAAAGTCAGATTGCATCAAGAGTTTGTTCATTTTCATGACTTGTGGATCAAGAAACTTCAAAAGGGCCAAAGTTGATCAAAGTTGCAAAACATCCTTCAAACCCTAATCCACTTGCTGGCTGGCTTCAAAACTGATCCTATGGTTCTCCTCACTTCTTGCTGCGCAGGACACCCCTCTTGTCCTTGGCTAGCCATGATCCCATACCTCTCTTACACAAAGCTTGACTTTTTTGCAAAAGACCCATACCAATCACAATAGGGCACAACCACTCTTCTGACCTACCCAAGATTGATAAGTGGACAAAATGCATCACAACACAACACACAACTCATGCTGAAACACACTCCAAGCCATAGTTACCAAAACTCCTCCAACTTGCAAAACCATTCGAATCTCTCAGCTCACTCAACCATCATTCAAACAAGCTTCACAAAACATCTCAGCATACTCCCCTGATCATTTCCCTGCCCTCACTCATCCCTGAAACCTCACATAAACCAAATACGATTTCTTCCCCTCTTTGAACAGAACTCAAGCAATCTCTCAAACTAGCCCAGATAAGCTTTGCAAACACTTGAGGGAGGTCAGTGGAGTTGATTGGAAGCAAGGAACTGGTCCAGAAGCTCTTGGGTTGAAAGCTTCGATTCAGGTAGCCATGGAAATTCATTTTTCCAGAACTCTTATTTCTTGTTTCTAAATGATAAAGCATGCTCTCCTGATCACACTGAACCTTTTATTTTTGAAAATGATTGAGTTTTGAGGTTGTATGGATGTTCTGAAATTTTGTTCAGTTTTAAGTTTTTGTTTGAATCCTGTTGTTGATGATGAATAAATGAAATTTGATGCTGGATTCTTGTTCTAGGGGGTTTGGGGATCATTTCTGGAGATTTGGGGGGTTTGATTTGACATAGGGAGTGTTTTTGAGATTTTCAGGGAAGGAGGTCACCGGAGAAGACGACCGGAGCTCGTCTCCGGTGACCTGAAAATAATTAGGGTTAATTAATTAGGGTTAGCCAGGTTTGAATATGGACCCTTGATCTGGTTGACTAAGTCAATTCCCCGCGCGTTTCAATGGCTTGGATCTGTCGTTAAAGCCCTAATCCACGTCATTAATCTAATTAATTGAGTTTTATTTTAATCTGGCCAGTTTGAATGAGAGCCGTAGGATAGCGCGCCAGTCTTTCCCTCCATTCCCAGTTTGAATCTCAGCCTCAGGATGCGCTGACTTTCTCTTTATTTGTATTTTTATTTCATTTTATTTCATTTGTTTTGCACATTTATTTTAAAATAGCAAAAAATGTTTAAAAATTATGAAAATTTTTGTCAAGATTTTCATTATTTTTCAGAATACAAAAATATTTTTATTTTTATTTTTTGCATTAAAAATTATTTTTAAATCATTTAAAAGTTTATTTTTAATTAATTAATGAAAATTAATCAATTAAAAATACTTTTAGGTATTTAAAAATCACAAAAAAATTCACATAGCATTTGAAAACATTTAGAAACATTGTCCCACTCTCAAACCAAATTTATTTTTTGATCTTGATGCCTTTTGATAATTTTCTTTGGAATTAATTTCATTTCAAGGAAATATTTTGTTTCAAACTTCAAAAATTCATTTCTGCCTAACCATTGAGAGTTGGACAATGATTCTTTTTGCATTTCATCTTGCATAACATGTATTTTATAGGATAAAATTGGCATGAATTGATCTTGCATTTTCAATTTGTTTTGCATTTTTCTTGACAAGGTACCTTAAAACCCTAGCAATATTAGGAAATTCATAACTCTCACTAGGTTAAGAGTTAGATCCCCTCCTTTGGGAAGTAAGTTTGTGTAGGTTTAGGGTATCTTTGATTGCATTTTCAAATTTTTATCATGATATTTGCTTCTGGTTTTGGATTTTGCTTTGTGTGTTGATCATAAACCCTAATTTATGCCTTCCTTTGCATCCATCTTCCATTTGCTTGCATACCATGAATTGCCATGCCATTTTGTGCATCAACATGATTCATAATGCATCTTAGGACATATTAGAATCATGTTTGATCATTGCATCTTTCATTTGCCATGTTATATGTCAATTGCATTTCATAACTTTTCATGAACTTCCATGGTTCAAAACATGCTTCATCTGCATCCATTGCCTTGTATGATCACTCTCATGCTTTGCCTCATGTTTGTCTCATCTCTTAGCATCATTAACATCATGTAAATGCTCCTGGTTTTGGTTTACATCATCACATTGCATCTCATTTGCATTGCATTTCATTTCTTTTGCTAACATTTCAGGTGGTAAGTTGTTTGAGAAGTGAATTTGCCTTCACTTCTCATAATCTCTTTTCATCTCTTTCATACTGCCTTTGCTGCATTTTTGTATGTGTTTTGGATTGAGCTTGCTCATTCTTGTTCATCTTACCTTCTTTATTCAAGCAACTTGTCTTCTTAAGTGAAGCAAGTTGTCTTGCTTCTCTTTGCTTCTTCCTCCTTTCATCTGCTTCTCTCCTTGATGGTTCCTTGAAAATTCTTTCTCTCTTAAGCCTCACAAACCCTAGGATCTCCAAGTATGATAACAATTAGGGTTTGATTAGTCCCCCATTTAGTTTTACCTTTGTGTCATCTTTGAGTCTTCTCCTCTCATCTCATAATCAGGGACTAAACCCTAAAGGCTTTAAGGCTTTGTGATTAGGGTTATGTCTGCATCCTTCTATTAGGATGGAGTGTATAACTTTAATCCTAAGTGTTAAACCCTTAATGTGTTTAAATCCTTTAATCAAATCACCTAATAATCATTAAGACATCAAGCTTGTAACTTGGGCCTTGCATTAGGGTTCTAATTCTTCCTTAATTGGTTAAGAAGGACTAACCCTAGTGTTAATGGACAAGTCCCCCTCAAGTTGTCTTACAAATCATAAAATCCACTTCTTAATCATACCATTAACTAAAATCCACTTAATAAAGGCTTTGTTTTGTCATGAGTTTAATCCCTAATCATGGATTAAGTTTAGGAGCTTTTCTCAGCTTAAATGTTCTCATCTATTATCCTTCTATTAGGATGGTGTAATGAGTCCATTAAATCCGATTATGGCTTAATCTCATTACTCAACACTAAACAAAAACAACAAAAACATTTAAATAAAGATAAGTAGGTTAATGATCTTAATCCTACACCATGGTGATTAAGTGTGAGATGCTGACTTCACACTTAAGGTATTCTCATTACCCCTAATCAGAGGGAGGATGTGATGAGTTTACTAACCCATCGGTTTAGGCTTAAGCTCATTTTCTTATGACAAATCCAAAAGCAATAAAAGATTGAAAACATAAAAACAAACAATAATCGTCTCCTTTGGGATTCTTTTCTCACCTCATTCACTCACAAGCGAGAACTTGCTTCTTCCGTCTAATGCAAGACAGTTTGCACCTGAGCCAGACAGGTCATACACTTGAGCATGGACAAGCAAGCAGTTCACAAGTCATTTTATCTTTCAGTCTCTTTGAGTCGAACTACGGTGTTCTGACTTCCTCATTGCACGAGAGGATACGTAGGCATAACTTAACAGTTATCGAACAAAAGTCTCTGTATATTCCCCCTATTCCAAGCCTTATTCTTTAAGCCTCATGGTCATGTGCATTTCATTCCTGATCTCACACTGACACTTCTCTTATACACTACACATTTCTTTACACTGACACTTGCATTCTTTCCAGCTTTGATACACAAATTGCACTGACACTACCCCTTTTAAACACAAATATTTTAAGCGTGGATCCCGTCGAGTACGGCGGACAATCTGGGTGCTAATACCTTCCCAGGTTGTAACTAACCCCCTTTCTCAGTCTCTCTGGTTCGCAACCGTCTTATCCATCTTTTTCCTAGGTTTATGCAGCATTACCTTTCCTTCGGGATAAAAATGCCTAGCTGACGACTCTATTCATTTTCTTTTCTCCTTTCGCCGACCGTTCGCGTCTGTACCCCTTCTGACCCGGGTGTCATTTTGGTGGGAGCGACAGCTTGACGACTCTGCTGGGGACCCTTATACTGTAACCAGGGCTTCTGGTTCTTTTTGTGGGTTCCTCCTAGCGCTTGTTTGATTTGTGTTTACTGGGGTGTTATGTGCTAATTGTGTTTATATAGTTGCTTTATTTACTGCTTTATGTACAGTTATTTATTGCTTTCTTTACATTTTTGTACATCATACTGTCATACTGTTATCTGGCTGGATCTGGTTTTTGTCTTGGTGGGTGGGGTTTCACTGAGAGTTTGAGGTCCTATACCTGGGACCTGAGTGACACCTAGGCTAGAGTGGTTCATGTTCTTTCCCATTCCATTTCGGTCTGGTGCGGGAATATGAAAAACGGTTCAGATGTGGGTTTCTTCTTGAGAACTCTATGCTGCAGATTTCCTGTAGTGCTAGGGCTATTTAGGAAGCCTGCTAAGTCTGGATGACCTTTATTATGACCTTCAGAAACTGAGGTGAATTAGAGGAGGATCTTTTATGGTTATTGTAAACACTGTACCTCCGGGTTAGAAGTGTTTACACTTCTCATAACTGATTCAAGTCTGAGGATCCTTGTTTTAGAACATCACCTGTGAGGGGGTTGGGCTGTTTACAGGTTTGCAGGAACCCTTGGCCACACGAAACCCTGTTACTTATTGTGTTTAAGAATGCTTCACTTTGGACAGTTCTTGTGATTTAACCCAGGACATGTGACTCTTTATTTGAGTCCCCCACCTTGGTTACTGGACTTCTAGACATCCATCTGGACTTCTTGAACATACATGGACTTATATCAAGGCAGTAATCAGATCCAGCTTGATCACAAACCCTTGCATATCATTTGCATACTCATCATTTGCATCATTTAACATTTGTTTATTTGTTTTCAGGGTATCCACATTATATCTGGCTTGGTTTTGACCCCTTCATCTGCATAGACCCCTGTTCATCAGCTATCTGCTTCAGCTATCTTCATCAGTGGTTTGCTTCAGCTACTTCCATCATCATCACCAGCCTATTAGTGGTTCATCTCCAGTATCAGTCCTCATCATCAGCATCTGTTTTCAGCTCTTCATCAGCAGTCATGGCACCCAAGAAGAGCAACATTTCATACCATTTCTTTGAGCCTGTGCTGATTGGCATCAGGCAGGTCCAGGCACTTATCACTCCAGACCACATCCCATTATTCAGAGAGCATTATGGAGGAATCCTTGATATGGTTATGAACTTAGACCCTTCTCATAGGAGTTTGATCCACACTTGCCTACAGTTTTATGACCCTCCTTTGAGATGCTTCACTTTCCAGAACTTTCAGTTAGGACCTCTGTTAGAGGAGTTTTCATCACTGATTGGAGTGCATGTTAGGGGTGGGATTCCCTTCAACCCAGAGATGACTTCTCCCAGCAATGGAGAAGTGGCAAAAGCACTGTATTTGGAGCCTATTCTGATTGAGCAGAACATGACCACAAAGGCTGGAATCCCTGGCTTGCACTTAGACTTTCTGACTTCTCAGGCCATCCTGAAGGCCTCTTTGAGGGAATGGAGGGAAGTCTGTGCATTGTTAGCCCTCAGTATATATGGGGTTATACTATTTGCAGATGAGCCCAAGTTTATCAGCAAGAATGCCATTCATCTCTTCCTTCTGAGGAACCCAGTACCCACATTGCTGGGGGATTTCTATTATTCTGTTCACCAAAGAAATGAGAAACAAAGAGGAAAGTTGGTGAGATGTTGTGCTCCTCTATTTCACACTTGGCTGCTTAAACACTTACCCAGGATTGATGCCTTCTTGAACCCTCATCAACAGAAGAATTGGGCTAAGAGACTCATTGCTCTGACTTCAGATGACATTAGATGGTGCACCCAGAGCACCAAGGGCAGAGACATAATTACTAGTTGTGGACAGTTCCCCAATGTACCTCTGATAGGAGTGAAGGGTTGCATCAACTACAATCCTTTGTTGTTTAAGAGACAGTTGGGCTATGCTTTGGTTCACCCTCCTAGAGTGCAAGACTTGGCTGAAACCCTGTATTGTGAGATAAAACCTAATCTAGCTGTTGTCAGACAAGCATCCTGGGCTTGGGACAACATCCAGACCAAAGGGATGGCCATTCTTGGGAGGTGCAATAATGTGGCTTCAGCTCAGTATTATGAATGGTCTCATGCTAGGGCTCAGATTTCTGGGATGCCTTTCACCATTGAGGATGCACCTGGACCATCCACAGCACCACCTCCAGCCACTGTCAGCCTGGAGGAATTTGAGAAACTGAAGGAGAGGAATGAGAATCTGTCTCAAGCTCTGAAGAAGACCCTCTGGGAGAGGAGTGATGGTCGTCTAGACATTGAGAGGTTAGAAAAGCTTAAGGTGGAGCATTTAGCCAGGATTGGGAAAGCAGAGGACTACATCAAGAAATCAAGAGCTGGAGAGCAAATTTTAAAGAATGCCTGCAAGGAGGCCCAGTTTCAGAAGGCTAGGACTGATCTTTATCTAAAAGAAAGTCAAGATAGGTGGGTCAGAATCACTGAAGCTCGCACTCAAGAGGATAAGAGAACTCAAGCCAGGATTGAGCAGTTGGAGGCCAATGAAAGGAAGTAACAGGAAGCTTTGCTGGCAGCCCAGAAGGAGATTTCAGAATTGAAGCTTAGGGCTGGTGTGAAGAGGTCAAAGGACCAAGACAGGCACAAGAAGCTGACCACTGCTATTGCTACCAGAAACCTTCTTATCAGGAACATCACAGAGCATCCGGCTGGTCCTGTAACTGAAGCACTTTTGAAGGAGGTTAAGGAGGATGAGTTTGGCTTAGATGTTTGATTTCTTTGCTTGTTGTTATTTCCATTTGATGTACTTTTCTTTTATGTTGTATTTTGACCCCTCAGGGGCATATGTTGTAAAAACAAACTATGTATGGTTCACCATTTGTAATGTATGTGTTAGTTTGTTTCATTGAGCTTCTTTTCTCAAGCAACATCAAAGTATATTCCTCAGGGTCTGGAAAGGTCAAAACCAAGAGCCAAGCCGGGTACCTTGGAAAATAAATAAGCATACTGCACTGCATACTGACTTTTGTTTTGTTTTGTAGGTTTTGTCATTATTTTACTTTGTTTCTAATTCTGTTGTGCTACAGGAATTATTGCTCGCCGTCGGATGTTCCCTCTCAACCGCCCGCACAGGTATCCTACTCGCAACAACCTTCCTGGTATCCAAATGGATCAAGTACAGCAAGATCTGACGGAGGTCAGAACTCAGATGGCTAATGAAAGGCTGGAGATGAGAAACCAAATGACCCAATTCATGGAAGTAATGAATGGCTTGGCTCAAAGTCAAGAAAGGTTGAGGGCATTGGTAGAAAGACAAACCCCGGAAGAACCTCCTCTGGGAACTGGAGGGACAAGTAACAATGAAAGGGGTCAGCCACATGTTAATCCACCAGTGTATGGGCCTCATCTACATCCAGAAGTCAACATCCCGGGTAATGTGCAAGGAAATACTACTGGAGGAAGGATCTTACAAGAAGACCCCCAGGAAGAGCAGTTTACTGTAATGGGAGCTGGGGATGAAGTTTATGATAGGAGGTTTGATGAAATTGCTGAGAAGTTGAGATCTCTGGAGTCTCAAAATTCCCTAGGCTTTGATGTCATGGATATGGGGTTAGTGGATGGGGTAAGGATTCCCCACAATTTTAAACCCCCGTGCTTCGAGAAGTACAATGGGACTTTCTGTCCTCGAACTCACTTGCAGTCCTTTCTGGGAAGACTTAAAGCATATACCATGGATGAGAAACTGTGGATGTTTTACTTTGAAGACAGTTTGACTGGGGCTTCAAGGGAGTGGTACTCTCACTTGACTAGAGCTACTATCAGGTGCTGGAAGGACCTAGCTGAGGCTTTCATAAGACAATACCAATACAATCTAGACATGGCTCCTAACAGAACCCTTCTGATGGGAATGTCGCAATCCTCCAGAGAAAGCTTCAGGGAATATGCCCAGAGGTGGAGACAGCTTGTTGCTGCTGTCCAACCACCCATGTCAGAAAGAGAAATGGCCGACATGTTTATGAACACTCTGCAAGGAACATACATTGATAGGCTAGCTGCTTTTTCTTCCACCAGCTTCGCTGACGTAGTTATAGTTGGAGAAAGAATTGAAAGCCTTCTGAAGATGGGTAAGATTTCTGATAATGGTGCAAGTTCGTCAAGTAATCCCAGGAAACCTTTTGTGGGACCTAGAAGAACCAGTGAGACAAATGCCATTCATGCCGGCAGGGGCAGACCTCAGTATGTCCACAGATCAGTAGCAGCTGTCACTATTCCAGCTCCGATTCCTCAGCAACCAGCTTATCAACCACAACAACAACCACATTATCAACAACAAGTTCAGTATCCACCACAGAGGACTTACAACAACAACAACAACAGCAATCAACAGCAAAGACCCTTTCAGCAAAGACCATCACAGGTAAATAGGGTGATTGACCATATCCCTATGCCTTATGCTGCCTTATTGCCACATCTCCTGAAGCTCAACTTGGTTGAGTTAAGGACATTGGCACCACCGGATCCCTCTAATCTTCCAAGAAACTACGATGTCAACGCCAGATGTGTTTTTCACTCCAATGCACCTGGCCACAATACAGAGAAATGCAGGGCTTTACAAATGAAAGTACAAGATCTGGTGGATTCTAAAGCCCTCAACTTTGCACCCCCGCCAAGTGTCACTAAGAATCCCATGCCCAATCATGGAGGGCCAAGAATTAATGCCATTGAGGAAGACAAGCCATCTTTCTTGATAACTAGTGTTGGACAGATTCGAACACCTCTGGTAGAAATTAAAGCTCAGCTTCTAGAGTGCCAGATGTTCCCCGGGTGTGAGCTCGGTTGTGGTTATTGCAACATTTCGGTCAACGGGTGTGATAACTTGAGAAGCGGCATAGATGGTCTTATCAAAAGTGGTATACTTCAGATCACAACGTCAGCGCCTACAAATCCAGCAATCCCTTTGACAACAATTCCTGACTCTTCTACAACCGCAACAACAATCATTCCAACCAATTCATCAATATCATCAACAATGGCTCCGTCCATCACTTCAGCAAACCAGATGTCAACAACCATTTCTTCTACAACATCAGCACCCCTTTATTCAGCAGAATCTTCTACAACGCCAACAGAAATTAATGAAGATATCTCAGCAGTCACCATTTACTATGATCCATCAAATGTTCCTCCAAACAACAACTTTCAACAACAAGCAGTGGCATCTCCTGCCAGATCACCAGTCACCATTTACTACGATCCGCACACCATTTCAGTACCTTCCTCTGCAGCAGTCAGTCCAGTTACCATCACGGTGCCTGGACCAGTTCCATATGAAAGCAGTAATGCCATCCCTTGGCATTATGGCTCTGACCTCTACTGCAACGGGGAGAAAATCACTTTGGATTCTTCAACCTCTTCTCCACAGATTGATAATGTTGGGGGAGGCGGAGGCTTCACCAGAAGCGGACGCCTTTTTGCCTCACAAACTCAAAGACCTAATGCTAAAGCAGAAGCTGCTGCCAAAGCAAAGGGAAAAAGTGTGGTATTTGAAGAACCAATCATCAAAGAAACTCAGAAGACATCCTTTGAGCAAGATGTAGACGAGTTTATGAGAATTATAAAGAGAAGTGATTACAAGGTGGTGGATCAGCTTCACCAAACTCCCTCAAAGATCTCCATATTATCCCTGCTGATGTGTTCTGAAGCTCACATGAATGCATTACTGAAAGTCTTGCACGCAGCATACGTGCCAGAAGAGATCACCGTTAATCAGCTAGAAACTGTGGTGGCAAATGTCAATACCAGTCATGAACTGGGTTTTACCAATGTTGATTTAGCCACTGAGGGACGTAACCACAACAAGGCTTTACACATCACTCTAGAATGCAAGGGTGTTGTTCTATCCCATGTACTGGTAGACACTGGGTCTTCACTCAATGTTCTACCAAAGAAAGCCTTAGTGAAGTTGGAGTATGATGGCTTAGCATTGCGTCCGAGTAATTTGGTGGTGAGAGCTTTTGATGGCTCTAAAAGATCAGTGCTTGGAGAGATTGATCTGCCCGTGATGATTGGCCCGCAGACCTTCAAAATTACCTTCTATGTGATGGACATTCATCCGGCCTACAGCTGTTTGTTGGGTAGACCTTGGATCCATGTCGCTGGCGCTGTTACGTCTACCCTTCACCAGAAGCTGAAATTCGAGTGGGAAGGCCAGATCATCACCATCTGTGGTGAAGAGGACATCTTTGTTAGCCACCTGGCTACGTACAAATACATTGAGATGGATGGAGAAATCCATGAAACCATGAGCCAGGGGTTTGAGGCCCTGAATATTAATGAAGCATCTACTCTACTGGGAACCTCCATGACGTCTTATCAGCAAGCCAGGAAGGTTGTTGAAAAGGGGACTGCCCAAGGCTGGGGCAAGCTGTTGCCTGTGGAGAAGAAGGAGGACAGATTTGGGTTGGGTTACAAACCAACTCAACAAGATCAATCAGAGGCTGCTAAGAAGCCCAGTTTTGTCAGCGGGGGAATTCTCACCCCGGATGCAGTGAACAACTTGGAAGATGAGTCGGAGGATGAGCGCAACCTGGAGAGCTGGATACGTCCAAGGATCCCTGGGAGCCATATCTCAAACTGGTCTTCCCAGGAAATTATAAGGGTTACTCCTGCAGAGTAATTATTATTTCCTGTATATTTTAAGCATGCATCAAGTCTTGCATCTTGCCCAAGATGACAAGACTCATTTTGTAATCGGGCCATCTTGTAATTTTGTGCAAACAGATCAATCAATGAATATCGGACATCTTTTGCAAATGAGTCTTTTTCTTTTCCGCTCACTGTTTTTTCATTTTTCTTTTTGTACAAAAATAAAATGGCAATGTTTTCCAAAATGATAACTTTACTTCACTTTTTCTAAACAAGATTAAAATCGATCACTAAAATGAACAATCTAAACCCTTGCAGAGAGTGCCTTTCAGACTGCACCAACAACAGCACAGCTATGGCTTCGTATGACTTTGACAATCCAATCAATCAAGCTGATGAAGGGGTTGAAGAAGATTATGAGCTTCCTGAAGAGCTAGCCAGGTTGCTAAGGCAAGAGGAGAAGGTTATCACTCCTCATCAAGAGGAGGTCGAAACGGTTAATCTTGGTACGGAAGAAGATGTAAAAGAGGTTAAGATCGGAGCTTGCTTACAAGATTCAGTAAAGGAACAGTTGATTGATATGCTTCGAGAATATGTGGATGTCTTTGCTTGGTCTTATCAGGATATGCCAGGGTTGGACACCGATATTGTTATGCACAAGCTGCCTTTGAAAGAGGACTGCCCACCAGTAAAACAGAAGATGCGCCGTACTCGCCCAGATATGGCAATGAAGATTAAAGCAGAGGTGCAAAAGCAGTGGGACGCCGGGTTCCTTGCTGTGACTAGTTATCCACCGTGGGTTGCTAATATTGTACCTGTGCCTAAGAAAGATGGAAAGGTAAGGATGTGTGTGGATTACCGGGATCTGAACAGAGCAAGCCCGAAAGATGACTTCCCTTTACCTCACATTGATGTATTGGTTGATAATACGGCTCAGTTCTCGGTATTCTCCTTCATGGACGGATTTTCAGGATACAATCAGATCATGATGTCACCTGAAGACATGGAGAAGACAACTTTTATCACACCCTGGGGCACGTTCTGTTACAAGGTGATGCCATTTGGACTAAAGAATGCTGGTGCAACGTATCAACGGGCTATGGTAACATTATTCCATGACATGATCCATAAAGAAATTGAATGTTATGTGGATGACATGATTGCCAAGTCCCTTACAGAAGAAGACCACCTGGTGAATCTGTTGAAGCTATTCAAGCGTCTGAGGAAGTACCAACTGAAGTTAAACCCCAACAAGTGCACATTCGGGGTACGGTCTAGTAAGCTGTTGGGATTTATCGTAAGTGAGAAAGGGATTGAAGTTGATCCTAATAAAGTCAAAGCAATTCAAGAAATGCCTGCACCAAAGTCCGAAAAAGAAGTTTGGGGGTTCCTAGGTAGATTGAACTACATTTCAAGGTTCATATCTCACCTTACATCAACCTGTGAACCTTTGTTCAAACTGTTAAGAAAAGAACAAACGGTCAGGTGGAATGAAGACTGCCAAAGGGCTTTTGACAAAATCAAGGAATACTTGCAAGAGCCTCCAATCCTTATGCCTCCAGTTGAAGGAAGACCTTTGATAATGTACTTGACAGTATTAGAAGAGTCAATGGGGTGTGTGCTGGGCCAGCATGACGAGTCTGGTCGAAAAGAGTATGCAATTTACTACCTAAGCAAAAAGTTTACCGACTGTGAACAACGTTATTCACTGCTCGAGAAAACTTGTTGTGCTTTAGCGTGGGCTGCTCGCCGACTAAGGCAGTATATGTTGACCCACACTACCTTGTTGATCTCAAAGATGGATCCATTCAAGTACATATTTGAGAAGCCAGCACTTACCGGACGGGTTGCAAGATGGCAAATGATCCTCACAGAATATGACATTCAGTACACATCCCAAAAGGCCATCAAAGGCAGTGTACTGTCTGATTATCTTGCTGAGCAACCCATCGACGATTACCAGCCTATGAGATTTGACTTCCCTAATAAAGACATCATGTTCATAAAAGCAAAAGATCATGAAGAGCCTATTCACACTAAAGGGCCTGACCCAGAAGAAGAATGGACTATGATGTTTGATGGGGCCGTTAATATGAATGGTCGTTGTGTTGGTGCAGTACTCATTACACCTAAGGGAGTTCACATGCCTTTCTCGGCAAAACTCACCTTTAATTGCACTAACAACGAAGCTGAATACGAAGCTTGTATTATGGGTCTTGAGGAAGCCATTGACCTCAGGATCAAGACTTTAACTGTATTCGGAGATTCAGCTTTGGTAATCAATCAAACCAACGGCAAATGGTACACACACCAGGACCATCTGATACCTTACAGGGATTATACAAGGAAGTTATTGACTTTCTTTACAACGGTTAAGCTTGAGTATATCCCTCGGGACAAGAATCAGTTTGCTGATGCTCTTGCCACCATTTCATCCATGATCAAAGTTCAAGCTCCCAACTTTGTACCTCGGATTTCAGTGTCCAGACTTGACAGGCCAGTGTATGTATTTGCAGAAGATTTTTTTAAGGATGATAAGCCTTGGTTCCACGACATCAAATGCTTCTTGGAGGGTCAAATATACCCACCTGGGGCATCTTCATATGATAAGAAGACATTAAGAAGGCTAGCTGGTAGTTTCTTCTTGAATACTGACAGTTCCCTGTACAAGAGAAACTTTGATATGGTACTGCTCAGATGCGTCGATAAAACAGAAGCAGGCTTGTTGATGCACGAGGTGCACGAAGGATCCTTTGGTACCCATGCAGGAGGGCATGCCATGGCAAATAAATTGCTAAGATCAGGTTACTACTGGATCACAATGGATGCAGACTGTTGTGCTTATGCCAGGAAATGTCATAAATGCCAGATCTATGCGGATAAAGTGCATGTGCCTCCGAATCCTCTGAATGTGATGTATTCACCCTGGCCCTTTGCCATGTGGGGCATTGATATGATTGGAAAGATTGAACCGACTGCTTCAAACGGCCATAGATTCATCCTAGTTGCTATTGACTATTTTACCAAGTGGGTTGAAGCAGCTTCCTATGCAAATGTTACAAGGCAAGTGGTAGCCCGATTTCTGAAGAGAGATATCATCTGTCGATACGGAGTTCCCGAGCGAATCATTACTGACAATGGTTCCAACTTGAACAACAAAATGATGGCAGAACTGTGTCGGGACTTCAAGATCCAACACCACAATTCTTCTCCTTACAGGCCAAAGATGAATGGCGTTGTTGAGGCAGCAAATAAGAATATCAAGAAGATTGTGCAGAAGTTGGTAGTTACCTACAAAGAGTGGCATGAAATGCTACCATTTGCCTTGCATGGGTACCGTACGTCAATCAGGACATCCACTGGGGCAACATCGTATCAACTTGTGTATGGTATGGAGGCAGTCCTACCTGTTGAAGTTGAATTACCCTCCTTACGGGTATTAATGGATGTTAAGCTGAACGAAGCAGAGTGGGTCCGGTCCCGATATGAACAACTGAGTCTGATTGAAGAGAAGAGATTAGCTGCAGTTTGTCATGGGCAGCTGTATCAGAAAAGAATGAAGAAAGCCTTCGATCAGAAAGTCAGGCTCCGAGAATACCAAATAGGAGATCTCGTGCTAAAAAGACTCCTCCCTCCTCATACAGACCACAGGGGCAAGTGGACTCCGAAATATGAAGGACCATTCGTAGTAAAGAAAGTTTTCTCCGGTGGAGCACTCATGCTCAATACTATGGATGGTGAAGACTTCCCGTCCCTTGTGAATTCAGATGCAGTTAAAAAATACTTCGCATAAAATGACCCGCTGGACATAAAAACAGAATGTAAGTCCAGGCAAAAATAGGGCATCCCGGCGAGTCAAAAACAGAATAAAAGACTCGGGCAAAAATAAGGGAAATAAATAAAAAAAATGTACACCCGCTGAGTTGAAAAGCCGCATTGGACAACTCAGGAAAAAATGGGTATCCCGATGGATTGAAAACCCGAAAGGGCGATCCATGCAAAACAAGGGAATAAGCGAACAATTGCATTCTGAATTCGTCTGTATCACTTACAACTTGGTAAGCTTCGGAAGGATCAAGCTTCTTTCAGGATCAGCCTTCTTCAGAAAGCAAGATGAGAAGAACGTCAAATGTCATATGATTCATAGCAAAGGGAAGCTCCTTGAAGCGTCATCAACATTGCCAATACCTTTTATTTCTCAATTTGTAACAATCTCCTCATTTTAGGGGATTTGTTTCCTCGACTGTATCTTGCCGATTCAGGGCACATGAATTAATAAAATCAGATTTTCAGTTACATTTCGTCTCGTACATTTTATTTTCATTTGCAAGAATGTCCGATGTCTCTAAGATACTGATTGCATGAATACATATGCTTCTCTTCTAAAAAAAATACGTGCTTACAGGAAATATACTTACTCCCGAGAGTGTCTGAACCCCTATGACGGAATCTGGTAAGGGATACCTCGGGATTACTTGTGCGCTTCTCTATATTTTCAGGATTGCAGGCATTCAAAGCACAACATGGGGCATGAAGGCTTCTCCCCAGCAAGATGCCTAATCATTATCTACTCAGTCTATCTCCCGATTAGCACCAGAGGTGCTTTCTCCCCAGCTGAGTTGTCTGTCATCATTCCTCCTCAACCAAGTGCAAAGACCGGGAATCATCTCCCCGCAGAATTTCAACCTCTATCCAGAAGAGCAACGTCTGAAAATCTCACAGCAGAGTAAAGAAAGCTTCTACAAACCCCAGCTGGGTCCCTCGTTACCAAAGATAGGTCTATCAGCGACCTATATCCCCAAGCAGAGTCATATATGTCAGATCTACCAATGATCTCATCCCCAGCTGGGATGTTCACTTCAAGCAGATCATCCAGAGATCTTCGTAGCAACGGGACCCGGATCCCGGATCGGTATCTTTGCATAATCATGGCATTAGCATCATATTCTCCCCACATAGCGTAGCATTCCGTCTAATACGGAGCATTACGGCAAAAATCAAACATATTGCATAATCATAAGCCATGGTCTGAATCAAACACTTGTAAATTTCGACAATTCATCAAAGATATACAGAAAACTCTCCAGATTCCCCGGCAGGAAGCCAAGGCATTTGCCTTACACTCATAAATACAAATGCACACTCTTTTTGGCACCCGTCCGTGTCATCATTCCCCAGTAAAGTCGCCCAGGCTTTCTTTACAAACAGACACTTATATATTACAGATACTTCTTGACATCCGTCTGTGTCATATCCCCAGTAGAAAGCCAAAATGTCCTCTTTGCACTCACAGATACATATATCCATACAGATTCCCTGACACTCGTCTGTGTCACCCTCCCCAGCAAGTTAGACACTTGTCGGTGTTTCACTCATACTTATTATTCCTGCTTCACTCATACAAATACTCGTTCGTATCTTGTATACATTACTTATACATCCTCAGATTCGACACTCGTCCGTGTTCGTTGTTAACCAGTTGGTACCCGTCTGTATCAACATCTCTGAACATACGTCAAGCGTTTGTTTCTACCTGATACTCGTCCGTATCATAGTCTTAGGGATGCTCGTCCGCATCTTTAATCCATACACGTGTCAAACACTCATGTCTTCTTGAATTTAGACACTCGTCTGTGTCTACTATCCCCCAGAAGAGCCCCCACAGAATCAACACTCGTCCGTGTTCTTTGTTAACTAGTTGATACTCGTCCGTATCATCATCTCCGAACATGTGTCAGTATTCGTCTCTACCTGATACTCGTCCATATCATAGTCTTAGGGATGCTCGTCCGCATCTTTAATCTATACATCGTACCCAAATACTGATACCTCTCATTTTCTTGGATATAGACACTCGTCCGTGTTTATTTGTCCCGGCAAATCCCAGTGAGCTATGTCCTTTCTATCTGACATTCGTCCTATGTCATGATACCCCTTTTCAGCAGCCGTGCCCTGCTAGGTGATCGTCCTTCACCTTAGATGACCGTCCCTCATCCTTTCCTCAGCGGAGTCTCCATTATTGGAACCCTTTTCTACCCGGCATTCGTCCTATGTTGTGATATTTAGCAGTCGTCCCCTACTAGGTGATCTTCCTTCACCTCTTGATGATCATCCTTCATCATTTTATCCGATGGCCGTCCCCATCGTTGATCTTTTTATCTGACATTCGTCCTATGTCATGATAAACCCCGAGAGAAGCCGTACCCTGCTAGGTGATCGTCCTTCACCTCTTGATGGTCGTCTTTCATCATGCTTATCCGATGGTTGTCCCCATCGTCGACCTTTTATCTGGCATTCATCCTATGTCGTGATACGTTTCAGCAGCCGTCCCCTGCTAGGTGATCGTCCTTCACCTTAGATGATCGTCCCTCATCTTATCCCCCAACAGAGCAGTCGTCCCCTGCTAGGTGATCGTCCTTCACCTTTGATGACCATACCTCATCATTTATTTCTACCTCTAATCCCCAGAGAGTCTTATAGCTTTACTTGATGGCCGTCCCCATCATAATCTCTTATATCCCCAGCATGTCGGCCGTCCCCGTCATTGCTTCATCCCCAGCAGTCGTCCTCTGCTTGACGGTCGTCCTCCGTCGCCCGCACTTCATAAATATACTTTATTTTCTTTTACAATCTATATCCCTTTTCTTCTTCATTATGTGAGTGCAAATTTTGGACTGGCTTTGGTATTCAACCACAAGTTATCTTGTTTGCCTATTAAGCCGTCGCTTACATTCTACACAGCTAACTCGTGTTTGAATAGGGGCAGCTGTAAACACCCCAAATTTGCCCTCACCCATTCACACCATGGCTTGTGATCTCTTCATATGCATAAGTTAAATCATATCATCACATATTGCATTTTTTGCTTCACTGCATTGATTCTAAGTCATCTGCATCTAGGGTTTGTGATCTGAGAAATCCAAGAGCCACTTGAGCCACTCCAAAGGTCATCAATCACTTCAAAGGGGTCCATGAATGTTCAAGCATCATATTGTATCCTCACAAAGTTAAGAATGTCAAAGAATCACAAGAACTGAGAAAGGCATGGAAGCAGAACCAGGTTTAACTACACAGATGACCTGAAATTAGGGTTTTGGTTTCAAAGGCCATAACTCCAAATTTTTTGGTCATTCTTGTTTCTATTGGTCTCTATATGGTATAGAGATCATACATATCAATTTTCATGAAGAAATTCAATGGGTAAGGCATCTGATCAAGAGTTGACTTCTTGAGCAAGTCAATGCAAAATCAGGGCATCTGAGGCCCCCAATGACCCAACCAAAGGGTGTTCATCATCATTTTGATTATGTATGATCTTTATTTGATCATAGAAGATGTTATAAGTTCACAAAATTGAAGAATTTCAAGCCATTTGCAAAGTTGACTTTTTGGGAAAATGACTTGTAATGGAAACTTGCCATTTTGGGAAACTTTTTCAACCCTTGCTTTTTGATTCAAAAATGCTTCAAATGAGAAAACTTTGGTCATGAAAGTTGTAGAATGGATCATTCCCTTTTCAAAAAGTACAAGAACTCATTCTAATTCATTTTGGATCAAAAGTTATGGCTTGTCAAAGTTGGGAAAAATCACATAATTTCAAGTTTTCTACCAAAGAGGCAAAGTTGCAAAATCCCTTGCCAAGGCAAATTGAGACCTCAAAGTGACTTCTAAACTTTACACAAACATGAACCAATGTCTAAAAGTCAGATTGCATCAAGAGTTTGTTCATTTTCATGACTTGTGGATCAAGAAACTTCAAAAGGGCCAAAGTTGATCAAAGTTGCAAAACATCCTTCAAACCCTAATCCACTTGCTGGCTGGCTTCAAAACTGATCCTATGGTTCTCCTCACTTCTTGCTGCGTAGGACACCCCTCTTGTCCTTGGCTAGCCATGAGCCCATACCTCTCTTACACAAAGCTTGACTTTTTTGCAAAAGACCCATACCAATCACAATAGGGCACAACCACTCTTCTGACCTACCCAAGATTGATAAATGGACAAAATGCATCACAACACAACACACAACTCATGCTGAAACACACTCCAAGCCATAGTTACCAAAACTCCTCCAACTTGCAAAACCATTCAAATCTCTCAGCTCATTCAACCATCATTCAAACAAGCTTCACAAAACATCTCAGCATAAACCAAATACGATTTCTTCCCCTCTTTGAACAGAACTCAAGCAATCTCTCAAACTAGCCCAGATAAACTTCAGATAAGCTTTGCAAACACTTGAGGGAGGTCAGTGGAGTTGATTGGAAGCAAGGAACTGGTCCAGAAGCTCTTGGGTTGAAAGCTTCGATTCAGGTAGCCATGGAAATTCATTTTTCCAGAACTCTTATTTCTTGTTTCTAAATGATAAAGCATGCTCTCCTGATCACACTGAACCTTTTATTTTTGAAAATGATTGAGTTTTGAGGTTGTATGGATGTTCTGAAATTTTGTTCAGTTTTAAGTTTTTGTTCGAATCTTGTTGTTGATGATGAATAAATGAAATTTGATGCTGGATTCTTGTTCTAGGGGGTTTGGGGATCATTTTTGGAGATTTGGGGGGTTTGATTTGACCTAGGGAGTGTTTTTGAGATTTTCAGGGAAGGAGGTCACCGGAGAAGACGACCGGAGCTCGTCTCCGGTGACCTGAAAATAATTAGGGTTAATTAATTAGGGTTAGCCAAGTTTGAATGTGGACCCTTGATCTGGTTGACTAAGTCAATTCCCCGCGCGTTTCAATGGCTTGGATCTGTCGTTAAAGCCCTAATCCACGTCATTAATCTAATTAATTGAGTTTTATTTTAATCTGGCCAGTTTGAATGAGAGCCGTAGGATAGCGCACCAGTCTTTCCCTCCATTCCCAGTTTGAATCTCAGCCTCAGGATGCGCTGACTTTCTCTTTATTTGTATTTTTATTTCATTTTATTTCATTTGTTTTGCACATTTATTTTAAAATAGCAAAAAATGTTTAAAAATTATGAAAATTTTTGTCAAGATTTTCATTATTTTTCAGAATACAAAAATATTTTTATTTTTATTTTTTTCATTAAAAATAATTTTTAAATCATTTAAAAGTTTATTTTTAATTAATTAATGAAAATTAATCAATTAAAAATACTTTTAGGTATTTAAAAATTACAAAACAATTCACATAGCATTTGAAAACATTTAGAAACATTGTCCCACTCTCAAACCAAATTTATTTTTTGATCTTGATGCCTTTTGATAATTTTCTTTGGAATTAATTTCATTTCAAGGCAATATTTTGTTTCAAACTTCAAAAATGCATTTATGCCTAACCATTGAGAGTTGGACAATGATTCTTTTTGCATTGCATCTTGCATAACATGTAGTTTATAGGATAAAATTGGCATGAATTTATCTTGCATTTTCAATTTGTTTTGCATTTTTCTTGACAAGGTACCTTAAAACCCTAGCAATCTTAGGAAATTCATAACTCTCACTAGGTTAAGAGTTAGATCCCCTCCTTTGGGCAGTAAGTTTGTGTAGGTTTAGGGTATCTTTGATTGCATTTTCAAATTTTATCATGACATTTGCTTCTGGTTTTGGATTTTGCTTTGTGTGTTGATCATAAACCCTAATTTATGCCTTCCTTTGCATCCATCTTCCATTTGCTTGCATACCATGAATTGCCATGACATTTTGTGCATCAACATGATTCATAATGCATCTTAGGACATATTAGAATCATGTTTGATCATTGCATCTTTCATTTGCCATGTTATATGTCAATTGCATTTCATAACTTTTCATGAACTTCCATGGTTCAAAACATGCTTCATCTGCATCCATTGCCTTGTATGATCACTCTCATGCTTTGCCTCATGTTTGTCTCATCTCTTAGCATCATTAACATCATGTAAATGCTCCTGGTTTTGGTTTACATAATCACATTGCATCTCTTTTGCATTGCATTTCATTTCTTTTGCTAACATTTCAGGTGGTAAGTTGTTTGAGAAGTGAATTTGCCTTCACTTCTCATGATCTCTTTTCATCTCTTTCATACTTCCTTTGCTGCATTTTTGTATGTGTTTTGGATTGAGCTTGCTCATTCTTGTTCATCTTACCTTCTTTCTTCAAGCAACTTGTCTTCTTAAGTGAAGCAAGTTGTCTTGCTTCTCTTTGCTTCTTCCTCCTTTCATCTGCTTCTCTCCTTGATGGTTCCTTGAAGATTCTTTCTCTCTTAAGCCTCACAAACCCTAGAATATCCAAGTATGATAACAATTAGGGTTTGATTAGTCCCCCATTTAGTTTTACCTTTGTGTCATCTTTGAGTCTTCTCCTCTCATCTCATAATCAGGGACTAAACCCTAAAGGCTTTAAGGCTTTGTGATTAGGGTTATGCATGCATCCTTCTATTAGGATGAAGTGTATAACTTTAATCCTAAGTGTTACACCCTTAATGTGTTTAAATCCTTTGATCAAATCACCTAATAATAATTAAGACATCAAGCTTGTAACTTGGGCCTTGCATTAGGGTTCTAATTCTTCCTTAATTGGTTAAGAAGGACTAACCCTAGTGTTAATGGACAAGTCCCCCTCAAGTTGTCTTACAAATCATAAAATCCACTTCTTAATCATACCATTAACTAAAATCCACTTAATAAAGGCTTTGTTTTGTCATGAGTTTAATCCCTAATCATGGATTAAGTTGAGGAGCTTTTCTCAGCTTAAATGTTCTCATCTATTATCCTTCTATTAGGATGGTGTAATGAGTCCATTAAATCCTTGATTATGGCTTAATCTTATTACTCAACACTAAACAAAAACAACAAAAACATTTAAATAAAGATAAGTAGGTTAATGATCTTAATCCTACACCATGGTGATTAAGTGTGAGATGCTGACTTCACACTTAAGGTATTCTCATTACCCCTAATCAGAGGGAGGATGTGATGAGTTTACTAACCCATCGGTTTAGGCTTAAGCTCATTTTCTTATGACAAATCCAAAAGCAATAAAAGATTGAAAACACAAAAACAAACAATAATCGTCTCCTTCGGGATTCTTTTCTCACCTCATTCACTCACAGGCGAGAACTTGCTTCTTCCGTATAATGCAAGACAGTTTGCACCTGAGCCAGACAGGTCATACACTTGAGCATGGACAAGCAAGCAGTTCACAAGTCATTTTATCTTTCAGTCTCTTTGAGTCGAACTACGGTGTTCTGACTTCCTCATTGCACGAGAGGATACGTAGGCATAACTTAACAGTTATCGAACAAAAGTCTCTGTATATTCCCCCTCTTCCCAGCCTTATTCTTTAAGCCTCATGGTCATGAGCATTTCATTCCTGATCTCACACTGTCACTTCTCTTATACACTACACATTTCTTTACACTGACACTTGCATTCTTTCCAGCTTTGATACACAAATTGCACTGACACTACCCCTTTTAAACACAAATCTTTTAAGCGTGGATCCCGTCGAGTACGGCGGACAATCTGGGTGCTAATACCTTCCCAGGTTGTAACCAACCCCCTTTCTCAGTCTCTCTGGTTCGCAACCGTCTTATCCATCTTTTTCCTAGGTTTATGCAGCATTACCTTTCCTTCGGGATAAAAATGCCTAGCTGGCGACTCTATTCATTTTCTTTTCTCCTTTCGCCGACCGTTCGCGTCTGTACCCCTTCTGACCCGGGTGTCATTTTGGTGGGAGCGACACCTAGGAACACCCAAGCATGATCACAATTAGGGTTTGATTAGTCCTCCATTATTTTTACCTTTGTGTCATCTTTGAGTCTTCTCTTCTCATCTCTTAATCAAGGACTAAACCTTAAAGGTTTTAAGGCTTTGTGATTAGGGTTATGCATGTATCCTTCTATTAGGATGAGGAGTATAACTTTAATCCTAAGTGTTAAACCCTTAATGTGTTTAAATCCTCTAATCAATCCATTTAATAATCACTAAGACATCAAGCTTGTAACTTGGGCCTTGCATTAGGGTTCTAATTCTTCCTTAATTGGTTAAGAAGGACTAACCCTAGTGTTAATGGACAAGTCCCCCTCAAGTTGTCTTACAAACCATAAAATCCACTTCTTAATCTTACCATTAACCAAAATCCACTTTAATAAAGGCTTTGTTTTGTCATGAGGTTAATCCCTAATCATGGATTAAGTTGAGGAGCCTTCCCCAGCTTAAATGTTCTCATCTATTATCCTTCTATTAGGATGGTGTAATGAGTCCGTTAAATCCTTGATTATGGCTTAAACTCATTACTTAACACTAAACAAAAACACCAAAAACATCTAAATAATGACAAGTAGGTTAATGATCTTAATCCTACATCATGGTGATTAAGTGTGAGGTGCCTACTTCATACTTAAGGTATTCTCATTACCCCTAATCATAGGGAAGATGTGATGAGTTTACTAACCCCTGGTTTGGGCTTAAGCTCATTTTCTTATGACAAACTCCAAAAAAGCAATAAAAGATTTAAAACACAAAAACAAACAATAATCGTCTCCTTCGGGATTCTTTTCTCACCTCATTCACTCACAAACGAGAACTTGCTTATTCCATCTAATGCAAGACAGTTAGCACTCGAGCCAGACAAGTCATACACTTGCGCATAGACAAGCAAGCAGTTCATCAGTCAATTTAACTTTCAGTCTCTTTGAGTCGAACTACGGTGTTCTGACTTCCTCATTGCACGAGAGGATACGTAGGCATAACTTAACAGTTATCGAACAAAAGTCTCTGTATATTCCCCCTCTTCCAGCATTATTCTTTAAGCCTCATAGTCTTGAGCTTTGCATTCTTTCCTTACACTGACACTCCTTTATTTCACTTCACATTTCTTTTGCACTGACACTTGCATTCTTTTCCAGCTTTTGCACACAGAATAGCACTGACACTACCCCTTTAAACACAAACTTTCAAGTGTGGATCCCGTCGGGTACGACGGACAATCTAGGTGCTAATACCTTCCCAGGTTGTAACCAACCCCCTTTCTCAGTTTCTCTAGTTCGCAACCGTCTTATCCATTTCTTCTTAGGTTTATGCAGCATTACCTTTCCTTCGGGATAAAAATGCCTAACTGGCGACTCTTTTCGGTTCATCCTCATGTTCTCTCCTCTCTCCGACCGCGTCTGTACCCCTCTTGGCCCATGTGTCATTTGGTGGGAGCGACATAAGTGTAACAGTTTCGTTATCCTCGATCTTTTTCTTATTGGATAATATTTCTTTAAGGAACTTAGCATATGAGAGCATTTGGGTGATAGCTTTTGTAAAAGGTTTTGTGATATTCAATTGCTTTAGAAATTCAATGAATTTCTTAAATTGCCATACACTTTTAGAGATAGTAAATCTTTGAGGATATGAAATAAGTGGTTTATATGGTTCTGAAGGCACAAAAGGGTTTTCTTTCTCTGAGGTCTCTTGCTTATTATCTTCCTTTTCCTTTGGTTCACTTTCCTTCTCAGTTGTTGTTTTATCAGGTTTTTGGTTCATGGTTGGATTCTAAAGTCTCGGGTCAATTGGTTCTTCTAATTTTTTCCCACTTCTTAATATAGCAGAATTAGCATGTCCTTTCGGGTTAGGTTGTGGATGTCCAGGAAATGTGCTTGCAGGGACACAATAGGTGTTTGTTGTTGTACCACTTATGAAATTTGTGTTTCAAGCATTTTATTGTGTGTGGCTAAAGTGTCTACTTTGTTTGCTAATTGCTTAATTTTCTCACTAGTGTGTATGTTCTGATTCAAGAAATCCTTGTTTGTTTAAGCTTGGGTAGCTATAAATTTTTCCATCATTAATTCAAGTTTAGACGTCCTAGGAACATTAGGAGCAGTTATGACAACCTTTTGATAACCTAGTAGTGTAGAAGGTGTTTGACCAGGTGCATACATTTCATTGTTTTTTTTGTAGGAGAAGTTCAAATGATTCTACCAGTCTGGGTTATAAGTGTTTGAGTAAGGGTTTCTTTGAGCATAATTTAATTGGTCTGTGGAAATTTCGGTCAAAAGTTGACATTCAGGCGCAGCATGTCCAAGAAATCCGCATAACTCACAGTTTGGAGCAACGAAAGCCACAGTGGTTGTAGGTGTTATTGTCAGGATATCTATCTTTCGAGTGAGAGCATCTACCTTGGCATGTACATGGTCAAGTCTACTTACTTAGTACATACCGCCTTTCGTTGGAGGTTTCTATGTTGAGGTTCTTTCACTTCCCCGCTGATAGTGATTTTGAGCCATGTTTTCGATAAGTGCTTTAGCTTAATTAGGGGGTTTATTCATTAGTGTGCCACCAACAACATCATCTAGTGTCAATCTTGTGTTAGGTAAGAGACCATTGTAAAAGATATGGATGATCATCCAGTCTACTAAACCTTGGTGTGGACAAAGTCTCATCATATCCTTGTATCTTTCCCAAGCTTCAAAAAGAGATTCACAATCCTTTTGCTTAAATCTGTTTATTTGTGCTCTTAGCATAGCCGTCTTACTAGGTGGAAAATATATTGCGAAGAAAACTTTCTTCAATTCGTCCCAAGTAGTGACTGAGTTGGACGGGAGAGATTGGAGCCAAGCTTTAACTCTGTCTTTTAACGAAAAAGGAAAAAGACGTAGTTTTATTGCTTCGGGGCTGACACCATTTGCTTTCATTGTGTCTGCGTATTGCAAGAACACTGATAAATGCAAGTTCGGGTCCTCGGTAGGTCTACCGGAAAATTTATTATGTTGTACAGTTGACAACGACGAAGGTTTTAGCTCGAAGTTATTTGCTTCATGGAAGGTGCAACGATACTATTATGAGGTTCTACCTGCGAAGGAATAACATAGTACTTGAGAGGATGATATTTTTGTTCTTCAACCATCTCTTGTTCTTCAAATGGTTCGGGAATTGGATTATTAGGATCGGGAAGATTGTACTTAATACAGTACTCTTGTATTCAGCGTCTTAAATTTAGAAAACGCTCTACTTCGTCAATTTGTGGCTCTAAGTCTTCGTTCTGAGAGCGAGTACTTGGCATACAACTGACAAATAAAAAATATTAAAGGGTTTTGCCTTAGTCTATACTGCGCAATATTGGAGTCACGATATCGACTAAATTAGTCCCCGACAATGACGCCAAAAACTTGATCGCGACTTAGTATGTTTAAATGATGCTGATTGCAAGTGTGCAGTCATATCGGATAATTTTAAAAGATTATCAATCCCACAGGGACTAAAAATCGAACGTACCGTTATCTAGTGCTACTATGTAAATCTAAGACTAATGGTTTTCAAGGTTTAGATGCAAACAAGAAAATAGAGGTAAACTAAAATTGGATTTAAATAATATACGATGGGATATCGGTATGCAAATTGTCGATCATCGGGGATTCAATAAATCTAGCATTATAAAATGGTTAAAATATTATTCAATAGAAAATACTCATTTAAAAGACTTTATCTCACACTATCGTGTTTATCGACTCAGACTATACTTTCAAAGCAGAATGATTGCTCTCATTGTTTCATTTGAATACAAAAGTACTTTTTGCAAATAAATAAGTCCTAATTAATTTTAAAGCGCTCTCACTATATTTAAAATTAATGTTCAACTATCTAGTTAAAACCTCAAACTCTTGTTCTATTGATCGTAGCCTTCATTAATTTTTACTCTCGTAATAAAAGTTATTTAATTTAACAAAAAGAAAATGAAAGCAGAAAAATAACTTGTTAAATGTTTACGCTCAGAGTTTACTGAATCCCTTCCGATTGATTTATTTATATACTGATATAAATGGTTTAGCCGGACGTGGTTTCCGAAACAGGAATGCAAATACGATAGTAAAACATAATCAAGAACATGCTTTGGCAATTAATTAAGAAAACAATAAAATAATCGACTATAAGTAGAAACCTGGAATAAATATAAGTTGTAATGAATACATTGAAGCTTGCATTAATCCGAATCCGATTGTAGAAAATAAATACAGAAAGTAAAGTTCATAATCTATGGTGCAATAGTTCTCCATTGTATAAAACTATCACTATTTTAAAGTAAATATGAAAACTGCTTAATAAAACTAAAACAATAAAAATCTGGCGAAGAGAAGAGGAGACCTTCAAAACTGCTTCTTCCGATATTTATAATATGGATCGTTCGTTTCCTTTCTTCTTCCTTCCTTCCATTTTCTTTCCATTCTTTTTCATCAATTCTTCTCCTTTTCTTTCTCTTCTCATTCTCTTATGATTTAATCACAAGTCGCTTGAAAACATAAAACCGAGAAATAAATAAGTACGTAGATCAAATAAAATAGAGATATCTTAGCTAAAATTCATGTAAGTCAAGTCAATTAAACGATATAATTTTGAGTTATCACCAATTGATGTAGAGATAAAGATGATTGAAAGTCTAGAGGTTGAAACATCTTTATGCTCAATGTGACATCAATCTCATGGTGTTCTAAGAAGGAACCGGTAGATACACTCTCATACTGTGAGGTCGAGTACATTGTCTCTTCGTTATGTGTGTACAAAGTCGTGTGGCTTATGAATCTATTGGAGGAGTTGGGAAACAGTGAGGGTGAGGCTATCACACTCTTAGTTGAGAATGTTTCCAAGATTAATCTTGCTAAGAACCTGTCATACCCTATTTTTTACCCCTAAGATTCATATAATTCATTCATGATACAATTTCATTAGCATGACCATGTCACTTGATTATTGGTTCACAAGCATGGTTATTCTTTAGTTTGAGCATGAGAGCTAGGAATTATGATTTCTCCTTGGTTGCTTCACCAAGTTTTCACCTAGTTCACCCATGGCATTGTCATGTCTTCCAATTTATTACCTTATTCTTAGGTTTGTTTCTCTTATATATTAGGTTTTGTTTATACCTATTACTTCATTTGTCATTAACATGTCATCTAACTACTATGCCTCTAAAAATAAAAAACCATGTTGCATTTGCTTCCCTTTTCTTTGTGTTCAAACGTTTAGGTTTGCAAGATTGAATTAAGATGCTTATTTCTTCAAATCAAGTCCAATTGAGATTCAAGTTCTATTGTGACTAAAAGGAGGCTCGCATGATCATCATCTCAAGACATATTCACTTTGGTTCATGATTTTATGTCAAAGAAGACTCAAATGTTGATTTTGGTTCATCATTTCTTAAGTGACAAGAAATTTGTAAGGCATCGATTTGTTGTCATATGTTTCCTTTCAAGATTGATTTAAGATTGTTCAACATGGAATCAAGTAATACTTCATCCATTTTAAACTTGGTTTTAATGAGAATCCAAATGTGATACAAAAGGTTTCAAATGTGTTCTACATTGAATCTTAGATAAAATTCAAGCTTATGCCATCAACATGCCATTCAATCTAAATTCATACATCATAGCTCAAGTTTCAATTTAGCATGGTTTCATATTAATGATATCATCATTCAAATACAAGCACAAAGATTAAGTATGACATATGGAAATGGTTTCATCAAGCAAGCATTATCATTCAAACTCAAGCAAAGGGATCAAGAGCAAAACATGGTGGAGTGCAAAACGGTCAGCTTGGGTACAATGGTTCCAACCACAACATCATCATCCATAAGCTAATGCAAATTGGAATTGTGAGTTGCCATGAGGAAAGTGCAACAATATCAATCATTTGCCAATATGAAACACGAGTTGGAGCAAGGCTACATATCATATCAAATTGCCAAAATCAAGCATGGATGTTCAAGTGCAAAGGTATGTGCAAGAAGCAATGAAATGATAAGCATTGAGCAGGCCCAAGTTTGTTAAAATATTAGTGCAAAACAAGAGTACCAAGTACAGTAAAAGTGTGTAGCAAGCATGTACAAACCATGCTCGAATACAACAAATGCAATACCAATACAAAGCAACAATGAAATCAAAAGAAAATACAAAAATCTACAAGTGAGCATTTAAAAGGTGAGGTCCCAATCATTTCCTAACTATTCACATTGCGATCCCACGAATCTGGGAAGAATTTTACACTAAAATATACAGTTGTGCCAACTCATCAAATGTAGACACGTTTTCCATATTTCTCACACGAATTAGAGCTAGCTAACCTCACAAGTACCAAGTGCCTTCAGCTTCTCTATAAATTGAGCACCCTTCTACTTTATTTGATCATGCTTTTCAGCCAGTGAAACACTGCCAGAATCACACCTCAAGAATTCTCAAAACAGAGCATTCGGTACTCATTCCCTACACCTTTTCCTCACCAATTCACGAGCCAAACAACATCCATATACTTCCCTAAAGCTAAAGGGATCAAGAGAAAGTGTTGAAATAATTTTACCTGAGCATTAGAAGACACGCCACAATCTGCATCTGAGCTATCTCCGGCAAGGTAGAAATCTTTGTTGTTTGCTCAAGAACTCGATACCATTGGATGTGTTATGATGCATAGAACACTTCCCCATGCTTTGATTCATTTTTGCTTCGCCCTCATCATTTAATTTTAGAATTAGGTTTTGTTGATATTTCTGTTTGAGGCAGATTTCTTCATGCTTAGGTTGAATCAATCAACTTTAAGCATGGAGAGGGCATCTATGAGCCAGGCCGAGTGCAACGAGCCATTGATTGCATCATGAGGCCTTGAGATGTGGAATCCCATTTTCATGGAGTTTGAAGGAAGATGAGTTTCTTCATGTTTGGCATGAACCTTCTCCCTCTGCTCTCATTTTAATTCAAATTAGCAAATAATAATTCACATGTCTCTCTGTGTTTGGTCGCTTCGTGTGATAGGGCTGATTGAACAATGTGTGGCTGAGTTGACTCAAGCGTGTGCATGGTCCTCAGATCCGCGCCTTCCATTGTGCATACTTCTCAAGTTATCAGATATGAGGTGAGTCATCGGTCAAGCGTTTGTGGACCGTTGATCAGATCCAACGAATCTGCTTATTTGAGGATTCTTCTTTGCTTTTCTACCCAGACTTGCATTGATTGTGGGCTCCAACACATCTTGGACCAGGTGTGTTACTATTTAGATTACCAAAATCTAAATACACACTCCCTTAGCCTATTTTGTTTTTTATTTATTTCTATTTTTACTTACTTTTTTATTTTGATTTCCTTTCAATTTATCTCATGCTCTTAATTTTGTCAATTTTTTTAAAATTCATTTTATTTTTGTCATTTATTTTATTATCTAGCATTGATATTGATCTTTAATTCCTTTTCTTCATCCTTTTTCTTTCCTTATTATCTTTTGTGTTTCATACTTTAAGAGGTTAATTCACATTAATCCTCTAATAAGTATGACACATAAATTTCATTGACCGGTCTCCTAGATTCGATGGATTGATTTTTATCTCTAACTAGTAGTTATTGACTTATTAATTAACTAACTCCTAATTTCACTTTCTTAAAATTTACTTTATTGCTTATTATCATTCATGTACTTCATGCACTTTTATGTTATGTCATTTTATCTTTTTCTTTTTAACTTTTATTCATTTATCATGTAATGGATAATTATTATGGACTAGTGATCTTAAGTTGATTACTTATGGCACCATCCTAGTTAGAGTTGATTCTTAACTCTACCTAATTTGATTTCAAGTTGATTAAAATATCAAATACTTATCTTAGGGCACTTTACACACACATTGTTAGAACAAGATTTGGTTCTGTAATAATACCTCTGAGTTTTGATGATAACAAACAAGTATGCTTGTATGAACAATTTGGGTATTCTAATGTTTGTTATTTTTGAAGATTTACCAAACAGTTTATGCATCTGTCCATACACTTTATATAGTGTTCATATCATTCTTAACTCGTTTTACGCTAAAAATATGTTTACATTTTAGCTTGTGTAGAAGCAATTTTATGTAAGAAAATTCTTTCAAAAAATTGTTTGTTCTCCTCAAGAGACCAGTTAGCTCAGATTTCTTGAGAAGTCTAGGACTTACGTGTCTTAGAGATTGTTTCATCAAGAGATCAGATAGGTCATATTTCTTGAGAAGTCTAGGATTTGTGTGTCTTAGAGTTTGTTGTTATTCACCTGTAGTTTGGCTTATGCATTGTGTTAATCTGTTTGGTTAGTGGATTAAGCCCTCGCTTGAGAGCGGAAAAATCACATTGGTGGGTGGACAAGACTAGCTTGATGGTTTCTCAAGTGAACTAGTATAAACATATTGTGTTATTTCTTTTCTCAAGTGAAGGTTTTTTATTAAAGGAGATTATTTTTATATAAACATTTTTGTTGTTAAAACCCAATTCAAACCCCCTATTTTGTATTTTTCACACCTTCAATTGGCATCAGAGCTCCGGTTCTAAGGAGGAAAAAAGTTTAAATTTGTATCAAGTAGCTAACAGTGTTCAGTACCGATCCATAGTGTGAAAAACAATGGCTTAGCCAAATAATAATGCTTCTAATGTCACTTCTGATAATAATAATGGAAAAGATTAATATAGTGCAAAACCTCCTATCTTTGATGGCGAGAAATTTGAAAATTGGAAAGTTAGAATTGAGAGTTACATTCTGGGATTTGATTTGGATTTATGGGATCTGGTAGTTGATGGCTACAATTATCCAATAGACTTTCAAGGCAAAAATATTGTCAAAATCTCATTATCTGAGGCTCAAAAAAAGACCTACAAGAATCATCATAGAGCAAGAACATTTATGCTAAATGCGATTTCATATACAGAGTATAAAAAGATTAGAGATAGAGAGACTGCAAAATATATATTTGTCTCTCTTCAAATGACTCATGAAGGCAATGCTCAAGTCAAAGATACAATGGTTGTGGCCCTAATCTAGAAATATGAGGCCTTCAAAATAGAAGATAATGAATTTGTGGAAATTGTGTTTTCAAGATTCCAGATGTTTGTTGCAGGACTCAGAGTTCTGGAAAAAGGTTATTCTACTGTTGATGATGTCAAGAAGATTATCAGAGATATGCCTGTCAAATGGAGACCAATGGTAACTGCTTTGAAATTGTAAAAGGATATGAACAACAGAAGCTTGAGGAACTGATTAGTTATTTAAGAAGTCATGAGATAGAAGTTCAAGAAGATGAACCTCGGAGGAAAGGTAAATCTATTTCTCTGAAGGATAAATCCGAAAGGACAAAGGCTTATCAAGCAGAGGAGGAATCATAAGAATATGAAGAAGAATCAAACAAAGATGAATTATCTTTCATATCAAGATAAATCAGTTGTGGAAACACAGACAGAGCAAGTTCAGAAGGTCAAGAAGAAATAAAGATAAATTTGAGTTTACATCTGATCAAAAGAAAGCTTATAGAAAAGAAGTTACTTGTTACGAATGCAAGGAGTCTTGACATTTCAAGAATGAGTGTCCAAAGCTCAAGAAACGTCTTGTAAGGTTGTTAGTTAGAAGGATTGATAAATCTTCTTCCATGGCAAGAGGAAGAACAATACTTACAAATTTAGATTATCAGATTTGAAAAATCAGAATGTAAAGTTCCTTCTTTCTATTAATGAAGAGCAATGGATATGGCACAGACGCTTGGGCCATGTTAGCTTGAGAAGAATTTCTCAACTAAACAAGTTAGGAATTGTAAGAGGCTTACCCAATCTGAAGTATTCTTCAGATGCTCTTTGTGAAGCATGTCAGAAAGGCAAGTTTTCAAAAACTTCTTTTAAAGAAAAAAGGATTGTTCTACCTCTAACCCATTAAAATTTCTTCATATTGACTTATTTGGACCAATGAAAACTGCTTCTGTGAATGGAAAGAAATATGGACTACTCATTGTTGATGATTATAGTTGTTGGACATGGGTAAAATTCTTAAGACACAAGGATGAGTCATATTTTGTATTTGCTTCCTTCTGCCCCCAAGTGCAAAATGAAAAGAATTGCAAAATTTTCAGAGTCAGAAGTGATCATGGTGGATGAAAGCACCTGAGGTTTGACGAAACTTTGGCTAAACATAAGACTCAAGATAAAGAATCTGTTCAGAATAAAATGTCAGAGAAGATTTCCTAACAGCAAGATGAGACATCCTGGACTGATTAGCGGGATTTAAATTAGAAACAAATCTGACCGAGATTGGTTAAGGATTTAAGTTATGGATCGAGACAAAGATAGAAAGCCCACGAAAAAAGATTATAAAAGAAGATTTAGACCTAGGATAACATTATGCCTTATGTAACAATTGTAACCTAGTTCTATTTTGTAAAAATAAGGGATTATGTTTTGAGAGTCGTTGGCTCTTAGGGTTGTAGTTCCAATCTGCAGAATAGGATGCAGAGAGGACGACATAGGTGTATCTACACTATCATAAGCCTTTAGGTAATAGTTGTTGTATTGTTCTTAGACGAAGCTTTGAAGCAAGTCCAAGATAACTTGTAGGTCAAGAAACTGTGACAGGTTCTATGATGGCAGAAAAAAGATGCAACGTAGGTTATGAAGAACGTGAGTGGTCTCTCATATCAAGGAAGTTATAGATTAAAGATCTTTTTGTAGCAGATTTTTCTGCATTATTGTAGCAGCTGTTATGTTGTATTTTTTTAGGCCCAAATCCAGTTGGGAATAGGTTATAAAAAGAAACCTTGTAACCTAGGTTTAATAACCAACCAAAGCTGTAAGAGTTGTATTATTAGGGATGAGTTCTTGTGGCAGCCGTGCACAACAAGGAACAATGTTATGGCTGTTTTATTTTTAAACCTCGAAGCTGCTAAGTAAGAGGTGGATTTTTCTTGGAGGAAGCTTGTAAGCAACTCTAAGTTATTGTCTTGGAAGTGTGACTTCTAGTTTGAATTGTTGTGTAGGTAAAGAGTCGTCAATATCAACAACTGAATATTGGGATTGTGAGACATCACTGAGGTGATTGGAAATGAGGATGGGTTTCTCATATTTAGGATTTCTTAAGTAGAAGTTGCATTGGTAGTGATTAAGTGAGAAGACTGTAAACTATAGGTGTTTGCTGAGAAGTCGTTGAATTGATACTACATAGTGGATTTCTTTCCTGGCTTGGTAGCCCCCAGAGTAGATGAGTTTGCATCGAACTGGGTTAACAATTTGAATGTGTTCTTTACAGGTTTTCTGTTTTTTTATGCAGTATGTGTGCAGAATGTCATATCAGATGTCTAAACATCCTGAAGAATGTTTGAATATGATATATCATAATTTTAAATATTGTTGTTTGTACCTTGCCATGTTTATATCTAATAGATAAGATGTCTCAACATCATATTTGACATCTGAGTCTGTCATACCAGAATTTCAATTGGTATCAGAGCAGACATCCTAGTCTGTTCTGGAGGAGATCCAAGAGGGATACTTTCTGGTTCATGGTCAAGGAAGAAATGGTCTACTGAAAAGTTGTTTGTTGTGTGAATGGTCCCTAGATGTGGAGACTGGACTATTCTATTGTGGTAGCATGTGATCGAGACTTTCTGAGTCTAACAGTTACTAACTGCAAGTGCACAGTCTATCACATAGTAATAAAAGATATCGATCCCACAGAGACCAGTGTCAACCTACTGTACTCTATCGTTACTTTGTAAAGCTAAGGAAAAGTGTATTTGGTTAAGAAGAAACTAAAACTAGAACATAAAATAAAACTAAGAAAATAAGATAATAAAGAGAGACCGGAATATGGATTTCGTGTTCCTAAGGCTATGTTTGGATAATTTAAAACTAACGGAACGGAGCGGAACATAATGGAACGGAACGGAATGGAGCGGAGTGGAACGGAACATAAATTTCATTCCACTGTTTGGATATTTTACAATG
Organism: Lathyrus aphaca; assembly: GCA_963966055.1. Classification (NCBI taxonomy): domain Eukaryota; kingdom Viridiplantae; phylum Streptophyta; class Magnoliopsida; order Fabales; family Fabaceae; genus Lathyrus; species Lathyrus aphaca. The sequence continues at coordinate 344,213,726 of OZ014521.1, forward strand.
GAATGGAACTAATATCTCATTCCACTGTTTGGAAATTTGACGGAGCGGAAAGACATTATAATTTTTTATTCTATTTTTACCCTTAAACACTTAACACTTATAAGATAAAGAATACTACAATATTGATGGATCTAACATTCAAACAATAAAATTATATATATATATATATATATATATATATATATATATATATATATATATATATATATAATCATACAAAAATATCAACTTAACATTTGAAATTTCATAAATGAAATATGATTATTATAACTTGAAATTGCAAAGTTCAGATGCATAAGTTTTTCTCAACACTATAGTTGATAATCATGGTAATTAATAAATAAAATCAAGTCTTGCTAAAATTAAAAATAAATATAGGTCTATTGAAGACAATGATATCAAGTCTTGCTGGAACAAAAGACAAATATAGATTCATTATAGATAATGACTCTATTCTTTAAGTATTCCATAGGACCTGTAAAAATACATAAAATAAATTACGCTAAATTTCATTCGTTAAAGAAGAAAAAAGATTGCATAAAATTGATAAATAATCATGTTACCATTAACAAAAGGGATAGTCTGGAACAATGAGATGTAACATTTCCTTGCGCTTATCGATCGGAATTCCATTGAATGCTTTCAATGCGTCAATATTCTTAACAAGGTACATGTATACAAGAGGCAAAGAACTTTGTTCGACGCCAATCTCGACCAATTCCGCCCAAATATCTCCACCATTAGCATTCTTACTCTGTTTGACCAACTCCACCGTGTTCATTTCAAACATATCAACCATTTTTTTGAAAGTTTTAGAAATTTCAATCATGCTTGTATCATCTTCAATAACCTTCTTTACTCGCTTCTTATTCCTAGACGATGATGCATCTTGAGAATTGATAACAGAAGGTGTTATAGGAGAATTGTTTGAATGGTGTTCATCATCATCAAATCCCTCCAAATTAACTTCATTGGTTTCAACTAGATGGTCTATTTCTTCGATGGTTGTGCCACAAGTTTTTTCAACATTTACAGCTTTTTTTGCTCTCATTTCAGCTGTTGTATCTTCATTCTCTCCTGTTGCTCGATCTTTTCCAAAAAGTTTGGCCAATTTATCATAAAATAATATTGGCTTGTTTTTCCATTCAGCAACTTCGGATTTTGCCTACACCATAATAAACAAAACAAGGCCTCACTAAAAAAAAATTTATGAGTGAAATCAAATAAAAATAATCTGGTAAAGCAATTATAGTAAATAATACCTCAATTAACTTGTTCCAAACTTCATCTTCAGCAATCCACATATTTGTCGTTGAATCCCATCCAAACCCACTCAAGCCATTCTTGAAAAGGTCGTAACAAGAATTGAATTTTGTTTTGATGTGTTTCATGTGATCTTTAATCTTTTCTTTGGAAATTAGTTTGTCTGGAAAGTGAATCTTCAATTCTTTAAGAATGCTATCCATGGCACTTGTTGTCATACTATTACCATTTTTATTTCCCAAAGTTTGTTGATGCAAATATGCATCAATCAAAACTTCATCCATAGCAATTGTCCAATTGCATGTTTCTAGACTTTTGAGTTTCCTTGGCCTCTTTAAATTTGCTTCCATGTCTATTACTAAAGATTCAAAACACTAAAATTCAAAACACAGTGAAAAATATAACATTTTATATGCAAGTTCAAAAGTAGAGATTCAAAACACTAAAATTCAATCTGCAAATTTCAAATAAATAATTCCACCCACAAATTACAAATACAAAATTCAATCCAAATAAAATTATTCAACACATCGTTCATAAGAGTAACAATTCATTAAGAATAATTTTAATAATCTAGCCACATAGAACCATCAACATTATCTCTAATTGGCTCTCCACTAATCATATCATCATTTTCTTCTCTTTGATCTTGATGACCCTCTTGAAAACCTCTTTCATTTGCAAGCTCGTCTTGTACCTCATCTATTAGAGTTTGATTGGGGTCTTCACCCATCAAATAGTTGTGTAAAATGCAACAAGCAATGATGATTTTATTTTGAGTTTTAATACCAAATGTAGGCTCCGTTGCAGTTTGTAAAATTGGAAATCTTTTCTTCAACACTCCAAAAGCACATTCAATCGACATTCGTAGTGAGGAATGTCGATGATTGAATAACTCACGAGGATTTCGAGGTGGATTTCTAGAGTATTCTTGTAAGTGGTATCTTTCTCCCCTATACGGTGTGATGAGGCATGCTTTTAAAGGAAATCCTGCATCACCTAAATAATATTTTCCTAAAAAAAATTATTGGTTTATTAGTTTATTTTAATATAAATACTTATACAAATATTTTTTATTATTTTTTATTACCTTGTGGAACTTTAAGGGGGTATGCACGTGTCAATGCACTCTTAACTATTCTTGAGTCAGATGTCGTTCCTTCCCATCCAACCAAGACATATGTAAATTTCAAGTCAAATGTGCATGCAACCAATATATTTTGTGTCAGATAATCTTTTCTACCACGATATCTAGGTGCGAGTTCTATTGGAACTTTAACACGCACATGTGTGCAGTCAATTGCTCCAATACAATCCTGACATTCAATTTATATATTAAAAATATATAACAAAACTAATCAATATTTGTATAAGACACAATTTTTTTTACCTTAAAATACGGGTAGAATCTATGACTGTTAAGTATCTGTGGAGGCACTTGTGTTCCATCAGGTTGTTTTAAAAAAATTCTCTCCACCTCTATCAAAGCATCTAACACTCTATGAAAATGACGACTAACAGTTTCACCAGAGCGTCTAAAAAAGAAGGACATCACACGGTTTCTAACATTATGTCCTACTATGTGAAGAAATTTTGCTACTTGTTCCTCGATATAGACGCCCTTCGTGTATGTGTAAGTCCACCTTGATCTTGTAATAAGGTGCACAAGTTTAAGAAAGCTTTGGGACCCATACGAATGATGTCATAACATCGTTCACTTCCTACAATATGTTTCATCAACTCATTTCTAACTTTCTCTCTTTGCTCTGTGATTGTATAAGGTATTTGTGATCGTTTACGCTTGTTTTTTAGCGAACATATTAGAACAATAATGATAGATACTTGAAGAATCATCATTTGAACCAATTTCATATACTTGATTCTTATGTCTTCGATAGTCATCTATAACAAATTAAACAATAAAGTTTACTTTAATTATAAATCTATATATAAATAAATTAAATTAAAATATTTATAACAAATCAAACACATCATATAAAAATCAGAACATATCAATTAATTTTTTTATAACAAATCAAATACATAATTTCAAATCTAAATCAAATCAATTAAATTTTTTTATAACAAATCAACAATTTATTAGCCTATTTTTTATAATATAGTAACTAATTTTAGCCTATTTTTATATTAACCTATTTTTGTATTATCAAGAAAACATTTACTAGTGAGGTGAGAACATAAGCTCAATTTTATGGTTTATCATTCCTAATGATTCTTTTACCTTCTTAAATTCAAATTTCTTTTCTGATATCCAGGTTGAGGGAAATCTTCTTTGTTTGGGAATACAGAAAAGTGACAATTTGAATATCATTGGACGTGAGTATATAGCAGAAGAAACATTTCTTCAAAGAAAATATATGATATAGATTTACTTATATATACATCGTCAGTGTACAAAAGATTTTACACATGCATTCACGCCGTCATTGGATGAGCTAAAAACACATGCATGTTCAAAACCTCTTTTGTATACAAACGAATCCTTTTATTCTTAGTTGAAACAAATAAAAACATATATGACCTGATGCAGAAAACTTCATGACTGGTTACCGTATAGTTTTTGATCGCGAAAACATGAATCTTGGTTGGAAGGGATCAAATTGTGAGTATAACTATTAGAATAGTTTGTTTTGTGATACCTAATTTAGGTTTACAATAAAATACCTAATTTCTAAAAATTGAAATACTCATAAACTTAAAAATAAATCAATAGAATACAAATAAATAGATGAAAAAATAAGAAGAAATATAACATACCTTGTTAAGATAGAAGATGAAGGTTGGGAAGGAGAAGAGTTTCAATGAGTAAATAGAAAAATATCACGTGAAATAGAACGGTTAATAAAATTGAAATTTTTGAGGACAAAATTGTAAATGTGTTATTAATTGATTCCATTCCATTAGATACACTCCAATTTGGGGGGAATGAAAAATGGGTTAAAAGAGTGGTATTGGATGAAATTGGTTTCATCACATTACATTCCATTCCATTCATTTTTTGCAAAACCAAACAATGGAATATAACTTCATTCCATTTCACTCCATCTCATTCCATCCTTTTTCATTCTGGCGCAATCACATTAAGCTATTTATCCTTTCACCTTTAGTAGATATAAATATTTAATATTTTTAGGAATTTTGTTATTTTTAAAATCTTATCTAATTTAAAATAACACATCACGCTTTTATCTTGAATTTCTTACAAAATAAAATGGTTAGAAATTTCCAACTCACATATCTTTTACGTTAATCATTTGTACTAACCCTTGTAATAATCTTATAGAAAGAAATCTCAAAATAGTTTATTTGCGAAACATTACATTTTGATTTAGTCAACTTTGGAAGAATACAACCCATTTCGGCCGGTTTGTCCTCTAAATAGTATCGCTTCTCTTATTGACATTTGTTAACAATTTTAGACAAAACGGTTTCTAGCGGCATGATATGTGTATGGAAAACTGCCACCTGGTATGGTAATTGAGCTATCACTATCTTACTCACTAACAACTATAAACACTATAAACACATGCAAAATACAATTATTCTCCGACACTAAGACTAAGAAATTAAGAATTTTTAAAATATTCAAAATTTTAGATAATTCAAATTATTTAATTAGAATTCATTCAATTTAAAATTTTTGTTTGGATAAAATATTAAAATGATTTATTTTTAAAAATTTGAGATAATTTTCATAATTTTTAAAAAATTGGTCAAATCTAAAATATGAAAAATAGAGACTAATTTGTAATTTTTGAAATTTTGAAGGATCAATTTGTAAATTTTGAAAATTATTAGGAACTTATTTGCAATTTTTTGAAAAATTTGGGGGTGAATTTGAAATTTTCATAAAATATGAGAACTATTTTGTAAAATTTGAAAATTTAATGATAAACAATTTAACATTCATATTATACAGAGTGATGAAGCAATTTGAAATTATTTACTTTTGGTGTCATTTTAAATTCCTTAAATTTAACATGAATAAAATACTTTATAAATTTACATAATTTTAACATTTCTCCTTATTTTTTATCCAAACAATGAATTTTAATCAAATCATTTCAAATTCCCTCAAAAAATTACTTTCCCTCATTAAAATGCTTCATCATTGGATGAGATAATTGAGAATTTTAAGGAATTTAAAATTTTAGTTAATTCAAATGATTTAATTAGAATACATTCAATTTTAAATTCTTTTGTTTGGATAGACTATTAAAATGATTCATTGTAAAAGATTTGAGATAATTTTCATCATTTTTAAAACTTTTGGGTCAAATTTAAAATATGAAAAATATGGACCAATTTACAAATTTTGAAAATTTTAAGGACCAATTTGTAAATTTTGAAAATTATTAAGGACTTATTTGCATTTTTTGAAAATTTTAGGGGTGAATTTGGAATTTTTATAAAATATGAGGATCATCTTGCAAAATTTGAAAAATTAGTAATAAACAATTTAACATTCATATTATATAGAGTGATCAATTTGAAATTCTCTATTTTTTGGTGTCATTTTAAATTCCTTAAATTTAACATAAATAAATTACTCTATAAATTTACATCGTTTTAACAATTCTCTTTATTTTGTATCCAAACAATGGATTTTGGTCAAGTTATTTCAAATTCCCTCAAAAAATTATTTTCCCTCATTAAAATACTTCATCCAAACACTCTAAGGATCTCAGAAAGTGTTCGAAAAGAATGGTGACATAGAACACCAATATTTTAGGGCATCAAATTATTTTTACCACACACAAATGTGATTGACATATGACATATCATATATTATTTTTATTTTTATTATTATTATTATTATTATTATTATGTGAAAATTTTATCAAATTACTCAATTTTTTCAATTTTAATCCCTAACTACCTTACCTTTTAAATTAATTCTCAATCTACTCCACTTTAAAAAAACAACATGAACTAAAGGGGAGTCGCCAATTGAATTGACGCTTCCTATAATTTTTTTAAAATTTTAAGTTACCTGCGGATTATCCTGCAGATTTGAGATTACCTGCAGATTTACTTGCAATTCACATACGGATATAGGTAAATCCGCAAGTAAATTCGCAGGTAATTTCAAACTTGCAAGAAAATCTGCAGGTAACTGGATTTATCTGCGAATTCATTTTTTTGTTTTGGAAAGTGAGATAGATAGGGAATTAATTTGAAAAGTGGGTTATTTGGGAAATTTTTTATTTAAAAAGTGGGGTATTTGAGTAAAATTTTCTCATTTCTTATATAAAAAAAAACATTCTCATAAATTGTGTAAAAAAAACTTAAAAATATAAAATCTAAAATTAGTGAAAATGACATTTAGACTTTTAACATGATGGCAGAAAAAACCTTGGCAATTTCTTAATCCACCCCTGTATCTCTTAGCTACCTGCTGCATTTTCAATTATGCCCCTGGTTCCTCTGATACACTTCTGGATGCACCATTTTTTTTTGTTTTACGTTGAAATCTTCCGTAGATATATCTACGAAACTAGTGAATTTCATTTTTTTAATTAAGTCAGATTCGTTAGTCGGAGATGTATATATAATGTTATAGGAGTACCATCAACTTTGTCTCTGTTTTGGATAACGTCAAAGAAGTAATGTTTTATTATTATCCAAGACAGATGGTATAGTGGACACAAAAAAGTAATGTTTTACTCATATTATCACTTGCTAAACCAGAATCAAAATTTTCGACACAAAAAAGGGCTTCTAAAATAAAATGAAAACAATAATAATTTAAAAGAAATTATTTAAAAAAAGTAAACAAATGATATTATTTCATGTAGCATAAGTTATTTGTCAAACTCTGTAGCTGATCAGCAGTGAATCTATTTTCATCATACAACACATTGAATGAAGATTAATGGCTACACTAAAACAACACATTGAAGAGATATAGATAAACAAGTTTTCTATTGGAGGAAAAGCTAATCCCTTGAATCAAGATCTTCATCATGTTGATTTTAATAGTATATGTTTTTAGTCTCTATAATATTATATATACGTCTCCGACTATTTAGTGTGACTTAATTAAAAAAATGTTTTGCTAAAATTCACTAGTTCCGCGGATATATCTGCGGAAGGTTTCAACGTAAAACAAGAAATGGTGCCTCCGAAAGTATATTAGTGGAACCAGAGAGGGCATAATTAGAAACACACATGGTGTGTGAGAGACCATGGGGTGGGATAATAAATTCTCAAAAACCTTGTACTACTTGCCTCTTTCATTCCTTTTTTTTATCTACATTTGAGGATATCCTTTATCGACTGCGTGAGTATATTTTCTTTATCGATCCTATTGATTGTAGTTTTATCAATTTGTTACATTATGCTATTGTACACGTTGAGTGTGTGTTTACTCAAAACATCATATTATTAGAAAGAAACACAATGATGAAAATCTTTCTGAATGACAAAATCAATCTTGAGTTTGCTAAGGAGTCTTTTAAGATTCATTATTTTTTTATACATTGTAGATCAAACAATTGACTCACTTAATAGAATATTTGAGCACTATGGTACATATGAGAATATTTATAGATTTTTGTTAAATATTGAAAGACTTAAGTCATTTCCTGATGAGAATTTGAAATTATCTTGCATAAATCTTAAACTTATTTGAAACATGACAAATCGTATGGTCTTGATGGTGAAATTTTATATGAATAATTAAAAGTCATCAGAGAGATTTTAAGAGTTGAATCAAAATCTAGTTTATGATATTGAGTTCTCTTAAGACATTCAATTGTTTTCCTAATGCATACATGATTTATAAAATAATATTAACTATTCTTGTTATTGTTGCATCAACTGAAAGGAATTTTTCAAAATTAAAATTGCCAAAGTCTTATTTGCAATTTATAATGTCACATATTAAATTAAATAGTCTTACTTTGATTTCAATTGAAGATGAATTTTTTAAAGAATCTTGATTTTGATCAGATTATTGGTGATTTTGCAGCAAAAAATACTAGAAGGATGATATTCAAAGATTAATAGCTGAAAGTTGCAGCTAGTTGGCAATTGGAATTCTACGAATACATGTTCGAATTGATAGATACATTATAACTACTTTATTCATAATTTTATTGTAGTTTTGATTTAGTGTGAACTTTTCAATATTAATATAATTTTTTACTTTTTTTATAACAATTATATATTTATAATTATATGACTTATAAATATGTTAAAAAAAATTATGAGTTAAGAAAAAGGACACCAAATTTATAATTTCGACATGGCATTAACATTTTTTTATTTTAAATTATTTTTAAAGATTTTTTCCTTATATGTAAAAAATAATAATAACAATTTTATAATATTTATTTAGAAAATAAAGTATGAATTATAAGATTATTATTATAAATTTATAAAAAAAACAAATTTACTAAGGCAAAATATAAAAGAAAGTATTCAAATCAAACCCAAGGAGTATTGGGAGAAAAAGAAAAGAATTACTTGCACATCAAAATGGTTAAATTTAAAAATCAAGTATAGTAAAATAACAAACAAATCACAATTACACAACAGAAAACAGAAATAATGACGGTCAAAACCTGACTCACACAACATCACTCCTAAAGTAACATATAAGACCATCATTGGTGAAGAAGGTAACTGAAATCAATTTTTTTCTTCCAACTGGATGATCGGCTTGTCAACAATAACTAACCATATATATATATATATATATATATATATATATATATATATATATATATATATATATATATATATATATATATATATATATATATATATATATATATACTTTGTTTTTCAAATGTTTCAAATTTCTCTTGTGTCAAATTAGTTGAATGCATCCAAATCAGCTAGAATTTTCCCTTTAACACCATATAATAATAATAATAATAATAATAATAATATTTAATATTCTTTTGTCTTGTATCTTGTATTTGGGGGATTTATTTTGATCTCATAACTTTGAAAAAATCATTTAAATCCTTATAATTTTAAAAATTATCACACTAGTCAAATACATCCAAATTTTAATAATAATATATATTATCATTGATGTAGAAAAATGATGCATAACATTGAAATGATTTAGTGGCACAAAAATTAGTCACTAACACTACGTCAAAATTCGCTTTTAGCAGTACTAAAAAGACAACGCTTTAATCACAAATTGCTGCAATAAGTTTTGAAAAGAACTCACTAAAAAAACCGCTGCTAAAGACTACCTTTAGAAAGCGTTTTCTAAAAGCACTGCTAAAGGTCGTACATAGATCCCGCCTTAGAAAATGCTTTTATAAAAACATTGCTAAAGGTATAACCTTAGAAAGTGCTCTTATAAGGCGCTGCTAAATGTTAACCTTAAAAAACACAGATAAAGTCCTTAAATTGGCCCCACATTTGAAAGTGCTTTCTGATGAAAGCGCTGTTAAATCTAGCACTTAAGAAAGCACTTTCAAAAAGCGCTGCCTTAGGTCATTTATTAGTTAAAAATAAAAAAACACCAAATTATCAGAAGAGCCCTAATCATTTGTTTCTAATCATTTTCACTCCTTTCTCTCTCTCTCTCTCTCTCTCTCTCTCTCTTGATTTCTTCCTCCTTTCTCTGACCGTCCTTCTGTTCTCCGGTCGTCATGGTTCTCCGACCGCCATTATTCTTTCTCCGATCGCCATCGTTCTCTCTCGCGTCTGCTTTCGTTTTCGAGAAATAAAAGAAGAGGAAAATGAAGTAAAAGAAGAGGTATGTACCATTTTCGTTCTCTCTCGCCACTGTATTTTCTGAATGTTGCTTCTATTGTTATTATTGATACAATGCTTGTTTTGTAGTTGTTGTTGATACAATGTGGTTCTGTATTTTCAGAATGTGATTCTGTTGTTGTTGATACAATGTTGGTTCTGTTGTTGTTGATACCAAGTTTTTGCTGATGTTAGATGTTGTTCTATTTTAAATTTGTTAGAATGTTTGTCGTTCCGTAACTCTCACACCAAGTGTTCGGTGAAATGCTTGAACCAAGTTTGTATTTGAATTATTGATGCAATTATGGTTTAATGCGATTTTTGGTATTGTTGATTTTGAATTAGATTTCATGGCATGTTTTATGGATTGAAAGGAATTTTGGTTACATTGAGTTAGTTAGTTTTTTATTTTAGACTCAATTTTGGTTTAGTTGTAAAATACACATGTTCGAGGATAGGTTCACACAATTTTTCTTTCAATATGTATTTTATGTGGTGGCTTTGTTTGTATAGAAATGTGATTAGATTCTTAAAAATGTTAAAGTAGTATATCTTTAGTTCTAGTTTTGAAAAAAACTTCAATAAACACCTATTAATAATAATCAAGGATTTATATTAGAATAATTTTAATGGTTAGATTTTAATTTGTTAATAAAATTGAAACTTAGATGACATTGTGAATTTATTTTTGATAGTCATTGTGAATTTATTTTTGAGAACTTTGAAGTTAATTGAACTTAAGTGATGAACTTACTAACTTTGTGAATTTGCTATAGTGTTTACTAGTGAAGAGTGAAAGTCTAGTCGTTTCCAAGAATCTTACACTATGTGGGTCCAGAAGTTGCTAACTTCTCTACAGGTAAATAGTTTTTATTTTGTTTTTGTTTAGCTTAATTAGTAAAACCATGGATAAAAAATGAATGTCTTCAAGTCGATTGTCGAAAGAGTACAAGAATGAGGTATCATAATTCGTTAAGTTAGTTGTTGTGCACGCCAAAGACCCCAATAGAATGAGATCTCCTTGCTTGGGTTGCTGTTATGTGAGTCGGGTTGACGCGGTTCAGCTGAGATCACATTTAAAGATGCATGGAATTGATCGAAGTTATACATGTTAGAATTTTCATGGTGAGAAAAGTAATGGGAATGTTGAATTGGGGGATAATGCGACATATGCTTCAAACGAAAATGGTACAGATAGATACGAATGTGACCGAGTCGAAGAGACTGCAGAAGCACTTGAAGAAGATCTTAAGGATTGTCCCATTTTTTAGAGGTTGGTAAGTGATGCAGAGAAACCGTTGCATAATGGTTGCACTAAATTTATAAGATTGTATGTGGTATTAAAGTTGTACAATTTAAAGGTGGGAAATGGATGGTCAGATAAACGTTTCATAGAGTTATTAGCCCTTATGAAAGATATGCTTCCAGAGGATAATGTTCTTCCCAATCGAACATATGAGGCCAAAAAGATGTTGTACTCTATTGGCATGAGCTATGATAAAATACATGCATATCCAAACGATTGCGTTTGTTTCAAAATGAATATGCATCATTAAATGAATGTCCTTAATGCGGAGTCTCTCGATATAAGAAAAAATGTCTCCAACAAAAGTCTTGTAGTATTTTCCTATAATTTAGAGATTTAGATGCATGTCTCATAGTGAAACCGATGCAAGAAACTTGACTTATCATACATGTGAAAGAATTATAGATGGAAAGTTACGACATCCGGCAGATTCACCACAGTGGATGAAAATTAATATTGACTATCCTGAATTTGGAGAAGAATCAAGAAACCTTTGTTTGGATTTGTCTACTGATGGAATGAACCCACACGGTCTTCAAAGTATCTCACATAGCACATGGCCTATGATTATTATGATTTATAACCTACCTCCACGGCTATGTATGAAGCATAAGTACATGATGTATCTATGTTAATTTATGGGCCTAGACAACCAGGGAATGACATAGACGTATACTTGACACCCTTAATCGAAGTTTTAAAGATTTTATGGGAGAACGGTGTGAAGGTTTATGATTGATACAGGAAAGAAAGTTTCAACTTGAGGGAAATGTTGTTTGGCACAATTAATGATTTTCCAGCATACGAAAATCTATCAGGGTATAACATAAAAATTCAATGTGTGTGTCCTATTTGTGAAGATAAAACAGATTAAATGCGATTAGAGTTTGGTCAGAAGAATGCCTTTCTAGGTCATCGTAGATTCTTAAATTTTAATCATCACTACCGTGGATGGAGAAAAGCCTTCAATGGAAAGCCAGAATAAGGTACAACTCCACTTATATTGAAAGGTGGTCAAATTTTTGAAAAGGTGAAAGATGTGAGTACTCAGTTTAGCAAGCCTTTTGCACATACACTTGTCAAGAGTGGGTGGAAGAAGAGGTCAATTTATTTTTTAATTTCCATATTGAAAGTCGTTGTATTTAAGACATTTTTTTGATGCTATGCATATTGAAAAATTGTATTTGATATTGTTATTGACACATTACTCAATTTAGAAGGAAAGTCTAAGGATTACCTTAAAGAAAGAAATGACTTGATAGTGATGGGGATAAGAACTGAGTTAGAACCCTTGAAGAAAGGAAAACAAACATATCTACCACCTACTACCTATACTCTATCTAAAAAGGAGAAAAAAAGTATTGTGTAAGTTTCTAAGTGAAGTTAAATTTCCAGAAGGATACTCTACAGATATTAGAAGACACGTGTCTATGAAAGACCTCAAGTTAAATATTTTAAAGATGCGTGATTGCCCTGTTATAATGAAAATTTTCTACCAATAGGTATACGTTCTATTCTGCCAGAAAAAGTAAGAAGCAAAATAACTAAATTGTGTTCTTTCTTCAAGTCAATTTGCAGTAAGGTAATCAATCCCGCGATCTTACCCACACTGCAAAATAAAATATTTATTACTTTGTGTGAGCTTGAAATATATTTTCCTCCCTCATTTTTTGACATAATGGTACATCTAGTTGTTCATATTGTGAAAGAGACACAATATTATGGACCAACTTATATGAGATGGATGTACCCTGTTGAATATTATATGAAAATATTAAAAGTGTATGTGAAAAACCGAAGTCGACCAGAGGGTTGTATTGTTGAACGATATATTATTGAAGAAGCGATTAAGTTTTGTCTTGATTATTTGTCCAATGTTCAATTAATTGGACTCCCTAAATTTCATATTGTCAGAAAAAAGGAAAAAAGTTATTTGGAAATAGAGTTGTGACAATATCAAGGGTCGAATGGGATCAAGTGCATATGTATGTTCTCCACAATGCGGAGGAAGTTGAGCTGTATGTTGAAATACACAAGGATGTTCTCCAAGGTTCAAATCTGAATAGAAATGAAAATTAGATAGTACGAGAGCATAATCGAAGTTTTATACCTTGGTTTGAGCATCATATTTTTCCAATGTATTATACATATCCTGCTTCAATAACAGAAAGTTTGAGATATTTAGCATATGGTCCAAGTTTACATGCGTTTTCTTATAGCGCATATGCAATTCATGGATACACATTTTATACCAAAGAACAAGATATTAAAAGTACTATGCAAAATAGTGGTGTCACCGTGGTAGCTGAAGCAATGCACATTTCAAGTGTGAAGGACTTAAACCTCAAACTTGCAAATATGTCATATTTTGGGGTTATCGAGCGCATTTGGGTGTTTGATTATGAGAAGTTTTAGATTCCTATATTTGGTTGCAAGCGGGTTGAAAATAATAATGGCATACAAATGGATAAGTCATGATTTTTTCAAGTGGATCTTAATAGGGTGGGGTACAAAGATGAGCCTTTTATTCTAGCCTCTCAAGCTAAGCAAGTGTTCTATGTCATTGATCCAACATGTACGAAATGGTCTATAGTGCTTTTATTTAACAAACTAACTGATGAAAACATTGGAGATCAAGGTGATATTGATGTTGAGATTGAATCATTAACTAGAAATGATCAAGATGAGAATATTATAGCGAATGAATCATATATTAGAAATGATCATAATGGGGGTATTTGAATCATATATATAATTGACCCAACTTGTTTAATATTTATATCCTTTTTTTTATTATTAAATCTATTTATTTTTAGTAACATTTTCTAAACAAGTTAGTTTTATTTTTTTTGTAGAAATAGAATTTAATTAGTGTTATTTTAATCTACCGTTCTTTCTCAAAAATATTTGGTCCAACTGTTTGTTTGATGATGCATTTATTATGCTCTTTCTAATAAACTAATAAATTTGTTAGTGTTAATTTTTCAAACGAAAATCATATATATATATATATATATATATATATATATATCACTTCAAATAATTTAGTTTTGTATTTTTTTTTTATATAAACTATTTTAGTTCTCACGTTTTTCACTATCCTACTTAAGGGATTTGTCTTTTTAGAAAGAGTTTTGTTTTTAGGATCTATATGTCTTAGATTTTTTATTATTATTAATATTATTTCTACTTTAAATAATTTAGTTATGTATTGTTTTTTTTCACTATCATTTATTTATTTTTATTTTCATTTTATTTAACTTATTCTAATTTTTTTACAATTTATTCCACTTTATTAGTCTATTTATTTATTTTATTTATTTCTAACACTTTTATACCATATTAAATTTCTAACGGTTCCAATTAATTCGTACGCCCACACTTCGCACACACGTAAGTCGATTACCAAGTGATCGCCGTCTGCACGACTTTTGCGTATCTTAATTAATTTAACAAGGAACAGAGCTCCGGAGTCTAGCACTCCGCACGTTCTAGAACGAACCACAACTGGGCTAGCCCCACGCGTATTGTTTCGTTCACTCCTTCGTTATTAATCACGTTAATTTTAAAACGTCTAAAAACAAAATAATATCTAATCGCACAAATTAACTTACGAAAACAGAGCTCTGGAGTCCAGCACTCCGCACGTTCTGGATTGGGCCATTACTGGGCTAGCCCCACGCGACGTGATTCAATCACCATTCGTATATCAAAATATCTCAATCTTTTTATAAAATTCAAATACGAAAGAATAGAGCTCCGGAGTCTAGCATTCCGCACATTCTAGAATGAATCGTTCCTGGGCTAGCCCCACACAACGCGCTTCATTCACTCTTTCGTACTTAAAACTTACCAACCAATTTAAATCATTTTCATAATTAATCAGCGAAAGACAGGACTCCGGAGTCTAGCACTCCGCACGTTTTGGAATGCAGTCGCTCCTGGGCTAGCCCCACGCGACGTGGTTCATTCGCCTTTTCGTTTAAAACATCTTAACAAAGATTAAACATCTTTTCTCTAAAACGAGCAATTTTTAAATCATTCTATTTCACAAGCAAGCTAGCGCTTCAGCCTCCACCGCGAGTATAAGCCAACGCTTAACAGTAGAATACAATTTAGACAGTCGTTCAATTAAAAATCACCGACCGTATTAGCACGAACTACGAAGCTCTGACTTTCCCATTGCACAAGGGAATACGTAGGCACGAGAATTTTTATCCTTCGCGAGCACCCTAATAAAAAATTTAATTATTTCTCTGTTTAAATCACAATATAAAAAAAACATTTAATCTTTTCTCCGTCTTAATAATAATAATTTAAAACTTTAACAAACATATTAACAATCATTTAGAAGACAAAGACTTAAGATCAAACATTTAATCGCATAGTTTAGCTAAGAGGTTCCCGTTGAATACAACGGATGTGAGGGGTGTTAATACCTTCCCCTAGCGTAACCGACTCCCGAACTTAGAATTTGGTTTTCGTTGACCATTTCTTATCCTTTATTAGGTTGTATCTATATCTCCCTTTTCTCTCGTAGAATAAATAGAATTAGGTGGCGACTCTGTTGTTTGTTTTAGGATCGTATTTTTCGAGGTACGACAGTTGGCGACTCTGCTGGGGACTTAGCTCCATGCTAGAGAGGGTCGAGCCTAACTTAGATTTGCGTGTTTATTTGTTTGATCTTGTCTCTTCTTGTCTTCTCTATGTTTGTTATTTATGTTTGTTTATGCTTTTACCGCTTTCCTTTTATTTGCTCATTATATTATCTGCCTGTGGGATATTGGGGTCACTTTGTAAGTAAAATTTGAGTGGTGGAAAAAGCAGAGGGAACACCTAAGTTTAGAATTGGATGTTATTAGTGTTAGTCTCCAAGGACTCGCTCCTTGCACGCCTAGCATGAAAGCTCCCCCAGATAGTTAGACTTTTCATAGATCCTGTCGCAACGCAGCTAGCCTGTCGCGTGACCTGATTCACGAAAGGGTTGTGATTCTGGGACCCCCTAGGACCTGTTTCAATTTTGGTAGTTGTGTAATGTGAGGCTCTGAGGGCTCTCCCCTTTATTAGCCTAGCATGAGAATTCCACTCAAGGTGGACTTTATCGTTATTATCGTCACAAGGCAGCTAGCCTGCGGCGGGGCGATAGTACGATAAACGTCCGTGACCTTGAGTCTCCTTAAACCATCACCGTAGAAACTATCCTGTGAGAGGGACTTATGGGTAGCAAAACATAGAACCAATCTCTTACAGCCCACCTGTTAAGAAGGCTCCGAATTTACCTGTGGCACCTTGCATCCTCGCATCCCTGCATCTTTGCATCTTAGCATCATATGCATCATTCTAGTAAGAGCTTCAAGGAACAAAGAGATTTTTGTTGCAAACATCATATGTTTTACCATAATGGACTTCGGTTTATTAATTCTTGGAAAATAATAAGAAAACTTTACCCATTTTGATGTTTTGCAATAACTTTTTAAGTCCCTTGAAGCATTTGCATTTTTTTTACTCATGTGTGCATCTCCGCATCTGCATTTCGTCAAACTCATTCTCGTCAACTCCTTTCTAGCTGTCACACTGAGGATCTCACGCAAGTATTCCACCCGAGCTTAGACCAAGAAGAAGATGGTTGAAAGAGACCTAAAGATGGACAGAGTTAATGATGAGCTTACTCATATTCGTGGAAATATGGGTCAGATGATGGAAATGTTGCAAGTCATTCGAGCAAAATTAGATACCCAACAGACTGTAGTGTCAGAGATTGTCACTGCAACGACTAAGCCTGCGCCATCAGTCACTACCCCTGTGACCTGGCCTCCTTTTGGGCTTCCTCATGGATTCGTACCTCCTCCTCAAGGTTTTGCTTCTCAAAGTTTTATTCCTTCTTCCCAAGGACTTGCTGCTCAGGGTTTCTTCCCTCCTTCCCAAGGTTTTGCTTCTCAAAGTTTTGCACCTCCTTCTCAGGGTTTTGCATTTCCTTCCCAAGGTTTTGTACCTCCCCCTCAAGGATTTGCTGCTCAGCAGACTATTCCTGTGACTAATGAAGAGAACCATGCGGTTACTAAATTTACACCAGATATTGTGCACACCCGTGCCCAACCATACTTTAACGACCCTCAGGTGTATGACGTTCCAGATATGTCGAAGAATGGAAATGAGAAACATGAGAAGATGCAAGAGAATTTTGATACTCTTGAAAAAAGGTTAAGAGCAATTAAGGGTGACCAGATCTTTGGGGCTGCTGCTAGAGAGATGTGTCTGGACTGGTAATACCTCCAAAGTTCAAGATACCTACTTTTGAGATGTACGAGGGCGCAACGTGTCCCAAGAACCATCTCTTGATGTACTATCGAAGAATAGCTGCGCAGGTAGACAATGACAAATTAATGATCCATTGCTTCCAAGATAGCCTGAAGGGAATTTCCTCCAAGTGGTATTTAGCTGATTGGTTTGTTGACACGGTGCGACCAGAATTCTTTGAGAGAATGGTGGGAAGCGTAACTGCTAGCTTTTCTGACCTTGTAGTTGTGGGAATCAAGGTTGAACTTGGACTAAAAAATGGAAAGATGAGTGGTGCATCTAGCAGTTCCGGCAATGGTAGTGGGAACAATGTTAAGAAGTTTACCAGCAATTTCCACAAAAAGAAAGAGGGCGAGACGAATGCAATAATGATGAGTCAAAGGAGAAATCCGCTTTGGCAGAGGCCTCCACCTGTGGCTCAACACCAGTATGTCTACCCACCACAGTATGTTCAACATCCTTATGTGGCGACAGTTCAACCGTCATATAATCAACAAGTCCCAATGTATCGGCCAACTCAAGCAGTACCGATGTATCAACCAACGGCTCCAGTGATTCCAGCTTATCAACCAATGCTAAAAAATCTAGGCTATCAACGAGCGCCCAATGCTTCAGCCTACCAGCAGAGGACTCTAGCTCCTCATCCAAGTTCCAACTTTCATAATAGAAGACCAGGAGGAAGGCCTCCCCATCCTCGGATCCCTATGACCTATACTAAATTGTATCCCTCACTACTGAAGAAAGGCTTGGTTACTCCAAGGCCTTTGGGTCCTCCACCAGATCCTCTTCCACCAGGTTATAACTCAAGTGCCCATTGTTTGTTCCATGAAGGTGCTCTGGGGCACGATTTGGAAAATTGTATTGCTTTAAGGTATGTTGTGAAGGATTTAATGGACAAAAACATTTTGTCATTTGGAGATACTGGTCCGAATGTTAAAAATAATCCTTTACCTAAGCATGGGTCCATAAATGCCATTGTTGACGAGTCTGACGAAGATTTGATTTTCAACACCACAGAGATTAAAACCCCGCTTAGAGACTTCCATGAGAAGTTAGTAGAGGTGGGTATGCTGAAGAACTGTCATAAGAATTGTGAAGCTTGTGCGAATAATCCAAAGGGATGTGAGCTGGTTTTGAGAGATGTTCAAAGTTTGATTAATCTGGGTGTTTTACAAGTAAGCGGTCGTGTAAAGAGGAATGAAGTGGCAATGATTGAACCCATTTTCAACTTGCCTGAATCTGATCCTACCTTGGTGCCAATGTTCAACCTTCCTGAGTCCTCAAGAGTTCAACCCATCTTTAATATACCAGAACCTGTGGTGCCCATTTTCAATATACCTGAACCAAGGTTTGAGCAAAGGAGTAACCCTTTCCTTTATGAAGATACCAAAGCAGTTCCGTGGAAGTATGATACAGGGAGAGTTCATCAGAAGTTTGAACAAGCTAGTCAGAAAGAGGGTTCAAAAATGGCAAGTGCTGATATAACGGGTGCAATTCGTTTAACTCGCAGTGGTCGTGTTTATACTCAGCAAGCCAATACAGTCCCACCTAAAGAAGTCATTCCCGCTGTTGTCAACCAGGATAAAGGGTTGGTCTTGGAAGAAGAGGATGCAGAATTTCTCAGAATCATTAAGAAGAGTGATTATAAGGTTATTGATCAGCTACATCAAACGCCTTACAAAATATCTATCTTATCACTTCTTATGCATTCACCGGCCCATCGAGGTGCTCTCCAAAAATTACTAGCCCAAGCTCATGTTACGCATGATATAACTGTGAATCAGTTTGATGGAGTCATTGCCAATATCACTTCATGTAACAATCTCAGCTTCAGTATAAAGGATCTTCCAAAGGATGGCTTGGACCATAACCGTGCTCTTCACATATCTGTAAAATGTCAGGAGGATACTTTAGCGAGAGTTCTTGTGGATACAGGATCTTCATTGAATGTTTTGCCGAAAAGAACGCTTGCCAAGTTATCTTATCAAGGGGCAGAGATGAGGCCCAATGCACTGATTGTGAAAGCTTTCAATGGGTCAAGGAGGACTGTTATCGGGGAGGTAGACCTACCGATCTTGATTGGACCACAGGTCTTCAAAATCACTTTCCGGGTTATGGACATTAACCCTAATTACAGTTATTTGCTGGGAAGACCTTGGATCCATGCCGCTGGGGCAGTCACCTCTACCTTACACCAGAAGATGAAGTTCGTAGTCGATAATAAGCTGGTAACTGTGTCTGGTGAAGAAGATCTTATGGTCAGCAACCTTTCTTCCTTTAGTTATATTGAGGCTGATGAAGATGCTTTGGAAACTGCTTTCCAAGCTCTGGAGATAGCCAATGTAGTCCTTATGGAGGTAGAAGCGCCAAAGGGGAAAGGCATTCCATCTTTTGCATTGCTGAAGAGTACCATTTCCACTATCGAAGAAGGAAGCCATGAAGGTTGGGGTGATGTCATTGAGGTCAAGCAGAAGCTAGATCGCTACGGGTTGGGTTACAAACCAACTCATGTGAAGGAAGGAGCGTCAACCTCTGTCAAAGGACGTCCAAAGACCATTCAAGAGGTGTTTTCCAGTGCTGGCTATCAGATCAATGCAATTAATGGGGATGCTGAAGATGAAGATGTGGATCATTTGGTTTATCAGTGTGAAGCAGCTTTGGGTAACTGGGAGGCAGTTGAGATCCCAGAATTTTTTCCATTGTCAAAGTAATTTATTGTTTTCTTTAAGTGTTTTCAAAGTTCCCTAGCTCTGCCCAAGGCTATGGGATCATTTTGTCGGGCCCCTTCTCATTTTCAAGTTATTCAATCAATGAAGGCATTTTGTTAAATTCTTACTTTGTTTTTATTTACTGTTTTTCTCTTTTCACATTTAAAAGAAAATGGCAATCTTTCAAAGCTAATAACAAGTTTTTTCTTGCATCCCTGTATTTTCACTTTTAATAAAAGCAAATCATTCCCATATGCAGAACAAATGAAAACCATGTTGAATCCAATGACTCTATATTCTCTCCTAACTTTGATTCGCCCATCTACCAAGCGGAAGATGAAAGTGAGGAAGATTGTGTCATTCCCGAAGAACTGGCAAGATTAGTTGAGTATGAGCACACAGATCTTCAGCCGCATAAGGAGCAGGTAGAAACCATCAACCTTGGCACCGATGAAGATAAGAAGGAAGTCAAGATTGGTACAACACTTGGGGTAGACATTAGAGGAAGATTGGTCAAGCTTCTCAAAGAGTATGTGGATGTGTTTGCATGGTCGTATCAGGATATGCCCGGTTTGGACACAGACATAGTTGTTCATAAGTTGCCGCTTCGACCAGATTGTCCGCCAGTAAAGCAAAAGCTCCGAAGAACGAGACCAGACATGGATCTGAAGATTCGAGAGGAGGTCAAAAGACAATTTGATGCTGGATTCCTCGCAGTTGCAAAGTACCCTGAGTGGGTAGCTAACATCGTGCCAGTCCCCAAGAAGGATGGCAAGGTTAGAATGTGCGTGGACTATAGGGATTTGAACAAAGCCAGCCCAAAAGACGATTTCTCTCTTCCGCACATTGATACTTTGGTTGACAACACTGCTAAGTTTACTGTTTTCTCCTTCATGGATGGATTTTCAGGATACAACCAGATCAAGATGGATCCTGACGATATGGAAAAAACTACATTCATCACACCATGGGGCACGTATTGTTACAAAGTTATGCCATTCGGTCTCAGAAATGCAGGAGCCACTTATCAAAGGGCAATGTTCACCCTTTTCCATGATATGATGCATAAGGAAATAAAAGTTTACGTGGATGACATGATTGCCAAATCACAGAGTGAGGAGGATCATTTGAATCATCTCCTGAAGTTATTTGAGCATCTCAGAAAGTTCCAACTGCGTCTGAATCCAGCTAAGTGTAACTTTGGTGTCCGATCAGGAAAGTTACTCGGTTTTATTGTCAGTCAGCAAGGAATTGAAGTAGATCCGGACAAGGTCAGAGCAATTCAAGAAATGCCAGCTCCAAAAACCGAAAAGCAAGTCAGAGACTTCCTTGGAAGATTGAACTACATCTCCAGATTTATCTCCAACATGACTGCTACTTGTGAACCTTTATTCAAGTTGCTCCGGAAGAATCAAGCAATTGAGTGGATTCCTGATTGTCAACTGGCTTTTGAGAAGATTAAGGTTTATCAACAGGAACCTCCTATCTTGATCCCACCTACTCCAGGGAAGCCTCTCTTCATGTACCTGACTGTACTTGAGGGATCTATGGGTTGTGTATTAGGCCAACAAGACGAAACCGGTCGTAAGGAACATGCCTTTTATTACTTAAGCAAGAAGTTTACAGATTGTGAAAGCAGATATTCACTTTTAGAGAAGACTTGCTGTGCATTGGCATGGGCGGCTAGACGTCTCAGGCAGTATATGATTTGTCACACTACTTTGTTGATCTCGATCCAATAAAGTACATTTTTGAGAAGCCTGCCTTGACTGGAAGACTCGCCTGTTGGCACATGCTGTTATCCGAATATGACTTCCAGTATGTAACCCAGAAGTCTATCAAGGGCAGTGTTTTGTCTGATTACCTTTCTGATCAACCTGTTGAAGATTATGAACCTTTGAAAGGACTGTGAAATTCCAGGTCCAGATGAAAGTCCCGAGCCAGGTTCTCGTTGGAAGATGATGTTTGATGGTTCCTCTAATTACATGGGGCATGGTGTGGGAGCTGTTTTGATGAATCTTGATGGTGGCTATACTCCCTTCACGGCCATATTATGTTTTGAATGTACAAACAACATTGCAGAGTATGAAGCATGTGTTTTGGGTATCGAAGCTGCAATAGATACCAGAATCAAGATCCTTGAGGTATATGGAGACTCAGCTCTAGTAATCTACCAAGTCAAAGGTGAATGGGAGACCCGTGGTGAGAAGTTGATCCCTTACCGTGCCCACATTGTGGAATTAATTAAATACTTTGATGAAGTCACTTTCCATCATGTTCCAAGGGCAGAGAATCAAATTGCAGACGCTTTGGCTATGTTGGCCTCTATGTTTCAAGTCAGATTTCTTAATGAAGCTCCACTCATTACAATCGAGCGAAAAACTACACCAGCCTACTGTCTACTGGTCGAAGAAGAAATTGATGAGAAACCGTGGTTCTATGACATCAAGAACTACTTGCAAAATCAGGAGTACCCAGCTGATGCAACAACTCTAGACAAGAAAACTTTGAGAAGACTGGCATCCAAGTTTTTCTTCAGCAACAATGTGCTTTACAAGAGAAATCACGATATGGTTTTGCTCAGATGTGTGGACAAGCGCGAAGCAGATTTATTGATCAGGGAAATCCATGAAGGATCATTTGGAACACATGCCAATGGACATGCCATGTCCAGGAAGATCTTGAGAGTTGGATACTTCTGGTTGACCATGGAATCAGATTGTTTCAAGTATGCCAGGAAGTGTCATAAATGCCAGATTTATGCCGACAAGGTGCACGTACCTCCGACCCTTTTGAATGTTCTGTCATCGCCTTGGCCTTTCTCAATGTGGGGCATTGACATGATAGGGGCAATTGAGCCCAAAGATTCCAACGGTCACCGGTTTATCTTGGTTGCGATCGATTACTTTACCAAGTGGGTAGAAGCAGCTTCCTACGCCAATGTGACAAAGCAAGTGGTCGCCCGTTTCATCAAGAACCAAATTATCTGCCACTATGGGATCCCAAGCCGAATCATCACAGATAATGGGACCAATTTGAACAACAAGACGATGAAGGATTTATGCGAGACATTCAAAATTGAACATCATAACTCTTCTCCTTATCGTCCGAAGATGAATGGAGCTGTTGAAGCTGAGAACAAGAACATCAAGAAGATCTTGCAGAAGATGGTGAAGACTTATAAACACTGGCACGAGATGTTACCGTATGCCTTACACGAATACAGAATATCAGTTCGCACTTCAACAGGGGCAACCCCTTTTTCTTTGGTGTATGGGATGGATGCAGTTCTCCCTATTGAAGTAGAGATACCATCTTTGAGAATCTTGATGGAAACCAAATTGGAGGAAGCTGAGTGGGTCCAGAGCAGATATGACCAACTGAACCTCATTGATGAAAATAGAATGACCGCCATGTGCCATGGCCAGTTGTACCAGAATCGCATCAAAAGAGCATTTGACAAGAAAGTCCGTCTCCGAGAATTCAAAGAAGGAGACATTGTACTCAAGAAAATCTTGCCAGTCTATAAAGACATGCGTGGAAAATGGAGCCCTAACTATGAAGGTCCATATGTTGTGAAGGTGGCATTCTCCGGAGGTTCCCTAATCCTCACAACTATGGATGGTGAACAACTAAAACACCCGGTGAATTCTGATGCAGTCAAAACATATTATGCCTAAATAAAGCCCGCTAGGTCGAAAACCAGAAATGGCGACCTAGGCAAAAATGGGTATCCCGGTGGATCATAACCTATGAAGGAGATCCAGGCAAAAGTTAGGGATAAAAACAAAAAAAATAAGAGCTCGCTAAGTTGAATATCCGAAAGGGCGACTTAGGCAAAAAAGAGCGTCCCGGTGGATTGAAAACCCGAAAGGGCGGTCCAGGAAAAAATTAGGGACAAAGGCATTTGACTGTATCAGATAGTGTTTACAATTACTGAAGATCATTACTTGAAGACCAATCTAGTCGCTCTTGTCAGAAGCAAGGTGTTGGGCGGTTTTAGTTATTAGGAATTATAGTGGTCGTTGGATTCAATGTAGACCTTTCCCCATTGCCATTTTCAAATTGTAATTTTCCATGGAGTTTTGCTATTAGCAAGCTACCATTCTTGAATGAAATACAATCTTTGCCTTTAAACTTTGTCTTTCAGCTTCTTATTTTCTTTGTTATGCAAAATGTCTTTACTGAATTACAATTTAATTCTGAAAATGACAAAAAATAATAATTTTAGAAACACTTTTGAAAACATACTAGAAAACATCCAAATTTCTTTGACTTTAGAAAGATTTAAAGATTTTCTGTCTTCTAAAAAAAAACCCTCTGGCGTGCAACAACACTCCCATGCAATTATTGCAGAAATCCCCATAGAGGATTAAAAGCTGGTAGCACTCTTGGATGGATCCTTGGACCAAACATCGATTTCCAAGTTTGAAGGCATCCCCCCAGCATCTTTCTTATTGCTCGTCTAAGTATTGGCGTTGAGATCCTGCTCTCCCCTGTTTTGTCAAAGCTCTCTGTCTCCCTAGAGTCAATATTTGCATATCATGATCATTCGCATCATGTTCAATCATACGCATTTGACATAATCATCTGTCTATCCCCAGTTGTCGTCTGTCTAACTCCAGGTCCAGATTATTGTCTTTTGTTATTTTAAAATCCACTATTGTTGGTACCCCGCAGTGTGGTTAACCCAGGTTTTTCCCAGCAACACCGGTATTCCCCGCAGAGGCCCTCCTTGATATGTACCTTAGTACCACCAATATTTCTAAAAATAAAATCCCAATTATCAGGGGCATAAATCCTTCAAGTTGTTTACTTAAGATTTAGTGTTGTTTAATTCCACACGCACCCGTGTTCTTCTGATAATTCCGAAAAGTTCTTCTTTAAACTCTTCATGTAAAGGAATTTCCAGAGGTTGGTCGTTTATCTTGTTGAAAACTCCAACATTTTTTCTTATTTGTCAGCTGGGTCGCCTAGAGCCGTTTGATTTATCTCTAAATTTTTCGCAGCATCAGTTGGTCGCACAGGACCACTACCCAAACACTGCGTTTATTTCCTTTATCCTCGGTATCAACAGTTACACTTGAACCTGTTGATTTATCACTCTGGATTATTTATCTGTTAATTTATTTCCCGACCGCCGCGTCAATGACAGTTATTTCTTTCTTCAACCGCCGTGTTGAGTTTTATTTTATTTCCGACCACCGTTGTCGGCACCTGTCATTTTATTTTCCCGACCACCGTTGTCGGCACCTGTCATTTTATTTTCCCGACCACCGTTGTCGACACCTGTTATTTTATTTCCCGACCACCGTTGTCGATGTCTGTTATTTTATTTCCCGACCACCGTTATCAATGTCTGTTATTTTATTTTCCGACCACCGTTGTCGATGTCTGTTATTTTATTTTCCGACCACCGTTGTCGACGCCTGTTATTTTATTCCCAACCACCGTTGTCGATGCCTGTTATTTTATTTTTCGACCACCGTTGTCGATGCCTGTTTTTATTTTCCCGACCACCGTTGTCGATGTCTGTTATTTTATTTTCCTGACCACCGTTGTCGATGCCTGTTATTTTGCTTTCCTGGCCACCGCGTCAATGTCTACTATTTTATTCCCGACCGCCGTGTCAATGTCTATTATTTTATTTTCCGACCGCCGTGTCGATGTCTGCTTTATTTTTTCCTCAATCGTTGTGTTGAGTTTTATTTTCCCGATCACCGAGTTGTTGTATTGGGATCCTCAACAGTCATCCTTGGGCTTGCTAGCTCATCACTTCAGATAGTTTGTTCTCGTTCGTAGTATCAGTTGGGCGCATCAGGTCATTGCGTTTCCACTTCGAACTATTTTCTTTTTATCATAGGGTATCAGTCTGTTTTAATCTTGCTCTGGATTTTTTTGTTTTATCTCCCGTCTTTTGTTATTCTTAGTGCCAGCAGTTACACTTGAACCTGCTGATTTATCACTTTGAATACATTCTGTTTCCATCTTGTCATCCCCAACATATTGTTATCCATAGCGAGTCTTCACCCTCAGTTTGCGTTTCTGTGGATCACCGTTGCATTTATCTGCATCATACTATTTTCAGCATATACATCATAAAAATCAGCAAGCTAGGTTTCATTGCATCTCGCATGTCATTTCCCCAGCAAAGAGTCCTTCTTAAGTTCTTAGCATGCCATTGCATTTAGGGGTAAAATTTCCGGTTATTTCTATATTTAAATACCTTTCACTCCGATTTTCTGAGGATTAACATCGCTCATTTTATCTGGTGAAGTTATTTAAATAGGGGCAACTGTCACACCCCAAATTTTACCCCTAACTGCTCGCATCACACATCGCATTTAAGAGAAAATTCCAAGTTTTTTTTGTTTGTTGCTTCCACCTCATTTTTAAGTTTCTCTTGAATTTATTTATTTTTATTTATTTCTTTTCACTTCCGAACTTCTATTTAATTTCTGTTTCCCATTTCCAACTTTTAATGTATTTTTGCATTTTTGTATTTTTTTTTAATTTCTAATTCTATTTCTATTTCTTTATTCTATTTTCAACTTCCTATTTTTAAAATTTTATTTCAATTTCTATTACTAGTTTTTAGTCATTCTCTATTTCATCTATATATCCATTTTTTTTATTTATCTATTTTTTTTTCTTTCTATCCATTTATAAGTTCTCATTTCTAAATTAGTTTTTTATTTATTTAAAATTTTTATCTCAAATTTTAACTTCCAATTTTAATTTCTTTTTAAAAAAAAAAACTGTTTCTATTTTTATTATAACTTCCAATTTCAATTTAAGTTCAAGTTCAATTTTATTTTTAAATTCATTCTCCAATTCATTTTTTCAATTTCAATTTCTGTCCCAAGTTTAGTTCATATTTTCTAATTCATATTCTAAATTTCCACTTCAAGTTCTCACCTCATTTCTAAATTCAAGTTTTAAATTCAGGATGTAATCGCATTTCAAATTCATCACGAACTCAATGACAAAATTCCTTCCAAAGATTCATCCCAAGTTCTAATCACAAATTCATGTCAAAAATTACAAGTTACAAGTTATAAATAAGGCGCAATACAAGTCAATTACATTTTTTTATCACATGATCACAAGAGTTCCTAAGTTTCCATAACCTAAGCTAATGCATTCAAAGCTAAGTATCTTCATCCAAGTGGTTTCCATTGTCCCAATCTAGAGTGTTCATGTTCAACATAACTTTACTTCAACAATCACTCTATGTTATTTTGATTCCTTTAGGACCAAGCTTCCATGAAACTTTTTTTCTCCATTATCACTTGCTCCACATGCCAAATTCCAAATATACATAAAAATTGGAAACAAATAAGAGTTAGCATTCACACATTAAATTAGCAATTCATTGAATCCATTTTTTAATTCATAGCATATCTCATTCAAAGTTACCAAAAAAAAATTCAAAAAAATTAATTAACTCATCATTCTCAAACATTTCATTCAAGCATACCATTATTCAAAAATTCAGCATTCATGTTAATTCATTTACATGTTGTAATTTGTTTTTTTCTCATAACAAAGTTTCAAGGATACATAGTACAAAAATCAGCAAAAACCACCAAGTTAAAACATGTTCATACATTAGATTCAAACATTCTTCAAAGATCATGTTCATTCCATTTTCTTGTCATTACATTAGCATATTGAAATAGGGTTTATGTCAAATTGAATTTCCACAAAAAAAAATTTTTTTTTTTCACAATACAGCAAAAAAGAAAACAGCAGGGACCAAGTTCACACAAACAGACAAATTTGAAAATGTGCAGCAGACCTGCTGTAAAAAAAATAGGGTCGCAGACTGTTTCCCCTATCTTGAGCAATCCACAACAAGCATGGAATTGGAAATCTTGCAATTAAACAACAAAAGCATTTGCATCTGCTTATACTAAAATGTGAATATCTCTCTGCTCCATAAGAAAAACTTGAAACTGAAAAGGACCCAACATCAGGATCAAACAAAATTATGATAACATAAGCTTAATCAACAAGTTTCATTTCAAATTGAGAAACCCTAATCTGAGCCCTATTTAAAGGGACGAAATTCACAAAGAGGGGGGATAACAGAAAAACGGAGCCACCAAGCCCTAACGTTACTTCGTACAACACACATAAAGGTGGAAGATTTGAAAGAAACAGAGAGACGAATCCTAGCCGCAACACTATAAAAAAAACCTAAGTTTACAATTACAACATAGAAAAGAAGACCAGCTCGCGAACGAGAAGTAAAAGAAGAAGCAGACTCGTAAAGATTCACAAAGGAGATAAACACAGCCGAAAATCCTCTTATCTGTGGATTTCGTCACTTCAGGAACTTCCGGAAGGTAATCACTTTTACTCATAACAACGTTATCCGCTCTTTAATGTTGCTTCTTTGATTTTCTTTGTTCATTGAATTCTTGTGTTTGACGGATGATTTTCGCGAAGGCTTAGATGGTGTCGTCGATGAACATACAGTGAGATTTCTATAATTCCTCTTTGAGGAGTATGAAGTCGAGTATGGAGACGCAAATAGAGGGTAAGGTGGAGACGTTGTTGTGATGATGAAGGGCGCCGTGTCTTAGGGGATTAGGGTTATTTATTTTTATCTGGTGTTACTGCAATGTTGAAAGTTTCCATTTTTGTTTCTTTTGGTTTTCTCTAAAAAATGACGGTAGAAGAAACAATGATATATGGTCTTTTGTTTTTTTTTTCTTCATCGGTTTACAAAAGATGCCCACTCATTTATTTTAGGTTTTAAGACCTTTAATTGAAATCATTGATATTCACTTGCATCCATTTATTATTATTATTTTTTTCTCCGGATAATGAAGTGCCAACTATGTCATTAATGCTCTGTCCATTTTTTCACTGCACGATGCATGAATATGTGTTCCTAGCCATTTCACTTTGCTTTATCAGTACTTAACAAGGTCATTCGCTTTTTAGATGATGTTATTGAATAGTTAAGAACATTAAAGACTAATGTTACTTGGTGCATTATCCTTTAGTTTTTTTTTGCCTTTTCTTTACTATAAATTAATTAAGTATAGTGTTTAATCTTTATTTATTTTTTTGGGTCGGTACATTAGGAAAAGAGTTTCCTAGTTTGCTTTTGTTTAAACATTGACCCAACTTGTTTAATATTTATATACTTTTTTTTATTATTAAATTTATTTATTTTTAGTAACATTTTCTAAACAAGTTAGTTTTTTTTTTTTGTAGAAATAGAATTTAATTAGTGTTATTTTAATCTACCGTTCTTTCTCAAAAATGTTTGGTCCAACTGTTTGTTTGATGATGCATTTATTCTGTTCTTTCTAATAAACTAATAAATTTGTTAGTGTTAATTTTTCTAACGAAAATCATATATATATATATATATATATATATATATATATATATATATATATATATATATATATATATATATATATATATATATATATATATATATATATATATATATATATATATATCACTTTAAATAATTTAGTTTTGTATTATTTTTTTTTATATAAACTATTTTAGTTCTCACGTTTTTCACTATCCTACTTAAGGGATTTGTCTTTTTAGAAAGAGTTTTGTTTTTAGGATTTATACGTCTTAGATTTTTTTTTATTATTATTATTTCTACTTTAAATAATTTAGTTATGTATTTTTTTTCACTATCATTTATTTATTTTTATTTTCATTTTATTTAACTTATTCTAATTTTTTTTACAATTTATTCCACTTTATTAGTCTATTTATTTATTTTATTTATTTCTAACACTTTTATACCATATTAAATTTCTAACGGTTCCAATTAATTCGTACGCCCACACTTCGCACACACGTAAGTCGATTACCAAGTGATCGTCGTCTGCACGACTTTTGCGTATCTTAATTAATTTAACAAGGAACAGAGCTCCGGAGTCTAGCACTCCGCACGTTCTAGAACGAACCACAACTGGGCTAGCCCCACGCGTATTGTTTCGTTCACTCCTTCGTTATTAATCACGTTAATTCTAAAATGTCTAAAAACAAAATAATATCTAATCGCACAAATTAACATACGAAAACAGAGCTCTGGAGTCCAACACTTCGCACGTTCTGGATTAGACCATTACTGGGCTAGCCCCACGCGACGTGATTCAATCACCATTCGTATATCAAAATATCTCAATCTTTTTATAAAATTCAAATACGAAAGAATAGAGCTCCGGAGTCTAGCATTCCGCACGTTCTAGAATGAATCGTTCCTGGGCTAGCCCCACGCAACGCGCTTCATTCACTCTTTCGTACTTAAAACTTACCAACCAATTTAAATCATTTTCATAATTAATCAGCGAAAGACAGGACTCCGGAGTCTAGCACTCTGCACGTTTTGGAATGCAATCGCTCCTGGGCTAGCTCCACGTGACGTAGTTCATTTGCCTTTTCGTTTAAAACATCTTAACAAAGATTAAACAACTTTTCTCTAAAACGAGCATTGTTTAAATCATTCTATTTTGCAAGCAAGCTAGCGCTTCAGCCTCCACCACGAGTATAAGCCAACGCTTAACAGTAGAATACGATTTAGACAGTTGTTCAATTAAAAATCACCGACCGTAGTAGCATGAACTACGAATCTCTGACTTTCCCATTGCACAAGGGAATACGTAGGCACGAGAATTTTTATCCTTCGCGAGCACCCTAATAAAAAATTTAATTATTTCTATGTTTAAATCACAATATAAGAAAAACATTTAATCTTTTCTCCGTCTTAATAATAATAATTTAAAACTTTAACAAACATATTAACAATCATTTAGAAGACAAAGACTTAAGATCAAACATTTAATCACATAGTTTAGCTAAGAGGTTCCCGTTGAATACAACGGACGTGAGGGGTGCTAATACCTTCCCCTAGCGTAACCGACTCCCGAACTTAGAATTTAGTTTTCGCTGACTATTTCTTATACTTTATTAGGTTGTATCTATATCTCCTTTTTCTCTCGTAGAATAAATAGAATTAGGTGGCGACTCTGTTGTTTGTTTTAGGATCGTATTTTTCGAGGTACGACACTGTGATAATTGGAGAAATTCAGCGTTGCAATCTGGTATAGAAAAAAATATGGACTAAGATAGATGTACCATATATTATTGATGTTATTTTCTTTACATAAGTTCACTTGTTCGTCAGCACATTCCAATCGAAAAAAGTATCGTCTTCAAGTGGCCGGAAAAAGACGCAGAGGGTTTCGAGCTTTTTTATCAAACACTTTTCTTAGGGATGAGGAAGGAAAGTTTTTTGAATTAGAACATCCATTGAAGTATGGGTAGAGATAAAGGTAATCAATTGGGATAAAAAGGAGATCAATACTACCTGTTACCTATCACTAGGTAGAGGAAATAGGAAGGATATTAGGAACAAGATTACCGACTACCAGTTACTAGGTAAACAAAAAGGCAAAGAGATTAGGAACAAAATTACCGACTACCAGTTACTGGGTAGACGAACCGAAACATATGATATTATCTGCTACCTTTTGTCGCTCCCCGGATTTCCATCCTGGTACAAACGCGAAAGTGGCGCGGAAAGAGGTAGAGTCGCCAGCCAGACATTTTTATCCCGAAAGAACGGGAATGGTAATGCCGCACAAACCAGAAGAAAAGAAAAGGAAGGAAAAAGGTCCTGCAAACCAAAGAGACTGGGTTCGGGAGTCGGTTACGACCTGGGAAGGTATTAGCACCCCAGATCGTCCGCCGTACCCGACGGGATCCACACTTGCAAAGAAACTGTTTCAAAAAGGTGAAGGAATGAAAGCTGCTGCAAAACTGAAAATGAACTGGAATGAGAAAAAAACTGAAAAGAAAACAAAGAGGAAAAAAGGTAGAGAAAATAAAGATTGTGCTCGAACGGGCCCTACCATGCTGCCTACGTACCTCACTGGACATGAGGATCAGAGTCGCCGTAGTTCCCCTAACTAGGGGTAGAAAAGATTGATTGTGAATTAAGGCTTGAACTGCCTATGTCAATGCTCGGGTGTTGCAGGCTCAGACGACGAGTGCGTAACCGTCTTGCATAATGACAAATAGGAGCAAGTTCGCGGACGGAGCGAAGGAGATGAGAAAAGAATTCCTGAAGGAAAGACGCTTATTGTTTGTTTGTGTTTTTTAGAGCTTTTATTTGGTGTGGCACAAGAGAATGAACTCAAGCTCTTTTGTATGGAATGTGCACTTGTTACTACATTCCAAGATGGAATAATAGAACAAGCACACCAAGTAAGGAGAACTTATCCAAGACTTGTTTCCAAAGGCAAGGGCCTAATTTCATTGACTTGTTGAATTTATTAGGTGTATTAGTGATTAAAAATGAATAAATGTTTTTTTAGGGTTTTACTTGATGAAGATGACTTCATGATCCGACTTGTGCATCATGCTAGACAAATGCACTATTCCAAGATGGAATGAGTACATATGCCCCATGGAATAAGGCTATTACACAAGAAGTCACTTCTTTTTTTATTAATGTTTTTTAGGTTTTTGTTTTGAGATGAGAAAAGAAAGAACCAAAAGAGCAAAAGGCAAAATTCTAAAATGGGGGAAGACTAAACCTAATATTAACATGCAAAAAGTGGTTCTAAGGTTAGTGAGGTTTCAACTATTCTAAGAGAAAAGAAGAACCAAAGAGGAGCAAGAAGAAGAAGAGGCAAGAGCTAGCAAGCAACTTACTCCTTTAAAGGAGATAAGTTGCTCCTAAAGGGGAAAGAAGAGAGTTGCTTCACATGATGGCATAAGGCACATCAAAACACAAAGAGAAAGCAACTTAAAAGGATAAGGATGAAGAGTTGAAATGTGGATGAACATCCACACTTATCTTACCATGAGCCCCTACAAGTGTTAGCAAAATCCAACACATGTTCATCAACAAAACTCATGGAAATGGCATGCTCAAAGCTCACATCAACAAAGATCAAACAACATGTCACATTACGCGCACAAGCAT
Organism: Lathyrus aphaca; assembly: GCA_963966055.1. Lineage (NCBI taxonomy): Eukaryota > Viridiplantae > Streptophyta > Magnoliopsida > Fabales > Fabaceae > Lathyrus > Lathyrus aphaca. The sequence continues at coordinate 344,247,024 of OZ014521.1, forward strand.
TTACGTGTCGAAAACATGGAAGCATGCATCAACCAACAAGCAAATCACCCTAAACTAGCATATTCAATGATCATATAATGATCCATGGCATTTAAAACAAGTAAGGGGATCAAACAAGCCCAAAACAAAGCAAATATGGCATACTACTTCAGTGTTAACCGGTTAACCAAAGCGTTAACCGGTTAACCAATCCAAACCTGCAGAAAACCAGTACAGAAACAGGTGTGTTAACCGGTTAACCAAAGCGTTAACCGATTTACACTGTAAAAACAACAACAATTTCCTGCAGAAAATCAGTTCAAACCAGCTTACCCAATTAATCTCACACCAGACCAACAATCAATTGAGCATGAAATAAGAGGATCAATTCACATTAAATAGAATCATTAAGCTCATGAACATTAGCACATGGATCCGGTCACAAATCAACCAATCAAATCAAGCAACACAAGCAAATACACAAGCACATGGTGGATCTAAAGCACAAGCATGCAAATAAGCTAAAATAGAGCTATATCTGAATTTAACCAACCTACAAAGCTGAGGTATGCTTTGGCAGTTGTTGATTGAGCTAGAAAAGAGAGATCTCGTGGAAAACTTTGAAGATCCGGTGCTAAGCTTCACACTCCATGCAAAATAAATGCAAGAACAAGGTCTTGATGCAGAATTTTGGATCCAAAAGCACTTCTAAATCCCAAACCAGATCTGAATCACCAATTAAACCAGTAAAATGATGCAAAAAAGTTATGAATGGAGGTCTAGTTCCAAGATCTACAAACCTCAAGGCAAGGTTATGTGATCTTCAAAGAGGAACTTTGAGTGAATTTGGAAAATATGGGAGAGAAAATGAGAGAAAAGTGAGAGAGAAGAGTGAAAATTCAGAATGAGAGTGAAAAAAATGAGAGAATCCTTCTCTTGGTTTGGAGAGAAATGGATTAAATATGGTTTAGGTTTTGGGCCCAAAATTTAGGCTTGGGATCCAAAAAATATGGTTTGGCAATGTGATTAGGATTTAAAAATGGAATTAGGCTTGGATAAATGCTCTAGATCCTTCTCTTTAATTCAAATGAATAAAAAAAATAAGAAAATTGGAAATTTGGAGCCAAAGCACATGCTGAAAATGCTGCTGGAACTCAAAATTCGCAGCCGTTAACCGGTTAACCAAAGCGTTAACCGGTTAACGCCAATGAATTTTGAATTTACCCTCCTTTTGGTGGGAAACCTCAGGAATAACCCGACGCCAGCTGTTTTGATCTGATTTTGATCCTCAATCCCTTCTAAGGCTTTGACCATGATGTCAAACTTGTAACATGCCTCTTGAACTTTGAATTTCCCTGATAATTGATTATATGCCTTATGCCGGAACATGCAAGTGCTATGCCTCATTTTTCCATGCAATATGCTAAGGACATGACATGCTGATGATGATTATTATATGATGATGATGCTAAACAGGAGAGGGAAAATTTGGGGTGTTACAGCTGCCCATATTCAAGAAACTGTTAATCTGAAAAGGACGGTAGCACGACTATCGACCGTTCAAGATGAACTGTGATTGAATACCAAGACCTGAAATTTGAACTCTGCTGGAGAATGCAAGCAAAGGGAAGTAAACCCAACCAAATGAAACTTTGGCGACTGGAGTGGGGAGAAAGCAGACGAGCTCCTTCCAACCTAAATTGTTACTTCGGATAGAAAAACTCAGACAGACGAGTCTTCCTCGAGCAAACCTGTTACGCCAGGTGCTGGACATACGAGCCCTCTTCAAACAAACTTGTTACGCCAGGGACTGGACATACGAGCCCTCATACATTTTTCAATATATAATCTGAGACAGACGAACCTCCTTCGGATAAACCTGTTACGCCAAGACTGGTGATGCACTTAAATTTGTGGGATAGACATGCATAATCAGGATAAACACACCCTCTTCATATGTTATCCGTAGACATATGGTCTAAGAAAGACGAGCCTTCCTTGAGCAAACCTGTTACGCTAGGTGCAACATTAGGATTTGACGAACCCTCTTCACAAATCTTGCGTAGATAAGTGGTCTCTGAGACAGACGAACCTCCTTCGGATAAACCTGTTACGCAAGGACCGGTAACCATTTTGAAGTTTAATCCCACCGTCAGGACTTCAAACCTCTTCAATACAGACGAGTATTGGATGATCATCAAAAGGACACAAACGAGTGCCAGAAGTCAATGATACAAACGAATATCAGACGATGATCCAAGAAACACAAACGAGCGCTTCAGGCGATGATATAGACAAATACCAGCCACTGATATAGACGAATACCAGGAATCCAACACAGACGAGCATTTGGAGTAGCAATACAGACGAGTACCAGAGCAATTATCAAATAAACATTCATATGGATATAAGCTATCATAGACGAGTGGGAAGGATGATACAGACGAGTATCCAACAATGCAAACAAGCTTCAAACAAATAACAAACACAGACAAGTGCTGGAGAACGCATATGAGCATCACATAAGTTCAAACACAGACGAGTGTCGAGCATCAAACAGATGTTACACACAGACGAGTGCTGGGAAGTGCGGACGAGCAACAAAAAGGTATCAAACACATACGAGTGCTGGGAAGCACAGACGAGCATTAGCATCTACCAACCATAGGTGACTGCCGGGGAAAGCAAACGAGCAACGACAAAGTGCGAATAAAGACGAGTGTTGGGGCGATGTAGACGAGCACTTATCAAACATCAAACAAGGATGGATGTTGAGAGTTGCAGACGAACATCAACCAAATTAAACACAGACGAGTGCTGAGGAGTGCGGACGAGCATCAAACAGGTATCACACACAGACGAGTGCTGAGAAGTGCGGACGAACAACAAGCAGATTTCAAACATAGACGAGTGCTGAGGAAATGTGAGCAACTACACCTACCACACACAAGCGACTGCTGGGGAAAGCAGCCGAGCAACAACCAAATCAAACACAGGCGAGTGCTGAGTATTGCAGACGAGCACCGAACGCCCAGTAAGAAACACAACTCTGCCGGGGAGAATTGAACGAAGAATATTTCACAAACGAGTGAGTGTTGGGAATGCAAAAGAGCATCCAGAAGATATCGAACACAGACGAGTGCTAGAACGAGCATCCTGCGAAATACCCTAATTGGCAACGACAATCCCGACTCTACAGGGGAACCTGGTCAAAGGCTTTGACGATGCCTAACTCTGACTGGGGAGATAATTATGAAAATCTCAACTCTGTGCGGAAACAAGCATTTAGTTTCTCACTGGGGATAGCCCATACTGACACAAAGACTCTGATTGGGGACAAACCTCTTTGATCGGATTTTGAAGTTCTGCTGGGGATACCACCCTACTCTGACTCAGCCAGGGAAGGTTCCATCTGAAATCTACTGGGGATAACTATGTCTTTCTTGTGAAGAACAAACACCGCTTGGGGGTGGCACCCTCTCTGATTAGATTGGAAATTCTGCTAGGGGTATCACTGCTATAGCTCAGCTGGGGAGCATTCTCTGCTTGGGGAAGTGAAATATCGCCCTGTAAAACCTGCAACAACAGTATACACACAGGTGCCCCGGGGATTTGCATGGTATGATCTGTTCATCCATTGTCACCCGACACTCAAAGACAGTTTTAATTCTTTCCGTTCCATGTCAATTTTCTTTATAGAAATCAACATGTTTTGTATGCAATGCTCTTTTTGCCAAAAATTCAGGACATTTTTGCAAACAAAGTAAACACAACACAACACGGCTTTATGACTGAATATTCATTCATTGAGTGGCCTCTGAATAGGCAAAGCTTTACATCAGGAAGAAACTACCTAGAAAGAGGTAGCTACCATAAAAATTGAGAAAAGAAACTATCCTAATGGCAATGTACACGACATTCCAAATGAGTTTCCTTCTTACTATGACCAGCATGTCTTCAAGACTTTCTATTCTTGCCTTTGCTTTCTGAAGAAGACAAGGGGACTAATTCCTATCCTTCTTATATTGTCAGACTGCACGAAACGGTGATTTTGGTTCAGATTACCCGGATCGCAATTGTTCGCCTATTCCCTTGTTTTGCGTGGATCGCCCTTTCGGGTTTTCAATCCACCAGGATACCCTTTTTTGCCTGAGCTGTCCAATGTGGCTTTTCAACTCAGCGGGTGTACATATTTTCATTTATTTCCCTAACTTTTTCCCGAGCTTTTTATTCTGTTTTTAGCTCGCCGAGATGCCCTTTTCTTTCTTGGACTTTAATTCTGTTTTTATGTCCAGCGGGTCTGTTTATGCGAAGTATCTTTTAACAGCGTCTGAGTTAACAGGATACTGGAAATCTTCTCCATCCATAGTAGTGAGCATCAGCACCTCACCTGAGAAAACTTCACTATGAATGGGCCTTCGTAGTTTGGGGTCCACTTGCCCCTGTGATCTGAACCTGGAGGAATGATCCTCTTGAGTACAAGCTCGCCTACTTGATACTCCTGAGTACGTACTCGTTGTTCGAATGCTCATTTCATTCTCCTCTGATAAAGTTGACCATGACATATAGCCGCTAATCTCTTTTCCTCAATTAGGCACAACTGATTATATCGGGCACGTACCCACTCAGCCTCATCAAGCTTCATGTCCATCATCACACGCAATGAAGGAATTTCTATCTCAACAGGCAAGACTGCCTCCATGCCATACACCAATGAGAATGGAGTTGCCCCAATTGACGTCCTGACTGACGTTCGGTACCCATGCAGCGCGAATGGTAACATCTCATGCCAATCTTTGTAAGTGACAACCATCTTCTGCACAATCTTCTTAATATTCTTGTTAGCTGCCTCTACCACGTCATTCATCTTTGGTCGGTAAGAAGAAGAGTTGTGATGCTGAATCTGGAAGTCCCGGCACAATTCTGCCATCATCTTGTTGTTTAAGTTGGAACCATTATCAGTGATGATTCGCTCGGGAACTCCGTATCTGCAAATGATGTCTCTTTTCAGAAATCTGGCTACCACTTGACGAGTGACATTGGCATAAGACGCTGCTTCAACCCATTCAGTGAAGTAATCAATCACAACCAAGATGAAACGATGACCGTTTGAAGCAGTAGACTCTATCTTCCTGATCATATCAATGCCCCACATAGAAAAAGGCCAAGGAGATGACATGACGTTGAGCGGGCTAGGAGGAACATGCACTTTGTCTGCATATATCTGGCACTTGTGGCACTTACGGGCGTACGAACAACAGTCTGCATCCATTGTTAGCCAATAATACCCTGATCTCAATAACTTCTTAGCCATTGCATGTCCTCCTGCATGAGTACCGAAAGATCCCTCGTGGACTTCTTGTATTAACAGGCCTGCTTCGTGTCTATCCACGCATCTGAGCAAAACCATGTCAAAGTTCCTCTTATACAAAACCCCATCTGTATTCAAGAAGAAGCTAGCAACAAGTCGTCTCAAGGTCTTCTTGTCATTGGATGATGCCCCAGCTGGGTATTCTTGTTTTTCCAGGAAAAGCTTAATATCAAAATACCAAGGTTTCTCATCAGACACTGCATCTACAGAGAAAGCGTAAGCTAGTGCATCAAGCCTAGAAACGTCAATCCTGGGCACATAGTTCCAACATAAGACTTTGATGGATGAAGAGAGAGTAACCAATGCATCGGCAAATTGATTCTCATCTCGTGGTATGTACTGAAGCTTAACCGTTGTGAAGAACGTCAACAATCTTCTGGCGTAATCTCAATAAGGAATTAAGTGTTCTTGATGTGTATACCACTTGCCGGTAATCTGATTAATAATGAGGGCTGAATCTCCGAATATATCGAGGGTCTTAATCCGAAGATTAATAGCCTCCTCTATTCCCATTATGCACGCCTCGTATTCCGCTTCATTGTTGGTGCAACCAAAAGTAATTCTGGCAGCAAAGGGAAAATGAACACCTTCGAGAGTGATAAGAACAACACCAACTCCACATCCGTTGATATTAACTGCCCCATCAAACATCAACTTCCATTTGGATTCAGGGTCTGGCCCCTCCTTCGGAAGTGGTTCCTCGCAATCTCATGCCTGGAGGTACACGATGTCCTCATCAGGGAAATCAAACTTCATCGGTTGATAGTCGTCTTCAAGTGGTTGCTGTGCAAGATAATCCGACAATACACTTCCTTTGATGGCTTTCTGGGAAGTATATTGTATGTCATACTCTGTTAAGATCATTTGCCACCTTGCAACCCTTCCGGTTAATGCTGGTTTCTCGAAAATGTACTTAACGAGGTCCATTTTTGAGATTAGCAATGTGGTATGGGTCAACATGTACTGTCTCAGTCGGCGAGCAACCCATACCAAAGCGCAACAAGTTTTCTCGAGCAGTGAGTAACGAGATTCACAGTCGGTAAACTTTTTACTAAGGTAGTAAATAGCATGCTCTTTTCGACCAGACTCGTCATGTTGGCCTAGAACACACCCCATCGACCCTTCTAACACAGTCAAGTACATGATAAGTGGCCATCCTGGAACTGGAGGCATTAGAATCGGAGGCTCATGCAAATACTCTTTTATCTTTTCAAAGGCTCTTTGACAGTCCTCATTCCACCTGACCGTTTGTTCTTTTCTTAACAATTTAAATAATGGCTCGTATGTGGCAGTTAGATGAGATATAAACCGAGAAATGTAGTTCAATCTCCCTAAAAACCCACACACTTCTTTTTCTATTTTCGGTGCAGGCATGTATTGTATTGCTTTTACTTTTGCAGGATCCACCTCGATTCCTCTTTGGCTAACAATGAAACCAAACAACTTACCAGAACGCACTCCAAAAGTGCACATTTTTGGATTCAACCTCAATCTGTACTTTATCAACCTATCAAACAGCTTTTTGAGATTGACCAGATGCCCTTCTTCGTCTCGGGACTTAGCAATCATGTCATCCACATAACATTCAATTTCTTTATGTATCATATCGTGGAACAATGTTACCATAGCCCGTTGATACATTGCCCCGACATTTTTCAATCCAAAGGGCATAACCTTGTAATAGAATGTACCCCACAGGGTAATGAACATCGTTTTCTCCGTGTCTTCCGGTGCCATATTGATCTGATTATACCTGGAGAAGCCATCCATGAAAGAAAATACCGAGAACTGAGCAGTGTTATCTACCAGCACATCAATGTGAGGTAATGGAAAGTCATCCTTTGGACTTGCTCTGTTTAGGTCCCGATAATCGACGCACATCCGGACCTTGCCATCTTTCTTTGGTACATGCATAATGTTAGCTACCCAAGGTGGATAACTGGTCACAGCAAGGAACCCGGCATCCCACTGCTTCTGAACTTCTTCCTTGATCTTCATAGCCATATCAGGGATAATTCTTCTCAGCTTTTGCTTTACCGGAGGATAGTCTTCCTTTAGTGGCAGCTTGTGCACAATGATGTCAGTGTCCAACCCTGGCATATCTTGATACGACCAGGAGAAGATATCCACATATTCACGTAGCATACCAATCAACTCCTTCTTCACCTCGACCTACAGACTGGCCCCAATCTTTATCTCTTTCCTTACATCTTCAGATCCGAAGTTGATAATTTCTATTTCTTCCTGATGAGGCTGAATGACCCTTTCCTCTTGTTTCAACAACCTGACCAATTCTTCCGGGAGTTCACAGTCTTCCTCAACCCCTTCATCAGCTTGGTAGATAGGATTGTCGAAGTCATGCATAGTCATAGCAGGAATGTTGTCACAGGAATCCGAATGATCAACACTGCACAAGTGATGTGCTTATTTCAGAATCGGGATTTTTCAAAGGAGACACGAACACACAAAAACACAGGAAAGAAAAACATTTCCGTTTTATTTGTGAAAATTTTAAAGTGAAAGAAAGAGAACAAAATTTGCTTGAAAAATGTCCTTTATTTCATGGAAAAGTAAATGCATTAAAAACATGGTGGCCCTACATATGGATCCATGCACCTTGGGTAGAGTGCAGGATTTGACATGCAGTATGATAAAAATGGAAACAAAGAAAATTACTTTGACTACCAAGTAACTTGAACAAAATCTTCAGCAGACCAGTTCCGGAGCTCCTCCCCAGGTACGCATGGGTGAATCCATTTATCCAAGTCACAGTCACTATCCCCATTTGCATCTGTTGCACAAACATTATTGTAGTCCAGCATTCCAGCGCTAGTGAATGCTATGGGCTTACCGCCATGAGACCAACTGGACTGACCAGGTTGATATCCGAGAACGAACTTATCATCCTTCTTTTCCACTTCCAACAGCTTTTCCCAACCCTGGGCATTTCCGGATTAAACTACCTCCCTAGCTTTCTTGTAGGAGTAGATAGGATTCCCTTCCTTCTCATTACTCTGAACTGTCGGAGACAAATTACTGACATTGACTGTCTCAAAAGTTTGACAAAGTGTCTCATGGATCTCCTCGTCCATTTCTACGTACTTGAGGGTCGACAGATGGCTTACGAAAATATCCTCTTCTCCGCATACAGTAATAACTTGGCCGTCCACCACATACTTCAACTTCTGATGCAACGTGGATGTTACTACTCCAGCAACGTGAATCCAGGGGCATCCCAACAAACAACTATAAGCGAGTTGAATATCCATAACATAGAATGTACTCTTGAATATCTGGGACCCAATCTTCACTGGTAGCTCCACCTCCCCAAACACAGATCTTTGGGACCCATCAAAGGCTTTCACAATCAAGTCACTAGGTCACAAGACGAAGCCATCAAAGTTCAGCTTCATTAAGGCCTTCTTAGGGAGCACGTTGAGAGAAGATCCTGTATCTACTAGGACGTGTGATAGAACAGTGCCTTTACACTCCATAGTGATATGTAAGGCTTTGTTATGATTGTGTCCCTCAGAAGTGAGATCTCTATCTGTGAATCCCAACCCATGGCTGGCGTTTACGCTGCCTACCACAGCCTCCAACTGGTTGACAGTTATCTCTTGTGGTACATATGCCATTTGAAAAACTTTTAGCAAAGCCTCTCGATGAGCTTGGGAACACATCAGCAACAACATAATGGATATCTTGGACGGGGTCTGATTCAGCTGTTCAACCACCTTATAATCGCTTATCTTAATTATTCTCATGAACTCTTCAACTTCTTTTTCAAAAGTGCCCTGACCAGAAGCAGGAGTTGTCACCTTTTCAGTTGCTATCTGTTTACCCTTAGCCTTTGTAGCAGCTTCAGCTTCAGGATCACCTCTAAGAGCTTGAGGAGCAAAAAGACGCCCACTCCGTGTAAATCCTCCAACTCCTTCGACATTCACGACAGTCAGGTTAATTTTCACTGCTTGACTTTCCACCTTCTGGCCTTCTAAGTACACGTCCGAGCCATAATGCCAAGGGATGGCCTTTTCATCACCGTAAGGGACTGGTCCCAGAATAATAATGGTCACTGGACTCACTTCGGGAACATAGATAGTCACAGGCTCTCTCTGGACAGGAACCTCAGCAAGATCAAAATAAATTGTCACTGTAGACACATAATCACTTTTATTGTCAACCCTGTCGAACTATAGGGACCCCTCATCAATCAAACACTACAGCCCAACCTTCAAATCCCCACAACCATTAACAGAATTCATGCGACTCTCACAGTCAAAATCACAACCTGGAAAAACCTCCCCCTTCAACAATCTGTCTTTCACGACTAACAAGGAAGTCTTCACTTCATCCACATTCAAGATCAAATTTGACATCTCACCACTGTCAACGGCATTTATCCTGGCCCCTCCATGATTTGGAATGGGGTTTGATGTAACATTTGGAGGCGGTGCGAAGTTAATTGCCTTTAAATTAATCAAGTCCTTGACCTTATGCTGTAGCGCCCTGCACTTCTCCGTTGAGTGCCCGGGAGCTCCTGAATGAAATGCGCATCTTGCATTATCATCATACCCCACTGGAAGCTCTCCAGGTGGAGGTGGTGTTAATGTCCTCAACTGGACCAAATTCAAGTCTAATAATCTTTGGAGCAGTGCCGTGTACGTCATTAGGATGGCCTCGAGCACCCTGTTAGCTGAACGAGCTTGTTTCTGTTGATAAGGCCCTTGCTGATAGTTTTTGTGCTGCGACTGTTGCTGTTGTTGTTGTACAGGACCTGTGGGGATGGTGATAGCGGCCACTTGCTCATAAGATCCTCTGTATCCGCGGCCCCGACCTCGACTATACACAACATTAGTCTCTCCCTCCCTTCTTCTTGAAGGTCCACTGAACGCCTTTCTCACACTGCTTGGGCTACTTGCACTAGTGTCTTGAATCTTCCCCATTTTTAGAAGAGTTTCAACCCTCTCTCTTGCTATCACAATGTTGTTGAACTTCGTTGCCAAACATGACGCCAGTCTCTCAATAAACACACCCTGCAGCGTTCCCATAAACATATCTGCCATTTCATTTTCCAACAAAGGAGGTTGTACTCGAGCAGCAAGCTGACGCCACCTCTGGGCGTACTCTTTGAACCCTTCTTTAGTACCCTGAGACATTGTCTGCAACTGGGTACGATTTGGAGCCATATCCAAATTATACTGATACTGCTTCACAAATGCCTCAGCTAAATCCTTCCAGCTTCGAATATTAACCCTGCTCCACTTCATGTACCACTCCAAGGAGGCTCCCACTAGACTATCCTAGAAGTAATATATCGACATCTTCTCATCGTCTGTATGCGCAGCAATCCTTCCCACAAACGACTGAAGATGAGTTTTCGGGCAGGCCGTGTCGTTATACTTATCAAAAGTAGGGACCTTGAATTTGTAGGGAATTATCACCCCTGACACCAAGCCCAGATCAGTGATGTCAAACCCTAGAGAACTCTGAGACTGAATAGCACGAATTTGCTCATCTATTTCTTCTAACATTCTATTCATGTCAACCCCTTGGCCTTCTGCCTCATCCAGCAAGGTGAACTGTTCGTCCTGCCCATCCATCTGCAGGTTACTCACTCCATCATTGACAATAGTGACCCCTGGTTGCACCACAGGGATTTCACCGTTATGGGCGCCAACCCCGGTGCGATTACCTCCATCTACTATCCCATTGTTCCTGGGTTGATTGTTCTCCAACATTTCGCGTAGGCCCTCTTGAGTGTGACCCATCCCAGCCATGGGGGTCATGAAGTTGTCCATTCTCATCCTTAAGTCAGCCAGATCTGCTTGCATCTGATCCATTGCTCTTTCTCTGTTCACATTTGTAGGGTATCTGTGCACCGTTGACTGTCTCTGAACCTTCTTGGGAGCTATAGTGCCTACAAGTGACATGAACGTTAGAACACTGGAGAAATTCCTGCAAAAAAAAACAAACACGTTATATGCATGCAATGTAACTATTCATGTTTCCATGTTTAGACATTAATGTGCCCCAGTTCTGGTATTTTGACAGAAAATACTCCAGATAACCTTGTTGTAAACTAACTTTTCAAACTCTTTCGAGGAGTATTAAGATCCTGCTGTCTTAGGACAAACAACTTTGCTCATTCAGAAACGGTAACTGGAAAGTATCATTGCATAACATGAACAAACTACCGACAATCAGAGTTATAAACAAGAACAAAATTCCCCAAAGGGTTATAATTAAAAGACAGAAAGATAAAGCAAGACTCCTACAACAAGTCTGTAGGTAGTCTGGATACAATCAACAATAAACTAAAACCCTAGACTAAAAGGAAAATCCAGGCTCCTCTTCTGCAGTCACCACCTCCGTCCGGCTCTTCTTGACGCCTGCTCTCAACTTAAGATCTGCAATCTCCTTTATTGCTTCCTTCAAGGCCAGTTGGCTCTGTTCCAATTGTTGAGTCTTTTCCCTTCGTATCTTGTGAACTTGTTCGACCTCTTCTTTCTTGAATGCCATCTGCGCTTCAAAGAACTCTTCCTTTTCTTTGTACTTTTTCTGCTCCTGTTCTCTTTGGCCCTGTAACCAAGCAATGGATTGACGAGCTTCTCTGAGAGTCTTCACAATCCTCTTATGCTCTGCTTCTCTCTTTGAGTCTGCTAAACGTAATCTCTAAAAATGGGCTTCTCTCCCATCAAACTCCTTTTCTTTAGCTGCTAAAATAGCCTGCATCATCTGTAGCTTTTCTTCCGCTTCTTGCTTAGCATGATTGGCACGGTGATACAAACTAGCCATTTCAGAATTCTCTACCCGAACCTCGTGCAACTGAGCTTCCAACTTCTTGTAATCTTCAAGAGAAACAGTGGTTTGTACCGGTACCTCCTTTGGATATAGCGGAGCCTCAACCGAAAACGGAAGGAAGAAGGTATCAACCCTCCCTTGTATCCAAGCAACAAAAGAGGGATAGGTTTTAGGATCTACCTTCCCAAATTCTTTCTTACCCTCCCTAACCTTTGTTTCCCAAGCTTGGGATGCTTGAATAACCAAAAGCTCATTATCTTCAGCTGGAAAATACAAAGTCTTAGCTATTTCTTCATCTGATGGAGGATCCTTCAATGGATAACCAAATTGTTTTCTGGACAACATAGGGTTATGACTTATCACTCATTTTCTACCTAACAGTGACACATAAGGAAACTCACCACACCTTGTAATAAACTCCTTCCCTACCAAGTTTCTGCTACATCCCTAGGCTATGTCGTCAGATGTTAACCCCATCAAACTTCTATCCCACTTCCAATCTTGCTTATGATCTTTGAACGGTCCTGACTTCAGAAGCTTCTTAGCAAACCACTCAGGAAACAAGGGAGCACAACAATTTACATACCCCTTTCTCTTTTCATTTCTGTGATGGACACCGAAGTAAAAGTCTCATAACAATGTAGGCACCGGGTTTCCTTTAATGAAAAGGGTGATAGCCTCCAAGCTTACCCATCCTTTCTCTCCTAGGAAAAGACTTATCCCATAGACCATTAATGCTAACAGCGCACTGAACTCTAACCATTTCCCTCCCAAAGCAAACACATGGGCTTCTGTGATAAGAAAATCCAGATTAAATCCCTTCCCTTTACTGGCTTCTAACTCCATCTTCACTCTAAGCATACTCAATTGACAAGCACCTGCAATGTCCTTGTACGGGGGACACTTCTCCGCAACATAATAGGGAACACCATTCTTGATAGGGATCTTCAGGATGTCAAAAATCTCTTCCATAGTGGGAGCCAAGACGTAGTCAGCAAACACGAAAATTCTCAACTGAGGGTCATAAAACTGCAACAAAGAATGAAGGCTATCTCTCTGATCGATAGTAGGTTTGTTCATGTAACCCAAGATCTTCCCATACCGGCTTCTGAAATCATTTGAAACCTTGTCACTCATCAAGTCTACCAGTTTCTGAATACTCTCAATTTCTGGTTGCGGGAAAGTGTAATGAACATTCCTTTTTCTGGGCATCCCTTGAACTTCTGTCATCTGGAGAAACAATGAATACCAAAATTGGGTACAAAGGCTAAATGCTAACCTGAAATGGAAACACAAACAGTTAATGCAAGTATGATGCGATGCAAATGCAATGCAGGCATATGATCAGTAACTGGGACTGTCTGGATACGGAACACTGGACCTAAGCGACCAAGAACCAAAATCCTCTGAATAAAGCCCCATGAACAAGAACTTAGTCTCAATAAGCCCAAAAATCCAAGATCCAAATCCATGTATTGGAAATGAGGTATGATGAGGTCAAAGGTTCCTGCAAACCTGTAAAACCCTCCCAATCTCACGGGTATGCTCCGAGTCAAACATCACGGACTCTCAAAGTCGAATAGAAATAATACGTTCAACATTTCCGAGAAATGGCTCATGACCAAATCAGGGAATCGGTTTGGCATTATGTACTACTCAGGGAGGCCTCAGCGTGAGTCCGGGAAAAACAAGAATCCTTTATAAGTTCCCAGCTTCAAGCGCTGGAATCGAGAAACAATAGTACATTCATCCCGAAGGGTACAATACTATCGGCATACGACCAGATGCTTTGACTGAGTTCCTATAAAAGAACCAGGCCATCCTATGCGAGTTCCTAGTGGGCCCTCAGGTGCAAATGGGTTTGCCACAAAATGTGGTCTGCCACTGTCACCACTGGAGAGGGATGTTTCCACAAAGGTCCTCAATGATCGATCCCCAAATTCACATAACTATCGAGGTTGTGTATGACCCCAGAAAGATTTCGACATCAATACATTTCCAAGACAGTCGCAAGTCTGGGTGTGGAACTCACTACTACCAACATAGCAAGATGCCATGAAGCCAAAGTGACTGTCCACTCAAAGTCCTAGGATGCACTCGAGCCCCGGTTACGAGCTCATCTCTCAGTAACAATTCACAATCCCACAGAAAAAAGGAAACTAGCACAGCCAGACAGTCCAGTATAATATATATGATACATGAAAATAAATACTGAAAACTGTAAATAAAGCTGTAAATAAAACTGTAAATAAACAACAGTAAAATAAACACGCAACAGTAAACAATCAACACCCAAAGAAACAGAAACACGCAAGCGCTAGGATTGACTCTCAGAGGAACTAGAGGTACTCCAGTTACATCCCTAGCAGAGTCGCCACTTGTCGCTCCTCGGATTTCCATCCTGGTACAAACGCGAAAGTGGCGCGGAAAGAGGTAGAGTCGCTAGCCAGGCATTTTTATCCCGAAAGAACGGGAATGGTAATGCTGCACAAACCAGAAGAAAAGAAAAGGAAGGACAAAGGTCCTGCGAACCAAAGAGACTGGGTTCGGGAGTCGGTTACGACCTGGGAAGGTATTAGCACCCCAGATCGTCCGCCGTACCCGACGGGATCCACGCTTGCAAAGAAACTGTTTCAAAAGGGTGAAGGAATGAAAGCTGCTGCAAAAATGAAAATGAACTGGAATGAGAAAAAAAACTAAAAAGAAAACAAATAGGAAAAAAGGTAGGGAAAATAAAGATTATGCTCGAACGGGCCCTACCCCGCTGCCTACATACCTCACTGGACATGAGGATCAGAGTCGCCGTAGTTCCCCTAACTAGGGGTAGAAAAGATTGATTGTGAATTAAGGCTTGAATTGCCTATGTCAATGCTCAGGTGTTAAAGGCTCGGACGACGAGTGCGTAACCGTCTTGCATAATGAAAAGTAGGAACAAGTTCGCGGACAGAGAGGAGGAGATGAGGAAAGAATTCCCGAAGGAAAGACGCTTATTATTTGTTTGTGTTTTTAGAGCTTTTATTTGGTATGGCACAAGAGAATGAACTCAAGCTCTTTTCTATGGAATGTGAACTTGTAACTACATTCCAAGATGGAATAATAGAACAAGCACACCAAGTAAGGAGAACTTATCCAAGACTTGTTTCCAAAGGAAAGGGCCTAATTTCATTGACTTATTGAATTTATTAAGTGTATTAGTGATTAAAAATGAAGAAATGGTTTTTAGGGTTTTTCTTGATGAAGATGACTTCATGATCCGACTTGTGCATCATGCTAGACAAATGCACTATTCCAAGATGGAATGAGTACATATGCCCCATGGAATAAGGCTATTACACAAGAAGTCACTTCTTTCTTTATTAATGTTTTTTAGGTTTTTGTTTTGAGATGAGAAAAGAAAGAACCAAAAGAGCAAAAGGCAAAAGACTAAAATGGGGGAAGACTAAACCTAATATTAGCATGCAAAAAGTGGTCCTAAGGTTAGTGAGGTTTCAACTATCCTAAGAGAAAAGAAGAACCAAAGAGGAGCAAGAAGAAGAGGAGGCAAGAGCTAGCAAGCAACTTACTCCTCTAAAGGAGATAAGTTGCTCCTAAAGGGGAAAGAAGAGAGTTGCTTCACATGATGGCATAAGGCACATCAAAACACAAAGAGAAAGCAACTTAAAAGGAAAAGAATGAAGAGTTGAAATGTGGATGAACATCCACACTTCTCTTACCATGAGCCCCTGCAAGTGTTAGCAAAATCCAGCACATGTTCATCAACAAAACTCATGGAAATGGCATGCTCAAAGCTCATATCAACAAAGATCAAACAACATATCACATTATGCGCACAAGCATTTACGTGTCGAGAACATGGCAGCATGCATCAACCAACAAGAAAATCACCATAAACTAGCATATTCAATGATCATATAAGGATCCATGGCATTTAAAACAAGTAAGGGGATCAAACAAGCCTAAAACAAAGCAAATATGGCATACTGCTTCAGTGTTAACCGGTTAACCAATCCAAACCTGCAGAAAACCAGTACAGAAACAGGTGTGTTAACCGGTTAACCAAAGCGTTAACCGGTTAACACTGAAAAAACAACAACAATTTCCTGCAGAAAATCAGTTCAAACCAGCTTATCCAATTCATCTCACACCAGACCAGCAATCAATTGAGCATGAAATAAGAGGATCAATTCACATTAAATAGCATCATTAAGCTCATGAACATTAGCACATGGATCCGGTCACAAATCAACCAATCAAATCAAGCAACACAAACAAATACACAAGCACATGGTGGATCTAAAGCACAAGCATGCAAATAAGCTAAAACAGAGCTAGATCTGAATTTAACCAACCTACAAAGCTGAGGTATGCTTTGGTAGTTGTTGATTGAGCTGGAAATGAGAGATCTCGCGGAAAACATTGAAGATCCGATGCTAAGCTTCACACTCCATGCAAAATAAATGCAAGAATAAGGTCTTGATGCAGAATTTTGGATCCAAAAGCACTTCTAAATCCCAAACCAGATCAGAATCACCAATTAAACCAGCAAAATGATGCAAAGAAGCTATGAATGGAGGTCTAGTTCCAAGATCTACAAACCTCAAGGCAAGGTTATGTGATCTTCAAAGAGGAACTTTGAGTGGATTTGGAAAATGTGGGAGAGAAAATGAGAGAAAAGTGAGAGAGAAGAGTGAAAATTCAGAATGAGAGTGAAAAAAATGAGAGAATCCTTCTCTTGGTTTGGAGAGAAATGGATTAAATATGGTTTAGGTTTTGGGCCCAAAATTTAGGCTTGGGATCCAAAAAATATGGTTTGGCAATGTGATTAGGATTTAGAAATGGAATTAGGCTTTGATAAATGCTCTAGATCATTCTCTTTAATTCAAATGAATAAAAAATCAGAAAATTGGAAATTTGGAGCCAAAGCACATGCTGAAAATGCTGCTGGAACTCAAAATTCGCAGCCGTTAACCGATTAACCAAAGTGTTAACCGGTTAACGCCAGTGAATTTTGAATTTTCCCTCCTTTTGGTGGGAAACCTCAGGAATAACCCGACGCCAACCGTTTTGATCTGATTTTTATCCTCAATCCCTTCTAAGGCTTTGACCATGATGTCAAACTTGTAACACGCCTTTTGAACTTTGAATTTCCCTGATAATTGATCATATGCCTTATGCTGGAACATGCAAGTGCTATGCCTCATTTTTCCATTCAATATGCTAAGGACATGACATGCTGATGATGATTATGATATGATGATGATGCTAAACAGGAGAGGGCAAATTTAGGGTGTTACACCTTTCACTGGGTAGAAAATAGGCAAAGAGATTATGAACAAAATTATCGACTATCAGTTACTAGGTAGATGAACCATGACAAAATAATGGGTCCTAAACACAGAGGATTCCCCATGACACATTTTGACAATTCATTTTGAAAAACAAAAGGTTATGTGTAAAGAATCAATGAAAGAAATACACAGAGGGTGTTTACAGTTCAATGAAAAAGACGATCGCACTGAGTTTTTGAAAATAACCGGTATAAACCCTAATTGTCTATGTTTCAAAAATGGGTTAGGACTTACACTCTAATAGAGGTCCAAGAGTGTATTAAAAATCCAATTTTAAGGATATAAGATCAAAACCTAAAATTTGTATGTTTAATAATTATTTTTGAATAAAAAACAATAAAATGATTGGAAAATCTCAAACCTATATGAAAAACAAGTTAAAATCTTGGATCAATGTTTGAAAATTAAATTTTTTTTCACGAGATAACTTGTAATTCATGTGTTTGAAAAATCAAGAAGAATTATTATTTAAAAATGTTAAAAAACAAATAAAAATTAATTCTTTGTGAAAATTTAAAATATATTAAAAAATATATATTTTTTGTGATTTTTTCATGGAATAAAATATTTAAACATTTTTGTGAAATATTGAAAAAATAATCAATAAAAAATGATTAAAAAAACCAGAGAATTATTAATGTTTTAAATCAATAAATAAAATTAAAAACTTAAAAAATTTGAATTTATGAAAAAAGGCCCAAGAACATGGGCTAAATTTCCAAATTCAATTGTATCTCATGGAATACACAACCATTTGAGATGATATCAAAATGAAAGTTGTGTGTTTTGATCCCATGAACATGATGATACAACTTAATTTCATTTATTTTTTGCATGCAGTGAGATATATAAGCATGAGTGTAATGAACCCTAATTATGCAAAAACTATCCGCAAACATGTTGATGAGTGTTATGATCAAATTTTATGAGGGGAATTACTTAGAACATAATTATAAGCAATTGGCAAAAATATCATGCGAGGAAATATGCATGGATAATGTAATGAGAGTTTGAGGCTTACCTTACAGTATGTGAGATTGAATCTCTGCACAAATGGTGTTCCATAAGTAATTTGATGGCCTCTAAAACTTCAATGGATGTTATTAAGTGGATTTCAAGCTTTGGAACACTTTCAAATTCTTTGGATCGAGTTGGAGAAATCCAACTGCATAACAGGTAGATTGAAGAGTGATATTTTGATTCAGGTGTTTCTAGGGTGGTTTAAGTGTTTGAACATCTCATATACATCATATGTGATGTGTTTGATGTAACACTCTTCTACCCCACATCAAATATATGAATAATTATTCAATTAAATCAGAGTAAAAAATACAAAAGGACATCACATTTCATTCAAACATCATAAATATTATTTGTCTTGTCCCGTAACACAGGTTCCTCATGTATTTCAACAAAATCATATACTACGCAGCGAAAAGAAAACAACATACTGTGTCTATTTGAAATCAAAGTTATCCAAACCACATAAATTCAACATTTAAAATCAAAAGAGTCAAACGAAAACTATGGTTCACAATCGTTCCCAACCTGATGTTACATGACACAGAGCAAGACACCACCTTACGTCTAATAGAAAAAATAAATAGAAATACTTCTAAGCCAAACTCCACGCACCACGAAGCTATACTTGACTATTTATAGGATGGCATATAAGCCATTATATAACATAGGTAGGGTGAGTAATCAACATTCATTATAATAACATAATAAAAAGAAAACAATTAGGACAACATCAGTAACATCTTTTACACCTTCACAAGAAACCACCAAAATTACCCCAACAATCACACACATTCATGCAACATCAACTAGTATGCGTCATACTTCAATGCATACGGTACCAACTTCATCAACATAAGATGGACAATGGGCCATCAACCCTCCATTAAGGAGCACAACATAAACAACATAGTCTTTCCAATCCACATAATGGGATTGAAGCCATCAATAGACTGGAGTCTCAACATAGGATGCTATGAAATGCAATGATCCATTATTCTCTTCAAAATTCAACATAATCAACATTGTGCATCATCATTCATGTCCTCAAAATAAATTATCTTAATTCATGCTTCATCATCATACACTTATAGAAAATCATATCATCATGAACAAACATCAACTAAACAACAAAAATCAATTCTAAACAACAAGAAAACAACATTAAAAAAGCAAAAAAGCAAAACATTCCAATATCCAGCAGCGTTCCTTGCTACGCCTCTTGATCACCGCCCAACGGTACAATTCATCCACCCGCCCGCACGAGCACGAAACAAATTTCCTGCAATGTTAGTTTCTGCTACACCAGCCCTAAAAATCCCTCAAAAACCAGTCTCATAGTGCACGAGAATCACATACAATCCTAGTAAAATTTACATACC
This sequence comes from Lathyrus aphaca, assembly GCA_963966055.1. Taxonomy (NCBI): domain Eukaryota; kingdom Viridiplantae; phylum Streptophyta; class Magnoliopsida; order Fabales; family Fabaceae; genus Lathyrus; species Lathyrus aphaca. The sequence goes on from OZ014521.1 coordinate 344,266,925, forward strand.
AATAACATACAACTATTATAGGTAAAATCAAGAACAACATCAATAATCCTATCTCATTAGAAACTACCCCTTTCTCAATAAAACTCCATCAAAACCCCTAAACCATAAACCTATCATAATCAATCTATTATGTTAGGATAATAAATAATGATTCTCTCCATACCTTAGAATAGAGCTCTTCCTCCTTTTGCAACTCTCTAACCCTAGCCTCTTGTTCTTGAGAACTCTCTTCCTTCAGTCACCAAAACATGTATATTGAGAACCTTTTCTCTATTCCTTCTCTTAACTCCCAAATACCCCTTAATAGGCTCTTCCAACTTTACCCTCACTTAACCTCCACAAAGACCAACATACCCCAAAGACCTCTAACTTCGTTATTTTAATTTAATAATAATATTTAACAAATATAATTTACATTATTCAAATATCATTATCAATTAAAATAATTCCATTCCAACCATTAAACAACACAACAACAAATCTAAACAATTGCCATATATTTCTTAAATAATTAACCAATAATTAAATTATGAATTTTAGGGCGTTTCAACTCTCCCCCACTTAAGGAATTTTTGTCCTCAAAAATTTACCTGGAGAAAATAGAGTCGGATACGACTCATTCATTTGATATTTACGCTCCCAAGTCCAGCTTTCACCAGCTCGTCCACCACACAATACCTTCACTAAGGCAGTCTTTTTACCTCGTAGTTGCTTCATTTCTCGATCTTCGATCCTCACGTGCAATGCTTTGACGTCCAAGTTATCTCTTACATGTACGTCATCCATCTGAATCACATGCGACGAACCTAAAATATATTTTCTCAGTTGCGACACGTGAAATGTAACGCCCCGATTCAATATTTCCCAATTTTGTTGAGTCTTTTATTTTAATTGAGTAATAATTGTATTATTTGTGAAATTGACAAGATAATATGATACTTTGTCGTTTTATTGGGCCGTATCAGATTACTGTACGAGTTGGTGTTGTGGCTTACCGTGTGGCGTCACCTCCGAACCTTTCGAATTTGCATGATGTGTTCCATGTTTCGCAACTTCGTAAGTATGTTCCGGATCCATCACATGTTATTCCTATGGATGAGGTTGAAGTGAGAGACAACCGTACGGTGGAAGCTTTGCCGATTAAGATTTTGGATCGTGAAATCAAGAAGCTAAGAGGCAATGATATTACGCTAGTGAAAGTGGTGTTGGGAGGTGCTGCGGAAGGCAATATGACTTGGGAATTAGAGAGTGGGATGTGCGAGTCGTGTCTAGAGTTGTTTGAATCAAGTAATATTTTCAAGGACGGAAATTTCTAAAGTGGGGGAGAGTTGTAACACCCCGATTCAATATTTCCTAATTTTGTTGAGTCTTTTATTTTAATTGAGTAATAATTGTCTTATTTGTGAAATTGACATGATAATATGATATGCTGATGTGTTAATGTGATATGTTGGTATGATATGTGATTTTACCGTTTTGTGAATTATTCGGGTAAAATTAGATTGGAGGGTATTTTAGACATTTTCTAATTAATGATAAGTTAGAAATTGTGTAGAATTATTATTTTGTGAGAAAATGATATTTGGTGGAAAAGAGAAGAAAATGAGTTAAGTGTAGAAATAGTTAGTAAGAGAGAAAAATAGAAAGATAGAAAGAAAAAGATATAAGTTGTGAGAAAAGAAAGAAAAGGGAGATAGAAATAAAAAGAGGAGAAAGAAAAGGAAGAGAAGAGAAAAGAAGAGAAAAGAGGGAAAAGTTAGAAAATCATCAAGATTGCTCCTAGGAATCGAAACAATCGGGTAAAGGTGATAAACATTGTTATCTTAATCTTGTATATGATTATGTATGTATGAGAATGATTGGGGTTTTATTTTGGTGAAGTTTAGAGAAAATGAAATGTTAGGGTTTTGATGAAAATGTAAGAAATTGGTAGATTAATCGGTTATAAGTTGTTATAATCGAAGTATGATGTTAAATATATGTTATAGATCATGTTTATGGAAGTTTATTGGGGTTTTGAGAGTATCGGAGATGACTGTTGCACAGCTGAGTTGCTGCAGAAATCACACTCTTCACTCACCAAGCAACCCCTCGCTCAGCGAGTTTTCCAGAGATTTTATCGCTCAGCGAGCGAGAAGGTCGCTCAGCGAGCCTGGAGGTTTTTGAGAAGTTTGTGTTTTAATTCTTAACTTTAGATTCGGTTATCCGTTTTAGATGTTCTTTATATCGATTCGAAGCTAAAAACGTGTAGAAACTATTGATGCTAAGAAATGTAAATTTTAGACGACTTTCACCCGATTTTTCCAATAAAACGTAAATGAGTTAATTATGGAAATGTGGGTTTGATGTGATGTTGTGACCTTTTGGAAAATGAATACATTGCTTGAATTGAATCCAAATGTATGCTAATTGAATAAGATGAGTGCATAATTATATTGTGAATAATGTATGCATTTCAAGAATGTTGTGTGTCATTTTGCATGTGAAGCATAATGTATACATTCTTGTGTTGTGGGATTCTTTGTGAATCCGTTGTAGCATCATGTGCTCATGTGGAGTGTGAGCGATGACTATAACACGATCGTGTGCCCGTTGTCGCTCCCACCAAAATGATGCTAAGTCAAGAGGGGTACAGACGCGAACGGTCGGCGAAAGGAGAGAGAACACACAAGGGTGAACTCAGAAGACAAGAGTCGCCAGCTAGGCATTTTTATCCCGAAGGAAAGGTAATGCTGCATAGACCTAGAAAGATATGGATAAGACGGTTGCGAACCAGAGAGACTGAGAAAGGGGGTTGGTTACAACCCGGGAAGGTATTAGCACCCAGATTGTCCGTCGTACTCGACGGGATCCATGCTTAAAAGATTTGTGTTTTAAAGGGGTAGTGTCAGTGCAATCTGTGTATCAAAGCCGGAAAAGAATGCAAGTGTCAGTGTAAAAGAAAAGTGAAGTGTGTAAGAGAAGTGTCAGTGTAAGAACATGAGTATAATGCTCATGACCATGAGGCTTAAAGAATAATGCTGGAAAGAGGGGGAATAAACAGAGACTTTTGTTCGATAACTGTCAAGTTATGCCTACGTATCCTCTCGTGCAATGAGGAAGTCAGAACACCGTAGTTCGACTCAAAGAGACTGAAAGATAAATTGACTTGTGAACTGCTCACTTGTCTGTGCTCAAGTGTATAACCTGTCTGGCTCAGGTGCAAACTGTCTTGCATTAGACGGAAGAAGCAAGTTCTCGTTTATGAGTGAAGGTGATGAGAAAAGAATCCCGGAGGAGACGATTATTGTTTGTTTTTGAGTTTTCAGTCTTTTTATTGCTTTTGAAGGGTTGTCATAAGTTAATGAGCTTAAGCCTAAACCAAAGGTTAGTAAACCCATCACATCCTCCCTCTGATTAGGGGTAATGAGAATACCTTAAGTATGAAGTAAGCACCTCACACTTAATCACCATGATGTAGGATTAAGATCATTAACCTACTTGTGATTATTTAGATGTTTTTGTAGTTTTTGTTTAGTGTTGAATAATGAGTTTAAGCCATAATCAAGGATTTAATGGACCCATTACACCATCCTAATAGAAGGATAATAGATGAGAACATTTAAGCTGAGGAAGACTCCTCAACTTAATCCATGATTAGGGATTAACCTCATGACAAAACAAAGCCTTTATTAGGTGTATTTTAGTTAATGGTAAGATGAAGAAGTGGTTTTTATGGTTTGTAAGACAACTTGAGGAGGACTTGTCCATTAACACTAGGGTTAGTCCTTCTTAACCAATTAAGGAAGAATTAGAACCCTAATGCAAGGCCCAAGTTACAAGCTTGATGTCTTGGCGGTTATTAGGTGGATTGATTAAAGGATTTAAACACATTAAGGGTTTAACACTTAGGATTAAAGTTATACACTCCATCCTAATAGAAGGATGCAGGCATAAGCTTAATCACAAAGCCTTAAAGCCTTTAGGGTTTAGTCCTTGATTGTGAGATGAGAGGAGAAGACCCAAAGAAGACACAAAGGTAAGAGATAAATGGGGGACTAATCAAACCCTAATTGTTATCATGCTTGGTTATTCCTAGGGTTAATGAGGTTTGCAATAAGATTTTCAGAGAAACCACCAGGAAGGAAACAGATGAAAGGAGCAAGGAGCAAAGAGAAGCAAAACAACTTGCTTCACTTAAGAAGATAAGTTGCTTGAAGGAAGAAAGTGAGAGAGAGCATGAATGAACAAGCTCACTAAAATACACAAGATAAAATGCAGCAATGATGCAAGAGAGAGATGAGAAGAGATTGTGAGAAGTGAAGGCAAATTCACTTCTCAAAACAACTTACCACCTGAAAAGTTAGTAAAGAAATGAAATGCAATGCAAATGAGATGAAGTGCCATGGTGCAAGCCAAAACCAGAAGCATGTTCATGATGTTAATGATGCTAAGAGATGATGCAAACACATGACAAGAAATGAGAATGATCATACAAGCATAAGGATGCAAATGAGGCATGCTTTGAACCATGAAAGTTCATGAAAAGTTTATGAAATGCAATGGGCATACAACAAGGCAAAGGAATGATGCATTGATCAAACATGATTCTAATATGTCCTAAGATGTATTATGAATCATGTGGATGCACAAAATGTCATGGCAAGTCAATGGATGCAAGCAAATGAAAGATGGATGCAAAGGATGGCACAAATTAGGGTTTACATGCAACATACAAAGCAAAATTCAAAATCAGAAGCAAAGGACATGATAAAAAATTGAAAATGAAATCAAAGATACCCTAAACCTATACAAGTTCACTGCCCAAAGGAGGGGATCTAACTCTTAACCTAGTGAAAGTTATGACTTTCCTAAGATTACTAGGGTTTTGGGGTGCCTCACAAAGAAAAATACCAAACAATTTAAAAATGCAAGATAAAACCACACCAATTTTATCCTATAAACTACATGCTATGGAGGATGCAATGCAAAAAGAACCAACATCAAACTCTCAAGGGTTAGGCAGAAAGGATTTTTCAAAGTTTGAACCAAAATATTGCCTAAAAATGAATTTAATTCCAATGAAAATGATCAAAAGGCATCAAGAACAAAAAAGAAATTTTGTTTGAGAGTTGGATAATGTTTCTAAATGTTTTTAAATGCAATGTGAATTTTTTTGTGATTTTTAAATACTTAAATGCATTTTTAATTAATTAATTTTCATTAACTAATTAAAAATAAACATTTAAATGATTTAAAAATGATTTTTAATGCAAAAATAAAAATAAAAATATTTTTGGGTTCTGAAAATCAATAAAAGATTTGATAAAAAAATTCAGAATTTTTTAATGTATTTTACTATTTTAAATAATTCGTGCAAATTAAATGAAAAGAAAATGAAATAAAAATTAAAATATGAGAAGTATGCACATCCACTGGCTGAGATTCAAAGGAAAAGAGAGGGAATTGACCCGCGCGCATCTGGACGGCCCACATTTGAACTGGCTTGATTAAATTAATTCTGATTAATTAATTTAATAAATTATGATTAGGGTTTAATGAAATGATCCAAGCCATTCATATGCGCGGGAGTCAACAAAAGTCAGCCAGATCCAAGGTCTAGATTCAAACTTTGCCCTAAACGTGATTAATGCCCGAATGACATTCAGGTGGCCGGAAATGACCTCCGGTCATCTTCTCCGGCCACACCTCCCCTGAGAATTTCCCAAATCACTCCCCAGGCCATTTCTAGAGCTCTAAAGCTCCAGATCACTTCCTCTCACCTCCCTAAACTCATCCCTGACCTCAAAAACAATTTATTTCTAAGCATGAAACAGATTCAAAGCAAGATGCAAAAATGGCAGAAATTTCAGACAAGCAATACAAGCTCATTTCTACACCATTTTCAAAATTTCAAAGTTCAGTGTGATCAGTGGAGCATGCTTTATCATTTAGAAACTTAAAACAAGAGTTCTGGAAAAATGTTTTCACATGGCTACCTGAGATGGAGCTTTCAATCCAGGAGCTTTTTGACTGCCTCCTTGCTTCAAAATGAACCCAATGAGCTTCCTAAGGAGTTTGCAAAGCTTGTATGGAGTTTATTTTGGTTGGTTTGTGAGATTGATCAAGTTCTGTTCAGTGAGGGATGAGAATCGTGTTTTTGATATGTAGGGTTTCAAGGAAAAATAAGGGTTGGGAAATGATCAGAGGAACATGTTGAGTGATTCTATGAAGTTTGCTTTGATGTTTGATGCTTGTATGAGGAGATTCGAATGAAAATGCATAAGAGGTGAGTTTGGAGAATGCTGGCTTGTGGGAGAGATCAGGATGAGTTGTGCTATGTGTTGAGTCTCATTTTGTCCATGTATCACACTGTGATAGGTCTGTGGAGTTGGTGTGGCCTAGCTTGATTGGTATGGGCCATTTTGCATAAAGTCAACTTTTTGTGTAAGAGAGGTATGGGTCAATGGCAGGCCAAGGACAAAGGGGTGTCCTGCACAGCAAGGATTGAGGAGAGCCATGGAATCAGTCTTGAGGCCAATTAGCAAGTGGATTAGGGTTTGTGAGAGGTTTTGCAACTTTGTGATCTTTTGGCCCTTTTGTGATTACTTGAAGCATAAGTCATGACAATGGACAAATCTTAGGTGCATTCTGATTTTTAGGCATTGGTTTATGTTTGTGTAAAGGTTATAAGTCCATTTGAAGTCATACTTTGCCTTGGCAAGAGGTTTTGCAACTTTGCCTCTTTGGTACAAAACTTGAAATTATGTGATTTTTCCCAACTTTGACAAGCCATAACTTTTGATCCAAAATGAATTAGAATGACTTCTTGTACTTTTTGAAAAGGGAATGATCCATTCTACAACTTTCATGACCAAAGTTTTCTCATTTGAAGCATTTTTGAATCAATTTGAGGAGGTTGAAAAACTTTCCCAAAATGGCAAGTTTACATTACAAGTCACTTTCCCAAAAAGGCAATTTTGCAAATGGCTTGAAATTCTTCAAATTTGTGAACTTCTAACATCTTCTATGATCAAATAAAGATCATACACATTCAAAATGATGGGGAATACCCTTTGGTTGGGTCATTGGGGGCCTCAGATGCCCTGATTTTGCACTGACTTGCTCAAGAAGTCAACTCTTGATTAGATGCCTTCCCCATGGAATTTCCTCATGAAAATTGATATGCATGATCCTCATAACATATAGAGACCAATAGAAACAAGAATTACCAAAAAAATTGGAGTTATGGCTTCTGAAACCAAAACCCTAATTCTAGGTCATCTGTGTAGTTAAACCTGGCTCTGCTTCCATGCCAATCTCAGTTCTTGTGATTCTTTGACTTTTTTGACTTTGTGGGGATATAATATGATGCTTGGACATACATGGACCCCTTTGAAATGGTTGATGACCTTTGGAGTGGCTCAAATGGCTCTTGGATGGCTCAGATCACAAACCCTAGATGCAGATGACTTTGAATCAATGCAGTGAAGCAAATATGCAATATGAGATGCTATGATTGGATTTATGCCTATGAAGATATCAGAAGCCATGGTGTAAAAGGGTGAGGGCAAATTTGGGGTGTTTACACCCATGTAGGGTGTGAGCAATCGGATTGTGTGCCCGTGTAGGGTGTGAACAATCCAAAAACATTGTGTGCCTGTGTGGGGTGTGAGCAATGGGTGATTTATTCAAATTGATTGTGTGCCCGTGTGGGGTGTGAGCAATCCATAAATATTGTGTGCCCATATGGGGTGTGAGAAATGGGTGAACATCGTATGCCCGACGGGGAGTTACCTTAGGTAACGAGCGATGGTTCCAATTAGTTCCTGAGTGAACTTGATGATGATTGAGTCGGTACCGCATTGCATTTGCATAGAGTCATGAGTCGGTCTCTATGATTTGCATTTATCATCTGAATTGTGAATTGATGAAATAAACATGAATATATATATATATATATATATATATATGGATTATATATATATATACATTGTAGTGTATATGTGTGAATAAACATGAATAAATATATGTTTATGCGAATTGTGCATAATGAATGTGCTAGTGTGAATATATATATATATATATATATATATATATATATATATATATATATATATATATATATATATATATATATATATATATATATATATGTATACATTGTGATGTATATGGGTGTTGAGAAATGATTTGTGGTGAGAACATGATTTTACGTATATTTTATATGTTGAGATATATAATTATATGCAATGTTATTATGATAATGTTTCTCACCCTTCTGTTGTTTTATGATGCTCTATGAGGCATTGCAGAGTAGGTTGCTGGAGGTCTTTTTGTGAAGCTTGTCTTCATCTTTTTGGTCGGTCGACTCTGATATGTAGCACTGGGTAGCTAGGGTCGGCTTGATGCCTTTTGTGATACAGTTTGTACATGTATTTTGGTGATGAATGTTTTATATAAACATGAAATATTTGTTGAATCAAACTTGTCGATATATTTATGAGAAGTATATAAGTTTGAAGTTGTTAAGTTAGTTTTCGCTGTTATTTGAATCTTTGAATACGGGTGTAAGGATGAAATCCTTTTAGTTTGCAAGTTACCATGTTTGTTGCATATCTTTAAATGAGTAGGTGTTGTACGTTTTAATTTCACTGTTGATGTGACATCCCTCTTTTATAACATATTTCAAATATACTCTGATGAAATTTTAATATGTGCCTAAGTGATTTAATTGATTATTTGGGGGTATAGAAAGGGGGTGTTACGTTAAGTGGTATCAGATCCAGTGTTTTAGTCAATTGTGTATGTCTTGTTGTTGTGATGGTTGAAGTGTTGTTTACCATTGTTGTTGTTTTTGGGAATGATCAAAATATGGCTGGTAGAAATGAAAATGCAATGGCTACTGCTTTGGAAGCAATGGCTATGGCGGTGCAGGGAGAGCCGAATGTGAATTCTAATGATGAGTTCAGGAAGAATCAACCGCCGGTCTTAAAGGGAAGATTTGATCCCGATGGTGCTCAGAATTGGTTGAAGGAGATTGAAAGAATCTTCAGAGTCATGGACTGTGCTGAAGAGAGTAAGGTGAGGCTTGGTTCTCACATGCTGAAAGAAGAAGTCGATGATTGGTGGGTCGATAGAAGTCAAGCTCTTGAGGAAGATGATGAAGAGATAACTTGGGAAGTTTTTCGTACTGAGTTCTTAGGGAAGTACTACCCTGAGAATGTGAAGGGAAGCAACAAGCTAGAAGTGGACCTTATGTGACACTCGCTGATAAGGGAAAGCATAGGGGAAACTTTGATAAGAGATCTGGTGGAGGGAGTTCTGGTCCCGTTAAGTGTTACAAGTGTGGTGATTTAGGCCATAAGTCTTTTGATTGTGGGAAGAACATTGTGAAATGTTTAAATTGTGGAGGCCTTGGACATGCTACTACCGAGTGTAGAAGGAATGTTGTGAAGTGCTTCAATTGTGGAGAAGCGAGTCACATTAGTACTAAGTGTACTAAGCCGAAGCAAGCTCAGGCGGGCGGAAAGGTGTTTGCATTAGCAGGGAAGGACACTACTAGTGCATACCATTTGATTAAAGGTACATGCTTTATTAATAGTACGCCTTTAGTTACTATTATTGACATGGGAGCGACTCATTCGTTCATTTTTCTTGAGTGCGCTAAGCGTTTGAATTTGTTTTTGACTTCTTGGGGTGGTGAGATGGTTATTGAGACTCCTGCTTCAGGGTTGGTAACTACTTCTTTGGTGTGTGTAATTTGTTCTTTGACCATGTATGGTAAAGATTTTGTTATGGATTTAGTCTGTTTGCCGTTGGAGGGTTTGAACGTAATCTTGGGTATGAACTGGTTGCAATTTAATCGAGTTCATATAGATTGCTATCATAAGTTAGTAAGGTTTCCTTCTTTGGACGATGTTGAGGAAGAGAGTTTCCTATCCACGAAAGTGTTGAAGAAACTTTTAGTGGACGAAGCTCAATTGTTTGGTTTGTTTGCATCGTTGTCAGTGGAGCTCAGTGTGTTTCCAGTGGTGTGATTTTCCAGAAGTGTTTCCGGACGATATTAAGGATGTACCGCCGGAAAGAGAAGTTGAGTTTTCTATTGATCTAGTTCCGGGTACTAGACCGATTTCGATGGCACCGTATCGTATGTCAGCTTCAAAGTTGGTAGAATTGAAGAAGCAATTGAATGACTTGTTGGACAAGATATTTGTTAGGCCGAGTGTTTCTCCTTGGGGTGCTCCGGTATTGTTGGTAAAGAAGAAGGATGGAAGTATGCGATTATGAATTGATTATCGACAATTGAACAAGGTGACAATTAAGAACAATTATCTGCTTCCGAGGATCGATGATTTGATGGACCAATTGGTTGGTGCGCATGTTTTTAGTAAGATTGATTTGAGATCAGGATATCACCAGATTCGTATGAAAGAAGAGGATATTCAAAAGACGGATTTTAGAACACGGTATGGTCATTACGAGTATTCTATGATGCCATTCGGAGTTTCTAATGTGCCAGGTGTGTTTATGGAATACATGAATCGTATTTTTCATGAACAATTGGATCGTTTTGTGGTTGTGTTCATCGACGACATTTTGATTTATTCTAAGTCTTAAGAGGAGCATGAAGAGCATTTAAGAATTGTGTTACAGATTTTGAAAAAGAAGCAATTATATGCTAAGTTGTCAAAGTGTGAGTTTTGGTTGTCGAAAGTAAGTTTTCTTGGACATATTATTTCTGATGGTGGTATTAGTGTTGATCCATCCAAGATTGATGCGGTAATGCAATGGGAAGTTCCTAGATCGGTTACGGAGATTCGAAGCTTTTTGGGCTTGGCGGGTTATTATCGGAGGTTTATTGAAGGATTTTCAAAGTTGGCACTTCTGTTAATGCATTTTACTTGTAAGGGAAAAACTTTCATTTGGGATATTCATTGTGAAGAGAGTTTCATGGAACTTAAGAGAAGGTTAACAACGGCTCCGATCTTGATTTTGCCAAATCTGACAGAACGATTTGTGGTATTTTGTGATGCTTCATTGTTTGGGTTAGGTGGTATTTTGATGCAAGATGGAAAAGTTGTGGCTTATGCTTAAAGACAATTGAGAGTGCATGAAAAGAATTATCCTACGCATGATTTGGAATTAGCGGCTGTGGTGTTTGTTTTGAAAATTTGGAGGCATTATCTTTATGGTGCAAGATTTGAAGTTTTTAGTGATCACAAGAGTTTGAAATATTTATTTGATCAAAAGTAATTAAACATGAGACAAAGGAGGTGGTTTGAGCTTTTGAAGGATTATGATTTTGGTTTGAATTACCATCCGGGTAAGGCGAATGTTGTAGCCGATGCTTTAAGTCGTAAGTTGTTACATATGTCCGCATTGAAGATAAGAGAATGGGAACTTTTGGAGGATTTTAGAGACTTGAGTTTGGTTTGTGAGATAACGCCGAGAAGTGTGAGACTTTGTATGCTACATGTTACGAATGATTTTCTTGCAACTGTTTGTGAGAAGCAAAAGTTGGACTTGAAGTTTGTTGATTTGATGATGAATGAGAATGAGAATTTCAAGGTTGATAATTTTGGAGTTTTGAGATTCCATGGTCGTATTTGTATTCCCGATGATGTGGAGTTGAAAAAGATGATATTGAAAGAGGGACAACGAAGTAATTTAAGTATTCATCCGAGAGCGAATAAGATGTATCAAGATTTGAAGAAGATCTTTGGTGGTCCGGATTGAAGAGAGATATAGCTCATTTTGTGTATGCGTGTTTGACTTGTCAGAAGTATAAGGTGGAACATCAGAATCCTAGTGGTTTGATGCAACCATTGGATATTCCGGAATGGAAATGGGATAGTATATCGATGGATTTTGTTATGATATTTCTGAATACACAAAGAGGTCATAATGCTATTTGGGTGATTGTTGATAGGCTTACTAAATCTGCTCACTTTATTCCGATTGATATTAGTTATCCTTTGGAGAAGTTAGCCGAGATTTATGTTTTTGTGATTGTGAAGTTACATGGAGTTCCTAAGAGTATTGTATCATACAGAGATCCTAGATTTACATCGAGGTTTTGGGAAAGTTTTCAAAAGGCTTTAGGTTCTAAGCTAAGTTTGAGTTCGGCTTACCATCCACAAACGGACGGTCAAACCGAGAGGACAATTCAATCGTTGGAGGATTTGTTGCGTGCTTGTGTGCTAGAGCAAGGTGGTGTTTGGGATAGTTATTTAGCGTTGATTGAGTTCACCTACAATAACAGTTTTCATTCGAGTATTGGTATGGCACCATTTGAGGCCTTGTATGGTCGGACGTGTCGAACACCTTTGTGTTGGCATGAAATTGGAGAGAGAATGGTATTTGGACCAGAGATGGTACAACAAACAACGAAAAAGGTGAATTTTATTCGGGAGAAGATGAGAGCTTCTCAAAGTAGGAAAAAGAGTTATCATGACAAGAGAAGGAAGGATCTTGAGTTTCAGGAAGGCGACCATGTGTTTTTGAGAGTTACACCGATTACGGGCGTGGGTCGTGCTTTGAAGTCGAAGAAGTTGACTTCTCGTTTTATTGGGCCGTATCAGATTACTGTACGAGTTGGTGCTGTGGCTTACCGTGTGGCGTTACCTCCGAACCTTTCGAATTTGCATGATGTGTTCCATGTTTCGCAACTTCGTAAGTATGTTCCGGATCCATCACATGTTATTCCTATGGATGAGGTTGAAGTGAGAGACAACCTTACGGTGGAAGCTTTGCCGATTAAGATTTTGGATCGTGAAATCAAGAAGCTAAGAGGCAAGGATATTACGCTTGTGAAAGTGGTGTTGGGAGGTGCTGCGGAAGGCAATATGACTTGGGTATTAGAGAGTGGGATGTGCGAGTCGTGTCTAGAGTTGTTTGAATCAAGTAATATTTTCGAGGACGGAAATTTCTAAAGTGGGGGAGAGTTGTAACACCCCGATTCAATATTTCCTAATTTTGTTGAGTCTTTTATTTAATTGAGTAATAATTGTCTTATTTGTGAAATTGACATGATAATATGATATGCTGATGTGTTAATGTGATATGTTGGTATGATATGTGATTTTACCGTTTTGTGAATTATTCGGGTAAAATTAGATTGAAGGGTATTTTAGACATTTGTTAATTAATGATAAGTTAGAAATTGTGTAGAATTATTATTTTGTGAGAAAATGATATTTGGTGGAAAAGAGAAGAAAATGAGTTAAGTGTAGAAATAGTTAGTAAGAGAGAAAAATAGAAAGATAGAAAGAAAAAGATATAAGTTGTGAGAAAAGAAAGAAAAGAGAGATAGAAAGAAAAAGAGGAGAAAGAAAAGGAAGAGAAGAGAAAATAAGAGAAAAGAGGGAAAAGTTGGAAAATCATCAAGATTGCTCCTAGGAATCGAAACAATCGGGTAAGGTTGATAAACATTGTTATCTTAATCTTGTATATGATTATGTATGTATGAGAATGATTGGGGTTTTGTTTTGGTGAAGTTTAGAGAAAATGAAATGTTAGGGTTTTGATGAAAATGTGAGAAATGGGTAGATTAATCGGTTAGAAGTTGTTATAATCGAAGTATGATGTTAAATATATGTTATAGATCATGTTTATGGAAGTTTATTGGGGTTTTGAGAGTATCGGAGATAACTGTTGGGCAACTGAGTTGCTGCAGAAATCGCACTCGTCGCTCAACGAGAAACCCCTCGCTCAGCGAGTTTTACAGAGATTTTCTCGCTCAACGAGCCTGGAGGTTTTTGAGAAGTTTGTGTTTTAATTCGTAACTTTAGATTAAGTTATCTGTTTTAGGCGTTCTTTATATCGATTCGAAGCTAAAAACGTGTAGAAACTAATGATGCTAAGAAATGTAACTTTTAGCCGACTTTCACCTGATTTTTCCGATAAAACGTAAATGAGTTAATTACGGAAATGTGGGTTTGATGTGATGTTGTGGCCTTTTGGCAAATGAATACATTGCTTGAATTGAATGAAAATGTATGCTAATTGAATAAGATGAGTGCATAATTATATTGTGAATAATGTATGCATTTTAAAGAATGTTGTGTGTCATTTTTCATGTGAAGCATAATGTATGCATTCTTGTATTGTGGGATTCTTTGTGAATCCGTTTTAGTATCGTGTGCTCATGTGGAGTGTGAGCAATTACTACAACACGATCGTGTGCCCATGTAGGGTGTGAGCGATCGGATTGTGTGCCCGTGTGAGGTGTGAGCAATCCATAAACATTGTGTGCCCATGTGGGGTGTGGGCAATGGGTGATTTATTCACATTGATTGTGTGCCCGTGTGGGGTGTTAGAAATCGGATTGTGTGCCTGTGTGGGGTGTGAGAAATCCATAAACATTGTGTGTCCATGTGGGGTGTGAGCAATGGGTGAACATCGTATGCCCGACGGGGAGTTACCTTAGGTAACGAGCGATGGTTCCAATTAGTTCCTGAGTGAACTTGATGATGATTGAGTCGGTACCGCATTGCATTTGCATAGAGTCGTGAGTCGGTCTCTATGATTTTCATTTATCATCTGAATTGTGAATTGATGAAATAAACATGAATATATATATATATATATATATATATATGTTTATATGGAGATGAAAGTATGTATTGATGAAAACATGCTTGTTTATATATATATATATGGATTGTGTGGATATATATATATATTTGTATATATACATTGTAGTGTATATGTGTGAATAAACATGAATGGATATACGTTTATGTGAATTGTGCAAAATGAATGTGCTAGTGTGAATATATATATATATATATATATATATATATATATATATATATATATATATATGTATACATTGTGATGTATATTGGTGTTGAGAACATGATTTTATGTGTATTTTATAAGTTGAGATATATAATTGTATGCAATGTTATTATGATAATGTTTCTCACCCTTCTGCTGTTTTAGGATGCTCTATGAGGCATTGCATAGTAGGTTGTTGGAGGTCTTTTTGTGACGCTTGTCTTCATCTTTTTGGTCGGCCGGCTCTGATATGTACCACTGGGTAGCTAGGGTCGGCTTGATGCCTTTTGTGATACATTTTGTACCTGTATTTTGGTGATGAATGTTTTATATAAACATGAAATATTTGGTGAATCAAACTTGTCGATATATTTATGAGAAGTATATAAGTTTGAAGTTGTTATGTTAGTTTCCGATGTTATTTGAATCTTTGAATGCGGGTGTAAGGATGAAATCCTTTTTGTTTGCAAGTTATCTCGTTTGTTGCATATCTTTAAATGAGCAGGTGTTGTATGTTTTAATTTCACTGTTGATGTGACATGCCTCTTTTATACCATGTTTCAAATATACTCTGATGAAATTTTAATATCTACCTAAGTGATTTAATTGATTATTTAGGGGTATAGAAAGGGGGTGTTACATGAAATACATCATGCAAATTTGCAAGCGACGATGGTAATGCAATCTGACACGCTACCTCACCGATCCTTTGCAAAATCTGATACATACCAACAAAACACAGAGTGAGCTTTCTAGTCTTCAAATCTCGCCTGACACCTGTTACCAGAGTAATTCTAAAAAATACATGATCTCCTTCTTGAAATTCAAGTGTCTTCCTTCTCTTGTCATGGTAACTCTTCGGACGACTGTGCGAAGCCTTCATTCTCTCTTGGATCGTATTTATCTTTGTATTACTTTCTTGCACAATCTCAGGCCCGAGTACAACACTCTCGCCTGACTCATACCAACAGAATAGAGTCCTACACCTCCTACCATACAACTCCTCATACGCTGCCATACAAATACTCGCATGAAAACTATTGTTGTAGGTAAATTCGATCAATGGAAAATGATTGTCCCAAGCTCTCCCATGGTCCAACATACATGCTCTTAACAAGTCCTTTAAAGATTGGATAGTCCTCTCTGTTTGACCGTCTGTCTATGGATGATAAGCAGAGCTCATCCTCAACTTAGTATCCAAGGCGTTTTGTTAACTCTTACAAAACCTCGATGTAAACCGCAAATCTCTATCTGATATAATACTCGAAAATATCCCATGCAACTTCAAAATTTCCTCAATATATATCTAAGCTAATTTCTGCATAGAATGATTAATCCTCATCGACAAGAAATGAGCCAACTTAGTCAATCTATCTACAATCTACCAAATCGAATCGTTTCCTCCTGCAGTCTTCGATAAACTTGATACAAAATCCATAGAAATGCTATCCCATTTCCATTCTATAATATTCAACGGTTGCATCATTCCATAGGGTTTCTGATGTTTTACCTTTGACTTTTGACAAACCAAACACGAAAATACAAATTCAACAATATCTCTTTTCATACCCGACCACCAAAACAATTTCTGCAAATCTTGATACATCTTTGTAGCACCAGGATGAATACTTAGCTTACTAAAATGTCCTTCCTCTAAAATACTCGGCTTAATTTCTGTAACATCCAGAATACACATTCTATCTCGGAATCCCATTACACAATTATCGTCAATTCGAAATTCACCTTCGTTACCTTGGTTAATAAAAGTCCACTGATCAACCAGCTTTAAATAAAAGTTTTGTCCTACTCGGATCCTCTCCACAATATCACTAGTTAATTTCAACATTTCCAACTTCACACTATAGGAAGTAGTCTCACACAACATACTCATGTCTCTGAACTTTTCAATCATCTCGATGTCTTTCACCATAATCATTGACATATGCAATGTCTTCCTACTCAGAGCGTTCGCAACCACATTCTCCTTACTAGGGTAGTAACTCAAATCAAAATCAAAATCTATCAACAATTCCAACCACATTCTTTGCCTCATATTTAGTTCCTTTTGATCAAACCAATATTTCAAACACTTATGGTCACTGAACACCTCAAATTTTAAACCAAAGAGATAATGTCTCCAAATATTCAACACAAACACTACTGCATCCAACTCTAAATCATGTGTAGGATAATTCCTTTCATTAACTCTTAGTTGTCTAGAAGCATAAGCAAATACTTAACCATTCTACATCAACACTCCTCCAAGCCCCATCTTCGATGCATCGCAATACACTATGAAGGACTCACTTGGATTAAGTAAAATCAACACTAGAGCATTCATCAACTTCTTCTTTAATTCCACAAAACTTTTTTCACATGTAACACCCCACACATAAGCTTGACCCTTTCGAGTCTACTAAGCCAAAGGTAATGCCAACTTTGAAAAGCCTTTGATAAACTTCCGGTAATAACCTGCCAATCCTAGAAAACTTCTGATCTCCGTAGCATATTTTGGAGTCTCCCATTGCATCACAACATTAATATTTGAAGGATCCACAATGATTCCACCACTCAAAATTAAATGTCCAAGGAAACTTACTTCCTTCAACCAGAATTCACACTTCGAAAATTTCGCATACAACTTATTCTCTCTCAACACTTGTAAAGCGGTCCTCAGATGTCCTGTGTGTTCTTCTTCTGACTTAGAATATATTAGGATATCATCAATGAAAACCACAACAAACTTATCTAGATGCACATGAAAAATCCGATTCATTTACTCCATAAACAACCCAGGTGCATCGGATACACCTAACGACATCATAATATATTCATAGTGACCATATGTCTTCCTGAAAGCCGTCTTTGGAATATCATTAGGCTTAACTCAAATCTGATGATAACCAGACCTCAAATAAATCTTGCTAAACACACAAGCCCCTACCAACTGATCCATTAAATCTTCGATTTTTAGAAGTGGATACTTATTCTTGATAGTCACCTTATTTAACTGTCGATAATCGACACACAACTCATATTGTCATCTATCTTCTTCACTAACAACATTGAATCACCCCACATAGAAACACTTGGTCGAACAAACTTCTTCTCAAGTAATTCCTCTAGCCGCTTCTTCAACTCGTGCAATTCATACACTGACATCCGATAAGAACTCATCGACACGGGACTAGTACCTGGTACCAAATCCACTGCAAACTCTACTTCACATTCTGGAGGCAAATCACTTATGTCGTCCAGAAACACATCTGGAAATTCACTGACAACTGGTAATTCGACACCCATAGCTTCCTGATCAACTTGCAATGATGCAAACATTGCAAACATTTGAGCTTCATCTCTTAGAAGTTCATCCACCAGAAACTCTACTGTCTTAGCATAATAATTGATATGCAAAATTGAACTCTAACCAATTCATCCCCAAAATAACATTGGTTTGGTGCAAGGGTAAACACACTAAATCCATCAAGAAACTTTTCCCAAATATAAGGCAAAGGACAACTTAAACACACATGAGTAGTAGTGACATAACCATTTGCAAGTGTTCCTATCACCATACCACCATTCATATTAGAAAAATTCAAATCCAACTTAGTAGAACATTCAAGAGAGAAAAAAGAATGAATAGATCCAATATCAATAATGCAACCAACACAACATTGTTAATAAAGCAAGTACCTCAAATCAAGTTATCCTTCTTGGAACTTCTGAACCACTCAAGACGAATACTCTACCACTGGTATAAGCAGCTATAGTAGTATTCTTCGGTTTCTAACATTGAGTACTAATGTGTCCCTCTTCACCATAGTTGAAACATGTTGATCCTTCATTTGTGCAATCACCAACCCGATGACCTCTCTTTCCACATCTGTAACATCTCACCACTTGGTTGTTGCACACATCAGACTTATGACCTGATTCTCCCTATTTGTATCACTTGAGAGGAACATAACCCGCTCCCCACTTGTCTTCTTCCCATCTAAAACCTTATGTTTTCTCTTATCAGCTGGAGTCACATAAGGTTTTCCTCGAAATTGGCCTTTCTCTTTCTTCTCACCCAATTGCTTGTAGTGAGAAGATCGAGCTTGACTATCTTCATCATAAATCCTGCTCTTATCCACCAACTCAGTATACCTACGAATCTGCTGACATCCAATCCCTTGCTTGATTTCTAGTCTCAGCCCATTCTCGAACTTGAGACACTTGGAAATTTCAGCATCAACATGGTTGTAGGGAGGACACAACTTTACTAGCTTCTTGAACTTTGCTGCATACTGTGCCACAATTATATTTCCTTACTTAAACTCAAGGAATTAAACTCCTTCTTACCATGAGCATCCTCAGGAAAATACTTTCTCAGAAACTCTGCTTTGAACATAGCCTAAGTCACCATAGTACAAACATCTTCTAATTGTTGACGGGTATAGTCCCACCAGTCCTAAGCTTCTTCCAACAACATGTGAGTACTAAATTGCACCTTTTAAGCATCAATGCATATTATAACTTGGAAAATCTTATCAATAGCTTTAAGCCACTTCTGTGCACTATCCGGGTCATGAGTACCCTCAAATGTCGGCGGATTATTCCCCTTAAACTTATACATGGCATGAAACTCATCAAGGACAATGTTCTGAGCCGTAGCTTGAGCAAGCGCTGCCACCGCATTAGCAAGAGCACGATTGTTGCTTCCAGCCATTCTGCACACCATTAGCAACATTAGAAGAAACAATCATTGATAGTGTACACACACAGGTCGACATACAGAGGACTGACAACAATAAGACTTGGTCGGACAAACCGACAGCTCTGATACCACTAATGTAACACCCTTCTACCCCACATCAAATATATGAATAATTATTTAATTAAATCAGAGTAAAAACCATAGAAGGTATCACATTTGATTCAAACATCAAAACATTATTTGTCTTGTCCCATAACACGGGTTCCTCATGTATTTCAAAAAATCATATACTACACAGCGGAAAGAAAAAAACATAATGTGTCTATTTGAATTCAAAGTTATTCAACCCTCATTAATTCAACATTTAAAATCAAAAGAATCAAACGAAAACTATAGTTCACAATCGTTCCCAACCTGATGCTACATGACACAGACCAGGACACCACCTTACGTCTAATGGAAATAAATAAACAAAAATAATTCTAAGCCAAACTCCATGCACCATTAAGTTATCCTTGAGTATCTACAAGATGGCGTATAAACCATCATCAAACACAGACAAATTGAGTAATCAACATTCATTATAATAACATTATAAAAAGAACAAAATTAGGACAACATCAGTAACATCTGTTACACCTTCATAAGCAACCACCAAAATCACCCTAACAATCACACACATTCATGCAATGTCAACTAGTATGCGTCATACTTCAAATCATGCGGTACTGACTTCATCAACATAAGATGGACATTGTGCCATCAACCCTCTGTTAAGGAGAACAACATAAACAACATAGTCACTCCAATCCACACAATGGGATTGAAGCCATCAATAGACTGAAGTCTCAACATAGAATGCTATGAAATGCAACATTGTGTTATTCTCATCAAATTTCAACATAATAAACATCGCACATCATCATTTCATGTCATCAAAATATATTTTCTTAAATCATGGTTCATCATCATACACTTATACAAAATCATACATCATGAACAAACATCAACTAAACAACAAAAATCAACTCTAAACAACAAGAAAACAACATTAAAAAAACAGCAAAATAGCCTGTGGCCTCCTCTCACCGCCTAGCTGCACACGGGGCGTCAACTCCCCCTCAAACGTTCTAAACTCTAGCAGCGCTCCTTGTTGTGCCTCTTGATCACCACCCGGTGGCATAATTCTATCGCCCGGCCGCACGAGCACGAGACAAATTTCCTGCAATGTGAGTTTCTGCTACACCAGCCGCAAAAAATCCCCCCAAAACCAATATCATAGTGCATGAAAATCACAAACAATCCCAGTAACATTTAGTGCCAATAACATACAACATATAATAGGTAAAATCAAGAACAACATCAACAATCATATCTCATTAAAATCTACCCCTTTCTCAATAAATCTCCATAAAAACCCCAAAACCCCAAACCTATCATAATACATCTATTATGATAGGATAATAAACAATGATTCTCCCCATACCTTAGAATATAATCTGATTTCTCTTCCTCCTTTGGCAACTTCCCAATCCAAAGCCTCTTGTTCTTTAAAGCTCTCTTCCTTCAGTCACCAAAACATGTTCATTGAGAACCTTTTTTATATTCCTTCTTTTAAATCCTAAATACCCCGTTAATAGGCTCTTCCAACTTTACCCTCACTTAACCTCCACAAAGACCAACATACCCCCAAGACCTCTAACTTAGTTATTTTAATTTAATAATAATATTTAACTAATATAATTTAAATTATTCAAATATCATTATCAATTAAAATAATTCCATTCCAACCATTAAATAACACGACAACAAATCAACGCAATTGCCATATATTCATAAATAATTAACCAATAATTAAATTATGAATTTCATGGCATTATATTTGAGCAGTTGGTTTGAGTTGCTTGAGGCTGCAACTCAAAACCTGATGGTGTTTGCTAAAAAATATGGATTTTAGGATTTTGGAGTGAAAATGAGAAAGCATAGAAATGGGATGCGTTGATGTGTGTTTATGGATCAATCGAAGGCTCTATTTTTAGGCAGAGATGTTGCATATAATTGTGCAGCTCGAGCTCAAGAGATAAGCTTTGAAATTGTTGATCATTATTTGGCAACATATCTCTTACACATGGAATGATGAGATGCTTCAATAGCTTAACATTACTGCAGCTAATTCCATATTTTGTAGTCTTCCTATTGGTTGATTTAGAGAGCATCTTGACTGATGATTGCCAGCATCTTGAATATGCATTATTTGTTGATGATTGTACAATTTTATTCTAAGCATATTCTCTTACATTTGATCATTGCAACTCTTCCATTGGTTGTTTTTTATGAGTTTGTAAGATGTGCAGGTTTTGTGATCATCAAAGTGAATGAATTTGACTCTTATGATCATTGCTTGATGAATCATAATCGAGCAAAGCAAGTTATGCACAAAATCTGTAAAAAAATCAATGTTGGAGGGTGTGTTCACCCATAGATTTCTCTTGGCATAGGTTGAATCAATTCATGTAAATTGGTTCCTTGGATTGTTGGCAACATTTGTAGTAACATTGATCTTTACATATTGCATAGATTCAACTTGAAACTATGTGTAAAATGCCTCTAAGTTTTGAATTTTGATTGTTTTATACTTAAATAGATTTTGTCCAAGTGTTGATCACTTTTCTTAATTTTTTTGATTTTGATCCATCTAATACATTGACATCCATGTTGATTTTGAGTGAGATGTAGCTGAAACATTTGTATTATGTTGTAAAATCTTTCAATCAAGCTTGGAATCACAAAAATATGATGTTTGGAATGCAAGTTATGATGCTTGAAACTAGGGTACATGCACACTTTTTCTTCATAACTTAGAAATATTTCAAATTCCCTAAATTAGCCCCTTTTACAAGTTATCTCCAATTCTTGATTTTTTGGATTAAAATGCAACCATGGACCATATATTCTTGTAATATAGGTCATATAGATTATTTTAGGTTAAAAAGTCAAACTTTGACTTTTGGTCCTTAGATGAAAATTACACTATGAAACCCTAATTCCTGATTTTTTGACTGGGCATCCCCTGAGGTATTTCAAACTTGTGAATGGCCTTAAAATGTGTATATGAGCTATTCAAACCATTCCCTATGGTATTGGTTCATGTCCAGATGAAAACTTCAACTTTCGGATCACCGATTAGGCAGAACCCTAATTTGGCACTGCAAATGCCTCTAGGTCTTGATCTAGTTGAAATTATGAAATATTGTGATTAATCCTTGATGTTTATGATCTCTTGATACTTATGAATGATGTAGGAGATATAGAGCTTTAATAATGAGTTCATTCTTGATTGATACCTTCCTAAATTCCTTAATGAATTGTAAAACCCTAATTCTTGATTTTTGGACATTGCATCTTCTGACAACATTTGGGTTTAGAAAATGACCATTTCAGGTTATATTGAGAATATTAATCCATAATGTGAAGTATTGAAACACTTTCCCTTTAAAAAATTCCTCTGGAAGTACAGTCGACTGAAAACCCTAATTTGTGACACCAGCGTACTTGGCTGAGACCACTAGAAATTTGTGCAATCTTGGGATGAATTCCTGTCATTTGACATACCTTAACCCTTTGGGGATGTTTGAAAGGTTGAAAATATTAGGAATTTATAATTGATCTTTTGCCTGAATCTTCTGAGGGACTCAGGAATCCTGATTCACTACGGGGATATGATCTAGTAAACTTCAACACTGTCCATTGAGCTAATGGGTGTGATGGCCTCTTATGGTCAAAATTTAGGGTATGACACCACCCATTGAGGATACTCAAATGTAACAAGAAAACCTACATCAATCTACTTTTGAACCTCCTATTTAATCTTTACTGCCATATCAAGATGAGTTTTTCTCAACTTTTGCTTCACGGGTGGACATTCAGGTTTCAGTGGCAATCTATGTTCCACAATATTAGTATTAAGACCTGACTTGTCTTGATAAGACCAAGCGAACACATCAACAAACTCTCTAAGAATCTCTACCATTGTCTTTTTAACATCAGGACCAAGCAGTGCCCCAATCTTGATTTCTTTCTTATCATCTTCAGAACCCAAGTTGATCATCTCTATCGACTCTCCATGAGGCTGGATGAACTTCTCCTCATGCTCAAGCAACTGGGAAATTTCATCAGGAATTTGTTCCTTAGCTTCAAACATAGGGAATTCAAAGTTGGGAGTTAGCATAGGATTATTGTTTTCAATGGGTTTAATCATCAATCTGCACCATGATTTTTTTATAATTTTAGAGTATGAACAAAAGTGCGAATATTTTGTAGATAAAAATTGATTATTTTTTTTGGTTTTTTTATGTTAACATTTTTCAGAATAAAGAAAAAAGGAAAACACATATGGTATAAACAAAATAACATTTCTTCCTCTTCATCATCTTCAACTTTGGTAGCAGCGAAATGATCTTTGACGTTGATAAACCCGACACTTTGGAATCCTTCCTTAATACTCTTCGATTCATTGGGGACCAAACCTAGTGCAAAACCAATACCAACTCCATCTTTGTTATCAATAGCTTCAATAACTCGACCTCGACCATCATACTGACCGGTTTCAAGCACATGCAAAACATCCTTTAAAGAAGACATGGGCAAGGTGTTACACCCCAAAATTTTCCATCTGATTTTCCAACTTTAATTAATTTTTTGTTTCGTATTCATATGCATCTTCATTAGGTCACACTTTACATACATTTCATTTATTGAGTTCCTAATATGCGGGATCAAAATTTTTTGGTGGTTTGAGTTTTCCGTCTTCAAAGTTTGTTCATCTGGTTACTACCCAAAGCTTGAGACGAGAGATGAGCTCCAACAGGATCAATGACTATGTAAGGGACTCATAGTGAGTAGTTCGAGGTGTTATATGAGACTGATTTATTCTAGGTCTTCAAGAAGTGTGTAGTTAGGATTTTGAAGTTTGGTTATTATGGACATCTCCTACATCAAGTTATTAAGGCTATTATTCTACAAATGCACCAAGGTATTGAATTAGAGTTTATTTCTCTGTATTTCTCAAGAGACCAGGGTTTCATTTAGGTGTGTTTAAGAAGATGTTGAATTAGGGTATTGAGCCTCCTCACTGTCTCAGGTTTTACAACTCTCATGGATTCTCCAAGTCGTTGCTATTGGTTCAAAATTCATCCATTGAAAAAATCTTTGTCAAGTCATGGTATTTTAGGTGATTGCCGTACAAATGTATTACTGCCTCAAAATGTCATAATCGTTAGTTGTTTGTCATGAAGATTGATTTAGAATGTGAATTAAATATGGAAGAATATTCAATCGTTCAAGTGATCTTTGGTGTGATTTCAAATTGTTCAATTCATTTTTTAATAACAATCCAAAAAGAGATTTTAAGCATTGTGTAAGGGTTTGTTTCAAAGTAGATACAAGATTCAAATTCCAGAAGTATTACTTTCAAGTTCAAATCGAGTTTTACAAAGTTTGTAATGGTGATTACAAGCATTCCTAATGGAAGATTCCAAAATAAGCATCAAGTGTGTTTGCCAAAATATACTCAATTGTTCAAGCTACATTACAAGAGCATAAAAGTTTTAAGTCTGGACCGGCCTACAAGATTTCAATTTGACTTCAAGACTAATCGATTGATTTGAAAGTAAGAAGTTAAATTTAGGATAAGTTCAAGGTTCATAAGCCATTGTAGTCAATATTTGAATTCAAAGTTTGTCATAAATGCCAAGATTACACTAAAGGTACCAAAGTTCAATAAAGTGCAAGATTCAAAGTGTTCACTAATGGCACATATTTGATACAAAGTTCAAAATGGTTAATTCAATATGATAAATTTTCCATTATATGAATTCACAACCATAAAAGTTGAATTACATGCATTTTTACAAGCTCTTAAAATAAATCCTACAAGTGTTTTGAAAGGCCACAATCCCAGAACACGAGTCCATGCTTCTTTGAGCCAAATACAAAAGCCATAGAATCCTATCCTTCAGGACAAGTTCTTCAAGCCAAATAGATTGGACAATGAATTACACTATGTAAAGTTGGATCTTTGGACCGAAGTTAATTTAGTGCTAAGACCATATTTTCATTCAAATAAACTCAGCAACAAGCTCAAGCCTCCTATGCCATGTCAATTAAATCTCTTAATCAAAAGGGAGAATTCTTGATCTCTTCCCCTATTATGAAAAGTTGCATTCCTCAATTTCCCATGATCAAAGCTCATTTCCTATGGCCTGCAGATACATAAACAAAGAAACCGAGTATGAGCAACATTCACATCTCATTAATTCTCTAAACAATGAACATGTAACACCAAAACATCCTTCAAAAACAAGTCTGAGGGAAAATACATGTCAAATTCCATGCCAAAGTTATTACTAGGTTTACACAAAGTGTAAGAAAGATGAATTAATGAATAAAACAAGCCATGAAATAAAAGTTGCACAATAACAAAAGGGATCCATGAGCAGGGCTATATTTTTACGGTAATGAAAGGCAAGTTTTAACAATAGTGAATATAGATTTACAACAATTTGCAGTAGTAAAATTCAAATATTAGGGGACCATACAATGTACTAGCAGACAAAACTTTCAAAAACATAGACTAGTTTTGCAAGAAAAAACAACCACAACAGACCTGCAATCCATATAGTATAGACTCCCTGTCGCTCCCCCTAAAAGACACCAGGTCAAAACAAGGTACATACGCGAACGGTCGGCGAAAAGAGAAATGAAGTGAAGATGAATAGAGTCGCCAGCTAGGCATTTTTATCCTGAGGGAAAGGTAATGCTACATAAACCTAGAAAGAGATGGATAAGACGGTCGCGAACCAGAGAAACTGAGAAAGGGGTTGGTTACAACCTAGGAAGGTATTAGCACCCAGATTGTCCGTCGTACTCGACGGGATCCATGCTTAAAATATTGTGTTTAAAGGGGGTAGTGTCTGTGCTATCTGTGTGCAAAAGCTGGAAAAGGAATATACATGTGTCAGTGCAAGAAAATAGATTGCTCAGGAACTGAGGCTTAGAAAAGAGAATGCTGAAAGAAGGGGATGACAAAGAGACTTTTGTTCGATAACTGTTAAGTTATGCCTACGTATCCTCTCGTGCAATGAGGAAGTCAGAACACCGTAGTTCGACTCAAAGAGATTGAAAGATAAATTGACTGTGAACTTGCTTGCTTGCCTATGCTCAAGTGTATGACTCGTTTGGCTCGAGTGCTATCTGTCTTGCATTAGAGGGAAGAAGCAAGTTCTCGTGTTTAGAATGAGTGTGATGAGAAAAGAATCCCGGAGGAGACGTTTATTGTTTGTTTTTGATGTTTTCAGTTTTGTTATTGTTTTTGGTGTTTTGCATAAGATAATGAGCTTAAGCCTAAATCAAAGGTTTGCAAACTCATTATATCCTCACTGATTAGAGATAATGAGCCTACTTAAGTATGAGATAAGCATCTCAACTTAATTGCCATGATGATGTAGGACTAAGATCATTAACCTACTTGTGATTAATTATATGTTTTTGGGTTTTTTGTTTATTGTTAAGTAATGAGTTTAATCTCTAATTACAGATTAGTGAACTCATTACACCATCCTAATAGAAGGATAATAGATGAGAACACTTAAGCTGAGGAAGATACCTCAACTTAATCCATGGTTAGGGACTAAATTCATTATATGACAAACCTTTATTAAGTGGATTTTAAATAAAAGATGGGATTAAGAAGTGGATTTTAAGTTTGTAAAACAACTTGAGGAGGACTTGTCCATTAAATACTAGGGTTAGTCTATCTTAACCATAAAGGAAGAATTAGAACCCTAATGTAAGGCCCAGGTTACAAGATAAAGTCTTGATGATTATTAAGTGATTTGATTAAGAGGTTTAAACAAATTAAAGGTTTAACACTTAGGATTAAAGTTATACACTCCATCCTAAGAGAAGGATGCAGGCATAACCCTAATTCAAAAGTCCTAAAACTTTAAGAGTTTAGTCTCTGATTATTGAGATGAGAAGAGAGACTCAAGGAGACTCAAAGGTAAAAAGCTAAAGGGGACTAATCACAACCCTAATTATTATCGTGCTTGGATATCCTATGGTTTTTGAGGATTAAGAAAGATCTTCAAGGAAGCCACCAATGGAAGAAGCAGATGAAAGGAGGAAGAAGCAGAAGAATAAGTTACTTACTTCATTGAAGAAGATAAGTAAACTAAAGAAAGAAAGTGAGAGAGAACACAAGTGAACAAGTTCAATTCAAAAACAAGTAAAAATGCATATGAATGAGATAAGAAGAAGTGAGAGGTGAAGGCAAATCCACCTCCCAAAGTAACTTACCAAAACCTGAAAAGTTAGCATGGATGCATAAGGTATAAAGCATAAAGAAATGAAGTGAAATGAGATGATATGAGATGAAATGACCAAAGTAAGAAGTGTTTATGCAATATAAATGTCATGTGGGATGATGCAAAGTCATACAAAAGGCATATGTATGATCATACAAAGATGAGATGCAAAGGAAGCATGCTTTGAAGTTTGAAAACACATGAAAGTTTATGAAATGAAATGAATGCTAATCATGGAAAATGAATGAAGAAATGATCAAGCAAGGTTATAACATGTCCTAAGATGTTTAAGATGACATATGAATGCATGAAATGTCATGGCAAGTTCATGTAAGGATGCATATGCAAGATGAATGCAAATGAACACATAAAATTAGGGTTTTATGGAAAAGCAAGATGCAAATGAATAAAACAGAAGCATATGACATGATAAAAAATTAAAACCAAGCTCAAATAAACCTTAATCCTACACTAGGTCACACCCCAAAGGAGAAGGTCATAAGCCTAACCAATCAAAAGTTATGATTTTCCTAAGTTTCCTTGGGTTTTTGGGTTGTTCAAAGGGAAAAATGCAAATCAAATTGAAAATGCAAGATAAATTCATGAGGTAAAAGACCTATAAACTACATGCAATATTCAAAACAATTCAAAAATAATCAACTTCAAACTCTTCTTTGTTAGGCAGAAATGATTTTTTTAAAGTTAGGGTTCAAAAATGTGATTTTTATGACCCTTAATTCAAAGAAAATTGGCAAACTATGATCAAACCTAAAAATAAATTTGTGTGAAGAGTTTGAAAATGTTTCTAAATGCATTGGGATGTTTTATGATTTTTTTGGTGATTTTTAGAAACCTAAATGTATTTTTAATTAATTAAAAGACTTTAATTAATTAAAAATAACATTTAAATATTTTAAAAATGCCTTTTAATGCAAAAAATAAAATAAAAATCATTTTTGGAATGATAAAAATATTTAAAGTCAGAATGCAAAAGAAAATATTTTTGTGATGATTTTTGGTATTTTAAATAAATTATTTAATAAAAAAGAATTAAAATGAAATAAAAATGATTTAAAATGGAAGTATGCTGATCCTAAGGCCAAGATTCAAACTGGAAAAGGAGGGAGTTGACTGCACGCGTCATCCAAGGGCTGACATTTAAACTGGCTAATTAACTGATTAAATTAATTAATTAAAATTAGGGTTTTAAGTGAAATGATCCTGGCCACTGAAACACGCGCTAACCTAAATCTAAGGGCTGAGATTCAAACTGGGGAGATTAGCCCTAATCCTAACCCTAATCACTTTCAGGCGACCGGAGCAAGCTCCGGTCATCTTCTCCGGCCACACCAAAACCTCAACTTCTTCCCTAGGCTAAATCAAACCCTCTAACTCTCCAGAAATGATCTACTACCCACCCTTAACAAGAATACATCATCAAACAACATTTATTATTCACACAAAACATGATTCGAAGCAAATCGTGAAAACATTCAAAACTCTTAAAAGTTCAATACATGCTCATTTCTCAACCATTTTCGAAAATAAACATATCAGGATGATCAACTAGACATATAAAATCATTTATAAACTTAAATGGCAAGTTCTGGAAAAAAAGTTCATCATAGCTACCTGAGATAAAGCTTTGTGTTCTTGAGCTTTTTGACCTCTTCCTTTGTGCAAAATGACTCTAATGATCCATCTGATGCTTCTGGAAAGCTTGGATGGAGTTTATTTTGGCTGAATCAAGAGTTCCAGTTCTGAGGTTGCAGAAATCGTGTTTGTGTTGTGTGGTGTTTCAGGCTATGGTGATGGGTGTTTTGTGATCCTTAGGCCATGTGGAGATGATTGGTGAAGAAAGATTGAAGTTTCAGTGGTTGTGTGATGAGTTTCGAAGAGAGGAAGTTTTTTGGGGGATTTTGTGAATGCTGAGTGTGTGTGTGTTTTTGGCCTCAATGTTGTGTTCTTTTGAGTCCCTAGGGTTCACATAATGTATGCTGATTGGCCAGAGAGTTGTTGTGGCACAGGCTGATTGGTATGGGGTGATTTGCAAAAAAGTCAAGATTTGTGTACTTGAGGTATGGGCCATGGCAGGTCTGATTTTTTGGGGTTTCTGGCCTCAGCAAGTTTCATGGAGAGCCATAGAATGGTTTTGATGCAGCTGGCACAAGTGGATGAGAGGATCCAATGCATTTTGCAATTTTCGAAAGTTTTGGCCCTTTTGTGATTTCTTGAAGTTCAAGTCATGAACACCCTAGGTTTGATGTACAATTCTGATGTTTAGAGGCTCATTTGATGTATTGTGAAGTGTTTGTGTACATTTGAAGTCATTAGAATGCTTGAATATGCCAATTTTCAAAATCCCTCTATGACATGAAACTTGAAATTATAGGATTTTTGCCAACTTTGAAAGGCTATAACTTGAGTTCTATGATGAATCAAGACATCTTCTTGTACTTTTTGAAAAGGGAAAGACCCAATCTACAACTTTCATGACCAAGAATTTTTCATTTGAAGCATTTTTGGTTAAGAAAGAGGAGGTTGAAAAACTTTCCCAAAATGGAAATTTTGCATTTCAAGTCATTTCCATTTTTGGCAAGTTTGCAATTGGCTCAAAATTCTTCAATCTTGTGAAATTCCAACCACTTATAAGATCAAATAAAGATCATGGAACCTCAATTTGATGAAAATACCCCTTTGGTTCCATTGTTGGGGGCCTCAGATGCCCTGATTTTGACTTAACTTGCTCAAGAAGTTACCCAGTGAACAGATGACTTCCACAATGAGTTTCTTCATCAAACTTGGTACAAATGATCCTTATGACATATTAAGAACATTATAAACAAAAATGGCCCAAAAATTTGGAGTTAAGGCCTCTGAAACCAAAACCCTAATTTTGGTTATCTGTGCAGTGAAACCCTAGCTCTGCTTCCATGCTTTTGCCAGTTCTTGTGATCTCTTGACTTCCATTAACCTTGAGGCCTTTGGGATGGCTCATATGGATTCTTGGATTGCTCAGATCATAAACCCTAGATGCAGATGAACTTGAACTTTTGCAGTGAAGCAAAAATGCAATATGAGATGTATCCTTATGCTAATGCAAAATGGAAGATCACAAGCCATGGTGTGATAAAGAGTGAGGGAAAATTTGGGGTGTTTACAGCTGCCTCTATTCAAACATAAGTTAACTATGCAGGGTGTAAGCTCCTGGCTTAACAGACAAACAAGATAACTTGTGGTTGAATACCAAAGACAATCCAAAATTTGAACTCGATGGATAGAAGAAGAAAAAGGATAAAAATTGTAAAAGGTAGTATAGTATGATTATCAAATGAAAGCAATGGAGGACGACCATCGAGCAGAGGACGACTGTCGGGGATAAATTGGTAAGTAAAGCAATGACGGGGATGGCCGACAAGCTGGGGAAATAAAGAGACCGTGACGGGGACGGCCATCAGGTAAGGAGATAAGGTTATCTGGGGATTGAAGTAAAGTAAATGATCGGGACGACCATCAGGTTTGCAAAGTAAAGTAAACAACGATGGGGATGGCCATCAGTTTAAAGAATAAATGAAATAATGATGAGGGACGATCATCAAAGGTGAAGGACGATCACTTAGCAGGGGACGACTGCTTTTTATCACGACATAGGACGAATGTCGGATAGAAAAGGTCAACGATGGGGACGGCCATCAGATAAACATGATGAAGGATGATCATCAAAGAGGTGAAGGACAATCACCTAGCAGGGTACGGCTGCTCTCGGGGTTTATCACGACATAGGACGAATGTCGAATAACAAAACCAACGATGGGGACAACCATCGGATGAGATGATGAGGGACGGTCATCAAAAGGTGAAGGACGATCACCTAGCAGGGGATGGCTGCTCTTTATCACGACATAGGACGAATGTCGGATAAAAAAAGGTTCCACTAATGGGGACTCCACTGGGGAAGGGATGAGGGACGGTCATCCAAAGGTGAAGGACGATCACCTGACAGGGTACGGCTGCCGAAAATATCACAACATAGGACGAATGTCGGATAGGAAGAAGTTGTTTTGTTGGTGACTTACTGGGGAATGGTAAACACGGACGAGTGCTCACGCTTAAGAATAAAGAGCATAAGTGTTTGACGCTGTATATAGATTAAAGATGCGGATGAGCATCCTTAAGACTATGATACGGACGGGTATAAGTAGAAACAAACGCTGACGCGTGTTCAGAGATGATGATACGGACGAGTACCAACTGGTTAACAAAAATCACGGACGAGTGTCAGATCTGTTGAGGAGTGATATAAACAAGATACAGACGAGTATCAGAGACTTCTGTATAAATATGAGTGAGTATTGGTTTGTTGATGAAGTATGAGCTAGACATGGACGAGTGTTCGACTTGTTGGAGAATGTATGATGGACGGGTGTCAGATATGTACTATATAAGCAGGCATTTTGTTTTGAGAATGTAAAGGATACGCTTTGGCTTTCTGTGGGGATAGGATGACACGGACGGGTGTCGAAAACAGTGTGTTATAAAAAAGTATCTTATTTGCATAAAGTGTTCGGGCGACCTTGCTGGGGAAGAATGACACGGAAGAGTGATAAAAAGAGCATGCCTAAGTATCTATATCTGAGAGTGAAAAGGGACGCTTTGGATTTAATGTGCAGGGGATATGTTTTCCATATATTGCTGATGAAATATTAATGGTATTTGCAGGTGATTGGCTCGAACCTGGCTTGTGATCATGCAAATGTTTGATTTTTGTCGTAATGCTCCGTATTAGACAGAATGCTACGTTTATTTGGTGAATATGATGCAAATGCTATGATTATGCAAAAGAGAAACCAATCCGGGATTCGGATCTTGCTGGGATAAAGATCTCTGGCTGATCCGCTTGGAAGAATGTCCCGGCTGGGGAAGAGATCACTGATGGACCTGTCAGGAGGGAGAACTCTGCTTGGGGAAATAGATCATTGTAGATCTATCAGGAGAGAAGACTCAGCTGGGGAGAAGGAAACTTCAGCAACTCCGCTGGGAAAGTATGCATGCATTGTTCTCCTGGGTAGAGAATGGAGACTCTGTGGGGAGTAGGAGATTCCTTGATCACCTTGGTGTGTCACAGTTATCAGGTGCTTCTTGGGGAAATGATAAACTTCTGGGAAGCAGCCTAATGGGGATGCAATGCTCTGTGTGCCCCATGCTGGGTACTGAATACCTGCAATCTGTTAAGACATAAGAAACGCACAAGTATCCCGAGGTATTCTTTACCGGATTCCGTCATAGGAGTTAGATTTTCCTGAAAGAAAAAAAAATATTTCCTGCAAGAATTTATTATAAATGGCCCATTTTCCTTGTGAGAGTACTGTATCATGAATATTGGACTTTTTGCAAATGAAACAAAAAATGAACAATACGAGGTGTGACTGAAAATTCTGATTTTATTAATCTGGGTGCCCTGAATTGGCAAATACAAAGAAATAAATCCCCTGGAATGAAGAGATTTGCTATAAATTGAGAAAAAAGTGTTGGCAATGTTGACGACGCTCTAGTGATCTTCCTTTACTATGACCGGTATGACTTTGTCGTTCCTCTCATCTTGCTTTCTGAAGAAGGTTGATTCTGACTGATGTTTTATCCTTTTGAAGCTTGCCATGTTGTGCATGATACAGACGAATTCAGTATGCAGTTGTTCGCTTATTCCCTGATTTTGCGTGGAGCGCCCTTTCGGGTTTTCAAACCACTGGGATACCCATTTTTGCCTGAGCTATCCAATGCGTCTTTTCAACTCAGCGGGTGTACATTTTTTCAATCTTCCCTTATTTTTTCCCGAGTCTTTTATTCTGTTTTTGACTCGCCGGGATGCCCTATTTTTTCCTGGACTTACATTCTGTTTTTATGTCCAGCGGGTCATTTTATGCGAAGTATTTTTTAACTGCATATGAATTCACAGAGGATACGAAATATTCACCATCCATAGTAGTGAGCATCAGTGCTCCACCAGAGAAAACCTTCTTTACTATGAATGGACCATCGTAATTTGGAATCCACTTGCCACTTGTCGCTCCCGATAAATGGGGAATGGCCCAAATAAAGGTACAAACGCGAACGGTCGGCGAAGGGAACAGTGAGAACACACAGCCGTGAACTCACTGGAGATGAATAGAGTCGCCAGCTAGGCATTTTTATCCCGGAGGAAAGGCAATGCTGCATAGACCTAGAAAAAGATGGATAAGACGGTTGCGAACCAGAGAGACTGAGAAAGGGGGTTGGTTACAACCTGGGAAGGTATTAGCACCCAGATTGTCCGTCGTACTCGACGGGATCCACGCTTAAAAGATTTGTGTTTTAAAGGGGTAGTGTCAGTGCAATTTGTGTATAAAAGAGCTGGAAAAGAATGTACAGGTGTCAGTGTAAGTGAAGTGTATAAGTGAAGTGTCAGTGTGAGAACAAGAATGAAATGCTCATGATAATGAGGCTTAAAGAATGAAGCTGGAAGGAGGGGGAATGTACAGAGACTTTTGTTCGATAACTGTTAAGTTATGCCTACGTATCCTCTCGTGCAATGAGGAAGTCAGAACACCGTAGTTCGACCCAAAGAGACTGAAAGATGAATTGACTGATGAACTGCTTACTTGTCTATGCTCAAGTGTATGACCTGTCTGGCTCAGGTGCTAACTGTCTTGCATTAGACGGAAGAAGCAAGTTCTCGTTTGTGAGTGAAGATGATGAGAAAAGAATCCCGAAGGAGACAATTATTGTTTGTTTTTGAGTTTTCAGTCTTTTATTGTTTTTGGATTTTGTCATAAGTCAATGATCTTAAGCCTAAACCAATGGATTAGTAAACTCATCACATCTTCCCTCTGATCAGGGGTAATGAGAGTACCTTAAGTGTGAAGTCAGATTCTCACACTTAATCACCTTTGGTGTAGGATTAAGATCATTAACCTACTTGTGATTATTTAGATGTTTTTGGTGTTTTTGTTCAGTGTTAAGTAATGAGGTTAAGCCATAATCAGGGATTAAACAGACTCATTACACCATCCTAATAGAAGGATAATAGATGAGAATGTTTAAGCTGAGGAAAGCTCCTCAACTTAATCCATGATTAGGGATTAAACTCATGACAAAACAAGCCTTTGATTAAGTGGATTTAGTTTAATGATATGATGATGAAGTGGATTTTATGATTTGTAAGACAACTTGAGGGGGACTTGTCCATTAACACTAGGGTTAGTCCTTCTTAACCAGTTAAGGAAGAATTAGAACCCTAATGCAAGGCCCAAGTTACAAGTGTGATGTCTTGATGATTATTAGATGGATTGATTAAGAGATTTAAACACATTAAGGGTTTAACACTTAGGATTAAAGTTATACACTCCATCCTAAGAGAAGGATGCAGGCATAAGCTTAATCACAAAGCCTTAAAGCCTTTAGGGTTTAGTCCCTGATTATGAGATGAGAGGAGAAGACTCAAAAGAGACATAAAGGTAAAACTAAGAGGGGAGGCTAATCAAAACCCTAATCATTGTCATGCTTGGTTGTTCCTAGGGTTTGTGAGGTTTTCAAGAGAAGATCTTCAAAGGAACCACCAGGAAGCAGATGAAAGGAGCAAAGAGAAGCAAAGTGACTTGCTTCATTCAAGAAGTCAAGTCACTTGAAGAAAGAAAGTGGGAGGAACAAGAATGAGGAAGCTCACCCAATACACATACATAAATGCAGCAATGGATACAAGAGAGATGAAAAGAAAGGTTATGAGAAGTGAAGGCAAATTCACTTCTCAAGTTTACTTACCACCTGAAATGTTAGAAAGAAATGCAACGCAATGCAAAATGGGATGAAATGGTATGATGCTAAACAAAACCAGAAGCATGTTGATGATGATAATGATGCTATGGAGTGCTTACAAACATGAGGCAAGGCATGGAGATGTTCATACAAGTTCATGGATGCAAATGGTGCAAGCTAAGGAGCATGAACTTACATGAAAAGTTATGAAACATACATGGCAAACAACATGGCAAATGCAAAATGCAATGATCAAACATGCTTTCTATATGTCTTAAGATGTCAAATGAATCAAATGGATGCTTGAAATGTCATGGCAAGTCATGTTATGCAAGAGAATGCAAGAAGGATGCAAATGGAAGCCAAAATTAGGGTTTATGGATCAAACAACAAACAAAAAACCAAAAACAGAAGCAAACCCTAAGATAAAAAATGGAAAATGCCACTCAAAGAAACCCTAAACCTATACTAAACCAAGGTCCAAAGGGGAGGTCTCAACTCTTAACCAATCTCAAGTTATGATTTTTCTAAGTTATTAGGGTTTTTAGGGCTCCTAAACAAAAGAAATACCAAACAAATTGAAAATGAGGAATCAAACCATGGCCATTTTATCCTAGAGACTACATGCTAAACACAAAACAATGCAAGAAGAATCAATGTCCAACTCTTCCTAGATAGGCAGAAATGATTTTTTGAACTTAGGATCAAAATAATGCACAAAAAATGATTTAATTCAATGGAAAATCCTCAAAATGCATCAAGATCAAAAAAGAAATTTGGTTTGAAGGTTGGACAATGTTTCTAAATGTCTTGGAACATTTCATGAATTTTTTGGTGATTTTTAAATACCTAAAAGTATTTTTAATTAATTAATTTCCATTAATCAATTAAGAATAATCTTTTAAATATTTAAAAATACTTTTTAAATGATAAAAAATAAAATGAAAATATTTTTGTGTCAAGAAAATTAGTAAAACTTAAGAGAAAAAGTTTCATAATTTTTTAAGACTTTTTACTATTTTTAATAAATTGTGCAAATTAAATGAAAAGAAAATGAATTTAAATGAAATAAAAGGGAAAGTCAACCAAATGGAAGGCTGAGATGCACTCTGGATTCAAATGCATTGACTGGCGCGCTAGTGGAGGGTCCAGATGGCTTCTGACTTAATTAATTGTGATTATTCTAATTAAACAAGATTAGGGCAAATGACTGAATCTGGACCATCCAAGCTAGCGGGAAGTCAACAAGTCAACCCAATCTAACGCCCAGAATTCAAATCTCAATAATGACCTGAGATTAGGGCTAATCACCCTCAGGTGACCGGAGAGAAGCTCCGGTCATCTTCTCCGGCACCCCAAAAACCCTAGAACACGTTTCAGGCATCTATTCCACAAATTAAACAACCCTAAATGATCCTCTAACATCCTATGATACGAATCCATGCTCAAACATCATTTATGCATCATGAATCAAAGGAATCGAAAGAAATGAAATTCACGGGCAAAAATTCAGAGGGACCATACAAGCTCATTTTTCACTCATTTTTGATTCTGAAACCAACCCCATGACCAGCAAGACATGAATAATCAATTTGTAACTCAAAAATCAAGCTTTGAGAGAAAAGTTTCCATGATCATACCTGAGCTGGAAAGCTTCAAAACTGAGCTTCCAGAGCTTTCCTTGCGTGCAAATGGACTTCCTTGTATCCCCTGATGCTAATGGAAGGCTTCAAAGCTCTTGTGAATGGCTGATTTGAGAGAAACAGCTCTGGTGTAGCAGAAAACACAGTCAAGAATGAGGAGGTTTCAGGCCATTCCAATGGTGGATTCCTGCCCCTTTAGGTGTGCTTGACTTGTTGGTGAAGAAAAATGATGTGTTTGATGGCTGGATAAAAGGATTCGAAGAGTTCTGGTTTTGAAGGTGAGGAATGGTGAAGCTCAGTTCATGCTGCTTTCAGGCTTGGATCTTGTTGCTTTCTACTCATTGAAACATGGCAAGATGATTGGTGAAGATGGTTTTTGTGTTTGTATGCTGTGGAGACAGATTCGAAGGGATATGCAAAATGAGGTGTTTTTGTGAATGTCTTGGTGTGAAGTGTTTCAGCCTTGCTAGATGTATGGAATGGCTTGCAAATGAAAAGTATAAACTAATCCCATTGGCTGGATGATGTGACATGGCCTGCAGTGATAGGTAAGTTTGCTTTTGCAAAAAGTCAAATTTTATGTAAGGAAAGTATGGCTTGATCTATAGCTAGTACAAGGCATGGTTCTGGTGCAGCAAGATGAGGTGAGAGGCTAGCAAAGTGCAGTAACCAATGCAGCAAGTTGTAGGAAGTGTGATCATGAGTTTTGCAAGTTGTTGCTTTATGGTTCACATGTGATTTCCTTATCCCACAAGCCATAATACATGAGCATTCTTGGTTCAATTCTGATTTTTATGACTTATAGAATGTTTGTGTCATGGTTTGAAATGAACTAGAGGTTACAAAAGGCATTGGTTCATGGTTTTGCAAAATTCTCATTTGGTGCACATCTTGAAAATCAATGATTTTTGCCAACTTTGTCACACCATAACTTTTGATCCAAGAAGAATTTGATCATGTTCTTGTACTTTTTGAAAAGGGAAAGATGTAATCTACAACTTTCATGACCAAAGTTTTTCCATTTGAAGCATTTTTGGATCAAGAATCAAGGCTTGAAAAATGACCTAAAATGAAGCATTCTTGAAAAGTCAACTATGCCCAAAAAGTCAACATTTGCAAAAACTCCAAATTCTTGATTTTTATGAACTTCAACCTTCTTCCATGATCAAATAAAGATCATATACACTCAAAATGATGAAGATCAACCATTGGTTGGGTCATTGGGGGCCTCAGATGCCCTGATTTTGCACTGACTTGTCTGAAAAGTCAACTCTTGATCAGATGACTTCCCCATGGAATTTCTTCATGAAAATTGATATGCATACCCCCTATACCATATAGAGACCAATAGAAACAAGAATGACCAAAAAATTTGGGGTTATGGCCTCTGAAACCAAAACCCTAATTTTAGGTCAACTGTGCAGTCTAGCCTGGCTCTGCATCCACTCAAACCCTAGTTCTTGTGATTCTTTTGAATTCTTGACCTTGAGAGGATGTAATATGATAGATGAACACACATGGATCCCCTTGAAGTGATTGGTGGCCTTTGGAGTGGCTCAAGAAGCTCTTGGATTGCTCAGATCACAAACTCTAGGTGCAGATGACTTTGAATCTATGCAGTGAATCAAAAGTGAGATATGAGATGTTATGATTGTGTTTATGCATATGAGATGATCACAAGCCATGGTGTGAATGGGTGAGGGCAAATTTGGGGTGTTTACAGCTGCCCCTATTCAAACATGGG
Source organism: Lathyrus aphaca (assembly GCA_963966055.1). Classification (NCBI taxonomy): domain Eukaryota; kingdom Viridiplantae; phylum Streptophyta; class Magnoliopsida; order Fabales; family Fabaceae; genus Lathyrus; species Lathyrus aphaca. The sequence goes on from OZ014521.1 coordinate 344,305,928, forward strand.
TTAGCTGTGCAGGGTGTAAGCGAAGGCTTACAGGCAAACAAGATAACTTGTGGTTGAATACCAAAGACAGTCCAAAATTTGCACTCACAGAATGAAGAAGAAAAGGGATATAGATTGAAAAAGAAAATAAAGTATATTGTAAAGTGTAGGCGACGGAGGACGACCGTCGAGCAGAGGACGACTGCTGGGTAAATAGCAATGACGGGGACGGCCGACATGCTGGGAAAAGTGTGTGAAGTAAAGCGATGACGGGGACGGCCGACATGCTGGGGATAAAAGGTAAAGCTAAGACGGGGACGGCCGACTAGCTGGGAAAAAATAAGAAATTATGATGGGGACGGCCATCAAGATAAAGCTGCAGGAGTCTCTGGGGATTAATGAAACATGACGGGGACGGCCATCACGTTCATAAAGCAAGGTAACCGACGATGGGGACGGCCATCGGGCTAAAAAGAAAAGGGACCACGACGGGGACGGCCATCGGGTTAAAGAATAAATGAAATAAACAGATGATGGGGCATGGCCATCAAAGGTGAAGGACGATCACCTAGCAGGGGACGGCTGCTCTGTTGAGGACGGCCATCGGATGAGCATGATGGAGGACGACCATCAAGAGGTGGAGGACGACCACCTAGCAGGGGACGGCTGCTCTCAAGGTTTATCATGACATAGGACGAATGCCAGATAACCAAAAATCAACAATGGGGACGGCCATTGGATAAAATGATGAAGGACGATCATCAAGAGGTGGAGTACGACCACCTAGCAGGGGACGGCTGCTAAATATCAACGATGGGGACGGCCATCGGACGAGCATGATGGAGGACGACCATCAAGAGGTGGAGGACGACCACCTAGCAGGGTACGGCTGCTCTCAGGGTTTATCACGACACAGGACGAGTGTCAGATAAAAAGAAAATTTGCTTTGTAGACGAACTACTGGGGAATAGTAAACGCGAACGAGTGTTTACATCCAAGAAACAAAAGGTATAAGTGTTTGGTATTGTGTATAGATTAAAGATGCGGACGAGCATCCTTAAGACTGCGATACGGACGAGTATCGGGTAGAAACAAATACTGACACGTGTTCAGAGATGATGATACGAACGAGTATCAACTGGTTAACAAGGAACACGGACGAGTGCTGAATCTGAAGGGACTCTTCTGGGGAATGGTAGACACGGACGAGTATCTATATTCAAAGAGACGTATGCGTTTGACACAGTGTATGGATTAAAGATGCGGACGAGCATCCTTAAAACTATGATACGGACGAGTATCATGTAGAAACAAACACTAGATGCAATGTTCGGAGATGATGGTACGGACGAGTACCAACTGGTTAACAAAGAACAAGGACCGAATGTCGAATCTGTGGGGATATGAAAGTAATGTATACAAGATACGGACGAGTATCTGTATAAGTGTAACATGAGTGATGAATATGAGTATTGTATAGAGGATTGTTTAACTGCTGGGGAAGGTGACACGGACGAGTGTCGAAAAAGAAAAGTATAATATGAACAAAAATCTGATATACCAAGTGTAGGTGACTGTGCTGGGGATATGACACGGACGGGTGCCAAGAAGGTGTATATAAGTATATGTGAGTGCAACGGGGATGTCTTTGGCTTTCTGCTGGTGATGTGACACGGACGGGTGTCAGGAAGTATCTGTGATACGGGTGATTTGTTCGTAAAGAGTGTTCAGGCGACCTGATTGGGGAGTGATGATACGGACGGGTATCAAAAGGAAATATATACTGGTGTTTGTGATTTGTGAGGCAACTGCTTTTGCTGGGACTCTGGTGGGGACTCTGGGGGAAAGTATCCTGCATTCTGATGAATGGTTATTAGTCACAAGTGCTCGATTCACAACATGACTTATGATTATGCTATGTATTTGGTTTTTTGCCGTAATGCTCCGTATTAGACGGAATGCTACGCTCTGAGGGGATAGTATGATGCAAATGTCATGATTATGCAAAGAAACAGATCCGGGAATCGGATCCCGTTGCTGCGAAGATCTCCGGCTGACTTATTTGAAATGGACACCCCAGCTGGGGTTTGTGGAAGCCTTCTGTACTCTGTTGTGACTCCTTCGTGCGTTGCTCTCCTGGATAGAGGCTGAAGATTCTGTGGGGAGATGATTCCCTGACTTTTGTATCTTGTTGAGGATGAAATGGCAACCCGGCTGGGGAAGTTGGCAAGTGGCAACTAGCTGGGGAAAGTCGTTGGTAACTCAGCTGGGGAGAACACCTGGGTGCTAAGACTGAGCGAGTATTGATTTGGCAACTTCGCTGGGGAAATGGGCACCTTCCAATGCCACGTGGAAGACAGACCGAGTTGATAATGATCTGCCAGCTTGCTGAGGGTGAAGCTTTCATGCCCCTAGTTGTGCTCTGGATACCTGCAATCCTGCAAAGATAAGGAAATGCACAAATGGTCCCGAGGTATCCTTTACTGGATCCCGTCATAGGAGTTAAGCATTTTCGAGAGTAAGCATATTCCCTGTACGCATGTGTCATTATATATATATATATTTTTTTTTTGAAGATAAGCATCTGTACTTATGCAATCAGGTTTTTTAGAGACATCAGACATTTCTTTGCAAATAAAAATGTACAAGACGAAACATGACTGAAAAATCTGATTTTATTAATTCATGTGCCCTGAATTGGCAAGATACAGTCAAGGAGACATATCTCCTGAAAGGAGGAGATTGTTATAAATTGAGAAACAAAATGCTGGCGATGCTGACGACGCTTTCAAGGAGCTTCCTCTTGCTATGACTCGTATGACTTTCGACGTTCTTCTCGTCTTGCTTTCTGAAGAAGGCCGATTCCGATTGAAGCTTGATCCTTTTGAGGTTTGCTAAGTTGTAGGCGATACAGACGAATTCAGAATGCAGTTGTTCGCTCATTCCCTTATTTTGCATGGATCGCCCTTTCAGGTTTTCAATCCATCGGGATACCCATTTTTGCCTGAGTTGTCCAATGCGGCTTTTCAACTCAGCGGGTGTACATTTTTTAATTATTTCCCTTATTTTTGCCCGAGTCTTTTATTCTGTTTTTGACTCGCCGGGATGCCCTATTTTTTTGCCTGGACTTACATTCTGTTTTTATGTCCAGCGGGTCATTTTTTATGCGAAGTATTTTTTAACTGCATCTGAATTCACAGGGGACGGGAAATCTTCACCATCCATGGTGCTGAGCATCAGCGCTCCACCAGAGAAAACTTTCTTTACCACAAATGGTCCTTCATAATTTGGAGTCCACTTGCCCCTGTGGTCTGTATGAGGAGGGAGGATTCTTTTCAGCACAAGGTCCCCTACTTGATACTCTCGGTGCCTGACTTTCTGATCGAAGGCTTTCTTCATTCTTTTCTGATACAACTGCCCATGACAGATTGCAGCCAGTCTTTTCTCTTCGATCAGACTCAGTTGTTCGTATCGGGACCGAACCCATTCTGCTTCACTCAGTTTAACATCCATTAATACCCGTAGCGAGGGTAATTCAACTTCAACAGGTAGGACTGCCTCCATACCATACACAAGCTGATACGGTGTTGCCCCAGTGGATGTCCTGATTGACGTGCGGTACCCATGTAAGGAAAACGGTAGCATTTCATGCCAGTCTTTGTAAGTGACTACCATCTTCTGCACAATCTTCTTGATGTTCTTGTTAGCTGCCTCAACAGCGCCATTCATCTTTGGCCTGTAAGGAGAAGAATTGTGATGTTGGATCTTGAAGTCCCGGCACAGCTCTGCCATCATTTTGTTGTTCAAGTTGGAACCATTATCAGTAATGATTCGCTCGGGAACTCCATATCGACAGATGATATCTCTCTTCAGAAATCTGGCTACCACTTGTCTCGTAACGTTTGCATATGAGGCTGCTTCAACCCACTTAGTGAAATAGTCAATGGCGACCAGGATGAATCTGTGGCCGTTTGAAGCAGTTGGCTCAATCTTGCCAATCATATCAATGCCCCACATGGCAAAGGGCCATGGTGAAGACATGATGTTCAAAGGATTGGGAGGCACATGCACCTTATCCGCATAAATCTGGCATTTATGGCATTTTCTGGCGTAGGCACAACAGTCTGCATCCATTGTGATCCAGTAATAACCTGATCTTAGCAACTTCTTGGCCATGGCATGCCCTCCTGCATGGGTACCAAAGGATCCTTCGTGCACTTCATGCATCAACAAATCTGCTTCCGTCTTGTCAACACATCGGAGGAGTACCATATCAAAGTTCCTTTTGTATAGAGAACCATCAGTGTTCAAGAAGAAACTACCAGCAAGCCTTCTCAAAGTCTTCTTATCATTGGAAGATGCCCCAGGTGGGTATGTTTGATCCTCTAAGAAGCACTTAATGTCGTGGAACCAAGGCTCATTATCTTTAACAACATCTGCTGCGAACACATATGCTGGTCTATCAAGTCTGGACACTGAAATCTGAGGTACAAAGTTGGCGGTTTGAACTTTGATCATGGATGAAATGGTAGCAAGAGCATCTGCAAACTGATTCTCGTCTCGAGGGATATACTCAAGCTTGACTGTTGTGAATAAAGTCAATAACCTCCTTGTATAATCCCTGTAAGGTATCAGATGATCCTGGTGCGTGTACCACTTTCCATTGGTCTGATTGATTACCAAAGCTGAATCTCCGAATACGGTCAATGTCTTGATCCTGAGGTCAATGGCTTCCTCAAGACCCATTATGCAAGCTTCGTATTCAGCTTCGTTGTTAGTGCAGTTGAAAGTGAGTTTTGCCAAGAAAGGCATGTGAACTCCTTTAGGTGTAATGAGTACTGCACCAACACCACGACCATTCATGTTAACGGCCCCATCAAACATCATAGTCCATTCTTCTTCTGGGTCAGGCCCTTCAGTGTGAACAGGCTCTTCATGATCTTTTGCTTTTATGAGCATGATGTCTTCATCAGGGAAATCAAACCTCATAGGCTGGTAATCATCAATGGGTTGCTCAGCAAGATATTCAGACAATACACTGCCCTTGATGGCTTTCTGAGAGGTGTACTGGATGTCATATTCTGTGAGAATCATTTGCCATCTTGCAACCCGTCCGGTAAGAGCTGGCTTCTCAAATATGTACTTAACTGGGTCCATCTTTGAGATCAATAAGGTAGTGTGGGTCAACATATACTGTCTCAGTCGGCGAGCAGCCCACGCTAAAGCACATCAAGTTTTCTCGAGCAGTGAATAACGTTGTTCACAGTCGGTAAACTTTTTGCTTAGGTAGTATATTGCATACTCTTTTCGACCAGACTCGTCATGTTGGCCCAACACACACCCCATCGACTCTTCTAATACTGTCAAGTACATTATCAGAGGTCTTCCTTCAACTGGAGGCATAAGGATTGGAGGTTCTTGTAAGTACTCTTTGATCTTGTCAAAAGCCTTCTGGCAGTCTTCATTCCACCTGACCGTCTGTTCTTTTCTTAACAACTTGAACAAGGGTTCACAGGTTGCTGTAAGGTGAGATATGAACCGTGAAATGTAGTTCAATCGACCTAAGAACCCTCGAACTTCTTTCTCTGTTTTCGGTGCAGGCATCTCTTGAATAGCTTTGACTTTATCAGGGTCTACTTCAATCCCTTTCTCGCTTACAATAAAGCCCAGCAGCTTACCGGATCGCACCCCGAATGTGCATTTGTTGGGGTTTAGCTTCAGTTGGTACTTCCTCAGACGCTTGAACAACTTCAGCAGATTTACCAGGTGATCTTCTTCAGTAAGGGACTTGGCGATCATGTCATCCACATAACATTCTATCTCTTTGTGGATCATATCGTGGAATAATGTCACCATAGCCCGTTGATACGTCGCACCGGCATTCTTGAGCCCAAATGGCATTACCTTGTAGCAGAACGTGCCCCAGGGTGTGATGAAAGTGGTCTTCTCCATGTCTTCAGGTGACATCTTGATCTGATTGTATCCTGAAAATCCATCCATGAAGGAGAATACCGAGGACTGAGCCGTGTTATCGACCAATACATCAATGTGAGGTAATGGGAAGTCATCTTTCGGGCTGGCTCTGTTCAGGTCCCGGTAGTCAACACACATTCTTACTTTGCCGTCCTTTTTAGGCACAGGTACTATGTTAGCAACCCATGGCGGGTAACTAGTTACAGCAAGGAACCCGGCGTCCCACTGCTTTTGTACCTCTTCCTTGATCTTCATAGCCATGTCTGGACGAGTACGGCGCAGCTTCTGTTTAACTGGTGGGCATTCTTCCCTCAAAGGCAGTTTGTGCACAACTATATCGGTGTCCAACCCTGGCATGTCTTGATACGACCAAGCAAACACATCAACATACTCTTGAAGCAGATCTATCAATTGTCTCTTCACTGAGTCTTGCAGGCAGGCCCCGATTTTAACTTCTTTCACGTCTTCCTTTGTACCAAGATTAATCACTTCAACTTCCTCCTGGTGAGGAGTAATAACCTTTTCCTCTTGTCTCAACAACCTGGCTAGCTCTTCAAGAAGCTCATATTCTTCATCAACCCCTTCGTCAGCTTGATTGATCGGATTGTCAAAGTCATACGATGTCATGGCCGTGCTGTTGTCGGTGCTGTCTGGAAGGCACTCTCTGCAAGGGTTCAGTTTGTTCGTTTTAGTGATTGATTTTAATCTTGCTTTTAGAAAAAGTGAAATGAAGTTATCATTTTGAAAACACCGCCATTTATTTTTGTACAAAAAAGAAAAATGGAAAAACAGTGAGCAGAAAAGAAAAAGACTCGTTTGCAAAAAGATGTCTGATGTTTCATTAATTTAATCTTGTTTGCACAAAAGTACAGATGACCCTGATTACAAAATGAGTCTTGTCATCTTGGGCAAGATGCAAGACTTTGATGCATGCTATAAAAATACAGGAAATAATAATTACTCTGCATGAGTAACTCTTATAATTTCCTGGGAAGACCAGTTCGAGACACTGCTCCCCGGGATCTTTGGACGAATCCAGTTCTCCAGATTGCGCTCCTCTTCCAGCTCGTCTTCCAAATTGTTGATAGCATCGGGGGTGAGCATCCCCCCACTGACAAAACCAGGCTTCTCAGCAGCCTTTGCTTGATGTTGAGTTGGTCTGTAACCCAACCCAAATTTGTCCTCTTTCTTCTCCATCGATAGCAGTTTGCCCCAGCCTTGGGCGTTTCCTCCCTCAACAACCTTCCGGGCTTGTTGGTACGATGATATAGAAGTTCCAAGTACAGCAGATGTTTCATTCACATTCAAGGCTTCAAACCCCTGGCTCATTGTTTCATGGATCTCCCCGTCCATTTCAATGTACTTATAAGTAGCCAGGTGGCTGACAAAAATGTCCTCTTCTCCACAGATTGTAACGATTTGACCCTCCCACTCATATTTTAACTTCTGGTGAAGGGTAGAGGTCACGGCGCCAGCGGCGTGAATCCATGGCCTACCCAATAGACAGCTGTAGGCAGGCTGTATATCCATCACGTAGAAGGTCGTTTTAAAGGTCTGCGGACCAATCGTTACAGGTAGCTCAATCTCCCCCAGAACCGATCTTTTCGAACCGTCAAAGGCTCTTACCACCAGGTTGCTGGGTCTCAATGCCAATCCGTCGTATTCTAGCTTCACCAGAGCCTTCTTTGGTAAGACATTAAGGGACGACCCCGTGTCCACCAGCACATGAGAAAGGACTGCACCTTTGCATTCCATGGTTATGTGCAAGGCTTTGTTGTGGTTGCGGCCTTCCGCTGTCAAATCAGTATTGGTGAACCCTAGTCCATGACTAGCATTAACATTTCCCACTACTGCTTCCAGTTGATTGACAGTGATCTCTTCAGGCACGTAAGCTGCGTGCAAGACTTTGAGTAGTGCATTTCGATGGGCTTCGGAGCACATAAGCAATGATAGGATTGAGATCTTGGAAGGCGTCTGATGAAGCTGATCCACTATCTTATAATCACTCTTTTTGATGATTCGCATGAACTCATCAACCTCTTGATCGAATGGTGTCTTCAAGGCTTCTTTAACAGCTTGATCTTCCTGCACCTGGCCCTTTCCTTTTGCCTTGGCAGCAGCTTCTACTTCGGCAATAGGTCTTTGCATTGGTGGAGCGAAGAGACGTCCGCTTCGGGTGAAGCCTCCGCCTCCTCCCACATTATCTATCTGTGGTGCAGGTGTTGATGTATCAAGAGTGATTCTTTTTCCTTCGCAGTACACGTCAGAGCCATAGTGCCAAGGGATGGCCCTATTGCTTTCATATGGTACTGGTCCAGGCACCGTGACAGTGACTGGACTGATTGCTGCTGCTGAAGGGATTGTGATAGTTTGCGGATCATAATAAATTGTAACTGGTGCTCTAACGGGAGCAGCACCTTCTGAATGGTAGGCAGAGTTGTTTTCAGGATCATAAAATATCGTGACAGTAGAGACATCTTCATGATTTGTTGCTGGAGTTGTAGGAGATATTGTCGGAAGAAATGATGTTGTTGTTGTAGGAGTTTCAAAATGGAGTGAAGCTGAAGTTGTAGCAGGAAAATTTGTTGAAAACTAATCAGTTGAGATGATAGATGAAGTACTTGTTGATGAAGCCGAAGAATTGTCAGGAATAATGGTTGCTGCAGTTGTAGGAGGTTCTGAAACCGTTGCTGATGAGATTGCTGGGTTTGTTGGAAATGATGTGGTGATCTGAAGTTGGCCACTCTAAATAAGGCCATCTATGCCATTCCTCAGATTATCGCACGCATTTACTGAAATATTGCAGTAAGCACAACCCAACTCGCACCCCGGGAACATTTGACATTCCAAGAGCTGAGCTTTGATTTCTACCAACGGTGTCTTGATCTGTCCCACACTGGTTATTAAATAAGACGGCTTGTCTTCTTCAATAGCGTTAATTCTAGGACCACCGTGATTCGGCATCGGGTTCTTATTGACATTAGGTGGTGGTGCGAAATTCAGAGCCTTGGAGTCTACCAGGTCTTGTACCTTCATATGCAGAGCTCTGCACTTTTCTGTACTGTGGCCAGGTGTGTTTGAATGAAAAGCACACCTAGCATTGGAGTCATAGTTCCTTGGTAGACTGTTGGGATCCGGAGGTGCCAGCGTCCTTAGCTCAACTAGGTTGAGTTTCAGGAGTTGTGGCAGCAATGTAGCATATGGCATAGGGATCGGATCGATCACCCTATTAGCTTGAGACGGCCTCTGTTGGAATGGCCTTTGCTGGTTATTGTTGTTGTTGGTGTTGCTGTTGTTGTAATTTCTCGGAGGATACTGATTCTGTTGATGGTACTGAGGTTGCGGCTGATAGTTTTGTTGCGGAGGTTGATAGACTGGCTGAGGATGAGCTGGAGCAGGAATGGTGACTGCTGCTATTGACCTTTGAACATATTGGGGCCTGCCCCTGTTGGTGTGGATGGCATTGGTCTCGCCAGTTCTTCTTGGGCCTGCAAAAGGCTTTCTTGTACTACTGGACGAGTTTGCTCCGTTATCAGAAATCTTGCCCATTTTTAACAGGCTCTCAATTCTCTCCCCAGCTATGACAACATCTGCAAAGCTGGTAGATGAGAAAGCAGCCAGCCTGTCAATGTAAGTCCCCTGAAGGGTGTTCATGAACATATCAGCCATCTCCCTTTCTGACATAGGTGGCTGGACAGCAGCAGCAAGCTGTCTTCATCTTTGAGCATACTCTCGGAAGCTCTCTCTAGATGACTGTGACATTCCCATTAGGAGAGTCCTGTTGGGTGCCATATCTAAGTTGTACTGATACTGTCTGATAAAGGCCTCTGCCAGGTCCTTCCAGCATCTGATAGTTGCCCTTGTCAAGTGAGAGTACCATTCTCTTGACGCTCCAGTTAAGCTATCCTCGAAATAGAACATCCAGAGCTTCTCATCCATAGTATAGGCCTTCAGCCTCCCCAGAAATGATTGTTAATGAGTCCGGGGACAGGAAGTCCCATTATACTTCTCAAAGCATGGTGGCTTAAACTTGTGGGGAATCCTGACCCCGTCTACCAAGCCCATATCCATCACGTCAAAACCCAAAGAGTTTTGAGACTCTAGAGATCTTAACTTCTCAGCTATCTCATCCATCCTTCTATCGTGAGCTTCTTCCCCAGCACCCATTACCGTGAACTGGTCTTCTTGAGGGTCTTCCTGAAGTACCCTGGCCGCAGTGGCTGTTCCTTGAACATTTGCAGGAATATTAACCTCTGGATGGAGATGTGGGCCAAACACAGGGGGGTTAACATGAGGTTGTACCCTTTCATTGTTGCTGGTGCCGGCAGTTCCTATGTGTGGATCTTCTTGATTTTGCCTTTCCACCATGGCCCTCAATCTTTCTTGGCTCTGAGCCATGTTGTTCATCACTTCCATAAACTGAGTCATCTGGGTTCTCATTTCCAATCTTTCGTTTGCCATTTGATTTCTGACCTCTGCAAGGTCCTGCTGTACCTGATCCATTTGAATGCCCGGAAGATTGTTACGGGTCGGATAACGGTGCGGACGGTTGAGGGGAAATACTCGGCGCCGAGCAATAGTTCCTGAACATCACAACAGAGTTAGTGGCAATAAAACAAAAACCTACAAAACAAACAAAAGGGTTAGCATGCAATGCAGTATGCTTATTTGCTCTCAAGGTATCCGACTTGGCATTCAGTTTTGACCCTTCCAGACCCTTGAAGATGTTGTTATTGTTGCTTGAAGAAAACTCAGGTGAAGCAAACTAACACAAATATATTACAGAAGGTGAAATAATACAACTTGTTCATTTTACAACACAAGCCCTCTAAGGGGTCAAAAAAGGAAAAGTACATGGAATAGAAACAACAACAAGCAAATGGTCAAACACCAAGACCAAACTCATCCTCACGAACTTCCCCGAGAAGTGCTTCGGTCACAGGATCAGCCGGACGCTCCGTGAGATCCCGGATAAGGAGGTTCCGGGTTGCAATAGCTGCTGCTAGCTTCTTGTGCTGAGTTTGGTCCTTGGACCTCTTCACCCCTGCTTTGATCTTCAATTCCGATATCTCCCTCTGGGCTGATGCCAGGGCTTCTTGCTGTTCTTTTGCACTGGCTTCCAGTTGCTCCATCTTGTCTTGAACTCTCTTGTCCTCCATGGTACGAGCCTCGGTGATCCTGACCCACCGGGCTTGACTCTCCTTTAGATACAAGTCTGTCCTTGCTCTCTGGAACTGGGCTTCTTTGCAAGCATTCTTCAGAATTTGTTCTCCAGCTTTAGACTTTTTGATATAATCCCCAGACTTCTCAATCTTAGTCAGATGCTCTACTCTCAACTTCTCCAATCTCTCAACCTCCCTCATACCATCACTTCTCTCCCGGAGGGTCTTCTGCAAAGCTTGGGTTAACTTCTCATTTCTTTCTTTCAAACTCTCAAACTCCTTCAAACTGACAGTGGCAGGTGGTGCTGAAGATGACTCAGGCATATCTTCTATAGTAAAGGGCATTCCAGAGAATCGAGCCCTGGCACGGGACCACTCATAATATTGTGCTGATGCCACATTGTTGCACTTCCCTAGGATGGTCACTCCCTTGATCTGAACATTATCCCAGGCCCAGGCAGCCTGCCTAACAGTAGCCAAATTAATCTTGTTCTCGCAATAAAGAGTTTCAACCAAGTCCTGTGCCTTAGGAGTGTGGACCAGTGCATAGCCCAGTTGTCTTCTAAACAGCAGAGGGTTGTAATTGATACTACCCTTAACTCCTATTACGGGCACATTGGGAAAATGCCCACAGCTGGTGATGATATCCCTGCCTTTGGTGCTCTGAGTGCACCATCTGATATCAGCTGAAGCTAGAGCAGTGAGTCTTTTAGCCCAGTTGCTCTGCTGATGAGGATTCAAAAATGCATCTGTCCTGGGTAGATGCCTGAGAAGCCAAGTATGGAACAATGGAGCACAACACCTCACTAATCTCCCTCTCTGCTTCTCATTCCTCTGATGCACTGAATAGTAAAGATCCCCCAATAGAGTAGGCACCGGGTTCTTCAAGATGAAAAGATGGATTGCATTCTTGCTAATGAATCGAGACTCATCTGCAAACAACACAATCCCGTATATGCTCAAAGCCAACAAGGCACAAACAGCTTTCCACTCTCCCAGAGAAGCTTTCAAGGTAGCTTGAGAGATTAAGAAGTCCAGATGAAAACCAGGGATTCCAGCTTTAGAGGTCATATGCTGCTCAATCAAAACAGGTTCCAGATGCAAAGCCTTTGCTACTTCTCCATTGCTGGGAAAGACCATCTCAGGGTTGAAAGGGATTCCAGCCCTGATAGGTATACCAACCAAAGATGAGTATTCTTCTAAAAGAGGGCCCAACTGAAAGTCTTGAAAGGTAAAACATCTCAGTGGGGGATCATAAAACTGAATGCAGGTGTGGATCAGGCTTCTCTGTGAAGGGTCCAGATCCATGACCATGTCAAGTATATCTCCATAATGCTCCCTGAACAAAGGTATGTGATCTGGAGTGATCAGGGTCTGAATCCTCCTGATGTCTGATAACTCTGGTTGGAAGAAGTGATAGGTGATGTTGCTCTTTTTGGGAGCCATGATGCTGAGACTGAGTAGAGACAGGTGCTGATGCTGATGCTGAAGAAAGGGGCCACTGACTGGCTGGTGCAGATAACTGAAGTAGATAACTGAAGCAAATGAAGATAGGTCAGTACTGAAGATGGGGTCAAAACCAGAACCAAATGAAGATGGATACCCTGAAACACAAATAAGCAAATGTCAATATGATGCAATGAGTATGTATGCAAATGATATGCAAGGGTTTGTGACTGAGCTGGATCTGATCAAAAACTCTGATATAGGTCCATGTGTGTAAGAAATCCGGATGGAGGTCTATAAATCCAGTAACCAAGGTGGGGGACTCAAATAAAGAGTCACATGTCCAGGGTTTTAGAATCACAAGAACTATTCCAAAATGGAGTATTCTTAATCAAGTCAAAGTAACAAGGGTATTCTGAGGTCAAGGTACCTGCAAACCTGTAAACAGCCCAACCCCCTCACAGGTGGTGTTCTAAAACAAGGATCCTCAGACTTGGATCAGTTATGAGAAGTGTAAACACTTCTAACCCGGAGGTACAGTGTTTACGATAACCATAAAAGTTCCTCCTCTAATTCACCTCAGTTTCTGAAGGTCAATACTAAAAGGTCATCCAGACTTAGCAGGCTTCCCAGATAGCCCTAGCATTGCAGGAAATCTGCAACACAGAGTTCTCAAGAAGAAACCCATATCTGAACCGTGTTTCATATTCCCGCACCAGACCGAGATGGAATGGGAAAGAATATGATTCACTCTAGCCTAGGTGTCACTCAGGTCCCAGGTATAGGACCTTAACTCTCAATGGAACACCCACCCACCAAAGCAAACAAACAGATCCAGCCAGACAGCAAGACAGTATGATATATGAAAAAAAAAACTGTAAAGAAAGCAATAAATAAAGCTGTACAGAAAGCAGTAAATAAAGCAAATATACAAACACAAATAAGCACATAACACCCCAATAAACACAAATCAATCAAGCGCTAGGAGGAACCCACAAAAAGAACCAGAAGCCCTGGTTGCAATATAAAGTTCCCCAGCAGAGTCGCCAAGCTGTCGCTCCCGATAAATGGGGAATGGCCCAAATAAAGGTACAGACGCGAACGGTCGGCGAAGGGAACAGTGAGAACACACAGCCGTGAACTCACTGGAGATGAATAGAGTCGCCAGCTAGGCATTTTTATCCCGGAGGAAAGGCAATGCTGCATAGACCTAGAAAAAGATGGATAAGACGGTTGCGAACCAGAGAGACTGAGAAAGGGGGTTGGTTACAACCTGGGAAGGTATTAGCACCCAGATTGTCCGTCGTACTCGACGGGATCCACGCTTAAAAGATTTGTGTTTTAAAGGGGTAGTGTCAGTGCAATTTGTGTATAAAAGAGCTGGAAAAGAATGTACAGGTGTCAGTGTAAGTGAAGTGTATAAGTGAAGTGTCAGTGTGAGAACAAGAATGAAATGCTCATGATAATGAGGCTTAAAGAATGAAGCTGGAAGGAGGGGGAATGTACAGAGACTTTTGTTCGATAACTGTTAAGTTATGCCTACGTATCCTCTCGTGCAATGAGGAAGTCAGAACACCGTAGTTCGACCCAAAGAGACTGAAAGATGAATTGACTGATGAACTGCTTACTTGTCTATGCTCAAGTGTATGACCTGTCTGGCTCAGGTGCTAACTGTCTTGCATTAGACGGAAGAAGCAAGTTCTCGTTTGTGAGTGAAGATGATGAGAAAAGAATCCCGAAGGAGACGATTATTGTTTGTTTTTGAGTTTTCAGTCTTTTATTGTTTTTGGATTTTGTCATAAGTCAATGATCTTAAGCCTAAACCAATGGATTAGTAAACTCATCACATCTTCCCTCTGATCAGGGGTAATGAGAGTACCTTAAGTGTGAAGTCAGATTCTCACACTTAATCACCTTTGGTGTAGGATTAAGATCATTAACCTACTTGTGATTATTTAGATGTTTTTGGTGTTTTTGTTCAGTGTTAAGTAATGAGGTTAAGCCATAATCAGGGATTAAACAGACTCATTACACCATCCTAATAGAAGGATAATAGATGAGAATGTTTAAGCTGAGGAAAGCTCCTCAACTTAATCCATGATTAGGGATTAAACTCATGACAAAACAAGCCTTTGATTAAGTGGATTTAGTTTAATGATATGATGATGAAGTGGATTTTATGATTTGTAAGACAACTTGAGGGGGACTTGTCCATTAACACTAGGGTTAGTCCTTCTTAACCAGTTAAGGAAGAATTAGAACCCTAATGCAAGGCCCAAGTTACAAGTGTGATGTCTTGATGATTATTAGATGGATTGATTAAGAGATTTAAACACATTAAGGGTTTAACACTTAGGATTAAAGTTATACACTCCATCCTAAGAGAAGGATGCAGGCATAAGCTTAATCACAAAGCCTTAAAGCCTTTAGGGTTTAGTCCCTGATTATGAGATGAGAGGAGAAGACTCAAAAGAGACATAAAGGTAAAACTAAGAGGGGAGGCTAATCAAAACCCTAATCATTGTCATGCTTGGTTGTTCCTAGGGTTTGTGAGGTTTTCAAGAGAAGATCTTCAAAGGAACCACCAGGAAGCAGATGAAAGGAGCAAAGAGAAGCAAAGTGACTTGCTTCATTCAAGAAGTCAAGTCACTTGAAGAAAGAAAGTGGGAGGAACAAGAATGAGCAAGCTCACCCAATACACATACATAAATGCAGCAATGGATACAAGAGAGATGAAAAGAAAGGTTATGAGAAGTGAAGGCAAATTCACTTCTCAAGTTTACTTACCACCTGAAATGTTAGAAAGAAATGCAACGCAATGCAAAATGGGATGAAATGGTATGATGCTAAACAAAACCAGAAGCATGTTGATGATGATAATGATGCTATGGAGTGCTTACAAACATGAGGCAAGGCATGGAGATGTTCATACAAGTTCATGGATGCAAATGGTGCAAGCTAAGGAGCATGAACTTACATGAAAAGTTATGAAACATACATGGCAAACAACATGGCAAATGCAAAATGCAATGATCAAACATGCTTTCTATATGTCTTAAGATGTCAAATGAATCAAATGGATGCTTGAAATGTCATGGCAAGTCATGTTATGCAAGAGAATGCAAGAAGGATGCAAATGGAAGCCAAAATTAGGGTTTATGGATCAAACAACAAACAAAAAACCAAAAACAGAAGCAAACCCTAAGATAAAAAATGGAAAATTCCACTCAAAGAAACCCTAAACCTATACTAAACCAAGGTCCAAAGGGGAGGTCTCAACTCTTAACCAATCTCAAGTTATGATTTTTCTAAGTTATTAGGGTTTTTAGGGCTCCTAAACAAAAGAAATACCAAACAAATTGAAAATGAGGAATCAAACCATGGCCATTTTATCCTAGAGACTACATGCTAAACACAAAACAATGCAAGAAGAATCAATGTCCAACTCTTCCTAGATAGGCATAAATGATTTTTTGAACTTAGGATCAAAATAATGCACAAAAAATGATTTAATTCAATGGAAAATCCTCAAAATGCATCAAGATCAAAAAAGAAATTTGGTTTGAAGGTTGGACAATGTTTCTAAATGTCTTGGAACATTTCATGAATTTTTTGGTGATTTTTAAATACCTAAAAGTATTTTTAATTAATTAATTTCCATTAATCAATTAAGAATAATCTTTTAAATATTTAAAAATACTTTTTAAATGATAAAAAATAAAATGAAAATATTTTTGTGTCAAGAAAATTAGTAAAACTTAAGAGAAAAAGTTTCATAATTTTTTAAGACTTTTTACTATTTTTAATAAATTGTGCAAATTAAATGAAAAGAAAATGAATTTAAATGAAATAAAAGGGAAAGTCAACCAAATGGAAGGCTGAGATGCACTCTGGATTCAAATGCATTGACTGGCGCGCTAGTGGAGGGTCCAGATGGCTTCTGACTTAATTAATTGTGATTATTCTAATTAAACAAGATTAGGGCAAATGACTGAATCTGGACCATCCAAGCTAGCGGGAAGTCAACAAGTCAACCCAATCTAACGCCCAGAATTCAAATCTCAATAATGACCTGAGATTAGGGCTAATCACCCTCAGGTGACCGGAGAGAAGCTCCGGTCATCTTCTCCGGCACCCCAAAAACCCTAGAACACGTTTCAGGCATCTATTCCACAAATTAAACAACCCTAAATGATCCTCTAACATCCTATGATACGAATCCATGCTCAAACATCATTTATGCATCATGAATCAAAGGAATCGAAAGAAATGAAATTCACGGGCAAAAATTCAGAGGGACCATACAAGCTCAGTTTTCACTCATTTTTGATTCTGAAACCAACCCCATGACCAGCAAGACATGAATAATCAATTTGTAACTCAAAAATCAAGCTTTGAGAGAAAAGTTTCCATGATCATACCTGAGCTGGAAAGCTTCAAAACTGAGCTTCCAGAGCTTTCCTTGCGTGCAAATGGACTTCCTTGTATCCCCTGATGCTAATGGAAGGCTTCAAAGCTCTTGTGAATGGCTGATTTGAGAGAAACAGCTCTGGTGTAGCAGAAAACACAGTCAAGAATGAGGTGGTTTCAGGCCATTCCAATGGTGGATTCCTGCCCCTTTAGGTGTGCTTGACTTGTTGGTGAAGAAAAATGATGTGTTTGATGGCTGGATAAAAGGATTCGAAGAGTTCTGGTTTTGAAGGTGAGGAATGGTGAAGCTCAGTTCATGCTGCTTTCAGGCTTGGATCTTGTTGCTTTCTACTCATTGAAACATGGCAAGATGATTGGTGAAGATGGTTTTTGTGTTTGTATGCTGTGGAGACAGATTCGAAGGGATATGCAAAATGAGGTGTTTTTGTGAATGTCTTGGTGTGAAGTGTTTCAGCCTTGCTAGATGTATGGAATGGCTTGCAAATGAAAAGTATAAACTAATCCCATTGGCTGGATGATGTGACATGGCCTGCAGTGATAGGTAAGTTTGCTTTTGCAAAAAGTCAAATTTTATGTAAGGAAAGTATGGCTTGATCTATAGCTAGTACAAGGCATGGTTCTGGTGCAGCAAGATGAGGTGAGAGGCTAGCAAAGTGCAGTAACCAATGCAGCAAGTTGTAGGAAGTGTGATCATGAGTTTTGCAAGTTGTTGCTTTATGGTTCACATGTGATTTCCTTATCCCACAAGCCATAATACATGAGCATTCTTGGTTCAATTCTGATTTTTATGACTTATAGAATTTTTGTGTCATGGTTTGAAATGAACTAGAGGTTACAAAAGGCATTGGTTCATGGTTTTGCAAAATTCTCATTTGGTGCACATCTTGAAAATCAATGATTTTTGCCAACTTTGTCACACCATAACTTTTGATCCAAGAAGAATTTGATCATGTTCTTGTACTTTTTGAAAAGGGAAAGATGTAATCTACAACTTTCATGACCAAAGTTTTTCCATTTGAAGCATTTTTGGATCAAGAATCAAGGCTTGAAAAATGACCTAAAATGAAGCATTCTTGAAAAGTCAACTATGCCCAAAAAGTCAACATTTGCAAAAACTCCAAATTCTTGATTTTTATGAACTTCAACCTTCTTCCATGATCAAATAAAGATCATATACACTCAAAATGATGAAGATCAACCATTGGTTGGGTCATTGGGGGCCTCAGATGCCCTGATTTTGCACTGACTTGTCTGAAAAGTCAACTCTTGATCAGATGACTTCCCCATGGAATTTCTTCATGAAAATTGATATGCATACCCCCTATACCATATAGAGACCAATAGAAACAAGAATGACCAAAAAATTTGGGGTTATGGCCTCTGAAACCAAAACCCTAATTTTAGGTCAACTGTGCAGTCTAGCCTGGCTCTGCATCCACTCAAACCCTAGTTCTTGTGATTCTTTTGAAATCTTGACCTTGAGAGGATGTAATATGATAGATGAACACACATGGATCCCCTTGAAGTGATTGGTGGCCTTTGGAGTGGCTCAAGAAGCTCTTGGATTGCTCAGATCACAAACTCTAGGTGCAGATGACTTTGAATCTATGCAGTGAATCAAAAGTGAGATATGAGATGTTATGATTGTGTTTATGCATATGAGATGATCACAAGCCATGGTGTGAATGGGTGAGGGCAAATTTGGGGTGTTTACACCACTGTGGTCTGTATAAGGAGGAAGAAGTCTTTTCAGCACAAGATCTCCCACTTGGTATTCCCGAAGTCTGACTTTTTGATCAAAGGATTTCTTCATCCTTTTCTGATATAACTGCCCATGACAGATTGCAGCTAATCTCTTCTCTTGGATCAGATTCAGTTGATTGTACCGAGACCGGACCCACTCTGCTTCTTCAAGCTTTACATCCATCATTACCCGTAAGGAGGGTAGCTCAACTTCAACCGATAGGATTGCCTCCATACCATACACCAGCTGATAAGGTGTTGCACCAGTGGATGTTCTGATTGAGGTTCGATACCCATGCAAGGCAAATGGTAGCATTTCATGCCAGTCTTTATAAGTAACCACCATCTTTTTCACAATTTTCATGATGTTTTTGTTAGCCGCCTCAACGGCGTCATTCATCTTTGGCCTGTAAGAAGAAGAGTTGTGATGTTGGATTTTGAAGTCCCGGCCCAATTCTTCCATCATTTTGTTGTTCAAATTAGAACCATTATAAATAATGGTTCGTTCGGGAACTCCATATCGACAGATGATGTCTCTTTTCAGGAATCTGGCTACCAATTGTCTGGTGACGTTTGCATACGAAGCTGCTTCAACCCATTTGGTGAAGTAATCAATGGCTACCAGGATGAATTTGTGGCCATTTGAAGCAATTGGTTCGATCTTTCCAATCATTTCAATGCCCCACATAGCAAAGGGCCAAGGTGAAGACATCACGTTCAAAGGGTTCGGAGGCACATGCAATTTATCTGCGTAGATTTGACACTTGTGACATTTTCTGGCATAGGCACAACAGTCTGCATCCATTGTGATCCAGTAGTAACCTGATCTTAATAATTTCTTAGCCATTGCATGTCCTCCAGCATGGGTACCAAAAGATCCTTCATGCACCTCGTGCATCAGCATGTCTGCTTCTTTCTTATCAACACATCTGAGTAACACCATGTCAAAGTTTCGCTTGTATAATGAACCATCAACATTAAGGAAGAAACTACCGGCCAACCTTCTTAATGTCTTCTTATCATTGGATGATGCCCCAGGTGGGTATGTTTGATCCTCTAAGAAGCTTTTAATGTCATGGAACCAAGGCTTGTCATGTTTAGCAATGTCCACAAAGAATACGTATGCTGGTCGGTCTAGTCTGGATACCAGAATTCGAGGCACATAATTTGCAGTTTGAACCTTGATCATGGGGGAAATGGTAGCTAGAGCATCTTGTAAACAACTCAAATTTGGCCTCACTAATTTAAAACCATGGCTTGTGATATTTCATTTGTTGCATAAACATAAGCATACCATCTCATATTGCATTTTTGTTTCACCGCATTAGTTCAAGTTCATCTGCATATAGGGTTTGTGATCCGAGCAATCCAAGGATCCATCTAAGCCATTCCAAAGGCCTCCAAGCATTCCAAGAGGGTCCATGTGTTTTCTATCATTATATTATATCCCTCAAGATCAAGGAAGTCAAGAAATCACAAGAACTGGCAAGGCATGGAAGCAGAGCTAGGGTTTCACTGCACAGATGACCTGAAATTAGGGTTTTGGTTTCAGAGGCCATAACACCAAATTTTTGAGTCATTATTGTTTCTAATGTTCTTAAGATGTTATAAGGATCATGTGTACCAAGTTTGATGAAGAAATTCATTGTGGAAGTCATCTGTTCACTGGGTAACTTCTTGAGCAAATTAGAGCAAAATCAGAGCATCTGAGGCCCCCAACAATGGAACCAAAGTGGTATTTTCATCAAATTGAAGTTATATGATCTTTATTTGATCATTGAAGTGCTTGGAAGTTCATAAAATTGAAGAAATTTGAGCTAAACCAAAAGTTGCCAAAAATGGAAATGACTTGTAATGGAAACTTTCCATTTTGGGAAAGTTTTTCAACCTCCTCTTTCTCAACCAAAAATGCTTCAAATGAAAAATTGTTGGTCATGAAAGTTGTAGATTGAATAATTCCCTTTTCAAAAAGTACAAGAACATGTTCTAATTCATTGTGGAACTCAAGTTATGGGCTTGCAAAGTTTTCAAAAATCCTATAATTTTCACTTTCACACCAAAGAGGGATTTTTGCAAAACCACTTGCCAAGACATTTTGTGACCTCTAATGCATCTCTAAGAATAATACAAACATAGTACATTGCACTGTGACCAGAATTTCCCAAGGAATCACTTGTTTTCATGCCTTGCATCACAAGATTTCTCAAAGGGGGCAAAAATGCAAAGTCTTGCAAAACCTATGAAATCTTTCCCTCCAAGCCATCCAGCTGCATAATTTCAATTCCATGGACCTCCTTGATTCATGCTGAGGCCAGACATTCCATAAAACAGCTGCTGCACATGCCCATACCTCAAGTACACATGTTGACTTTTTACAAATCACCCCATACCAATCAGCTGCAGCCACCACCCACTATCTGGCCAATAGGGACTTGTTATGAGGACCAAAAGCAATCCATAACACACATCACACAAGCATGAAACATAGCCATAGCTCAGATTGAAAAAATCCTCAAGAAACTTCCTCTCTTCAAAACTTTCAAACAAACCATCAAAACTTCAAACAAACTTCACCATTCAACTAAGCATCACTCATAGATCATTTCCCACCCCTCATATTGGCCTGAAATCACCTCAAACAAAAACACGATTTCCATCACCTTTGAACTGAAACCTTCAAAACACTCCATATAAACTCATTCAAAGCCTTGCAACATCATCAGGGGATCAAGTGATGTGGAAAAGCACCAAAGGAGAGCCCAAAAAGTTCCATTTTTGAAAGCTTCAATTCAGGTAACCTCAAGAACATTTTTCCAGAAATGTGTTTTTAAGTTCCTAAATGATTCCTTATGATTCAATGATCATGCTGATGTGTTTAGAATTGAAAATGGTTGCGTATTTAACATTTCATGGCTGTCTGAAATTTTGCCCGTAAAAATGTTTTGCTTCGATTCTCTTGATTTACATGTTATAAATGTTGTTTGTTTGTTGATTTGAGTTCCCTGATGTTTGGGGATCATTTCTGGGCAAGAAATTTGAAGTTTAGTTGCTTATTTAGGAAGTTAGCATTTTGTCCCGCCGGAGAAAATGACCGGAGCTTAGTGTCGCTCCCGATAGATGGGACTGACCCAAATAAAGGTACAGACGCGAACGGTCGGCGAGAGGGACAATGAGAACACACAGGAGTGAACTCACTGGAGATGAATAGAGTCGCCAGCTAGGCATTTTTATCCTGGAGGAAAGGTAATGCTGCATAGACCTAGAAAGAGATGGATAAGACGGTTGCGAACCAGAGAGACTGAGAAAGGGGGTTGGTTACAACCTGGGAAGGTATTAGCACCCAGGTTGTCCGTCGTACTCGACGGGATCCACGCTTAAAAGATTTGTGTTTTAAAGGGGTAGTGTCAGTGCAATTTGTGTATAAAATAGCTGGAAAAGAATGTACAGATGTCAGTGTAAAAGAGTGTGAAATGTAATATGTGCAGTGTCAGTGTGAGAACAGGA
The DNA here is from genome assembly GCA_963966055.1 of Lathyrus aphaca. Lineage (NCBI taxonomy): Eukaryota > Viridiplantae > Streptophyta > Magnoliopsida > Fabales > Fabaceae > Lathyrus > Lathyrus aphaca. Next base: position 344,328,166 of record OZ014521.1, read on the forward strand.
ATAAGGTGCTCAAGATCATGAGGCTAAAGAATGAAGCTGGAAAGAGGGGGAATATACAGAGACTTTTGTTCGATAACTGTTAAGTTATGCCTACGTATCCTCTCGTGCAATGAGGAAGTCAGAACACCGTAGTTCGACCCAAAGAGACTGATAGATGAATTGACTTGTGAACTGCTTACTTGCCTATGCTCAAGTGTATGATCTGTCTGGCACAAATGCAAACTGTCTTGCATTAGACGGAAGAAGCAAGTTCTCGGTTGTGAGTGAAGATGATGAGAAAAGAATCCCGAAGGAGACGATTATTGTTTGTTTTTGAGTTTTCAGTCTTTTATTGCTTTTGAAAGTTTGTCATAAGTTAATGAGCTTAAGCCTAAACCAATGGATCTAGTAAACTCATCACATCTTCCCTCTGATTAGGGGTAATGAGAATACCTTAAGTGTGAAGTCAGATTCTCACACTTAATCACCTTTGATGTAGGGTTAAGATCATTAACCTACTTGTGATTAATTAGATGTTTTTGTTGTTTTTGTTTAGTGTTAAGTAATGAGATTAAGCCATAATCAGGGATTAAACAGACTCATTACACCATCCTAATAGAAGGATAATAGATGAGAATGTTTAAGCTGAGGAAAGCTCCTCAACTTAATCCATGATTAGGGATTAAACTCATGACAAAACAAGCCTTTGATTAAGTGGATTTTATTTAATGATATGATGATGAAGTGAGTTTTAGGGTTTGTAAGGCAACTTGAGGGGGACTTGTCCATTAACACTAGGGTTAGTCCTTCTTAACCATTTAAGGAAGAATTAGAACCCTAATGCAAGGCCCAAGTTACAAGTGTGATGTCTTGATGATTATTAAGTGGATTGATTAAAGGAGTTAAACACATTAAGGGTTTAACACTTAGGATTAAAGTTATACACTCCATCCTAATAGAAGGATGCAGGCATAAACTTAATCACAAAGCCTTAAAGCCTTTAGGGTTTAGTCCCTGATTATGAGATGAGAAGAGAAGACTCAAAGAGACACAAAGGTAAAACTAAGTGGGGAGACTAATCAAAACCCTAATCATTGTCATACTTGGTAGTTCCTAAGGTTTGTGAGGTTTAAGAAAGAAATCTTCAATGGAACCACCAGGAAGCAGATGAAAGGATCAAGAGAAGCAAAGTGACTTGCTTCATTCAAGAAGTCAAGTCACTTGAAGAAAGAAAGTAAGGAGAAGAAGAATGAGCAAGCTCAATCTCAAACACAAGCATAAATGCAGCAAGGATGCATAAAAAGAGATGAAGAGAAAGTATGAGAAGTGAAGGCAAATTCACTTCTCAAAATCACTTACCACCTGAAAGGTTAGAAAAGAAATGCAATGTAATGCAAAATGGGATGGAATGGTATGAAGTAAATCAAAACCAGAAGCATGCTTATGATGATAATGATGCTATGAAGTGATACAAACATGAGACAACAAATGGAGATGATCATACAAGCTTATGGATGCAAATGGAGCAAGTTAAGAACCAAGAACATACATGAAAAGTTATGGAAGGCACATGGCATACAACATGACAAATGCAAGATGCAATGATCAAACATGCTTTCAATATGTATTATGATGTTGAATGAATCAAATGGAGGCATGGAATGTCATGGCAAGTCATGTTATGCAAGAGAATGCAAGATGGATGCATATGGAAGCCCAAATTAGGGTTTATGATCAACACAACAAACAAAAACCAAAATCAGAAGCAAACAACATTACAAAAATTTTGAAAATGCAACCAAAGGATCCCTAATCCTATACTAACTTACTGCCCAAAGGAGAGGTCTCAACCCTTAACCTAACTCAAGATATGATTTTTCTAAGTTTTCTAGGGTTTTAGGGTTCCTTAACAAGAAAATTATCAAACAAATTGAAAATGAAAGATCAAATCATGGCCATTTAATCTCACAAACTACATGCTAAACACAATGCAATGCAAAAGGAATCAAGGTCCAACTCTTTAGGGTTAGGCAGAAATGATTTTTTGAAGTTTGGATCAAAATAATGCATCAAAAAGATTTTAATTCAATGAAAAATGCTCAAAATGCATCAAGATCAAAAAATAAATTTGGTTTGAAAGTTGGACAATGTTTCTAAATGTCTTAGAACATTTCATGAATTTTTTGGTGATTTTTAAATACCTAAAAGTATTTTAATAAATTAATTTTCATTAATCAATTAAAAATAAACTTTTAAATATTTAAAAATACTTTTTTAATGCTAAAAATGAAAATAAAAATATTTTTGTGTTTTAAAAATTAATGAAACTCTTGACAAAAAGTTTCATAATTTTTAAAACATTTTTGCTATTTTAAATAAATTGTATAAAACAAATGAATTAAATATGAAAATAAAATGAATTTAAATGGAAATGGAGAAAGTCAGCCAATCTAATGGCTGAGATTCAAACCCCAGGACGCGGGAGCTGACCACGCGCGCAAACGGACGGACCAAATTCAAACTCAGCTAATCAATGCTTATGCCCTAATCCCACCGTTAATTACTTTCAGGTGACCGGAACAGTGTTCCGGTCATCTTCTCCGTTCACCTCAAAACCCAATCTCACTCTAAACGCTTCTAAAATGAAATCTAATAACACAGGAATGATCCCCACTCACTCACGAACCAAAACCCTCAATAAAAACACATTTATCATCTCTGAAATGACTGAATCGAATCAAACAAAGTTTAGGGCAAAAAGTTTCAGAAGCATGTTAAACTCTCATCTCTCCACCATTTTCAAAACTAAAGACATATTCATGATCAGGGAGGCATATAGAACAGCTTAAGAACTTTAAAAATCATTTCTGGAAAAAAAGTTCTTGAGCTACCTGAGTTTCGAAGCTTTCAATCTTGCAACTTTCTGACCCCTTCCTTTGATGCAAACCACTCCTTATGACCCCTTGATGATGTCTGGATGCTCAGCAAGAGTTTATGTTGGCTGGTTTGGGAGTTTGAACAGCTTCTGCTCAAGCTCAGGTGAGAATGGTGTTTGTGATTCAGGCAGTTTCAGGCAAAGGTGAGTGGTTCTTTGTGATCAGGATGATGTTTTGAGAAGGTTTGTGAAGTTTGTTCAAGTGTTTGTGGCCTGTGGAATGAGTTTCGAAAGCTTTGGCTTTGAGAGTGAAAAATGGAAAAGCAATGTTCTTGCTGGTTTCAGGCTTAGGTCTTGCTGGTTTTGGTTCAGTGAAGCAAGGTGAGTTGATTAGTGGAGTTTGTTTGGGTGTTTTTGGCTTGTGGAATCAGATTCGAAAGAAAATGCAAGTTGGAGAGAGTTTGTGAATGTATGTTGTGGTGAGGCTTCAGGCTGGCTTGTTGTATGAAATGGCTAGCATTTTGTTTGCATAAATTAATCCCATTGGTCAGATGATGTGACTTGGCCTGCTGTGATAGGTGAGCTAGCTTTTGCAAAAAGTCCACTCTTGTGTAAGAGAAGCATGGGTTGTGTTCTAGGCTAGTACAAGGGTGTGGGCTGGCGCAGCATGGTGAGGGGAAAGGCTATGGCTGGTTCAGCATCCAAGGTAACAAGTGGATGGAAGTGTTATGATGATATTGCAACTTACTTGCTTTTTGGTTCATATGGAAAGATCTTGCTATACAAACCATGAAACATGAGAAACTCTTGGTCCATCCTGAACTTTTGGTCACATGTGATGTTTGTGTGATGGTTAGACATGAATTAGAAGTCACAAATGCCTTGGTACAAAGTTTTTGCAAGTTTTCCATTTGGTGCATATTTTGAAAATTAGTGATTTTTGCCAACTTTGACACACCATAACTTTTGATCCAAAATGAATTAGGTCATGTTCTTGTACTTTTTGAAAAGGGAAAGATCTAATCTACAACTTTCATGACCAAAGTTTTTCCATTTGAAGCATTTTTGGATCAAAAAGTAAGGGTTGAAAAATTGCCTAAAATGACAAATTCCTTAAAAGTCAACCATGCCCTAAAAAGTCAACTTTGCAAAAACTTGTAATTCTTGAATTTTGTGAACTTCAACCTTCTTCCATGATCAAATAAAGATAATACATAATCAAAATGATGATGAACACCCTTTGGTTGGGTCATTGGGGGCCTCAGATGCCCTGATTTTGCACTGACTTGTCCAGAAAGTCAACTCTTGATCAGATGACTTCCCCATGGAATTTCTTCATGAAAATTGATATGCATACTCCCTATACCATATAGAGACCAATGGAAACAAGAATGACCAAAAAATTTGGAGTTATGGCCTCTGAAACCAAAACCCTAATTTTAGGTCAACTGTGCAGTCAAGTCTGGCTCTGCATCCACACCATTCCCAGTTCTTGTGATTCTTTGGCATTCTTGACCTTGAGAGGATATAATATGATGCTTGAACACATATAGACCCCTTTGAAGTGATTGATGACCTTTGGAGTGGCTCAAAAGGCTCTTGGATTGCTCAGATCACAAACCCTAGATGCAGATGACCTAGAACCTATGCAGTGAATCAAAATTAGGATATGAGATGATATGATTATGTTTATGCATATAAAATGATCACAAGCCATGGTGTGAATGGGTGAGGGCAAATTTGGGGTGTTTACACTTAGCTCCGGTCACCTGAAAGTCATTAGGGCTAATCCACGTTTTAATTACCAGTTTGAATCTTGTTCGTTAGATGAGGATTAGGGTTAGCGTATGAGTGGTCAGGATTAGCTCATTAGGATAATTTCAGATTAATTAAATTAAACTCAATTAATTAGCCAGGAGTGATCCCAGCCTTTGATTCACGCACGCAATCAATGGTCTCCCCTCCAGTTTAAATCTCAGCCATGGATCTTGCATACTTCTCATTTATTTCATTTTTATTTCATTTTTTCTTATTTCTTTTGCATAATTATTTTAAAATATCAAAAATCATCAAAAAAATTTCAAACTTTGCATTTCTGATTCAAATATTTTTCTTCATCCAAAAACATTTTTATTTTTATTTTTTGCATTTTTAAAGCATTTTTAAAATATTTAAATGTTTATTTTAATTAATTAATGGAAATTAATTAATTAAAATACCATTTAGGTTTCTAAAAATCACCAAAAAATTCACATTGCATCTTAAGACATTTAGAAACATTGTCAAACCATTCATACAAATTTCTTTTTGGTTTTAAACATACTTTGACATTTTCTTTGAATTTAGGGTTCATAAAATTCCCTTTTTAGAACCCTAACTTTTAAAAATATTTTCTGCCTAACCATGAAGGGTTTGATAATGATTCTTTTTGCATTGTTTCCCATATGACATGTAGTTTCTAAGATGTTTTTCGCATGAATTTATCTTTCATTTTCAAATTGATTTGCATTTTCCCTTTTAAGGAACCCAAAAACCCTAATTAACTTAGAAAAATCATAACTTTCTTTAGGTTAAGAGTTAGGCCTTCTCCTTTGGGGTGTGATATCATATATGGTTAGGGTTTGTTTGAGCTCATTTGAAAATTTTTCTCATGTGAATTTCTTCTGATTTGATCATTTGCATCTCATCCTTTCATGTAACCCTAATTTTGATCTTCATTTGCATTCATGTTGCATATGCATCCATACATGAACTTTTCATGACATTTAATACATTTACATGTCATCTTATACATCTTAAGACATGTTAGAATCATGCTTGATCATTTCTTCTTTAATTTTCCATGATTTTCATTCATTTCATTTCATTAAACTTCATGAACTTTCAAACATCAAAGCATACTTCCATTTGCATCTCATCTTTGTATGAACATTCATAGCACTTGGTTTGCCTTTGCATCATATAATAGCATCATTTGCATCATGTGATTGCTTCTGGTTTTTCTCTTTGCCTTTGTATATGCATCATTTCATGTCATTTCTTTCCTTAAGCATATTGTACTAACATCTTCAGGTGGTAAGTTAATTTGAGAAGTAAATTTGCCTTCACTTCTCATTTCTCTTCCTCTTCTTCATATGCATATTTGCTGCATTTTTATTTGTCTTAGAGTGAGCTTACTCATTCATGTTCATCTCTCACTTTCTTTCTTTAAGTTACTTATCTTCTTCATTGAAGTAAGTAACTTATTCTTCTGCTTCTTCCTTCTTTCTTCTGCTTCTTCCATTGGTGGCTTCTATGAAGATCTTTCTCAAGCCTTACAAACCATATGAACTTCCAAGCATGATAATAATTAGGGTTGTGATTAGTCCCCCTTAGTTTTCACCTTTGAGTCTTCTTTGTGTCTCTCTTCTCATCTCATCATTAGAGACTAAACCTTTAAGGCTTTAGGACTTTGGAATTAGGGTTATGCCTGCATCCTTCTCTTAGGATGGAGTGTATAACTTTAATCCTAAGTGTTAAACCCCTAATTTGTTTAAACCTCTTAATCAATTCATCTAATAATCACTAAGACATTAACTTGTAACTTGGGCCTTACATTAGGGTTATAATTCTTCCTTTATTGGTTAAGAAGGACTAACCCTAGTGTTTAATGGACAAGTCCCCCTCAAGTTGTCTTACCAACCATAAAAATCACTTCTTAATCTCACCCTTAATTAAAATCCACTTTAATAAAGGCTTGTTTTGTCATGAGGTTAATCCGTAATCATGGATTATGTTGAGGTATCTTCCTCAGCTTAAGTATGCTCATATTTTATCCTTCTATTAGGATGGTGTAATGAGTTCACTAATCCTTGATTATGGCTTAAACTCATTACTTAACACTAAACATAAACTCAAAAACATCTAAATAATCACAAGTAGGTTAATGATCTTAATCCTATATCATTGTGCCAATTAAGTTGAGATGCTTATCTCATACTTAAAGTATTCTCATTATCCCTAATCAAAGGGGGGATATAATGAGCTTACTAACCCTTGATTTAGGCTTAAGCTCATTAACTTATGACAAACACCAAAAACCAATAAAAAGCTGAAAATACAAAAACAAACAATAATCGTCTCCTTTGGGATTGTTTTCTCATCACACTCATTCATAAACGAGAACTCGCTTCTTCCGTCTAATGCAAGACAGTTAGCACTCGAGCCAGATGAGTCATACACTTGAGCATAGGCAAGCAAGTAGTTCACAAGTCAATTTATCTTTCAGTCTCTTTGAGTCGAACTATGGTGCTCTGACTTCCTCATTGAACGAGAGGATACGTAGGCATAACTTAACTGTTATCGAACAAAAGTCTTTGTGTCTTCCCCCCTCTTTCAACATTCTTTTCCTAAGCCTCAGTTCCCGAGCATTCACCCTTTTTGCACTGACACTTGTACATTTCTTTTCCAGCTTTTGCACATAGATATCACATACACTACCCCTTTAAACACAAACTTTCAAGCGTGGATCCCGTCGAGTACGAAGGACAATCTGGGTGCTAATACCTTCCCAGGTTGTAACCAACCCCCTTTCTCAGTTTCTCTGGTTCGCAACCGTCTTATCCTTCCTTTTTTAGGTTTATGCAGCATTACCTTTCCTACGGGATAAAAATGCCTAGATGACGACTCTATTCAGTTCACCTTCATTTCTCTCTTCGCCGACCGTTCGCGCTTGTACCGGGATGCAAATCTTCGGGAGCGACAGCTTGGTGACTCTGCTGGGGACCCTTATATTGCAACCAGGGCTTCTGGTTCTTTTTGTGGGTTCCTCCTAGCGCTTGTTTGATTTGTGTTTACGGGGGTGTTATGTTCTACTTGTGCTTATTTATTGCTTTATTTATTGCTTTCTGTACAGCTTTATTTATTGCTTTCATTTATAGTTTTCTATGCATTTCATACTGTCATTATCATGTGCTGGATATGTGTTTTCCTTGGTGGGTGGGGATCATTAAGTGATTAAGGTCCAATACCTGGTACCTGAGTGACACATAGGCTAGAGTGGCTTCATATTCTTTCCCATTCTATTTCGGTCTAGTGCGGGAATATGAAACACAGTTCAGACATGGGTTTCTTCTTGAGAACTCTGTGCTACGGATTTCCTGTAGTACTAGGGCTATCTGGGAAGCCTGCTAAGTTTGGATGACCTTTTATGACCTTCAGCATCTGGGGTGAATTAGAGGAGGATCTTTTATGGTTATTGTAAACACTGTACCTCCGGGTTAGAAGTGCTTACACTTCTCATAACTGATCCAAGTCTGAGGATCCTTGTTCTAGAATATTACATGTGAGGGGGGTTGGGATGTTTACAGGCTTGCAGGAACCCTTGACCTCATCATACCCTTGTTACTAATGTTGTTTTAAGAATGCACCACTTTGGACAGTTCTTGTGATTACCCTGGATTTGTGAATCTTTATTTGAGTCCCCCACCTGGTTACTGGATTTCTAGGCCTCCATTCAGACTTATGAACACACATGGACCTTACCAAGACAGATAAACAGATCCAGAACTTGATCACTAACCCTTTGCATATCATTCTGCATACATCATTTTTGCATCATTTAACATTTGCCTATTTGTTTTACAGGGTATCCACCTCCTTATCTTTGGTTTGGTTTTGACCCCTTTCTGCTGCCTAGACTTCTTCAGCATCTCCTTCAGCAACCTTCATCAGGATTTCTTCTCAGTTTCTTCACCAACATCCATTATCATCATGGACACTTCCAGGAAGAGCAACATCACATACCACTTCTTTGAGCCCACCCTGACAGGCATCAGGCAGATCCAGTCTCTCATTACCCCTGATCATGTTCCATTATTCAGAGAACATTATGGAGGCATATTGGACATGATTATGGACCTGGATGCATCCCATAGGAGCATGATCCATACTTGCTTGCAGTTTTATGATCCTCCTCTCAGATGCTTCACATTTCCTGATTTTCAGTTGGGACCTCTACTAGAAGAATTTTCCATGTTGTTAGGTGTCCCTATCAGGAGAGGGATTCCTTTCAACCCTGAGATGGTTACTCCCAGGAGTGAAGACATAGCTAAGGCATTGCATTTGGAGCCTGCCCTTATTGATCAGAGCATGACCACCAAGGCTGGGGTTTCAGGCCTTCACCTGGATTTCTTGATCTCCCAGGTCACCCTGCATGTTGCAGTAGGAAAGTGGGATACTGTTTGTGCACTCTTAGCCCTCAGCATATATGGAATTATCTTGTTTGCAGATGAGCCTAAGTTTGTAAGAAAGAATGCCATTCCCCTGTTCTTATTGAGGAACCCAATTCCTACCTTGCTTGGAGATTTCTAATATTCAGTACACCAGAGGAATGAGAAACAAAGAGGAAGACTGGTCAGATGCTATGCTCCCCTTTATTACTCTTGGTTGCTAAGACATTTGCCAAAGTCCGATACTTTCCTGAACCCTCATCAGCCAAAGAACTGGGCTAAGAGATTTATTGCCTTGACATCAGAAGACATCAGATGGTGCTCTCAGAGCACCAAGGGCAAAGACATCATTACTAGCTGTGGGCAATATCCTAATGTGCCTTTGATTGGAGTAAAAGGTTGCATCAACTACAACCCTTTACTGTTTAAGAGACAATTAGGGTATGCTTTGGTTCATCCTCCCAGGGGGCAAGATTTGACTGAGACCCTCTATTGTGAAATCCAGCACAACTCTGCTGTTGTCAGACAGGCAGCCTGGGCCTGGGACAACATCCAGACCAAAGGAACATCCATTTTGGGAAAATGCAACAACATTGCTTCAGCACAATATTCTGATTGGTCTCGTACCAGAGCTCAGATCACCTGAATTCCATTTACTTTAGAAGATGTACCTGGACCTTCAACAGTGCAACCTACAGCTACAGTCAGTTTGGAAGAGTTTGAGAAACTAAAAGAGAGGAATACTCAACTCTCTGAAGCCCTGAAGAAAACCCTCTGGGAGAGGAATGACAGCCGTCTAGATAATGAGAGGTTAGAGAGGCTCAGGATTGAGCACTTGACCAAGATTGAGAAGACGGATGACTACATCAGAAAGGCTAGAGCAGGGGAATTAGTGCTGAAGAATGCTTGCAAGGAAGCAAAGACTCAGAAGTCTAAGGAAGAGCATTATCTAGAAGAGAGCTAGGCTAGGTGGATCAGGATCACTGAAGCCCAGGCACAGGAAGATCAAAGGACTCAAGCTAAGATAGAGCAACTGGAGGCCAGTGAGAAGAAGCATCAGGAGGCATTAATAGCAGCACAGAAAGAGATATCTGAATTGAAACTCCGGGCGGGGTTAAAGAGGTTAAAGGATCAGGATAAGCATAAGAAGTTAACCAGTGCCATTGCTACTAGGAACCTCCTCATCAGGACTATCACAGAGCACCCGGTTGATCCAGTGACTGAGGCCCTCCTGAAGGAAGTTAGAGAAGATGACTTTGGATTGGATGTTTGACTCTTTTGTTTGTACTTCATTTTCATTTGTATTTTCCTTTTGTTGATGTATTTTGACCCACCATGGGAATGCTATTGTAATCAAACTATGTACCTTCACTCTTTGTAATATATGTGGTTTGAATTATTTTTGGTGGGCTTTATCTCTCTCTGCAACATCATCAGCATTTTCTCGAGGTCTGGAAAGGTCAAAACCAAAGAACCAAACCGGATGCCCTTGGAAGACAAATAGGCATCTTGCATTGCATACTAACATTTTCTTTGTTTTGTAGGTTTTTGTTTGTTGTTGTTTCTCACTTTGTTGTGGTTTCAGGAAACATTGCTCACAAAAGAGTGTTCCCTGTCAACAGAATACACCGGTACCCGACAAGAAACAACCTTCCAGTACTCCAGATGGATCAAGTTCAGCAAGACTTGAATGAAGTAAGGGCCCAGATGGCCAATGAAAGGGTTGAGATGAGGAATCAGATGACTCAATTCATGACAGTGATAACTGGTCTAGCTCAGAGCCAGGAAAGACTAAGGGAGTTGGTTGAGAGACAAACTCCTGAAGAACACCATCCAGGTACAAGAGGTACCAGTAACAACGATCACGTGCAGCCTCGCACTGACCCACCAGAGTTTGGGCCTCATCTAAACCCAGAAATCAATGCCATAAGGAATACTCAGGGTAACACTGCTGGAGGAAGGGTCTTGCAGGAAGATCCTCAAGAAGAGCAGTTTACTGTGGTCGGGGCTGGAGACGAAGTTTATGACCATCGGTTGGATGAAATTGTAGAGAACCCGAGGTCTCTTGAATCCCAAAACTCCCTAGGTTTTGATGTCATGGACATGGGATTGGTGGAAGGGGTGAGAATTCCTCACAAGTTCAAACCCCCGTGTTTTGAAAGGTATAATGGCACATCCTGCCCACGCACCCACCTTCAATCATTCTTGGGAAGATTAAAAGCATACACCATGGACGAGAAGCTATGGCTGTTTTACTTCGAGGATAGTCTGACAGGGGCATCCCGAGAATGGTATTCCCATTTGACCAGAGCCACAGTAAGAAACTGGAAAGACTTGGCTGAAGCTTTTATCCGTCAGTATCAGTATAACCTGGACATGGCTCCAAACAGGACCCTTTTAATGGGAATGCTCAATCTTCCCATGAGAGCTTTAGGGAGTATGCCCAAAGGTGGAGGCAACTTGCTGCTGCAGTTCAACCCCCTATGTCTGAAAGGGAGATGGCGGACATGCTCATTAATACTCTTCAGGGTACATATATTGAAAAATTGGCTGCATTTTCTTCCATCAGCTTTGCAGATGTGGTGATAGTTGGGGAAAGAATAGAGAGCCTACTGAAGATGGGAAAGATCTCCGACAACGGTGCCAGTTCAAACAGTGCAAGGAAGCCATTTTCCGGGCCCCATAGATCCGGTGAAACAAACTTTGTACACATGGGAAGAGAGAGACCCCAATACCTGCCCAGGACAGTTGCTGCTGTCACTATCCTTGCTCCACCTCCTCAGTATACCCAACAAACACAACAATTTCCGCAACAACAACAATTTCCTCAACAAAGATCTTATAACAACAATAACAACAATCAACAACAACGCCCTTTCCAACAGCGGCCATCTCAAGTCAACAGGGTGATTGACCCTATCCCAATGCCATATGCTACACTGCTACCACAACTCATAAAGCTCAATCTTGTTGAGTTGAGGACATTGGCTCCACCTGATCCTCAGAACCTTTCGAGAAACTATGATGTCAACGCTAGGTGTGCTTTTCATTCAAACGCACCTGGCCACTCTACGGAAAAATGCAGAGCTCTACATATGAAGGTCCAGGATCTGGTAGATTCAAAGGCCCTGAACGTTGCACCACCTCCCAATGTCATGAAAAATCCTATGCCAAACCACAGTGGTCCAAGGATTAATGCTATAGAGGAAGGCTCACCCATGAGTTTTATAGAAGATATTGCATATATTCAGACACCTCTGGCAGAGGTTAAAGCCCAGCTTTTGAAATGCCAAGTGTTTCCAGGTTGTGAGGTCTATTGTGAATCATGCAAACTTTCCGAGAATGGGTGTGCAAGCTTGAGGAGTGGAATTAATGGCTTGATCAGAGAAGGTATTCTGCAAATTACAACCACAGCTTCTATAACACCAGCAACTCTTTTGTCAACAACAAGTGTTTCTTCTACAACTGCAACAACCATTGTTCCTACTGATTCATCTACAACTTCAGCAACCATTTCTTTCATCACTTCAACAAACAAAAGTTCCATTTCATCTCCTTCTACAACTCCAGCACCCACCAACAATGATGTCTCCACGGTTACTATTTATTATGACCCGACAACGGTCCCGAACTCCAGCAACTTTCAGCAATCTCAACAACAGTTTCAACCAAGCTTCAATTCACCACCACCAATATCCACTAGAAGTCTTGTCACAATATTCTATGATCCACAGACAATTATGGTTCCAACCTCTGCTGCAGTGAGCCCAATCACTATCACAGTGCCAGGGCCAATCCCATATGACAAAGACAGTGTTGTACCATGGCATTATGGTGCTGACCTTTACTGCAACGGAGAGAAAGTCCTTCTTGATTCTCCAGTTCTTACTCCCCAAGTGGACAATGTCGGGGGAGGCGGAGGCTTCACCCGAAGAGGACGTCTCTTCGCGTCACAAGCTCCAAGAACCAACACTGAGGCAGAGGTTGCTGCCAAAGTCAAAGGGAAGAGTGTGATAACCTGAAGAATCTGCACCGAAAGAGAATCATAAATCATCCTTTGATCAGGATGTGGATGAATTTATGAGGATAATTAAAAGAAGTGACTATAAAGTTGTGGACGAGCTCCACCAGACTCCTTCAAAGATCTCAATCTTATCTCTGTTGTTGTGTTCCGAAGCCCATCGGGATGCACTACTCAAAGTTTTGCACGCTGCCTACGTGCTAGAAGAGATCACAGTGAATCAGTTGGAAACAATAGTGTCAAATGTCAATACTAGCCATGGGCTGGGTTTCACTGATGTTGATTTGACAACAGAAGGACGTCACCATAAAAAAGCTTTGCACATAATCCTGGAGTGCAAAGGAGTTGTACTGTCTCATGTTCTTGTAGACACTGGGTCCTCACTCAATTTCTTACCCAAGAAAGCTCTTATCAAGCTCGAATATGATGGAATAGCTCTCCGGCCAAGCAATCTTGTGGTCAGGGATTTTGATGGCTCCAAAAGATCTGTTCTTGGAGAGGTGGAGCTGCCAGTGATAATCGGTCCACAAGTCTTTAAGACTACTTTCTATGTGATGGACATTCAGCCGGCATACAACTGTTTGTTAGGCCGACCTTGGATTCACGCTGTAGGCGCAGTAACGTCGACCCTTCATCAAAAACTGAAATATGAATGGGAAGGACAAATTATCACCATTTGTGGTGAAAAGGACATATTTGTTAGCCATCTGGCTACATACAAGTATATTGAGATGGATGGTGAAATCCATGAAACTATGAGCCAAGGGTTCGAGGCCCTGAATGTCAATGAGGCGACGAATGAAGTATTTGCTGCATCCTAGGAGGACAGGATGGGTACTTCAATTGTCTCCTATCAGCAAGCCCGAAAGGTTGTTGAAGACGGTAATGCCCAAGGCTGGGGCAAGCTGCTGCCGGTGGAGAGAAAGGAAGACAGATTCGGTTTGGGTTACAGACCATTCCGACAAGATCAATCAGAGGCTGCAAAGGAGCCCAAGTTCATCAGTGGAGGGATGCTCACCCCAGATGTTGTTAACAACCTGGAAGACGAGGCGAAAAGCGACCACAACCTGGAGAGCTGGATACGTCCAAGGATCCCGGGGAACCAAGTCCTTAACTGGTCTTCCCAGGAAATTATAAGGGTTACTCCTACAGAGTAATTATGATTTCCTGTCTTTTTTTAGCATGCATCAAGTCCTGCATCTTGCCCAAGGTGTCAGGACTCATTTTGTAATAGGGCCATATTGTAATTTTGTGCAAATGGATTAATCAATGAATATCGAACATCTTTTGCAAACGAGTCTCTTTTTCGCTCACTGTCTTTTCATTTTTCACTTTTGTACAAAACAATAAAATGGCAATGTTTTCAAAATAAATAACTTCATTTTCACTTTTTCTAAACAAGATTAGAACTGATCACTAAAACGAACCAATCTCAACCCTTGCATAGATTATCCTCCAGATTGCACTGACAACAACACTGTTATGACCTTGTATGACTTTGACAATCCGATTAATCAAGCTGATGAAGGGGTTGAAGAAGACTACGAGTTACCTGAAGAGTTAGACAGGTTGTTGAGGCAAGAAGAGAAAGTGATCACTCCTCATCAGGAGGAGGTTGAAACAGTTAATCTTGGTACCAAAGAGGATTTAAAAGAAGTGAAGATTGGGGCCAGTCTGCAAGATTCAGTGAAAGAACAACTCGTTGACATGCTTCAAGAATACGTCGACGTCTTTGCTTGGTCCTATCAAGACATGCCGGGCCTGGATACTGATATTGTCATGCACAAACTGCCTTTGAAAGAAGATTTCCCTCCAGTAAAGCAAAAGCTACGCCGTACTCATCTGGATATGGCCATGGAGATTAAAGAAGAAGTACAAAAACAGTGGGACGCCGATTTCCTTGCTGTAACTAATTACCCTCCGTGGGTCGCTAATATTGTACTAGTGCCTAAGAAGGATGGCAAAGTGCGGATGTGTGTGGATTACCGGGACCTGAACAGAGCTAGCCCGAAGGATGATTTCCCATTACCTCACATTGATGTATTGGTTGACAACACAGCTTAGTTCTCGGTATTTTCTTTCATGGATGGTTTTTCAGGGTATAATCAGATCAGGATGTCACCCGAAGATATGGAAAAAACAACCTTCATCACACCTTGGGGCACTTTTTGTTACAAGGTAATGCCTTTCGGACTGAAGAATACCGACGCAACTTATCAACGGGCTATGGTAACATTATTCCACGACATGATCCACAAAGAAATTGAATGCTACGTGGATGACATGATTGCCAAGTCCCTTACTGAAGAAGATCATCTGGTAAATCTGTTGAAGTTGTTCAAGCGTCTGAGAAAGTATCAGTTGAAGCTAAACCCCAACAAATACACATTCGGGGTACGTTCCGGTAAGCTGCTGGGATTTATCGTAAGTGAAAAGGGAATTGAAGTTGATCCCGACAAAGTCAAAGCCATTCAAGAGATGCCTGCGCCTAGGACTGAAAAGGAATTTCGAGGGTTCTTAGGTAGATTGAACTACATATCAAGGTTCATATCTCATCTCACTGCAACCTGTGAGCCCCTGTTCAAATTTTTAAGAAAGGAACAAACAGTCAGGTGGAACGAAGATTGTCAGAAGGCTTTTGACAAAATCAAGGAGTACTTACAAGAACCTCCAATTCTTATGCCTCCGATTGAAGGAAGACCTCTAATAATGTACCTGACAGTATTAGAAGGATCAATAAGGTGTGTGTTGGGCCAGCATGACGAGTCTGGTCGAAAAGAGTATGCAATATACTACCTAAGTAAAAAGTTTACCGACTGTGAACAACGTTATTCACTGCTCGAGAAAACTTGTTGTGCTTTAGCGTGGGCTGCTCGCCGACTAAGGCAGTATATGTTGACCCACACTACCTTGTTGATCTCAAAGATGGATCCATTCAAGTACATATTTGAGAAGCCAGCACTTACCGGACGGGTTGCAAGATGGCAAATGATTCTGACAGAGTATGACATTCAATACACATCTCAAAAGGCCATCAAAGGCAGTGTACTGTCTGACTATCTAGCTGAGCAACCCATTGATGATTACCAGCCCATGAGATTTGACTTCCCTGATGAAAACATCATGTATCTCAAAGAAAAAGATCATGAAGAGTCTGTTCACACCGAAGGGCCTGACCCAGAAGAAGAGTGGACAATGATGTTTGATGGGGCTGTCAATATGAATGGTCGTGGAGTTGGTGCAATGCTTATTACACCTAAAGGAGTTCATATGCCTTTCTCGGCAAAACTAACCTTTGCATGCACTAACAACGAAGCTGAATATGAAGCCTGTATCATGGGCCTTGAGGAAGCCATTAACCTCAGGATCAAGACTTTAATTGTATTCGGAGATTCAGCTCTGGTAATCAATCAGACCGATGGCAAATGGTACACACACCAAAAGCATCTGATCCCATACCGTGACTATACGAGGAAATTATTGACTTTCTTCACAACAGTCAAACTTGAGTATATCCCTCGAGACGAAAATCAGTTCACTGATGCTTTTGCTACCATTTCCTCAATGATCAAGGTTCAGGCTGCCAATTATGTGCCTCGAATTTCGGTATCTAGACTAGATTGACCAGCATAAGTATTCTCCGTAGACATCGCTAAAGATGACAAACCTTGGTTCCATGACATTAAATGTTTCTTGGAGGATCTAACATACCCACCTAGGGCATCATCCAATGACAAGAAGACATTAAGAAGGCTGGCCAGTAGTTTCTTCCTTAATGTTGATGGTTCATTATATAAGCAAAACTTTGACATGGTACTGCTCAGATGTGTTGATAAGAAAGAGGCAGACTTGCTGATGCACGAGGTGCATGAAGGAACTTTCGGTACCCATGCTGGAGGACATGCAATGACTAAGAAATTATTAAGATCGGGTTATTACTGGATCACAATGGATGCAGACAGTTGTGCTTATGCCAGGAAATTCCACAAATGCCAGATCTATGCAGACAAAGTGCATGTGCCTCCAAATCCTTTGAACGTGATGTCTTCACCTTGGCCCTTTGCCATGTGGGGCATTAACATGATTGGAATGATTGAACCGACTGCTTCAAATGGCCATAGATTCATCCTGGTAGCCATTGATTACTTCACCAAATGGGTTGAAGAAGCTTTGTATGCAAACGTCACCAGACAAGTGGTAGCTAGATTCCTAAAAAGAGACATCATCTGTCGATACGGAGTTCCCGAGCAAATCATTTCTGATAATGGTTCCAATTTGAACAACAAAATGATGGCAGAACTGTGCCGGGACTTCAAAATCCAACATCACAACTCTTCTCCTTACAAGCCAAAGATGAATGGCGTTGTTGAGGCGGCTAACAAAAACATCAAGAAGATTGTGCAAAAGATGGTGGTCACTTACAAAGACTGGCATGCGATGTTACCATTTTCCTTAAATGGGTATCACACCTCAATCAGAACATCTACTGGGGCAACACCTTACCAACTTGTATATGGTATGGAAGCTATCCTACTTGTTGAAGTTGAGCTACCCTCATTACGGGTACTGATGGATGTCAAGCTGAATGAAGCAGAATGGGTCCATTCTCGGTACAATGCACTGAATCTGATCGAAGAAAAGAGATTAGTTGCAATTTTTCATGGGCAGTTATACCAGAAAAGGATGAAGAAAGCCTTCGATTAGAAAGTCAGACTTCAGGAATACAAAGTAGGAGATCTTGTGCTGAAAAGACTTCTCCCTCCTCATACAGACCACAGGGGCAAGAGGACTCCAAATTACGATGGTCCGTTCATAGTAAAGAAGGTTTTCTCTGGTGGAGCACCGATGCTCACTACTATGGATGGTGAAGATTTCTTATCCCCTGTGAATTCAGATGCAGTTAAAAAATACTTCTCATAAAATGACCCGTTGACATAAAAACAGAATGTAAGTCCAGGCAAAAATAGGGCATCCCGGCGAGTCAAAAACAGAATAAAAAACTCGGGCAAAAATAAGGGAAAAATTGAAAAAAAATGTACACCCGCTGAGTTAAAAAGCCGCATCGGACAACTTAGGCAAAAATGGGTATCCCGGTGGATTGAAAACCCGAATGGGTGATCCACGCAAAATAAGGGAATAAGCAAACAATTGCACTCTGAATTCGTCTGTATCATTTACAACATGGCAAGCTTCGAAAGGATGAAGCATCAGTCTGGATCAATCTTCTTCAGCAAGCAAGATAAGAAGAACATCAGGGTCATACAGATCATAGCAAGGGAAGCTCACCGGAGCGTCATCAACATTGCCAACACTTTTACTTTTTCAATTTATAGCAATCTCCTAATCCCATGGGATTTGTTTCTTTGACTGTATTTTCCAATTCAGAGCACTCATATTAATAAAATCAAAGCTTTCAGTCACACCTCGTTTCGTACATTTTTGTTTCGTTTGCAAAATGTCCAATATCCATGATATAATATTTGCATAAAACAAATGAGCCTTTTTTAATAAATGCTTGTAGGAAATATATTTACTCTCAGAAACATCTAACTCCTATGACGGAATCCGCTAAGGGATACCTCGGGATACTTGTGCGTCTTTCTTGCCTTAACTGATTGCAGGTATTCAATACGCAGCATGGGGCATGCCAAGCACCCTTTCCCAACATACCTCCTCCAAGCAGTATCTGGGATGCTTTTCCCCAGTGGAGTTGTCAAAGCCTCTTCATCCCCAGCATAAGTCTATTCAACAGAAGCTTCCCCAGCCGGGATCCCCACAGAGTCCTCTAGAAAGATCGTTCAGTGACCTTGTCTTCCCCAAACAGAGTGCCAGGTCTCTCAGAACTATCTCCCCGCAGAGTTCCAGCCAGAAAAGCGATGCCTGAAACTCTCACACAACAAAGTGACAAAAACTTCTTTCTCCCCAGCCGGGTTTACTCCTTACAGGATAGGTATACCAATGATCTATTTCCCCAGGCAGAGCTGTATATCTTAACAGATCTACCAATGATCTTCCCCAGCTGGGATGCTCCTCCAAGCAGATCAGCCAGAGATCCAATCTTCAGCGGGATCCGAATCCCGGATCGGTTTCTTTTTGCATAATCATAGCATTCACATCATTTTCCCCCATAGAGCGTAGCATTCCGTCTAATACGGAGCATTACGGCAAAAATCAAACATTTGCATGATCACAAGTCAGGTTCGAGCCAGTCACCTGTAGTTACCATCAGTATTTTGTCAGCGGTATATAAAAACTCACATCCCTTGCAAATAAAAGCCGAAGCGTCCCCTTTGCACTCTCCCACAGGTACATGTTCATATATATACCCTTTCGACACTTGTATGTGTCATATCATCCCCCACAGATATGAGCAAAAACATCCTCTTTGCATTCAGAAACCTATATATACTCTTTTGACACCCGTCCGTGTCACCTTTCCCCAGCATGGTTGTCAAAACACTTGTTGCCAATCAAACACTTTTTTATAACACATTCCTTTCGACACTCGTCTGTGTCATCCTATCCCCGTAGGTCGCCAAAACACCTTTTATGCTCTCATATACAAGTATGAGTTCATAACTTATACACTTTCTCTTCTGACACCCGTCCGTGTCACCTTTCCCCCAGCAAGTTGAACACTCGTCCGTGTCTTGCTCATACTTATACAGATACTCGTCCGTATCTTGTATATATATTTATTCAACACAGATTCGACACTTGTCCGCGTTCTTTGTTAACTAGTTGGTACTCGTCCATACCATCATCTCTGAACATGCATCAGCATTTGTTTCTACTGATACTCGTCTGTATCATGGTCTTAAGGATGCTCGTCCGCATCTTTAATCTATACACAGCATCAAAACACTTGTACCTTTTATTTCTTAGGCGTAAGCACTCGTCCGTGTTTACTACTCCTCAGTAAGTCGCCAACAGAACAACCTTCCTTCTATCTGACATTCCTCTTATGTCGTGATACTTCCGGCAGCCATACCCTGCCAGGAGATCGTCCTTCACCTTTGGATGACCGTCCCTCATCCCTGTCCCCAGCGGAGTCTCCATTATTGGAACCCTTTTCTATCTGGCATTCTTCCTATGTCGTGATATTTAGTAGCCGTCCCCTGCTAGGTGATCGTCCTTCACCCTTTGATGATCGTCCCTCATCATTTTTATCCGATGGCCGTCCCCATCGTTGATCTCGTTATCCGACATTCGTCCTATGTCGTGATAAACCTTGAGAGCAGCCGTACCCTTCTAGGTGATCGTCCTTCACCTCTTGATGATCGTCCTTCATCATGCTTATCCGATGTCCGTCCGCATCGTCGACCTTTTCTATCTGACATTCGTCCTATGTCATGATAAAGAGTAGCCGTCCCCTGCTAGGTGATCGTCCTTCACCTTTGATGACCGTCCCTCATCAATATTTCATTTATTCTTTAAACCGATGGCCGTCCCCGTCGTTGTTTACATTACTTTATGAACTTGGTGGCCGTAACCATCATTACCTTTGTTTTAATTCCCAGAGAATCTTACTTCCTTACCCGGTGGCCATCCCCATCATGGTATCTTTATTTCCCCAGCTTGTCGGCCGTCCCCGTCATTGCTTTATCCCCAGCAGTCGTCCTCTGCTCGATGGTCGTCCTCCATCGATTTCATTTGATAATCATGTTATACTTTCTTTTACAATTTATATCCCTTTTTTTCTTCTCCCCAGCGAGTGCAAATTTTGGGTTGTCTTTGATATTCAACCACAAGTTATCTTGTTTGTCTGTCAAGCCAGGCGCTTACATCCTGCACAGTTAACTCATGTTTGAATAGGGGCAGCTATAAGCACCCCAAATTTTCCCTCACTCATTTCACACCATGGCTTGTGACCTTTCATTTGTTGCATAAACATAAGTATACCATCTCATATTGCATTTTTGTTTCACTACATTAGTTCAAGTTCATCTGCATATAGGGTTTGTGATTTGAGCAATCCAGGGATCCATCTGAGCCATTCCAAAGGCCTCCAAGCATTCCAAGAGGGTCCATGTGTGTTCTATCATTATATTATATCCCTCAAAGATCAAGGAAGTCAAGAAATCACAAGAACTGGCAAGGCATGGAAGCAGAGCTAGGGTTTCACTGCACAGATGACCTGAAATTAGGGTTTTGGTTTCAGAGGCCATAACACCAAATTTTTGGGTCATTCTTGTTTCTAATGTTCTTAAGATGTTATAAGGATCATGTGTACCAAGTTTTTTCAAGAAATTCATTGTGGAAGTCATCTGTTCACTGGATAACTTCTTGAGCAAGTCAGAGCAAAATCAGGGCATCTGAGGCCCCCAACAATGGAACCAAAGTGGTATTTTCATCAAATTGAAGTTATATGATCTTTATTTGATCATTGAAGTGCTTGGAAGTTCACAAAATTGAAGAAATTTGAGCTAAACCAAAAGTTGCCAAAAATGGAAATGACTTGTAATGGAAACTTTCCATTTTGGGAAAGTTTTTCAACCTCCTCTTTCTCAACCAAAAATGCTTCAAATGAAAATTGTTGGTCATGAAAGTTGTAGATTGGATCATTCTCTTTTCAAAAAGTACAAGAACATGTTCTAATTCATTGTCGAACTCAAGTTATGGCCTTGCAAAGTTGGCAAAAATCCTATAATTTTCACTTTCACACCAAAGAGGGATTTTTGCAAAACCACTTGCTAAGTCATTTTGTGACCTCTAATGCATCTCTAAGCATCATACAAACATAGTACATTGCATTGTGACCAGAATTGCCCAAGGAATCACTTGTTTTCATGCCTTACATCACAAGATTTCTCAAAGGGGGCAAAAATGCAAAGTCTTGCAAAACCTATGAAATCTTTCCCTCCAAGCCATCCAGCTACATAATTTCAATTCCATGGACCTCCTTGATTCATGATGAGGCCAGACATGCCATAAAACAACTGCTTCACAAGCCCATACCTCAAGTACACATAATGTTGACTTTTTGCAAATCACCCCAGACCAATCAGCTGCAGCCACCACCCACTCTCTGGCCAATAAGGACTTGTTATATGGACCAAAAGCAAGACATAACACACATCACACAAGCCTGAAACACAGCCATATCTCAGATTGAACAAATCCTCAAGAAACTTCCTCTCTTCAAAACTTTCAAACCAACCATCAAAACTTCAAACAAACTTCACCATTCAACTCAGCATCACTCATAGATCATTTCCCACCCCTCATATTGGCCTGAAATCACCTCAAACAAAAACACGATTTCCATCACCTTTAAACTGAAACCTTCAAAACACTCCATATAAACTCATTCAAAGCCTTGCAACATCATCAGGGGATCAAGTGAAGTGGAAAAGCACCAAAGGAGAGCCCAGAAAGTTCCATTTTCGAAAGCTTCAATTCAGGTAAGCTCAAGAACCTTTTTTCCAGAAATGTGTTTTTAAGTTCCTAAATGATTCCTTATGATTCACTGATCATGCTGATGTGTTTAGAATTGAAAATGGTTGCGTATTTAACATTTCATGGCTGTCTGAAATTTTGCCCGTAAAAATGTTTTGCTTCGATTCTCTTGATTTACATGTTATAAATGTTGTTTGTTTGTTGATTTGAGTTCCCTGATATTTGGAGATCATTTCTGGGCAAGAAATTTGAAGTTTAGTTGCTTATTTAGGAAGTTAGCATTTTGTCCCGCCGGAGAAGATGACCGGAGCTTAGCTCCGGTCACCTGAAAGTCATTAGGGCTAATCCACGTTTTAATTACCAGTTTGAATCTTGGTTGTTAGATGAGGATTAGGGTTAGCGTATGAGTGGTCAGGATTAGCTCATTAGGATAATTTCCGATTAATTAAATTAAAACTCAATTAATTAGCCAGGAGTGATCCCAGCCTTTGATTCACGCGCGCAGTCAATGGTCTCCCCTCCAGTTTAAATCTCAGCCATGGATGTTGCATACTTCTCATTTATTCCATTTTTATTTCATTTTTTCTTATTTCTTTTGCATAATTATTTTAAAATATCAAAAATCATAAATAAAAAATTCAAACTTTGCATTTCTGATTCAAATATTTTTATCCATCCAAAAAAAGTTTTATTTTTATTTTTTGCATTTTAAAAGCATTTTTAAAATATTTAAATATTTATTTTAATTAATTAATGGAAATTAATTAATTAAAATACCATTTAGGTTTCTAAAAATCACCAAAAAAATCACATTGCATCTTAAGACATTTAGAAACATTGTCAAACCATTCATACAAATTTCTTTTTGGTTTTGAACATACTTTGACATTTTCTTTGAGTTTAGGGTTCATAAAATTCCCTTTTTAGAACCCTAACTTTAAAAAATCTTTTCTGCCTAACCATGAAGGGTTTGATAATGATTATTTTTGCATTGTTTCCCATATGACATGTAGTTTGTAAGATATTTTTGGCATGGATTTATCTTTTATTTTCAAATTGATTTTCATTTTCCCTTTTAAGGTACCCAAAAACCCTAATTAACTTAGAAAAATCATAACTTTCTTTAGGTTAAGAGTTAGGCCTTCTCCTTTGGGGTGTGATATCATATAGGGTTAGGGTTTGTTTGAGCTCATTTGCAAATTTTTCTCATGTGAATTGCTTCTGTTTTGATCATTTGCATCTCATCCTTTCATGTAACCCTAATTTTGCATCTTCATTTGCATTCATCTTGCATATGCATCCATACATGAACTTGCCATGACATTTCATACATTCACATGTCATCTTAGACATCTTAAGACATGTTAGAACCATTCTTGATCATTTCTTATTTCATTTTCCATGATTTTCATTCATTTCATTTCATTAAACTTCATGAACTTTCAAACTTCAAAGCATGCTTCCATTTGCATCTCATCTTTGTATGAACATTCATAGCACTTGGTTTGCCTTTTCATCATGTTATAGCATCATTTGCATCATGTGATTGCTTCTGGTTTTGCTCTTTGCCTTTGTATATGCAACATTTCATGTCATTTCTTTCCTTAAGCATATTATACTAACATCTTCAGGTGGTAAGTTAATTTGAGAAGTGAATTTGCCTTCACTTCTCATTTCTCTTCCTCTTCTTCATATACATCTTTGCTGCATTTTTATTTGTCTTAGAGTGAGCTTGCTCATTCATATTCATCTCTCACTTTCTTTCTTTAAGTTACTTATCTTCTTCATTGAAGTAAGTAACTTATTCTTCTGCTTCTTCCTTCTTTCTTCTGCTTCTTCCATTGGTGGCTTCTCTGAAGATCTTTCTCAAGCCTTACAAACCATAGGAACTTCCAAGCATGATAATAATTAGGGTTGTGATTAGTCCCCCTTAGTTTTCACCTTTGATCCTTCTTTGTGTCTCTCTTCTCATCTCATCATTAGAGACTAAACCTTTAAGGCTTTAGGACTTTGGAATTAGGGTTATGCCTGCATCCTTCTCTTAGGATGGAGTGTATAAGTTTAATCCTAAGTGTTAAACCCTTAATTTGTTTAAACCTCTTAATTAATTCATCTAATAATCACTAAGGCATTAACTTGTAACTTGGGCCTTACATTAGGGTTCTAATTCTTCCTTTATTACTTAAGAAGGACTAACCCTAGTGTTTAATGGACAAGCCCCCCTCAAGTTGTCTTACCAACCATAAAATTCACTTCTTAATCTCACCCTTAATTAAAATCCACTTTAATAAAGGCTTGTTTTGTCATGAGGTTAATCCCTAATCATGGATTAAGTTGAGGTATCTTCATCAACTTAAGTATGCTCATCTATTATCCTTCTATTAGGATGGTGTAATGAGTTCACTAATCCTTGATTATGGCTTAAACTCATTACTTAACACTAAACAAAAACTCAAAACATCTAAATAATCACAAGTAGGTTAATGATCTTAATCCTATATCATTGTGCCAATTAAGTTGAGATGCTTATCTCATACTTAAAGTATTCTCATTATCCCTAATCAAAGGGGGGATATAATGAGCTTACTAACCCTTGATTTAGGCTTAAGCTCATTAACTTATGACAAACACCAAAAACCAATAAAAAGCTGAAAATACAAAAACAAACATTAATCTTCTCCTTCGGGATTCTTTTCTCATCACACTCATTCATAAACGAGAACTCGCTTCTTCC
Organism: Lathyrus aphaca; assembly: GCA_963966055.1. Classification (NCBI taxonomy): domain Eukaryota; kingdom Viridiplantae; phylum Streptophyta; class Magnoliopsida; order Fabales; family Fabaceae; genus Lathyrus; species Lathyrus aphaca. Next base: position 344,353,383 of record OZ014521.1, read on the forward strand.
GTCTAATGCAAGACAGTTAGCACTCGAGCCAGACGAGTCATACACTTGAGCTTAGGCAAGCAAGCAGTTTACAAGTCAATTTATCTTTCAGTCTCTTTGAGTCGAACTACGGTGTTCTGACTTCCTCATTGCACGAGAGGATACGTAGGCATAACTTAACTGTTATCTAACAAAAGTTTCTGTGTCTTCCCCCTCTTTCAACATTCTTTTCCTAAGCCTCAGTTCCTGAGCATTCACCCTTTTTGCACTGACACTTGTACATTTCTTTTCCAGCTTTTGCACACAGATAGCACAGACACTACCCCTTTAAACACAGACTTTCAAGCGTGGATCCCGTCGAGTACGACGGACAATCTGGGTGCTAATACCTTCCCAGGTTGTAACCAACCCCCTTTCTCAGTTTCTCTGGTTCACAACCGTCTTATCCTTCCTTTTTTAGGTTTATGCAGCATTACCTTTCCTACGGGATAAAAATGCCTAGCTGGCGACTCTATTCAGTTCACCTTCATTTCTCTCTTCGCCGACCGTTCGTGCTTGTACTGGGATGCAAATCTTCGGGAGAGACACATCTGCGAACTGATTTTTATCCCGAGGGATATACTCAAGTTTGACTATTGTGAATAAAGTCAATAATATCCTCGTATAGTCACAATACGGAATCAGATGCTCTTGGTGAGTGTACCATTTGTCGTTGGTTTAATTGATTACCAGAGCTGAATCTCTGAATACATTTAATGTCTTGATCCTGAGGTCAATGGCTTCCTCAAGACCCATGATACATGCTTTATATTCAACTTCGTTGTTAGTGCAGGCAAAGGTGAGGTTCCCCGAGAAAGGCATATGAACTCCTTTAGGTGTAATGAGCACTGCACCAACTCCACGACCATTCATATTGACAGCCTCATCAAACATCATTGTCCACTCTTCTTCTGGATCAGGACCTTCAGTGTGAACAGGCTCTTCATGATCTTTTGCTTTTAAGTACATGATGTCTTCATCAGGGAAGTCGAATCTCATGGGTTGATAATCATCAATGGGTTACTCAACCAGATAGTCTGACAATACACTGCCCTTGATGGCCTTTTGAGATGTATACTGAATGTCATACTCTGTCAGAATCATTTGCCATCTTACAACCCTTCTGGTAAGTGCTGGCTTCTCAAATATGTACTTGACGGGGTCCATTTTTTAGATCAATAAAGTAGTGTGAGTCAACATATACTGCCTTAGTCGGCGAGCAGCCCATGCTAAAGCACAACAAGTTTTCTCGAGCAGTGAATAACGTTGTTCACAGTCGGTAAACTTTTTACTTAGGTAGTATATTGCGTACTCTTTTCAACCAGACTTGTCATGCTGGCCCAACACACACCCCATTGATCCTTCTAATATTATCAGGTACATTATTAGAGGTCTTCCTTCAATTGGAGGCATGAGAATCAGAGGTTCTTGTAGGTACTCCTTGATCTTGTCAAAAGCCTTTTGATAATCTCGTTCCACCTAACCGTATTTTCCTTTCTTAACAATTTGAACAGGGGCTCACAGGTTGCAGTAAGATGAGATATGAACCTTGATATGTAGTTCAATCTACCTAAGAACCCCCGAACTTCCTTTTCAGTCCTAGGTGCAGGCATTTCTTGAATGGCTTTGACTTTATCGGGATCAACCTCAATTCCCTTTTCACTTACGATAAATCCCAGCAGCTTACAGGAATGTACCCTGAATGTGCATTTGTTGGGGTTTAACTTCAATGGACACTTTCTCAGATGCTTGAACAACTTCAGCAGATTTACCAGATGGTCTTCTTTAGTAAGGGACTTGGAAATCATATTATCCACATAGCATTCAATTTCCTTGTGGATCATATTGTAGAATAACATTACCATAGCCAGTTGATAAGTCGCACCGACATTCTTCAGTCCAAATGGAATTACCTTGTAGCAAAATGTGACCTAAGGTGTGATGAATGTTGTTTTCTCCATGTCTTCGGGTGACATCTTAATCTGATTATACCCAGAAAATCCATCCATGAAAGAAAATACGGAGAACTGAGCTGTGTTGTCGACTAATACATCAATGTGAGGTAAGGGGAAATCATCCTTCGGGCTAGCTTTGTTCAGATCCCGATAATCCACACACATACATACTTTGCCATCCTTTTTAGGCACTGGTACAATGTTAGCGACCCACGGCGGGTAACTAGTTACGACAAGGAAATCGGCGTCCCACTGTTTTTGTACATCTTCCTTAATTTTCATGGCCATATCTGGGTGAGTACGGCGTAGCTTTTGCTTCACTGGAGGGCAATCTTCTTTCAAAGGTAGCCTATGCATAACAATATCTGTATCTAGACCTGGCATGTCTTGATAGGACCAGGAAAAGACGTCGACGTATTCTCAAAGCATGTCAATAAGCTGTTCTTTTACTGAAGCTTGCAGACTAGCCCCAATCTTCACTTCTTTCAAATCCTCCTCGGTACCAAGATTAACGGTTTCAACCTCCTCCTGATGAGGAGTAATCACTTTCTCTTCTTGCCTCAACAACCTGGCTAACTCTTTAGGTAACTCATAGTCTTCTTCAACCCCTTCATTGGCTTGATTAATTGAATTGTCGAAGTCATACAAGGTCATAGCAGTGTTGTTGTCGGTGCAATCTGGAGGATAGTCTCTGCAAGGGTTGAGATTTGTTCGTTTTAGTGATCAATTTTAATCTTGTTTAGAAAAAGTGTAAATGAAATCAGTTATTTTGAAAACATTGCCATTTTATTGTTTTGTACAAAAGTGAAAAAAATGAAAAGATAGTGAGCGAAAGAGAGAATTGTTTGCAAGAGATGTCTGATATTCATTGATATTCCATTTGCGCAAAATTACAATATGGCCCTATTACAAAATGAGTCCTGACACCTTGGGCAAGATGCAGGACTTGATGCATGCTGAAAAAAGCAGGAAATAATAATTACTCTACAGGAGTAACCCTTATAATTTCCTGGGAAGACCAGTTAAGGACTTGGTGACCGGGGATCCTTGGACGTATCCAGTTCTCCAGGTTGAGGTCGCTTTCTGCCTTGTCTTCCACGTTGTTAACAGCATCTGGGGTGAGCATCCCCCACTGATGAACTTGGGCTCCTTAGCAGCCTATACTTGATCTTGTCGGAATGGTTTGTAACCTAAACCGAATCTGTCTTCCTTCTTCTCCACCGGTAGCAGTTTGCCTCAGCCTTGAGCATTTCCATCTTCAACAACCTTCCGGGCTTGCTGATAGGAGAAAATTGAAGTACCCATCCTATCCTCCTGGGATGCAACAAATACTTCAGTCTTCGCCTAATTGACGTTTAGTGCTTCGAACCCTTGGTCATAGTTTCATAGATTTCACCATCCATCTCAATGTATTTGTATGTAGCCAAATGGCTAACAAAGATATCCTCTTCACCGCAGATGGTGATAATTTGTCCTTCCCACTCATATTTCAATTTCTGGTGAAGGGTCAACGTAATTGCGCCAGCGGCGTGAATCCATGGTCGACCCAACAAACAGCTGTAGGTCGGCTGAATGTCCATCACATAGGAAGTAGTCTGAAAGACCTGCAGATCGATTATCACAAGAAGCTCCACCTCTCCAAGAACAGACCTCAAGCTTGAAAAGGGCTTTCTTTGGCAAGACATTGAGTGAAGACCCAGTGTCAACAAGAACATGAGAGAGCACAGCCCCTTTACACTCCAAAGTGATGTGTAAAGCTTTGTTGTGGTGACGTCCTTCCGTTGTTAAGTCAGCATTGGTGAAACCTAGCCCATGGCTAGTATTAACATTAGACACCACGGTCTCAAGCTGATTCACTGTGATCTCCTCTAGCACGTAGGCAGCGTGCAAGACTTTAAGTAGTTCATCCCGATGAGCTTCGGAACACAACAACAGGGATAAGATGGAGATCTTGGAAGGAGTCTAGTGGAGCTGATCCACAAACTTGTTGTCACTTCTTTTGATTATTCTCATAAATTCATCCACATCCTGATCAAAGGATGATTTATGAGTCTCTTTTAGTGCAGGTTCTTCAGGTGCCACACTTTTACCTTTGGCTTTGGCAGCAGCCTCTGCCTTAATATTGGTTCTTGGAGCTTGTGACGCGAAGAGGCATCCGCTTCGGGTGAAGCCTCCGCCTCCCCCGACATTATCCACCCGAGGTGTGTGAACCGAAGAATCAAGAAGGACTCTTTCTCTGTTGCAGTAAAGGTCTGAACCATAGTGTCATGGTACAACATTGTCTTTATCATATGGAATGGGCCCCGACACCGTGATGGTGATTGGGCTAACTGCAGCAGAGGTGGGAACCATTATTGTTTGTGGATCATAAAAGATGGTGACAGGACTTCAGGTTGATGGTGGTGGTGATTGATTGAAGCTTGGTTGTTGCTGAAACTGTTGCTAAGATTGTTGTTGATAATTGTTGGAAACAGGGACCGTTGTAGGGTCATAATAGATGGTGACCGTGGAGATGTCGTTGTTGGTGGTTGTTGTAGAAGTAGAAATTGTTGCAATTGAACTGTTGTTTGTTAAAGTGATGGAAGAGATGATTGTTGATTTTGTGGACGAGTCTCTAGGAACAATTGTCTTTGTAGTTGTAGGAGAAATACTTGTTGTTGAAAAAGGAGTTGCTGGTGTTGTAGAAGCTGTTGTTGTTACTTGCAGGTATCCCTCTCTGATCAGGCCATTGATGCCATTCCTCAAGCTTGCATACCCATTCACGGAAACCTTGCAAGATTCACAACAGGCCTCACAACCTGGAAACACCTGGCATTTTAAAAGCTGAGCTTTAACCTTTGCCAGAGGTGTTTGAATACTTGCAGTATCTTCAATCAAATTCATGGGTGAGCCCTCCTCTATTGCATTTATCCTTGGCCCACCATGGATGGGCATAGGAATCTTCGTGACATTAGGAGGTGGTTCAAAATTTAGGGCTTTTGAATCTACCAGATCTTGGACCTTCATGTGCAAAGCCCTGCACTTTTTGGTAGCATGGCCAGGTGCATTAGAATGAAAAGCACACCTGGCATTGACGTCGTAATTTCTCGGAAGGTTTTGAGGATCTGGTGGAGCCAATGTCCTTAATTCTACCAGATTGAGCTTCAGGAGTTGTGGCAATAATGTGGCATATGGCATTGGTATAGGGTCAACCACCCTGTTGATCCGAGATGGACGCTGCTGAAAAGGGCGTTATTGTTGGTTGTTGTTATTATTGTTGTAGGATCTTTGTTGAGGAAACTGTGGCTGTTGAGGAAAGTGTTGTGGTTGTTGAGTATATTGAGGAGGTGGAGTAGGAATAGTGATGACGGCAACTGATCTTGGCAGATACTAGGGTCTTCCTCTTCCCATATGTACAAAATTTGTTTCACCGGATCTGCGGGGCCCTACAAATGGCTTCCTTACACTGCTTGAACTGGCGCCGTTGTAAAAAATCTTTCCCATTTTCAGTAAGCTCTCAATTCTTTCCCCTGCTATAACCACGTCTACAAAGCTGGTGGAAGAAAATGCAGCCAACTTGTCAATATAAGTCCCCTAGAGGGTGTTCATGAACATATCTGCCATTTCCCTTTCTGACATCGGGGGTTGAATGACAGCAGCTAGTTGCCTCCGTCTTTGGGCGTACTCACTAAAGCTTTCCCGGGAAGACTGTGACATTCCTATTAGAAGGGTTCTGTTTGGAGCCATGTCCAGATTATATTGATATTGATGAATGAAGGCTTCGGCCAAGTCTTTCCAATTCCTAACTGTGGCCCTGGTCAGGTGAGAGTACCACTCCTGGGATGCCCCTGTCAAGTTATCCTCAAAGTAAAATATCCACAGTTTCTCATCCATGGTGTAGGCTTTCAATCTCCCCAGGAAAGACTGAAGATGAGTACGTGGGCAAGATGTGCCATTATATCTTTCAAAACAGGGAGGTTTGAACATGTGAGGAATTCTAACCCCCTCCACTAATCGCATATCCATGACATCAAAACCCAGAGAGTTTTGGGATTCAAGATACCTTAGCTTTTCTGCTATTTCATCCAATCGATGATCGTAGACTTCGTCACCATCCCCAACCACAGTAAACTGTTATTCCTGAGGGTCTTCCTGCAAGGCCCTCCCTCCAGTGTTGCCTTGGGTGTTTCTTATAGCATTAATGTCTGGGTTCAGATGAGGTCCAAATTATGGGGGATCAGTACGAGGTTGTACATGATCGTTCTTACTGGTACCTCCTATACCTGGGTGGTTTTCCTCAGGAGTTTGCCGCTCGACTAACTCTCTCAGTCTCTCCTGGCTCTGAGCTAAACCAGTCATGACTTCCATAAATTGATTCATTTGGGCCCTCATCTCAGTCCTTTCATTGGCCATTTGGATCCTCACATCAGTTAAGTCCTGTTGAACCTAATCCATTTGTAATCCCGGAAGGTTGTTTCTTGTCGAATACCGGTGCACTCTATTGACGGGGAACACTCTTCTACGAGCAATGTTTCCTGAAACCACAACAAAGTGAGAAACAACAACAAAACAGAAAACCTACAAAACAAAGAGAAGATGTTAGTATGCAATGCAGGATGCCTATTTGTCTTCCAAGGGTATCCGGTTTGGTTCTTTGGTTTTGACCTTCCAGACCTCGAGGAATGATGATGTTGCAGAGAGATAAAGCCCATGAAATAAAACAAACCATATATTACAAAAATGTGACGATACATAGTTTGATTACAACAAAGTTCCCATGGTGGATCAAAATACAACAACAAAATCAAAAGTACAAACAAAAGAAAGTACAAGTACAAAGAAATCAAACATCCAGTCCAAAGTCATCCTCTCTGACTTCCTTCAGGAGAGCCTCAGTTACTGGACCAACTGGGTGCTCTATGATGGTCCTAATGAGAAGGTTCCTGGTGGCAATGGCACTGGTCAACTTCTTATGCTTATCCTAATCTTTTGATCTCTTCAACCCCACCCGGAGTTTCAACTCAAAGATCTCCTTCTGTGCTGCTAACAAGGCTATCTGATTCTTCTTCTCACTAGCCTCCAACTGCTCTATCCTGGGTTGGGTTCTCTGATTTTCCTGTGCACGAGCCTTAGTGATCCTGATCCACCTAGCCTGACTCTCCTCTAAGTAATGTTCAGCTCTAGCCTTCTGAGTTTTAGCTTCCTTGCAAGCATTCTTCAACAATAACTCTCCTACTTTGGCCTTTCTGATGTAGTCATTTGTCTTCTCAATCTTGGTCAAGTGCTCAATCCGGAGCTTCTCTAACCTTTCATTATCCAGACGGCTGTCATTCCTCTCCCAGAGGGTCTTCTTCAAAGCTTTAGAGAGCTGAGTATTCCTTTCCTTTAATTTCTCAAACTCCTCTAAACTGACAGTAGCTGCAGGCTCCACTTCCGATGGTCCAGGTACATCTTCTAAGGTGAATGACATACGAGTGATATGTCCCCTGGTACGGGACAATTCAAGATACTGAGTTGAAGCTATATTGATGCACTTGCCAAGAATAGCTATCCCCTTAGTCTGAATATTGTCCCAAGCCCAGGCTGCCTGTCTGACAATGGCAAGGTTGTGCTGGATGTCACAATAGAGGGTTTCTGTCAAGTCTTTCTCTCTTGGTGGATGCACCAAGGCATATCCTAATTGCCTTTTGAATAGTAAAGGATTGTAATTGATGCAACCCTTTACTCCAATCAGGGGTACATTGGGATACTGCCCACAGCTGATGATGATATCTTTGCCCTTGGTGCTCTGAGTGCACCATATGATGTCTTCTGATGTAAGGGCTATCATTTTCTTAGCCCAGTTCCTTGGCTGATGAGGGTTCAAGAAAGTGTCTGACTTTGGCAAGTGCCTTAACAACCAACAGTAGAAAAGGGGTGCACATCATCTGACTAATCTTCCCCTCTACTTCTCATTCCTTTGATGCACTGAATAGTAAAAGTCTCCAAGAAAGGTAGGGACTGGATTCCTCAACAGGAAGAGGTGGATAGCACTCTTGCTTACAAACTTTGGCTCGTCTGCAAATAAGATGACTCCATATATGCTGAGGTCCAGAAGAGCACAAACAGTTTCCCACCTTCCTGCTGCAGCATGCAGGGTGGCTTGAGTAACCAAGAAATCCAAATGAAGGCCTGGGATTCCAGCCTTGGTGGTCATATTCTGGTCAATGAGGGTGGACTCCAAGTGCAAAGCCTTAGCTACATCTTCATTCTTAGGAGGAACATCTTAGGGTTAAAGGGAATCCCCCTCCTGATGGGGACACCCAACAACATGGAGAACTCTTCCATTAATGGTCCCAACTGAAAATCTGGGAAAGTGAAACATCTAAGAGGAGGGTTATAAAATTGGAGACATGTGTGGATCATGCTCCTCTGGGATGCATCCAGGTCCATGATCTTGTCCATAATGCCACCATAATGTTCCCTGAATAAAGGGACATGATCAGGAGTGATGAGTGTCTACATCTGCCTGATGCCTGTCAGAGTGGGCTCAAAGAAATGATAGGTGATGTTGCTCTTCCTGGATGTGTCCATGCTGACAATGGATACTGGTGAAGACTAAGGAGAAGCACTGATGAAGGCAATTGCTGAAAACTGATGAAGGAAACTGGTAGCAAGTACTGAAGGAGAATCCCTGATGAAGACAACTGATGAAGAGGCTGATGCAGATAGCTGAAGGAATCTGAGCAGTAGAATAGGTCAAAACCAAACCAAAGATAAGATGTGGATACCCTGTAAAACAAATAGACAAATTTTAAATGATGCAAATTGATGTATGCAAAATGATATGCAAAGGGTTTGTGATCAAGTGCTGGATCTGTTATCTGCCTTGATAGGGTCCATGTGTGTTCATAAGCCAGATGAAGGCTTAGAGAACCAGTAACCGGGTGGGGGACTCAAATAAAGAGTCACAAATCCAGGGTTTCACAAGAATAGTCCAACATGATGCAATCTTAACAAAACCAGTAACAAGGTATGATGAGGCCAAAGGTTCTTGCAAACCTATAAACATCCCAACCCCCTCACATGTATTGTTCTAGAACAAGGATCCTCGGACTTGGATCAGTTATGAGAAGTGTAAACACTTCTAACACGGAGGTACAGTGTTTACAATAACAATAAAAGATCCTCCTCTAACTCACCTCAGATGCTAAAGGTCATAAAAAGGGTCATCCAGACTTAGCAGGCTTCTCAGATAGCCCTGGTACTACAGGAAATCCGTAGCACAGAGTTCTCAAGAAGAAACCCATGTCTGAACCGTGTTTCATATTCCCGCACCAGACGGAAATGGAATGGGAAAGAATATGAAGCCACTCTATCCTATGTGTCACTCTGGTCCCCGGTATGAAACCTTACTCACTCAATAATCCCTCCCACCAAACCAAACAAGAGATCCAGCACAAATGATATGATGATAATAGTATGAAATGAATATAAATAATAAATAAAGCAATAAATAAAGCTGTACAGAAATCAATAAATAAAGCAAATAAACAACAAGCACAAGTAGCACATAACACCCCCATAAACACAAATCAAACTAGCGCTAGGAGAAACCCACAACAAGAACCAGAAGCCCTGGTTGCAAAATAAGATCCCCAGCAGAGTCGCCAAGCTGTCACTCCCCCGAAAAGACACCAGGTCAAAACAAGGTACAGACACGAACGGTCGGCGAAAAGAGAAATGAAGTGAAGATGAATAGAGTCGCCAGCTAGGCATTTTTATCCCGAGGGAAAGGTAATGCTGCATAAACCTAGAAAGAGATGGATAAGATGGTCGCGAACCAGAGAAATTGAGAAAGGGGGTTGGTTACAACCTGGGAAGGTATTAGCACCCAGATTGTCCGTCATACTTGACGGGATCCACGCTTAAAAGATTGTGTTTAAAGGGAGTAGTGTATGTGCTATCTGTGTGCAAAAGCTGGAAAAGGAATATACAAGTGTCAGTGCAAGAAAATAGATTGCTCAGGAACTGAGGCTTAGAAAAGAGAATGCTGAAAAAAGGGGATGACAAAGAGACTTTTGTTCGATAAATATTAAGTTATGCCTACGTATCCTCTCGTGCAATGAGGAAGTCAGAACACCGTAGTTCGACTCAAAGAGACTGAAAGATAAATTGACTGTGAACTTTATTTCTTGCCTATGCTCAAGTGTATGACTCGTCTGGCTCGAGTGCTAACTGTCTTGCATTAGACGGAAGAAGCAAGTTCTCGTTTTTAGAATGAGTGTGATGAGAAAAGAATCCCGGAGGAGACGTTTATTGTTTGTTTTTGATGTTTTCAGTTTTGTTATTGTTTTTGGTGTTTTGCATAAGATAATGAGCTTAAGCCTAAATCAAAGGTTTGCAAACTCATTATATCCTCCCTGATTAGGGATAATGAGCCTACTTAAGTATGAGATAAGCATCTCAACTTAATTGCCATGATGATGTAGGGCTAAGATCATTAACCTACTTGTGATTAATTAGATGTTTTTGGGTTTTTTGTTTAGTGTTAAGTAATGAGTTTAATATCTAATCACAGATTAGTGAACTCATTACACCATCCTAATTGAAGGATAATAGATGAGAACACTTAAGCTGAGGAAGATACCTCAACTTAATCCATGGTTAGGGACTAAATTCATTATATGACAAACCTTTATTAAGTGGATTTTAATTAAAATATGAGATTAAGAAGTGGATTTTAAGTTTGTAAAACAACTTGAGGAGGACTTGTCCATTAAACACTAGGGTTAGTCCTTCTTAACCATAAAGGAAGAATTAGAACCCTAATGTAAGGCCCAAGTTACAAGATAAAGTCTTGATGATTATTAAGTGATTTGACTAAGAGGTTTAAACAAATTAAAGGTTTAACACTTATGATTAAAGTTATACAATCCATCCTAAGAGAAGGATGCAGGCATAACCCTAATTCCAAAGTCCTAAAACTTTAAGAGTTTAGTCTCTGATTATTGAGATGAGAAGAGAGACTCAAGGAGACTCAAAGGTAAAAAGCAAAAGGGGACTAATCACAACCATAATTATTATCATGCTTGGATATCCTATGGTTTGTGAGGCTTAAGAAAGATCTTCAAGGAAGCCACCAATGGAAGAAGCAGATGAAAGGAGGAAGAAGCAGAAGAATAAGTTACTTACTTCATTGAAGAAGATAAGTAAACTAAAGAAAGAAAGTGAGAGAGAACAAAAGTTAACAAGTTCACTTCAAAGACAAGTAAAAATGCATATGAATGAGATATGAAGAAGTGATAGGTGAAGGCAAATCCACCTCCCAAAGTAACTTACCAAAACCTGAAAAGTTAGCATGGATGCATAAGGTATAAAGCATAATGAAGTGAAGTGAAATGAGATGATATGAGATGAAATGACCAAAGTCAGAAGTGTTTATGCAATGTAAATGTCATGTGGGATGATTCAAAGTCATACAAAATGCATATGTATGATCATACAAAGATGAGATGCAAAGGAAACATGCTTTGAAGTTTGGAAACACATGAAAGTTTATGAAATGAAATGAATGCTAATATTGGCAAATGAATGAAGAAATGATCAAGCAAGGTTCTAAAATGTCCTAAGATGTTTAAGATGACATATGAAGGCATGAAATGTCATGGCAAGTTCATGTAAGGATGCATATGCAAGATGAATGCAAATGAACACATAAAATTAGGGTTTTATGGACAAGCAAGATGCAAATGAATAAAATAGAAGCATATGACATGATAAAAAATTGAAACCAATCTCAAATAAACCTTAATCCTACACTAGGTCACACCCCAAAGGAGAAGGTCAAAAGCCTAACCAATCAAAAGTTATGATTTTCCTAAGTTTCCTAGGGTTTTTGGGTGGTTCAAAGGGAAAAATTAAAATCAAATTGAAAATTCAAGATAAATTCATGAGGAGAAAGACCTATAAACTACATTCAAATGCAAAACAATGCAAAAAGAATCAACTTCAAACTCTTCTTTGTTAGGCAGAAATGATTTTTTTAAAGTTAGGGTTCAAAAATGTGATTTTTATGACCCTTAATTCAAAGAAAATTGGCAAACTATGATCAAACCTAAAAAGAAATTTGTGTGAAGAGTTTGAAAATGTTTCTAAATGCATTGGGATGTTTCATGATTTTTTTGGTGATTTTTAGAAACCTAAATGTATTTTTAATTAATTAAAAGACTTTAATTAATTAAAAATAACATTTAAATATTTTAAAAATTCTTTTTTAATGCAAAAAATAAAATAAAAATCATTTTTGGAATGAGAAAAATATTTAAAGTCAGAATGCAAAAGAAAATATTTTTGTGATGCTTTTGGTATTTCAAATAAATTATGGCAGAAAAAAGAATTAAAATGAAATAAAAATGATTTAAAATGTAAGTATGCTGATCCTAAGGCCCAAATTCAAACTGGAAAAGGAGGGAGTTGACTGCGCGCGTCATCCAAGGGCTGACATTTAAACTGGCTAATTAACTGATTAAATTAATTAATTAAAATTAGGGTTTTAAGTGAAATGATCCTGGCCACTGAAACACGCGCTAACCTAAATCTAAGGGCTGAGATTCAAACTGGGGAGATTAGCCCTAATCCTAACCCTAATCACTTTCAGGTGACCGGAGCAAGCTCCGGTCATCTTCTCCGGCCACACCAAAACCTCAACTTCTTCCCTAGGCTAAATCAAACCCTCTAACTCTCCAGAAATGATCTACTACCCACCCTTAACAAGAATCCATCATCAAACAACATTTATCATTCACACAGAACATGATTCGAAGCAAATCGTGAAAACATTCAAAACTTTCAAAAGTTCAATACATGCTCATTTCTCAACAATTTTCGAAAATAAACATATCAGGATGATCATCTAGACATATAGAATCATTTAGAAACTTAAATGGCAAGTTCTGGAAAAAAAGTTCATCATAGCTACCTGAGATGAAGCTTTGTGTTCTTGAGCTTTTTGACCTCTTCCTTTGTGCATAATGACTCCAACGATCCCTCTGATGCTTCTGGAAAGCTTGGATGGAGTTTATTTTGGTTGAATCAAGAGTTCCAGTTCTGAGGTTGCAGAAATCATGTTTGTGTTATGAGGTGTTTCAGGCTATGGTGATGGGTGTTTTGTGATCCCTAGGCCATGTGGAGATGATTGGTGAAGAAAGATTGAAGTTTAAGTGGTTGTGTGATGAGTTTCTAAGAGAGGAAGTTTTTTGGGGGATTTTGTGAATGTTGAGTGTGTGTGTGTGTTTTTGGCTTCAATGTTGTGTTCTTTTGAGTCCTTAGGGTTCACATAATGTATGCTGATTGGCCAGAGAGTTGTTGTGGCACAGGTTGATTGGTATGGGGTGATTCGCAAAAAAGTCAAGATTTGTGTACTTGAGGTATGGGCCATGGCAGGTCTGATTTCTTGGGGTGTCTGGCCTCATCAAGTTTCATGGAGAGCCATAGAATGGTTTTGATGCAGCTGGCACAAGTGGATGAGAGGATCCAATGCATTTTACAATTTTTGAAAGTTTTGGCCCTTTTGTGATTTCTTGAAGTTCAAGTCATGAACACCCTAGGTTTGATGTACAATTCTGATGTTTAGAGGCTCATTTGATATATTGTGAAGTGTTTGTGTACATTTGAAGTCATTAGAATGCTTGAATATGCCAATTTTCAAAATCCCTCTATGACATGAAACTTGAAATTATAGGATTTTTGCCAACTTTGAAAGGCTATAACTTGAGTTCTATGATGAATCAAGACATCTTCTTGTACTTTTTGAAAAGGGAAAGACCCAATCTACAAATTTCATGACCAAGAATTTTTCATTTGAAGCATTTTTGGTTAAGAAAGAGGAGGTTGAAAAACTTTCCCAAAATGGAAAGTTTGCATTTCAAGTCATTTCCATTTTTGGCAAGTTTGCAATTGGCTCAAAATTCTTCAATCTTGTGAACTTCCAACCACTTATAAGATCAAATAAAGATCATAGAACCTAAATTTGATGAAAATACCCCTTTGGTTCCATTGTTGGGGGCCTCAGATGCCTTGATTTTGACTTAACTTGCTCAAGAAGTTACCCAGTGAACAAATGAATTCCACAATGAGTTTCTTCATAAAACTTGGTACATATGATCCTTATGACATATTAAGAACATTAGAAACAAGAATGGCCCAAAAAATTGGAGTTAAGGCCTCTGAAACCAAAACCCTAATTTTGGTTATCTGTGAAGTGAAACCCTAGCCCTGCTTCCATTCTTTTGTCAGTTCTTGTGATCTCTTGACTTCCATTAATCTTGAGGAGCATAATATGATGATATAACATACATGGAGCCTCTTAGAAAGCTTTGAGGCCCTTGGGATGGCTCAAATGGATTCTTGGATTGCTCAGATCACAAACCCTAGATGCAGATGAACTTGAACTTATGAAGTGAAGCAAAAATGCAATATGAGATGTATGTTTATGCTAATGCAAAATGGAAGATCACAAGTCATGGTGTGATAAAGAGTGAGGGAAAATTTGGGGTGTTTACACTCCCTCCATTACACAAAAACATTCAGACTTTGTCCCCCCATGCTTCTTCAGCAAGTTTTCAGAAATTCAAAATTCAAACCCTAATCTGAGCCCTATCATTATGCCAAAATTGACATTTAACCATGCATCTTAGACAATGCTTTATAAAGAAAGCGCTTTCTAAGGTTAAAAGTAAAAGCAAACACGAAAACTGTTCAAAAAAAATAAAAAAAAGCGCTGATAAAATTCCTACCTTAGACAGCGCTTTTGAAAAAGCGCTTTCTAAGGTAGGCCTTAGACAGCGCTTTTGAAAAGGGCTTTCTAAGGTAGGCCTTAGACAACGCTTTTTCAAAAGCGTTGTCTGAAGTCTTTCAATTTGATAAAAAATTAAAATCAAAAGCGCTGTCTAAGGTAGGCCTTAGATAACACTTTTAAAAAGCGATGTCTAAGGCCTACCTTAGAAAACGCTTTTAAGAAAAGCGTTGTCTAAGGTCTAATTATATTAAAAATATACAGTTTCTATTTTCATTTCTTCCTTTCCCTCTCTTCTGCGAACGAATGAACAATAATCGCCATTTTCACCCTAAAGAGCTTCAACTGGTCTCGTCCACCACATTCCTCCTCGTCCACCACCGTTGTTCAACCGTTGTCGTCCATCACATTTCTTGGTAAGTTTCATCTCTGTAATTGCAACCTTTGTTATTTTCTTCTTGGTTTAGGGCAAAACTGAAATCAACAAAACTCTGTTTAGATTAAGCTCATTATGTATATATTTGACATTGTTGTGGTTGACATTGTGGTTGACATTGTTGTAGTTTAAGCTCATTATGAGTTTAAGCACTTTTTGTATATAGTTGACTTGTGGTAGAAGTGCTTATGATTTAAAGCACTTTTTGTATATAGTTGACTTGTGGTAGAAGTGCTTATTAGTTTAAGCACTTTTTGTATATAGTTGACTTGTCGTAGAAGTGCTTATGAGTTTAAGCACTTTTTGTATATAGTTGACTTGTGGTAGAAGTGTTTATTAGTTTAAGCACTTATATATTTTATCAATAAAAAAATAAATGTTATGCATACAAAAAATATTTTCAATACAATTTTAAATTTTAAATTTTAATTATATAATTTAATTAACACTATCTCGTTTTTTTTATCATATCCTATTTTATAAACAAACAAAAAAATACTATTCACTTTATAAAAAGAGTAATATTTAAACTTTCACTTATATTTGCATTTTACTTATAAAAGTATTCTATTAGCAATATAATTTAAATATATAAATATTTTTCTTTCTTATTATATTATCAGTGTTTGTTGTTACAATTTGACGGTTCGGTTATAAAGACATTTTACGTAGAATTCTGAATTCTAATAAATATTTAATTAAGTATTATTATTATTATAAAAAAAAATATTATGTAAAATAAACATGTTTTTTCCAAGTTGATGGCTGGATAATTTTTTATTTTTTCCTTACCTTGTACTTTGCGGAAAATAGTATCAAAAACTTCTATATGGTTAGATAAAGACCCAAACTAAAAGACCTGAAGAATGAACACTTTTAACTTATAGTCTTATAATTTAGTCACAAAAAATGGTCTTATAAAATAATTAAAAACAAGGCAAAAAAATATTGTTTATAATAGATGAAATCTTTCAAAAGAATAATAAAATATAACTGATAGATATAACTGAGAGATAATATTGTTTGTATCGATAGAGGTTATTGTCGTTTGGAGAAACATTGGTTATGTATACGTTATTGAACTTTATATTGATTGTTTACCTTAATAAGTAGGAAAACCATGGATAAAACATGGATCTGTGCCAATCGAATGACCAAAGAGTACGAGAATGGGGTTGCGGAATTCGTTAAGTTTGCTGTTTAACATGCTGAAAACCCCAGACGAATGCATTGTCCTTGCTTGCGTTGTTGGTAAGGTTGACGCAGATGGATTGAAATCGCATTTACTGAGGCATGGAGTTGATCAAAGTTATCAGTGTTGGATATTTCATGGTGAGAAAATTAACGAGAATGTTGAACCGAGTGGAAAAAGTAATACGACCTATGCTTCATACGACAAAGACACGGAAACATACGATTGTGATCAAGTTGAAGAAATTGTAGAAGCACTTGAAGAAGATCTTCATGATTGTCCTGAAATGTTTGAGAGGATGGTAAGCAATACAGAGAAACCGATGTACAAAGGTTGCACTAAATTCTCAAGACTGTCTGCGGTATTAAAGTTGTACAACTTAAAGGCGGGCAATGGATGGTCGGATAAAAGTTTCATAGAGTTGTTGGCCCTTATGAGAGAAATGCTACCGGATGATAATGTTCTTCCTAATTGAACCTATGAGGAAAAAATGTTATGCTCTATTGGGATGAGCTATGATAAGATACATGCTTGTCCTAACGATTGCATTTTGTTTCGTAACGAATATGCATCGTTAACTGAGTGCCCTAAATGCGGGTTGTCTCGATATAAGAAAATATTGTCTCCCTCAAAAGTCTTATGGTATTTTCCCATAATTCAGAGATTTAGGCATATGTTTCGTAGTGAAACCGATGCAAGACATCTGACTTGGCATGCAGATGAAAGAATTATTGATGGAAAGTATTGGCATCTGGCTGATTCACCACAGTGGTCGAAGATTGATAATGATTATCCTGAGTTTGGAGAAGAAGCAAGAAACCTTCGCTTGGCATTATCTACTGATGGAATGAACCCGCGTGGTCTTCAAAGTATCTCACATACCACATGGCATGTGATTCTTATGATTTATAACCTACCTCCATGGCTATGTATGATGTGTAAGTACATGATGTTATCTATGTTAATCTCTGGGCCTAAACAACCAGGGAATGACATAGACGTATACTTGACACCTTTGATAGAAGATTTAAAGATTTTATGGGAGAATGTTATGGAGGTTTATGATGGATATAGGAAAGAAATTTTCAATTTGAGGGCGATGTTGTTTGGCACAATTAATTATTTTCCAGCATATGGGAATCTATCTGGGTATAGCATTAAAGGTCAACGTGCGTGTCCTGTTTGTGAAGACGGAACCGATACGATTCGATTGGAACTTTGTCAGAAGAATGTGTTTCTCGGTCATCGTAGATTCTTAAATTCTAAACATCACTACCGTGGGTGGAGAAAAGCATTCAATGGAGACACCGAACAACGTAAAGCTCCACCTGCATTGTCAGGTGACCATGTTTTTGAAAAGGTGAAAGATGTGCGTACTGAGTTTGGCAAGCCTTTTGCACATAAGGTTGTCAAAGGTGGGTGGAAGAAAAGGTCGATATTTTTTGAATCGCCATATTGGAAGTCTTTGTACGTGAGACATTTTGTTGATGTTATGCATATGGAAAAAATGTATTTAAAAGTGTTACCGGTACATTAATCAATATAAAAGGAAAGTCTAAGGATGGCTTTAAAGCAAGAGAGGACATGTTAAAAATGGGAATGAGAACTGAATTAGCACGTGTGAAGAAAGGAAGACGAACATATCTACCACCTGCTGCTTTTACTTTATCTAGAAAGGAGAAAATATTTTTGTGTAATTCTATGAGTGAAATTAAGGTTCCAGAAGGATACTTATCAAATATCAGAAGACTTGTTTCTATGAAAGACCTCAAGTTGAAGAATTTGAAGACACATGATTGCCATGTTATAATGGAACATTTTATACCGATAGGTATATGTTCTATTTTTCCAGAAAAAGTAAGAAGTGCCATAACTAAATTGTGTTTTTTCTTTAGGTCAATCTGTAGTAAGGTGATCGATCCCGAGATCTTACCAACACTACAAAAAGAGAATGTAATTACCTTGTGTGAGCTTGAAATGTATTTTCCTCTGTCTTTTTTTGACATAATGGTTCATCTACTTGTTCATCTTGTGAAAGAGACACAGTTGTGTGGACTAGCTTATATGAGATGGATGTACCCTGCTGAACGGTATATGAAAATATTAAAAGGGTACGTGAAATCCCGAAGTCAACTAGAGGGTTGTATTATTGAACGATACATTGTTGAAGAAGCTGTTGAGTTTTGTACTGGATATTTGTCTAACGTTCAATTGATTGGACTCCCCAAAGTTCAGATTTTCAAAAAAATGGAAGGTAAAAAATTAATTGGAAATAAAATTGTGACAATATCAAGGGATGAACAGGATCAAGTTCATTTGTATGTTCTACATAATGATAATGAGGTTTAGCTATATGTTGAAATGCACAAGGATGTACTCTGAAGGTTTAATCCGAACAGAAATGAAAATTGGATAGTTAGAGAGCACAATTAAAGTTTCATACAATGGTTAAGGGATCATATTTATTCGAAGCACTATTCAGATCCTTCTTTGGTAACAGAAAGGTCGAGATGTTTGGCATATGGTCCAAGTTTGCATGTGTTTTCTCATAATGCATACTCAATTAATGGATACACATTTTATACCAAAGAACGAGATGATAAGAGTACTATGCAAAATAGTGGTGTCACCCTGCTAGCTGAAGCAATGCATATATTAAGTACGAAGGACTTAAACCCCAAATATGAAAATTTGTCATATTTTTGAGTTATTGAGCACATTTGGGTGTTTGATTACGAGAAGTTTCAGATTCCCATCTTTGGTTGCAAGTGGGTAAATAGTAGTGGCATACGAATGGATAAGTTTGGATTTTTGCAAGTTGATTTTACTAGGGTGGGGTACAAAGATAAACCTTTTATTCTAGAATCTCAAGCTAAACAAGTGTTCTATATGAAAGACCCAACGAGTACAAAATGGTCTATAATGCTTTTCTCTAACAAAGTGGTTGATGATAGTGGTGTCGATCAATGTGATATTGATGTTGAGAATGAGTCATGCATTAGAAGAAATGAGTTAAATAGAAATGATGAAGATGAGGATCTTATAGTGGATGAGTCATATATAAGAAATGATCATAATGAGGGAATTTGGATCAATTCATCCGTACGCATTGCTAAGAAACAAGTGATTAATATTCCAACAAAGAAAAAGAAAGAGATGTTAGTGAAAGAGGTAAATTATGCAAAAATATCCTTGGTTTCTTCATTATAAGTTATATTTAATCATCCATGGTTTCTTTATTTTTTTGTTTTCAGTTTCTTTCATTATAAGTTATATTTGATCATCCATGGTTACTTTATTTTTTGTTTTCAATTGCTTTGATTATAAGTTATATTTGATCATGCATGGTTTCTTTATTTTTTTGTTTTCAATTGCTTAGATTATAAGTTATATTTGATCATCCTTTGTTTCTTTATTACAGGTTAGAGATGGCCACTAATGATGATAACCCACATGATGATCATTCGACACATGAAGGAGGTAGTAAAAAAGCATCTACTGAAGATGAGATTAGAAGAGGTATAACGGTTATGAGAAGAGTGGTCCATGGTAGATCTCGAGGCTTCATTCTAGATGTGCATTGGAGCCATCAGGGGCAGCTTATAGAACCTAATGGGCATACCTTAACTAGTTTCATCAGTGCACTAGTAAGGAATGAGATTCCCATTACTTGCGATGATTGGAGAAACAAAGACCTGAATGACTCCAAAAAAATAATTTGGAGTGAGATAAAGGTACAATAATTATGTCTTTAATTATGTGAATCAAATATGTTTTTTCAATTACCTGTACTAACGCACAATCTGTATGTTTTTCTTAGCGGTGTTTTAACATCGAAGAAGAAAGAAGAGGTTTTTGTATGAAATTGGCCGGAAAGCTTTTACGAGGGTTTAGGACATTTTTATCATCCAAGTTCCTTAAGGATGCAGATGGTAATCATGTTGATGCGGATCTTCCAAAAAAATATGTAAGTTTGATATCAGCAGAAGAATGGGAAGCCTTCAAATCCAAACGACATGACCCGGTATTTAAAAGACTAAGTGCCACAAATCGGGAAAGAGCATCAAGTCCCGCATATCCGTACCGAAAAAGACGTTTCAGATATGGACGCTTAGAACAATCCATGGTAAGTATTTATAAATTGCGAAAATATATTTGTTCATCATATATTAGTTTTATTTGATCATATTGTATGATTAAATGTGTAGCTGTAGAAGGAGAAGGGTTCTGAAACAACTCTTCCTACACATGTTTTATAGAAGGAAGCCCGTGTGGGAAAATCTGGAGTTCCTAAAGAAGATGTTTTACAAGTATACGAGAAATGTGTAAGTATAACATTTGTTCTTTAATTAAATAAAAACTTTATAAACAAATATTTGACAAGTATATAATATTCATCTGATTTTCAGGAGGCGCTATTTCAGTCTTTACCTCCAGATGATACTAGGAGCATACTTAGTCGGGCATTAGATATCCGTGAGTATTCTGGTCGGGTGAGGGGTAAGGGATTTGGAATCACTCCGACCTCCCTGAGTATTAAAAAAGGAAAGGCTCCTAGAAATCGAGAGGTTAATGCAAAATTAGAAGCAATTCAAGCTAAGCTTGATGCATTAAGGAGAGAAAGAGAGGCTAGCGCCTCAGCATGTTTCAAATATGGTTCGAACAAAGATAGTACCAACTATACCTTTCAGATGAACATTCCAGAGGTAATTACATATAATTGTCTTAAATTTAACTACTTGCTTAAATTATGTAATTGACATAATTATACATTAAAAATTTCATTTTATTATTGGTTTTAGGGCATTTCCCATTGTCAGCTCTATTTATCGTCACCATATTATCGGATGGTTGGCTAGGGAAAAGTGCATAACACTAGCGGAGTATTACTTCACACTAGAGAGCTCCCTGCTGGATGTTTGAAGGTATCAGTTGATATTGCAGTTGAGCCGAATGCATCATTACCATATCCTAACGATGGTTTGGATGCAACAACGGTGGAAGAAGCAGTAGGTTCATTTGTTGCATAGCCGACAAACCTCATTAGCGTAGGATATGAGGTATGCCTAAAACCTTTGTTAACCTTAATATGTATATTAAAAGTTTTTACGCGCATTTTACATACATTTTTTACTTGATTATGTTAAATAGACTCCCACAAGATCCAAATCAAAAGATAATGCTATTCCGCGGCATACCGAGTCCGTGGTTTCAAAAAAACAGGTACAATACAATTATATGACATATATGCATGGAAGTTGTTAAATTCTTAATTTCATCTAACTATTTATATGATATGTAGCTTCAAGAAAAGGAGGTTAGCAACGTCTCCGCACAACAAAAAAAAGAGGTTAGCAACGTCTCCACACAACAAAAAAAGGATGGTGCTAAGAAGACCGTAGCTAGGAAAAAACCTACCTCCATGTATAGGCCGTGCCTCCAGACATTTATAGAGATGACAGATATACCGATCGGAGGTGTTCGTCTTGTGAATATGGAGGAAGGTATTTTCGGTTTTGAGTATGAACAAAACATTGGTAATGAAGACTTGATGCAAGTTTTTGTTCGTGAAGAAATAGGCGTCAATGTTGTCAATACATATGTCAGGTAAATCCGGTCTACTTTGTTATATTAATTGAACAACTTATTTACTTTATGTTTCAAATGAGGCGTCTAATGTTAATGATGTTTTTATTTAAGGTTTTTGTATGACAAATTGATGCACCCCAATGGATTGGACGTAACATTTGGATTCTTAGCACCCGCGTCCGTCAACTTAAGTTTAATCTTAAGTAGACTAGATAATGTGATGGAGTACGTACTCAGGATCCTCATGGCCAACAAAGATGTGGAGAAGTTGTTCTTCATACCATTTAATATCAGGTTAGATTTTCATTCTAAATTCATCTATTATAATTATTTTGTATGTTGACGTCGTGTAGAAGATTTATATCTAACATTTGTTTAATCCTACAGTGGACATTGGTTATTGCTCACAATCAATCCTATCAGAGAAATCGTTTATTATCTTGACTCGTTAGGAAATGATTGGACAACATACCCGGATATGAAGGACACAATTGACACGTAAGTGAGATTGTTCTAAATTTTCTTGTGTGTATTTATTAATTTATGTGAATTGATCTAATTACTTCATTTTTATTTTATCAGCATCCTACAAGCTTTTCGAGCCCAACGAGATATCCAAACATCAAAGAGGAGAGCCAACGGCATTACATGGATAAAAGTGGCGGTATATTATTAATTATCACATTTTTTATTTTATTAGTGATGATACTTGATAAAACTTAGGATTTATCCATATTTTCTTTTCATCTGTAGTGTCCTCGACAACATAATCAAATAGATTGCAGATATTTCATGTTAAGGTTTATGCGAGATACTCTTGTTTTGGGCCGATTAGAGATTCCCACCAATGTATGTATTTCTAACTTATGAGTTATTTTAATATTTACACATATCTCTCATATAATTAAATAGTTGAAATTAAATCAAACTATGTAATATTATTATGTAGTACTTTGATGAATTCAAGTGTGCATATTATACAAAAGATCAAGTGGACGAAATCAAAGAGGAATGGTGTCAATTCATTATAGAGCTCAGTGTTATATGAGGTATAATATTGTACTCTTACTTTAATTGATGAGAAATTAAATATGTGTAATGTTGTAATTTCTATAATATTGTTTATTAATTAAATTACAATCTTTGTGTTGTTTCAGGACCTATATAGATTTGAAGCAATGCATTGGATGGATTAGATATGTGTAATTATAATATGTACATTTTTAGTAAAATGTAATGACTTGTAATTATATTTTTGGTACATAAATTTGTATATATATATATTGGTACATCTAATAGGCCAAAATGGTTTGAATTGGTATATATATATTGGTTTGAATTGCCAATTTTGGATTTATAATTTTGGTGCATAAATTGATATCTAATTTCTGATATTTGTCTGCCAAAAATTGGTTGAAAACAGGTCAAAATTCTGGTTTAAAAAGCTGGTAAAAAAAGTGGTTTCAAAAAAATTATGCAAAAATTTTTGTATACCTTAGACAATGATTTACACAAAAAGCACTGTCTAAGGGGGGGCTTAAAAAGCGCTTTTGGAAAAAGTGCTGTCTAAGGTATACCTAAAAAAATTAAAATAGGAGGGGCTTAGACATCGCTTTCACCAAAAGCGTTGTCTAAGGTATACCTAAAAAAATTAATATAGGAATACCTTAGACAGCGCTTTCACCAAAAGCGCTGTCTAAAGTATACCTAAAAAAATTAAAATAGGAGGGGCTTAGACAACGCTTAGGGGAAAGTGATGTCTAAGGTATTTCTAAAAATGTTAAAAAGCGCTATCTAATGGTACCTTAGACAACGCTTTTAAGATTTAAAAAAGCATTGTCTAAACCTTTAGCAGCGGTGGTTTAGACAGCGCTTTAAGCGCTGTCTAAGGGCAAAAAAAGTGTTGTCTAAGGTCTTGTTTGGCATAATGTATATAAACGATGAACTATTCATCATCAAGGACTACACCTACACAGAGGAAACCTTAGCAGCTGAAAACAAAAGACGACAACAAAATTCATCTGAAACCCTATTGAAACTCGTCCTAAATACTACACTCTAAAGCTCAAAATAAAACCATAAATCTTCTTATAACCTCACAACGAATTTATAAGAAGGATGAGCTAAAACCTCCATTTTCATTGTCACACCAACATCAATAACATTCGCAAAGAGAAATAGAAAGAGATGAAAGCGCAAAAATAAGAAAGAGGAGAAGAAGATCATGTCGGAGAGGGAAAAAAATCATACCTTAAAGCAAGCTTGAATCGTTGTTCTTCATCAAAGGTAGTTCTTTTTCTTTCACCCTTCCTTACTTGTATGCCATGTTGAATCTCCCTTCTTGAAATTACTTTGTAGCATGTAATTGGTGTCTGAAATAATGAAAACAGGGGTGAGGGTTTTGAAAGGGGTGGGTTGATTTCACTGCCTTGCTCATCTATGTGTTTGTTCGATTATGTTGTTATGTTTTGAGATTGATGAATTTGACGTATGAAGGGGAAAAGAAGATGAAACTGGTTTTTTTTTTGAAAAAAAAAGGGAATAATGTTTGTTCTTCTGCGATCGTAAAGAAACATATGATATTTTAAGTTTATTTTGATTGTTTTACTTTTACTTACCAAAGGGACATTTGTGTTGCTCTTTTAATGTGATTTAAGTGTTGATAATTCATCGATTTTTATCATATCGCCATGTGTCAACAAGCTTAATGGTATGTTGTTTGTAACACGGTGGGAGAACTGACTTTCTATAAATGTTGCGGATAGCAAGAGTCACCACTGACTTTTATTTTATTCATTTGGAAAGGACATAAAAGAACAGGAAAAACCTGTTTTTAAAAGACTTGAGTTTGGGGGGTAGGTTATATAAAGGGAAGGTGTTAGCACCCTTTATATCCATGGTTATCAATGGGCTCTTAGTTACTTAGCTCACTTATTCGTTTGTAAGAGGAAAGTGTAGCGTGTGTTTAGAAATTTGTCTAAGTACTTTGTAACGATCCTCGTATGGATGTATACAAAGCCTTGTTTTTGAAGATGTTTGAAAAGAGTGAGGTGTGAAAGTATTTTTTTAAAAAGTGTGAGCAAGTAACTAAAAGATACCTACCCTAGACTAAGTCATTCATGTTCTTTTATATTCTTTCAAAGGTAAGATTGTCCCTATTATTAAGGAATAGGTAGTCATTACCTTGGATTTGTTTAAGGGAAGGGCGTAGGGTCATTTTATGGTCAATGAAGGCAACTTTAGGGGTGTCTTTAGAAATTGGGAGGGACTATCATCTTTTTAGACTGAAGGGACAAGATCATTATCGTAGTCAACCTCGTAGGGACTTGATCTTTTAAATCTGAAGGGACTATGATGATTTTATTCTGTAGGGACTTTGCTTTTTAAGACACCCCCATTTTCGAGGGACCTGGCCATTTGTTTTAAGGCAACTGAGAGGGGTAACCCTAGGAGGTGCAGATGGCGATCATAAGACGATCGACTTACGTGTGTGAGTGATTTATATTCAGATATTTATTCTTTATATTTAATTTTCTAAATTCGATTAATTACAATTAGATTTTCACTCCCTATTTACTAACCATAAACAATAATAATAAAATTAAAATATGGAAAAAACAAATCTACGCTATTACAAGGCTTTGGGGCAATTACAAAAAATAATAATAAGAAAGAAAATCTAAAATTATTACAACCCAGGAGCAATTACATAATGATAATATAAAACGAAAAGAAAATTCGACAATTAGGTTAAAATGAAATTAGAGTTAAAGTTTTAAGAAAATTAGGGTTAGTTAAGAATTAGGGTTAGTTAATAAAATTAGGGTTAATTAAATCTAAATCTAATCAATTTATTAATAAATTAATCAAAATTATTTGCATGAGATATATAAAAAACACATTTAATTAAAAGAATGATTTTTACAAGAAGTTTCAAGAAAATTAAAGTATTTTAATCAATTAATTTACAAGTTAGTGGATAAGTAAAACAAAGTAGTAATATTCTAAATTAAAAAAATCAATAGAATTTTAAATTGTGAATTGGGAATCGAACCCAGGTCCTAGGGCTCACCAGGATTGCCTTCAACCACCAGGTTGCATGCGCAACTGGTATAATGCCTGCACAATATGAAATAAATAATAAACCTAAAAAATAACTAAGTAAAATAAAAAAGATGTGAAACCATGGATCGAACCTAGTCCATTAACCTCAATACGCGCACGTTTTGGCCACTGGGACGCCTACACCATTTTGAAATATTTATGAAGCGAAATAAATAAAAAAACAAAATAGAATTTTAAATTGTGAATTGGCACCATTCATGTCATCTTCTTCCTTGGGATTTCGCAGGTTTTCCTGCGAAATTTCTTGCCCATACTCCTCGATTTTTCCTGCGTACAAAAACCTGCGAAATTCAAACCAACCGAAATATGTACAATTTTATCCATCTGATTATGCCAATATGATCCTTATGACTCATACAATTCGTTTATGTTCATAAAATTCATTTAAATTTGTTAGATTAAAAAACCCTAATTTGAAAGGGTAAACCCTAACCATGGCTGATCGTCCCTCCGGTCTTGAAACTCCATAAATATTGTCCAGACATCATCAATATTTCAAGGCAAACACAAAACGATAATAAAAAAATGGTTATTAACACATGTAAATGCAAAATCGTAAAATTTCATAAACAAAGAAAGGGATGATTCGGATTCCGCGTTTGGGGCATGCTTTGGAAGCTTATGATGATGGCATTATGATCAGTGAACATCAAGGAATGATTTGCAACCTTTGTTTTGCTTGAAAATCGCCTCTAGGTTGAAAACCAATTTTGACTTTTTTGTGAAATTTTGGAAGCTTGAATGTTGCCTTGGCTGCTGAATTTTCGTCCCTTTTGTGTTGTTTATGTTTGTATATGTGGTGAATGAAATTAGGTCAATTTTTGGGCCTCTTGTTCATGTATTTCAATTAATTGATATTGAAGAAAGCCATCACTCATAATAATCCAAAACTAAAATATACCCTTGTCAATTATGCCTTGCACGAATTCAGAACATCTTCAATCATCTTAAATGTAATATATTTGGTTCTAGAACAAATATTTGATCCAAATATTGACTTTTTATATTTTATTTTATTTTTAAATTGAATTTTAACAAATAAAATCCAAAATAATAAAAAATAAATTATAAAAATCAGAATAATTGGTTATTGGGTCGTGCATGACCTTATCTTTGAGATTGGGTTGCAATTTGATGGGCCCATTTGAAATTTTTTGATGTTTAGACCTTATTTGCTTCATACACCCCTTGAAAATTTCCCAACTTTGACAAGGCATAACTCCCTCAATTTTAAGGCTATGAGAGTGATATTGGACTTTTTAGAAAGCTTAGAGAGTTCTCTAACCAACATTTTTGGTCCCATGTCCATATCTTTTACCATTTTTAAATTATGAGTTTTGGAAATAGTTGACTTTTTGTTGACCTTCAAAAGGACCTATAATGTTTTAGCACATACTTTCCAAATGAAGCATTTTTAGGCTTGGCTTGTGAGACACAAAGTTGTAGAGAATTAAATTTCCTTCAAAATGAGCTTTGGATATGAAATTTTTGATGAAGCATGTGAATGTTATGGCTGGTCAAAGTTTAGTTGACTTTTCCTATGAAATCCTTAATTTAGAAACTCCTGATTCTTGATGATCTGAAATTTCCTTGATGAATCATGATCAACCCTTGATCAAATGATGAAGTTTACCTCATAACATTGATGTTAGCAAAAAATCTTGAAGTTTGACTTTAATTTGACCACAGTTGACCTTAGTTTGACTTTTCTACCATGTTGACTAATTTCTGGATATCTGAACATTTGACTGGTCAAACTTATAGGGAAAGCCCTGAAACTTGACATGGGTATTCTTGAAGACATGTGAGATGTTATGAAGCTCACTTGAGGCCTTGGAAGTCCATTTAGCTTGGAGAAATTCAAAACCCAATTTCTGGATCCATTGTTTAAGAGGTGACTTAGTCTAATGAAACCTTCAATCCTTTTGGCCAATTGTGAACCTTGAGAAATATTAAGACACATTGCCTTGATTATGGGGGAAAATTTTGTACTACAATAGATGCCCCTGTTCAATTTTCTAAAACCTGAGGAGTTAGATTGGTATGCACGCCATTCGTGACTTGAAGGTTGAAGGGGATTGAACACAAAAACCCAAAAATATACACTTGCCGATGTGTAGAATGATACTGTTGGTTGGTTGTATTGCTTGAATGGACTTAAAGATGCCATTCAGAGAAAAGTTCTTCAAATATACTTCTTGGAGAATAAAGTAGTCCAAAGTATGATGATATAGCTTTTGAGAAGATAAAATAACCCAAGGTGTGATAATATAACTTTTGGGAAGATAAAACAACCCAAGGTGAGATGATATAGCTTTTGGGAAGACAAAACAACCCAAGGTAAGATAATATAGCTTTTGGGAAGATAAAATAACCAAAGGTGAGAGAATATATATTTTGGGAGGATAAAGCTACCCAAGATATTGTGATATAGCTTTTGGGAGAATAAAGCAGCCCAAGGTGTTATGATATAGCTTTTGGGAGGATAAAGCAGCCCAAGGTGTTATGATATAGCTTTTGGGAGGATAAAACAGCCCAAGGTGTTATGATATAGCTTTTGGAAGGATAAAGCAGCCCAAGGTATTGTGATATAGCTTTTGGGAGATAAAGTAGCCCAAGGTATTGTGATATAGCTTTTGGGAGGATAAAGCAGCCCAAGGTATGATTGTTAATGACATTTATCTGCTGGGGAATTAACCTGAAAAACAAGGTTAGTTCTATGCAAATATCATGATGTATATAACACTTTGCAAGATGATATCTCATGAAAATGTTGTATGGGTATGATATGATATGATATGATGATATAGGTATGCATGAATTATGTAGTTGCAACGTATGAATAGTTTTGTAGAACAACTGCTGGCTAGGGGAAATAAATCCTGATTCTTTGTTGAGGAATATGAAGACTTCGTTCTCATCTTGTTTTTTGTAATATCATACTTAGTGTCGCTCCCCGGACTTTCGTTCCGGTGCAAACGCGAACTGTCGGCGATGTTGGAGGTTGAGGTTGAATAGAGTCGCCAGCTAGGCATTTTTATAACGAAGGAAAGGTAATGATGCATGAACCTGGAAGGGTATGGATAAGATGGTTGTGAACCATAGAAATTGAGAAAATGGGTTGGTTACGACCTGGGAAGGTATTGGCACCCAGATCGTCCGTCGTACTCGACGGGATCCACACTCACTTGATTGTGTTTAAAAGGGGGATAATATATGTGCTAAATTGTGCATAAAGAGCTAGGGAGAAAAATATGTACAAGTTGTCAGTGCAAAGAAGAAAGTGAGTGCTCAAGACTGAGGCTAAGGAAAGAGAAGCAGAAAGAGGAGAGAGGGGGGAAGACAAAGAGACTTTTGTTCGATAACCATTACGTTATGCCTACGTATCCTCTCGTGCAATGAGGAAGTCAGAATATCGTAGTTCGACTCAAAGAGACTAGATGATTTTTTTGTGAACTGCTTACTTGTCTATGCTCAAGTGTATGACTCGTCTGGCTCGAGTGCTAACTGTCTTGCATTAGACGGAAGAACCAAGTTCTCGCTTTTAGAGTGATTGTGATGAGAAAAGAATCCCAGAGGAGACGTTTATTTTTTGTTTTTGTATTTTCAGTTTTTTATTGCTTTGGTGTTTTTGCATAGGTAAATGAGCTTAAGCCTAAATCAAAGGTTAGTAGACTCATTATATCCTCCCTGATTAGGGATAATGAGCCTACTTAAGAATTAGATGAAGATCCCAACTTAATTACCATGATGATATAGGATTAAGATCATTAACCTACTTTGGTAATTATTAGGTGTTTTGGGTTTTTGTTTAGTTTTAAGTAATGAGTTTAATCTCCAATCAAAGATTAGTGAACTCATTACACCATCCTAATAGAAGGATAATAGATGAGAACACTTAAGCTGAGGAAGATACCTAAACTTAATCCATGGTTAGGGATTAAATTCATTATATAACAAGCCTTTATTAAGTGGATTTAAATTAAAGGTTGGATGAAGAAGTGTTTTTTTATGTTTGCAAGACTTTAGCATGAGGGGAACTTGTCCATTGAACACTTGGGTTAGTCCCTCTGAACCACCGGGCAGAGATGTAACCCTAATATAAGGCCCAAGTTACAAGCTTAAGTATTTAATGATTATTAGGTGTTTTTGATTAGGAGGTGTAAACAACTTAAAGGTTTTGCACTAATGATCAAAGTTATACACTCCATCCTAAGATAAGGATACATGCATAACCCTAATCCAGAGTCCCAAAATTTTAACTGTTTAGCCTTGATTATGAGATGAGAGAGAGAGACTCAAGGAGACTCAAAAGGTGAAAACTAGGGGGGGAGTATTTACAACCCTAAAGTTATCATGCTTGGATATTCCTAAGGTTTGTGAGGCATCAAGAGAAGTCTTCAAGTTGGCCACCAAAGGAGGAGAAGCAGATGAAAAGAGAGAGAGAGAGAGAGAGAGAAGGATTAGGTTACTTACTTCATGAAGAAGTTAAGTAACCTAAGAACAAGAGATAACATAAGTGAATGAGATTCACTTCAAACACAAACAAAGTGCATAAAAATAAAGAGAGAAAGAGAGGTTGGATGTGGATTCACATCCACATCCTGATTAACTTACCAAATGCACCTGAAATGGTTAGTTTGAAAGCAAGATGTGTACAAATTCAAAATCATAAGCAAATCAAGAGGTAAGAAAATTGAAAATGCATCCAAGGGGACCCTAAGCACTCATGAGAATACCATCCAAAGGGGGAGGTCTAAAGGTTTACCAAGTTCAAGTTATGGTTATCCTAAGATTGGCTAGGGTTTTGGATACTTCTCAAAGGGAAAATGCACATTAATTTGAAAATTCAAGATAAAAATGAGACAAAAATATTTTTAGAAACTAGAGTTCAAATGTGAAAGATTGCAAAAAGAATCAAATGCAAACTTATATTGGTTTGAAAGTAATGAATTTTTGAAGTTAAGGTTGAAAAATATGAAATTTAGGAACCCTAATTCAAAGAAAATTGGCAAAGTTTGATCAAAACCAAAAAGAAATTTGTGGGATGAGTTTGTAAATGTTTCTAAATGTTTAAGAAACCTCTCTGATTTTTGTTGTTGTGATTTTTAGATATTTTAAAGTATTTTTAATTAATTAAATGGATTTATTAATTAAAATATACAATTATATTATTTAAAAATGCATTTTTAATGGAAAAATAAAAATAAAAATATTTTTGGTTTCTGAAATTTAATAAAAGTGTTGAGAAAAATTTTCAGAATTTTTAAATGATTTTTGATATTTTTAATAATTAAAACAAAAGAAATGAAATAAAATAAAAAGAAAAAGAAAATAAAAAGTATGCAAAATGGAAGGCTGAGATCAAAGGGGGAAGGGATCAACGTGCCAGATTCAAAGTCACATTGACTTGGGGTATTCAGGATCAAAGGCCCACATTCAAATGGAAAACGCGCGCAAGATCTGAGGGCTAGGATTCAATCTGGCTAATTAATTATAATTAAGTTTAATTAATCAAAATTAAAGATTAAGTGAATTATCTGATCCATCCACGTATAACCCTAATCATGATCTAAGGGTGGAGATTCAATCTGGGCAGCTAATCAAGGTTTAGCCCTAATCACTTTCAGGTGACTGGAGCTAAGCTCCGGTCATCTTCTCCGGCCACTCAAAAATGCTAACTTCTTCCCTAGGTCACTAAACACCAAATTTCTTGCCCAGAAATGACCCCCAAGCATCATATATAATGAGTCAACAAACAAAACACATTTATCATTCATCATAAAGCTTAATCGAAGCAATCAAGTTCTAGGTCAAAAATTTCAGAACATCATCAAATCCTCATTTCTAACCTATTTTCAATTCTAATCATACCAGCGTGATCAGGGAAGCATGTAGATTCATTCTAGAACTTAAAATCATGCTTCTGGAAAAAAAGTTCATGAAGGTTACCTGAGATGAAGTTCTTTGAAATGGAGCTTTCTGGGCCCTCCTCTTGTGCAATCCACCTCCTTTTGACCTCCTGAGTCTATTGTGATGCTTGAATGGAGTTTATAATGACTGGTTTATGAGTTTCATTTCTGAATATGTAGGAATCGTGTTTTGGCTAGAGGGTGTTTAAAGTTATGGTGATGGGCGGGAAATAATCCTGAGGTTATATGGAGTTGAATGGTGAAAGAAATTTTGGTTTTTGTAGGCTGGATTGTGTGTTTCGAAGAGATAAAGTTTCAAGGAAATTTTTGGATTATGCACTTGTGGCTTGTTTCTTGCCATGAAGGGTGTCCATTTATAGTGCTTTGGGCTTGAATAAACAATTGTTATTGGCCAGAAGAGTTGTTGTGGCACTGTGGGATTGGTAGGGCTTGAAATGCAAAAATGTCAACATATGTGTACTTGAGGTATGGGCTGGTGCAGAGGTGATTTCTGTGGCTAGATTGCTTCAGCATGGTTCATGGAGAGCCTTTGGATCAATGGAAATGAACTGGATGACCTTGATCAAGAGTTCTCATAGTTTATGCAATTTGGCAACTTTGAAGTTTCTTGAGAAATAAGTCATGGAAATGCTTGGTACAAAGGCCAATTCTGATCTTTGGAAGTTGTATTGACATGTTATGAAGTGTTTTTGCATATTAGAGGTCACTTTTAAGCTTGAAACTCAAAAATGCAAAAATCCCTCTTTGACATGGATATGAAATTTACAAGATTTTTGCCAACTTTACAAGGCCATAACTTGAGTTTTAGGATGAATTAGAATGCGTTCTTGTACTTTTTGAAAATGGGAGGATCCAATCTACAACTTTCATGTTTGAATAAATTTCATTTGAAACCTTTTTGATCAAGAAAGAGGAGGTTGAAAATCTTTCCCAAAATAGAAAGTTTACATTACAAGTCATTTCCATTTTTGGCAAGTTTTGGCTTTGTTCATTTTTCTTCAACTTTGTGAACTTCCAAGCATTCCAATGATCAAATAAAGACCAAATGACTTCAAAATTATGATGATGACCCTTTGGTACCCTTGTTGGGGGCCTCAGATGCCCAGAATCTGACTTTTCTTGCTCAGGAAGTTACCACTTGATCAGATGACTTCCACATTGAATCTTTCCATAAAATTTGATACACATGCTCCTTATATCATATATGGACCAATAGCAACAAGAATGACAAAATTTTTTGGGTGTAAGGCCTCTGAAACCAAAACCCTAATTTTAGGTCATTTGTGCAGGAGCCTCAGCTTAGCTTCCATACCTCTGCAGTGTTTGGACATTTCTTGACTTCAATGGACCCATGGGGGCATAAGATGATCATATAACACTCATGGAACCTCTTGGCATGCTTCATGGCCTCTGAGATAGCTTAAACCAATTATAGGATTCATCTGATCACAAACCCTAGATGCAGCTATGCAGATGAAATGTTTAAAGGGTGATTATGCATTGTAAGATGGAATGCTTATGCAATGCAATATGAAGGATCAAAATTCAAGGTGTGAGAAAAAGAGAGGGAAAATTTGGGGTGTCTACACTTAGGACCTCCCGTTTTCATTCGTCGTACTTATTATTGAAGGATTAAGTTCCTGAATATCCTGACTGAGGATAAAAGAGATGGAAATTGCTCTGGGAGACTTATCCGGTCAAGAATCAATTCTTCGGAGGATATATTGTATTTAAAATGAAACTATTTGAAGTATTCCGTAAGAATATCCGTAAAGATTACTCGGTGGGGATGAACCGGCGAAGATTCGTTGAATTCCTACCTCCGCTCGTTCATAGTAAATGTTATTATTGTACTTTATGCATTTATGATAATCATCAATCATATTCAAAAGCATATATACATTTAAACATAATTGTAACACGGTGGGAGAACTGACTTTTAGTCATGTTGCGGATAGCAAGAGTCGCCACCGACTTTTATTTTATCCATAAGTAATGGACATAAAAGAACAGGAAATACCATTTTGAAAAGACTTGGGTTCGGGGGGTAGGTTATATAAAGGGAAGGTGTTAGCAACCTTTATATCCATGGTTATCCATGGGCTCTTAGTTACTTAGCTCACTTTAATTATTTTTTTGAAAAGAAAGTGTAGTGTGTGTTTAGAAATATTTCTAAGTACTTTATAATGATCCTCGTATGAATGTATACAAAGTCTTTAAGTTTGAAAAATGTTTAAGAAAAGTGATGTGTGAAAAGTAGTTTTAAGATGTGAGCAAGTAAC
This sequence comes from Lathyrus aphaca, assembly GCA_963966055.1. Taxonomy (NCBI): domain Eukaryota; kingdom Viridiplantae; phylum Streptophyta; class Magnoliopsida; order Fabales; family Fabaceae; genus Lathyrus; species Lathyrus aphaca. The sequence goes on from OZ014521.1 coordinate 344,387,667, forward strand.
TAGGAGGTACCTACCCTAAGCTATGTCATTCAAGTTCTTTTATGTTTCTTCAAGTGTAAGACTATCCCTATTATTAAGGAATAGGTAGTCATTACTTTGGATTTTTATAAAGAGACAAGCGTAGGGTCATCGTATGGTCAATGAAGGCAACATGTAAGGGTGTCTTTAGCAATTCGTAGGGACTATCATCATTTATTCGAAGAGACAAGATCATTATTCCATAGGCCACCTTGTAGGGACTTGATCTTTTAAATCTGTAGGGACTTGATGATTTATACGTGAAGGGGCTTTGCTTAAGACACCCCTATATTCAAGGGACTTGACCATTTAAATAAGGCAACCAAGAGGAATACCTTAGGAAGTGTAGATGGCGATCAAAGATCGACTTACGTGTGCGTGTTCATTTTTCAGCTATTTATCTTATTATTTAGTTTTCTAAGTCCATTTAATTACAATTAGTTTTGCACTCCCTATTTACTAACCACGCAATAGATATTTACAAAATAAGTAAAGACGGAAAAATAAATCTCTAAGCTATTACAAGGCTTATGGGAAAATACATAATAATCGGATAAAAATAATTTAAAAAACAAGAATAATAGATATAATAAAATAATAAATAAACAATAATAATAAAGCAATGATAATAATAATAATAATAATAATAAAGCAAAAACAATAAATTTAAAATAAATTAAAACATTTAATTAAAAAGAAAAAGTTTAGGTTAGACAAGTTAGATTTTTTAGAAGTTATTAGAATTAGTAAAAAAAAGGGAATTAAGTTTAGAGAAAAACACTTAAAGTTTATTAAGAAAACTTTTAATTATTTACATTATATGATTATTACTATTATAGTACAATTAAGAAAATAATACTATTAATATACAAAACATAAAGTAAAAGAATTATTAAAATTAAATTAATATTTACAAATTAAATAAATATTATAGAAAACTATTAAATTATTAAGTTAGTAGGTTATTTATAAATTATATACAATATTTTAGAATCATAATTATTTAATTATAAAAAAAAAGTCAATTAGATTTTATTTACAACTATATAAAAGAATGACAAAAAATTTAGAAGTTAAAAGAAGAATTAGAAAATTTGATTATTTGATTATTTACTTACAAAATATAATTATGATAAAAATTATATACAAAAGTAAAAAAAAAAACCTTTTTACAAAAATATTATCTTTTTAGGTTTTTATTTTAGAAAAAGTTTAATTTAAGTAATTAATTTATATATAATAATAATAATAATTAAAAATAAGAGAAATTGATTTAAAAAAAGGTTAAAATTGGAAAAAAAATACTTACCTGGAGGAGCCTGGGGTTGAACCCATGACTCCATCCCTCCATCACATGCCCTCAAACCAGTTGGGCTACAGGCGCCTGATGTATAAATGTTGGGAATTGCCTATTATACATTAAACCTACAAAACAAAATAAATTAGTAAAAAATTGGCCTCAGCCATAATCGAACTCATGTCTTGCTCACTTCAAAGCCTAGTCATTGCCATCAAGCCACATGGGGCGCGTCTGCCAGCTTATGCATCAAAAAATATAATATATAAAGCCTGAAAAATTATAATTGAAAAAAGAAAAAAATTGGTGGAAACCGGGAGTTGAACCCAATACCTCAACATCATAGGTATAAGCCTTCAACCATCAGGCTATCAACGCGCACCTGTTGTTACTTTAAAACAAAAACATAAAATAAAATACAAAAAATTTGAATTCCATTCTGCGCGCCATCAGCTTCATCTTCAACCTGTAAACCTGCGAAATCACCTGCGAAAATAGCTACGAAATTACCTGCGGATTTTTGCATAGGAAAACCTACGAACACTATATTGTTCACTTTACGCACGATTTCTTCAAATTAGTTATATCAACATGATCCATACAATTCATACAACTCAAATATGGTCTTAGAATTAATTAATATTAATTAAATCAAGAAACCCTAATTTGAAGGGATAAGCCCTAAAAATGGTGTTTCTACAGGTTGGCCATGGTTCTTCAATTTATTTGCCCAAAAACGATCTAAACATCATTGCTAACAAGAATATACAGTTAGAATTCATCAATAACAAACAAATAATTGGAATCGAAGAAAAACAAAATACAAGAAAATTTGGTTTGGTTTATGCATATGGGAGTGATTCTGGCAATGCAAATGGCTTAGACATGCTCAATGATCATCATGGGAGGGATTGATGTTCTTGGAATGCACTGAAACTACCTCTAACCAAAAATCCGATATTGACTTTTTCTTGAATTTTTTGAGTTTTGTTCTCCTCCTTGGCTACAGCAAAACGTGTCCTTGTGTTTGTGTTAACTTGTATACTTATTGAGGAATGATTTTAGGTCAAAATATCAGATGGTTTTGTGGGCTTTTGGATAACTTGAGATTGAAGAAACCAATTATTCATAAATGTCCAAAAATCATACCAAACCTTGTTATTTCTGTTATTCACGAATTTGGATGGCATCTAATCAACTTAAATGTCATTTAAAGGCTTCTAGAAGAATGATCAAATCAAATATTTGTAGTTTCATATTTTATTTTGATTTAAAATGAATTTTAATGAATAAATCCAAATAAATAATAATAAATTATACAAATCAGAAATTATTTGAATTGGGTCGTGCTTGATGTTATTGTGAAGATTGGGTTGCAAAATGATAGGCCCATTTGGAAATATTTGGATTTAAGACCTAATTTTCTTCATACACCCCTTGAAAATCTCCCAACTTTGACAAGGCATAAATCCCTAAATTTTAAGGCTATAAAGGTGTTCTTGGATATTTTGGAAATCTTAAAGAGTCCTCTAACAAACCTCTTTGGTCTCATGTCCATATCATTTACCATTTTCAAATTATGCTCTTTGGAAAAAGTTGACCTTTTGTTGACTTTTGAAATGACCTGTAATGTTTTAGCTCATACCTTCCAAATTAAGCATTTTTAGGCTTGGCTTTTGATGCATAAAGTTGTAGAGAATTCAGTTTCCTTCAAAATGAGCTTTGGATGGGAAATTTCTGATAAAGCATGTGAAAGTTATGGTTGGTCAAAGTTCAGTTGACTTTCCTTAAGAAAACCCTAATTTAGAAACTCCTTGTTCTTGATGATCTGAAACTTCCTTGATGAATCATGACCAACCCTTGATCAAATGATGAATTTTACTTCATATATTTGATGTTGACAAAAAATCTTGAAGTTTGACTTTAATTTGACCACAGTTGACCTCAGTTTGACTTTTTAACTACTTTGATTGATTTTTGTATATCTGATCATCTGACTGGTCAAACTTATTGGGAAAGCCCTGAAATTTGACATGGGGATTCTTGAATATATAGGGGATGTTATGAAGCTCACTCTAGGCCTTGGAAGTCCATTTATCTCAAATAAACTCAAAACCCTAGTTGTGGATCCATTGTTTAGGAGAAGGCTTTGTTTGGGGAAACTTCTACACTTCTTGATCAATTGGGAGTCTTAAGAATCTTTTGATTATTTAGAAGTCTTGAGAGATATTGTATTGATTGTAGGAGGGAAAATTTTGGGGTACAACAGCTGCCCCTGTTCTATTTTATGAAATCTGAGGTGTTATATTGGCATGTACGCCATTCGTGACTTAAAGGTTGAAGAGGATTGAACACAAAAGCCCAAAAATTTCCACTCGTCGGTGCGTAGAATGATACTGTTGGTTGGTTGTATTGCTTGAATGGGCTTAAAGTTGCTATTCAAAGAAAAATTCTTCAGATATATTTCTTTGAGAGGAAAGCAATCCCAAATACGAAGATCTAGCCTTTGGGTGGATAAACAATGACCCAAGGTAATGATATGGATTTTGAGTAGATAAACAACGTCTCAAAATAACCTTTGGGAAGAAAAAACGACGTCCCAAAATGATGAGATAACCTTCGGGTGGATAAACGACGGCCCAAGGTAACAATATGGCTTTTGAGAAGAATAAACGACGTCTCAAAATAACCTTTGGGAAGAATAAACGACGTCACAAAATGACGAGATAACCTTCGGGTGGATAAACGACGGCCCAAGGTAACCATATGGCATTTGAGAAGAATAATCGACGTCTCAAAATAGCCTTTGGGAAGAATAAACCACGTCCAAAAATAATGAGATAACCTTCGGGTGGATAAACAACGGCCCAAGGTAACAATATGGCTTTTGAGAAGAATAAACGACGTCTCAAAATAACCTTTGGGAAGAATAAACGACGTCCTAAAATGATGAGATCACCTTCAGATGGATAAACGACGGCCCAAGGTAACAATATAACTTTTGAGAAGAATAAAAGACGTCTCAAAATAGCCTTTGGGAAGAATAAACGACATCCCAAAATAATTAGATAACCTTCGGGTGGATAAACGACGACCCAAGGTAACAATATGGCTTTTGAGAAGAATAAACGACGTCTCAAAATAACCTTTGGGAAGAATAAACGACGTCCCAAAATGACGAGATAACCTTCGGGTGGATAAACGACGGCCCAAGGTAACCATATGGCTTTTGAGAAGAATAATCGACGTCTCAAAATAGCCTTTGGGAAGAATAAACCACGTCCAAAAATAATGAGATAACCTTCGGGTGGATAAACAACGGCCCAAGGTAACAATATGGCTTTTGAGAAGAATAAATGACGTCTAAAAATAACCTTTGGGAAGAATAAACGACGTCCTAAAATGATGAGATCACCTTCAGATGGATAAACGACGGCCCAAGGTAACAATATAGATTTTGAGAAGAATAAAAGATGTCTCAAAATAGCCCTTGGGAAGAATAAACGACATCCCAAAATAATTAGATAACCTTCGGGTGGATAAACGACGGCCCAAGGTAACAATATGGCTTTTGAGAAGAATAAACAACGTCTCAAAATAGCCTCTAAGAAGAATAAACGACATCCCAAAATAATGAGATAACCTTCGGGTGGATAAACGACGGCCCAAGGTAACAATATGGCTTTTGAGAAGAATAAACGACGTCTCAAAATAGCCTTCGGGAAGATAAACAACGTCCCAAGATAATGAGATAACCTTCGGGTGGATAAACGACGACCCAAGGTAACAATATGGCTTTTGAGAAGAATAAACGACGTCTCAAAATAACCTTTGGGAAGAATAAATGACGTCCCAAAAGATAACCTTCGGGTGGATAAACGAAGGCTCGAGGTATCAAGTTGTTGATGAAGTTTTTCTGCTGGAGAATTAACCTGAAAAGCAAGGTTAGTTCGGTGCAAATATCATGATGTATATATCATTCTGCAAGATAATATTTTATGAGAATGCGTATGATATGATATGATATGATGAATGTACGAATGAATTATGTATTTGAATCGCATAAGTAGCTTTGTAGAACAACTGCTGACTGGGGAAAATAAATCCTGATTCATTGCTGAAGAGTATGAAGACTTCGTTCCCGTCTTCTTTAAGAACATCATTCTTAGAACTTCCCGTTTTTCATTCTTCGTACTTCTTATTGAAGGATTAAGTTCCTGAATATCTTGACTGAGGATAAAAGAGATGGACATATATCCGGGAGACTTATTCGGTCAAGCATCAAATCTTCGGAAGATATGAAACTGTTTGGAGACTTCGTAGAGTTGGAAGTACAAGATATTACTCGAGGTACTCCGTAAGAATATCCGTAAAGATTAATCTGTGGGGATGAACCGGCGAAGATTCGTTGAATTCCTACCTCCATTCGTTCTTAGTAAATGCTATTATTATATTTTATGCATTTCTGGTAAACATCAATCATATTCAAAAGCATATATACATTCAAACATAATCAACGTACATTTTCTTGGTTTAGTAAAAGGGGAAAAGTAAACCTGAATAAAGAGGGAAAAGTAAAGCTGAATATGAAAAATGGAATTTTATTTATTTAGTAATTGGCCTATAAATAGGCAAGTTTTAACATGGACACAAAAATCCTATTAAGAGGAATTCGTCAAAGAATTTTTTTACAAAACAAGGAAAAATAGCTATGTGCAAATAATCCTATTGAATTTCAACTTTGCTATTGCCATTATCTTCAATTATCTCATCTTCAGCTATCGGAGGGGAAACGATTGGATTGATCTGTATTTGTTGAATTTGACGTAGATAACACATCTAGTAGAGGTTACATGGGTGATCCAACGAGACATAGTCATACGCTTTAATCCCTAACTTTTTCCTGGATTTCCTTTTCAGGTTTTCAATCCACAGGGTTACCCTTTTTTTTCCCAAGCCGCCTTTTCAGGTTTTCGACTTGCCGGGTGTACATTTTTTTTATATATATCCCTAATTTTTGCCCGAACCCTTTTTGGTTCACCGGGATGCCCTTATTTTTGCCTAGGCCAGTCAACCTAGCAGGTCTCTTTTCATGCGTAGTATTTTTTAACTATGTCTGCATTCACAGGCTGCGGGAAATCTTCACCATCCATAGTGGTAAGCATCATGGCACCTCCAGAAAATACCCTCTTAACAACAAATGGCCCTTCATAGGTGGGGGTCCATTTTCCTCTGGGATCACCCTGTGGTAGTATGATACGCTTGATCACCAAATCACCAGCCTGATATACTTGCTGCTTAACTTTCTTATTGATGGCTTTGATCATACGTTTCTGATACATCTGACCATGACAAACAACTGCTAGTCTTTTCTCATCAATCAAGTTTATCTGGTCAAGTCAAGTCTGAATCCATTCATCTTCATCCAAGCCTGCATCCTTCATAATCCTTAAAGAAGGAATCTGAACTTCAATGGGTAAAATTGCTTCCATACCATAGACAAGGGAAAATAGGGTTGCCCCTGTTGAAGTACGGATAGTGGTACGATAAACATGAAGTGAAAATGGTAACATCTCATGCCAATCCTTATATGTAACTGTCATCTTTTGCAAGATCTTCTTAATATTCTTGTTGGAGGCTTCCACTGCGCCATTCATCTTTGGACGATATGGAGACGAATTGTGATGTTTAATCTTGAATTGCATGAAGAGATCAGTAATCATAGTGTTGTTCAGATTAGTACCATTATCTATGATAATCCTTTCAGGGATGCCATATTTGCATATAAGATTATACTTGATGAATCGAGCCACAACATTCTTGGTAACAGAAGCAAATGTGCCTCTACCCACTTTGTGAAGTAATCAATAGCCACAAGGATTAAACGATGTCCATTGGAAGCCATAGGTTTGATCTCGCCAATCATATCAATGCCCAACATGGCAAAAGTCCATGGATCACTCAGAACATTCAACGGAACTGGAGGCACATGCATTTTATCAACATAAATCTGGCATTTGTGACAAGTTTTGGAGTGTTGATAGCAATCAACTTCCATGGTAGACCAATAATAACCTGCTCTCAAAATCTTCTTAGCCATAGTATGCCCACTAGAATGAGTACCAAAGATCCCATCATGCATGTATTCCATAATCTCTACTGCTTCTTTCTTATCCACACAACGAAGCAAAGTTGAATCGTGGTTGCACTTGTACAAAATTTTATTGCTCATGAAGAATTTAGCAGAAAATCTCCTCAGAAACTTCTTATCATTGACAGATGCCCCTTCAGGGAACTCTTGAGCTTCAAGATACCTTTTCACTTCATAGAACCAAGGCTTTTCCTCAAATCCTTCAGTACCCACCTCATTGCAGTATGCAGGTTTATCAAATCGATCAATTGTAATTCTCGGAGCTTCATCATCCCAACTGATTTCAAACATAGATGCCATGGTGGCTAATGCATCTGCCAACTGATTCTCTTCTCGTGGAATATGTCCAAAGGTGATCTCTTCAAAGTATGGGATCAAAGAAAACATATGCTCTCTGTAAGGGATGAGATTAGGATGCTTGGTGTCCCAATCTCCTTTAACTTGACTAACTACCAGGGCTGAATCTCCATATACATTCAAAAACTGGATATTCATCTCATTGGCAACCTTGATACCCATGATGCACGCTTCATACTCAGCCATATTATTGGTACATTTAAAACAAAACTTTGCAGTAACTAGTGCATAACAACCTTTAGGAGAGATAATCACAACACCAACATCATTACCAAGTGCATTAGAATCTCCATCAAAAACCATAGTCCCTCGGGATCCTTGTCCATGTCTTTCATATTGTCTAGGTTCTTTAGTAACAATCATAATATCCTCATCCGGAAACTCAAAATTCATAGATTGATAATCATCCACTGCTTGATGAGCCAAATGGTCAGTTACTACACTTCCTTTGATTGCTTTTTGAGTAGTATACTGTATGTCATATTCTGTCAAGATCATTTTCCATCTTGCTATTCGTCCGGAGAGAGCAGGTTTCTCAAATATATACTTGATTGGATCCATTTTTGAAATCAATAAAGTGGTATGAGTCAACATATACTGTCTTAGTCGGCGAGCAGCCCATGCAAAAGCGCAACATGTTTTCTCGAGCAATGAGTATCTTGTTTCATAGTCGGTAAACCTTTTTCTAAGGTAGTATATTGCTTGCTCTTTTCGACCAGACTCGTCATGTTGCCCCAACATACACCCCATTGAATTATCCAATACTTCCAAGTACATATCAAGACTCTTCCTTCAACTGGTGGAATCAATATAGGAGGTTCCCGTAGATACTTCTTGAACTCATCAAAAGCTATCTAGCATTCTTCGTTCCATTCCATTACTTGATCTTTCTTCAACAACTTGAAGATTGGTTCACAAGTAGCAGTCAACTGGAAAATAAATCTTGCAATGTAATTCAGTCGTCCCAGGAAACCTCTAACTTCTTTCTCAGTACGAGGAGCAAGCATCTCTTGTATAGCTTTTACCTTTGCAGGATACACTTCAATACCTTTACCACTGACAATAAAACCCAGAAGTTTACCAGATCTGACTCCAAAAGTACACTTGTTTGGATTCAATCTCAACTTGTATTTTTTAAACCTCTTAAACAACTTGTGCAGATGATCAAGATGTTCTTCTTCAGTCTGAGATTTGGCTATCATATCATCCACATATACCTCTATCTCATGGTGAATCATATCATGGAACAAAGCTACCATAGCACGCTGATATGTTGCCCAAACGTTCTTCAAACCAAATGGCATCACCTTATAACAGAAAGTTCCCCATTGTGTAACAAATGTAGTCTTCTCCATATCTTCAGGTGCCATCTTAATTTTATTGTACCCAGAGAAATCATCCATAAAAGAGAATACCTTATGTTGAGCATTGTTATCTACCAGAACATCAATATGTGGAAGTGGAAAGTCATCTTTGGGGCTGGCTTTGTTCAAGTCCCTGTAATCTAAACGCATGCGCACTTTACCATCTTTCTTAGGCACCGACACCATGTTTGCAACCCACTGAGGATAAGAAGTAACAACTAAAAACCCTGCATTGAATTGTTTCATCACCTCTGCCTTAATCTTTTATGACATCTCAGGACGCATACGACGAACTTTCTGTTTTATTGGGAAACAATCTTCTTTCACTGGTAGACGGTGAACCACAATATCTGTATCCATCCCTGGCATATCTTCATAAGACCAAGCAAAAATTTCCACATAGTCACGTAACATCTGAATCAATCTGTTCTTAACACCATCTTCCAACTCAGCACCTATCTTGACCTCTTTCCTGCTTTCCTCAGTTCCCAAGTTCACAACTTCGATTGGTTCCTCATGTGGTTTTATAGCTTTCTCTTCTTGCTGTAGCAATCTAGCCAACTCTACAGGCACTTCACAATCTTCTTCCTTTCCATCCTCAGCTTGATAGATCAAATTCTCGAAGTCATAATTGGCAATAGCAGAATTGTTATCAATAGGATCCAGAGTGGATGAAGATCTGCATTTTAGTGACGTGGGTGTGTGTAAGAACACATAGCTTTTTTTTCATAAAAGGAAAAAATTAAAAGAAAGACAAAGAGCGCAATATTTACGAATGCGAGAAACTTCCATTGATTTTATTGAATGAAAATATGCAAATTAAATGACAACCCTAACAAGCATACCATTGTGCCCCGGGCAAGGCACAAGGCTTAAAAGTATTTAATTGTTCAAAGTTACAAAAATTAAATTTAGATAAATAAAATAGCATTTACTCCTGACTAAAGGAGATAGGAATAACGTCTTCAGCCTTCTAGTTGTTGAGTCCATCACCCATGGTAGGAAAGATCCAATCATCCAGGTTGTACTCTTCATCATAATTTCCCACAACATTGACTTGGTCCTTTATGATTCCTCTATTGGTGATACGAGCAGCAGGAGCACGACAAATAACTTTCTGAGACTCTGCAGTAAAACCCAAACCAAACTTGTCAGACTTGTAAGGAATGTCAGGAAGCTGAACCCAAATAGTACAACCACCTTCTTCAACCACAGCTTTAGCATCTTTGAGGGAGGCCATTGTAGGAGGTACTCTGGTAATCACATGAACTCTTTTAACCGCAAGGAAGGCTTCAGTAGCAGGAACGGCTTGAGGAACCACTTCAAATATCTGGCAAGGAGTCTCAACAAATTCACCTTCCATCTCAACATATTTAAAGGTATTCACATGACTGGCCATGTATTCTTCTTCACCATAAACAGTGACAATCTTTCCTTTCACCGGATACTTCAATTTCTGTTGTAAAGTGGAAGTTACAACACCTTCCCCATGGATCCAGGGGCGCCCAAGAAAACAGGAGTATGCAAGACAAATATCCATCATATAGAAAGTGGAATCAAAGACTTAAGAGCCTACTTTGATTGGAAGATCCACCTCTCCATGCACCATTCTTCTTGAACCATTAAAGGCCCTCACCACCACATTACTTGGTCTTAACACTACATCCTTCATGTTGAGTTTGTCTAGAACCTCCTTAGGTAATACATTTAACGAAGAACCATTATCAACCAACACATGAGACAAAGTAGTGCCATACACTCAATGGAGACGCGCAGAGCTCTATTATGGTTTCTTTTAGCAGGAGTCAGATCAGCATCAGTAAAACCCAAACCATTATCACTAGTTAGATGAGCAACACTATTTTCAAATTGGTCCACAGAGATTTCATGTGGTACATGAGCAGTCTTAAGAAATTTGATTAAAGCCTTGGCATGGGCTTCAGAATACAATAGCAGAGATAGCATGGAGATTTTGGAGGGAGTATGCCCCAACTAGTCAACAACATCATAATCACTTTTGTGGATGATCTTCAGTACTTCTTCCATCTGCTTAGAGAGATCTTCACTAACTGGTGCCTCAGCTTGGATAGGTTCAATCACTGGTCCTTTGCCCCGAGCCTCAGTACTTGGCCCCGAGTTAGAGATATGAACTGGAGTAGCAGCAGTCTTTGATGTATCTTATGGAGAGAAAATTCTTCCACTCCTAGTAACCTTACTAGACCCAACAATATTGTCAACATCAAGATTAACATCAGTAATAGGTGCATCAGTCAAAGGCTCTTGTTTGACACCATGGATATAAACATCAGAACCATAATTCTAGGGTATAGCCTTGTCAGAAGTATATGAGATAGGACCAGGAGTAGTAATAATCATTGGAGCCACCTTTGGCTTAGTAGTAATCTTCACAGGACCCTTAGAAGTGATCCTCACTGGACCCTTGGAAGTAATCTTCACAGGAATCTTGTCAACCATAACCACATCTTCAATTTTCAAGTCTTGAGCCAAACCTCTACACATACTTTGTATAGAAGGGGTCTTCTCAAATAGTATAGTATAGTTATCTATCAGGCATTGAATACCTGACCTCAGCTTCCAACAACTATCAGGTTTGTAGGCACAGTAAAAACAATCTTCATTGCAACCCGAAAATAAACCGGCTTGCACAAGTTTCTTCTTGACAATAGATAGAGTAGTTATTTCAGCCACAGTACGAACATAAACAACCTCATCAACATCATTAACAATCTTCTCATGTTTAGGCATAGGAGCAGTAATCACATTAGGAGTTTCCAGAGGGTCAAAATCAATTTCTACATTCTCAATGATATCCTGAATTTTGTTCTTTAATGCCCATCAACTGTTAGTATCATGGCCAGTGCTATTAGAATGGTATGCACACCTTGCATTGGGATTGTAACGAGGAGAGGAAGTATTGGTATTCTGTGGAGGGTCCTTCAAAGTAATCAACTCTCCTTTCAACATGTGTTGCAAAGCCTGAGCCAACGACATATTGATCTTGGTAAATTGCCTCATAGGCTTGGGCTGACTATTGTGTTGTTGCTCTTGTGGTGGAGGTGTAGGATTAGAAATCAAAACAGCTCCCACGGTTACAATTTTTACGACCATGTTGGCCATACACAGTATTGGATTCCTTCTTCCCATTAGAAGGCTTCTTGGTGGTACTTGAAGAAGCAACTATCTGAATGTTTCCACTTTGTATCCCACTCTCCACACATTCTCTAGTCATTATTAACTCAGTGAACCATAGGATGAGCTTCCAATGAGATGACTATAGAAAGGACCAGTCAACATACTCATAAACATATCAACCAATTCCCTTTCAGTCAAAAGGGGTTGAACTCTACTTGCCAAATCTCTCCACTTCTCAGCATACTCCTTGAAACTTTCTTTAGCCCTCATAGACATGCTCTGGATTTGCATGCGAGTTGGTGCTAAATCAGAATTATATTGGTACTGCTTATAAAAAGCCTCAGCAAGATCATTCCAGTTACGAATGTTGGTACTCTCCAGTTGATAATACCATTCTAATTGGGACCCAGATAGACTCTCTTGAAAGAAATTCATCCATAACTTCCTATCAGGAGTATGGGGTTGAATTCTCCTGACATAAGACCTTGAATGCAATTTTGGGCATAACACACCATCACACACCATCACACACCACAAAAGTAGGAACCTTGAAGCCAATAGGGATGCAGACTCCAGAAATCAAGCTCATATCTTCAAAGTCAAACCCAGAAATCTTCTGTAGCTCTATAGCATTCATCTAGTCTTCCAGTATCCTATACTTCTCTTCACTAGATGGGGCATGGTAATAATTTTCCTCAGAATCAGAATTCACAGTTATACCACGTTGACTCCCTTCTTCTTCTGTAGAACTTTTATCCCCAGGATTTTCCACCTCAGCATCTGTCTTAATAGGAGCTCTGAATCTTCTACCCAGGTTGATGAAGCCAGCTGATTTTCTAATCTTTTTTTTCTTGGTCAAAAGTGCCTTCAGCTCATCTTGTCCCCTGGACAAATTCAGAATCATTTCTTGAAATTGTGCATTCTGAGTCTGGAGATCCTTGACAGTTTGTTCGAGAGCCATTTCTGCTGAAATAAACAGCGAGAAGATAAGATACCTGTTTATAAGAAACCTGTGATGTAATGATATGGTATGTATATGTTTATGCAATGTTTTCAAGGACCGCGGGATTTAAATTTGTTTAAATAAAATAAAAACAAATTTTATTAGTAAATATTTAATATAAGTTTTGCCCCTTAGGCTTACAAGGAAATAACAATAAAGTACAAAAGATAAATATATGGGTTTTTAAGTCTCCCATGGACGCTTCCTTTTTGTGTGGAGGTACTTGTTGAGGTTTTGCTCCTCGTGAAGTTGCCTTGTTAGCTCTAGAATTCTTTCTTGACCAGCTTTGAAGTGAGTCTCAAAAGTATCCCTTTGCTCCTTCAACTGAATCCAGGACTTTTGCAGCTCTTCCAAATCAGTGGGCATGTCTAGATGAAGGATTGTATAAGGAACATCTCCTTTAGCAACAGGCTCCATAATGATTGGTAGAACAACAAGATATGGCATCATAAGAGTCTGAGCACGAGAACACACCCATCTGAGATAAGGCTCCATAGGAATATAATACTTTGACTCCAAAGTCTTACTATCAATCCTATTTACCTTGTTCCAAGCTCGTACAAACCTTTGACGGTAACCTTGAGGATCATTGTGGTAGTCGAACATAATACCCTGAATAAGCATGTCATGAGGACCATTACTCTGAGCATAACCAAACTGACGTAGTGCTAAAGAGGGGTTGTAGGTAATGCCCCCTCTTATTCCTAGAAGTGGCACATTAGGGAACTCCCCACAACGGTAAATGATAGTAACATTCTCCATAGATCGAGAGCACCAATGAATGTCAGAATAAGAAAGTGACATAATTCTCTTAGACCACCTTAACCCTTGTTCATTCTTCATCACTGATCGAGGAAGGTGAGAAATAAACCACCTAGACAATAAAGGTATGCAGCACATCAGAGTTCCTCTCGCATTTGTAGTACGAGTGTGAAGAGAATGTAAGATATCTCCAAGTAATGTAGGCACTGGATTGCGAGTCAGAAATATGTTGATGGCGTGTACGTCTATGAACTGGTCTGGATTAGGGAACAACACTAAGCCATAGATCAATAGGGCTAGGATCGCCTGAAAAGCATCATAACTTATAGCCTTCAAGAACACTTGAGCTTTCTCCATCAATACCTTAGCAAGAATACCCTTAACTCCGCTTCTCGTTTCTAGGACAAAGTCTGACTTCTTCAGATGTAGGGCTGCAACAATGAATTCAGGTTTAGGCTCCTTCTCTAAGCCTGTGAAGGGTCTCTGATCAAGGATAGGTATACCCAGTAGTTTGGAGAACTCCTCCATTATAGGAACTAGTTGATAGTCGGGGAATGTGAAACAATGATGTTTAGGATCAAAGAATTGGAATAGGACACTCAACATGTCTTTATTGAACCCTGAAGTGACTAGATCTAGTAGGTGACCATGCCTCTTGATGAATTGAGAGTTTTCAGAAACTTGAGAGACCAATTCTTTAAGCTTAGAAGGTATGCCTACAAAGTTGATCTGGATCGTATTCCTACGAGCAGAAGCCATGACCTGCAACAAAGAACAAAGATAAATCCTTTGGTCCTTGAAATGGTTAGTGAAAATGCTATGCTTATGATGTCATGATGTTATGCTCAATCAAAAACATGTGGCACACACAAACAAGTCACACAATAGCCCTAGGTTTGAAGGCTTGCATGAAGTTTAAAGGTAAGTACCCTCCCCTGAAGTTTAGTTGGTTCATCCTGTCCTACAAAAGTAACCAGGTTCTAAAGGATCTCAATATCACTGATCCTTCCCAAGGATGGTTGTTCAGTAGGCAACTTACTTGCCAACCAAAACCCTCCAAGTTTAGGATCTCAATGAGCGTAGTATCGAGTATCAGCCAACTTTAGACTTCTCCAAAACCGGCTATCTCACTACTTTCTAAAGGCTAAGATGGGATAACTAGGGTTCTAAAGGCCAGTTAGTGTGTTGACAACATATGGCAGCCCCATATTATCCTTAACTTACTTAAGGAACATAAGCACCAACCAAGAAGTCACACTAACTATGGCCACCAGATCAACCATATCGGTATACGCCATACAATTTCCTTGGTCTATTGTCATTTACCTAGGGTACACTAGATCTGGGTTAGGATCTTTCACGCATAAGCCCAACAAGTAATATAAAGCAAACAAAGCAAACAATTAAGTGATCTAATTCCTAAGGGTACCCCTCTTTTACTTAGTAACTCCCCAGCAGACTCGTCAGTTCTGTAACACGGTGGGAGAACTGACTTTTAGTCATGTTGCGGATACCAAGAATCGCCACAGACTCTTATTTTATCCATAAGGAAGAGACATAAAAGAACAGGAAAGACCGTTTTGAAAAGACTTGGGTTCGGGGGTAGGTTATATAAAGGGAAGGTGTTAGCACCCTTTATATCCATGGTTATCCATGGGCTCTTAGTTACCTAGCTCACTTTAATTATTTTCTTGAAAAGCAAATGTAGTGTGTGTTTAGAAATTTTTCAAAGTACTTTGTAATGATCCTCGTATGGATGTATACAAAGTCTTTAAGTTTGAAAAATGTTTAAGAAAAGTGATGTGTGAAAAGTAGTTTTAAGATGTGAGCAAGTAACTAGGAGGTACCTACCCTAAGCTAAGTCATTCAAGTTCTTTTATGTTTCTTCAAGAGTAAGACTATCCCTATTATTAAGGAATAGGTAGTAATTAATTTGGATTTTAATAAAGGGACAAGTGTAGGGTCATCGTATGGTCAACGAGGGCAACATGTAAGGGTGTCTTTAGCAATTCGTAGGGATTATCATCATTTATTCGAAGGGACAAGATCATTATTCCGTAGGCAACCTCGAAGGGACTTGATCTTTTAAATCTGTAGGGACTTGATAATTTATACGTGAAGGGGCTTTGCTTAAGACACCCCTATATTCAAGGGACTTGACCATTTAAATAAGGCAACCAAGAGGAATACCCTAGGAAGTGCAGATGGCGATCAAAGATCGACTTACGTGTGTGAGTGTTCATTTTTCAGCTATTTATCTTATTATTTAATTTTCCAAGTCCATTTAATTACAATTAGTTTCGCACTCTCTATTTACTAACCACACAGTAGATATTTACAAAATAAGTAAAGACGAAAAAATAAATCTCTAAACTATTACAAGGCTTATGGGCAAATACATAATAATCGGATAAAAATAATTTATAAAGCAAGAATAATTGATATAATAAAATAATAAATAAGAAATAATAATAAAGCAATAATAATAAAGCAATGATAATAATAATAAAGCAAAAATAATAAAGTTAAAATAAATTAAAACATTTAATTAAAAAGAAAAAGTTTAGGTTAGACAAGTTAGATTTTTTAGAAGTTATTAGAATTTGTAAAAAAAGGGAAAAAGAATTATTACTATTATAGTACAATTAAGAAAATAATACTATTAATATACAAAACATAAAGTAAAAGAATTATTAAAATTAAATTAATATTTACAAATTAAATAAATATTATAGAAAACTATTAAATTATTAAGTTAGTAGGTTATTTATAAATTATATACAATATTTTAGAATCATAATTATTTAATTATAAAAAAAAGTCAAATAGATTTTATTTACAACTATATAAAAGGATGACAAAATTTAGAAGTTAAAAGAAGAATTAGAAAATTTTAATTAGAAAATTTGATTATTTGATTATTTACTTACAAAATATAATTATGATAAAAATTATATACATAAGTAAAAAAAAAACTTTTTACAAAAATATTATCTTTTTAGGTTTTTATTTTAGAAAAAGTTTAATTTAAGTAATTAATTTATATATAATAATAATAATAATTAAAATAAGAGAAATTGATTTTAAAATAAAGGTTAAAATTGAAAAAAAAAATACTTACCTAGAGGAGCCTGGGGTCGAACCCGGGACTCCATCCCTCCATCACATGCCCTCAAACCAGTTGGGCTACAGGCGCCTGATGTATAAATGTTGGGAATTGCCTATTATATATTAAACCTACAAAGCAAAATAAATTAGCAAAAAATTGGCCTCAGCCAGAATCAAACTCATGTCTTGCTCACTTCAAAGCCTAGTCCTTGCCATCAAGCCACATGGGGCGCGCCTGCCAGCTTATGCATCAATAAATATAATATATGAAGCCTGAAAAATTATAATTGAAAAAAGAAAAAAATTGGTGGAAACCGGGAGTTGAACCCAAGACCTCAACATCACAGGTATAAGCCTTCAACCATCAGGCTATCAACGCGCACATGTTGTTACTTCAAAACAAAAACATAAAATAAAATACAAAAAATTTGAATTCCATTATGCGCGCCATCAGCTTCATCTTCAACTTGCAGACCTGCGAAATCACCTGCGAAAATAGCTACGAAATTACCTGTAGATTTTTTCATAGGAAAACCTACGAACGCTATATTGTTCACTTTGCACACGATTTCTTCAAATTAGTTATATCAACATGATCCATACAACTCAAATATGGTCTTAGAATTAATTAATATTCATTAAATCATGAAACCCTAATTTGAAGGGATAAACCCTAAAAATGGTGTTTCTACAGGTTGGCCATGGTTCTTCAATTTCTTTGCCCAGAAACGATCTAAACATCATTGCTAACAAGAATATACGGTTAGAATTCATCAATAACATACAAATAATTGGAATCAAAGAAAAACAAAACACAAAAAAGTTTGGTTCGGTTTATGCATATGGGAGTGATTCTGGCAATGCAAATGGCTTAGACACGTTCAATGATCATCATGGGAGGGATTGATGTTCTTGGAATGCACTGAAACTACCTCTAACAAAAAATCCGATATTGACTTTTTCTTGAATTTTTTCAGATTTGTTCTCCTCCTTGGCTGCAGCAAAATGTGTCCTTGTGTTTGTGTTAACTTGTATACTTATAGAGGAATGATTTTAGGTCAAACAATCAGATGGTTTTGTGGGCTTTTGGGTAACTTGAGATTGAAGAAATCAGTTATTCATAAATTTCTAGATATCATACCAAACCTTGCTATTTCTGTTATGCACGAATTTGGATGGCATCTAATCAACTTAAATGTCATTTAAAGGCTTCTAGAAGAAGGATCAAATCAAATATTTGTATTTTCATATTTTATTTTGATTTAAAATGAATTTTAATGAATAAAATCCAAATAAATAAAAATAAAATTATAAAAATAAAAAATTATTTGAATTGGGTCGTGCTTGATGTTATTGTGAAGATTGGGTTGCAAAATGATAGGCCCATTTGGAAATATTTGGATTTAAGACCTAATTTTCTTCATACACCCCTTGAAAATCTCCCAAATTTGACAAGGCATAAATCCCTCAATTTTAAGGCTATGAAGGTGTTCTTAGATATTTTGGAAAGCTTAAAGAGTTCTATAAAAAACCTCTTTGGTCTCATGTCCATATCTTTTACCATTTTCAAATTATGCTCTTTGGAAAACGTTGACTTTTTGTTGACTTTTGAAATGACCTGTAATGTTTTAGCTCAAACCTTCCAAATTAAGCATTTTTAGGCTTGGCTTGTGAGACACAAAGTTGTAGAGAATTCAATTTCCTTCAAAATGAGCTTTGGATGGGAAATTTCTGATGAAGCATGTGAAAGTTATGGTTGGTCAAAGTTCAATTGACTTTCCTTAAGAAAACCCTAATTTTGAAACTCCTGGTTCTTGATGATCTGAAACTTCCTTGATGAATCATGATCAACCCTTGTTCAAATGATGAATTTTACTTCATCAATTTGATGTTGGCAAAAAATCTTGAAGTTTGACTTTAATTTGACCACAGTTGACCTCAGTTTGACTTTTTAACTACTTTGATTGATTTTTGCATATATGATCATATTACTGGTCAAACTTGTTGGGAAAGCCCTGCAATTTGACATGGGCATTCTTGAATATATGTTGGATGTTATGAAGCTCACTTGAGGCCTTGGAAGTCCATTTAGCTCAGATAAACTCAAAACCCTAGTTGTGGATCCATTGTTTAGAAGGAGGCTTTGTTTGGGGAAACTTCCACACTTCTTGATCAATTGGGAGTCTTGAGAATCTTATGATCATTTAGAAGTCTTGAGAGATATTGTCTTGATTGTGGGAGGGCAAATTTTTGGATACAACAATAATCAACGTATGTTTCTCATTTTAGAAAAGGGGAAAAGTAAATCTGAATAAAGAGGGAAAAGTAAACCTGAACAAAGAGGGAAAAGTAAATCTGAATTCAAAAATAGGAATTTTATTTATTTAGAAAGTGGCCCATAAACAGCCGAGTTTTAACACGGAGACGTAAAATCCTAGTAAGAGGAATTTGTCGAAGAAATTTTAAAAGAGTACAAAAACAAGGAAAAATAGATATGTGTAAATAATCCTATTGAGTTTCAAATCTGCTAGTACCATTATCTTCAAGTATCTCATCTTCTGTTGAATTTGACATAAATAACACAACTAGTAGAGGTTACACGGGTGATCCAACGAGACATAGTCATACGCTTTAATCCCTAACTTTTTCCTGGATCGCCTTTTCAGGTTTTCGACTTGCCGGGTGTACACATTTTTTTTATATATATCCCTATTTTTTTCCCGAACCTTTTTGGTTCACCGGGATGCCCCTATTTTTTCCTAGGCCAGTCAACCTAGCGGGTCTCTTTTTATGCGTCGTATTTTTTAACTATGTCTACATTCACAGGCTATGGGAAATCTTCACCATCATTAGTGGTAAGCATCATGTCACCTCCAGAAAATACTCTCTTAACAACAAATGGCCCTTCATAGGTGGGGGTCCATTTGCCTCTAGGATCACCCTGTGGTAATATAATACGCTAAATCACCAAATCACCAGCCTGATATACTTGTGTAAACACCCCAAATTTTCCCTCACCTTTTTTTCACACCATGGCTTGTGATCTTTCATTTGTGCATTAGCATAAGCATACCATCTCATATTGCACTGCATAGTTCCATTTCATCTGCATCTAGGGTTTGTGATCTGAGCAATCCAAGGAGTGATCTGAGCCATCCCAATGGTCGTGAAGCTTTCCAAGAGGGTCCATGTGTGTTTCATGATCATATTATGCTCCCCAAAGTTCATAAAAGTCAAGAGATCACAAAGAATGGCAAAGGCATAGAGGCAGAGCTAGGGTTTTCCTTCACAGATGACCAAAATTAGGGTTTTGGTTTCAGAGGCCTTAATCCCAAATTTTTTGGTCATTCTTGTTTTTAATGGTCTTAATATGTTATAAGGATCATATGTACCAAGTTTGATGAAGAAATTCATTGTGGAAGTCATCTGATCATTGGGTAACTTCTTGAGCAAGTAAAGTCAAAATCAGGGCATCTGAGGCCCCCAACAAGGGTAACAAAGGTTCATCATCATCATTTTGAGTCTCTATGATCTTTATTTGATCCTAGAAGTAGTTATAAGTTCACAAAGTTGAATAATTTTGAGCCAAATGCAAACTTGCTATTTTTGGAAATGACTTGTAATGGAAACTTTCCATTTTGGGAAAGATTTTCAACCTATTCTTTCATGACCAAAAATGCTTCAAATGAAAAAATTTTGGGCATGAAAGTTGTAGATTATGTCTTCCCATTTTCAAAAAGTACTAGAACATGTCTTGATTCATCCTATAACTCAAGATATGGCCTTTCAAAGTTGGCAAAAATCCTATAATTTTCAAGTTCATGCCAAAGAGGATTTTTTGCATATTCAAGTTTCAAGCCATTTCATGACCTCTAATTGATTTCTAAACATAATACAAACATAGTGCAATGCATTTGAACCAAAATTGTGCCTTGGATTGCATGATTCATCAAGAAATTTTCACAAAATTCTCAAAGAGGGAAAGTTGCAAAAACCTTGGAAACCTTCCATCCACTTGTGCCAGCTCATGTAATCTGATCCTATGGCCATCCTTGATGCAAGCTGAGGCCAAGACACCCCTTTGAGCTGCTCTGACCCGTGCCATACCTCCAAGTACACAAAATTGACTTTTTTGCAAAACCTCCCATACCAATCAAGTTGTGCCACACCAACTCTCTGAACCAATCACAATTGTTTATACAAACCTCAAAAACTCCAAAGCATACAAAACATTGGCATGAATGCTCCAAGAACTCAGAATCACCAAAATCCACAAAAAGCTTCCCTTCTTCGATTCTAAAAAACCATCCATCAAACCTCAAAACAAACTTCACCAATCATCTCAATATCACTCATATAACACAAAGCAACCCTTAAAATGGCCTGAAAGCTCACAAAACCAAAACACGATTCATGCACTATCAGAACTGAATCTTCCAAACCAAGCCATTTAAACTTCATTCAAGCCTTCCAGAAGCACAAGGGGATCAAGTGGAGTGATTTTGCATCAAGGAAAGGTCCAGAAAGCCCAGAATCAGAAAGCTCCATCTCAGGTATACCTCAAGAACATTTTTTCCAGAATCTTTGTTTTAAATTCCTAAATGATTCTATATGTTCCCGTGAGCATGCTGATGTAATTTGTTTTAAAAATGGTTGAGAAATGGCCATGTATGCTTGCTCTGAAATTTTGCCTGTAAAATTTGTTTGCTTCGATTCTTGTTATTGATGCAATATAAATGGATTTTATGCCTGGATTCTTATTTAATGTTGTTTATTGATCATTTCTGGAGAGTTTGATGCATTGATATGAGGTTTTGAGAGAGTTCAGGGGAGGGGTCACCGGAGAAGATGAACGGAACACTGTTCCGGTCACCTGAGGGTAATTAGGGTTTAGTTCTCAGTTTGAATGTAGGCCGTAGGATGAGAGTTTCACACGCGTTATGAAGGGTCCAGATTAGTACATTAGCCTTAATTATATTTATTTAGTTTAATTAATTCAGATTAGCCCAGATTGAATCCAGGCCATCCAAACACGCGCCAGTCAACATCTCCCTCTCTAGTTCAAATCATGGCCTTTAGATGCATTGACTTTGCATTTTATTTATTTTTATTTCATTTTTGTTCATTTCTTTTGTATATTTTATTTAAAATAGTTAAAAACATCAAACAATTCTCATATTTTGCATTTATGATCCAAATATTTTTCTTAACCTAAAAATGATTTTTATTTTATTTTTTTTCATTTAAAAAAGTATTTTTAAAATATTTAAATGTTATTTTTAATTAATTAATGGGTTTTAATTAATTAAAAATGCATTTAGGTTTCTAAAAATCACCAAAAAATTCATGAACCATTCCAATATATTTAGAAACATTTTAAAACTCATTATACAAATTTATTTTTGGGTTTGATCATAATTTCACAATTTTCTTTGAATTAGGGTTCTTTAAAATCACATTTTTTAAGCCTAACTTGAAAAATTCATTTCTGCCTAACCATGATGAGTTTGAACTTGATACTGTTTGCATTGTTTCACATATTGCATATAGTTTCTAGGTTATTTTTCTCATGAATTTATCTTTCATTTTCAATTTGATTTGCATTTTCCCATAAGAATCACCCAAAAAACCTAGCAAACTTAGAAAATCCATAACTTCCATTAGGTTAAGCTTCTAACCTTCTCCTTTGGGGTTTGATCTTGTATAGGTTTAGGGTTTGTTTGACTCCAAGTTCAATTTTTTATCATTATGTATGCTTCTGTTTTGGTCATTTGCATCTCATACATTCATAAAGCCCTAATTTCTCATGTTCATTTGCATTCAACTTTGCATGTCATCATCATGTGAACTTGCCATGACATTTCAAGAATTTGTATGACATCTTAGACATATTAAGACATTCTTGAACATTTCCTGATCATTTATTCATTCATTTTCTATGTTTTTCATCCATTAAACTTCATGGACATTCATGTGTTTTCATGCTTCTAAACATGCTTTCATTGCATCTCATCTTTGTATGATCATTCATATGCATCTTGTATGACTTTGCATCATCTCATATGCCTTTTACATTGCATTTTCACTTCTGACTTTGGTCTTCACATCTAATTTCATTTCATTTCCTTTTGCTTTACATCTTATGCATCCTTACTAACATTTCAGGTACTTTGGTAAGTTATTGGGGAGGTGGATTTGCCTTCACATCCCATCTCTTCTCATCATTCATATGCATATTTACTTGTCTTTGAAGTTAACTTGTTTCACTTGTGTTCCATTCTTCTTACTTTCTTTCTTTTAAGTTACTTATCTTCTTCAGGAAGTAAGTAACTTATTCTTCTTCTTCCTTCTCTTTTCATCTGCTTCTTCCATTGGTGGCCTTGAAGATCCTTTCTCTTAAGCCTAACAAACCATAGGATACCCAAGCATGATAACTTTTAGGGTTGTGTATAGTCCCCCTTAGTCTTTTACCTTTGAGTCTCCTTGAATCTCTCTTCTCATCTCAATAATCAGAGACTAAACTCTTAAAGCTTTAGGACTTTGAAGTAGGGTTATGCATGCATCCTTCTCTTAGGATGGAGTGTATAACTTTAATCCTAAGTGTTATACCTTTAATTTGTTTACAACCTCTTAATCAAAACACACTAATAATCACCAAGACTTTATCTTGTAACTTGGGCCTTACATTAGGGTTCCATCTCTTCCTTATGGTTAAGAGGGACTAACCCTAGTGTTTAATGGACAAGTCCCCCTCAAGTTGTCTTACAAACTTAAAATCCATTTCTTAATCTCATCCTTTAATTAAAATCCATTTAATAAAGGCTTGTCATATAATGAATTTAATCCCTAACCATGGATTAAGTTGAGGTGTCTTCCTCACCTTAAGTGCTCTCATCTATTATCCTTCTATTAGGATGGTGTAATGAGTTCACTAATCTGTGATTAAGGATTAAACTCATTACTTAACACTAAACAAAAACCCAAAAACATCTAAATAATCACAAGTAGGTTAATGATCTTAATCCTACATCATCATGGTAATTAAGTTGAGATGCTGATCTCATACTTAAGTAGGCTCATTATCCCTAATCAGGGAGGATATAATGAGTTTACAAACCCTTGATTTAGGCTTAAGCTCATAATCCAATGCAAAACACAAAAAACAATAAAAAAACTGAAAACACAAAAACAAACAATAATCGTCTCCTCCAGGATTCTTTTCTCATCACATTCATTCAAAAACGAGAACTTGCTTATTTCGTCTAATGCAAGTCAATTAGCACTCGAGCCAGACGAGTCATACACTTGAGCATTGTAAGCACCGCAAATTTGACCTCACTCATTTCACCATGGCTTGTGATCTTTTCATTGGCATAAATTCAATCATAGCATCTCATATTGCATTTTTGCTTCACTACATTGATTCAAAGTCATCTGCATCTAGGGTTTGTGATCTGAGTAATCCAAGTGCCATCTGAGCCACTCCAATGGGCTTCAATAATTTCAAAAGGGCCCATGTATGTTAAATCATCATATTACATCCTCCCAATATCAAGAAAGTCAAAAATCACAAGAACTGAGGAAGGCATGGAAGCAGAGCCAAGCTTAACTACACAGATGACCTAAAAATTAGGGTTTTGGTTTCAGAGACCATAACCCCAAAGTTTTTGGTCATTATTTTTTCTATTGGTCTCTATATGTTATAGGGATCATACATACCAATTTTCATGAAGAAATTCAATGGGGAAGGCATCTGATCACAAGATGACTTCTTGAGCAAGTCAGTACAAAATCAGGGCATCTGAGGCCCCCAATCACCAAACCAAAGGGTCTTCTCCATCATTTTGAATGTGTATGATCTTTATTTGATCTTAGAAGAAGTTATAAGTTCACAAAATTGAGGAATTTCAAGCCATTTGCAAAGTTGCCATTTTGGGAAAGTGACTTGTAATGGAAATTTGCCATTTTGGGAAAGTTTTTCAACCTCCTCTTTTTGATTCAAAAATGCTTCAAATGGAAAATTCTTGGTCATGAAAGTTGTAGATTGGATCCTCCCATTTTCAAAAAGTACAAGAACTTGATCTAATTCATTCTAGAACTAAAATTATGGCCTTGCAAAGTTGGACAAAATCACTTAATTTTCACTTTTGTGCCAAAAAGGAAACTTGCAAAAACACTTGCCAAAACCAAATGTGACCTCAAATCAACTTCTAACCATCACACAAACATCATTCATGATCCATAATTCAGAATTTCCCAAAGGATTTCTCATTTCTATGCCTTGAATTACAAGTTACATAAGGCATTTTCTCATGAATCTTCAAAATTGGAATTTTTGCAAAAGGAACTTTTAATGCTTGAATTAGTTGCTAAGTGAGCACAAGACATCATGACAACTCCATATGGCCCATTTGGCTGCAATTTGCCCAAGAGTTTAGAGGTTTCTTGGCCTTGATTCACAAAGACTTCCAAAGGGGGAAAAGTTGCAAGAACCATGCTACCACTTGCCCTAGCCATTACAGCTGCACAAAAGCAATCTAAGGGCCTTCCTTGATCCATGTTGAGCCCAGCCATGCCCCTAATCTCCCTCTGACCCGAGCCATACCTCAAGTACACAAAGTCATGACTTTTTGCATTTTTCCCATACCAATCAAACTGTGCCACTACCAACCCTCTGCCCAATCAGAACCTCATATGTGGACCTCAAGGACTTGAAACACACACACACACAAGCCTGCAACCTCCCATAAGCCATGATACAAAAAAACTGCCCTCTTCTTCATCTCTTCGAAACTCTTGATACAACCATCAAACATCAAATTTTTCTTCACCAACAAGTCACATATCACCCATAGAGCAAGAATCAACCCTCAAAACAGCCAAAAACATCACATACAAAAACCCCAAAACCTGCTACACCAGAACTGGAACTTCAAAACCAGTCATCCTCAAAGTTTTCTAAGCTTCGTATCATCTTCAGGAGGTTCATAGGAGTGGGCTTGCATCAAGGGAGGACCCAGAAAGCTCAGAATCAGAAGGTCCCATCTTAGGTAACATGATGAACTTTTTTCCCAGAAGCTTGCTTTTAAGTTCTTTTATGGTTCTATATGCTCCCCTGATCTTGGGGATATGATTATTTTTGAAAATGGTTGAGAAACCACCATGTATGTGAGCTCTGAAACTTTTGCCCGGTTTTACATTTTTGTTCGATTCGTGTTCATGATGCAAAATAAATGAGTTTTGGTTGGGGATTTAGGTTTAGGATGATTGGGGGATCATTTCTGAGCAAGAAATTTGAAGAATAGAAGCTTAGGGAAGAATCTAGGGTTTGGGTTCACCGGATAAGATGACCGGAACACTGTTTCGGTCACCTGAAATTTTTTAGGGCACAATTAGGGCTTAATCACGTGTTTAGCTCAGTTTGAATGTGGTGCGTTGGATCTGTCTTTCGCGTGCGTCCTCAATGGCCAGGATTTGTCATTTAACCTTAATCTCAATTAATTAGTTTAATTAATTAGGATTAGTTTGAATTTAATCAGAACCAATCCTAGCCTTCCAAACCCGCGCCAAGTCAACTCCAGCGTCTCAGCTTTGAATCCTGGCTCTTGGATCTGATTACTTTCCATTTAATTCAATTTTATTTTCTTTTTTATTCATTTTTCTTGCACATTTTATTTAAAATAGCAAATCATTTCTAAAAAATCTCATTTTTTGCATCATACCTTAAAATATTTTTCTCTTTCTGAAAATAATTTTTATTTTATTTTTTGCATAATTTTCGTATTTTAAAAATATTTAAATGTTTATTTTAATTAGTTAGTGAGAATTAATTAATTAAAATAGCATTTGAGTTTCTAAAAATCACCAAAAAAATCACATTGCATTTTGATACATTTAGAAACATTATCAAACTCTTCAAACAAATTTCTTTTTGGTTCTTGATATATTTTGACATTTTTCTTTGGAATTAGGGTTCTTAAAAGTCATTATTTTTACCCTAACTTAGAAAAATCCTTTCTGCCTAACTATGAAGAGTTTGATGTTGGTTCTTTTTGCATTGCATTCCTCATATCATGTTGTTTCTAGGATAAAATTTATTTGAATTTATCTTTCATTTTCAATTTGTTGTGCATTTTTCCTTTTGAAGTGCCCTAAAACCCTAGCCAACTTGAGAAAATCATAACTTCCATTAGTTTAAGATTTAGGTCTCCTCCTTTGGGCAGTGAACTTGTGTAGGGTTAGGGTTCCTTTGATCCTATTTTCAAATTTTTATCATGTCATTTGCTTCTGGTTTTGATTTTTTGTATTGCATGTTATGTATAAACCCTAATTTTTGCCTTCATTTGCATTCATCTCTCATATGTTTGCATACATGAACTTGCCATGACATTTTTTGCATCCACATGACATATAAGACATCACGGGACATGTTAGAATCATGTTTGATCATTGCATCAGTCATTTGCCATGTTGTGCATTCATTTCATTTCATAAACTTTCATGAACTTTCATGGTTCAAAACATGCTTCATTTGCATCCTCATCCTTGTATGATCATCCACAACTCTTGACATGTGTTTGCTTTATCTCTTAGCATCATTAACATCATGTTTATGCTTCTGACTTTGGCTTTCATCTTTGCATTTCATCTCATTTTCATTTACATTTCACTTCCTTTGCTAACTTTTCAGGTGGTAAGTGTTGAGAAGTGAATTTGCCTTCATTTCTCATAATCTTTTCTCATCTCTATTTATGCATCCTTGCTGCATTTTACTTGTGTATTAGAGTGAGCTTTCCCGTTCATTCTCCCTCCCCTCTTTCTTTCTTCAAGCAACTTATCTTCTTAAGTGAAGTAAGTTGTCTTGCTTCTTTTGTTTCATCCTCCTTTCATCTGCTTCTTCCTTGGTGGCTTTTCTCTTGAAGATCTTTTTCAAGCCTCATAAACCCTAGGAACACCCAAGCATGATCATAATTAGGGTTTGATTAGTCCCCCATTTTAGTTTTACCTTTGTGTCATCTTTGTGTCTTCTCTTCTCATCTCTTAATCAAGGACTAAACCTTAAAGGTTTTAAGGCTTTGTGATTAAGCTTATGCCTGCATCCTTCTATTAGGATGGAGTGTATAACTTTAATCCTAAGTGTTAAACCCTTAATGTGTTTAAATCCTTCAATCAATCCATCTAATAATCACTAAGACATCAACCTTGTAACTTGGGCCTTGCATTAGGGTTCTAATTCTTCCTTAACTGGTTAAGAAGGACTAACCCTAGTGTTAATGGAAAAAGTCCCCCTCAAGTTATCTTACAAACCATAAAATTCACTTCTTAATCCTACCATTAACTAAAATCCATTTAATAAAGGCTTTGTTCTGTCATGAGGTTAATCCCTAATCATGGATTAAGATGAGGAGCCTTCCTCAGCTTAAATGTTCTCATCTATTATCCTTCTATTAGGATGGTGTAATGAGTCCATTAAATCCTTGATTAAGGCTTAAACTCATTACTTAACACTAAACAAAAACTCTAAAAAACATCTATATAATCATAAGTAGGTTAGTGATATTAATCCTACATCATGGTGAGTAAGTGTGAGGTGTTTACTTCACACTTAAGGTATTCTCATTACCCCTAATCAGAGGGAGGATGTGATGAGTTTATTAACCCTTGGTTTAGGCTTAAGCTCATTTTCTTATGACAAACTCCAAAAAGCAATAAAAGATTGAAAACACCAAAAACAAACAATAATCGTCTCCTTCGGGATTCTTTTCTCATCATCTTCACTCACAAACGAGAACTTGCTTCTCCCGTTTAATGCAAGACAATTTGCACCTGAGCCAGACAGGTCATACATTTGAGCATAGGCAAGTAAGCAGTTCACAAGTCAATTTATCTTTCAGTCTCTTTGAGTCGAACTATGGTGTTCTGACTTCCTCATTGCACGAGAGGATACGTAGGCATAACTTAACTGTTATCGAACAAAAGTCTCTGTCTCTCCCCCCCCCTCTTCCAGCATTATTCTTTAAGCCTCATTATCTTGAGCTTTGCATTCCTCCCTTACACTGACACTCTTTTATTTCTCTTCACATTTCTTTTGCACTGACACTTGCATTCTTTTCCAGCTTTTGTACACAAAATAGCACTGACACTACCCCTTTAAACACAAACTTTCAAGCGTGGATCCCGTCGAGTACGACGGACAATCTAGGTGCTAATACCTTCCCAGGTTGTAACCAACCCCCTTTCTCAATTTCTCTGGTTCACAACCGTCTTATCCATCTTTTCTTAGGTTTATGCAGCATTACCTTTCCTTCGGGATAAAAATTCCTAGCTGGCGACTCTTTTCTTTTCAGTTCACCCTTGTGTGTTCTCTCTTTCGCCGACCATTCGTGTCGGTACCCTATTTGAGTCAGCCTCATTTGGTGGGAGCGACAGCTTGGCGACTCTGTTGGGGACCCTTATACTGTAACCAGGGCTTCTGGTTCTTTTTGTGGGTTCCTCCTAGCGCTTGTTTGATTTGTGTTTATCGGGGTGTTATGTGCTAATTGTGTTTATTTATTTGCTTTATTTACTGCTTTATGTACAACTTTATTTATTGCTTTCCTTTACAGTTTTACATATTTCATACTGTCATTATCATTGCTGGATCTGGTTTCTGTTTTGGTGGGTGGGGTTCCATTGAGAGTTTAAGGTCCTATACCTGGGACCTGAGTGACACATAGGCTAGAGTGGTTCATGTTCTTTCCCATTCCATTTTGGTCTGGTGCGGGAATATGAAACACGGTTCAAATATGGGTTTCTTCTTGAGAACTCAGTGCTACAGATTTCCTGTAGTGCTAGGGTTATCTGGGAAGCCTGCTAAGTCTGAATGACCTTTATTATGACCTTCAGAAGCTGAGGTGAATTAGAGGAGGATCTTTTATGGTTATTGTAAACACTGTACCTCCGGGTTAGAAGTGTTTACACTTCTCATAACTAATCCAAGTCTGAGGATCCTTGTTCTAGAACACTACCTGTGAGGGGGTTGGGTTGTTTACAGGTTTGCAGGTACCCTTGGCCACATCATACCCTGTTACTATTTGGTTTAAGAATACCTCATTTTGGACAGTTCTTGTGATTAAACCCTGGATGTGTGACTCTTTATTTGAGTACCCCACCCTGGTTACTGGATTTCTAAGCCTTCATCTGGACCTTTGAACATACACGGACTTATATCAAGACAGATAATCAGATCTAGCTTGATTACAAACCCTTGCATATCATTTACATATATCATCATTGCATCATTTAACATTTGTTTATTTGTTTTTCAGGGTATCCACATCATATCTGGTTTGGTTTTGACCCCTTCTTCTTCATAGACCTTTGCTTCATCAGTTATCTGCTTCAGCTATCTTCATCATCATCATCATCAGCTTGTCAGTGGTTCATTTCCTGCAACAGGCTGTGATCTTCATCAACACTTATCTTCAGTTTCTTCAGCAACATTCATGACTACTCCCAGGAAGAGCAACATATCCTACCATTTCATTGAACCTGTGTTGACTGGTATCAGGCAGGTCCAGTCACTTATCACACCCGACCACATCCCATTGTTTAGAGAACACTATGGAGGTATCCTGGATATGGTTATGGACCTTGACCCTTCTCAGAGGAGCATGATCCACACATGCTTACAATTTTATGATCCTCCATTGAGATGCTTCACCTTCCCAGACTTCCAGCTAGGGCCTCTGCTGGAAGAGTTTTCTTCATTGATTGGAGTACCTATCAGGGGTGGAATCCCTTTCAACCCAGAAATGCCAGCTCCCAGAAATGAAGAAATAGCAAAGGCATTGTACCTAGAGCCTGTCTTGATTGAGCAAAGTATGACAACAAAAGATGGGATCCCTGGTTTGCACTTAGACTTCTTGGTTTCTCAGGCCATCCTGAAGGCCTCATTAGGGGAGTGGAGGGCAGTCTGTGCACTGTTAGCCCTCAGCATATATGGGGCTATACTGTTTGCAGATGAGCCCAAATTTGTCAGCAAGAATGCCATCCATCTGTTTCTCCTGAAGAACCCAGTACCCACACTGCTAGGGGATTTTTATTATTCCATCCATTAGAGGAATGAGAAACAAAGGGGGAAGTTGGTTAGATGTTGTGCTCCTTTGTTTTACTCCTGGCTGCTCAGACACCTGCCTAAGTCAGATGCCTTCCTGAATCCCCACCAACAGAAGAATTGGGCCAAGAGGTTCATTGCCTTGACCTCAGATGATATCATATGGTGCACCCAAAGCACCAAAGGCAAGGACATTATCACCAGCTGTGGACAATACCCAAATGTGCCTCTCATAGGAGTGAAGGGTTGCATCAACTACAATCCTTTGCTGTTTAAGAGACAACTGGGCTATGCTTTGGTTCACCCTCCCAGAGGGAAAGATTTAGCTGAGACCTTGTATTGTGAAGTGAAGCCTAATTCAGCTACTGTCAGACAAGCATCTTAGGCTTGGGACAACATCCAGACAAAAGGGATGGCTATTCTTGGAAGGTGTAATAATGTTGCTTCAGCCCAATATTATGACTGGTCCCGTACTAGAGCTCAGATTACTGGAATGCCTTTCATCTTGCAAGACGTACCTGGACCATCTACAGTACAACCTGCAGCAACTGTCAGCCTAGAAGAATTTGAGAAGCTAAAGGAAAGGAATGGGAACCTATCTCAAGCCTTGAAGAAGACCCTTTGGGAAAGGAGTGATGGTCTTCTGGACATTGAGAGATTGGAAAAGCTCAGGGTGGAGCATCTTACCAAAATTGAGAAGACAGAGGACTACATCAGGAAAGCCAGAGCCGGGGAACAAATATTGAAGAATGCTTGTAAAGAGGCCAAAATTCAGAAGGCTAGGACTGAGCTCTATCTACAAGAGAGTCAAGCTAGGTGGGTCAGGATCACTGAAGCCCGTACACAAGAAGACCAAAAGACTCAAGCCAAGATTGAACAACTAGAGGCCAATGAGAAGAAGCAGCAGGAAGCTTTGTTGGCAGCCCAGAAGGAGATTTCAGAGTTGAAGCTCAGAGCAGGGTTGAAAAGATCAAAAGACCAGGACATGCATAAGAAGCTGACTACTGCTATTGCTACCAGGAACCTCCTCATTAGGACCATTACAGAGCACCCGGCCGGTCCAGTGACTGAGGCACTCCTGAAGGAGGTCAGAGAGGATGAGTTTGGACTGGATGTCTGACTGTTTGTTTGTTGCTTTTTCCATTTGATGTACTTTTTCTGTTATTGTATTTTGACCCTCCATGGGCATATGTTGTAAGACAAACTATGTATTGTTCACCATTTGTAATATATTTTAGTTTGCTTTCATTTGGGCTTCTCAACAAACATCAAGCATCTTCCTCGAGGTCTGGAAAGGTCAAAGCCAAGAACCAAACCGGATACCTTGGAAAACAAATAAGCATACTGCATTGCATACTAACTTTGTTTTGTTTTGTAGGTTCTTTATTATCTTTGTTTCTAACTTTGTTGTGATCTCAGGAAACATTGCTCGTCGCCGAGTGTTCCCTATCAACCGCGCGCACCGGTACCCGACTCGTAACAACCTTCCAGGTATTCAAATGGAACAAGTACAACAGGATCTGACTGAGGTCAGAAATCAGATGGCTAATGAGAGAGTGGAGATGAGAAATCAGATGTCTCAATTCATGGCTGTGATGACTGGCTTAGCCCAAAGTCAGGAAAGGTTAAGAGAGCTGGTGGAAAGACAAACTCCTGAAGAGCCTCATCTTGGAACAGGAGGAACTAGTAACAATGAGCGGGGCCAGCCTCGTATTGACCCACCAGTATTTGGACCTCATCTGGATCCAGAAGTTAACATCCCGAGGAATGTACAAGGTAATACTGCTGGAGGGAGAATCTTGCAAGAGGATCCCCAAGAAGAGCAGTTTACTGTTATGGGAGCTGGAGATGAAGTCTATGACAGGAGATTGGATGAAATTGCTGAGAAGTTGAGATCTTTGGAGTCTCATAATTCTTTGGACTTCGATGTGATGGACATGGGGCTAGTGGATGGGGTGAGAATTCCCCACAAATTCAAACCCCCGTGCTTTGAGAAATACAATGGAACCTCTTGTCCACGAACTCACCTGCAGTCTTTCCTGGGAAGACTTAAAACTTATACTATGGATGAAAAGTTGTGGATGTTCTACTTTGAAGACAGTCTGACTGGGGCTTCAAGAGAGTGGTATTCACACTTGACCAGAGCTACTGTCAGATGCTGGAAAGACTTAGCTGAAGCTTTCATCAGACAATATCAGTACAACCTGGACATGGCTCCCAACAGGACCCTCCTAATGGGAATGTCTCAGTCTTCTAGAGAAAGCTTCAGGGAATACGCCCAAAGGTGGAGACAGCTTGCTGCTGCTGTCCAACCACCCATGTCAGAGAGGGAAATGGCTGACATGTTCATGAATACTTTGCAAGGAACCTATATTGATAGATTGGCTGCCTTCTCCTCTACCAGTTTTGCAGATGTGGTTATAGCTGGTGAAAGGATTAAAAGCCTCTTAAATATGGGCAAAATTTCCGACAGTGGTGCAAGTTCATCCAGCAATCCCAGAAAGCCTTTTGTGGGACCCCGGAGGGCCGGTGAAACAAATTCCATTCATGCAAGCAGGGGCAGGCCTCAGTATGTACACCGGTCAGTAGCAGCAGTTACCATTCCAGCTCCGATTCCTCAACAACCAGCATATCCTCAACAACAACAACCACATTATCAACAACAAGTTCAGTATCCGCAGCAGAGAACCTACAACAATAGCAATAACAACCAACAACAGCGTCCTTTCCAGCAAAGACCATCACAAGCAAACTGGGTGATTGACCCAATCCCAATGCCATATGCTGCACTCTTGCCACAACTCCTGAAGCTCAACCTAGTTGAGTTAAGGACATAGGCACCTCCAGATCCTTCCAACATGCCAAAGAACTATGACACCAATGCCAAGTGTGCATTCCACTCAAACGCACCGGGGCATAATACTGAAAAATGCAGGGCCTTACAGATGAAAGTCCAAGACCTGGTGGACTCAAAAGCTCTCAACTTTTCACCTCCTCCGAATGTTACAAGAAATCCAATGCCTAGTCACAACGGGCCTAGGATTAATGCTATTAAGGAAGGCAAACTATCCACCTTAATCACCAGTTTCACACAGATTCGAACACCTTTGGTTGAAATCAAAGCCCAGCTTTTAGAATGCCAAGTGTTCCCCGGGTGTGAGCTCGGTTGTGGGTATTGAAATATTGCAGTCAATTGGTGTGAAAGGCTGAGAAGCGGTATAGATGGTCTTATCAAGGATGGTATCCTTCAGATTACGACAACAGCGCCTACAACGCCAAGAATTCCTTCAACAACAATCCCAGATACTCCTACAACATCAGCAACCATTGTTCCAACAGATTCTACTACAACTCCAACAACTGCTCAATCAATCACTTCAACAAACGCAAGTTCAGTTACCATTCCTGCTACAATTTCAACACCCATCCAGTCAATAGTGTCTTCTACAACATCAGCAACAATTGATGAAAGCGTCTCAACGGTTACAATTTACTATGATCCCGCAAATGTTCCTTCCAACAATTCACAACAAAATGCTACTCCTATCAGAGCACCAGTTACCATATACTATGATCCACACACCATTGTGGTCCCCTCTGCAGCTGCTATCAGTCCAATTACTATCACGGTGCCTGGGCCAGTTCCTTACGAAAGCAATAATGCCATCCCTTGGCATTATGGCTCAGATCTATACTGCGATGGGCAGAAAATCGCTTTAGAATCATCAACTTCTTCACCTCAGATAGACAATGTGGGGGGGGGGGAGGCTTCACTAGAAGCGGACGTCTCTTCGCCTCACAAATTCCAAGACCTAATGTTGAAGCAGAAGTTCTTGCCAAGGCAAAAGGGAAGAGCATGGTGCAAGAAGAACAAGTTGTCAAAGAAGCTTTGAGGGCTCCTTTTGATCAAGAAGTTGATGAATTCATGAGAATCATAAAGAAGAGTGATTACAAGGTGGTAAACCAGCTTCACCAAACACCTTCCAAAATCTCCATACTATCATTGCTAATGTGCTCCGAGGCTCACCAGAATGCACTATTAAAGGTCATGCACGCAGCTTATGTGCCGGAGGAGATTACTGTCAATCAGTTAGAGACTGTAGTTGGAAATGTCAACGCTAGTCATGGACTAGGTTTTACCAACACTGACTTGACGATGGAAGGTCACAATCACAACAAGGCTTTGCACATTACCTTGGAGTGTAAGGGTGCAGTTCTTTCTCACGTACTGGTAGACACAGGGTCATCCCTCAATGTCCTGCCCAAGAAAGCCCTTGTGAAGCTGGAGTATGACGGATTGGCACTACGCCCAAGTAACCTGGTAGTAAGAGCTTTTGACGGTTCTAAGAGATCAGTTCTGGGAGAGATAGAGTTACCAATAATGATTGGCCCACAAGTCTTCAAAACGACCTTCTTTGTGATGGATATACAGCCTTCCTACAACTGTCTATTGGGTAGACCATGGATACACGCCGCTGGCGCCGTGACGTCAATCCTTCACCAGAAGTTAAAATTCGAGTGGGAAGGCCAAGTCATTACTATTTGCGGGGAGGAGGATATTTTTGTTAGCCAGTTGGCTACTTTCAAGTACATTGAGATGGATGGGGAGATCCATGAAACCATGAGCCAAGGGTTTGAGGCCCTTAATATTAATGAAACATCTGTTGTGCTTGGGACCTCCATCACATCATATCAGCAAGCCCGGAAGGTTGTTGAGGAAGGTACCACTCAAGGCTGGGGCAAGTTGCTGCCCGTAGAGAAGAAAGAAGACCGATTCGGGTTGGGTTACAGACCAACTCAACAAGATCAATCAGAGGTTGCAGAGGAGCCCAAATTTGTCAGCGGGGGGATGCTCACCCCGGATGCTGTGAATAGCTTGGAAGATGAGTCAGAAGACGAGCGCAACCTGGAAAGCTGGATACGTCCAAGGATCCCGGGGAACCATGTCTCAAACTGGTCTTCCCAGGAAATTATAAGAGTTACTTCTGCAGAGTAATTATTATTTCATGTTTCTTTAAAGCATGCATCAAGTCTTGCATCTTTCCCAAGATGTCGGGGCTCATTTTGTAATCGGGCCATCTTGTATTTTGTGCAAAGATCAATTAATGAATATCAGGACATCTTTTGCAAATGAGTCTTTTTCTTTTTCCGCTCACTGTTTTTCTTTTTTCATTTTTTGTACAAAAATAAAATGGCAATGTTTTTCAAAATAATAACTTCATTTTCACTTTTTCTAAAGCAAGATAAAACTGATCACTAAAATGAACAAATCTAAACCCTTGCAGAGAGTACCCTCCAGACTGCACCGACAACAACACTGCTATGACTTCGTTTGACTTTGACAATCCGATTAATCAAGCTGATGAAGGGGTTGAAGAAGATTATGAGCTACCAGAGGAGCTATCCAGGTTGTTGAGACAAGAGGAGAAGGTTATCACTCCTCATCAGGAGGAGGTCGAAACGGTTAATCTTGGTACAGAAGAAGACGTGAAAGAAGTTAAGATTGGGGCTTGCCTGCAAAATTCAGTGAAAGAGCAACTGATTGACATGCTTCGGGAATATGTGGATGTTTTTGCTTGGTCCTATCAGGATATTCCAGGGTTGGACACCGACATTGTTATGCACAAGCTGCCTCTAAAAGAAGACTGCCCGCCAGTAAAGCAGAAGTTGCGCCGTACTCGCCCAGATATGGCAATGAAGATAAAAGAAGAGGTACATAAATAATGGGACGCCGGTTTCCTTGCTGTAACCAGTTACCCGCCGTGGGTCGCTAACATTGTACCTGTGCCTAAGAAGGATGGCAAGGTGAGGATGTGTGTGGATTACCGGGATCTGAATAGAGCCAGCCCGAAAGATGACTTCCCTCTACCTCACATTGATGTATTGGTCGACAATACGGCTCAGTTCTCGGTGTTCTCCTTCATGGACGGATTTTCAGGATACAATCAGATCAAAATGTCACCTGAAGACATGGAGAAGACAACTTTCATCACACCCTGGGGCACATTCTGTTATAAGGTAATGCCATTCGGACTGAAGAATGCCGGTGCCACTTATCAACGGGCTATGGTAACATTATTCCATGACATGATCCATAAAGAAATTGAATGTTATGTGGATGACATGATTGCCAAGTCCCTCACAGAAGAAGACCACCTGGTGAATCTGTTGAAGTTATTTAAGCGTCTGAGGAAGTACCAATTGAAGTTAAACCCCAACAAATGCACATTCGGGGTGCGATCCGGTAAGCTGCTAGGGTTTATTGTGAGTGAAAAAGGGATTGAAGTTGACCCTGATAAAGTTAAAGCCATTCAAGAAATGCCTGCACCGAAAACTGAAAAAGAAGTTCGAGGGTTTCTAGGTAGATTGAACTATATTTCACGGTTCATATCTCACCTTACAACAACCTGTGAGCCTTTGTTCAAGCTGTTAAGAAAGGAACAAACAGTCAGGTGGAACGAAGATTGTCAGGGGGCTTTTGACAAAATCAAGGAATACTTACAAGAGCCTCCAATCCTTATGCCTCCAATTGAAGGAAGACCTCTAATCATGTACTTGACAGTATTAGAAGAGTCAATGGGGTGCGTACTGGGCCAGCATGACGAGTCTGGTCGAAAAGAATATGCAATATACTACCTAAGCAAAAAGTTTACCGACTGTGAACAACGTTATTCACTGCTCGAGAAAACTTGTTGTGCTTTAGCGTGGGCTGCTCGCCGACTGAGGCAGTATATGTTGACCCACACTACTTTGTTGATCTCCAAGATGGACCCAGTTAAGTACATTTTTGAGAAGCCAGCACTTACCGGACGGGTTGCAAGATGGCAAATGATTCTCACAGAATATGACATCCAATACACATCTCAAAAGGCCATTAAAGGCAGTGTATTGTCTGACTATCTCGCTGAGCAACGCATTGATGATTATCAGCCCATGAGATTTGACTTCCTTGATGAATACATCATGTTCATAAAAGCGAGAGATCATGAAGAGCCTATTCACACTGAAGGGCCCGACCCAGAAGAAGAATGGACTATGATGTTTGATGGGGCTGTCAATATGAATGGTCGTGGTATTGGTGCAGTACTCATTACACCTAAGGGAGTTCACATGCCTTTCTCGGCAAAGCTCACCTTTAACTGCACTAACAATGAAGCTGAATATGAAGCTTGTATTATGGGTCTTGAGGAGGCCATCGACCTCAGGATC
The DNA here is from genome assembly GCA_963966055.1 of Lathyrus aphaca. Classification (NCBI taxonomy): domain Eukaryota; kingdom Viridiplantae; phylum Streptophyta; class Magnoliopsida; order Fabales; family Fabaceae; genus Lathyrus; species Lathyrus aphaca. The sequence continues at coordinate 344,426,184 of OZ014521.1, forward strand.
AAGACTTTGACTGTGTTCGGAGATTCAGCTCTGGTAATCAATCAAACCAACGGCAAATGGTATACTCACCAGGATCATCTGATACCTTACCGGGATTATACAAGGAGGCTATTGACTTTCTTCACTACAGTCAAGCTTGAGTATATCCCTCGAGATGAAAATCAGTTTGCAGATGCTCTGGCTACCATTTCATCCATGATCAAAGTTCAAGCTGCCAACTTTGTGCCTCAGATTTCAGTATCCAGACTTGACAGACCAGCATACGTATTATCAGTAGACCTTGCTAAAGATGATAAACCTTGGTTTCATGACATCAAATGCTTCTTGGAGGATCAAACGTACCCACCTGGGGCATCATCCAATGACAAGAAGACTTTAAGAAGGCTTGCTGGTAGTTTCTTTCTGAATGTTGATGGTTCCCTGTACAAGAGAAACTTTGATATGGTACTTCTCAGATGTGTGGATAAGGCAGAGGCAGACTTGTTGATGCACGAGGTGCACGAAGGATCTTTTGGTACCCATGCTGGAGGGCATGCTATGGCTAAAAAGTTGCTAAGATCAGGCTATTACTGGATCACAATGGATGCAGACTGTTGTGCTTATGCTAGAAAATGTCATAAATGCCAGATTTATGTGGATAAAGTGCATGTGCCTCCAAATCCCCTGAATGTGATGTCTTCATCCTGGACCTTTGCCATGTGGGGCATTGATATGATCGGTAAGATTGAACCGACTGCTTCAAATGGCCACAGATTCATCCTGGTAGCCATTGACTATTTTACCAAGTGGGTCGAAGCAGCTTCTTATGCAAATGTTACAAGGCAAGTGGTAGCCAGATTCCTAAAGAGAGATATCATTTGTCGGTATGGAGTGCCCGAACGAATCATTACTGATAATGGTTCCAACTTGAATAATAAAATGATGGCAGAACTATGCCGGGACTTCAAGATCCAACACCATAATTCTTCTCCTTACAGACCAAAGATGAATGGCGCTGTAGAGGCGGCTAACAAGAATATCAAGAAGATTGTGCAGAAGATGGTAGTAACCTACAAAGAATGGCATGAAATGCTACCATTTTCTTTACATGGGTACCGAACGTCAATCAGAACATCCACTTGGGCAACACCATATCATCTTGTGTATGGTATGGAGGCAGTCCTACCTGTTGAAGTTGTGTTACCCTCTTTACGGGTATTGATGGATGTCAAGCTGAATGAAGCAGAATGGGTCCGATCCCGATACGAACAACTGAGTCTGATCGAAGAGAAAAGATTAGCTGCAATTTGTCATGGGCAGCTGTATTAGAAAAGAATGAAGAAAGCCTTCGATCAGAAAGTCAGGCTTCGGGAATACCAAGTAGGAGATCTTGTGCTAAAAAGACTCCTTCCTCCTCATACAGACCACATGGGCAAGTGGACTCCGAATTATGATGGCCCATTCATAGTAAAGAAAGTTTTCTCTGGCGGAGCACTGATGCTCAGTACTATGGATGGTGAAGATTTCCTGTCCCCTGTGAATTCAGATGCAGTTAAAAAATACTTCGCGTAAATGACCCGCTGGACATAAAAACAGAATGTAAGTCCAGGCAAAAAATAGGGCATCCCGGCGAGTCAAAAACAGAATAAAAGACTCGGGCAAAAATAAGGGAAAATAAGAAAAAAAAATGTGTACGCCCGCTGAGTTGAAAAGCCGCATTGGACAGCTCAGGCAAAAATGGGTATCCTGGTGGATTGAAAACCCGAAAGGGCGATCCACGCAAAATAAGGGAATAAGCGAACGACTGCATTCTGAATTCGTCTATATCACTTACAACATGGCAAGCTTCGAAAGGTTAAAGCATTGGTCAAAATCAACCTTCTTCAAAAGCAAGATAAGAAGAACGTCAAAGTCATAGAAGTCATAGCAAGGGAAACACTGAAGCGTCATCAACATTGCCAACACCTTTTTGTTTCTCAATTTTGTAACAATCTCCTCATTTTAGGGGATCTATTTCTTTGACTGTAACTTGCCAATTTAGGGCACACAAATTAATAAAATCGGATTTTCAGTAACATTTCGTCTCGTACATTTTATTTTCATTTGCAAAAATGTCCGATATCCTTAGTATAATGGTTGCATAAATACAGATGCGTCTTTTCTAAAATTACATGCTTACAGGAAATATATTTGTTCCCGGGAGTGTCTAAACTCCTATGAGGGGATCCAGTAAGGGATGCCTCAGGGTACTCGTGCGTTTCTTTGTCATAACGGGATTGCAGGTATTCAAAATGCAACATGGGGCATGAAAGCTTCTCCCCATCAGAACAACATCAGAAGGGGCTCTTGTCCCAACTAAGTACAACATCCTCAGCAAGATCTCCACAGAAATCTCTAGGAAGATCGTAAAGTGATCATCCATCCCCAACCAAGTGTCAGGCAGAGAACCATCTCCCCGCAGAGCTCCAGCCTCTTTCCAGAAAAGCAATGTTGAAGATTTCACAACAAAGTGACGAAAGCTTCCACGGACCCCAGCTGGACTCCTCGTCACCAAGAATAGGTTTATCGGTGACTTATTCCCCAAACAGAGTCATGCGTATATCAGATCTACCAATGATCTCATTCCCAGCTGGGATATCACTTCAAGTAGATCATCCAAAGATCTTCACAGCAGCGGGATCCGAATCCCGGATCGGTATCTTTGCATAATCATAGCATTCGCATCATGTTTCCCCCAGAACGTAGCATTCCGTCTAACACGGAGCATTATAGCAAAAATCAAACATATTGCGTAATCATAAGCCATGAGTCGAACCAAACACTTGTAAATACTGACATTCCATCAACAATATACAAAATACTTCCCAAAACTCCCCGGCAGAAGGCCAAAGCATCCTCTTTGCACTCACAAATATAGATACATGCTCCTTTTTGCACTCGTCTGTGTCATCATTCCACAGTGAAGTCGCCCGAACGTTCTCCACCGAAGGATACGTTTATAAACACTTCTCTGACACCCGTCCGTGTCACCCTCCCCAGCATAGTTGCCTAAACACTTTGTACACCAAATACTTGTTTGTAATACACTTCTTCCGACACCCGTCCGTGTCATGCTCTCCCCAGCAAGTTGAACGCTCATATGTTTACTTATTCCAGATACTCGTCCGTATCTTGTTTACACCACTTATCTTTCCCAAGATTCAACACTCGTCCGTGTTCTTTGTTAACCAGTTGATACTCATCCGTATCATCATCTCTGAACATGCGTCAGCGTTTGTTTCTACTGATACTCGTCCGTATCAAAGTCTTAAGGGTGCTCGTTTGCATCTTTAATCTATACACAGCGTCAAACACTTATGCCCTTTCTTACATGTAGACACTCATCTGTGTCTACCATTCCCCAGAAGAGTTCCCAGCAAATCCCTAGTAAAAAGCAAATTTTCTTCTTATCTGACATTCGTCCTATGTCATGATACTTCCGGCAGCCGTACCCTGCTAGGTGATCGTCCTTCACCCTTTCGATGATCGTCCTTCATCATTTTATCCGATGGCCGTCCCCATCGCTGATCCGGTTATCTGACATTCGTCCTATGTTATGATAAACCCCGAGAGCAGCCGTACCCTGCTAGGTGATCGTCCTTCACCCTTTTGATGATCGTCATTCATCATGCTTAGCTGATGGCCGTTCCCATCGTCGACCTTTTCTATTCGGCATTCGTCCTATGTCGTGATACTGTTGGCCACCGTACATTGCCAGGTGATCGTCCTTCACCTTAGATGACCGTCCCTCATCTTACCTCAACAGAGCAGCCGTCCCCTGCTAGGTGATCGTCCTTCACCTTTGATGACCGTTCCTCATCATTTATTTCTCCAACCTGATGGTCGTCCCCATCATTTACTTTACCTTTAATCCCCAGAGAGTCTTGTTTCTTTACTTGATAGCCATCCCCATCATGATCTCTTTATTTCCCCAGCATGTCGGCCATCCCCGTCATTGCTTTATCCCCAGCAGTCGTCCTCTGCTCGACGGTCGTCCTCCGTCGCCCGCACTTTATAATCATACTTTACTTCCTTTTACAATCTATATCCCTTTTCTTCTTCATTCAGTGAGTGCAAATTTTGGACTGTCTTTGGTATTCAACCACAAGTTATCTTGTTTTCCTGATAAGCCGTCGCTTACATCCTACACAGCTAACTCATATTTGAATAGGGGCAGCTGTAAGCACCCCAAATTTGCCCTCACTCATTTCACCATGGCTTGTGATCTTTTCATTAGCATAAATTCAATCATAGCATCTCATATTGCATTTTTGCTTTACTACATTGATTCAAAGTCATCTACATCTAGGGTTTGTGATCTGAGTAATCCAAGTGCCATCTGAGCCACTCCAATGGGCTTCAATCATTTCAAAAGGGCCCATGTATGTTCAATCATCATATTACATCCTCCCAAGATCAAGAAATTCAAAAATCACAAGAACTGAGGAAGGCATGGAAGCAGAGCCAAGCTTAACTGCACAGATGACCTAAAAATTAGGGTTTTGGTTTCAGAGACCATAACCCCAAAGTTTTTGGTCATTCTTTTTTCTATTGGTCTCTATATGTTATACGGATCATACATACTAATTTTCATGAAGAAATACAATGGGGAAGGCATCTGATCACAAGATGACTTCTTGAGCAAGTTAGTACAAAATCAGGGCATCTGAGGCCCCCAATCACCCAACCAAAGGGTCTTCTCCATCATTTTGAATGTGTATGATCTTTATTTGATCTTAGAAGAAGTTATAAGTTCACAAAATTGAGGAATTTCAAGCCATTTGCAAAGTTGCCATTTTGGGAAAGTGACTTGTAATGGAAATTTGCCATTTTGGGACAGTTTTTCAACCTCCTCTTTTTGATTCAAAAATGCTTCAAATGGAAAATTCTTGGTCATGAAAGTTGTAGATTGGATCCTCCCATTTTCAAAAAGTACAAGAACTTGATCTAATTCATTCTAGAACTAAAGTTATGGCCATGCAAAGTTGGATAAAATCACTTAATTTTCACTTTTGTGCCAAAAAGGAAACTTGCAAAAACACTTGCCAAAACCAAATGTGACCTCAAATCAACTTCTAACCATCACACAAACATCATTCATGATCCATAATTCAGAATTTCCCAAAGGATTTCTCATTTCTATGCCTTGAATTACAAGTTACATAAGGCATTTTCTCATGAATCTTCAAAATTGGAATTTTTGCAAAAGTAACTTTTAATGCTTGAATTTGTTGCTAAGTGAGCACAAGACATCATGACAACCCCATATGGCCCATTTGGCTGCAATTTGACCAAGATTTTAGAGGTTTCTTGGCCTTGATTCACAAAGACTTCCAAAGGGGGAAAAGTTGCAAGAACCATGCTACCACTTGCCCTAGCCATTACAGCTGCACAAAAGCAATCTAAGGGCCTTCCTTGATCCATGCTGAGCCCAGCCATGCCCCTAATCTCCCTCTGACCCGAGCCATACCTCAAGTACACAAAGTCATGACTTTTTGCATTTTGCCCATACCAATCAAACTGTGCCACTACCAACCCTCTGCCCAATCAGAACCTCATATGTGGACCTCAAGGACTTGAAACACACACACACAAGCCTGCAACCTCCCATAAGCCAGGATACACAAAAACTGCCCTCTTCTTCATCTCTTCGAAACTCTTGATACAACCATCAAACCTCAAATTTTTCTTCACCAACAAGTCACATATCACCCATAGAGCAAGAATCAACCCTCAAAACAGCCAAAAACATCACATACAAAAACCCCAAAACCTGCTACACCAGAACTGGAACTTCAAAACCAGTCATTCTCAAAGTTTTCTAAGCTTCGTATAATCTTCAAGAGGTTCATAGGAGTGGGCTTGCATCAAGGGAGGGCCTAGAAATCTCAGAATCAGAAGGTCCCATCTCAGGTAACATGATGAACTTTTTTCCCAGAAGCTTGCTTTTAAGTTCTTTTATGGTTCTATATGCTCCCCTGATCTTGGGGATATGATTATTTTTAAAAATGGTTGAGAAACCACCATGTATGTGAGCTCTGAAACTTTTGCCCGTTTTTACATTTTTGTTCGATTCGTGTTCATGAAGCAAAATAAATGAGTTTTGGTTGGGGATTTAGGTTTAGGATGATTGGGGGATCATTTCTGAGCAAGAAATTTGAAGAATAGAAGCTTAGGGAAGAATCTAGGGTTTGGGTTCACCGGAGAAGATGATCGGAACACTGCTTCGGTCACCTGAAAATGTTTAGGGCACAATTAGGGCTTAATCACGTGTTTAGCTCAGTTTGAATGTGGTGCGTTGGATCTGTCTTTCGCGTGCGTCCTCAATGGCCAGGATTTGTCATTTAACCTTAATCTCAATTAATTAGTTTAATTAATTAGGATTAGTTTGAATTTAATCAAGACCAATCCTAGCCTTCCAAACCCGCGCCAAGTCAACTCCCGCGTCTCAGCTTTGAATCCTGGCTCTTGGATCTGATTACTTTCCATTTAATTCAATTTTATTTTCTTTTTTATTCATTTTTCTTGCACATTTTATTTAAAATAGAAAATCATTTCTAAAAAATCTCATTTTTTGCATCATACCTTAAAATATTTTTCTCTTTCAGAAAATAATTTTTATTTTTTTTTTTGCATAATTTTCGTATTTTAAAAATATTTAAATGTTTATTTTAATTAGTTAGTGAGAATTAATTAATTAAAATAGCATTTGAGTTTCTAAAAATCACCAAAAAAATCACATTGCATTTTGATACATTTAGAAACATTATCAAACTCTTCAAACAAATTTCTTTTTGGTTCTTGACATATTTTGACATTTTTCTTTGGAATTAGGGTTCTTAAAAGTCAATATTTTTACCCTAACTTAGAAAAATCCTTTCTGCCTAACTATGAAGAGTTTGATGTTGGTTTTTTTTGCATTGCATTCCTCATATCATGTAGTTTCTAGGATAAAATTGATTTGAATTTATCTTTCATTTTCAATTTGTTGTGCATTTTTCCTTTTGAAGTGCCCTAAAACCCTAGCCAACTTGAGAAAATCATAACTTCCATTAGGTTAAGATTTAGGTCTCCTCCTTTGGGAAGTGAACTTGTGTAGGTTTAGGGTTCCTTTGATCCTATTTTCAAATTTTTATCATGTCATTTGCTTCTGGTTTTAATTTTTTGTATTGCATGTTATGTATAAACCCTAATTTTTGCCTTCATTTGCATTCATCTCTCATATGTTTGCATACATGAACTTTCCATGACATTTTGTGCATCCACATGACATATAAGACATCATAGGACATGTTAGAATCATGTTTGATCATTGCATCAGTCATTTGCCATGTTGCACATTCATTTCATTTCATAAACTTTCATGAACTTTCATGGTTCAAAACATGCTTCATTTGCATCCTCATCCTTGTATGATCATCCTCATCCTTTCATGGTTCAAAACATGCTTCATTAACATCATGTTTATACTTCTGACTTTGGCTTTCATCTTTGCATTTCATCTCATTTTCATTTACATTTCACTTCCTTTGCTAACTTTTCAGGTGGTAAGTGTTGAGAAGTGAATTTGCCTTCATTTCTCATAATCTTTTCTCATCTCTCTTTATGCATCCTTGCTGTATTTTACTTGTGTATTAGAGTGAGCTTGCCCATTAATGCTCCCTCCCCTCTTTCTTTCTTCAAGCAACTTATCTTCTTAAGTGAAGTAAGTTGTCTTGCTTCTTCTGTTTCATCCTCCTTTCATCTGCTTCTTCCTTGGTGGCTTTTCTCTTGAAGATATTTTGCAAGCCTCATAAACCCTAGGAACACCCAAGCATGATCAAAATTAGGGTTTGATTAGTCCCCCATTTAGTTTTACCTTTGTGTCATCTTTGTGTCTTCTCTTCTCATCCCTTAATCAAGGACTAAACCTTAAAGGTTTTAAGGCTTTGTGATTAAGCTTATGCCTGCATCCTTCTATTAGGATGGAGTGTATAACTTTAATCCTAAGTGTTAAACCCTTGATGTGTTTAAATACTTCAATCAATCCATATAATAATCACTAAGACATCAAGCTTGTAACTTGGGCCTTGCATTAGGGTTCTAATTCTTCCTTAACTGGTTAAGAAGGACTAACCCTAGTGTTAATGGAAAAAGTCCCCCTCAAGTTATCTTACAAACCATAAAATTCACTTATTAATCCTACCATTAACTAAAATCCATTTAATAAAGGCTTTGTTTTGTCATGAGGTTAATCCCTAATCATGGATTAAGATGAGGAGCCTTCCTCAGCTTAAATGTTCTCATCTATTATCCTTCTATTAGGATGGTGTAATGAGTCCATTAAATCCTTGATTAAGGCTTAAACTCATTACTTAACACTAAACAAAAACTCCAAAAAAACATCTAAATAATCATAAGTAGGTTAGTGATCTTAATCCTACATCATGGTGAGTAAGTGTGAGGTGTTTACTACACACTTAAGGTATTCTCATTACCCCTAATCAGAGGGAGGATGTGATGAGTTTATCAACCCTTGGTTTAGGCTTAAGCTCATTTTCTTATGACAAACTCCAAAAAGCAATAAAAGATTGAAAACACCAAAAACAAACAATAATCATCTCCTTTGGGATTCTTTTCTCATCATCTTCACTCACAAATGAGAACTTGCTTCTCCCGTCTAATGCAAGACACTTTGCACCTGAGCCAGACAGGTCATACACTTGAGCATAGGCAAGTAAGCAGTTCACAAGTCAATTTATCTTTCAGTCTATTTGAGTCGAACTACGGTGTTCTGACTTCCTCATTGCACGAGAGGATACGTAGGCATAACTTAACTGTTATCGAACAAAAGTCTCTGTCTCTTCCCCCCCTCTTCCAGCATTATTCTTTAAGCCTCATTATCTTAAGCTTTGCATTCCTCCCTTACACTGACACTCTTTTATTTCTCTTCACATTTCTTTTGCACTGACACTTGCATTCTTTTCCAGCTTTTGTACACAAAATAGCACTGACACTACCCCTTTAAACACAAACTTTCAAGCGTGGATCCCGTCGAGTACGACGGACAATCTGGGTGCTAATACCTTCCCAGGTTGTAACCAACCCCCTTTCCTAGTTTCTCTGGTTCGCAACCGTCTTATCCATCTTTTCTTAGGTTTATGCAGCATTACCTTTCCTTCGGGATAAAAATGCCTAGCTGACGACTCTTTTCTTTTCAGTTCACCCTTGTGTGTTCTCTCTTTCACCGACCGTTCGCGTCGATACCCAATTTGAGTCAGCCTCATTTGGTGGGATCGACAAGCATAGACTGGCAAGCAGTTCACAATCAATTTATTTTCAGTCTCTTTGAGTCGAACTACGTTGTTCTGACTTCCTCATTGCACGAGAGGATACGTAGGCATAACTTAACAGTTATCAAACAAAAGTCTTTTTGTCTTCCCCCTTCTTTCAGTATTCTTTTCTAAGCCTCAGTTCCTGAGAAATTCACCCTTTTGCACTGACACCTGTACATTCATTCCCAGCTTTTACACACAGATAACACATGAACTTACCCCATTTAAACACAATTTTGTAAGCGTGGATCCCGTCGAGTACGACGGACAATATGGGTGCTAATACCTTCCTAGGTTGTAACCAACCCCCTTTCTCATTTTCACTGGTTCGCAACCGTCTTATCCATATCTTTCTAGGTTTATGCAGTATTACCTTTCCTTCAGGATAAAAATGCCTAGCTGGCGACTCTATTCAATTCAACCTCATCATTTTCTCCTTTCGCCGACAATTTGCGTTTGCACCGGGATACAAATCTATGGGAGTTACAGCTTGGCGACTCTGCTGGGGACCTTATCTCTTACAACCAGGGTTTCTGGTTCTTTTTGTGGGTTTCTCCTAGCGCTTGTTTGATTTGAGTTTATGGGGTGTTATGTGTGCTTTTGTTTATTGCTTTATTTATTGCTTTCTGTACAACTTTATTTATCGCTTTCATTTATTGTTTTATGCATTCCATATTACTGTCATTCTATCATGAGTTGGATCTGTTGTTTACTTTGGTGGGAGGGATACTTAGTGAGTAAGGTTCCATACCGGGAGCCTGAGTGACACATAGGATTAGAGTGGCTTCATATTATTTCCCATTCCATTTCGGTCTGGTGCGGGAATTTGAAACACGGTTCAGACATGGGTTTCTTCTTGAGAACTCTATGCTACAGATTTCCTGTAGTACTAGGGCTATCTGGGAAGCCTGCTAAGTCTGGATGACCTTTTTAGAAGACCTTCAGCATCTGAGGTGAATTAGAGGATCCTTTATGATTAATGTAAACATTGTACCTCCGGATTAGAAGTGTTTACACTTCTCATAACTGATCCAAGTCTGAGGATCTTTGTTCTAGAACAATACCTGTGAGGGGGTTGGGATGTTTATAGGTTTGCAGGAACCCTTGAACTCATCATACCCTGTTACTAATATTGTTAAGGTTACACTATTTTGGACTGATCTTATGAAACTTGTGACTCTTTATTTGAGTCCCCCACCTGGTTACTGGTTCTCTAAGCTTTCATATGGACTTATAAATACACATGGACCTTATCAAACAGATAACAGATCCAGCACCTGATCACAAACCCTTGCATATCATTCTGCATACATCATTTTGCATCATTTTAACATTTGTCTATTTGTTTTACAGGGTATCCACATCTTATCTTTGGTTTGGTTTTGACTGTTCTTCTGCTCAGCCACCTTCATCAGTTATTTTCCTCAGAGATCTTCTTCATCAGATATCTTCTTTAATTGTCTTCTTCTGCTATTTGCATCAGTTACCTACATCAGTACATCTCCTCAGTTATCTTCATCAGCATCCATTGTCAATATGGACTCATCCAGGAAGAGCAACATTACTTATCATTTCTTTGAGCCCTCCTTAGCAGGCATTAGGCAGATTCAAACACTCATCACTCCTGATCATGTTCCTTTATTCAAGGAACATCATGGTGGTATTATGGACATGATCATGGACTTGGATGCATCACATAGGAGTTTGATCCACACTTTCCTTCAGTTCTATGAACCTCCTCTCAGATGCTTTACTTTCCCAGACTTTCAGTTAGGCCCTTTGTTAGAAGAATTTTCCATGTTGTTGGGTGTCCCCATCAGGAGGGGGATTCCTTTCAACCATGAGATGACTGCTCCTAGGAATGAGGACATAGATAAGGCCCTGTATTTGGAAACCACCATCATTGATCAGAATATGACTACTAAGGCTGGAATCCCAGGCCTCCATTTGGACTTTTTGATTACTCAGGCCACCAGTCATGCTGTAGCGGGGAAATGGGGCACTGTTTGTGCTCTCTTAGCCCTTAGCATATATGGTATCATCCTGTTTGCAGACGAGCCTAAGTTTGTAAGCAAGAGTGTTATCCATCTCTTCTTGCTGAAGAATCAAATTCCTACCTTGTTCGGGGATTTCTATTACTCAGTACATCAAAGGCATGAGAAACAGAGGGGAAGATTAGTCAGATGTTGTGCACGTCTCCTCTACTGTTGGTTACTGAAGCACTTGACAAAGACATAAGCTTTCTTGAATCCTCATCAGTCAAGAAACTGGGCTAAGAGAATGATTGCTCTCACTACAGAAGACATCAGATGGTGCACTCAGAGCACCAAGGGCAGAGATATAATTATAAGCTGTGGGCAGTATCCCAATGTACCTCTCATTAGAGTGAAGGGTTGCATCAACTACAATCCTTTTCTTTTCAAAAGGCAGCTAGGGTATGCCTTGGTACATCTACCAAGAGAGCAGGACTTATCAGAGACCCTTTATTGTGACATTCAAAATAATCATGCTATCGTCCGACAAGCAGCCTGGGCTTGGGATAACATTCAGACAAAAGGGACTGCCATTCTTGGCAAGTGCAACAACATAGCTTCAGCTCAGTACATTGATTGGTCTCGCATTAGAGGACAGATCACCTGCATGCCATTCACCCTGGAGGATGTGCCAGGACCATCAGCAGTAGAGACTATAGCTACAGTCAATTTAGAAGAATTTCAGAAGTTTAAAGAGAGGAATACCCAGCTTTCTGAAGCTCTAAAGAAGACCCAATGGGAGAGGAATGATAGTCTTCTAGACAATGAGAGGTTAGAAAAACTCCGGATTGAGCATATAACCAAGATTGAGAAGACAAATGATTACATCAGAAGGGCCCGGGCAAGGGAGTTGGTATTGAAAAATGCTTGCAAAGAAGCTAAGATTCAGAAGGCCAGAGCTAAGCACTACTTGGAAGAGAGTCAGGATAGATGGATCAAAATTACTGAGGCTCGTTCACAGGAAGATCAGAAGACCAAAGCTACGATAGAGCAGCTGGAAGCTAATGAGAAGAAGAGTCAGGAAGTCTTGTTAGCAGCACAGAAGGAAATCTCCGAGTTGAAACTCTGGGGGGGTTGAAGAGATCAAAAGACCAAGACAAGTATAAGAAATTGACAAGTTCCATTGCTACCAGGAACCTTCTTATCAGGACCATCACAGAGCATCCAGTTGGACCAGTGACTGATGCTCTCCTTAAGGAAGTCAAAGAGGATGACTTTGGGCTGGATGTTTGATTTCTTTGTACTTGTATTTCATTTTGTTTGTACTTTTGTTGATTTTGTTGTGTTTTGACCCATCATGGGAACTTGTTGTAATCATAAACTATGTATCTTTGCATTTGTAATATATGGTTTGGGTGTTATCCTTTGGGCTTCATTTCTCTTCAACATCCTCATTCCTCGAGGTCTGGAAGGTCAAAACCAAAGAACCAAACTGGATACCCTTGGAAGACAAATAGACATACTGCATTGCATACTAACCTCATTCTTTGTTTTGTAGGTATTTTTGTTGTTGTTTTCTCACATTGTTGTGGTTTCAGGAAACATTGCTCGTAGGAGGGTTTCCCCTATCAACAGAGTTCACCGGTATCCTACAAGAAACAACCTTCCGAGCTTACAGATGGACCAAGTTCAGCAAGATTTGACTGACGTAAGAACTCAAATGGCTAATGAAAGAACTGAAATGAGGGCTCAGATGAACAAGTTCATGGCAGTAATGACTGGGTTAGCCCAAAGCCAAGAAAGATTAAGAGAGTTGGTCGAGCGGAAAACTCCTGAAGAGAATCATCCAGGTATAGGAGGTACCAGCAACAATGATCACGTGCAGCCACGTACTGACCCCCCAAAGTTTGGGCCTCATCTCAACCCTAAAGTCAATGCTATCAGGAATACTCAAGGTAACACTAGAGGGCGTGCCTTACAAGAGGACCCTTAAGAGGAACAGTTTACTATAATTGGTACTGGGGATGAAGCCTATGATCGTCGTCTGGATGAAATAGCAGAAAAGCTAAGATCTATGGAGTCCCAAAACTCCTTAGGATTTGATGTTATGGACATGGGTTTAGTGGAGGGGGTCAGGATCCCTCACAAATTCAAACCTCCTTGCTTTGAGAGATATAAGAGTACCTCTTGTCCTCGTACCCATCTTCAATCCTTTCTGGGAAGATTAAATGCTTACACTATGGATGAAAAGTTGTGGATGTTCTACTTCGAGGATAGTCTGACCGGGGCATCCTGTGAATGGTACTCTCATCTGACCAGAGCAACGGTCAGAAATTGGAAGGATTTGGCCGAGGCTTTCATACGCCAATATCAATACAACTTAGACATGGCTCCCAACAGAACTCTCTTAATGGGTATGTCACAATCCTCAAGAGAAAGCTTCAGAGAGTATGCCTAGAGATGGAGACAGTTAGCTGCTACTGTTCAACCTCCGATGTCGGAAAGAGAAATGGCCGATATGTTCATGAACACCCTACAGGGGACATACATTGATAGGCTTGTTGCTTTCTCTTCCACTAGCTTTGCTGATGTGGTCATAGCAGGAGAGAGAATTGAAAGTTTGTAAAAGATGGGTAAGATTTCTGATAATGGTGCCAGCTCCAGCAGCACAAGGAAACCTTTTGCAGGGCCTCATAGGTCGGGTGAAACCAATAAAATACACATGGGCAGAGGTAGGCCCCAGTACATGCTAAGATCAATAGTCGCTGTCACTATTCCCACTCCATTACCTCAACAACAATATACTCCATAACCACAACATTTCCCTCAACAACAACAATTTCCTCAACAAAGATCATACAGCAACAGCAACCAACAACAACGTCCTTTCCAGCAAAGGCCATCTCAAATCAACAGGGTAATCGATCCTATCCCGATGCCCTATGCCACTTTCCTGCCACAACTTTTGAAACTCAATCTTGTTGAATTGAGGACTCTGGCTCCACTAGATCCTCAGAACCTTCCAAGGAATTACGACGTCAACGCCATATGTGCCTTCCATTCCAATGCACCTGGCCATACAACAGAAAAGTGAAGAGCCTTGCACATGAAGGTCCAGGATTTAGTTGATTCCAGGGCTTTAAATTTTGCACCTCCTCCTAATGTCACAAAAAATCCTATGCCTAGCCATGGTGGGCCCAGGATAAATGCAATTGAGGAGGATCAACCAGTGAACCTAATTAAAGATACTACAAGTATTTAAACACCTTTGGCCGAGGTTAAAGCCTAGCTTTTAAAGTGCCATGTGTTCCTAGGTTGTGAGGCCTACTGTGAATCTTGCAAAATTTCCGCCAATGGTTGTGCAAGTTTAAAAAGTGGCATCAATGGCCTTATCAAAGAAGGTATCTTGCAAATAACGTCAACGGTTTCAGCTTCTACAACATCAACAACTTTTCCTCCTACAACACCAGCAAACACCTCTTCAAAAACCATCGTTCCGACAGACTCTTCTACAAAGTCAACAATCATCTCTTCTACTACTTCAACGGACATTAGTTCAATCATATCTGCCTTTACAACAACAACAAATATTAATAATGACATCTCCACAGTCACCATCTATTATGACCCGGCAATGGTCCCCGATTCCAATAATTTTCAGCAACAATCTCAACAACAACCCGGCTTCAGTCTTTCACCACCACCATAAGTCAGAAATCCTGTTACCATCTATTACGATCCACAGACAATAACAGTTCCTACTTCCGCCGCAGTCAGTCCAGTCATCATCACGGTACCTGGACCCATTCCATATGAAAATGATAATGCTCTGTCATGGCACTATGGTTCAGATCTCTACTGCAACAAGAAGAGAGTCACTCTTGATTATTCAACTTATACACCACAGATCGATAATGTCGGGGGAGGCGGAGGCTTCACTCGAAGCGGACGTCTCTTCGCGTCACAAGTTCCGAGAGTTAATGCTGAGGCAGAGGCTGCTGCCAAGGCTAAAGGCAAGAATGTGGTTCCTGAAGAACCAGTTGCAAAAGAAGCTCAGAAGACGTCCTTTGATCAGGATGTGGACGAGTTTATGAGGATAATCAAGAGAAGCGATTATAAGGTTGTGGATCAGCTCCACCAGAATCCTTCCAAGATCTCCATTCTATCACTGGTATTGTGTTTCGAAGCTCATCGGGATGCATTACTTAAAGTCCTGCATGCAGCCTACGTGCCTGAGGAGATCACGGTTAATCAGCTAGAGATGGTGGTTTCTAATGTTAATACTAGTCATGGGCTAGGCTTCACCAATGCTGATTTGACTACGGAGGGTCGTCATTATAATAAATCTTTACACATCACTCTAGAGTGTAAAGGGGTTGTGCTTTCACATGTTCTAGTTGACACTGGGTCCTCACTCAATGTCTTGCTAAAGAAAGCCCTTGTTAAGCTTGAATATGATGGTATAGCTCTCCGACCAAGCAATCTGGTGGTCAGAGCTTTTGATGGTTCCAAGAGGCCTGTTATTGGAGAAGTGGAGCTTCCTGTGATAATTAGCCCACAGGTCTTTCAAACTACTTTCTACGTGATGGACATTCAGCCGGCCTACAGCTGTTTGTTGGGTCGACCTTGGATTCACGTCGCTGGCGCAATTACGTCGACCCTATAAATATATTGAGATGGATGGTGAGATCAACGAGACCATGAGCCAAGGTTTCGAAGCACTGAACATCAACGAGGCGACAACTAAAGTATTTGCTGCATCCCAAGAGGATAGGATGGGTACTTCAATTGTCTCCTACCAACAAGCTCGGAAGGTTGTTGAAGACAAGAACACCCAAGGCTGGGGCAAGCTGCTACTTGTGGAGAAGAAAGAAGACAGATTCGGTTTGGGTTACAAACCATCCCGACAAGATCAAGTAGAGGCTGCTAAAGAGCCCAAGTTTGTATGTGGGGGAATACTGACCCCAGATTCTGTCAATAATGTGGAAGACGAGGCCGAAAGCAACTTCAACCTGGAAAGCTGGATTCGTCCAAGAGTCCCGGGCCAACAAGTCCTTAACTGGTCTTCCCAGGAAATTATAAGAGTTACTCCTGCAGAGTAATTATTATTTCCTGCTTAAGCATGCATCAAGTCCTGCATCTTGCCCAAGGTGTCAGGACTCATTTTGTAATAGGGCCATATTTGTATTTTGTGCAAATGGAATATCAATGAACAATGGACATCTTTTTGCAAACAATTTTCTTTTTCGCTCACTGTCTTTTCATTTTTGTTATTTTCGCACAAAAAAATAAATGGCAATGTTTTCAAAATAATGACTTCATTCACACTTTTTCTAAACAAGATTAAAATCAATCACTAAAATGAACAAATCTCAACCCTTGCAGAGATAATCCTCCAGATTGCACCGATAACAGCACTGCTATGACCTTGTATGACTTCGACAATCCAATTAATCAAGCAGAAGAAGGGGTTGAAGAAGACTATGATTTTCCTGAAGAGTTAGCCAGATTGTTGAGGCCAGAGGAAAAAGTGATTGCTCCTCATTAGGAGGAGGTTGAAACTATCAATCTTGGTACCGAGGAAGATGTGAAGGAAGTGAAGATCGGGGCCAGTCTGCAAGCTCTAGTAAAAGACCAGCTCATCAGTATGCTTTGGGAATATGTCGACATCTTTGCTTGGTCCTATCAAGATATTCCAGGTCTAGATATGGATATTGTCATGCACAGGTTACCATTGAAAGAAGATTGCCCGCTAATTAAACAAAAGTTGCGCCGCACTCGCCCAGATATGGCCATGAAAATTAAGGAAGAAGTACAAAAACAGTGGGACGCCGGTTTTCTTGCTGTAACTAGTTACCCGCTGTGGGTTGCTAACATTGTACCCGTACCTAAGAAGGATGGCAAGGTGCGTATGTGTGTGGATTACCGGGACCTGAACAGAGCTAGCCCGAAGGATGATTTCCCATTACCTCACACTGATGTATTGGTAGATAACACAGCTCAGTTCTCAGTATTTTCTTTCATGGACAGATTTTTTGGATACAATCAGATCAATATGTCACCCGAAGACATGGAGAAAACAACTTTCATCACACCTTGGGGCACATTTTGTTACAAGGTAATGTCATTTGGACTAAAGAACGCCGGTGGAACATATCAACGGGCTATGGTAACATTATTCCACGATATGATCCACAAAGAAATCGAATGCTATGTGGATGATATGATTGCCAAGTCCCTCACAGAAGAAGATCATCTGGTGAATCTGCTAAAGTTGTTTAAGCGTCTGAGGAAGTATCAGCTGAAGTTGAACCCCAACAAGTGCACATTTGGGGTACGTTCCGGTAAGATGTTGGGTTTTATTGTAAGTGAAAAGGGAATTGATGTTGATCCCGACAAAGTCAAAGCTATTCAGGAAATGCCTGCACCTAAGACTGAGAAAGAAGTTTGAGGGTTCTTAGGTAGATTGAACTACATATCAAGGTTCATATCTCATCTCACTGCAACCTGTGAACCTTTGTTCAAGCTGTTAAGAAAAGAATAAACAGTCAGGTGGAACGATGATTGTCAGAGATGTTTTGACAAGATCAAAGAATATCTGCATGAACCTCCAATCAAAGGAAGACCTTTAATCATGTACCTGACAATATTAGAAGGGTCAATGGGGTGTGTGTTAGGCCAGCATGATGAGTCTGGTTGAAAAGAGTATGCAATATACTACCTAAGCAAAACGTTTACCGACTGTGAACAACGTTATTCACTACTCGAGAAAACCTCTTGTGCTTTAGCGTGGGCTGCTCTCCGACTAAGACAATATATGTTGACTCACACTACCTTATTGATCTCAAAGATGGATCCAATCAAGTACATATTTGTGAAGCCAACACTTAGCGGAAGGGTTGCAAGATGGCAAATGATTCTAATAGAGTATGACATTCAATACACCTCTCAGAAAGCCATCAAGGGCAGTGTATTATCTAACTATCTGGCTGAGCAACCCATTGATGATTACCATCCTATGAGATTTGACTTTCCTGATGAAGACATCATGTTCTTGAAAGAAAAGTATTTCGAAGAGCCAATTCACACTGAAGGGCATGACCTAGAAGAAGCATGGACTATGATGTTTGATGGGGTAGTTAATTGCAACGGTCGTGGGGTTGGTGTAGTGCTCATTACACATAAAGGAGTTCATATGCCTTTCTTGGAAAAACTCACCTTTGCCTGCACTAACAATGAAGAAGAATATGAAGCTTATATTATGGGTCTTGAGGAGGCCATTGACCTCAGGATCAAAACCTTGAATGTATTCGGAAATTCAGCTTTGGTAATCAACCAGACAACGACTAGTGGTACACTCATCAGGGGAATCTGATTCCATACCGTGACTATACGAGGAGATTATTGACTTTCTTCACAACAGTCAAACTAAAATACATCCCTCGAGACTAGAATCAGTTTGCAGACGCGTTAGTTACCATTTCATCCATGATCAAAGTACAAGTTGCCAATTATGTGCCTCGGATTTTGGTATCCAGACTGGACAAACCGACATATGTATTCTCTATGGACACTGCTAGTGACAACAAGCCTTGGTACCATGACATCAAATGCTTCTTGGAGAATCATAAATACCCACCTGGGGCATCGTCAAATGATAAGAAGACATTGAGAAGGTTGGCCGACAGTTTCTTCCTCAATACCGATGGTTCATTATACTAGCGAAAATTTGACTTGGTCCTGCTCAGATGTGTTGACAAAAAGGAAGCAGGCCTACTGATGCACGAGGTACATGAAGGTTCTATTGGTACCGATTCCGGAGGACATGCAATGGCAAAGAAGTTGTTAAGATCAAGTTACTATTGGATCACAATGGATGCAGACTGTTGTGCCTATGCCAGAAAATGCCATAAATGCCAGATCTATGCAGATAAAGTGCATGTTCCTCTGAATCCTTTGAATGTAATGTCTTCACCTTGGCCCTTCGCTATTTGGGGCATTGACATGATTGGAAAGATTGAACCGACTGCTTCAAATGGTCATAGATTCATCCTGGTAGCCATTGATTACTTCACCAAATGGGTTGAAGCAGCTTCATATGCAAACGTTACCAAGCAAGTGGTAGCTCGTTTTCTGAAAAGGGATATCATCTGTCGATATGGAGTTCCCAAGCGAATCATTACTAATAATGGTTCCAATTTGAACAACAAAATGATGGCAGAACTTTGCCGGGACTTCAAAATTCAACATCACAACTTTTCTCCTTACAAGCCAAAGATGAATGGCGCTGTTGAGGCTGCTAACAAGAGCATCAAGAAGATTGTGCAGAAGATGGTAGTTACCTACAAAGACTAGCATGAAATGCTACCATTTTCCTTGCATGGGTATCGAACCTTAATCAGAACGTCTACTGGGGCAACACCTTATCAGCTTGTGTACGGTATGGATGTTGTCCTACCTGTTGATGTTGAGCTACCCTCCTTATGGGTAATGATTGATGTGAAACTGGATGAAGTAGAATGGGTCCGGTCTCGGTATAATCAACTAAATCTAATTGAAGAGATAAGATTAGCAGCCATCTGTCATGGGCAGTTATATCAGAAACGAATGAAGAAGGCCTTCGATCAGAAAGTCAGACCTCAGGAATACCAAGTGGGAGAGATTGTTCTGAAAAGAATCCTTCCTCCTCATACAGACCACATGGGCAAGTGACACCAAACTATGAAGGTCCCTACTTAATAACCAAAGTCTTCTCAGGTGGGGCACTGATGCTCGCAACCATGGATGGTGAATACTTCCCGTCTCCTGTGAATTCAGTTGCAGTTAGAAAATACTTCGCATAAAAATACCCGCTGGACATAAAAACAGAATGTAAGTCCAGGCAAAAATAGGGCATCCCGGCGAGTCAAAAACAAAATAAAAGACTCGAGCAAAAATAAGGGGAAAATAAAAAAGAATGTACACCCGCTGAGTTGAAAAGCCACATCGGACAGCTCAGGCAAAAATGGGTATCCCGGTGGATTGAAAACCCGAAAGGGCGATCCACGCAAAATCAGGGAATAAGCGAACAATTGCATTCTGAATTCGTCTGTATCACTCACATAACACGGCAAGCTTCGAAAGGACAAAGTGTCAGTCAGAATCAGCCTTCTTTAGAAAGCAAGATAAGAAGATAGTCAAGGTCATACAGGTCATAGCAAAGGAAGCTCACCGGAGCATCATTTTCAACATTGCCAACACTCTTACTTTCTCAATTTACAACAATCTCCTCATTTCAGGGATTCACTTCTTTGACTGTACTTGCCTATTCAGGGCACACAAATCAATAAAATCATAATATTCAGTCACACTTTGTTTTTACCTTTTGTTTTGTTTACAAAATGTCCAGAGTTCGTGATACAATATTTGCATGAAAACTTATAGGACATTTTTAAACAAAATGCTTGCAGGAAATATGTTTCTCTCAGGAAAATCTAACTCATATGAAGGAATCCGGTTAAGGATACCTCGAGACACTTGTGCGCTTTCCTTTGTCTTAACAGGTTGCAGGTACTTAAGGCAGACAATCTTCCGCAACAGGGGGCATATCAAGCATTAAATCCCCAGCATACTACTTCCCATAAATTATCTTCTCCCGAAGCGGGACCTCCCGAGCAATGATTGGCAACTCGTTCACAGCAAAGTGATCAAAGAACTTTCTTTTCCCCATCAGAAGTCCAGAATTGGCTCATCCTCAGCAGATTTATTGGAATTGTTCCCCCATATAGTTGCCTCCCCAGTAGAGCAATACCTGAAACACGTCCCCAACGGAGTTACTAAAACTTCCTCATCCCCGTTAGGAGTCCTCCCTCTGGGCAGATCAATAAATGATCTCTTTCCCCAGCTGAGTTCTCTCTCCAAACAGATCAGCCAGAGATCTTTCTCCCCGCAAGATCCGAGTCTCGGATCAAGTCTCTCATTTGCATAATCATAGAATTCGCATCATATTCACCAAATAAGCGTAGCATTCCGTATGGTACGGAGCATCACGATAAAAATCAAACATTTGCATGATCATAAGCCAGGTTCGAGCCAATCACTTACAATTACCATCATCACCTCACCAGCAATATACAAAACTCATTTCCCCTGCAGATAAGAGACGAAACATGCCTGTAGCACCCTAATTTTTGCCCTAAGTTTTCTTCGCATTTCATCTGCATCTTGCATACAAACAAGATCACATTGGTTGCTCGGTTCCTCTCGGGTTAGTTTTATGCCTCGCAGGGGATCACCGTTGTCTTTAATTACTTTATTTGTTTATGTTTACTAACCATTAATCAAAATCCAAAAATATTTTGTTTCCTTTTACTAACCTTTTTTTCAGGAAGAGGAACCACGTGAAAATACCAAAAATAGAAGTCCCACAGCTCGAGTAAATTTCACAGGAAAAGTCGAAGACGATCCGCAAATAATTCAAAATTATCAGATCAAGGATTTCCCAAGTTAATTGATTCATTCAAAGGATTTCCAAGGTTCATGTGTTCATTTCTTCGACGTACAACAAGAATCGGGCCGAAACAACCAAGCAACCATGTTTGAAACAAAAAATTTCAAATTTCAGCTTGGTTAACTGGTTAACCAGTGCGAAATTTGAATTTTTTATTCAAATTCAACACTCTTAGATCATTGATTTAATTGGAATATTCTAGATCCATTGGTTTCTGATTTCTCTACATCACTTTGATAATTTCCTACCATAAACCCTCACTAATCACCACTTTTTTCCATTTCCCACCAAAATTTCAATTACCAAACCTAAATTCAAATTACCAAAGCAAGCTCCATTCCACCAAATTTCCATACCTAATGCCTTTAAATAGGACCACAATTTCATTCATTCCATAAGCTTTTGATAGCCATAAAACCTCTTGCAAATTACTTCCCCAACACCAAAATTCTCAAAAGCTCACTTTCTTTCTTTTGAAGTTATCAAGAATTCATATTGAATTCTTGATTAACTTGAGCTAAACCTTCATCCTTTCATTCTTTTGGTCATCAATTTCAGTAGATCTAAGCTTGTGTTGGTCCAATTTGAAGAAGAGCTTTTGGTAATTCATCTTCCTCCATAAACCCATATTCACCATCAACATTCAAGATGTAGATTCTTGGTGCCTTTGTTTCTAGATCCTTTGGATCCTTATTTGTTGTTTGATTGCAGGGATTCCACTGTATTTTGGTTTTAAAATTCGTGCAAATTCAGATCATGATCATCCAATGTTTGAGAAAAGGTTTCAAAAGGGATCATGCTGAATTTTCTGCATTTTTCAGCTTCTGGTACAACGTTAACCGGTTAACCATTTGGTTAACCAGTTAACCAGTTTCAAAACAGCGCAAATTATTCAAAATCTGCCTGTGTTAATCGGTTAACCAATTGGTTAACCGGTTAACACAAGTCAGAATGGTGTTTTTGGCTTGTTTCAAGCCCCTTTTTGGTTCCTCTTTCTTCTTCTTCCTCCTCCTTTTTATTTTTACCTTTGGAATCACTTTTGGGAGTGATTTCTCCTTAATTTCAATGAACTTTGAGTGTAGATTAGAGTAGTTAATGTTCATTAATTCAAAACTACCTTTAAGTGGATTATTCAATTCATTTAAGGTACTTTGCATTAGTGATACATTTTCATGCTTGAATCCACCAAGATGAGTGATTGAACTTAAGGATGGAAGAATACTATACGTGTAATTCAATTTGGTATTCACTTTTAATTTTGTGCGGTATCGCGTTCGTATAAAGATTTACATATCGTTTATCTCGCATGCATTAGCACTAACATTATGCACCTTAATTGGTGGTGGTCGGCCTCATTTGTAGGGTAATTACTTCGTAAATTACTCGACGATTGCTTAACATAGACCTAAATGTGTCCCGACTTCGGAATAAAAATCTAATTGGGTACTTGCACTTTCGTGGACCAGATCTCTTGTTGATCGCGTAATCCCAAAGTGGTTAATCATATTGCATTGAGAATCGAGACTTATGAAGGTTTGATACGTAGGTGCTTTGGGTCTCTCAATCGCCTTTCAAATTTCATTGAATTCGATTCGGTTTGCCTTGATATATCACTATAGTGTAAGATGCTAAGCGGATCTGGTTGCCTTCAATTTTGGTCATTTTTTTTCTTTTTTTGGTTATGGTTGATTAAGTTCACCATACCATTATTATGTAAATATTATTATACTATTACTACTATTAATATTTTAGATTCTTGCATTTTAATTTCTTTTTGTTACTAACATTTAATTTCTTGCACTTTTATTGCCTTTATTCTATTTTGCTTTATTCATCCATATCATGTTTATTATTTGTTCTTTTTATTTTAATTGTTGATTTTCCTTTTGTCCATTTGGACACAAAACCATTAATAAAGGATTAAACTTCTAAAAAACTTGTGACTTTAATTTGAGGACTATTGGTTACTATCCTTAACATTGGAATAAAGATTTTGGACTTAGATTTTAGGATCTCTTCCCCTTGCTTTGATCTTCATGAAGTTGGATTTAGCCTTTATTTGGCCATTTGCTAGCTTATAAGGATGGAACTCTTATGCTCATAATTTGGAAGGTCATCAAGTTTGGTTAGATCTTTCTTCCCTTATCTCTTTATTTTCTTTTTTCAGGATAGTCCCTTCATCTCCTCCCATTCTTCAATTTTCAAAACCTTCTCCCTTTTTCAAAGGATTCTTTCTTTTTTTAAATCATCACCTCTTTAATAAACAAAAACCTTGACTTTTGTCAAGTGGCTTTTTATCTCTTTCTTTTCTCTTTAAAAATCAACGAATCTAATCATGTTGACCTTAATTAAAAATAAAAAATAAAAAGAATCAAACTCATTCAATTTGTTTTGTGCCTTTGTGCACCTTTGTTTATTTTCTTTTAAAGAGTGCCAATTATGAGTCATTATTCTTTAGTCGAGTGCAAGTCTCTCAATCTCCATGGTTTTAGTTTGATGTAATTGAGTCTCTTGTCATTTGTGGGGGTTTAGTGGCATACTCGTTGATTTTATCTGAGTTGGCGCCCTCCCCATAATGATGTATGAGTCCATGCCTTCATTCTCATGGTAGATTTGTTGGCTATCCACTTGAAGATGACAAATTCTCTTCACTTAATAAAATGAATCATAACTTACCCTTTTTACTATTTGTACCACGAACTACGGGGTTTTGATCTTGCATTGCACTTTGTGGGTACGTAGGCATGAAGTGGTAAACCTCTCCAAACACAAAAATATAAAAAAATAATAATTCTTTTCTCATCTCTCCTCTCATTTTTTTTGCAAACCATTTTCAAACCAAAAGTAGTAAATTTTTCAAAGGGCTCCCGTGGAGTACCACTGACATTTTGGGTGCGTAAAACCTTCCCATTGTGTAACCTATCCCCTTACCTATTTTTCTGTTGTGTTTCTCTAGCTTTTTTTCGCTTTTAGATTCATTAGGATTTATTCGCTCTTTTTTCCTTTTCCTCTTGGAATAAAATAAAAGCGTGGTGGCGACTCTGTTTACTTTGAGTTAAGTTAACTAATAGCTTACACTCATGTTTTTACCGCTACAGAAAAGTGTCGACTCTGCTGGGGAGTAATCTCTAAGTGAATTCGGCCTACTTTGATTTATTTACTGCTTTGGTTTGATTTGTTTGTTATTTGTTTGTTCTGTTTCGATTTTGGTGATCCTCTGTGAGTGAGATAGATTCTAACCTGGATCTGAGTTGAACTTATGATAGGACGACGATATTCGAAGCGATAAGTGATGGAGTAGTCCAAAGCTATATCAATTTGATAATTTCCACTTGGTTAGGCTCTCTTGGATTATCAATGTCATGATGAGTAATCACACGTGGCATTATTTTTCGACCTTGAGCTGATCATACTGAGGACTGTAGAACCCTTAACCCATCTAAGCCAATTTAGGAACGTAGTGCGGAAACTATCTGGGTGTAAATCTAAGGTGGTTGTCACGCGATACTACACTCGGACGATGCCTATTTTAAGAATGTTATCGGTTGGGGAGTAATCCAACATACTAATGATAT
Organism: Lathyrus aphaca; assembly: GCA_963966055.1. NCBI lineage: Eukaryota > Viridiplantae > Streptophyta > Magnoliopsida > Fabales > Fabaceae > Lathyrus > Lathyrus aphaca. Next base: position 344,451,553 of record OZ014521.1, read on the forward strand.
TCTAAAGATGGTTTTTAACTCTGGGCACCTCTGTTAGCTCCCTTTTGGTTTTCTGCAGGTAAAATGAAGACAAAACCTTAGTACTTACCTATGTGAGTTGGTGTTCTATTACCTTGACTTCATGCTCGTGACTCGGAACCTAAACCCGTGTGCTTTGTGTGATCTTGTTTGTGGTTGTTGCATACATACCATCATACATTCATGAGCATTGTTTTTGAGATTTCAAGGGACTCATAAGGAACTTTTGCAAAATTTAAGATGTCTATGGTTATGAATTTTGAAAGGAGGAACACAAAGAAGTACACCTTCAAGAATCCTAATATAGTGGAGTTGAGAAAGCTAGGAGCATTGGTGGTTGACACCCAGGAGTTCCGGAAGTGTTATGGGAAGCTCTTGTTTATTTTGGATACCGATGTACCAGAGGGGATTCTCCCTACTTTGGCTCAGTTTTATGATTCGTTGCATCATTGTTTCACCTTTCCTGATTATCATCTTGTGCTGACCTTGGAGGAGTACTCTCATTGGATGGGTTTACCTATTTTGGACAAGGAATTTCTTTTCAGTGGTTTAGAGAAGGAGCTTACGACCAAAGTCATCGCCAAAGCCCTTTTTCTGAAGGAGTCTGATCTTTATGGGATGTTTCTTCCAAAAGGGAGCATCCGTGGTATTAATGTTAAGTTCTTGATGGGAAAAGCTTCTACTTCACTTACTTTGGGTCATAAGGATGCATTTGAGGCTATTCTTGCTTTTCTCATTTATGGGATTGTCTTGTTTCCTAATTTAGATGGTATTGTGGATGAGAATTCCATTCAGATTTTCTTGAAGAAGAATCTGGTACCTACTTTGCTTGGAGACATGTATCATGCCTTTCATTATAGGACCTCCAAAGGTGATGGAGAGATTGTGTGTTGTGCGCCTCTTCTCTATAGATGGTTTATTTCGCACCTACCAAAATCCGATGTCTTCAAGGATAATAGAGAGAATCGAAGATGGTCTCAAAGGATTATGTATCTTTCTCACAAGGATATGACTTGGTATTGTTCCCATTATGATACTGGAGTGCTTATTGACAGTTGTGGAGAGTTTCCTAACGTACCTCTTCTTGGTACACGTGGGGGAATTAGTTACAACCCTATTCTTGTTAGGTGACAGTTGGGATATTGTTTGAAGGACATACCAAACAACCTTTCCTTATCCCGTTTCTTCTATCTTAATGGTGCACATCATGTAGAAATGAAGAAAAGGATTGCTCATTCTTGGCATGCGGTTCATCGCAAAGAGAAGGGTCAATTGGGAAGACAACACCTTGCTCCCTCCGAGTGTTACATCCAGTGGGTTCGATCTAGGGCTTCCAAGCTCAAGATGCCTTATCCGCTCGAGGAGCCTTTATTTCCTATATTACCTTTGTCTGCTTTTCTTCCTCCCGTTGATGAGAAAGTTGCTCTTCAAGAAGAGTTGGACAAGATGAAGAAAGAGAAAGAAGAATGGCTACTGGAGAAGACTATGATGCAAGAGCAACTGAAGGAGAAGGATGATCTTATTGAGTTACTTGGGCGGCGTGTTACAAAGAGGCCAAGAGAGGATTTATTTTCCTCTAGTACTCCATCTACTATTCTTCCTACATCCGGTGCTTGGAAGGCCATTGTTGACTAGTTGGTGAAGGATAAGGAAGACATGGAGAATTGGTACAAGAAAGAGATTAAGAGGATTCACATGAAGTACCAGCCAAGATTCAGATCTTCTTCGGATGTGATCCCCTAGGCCTAGTTTACTTTTTTCTCTCATGTATTAGGATTGTTGAGGCTTGTACTTCACTTGTAATCCTTACTTTGATTTTAATGAGAATGGGTTTTTAAGTACTTCAAAAAAAGTGTTTCTTTTTAAATATTGCAATTTATCTTATAGTCCTTTGAAATCATTGCATTTGCATACGCATACCATGCATCATACCCGCATTTGTCTTGCTTTTTGAGTGTTCTCCAGGGATCTTATGTTGTTTTTTGGTCTTCATTCAGTTCTCATGTCAAGCTGACTTACAAAGTTGATACTCGGGCTAATCGGAAGAAGATGTCGGAAACCTTACATCAAGAGAATCGTGAGTTGCGCGAAGAAGTTGTATATTTGAGGGAAAGCTTGGAAAGAGTTACTGCCATGATGGAAAGCTTGGTGGCTGCTCAGAATCCGCCACCTCCTCCTAATTCTCCTGTTCAGAATACAGTTATCTCTGAGATTGTTACTGCATCAATTCATGTTGAAACTATCATTTCTCCTCGCTATTGCATGCCTGCCAGTACACCGTGGGGCATGCCGGTTAATTTCATTCCTGCTTGTTGTCATTCTCCTGAGACTGCTGTATTTAATACTCTTCCGCTAGTGATGACTACTCTTCCTCCAATGATGACTACTGCACCGCCCGTGATGCACACTATTCCACACCATGATGAAATGATTTACCATGCTGAGCCCAGTGAAGGCGCTGGTGTGATTGAAAGACTTGATGATTTTCAAGGTCGTTTTGCCGAGATACAGAAGGAGATGAGAGCCTTGAAGCATAAGGATTTGTTCGGAAAAGATGCTTATGATCTTTGTTTGGTCCCTAATGTTAAGGTTCCGTACAAGTTCAGGTTGCCTGAGTTTGAGAAGTATAAAGGCAACACTTGTCCTCTGATTCATTTGACTATGTATGCTAGAAAGATGTCTGCTCAGACAGACAATGATAAGTTGTTGATTCATTATTTCCATGATAGTTTGACTGGTGCAGCCATGAGATGGTACATGAGTTTGGATAATAGCCAAATCAAGACTTTCAATGATTTGGGAGAGGCTTTTTTTAGGCAGTACAAGTATAATGTTAATATGGCACCGGATAGAGATCATCTCCGTGCTATGTCCCAGAAGGACAAAGAGACTTTCAAAGAGTACGCACAAAGATGGCGCGAGCTAGCAGCTCAGATTGTTCCTCCTCTTGAAGAGAAAGAAATGACGAAGATCTTTTTGAAGACTTTAGGTTCTTTCTATTATGAGAAGATGATAGCAAGTGCTCCTTCTGATTTCACTGAAATAGTGAGTATGGGGATGCGACTAGAAGAAGGTGTCCGTGAGGGACGGTTGAGCCAAGAGAGTAGTGCAGGCTCGAGCTCTAGGAGATTCAACTTTGGAAAAAAGAAAGAGGGTGAGACTAATGATGTGTCTCGTGAAAGTTACAGAAGACCCCGTGGTCGTGAGAATCATCATCAGCAACATGTAGCTTCTGTAACTCCAGTGATTAATATGACTCCAACCGTGCCAGCAGCTCTAAAGTATCAGTCTCGTTATCAACAACCTTATGTGCAACATGGTGGTAATCAACAATTTCGTGCTAAGCCAAGTTTTGACCCCATTCCGATGTTGTATGCGGATTTTCTTCCTTCTTTGATTGTGAAGAATCTTGTGTAAACATGTTCTCCACCTCCAGTTCCAGACACTATCCCATGGTGGTATAAGCCAGAAGGTCACTATGCTTTTCATCAAGGTGCCCCGGGGCACGATGTTGATAATTGTTATCCATTGAAGTTTGAAGTGCAGAAATTGATAAGGAGCAATGTTCTGTCTTTCAATGATGTTAATCCAAATGCAAAGACAAATCCACTTCCGAAGCATGGTAATACGTCTGTGAATATGGTGGATGGTTGTCCTGGTTTGTTCAAGATTTATGAAGTCTGCCATATTCGAAGGTCTTTGGTTGAGATGCATGCTTTCTTAAGTGAATATCATGATATTGATCACGATTATGCTGGTTGTTGCATTTGCTCGGTGAACTCGCGTGGTTGCGTGATTGTTAAGAGAGACATTCAAAAGATGATGGACGATAAGTTGATTGAAGTGACAGCAAAAAGAGATGAGTATGAAAATGAAGTGAATGTTATTGTGCCTCAGTTCAATATTCCTGAGAAAGTTGTTCCTGAGAAGGTGGTTATTTCTTTTGATAGCCGCAAATACGCTATTACTCCCTTGGTGATCAACTTGCCTGGTCTAATGCCATATGAGTCTAATAAAGTTGTTCTGTATCGGTATAATGCTACGATGATAGAAAATGGTAAGGAAGTTCCTATTCCTTCTCCAAGGTCTGTGGTTAGAATTGCTGATGTGACAAAGGTTACCCGAAGTGGTAGAGTTTATGCCTCAGATCCTCCGAAGAGAGTTGAAGATATAAGTGCGAGTAAACAGATTATAGATGTTGTTGCCCGATCAGGCCAATTCGGTGATAGTGAAGATGAGGTGTTGAAATTGATAAATAAGAGCGAGTACAACATTACTGAGCAGTTGTTGCATACTGCGTCGAAGATATCTGTTTTATCACTCTTGATGTGCTCTGAGGCTCATAGGCAGTCTTTGTAGAAGATTCTTGATCAAGCTTATGTTGACCACGATGTGACTGTTAATCAGTTTGATAGTATTGTGGCTAATATCACATCATGCAATAATCTGAGTTTCTGTGATGATGATTTGCCTGAAAAGGGAAGGAACAATAATTTGGCTCTGCATATTTCAGTGAATTTTCAGGAAGATGTTATGTCTAAAGTGCTGGTTGATGATGGGTCGTCTCTGAATGTGATGCCGAAGTCGACTTTGTCAAGGCTTGTGTACCAAGGTGCTCCCATGAGGCATAGTGGGATTATTGTGAAAGCTTTTGACGGATCGAAGAAGACAGTGATTGGTGAAGTGGATCTTCCTATTCTTATTGGACCGTTTATATTCCAAATTACTTTTCAAGTAATGGATATACGTCCCACTTACAGTTGTCTCCTTGGAAGACCCTGGATTCATGAGGCAGGAGCTGTAACATCTACTCTTCATCAGAAGCTGAAATTTGTGAAAGAGGGGAAATTAGTGACTATTGGCGGTGAACAGGCGATGCTAGTGAGAAATTTGTCATCTTTTTCCTATATTGATGCTGAAGAAAAGGTGGGAACTTCATTCCAGGCTCTTTCTATGGTTGATAAAGCTGCTAAGAAGAATGTCATGCCTATGTCTTCTCTCAAGGATGCTCTGCGTGTGCTTGAAACTGGTCGATCTGACGGTTGGGGACGAGTTATTGATGTTGTCGACAACAAGGAAGGATTTGGTATCGGCTTTGCACCAGGTGTGGCTCTCAATGACCCGAAGACTATTCAGGAAGGATTCTGAAGTGCTGGGTTTATCAACGATCATTCCGCTGCTGCCATCATTGAAGATGAAGAAATGCCTAACTTTGTTACGCACGGAAAGATTTGCAAGAACTGGATTGCTGTTGATGTTCCTTTTATTGTTCATGCTTCAAAGTAATTTGTTTTACTTTCTTTCAAAAATCCTTTCACTCTGCCCAAGGTGAAAGTAATGTTTGTCGGGCTTTGTTTCAAATTTTATCATCATCAATAAAATGTTATTTTGTTATTTCCATATCTGTTTTTCCTTTTTGCTTTATTCTGAAAAATGGTAACCTAAAAACCCCAAAATAATAATTGTTTATCTGCATAATGTTTGCACTTTTTGTTCATACTCTAAAATAAAAATAAAACCATTGTGCAGATTGATTGATAAACCCATTGAAAACAATGATCCTATGCCCACTCCCAACTTTGAATTCCCTGTGTTTGAAGCTGAGGAAGAGGATGTTGAAGAGATTCCTGATGAGATTTCTCGGTTGCTTGAGCACGAGGAGAAGGTTATTCAGCCTCATGGAGAGTCTATAGAGATGGTCAACTTGGGTTCTAAAGATGATAAGAAAGAAGTCAAAGTTGGAGCATTGCTTGGTCCTGATGTTAAGAAGAGGATTGTAGAGCTTCTTAGAGAGTATGTTGATGTATTTACTTGGTCTTATCAAGACATGCCAGGTCTTGATACTGATATTGTGGAGCATAGATTGCCTTTGAAGCCTGAATGTCCACCTGTGAAGCAAAACTTGAGAAGAACTCATCCTGATATGGCAGTAAAGATCAAAGAGGAGGTTCAAAAGCAGATTGATGCACGTTTTCTTGTGACATCGAATTATCCTTAATGGGTGGCCAATATTGTGCCTGTTCCAAAGAAAGACGGAAAAGTCTGAATGTGTGTTGATTACAGAGATTTGAATAAAGCCAATCCAAAAGATGATTTTCCATTACCACACATTGATGTGTTGGTAGATAATACGGCTAAGTTTGATGTGTTCTCTTTTATGGACGGATTTTCCGGTTATAATCAAATAAATATGGCACCGAGGACATGGAAAAGACCACATTTATCACACCATGGGGAACATTCTGCTACAGAGTGATGCCCTTTGGATTGAAGAATGCTGGTGCGACATACCAAAGAGCTATGACCACACTTTTCCATGATATGATGCAAAAAGAAATTGAGGTATATGTTGATGATATGATCGCTAAGTCAAGGACTGAAGAGGATCATGTTGAACATTTGCTGAAGTTGTTTCAGAGGTTAAGGAAGTTTAAGCTTCGTTTGAATTCGAACAAGTGCACATTTGGTGTACGTTCTGGAAAGTTGTTAGGTTTCATTGTCAGCCAAAGAGGCATTGAAGTTGATCCTGATAAAGTGTAAGCTATTCGTGAAATGCCTGCTCCAAGAACTGAAAAGCAAGTAAGAGGATTCTTGAGCCGTTTGAATTATATTTTGAGGTTTATCTCTCACATGACTGCCACATGTGCTCCGATCTTCAAGTTGCTTCGGAGAGACAAAGATTATGTCTGGACAGATGATTGTCAGAAAGCGTTTGAAAGTATCAAAGAATATCTGCTTGAACCTCCTATTTTGTCTCCTCCGGTGGAAGGTAGACCGTTGATCATGTATTTGACTATGATGGAAGATTCCATGGGTTGTGTGCTTGGTCAACAAGATGAATCTGGAAGAAAAGAATATGCAATTTACTACTTGAGTAAGAAATTCACTGATTGTGAGTCTCGATACTCCATGCTTGAAAAAAATTGTTGTGCCTTAGCTTGGGCTGCAAAGCGTCTTCGCTAGTATATGCTGAATCATACAACTTGGTTGATCTCTAAAATGGATCCGATCAAGTATATATTTGAAAAGCCTGCTTTGACTAGGAGGATTGCTTGTTAACAAATGTTGTTGTCAGGATATGATATCGAGTACCAAGCTCAAAAAGCTATAAAAGGTAGTATATTGGCTGACCATTTGGCACATCAACCGATTGAGGATTACCAGCCTATCAAATTTGATTTCCCAGATGAGGATGTGATGTATTTGAAAATGAAAGATTGTGATGAACCTTTGATTGAGGAACGGCCAGAGCCATGATCACGATGGGGTTTAGTTTTTGATGGTGCTGTGAATACAGGCGGAAGAGGAATTGGGGCAATGGTCATTACTCCCCATGGTTCACATATTCCTTTTGCTGCAAGGCTGACCTTTCCTTGTACCAATAATGAAGCTGAGTATGAAGCCTGTATTATGGGTCTTGAAGAAGCTATTGATCCGAGGATTAAACATCTTGACGTATATGGAGATTCTGCCTTGGTAATCAATCAGATCAAAGGTAAGTGGGTAACTCATCAACCCCACTTGATCCCTTATAGAGATTATGCCAGGAAGATATCAACTTTCTTCACTAAAATTGAGTTTCATTATGTGCCTCATGATGAAAATCAGATGGCAGATGCTTTAGCAACTATAGCTTATATGATAAAGGTGCACCAGTGGAATGATGTTCCCATGATCAGAGTGATGCGACTTGAAAGACCAGCTCATGTGTTTGCAGTTGAAGAGGTCCATGATGACAAGCCTTGGTATCATGATATTAAATGTTTCCTCTAGATTCAGGAATACCCACTTGGGGAAGCCGATAAAGATAAGAGGACTTTGAGGAGATTGGCAGGCAATTTCTTCTTGAATGGAAATGTGCTTTATAAGAGGAATTTTGACATGGTTTTGCTCAGATGCGTGGATAGACACGAAGCAGACATGTTAATGAAAGAAATTCATGAAGGATCTTTTGGCACTCATGCTAATGGGCATGAAATGGCTAAAAAGATGTTGAGAGTAGGTTACTATTGGCTGACAATGGAATCTGATTGTTGCAAATATGTGAAAAATGCCATAAGTGCCAAGTGTATGCTGATAAGATTCATGTGCCGCCAACTCATCTCAATGTAATTTCTTCCTCGTGGCCTTTCTCTATGTGGGGAATTGATATGATTGGTATGATTGAACCCAAGGCTTCGAATGGACATCGTTTTATTCTTGTGGCAATTGACTACTTCACCAAGTGGGTGGAAGCGACATCGTATGCTAATGTGACCAAGCAAGTTGTGGTTCAGTTTATCAAGAATAACATTATCTGCAGATATGGTGTTCCGAATAGAATCATTACTGATAATGGTTCGAACTTGAATAATAAGATGATGAAAGAGCTTTGTGAAGAATTCAAGATTCAACACCATAACTCTTCTCCTTATAGAACGAAGATGAATAGGGTTGTTGAAGCTGCGAATAAGAACATTAAGAAGATCATTCAGAAGATGGTTGTGACATACAAGGACTGGCATGAGATGCTCCCTTTTGCTTTACTTGGGTATTGTACATCTGTCCGCACTTCAACAGGGGCAACCCCTTTCTCACTTGTTTATGGTACAGAAGCAGTGCTCCTTGTCGAGGTTGAGATCCCATCAATGAGAGTTCTGATGGAAGCCAAGTTGATTGAGGCTGAATGGTGTCAGAGTAGATTTGACCAGTTGAATTTGATTGAGGAAAAGAGAATAACAACTTTGTGTCATGGTAGGTTGTACCATCAAAGAATGAAGAAAGCTTTTGACAAGAAGGTCAAACATCGTGTATTCAGAGAAGGCGACCTCATGCTCAAAAAGATCCAGTCTTTCATTACAGATTATCGGGGCAAGTGGACTCCGAACTATGATGGCCCATATGTTGTCAAGAAAGCCTTCTCTGGCGGTTCATTAATTCTTGCAACTATGGATGGTGATGAGATCACTCGTCCTGTGAATACGGTTGCAGTCAAGAAATACTTCGCCTAAAAAATAAATAAAAGAATAGCTCGCTAAGTTGAAAACCTGAAAGGGCGGCTTAGGCAAAAATGAGCGTCTCGGTGGATTGAAAACCTGAAAGGGCGGTCCAGGCAAAAATTAGAGACAAAAATAGAAATAATTATCCCGGTAGATTGAAAAGCTGAAAGGGCAATCTAGGCAAAAGTTAGGGAACATGGCAAATAACTGCGTAGACAGATTGGATCACTTGTAATGACCGAGGATTTCAGATTTTATCCCTCAAAAGAATTGCCCATCAGAGATTCTTATTCACTCACCCTTGACTGAAGTTTCGGGCACGGTGGAATTCAAATTTTATAGGGAGAATAGTGATCATTGTATTTGAATGTAGCCCTTTTCCATGTATTTACCATTTTTCAAACTTGTAATGATCCATGGAGTCATGTCATTTGCTGACTACCATTCTATCAATAAATTTGAGCTTTTATCCAATTGTTTGAAACTCTTTATATTGTTTATGTTTAAAAAATTTCAATTTATTGTTGATGATGATTTTTGAAACAAATTTAATAAATTTAACCTTTGAAGATTATAAAAACATTTTCTCTTGATTTGTGAACAAAGAAAGGGTATCAATAGTGACTCCAAGGATGGTAAAGTCTGGATGTGTGTAACTTGTCTCTCCCAAAGTAGGGTTTGATCCATTTGTGTCCTTATGGAATTCCTAATTAGTCCTGGAATGTCGATGTTAAGGATGTTTTGTTCCCCAGCAACCAACATGAGCAAGGATTGTTAATATTCTTAATTCCTTTCCCCCAGAAGAGTTGTTGGAAGATATATCCTAGAAAATCCCCAGCTAAGTTTTGATCTATTCCTCGATAGTTTACCCTTGACTTGAAAAGTCTTGGAAGCCCCCGGCCAGGTCTTTCCTCCTCAGCACAAGTTGGTTGCATCCCTCAGCAGAAGTATTGGTATATCAATCAGTTTAGAGGTTTTTCTTTCACCTGTTGGTGATTATTGATTTAAAATCCCTTGTAACTGTGATTTGCTATGATGTTAACTTCTAGTATCCCCCGTAAGTCGAAAAGTCCAAACGTTCAGTGATAAAAGATCTTCATAGATCCCTAGTAAGTCTGCGTGTGATGATTTCCAGCGGATCTCTATTTTTGACCTTTGGCAAGTTTTGCACTCTTTCCCCAAGCAGAGTAAGAGTGGAATAACTTTTTCCCCGAATGGAGTAGGAATAGTATGATGATTGTTCCTGCAGGAATTTGTTTAAGAACATTTATGTCCCTAACATGGATCGTGGAAATATTCCCCATCCCCAACAGATGTTTACCTCTCCTCAGCAAGGCGGTATTTGTAAACACCCCAAATTTTCCCTCACTCATATCATACCATGGCTTGTGATCTTTCATTTTTGCATAAGCATAAGCATTACACATCATATTGCATATTTGTGTCACCTACATAGTTCAAGTTCATCTACATCTAGGGTTTGTGATATGAGCAATCCAAGATTCCATCTGAGCCATCCCAAAGGCCTCAAAGCATTCCAAGAGGGTCCATGTGTATTCTATCATCATATTATGTCCCTCAAAGTTCATAGAAGTCAAGGGATCACAAGAACTGGCAAAGGCAAAGGCATAGAAGTCAAGGGATCACAAGTTTGATGAAGAAATTCATTGTGGAAGTCATCTGTCCACTGGGTAACTTCTTGAGCAAGTTAAGTCAAAATCAGGGCATCTGAGGCCCCCAACAATGGAACCAAAGGGGTATTTTCATCAAATTGAAGTTCTATGATCTTTATTTGATCTTAGAAGTAGTTGGAAGTTCCCAAGATTGAAGAATTTTGAGCCATTTGCAAACTTGCCAAAAATGGAAATGACTTGTAATGGAAACTTTCCATTTTGGGAAAGTTTTTCAACCTCCTCTTTCTCAACCAAAAATGTTTCAAATGAAAAATTCTTGGTCATGAAAGTTGTAGATTAGGTCTTTCCCTTTTCAAAAAGTACAAGAACATGTCTTGATTCATCTTAGAACTCAAGATATGGCCTTTCAAAGTTGGTAAAAATCCTAAAATTTCAAGTTTCATGTCAAAGAGGGATTTTTCAAATTGGCATGTTAAGGCATTCTAATGACTTAAAATGTGTACAAACACTTCATAACATGCCTATGTGACTTCTAAACATCATAATTGGCCCAAGAATTTGGCATTTCCATAACTTGATTCACAAGAAACTTCAAAGAGGGAATTTTGCAAAACCTATGAGAACTCTCCATCCAAGCCATCCAGCTGCAATATTTTGATCCAAAGGCCTTCCACAAAGCCAGTTGAGGCCAGACATTCCATGGAACCACTCTTGTCATGACCCATGCCCATAGTACACATAATGTTGACTTTTTGCATTTCACACCATACCAATCAAACTGAGCCACACCAACTCCTCTGACTAATCACAATTGCTTATACTAACCCTAAGGAACACAAAGAACACAACACACAAGCCCGCAAGCATCCATAGACTCAGAATCACAAAATCCTCCATAACACTCCCCCTCTTCGAATTTCATCATACAGCCACAAAAACTTCAAACTTTCCTCACCATTCAACTCAGCATCACCTAAAGAACAAATCCCAACCATCAAAATGGCCTGAAACACATCACACACAAAATACGATTTTTCATCCCTCAGAACTGAACTTCAAAAGGAGGCCAAATAAACTCACTCCAAGCATCAAAGCATTCTCAGGAAGCTCATTGGGGTTGGTTTGCACTAAATAAAGGTCCAGAAAGCTCAAGAACTGAAAGCTCAACCTCAGGTAACCTCAAGAACTTTTTTTCCAGAAATGCATTTTCATGTTATAGAATGATTCCTCATGCTCCACTGATCATGCTGATGTCTTTATTTTTTAAAATGGTTGAGAAATGAGGATTTCATAAGCTTCTGAAACTTTGCCCGTATTTATGTTTTGATTCGATTCAGCTTGATTGTGAAGCATAAATGATATATGATGTTTGATTTGAGTTGCTAGAGACCTGGGGATCATTTCTGGGTAGTTGATTTGGGTTGGGGTAGCATGTAGAAGGATTTAGGGTTTTTAGCTCACCAGAGAAGATGACCGGAGCTTGTCTCCGGTCACCTGAAAGTAATTAGATCTAATTAGGGTTTAGTGCCCAAATTGATTAAGGACCCTTGGATGCGTGTTTAGTTTAGCGAAGGAATGTCTCAGATTACTTCATTAATTCTTAAATCTGTTTAATTAAATTAATTGGGATTAATTAATTAAATTAACTCAGGATAAATCCCAGCCCTCCATCTGCGCGCGTAGTCAAGCCCTTCCCCCTGAATTTGAATCTCAGCCATTGGATACGCATACCTTCCATTTTAAGTCATTTTTATTCCATTTTAATTGCATTTTCTTGCATATTTAATTTAAAATACCAAAAAGCTTTCAAAAAAATATTTCCTTTTGCATTTTTGTTTCAAATATTTTTCTTAATCAGAAAATGATTTTTATTTTAATTTTTGCATATAAAAAGTATATTTAAAATATTTAAATGTTATTTTTAATTAATTAAAGTCTTTTAATTAATTAAAAATACATTTAGGTTTCTAAAAATCACCAAAAAAATCATGAATCATCCCATTGCATTTAGAAACATTTTCAAACTCTTCACACAAATTTCTTTTTAGGTTTGATCATAACTTGAGAATTTGCTTTGAATTAAGGACCATTTAAATCATATTTTTGAACCCTAACTTGAAAAAAGTATTTTTTGCCTAACCAAGAAGAGTTTGAAGATGATTCTTTTTGCATTGTTTTTTGCATAACATGTAGTTTATAGGTCATTTATCTCATGAATTTATCTTGCATTTTTGAATTGATTTGCATTTTCCTTTGAGAATCACCCAAAAAACCCTAGAAACTTAGGAAATTCGTAACTTTTGAGTGGTAAGGATTATGACCTCCTCCTTTGGGGTATGACTTAGTATGGGTTTATGGTTTGTTTGAGTGTGATTTCAAATTTTTATCATGTCATATGCTTCTGTTTTGCTCATGTGCATCTCACACTTCCATATAACCCTAATTTTACATGTTCATTTGCATTCATCTTGCATATGCATCCATACATGAACTTGACATGACATTTCTTGCATTCATATGTCATCTTAGATATTTTAGGACATTTTAGATTCATGCTTGATCATTTCTTCATCCATTTTCCATGATTTGCATCCATTTCTTTCCATTAAATTTCATGAACTTTCAAACTTCAAAGCATGCTTACATGACATCTCATCTTTGTATGATCACTCATATGTACTTTGTATGCATTTGCATCATCTCACATGACATTAACATTGCATAAACACTTCTGACTTTGATCATTTCATCTCATTTCATTTCATTTCTTTATGCTTTACACCTTATGCATTCATGCTAACATTTTCAGGTGGTAAGTTACTTTGAGAAGTGGATTTTCCTTCACTTCTCATTTCTCTTATCTCTTTCATTTGCATCCTTACTTGTCTTTTAAGTGAATTGGATTCACTTGTGTTCATTCCTTCTCACTTTCTTTCTTTAAGTTACTTATCTTCTTCAATGAAGTTAGTAACTTGATTCTTCTGCTCCTCCCTCTTTTCATCTGCTTCTTCCATTGGTGGCTTCCTTGAAGATCTTTCTCAAACCTTACAAACCATTGGATATCCAAGCATGATAATAATTAGGGTTGTGGTTAGTCCCCCCTAGCTTTTTACCTTTGAGTCTCCTTGAGTCTCTCCTCTCATCTTCATAATCAGAGACTAAACTCTTAAAGTTTTAGGACTTTGGAATTAGGGTTATGCATGTATCCTTCTATTAGGATGGAGTGTATAACTTTAATCCTAAGTGTTAAACCTTTAATTTGTTTAAACCTCTTAATCAAATCATCTTAATAATCACTAAGACTTCATCTTGTAACTTGGGCCTTACATTAGGGTTCTAATTCTTCCTTTATGGTTAAGAAGGACTAATCCTAGTGTTTAATGGACAAGTCCTCCTCAAGTTGTCTTACAAACCATAAAAATCACTTCTTAATCTCACCCTTTAATTAAAATCCATTTAATAAAGGCTTGTTATATAATGAATTTAGTCCCTAACCATGGATTAAGTTGAGGTATCTTCCTCAGCTTAAGTGTTCTCATCTATTATCCTTCTATTAGGATGGTGTAATGAGTTCACTAATTTGTGATTAGAGATTAAACTCATTACTTAACACTAAACAAAAACCCAAAAACATCTGAATAATCACAAGTAGGTTAATGATCTTAATCCTACATCATCATGGCAATTAAGTTGAGATGCTTATCTCATACTTAAGTATTCTCATTATCCCTAATCAGGGAGGATATATTGGGTCTACAAGCCTTTGACTTAGGCTTAAGCTCATTAACTTATGCAAAACACCAAAAACAATAACAAAACTGAAAACACAAAAACAAACAATAATCGTCTCCTTCGGGATTCTCTTCTCATCATACTCATTCACAAACGGGGACTTGCTTCTTCCGTCTAATGCAAGACAGTTAGCACTCGAGCTAGACGAGTCATACACTTGAGCATAGACAAGCAAGAAGTTCACAGTCAATTTATCTTTCAGTCTCTTTGAGTCGAACTACGGTGTTCTGACTTCCTCATTGCACGAGAGGATATGTAGGCATAACTTAACTGTTATCGAATAAAAGTCTCTTTGTCATTCCCCTCTTTCAGCATTCTTTTCTAAGCCTCAGTTCCTGAGCAATTCACCTTTTGCACTGACACCTGTACTTTCTTTCCCTAGCTTTTGCACACAGATAGCAGATACCCTACCCCTTTTAAGCACAATCTTTTAAGCGTGGATCCCGTCGAGTACGACGGACAATCTGGGTGTTAATACCTTCCCAGGTTGTAACCAACCCCCTTTCTCAATTTCTCTGGTTCGCAACCATCTTATCCATCTTTTTCTAGGTTTATGCAACATTACCTTTCCTTCGGGATAAAAATGCCTAGCTGGCGACTCTATTCATCTTCACTTCATTTTCTCCTTTCGTCGACCGTTCGCATCTGTACCCTAGCTGACCCGGTGTCTTTTCGGGGGAGCGACAGCTTGGCGACTCTGCTGGGGATGCTTTATCTTGCAACCAGATCTTCTGATTCTTTTTGTAGGTTCCTCCTAGCGCTTGTTTGATTTGTGTTTAAGGGGGTGTTATGTGCTACTTGTGCTTATTTATTTATTGCTTTATTTATTGTATTTTGTACAGCTTTATTTATTGCTTTCATTTACAGTTTTATGCATTTCATACTATTATTACCATATCATTGGTGATGGATCTCCTGTCTGCTTTGGTGGGTGGGATTGTTGAGTGATTAAGGTTCCATACCGAGAGCCTGAGTAACACATAGGATATAGTGGCTTCATATTCTTTCCCATTCCATTTCGGTCTGGTGCGGGAATATGAAACACGGTTCAGACATGGGTTTCTTCTTGAGAACTCTGTGCTACGTATTTCCTGTAGTACTAGGGCTATCTGGGAAGCCTGCTAAGTCTGGATGACCTTTTACGACCTTCACCATTTGAGGTGAATTAGAGGAGGATCTTTTATGGTTATTATAAACATTGTACCTCCGGGTTAGAAGTGTTTACACTTCTCATAATTGATCCAAGTCTGAAGATCCTTGTTCTAGAACAATACATGTGAGGGGGTTGGGATGTTTACAGGATTGTAGGAACCCTTGGCTTCATCATACCCTGTTACCAGTTTTGTTTTAAGAATGCATCATTTTGGACAGTTCTTGTGAAACCCTGGACTTGTGACTCTTTATTTGAGTCCCCCACCTGGTTATTGGTTTTCTAAGCTTCCTTCCGGACTTATGAACACACACGGACCTTATCAAGGCAGGTAACAGATCCAGCACTTGATCGCAAACCCTTTGCATATCATTCTTCATACATCATTTTGCATCATTTAACATTTGTCTATTTGTTTTACAGGGTATCCACATCTTATCTTTGGTTTGGTTTTGACCTGTTCTACTGCTCAGATTCCTCCAGTTATCTCCATCAGAGTTTCTTCTCCAGCACCTTAATCAGTTTATCTTCATCAGAGACCCTTCACCAGCATCTGTTTCAGTGGCTTTTGTCAACAGTTACTCTCAGTCTTCTTCACCAGCATCCATTGTCAGCATGGACACTTCCAGAAAGAGAAACATCACCTATCATTTCTTTGAGCCCACATTTACAGGCATCAGACAGATCCAGTCTCTCATCACTCCTGATCATGTCCCTTTATTCAGGGAACATTATGGAGGCATATTGGACATGGTCATGGACCTGGATGCATCCCAGAGGAGCATGATCCACACTTTCTTGCAGTTTTATGACCCTCCTCTCAGATGCTTCACCTTCCCAGATTTCCAGCTAGGACCATTGATGGAGGAGTTCTCCATGTTGTTAGGTGTCCCCATCAGGAGAGGGATTCCTTTCAACCCTGAGATGGTTGCTCCCAAGAATGAAGATATAGCTAAGGCTTTGCACTTGGAGCCCACCCTCATTGACTAGAGCATGACCTCCAAGGCTGGGGTTCTAGGCCTTCACTTGGATTTCTTGATCTCCCAGGCCACCCTACATGCTGCAGCAGGGAAGTGGGATACTGTTTGTGCTCTTCTAGCCCTCAACATATATGGAGTTATCTTGTTTGCAGACGAGTCAAAGTTTGTAAGCAAGAATGCCATTCACCTGTTCTTATTGAGGAACCCAGTCCCTACCTTGCTTGGAGACTTCTACTACTCAGTGCACCAAAGGAATGAGAAGCAAAGGGGGAGATTGGTCAGATGATGTGCACCCCTCTTCTACTGTTGGTTGTTAAGACACTTGCCGAAGTCAAACACTTTCCTGAATCCTCATCAGCCAAGGGACTGGGGTAAGAGATTGATTGTCCTTACATCAGAAGACATCAGATGGTGTACTCAGAGCACCAAGGGTAAGGACATCATTACTAGTTGTGGGCAATATCCCAATGTACCTTTGATTGGAGTGAAAGGTTGCATCAACTACAACCCTTTGCTTTTCAAGAGGCAATTAGGGTATGCTTTGGTACACCCCCCAAGAGGACAAGATTTGGAAGAAACCCTCTATTGTGACATCCAGCACAATCTTGCCATTGTCAGACAGGCAGCTTGGGCCTGGGACAACATTCAGACTAAGGGGATAGCTATTCTGGGTAAGTGCAACAACATAGCTTCAGCACAATATCTTGATTGGTCTCGTACCAGGGCACGGATCACCCGGATGCCATTTGCCTTAGAGGATACGCCTGGACTATCAGCAGTGGAGCCTGCAGCTACTGTCAGTTTAGAGGAGTTTGAGAAATTGAAGGAAAGGAATACTCAACTCTCTAAATCTTTGAAGAAGACCCTTTGGGAGAGGAATGATAGTCGTCTGGACATTGAAAGGTTAGAGAGGCTCCGGATTGAGCACATGACCAAGATTGAAAATGTAGATGTTAAGAATTGGCAGAATTTTTTAACAAACAAGAATAAGTGAACTTAGTTCAGGATGTCACACCAGATGTTGTGATATTGACAAATAAAGTAACTGTTAATGAATTTAGTTCAAGACATCACGATGTCACACCAGATGTTGTGACATCGCAAACCTGCTATCTGACTTAAATGATGCATAACAGAACTGAGTAAATTTAGGGAATTTATCTGGAATTAATTGTAAAGAGATAAGCATTCCAAGGCGCATCTTTAGGGAGCTTAGTTATCTGGTTTTAGTATAACAGAATAACTAACTCACCTTGATTCAAGGAGATAACAAACTAACTAACCCTAATTCAAGATGATGACTGTGGGATTTATCAAGTTCTGGATAATTTGCAAAAAGCCCAAAAACCAAGCATCTATTTAAGGAACTGAAACTCTCAGAAAAGAGCACGAATTTTAGAAGACCAAAAAGGGTGTTTGTGAAGTATAGCAGGTTTTAATTGTCTGTCACTTTATGAGCTTTTAAGCAAAAAGTGAATTGTGTCTTGATTGAAACTTTTAAGTAAGATCAAGCTGTTGTGTTTGAAGTGTAACTTCAATTTTATTAATCATTGTAAAATATCACTGTGTGATTGAGGGGGAGTGAGTAGGTACTCATATCTAAGTTGAGTCTTAGGTAGAAATTGCCTTGGGTAGATATTAAGTGAAGGATTAAACTGGTTGGTTTAACTCCATAATTAATATTACTTATATTGGATTTCCTTCCTGGCTTGGTAGCCCCCAGATGTAAGTGTGGAGATACACTGAACTAGGTTAACAGTTTCCTGTGTCATTTAATTTACATGCTCATTAATTGTTGTTTAAGATTTCAAGTGTTTAAACATCTGGTTCGACATCACGTATCTGATCCCAGAATTTCAATTGGCATCAGAGCAGGCACCCTGCCTGTATAACTGGGTGAGATCTAGGGACTGCAAATTTTTGGAACATGGACAGAGATGTAGGATCTGTGAATCGACCACCTATCTTGGATGGATCCAACAATGATTACTGGAAGCCAAGAATGGTAGCATTCTTGAAATCTCTTGATAGTAGGGCTTGGAAAGAAGTTAACAAAGGATGGGAGCACCCTGTCCAAGACAATAAGGATGGGGCAAAAGTGTTGAAGCCTGAAGGAGAGTGGAGCAAGGAGGAAGAAGATTCAGCACTTGGAAATTCCAAAGCCTTAAATGCCTTATTCAATGGCATTGACAGGAACATATTTAGGCTTGTGCATCACTGTGAGCTGGCCAAGGATGTTTGGGATACTCTTAAAACTACTCATGAAGGAACATCAAAGGTGAAGATGTCAAGACTTCAACTTCTCACCACCAAGTTTGAAAACTTGAGGATGAAGGAAGATGAGACCATTCATGAGTTTTACATGAACATCCTGGAAATTGCTAATACTTCTGGTGCCTTGGGAGAGAAGATGAGTGATGAAAAGTTGGTAAGGAATATTCTCAGATCACTGCCAAAAAGATTTGACATGAAGGTTACTGCCATAGAAGAAGCTCAGGACATCTGCACAATGAAGGTTGAGGAGCTCATTGGTTCCCTTCAAACCTTTGAGATGGGAATGAATGATACAATTGTGAAGAAAAACAAAAGCATAGCCCTGGTCTCAAACACTGATAAAGAAGAAGAAAGTCATGAAGCAGAATCTGAGGACAACTTATCAGAATCAATTGCTATGCTTGGAAGACAATTCAACAAAATTCTCAAAAAAATGGAAAACAGGCCCAGACCAAGTGGAAGAAACTTAACCTCTGAGAATAAAAGACCTTATGACTCTAATAGAAGGTCAAACTATGATGATAAATCTAACCAAGGAAAAGGGATCCAATGTCATGGATGTGAAGGTTATGGACACATCAGAAGTGAGTGCCCAACATACCTAAAGAAGCAGAAGAAAGGTCTCTCTGTGTCCTGGTCAGATGAAGACTCAGGTTGTGAGTCAGAAGAAGAATCTGAAAGCACATCACTGCTCTAGCTAGAGTATGTGAAACTGAAGGGGGATCCAGTGATGAGGATCTGACATTTGAAGAGCTTGAAGTATCTTACAGGATGTTGTGTAAAAGGAGCACTGAAGTATGCATGGAAAATATACAGCAGAAGAAGCAGATTGAGGAATTAAAGGCTGAAAAGGCAAGTCATCTAGAGATCATTGACACCTTGAAAAGTGAAGTCAACCTACTCAACTCCAAAATGGAGCATATGTCCAAATCTGTCAGAATGCTGAACAGTAGCTCAAACACACTGGATGTCATTCTCAACAACAACAAGCACTCAGGGGATAGGACTGGGCTGGGATTTAATAAAGTTCAAAACTTTGAGGCTAGAACTAGCCAAACAACTTCAAATCCCATGAAGTCAAACAAGATGTTCAAGCAGATGTCTCAACATCATGACAAACACATGATGAAAAAGAAATATCAAAGATGGAGATGCCATCACTGTGGAAGGTTTGGTCACATCAAACCTTTTTGCTACAAGCTGCATGGATACCCCAATCAGAAATCTTAGCACTCTCTTAAGCAGAAGACAGAGGTCACCAAGAAAATTTGGATACCTAAAGCTAGTCTTTATGCTGATCAAATTCACCAGTACATGCCTAAGAACAAGGTCAACAGGCAGCCTTAGAACTCTAAAGATGGACTCTACCCAGAGCAGATGCATCAAAGGAAACCTCACAATAGGCACAAATGGTCCAAGAAGGTTGTTGCCTCTATAGCTCATACATCTCTCAGAGTATCTGCTAAGGAAGACTGGTATTTTGATAGTAGTTGCTCAAGGCACATGACTGGACTGAAGAATCTGCTGGTAGACTTAAAGTCACACTCATCCAGATATGTAACCTTTGGAGATGGATCAAAGGGGGAAATCAAGGGAGTTGGGACCCTGGACTGCTCAGGTGTACCAAGTCTAGATGATGTGCTGTTGGTAAAAGGATTAACTGCTAACTTGATCAGCATAAGTCAGTTATGTGACCAAGGTTACAGTGTCAACTTCACCAAAACTGAGTGCATAGTTTCTGATAAAGAACAAAAAGTTGTCATGAGAGGAGCCAGATCAAAAGACAACTTCTATATGTGGGAACCCCAAGATTCCAGCCCCACATCTACTTGTTCCTTAGCCAAAGAAGAAGAAGTGAAGTTGTGGCATCAAAGACTGGGTCATCTCCATCTCAGAGGAATAAAGAAGATCATATCTATGGAGGCTGTAAGAGGTATCCAAAGACTTAAGATTGATGAAGGTAAAGTGTGTGGTGAATGTCAAATAGGCAAGCAAACCAAGATGTCACACCCAAAGCTCCAACATCTGACAACTTCCAAAGTCTTGGAATTATTACATATGGACCTTATGGGACCAATGCAGGTAGAGAGTCTTGGTGGAAAAAGATATGTCTATGTGGTTGTTGATGACTTCTCAAGAGATACCTGGATAAGCTTCATCAAAGAGAAGTCTGATGTGTTTGATGTATTCAAAGATCTGTGCCATAGAATCCAAAGAGAAAAAGCAAGTTGTGTGGTCAGAATAAGAAGTGATCATGGAAACGAGTTTGAGAATCAAAAATTCCCAGACTTTTGTTCTTCAGAAGGGATCAATCATGAGTATTCTTTTCTCATCACCCCTCAAAAGAATGGGATTGTTGAAAGGAAAAACAGAACTATTCAGGAGTCAGCTAGAGCCATGATTCATGCTAAAAAGTTACCCCTGTATTTTTGGGTTGAAGCTATGAACATAGCATGCTACATCCAAAATAGAGTCACACTAAGAAAGGGAACTTTATCCACCATCTATGAAGTCTGGAAGGGCATAAAACCTAGAGTCAAGTACTTTCATGTGTTTGGAAGTAAGTGTTACATTCTGGTTGATAGGGATCAAAGAAGGAAGATGGACCCTAAGAGTGATAAAGGGATATTTCTTGGATACTCCATAAATAGCAGAGCTTACAGAGTATTTAACTCCAGAACCAAGGTTATAATGGAGTCAATAAATGTGATTGATGATGCCTATGCAGATGTTGCTGATGATGTTGGAACATCTGCTGACAATCAAACTGAAGTTAAAATAAAAAGTGATAATCTTGACTTCACTCTAACTGAGGCAAGGTCAGAACAATCCAACAAACCTCCCTCCATCAGAATCCAGAAAGATCATCCTAAAGAACTGATAATTGGGGATCCCAACAAAGGTGTCATCACTAGATCAAGAGAGGTGATCTTAGGCTCCTGCTTTGTTTCAAAGATAGAACCTAAGAACATCAAGGAAGCTCTGGATGATGAGTACTGGATCTCTGATATGCTGGAAGAATTAGGCCAGTTTACAAGGAATGAAGTATGGGATCTTGTTCCTAGGCCTGATGACATTAATGTGATTGGCACTAAGTGGGTGTACAAAAACAAGTCTAATGAGCAAGGAGTAGTTACAAAAAACAAGGCTAGACTTGTAGCTCAAGGATATACACAAATTGAGGGAGTAGATTTTGATGAAACCTTTGCACCAGTAGCAAGGCTTGAATCAATCAGACTACTCCTAGGGATTGCTTGCATCCTAAAGTTCAAGCTATTTCAGATGGATGTTAAAAGTGCCTTCCTAAATGGGTACCTTAATGAGGAAGTATATGTGGAGCAACCTAAGGGATTTGTTGATCTAAGCTGTCCAGATCATGTATATAAGCTGAGGAAAGCCTTGTATGGTCTAAAGCAAGCTCCCAGAGCATGGTATGAAAGACTGACCACCTTTCTCATTAAACATGGATACAGAAAAGGAGGAATAGACAAAACCCTGTTTGTAAAGGATGAAGAGGGAAAGGTTATGATTGCTCAGATATATGTGGATGACATAGTGTTTGGTGGGATGTCAGATAGGATGGTTAAACATTTTGTTACTCAAATGGAGTCTGAGTTTGAAATGAGTCTAGTGGGAGAACTAACCTACTTCCTTGGACTACAAATCAAACAAATGGAGGACTCCATGTTCATATCCCAAAGCAAGTATGCAAAGAACACTGTCAAGAAGTTTGGGATGGACAATGCAAGTCACAAGAGAACACCTGCCCCCACTCATTTAAAACTGACAAAGGATGACAAAGGTGAGAGTGTGGACCAAAGCTTGTACAGAAGCATGATTGGAAGCCTACTGTATCTTACAGCTAGCAGACCAGATATAGCTTTTGCAGTAGGTGTGTGTGCAAGGTATCAAGCTGAACCAAAAGTGAGCCATATAAACCAGGTGAAGAGGATCTTGAAATATGTAAATGGTACATGTGACTATGGCATAATGTACTCTCATGGTTGTGAACCAATTCTCACTGGATTTTGTGATGCTGACTGGGCTGGAAGTGTTGATGATAGAAAGAGTACATCAGGAGGATGCTTCTTTCTATGAAACAATTTAATTTCTTGGTTCAGTAAGAAACAAAATTGTGTGTCCTTATCCACTGCTGAAGCTGAATATATTGCAGCTGGTAGCAGTTGTTCACAACTGGTATGGATGAAACAAATGCTCACAGAATACAATGTCCCACAAGATGTCATGACATTGTACTGTGACAATTTAAGTGCTATTAACATCTCCAAAAATCCTATCCAACACAGCAGAACTAAGCACATAGATATCAGACATCACTTCATCAGAGACCTTGTGGAAGATAAGGTGATCACACTAGAGCATGTAGCCACAGAGCTGTAATTAGCTGACATATTTACTAAGTTTTTGGATGCTACCCAATTTGAAAACCTAAGGGGTAAATTGGGAATCTGCATATGTGAAATATAGCAATTATGGAGAAGTGCCAGCATGTCTTATGACATCGTGTGGCATGATCACCAGATGGCAGCACCAGTCTGGCCAATAACTGTTTGTATTCCAATCTTAAAAACTCCACTAGTAACAGATTCTATAAATGTGAAATCGTGCTCTCAGCTTCTCACATTCCCACTAGCTCCACTAAACATTTTGCATGCTACAGCTGAATCTCTAAGCTCATCAAAATCCATCAAACCTTTACACATTTCCACTACAATCGAAAAAATGTCTCAACATCAAAACCCTAATTTCATTGATGAGGGTGTCAATCAAGAAGATGTAGTACACGCAACTCCAATCTTTGTAGTACCAATGGATGCTACTCCTATAGATGAGATTAGAGGAAACATTCCTATTGCTCAAAAACCCAGGACTCCCCATGCAAGAAGAGCTAAGGAGCTAGTTTTCAGCAAAAGCAAGGGAACTCCTTCATCTTCAAGCACCCCCAAAGCTTCTGCCTATGTGGACGCATCCATCAAACAACTTGTAAACATGATCCTTTCTGAACAAAGAGTTGTGCCTGGGGTGTCTGTTCCCCTGAACAGTATGCCTGCTCCACAAGAAGAACCAAGCAACCAGGCTGAAGAGGACATCCCTGCTCAACAGGATATCCCAAGAAATATTGAAGCATCTGAGGGCCAGAACAAAGCCTCAACTGATAATGATCAAGCTACTGATGATAAAGCCACTGATGATCAAGCTCCTGTTGATCAAGCTGCTGAAAAAGAGGCTTCCCAACCTCCACCTGTTGAAAACCTAGATGATGACTCTGACACTGAGATCATAGCATCTGTCAATCCTAGCATAGCCAAGAGGCTTAGGGCTAGGAAGGAGAAAAAGCCAGCTGCACATGCAACTCCTGAAAAGAAGCAGTCAACTACCAAGAAGGACAAGGTCAAAGTTGCCTTTGGACCTACTAAGCAATGGAGCAAGGTAAGCACCCAGAAGAGGAAAGCTACAACTCCACCTGACTCAGATGTTGAGGAGGATGTCCCAACATCCCAACTAAGGAAGAAGCCAGCACCTTGCAGGACTGCCACTGTTGTTCCTGAAGCACCTCTGGACAATGTGTCCTTCCACCATGTCTCCAGTGTAGGCAAGTGGAAGTATGTCTACCAAAGAAGGGTAGCTCTGGAAAGAGAGCTGGGCAGCAATGCTTTGGAGTGCACTGAGGTAATAGATTTAATCTCCAATGCTGGTTTATTCAAAACTGTCTCCAACTTTTCTCCCTGTTATGAACTGCTGGTCAACGAGTTCATAGTCAATCTGCAAGAGGGGTGTGCTAATGGGAAATCTGAGGATTTCAGGAAGGTCTATATCAGGGGGAGATGTGTTGATTTTTCTCCCAGGGTGATAAATCAGTACCTAGGGAGAGAATCAGATGGGCCAAATGAGCTGGGCAAAACTGACAACCAAGTCTGCAAAATCATCACTGCCAACCAGGTCAAGTCATGGCCAGTCAAAGGCAAACTATCTGTTAGCTTGCTAAGAAGAAAGTATGTTATGCTTCACAGGATTGGAACAGTCAACTGGGTCCTCACAAACCGCACTTCTTCTATAGCTACTGGGCTGGGAAGATTTATTTGTGCTGTAGGCACCCAAACAAAGTTGGACTATGGGGCATATATATTTGACCAAACACTAAAGCATGCAGGAACCTCAGCAATTAAGCTTCCAATAGCTTTTCCCTCACTACTTTGTGGAATCATTCTCAACCAATATCCAGGCATCCTTACTGATAAGGATTCTATCTGCAAAAGGGAGAGTCCAATGTCCTTTCACTACAAACTGTTTCTGAGCCATCATGTTGCAGATGTTGAAGCTCCAAGTGGGACATCTGCTGGACCATCTAATGTCAAGACTCCTATATCCAAGGCAGCCCTGATTGCAGAGCTCAAGACAACTTGCAAAGAGCTGGATGAAAGGAAGAAAAAGTAGGAGAGCATAATTCAAAGACTAGAGCTGGAGGAAGTTGCTGGAAATGTTGATGGATCTGATGCTGAGTCTGAGGATGAAGAAGATACTGAATATATTGAGTCTGAGTGAAGCTATGTGTGGTGGAAAGTGTACTGCCTGTTCTGCATTGTAATTTTGCTTTGTAATTTTGAATGTTTTGTTTTTCTCTCTGCTTATGTAAGGTTTGGCCCCAAATTTCTGTCTAACAAGGGGGAGAAGTGTATTGAACAATGTCTGCTGCTGTTTTCCTGTTTAATGAACAATGCTGAAGTTAATTTCTGTCTTCTGAACTAAGTTGTTTTTGAATTCTCATTGGTATATCAAAGTATGTTGAACAAGTCATAGCAGTATACATACAGGTTTGAGGGGGAGCAAGTTATTAGCTCTCACATGATTCAACAGAAGAACTCTGCTGCTCTCTGATAAAAGAACTCTGCTGCTCTCTAATAAAAGAACTCTGCTGCTCTCTGATAAAACCAGAAGATTGTGTTAGCCAAAAATTAGCCAAAGGGGGAGTTTGTAGATGTTAAGAATTGGCAGATTTTTTTGACAAACAAGAATAAGTGAACTTAGTTCAGGATGTCACACCAGATGTTGTGACATTGACAAATAAAGTAACTTTTAATGAATTTAGTTCAAGACACCAGGATGTCATACCAGATGTTGTGACATCGCAAACCTGCTATCTGACTTAAATGATGCATAACATAACTGAGTAAATTCAGGGAATTTATCTGGAATTAATTGTAAAGAGATAAGCATTCCAAGGCGCATCTTTAGGGAGCTTAGTTATCTGGTTTCAGTATAACAGAATAACTAACTCACCTTGATTCAAGGAGATAATAAACTAACTAACACTAATTCAAGATGATGACTGTGGGATTTATCAAGGTCTGGATAATTTGCAAAAAGCCCAAAAACCAAGAATCTATTTAAGGAACTGAAACTCTCAGAAAAGAGCACGAATTTTAGAAGACCAAAAAGGGTGTTTGTGAAGTATAGCAGGTTTTAAATGTCTGTCACTTTATGAGCTTTTAAGCAAAAAGTGAATTGTGTCTTGATTGAAACTTTAAAGTAAGATCAAGCTGTTGTGTTTGAAGTGTAACTTCAATTTTATTAATCATTGTAAAATATCACTGTGTGATTGAGGGGGAGTGAGTAGGTACTCATATCTAAGTTGAGTCTTAGGTAGAAATTACCTTGGGTAGATATTAAGTGAAGGATTAAACTGGTTGGTTTAACTCCATAATTAATATTACTTATATTGGATTTCCTTCCTGGCTTGGTAGCCCCCAGATGTAAGTGTGGAGATACACTGAACTGGGTTAACAATTTCCTGTGTCATTTAATTTACCTGCTCATTAATTGTTGTTTAAGCTTTCAAGTGTTTAAACATATGGTTCGACATCACGTATCTGATCCCAGAATTTCAAAAAAGATAGATGACTACATCAGAAAGGCTAGAGCAGGGGAGCTAGTACTGAAGAATGCTTGCAAAGAAGCTAAGACTCAGAAGGCTAGAGCTGAGCATTATCTAGAGGAGAGCCAGGTTAGGTGGATCAGGATCATTGAGGCCCGTGGACGGGAGGATCATAGAACTCAAGCTAAGATAAAGCAGTTGGAGGCTAGTGAGAAGAAGCATCAGGCAACTTTGTTGACAGCACAGAAGGAGATCTCTGAGTTGAAATCCGAGCTGGGTTAAAGAGATCAAAGGATTAGGATAAGCACAAGAAGTTGACCAGTGCCATTTCCACCAGAAACCTCCTCATCAGGACCATCAAAGAGCACCCAGTAGGTCCAGTGACTGAGGCTCTCCTGAAAGAAGTCGGAGAAGATGACTTTGGATTGGATGTTTGATTTCCCTGTACTTGTGTTTCCTTTTGTTTGTACTTTTGATTTTGTTGTTGTATTTTAACCCACCATGGGAATGTTATTGTAATCAAACTATGTATCTTCACATTTTTGTAATATATGGTTTGTATTACTTTTGTGGGCTTAATCTCTCTTCAACATCAGCATTTCCTCGAGGTCTGGAAAGGTCAAAACCAAAGAACCAAACCGGATACCCTTGGAAGACAAATAGGCATCCAGCATTGCATACTAACATTTTTTCTTTGTTTTGTAGGTTTTTGTGTTTGTTGTTTCTCACTTTGTTGTGGTTTCAGGAAACATTGCTCGCAGAAGAGTGTTCCCTGTCAATAGAGTGCACCGGTATCCGACAAGAAACAATCTTCCGGGATTACAAATAGATCAGGTTCAACAAGACATGACTGAAGTGAGAGCCCAAATGGCCAATGAGAGGACATAAATAGGGGCCCAAATGAATCAATTTATGACAGTGATGACTGGATTGGCTCAGAGCAGGAGAGACTGAGAGAGTTAGTCGAGCGGCAAACTCCCGAGGAAAACCATCCAGGTACAGGAGGTACCAGTAACAACGATCATGTGCTGCCTCACACTGATCCCCCAGAGTTTGGACCTCACCTGAACCCAGACATCAATGCTATAAGAAACACTCAAGGTAACACTGGAGGAAGGGCTTTATAGGAAGACCCTCAAGAAGAACAGTTTATTGTGGTTGGGGCTGGAGACGAAGTTTACGATCGTCGTTTGGATGAAATTGCAGAGAAGCTAAGGTCTCTTGAATCCCAAAACTATCTGGGTTTTGAAGTCATGGACATGGGATTGGTGGAAGGGGTTAGTATTCCTCAAAAATTCAAACCTCCTTGTTTTGAAAGATATAATGGCGCATCCTGCCCACATACCCATCTTCAGTCTTTCCTGGGGAGATTGAAAGCCTACACCATGGATGAGAAACTGTGGATGTTTTACTTCGAGGATAGCTTGACAGGGGCATCTCGAGAGTGGTATTCCCATTTGACCAGGGCCACAGTGAGAAATTGGAAAGACTTGGCTGAAGCTTTCATCTGTCAATATCAGTATAATCTGGACATGGCTCCAAACATAAGCCTTCTAATGGGAATGTCACAATCTTCTCGTGAAAGCTTTAGAGAGTATGCCTAAAGGTGGAGGAAACTAGCTGCTGTCGTCCAACCCCCGATGTCAGAAAGGGAGATGGCATATATGTTCATGAATACTCTCCAGGGTACTTATATTGACAGATTGGCTACATTTTCTTCTACCAGCTGTGCAGACATGGTGATAGCGGGGGAAAGAATTGAGAGCCTACTGAAGATGGGAAATATTTCTAACAACGGTGCCAGTTCAAGCAGTGCAAGGAAGCCATTTGCTGGGCCCGTAGATCTGGTGAAACAAATTTTGTACACATGGGAAGAGGGAGACCCCAATATCTGCCCAGATCAGTTGCTACCGTCACTATTTCCGCTTCGTCTCCTCAGTATACTCAACAGCCACAGTTTCTTCAACAGAGATCCTACAACAACAATAACAACAATCAACAACAACGCCCTTTTCAACAGTGGCCATCTCAGATAAATAGGGTGATTGACCCTATTCCAATGCCATATGCCACATTGCTGCCACAACTCCTAAGGCTCAATCTTGTTGAGTTGAGGACATTGGCTCCACCTGATCCTCAGAACCTTCCGAGAAATTACGATGTTAACGCTAGGTGTGCTTTTCATTCTAACGCACCTGGTCACTCCACGAAAAAATGCAGGGCTCTGCCTATGAAGGTCCAGGATCTGGTAGATTCAAAGGCCCTAAACTTTGCACCACCTCCCAATGTCATGAAAAATCTTATGCCAAGCCACAGTGGGCCAAGGATTAATGTTATAGAAGAAGGTTCACCCATGATTTCAATTGAAGATACTGCAAGTATTCAGACACCGCTGGCAGAGGTTAAAGCTCAATTGTTAAGATGCCAAGTGTTTCCAGGTTGTGGGGCCTGTTGTGAATCTTGCCAGGTTTCCGTAAATGGTGCGTAAGCTTGAGGGATGGCATCAATGGCTTGATCAAAGAAGGCATTCTGTAAATAACTACAACAGCTTCTGCAACACTAGCAACTCCTTTTACAACAATAAATGATTCTCCTACAACTGCAACAACAATCATTCCTACAGACTCGTCTACAACTTTAGCAACCATTTCTTCCACTTCAACAAACAAAAGTTCCATTTCATCTCCTTCTACAACTTCAGCAACCACTTCTTCCACTTCAATAAACAAAAGTTACATTGCATCTACTTCTACAACTATAGCAACCACCAACAACGACGTCTCCACAGTTACCATCTATTATGACCCTGCAACGGTCCTGGATTCCAACAATTACCAACAACAATCTCAGCAATAGTTTCAACAACAATCAAGCTTCAATCAATCACCACCAACATCAACCAGAAGTCCTGTCACCATCTTTTATGATCCACAAACAATAACGGTTCCCACCTCTGCTGCAGTCAGCCCAGTCACCATCACGGTGCCAGGGCCTATTCCATATGATAAAGACAATGTTGTACCATGGCACTATGGTTCAGACCTTTACTGCAACAGAGAAAGAGTCCTTCTTGATTCTTTGGTTCACACCCCCCAAGTGGATAATGTCGGGGGAGGTGGAGGCTTCACCCGCAACGGACGCCTCTTCGCGTCACAAGCTCCAAGAACTAATACTGAGGCAGAGGCTGTTGCCAAAGCCAAAGGGAAAAGTGTGGCACCAGAAGAACCTGCACCAAAAGAAACCCATAAATCATCATTTGATCAGAACATGGATGAGTTTATGAGGATAATTAAAAGAAGTGACTACAAAGTTGTGGATCAGCTTCACCAGACTCCTTCTAAGATCTCCATCTAATCCCTGCTGTTGTGTTCCGAGGCTCATCGGGATGCACTACTTAAAGTTATGCACGCTGCCTACGTTCCAGAAGAGATCACAGTGAATCAGCTTAAGACAATAGTATCCAATGTTATTACTAGCCATGGGCTAGGTTTCACTAATGCTGACTTGACAACGGAAGGACATCACCACAACAAAGCTTTGCACATAACCCTGGAGTGCAAAGGGAATGTACTCTCTCATGTTCTTGTGGACACTGGGTCTTCACTCAATGTCTTGCCGAAGAAAGCTCTTGTCATGCTCGAATATGATGGAATATCTCTCCGGCCAAGCAATCTTGTGGTCAGGGCTTTTGATGGCTCCAAGAGGTCTGTTCTTGGAGAGGTGGAGCTGCCTGTGATAATCGGTCCGCAGGTCTTTCAGACTACTTTCTATGTGATGGACATATAGCCGGCCTACAGCTGTTTCTTGGGTCGACCATGGATTCACGCCGCTGGCGCAGTTACATCGACCCTTCACCAGAAATTGAAATATGAGTGGGAAGGACAGATTATCACCATCTATGGTGAAGAGGACATCTTTGTTAGCCATCTGGCTACGTACAAATACAATGAGATGGATGGTGAAATCCATGAAACCATGAGCCAGGGGTTCGAGGCTTTGAATCTCAATGAGGCAACGACTGAAGTATTTGCTGCATCCCAGGAGGATAGAATGGGTACTTCAATTATCTCCTACCAGCAAGCTCGAAAGGTTGTTGAAGATGGAAACGCCCAAGGCTGGAGCAAGCTGCTACCGATGGAGAAGAAGGAGGACAGATTCGGTTTGGGTTACAAACCATTCCAACAAGATCAAGCAGAGGCTGCTAAAGAGCCCAAGTTTATCAGTGGGGGGATGCTCACCCCAGATGCTATTAACAACCTGGAAGACGAGGCGGAAAGCGACCGCAACCTGGAGAGCTGGATACGTCCAAGGATCCCGGGGCACCAAGTCCTTAACTGGTCTTCCCAGGAAATTATAAGGGTTACGCCTGCAGAGTAATTATTATTTCTTGCTTTTTTTAGCATGCATCAAGTCCTGCATCTTGCCCAAGGTGTAGGGACTCATTTTGTAATAGGGCCATATTGTAATTTTGTGCAAATGGATTATCAATGAATATCGGACGTCTTTTGCAAACAAGTCTCTTTTTTGCTCACTGTCTTTTCATTTTTTACTTTTGTACAAAACAATAAAATGGAAATGTTTTCAAAATAATAACTTCATTTTCACTTTTCTAAACAAGATTAAAATTGATCACTAAAATGAACAAATCTCAACCCTTGCAGAGATTATCCTCCAGATTGCACCGACAACAACATTGCTATGACCTTGTATGACTTCGACAATCCAACTAATCAAGCTGATGAAGGGGTTGAAGAAGACTATGAGTTACCTGAAGAGTTAGCCAGGTTGTTGAGGAAAGAAGAGAAAGTGATTATTCCTCATCAGGAGGAGGTTGAAACAGTTAATCTTGGTACCGAAGAGGATTTGAAAGAAGTGAAGATTGGGGCCGGTCTGCAAGCTTCAGTAAAAGAACAACTCATTGACTTGCTTCGAGAATACGTCGACGTCTTTGCTTGGTCCTATCAAGACATGCCAGGTCTAGATACAAACATTGTTATGCACAAGCTGCCTTTGAAAGAAGATTGCCCTCCAGTAAAGCAAAAGCTACGTCGTACTCGTCCAGATATGGCCATGAAGATTAAGGAAGAAGTACAAAAACAGTGGGACGCCGGTTTCCTTGTTGTAACTAGTTACCCGCCGTGGGTTGCTACCATTGTACCAGTGCCGAAGAAGGATGGCAAAGTACGTATGTGTGTGGATTACCGGGACCTGAACAGAGCCAGCCCAAAGGATGATTTCCCATTACCTCACATTGATGTATTGGTCGACAACACAGCTCAGTTCTCGGTGTTTTCCTTCATGGATGGTTTTTCCGGGTATAATCAGATCAGGATGTCACCCAAAGACATGGAGAAAAAAACCTTCATCACACCTTGGGGCACATTTTGTTACAAGGTAATGCCTTTTGGACTGAAGAATGCCAGTGCGACTTATCAACGGGCTATGGTAGCATTATTCCACGACATGATCCACAAAGAAATTGAATGCTACGTGGATGACATGATTGCCAAGTCCCTTACTGAAGAAGACCATCTGGTAAATCTGTTGAAGTTGTTCAAGCGTCTGAGAAAGTATCATCTAAAGTTAAACCCCAACAAATGCACATTCAGGGTACGTTCTGGTAAGTTGCTGGGATTTATCGTAAGTGAAAAGGGAATTGAAGTTGATCCCGACAAAGTCAAAGCCATTCAGGAAATGCTTGCACCTAGGACTGAAAAATAAGTTCGGGGGTTCTTGGGTAGATTGAACTACATATCACGGTTCATATCTCACCTCACTGCAACCTGTGAGCCCCTGTTCAAATTGTTAAGAAAGGAACAAACAGTCAGGTGGAACGAAGATTGTCATAAGGCTTTTGACAAGATCAAG
This sequence comes from Lathyrus aphaca, assembly GCA_963966055.1. Lineage (NCBI taxonomy): Eukaryota > Viridiplantae > Streptophyta > Magnoliopsida > Fabales > Fabaceae > Lathyrus > Lathyrus aphaca. Next base: position 344,484,141 of record OZ014521.1, read on the forward strand.
GAGTACCTGCAAGAACCTCCAATTCTTATGCCTCCAATTGAAGGAAGACCTCTAATAATGTACCTGACAGTATTAGAAGGATCAATAGGATGTGTGTTGGGCCAACATGACGAGTCTAGTCGAAAAGAGTATGCAATATACTACTTAAGCAAAAAGTTTACCGACTGTGAACAACGTTATTCACTGCTCGAGAAAACTTGTTGTGCTTTAGCGTGGGCTGCTCGCCGACTAAGACAGTATATGTTGACTCACACAACCTTGTTGATTTCAAAAATGGACCCCGTCAAGTACATATTCGAGAAGCCATCACTTACAGGAAGGGTTGCAAGATGGAAAATGATTCTGATAGGGTATGACATTCAGTACACATATCAAAAGGCCATCAAGGGCAGTGTACTGTCTGACTATCTAGCTGAGCAACCCATTGATGATTATCAGCCCATGAGATTTGACTTCCCCGATGAAGACATCATGTACTTAAAAGCAAAATATAATGAAGAGCCAGTTCATACTGAAGGGCCTGATCTGGAAGAAGAATGGTCTAGGATGTTTGATGGGGCTGTCAATATGAATGGCCGTGGAGTTGGTGCAGTGCTCATTACACCTAAAGGAGTTCATATGCCTTTCTCGGCAAAACTCACCTTTGCCTGCACAAACAACGAAGCTGAATACGAAGCCTGTATCATGGGTCTTGAGGAAGCCATTGACCTCAGGATCAAGACTTTGAATGTATTTGGAGATTCAACTTTGGTAATCAATCAAACCAATGGCAAATGGTACACTCACCAAGAGCATCTGATCTCATACCGTGACTACATGAGGAGATTATTGACTTTCTTCACAACAGTCAAACTTGAGTACATCCCTCGAGACAAAAATCAGTTCGCAAATGCTTTAGCTACCATTTCCTCCATGATCAAGGTTCAAACTGCAAATTATGTGCCTCGGATTTCGGTATCCAGACTAGACCGGCCAGCATACGTTTTCTCTATGGACATTGCTAAAGATGACAAGCCTTGGTTCCATGACATCAAAAGCTTCTTGGAGGATCAAACATACCCACCGGGGGCATCATCAAATGATAAGAAGACATTAAGAAGGCTGGCCGGTAGTTTCTTCATTTATGCTGATGGTTCATTATACAAGCGAAACTTCGACATGGTACTACTCCGATGTGTTGATAAGAATGAAGCAGACTTGCTGAAGTACGAGGTGCATTAAGGATCGTTTGGTACCCATGCTGGAGGGCATGCAATGGCAAAGAAATTGTTACGATCAGGTTACTACTGGATCACAATGGATGCAGACTGTTATGCCTATGCCAGAAAGTGCCATAAATGCCAGATTTATGCAGACAAAGTGCATGTGCCTCCGAATCCTTTGAACATAATGTCTTCACCTTGGCCCTTTGCCATGTGGGGGCATTGACATGATTGGAAAGATTGAACCGATTGCTTCAAATGGCCACAGATTCATCCTGGTAGCCATTGATTACTTCACCAAGTGGGTTGAAGCAGCTTCGTACGCAAACGTCACCAGACAGGTGGTAGCCAAATTCCTGAAAAGAGACATCATCTGTCGATATGGAGTTCCCGAGCGAATCATTATTGATAATGGTTCCAATTTGAACAACAAAATGATGGCAGAACTGTGTCGGGACTTCAAAATTCAACATCACAACTCTTATCCTTACAGGCCAAAGATGAATGGCGTTGTTGAGGCAGCTAACAAGAATATCAAGAAGATTGTGCAGAAAATGGTAGTTACCTATAAAGACTGGCATGAAATGCTACCATTTGCCTTGCATGGGTATCGAATCTCAATCAGAACGTCTACTGGGGCAACACCTTATCAGCTTATGTATGGTATGGAGGCAGTCTTACCTGTTGAAGTTGAGCTACCCTCTTTTCGGGTACTGATGGATGTGAAACTGAATGAAGCAGAATGGGTACGATCTCGGTACAACCAATTGAATCTGATCAAAGAAAAGAGATTTGATGCAATTTGTCATTGGCAATTATATCAGAAAAGGATGAAGAGAGCCTTCGATCAGAAAGTCAGGCTTCGGGAGTACCAAGTGGGTGATCTTGTGCTGAAAAGACTCCTTCCTCCTCATACAGACCACAGGGGCAAGTGGACTCCAAACTATGATGGTCCATTCATAGTAAAGAAGGTTTTCTCAGGTGGAGCACTGATGCTCACTACTATGGATGGTGAATATTTTTTATCCCCTGTGAATTCAGATGCAGTTAAAAAATACTTCGCATAAAATGAACCACTGGACATAAAAACAGAATGTAAGTCCAAGCAAAAATAGGGCATCCCAGCGAGTCAAAAACAGAATAAAAGACTCGGGCAAAAATAAGGGAAAATTGAAAAAAATGTACACCCTCTGAGTTGAAAAGCCGCATTGGACAGCTCAGGCAAAAATGTGTATCCCGGTGGATTGAAAACCCGAAAGGGCGATCCATGCAAAATCAGGGAATAAGCGAACAACTGCATTCTGAATTCGTCTGTATTCCTCGCAATACGGCAGTCTTGGAAAGGATGAAGCATCAGTCAGAATTAACCTTCTTCAGAAAGCAAGACGAGAAGAACATCAAGGTCATACAGGTCATAACAAGGGAAGCTCACCGGAGCATCGTCAACATTGCCAACACTTTTATTTTCTCAATTTGTAGCAATCTCCTCATTCTAGGGGATTTGTTTCTTTGACTGTATTTGCCAATTCAGGGCACCTAGATTAATAAAATCAGAGTTTTCAGTCACACTTCGTTTTGCACATTCTTGTTTCGTTTGCAAAATGTCCAATATTCATGATACAGTACTTGCATAAAACAAATGAACCATTTTTAATAAAAGATTGCAGGAAATATATTTATTTTCAGGAAAGCCTAACTCCTATGATGGAATCCGGTAAGGGATACCTCGGGATACTTGTGTGTTTCTCTTGTCTTAACAGATTGCAGGTGTTCAGTACGCAACATGGGGCATATCAAGCATCGTATCCCCAGCATACCTATTCCCCAAGCAGTATCTGAAATGTTTTTCCCCAACAAAGTGACGAAAGCTTCCTTCTCCCCAGCTGAGTTCTCCTTACAAGATAAATTTATCAATGATCTATTTCCCAAAGCAGAGCTATGTCTCCTAACAGATTTACCAATGATCTCTTCCCCAGCCGTGACATTCTTCCAAGCAGATCAGCCAGAGATCTCTATCCCAGCGGGATCCAAATCCCGGATCGATTTCTCTTTTGCATAATCATGGCATTTGCATCATATTCACCAAAATAAGCGTAGCATTCCGTCTAACACGGAGCATTACGGAAAAAATCAAACATTTGCATGATCACAAACCAGGTTCAAGCCATTCACCTGCAAATACCATTAGTATTTCATCAACAATATATATATATATATATATATATATATATATAAACTCACATCCCCTGCAAATAAAAGCCAAAGCGTCCCCTTTACACTCTCCAACACAAATGTTTGTTCATATATACTCTTTTCGACACTCGTCCGTGTCGTATTATTCCCCGCAAACATAAGCCAAAGCATCCCCTTTGCATTTTCAAATATAGATACCTATACATGCTCTTTTGACACTCATCCGTGTCATACACCCCCAGCATGATTGCCAAAACACTTATTGCAAACCAAATGTTTGTTTATAACACACTCTTTTCGGCACCCGTTCGTGTCATCTTATCCCCACAGGTCGCCAGAACACCTGTTACACTCTCACATGCAAATATTTGTCCATAACTTATACATATTCTCTTTTGGCACTCGTCTGTGTCTAGCTCATACTTCACTAAACAAATCAATAACTTACTCATACTTATACAGAAGTCTCTTATACTCGTCCGTATCTTGTTTATATATCACTCCTCAAACAGATTTGACACTTGCCCGTGATCTTTGTTAACCATTCGGTACTCGTCCGTATCATCATCTTTGAACACGCTTCAGCATTTGTTTCTACCGATACTCGTCCGTATCATGGTCCTAAGGATGCTCGTCCGCATCTTTAATCTATACACAACGTCAAACACTTATACCTTTTATTTCTAAGCGTAAGCACTCGTCCGTGTTTACCAATCCTCAACAAGTCACCAACAAAACAACCTCTCTTCTATCCAACATTCATCCTATGTCGTGATGCTTCCAGCAGTCGTCCCCTGCCAGGTGATCGTCCTTCACCTTTGGATGATCGTCCCTCATCCTTTTCCCCAGCAGAGTCCCTGTTTGTTGAACCCTTTTCTATCCGACATTCGTCCTAGGTCGTGATAAAGAGCAACCGTCCCCTACAAGGTTATCGTCCTTCACCTCTTGATGATGGTCCTTAATCATTTTATTCGATGGCCGTCCCCATTGTTGATCTTGTTATCCGACATTCGTCTTATGTCGTGATAAACCCCGAGAGCAGTCGTACCCTGCTAGGTGATCGTCCTTCACCTCTTGATGATCGTCCTTCTTCATGCTTATCCGATGGTCGTCCCCATTGTCGGCCTTTTCTATCCGACATTCGTCCTATGTCGTGATAAAGAGCAGCCGTAGGTGATCGTCCTTCACCTTTGATGATCGTCCCTCATCATTGTTTCATTTATTCTTTAAACCGGTGGTCGTCCCCATCGTTGTTTACTTTGCTTTGCAAACCTGATGGCCGCCCCCATCATTGCCTTTACTTTAATCCCCAGAAAATCTTGTTTCCATACCCGATTGCCATCCCCGTCGTGGTCTCTTTATTTCCCCAGCGTGTCGGTCGTCCCCGTCATTGCTTAGCTTACCACTTTATCCCCAGCAGTCGTCCTCTGCTCGATTTTCGTCCTCCATCGCCTTCATGTGATAATCATACTATGCTACCTTTTACAATTTATATCCCTTTTCTTCTTCTATCCAGCGAGTGCAAATTTTGGACTGTCTTTGGTGTTCAACCACAAGTTATCTTGATTGTCTGATAAGCCAGGCGCTTACATCCTGCACAGCTAACTCATGTTTGAATAGGGGCAGCTGTAAACACCCCAAATTTTCCCTCACTCATATCATACCATGGCTTGTGATCTTTCATTTTTGCATAAGCATAAGCATTACACATCATATTGCATATTTGTGTCACCTGCATAGTTCAAGTTCATCTACATCTAGAGTTTGTGATCTGAGCAATCCAAGATTCCATCTGAGCCATCCCAAAGGCCTCAAAGCATTCCAAGAGGGTCCATGTGTTTTCTATCATCATATTATGTCCCTCAAAGTTCATAGAAGTCAAGGGATCACAAGAACTGGCAAAGGCATGCAGGCAGAGCTAGGGTTTTCACTACACAGAGGACCAAAATTAGGGTTTTGGTTTCAGAGGCCTTAACTCGAAATGTTTGGGCCATTCTTGTTTCTAATGTTCTTAAGATGTTATAAGGATCATATGTACCAAGTTTGATGAAGAAATGCATTGTGGAAGTCATCTGTCCACTGGGTAACTTCTTGAGCAAGTTAAGTCAAAATCAGGGCATCTGAGGCCCCCAACAATGGAACCAAAGGGGTATTTTCATCAAATTGAAGTTCTATGATCTTTATTTGATCTTAGAAGTGGTTGTAAGTTCCTAAGATTGAAGAATTTTGAGCCATTTGCAAACTTGCCAAAAATGGAAATGACTTGTAATGGAAACTTTCCATTTTGGGAAAGTTTTTCAACCTCCTCTTTCTCAGCCAAAAATGCTTCAAATGAAAAATTCTTGGTCATGAAAGTTGTAGATTAGGTCTTTACCTTTTCAAAAAGTACAGTAACATGTCTTGATTCATCCTAGAACTCAAGATATGGCCTTTCAAAGTTGGCAAAAATCCTAAAATTTCAAGTTTCATGTCAAAGAGGGATTTTGCAAATTGGCATGTTAAGGCCTTCTAATGACTTCAAATGTGTACAAACACTTCATAACATGCCTATGTGACTTCTAAACATCAGAGTTGGCCCAAGAATTTGGCATTTCCATGACTTGATTCACAAGAAACTTCAAAGAGGGAATTTTGCAAAACCTATGAGAACTCTCCATCCAAGTCATCCAGCTGCAATCTTTTGATCCAAAGGCCTTCCACAAAGACAACTGAGGCCAGACATTCCATGGAACTACTCCTGTCATGACCCATGCCCATAGTACACATAATGTTGACTTTTTTCATTTCACACCATACCAATCAAACTGAGCCACACCAACTCCTCTGACCAATCACAATTGTTTATACTAACCCTAAGGAACACAAAGAACACAACACACAAGCCCGCAAGCATCCATAGACTTAGAATCACAAAATCCTCCATAACACTTCCCCTCTTTGAATTTCATCATACAACCACAAGAACTTCAAACTTTCCTCACCATTCAACTCAGCATCACCTAAAGAACAAATCCCAACCATCAAAATGGCCTGAAACACATCACACACAAAATACAATTTTTCATCCCTCAAAACTGAACTTCAAAAGGAGGCCAAATAAACTCACTACAAGCATCAAAGCATTCTCAGGAAGCTCATTGGGGTTGGTTTGCACTAAAGAAAGGTCCAGAAAGCTCAAGAACTGAAAGCTCAACCTCAAGTAACCTCAAGAACTTTTTTTCCAGAAATGCATTTTCATGTTATAGAATGATTCCTCATGCTCCACTGATCATGCTGATGTCTTTATTTTGAAAATGGTTGAGAAATGAGGATTTCATAAGCTTCTGAAACTTTGCCCGTATTTATGTTTTGATTCGATTCAGCTTGATTGTGAAGCATAAATGATATATGATGTTTGATTTGAGTTACTAGAGACCTTGGGATCATTTCTGGGTAGTTGATTTGGGGTGGGGTAGCCTGTAGAAGGATTTAGGGTTTTTAGCTCACCGGAGAAGATGACCGGAGCTTGTCTCCGGTCACCTGAAAGTAATTAGACCTAATTACGGTTTAGTGCCCAGATTGATTAAGGACCCTTGGATGCGTGTTTAGTTTAGCGAAGGAATGTCTCAGATTGCTTCATTAATTCTTAAATCTGTTTAATTAAATTAATTGGGATTAATTAATTAAATTAACTCAAGATAGATCCCAGCCCTCCATCTACACGCGCAATCAACCCCTTACCCCTGAATTTGAATCTCAGCCATTGGATACGCCTACCTTCCATTTTAATTCATTTTTATTCCATTTTAATTGCATTTTCTTGCATATTTAATTTAAAATACCAAAAAGCTTTCAAAAAAATATTTTCTTTTGCATTTTTGTTTCAAATATTTTTCTTAATCAGAAAATGATTTTTATTTTATTTTTTGCATATAAAAAGTATTTTTAAAATATTTAAATGTTATTTTTAATCAATTAAAGTCTTTTAATTAATTAAAAATACATTTAGGTTTCTAAAAATCACCAAAAAAATCATGAATCATCCCATTGCATTTAGAAACATTTTCAAACTCTTCACACTAATTTCTTTTTAGGTTTGATCATAACTTTAGAATTTTCTTTGAATTAAGGACCATTTAAATCATATTTTTGAACCCTAACTTGAAAAAAATATTTTTTGCCTAACCAAGAAGAGTTTGAAGATAATTCTTTTTGCATTGTTTTGTGCATAGCATGTAGTATATAGGTCATTTATCTCATGAATTTATCTTTCGTTTTTGAATTGATTTGCATTTTCATTTGAGAATCACCCAAAACACCCTAGAAACTTAGGAAATTCATAACTTTTGAGTGGTAAGGATTCTGACCTCCTCCTTTGGGGTATGACTTAGTATGGGTTTAGGGTTTGTTTGAGTGTGATTTCAAATTTGTATCATGTCATATGCTTCTGTTTTGCTTATGTGCATCTCATACTTCCATATAACCCTAAATTTACATGTTCATTTGCATTCATCTTGCATATACATCCATACATGAACTTGACATGACATTTCTTGCATTCATATGTCATCTTAGACATCTTAGGATATTTTAGAATCATGCTTGATCATTTCTTTATCCATTTTCCATGATTTGCATCCATTTCTTTCCATTAAATTTCATGAACTTTCAAACTTCAAAGCATGCTTACATGACATCTCATCTTTGTATGATCACTCATATGTACTTTGTATGCCTTTGCATCATCTCACATGACATTAACATTGCATAAACACTTCTGACTTTGATCATTTCATCTCATTTCATTTCATTTCTTTATGCTTTACACCTTATGCATTCATGCTAACATTTTCAGGTGATAAGTTACTTTGAGAAGTGGATTTGCCTTCACTTATCATTTCTCTTATCTCTTTCATTTGAATCCTTACTTGTCTTTTAAGTGAATTGGATTCACTTGTGTTCATTCCTTCTCACTTTCTTTCTTTAAGTTACTTATCTTCTTCAATGAAGTAAGTAACTTGATTCTTCTGCTCCTCCCTCCTTTCATCTGCTTCTTCCATTGGTGGCTTCCTTGAAGATCTTTCTCAATCCTTACAAACTATAGGATGTCCGAGCATAACAATAATTAGGGTTGTAATTAGTGCCCCCTAGCTTTTTACCTTTGAGTCTCTCCTCTCATCTTCATAATCAGAGACTAAACTCTTAAAGTTTTAGGACTTTGGAATTAGGGTTATGCCTGTATCCTTCTATTAGGATGGAGTGTATAACTTTAATCCTAAGTGTTAAACCTTTAATTTGTTTAAACCTCTTAATCAAATCATCTTAATAATCACTAAGACTTCATCTTGTAACTTTGGGTTTACATTAGGGTTCTAATTCTTCCTTTATGGTTAAGAAGGACTAACCCTAGTGTTTAATGGACAAGTCCTCCTCAAATTGTCTAACAAACCATAAAACTCACTTCTTAATCTCACCCTTTAATTAAAATCCATTTAATAAAGGCTTGTTATATAATGAATTTAGTCCCTAACCATGGATTAAGTTGAGGTATCTTCCTCAACTTAAGTGTTCTCATCTATTATCCTTCTATTAGGATGGTGTAATGAGTTCACTAATTTGTGATTAGAGATTAAACTCATTACTTAACACTAAAAAAAACCAAAAAACATCTGAATAATCACAAGTAGTTTAATGATCTTAATCCTACATCATCATGGCAATTAAGTTGAGATGCTTATCTCATACTTAAGTATTCTCATTATCCCTAATCAGGGAGAATATAATGGGTCTACAAGCCTTTGACTTAGGCTTAAGCTCATTAACTTATGCAAAACACCAAAAACAATAACAAAACTGAAAACAAAAAAACAAACAATAATCGTCTCCTTCGGGATTCTCTTATCATCATACTCATTCACAAACGAGGACTTGCTTCCTCCGTCTAATGCAAGACAGTTAGCACTTGAGCCAGACGAGTCATACACTTGAGCATAGACAAGCAAGCAGTTCACAGTCAATTTATCTTTCAGTCTCTTTGAGTCGAACAATGGTGTTATGACTTCCTCATTGCACGAGAGGATACATAGGCATAACTTAACTGTTATCGAACAAAAGTCTCTTTGTCATTCCCCTCTTTCAGCATTATTTTCTAAGCCTCAGTTCCTGAGCAATTCACCTTTTGCACTGACACCTGTACTTTCTTTCCCTAGCTTTTGCACACAGATAGCACATACACTACCCCTTTTAAGCACAATCTTTTAAGCGTGGATCCCGTCGAGTACGACGGACAATCTGGGTGCTAATACCTTCCCAGGTTGTAACCAACCCCCTTTCTCAATTTCTCTGGTTCGCAACCGTCTTATCCATCCTTTTCTAGGTTTATGCAGCATTACCCTTCCTTCGGGATAAAAATGCCTAGCTGGCGACTCTATTCATCTTCACTTTATTTTCTCCTTTCGTCGACCATTCGCGTCTGTACCCTATCTGACCCGGTGTCTTTTCGGGGGAGCGACAGTATTCCTATGCAGAGTTGATGATTGATGTTTGATAATCCAATATGTTATTCTTTATTTACGTCACTGGAAAGTCTTTACTTCATTTCCTCATACATAGTTATGAAGATATTCGTCCCCATCAGAGTTTAACAGGGACATTTCCTTTTTCTCCAGAGTATGGAAGATTTTGAGTTGTTGAGATATCTCCGATATGTTATCTTCTCAGAGTGGAATTTTCTGATGTTATCCTTTTATGGATTCTTGAAGATTGCTTTGTGGATTGGATTCCTAGCAGTTGTTTTTCCCAGTCTGAGTTATGCCTTGTAGTAGGATTTTATTCCTTTAATGGCTTTTGATGTTCCCCTGCAGGATGTCAAATCGAATCTCCAGCATGGTCCCCGGCCTTGTCGCCCTGGTTGGCCGAGTATTTGGTTGTCGTGATGTTTATGTCACCCGTTGCTTATCTTTATATTTGTTTTGTCAGCATATTCATACGCATGAGCATAACATCTTTTGCTTGCATTCTTGCATTTATCTTTGTTCCCCGCTCTTTGGTGTGATCTTTCCCCACAGAGTGTGTGTGTGGTTTTCCTCTCAAGTTTAGAGTGTCAACCCTTAAGCAGAAAATGTTTATCCTTTCTATTTCCCCACTAAGTTTGCTTCTCATGAATGATTTTGATTCAATTTCCTCCCTAGTTTATTATCTGGATGGAACTTCCCCAGTTGAGATATTTCCTCCTCGGGATGAGTCTTGTTTGACCGTTTCTCTCCAATTTGTTCTTGGATTGAATTTTGGTCCCCTCTTTTGAGTAATGTTTACTTTGGAATTAAGCTATTAATTTTTCGATAGTGGGTAATATTACCAAATTAATCAAGCTTTTTTGCTTGTACTCCTACCCAGTAAATCCGGTAGTCGAGATTTCGTCTTCTTACCTAGTAAAAAGGTAATAGAAGTTGTTTCCCTCTGCTTGAGCTCCTACCCAGTAAATCAGGTAGTTGAGAATTTCTCTACCCAATAAAAAGGTAGTGGAGGTTATCCCTCTTTGTTTTGCTCCTATCTAGTAAATCGATAGTTGGGTCTGTTATTTTCATATCTTCTACCCACTAAACTGGTAGTTATTGATTCTTTCCCAACTCAGTATTCTTCCATTGTTGAACTTGAATACTTTGTTTGGTTGATATTCCCTGGCAGAGTGTTTGCTCTTCCCCGTTGAACCCTATTACCTTGATTGTATCATATTTTCTTTCCCGATGTGGAGTCGGTTATCTAGTGATTTACTTTCTTGGAAACTCTTTTGGTGTCTGTTGTTTCCCTAGCAGGATTTTCTTCTGTGTCCCCAAGCTTTTGCTTTCCTCTGGTGGTCATATTTTCCCCATAGAGTTCTTGGGTTTACACATCATATCATATCATGTTCTCTTAGGACAAAAATTTGGGTTTTCTGTATTTATGTCTCTCCCAACTTACAGAGACGAAGATGTCAATCTTCATATCTTCAGATTGAAGAAATTTAAATAAGGGCAATTGTAGCACCCTAATTTTTGCCCTAATTTTTCTTTGCATTTCATCTGCATCTTGCATACAAACAAGATCGCACTGGGTGCTCGGTTCCTCTCGGGTTAGGTTTATGCCTTGCAGGGGATCATTGTTGTCTTTAATTACTTTATTTGTTTATGTTTACTAACCATTAATAAAAATCCAAAAATATTTTGTTTCCTTTTACTAACCTTTTTTTCAGGAAGAGGAACCATGTGAAAATACCAAAAATAGCAGTCCTGCAGCTCGAGTAAATTTCACAGAAAAAGTCGAAGACGATCCGCAAATAATTCAAAATTATCAGATCAAGGATTTCCCAAGTTAATTGATTCATTCAAAGGATTTCCAAGGATCATGTGTTCATTTCTTCGACGTACAACAAGAATCGGGCCGAAACAACCAAGCAACCATGTTTGAACAAAAAAAATTCAAATTTCAGCTTGGTTAACCGGTTAACCAAATGGTTAACCGGTTAACAAGTGCAAAATTTGAATTTTTTATTCAAATTCAGCACCCTTAGATCATTGATTTTATTGGAATATTCTAGATCCATTGGTTTCTGATTTCTTTACATCACTTTGATAATTTCCTACCATAAACCCTCACTAATCACCACTCTTTTCCATTTCCCACCAAAATTTCAATTACCAAACCAAAATTTAAATTACCAAAGCAAGCTCCATTCCACCAAATTTCCATACCTAATGCCTTTAAATAGGACCACAATTTCATTCATTCCATAAGCTTTTGATAGCCACAAAACCTCTTGCAAATTACTTCCCCAACACCAAAATTCTCAAAAGCTCACTTTCTTTCTTTTGAAGTTATCAAGAATTCACATTGAATTCTTGATTAACTTGAGCTAAACCTTCATACTTTCATTCTTTTGGTCATCAATTTCAGTAGATCTAAGCTTGTGTTGGTCCAATTTGAAGAAGAGCTTTTGGTAATTCATCTTCCTCCATAAACCCTTATTCACCATCAACATTCAAGATGTAGATTCTTGGTGCCTTTGTTTCTAGATCCTTTGGATCTTTATTTGTTGTTTGATTGCAAGGGATTCCAATGTATTTTGGTTTTAAAATTCGTGCAAATTCAGATTATGATCATCCAATGTTTGAGAAAAGGTTTCAAAATGGATCATGCTGAATTTTCTGCATTTTTCAGCTTCTGGTACAGCGTTAACCGGTTAACCATTTGGTTAACCGGTTAACCAGTTTCAAAATAGTGCAGATTATTCAAAATCTGCTTGCGTTAACCGGTTAACCAATTTGTTAACCGGTTAACACAAGTCAGAATGGTGTTTTTGGCTTGTTTCAAGCCCCTTTTTGGTTCCTCTTTCTTCTTCTTCCTCCTCCTTTTTATTTTTACCTTGGGAATCACTTTTGGGAGTTATTTCTCCTTAATTTCAATGAACTTTGGGTTTAGATTAGAGTAGTTAATTTTCATTAATTCAAAACTACCTTTAAGTGGATTATTCAATTCATTTAAGGTACTTTGCATTAGTGATACATTTTCATGCTTGAATCCACCAAGATGAGTGATTGAACTTAAGGATGGAAGAATACTATAAGTGTGACTCAATTTTGTATTTACTTTTAGTTTTGTGCGGTATCACGTTCGGATAACGATTTACATATCGTTTATCTCGCATGCATTAGCACTAACATTATGCACCTTAATTGGTGGTGGATGGCCTCATTTGTAGGGTAATTACTTCGTAAATTACTCGTCGATTGCTTAACATAGACCTAAATGTGTCCCGACTTCAGAATAAAAATCTAATTGGGTACTTGCACTTTCGTGGACCAGATCTCTTGTTGATCGCGTAATCCCAAAGTGGTTAATCATATTGCATTGAGAATCGAGACTTATGAATGTTTGATGCGTAGGTGCTTTGGGTCTCTCAATCGCCTTTCAAATTTCATTGAATTAGGTTCGGTTTTCCTTGATTAATCACTATAGTGTAAGATGCTAAGCGGATCTGGTTGCCTACGATTTTGGTCTTTTCTTTTCTTTTTTTGGTTGTGGTTGATTAAGTTCACCATACCATTATTATGTAAATATTATTATACTATTACTACTATTAATATTTTAGATTCTTGCATTTTAATTTCTTTTTGTTACTAACATTTAATTTCTTGCACTTTTATTGCCTTTATTCTATTTTTCTTTATTCATCCATATCATGTTTATTATTTGTTCTTTTTATTTTAATTGTTGATTTTCCTTTTGTCCATTTGGACACAAAAACATTAATAAAGGATTAAACTTCTAAAAAACTTGTGACTTTAATTTGAGAACTATTGGTTACTATCCTTGGCATTGGAATAGAGATTTTGGACTTAGATTTTAGGATCCCTTCCCCTTGCTTTGATCTTCATGAAGTTGGATTTAGTCTTTATTTGGCCATTTTCTAGCTTATAAGGATGGAACTCTTATGCTCATAATTTGGAAGGTCATCAAGTTTGGTTAGATCTTTCTTCCCTTATCTCTTTATTTTCTTTTTTTAGGATAGTCCCTTCATCTCCTCCCATTCTTCACTTTTCAAAACCTTCTCCCTTTTTCAAAGGATTCTTTCTTTTTTTAAATCATCACCTCATTAATAAACAAAACCCTTGACTTTTGTCAAGTGGCTTTTTACCTCTTTCTTTTCTCTTTAAAAATCAATGAATCTAATCATGTTGACCTTAATTTTAAAAAAATAAAAAGAATCAAACTCATTCAATTTGTTTTATGCCTTTGTGCACTTTTGTTTATTTTCTTTTAAAGAGTGCCGATTATGAGTCATTATTCTTTAGTCGGGTGCAAGTCTCTCAATCTCCATGGTTGTAGTTTGATGTAATTGAGTCTCTTGTCATTTGTGGGGGTTTAGTGGCATACTCGTTGATTTTATCCGAGTTAGCGTCCTCCCCATAATGATGTATGAGTCCATGCCTTCATTCTCATGGTAGATTTGTTGGCTATCCACTTGAAGATGACAAATTCTCTTCACTTAATAAAATGAATCATAACTCACCGTTTTTACTATTTGTACCACGAACTACGGGGTTTTGATCATGCATTGCACTTTGTGGGTACGTAGGCATGAGGTGGTAAATCTCTCCAAACACAAAAATATTAAAAAATAATTATTTTCTCATCCCTCCACTCACATTTTTACAAATAATTTTCAAACCAAAAGCAGTAAATCTTTCAAAGGGCTCCCGTGGAGTACCACGGACATTTTGGGTGCGTAAAACCTTCCCATTGTATAACCTATCCCCTTACCTGTTTCTCTGTTGTGTTTCTCTAGATTTTTTTGCTTTTAGATTCATTAGGATTTATTCGCTCTTTTTTCCTTTTCCTCTTGGAATAAAATAAAAGCGCGGTGGCGACTCTGTTTACTTTGAGTTAAGTTAACTAATAACTTACACTCATGTTTTTACCGCTACAATCCCCTTTTGCACTCGTCTGTGTCATCTTATCCCCCGCAGGTCGCCAGAATACCTTTTGCACTCTCAAATACAGATATTTGTTCATAACTTGTACATATTCTTATTTGACACTCGCCCGTGTCATACTTCCCTAGCAAGTCAAACACTCGTCTGTGTCCCTTGCCCAATCTTCCGGCACTCACCCGTGTCTTACACATACTTCACCAATAGATCAACACTTGTACATATACAATCCTCTGATACTCGTCCGTATCTTGTATATATCACCTCCGCGGAAGATTCAACACTCGTCTGTGTTCCTTGATTAATAGATTGATACTCGTCTATATCATCATCCTTAAACACGCATCAGCGTTTGTTTCTATCGATACTCGTCCGTATCATAGTCCTGAAGATGCTCGTCCGCATCTTTAGTCTATAAACACTGTCAAAACACTTATATCTTTTAGTTTAAAGGCGTTAACACTTGTCCGTGTTTACCATTCCCCAGTAAGTCGCCAACAAAACAACTTTCTTCTATCCGACATTCGTCCTATGTCGTGATACTTTCGGCAGCCGTCCCCTGCCAGGTGATCGTCCTTCACCTTTGGATGACCTTCCCTCATCCATTCCCCAATGGAATCCCCATTGTTGGAACGTTCTATCCGACATTCGTCCTATGTCGTGATAAAGAGCAGCCGTCCCCTGTTAGGTGATCGTCCTTCACCTTTTGATGATCGTCCCTCATCATTTATCTGATGGTCGTCCCCATTGTTGATCTTGTTATCCGACATTCGTCCTATGTCGTGATATTCCCCAAGAGCAGCCGTACCCTGCTAGGTGATCATCCTTCGCCTCTTAATGATCGTCCTTCATCATGCTTATTCGATGGTCGTCCCCATCATTGATCTTTTCTATCCGACATTCGTCCTATGTCGTGATACTTTCAGCAGCCGTCCCCTGCTAGGTGATCGTCCTTCACCTTCTGATGATCGTCCCTCATCATTATTTCATTTATTCTTTTACCTGATGGCCGTCCCTGTCGCGGTTTAGTTACTTTCTAGCCTAATAGCCGTCCCCATCATTGCTTTTCTCACTTCTTCAAATCCCCAGAGAGTTTTTATTTTCTTTACCCGATGGCCGTCCCCGTCGTGGTTCCTTTATTTCCCAGCATGATGGTCGTCCCCGTCATTGCTTTGCTTATCGTTTACTCTCAACAGTCATCCTCTGCTGATGGTCGTCCTCCATCGCTTTCATTTGATATTCATACTATACTATCTTTTACAATTTATATCCCTTTTCTTCTTCTCCACAGTAAGTGCAAATTTCGGACTGTCTTTGGTATTCAACCACAAGTTATCTTGTTTGTCTGTTAAGCCAGGCGCTTACATCCTGCACAGCTAGCTCATGCTTGAATAGGGGAAGTTGTAAACACCCCAAATTTTCCCTCACCTTTTTCTCACACCATGGCTTGTGGTCTTTCATTTTTGCATTAGCATAAGCATACCATCTCATATTGCACTGCATAGTTCCATTTCATCTGCATCTAGGGTTTGTGATCTGAGCAATCCAAGGAGTGATATGAGCCATCCCAATGGTCTTGAAGCTTTCCAAGAGGGTCCATGTGTGTTCCATGATCATATTATGCTCCCCAAAGTTCATAAAAGTCAAGAGATCACAAAGAATGGCAAAGGCATAGAGGTAGAGCTAGGGTTTTCCTACACAAATGACCAAAATTAGGGTTTTGGTTTCAGAGGCTTTAATCCAAATTTTTTTGGTCATTCTTGTTTCTAATGGTCTTAATATGTTATAAGGATCATGTGTACCTAGTTTGATGAAGAAATTCACTTTGGAAGTCATCTGATCATTGGGTAACTTCTTGAGCAAGAAAAGTCAAAATCAGTGCATCTGAGGCCCCCAACAAGGGTACCAAAGGGTCATCATCATCATTTTGAGTCTCTATGATCTTTATTTGATCCTAGAAGTAGTTGGAAGTTCACAAAGTTGAAGAATTTTGTGCCAAATGCAAACTTGCTATTTTTGGAAATGACTTGTAATGGAAACTTTCCATTTTGGGAAAGATTTTCAACCTATTCTTTCATGACCAAAAATGCTTCAAATGAAAAATTCTTGGGCATGAAAGTTGTAGATTATGTCTTCCCATTTTCAAAAGGTACTATAACATGTCTTGATTCATCCTAGAACTCAAGATATGGCCTTTCAAAGTTGGCAAAAATCCTATAATTTTCAAGTTCATGCCAAAGAGGATTTTTTGCAAATTCAAGTTTCAAGCCATTTCATGACCTCTAATTGATTGCTAAACATCATACAAACATAGTGCAATGCATTTGAACCAAAATTGTGCCTTGGATTTCAAGATTCATCAAGAAATTTTCACAAAATTCTCAAAGAGGGAAACTTGCAAAAACCTTGGAAACCTTCCATCCACTTGTGCCAGCTCATGTAATCTGATCCTATGGCCATCCTTGATGCAAGCTGAGGCCAAGACACCCCTTTGAGCAGCTATGGCCCGTGCCATACCTCCAAGTACACAAAATTGACTTTTTTGCAAAACCTCCCATACCAATCAAGTTGTGCCACACCAACTCTTTGAACCAATCACAATTATTTATACAAACCTCAAACACTCCAAAGCATACAACATATTGGCCTGAATGCTCCAAGAACTCAGAATCACCAAAATCCACAAAAAGCTTCCCTTCTTCGATTCTTAAAAACCAGCCATCAAACCTCAAAATAAACTTCACCAATCATCTCAATATCACTCATAAAACACAAAGCAACCCTTAAAATGGCCTGAAAGCTCACAAAACCAAAACACGATTCCTGCACTATCAGAACTGAATCTTCCAAACCAAGCCATTTAAACTTCATTCAAGCCTTCCAAAAGCACAAGGGGATCAAGTGGAGTGATTTTGCATCAAGAAAAGGTCCAGAAAGCCCATAATCAGAAAGCTCCATCTCAGGTATACCTCAAGAACATTTTTTCCAGAATCTTTGTTTTAAGTTCCTAAATGATTATATATGTTCCCCTGAGCAAGCTGATGTAATTTGTTTTGAAAAGGGTTGAGAAATGGACATGTATGCTTGCTCTGAAATTTTGCCCGTAAAATTTGTTTGCTTCGATTCTTGTTATTGATGCAATATAAATGGATTTTATGTCTGGATTCTTGTTTAATGTTGTTTATTGATCATTTCTGGAGAGTTTGATGCATTGATATGAGGTTTTGAGAGAGTTCAGGCAAGGGGGTCACCGGAGAAGATGACTGGAACACTGTTCCGGTCACCTGAGGGTAATTAGGGTTTAATTAGGGTTTAGTTCTCAGTTTGAATGTAGGTCGTAGGATGTGAGTTCTACGCGCGTTATGAAGGGTCCAGATTAGCCCATTAGCCTTAATTATATTTATTTAGTTTAATTAATTCAGATTAGCCCAAATTGAATCCAGGCCATCCAAACACGCGCCAATCAACATCTCCCTTTCCAGTTCAAATCCTGGCCCTTGGATGCATTGATTTTGCATTTTATTTATTTTTATTTCATTTTTGTTCATTTCTTTTGTATATTTTATTTAAAATAGTTAAAAACATCAAAAAATTCTCATATTTTGCATTTATGATCCAAATATTGTTCTAAACCTAAAAATGATTTTTATTTTATTTTTTGCATTAAAATAGTATTTTTAAAATATTTAAATGTTAATTTTAATTAATTAATGGGTTTTAATTAATTAAAAATGAATTTAGGTTTCTAAAAATCACCAAAAATTCATGAACCATTCCAATATATTTAGAAACATTTTCAAACTCATCATACAAATTTCTTTTTAAGTTTGATCATAATTTCACAATTTTCTTTGAATTAGAGTTCTTTAAAATCACATTTTTTAACCCTAACTTGAAAAATTCATTTCTGCCTAACCATGATGAGTTTGAACTTTATTTTTTTTGCATTGTTTCACATATTGCATATAGTTTCTAGGTTATTTTTCTCATGAATTTATCTTGAATTTTCAATTTGATTTGCATTTTCCCTTAAGAATCACCCAAAAAACCTAGCAAACTTAGAAAATCCATAACTTCCATTAGGTTAAGCTTCTGACCTTCTTCTTTGGGGTGTGATCTTGTATAGGTTTAGGGTTTGTTTGAGTCCAATTTCAATGTTTTATCATGATGTATGCTTCTGTTTTGGTCATTTGCATCTCATACATTCATAAAGCCCTAATTTCTCATGTTCATTTGCATTCACCTTTGCATATCATCATCATGTGAACTTGCCATGACATTTAAAGCATTTGTATGACATATTAGACATCTTATGACATGCTTGAACATTTCCTGATCATTTATTCATTCATTTGCTATGTTTTGCATCCATTACACTTCATGGACATTCATGTGTTTTCATGCTTCTAAACATGCTTTCAGTGCATCTCATCTTTGTATGATCATTCATATGCATCTTGTATGACTTTGCATCATCTCATATGCCTTTTACATTGCATTTTCACTTATGAATTTGTTCTTCACATCTCATTTCATTTCATTTCCTTTTGCTTTACATCTTATGCATCCTTACTAACATTTCAGGTACTTTGGTAAGTTATTGGGGAGGTGGATTTGCCTTCACTTCCCATCTCTTCTCATCATTCATACGCATATTTACTTGTCTTTGAAGTGAACTTGTTTCACTTGTGTTCCATTCTTCTTACTTTCTTTCTTTTAAGTTACTTATCTTCTTCAGGAAGTAAGTAACTTATTTTTATACTTCCTTCTATTTTCATCTGCTTCTTCCATTGGTGGCCTTGAAGATCCTTTCTCTTAAGCCTAACAAACCATAGGATACCCAAGCATGATAACTTTTAGGGTTGTGTATAGTCTCCCTTAGTCTTTTACCGTTGAGTCTCCTTGAGTCTCTCTTCTCATCTCAATAATCAGAGACTAAACTCTTAAAGCTTTAGGACTTTGAATTAGGGTTATGCCTGCATCCTTATCTTAGGATGGAGTGTATAACTTTAATCCTAAGTGTTAAACCTTTAATTTGTTTACAACCTCTTAATCAAAACACACTAATAATCACCAAGACTTTATCTTGTAACTTGGTCCTTACATTAGGGTTCTATCTCTTCCTTATGGTTAAGAGGGACAAACCCTAGTGTTTAATGGACAAGTCCCCCTCAAGTTGTCTTACAAACTTAAAATCCATTTCTTAATCTCATCCTTTAATTAAAATCATTTAATAAAGGCTTGTCATATAATGAATTTAATCCCTAACCATGCATTAAGTTGAGGTGTCTTCCTCAGCTTAAGTGCTCTCATCTATTATCCTTCTATTAGGATGGTGTAATGAGTTCACTAATCTGTGATTAGAGATTAAACTCATTACTTAACACTAAACAAAAACCCAAAAACATCTAAATAATCACAAGTAGGTTAATGATCTTAAACCTACATTATCATGGTAATTAAGTTGAGATGCTTATCTCATACTTAAGTAGGCTCATTATCCCTAATCAGGGAGGATATAATGAGTTTACAAACCCTTGATTTAGGCTTAAGCTCATAATCCTATGAAAAACACCAAAAACAATAAAAAACTGAAAACACAAAAACAAACAATAATCGTCTCCTCCGAGATTCTTTTCTCATCACACTCATTCACAAACGAGAACTTGCTTCTTCCGTCTAATGCAAGACAGTTAGCACTCGAGCCAGACGAGTCATACACTTAAGCATAGACAAGCAAGCAGTTCACAGTCAATTTATTTTCAGTGTCTTTGATTCGAACTACGGTGTTCTGACTTCCTCATTGCACGAGAGGATACATATGCATAACTTACAGTTATCGAACAAAAGTCTCTTTGTCTTCCCCCTTCTTTCAGTATTCTTTTCTAAGCCTCAGTTCCTGAGCAATTCACCCTTTTGCACTGACACCTGTACATTCATTCCCAGCTTTTGCACACAGATAACACATGCACTTACCCCCTTTAAATACAATCTTGTAAGCATGGATCCCGTCGAGTACGACGGACAATCTGGGTGCTAATACCTTCCCAGGTTGTAACCAACCCCCTTTCTCAGTTTCTCTGGTTCACAATCGTCTTATCCATATCTTTCTAGGTTTATGCAGCATTACCTTTCCTTTAGGATAAAAATGCCTAGCTGGCGACTCTATTCAATTCAACCTCATCAATTTCTCCTTTCGCTGACAGTTCGTGTTTGCACCGGGATGCAAATCTTTGGGAGCGACAACTTGCTGCTTAACTTTCTTATTGAAAGCTTTGATCATACGTTTCTGATACATCTGACCATGACAAATAGTTGCTAACCTTTTCTCATCAATCAATTTTATCTAGTCAAGTCGAGTTTGAATCCATTCATCTTCATATAAGCTTGCATCCTTCATAATTCTCAAGGAGGGAATCTGAACTTCGATGGGTAGAACTGCTTCCATACCATAAACAAGGGAGAATGGGTTTGCCCCTGTTGAATTACGTATTGTGGTACAATAACCATGAAGAGAAAATGGTAACATCTCATGCCAATCTTTATATGTCACCGTTATCTTTTGCAAGATCTTCTTAATATTCTTGTTGGCGGCTTCCACTGTGCCATTCATCTTTGGTCGACATGGAGAAGAATTATGATGCTTAATCTTAAACTGTGTGCAGAGGTCAGTAATCATATTATTTTTCAGATTAGTACCATTGTTTGTGATAATCCTTTCAGGGATGCCATACCTACATATAAGTTTATACTTGATGAATCGAGCCACAACATTCTTGGTAACAGAAGCAAACGAGGTTGCCTCTACCCACTTTGTGAAGTAATCAATAACAACAAGGATGAAACGATATCCATTGGAAGTAGTAGGTTTGATCTCACCAATCATATCAATGCCCCACATGGCAAAAGGCCAAGGAGCAATCAGAACATTCAACAAAACTGGAGGCACGTGAACTTTATCAGCATAAATCTGGCATTTGTGACAAGTTTTGAAGTGCTGATAACAACCAGCTTCCATGGTAGACCAATAGTAACCTACTCTCAATATCTTCTTATCAATGGTATGCCCACTAGAATGAGTACCAAATATCCCATCATGCATGTCCTCCATAATCTTTGTTGCTTCTTTCTTATCCACACAGCGAAGCAAAGTTGAATCATGATTGTACTTGTACAAAATTCCATTACTCAGGAAAAACTTAGCAGAAAATCTCCTTAGAAACTTCTTATCATTGACAGATGTGTAAGCACCCCAAATTTTCCCTCACTAAGTTCACACCATGGCTTGTGATCTTTCATCTTTGCATTAGTTTAAGCATATCATCCCATATTGCATTTTTGCTTCACTGCATTAGTTCAAGTTCATCTGCATCTAGGGTTTGTGATCTGAGCAATCCAAGGATTCATCTGAGCCACTCCAAAGGCCTCCAATAATTTTAAGAGGGTCCATGTATGTTCTATCATCATATTATATCCCTCAAAGATCAAGGAAGTCAAGAAATCACAAGAATTTGGAAAGCATGGAAGCAGAGCTAGGGTTTCACTGCACAGATGACCTAAAATTAGGGTGTTGGTTTCAGAGGCCATAACTCCAATTTTTTTGGTCATTCTTGTTTCTAATGGTCTCAATATGTTATAAGGATCATGTGTACCAATTTTGAAGAATAAATTCATTGTGGAAGTCATTTGTTCACTGGGTAACTTCTTGAGCAAGTCAGAGCAAAATCAGGGCATCTGAGGCCCCCAACAATGGAACCAAAGTGGATTTTTCATCAAATTGAAGTCATATGATCTTTATTTGATCATTGAAGTGCTTGGAAGTTCACAGAATTGAATAAATTTGAGCTAAACCAAAAGTTGCCAAAAATGGAAATGAGTTGTAATGTAAACTTTCCATTTTGGGAAAGTTTTTCAACCTCCTCTTTCTCAACCAAAAATGCTTCAAATGAAAAATAGTTGGTCATGAAAGTTGTAGATTGGATCATTCCCTTTTCAAAAAGTACAAGAACAAGTCCTAATTCATTATGGAACTCAAGTTATGGCTTGACAAAGTTGGCAAAAATCACATAATTTTCACTTTCATGCCAAAGAGGATTTGGTGCAAATTCATATACCAAGCCATTTTGTGACTTCAAACACACTTCTGTGCATCATACCAACCTAATGCATTGCCTAAAAGTTAGAATTGCCCAAGAATCATCACATTTCATTCCTTGAACTTCAAGAAATCACAAAGGGGCCAAACTTCATGGAAATTGCAAAATGGCACAAAACCTCTCATACACTTGTTACAGCTCATCAAATCTGATTCATGAGCCTTCCTTGATCTCAGCTGAACCAAGACAAGCCAAAAAGCCAACTGCACAAGAGCCTATACCTTAAGTACAAGCTTTGTTGACTTTCTTGCAAGAAGCCCATACCAATCAGCTGCAGCCACCAACCACTCTCTGGCCTATCAGGACTTTACAAGCATGCTTCAAGGAGTTCATTTTCATAACATACACAAGCTTGAAACCTCCAAGAACTCAGCATTCACAAAATCACCTCCAAACTTCCCTTCTTCGATTTAAACAATACAGCCACTCAAACTTCAAATCAATCACATAGATCAACTCACCATGACCTAGAGAACATTTCCCAACCATTAAAACAGCCAAAAAGTTCCCAAAACTAAAACATGATTCTGGTGCAGCAAGGCTTCATTCTCTCAAACCGACTCATTTCAGCTTGTTCTAGGCATTACAACATCACTAGGAGGATCATTGGAGAATTTTTGCATCAAAGAGAAGGCTTGAAAGCTCATAACCAGGAAGCTCCATCTCAGGTAGCCATCAAAATACATTTTTCCAGAACTCCTTTTTTATGTTGCAATGTGAAAAAGCATGTCTCACTGATTGTTCTGCACTTTGAATGAATGAAAATAGTCAAGAGTTGACAAAGTTATGTTGAACTGAATTTTTGTCCACAAAGATGTTCTTGTTCGATTCTTGATTTTTATGCATGATAAATGTTTTTGGTGGTTAGATTCTTGTTCTATGTTGTTTGATGATCAATTCTGGAGGTTTGGGGGCTTGGGGTGGTGTTTTGAGTGTTTCCAGTGAGGGGGTGCGCCAGAGAAGACGACCAGAGTTCTTCTCCGTCCACCTGAGTTGAATTAGGGTTAAGCCATAATTAAGTTCCCAATTTGAATCGTGTCTGTTGGATCATGTTTTGATTAACTTTTGTGTGGTCCAGATTTCATGATTTAGCCCTAATCCACGTGTTAAGTTTAAACCCTGTTTAATTAATTATTTAATTGAGTTTAGCTCAGTTTAAATTGTGGCCGTCCAGATGCGCGCCAGGTCAACCCAATCCTCCCCAGTTCAAATGTGAACCCTTGGATCAGCCTACTTCTCATTAATTCAGTTTTTACTTCATTTTTTATCAATTATTTTGTATCATTTATTTAAAATAGTTAGAAAATCCTAAAAATATTTTCCTTTTGCATTTTCAATTCAAATATATTTCTCAACCCAAAAACATTTTTTTCTTTATTTTTTGCATTACAAAACCATTTTAAAAATATTTAAATGTTTATTTTAATTAATTAATGGAAATTAATTAATTAAAATACCATTTAGGTTTCTGAAAATTCCAAAAAAAATCACATTGCATCTTAGGACATTTAGAAACATTGTAAAACCATTCATACAAATTTCTTTTAGGTTTTGAATCAATTTTGACATTTTTCTTGAATTTAGGGTTCATAAAAATCCTATTTTTGAACCCTAACTTCAAGAATTCTTTTATGTCTAACCATGAAAGGTTTGACATTAGTTCTTTTTGCATTGATCTTCATATGACATGTAGTATCTAGCATATTTTTGTCACAAATTTATCTTGCATTTTCCATTTGATTTTCATTTTCCCCCTTAAGGTACCTTAAAACCCTAGCAAACTTAGAAAAATCACAACTTTATTTAGGTTAAGAGTTAGGTCTTCTCCTTTAGGGTGTGATATCATTTGGGAATAGGGTTCCTTTGAGTTCATTTGCAAATTTTTATCTTATGTTTTGCTTATGTTTTTTACTTTTGCATCTCATGTTGCATTAAAACCCTAATTTCTCATGTTCATTTGCATACATCTTGCATATGCATCCATTCATGAACTTGCCATGACATTTCATGCATTCACATGACTTCTAAGACATCATAGGACACATTAGAATCATTCTTGCTCATTTCTTCATCCATTTTCCATGTTGTGCATTCATTTCATTTCATAAACTTTCATGTGTTTTCATACTTCAAAACATGTTTCATTTGTATTTTCATCTCTTGTATGATCATCCATTGCATTTTACATACCTTTGCATCATCTCTTAGCATCATTTACATCATGTTTATGCTTCTGGTTTTGGTTTTCATCTTTGTATTTGTTCCATTTTCACCTCATTTCTTCCCTTTATGCTAACTATTTCAGGTGGTAAGTAATTTTAGAAGTGAATTTGCCTTCACTTCTCATTTCTCTTCTCATTATTTTTATGCATCCTTGCTGCATTTTTTTTTGCTTTAGAGTGAGCTTGCTCATTCATGTTCATCATTCACTTTCTTTCTTCAAGTAACTTATCTTCTTCATTAAAGTAAGTTAACTTGTTTCTTCTGCTTCTCCTCCTTTCATCTGCTTCTTCCATTGGTGGCTTCTCTGAAGATCTCTTGCAAGCCTCATAAACCATAGAAACATCCAAGCATGACAACAATTAGGGTTTTGATTAGTACCCCTTTAGTTTTACCTTTGTGTCTTCTTTGTGTCTCTCTTCTCACCTCATAATCAGAGACTAAACCTATAAGGCTTTAAGGCTTTGTGATTAAAGTTATGCCTGCATCCTTCTCTTAGGATGGAGTGTATAACTTTAATCCTAAGTGTTAAACCCTTAATTTGTTTAAACCTCTTAATCAATCCATCTTAATAATTACTAAGACAATAGCTTGTAACTTGGGCCTTGTAGTAGGGTTCTAATTCTTCCTTAATTGGTTAAGAAGGACTAACCCTAGTGTTAATGGACAAGTCCCCCTCAAGTTGTCTTACCAACCATAAAATTCACTTCTTAATCTCACCATTAACTAAAATCCACTTTAACAAAGACTTGTTTTGTCATGAGGTTAATCCCTAATCATGGATTAAGTTGAGGTATCTTCCTCAGCTTAAGTGTGCTCATCTATTATCCTTCTATTAGGATGATGTAATGGGTCCACTAAATCCTTGATTATGGCTTAAACTCATTACTTAACACTAAACAAAAATATAAAAAAAACATCTAAATAATCAAAAGTAGGTTAATGATCTTAATCCTACATCATGGTAATTAAGTTTGAGGTGTTTACCTCATACTTAAGGTATTCTCATTATCCCTAATCAAAGGGATGATATGATGAGTTTACTAACCCTTGGTTTAGGCTTAAGCTCATTAACTAATGACAAACACACAAAAAAGCAAGAAAAGATTGAAAACACAAAAATAAACAATAGTCGTCTCCTTCGGGATTCGTTTCTCATCATACTCACTCATAAACGAGAACTTTCTTCTTCTGTCTAATGCAAGACAATTAGCACTCGAGCCAGACGAGTCATACACTTGAGCATAGGCAAGCAAGTAGTTCATCAGTCAATTTATTTTTCAGTCTCTTTGAGTCGAACTACGGTGTTCTGACTTCCTCATTGCACGAGAGGATACGTAGGCATAACTTAACTGTTATCGAACAAAAGTATTTGTGTCTTCCCCCTCTTTCAGCATTCTCTTTTAAGCCTCAGTTACTGAGCATTCACCTTTTAATCTAACACTTGTATATTCCTTTCCAGATTTTGCACACAGATAGCACATACACTACCCCTTTAAACACAAATCTTGTAAGCGTGGATCCCGTCGAGTACGACGGAAAATCTGGGTGCTAATACCTTCCCAGGTTGTAACCAACCCCCTTTCTCAGTTTCTCTGGTTCGCGACCGTCTTATCCATCTTTTCCTAGGTTTATGCAGCATTACCTTTCCTTCGGGATAAAAATGCCTAGCTGGCGACTCTTTTCACCTTCATTTCATTTCTCCTCTCGCCGACCGTTCGCGTCTGTGCCCTATCTGACTTTGTGTCACTTAGTGGGAGCGACAGCTTGGCGACTCAGCTGGGGAAACTTATATTGCAACCAGGGCTTTTGGTTCATGTTGTGGGTTCCTCCTAGCGCTTGTTTGATTTGGGTTTACGGGGGTGTTATGTGCTACTTGTGCTTATTTATTGATTTATTTATTGCTTTCTGTACAGCTTTATTTATTGCTTTCTTTTACAGTTTTATGCATTTTCATACTGTCATTATCATGTGCTGGATTTGTGTTCTCCTTGGTGGGTGGGGTTCATTGAGTGATTGAGGTCCTATACCTGGGATATGAGTGACACATAGGCTATAGTGGCTTCATATTATTTCCCATTCCATTTCGGTCTGGTGCGGGAATATGAAACGCAGTTCAGACATGGGTTTCTTCTTGAGAACTATGTGCTACATATTTCTTGTAGTACTAGGGCTATCTGGGAAGCCTACTAAGTCTGGATGACCTTTTTATGACCTTCAGCATCTGAGGTGAATTAGAGGAGGACCTTTTATGGTTATTGTAAACACTATACCTCCGGGTTATAAGTGTTTACACTTCTAATAACTGATCCAAGTCTGAGGATCCTTGTTCTAGAACATTACATGTGAGAGGGTCGGGATGTTTACAGGTTTGCAGGAACCCTTGGCCACATCATACCCTGTTACTAGTTTTGTTTTAAGAATGCATCACTTTGGACAGTTCTTGTGATTACCCTCGACTTGTGACTCTTTATTTGAGTCCCCCACCTGGTTACTGGATTTCTAAGCCTCCATCCGGACTTATGAACATACATGGACTTTTACCAAGGCAGATAAACAGATCCAGCTCTTGATCACAAACCCTTTGCATATCATTTTGCATACATAATTTTTGCATCATTTAACATTTTCTTATTTGTCTTACAGGGTATCCATCTTTATCTTTGGTTTGGTTTTGACCCCTTCTGCTGCTTAGATTGCTTCAGTTATCTTCTTCAGCATCTTCATCAGTTTGTAAGTGGTTCTTTTCCACCTATCTTCATCAGAGACCCATCTCCAGCATCTCATTTAGTGACCTTCATCAGCAGTTGCTCTCAGCTTCTTCACCAGCACCCATGGACACTTCAAGAAAGAGCAACATCACATACCACTTTTTTGAGCCCACCCTGACTGGCATCAGGCGGGTCCAGTCCCTCATTACCCCTGATCATGTCCCACTATTCAGAGAGCATTATGGGGGCATATTGGACATGGTCATGGATCTTTATGCATCTCAAAGGAGCATGATCCATACTTGCTTGCAGTTTTATGATCCTCCACTCAGATGCTTCACATTACCTGATTTCGAGTTGGGACCTCTGTTAGAAGAGTTTTCCTCGTTGTTAGGAGTTCCTATTAGGAGAGGGATTCTTTTCAACCCAGAGATGGTTGCTCCCAGAAATGAAGACATAGCCAGGGCATTGCATTTGGAGCCTGCCCTCATTGAACAGAACATGACAACCAAGGCTGGGGTTCCAGGCCTCCACCTAGACTTCTTGATCTCTCAGGTTACCCTGCATGCTGCTATAGGAAAATGGAAGGCTGTCTGTGCACTTCTAGCCCTCAGTATATATGGGGTTATCTTGTTTGCAGATGAACCCAAGTTTGTGAGTAAGAATGCCATCCATTTGTTCTTGTTGAGGAACCTAGTGCCTACATTGCTAGGAGACTTCTACTACTCAGTACACCAGAGAAATGAAAAGCAGAGAGGAAGGCTGGTCAGATGTTGTGCTCCTCTTTATTACTCTTGGATTCTAAGACACTTGCCAAAATCAGATGCCTTTCTGAACCCACGTCAGCAGAAGAACTGGGCTAAGAGATTCATTGCCTTGATATCAGATGACATCAGATGGTGCACTCAGAGCACCAAAGGCAAGGACATCATTACTAGCTGTGGGAAGTATCCTAATGTGCCTTTGATAGGAGTGAAAGGTTTCATCAACTACAACCCTTTACTGTTTAAAAGACAATTAGGGTATGCTTTGGTTCACCCTCCCAGAGGACAAGATTTGGCTGAAACTCTTTACTGTGAAATCCAACCTAACTCTACTGTTGTCAGACAAGCTGCCTGGGCTTGGGATAACATTCAGACCAAGGGAACAACCATCCTTGGCAAGTACAACAACATTGCTTCAGCACAGTATTCTGAGTGGTCCCGTACCAGAGCTCAGATCACCCGGATGCCATTCACTTTAGAAGATGTACCTGGACCTTCTACAGTACAACCTGCAGCCACTATCAGTCTGGAAGAGTTTGAAAAGCTGAAAGAGAGGAACACTCAACTAGCTGAAGCCTTGAAGAAGACTCTCTGGGAAAGAAATGGCAGTCGTCTAGATAATGAGAGATTGGAAAGACTCAGGATTGAGCATCTGACCAAGATTAAGAAGATGGATGGCTACATCATGAAGGCAAGAGCAGGGGAGTTAGTACTGAAGAATGCTTACAAGGAAGCAAAGTTTCAGAAGGCTAGGGCAGAGCATTATCTGGAGGGAATTCAGGCTAGGTGGATCAGGATCACTGAAGCACATGCACAAGAAGATCAGAGGACTCAGGCTAAGATAGAGCAATTGGAGGCTTGTGAGAAGAAGCATCATGAAGCTTTGTTGGCAGCTCAGAATGAGATATCTGAATTGAAACTCCGGGCGGGGTTGAAAAGGTCAAAGGATCAGGACAAGCATAAAAGGTTGACAAGTGCCATTTCTACCAGGAATCTCCTCATCAGGACTATTACAGAGCACCCAGTGGGGCTAGTGACTGAGGCCCTCCTGAAGGAAGTCCGGGAGGATGACTTTGGATTGGATGTCTGATCTTTTTGCTTGTACTTTTTGTTTGGTTGTACTTTTCTTTTGTTGATGTATTTTGATCCACCATGGGGATGTTATTGTAATCAAACTATGTATTTTTGCTCCTTGTAATATATTGGTTTGTATTATTTTTGGTGGGCTTTTTTCTCTCTCTTCAACATCATCAGCATTTCCTCGAGGTCTGGAAAGGTCAAAACCAAAGAACCAAACCGGATACACTTGGAAGACAAATAAGCATATTGCATTGCATACTAACATTTTCTTTGTTTTGTAGGTCTTTGTTTATTTGTTGTGTCTCACTTTGTTGTGGTTTCAAGAAACATTGCTCGTAGACGAGTGTTCCCTGTCAACAGAATACACCGGTACCCGACGCGAAACAACCTTCCGGGACTCCAGATGGATCAAGTTCAGCAAGACTTGAATGAAGTAAGGGCCTAAATAGCTAATGAGAGGGTTGACATGAGGAATCATATGACCCAATTCATGACTGTAATGACTGGCTTAGCTCAGAGCCAGTAAAGACTAAGGGTGTTGGTGGAGAGACAAACTCCTGAAGAACACCATCCAGGTACAGGAGGTACCAGTAACAACGATCACGTGCAACCTCATACTGATCCACCAGAGTTTGGGCCTCATCTAAACCCAGAAGTTAATGCCATAAGGAATACTCAGGGTAACACTGCTAGAGGTAGGGCCTTGCAAGAGGATCCTCAAGAAGAGCAGTTTACAGTTGTTGGAGCTGGGGATGAAGTTTACGACCGTAGGCTGGATGAAATTGCTGAGAAGCTGAGGTCTCTTGAATCCCAGAATTCCCTAGGCTTTGATGTAAGGGACATAGGACTGGTGGAAGGGGTGAGAATTCCTCATAAATTCAAACCCCCATGTTTTGAAAGGTATAATGGCACATCCTGCCCACGCACCCACCTTCAATCATTCTTGGGAAGGTTAAAAGCATACACCATGGACGAGAAGCTGTGGATGTTTTACTTTGAGGACAGTCTAACCGGGGCATCCCAAGAATGGTTTCCCACCTGACTAGAACCACAGTAAGAAACTGGAAAGACTTGGCTGAAGCTTTTATCCGTCAGTATCAGTACAACTTGGACATGGCTCCAAACAGGACCCTCCTGATGGGGATGTCTCAATCTTCCCGTGAAAGCTTCAGGGAATATGCCTAAAGGTGGAGGCAACTGGCTGCAGCAGTACAACCCCCTATGTCTGAAAGGGAAATGGAAGACATGTTCATGAATACTCTTCAAGGAACATACATTGACATATTGGTTGCATTTTCTTCTACCAGCTTCCCAGATGTGGTGATAGCCGGGGAAAGAATAGAGAGCCTATTGAAGATGAGTAAGATCTCTGATAACGGTGCCAGTTCAATAAGTACAAGAAAACCATTTTCTGGGCCCCGTAGATCAGGTGAGACAAACTCTGTGCACGTGGGAAGAGGGAGACCCCAATACTTTCCCAGAACAGTTGTTGTTGTTACTATCCCTGCTCCACCTCCTCAGAATGTTCAACAACCACAACGCTTTCCGCAACAACAACAATTTCCTCAACAGAGATCATACAACAATAACAACAACAATCAACAATAATGCCCGTTTCAACAGCAACCATCTCAGGTCAACCGAGTAATTGACCCCATTCCTATGTCGTATGCTACACTGCTGCCACAACTCCTAAAGCTCAATCTGGTTGAGTTGAGGACATTGGCTCCACCTGATCCTCAAAACCTTCCTAGAAACTATGATGTCAATGCTAGGTGTGCTTTTCACTCTAATGCACCTGGTCATTCTACGGAAAAATGCAGAGCTCTGCATATGAGGGTTTGGGATCTGGTAGATTCAAAAGCCCTGAACTTTGCACCTCCTCCCAATGTAATGAAGAATCCTATGTCGAGCCACAGTGGGCCAAGGATTAATGCTGTAGAGGATGGTTCACCCATGAGTTTAATAGAAGACATTGTATGTATTCAGACACCTCTAGCAGAGGTTAAAGCCTAGCTTTTAAAATGCCAAGTGTTTCCCGGTTGTGAGGCCTGTTGCGAATCATGCAAACTTTCTGAGAATGGGTGTGCCAGCTTTAGGAGAGGAATCAATGACCTGATTAAGGAAGGCATTCTGCAAATTACAACCACCGCGTCTACAACACCAACAACTCTTTCGTCAACAACAACTAGTTCGTCTATAAATGCAACAACCATTTTTCCAAGTGTTTCTTCTACAACTACAACAACCATTGCTCCCACTAATTCAGCTACAATTTCAACAATCATTCCATCTGTCACTTCTACACAGAACAATTCATTTGCACCGGCAACTGCAACTCCAACAATCAATAATGATGTCTCCACTGTCACAATCTATTATGACCCGACAACAGTTCCGAATTCCAACAACTTTCAACCTCAACAACAGTCTCAACAAAGCTTCAATTCACCTTCACCTACATCCACCAGAGGTCCTGTAACAATCGTTTATGATCCACAGACCATTGTAGTCCCAATAACTGCAGCAGTAAGCCCAATCACTATCACGGTGCCCGGGCCGATCCCATATGACAAAGACAGTGCTATACCATGGCATTATGGTGCTGATCTATACTGCAATGGAGAGAAAGTCCTTCTTGATTCTCCAGTTCTCACTCCCCAAGTGGATAATGTTGGGGGAGGCGGAGGCTTCACCCGAAGCGGACGTCTCTTCGCTTCACAAGTCCCTAGAACCAACACTGAGGCAGAGGCTGCTGCCAGAGCCAAGGGGAAGAGTGTGATATCAGAGGAATCTGCACCAAAGGAAACTCATAAGTCATCCTTCGATCAAGATGCGGATGAGTATATGAGAATTATTAAAAGAAGTGACTATAAAGTTATGGACCAACTCCACCAGACTCCTTCATAAATCTCAATCCTATCATTGTTGTTGTGTTCCGAAGCCCATCGGGATGTACTTCTCAAAGTTTTGCATGTTGCATATGTGCCAAAAGAGATCACTGTAAATTAGTTGGAAACAGTGGTATCAAATGTCAATACTAGCCATTGACTAGGTTTTACTGATGCTGATTTGACATCTGAAGGAAGTCTCCACAACAAAGCCTTGCACATAACCCTGGAGTGCAAAGGAGCTATCTTGTCTCATGTGCTTGTAGACACTGGGTCCTCACTCAATGTCTTACCCAAGAAAGCCCTTGTCAAGCTAGAGTATGATGGGATAGCTCTCCGGCCGAGTAATCTTGTGGTTCGGGCTTTTGATGGCTCTAAAAGATCTGTTCTGGGAGAAGTGGAATTGCCAGTGATAATCGGTACACAAGTCTTCAAGACCATTTTCTATGTGATGGACATACAGCCGGCATATATTTGTTTTCTAGGTCGACCCTGGATTCACGCCGCAGGCGCAGTAACGTCGACCCTTCACCAGAAATTGAAGTACGAATGGCAAGGACAGATTATCACCATCTATGGTGAGGAAGATATATTTGTTAGCCATCTGGCTACTTACAAGTATATTGAGATGGATGGTGAAATCCATGAGACAATGATCCAAGGGTTTTAGGCCCTAAATGTTAATGAGGCTACTGGAGTTTTGGCTGCATCCCAGGAAGATAGGATTGGAACCTCAATTATCTCTTATCAGCAAGCCCGAAAGATTGTTGAAGAAGGTACCGCTCAAGACTGGGGCAAGCTGCTGCCAGTGGAAAAGAAGGAAGATAGATTCGGGTTGGGTTACAGACCAATTCGACAAGATCAATCAGAGGCTACCAAGGAGCCCAAATTTGTCAGAGGGGGATGCTCACCCCAGATGCTGTTAACAATCTGGAAGACGAGGAGGAAAGCAACCGCAACCTGGAAAGCTAGATACGTCCAAGGATCCCGGGGAACCAAGTCCTTAACTGGTCTTCCCAGGAAATTATAAGGGTTACTCCTGCAGAGTAATTATTATTTCTTGTCTTTTTAGCATGCATCAAGTCCTGCATCTTGCCCAAGGTGTCAGGACTCATTTTGTAATAGGGCCATGTTGTATTTTGTGCAAATGATTAATCAAGGAATATCAGACATCTTTTGCAAACAAGTCTCTTTTTTGCTCACTGTCTTTTCATTTTTTCACTTTTGTACAAAACAATAAAATGGGTGCATTCTTGAATTTTTGTTCTTAACTTGTCCCATTTTGTTTCTTTTTGATCATAAGTCCTCTCCTTAGTTTAGAAGGGCACTTGTGCCAACTTCTTCATCTTGTTTAGGGTCTCTTTAGGGCATTGATACCTTTCTGATCTTGGTTTGGGGTTTGTGCTTTGGAAATCTTGTGATTTGCTTACCTTTGAAGTTCTTCCTTTCTTTTGTATATCCATCTCACCTCCTTTGCTTCTTTCTTCCCATAATGTGATTGCTTGACCATATGTTTCTCTTCTCTTCATCTTTCTTGCTTCTTAAGCACTTCTTTAACTTGATTAAGGTTCTGGTCTTGTTCCTTGAGTTTGTGCTCTGTTTATTTTGCTTTGTATCTTATCAAGTTTGCTTTACTTTGTTATGTGCTTCATGTTGCCTCATGTTGACTTGTGTGCTTCTTCTCTCATTCTTGTCACTTGCATTTGCATTGAGAATTTGTGTGTATGACTTCATCTCTATTTGTATGATGTTGGTATCGCATTGTGATCATTTTATGTTGCTTTTATGCTTATGTCACTAACCTTTTCAGGGGCTTGGGTAAGTGAGAGGTGTGGATGTGATTCCCACATCTCCAAATCTTATCTCTTCTTTTATTATCATTACTTGTTCTAACATTGTGATTGTTGGGCTTAGGCCTTACTTCCCCCTTCTTCTTTCTTCTTCTTCTCTTCTTCTTTCTTTCTTCTTTAGGATAGTAAGCCTCACTAACCTAGGATTTCCCATGCATGACAACACTTAGGATTCATTAGTCCCCCATTAGACTTTTTCCTTTGTGATCCTTTTGGTTTCTTTTCTCTTCTCATCTCAAAACCCTAAAGAAGACACTTAATAAAGATTAAAGTGATACCTTGAGAAATAGCCTTATCCCATGAGACACTTGTAGTCTTCCCATCTTGGGATAGTACAAGCTTGCCTTGTGATGTACAAGTCTGATCAAGATATCATCTTCACCAAGAAAATCATAAAACACAATTCCTCACTGTAAATACAAAAACACTTAATAAGTTAATGAGTTAGTGAGCTTAAGCCCTAATCTTTGGATTCATGTTTTGGGGATCTTCTCCTTACTTGAGTGTGCTTGTTCTATTATTCCATCTTGGAATGTATTGACAAGTGCACATTCCATGGAAAAGATCTTGAGTCCACTTCCTTGTGACACACTCATAAAAAGCTTCATAAGAAACACAAACAAACAATAAGCGTCTTTCCTTCGGGAATTCTTTTCTCATCTCTTTCACTCCGTACGCGAACTTACTCCTACTTGTCATTTTGCAAGACGGTTATGCACTCATCGTCCGAGTCTGCAACACCTGAGCATTGGCATAGGCAGTTCAAGCCTTAATTCACAAGCAATCCTTTCCACCCCTAGTTAGGGGAACTATGGCGACTCTGATCCTCATTTTCCTGATGAGGTACGTAGCCAACGGGGTAGGGCCCGTTCGAGCACAATCTTTTTTTCCCTACATTTTTTTCCTTTTCCTTTCTTTTTTCAGTTCCCTTTTCTTTTCTTTTATCTAGTTTAGTTCATTTTTTCTTTGCAGCAGCTTTCATTTCTTCACCCTTTGAAACAGTTTTCTTTGCAAGCGTGGATCCCGTCGGGTACGGCGGACGATCTGGGTGCTAATACCTTCCCAGGTCGTAACCGACTCCCGAACTCAGTCTCTTTGGTTCGCAGGACCCGTGTCCTTCCTTTTCTTTTCTTCTGGTTTGTGCAGCATTACCATTCCCGTTCCTTCGGGATAAAAATGTCTGGCTGGCGACTCTACCTCTTTCCGTGCCACTTTCGCGTTTGTACCAGGATGGAAATCGGGGGAGCGACAGCTGACGACTCTGCTGGGGAAATAAACCAGAGTCTCTGGTTCCCCTGTGAGTCTCTCCTAGCGCTTGTTTCTTTCTGTTTCTTTGGGTGTTGGATGTTTGTTGTTCTGTGTTATATTTTACTGTTGTTTATTTACAGTTCATTTACATCTTTATTTATAGTTTTCAGTATTTATTTTCTGCATCATATTATTATTACTGGACTGTCTGGACTGGATTTTCTGTTTGGTGGGTTTGGGTGATACTGTTTATGTGAGATGAGCTCATTACCACGGCTCGAGTGCACCTTAGGACTTAGAGTGGTTCCACTTTGGCCTCATGAGATCTTGTCATGGGGGTAGTAGTGAGTTCCACGCCCAGATTTGCGACCGTCTCGGAAATGTTTTGATTTGGGGATCTTCCTCTCTCATTTCATAACCTTGACAGTTATGTGCAGCTGGGGACCGATCATTGAGAACCTTGTGGAAATATCCCTTTTTAGTGATGGCAGTGGCATACCACATTTTGTGGCAAACCCATTCGCATCCGAGGGCCCACCTGGGACTTGCATAGGATGACCTTGTTTTCCCGGACTCAGCTGAGGCCTCCCTGCGTAGTATATAATGCCAAACCGATTCCCTGATCTGGTCATGAGCCATTTCTCGGAAATGGTAAAAGTATTATTGCTATTCGGCTTTGAGAGTCCGTGATGTCTGACCCGGAGCATACCAGTGAGATTGGGAGGGGTTACAGGTTTGCATGAACCCTTGGCCTCTACATACCCTCATTTTCAGTGGTCCTTGTTATGATTTTGGTCCTATGGTTCTGGTGTTCTGGTCTTCTTGGTACTATGGTTCTGAGATGTTTATCAGAGAGGGTTGTGACTCAGTGGATCTTGGTTGCCAGCTATTCAGAGGGTCCTTGTGTTCAGTGTCCTGTATCTAGATGGTCCCAGATTGATCATATGCCTGCATTGCATTTGCATTTGCATCATTCTTGCATTAACTATTTATGTTTCCATTTTTCAGGTTATTGTTCATAGTCAGCTCCCAGTTCTGGTAAATCTTATCTCCAGATGGCAGAAGTCAGAAGAATTACAAGGAAAAAGAATGTTCACTATACTTTTCTTCAACCTGAAGTCAAAAGTGTTCAGAAATTAGCAGGTTTGATGAATGACCAAGTCTTGGGAAATTTCAGAAAGAGATATGGCCAGATATTGAAGTATGTGGACAAACCCACTGCAGACCAGAAGGACAGTTTGCATACCTTGCTTCAGTTTTATGATCCCCTGCTGCGGTGCTTTGTGTTTCCGGACTACATTTTGGCTCCTACCTTGGAGGATATTTCTATTATTTTGAATGTTCCAGTCAAAGATACCTTGCCTTTCTATGGGTCTGAGGTGGCACTTAAGGAAGAAGACATAACCAAAGTTTGTCGTTTGCCAACTGCTACAGTCAAGAAGGCTCTGAAGGATAGTGAAGGTAAAGGACTCCCTTGGAGTGTGATCATACCAGAGGCTGAGAAATATGCTAAAGAGGGTAAATGGGGTGACTTTGGTGCTTTGCTGGCTTTGATGGTGTATGGGTCTAGCTTGTTCCCGGGAGAGAAAGAATTTGTAAGCTTGGAAGTGATTTCTATATTTTCTAAAGGCAATCCTGTGCCAACTTTGTTGGGAGATTTCTATTACAACGTTCATTACCAGAATGAGAAAGGTAGGGGTGGACCAGTGGGCTGTTGTGCCTCATTGTTTGCTGAGTGGTTTGCCAGACAGCTGCCAAAATCAGGAGATTTCAAGGAAATGAGGGATGAGTAGAGATTGTCTAGAAATTTAATGGGGCTAACCGCTGAGAATATAGCCTGGGGATATGACAGAGATCTGCTGGGAAAAGAGTTGATGGTCAGTTGTGGATGATTTGCTGGAGTGCCTTTGCTAGGAAGGAAGGGTGTGATCAGTTATCATCCAACATTAGCCAGGATGCAATTTGGTTACCCTTTGAGAGATCCACCACAGATGGAAGAGTTTGTTGAGTCTTTGTATTTTCCTGTTGAAGGAAACAAGGAGTTAGTTCTACAAGCATCTCAAGCTTGGGCTCACAGGATAAGGAAGGGTAAGAAAGACTTTGGCAGAGTAGATCCCAAGACGTATCTTCCTTTTACTACATGGTTGCAAAAACATGTAGAAGAAGTTCTCATGCCTTTCTCAGTAGAAGCTCCACTTTATCCTAAAGAAGTGCCAAGCCAGAGTACTGTCTCCCTTGAAGAGTACAAGAAATTGGAAGCTCAGCTGCATGAAGTTCGAGTGGAGAATGCTGAAATGGTTAGTCTGTACCATCTTGCCAACCGGGCCAAAAATGAAGCAGAGGGAAAGCTGCAGAAGATAAAAGCCTCTTTGGAAGCTAAAGAGAAAGACTTTGTTGGAAGGGAAGTTCACTTTCAAAGGTTGGGTATGATGGAAGCAAAAAGAGAAGCAGAACGCAAAAAGACTTTGAAGACTCTCAAGGAAGCTCGCCAATCCATTATTTGGTTGCAAGGCCAAAGGGAGGAAGAGAAAAAGAAGTTTAAAGAAAAAGAAGAGTTTTTCGAGGTGCAAATGGCCTTTAAGAAGGAAGAGGTGGAGCAAGTCCATAACATACGGAGGGAGAAGACTCAGCAGCTAGCACAAAGCCAGTTAGCCTTGGAAGAGGCACGAAAGGAGATCAAAGAGCTCAAGCTGAGAGCAGATGTAAAGAAGAGCAGAGCAGAGAAGGCTGCAGAGGAACCTGGGTCTTCAGTTTAGTTTATTTTTTGGTCAGACTACCTACAGACTTGTTGTAGGAGTCTTGTTTTATCTTTTGTCTTTTATTCATGTAATGACTTGTAACCCTTCGGGGAATATTTCAGTTTGTGCTCTAACTTTTGGCCGGCAGTGGGTTGTCCATGATATACATTGTTAATATGCAAATTATCATTTCTGAATATGCAAGGCTTGTTTGTTTGATACTGCTAATATTTGAACACCCTTCAAAAGAGAAAGTCTGAAAGTTAATACTCAAAGTGGCTATCTGGAGCAAATACCAGAACTGGGGCATGCAAATGCTTAAAACTTGGGAACATGAGCAGTTACATTGCATGCATATGACGTGTTTGTTTGTTTTACAGGTAGCGCTTCAGTTTCTAATGTCTTTTCTGTTTCAGGCACTATAGCTCCCAGGAAAGTTCGAGAACAGCCAGTCATACACAGATATCCCACAAGAGTCAACAGAGAAAGAGTCATGGATCAAATGCAAGCTGATTTAGCTGACTTGAGGTTGAGGATGGACAATTTTATGACCCTTTTGGCAGGAATGGGTCAGAATCAGGAACGTCTGCGTGAGTTGGTTGAAAATAGTCAAGCCAGGAACAACGGTACTGCTGATGGAGGTAATCGTAACGGTGCGGGCGCCCGTCAAGTTGAAATCCCCATAACACAGCCAGGGGTTACCATTATCAATGATGGACTGAAAAATGTACAGATGGACGGTCAAGACGAACAGTTTACGTTGCTGGACGAAACTGAAGGCCATGGGGCTGAAATGAACAGGAAATTTGAAGAGATGGCAGAACAGATCAAGGCTATTCAATCTCAGAACTCTTTGGGGTTCGACATTACTGACTTGGGCTTGGTCCTAGGGGTTAGAATACTTTACAAGTTCAAGGTCCCAACTTTCGAGAAGTACAACGGCACAGCATGTCCAAAGACTCATCTTCAGTCCTTTGTAGGAATGATTGTTGCCCACACTGATGATGAAAAGCTATGGATGTACTATTTCCAGGACAACCTGGTTGGGGCTTCCTTGGAATGGTATATGAAGCTAAGTAGAGTCAACATTAAGAGCTGGAAGGACCTGGAAGAGGCTTTCATGAGGCAATACCAGTACAATTGGGATATGGCTCCAAATCGCACTCAACTGCAAAATATGTCTCAAACTGCTAAGGAGGGTTTTAAAGAATATGCTCAAAGGTGGCGTCAGCTCGCTGCCAGGGTGCAACCACCACTGCTGGAGAATGAGATGGATGATATGTTCATGGGGACATTGCAAGGTGTGTTTATTGAAAGATTGGCGTTTTGTTCGGCTACTAAGTTCAATGATATAGTAATTGCTGGAGAGAGGGTCGAGACTTTGTTAAAGATGGGAAAGATTCAGGATACGAGTGAAAATAGTTCAAATGGAGTAAGAAAAGCTTTCAGCGGACCCCTGAGAATAAGGGAAGGTGAAACCAATGATGTGTTTGGCTGAGGACGGGGCCGAGGGTATAGAAGATCATATGAGCAAGTGGCAGCAGTCACCATCCCTTCCAGCCCAGTGCAGCAGGTGCAGCCTCAACAACAACAACAACAACAGCAGCCACAACGTAACAACTATCAACAAAGACCTTATCAGCCAAGGCAGACTCACCCGGATAATAGGGTGCTTGAAGCAATTCCCATAACATATACTGCATTGCTACCAAGATTGTTGGACCTGAATTTGATACAATTGAGGACTTTGGCACCACCACCACCTGGAGAGCTTCTAGTGGGGTACGATGTCAATGCTAGATGCGCTTTCCATTCAGGGGTACCCGGGCACTCAACTGAGAAGTGCAGGGCACTACAGCACAAAGTTCAAGATTTGATCGACTCTAAGGCGATTAACTTTGCACCACCACCGAATGTTACTTCAAACCCTATTCCGAATCACGGAGGGGCTAGAATAAATGTTGTTGAGGATGGTGAGAATTTAAGTTTGATTCTGAGTATAGAAGAAGTGAAGACCCTGCTGTTGGTAGTGAAAGAGAGGCTGTTGAAAGGACAGGTGTTTCTGGGATGCAGTTCTGATTGTGGAAAGTGTGTGAATTCAGTGAACGGATGTGAAGACCTGAAGATGGGGTTGCAGAATCTGATTGATGAAGGATCATTGCAGTTTGACAAAGTTGATAATGAAGTTGATGATATGTCCACTATAACCATTTTCTATGATCCAGCTGAGATGCCTGCTAGAAGAGAACCTGTGACCATTTATGCTCCTGAAGTCAGTCCTGTGACTATCACTGTGCTTGGGCCTGTTCCTTATACAGATGATAAAGCCATTCCATGGCATTACGGCTCAGATGTGTACGTGGAAGGACAGAAAGTGGAGAATAAGTCTGTTGCTATTGACCCGACTGTAGTGAACGTCAGAGGGGTTGGAGGTTTTATGAGAAGTGGTCGTTTATTTGCTCCCCCAGTTCTGAGAAGGGATCCTGAGGCTGAGGCTGAGGCAAAGGCTAAAGGAAAGCAAACAGCGACTGATGAAACGATAACTCCTGTTGCTGGACAGGGTACCTTTGAGAAGGAGGTGGAGGAATTTATGCGCATAATTAAAAAGAGTGATTATAAGGTGGTCGAACAGTTGAACCAGACGCCATCCAAAATATCAATTTTGTCTTTGCTGATATGTTCTCCAGCACATAGAGAAGCCTTGCTGAAAGTGTTGCAGATGGCCTATGTTCCTCAAGAGATAACTGTTAATCAACTGGAAGCTGTAGTAGGCAGTCTGAATGCAAGCCACGGGCTAGGCTTCACAGATAGAGACCTTACGTCAGAGGGACGTAATCATAACAAAGCATTGCATATTACTATGGAGTGCAAGGGTGCTGTTTTGTCGCATGTCCTTGTTGATATAGGCTCTTCTCTTAATGTACTTCCGAAGAAAGCATTAATGAAACTCAATGTTGATGGTATCGTCCTAAGACCCAGTGATTTGATAGTTAAAGCTTTTGATGGGTCCAGAAGGTCAGTGTTTGGAGAAGTTGCGTTACCTGTGAAAATAGGGTCTCAAGTATTCAAAAGCACCTTCTATGTCATGGACATTCAGCCCGCGTACAACTGCTTGTTGGAACGTCCATGGATTCATGCTGTCGGAGCTGTAACATCCACTCTGCATCAAAAGCTCAAGTATGTGGTTGATGGCCAAGTAATCACGGTTTGCGGAGAGGAAGACATCTTTGTGAGTCACTTATCAACTTTCAAATATGTAGAGATGGACGGAGAGATCCACGAGACTCTGTGTTAGGCCTTCGAAGCAGTTAATGTC
Source organism: Lathyrus aphaca (assembly GCA_963966055.1). Taxonomy (NCBI): domain Eukaryota; kingdom Viridiplantae; phylum Streptophyta; class Magnoliopsida; order Fabales; family Fabaceae; genus Lathyrus; species Lathyrus aphaca. Next base: position 344,525,957 of record OZ014521.1, read on the forward strand.
AGCATTTTGACTCCTGTAGAGAGAAGCGGGGAGAAAGAAGGTACCTATATTCACTCCTACAAGCAGGCGAAGGAAGTGGTTCAGTCAGGAAGCGCCTAAGGCTGGGGCAAATTGCTGGAATTAGAGAAGAAAGATGATAAGTTTGGTTTGGGTTATCAGCCTAGTGGGTCTAATTGGTCTTCAAGTGGTAAAGCCATTACTTTTACAAGCACTGGGATGCTCGACCACAACCATATATGTGCAACTAATGAAGAGGGAGACAGTGATGGTGACTGGGACAACTGGATTCATCCGTGTGCGCCCGGAGAGGAGCTGAAGAACTGGTACGCTGAAGACATCGTCCAAGTTACCTGGCACTCAGAGTAATTTTTTTGTTTCCTTTTTCTTATCATGCTGCATTCTCAAATCCGGCACTCTGCCCAAGGTGCTAGGATCCATTGTATGGGCCACCATGTTTGTTATGCACTTATTTTACCATTGAAATAAAGGACATTTTCAGACAAATTGTGTTCCCTTTCTTTCGTCTTAAATTTTTCACAAAAAAAATATAAAAATGGCAATGTGTTTTTCCTTTTTGTTTTTGTGTTTGCGTCTCTTTTAAAAATAAGCAGATTCTGAAATAAGCACATCATTTGTGTAGTGTTGATCATCCAGATTCCATTGATAACGTTCCTGCTATGACCACGCATGACTTTGACAATCCTGTCAACCAAGATGATGAAGGGGTTGAGGAAGACTGTGAACTCCCTGGAGAATTGGTCAGATTGTTGAAACAAGAGGAACGGGTTATTCAGCCTCATCAGGAAGAAATTGAGATCATTAACATCGGCACTGAAGATATGAAGAAAGAGATCAAGATTGGGGCCAGTCTGCAGGCCGAAGTAAAGAAAGAGTTGATTGGTATGTTGCATGAGTATGTGGATATCTTTGCCTGGTCGTATCAAGATATGCTAGGGTTGGACACCGACATTGTTGTGCATAAGCTACCATTGAAAGAAGACTGTCCTCTTGTGAAACAGAATTTGAGAAGAACTCGTCCCGACATGGCGATGAAGATCAAGGAGGAAGTTCAGAAGCAATGGGATGTCGAATTTCTTGCTGTAACTAGTTACCCACCTTGGGTAGCTAACATTGTACCTGTACCAAAGAAGGACGGAAAGGTCCGGATGTGCGTTGATTACCGGGATCTGAATAGAGCGAGCCCAAAGGATGACTTTCTGTTACCTCACATTGATGTGTTGATAGATAACACTGCTCAATTCTCGGTATTTTCCTTCATGGATGGCTTCTCTGGGTATAATCAGATTAAGATGGCACCGGAAGACATGGAGAAAACGACGTTCATTACCCCATGGGGTACATTCTACTACAAGGTCATGCCCTTTGGTTTGAAGAACGCCGGGGCAACTTATCAGCGGACTATGGTCACATTATTCCACGACATGATACACAAGGAGACAGAGTGTTATGTGGACGATATGATTGCTAAGTCCCGAGACGAAGAAGAGCATCTGGTCAATCTCAAGAAGCTGTTTGATAGACTGATAAAATATAAGCTGAGGTTGAATCCAAACAAGTGCACTTTCGGAGTGCGTTCCGGGAAATTGCTGGGTTTCATTGTTAGTCAGAAAGGAATTGAGGTAGATCCTGCAAAAGTAAAAGCAATTCAAGATATGCCTGCACCGAGAACAGAAAAAGAAGTGCGCGGGTTTTTAGGGAGGTTGAACTACATTTCACGGTTCATATCTAATCTAACTACCACGTGCGAGCCAATATTCAAATTGCTAAGAAAAGAGCAAACGGTCAGGTGGAATGAGGACTGCCAAAGAGCTTTTGACAAGATAAAAGAATATTTGCAGACGCCTCCGATTCTAATGCCTCCAGTTCCAGGACGGCCGCTTATCATGTACTTGATTGTGCTAGAAGGGTCAATGGGGTGTGTTTTAGGCCAACATGATGAGTTTGGTCGAAAAGAGTACGCTATTTATTACCTTAGCAAAAAGTTTACCGACTGTGAATCCCGTTACTCACTGCTCGAGAAAACTTGCTGCACTTTGGTATGGGCTGCTCGCCGACTGAGACAGTATATGTTGACCCATACCACACTGCTAATTTCCAAAATGGATCCTGTCAAGTACATCTTTGATAAACTAGCATTAACCGAAAGGGTTGCTAGGTGGCCAATGATCTTAACAGAGTACGACATACAGTATACTTCTCAGAAAGCCATCAAAGGAAGTGTATTGTTAGATTACCTTGCACAACAACCTCTTGATGATGACTATCAGCCAATGAAGTTTGATTTCCCTGATGAGGACATCATGTACCTCAAAGCAAACGATTGCGAGGAACCACTTCTGGAGGAGGGGCCAGACCCTGAATCCAAATGGAAGTTGATGTTTGATGGGGCAGTTAATGTCAACGGACGTGGAGTTGGTGTTGTTCTTATCACTCCTGAAGGTGTTCACTTTCCCTTCGCTTCCAGAATTACTTTCGGCTACACCAACAATGAAGCGAAATACGAGGCGTGCATAATGGGAATAGAGGAGTCCATTAATCTTCGGATTAAGACCCTCGATATATTCGGAGATTCAGCCCTCGTCATTAACCAGGTTACCGGCAAGTGGTATACGCATCAGGAGCATTTAATTCCTTACAGGGATTATGCCAGAAAACTATTGACGTTCTTCACAACAGTTAAGCTTCAGTACATACCACGTGATGAGAATCAATTTGCCGACGCATTGGCCACTCTTTCTTCATCTATCAAAGTCTTGTGTTGGAATTATGTGCCCAGAATTGACATTTCCAGGCTTGACGCACCAGCTCATGCTTTCTCTGTAGACGCAGTGTCTGACGAGAAACCTTGGTACGTTGACATCAAGCTATTCCTAGAAAAGAAAGAATACCCAGCTGGGGCATCATCCAATGACAAAAAGACCTTAAGGCGACTTGCTGCTAGCATCTTCCTGAATACAAATGGGATGTTGTATAGGAGGAACTTCGACATGGTCTTGCTCAGATGCGTGGATAGACACGAAGCAAGCCTGTTAATGCAGGAAGTCCACGAGGGATCTTTCGGTACCCATGTAGGAGGGCATGCTATGGCAAATAATTTGTTGACATCGGGGTATTATTGGATGACAATGGATGCAGACTGTTGTTCATATGCCCGTAAGTGCCACAAGTGCCAGATTTATGCAGACAAGGTGCATATTCCTCCTAGCCCGCTCAATGTCATGTCATCTCCTTGGCCCTTATCTATGTGGGGCATTGACATGATCGGGAAGATAGAGCCTACTACTTCAAATGGTCATCGCTTCATCTTGGTTACGATCGATTACTTTACTAAGTGGGTTGAAGCAGCATCTTATGCCAATGTCACTCGTCAACTGGTAGCCAGATTTTTGAAAAGGGACATCATTTGCAGATACGGAGTGCCCGAAAGAATCATTACTGATAATGGTTTTAACTTAAACAACAAGATGATGGTAGAGTTGTGTCGGGACTTCAAGATCCAGCATCACAATTCTTCTCCTTACCGACCAAAGATGAATGGTGCGGTAGAGGCAGCAAACAAGAATATCAAGAAGATTGTGCAAAAGATGGTGGTCACTTACTAGGATTGGCATGAGATGTTACCGTTTTCTCTGCATGGGTACCGAACGTCAGTCAGGATGTCAACTGGGGCAACTCCCTTCTCATTGGTATATGGTATGGAGGCAGTCTTGCCTGTTGAAGTGGAGATTCCTTCATTGTGTGTGATGATGGATGTGAAGCTTGATGAGGTTGAATGGGTGCGTGCTCGTTACAATCAGCTATGTCTAATTGAGGAAAAGAGATTAGCGGCTATCTGTCATGGTCAGCTTTATCAGAGGAGAATGAAGTGAGCATTCGACCAACGAATACGTGCTCGGGAGTATCAAGTAGGAGAGCTTGTGCTCAAGAGGATCGTTCCTCTAGGTTCAGATCACAGGGGCAAGTGAACCCCAAACTACGAAGGACCATTCATAGTGAAGAAAGTTTTCTCAGGAGGAGCATTGATGCTCACCACTATGGATGGAGAAGATTTCCAATCTCCTGTTAACTCGGACGCAGTTAAAAAATACTTCGCATAAAAAAAACCGCTGGACACAAAAACAAAATTAAAGTCCATGCAAGAAAAGGGCATCCCGGCGAGCTAAAAACAGAATAAAAAGCTCGTGCAAAAGTTAGGGAAAATAAATAAAAAAATGTACACCCGCTGAGTTGAAAAGCCACATCGGACAGCTCAGGCAAAAAAGGGTATCCCGATGGACTGAAAACCCGAAAGGGCAATCCACGCAAAATAAGGGAATAAGCGAACAACTGCAATCCGAGTAATTTGAACCAGATCATCATTTCGTACAACTTGACAATATCAGAAGGGTAGGAATCAGTCCCCTCATCTTCTCAGAAAGCAAAGGTAAGAATGGAGAGTTTTGAAGACATGCTGGTCATAGCAGAAAGGGAACTCATTGGGATGTCGTGCCCATTTCCATTAGGATAGTTTATTTTCTCAATTTTATGGTAGCTACCTCTTTCCAGGTGGTCACTTCCGAATGTAAAACTTTGCCTATTCAGAGACCTTTCAATAAAAGAATATTCAGTCAAAAAGCTGTGTTGTGTTTATTTTTGTTTGCAAAATGTCCTGAATTTTTGGCAAAAATAGCATTGCATTTAAAACATGGTGATAATTTGAAAGAAAATGACATTGCAGGAAAACAATTGAAATCCTCTTACTCGTCTGTATTGTTTGGATACTCGTCTGTATCATCCCTCGCACTCGTCTGTGTTGGCTTATATCCATAAGTGTTGATGTGACAATTATCCTGGTACTCGTCTGTATTGCTACTCCAAATGCTCGTCTGTGTTTGAATTGCTGGTATTCGTCTGTACCAGCGGCTGATATTCGTTTGTATCGTTGCTTGAAGCGATCGTCTGTGTTTCTCAGATCATCGTCTGGTATTCGTTTATATCATTGACTTATGACACTCGTCTGTGTTCTCTTGATGATCATCCAATACTCGTCTGTATTGAAGAGGTTTGAAATCCTGACTGTCGGAATAAATGTCAAAATAGTTACCAGTCCTGGCATAACAGGATTATTCGAAGGAGGCTCGTATGTCTCAAGCACCACTTATTAATGTTGCACCTGGCGTAACAGGTTTTCTCGAAGAAGGCTCGTCTGTCTTATACCATATATCCACGGATAATATATGAGGAGGGTTCGTCTACCGTGATTATGCATGTCTATCCCACAGACTTTAGTGCATCACCGGTCCTGGTGTAACAGGTATATCCGAAGGAGATTCGTATGTCTCAAGTTATATGTCTTGTAGAGTATATGAGGGCTCGTATGTCCAGCTCCTGGCGTAACAAGATTGTTCGAAGAAGACTCGTCTGTCAATATATTCTGATTCCAGATAACAGATTCAGCTTGGAAGGAGCTCGTCTGCTTTCTCTTCACTTCAGCTACCAAAGCGTCATTTGGTTGGGTTTATTTCCCAGTTTTTGCATTCTTTGTCAGAGTACAAATTTCAGGTTTTTCTTGGTATTCAACCACAGTTTATCTTGAACGGTTGATAGCCCATGCTATCGTCCTTTTCAGATTAACAATTGCTTGAATAGGGGCAGCTGTAACACCCCAAATTTTCTCTCTTCTTTTTAAGAATCATATCACATCATATTCATCATGAACATATCATATTCTTGGCATCCTAGCATGGAAAGATGAGGCATAACATCTTCATGACCTAGCATTAGGCATATGATCTATGGAGGATTTTGAAGCATCACAAGCTTTGACAAGGGGGCCCAATGGATTTGTTCAAGTCCTATGAGGGGTCTATGTTTCATTCACAAGCTCAAGTTCATTTACAAAAGCTCATAAGGTTGGAAGATCATCAGGGAATCCAGGCTAGGGCAAAGCTCCTACACAGTGATCCCAAATTAGGGTTTGAGTTTCAAGCATGAAAACCTTAAGACTTTGGCCACTTCATTTGGGCAAAGTCTCCTATATGTTAAAATTATCCTAGGGATGAAATTTTGTGAGAAAATTCCTTGTGGAAGTCAAGTATTTCTTCAGTTGCTTTTAAATGAAGAAATTGGTCAATTGTGCCTAAGAAAAGTCAACTGTGAGATTTCAAGGGGTCCAACCCCATTTTTCTAGCCAAGGGATGTTCTTATAATATTAAAAGAGGTTTGGCAAGATCAAAGATCAAGAATCATGAGGTTTTGAGGTGTTTTGCAAAATTGGTGTAAGGTTGGTCATGGAAAATGCCATTTTTAGCAAGTTTTTGCCCTAATTTTCAAGTGAGCATAACTTGGTGAAAAAATCTTCAAATAGACCAAAGCCAAACATGAAAGTTGGAGATTAAAGCCTTACATTTTCAAAAAGTACAAGTACTTTTTCATAGCCTTTATGGTTTGAAAGATGAGGCCCTCGAAAATTCCAAGGAAATTAGGGCAAGGCTTGAATTTGCAATTGTACACAAAGGCAAAAAGTCATGAAACTTATTTTTGGGTGTTGGTATGAACCAAATGAGGTTACAATGTTACAAAGCAATGCAAATGGTCCATTTTTCTCCAAGAATAACATCAAATTCGTGCATGGTGTGAAATTTATTCCATAAGTGCAAAAATTGCATGATCATGAGAAATGTGTGATGCTTACATCCAAGGGCCAGAATCTTTGTGGATTTAAATCAAGGGTGAGATTTGGAATGCACATGGGCAAAGAGAGAGATCAATGCACGAGTGTTTCATGATATCACACCAAATTTTCAAATTGTGCAAATTCTCTCCCACACTCTCTTCCCACGTGCCAGTGCCTTCATCCTTTCAGCATTGCTTCATGAGCTCATTTATAAGAGAATTAGGGTTTTAGTGTGCTTCAGATCCATCACATTTCACTACTCTCAAGTTTTTGCTCATTTTTCAATTTCCTTCGAATCACTCTCTACACTTAATCTCTTCACAAACCAATCACATATTCTTCATCCTTGAGGGCTCAGGATCACAAATCCATACCTTGTTCAAGCTGATTCTCAAGATTACACACCTTGCCATTTCAGAGTAGCAAGCTTCAAGCTCCTAGATCCAGCAACTTTCAAGGCTCTAGTTGCATTTAATTTGCAACTAGAGTGTATTTGGAGTGGATTGGCAGCTATTTCTTGGCTTCTAACAAGCTATTTCCAGATTTGTAAGTCTCAGGTAAGCTCAAAATTCTTGGATCTAGAAATGAAAATAGATGTGTGCACTGTGATCTACTGTTTGTACTGATGATTATGCTTGTTTTAAATTCGAAAATGATGCATTATTGAGCTTTGTATGTTAATTTGAATTTTCTTGGTGAAACATATTTCTCTTCGATCCAGCTTGTTCATTGCTCATTTGTGATTTTGGTTGTCATTTTTGGATTCAGCATGGTTCATTCATCTGATGTGGAGCTTTTGATGTATTTTTATTGGTGTTTGATCATTGTTTGCATTTTCCGGTGTCGGAGCCCTAGCTCCGGTCACCGGATTCTGGGCTGGTCATTTAGGGTTTCAAACGAAGAAGAAGACCTTAGAGCCCTTGGATCCTCTCATCTCAACGTCCATCATGTTGCCACCTCATTTAATGAATACCATCCCCCTCACGTGTTTTATTTTTGTTTTTTTGAATCTGAATTAAACCAATTGTCACGCACCCCATAATAATTAACATGCTCCCTCACTCTTGTACAATTGTTTTGATGACTGGGATTAATGAGCTGACCAATCTCATGCGTCCATTTGATCTCAAGGCCCTTGTTTTTTCCCATATTTTCTGAATATCCACCCCATAATTGTGTGCTGCCGTTGCACCCCAAAATTTGCCCTCACCAAGACAAGACATTGTGTACTAAGGTATCCCTAGAGGTTCACAAGGTTCACAAGGTTCACAAGATTCACAATGTATCTCAAGAAGTTCACAAGGTTCACAATTAGTCAGAATGTTTGACAATTCCCTCAGACAATGCATCCTCCTTAGCAATGCATCCTAAACTAGGGTTTTGACTTTCATCAAGCTAAATGGACTTCCAAGACTTCAAGTGAGCTTCATATCATCCTATATGGGTGCAAGAATCCCCATGTCAAGTTTCAAGACTTTTTCTAAAGGTTTGCTCAGTCAGATGATCAGATAGGTTAAAATTAGTCAAAGCAGTCAAAAAGTCAAACTGAGGTCAACTGTGGTCAAACCAAAGTCAAACTTCATGATTTTTTGCCAACATCAAGTATATGAAGTAAAATTGATCATTTGATCAATGTTTGATCATGATTCATCAAGGAGATTTCAGATCATCAAGAATCAGGAGTTTCTAAATTAGGATTTTCACAGGAAAAGTCAACTGAACTTTGACCAGCCATAACCTTCACATGCTTCATCAAATATTTTCCATCTAAAGCTCATTTTGAAGGAAATTTAATTCTTTACAACTTTGTGTCTGTCGCTCCCACCAAAATGACACCCAAAGGTCAAATGGGGTACAGACGCGAATGGTCGGCGAAAGAGGGATGAGGACACACAGGAGTCAACTCAAGAGAAAAGAAAGAGTCGCCAGCTAGGCATTTTTATCCCGAAGGAAAGGTAATGCTGCATAAAACTAGAAAGATATGGACAAGACGGTTGCGAACCAGAGAGACTGAGAAAGGGGGTTGGTTACAACCTGGGAAGGTATTAGCACCCAGATTGTCCGTCGTACTCGACGGGATCTACGCTTAAAAGATTTGTGTTTTAAAGGGGTAGTGTCAGTGCAATTTGTGTATAAAAGAGCTGGAAAAAGATGTACAGGTGTCTGTGTAAAAGAAGTGTAAAGTGTAGTATGAGAAGTGTCAGTGTAAGGAATAGAGTGAAATGCTCATGATAATGAGGCTAAAAGAACAATGCTGGAAAGAGGGGGAATATACAGAGACTTTTGTTCGATAACTGTCAAGTTATGCCTACGTATCCTCTCGTGCAATGAGGAATTCAGAACACCGTAGTTCGACACAAAGAGACTGAAAGGTGAATTGACTTGTGAACTGCTTACTTGCCTATGCTCAAGTGTATGACCTGTCTGGCTCAGATGCAAACTGTCTTGCATTAGACTGAAGAAACAAGTTCTCGTTTATGAGTGAATGAGATGAGAAAAGAATCCCGGAGGAGACGATTATTGTTTGTTTTTGATGTTTTCAATCTTTTATTGCTTTTGAAGTTTGTCATAGGAAAATGAGCTTAAGCCTAAACCAATGGATTTAGTAAACTCATCACATCTTCCCTCTGATTAGGGGTAATGAGAGTACCTTAAGTGTGAAGTCAGCTTCTCACACTTAATCACCATGATGTAGGATTAAGATCATTAACCTACTTGTGATTGTTTAGATGTTTTTGGTGTTTTTGTTTAGTGTTAGTAATGAGATTAAGCCATAATCAGGGATTAAACAGACTCATTACACCATCCTAATAGAAGGATAATAGATGAGAATGTTTAAGCTGAGGAAAGCTCCTCAACTTAATCCATGATTAGGGATTAAACTCATGACAAAACAAAGCCTTTATTAAGTGGATTTTAGTTAATGATAAGATGATGAAGTGATTTTTAGGGTTTGTAAGACAACTTGAGGGGGACTTGTCCATTAACACTAGGGTTAGTCCTTCTTAACCAATTAAGGAAGAATTAGAACCCTAATGCAAGGCCCAAGTTACAAGCTTGATGTATTGATGATTATTAAGTGAATTGATTAAAGGATTTAAACACATTAAGGGTTTAACACTTAGGATTAAAGTTATACACTCCATCCTAATAGAAGGATGCAGGCATAAGCTTAATCACAAAGCCTTAAAGCCTTTAGGGTTTAGTCCCTGATTATGAGATGAGAAGAGAAGACTCAAAGATGACACAAAAGGTAAAACTAAATGGGGGACTAATCAAACCCTAATTATTTTCATGCTTGGTTGTTCCTAGGGTTAATGAGGCTCAAGAGAGAAAACTTCAGAGAAACCACCAGGAAGCAGATGAAAGGTGCAAAGAGAAGCAAAGCAACTTGCTTCATTTAAGAAGACAAGTCACTTGAAGAAAGAAAGTAAGATGAACAAGAATGAGCAAGCTCAAACACAAACACATACAAAAATGCAGCAAATGAAGTGTAGGAGAGAGATGAAAAGAGATTGTGAGAAGTGAAGGCAAATTCACTTCTCAAAGTAACTTACCACCTGAAAGGTTAGTGAAAGAAATGAGATGCAATGCAAATGAGATGAAATGGCATGATGCAAGGCAAAGTCAGAAGCAAATACATGATGCTAATGATGCTAAGAGATGATATAAACATGAAACAAGGCATGAGGATGATCATACAAACATATGGATGCAAGAGAAGTATGCTTAGAACCATGAAAGTACATGAAAAGTTATGAAAGGCAAATGACATACAACATGGCAAATGAAAGATGCAATGATCACACATGATTCTAATGTGTCCTAAGATGTACTATAAACCAAATGGATGCACAAAATGTCATGGCAAGTCATGGTATGCAAACAAATGGAAGATGGATGCAAATGAAAGCCCAAATTAGGGTTTATGATCAATGCACAAAACAAAATTCAAAACCAGAAGCAAACATCAAGATAAAAATTTGAAAATGAATTCAAAGGAACCCTAAACCTATACAAACTAACTGCCCAAAGGAGGGGTTCTAACTCTTAACCTAATGAGGGTTATGAATTTCTTAAGATGGCTAGGGTTTTAAGGTACCTTGTCAAGAAAAATGTCAAACAAATAGGAAATGCAAGATCAATTCATGTCAATTTAACCCTATAAACTACATGCTATACAAGATGCAATGCAAAAAGAATCATTGTACAACTCTTAATGGCTAGGCAGAAATGAATTTTTGAAGATTGGATCAAAATAATGCCTTGAAATGAAATTAATTCCATGGAAAATTGTCAAAAGACATCAAGATCAAAAAAGAAATTTGGTTTGAGAGTTGGACAATGTTTCTAAATGATTTTAAATGTTTCATGAATTTTTTGGTGATTTTTAAATACCTAAAAGTATTTTTAATTAATTAATTCTCATTAATCAATTAAAAATAAACTTTTAAATGATTTAAAAATAATTTTTAATGCAAAAAATATAAATAAAAATATTTTTGGTTTCTGAAAATTAATAAAAGCTTGGCTAAAAATTTTCAGAATATTTCAAAGTGTTTTGCTATTTTAAATTAAATGTAGAAAACAAATGGAATAAAATGAAAATAAAATTGAACAAAATGAAAAGTAATCAAAATCAAGGGCCGAGGTTTGAATGGATTGCGCGCGCATTGACTGGCGCCAGATCCAAAGGCTGTAATTCAAACTAACCTAATTAACATAATCTGAATTAATTAATTTAATTAAATATGATTAAGGTTTTAATGTGAGATCCTGTCCACTCAAATGCGCGCGGGTCAGCCCTAGTCAACTCATCCTACGCTTCACATTCAAACTTGCATTAATGACTCTGATTAGCTCTAAACAAATTCAGGTGGCCGGAGAAGACTTCCGGTCGTCTTCTCTGGCGAGACCTTCCCCCAAACTCTCTCAAATCTTCACTAAATCATGCCAAACTCTCCAGATCAACTCAACTAAACATCCTAAACAACAATCCAGCTACAAAATCCATTTCTTTTTCGTGAATCATGAAGAACAAACAAAAATCATGTTTTCGGGCAAAGTTTCAGACAAGCCATACAACCTCAAAACTTAATCATTTTCAAAAGTAAAAGGTTCAGTGAACTCAGGGAAGCATATAGATCATTTTAGAAACAAGAAATAAGAGTTCTAGAAAAATGAATTTCCATGGCTACCTGAATCGAAGCATTCAAATCAGGGACTTTCTGGCCAGTTTCTTGCTTCCAATCAACTCCAATGGACCTCCTGAGAAGCTTTCAATGCTTGTTTGAAGTTTATAATGGTTGGTTTGAAAGATTGCTGAAGTTCTGCTCAAAGAGGGGAAGAAATCGTATTTTGGTTTCAGAGGGTTTCAGGCTATGGTGATGGGTGGTTTGTGATCAGTGAGGCATGCTGAGATTGTTTGTGAAGTTGGTTTGTGTGTTTGCAGCTTGTGGAGAGTGTTTCGAATGAAAATGCAAGTTGGAGTGATTTTGATAACTATGGCTTGGGGTGTGTTTCAGCATGAATGGTGTGGTGTGTTATGCTGGCTTTGGTCCATGTATCAAAAGGTGATAGGTCAGAGAGTTATTGGTGGCCAATGGTGATTGGTATGGGTCTTTGGCCAAAATGTCAACTTGATTTGTACTTGAGGTATGGGCAATGGTAAAACTTGCTTTTTGGCTTGCTTTAGCTCAGCTTGAATCAAGGAATGCTATGGAACAGGTCTAGAAGCAATGCAGCAAGTGGTTGATGGTTTGTGATAGGTTTTGCAAGTTTCACAAAGTTTGGTTCCTTTGGGATTTCTTGAGGTTCAAGGCATGAAATGAGATGATTCTTTGGCCCATTCTGAATTTTAGAGGTCATGTGATCATGTTGTGAAGAATTTGTACACATTTGAGGCCTTTAGAACACTTGATCATACCATTTTGCAAAATGCCTCTTTGGTAGAAAACTTCAAATTATGTGATTTTGGCCAACTTTGACAAGCCATAACTTTTGATCCAAAATGAATTAGGTCAAGTTCTTGTACTTTTTGAAAAGGGAATGATCCATTCTATAACTTTCATTACCAAAGTTTTTCCATTTGAAGCATTTTTGAATCAAAAAGCAAGGGTTGAAAAAGTTTCCTAAAATGGCAATTTTCATTATAAGTCAACTTCCCCAAAAAGTCAACTTTGCAAATGACTTGAAATTTTCCAATTTTGTGAACTTCTAGCATCTTCTATGATCAAATAAAGATCATACATAATCAAAATGATGAAGAACACCCTTTGGTTGGGTCATTGGGGGCCTCAGATGCCCTGATTTTACACTGACTTGCCCAGAAAGTCAACTCTTGATCAGATGACTTCCCCATTGAATTTCTTCATGAAAATTGATATGCATGCTCCCTATACCATATAGAGTCCAATAGAAACAAGAATGACCAAAAAATTTGGAGTTATGGCCTCTGAAACCAAAACCCTAATTCTAGGTCATCAGTGCAGTTAAACCTGGCTCTGCTTCCATGCCATTCTCAGTTCTTGTGATTTTTTGACATTCTTGACTTTGAGAGGATATAATATGATGCTTGAACATATATGGACCCCTTTGAAGTGATTGATGGCCTTTGGAGTGGCTCAAGAAGCTCTTGGATTGCTCAGATCACAAACCCTAGATGCAGATGACTTTGAACCAATGCAGTGAATCAAAAATGTGGTATGAGATGCTATGATTGGATTTATGCATATGAAGAGATCACAAGCCATCGTGTGAATGAGTGAGGGCAAATTTGGGGGTGTTTACAGCTGCCCCTATTCAATCATGAGTTAGCTGTGCAGGATGTAAGCAACGGCTTATCAGGCAAACAAACATAACTTGTGGTTGAATACTAAAGACAGTCCAAAATTTGCACTCACAGAATGAAGAAGAAAAGGGATATAGATTGTAAAGGAAAATAAAGTGTATTTATAAAGTGCGGGCGACGGAGAACGACCGTCAAGCAGAGGACGACTTCCGGGGAAAGGGCAATGACGGGGACGACCGACATGATGGGGAAAATGCGGGAAATAAAGCAGTGACGGGGACGGCCGACATGCTGGGGAAAATGCGGGAAATAAAGCAGTGACAGGGACGGCTGACATGCTGGGGATATAAAAGATTATGATGGGGACGGCCATCAAGTAAAGTTGTAAGATTCTCTGGGGAATACATTCATAAAGTAATGCAAACAACGATGGGGACGGCCATCGGGCTAAACTGATGAAGGACGATCATCAGGAAAAGGAAAAGGGACCACGACAGGGACGGCCATCGGGTTAAAGAATAAATGAAATAATGATGAGGGACGGTCATCAAAGGTGAAGGACGATCACCTAGCAGGGGACGGCTGCTCCATTGGGGATAAGATGAGGGACGGTCATCTAAGGTGAAGGACGATCACCTAGCAGGGTACGGCTGCCGAAAATATCGCGACATAGGACGAATGCCGGATAAGGTCAACGATAGGGACGGCCATCGGATGAGCATGATGAAGGACGATCGTCAAGAGGTGAAGGACGATCACCTAGCAGGGGACGGCTGCTCTCAAGGTTTATCATGACATAGGACGAATGTCAGATAACAGTATCAACGATGGGGACGGCCATCGGATAAAATGATGAAGGACGATCATCAAAAGGTGAAGGACGATCACCTAGCAGGGGACGGCTGCTAAATATCACGACATAGGACGAATGTCGGATAAAAGGTCAACGATGGGGACGGCCATCGGATGAGCATGATGAAGGACGATCATCAAGAGGTGAAGGACGATCACCTAGCAGGGGACGGCTGCTCTCAAGGTTTATCATGACATAGGACGAATGTCAGATAACAATATCAACGATGGGGACGGCCATCGGATAAAATGATGAAGGACGATCATCAAAAGGTGAAGGACGATCACCTAGCAGGGGACGGCTGCTAAATATCACGACATAGGACGAATGTCGGATAAAAGGTCAACGATGGGGACGGCCATCGGACGAGCATGATGAAGGACGATCATTAAGAGGTGAAGGACGATCACCTAGCAGGGTACGGCTGCTCTCAGGGTTTATCATGACATAGGACGAATGTCAGATAGAAAAGAAATTTTGCTTTGCGGGCGATCCACTGGGGAATAGTAAACACGGGCGAGTGTTTATATCCAAGCAATAAGAGGTATAAGTGTTTTGGTGTTGTGTATAGATTAAAGATGTGAACGAGCATCTCTAAGACTACGATACGGACGAGTATCGGGTAGAACAAATACTGACACGTGTTCAGAGATGATGATACGGACGAGTATCAACTGGTTAACAAAGACCATGGACGAGTGTTGATTCTGAGGGGACTCTTCTGGGGGAAAGTAGACACAGATGAGTGTCTAAATTCAAGAAGACAAGAGTGTTTGACACAGTGTATGGATTAAAGATGAGGACGAGCATCCCTAAGACTATGATACGGACGAGTATCAGGTAGAAACAAACGCTTGACGCATGTTCTGAGGTGATGATACGGACGAGTATCAACTGGTTAACAAAGACCACGGACGAGTGTCGAATCTGAGGGGATATAAGTGGTGTATACAAAATACGGACGAGTATCTGTATAAGTGAAATAAAGGTACTAAGTATGAGTGGTGTATAGACGGGTATTTAACCTGCTGGGGAGAGTGACACGGACGAGTGTCAAAAGGAGAAAAGTATAGTAAAAACAAATATATGATTTTCAAAGTGTCCAGGTTACTGTGCCGGGGAAGATGACACGGACGAGTATCAAGGAATTGTGTGTGTATGTATCTGTGAGTAAAAAGAGGATGCTTTGGCTTTCTGCTGGGGGTATGACACGGACAGGTGCCACAAGGAGTATGTACTGGTGTTTGTGAGTGTAAGGCAACCACTTTAGCTTTAGCTCTCTGCTGGGCAACCTGGGGAGCATTCTGTATATTGTTGATGGATTGTCATTATTCACAAGTGTTTGATTCAGAACACGGCTTATGATTATGCAATATGTTTGATTTTTGCCGTAACGCTCCGTATTAGACGGAATGCTACGCTTTGTGGGGTGAATATGATGCGAATGCTATGTTTATGCAAAGATATCGATCCAGGATTCGGATCCCGTTGCCGCGAAGATCTCTGGTCGATCTGTTTGAAGTAGACATCCCAGCTGGGGATGAGATCATTGGTAGATCTGATGAGATGTATCTGCTTAGGGGAATAGGTCACTAATAGACCCATCCCAGTAAATGAAGGACCCAGCTGGGGTTTGTAGAAGCTTTCGTCACTCTGTTGTGATTCCTTCTAGTGTTGTCCTTCTGGGTAGAGGCTGAAGCTCTATGGGGAGATGATTTCTCGGCTTTTGCACTTGGCTGTGGGGGAATAGTAAATGGCAACTCGGCTAACAACTCAGCTGGGGAGAAACCACCTCCGGTGCTAATTGGATAATGATTTGCCAACTTGCTGGGGTGAAGTTTACATGCCCCATGTCGTGTTTTGAAAACCTGCAATCCTGCAAAGACAGAGAAACGCACAAGTAATCCCGAGGTATCCCTTACCGGATTCCGTCGTAAGAGTTCAGACACTCCCGGGAGTAAATATATTTCCTGCAGGCACATATTCTTTAGAAAATAAACATCTGTATTTATGCAATCAGTGTTTTAAAGACATCGGACATTTTGCAAATGAAAATAAAATGTACGAGACGAGACATGACTGAAAAATCTGATTTTATTTATTCGTATGCCCTAAACTGGCAAGATACATTCAAAGAAACATATCCCCTAAAAAGAGGAGATTGTTACAAATTGAGAAACAAAATATTGGCAATGTTGACGACGCTTCAAGGAGCTTCCCTTTTGCTATGACTCGTATGACATTTTACGTTCTTCTCGTCTTGCTCTCTGAAGAAGGTTGATTCTAAAAGAGGCTTGATCCTTTCTGAGCTTACCAAGTTGTAGGTGATACAGACGAATTCAGGATGCAGTTTGTTCGCTTATTCCCTTATTTTGCATGGATCGCCCTTTCGGGTTTTCGATCCATCGGGATACCCATTTTTGTCTGAGTTGTCCAATGCGGCTTTTCAACTCAGCGGGTGTACATTTTTTTATTTATTTTCCCTTATTTTTGCCCGAGTCTTTTTTTCTGTTTTTGACTCGCCGGGATGCCCTATTTTTGCCTGGACTTAAATTCTGTTTTTATGTCCAGCGGGTCATTTTTATGCGAAGTATTTTTTAACTGCATCTGAATTCACAGGGGACGGGAAGTCTTCACCATCCACAGTGCTGAGCATCAGTGCTCCACCAGAGAAAACTTTCTTTACCACGAATGGTCCTTCATAGTTCGGAGTCCACTTGCCCCTGTGGTCTGTGTGAGGAGGGAGGAGTCTTTTCAGCACAAGATCTCCTACTTGGTACTCTCGGAGCCTGACTTTCTGATCGAAGGCTTTCTTCATTCTTTTCTGGTATAACTGCCCATGACAGATTGCATTCAATCTCTTCTCTTCAATCAGACTCAGTTGTTCGTATCGGGATCGGACCCATTCTGCTTCGTTCAGCTTAACATCCATCAGTACCCGTAGGGAGGGTAGTTCAACTTCAACTGGTAGGACTGCTTCCATACCATACACAAGCTGATACGGTGTTGCCCCAGTAGATGTTCTGATTGACGTGCGGTACCAATGCAAGGCAAATGGTAGCATCTCATGCCAGTCTTTGTAGGTGACTACCATCTTCTGCACAATCTTCTTGATATTTTTATTAGCTGCCTCAACAGCGTCGTTCATCTTTGGCCTGTAAGGAGAAGAATTGTGGTGTTGGATCTTGAAGTCCCAGCATAGCTCTGCCATCATTTTGTTGTTTAAATTGGAACCATTGTCAGTAATGATTCGCTCAGGAACTCCATATCGACAGATGATATCTCTCTTCAGAAATCGGGCTACCACCTGCCTTGTAACATTTGCATAAGAAGCTGCTTCAACCCACTTGGTGAAATAGTCAATGGCGACCAGGATGAATCTGTGGCCATTTGAAGCAGTCGGTTCAATTTTGCCAATCATGTTAATGCCCCACATGGCAAAGGGCCAGTGTGAAGACATCACATTCAAAGGATTGGGAGGCACATGCACCCTATCCGCATAAATCTGGCATTTATGGCATTTTCTGGCGTAGGCACAACAGTCGACATCCATTGTGATCCAGTAATAGCCTAATCTTAGCAACTTTTTAGCCATTGCATGCCCCCCTGCATGGGTACCGAAGGATCCTTCGTGCACTTCATGCATCAACGAGTCTGCTTCTGTTCTATCAACGCACCTGAGGAGTACCGTATCAAAGTTTCTCTTGTACATGGAACCGTCAGTATTCAGAAAGAAACTACCAGCGAGCCTTCTTAAAGTCTTCTTATCATTGGAATATGCCCCAGGTGGGTATGTTTGATCCTCCAAGAAGCACTTAATGTCATGGAACCAAGGCTTATCATCCTTGACAACGTCTGCTGCAAATACATATGCTGGTCTGTCAAGTCTGGACACTAAAATCCGAGGCACAAAGTTGGCAGCTTGAACTTTGATCATGGATGAAATGGTGGCAAGAGCATCTGCAAACTGATTTTCGTCCCGAGGGATATACTCAAGCTTGACCGTTGTGAAGAAAGTCAATAACCTCCTTGTATAATCCCTGTAAGGTATCAGATGGTCCTGGTGGGTGTACCATTTGCTGTTGGTTTGATTAACTACCAAAGCTGAATCTCCGAATACAATCAATGTCTTGATCCTGAGGTCAATGGCTTCCTCAAGACCCATAATGCAAGCTTCGTATTCAGCTTCGTTGTTAGTGCGGTTAAAGGTAAGTTTTGCCGAGAAAGGCATGTGAACTCCCTTAGGCGTAATGAGTACCGCACCAACACCACGACCATTCATATTAACAGCCCCATCAAACATCATAGTCCATTCTTCTTCTGGGTCAGGCCCTTCAGTGTGAACAGGCTCTTCATGATCTTTTGCTTTTATGAACATGATGTCTTCATCAGGGAAGTCAAATCTCATAGGCTGGTAATCATCAATGGGCTGCTCGGCAAGATAATCAGACAGTACACTGCCCTTGATGGCTTTCTGAGATGTGTACTGGATGTTTTATTCTATGAGGATCATTTGCCATCTTGCAACCCGTCCGGTAAGTGCTGGCTTCTCAAAAATGTACTTAACTGGGTCCATCTTTGATATCAATAAAGTAGTGTGGGTCAACATATACTGTCTCAGTCGGCGAGCAGCCCACGCTAAAGCACAGCAAGTTTTCTCGAGCAGTGAATAACGTTGTTCACAATCGGTAAACTTTTTGCTCAGGTAGTATATTGCATACTCTTTTCGACCAGACTCGTCATGCTGGCCCAGCACACACCCCATTGAATCTTCTAATACTATCAAGTACATGATAAGAGGTCTTCCTTCAATTGGAGGCATAAGGATTGGAGGTTCCTGTAAGTATTCTTTGATTTTGTCAAAAGCCCTCTGGCAGTCTTCATTCCACCTGACTGTTTGTTCTTTTCTTAACAGCTTGAATAGAGGCTCACAGGTTGCAGTAAGATGAGATATGAACCGTGAAATGTAGTTCAATCTACCCAGAAACCCCCGAACTTCTTTCTCAGTCTTTGGTGCAGGCATTTCCTGAATGGCTTTGACTTTATAAGGGTCAACTTCAATCCCTTTCTCACTTACAATAAATCCCAACAGCTTACCGGATCGCACCCCGAATGTGCACTTGTTGGGGTTCAATTTCAGCTGGTACTTCCTCAGACGCTTGAATAACTTCAACAGATTTACCAGGTGGTCTTCTTCTGTGAGGGACTTGGCAATCATGTCATCCACATAACACTCGATTTCTTTATGGATCATATCGTGGAATAATGTTACCATAGCCCGCTGATACGTTGCACCTGCATTCTTCAGTCCGAATGGCATCACCTTATAACAGAACGTGCCCCAGGGTGTGATGAAAGTTGTCTTCTCCATGTCTTCAGGTGACATCTTGATCTGATTGTATCCTGAAAATCCATCCATGAAGGAGAACACCGAGAACTGAGCCGTATTGTCAACCAGTACATCAATGTGAGGTAATGGAAAATCATCTTTCGGGTTGGCTCTGTTCAGATCCCGGTAGTCAACACACATCCTCACTTTGTCGTCTTTATTAGGCACAGGTACTATATTAGCAACCCACGGTGGATAACTAGTTACAGCAAGGAACCCGGCGTCCCCCTGCTTTTGCACCTCTTCCTTTATCTTCATTGCCATATCTGGGCGAGTACGGCGCAGCTTCTGTTTTACTGGCGGGCAGTCTTCTTTCAAAGGCAGCTTGTGCATGACAATATCAGTGTCCAACCCTGGCATATCCTGGTAAGACCAAGCAAACACATCCACATACTCCCGAAGCTTGTCAATCAACTGTTCTTTCACTGAGTCTTGTAGGCAGGCCCCGATCTTAACCTCTTTCACATCTTCATCCGAACCAAGATTAACCGTTTCAATCTCCTCCTGGTGAGGAGTGATAACCTTCTCCTCTTGCCTTAACAACCTGGCTAGCTCTTCAGGAAGCTCATAATCTTCTTCAACCCCTTCATCAGCTTGATTGATTGGATTGTCAAAGTCATACGAAGCCATAGCTGTGTTGTTGTCGGTGCAGTCTGAAAGGCACTCTCTGCAAGGGTTTAGATTGTTCATTTTAGTGATTGATTTTAATCTTGTTTAGAAAAAGTGAAGTAAAGTTATCATTTTGAAAACATTGCCATTTTATTTTTGTACAAAAATAAAAATGAAAAATAGTGAGCAAAAAGGAAAAGACTCATTTGCAAAAGATGTCCGATATTCATTGATTGATCTGTTTGCACAAAATTACAAGATGGCCCGATTACAAAATGAGTCTTGTCATCTTGGGCAAGATGCAAGACTTGATGCATGCTTAAAAATACAGGAAATAATAATTACTCTGCAGGAGTAACCCTTATAATTTCCTGGGAAGACCAGTTTGAGATATGGCTCTCCGGGATCCTTGGACGTATCCAGCTCTCCAGGTTGCGCTCATCTTCCGACTCATCTTCCAAGTTGTTTACTGCATCAGGGGTGAGCATCCCCCCACTAACAAAACTGGGGCTTCTTAGCAGCCTCTGATTGATCTTGTTGAGTTGGTTTGTAACCCAACCCAAATCTGTCTTCTTTCTTCTCCACAGGCAACAACTTGCCCCAGCCTTGGGCAGTCCCCTCTTCAACAACCTTCCTGGCTTGCTGATAAGATGTCATGGAAGTCCCAAGTACAGCAGATGCTTCATTAATGTTCAGGGCTTCAAACCCCTGGCTCATGGTTTCATGGATCTCTCCATCCATCTCAATATATTTGTATGTAGCCAGATGGCTAACAAAAATATCTTCTTCACCACAGATGGTGATGATCTGGCCCTCCCACTCGAATTTCAGCTTCTGGTGAAGGGTAGACGTAACTGCGCCAGCGGCATGGATTCATGGTCTACCCAACAAACAGCTGTAGGCCGGCTGAATGTCCATCACGTAGAAGGTAATTTTAAAAGTCTGCGGGCCAATCATCACAGGCAGATCAATCTCTCCTAGCACTGATCTCTTAGAGCCATCAAATGCTCTCACCACTAAATTACTTGGACGCAATGCCAAGCCATCATACTCCAGCTTCACCAAGGCTTTCTTGGGTAAAACATTGAGTGAAGACCCAGTGTCTACCAGTACATGTAATAGAACAGCACCCTTGCATTCTAGGGTGATGTGCAAAGCCTTGTTGTGGTTGCATCCCTCAGTTGTTAGATCAGCATTGGTAAAACCCAATCCATGGCTGGTATTGACATTTGCTACCACGGTCTCCAGCTGATTAACGGTGATCTCCTCTGGCATATATGCTGCGTGCAAGACTTTTAGTAATGCATTCCGGTGAGCTTCGGAACACATCAGCAGGGATAAAATGGAGATTTTTGAGGGAGTTTGGTGAAGCTGATCCACCACTTTGTAATCACTCTTCTTGATAATTCTCATAAACTCGTCTACATCTTGTTCAAAAGATGCCGTCTGAGTTTCCTTGAGAATAGGTTCTTCCACTGCCACACTCTTTCCCTTTGCTTTGGCAGCAGCTTCTGCTTCGGCATTAGGTTTCTGTGCTTGCGAGGCAAAAAGGCGTCCGCTTCTGGTGAAGCCTCCGCCTCCCCTGACATTATCAATCTGTGGAGAGGAAGTTGAAGAGTCAAGATTGATTTTCTCCCCATTGCAGTAAAGGTCAGAGCCATAATGCCAAGGGATGGCATTACTGCTTTCATATGGAACTGGTCCAGGCACTGTGATGGTAACCGGACTGACTGCAGCAGAGGAGGGTGTTGAAATAGTGTGTGGATCGTAGTAGATGGTAACCGGTGACCTGGCAGGAGATGCCACTGTTTGTTGTTGAAAATTGTTATTCGGAGGAACATATGTCGGATCATAATAAATGGTGACTGCTGAGATCTCTGTTGGAGTTGTAGAAGATTCTGAATAAAGGGGCGCTGATGTTGTAGAAGAGATGGTTGTTGATATTTGTTTAGTTGAAGTGATAGATGAAGCATTTGTTGATGAGATTGAAGAATTGTTCGGAATAATTGTTGTTGCAGTTGTAAAAGACTCAGGAATTGTTGTCAAAGAGTTTGCTGGATTTGAAGGTGTTGATGTTGTGATTTGAAGTAGGCCACTCTGGATAAGATTGTTTATGCCGCTTCTCAAGTCATCACACCCATTTACCGAAATGTTGCAATAACCGCACCCGAGCTCACACCCGGGGAACATCTGGCATTCTAGGAGTTGAGCTTTAATCTCTACCAGGGGTGTCCGAATCTGCCCAACACTGGTTATCAAGAAAGACGGCTTATCTTCCTCAATAGCATTAATTCTTGGTCCTCCGTGGTTGGGCATGGGGTTCTTGTTGAAATTTGGAGGGGGTGCAAAGTTTAGAGCTTTAGAATCTACCAAGTCTTGTACCTTCATTT
The DNA here is from genome assembly GCA_963966055.1 of Lathyrus aphaca. Taxonomy (NCBI): domain Eukaryota; kingdom Viridiplantae; phylum Streptophyta; class Magnoliopsida; order Fabales; family Fabaceae; genus Lathyrus; species Lathyrus aphaca. The sequence goes on from OZ014521.1 coordinate 344,548,664, forward strand.
GTAAAGCTCTGCACTTCTCTGTACTGTGGCCAGGTGCATTGGAGTGAAAAGCACATCTGGCGTTGGCGTCATAATTCCTTGGCAGACTGGAAGGATCTGGTGGTGCCAACATCCTTAACTCAACCAAGTTGAGCTTCAGGAGCTGTGGCAATAAAGCGACATAAGGCATAGGGATTGGATCAATCACCCTATTGGCCTGAGATGGTCTCTGTTGAAATGGTCTTTGTTGATTGTTGTTGTTGGTGTTGTTGTAGTTTCTCTGAGGCGGATACTGAGTTTGTTGCTGATAGTGGGATTGTTGTTGTGGTTGATATGCTGGTTGTTGAGGAATTGGAGCTGGAATAGTGACAGCTGCCACTGACCTATGTACATACTATGGTCTGCCCCAGTTGGCCTGAATAGCATTAGTCTCACCTATTCTTCTCGGCCCCACAAAAGGCTTTCTGGGGTTGCTGGACGAGCTCGCACCGTTATCAGAAATTTTGCCCATCTTTAATAGGTTCTCAATCCTTTCTCCAGCTATGACTACGTCAGCGAAGCTGGTGGAAGAAAAGGCAGCTAGCCTGTCAATATATGTCCCTTGGAGGGTGTTCATAAACATGTCGGCCATTTCCCTTTCCGACATGGGTGGATGGACAGCAGCAGCAAGCTGTCTCCACCTCTGAGCGTATTCCCGGAAGCTTTCTCTGGATGATTGAGACATCCCCATCAGGAGGGTCCTGTTAGGAGCCATATCCAAGTTGTATTGGTACTGTCTGATGAAGGCCTCAGCTAGGTCCTTCCAGCATCTGATGGTTGCTCTAGTCAAATGGGAGTACCATTCCCTTGAAGCCCCTGTTAAACTGTCTTCGAAATAAAACATCCACAGCTTCTCATCCATGGTGTATGCCTTCAGCCTCCCCAGAAAGGATTGCAAGTGGGTTCGTGGACAGGAAGTTCCGTTGTACTTCTCGAAGCACGGGGGTTTAAACTTGTGGGGAATCCTTACCCCGTCCACTAATCCCATGTCCATGACATCAAAGCCCAGGGAATTTTGAGACTCCAGAGATCTCAATTTCTCAGCAATTTCATCTAGCCTTCTGTCATAGGCTTTATCCCCAGCTCCCATCACAGTGAATTGATCCTCTTGGGGGTCTTCTTGTAATACTCTGCTCGCAGTAGCATTCCCTTGCACATTAGCAGGGATGTTGATCTCTGGATGAAGATGAGGTCCATACACTGGCGGATTAACATGAGGCTGAACCCTCTCATTGTTGCTCGTTCCTCCAGTCCCTAGATGGGGTTCTTCCTGGGTCTGCCTTTCTACCAATGCCCTTAATCTTTCTTGGCTTTGAGCCAAGCCATTCATCACCTCCATGAACTGGGTCATCTGGTTACTCATTTCTAGCCTCTCATTGGCCATTTGAGTCCTGACCTCTGTAAGGTCCTGCTGTACTTGGTCCATTTGTATACCCGAAAGGTTGTTGCGAGTGGGATATCTGTGCGGACGGTTGAGTGGTAACACCCGACAGCGAGCAATAGTTCCTGAACCACAACAGAGTTAGTAACAAAGAAAACAAAAACCTACAAAACAAGGCAAAAGTTAGTATGCAATGCAGTATGCTTATTTGTTTCCAAGGTATCCGGCTTGGCATTTGGTTTTGACCTTTCCAGACCCCTGAGGAAGATGCTTTGATGTTGCTTGAGAGAAAAAGAACTCAGATGAAACAAACTAATGAATATATTACAAATGGTGAAACATACATAGTTTGTTTTTTACAATACATGCCCTCTGAGGGGTCAAAAATACAACATAAAAGAAAAGTACATGAAATGAAAGCAACAACAAGCAAAAGTCAGACACCAAGACCAAACTCATCCTCCCTAACTTCCTTCAGAAGTGCTTCACTTACAGGGTCAGCTGGATGCTCTGTGAGGTTCCTGATAAGAAGATTCCTGGTGGTGATAGCAGTGGTCAACCTCTTGTGCCTGCTTTGGTCCTTTGACCTCTTCACACCAGCCCTAAGCTTCAATTCTGAGATCTCCTTCTGGGCTGCTAGCAGGGCTTCCTGTTGCTCCTTTGCATTAGCCTCCAACTGCTCAATCTTGTCCTGAGTTCTCTTATCTTCCTGAGTGCGAGCTTCAGTGATCCTGACCCACCTAGCTTAGCTTTCTTTCAGATAGAGATCAGTCCTAGCCTTCTGGAACTGGGCCTCTTTACAGGCATTCTTCAAAATCTGCTCCCCAGCTCTTGACTTCTTGATGTAGTCCTCTGCCTTTTCAATCTTGGCTAGATGCTCCACCTTAAGCTTTTCTAACCTTTCAATGTCTAGACAACCATCACTCCTCACCCAGAGGGTTCTCTTCAGGGCTTCAGACAGATTCTCATTCCTCTCTTTTAGCTTCTCAAACTCTTCCAGGCTGACAGTGGCTGGAGGTGGTGTTGTGGATGGTCCAGGTGCATCCTCAATGGTGAAGGGCATCCCAGAAATCTGAGCCCTGGCATGAGACCACTCATAATACTGAGCTGAGGCCACATTGTTGCATCTCCCAAGAATGGACATCCCTTTGGTCTGGATGTTGTCCCAAGCCCAGGATGCTTGCCTGACAACAGCTAGATTAGGCTTAATCTCACAATAAAGGGCTTCAGCCAAGTCTTGTACTCTAGGAGGGTGGACCAATGCATAGCCCAATTGTCTTTTGAATAGCAGAGGGTTGTAGTTGATGCAACCCTTCACTCCTATCAGAGGTACATTGGGGAACTGCCCACAACTAGTAATGATGTCCCTGCCCTTGGTGCTCTGGGTGCACCACCTGATGTCATCTGAGGTCAAACCAACAAGTCTCCTAGCCCAATTCTTCTGTTGGTGAGGATTCAAGAATGCATCAGTCTTGGGCAAGTGTTTGAGCAGCCAGGTATGGAATAGGGGAGCACAGTATCTCACCAACCTTCCTCTCTGCTTCTCATTCCTTTGGTGAACAGAGTAGTAGAAATCTCCCAGTAAGGTGGGCACTAGGTTCCTCAGAATGAAAAGATGAATGGCATTCTTGCTAATAAACTTAGGCTCATCTGCAAATAATATAACCCCATATATACTGAGGGCTAACAATGCACAGACTGCCTTCCATTCTCCCAAGGAGGCCTTCAGGATAGCCTGGGAAGTCAAGAGATCCAAGTGTAGACCAGAGATTCCAGCCTTTGTTGTCATGTTCTGCTCAATCAGAGTAGGCTCCAGATACAGTGCCTTTGCCACTTCTTCATTACAGGGAAAAGCCATCTCAGGGTTGAAGGGGACACCACCCCTGACAGGTATGCCAATCAGTGATGAATACTCTTCCAACAAGGGTCCCAACTGAAAATTCTGGAAGGTGAAGCATCTCAAAGGAGGATCATAGAACTGTAGGCAAGTGTGAATCAAGCTCCTCTGAGAAGGGTCCAAATCCATAACCACATCAAGGATGCCTCCATAATGTTCTCTGAATAGTGGTATATGGTCTGGAGTAATAAGGGTCTGGACCTTCCTGATGCCAGCCAGCTCAGGCTCAAAGAAATGATATGAGATGTTGCTCTTCTTGGGTGCCATGTCTGCTGATGAAGAGCTGAAACAAATACTGATGATGGAGACTAACACTGGAGATGAACCACTGATAGGCTGATACTGGTGATGCAGGTGACTGAAGCAGGTAGCTGATGAAAGTAGCTGAAGCAGATAGCTGGTGAACAAGGGCCTATGCAGATGAAGGGGTCAAAACCAAGCCAAATGTGATATGGATACCCTGAAAAACAAATAAGCAAATGTTAAATGACGCAATGATGATGTATGCAAATGATATGCAAGGGTTTGTGATCAAGCTGGATCTGATTAACTGCCTTGATATGAGTCCATGTATGTCTAAGAAGTCCAGATGGAGGTTCATAAGTCCAGTAACCAAGGTGGGGGACTCAAATAAAGAGTCACATGTCCAGGGTTAAAATCACAAGAACTGTCCAAAGTGAAGCATTCTCAAACACAATAAGTATCAGGGTATGATGTGGCCAATGGTTCCTGCAAACCTGTAAACAACCCAACCCCCCTCACAGGTGATGTTCTAAAACAAGGATCCTCAGACTTGGATTAGTTATGAGAAGTGTAAACACTTCTAACCCGGAGGTATAGTGTTTACAATAACCATAAAAGATCCTCCTCTAATTCACCTCAGTTTCTGAAGATCATAATAAAGGTCATCCAGACATAGCAGGCTTCCCAGATAGCCCTAGCACTACAGGAAATCTGTAGCACAGAGTTCTCAAGAAGAAACCCATATTTGAACCGTGTTTCATATTCCCGCACCAGATCGAAATGGAATGGGAAAGAACATGAACCACTCTAGCCTAGGTGTCACTCAGGTTCCAGGTATAGGACCTTAAACTCTCAATAGAACACCCACCCACCAAAGCAACAAAACCAGATCCAGCCAGAACAGTATGACAGTATGATGTATATAAAGCTGTAAAGAAAGCAAAAAATAACTGTACATAAATCAATAAATAAAAGCAACTATACAAACACAAATAGCACATAACACCCCAGTAAACACAAATCAATCAAGCGCTAGGAGGAACCCACAAAAAGAACCAGAAGCCCTGGTTACAGTATAAGTTTCCCCAGCAGAGTCGCCAAGCTGTCGCTCCCACCAAAATGACACCCAAAGGTCAAATGGGGTACAGACGCGAACGGTCGGTGAAAGAGGGATGAGGACACACAGGAGTGAACTCAAGAGAAAAGAAAGAGTCACCAGCTAGGCATTTTTATCCCGAAGGAAAGGTAATGTTGCATAAACCTATAAAGATATGGACAAGACGGTTGCGAACCAGAGAGACTGAGAAAGGGGGTTGGTTACAACCTGGGAAGGTATTAGCACCCAGATTGTCCGTCGTACTCGACGGGATCCACGCTTAAAAGATTTGTGTTTTAAAGGGGTAGTGTCAGTGCAATTTGTGTATAAAAGAGCTGGAAAAAGATGTACAGGTGTCTGTGTAAAAGAAGTGTAAAGTGTAGTATGAGAAGTGTCAGTGTAAGGACAAGAGTGAAATGCTCATGATAATGAGGCTAAAAGAACAATGCTGGAAAGAGGGGGAATATACAGAGACTTTTGTTCGATAACTGTTAAGTTATGCCTACGTATCCTCTCGTGCAATGAGGAAGTCAGAACACCGTAGTTCGACCCAAAGAGACTGAAAGGTGAATTGACTTGTGAACTGCTTACTTGCCTATGCTCAAGTGTATGACCTGTCTGGCTCAGATACAAACTGTCTTGCATTAGACTGAAAAAACAAGTTCTCGTTTATGAGTGAATGAGATGAGAAAAGAATCCCGGAGGAGACGATTATTGTTTGTTTTTGATGTTTTCAATCTTTTATTGCTTTTGAAGTTTGTCATAGGAAAATGAGCTTAAGCCTAAACCAATGGATTTAGTAAACTCATCACATCTTCCCTCTGATTAGGGGTAATGAGAGTACCTTAAGTGTGAAGTCAGCTTCTCACACTTAATCACCATAATGTAGGATTAAGATCATTAACCTACTTGTGATTGTTTAGATGTTTTTGGTGTTTTTTTTTAGTGTTAAGTAATGAGATTAAGCCATAATCAGGGATTAAACAGACTCATTACACCATCCTAATAGAAGGATAATAGATGAGAATGTTTAAGCTGAGGAAAGCTCCTCAACTTAATCCATGATTAGGGATTAAACTCATGACAAAATAAAGCCTTTATTAAGTGGATTTTAGTTAATGATAAGATGATGAAGTGATTTTTAGGGTTTGTAAGACAACTTGAGGGGGACTTGTCCATTAACACTAGGGTTAGTCCTTCTTAACCAATTAAGGAAGAATTAGAACCCTAATGCAAGGCCCAAGTTACAAGCTTGATGTATTGATGATTATTAAGTGAATTGATTAAAGGATTTAAACACATTAAGGGTTTAACACTTAGGATTAAAGTTATACACTCCATCCTAATAGAAGGATGCAGGCATAAGCTTAATCACAAAGCCTTAAAGCCTTTAGGGTTTAGTCCCTGATTATGAGATGAGAAGAGAAGACTCAAAGATGACACAAAAGGTAAAACTAAATGGGGGACTAATCAAACCCTAATTATTGTCATGCTTGGTTGTTCCTAGGGTTAATGAGGCTCAAGAGAGAAAACTTCAGAGAAACCACCAGGAAGCAGATGAAAGGTGCAAAGAGAAGCAAAGCAACTTGCTTCATTTAAGAAGACAAGTCACTTGAAGAAAGAAAGTAAGATGAACAAGTATGAGCAAGCTCAAACACAAACACATACAAAAATGCAGCAAATGAAGTGTAGGAGAGAGATGAAAAGAGATTGTGAGAAGTGAAGGCAAATTCACTTCTCAAAGTAACTTACCACCTGAAAGGTTAGTGAAAGAAATGAAATGCAATGCAAATGAGATGAAATGGAATGATGCAAGGCAAAGTCAGAAGCAAATACATGATGCTAATGATGCTAAGAGATGATATAAACATGAAACAAGGCATGAGGATGATCATACAAACATATGGATGCAAGAGAAGTATGCTTAGAACCATGAAAGTACATGAAAAGTTATGAAAGGCAAATGACATACAACATGGCAAATGAAAGATGCAATGATCACACATGATTCTAATGTGTCCTAAGATGTACTATAAACCAAATGGATGCACAAAATGTCATGGCAAGTCATGGTATGCAAACAAATGGAAGATGGATGCAAATGAAAGCCCAAATTAGGGTTTATGATCAATGCACAAAACAAAATTCAAAACCAGAAGCAAACATCAAGATAAAAATTTGAAAATGCATTCAAAGGAACCCTAAACCTATACAAACTCACTGCCCAAAGGAGGGGTTCTAACTCTTAACCTAATGAGGGTTATGAATTTCTTAAGATGGCTAGGGTTTTAAGGTACCTTGTCAAGAAAAATGTCAAACAAATAGGAAATGCAAGATCAATTCATGTCAATTTAACCCTATAAACTACATGCTATACAAGATGCAATGCAAAAAGAATCATTGTCCAACTCTTAATGGCTAGGCAGAAATGAATTTTTGAAGATTGGATCAAAATAATGCCTTGAAATGAAATTAATTCCATGGAAAATTGTCAAAAGACATCAAGATCAAAAAAGAAATTTGGTTTGAGAGTTGGACAATGTTTCTAAATGATTTTAAATGTTTCATGAATTTTTTGGTGATTTTTAAATACCTAAAAGTATTTTTAATTAATTAATTCTCATTAATCAATTAAAAATAAACTTTTAAATGATTTAAAAATAATTTTTAATGCAAAAAATAAAAATAAAAATATTTTTGGTTTCTAAAAATTAATAAAAGCTTGGATAAAAATTTTCAGAATTTTTCAAAGTGTTTTGCTATTTTAAATTAAATGTAGAAAACAAATGGAATAAAATGAAAATAAAATTGAACAAAATGAAAAGTAATCAGAATCAAGGGCTGAGGTTTGAATGGATTGCGCGCGCATTGACTGGCGCCAGATCCAAAGGTTGTAATTCAAACTAACCTAATTAACATAATCTGAATTAATTAATTTAATTAAATATGATTAGGGTTTTAATGTGAGATCCTGTCCACTCAAATGCGCGCGGGTCAGCCCCAGTCAACTCATCCTACGCTTCACATTCAAACTTGCATTAACGACTCTGATTAGCCCTAAACAAATTCAGGTGGCCAGAGAAGACTTCCGGTCGTCTTCTCCGGCGAGACCTTCACCCAAACTCTCTCAAATCTTCACTAAATCATGCCAAACTCTCCAGATCAACTCAACTAAACATCCTAAACAACAATCCAACTACAAAATCCATTTCTTTTTCGTGAATCATGAAGAACAAACAAAAATCAAGTTTTCGGGCAAAGTTTCAGACAAGCCATACAACCTCAAAACTTAATCATTTTCAAAAGTAAAAGGTTCAGTGAACTCAGGGAAGCATATATATCATTTTAGAAACAAGAAATGAGAGTTCTAGAAAAATGAATTTCCATGGCTACCTGAATCGAAGCTTTCAAATCAGGGACTTTCTGGCCAGTTTCTTGCTTCCAATCAACTCCAATGGACCTCCTGAGAAGCTTTCAATGCTTGTTTGAAGTTTATAATGGTTGATTTGAAAGATTGCTGAAGTTCTGCTCAAAGAGGGGCAGAAATCGTATTTTGGTTTCAGAGGGTTTCAGGCTATGGTGATGGGTGGTTTGTGATCAGTGAGGCATGCTGAGATTGTTTGTGAAGTTGGTTTGTGTGTTTGCAGCTTGTGGAGAGTGTTTCGAATGAAAATGCAAGTTGGAGTGATTTTGATAACTATGGCTTGGGGTGTGTTTCAGCATGAATGGTGTGGTATGTTATGCTGGCTTTGGTCCATGTATCAAAAGGTGATAGGTCAGAGAGTTGTTGGTGGCCTATGGTGATTGGTATGGGTCTTTGGCCAAAATGTCAACTTGATTTGTACTTGAGGTATGGTCAATGGTACAACTTGCTTTTTGGCTTGCTTTAGCTCAGCTTGAATCAAGTAATGCTATGGAACAGGTCTAGAAGCAATGCAGCAAGTGGTTGATGGTTTGTGATAGGTTTTGCAAGTTTCACAAAGTTTGGTTCCTTTGGGCTTTCTTGAGGTTCAAGGCATGAAATGAGATGATTCTTTGGCCCATTCTGAATTTTAGAGGTCACGTGATCATGTTGTGAAGAATTTGTACACATTTGAGGCCTTTAGAACACTTGATCATACCATTTTGCAAAATGCCTCTTTGGTAGAAAACTTCAAATTATGTGATTTTGGCCAACTTTGACAAGCCATAACTTTTGATCCAAAATGAATTAGGTCAAGTTCTTGTACTTTTTGAAAATGGAATGATCCATTCTATAACTTTCATGACCAAAGTTTTTCCATTTGAAGCATTTTTGAATCAAAAAGCAAGGGTTGAAAAAGTTTCCCAAAATGGCAATTTTCATTATAAGTCAACTTCACCAAAAAGTCAACTTTGCAAATGACTTGAAATTTTCCAATTTTGTGAACTTCTAGCATATTCTATGATCAAATAAAGATCATACATAATCAAAATGATGAAGAACACCCTTTGGTTGGGTCATTGGGGGCCTCAGATGCCCTGATTTTACACTGACTTGCCCAGAAAGTCAACTCTTGATCAGATGACTTCCCCATTGAATTTCTTCATGAAAATTGATATGAATGCTCCCTATACCATATAGAGACCAATAGAAACAAGAATGACCAAAAAATTTGGAGTTATGGCCTCTGAAACCAAAACCCTAATTCTAGGTCATTAGTGCAGTTAAACCTGGCTCTGCTTCCATGCCATTCTCAGTTCTTGTGATTTTTTGACATTCTTGACTTTGAGAGGATATAATATGATGCTTGAACATACATGGACCCCTTTTAAGTGATTGATGGCCTTTGGAGTGGCTCAAGAAGCTCTTGGATTGCTCAGATCACAAACCCTAGATGCAGATGACTTTGAACCAATGCAGTGAATCAAAAATGTGGTATGAGATGCTATGATTGGATTTATGCATATGAAGATATCACAAGCCATGGTGTGAATGGGTGAGGGCAAATTTGGGGTGTTTACAGTGTCTCACAAGCCAAGCCCAAAAATGCTTCATTTGGAAGGTATAAGCTAAGACATTATAGGTCATTTTAAAAGTCAACAAAAAGTCAACATCTTCCAAAGAGCATAACTTGAGAATGGTAAAATATATGGACATGATACCAAAGAGGTTGGTTAGAGTACTCTCTAAGCTTTCTAAAATGTCCAATAACACCTTCATAGCATTAAAATTGAAGGATTTGTGCCCTTGCAAAGTTGGGAAATTTTGGGGAAGTTTATGAAGCAAATGAGGCCTTAAAACCAATTTTTGCTAAATGAGCCTACCAAATTGCCATCCAATCTTCATAATATCATCAAGAACAACCCAGCCCATGCCTTTTATGATTTTTTATATTTTATTTAGTATTTATTTGAATTTTAGTCATTAAAATACAAATTAAATCAAAATAAAATATGAAAATCAAATATTTGGATGAGATTATGATTCTAGAAAGTCATAAACATCAATTATAGATGATTGATCTGATCCAAATTCGTGCTAGCTTGATTTGGCAAGGTTAGATGTTATCTTTTTCAATATTTGAAAGAAGGAAACTTCATGATCAAGCAATCAATACAAAGCCCATAAATTCATAACTTTTTGACCTAATTTTCATCTCTACATATACCTGAATACATCTCAATCACAAAGGGACGATTTTTCAGCCTCCACACATATCCTTTAAGCTTCAAAATATCAAGAAAAAGTCACATACGGTTTTGGACTTAGAGGGACTCTCAAGACAAAATAAAGGTTGCTACACGTTCCTTGGACATCACTGATGCTTTCCCAATCATCACCATCATTCAAAACCTCATAAATCATGAAAACCGAATTCATGTTCTTCATCTTTTTTTCAATTTTCAATTTCATTCATTTAGCTATTATAAATTGTTTTTGCGTTGTTAATCTTGTTTGTTGTGATGTTTAGATGATTTCTGGGCAAGAATATTGAAGAATCGTGACCTAAACCGAAAACCACCATTGTTAGGGTTAGAGTTCTCAAATTGGGAATTTACGATTTACTTAATATAAATGAATTCTAAAAACATGGTTATGACGTATGAACATCATATAATTGATCTGGGTTGCTAATTTGTATTGATATTGTGGTTTGCTTGATGTTTCAAAAACATAGGTTTTATGGTTTATGAACACGCGGGTAAATTCGCAGGAAAAGTTGTATGAAAATTCGCAGGAAATTTGGTGAAGAAGATGAAGTTTGGCGCAGAAATCAAATTCAAATATTTGTCTTAAAATATATTGTTTTATTGTTGGTTTAATTTCAAACGCGCGCAGTTAGCTCAGTTGGTTGGTGTATTGGCCTGTGAACAAATGGTCCTGGGTTCGAATCCCCCCAGGCCATTTTGTTTTGCTTCTATTTTTTTGATATTTTGTAGGTTAATGAGAAAACGTGTGGGAGTCCATCCCCTATCACCTGCGCATGCCTGGCCTGGTGGCAGCCTTGTTGGTCCAAGGGAGGAAGGGCCTAGGGCGTGGGTTCGATCCCTGCCCCAGGTAAGTTTTTTTTATTTATTTTCTCATTATTTTTTTTATTTGTTTTATAATTAATCTAAGTTATATTTTTTATAAGAAAATTATTTTTAAATAATAATATGTAAATATATACAACTTCATATGTTCTAAAAATTTCTAATTTATTTTCTAAAATTTAATTTGGTTTATATTTAGTTTAAAATTTATTTATATTATTATTGTATATATTTTTTATAATTTAATTAAATTTAGATTAAATAATCAAAACCCTAATCCTGATTTTTCTTAATTGTAAAATTAACCCTAATTCCAAACCCTAATTTCTAACCCTAATTTTTGTTTAACTTTAAATATTAAATTTAATTAATTTTTCTAATATATAATTAATCATGTTTTGTAAATAGTTATTATATGGTTTATTATTATTATTCTCATTATCTTATTTTCTTTTAAAAAATTCTTTAAAATTGCTTATTTAATTTAAAAATATTCTCTTAAATTATATATATTTTTTGTATATTTGTGCTAACCTCCTCTTCTTATAATTATTTTATTACTAACCATTTTAATTATAATTTCTCTATATATTTATTATTCATATTATAATGTAATTGCGAAAGCCTTGTAATAGTCGTAGGTTTATTATCGTTGTTATTTTATTGTTTATAAATATTTTTGCCATGGTTAGTAACTATAGGGAGTGATAACATGTTTGTGATTTAAAAATTAATTTAGAATGACTTACTTAATAAGATAAATATATAAATATGAACACTCACACACGTAAGTCGATCTTTGATCGCCATCCTACACTTTCTAAGGTTACCTCTCACGTTGCCTACTTCTAAACGTCAAGTAAGGTGTTTTAAAAAGCAAAGTCCCTTCACTAATATCATCAAGTCCCTTTAAGATTATAAGATCAAGTCCCTTCGATGTTGCCTACGGTAAATGATATTGTCCCTTCGAATAAAAGATGATAAGTCCCTACGAATTGCTAAAGACACCTTACAGTTGCCTATACTCAGATGTCCCTTCACATGTCCCTTATTACATCCAAGGTAATGACTACCTATTCCTTAATAATAGGGATAGTCTTACCATTGAAAGAACACATAAGAACAGTAAAGACTTAGCGTAGGGTAGGTTCCTCTTAAGTACTTGCTCACTTTTCTTCAAAATACTTCATTACACTTCACATTTCAAACAAATTTTCAAAACAAAGTCTTTATATACATCCATACGAGGATCATTATAAAATACTTAGAAATTTTTTTATCACACACTACACTTTCTCAAAACAATTTAAAGTGAGCTAAGTAACTAAGAGCCCATGGATAACCATGGATATAAAAGGTGCTAACACGTTCCCTTTGTATAACCTACCCCCCGAACTCAAAATCTTTTTAAGGTCTTTCCTGTTCTTTTATGCCCTTTCCTTTTGGATAAAATAAAAGTCGGTGGCGACTCTTGCTATCTGCAACATTTAACTAAAGTCAGTTCTCCCACCGTGTTACAGAACTGGTGACTCTGCTGGGGATTTGTTAAAAGAGGGGTATCCTTAGGAATTAGATCACTTTAAACTTGTTTGCTTTGTTTGCTTTACTTTACTTGTTGGGTGCTCTTATGTGTGAAAGATCCTAACCCGGATCTAGTGTACCTTAGGTAAATGGCAATATACCAAGGAAACTGTACGGCGTATACCGATATGGTTGATCTGGTGGCCATAGTTAGTGTGACTTCTTGGTTGGTGCTTATGTTCCTTAAGCAAGTTGAGGATAATATGAGGCTGCCATATGTTGTCAATACACTAACTGACTTTTAGAACCTTAGTCATCCCATCTTGGCCTTTAGAAAGTAGTGAGATAACCGGCTTTGGTGAAGACTGAAGTTGGTTGATACTCGATGCTACACTCATTGAGATCTTAAACTTGGAGGGTTTTGGTTGGTAAGTAAGTTGCCTACTAAACAACCACCCTTGTGAAGGATCAATGATATTAAGATCCCTTAGAACCTGGTTACTTTATAGGACAGGATGAACCAACTAAACTTCAGGGGAGGGTACTTACCTTTAAACCTCATGCAAGCCTTCAAACCTAGGGCTATTGTGTGACTTGTTTGTGTGTGCCACATGTCTTTGATTGAACATAACATCATAGCATCAACATGCATCATAAGCATAGCATTTTCACTAACCATTTCAAGGACCAAAGGATTTATCTTTGTTCTTTGTTGCAGGTCATGGCTTCTGCTCGTAGGAATACTATCCGGATCAACTTTGTAAGGATACCTCCTAAGCTTAAGGAATTGGTCTCTCAAGTTTCTGAAAACTCCCAGTTCATCAAGAGGCATGGTCACCTACTGGATCTAGTCACTTCAGGGTTCAACGAAGACATGATGAGTGTCCTGTTTCAGTTCTTTGACCCTAAACATCATTGCTTCACATTCCCCGATTATCAGCTGGTTCCTACAATGGAAGAGTTCTCTAAACTACTGGGTATACCTATACTTGATCAGAGACCCTTCAAAGGCTTGGAAAGAGAGCCTAAACCTGAAGTCATTGATGCAGCCCTACATTTAAAGAAATCAGACATTGTCCTAGAGACAAGGAGTGGGGTTTAGGTATCCTTGCTAAGGTATTGATGGAGAAAGCTCAAGTGTTCCTGAAGGCTATGAGTTATGATGCTTTTGAGGAGATCTTAGCCTTATTGATCTATGGCTTAGTGTTGTTCCCCAATCCAGACCAGTTCATAGATGTACACGCCATTGTCGTACCCTAATTTTTGACCTAATATTTTTTGCATCTCATCTGCATTTCGCATACAAACAAGATCACGTACTAGGTCGTGTATCCTTCTCAGTTGCAGGTCTTTGTTTTGCAGGGGATCACCGTGTTTTTACTTGTCATTATTTGTTTATATTTACTAACCTCTAACCAAAATACAAAAAATATGTTGCAGTTTGCCTCTTCTTCTTCTTTGTGTTGCAGGATTTCAAAGATAAGACAGTATTTCAATTCATGTGCGATTATTCAGTTATGATTCGATTCAAATGGACGTTTGACCTAATATTGGTCAAACTATCAGAAGATTGTTTCAACTGCAAGTTATTTGTGCCAGTGGTTTATTTCTCAGGCAGTGTGTATTCAAAGTTCAAGTTGTCGTGCGTCAAGATTCATCAGTTTATCGAGAAGTGTTGCGTGTGAGGTTCAGTTTGTTCATCAGTTTATCAGTGGTGCATTTGTGGATTTATTTTCCTCAGTACTGATTCAAATCATCGGGGCAGCTTTCAGATGATTCAAGTGGTTGTGGCTTCGGTGACAAAGTTGCAAGTTGTTCAGTGGTTCGGGAATAACTGTGCAGTTTAATCAAGTGGCTCGTGGAAGAAAATCAGGATTGGTTTTGGACTGGATAATCAATTTCATATCCATTCTCATCTATTTACAAAATATATCCATCATCCTTTTTTTTCGATTATCCAGTCGTTCATTCCTTTTTCTAATCCAATTTCCTATTTTTATCTGTAAACACCCCAAATTTTCCCTCACCCATTCACACCATGTCTTGTGATCTCTTCATATGCATAAACTCAATCATAGCATCTCATATCACATTTTTGATTCACTGCATAGATTCTAAGTCATCTGCATCTAGGGTTTGTGATCTGGGCAATCCAAGAGCTTCTTGAGCCACTCCAAAGGTCATCAATCACTTCAAAGGGGTCCATGTATGTTCAAACATCATATTACATCCTCTCAAAGTCAAGAATGTCAAAAAATCACAAGAACTGAGAATGACATGGAAGCAAAGCCAGTTTTGACTGCACAGATGACCTAGAATTAGGGTTTTGGTTTCAGAGGCCATAACTCCAATTTTTTTGGTCATTCTTGTTTCTATTGGTCTCTATATGGTATGGGGAGTATGCATATCAATTTTCATGAAGAAATTCCATGGGGAAGTCATCTGATCAAGAGTTGACTTTTCAAGCAAGTCAGTGTAAAATCAGGGCATCTGAGGCCCCCAATGACCCAACCAAAGGGTGTTCTTCATCATTTTGATTGTATATGATCTTTATTTGATCATATAAGAGGTTGGAAGTTCACAAAATTGAAGAATTTCAAGTCATTTGCAAAGTTGACTTTTTGGCAAAAGTTTGACTTTTAATGAAATTGCCATTTTAGGCAACTTTTTCAACCTTTACCTTTTGATTCAAAAAAGCTTCAAATGAAAAAACTTTGGTCATGAAAGTTGTAGAATGGATCATTCCCTTTTTAAAAAGTACAAGAACATGACCTAATTCATTTTGGATCAAAAGTTATGGTTTGTCAAAGTTGGCAAAAATCACTAAATTTCAAGTCATGCACCAAAGAAGCAAAGTTGCAAATTCACTTCTCAAGGCCAATTAAGTCATCAAATGGGCTTCTAATCCACACAACATGATCACACAACATTCAAAAGTCAGATTGCACCCAAAGAATCACATGTTTTATGGCCCATGGATCAAGTTTCTCTCATGAAAACCAAAGGCAAGGCAAGTTGCAAAAGTCATGATATCTCCTCACCCACTTGCTGCCTAGTTTGCTGAACCATCCTAGCCCTTTTCCCTCATCATGCTGCGCAGCACACCCTTGTTGTACTAGGCTAGCAAGTTGCCCATGCCCTTCTTACACAAAAGTTGACATTTTGCAAAAGCAACCATACCTATCACAAAAGGACATGTCATGTCATCTGACCAATGGCATTTGTTTATACAAATCAATTGCAAGCCAAACATAACATTAAGCAAGCCTGAAACCAGCCATAGCACCATATTCTCATTTTCACTCCATTGAGCAAAAGCATTCGAAACACACAACACAGCTCACAAACACACAAACAAACTTCATATATCAACTCAACTCATCTTCCTGGTCACAAAGCACCCATCATCCTTGCCTTAAACTGCCAGAATCAGAAACACGATTCTCACACCACCTTGAACAGAACTGCTGCAAACTCTCAAACCAGCCATCACAAACTCTTCCTAAGCATCAAGACTTCATCAGGGGCCTAAAGGGAGTGGATTGCACAAAGAGAAGAGGTCAGAAAGTTGCAAACTGGAAAGCTTCAAACTCAGGTAGCTTCATGAAATTTTTTTCCAGAACGTTCATTTTAAGTTCCTAAATTAATCTACATGCTTCCCTGATCATGAATATGTGATTATTTTTTAAAATGGTTGAGAAACCAGGATGTATGAATGCTCTGAAACTTTTTGCCCTAAAACTGTTTTGATTCGATTTGGCTGATTTAGGAATGATAAATGTTGTTTGAATGAGGGGTTTGATTCGCGTGTGAGTGGGGAAGAGTTCTGGGCAATTAGATTTCATTTTAGATGCGTTTAGAGAGAGTTTGAAGTTTTGGTTGATCGGAGAAGACGACCGGAACAGTGTTTCGGTCGCCTGAAAGTCATTAGGGCACGAATTAGGGTTTAATCATTAATTAGTGGAATTTGAATTTGGACCGTAGGATATGGCGCCAGGTCAAACGCGCGCGCAGCCAGTTTAAACTTGGACCCTTAGATTTGATTACTTTCCTATTTTCAGTTTTAATTCATTTTTATTTTTCATTTAATTACATTGTTTTCTTCATTTTATTTAAAATAGTAAAACTTATTCAAAAATTCTGAAATTTTTTATACAAGCTTTTATTAAATTTCAGAAACCAAAAAAAATTTTATTTTTATTTTTGCATTTAAAAAATATTTTTAAATATTTAAAAGTTTATTTTTAATTAATTAATGAGAATTAATTAAATAAAAATACTTTTAGGTATTTAAAAATCACCAAAAAATTCATGAAACCTTCATAATCATTTAGAAACATTGTCCAACCCTCAAACTAAATTTCTTTTTTGATCTTGATGCATTTTGAGAATTTTCCATGGAATTAATTCATTTTCAAGGCATTATTTTGATCCAAACTTCAAAAAATCATTTCTGCCTAACCATTGAGAGTTGGACTTTGATTCTTTTTGCATTGTGTTATGCATATCATGTAGTTTGTGAGATTAATTTGGCATGAATTGATCTTTCATTTTCCATTTGTTTGACATTTTTCTTGTTAAGGTATCCAAAAACCCTAGAAAACTTAGGAAATTCATAACTTTTATTAGGTTAAGAGTTGAGACTTCTCCTTTGGGCAGTGAGTTAATATAGGTTTAGGGATCCTTTGAATGCATTTTCAATTTTTTATCTTGATGTTTGCTTCTGATTTTGGTTTTTGTTTGATGCTTTGATCTTAAACCCTAATTTGGGCTTCCATATGCATCCATCTTGCATTTGCATTCATACCTTGACTTGCCATGACATTTTGTGCATCCATTTGATTCATTTGACACCTTAAGACATATTGTAAACATGTTTGATCATTGCATCTTGCATTTGCCATGTTGTATGCCATTTGCACTTCATAACTTTTCATGTATGATCATGGTTCCTAACTTGCTTCATCTGTGTCCATAAGCTTGTATGATCATCACCATGTCTTGATCCATGTTTGCATCATCCCATAACATCATTATCATCATGTACATGCTTCTGGTTTTGGTTTTCATCATGCCATTTCATCTCATTTTGCATTGCATTGCATTCCTTTCACTAACTTTTCAGGTGGTAAGTTATCTTGAGAAGTGAATTTGCCTTCACTTCTCACAACTTCTTTTCATCCCTCTTATGCATCCATGCTGCATTTTGTTATATGTTTGAGATTGAGCTTGCTCATTCTTTTTCTTCTTACTTTCTTTCCTCAAGTGACTTGACTTCTTGAATGAAGAAAGTTGCTTTGCTTCTCCTGATCCTTTCATCTGCTTCCTGGTGGTTCCATTGAAGACTTCTCTTGTAAACCTCACAAACCTTAGGAACAACCAAGCATGACAATGATTAGGGTTTTGATTAGTCCCCCTTTTAGTTTTTACCTTTGTGTCTCATTGAGTCTTCTCCTCTCATCTCATAATCAGGGACTAAACCCTAAAGGCTTTAAGGCTTTGTGATTAAGCTTATGCATGCATCCTTCTATTAGGATGGAGTGTATAACTTTAATCCTAAGTGTTAAACCCTTAATGTGTTTAACTCCTTTAATCAATCCATCTAATAATCATCAAGACATCACACTTGTAACTTGGGCCTTGCATTAGGGTTCTAATTCTTCCTTAATTGGTTAAGAAGGACTAACCCTAGTGTTAATGGACAAGTCCCCCTCAAGTTGTCTTACAAACCATAAAAATCACTTCTTCATCATACCATTAAATAAAATACACTTAATCAAAGGTTTGTTTTGTCATGGGTTTAATCCCTAATCATGGATTAAGTTGAGGAGCTTTCCTCAGCTTAAACACCCTCATCTATTATCCTTCTATTAGGATGGTGTAATGAGTCTGTTTAATCCATGATTATGGCTTAATCTCATTACTCAACACTAAACAAAAACAACAAAAACATCTAAATAATCACAAGTAGGTTAATGATCTTAATCCTACATCAGAGGTGATTAAGTGTGAGAAGCTGACTTCACACTTAAGGTATTCTCATTACCCCTAATCAGAGGGAAGATGTGATGAGTTTACTAAACCCATTGGTCTAGGCTTAAGCTCATTAACTTATGACAAACTTTCAAAAGCAATAAAAGATTGAAAACTCAAAAACAAACAATAATCGTCTCCTCCGGGATTCTTTTCTCATCTCATTCACTCACAAACGAGAACTTGCTTCTTCCGTCTAATGCAAGACAGTTTGCACCTGAGCCAGACAGGTCATACACTTGAGCCTAGACAAGCAAGCAGTTCACAAGTCAATTTTACCTTTTCAGTCTCTTTAGGTCGAACTACGGTGTTCTGACTTCCTCATTGCACGAGAGGATACGTAGGCATAACTTAACAGTTATCGAACAAAAGTCTCTGTACATTCCCCCTCTTTCCAGCATCATTCTTTTATCCCCATGATCTGGAGCATTTCACTCTGTTCTCACACTGACACTGTATATATCACATTTTGCACTTCCTTTACACTGACACCTGTACATTTTCTTCCAGCCCCTTTTATACACAGATTGCACTGACACTACCCCTTTAAAACACAAATATTTTAAGCGTGGATCCCGTCGAGTACGACGGACAATCTGGGTGCTAATACCTTCCCAGGTTGTAACCAACCCCCTTTCTCAGTCTCTCTGGTTCACAACCGTCTTATCCATATCTTCCTAGGTTTATGCAGCATTACCTTTCCTCCGGGATAAAAATGCCTAGCTGGCGACTCTTTTCTTTCCCTGTGAGTTCACTGCTGTGTGTTCTCATTGTTCTTTTCGCCGACCGTTCGCGTCTGTACCTTTATCTGGGCCATTCCCATTTATCGGGAGCGACAGCTTGGCGACTCTGCTGGGGACCCTTATACTGCAACCAGGGCTTCTGGTTCTTTTTGTGGGTTCCTCCTAGCGCTTGTTTGATTTGTGTTTACTGGGGTGTTATGTGCTATTTGTTTTGTGTATTTATTTTTGCTTTATGTACAGTTGTTTATTTGCTTTCTTTATAGCTTTACATATATCATACTGTCATACTGTGCTGGCTGGATCTGTTTTGTTGCTTTGGTGGGTGGGTGTTCCATTGAGAGTTAAGGTCCTATACCAGGGACCTGAGTGACACCTAGGCTAGAGTGGTTCATGTTCTTTCCCATTCCATTTCGGTCTGGTGCGGGAATATGAAACACGGTTCAGATATGGGTTTCTTCTTGAGAACTCTGTGCTACAGATTTCCTGTAGTGCTAGGGCTATCTGGGAAGCCTGCTAAGTCTAGATGACCTTTAGTACTGACCTTCAGAAACTGAGGTGAATTATAGGAGGATCTTTTATGGTTATTGTAAACACTGTACCTCCGGGTTAGAAGTGTTTACACTTCTCATAACTGATCCAAGTCTGAGGATCCTTGTTTTAGAACATCACCTGTGAGGGGGTTGGGCTGTTTACAGGTTTGCAGGTACCCTTGACCTCAGCATACCCTGTTACTTTGTTTTGATTAAGAGTACTCCATGTTGGAACAGTTCTTGTGATTTTTAACCCTGGACATGTGACTCTTTATTTGATTCCCCACCTTGGTTACTGGACTTGTGAACCTCCATCTGGATTTCTTGAGCATACATGGACTTTATATCAAGGCAGTTAATCAGATCCAGCTCAGTCACAAACCCTTGCATATCATTTGCATACATCCTCATTGCATCATTTTAACATGTGTTTATTTGTTTTTCAGGGTATCCATTCTACATTTTGGCTTGGTTTTGACCCCTTCTTCAGCATAGACCTATCTTCATCAGTACTTACTCCAGCTATCAGCTACCTGCTTCAGGCACCTGCATCACCAGTCTCAGCCTGTCAGTGGCCCATCTTCAGTGTTATTCTCAGCATCTGTCTCAGCTCTTCTTCAGCAACATGGCACCCAAGAAGAGTAACATCTCCTATCATTTCTTTGAGCCTGAGTTGGCTAGCATCAGGAAGATTCAGACCCTGATTACTCCAGACCATATACCACTTTTCAGAGAACATTATGGAGGAATCCTTGATGTGGTTATGGATTTGGACCATTCACAGAGGAGCTTGATCCATACTTGCTTGCAGTTTTATGATCCCCCTCTGAGGTGCTTCACCTTCCAGAATTTTCAGTTGGGACCCTTGTTGGAAGAATATTCATCATTGGTTGGTGTACCTATCAGGGGTGGAATCCCCTTCAACCCTGAGATGGCTTTCCCTAGTAATGAAGAAATAGCAAAAGCATTATATCTGGAACCAGTTCTGATTAGGCAGAATTTGACAGCTAAAGCTGGAGTCTCTGGTCTTCACTTGGATTTCTTGACCTCTCAGGCTATTCTGA
The DNA here is from genome assembly GCA_963966055.1 of Lathyrus aphaca. Lineage (NCBI taxonomy): Eukaryota > Viridiplantae > Streptophyta > Magnoliopsida > Fabales > Fabaceae > Lathyrus > Lathyrus aphaca. Next base: position 344,569,685 of record OZ014521.1, read on the forward strand.
AGGCCTCCTTGGGGGAGTGGAAGGCAGTCTGTGCATTATTAGCCCTTAGCATATATGGGGTTATTTTATTTGCAGATGAGCCTAAGTTTGTTAGCAAGAATGCAATCCATCTTTTCATCCTGAGGAACCCAGTGCCCACCTTACTGGGAGATCTCTACTACTCTGTTCACCAAAGGAATGAAAAACAAAGGGGAAGATTAGTGAGATGCTGTGCACCTTTGTTCCATACCTGGCTGCTCAAACATTTTCCAAAGACTGATGCATTCTTGAACCCTCACCAGCAGAAAAATTGGGCTAGGAGGCTTGTTGCTCTAACCTCAGATGACATCAGGTGGTGCACTCAGAGCACCAAGGGCAGAGACATCATTACTAGTTGTGGGAAATTTCCCAATGTACCTCTGATTGGAGTGAAGGGTTGCATCAACTACAACCCTCTGCTATTCAAAAGACAACTGGGCTATGCATTAGTCCACCCTCCTAGGGCACAGGATCTGACTGAAACCCTTTATTGTGAAATCAAGCCTAATCTGGCTATTGTCAGGCAGGCATCCTGGGCCTGGGACAATGTGCAGACTAAGGGGGTAACCATTCTTGGGAGATGCAATAATGTGGCCTCAGCTCAGTACTATGAGTGGTCCCATGCCCGGGCTCAAATTACTGGAATGCCCTTCACTATTGAAGATGTGCCTGGACCTTCCACAGCACCACCTCCAGCAACTGTCAGCTTAGAGGAGTTTGAGAAATTGAAAGAAAGAAATGAGAATCTGACTCAGGCTCTACATAAGACCCTCTGGGAGAGGAGTGATGGTCGCTTGGACATTGAAAGGTTAGAAAAGCTAAGGGTGGAGCATCTGGCCAAAATTGAGAAGTCAGAGGATTACATTAAGAAGTCTAGGGCTGGAGAACAGATCTTGAAGAATTCCTGCAAAGAGGCCCAATTCCAGAGAGCTAGGACTGATTTGTATCTGAAGGAGAGTCAGGCTAGGTGGGTCAGGATCACCGAAGCCCGTACTCAGGAGGATAAAAGGACTCAGGATAAGATTGAGCAGCTGGAAGCTAGTGCAAAAGAACAACAGGAAGCCCTGGCAGCAGCCCAGAGGGAGATCTCAGAGTTGAAGATCAGAGCTGGTGTGAAGAGGTCAAAGGACCAGAGTCGACACAAGAGGCTAACTGCAGCTGTTACCACAAGGAATCTCCTCATCAGGAACCTCACAGAGCGTCCAGCTGATCCTGTGACTGAAGCACTTCTCAAGGAAGTTCAGGAGGATGAGTTTGGTCTTGGTGTTTGACTTTTGCTTGTTGTTGCTATCATTTCGTGTACTTTTCTTTATGTTGTATTTTTGACCCCTCAGAGGGCATGTACTATAAAAAGAAACAAACTATGTATCATCTACTTTTTGTAATATATGTGTTGGTTTGTTTTATCTGATTTCTTCCAAAGCAACATCACAAGCATCTTCCTCAAGGGTCTGGAAAGGTCAAAACCAAGTACCAAGCCGGATACCTTGGATACAAATAAGCATACTGCATTGCATACTAACCTTTTGTTTTGTTTTGTAGGTTTTTGTTTTATTGTTACTAACTCTGTTGTGAACTCAGGAACTATTGCTCGACGTCGAGGGTTTCCACTCAACCGTCCACACAGATATCCCACCCGCAACAATCTTCCGGGCATACAAATGGACCAAGTACAGCAGGACCTTACAGAGGTCAGGACTCAAATGGCCAACGAGAGGCTAGAAATGAGGAATCAGATGACACAATTTATGGAGGTGATGAATAATATGGCTCAAAGCCAAGAGAGGTTAAGAGCACTGGTAGAGGGGAGGAATCAGGAAGACCATCATCCAGGGACTGCTGGGACAAGCAACAATGAGAGAGTCCAACCTCATGTTAATCCCCCAGTCTTTGGACCCCACCTGCATCCAGAGATCAACATCCCTGCTAATGTGCAAGGGACTGCCACAGCAGGTAGAGTGCTGCAAGAAGACCCCCAGGAAGATCAGTTCACAGTGATGGGAGTTGGGGAGGAAGCCTATGACAGAAGGCTAGATGAGATTGCTGAGAAACTAAGATCCTTGGAGTCCCAGAATTCTTTGGGCTTTGATGTTATGGACATGGGTCTAGTGGACGGGGTCAGGATTCCCCACAAATTTAAACCACCATGCTTTGAGAAGTATAACGGGACTTCCTGCCCACGGACCCATTTACAATCCTTTCTGGGGAGGCTGAAGGCCTATACCATGGACGAAAAGCTATGGATGTTTTATTTTGAGGATAGCTTAACTGGAGCTTCAAGGGAATGGTACTCTCATCTGACCAGAGCAACCATTAGATGCTGGAAGGACCTGGCAGAGGCCTTTATCAGACAGTATCAGTACAACTTGGATATGGCTCCCAACAGGACCCTCCTGATGGGGATGTCTCAATCATCCAGGGAAAGCTTCCGAGAGTACGCTCAAAGGTGGAGACAGCTTGCTGCTGCTGTCCAGCCACCTATGTCAGAGAGGGAGATGGCTAATATGTTTATGAACACCCTCCAAGGAACATACATTGACAGGCTGGCTGCCTTTTCTTCCACTAGCTTTGCTGATGTAGTCATAGTCGGGGAGAGAATTGAGAGCCTGTTAAAAATGGGTAAGATTTCTGACAACGGTGCTAGCTCATCCAGCAACCCAAGAAAGCCTTTTGTGGGCCCAAGAAGAACTGGTGAGACCAATTCTATCCATACCAGCAGGGGCAGACCCCAATATGTTCATAGGTCTGTGGCAGCAGTCACCATTCCCGCTCCAATTCATCCTCAACCAGCTTATCAACCTCAGCAACAGAATTACCAGCAACAAACTCAGTATCCTCCTCAGAGAAGTTATAACAACAACAACTCCAACAACAACAATCAGCAAAGACCATTCCAACAGAGACCCTCTCAGGCCAATAGGGTGATCGATCCGATCCCTATGCCATATGCCACATTACTGCCACAACTCCTGAAACTCAACCTGGTTGAGCTAAGGACATTGGCACCTCCAGATCCTGCCAGTCTGCCCAGAAATTATGACGCCATCGCCAGATGTGCTTTTCACTCGAATGCACCTGGCCACAGTACAGAGAAGTGCAGGGCTTTGCACATGAAAGTACAGGACTTGGTAGACTCCAAAGCTCTAAAATTTGCACCACCACCAAATGTTAACAAGAACCCTATGCCACACCATGATGGTCCCAGAATCAATGCTATTGAAGAAGACAAGCCGTCTTACTTGATAACCAGTGTGGGTCAGATTCGGACACCTTTGGTGGAGATTAAAGCTCAACTCCTTGAATGTCAATTATTCCCGGGATGTGAGCTAGGGTGTGCTTATTGCAACATTTCAGTGAATGGTTGTGATAACTTGAGGGATGGTATAGATGGTCTCATCCAGAGTGGCCTGCTTCAAATCACAACATCGATACCTACCAATCCAGCAATCTCTTTAACCACAGTTCCAGAATCGTCTACAACTGCAACAACCATTGTTCCAAACAACTTTTCGGTTTTGCCCTCACCCATTCACACCATGGCTTGTGATCATTTCATATGCATAAACACAATCATACCATCTCATATCACATTTTTGATTCACTGCATAGTTTCTAAGTCATCTGCACCTAGGGTTTGTGATCTGAGCAATCCAAGAGCTTCTTGAGCCACTCCAAAGGGCAACAATCACTTCAAAGGGGTCCATGTGTGTTCTTATATCATATTGCATCCTCTCAAATCCAAGAATCCCAAAGAATCACAAGAACTGGGATTGGTATGGAAGCAGAGCCAAGTTTGACTGCACAGTTGACCTAAAATTAGGGTTTTGGTTTCAGAGGCCATAACTCCAATTTTTTTGGTCATTCTTGTTTCCATTGGTCTCCATATGGTATAGGGAGTATGCATATCAATTTTCATGAAGAAATTCCATGGGGAAGTCATCTGATCAAGAGTTGACTTTTCAGACAAGTCAGTGCAAAATCAGGGCATCTGAGGCCCCCAATGACCCAACCAAGGGGTGATCTTCATCATTTTGAGTGTATATGATCTTTATTTGATCATGGGAGAAGGTTGAAGTTCACAAAATTCAAGAATTACAAGTTGACTTTTTAGGGCATAGTTGACTTTTAAAGAATATGTCATTTTATGCCACTTTTCAAGCCTTGCTTTTTGATCCAAAAATGCTTCAAATGGAAAAACTTTGGTCATGAAAGTTGTATATTAGATCTTTCCCTTTTCAAAAAGTACAAGAACATGATCTAATTCATTTTGAATCAAAAGTTATGGTGTGTCAAAGTTGGCAAAAATCATTAATTTTCAAGATGTGCACCAAATGAGAAACTTGCAAGAACTTTGTACCAAGGCATTTGTAACCTCTAATTCATGTCTAACCATCACATAAACATCACATGTGACCAAAAATTCAGAATGGACTAAGTATTTCTCACTTCCCATGGTTTGTGTGGCAAGAAAGTTACATGTGAACCAAAGATGATCAACTTGCAAAACCATCATCACACTTTCACCAACTTGTTGCCTTGGCTGCTGAACCACCCTAGCCTCACTCACACACCATGCTGTGCCAGCCCACACTCTTGTACCAAGCTAGAACTTAGCCCATGCCTCTCTTACAAAAAGGTTGACAATTTGCAAAAGTGAACTTACCTATCACAGCAGGCCAGGTCACATCATCTGACCAATTGGAGTTGTTTATACTATCCATTTGCTAGCCATTTCACATAAGGAGCCAGCCTGAAACAAGCCCTAGAGAGACATACACAAACTCACCCCATTTTGCATTTCTCTTCGAATCTGTCTCCATAGCTCACAAGCACAAAAACCAATTCCACTAATCAACTCACCATGCATCATTAAGCCCAGACCAACACCCAAAACAGCCAGGAGCACACTAGAACTCAGCCTTCATAAAAACTGTCACAAAGCTTCCCTTCTTCGAATCACCTTCTACAGCCACAAAACACCAAAACTTTCTTCACTAACAAGTCAAACACACTCAAGAGAGCAAGAATCCACCATTGGAGTAGCCTGAAACCTCACCATTCCTGACTGTGAAACCTGCTGCACCAGAACTTCCCTCTTCAAACCAGCCATCCACAAGAACTTTGAAGCTTCTCTTTGAGTTCAAGAGAGTCAAAGAAGTTCATTTGCACACAAAGGAAGCTCTGGAAGCTCACTATTGAAGTTTTCCAGCTCAGGTATGGCCAAGAACACTTTCTCATAAAGCTTTGATTTTTTGTTATAAACTGAAAGTGCATGCTTTAAGGATCATTGTGATATGTTTAGAATCGAAAATGGTGAAAAAATGAGTATTTTATGAGTGTCTGAAAGTTTGGCCCCATTTTTGTTTTGTTTCGATTCAGCCTGTTCTTGCTAGATAAATGATGATTGATTGTTGATTTGAGTTGCTAGAAGTGTGAGGATTGTTTCTGGGCGTTTAATTTGACTTGGGGTAGCCTAGATAAGAAGCTAGGGTTTTGACATGGCCGGAGAAGACGACCGGAGCTCATCTCCGGTCGCCTGAATGTAATTAGGGTTAAGCCTGGTTAATTAAGTCCATTTGAATCTTGAGCGTAGGATCCTTTGACTTTCCTTGACTTCGCGCGTGGATGAGTGGTTCAGATGGGTCCTCTGTGCCCTAATCACCATTAACTCATTTAATTATTTCATAAAACTTAATTAAAGTCAGAAGCAATCTGGACCCTTCATAAACGCGCGCGGTCAATGGTTTCCACCCCAGTTCAAATCTCCACCATCAGATTGAAATACTTTCCATTTTATTTTGTTTTTATTTCACTTTTTCTCATTTAACTTCCACAATTTATTTAAAATAGTAAAAATTGTTTAAAAATTATGAAACTTTTTCTCAAGAGTTTCATTAATTTTTAAAACACAAAAATATTTTTATTTTCATTTTTAGCATTTAAAAAGTATTTTAAAATATTTAAAAGTCTATTTTTAATTGATTAATGAGAATTAATTTATTAAAAATACTTTTAGGTATTTAAAAATCACCAAAAAATTCATGAAATGTTCTAAGACATTTAGAAACATTGTCCAACCTTCAAACCAAATTTATTTTTTTGATCTTGATGCATTTTAAGAATTTCTCATTGAATTAAAATCATTTTTGTGCATTATTTTGATCCAAAGTTCAAAAAAATCATTTCTGCCTATCCATGAAGAGTTGGACATTGATTCTTTTTGCATTGCATTGTGTTTAGCATGTAGTTTGTGAGATTAAATGGCCATGATTTGATCTTTCATTTTCAATTTGTTTGACATTTCTTTTGTTTAGGAACCCTAAAACCCTAGCAAACTTGTAAAAATCATAACTTGAACTTGGTTAGGAGTTGGAACCTCTCCTTTGGGCATTGGGTTAGTATAGGATTGGGGGTCCTTTGGGTGCATTTTCAATTTTTTATAATGTTGTTTGCTTCTGGTTTTGGTTTTTTTGTTTGATGTATTGTTCATAAACCCTAATTTGGGCTTCCATATGCATCCATCTTGCATTCTCTTGCATAACATGACTTGCCATGACATTTCAAGCATCCATTTGATTCATTTGACATCATAAGACATATTGAAAACATGTTTGATCATTGCATCATGTATTTTCCATGTTGTATGCCATGTGCACTTCATAACTTTTCATGTATGTCCATGCTTCTTAAACTTGCTTCATTTGCATTCATGAACTTGTATGATCATCTCCATGTGCTGCCTCATGTTTGTAGCATCTCATAGCATCATTAGCATCATGTAATTGCTTCTGGTTTTGCTTCTAATCATGTCATCTCATCCCATTTTGCATTGCATTGCATTTCTTTTCTAACCTTTCAGGTGGTAAGTGACTTTGAGAAGTGAATTTGCCTTCACTTCTCACAACTTTTCTTTTCATCTCTCTTGCATCCATGCTGCACTTCTATATGTGTTTGAGTTTGAGCTTGCTCATTCTTCTTTTTCCCACTTTCTTTCCTCAAGTGACTTGACTTCTTGAATGAAGCAAGTTGCTTTGCTTCTCTTGATCCTTTCATCTGCTTCCTGTTGGTTCCATTGAAGATTTCTCTTGAAAACCTCACAAACCTTAGGAACAACCAAGCATGACAATGATTAGGGTTTTGATTAGTCTCCCCTCTTAGTTTTACCTTTGTGTCTTCTTTGAGTCTTCTCTTCTCATCTCATAACCAGGGACTAAACCCTAAAGGCTTTAAGGCTTTGTGATTAAGCTTATGCCTGCATCCTTCTATTAGGATGGAGTGTATAACTTTAATCCTAAGTGTTAAACCCTTAATGTGTTTAAATCTCTTAATCAATTCACTTAATAATCATCAAGACATCACACTTGTAACTTGGGCCTTGCATTAGGGTTCTAATTCTTCCTTAATTGGTTAAGAAGGACTAACCCTAGTGTTAATGGACAAGTCCCCCTCAAGTTGTCTTACAAATCATAAAAATCACTTCATCATCATACCATTAAATCAAATCCACTTAATCAAAGGCTTGTTTTGTCATGAGTTTAATCCCTAATCATGGATTAAGTTGAGGAGCTTTCCTCAGCTTAAACATTCTCATCTATTATCCTTCTATTAGGATGGTATAATGAGTCTGTTTAATCCCTGATTATGGCTTAACCTCATTACTCAACACTAAACAAAAACACCAAAAACATCTAAATAATCACAAGTAGGTTAATGATCTTAACTCTACATCAAAAGGTGATTAATTGTGAGAATTTGACTTCACACTTAAGGTATTCTCATTACCCCTAATCAGAGGGAAGATGTGATGAGTTTACTAAATCCATTGGTTTAGGCTTAAGCTCATTAACTTATGACAAACTTTCAAAAGCAATAAAAGACTGAAAATACAAAAACAAACAATAATCGTCTCCTCCGGGATTCTTTTCTCATCATCTTCACTCACAAGCGAGAACTTGCTTCTTCCGTCTAATGCAAGACAGTTTGCATCTGTGCCAGACAGATCATACACTTGAGCATAGGCAAGTAAGCAGTTCACAAGTCAATTCATCTTTCAGTCTCTTTGGGTCGAACTACGATGTTCTGACTTCCTCATTGCACGAGAGGATACGTAGGCATAACTTAACAGTTATCGAACAAAAGTCTCTGTATATTCCCCCTCCTTCTAGCATCACTCTTTTAAGCCTCATTATCATGAGCATTTCATCTTTGTTCTTTTACACTGACACTTTCATACTTCATATCACTTATACACTATACACTGACACCTGTACATCCTTTTCCAGCTTTGATACACAGATTGCACTGACACTACCCCTTTAAAACACAAATCTTCTAAGCGTGGATCCCGTCGAGTACGACGGACAATCTGGGTGCTAATACCTTCCCAGGTTGTAACCAACCCCCTTTCTCAGTCTCTCTGGTTCGCAACCGTCTTATCCGTATCTTTCTAGGTCTATGCAGCATTACCTTTCCTTCGGGATAAAAATGCCTAGCTGGCGACTCTATTCATCTCCAGTGAGTTCACTGCTGTGTGTTCTCATTGTCCTTTTCGCCGACCGTTCGCGCTTGTACCAGGATGCAAATCTTTGGGAGCGACACACCAGTCACAATATATTATGATCCACAGACTATCATGGTTCCTTCCGCAGCTGCCATCAGTCCAGTCACTGTCACAGTGCCTGGGCCAGTACCTTATGAAAGCAGTAATGCCATTCCTTGGCATTACGGCTCTGATTTATACTGCGAAGGACAGAAAATCACTTTCGAATCATCAACTTCTTCACCACAAATAGACAATGTGGGAGGAGGTGGAGGCTTCACCCGAAGCGGACGTCTCTTTGCCCCGCAAGTTCAAAGACCCACTGCTGAAGCAGAAGCTGCTGCTAAGGCAAAGGGGAAGAGCATGGTGCAGGAAGAACAGGTTGTTAGAGAAGCTTTGAAAACACCTTTTGATCAAGAAGTTGATGAATTCATGAGAATCATCAAGAAAAGTGACTACAAGATAGTGGACCAGCTTCATCAGACGCCTTCCAAGATCTCCATTCTATCATTGCTTATGTCCTCCGAGGCTCATCGGAACGCACTACTCAAAGTCTTGCACGCAGCTTATGTGCCAGAAGAGATCACCGTCAATCAGTTGGAAGCTGTGGTTGGAAATGTTAATGCTAGTAATGGACTAGGATTCACCAACACTGATTTGACTTCGGAAGGCCGCAATCATAATAAGGCTTTGCACATTACCATGGAATGTAAAGGTGCAGTTCTTTCCCATGTGCTAGTAGACACAGGATCATCCCTCAATGTCTTGCCTAAAAAAGCCCTTGTGAAGCTGGAATATGAAGGATTGGCATTACGTCCCAGCAACTTAGTGGTAAGAGCCTTTGACGGCTCTAAGAGATCAGTTCTGGGAGAAATTGAGTTGCCTGTAACAATTGGCCCACAAACTTTCAAAACAACCTTCTACGTGATGGACATTCAGCCTGCCTACAGCTGTTTGTTGGGTAGACCATGGATTCATGCCGCTGGCGCAGTTACGTCTACCCTTCACCAGAAGTTAAAATTTGAGTGGGAGGGCCAAGTCGTTACTATTTGTGGAGAGGAGGATATTTTTGTTAGCCATTTGGCTACCTACAAATATATTGAGATGGATGGGGAGATCCACGAGACGATGAGTCAAGGGTTTGAGGCCCTGAATATTAATGAAACCTTTGTTGTACTTGGGACTTCCATGACATCCTACCAGCAAGCCCGGAAGGTGGTGGAAGAAGGAAACGCTCAAGGCTGGGGCAAATTGTTGCCTGTGGAGAAGAAAGAAGATAGATTTGGGTTGGGTTACAAACCAACTCAAGAAGATCAAGCAGAGGCTGCCAAGAAGCCCAACTTTGTTAGTGGAGGGATGCTCACCCCCGATGCTGTCAACAACTTGGAAGATGAGTCGGAAGATGAACGCAACCTGGAAAGCTGGATTCGTCCAAAGATCCCGGGGAGCAGTATCTCAAATTGGTCTTCCCAGGAAATTATAAGAGTTACTCCTGCAGAGTAATTATTATTTCCTGTATATTTTAAGCATGCATCAAGTCTTGCATCTTGCCCAAGATGACAAGACTCATTTTGTAATCGGGCCATCTGTAATTTTTGTGCAACAAGATTAATCAATGAAATATCAAGACATCTTTTGCAAACGAGTCTTTTTCTTTCCCGCTCACTGTTTTTTTCATTTTTCTTTTTGTACAAAAAATAAATGGCAATGTTTTCAAAATGACAACTTTATTTCACTTTTCTAAACAAGATTAAAATCAATCACTAAAATGAACAAACTGAACCCTTGCAGAGAATGCCTTCCAGACCGCACCGACAACAGCACGGCTATGACTTCGTATGACTCTGACAATCCAATCAATCAAGCTGATGAAGGAGTTGAAGAAGATTACGAGCTTCCTGAAGAGCTAGCCAGATTGTTGAGACAAGAGGAAAAGGTTATCACTCCTCATCAGGAGGAGGTGGAAACGATTAATCTTGGTACAGATGAAGATGTGAAAGAAGTTAAAATCGGGGCCTGCTTACAAGACTCAGTGAAGAGACAACTGATTGACCTGCTTCAGGAATATGTGGATGTGTTTGCTTGGTCTTATCAGGATATGCCAGGGTTGGATACTGATATTGTTATGCACAAGCTGCCTTTAAGAGAAGAATGCCCACCGGTCAAACAGAAGTTGCGCCGAACTCGCCCAGACATGGCAATGAAAATCAAAGAAGAGGTACAAAAACAATGGGACGCCGGGTTCCTTGCTGTAACTAGCTATCCACCGTGGGTTGCTAATATAGTACCTGTGCCTAAGAAAGACGGCAAAGTAAGGATGTGTGTTGACTACCGGGATCTGAACAGAGCCAGCCCGAAAGATGATTTCCCATTACCTCACATTGATGTATTGGTTGATAATACGGCTCAGTTCTCGGTATTCTCCTTCATGGACGGATTTTCAGGATACAACCAGATCAAAATGTCACCTGAAGACATGGAGAAGACAACCTTCATCACACCCTGGGGCACGTTCTGTTACAAGGTGATGCCGTTCAGATTGAAGAATGTTGGTGCAACATATCAACGGGCTATGGTAACATTATTCCACGATATGATCCATAAGGAAATCGAGTGTTATGTGGATGACATGATTGCCAAGTCCCTTACAGAAGAAGACCACCTGGTAAATCTACTGAAGTTATTCAAGCGTCTGAGGAAGTACCAACTGAAGCTGAACCCCAACAAGTGCACATTCGGGGTGAGATCTGGTAAGCTGCTGGGCTTTATTGTGAGCGAGAAAGGGATTGAAGTTGACCCTGATAAAGTCAAAGCCATTCAAGAGATGCCTGCACCAAAGACTGAGAAAGAAGTTCGGGGGTTTCTAGGTAGATTGAACTACATTTCAAGGTTCATATCTCACCTTACAGCAACCTGTGAACCCTTGTTCAAGCTGTTGAGAAAAGAACAGACGGTCAGGTGGAACGAAGACTGCCAGAGGGCTTTTGACAAGATCAAAGAGTACCTGCAAGAACCTCCAATCCTTATGCCTCCAGTTGAAGGAAGGCCTCTGATAATGTACTTGACAGTATTAGAAGAGTCGATGGGGTGTGTGTTGGGCCAGCATGACAAGTCTGGTCGAAAAGAGTATGCAATATACTACCTGAGCAAAAAGTTTACCGACTGTGAACAACGTTATTCACTGCTCGAGAAAACTTGTTGTGCTTTAGCGTGGGCTGCTCGCCGACTGAGACAGTATATGTTGACCCACACTACTTTGTTGATATCCAAAATGGACCCAGTTAAGTACATTTTCGAGAAGCCAGCTCTTACCGGACGGGTTGCAAGATGGCAAATGATCCTCACAGAATATGGCATCCAGTACACTTCTCAGAAAGCCATCAAGGGCAGTGTATTGTCTGAATATCTTGCTGAGCAACCTATTGATGACTACCAGCCTATGAGATTTGACTTCCCCGATGAAGACATCATGTTCATAAAAGCAAAAGATCATGAAGAACCTATTCACACTGAAGGGCCTGACCCGGAAGAAGGATGGACTATGATGTTTGATGGGGCTGTTAATATGAATGGCCGTGGTGTTGGTGCAGTACTCATTACACCTAGGGGAGTTCACATGCCTTTCTCGGCAAAACTCACCTTTAACTGCACTAACAACGAAGCTGAATACGAAGCTTGCATTATGGGTCTTGAGGAAGCCATTGACCTCAGGATCAAGACTTTAACTGTATTCGGAGATTCAGCTCTGGTAGTTAATCAAACCAACGGCAAATGGTACACACACCAGGATCATCTGATACCTTACAGGGATTATACAAGGAGGTTACTGACTTTATTTACAACGGTCAAGCTTGAGTATATCCCTAGGGACGAGAATCAGTTTGCGGATGCTCTGGCTACCATTTCATCTATGATCAAAGTTCAAGCTGCCAACTTTGTACCTCAGATTTCAGTATCCAGACTTGACAAACCGGCATATGTGTTCGCAGCGGATATTGTCAAAGATGATAAGCCTTGGTTCCATGACATTAAGTGCTTCTTAAAGGATCAAACATACCCATCTGGGGCATCTTCCAATGATAAGAAGACTTTGAGAAGGCTTGCTGGTAGTTTCTTTCTGAACACTGATGGTTCCCTGTACAAGAGAAACTTTGATATGGTACTCCTCAAATGCGTCGATAGGACAGAAGCAGACTTGTTGATGCACGAGGTGCACGAAGGATCTTTTGGTACCCATGCAGGAGGGCATGCCATGGCTAAAAAGTTGCTAAGATCAGGCTATTACTGGATCACAATGGATGCCGACTGTTGTGCCTATGCCAGAAAATGCCAAAAATGCCAGATTTATGCGGATAAGGTGCATGTGCCTCCCAATCCTTTGAATGTGATGTCTTCACCCTGGCCCTTTGCCATGTGGGGCATTAATATGATTGGCAAGATTGAGCCAACTGCTTCAAACGGCCACAGATTCATCCTGGTCGCCATTGACTATTTTACCAAGTGGGTTGAAGCAGCCTCCTATGCAAATGTTACAAGGCAAGTGGTAGCCAGATTCCTGAAGAGAGATATCATCTGTCGATACGGAGTTCCCGAGCGAATCATTACTGATAATGGTTCCAATTTAAACAACAAAATGATGGCAGAGCTGTGCCGGGACTTCAAGATCCAACACCACAATTCTTCTCCTTACAGGCCAAAGATGAACGGCGCTGTTGAGGCAGCTAACAAAAATATCAAGAAGATTGTGCAGAAGATGGTAGTCACCTACAAAGACTGGCATGAGATGCTACCGTTCGCCTTGCACGGGTACCGCACGTCAATCAGAACATCCACTGGGGCAACACCGTATCAGCTTGTGTATGGTATGGAGGCAGTCCTACCTGTTGAAGTTGAATTACCCTCCCTACGGGTACTGATGGATGTTAAGCTGAACGAAGCAGAGTGGGTTCGATCCCGATACGAACAACTGAGTCTGATTGAAGAGAAAAGATTGGCTGCAATCTGTCATGGGCAGTTGTATCATAAAAGAATGAAGAAAGCCTTCGATCAGAAAGTCAGGCATCGAGAGTACCAAGTAGGAGATCTTGTGCTGAAAAGAATCCTCCCTCCTCATACAGACCACAGGGGCAAATGGACTCCGAACTATGAAGGACCATTTGTAGTAAAGAAAGTTTTCTCTGGTGGAGCACTGATGCTCAGCACCATGGATGGTGAAGATTTCCCGTCCCCTGTGAATTCAGATGCAGTTAAAAAATACTTCGCGTAAAAATGACCCGCTGGACATAAAAACAGAATGTAAGTCCAGGCAAAAATAGGGCATCCCGGCGAGTCAAAAACAGAATAAAAGACTCGGGCAAAAATAAGGGAAATAAACAAAAAAAAGGTGTACACCCGCTGAGTTGAAAAGCCGCATTGGACAACTCAGGCAAAAATGGGTATCCCGATGGATTGAAAACCCGAAAGGGCGATCCATGCAAAATAAGGGAATAAGCGAACAACTGCACTCTGAATTCGTCTGTATCACCCACAACTTGGTAAGCTTCGAAAGGATCAAGCCCCTTTCAGAATCAGCCTTCTTCAGAAAGCAAGACGATAAGGACGTCAAAAGTCATACGAGTCATAGCAAAAGAGGAAGCTCCTTAAAGCGTCGTCAACATTGCCAGCATTTTGTTTCTCAATTTGTAACAATCTCCTCATTTCAGGGGATATGTTTCTTTGATGTATCTTGCCAATTCAGGGCACATGAATTAATAAAAACAGATTTTTTTTTTCAGTCACACAATGTCTCGTACATTTTTGTTTGCAAAGAATGTCTGGTGTCTTTAAAATATTGATTGCATGAATACAGATGCCTATCTTTAAAAATAAAATACGTGCTTGCAAGGAATGTAACTACTCTCAGAAGTGTCAAACTCCTGTGACGGAATCCGGTAAGGGATACCTCGGGATCGCTTGTGCGTCTCTTGTCTTTGTAGGATTGCAGGTATTCAAAGCGCAACATGGGGCATGAAAGCTTCATCCCAGCAAGCTGGTAAGTCAACACTCGTTCTTAGCACTCAGAGTGTTTTCTCCCCAGCCGAGTTACCACTTATTGCTTCTCCCAGCCGAGTTGCCAAACATTCCTCCTCAGCCAAGTACAAAAGCCAGGGAACCACTTCCCCACAGAGCTCCAGCCTCTTTTCAGAAGAGCAAAGCACGAAGGAATCACAACAGAGTGACGAAAGCTTCTACGAACCCCAGCTGGGTCCCCTCATTACCAAGGATGGGTCTATCAGTGACCTATCTCCCCAAGCAAATACGTCTCATCATATCTACCAATGATCTCATCCCCAGCTGGGATGTTCACTTCAAACAGATCGGCCAGAGGTCTTCGCAGCAATGGGATCCGAATCCCGGATCAGTATCTTTTGCATAATCATGGCATTCGCATCATATTCACCCCACAAAGCGTAGCATTCCGTCTAATACGGAGCATTACGGCAAAAATCAAACATGTAGCATAATCATAAGTCATGGTCTGAATCAGACACCTGTGAGTATTAACAACCCATCAGCAATATACAGAATACCCCCCAGATTCCCCAGCAAAAGCAGTTGCCGCACATTCACAAACACCAGTATATACTCCTTGTGGCACCCGTCCGTGATATATCCCCAGCAGAAAGCCAAGGGCATCCTCTTTGCACTCGCATATACTTATATATATACATTTCCTTGACATCCGTCCATGTCATTTTCCCAGCACAGTAATGTAAACACTTTGTATATCAGATACTTGTTTATACTATACTCTTCTCCTTTCGACACTCGTCCGTGTCACTCTCCCCAGCAGGTGGAACACTTAAATATATACCAATCATGCTTATACAGATACTCGTCCGTATCTTGTATACACCATTTATACATCCCCGCAGATTCAGCACTAGTCCTTGTTCTTTGTTTACCAGGTGATACTCGTCCGTATCATCATCTCAGAACATGTGTCAAGCGTTTGTTTCTATCTGATACTCGTCCGTATCATAGTCTTAAGAATGCTCGTCCGCATCTTTAATCCATACACTGTGTCAAACACTTTTGTCTTCTTGAATATAGACACTCGTCTGTGTCTACTATTCCCCAGAGGAGTCCCCTCAGATTCAACACTCGTCCGTGTTCCTTGTTAACCAGTTGATACTCGTCTGTATCATCATCTCTGAACACGTGTCAGTATTTGTTTCTACCCGATACTCGTCTGTATCGTAGTCTTAAGGATGCTCGTCCGCATCTTTAATCTATACACAAACGTCAAAACACTTATACCTTTTATTTCTTGGATATAAACACTCGTCCGTGTTTACCTTTTCCCCAGTAAAGCAATTTCTTTTTTTTATCTGACATTCGTCCTATGTCATGATAAACCCTGGGAGCAGCCGTACCCTGCTAGGTGGTCGTCCTCCACCTCTTGATGATCGTCCTTCATCATGCTCGGCCGTCCCCGTCATTGCTTTATTTCCCGCACTTTTCCCCAGCATGTCGGCCGTCCCCGTCATTGCTTTATTTCCCGCACTTTTCCCAGCATGTCGGTCGTCCCCGTCATTGCTCTTTCCCCAGCAGTCGTCCTCTGCTCGACGGTCGTCCTTCGTCGCCTATACTTTACAATATACTTTATTTTCTTTTTAAAATCTATATCCCTTTTCTTCTTCATTCCGTGAGTGCAAATTTTGGACTGTCTTTGGTATTCAACCACAAGTTATCTTGTTTGCCTGTTAAGCCGTCGCTTACATCCTGCACAGCTAACTCATGATTGAATAGGGGCAGCTGTAAACACCCCAAATTTTCCCTCACCCATTCACACCATGTCTTGTGATCTCTTCATATGCATAAACTCAATCATAGCATCTCATATCACATTTTTGATTCACTGCATAGATTCTAAGTCATCTGCATCTAGGGTTTGTGATCTGGGCAATCCAAGAGCTTCTTGAGCCACTCCAAAGGTCATCAATCACTTCAAAGGGGTCCATGTATGTTCAAACATCATATTACATCCTCTCAACGTCAAGAATGTCAAAAAATCACAAGAACTGAGAATGACATGGAAGTAGAGCCAGTTTTGACTGCACAGATGACCTAGATTTAGGGTTTTGGTTTCAGAGGCCATAACTCCAATTTTTTGGTCATTCTTGTTTCTATTGTTCTCTATATGGTATGGGGAGTATGCATATCAATTTTCATGAAGAAATTCCATGGGTAAGTCATCTGATCAAGAGTTGACTTTTCAAGCAAGTCAGTGTAAAATCAGGGCATCTGAGGCCCCCAATGACCCAACCAAAGGGTGTTCTTCATCATTTTGATTGTATATGATCTTTATTTGATCATATAAGAGGTTGGAAGTTCACAAAATTGAAGAATTTCAAGTCATTTGCAAAGTTGACTTTTTGGGAAAGTTTGACTTTTAATGAAATTGCCATTTTAGGCAACTTTTTCAACCTTTACTTTTTGATTCAAAAAAGCTTCAAATGAAAAAACTTTGGTCATGAAAGTTGTAGAATGGATCGTTCCCTTTTCAAAAAGTACAAGAACATGACCTAATTCATTTTGGATCAAAAGTTATGGTTTGTCAAAGTTGGCAAAAATCACTAAATTTCAAGTCATGCACCAAAGAAGCAAAGTTGCAAATTCACTTCTCAAGGCCAATTAAGTCATCAAATGGGCTTCTAATCCACACAACATGATCACACAACATTCAAAAGTCAGATTGCACCCAAAGAATCACATGTTTTATGGCCCATGGATCAAGTTTCTCTCATGAAAACCAAAGGCAAGGCAAGTTGCAAAAGTCATGATATCTCCTCACCCACTTGCTGCCTAGTTTGATGAACCATCCTAGCCCTTTTCCCTCATCATGCTGCGCAGCACACCCTTGTTGTACTAGGCTAGCAAGTTGCCCATGCCCTTCTTACACAAAAGTTGACATTTTGCAAAAGCAACCATACCTATCACAAAAGGACATGTCATGTCATCTGACCAATGGCATTTGTTTATACAAATCAATTGCAAGCCAAACATAACATTAAGCAAGCCTGAAACCAGCCATAGCACCATATTCTCATTTTCACTCCATTGAGCAAAAGCATTCGAAACACACAACACAGCTCACAAACACACAAACAAACTTCATATATCAACTCAACTCATCTTCCTGGTCACAAAGCACCCATCATCCTTGCCTTAAACTGCCAGAATCAGAAACACGATTCTCACACCACCTTGAACAGAACTGCTGCAAACTCTCAAACCAGCCATCACAAACTCTTCCTAAGCATCAAGACTTCATCAGGGGCCTAAAGGGAGTGGATTGCACAAAGAGAAGAGGTCAGAAAGTTGCAAACTGAAAAGCTTCAAACTCGGGTAGCTTCATGAACTTTTTTTCCAGAACGTTCATTTTAAGTTCCTAAATGAATCTACATGCTTCCCTGATCATGAATATGTGATTATTTTTGAAAATGGTTGAGAAACCAGGATGTATGAATGCTCTGAAACTTTTTGCCCTAAAACTGTTTTGATTCGATTTGACTGATTTAGGAATGATAAATGTTGTTTGAATGAGGGGTTTGATTCGCGTGTGAGTGGGGAAGAGTTCTGGGCAATTAGATTTCGTTTTAGATGCGTTTAGAGAGAGTTTGAAGTTTTGGTTGATCGGAGAAGACGACCGGAACAGTGTTCCGGTCGCCTGAAAGTCATTAGGGCACGAATTAGGGTTTAATCATTAATTAGTGGAATTTGAATTTGGACCGTAGGATATGGCGCCAGGTCAAACGCGCGCGCAGCCAGTTTAAACTTGGACCCTTAGATTTGATTACTTTCCTATTTTCAGTTTTAATTCATTTTTATTTTTCATTTAATTACATTGTTTTCTTCATTTTATTTAAAATAGTAAAACTTATTCAAAATATCTGAAATTTTTTATACAAGCTTTTATTAAATTTCAGAAACCAAAAACATTTTTATTTTTATTTTTTCATTTAAAAAATATTTTTAAATATTTAAAAGTTTATTTTTAATTAATTAATGAGAATTAATTAAATAAAAATACTTTTAAGTATTTAAAAATCACCAAAAAATTCATGAAACCTTCATAATCATTTAGAAACATTGTCCAACCCTCAAACCAAATTTATTTTTTGATCTTGATGCATTTTGAGAATTTTCCATGGAATTAATTCATTTTCAAGGCATTATTTTGATCCAAACTTCAAAAAATCATTTCTGCCTAACCATTGAGAGTTGGACTTTGATTCGTTTTGCATTGTGTTATGCATATCATGTAGTTTGTGAGATTAATTTGGCATGAATTAATCTTTCATTTTCCATTTGTTTGACATTTTTCTTGTTAAGGTATCCAAAAACCCTAGAAAACTTAGGAAATTCATAACTTTTATTAGGTTAAGAGTTGTGACTTCTCCTTTGGGCAGTGAGTTAATATAGGTTTAGGGATCCTTTGAATGCATTTTCAATTTTTTATCTTGATGTTTGCTTCTGATTTTGGTTTTTGTTTGATGCTTTGATCTTAAACCCTAATTTGGGCTTCCATATGCATCCATCTTGCATTTGCATTCATACCTTGACTTGCCATGACATTTTGTGCATCCATTTGATTCATTTGACACCTTAAGACATATTGTAAACATGTTTGATCATTGCATCTTGCATTTGCCATGTTGTATGCCATTTGCACTTCATAACTTTTCATGTATGATCATGGTTCCTAACTTGCTTCATCTGCATCCATAAGCTTGTATGATCATCACCATGTCTTGATCCATGTTTGCATCATCCCATAAAATCATTATCATCATGTACATGCTTCTGGTTTTGGTTTTCATCATGCCATTTCATCTCATTTTGCATTGCATTGCATTCCTTTCACTAACTTTTCAGGTGGTAAGTTATCTTGAGAAGTGAATTTGCCTTCACTTCTCACAACTTCTTTTCATCCCTCTTATGCATCCATGCTGCATTTTGTTATATGTTTGAGATTGAGCTTGCTCATTCTTTTTCTTCTTACTTTCTTTCCTCAAGTGACTTGACTTCTTGAATGAAGCAAGTTGCTTTGCTTCTCCTGATCCTTTCATCTGCTTCCTGGTGGTTCCATTGAAGACTTCTCTTGTAAACCTCAAAAACCTTAGGAACAACCAAGCATGACAATGATTAGGGTTTTGATTAGTCCCCCTTTTAGTTTTTACCTTTGTGTCTCATTGAGTCTTCTCCTCTCATCTCATAATCAGGGACTAAACCCTAAAGGCTTTAAGGCTTTGTGATTAAGCTTATGCCTGCATCCTTCTATTAGGATGGAGTGTATAACTTTAATCCTAAGTGTTAAACCCTTAATGTGTTTAACTCCTTTAATCAATCCATCTAATAATCATCAAGACATCACACTTGTAACTTGGGCCTTGCATTAGGGTTCTAATTCTTCCTTAATTGGTTAAGAAGGACTAACCCTAGTGTTAATGGACAAGTCCCCCTCAAGTTGTCTTACAAACCATAAAAATCACTTCTTCATCATACCATTAAATAAAATACACTTAATCAAAGGTTTGTTTTGTCATGGGTTTAATCCCTAATCATGGATTAAGTTGAGGAGCTTTCCTCAGCTTAAACACCCTCATCTATTATCCTTCTATTAGGATGGTGTAATGAGTCTGTTTAATCCCTGATTATGGCTTAATCTTATTACTCAACACTAAACAAAAACAACAAAAACATCTAAATAATCACAAGTAGGTTAATGATCTTAATCCTACATCAGAGGTGATTAAGTGTGAGAAGCTGACTTCACACTTAAGGTATTCTCATTACCCCTAATCAGAGGGAAGATGTGATGATTTTACTAAACCCATTGGTCTAGGCTTAAGCTCATTAACTTATGACAAACTTTCAAAAGCAATAAAAGATTGAAAACTCAAAAACAAACAATAATCGTCTCCTCCGGGATTCTTTTCTCATCTCATTCACTCACAAACGAGAACTTGCTTCTTCCGTCTAATGCAAGACAGTTTGCACCTGAGCCAGACAGGTCATACACTTGAGCCTAGACAAGCAAGCAGTTCACAAGTCAATTTTACCTTTTCAGTCTCTTTGGGTCGAACTACAGTGTTCTGACTTCCTCATTGCACGAGAGGATACGTAGGCATAACTTAACAGTTATCGAACAAAAGTCTCTGTACATTCCCCCTCTTTCCAGCATCATTCTTTTAGCCTCATGATCTGGAGCATTTCACTCTGTTCTCACACTGACACTGTATATATCACACTTTGCACTTCCTTTACACTGACACCTGTACATTTTCTTCCAGCCCCTTTTATACACAGATTGCACTGACACTACACCTTTAAAACACAAATCTTTTAAGCGTGGATCCCGTCGAGTACGACGGACAATCTGGGTGCTAATACCTTCCCAGGTTTTAACCAACCCCCTTTCTCAGTCTCTCTGGTTCGCAACCGTCTTATCCATATCTTCCTAGGTTTATGCAGCATTACCTTTCCTCCGGGATAAAAATGCCTAGCTGGCGACTCTTTTCTTTCCTTGTGAGTTCACTATTGTGTGTTCTCATTGTTCTTTTCGCCGACCGTTCGCGTCTGTACCTTTATCTGGGCCATTCCCATTTATCGGGAGCGACATTATCCAACATTAATTTTACCATATCATATTTCAAATGCCAAGTTTATTAACCATTTTTATTTTTGTTTATTATTCAACCCCATAAAAATATAATCCATTTACTTTTTTTTGTTAAGCCCATCATTTTTTTTTCTTTAGCCCATTTCATATATCAAAATAAAAAAAAAGGAAAAAAGGTTGAAACAAGTCATGAAGACATCACACAGAATATTCACATGTGAGTTTTTTTTTTCCAAGACAGTTTCAGCATAAGCCACAGCCACACGTGAATTTTTTCTCAGCTTTTCCCAAGCCATCAAGTCACACAACTCTTCGCCAGTCAATTCAAGCCATCATACCAGCTACAACAGGCTACACGTGAACATCACACGTGAGCTTCATAACTTCCAGCTTCATCAAGCCCCAGCCGCCCAAGCCACCACACGTTGTGCCCAGCGAATCAAACGCAGTAGCAACAAGCATTAAGTACGCATAAGTCGTCACCATCAGCCATCGAAACGCAAGCCAAACGCAACACGCACGCATCAACTTCAAAACGCAGGGAATTCGCAAATTAACACGAGCAAAACGCAGGCCCAAAGCACGCGGTATTTGTGACCATCAAAACGCATATGCCTTAAGAATAAAACGCAAAAAAGATGCTGCACACATGAAGACTGTGAGTCCAAAACGCAGCATCGCATATCATAAAACTCCGCAGCTAACATCAGTAAGCAAGAGGACTTCGTACACACCTCCAAAGCACGTAGAAAACGTGAGTATGAAACTCAGTGCAAATCCTCTAAACGGCAGCACCAATCCTCTCCCTTTCTTCTTTAAATTGAACTTTTCCCTCTCATTCTATTCAAGCTTGAAAAGCCCTCAGAAACCCTGCATAAATTCATTCTCAAGCTTCATAATCTTCGATAATTTTCACCAAATATCTTCATCCACTTTCAAATCCTAGCTTCAGTTTTATTAATTTCGCATCACCGATTTTCACCTTCAACTCTCTATGAATATTCTTTAATCAACAATCCACAACTTGTCTTCAACATCCATTGCAACTCACCTGCAAAATTTCAGAACCACAAATATCACAACAACTCAACATTAACGACATCCACCGCGGATCAAGAGTGATTGAGAGTGAGGACCGAAGAAGAGAGATCTGACGGTGAAGACCTTGCGTTTTCGCGGCGGATTCATCGTCGTGTGCGGTGGGACTTCGTGAGAAAAGGAGATCGGCGATTGAAGCCCTTATTCGATGAAATAGCGGTGGAACAGTGAAGATTTGAGAAAGGAAAGGTGTTTGACGGTGAGGACAACAACGCATTTTATTTCTTCTGGTTGTTGAACGGTACCGCCGCTGTGTTAGGGAAGAAGAAGAGGATTCACGTTTTTTATGATAAACCTGGTTTAAGTCTTTCCTTGTTTGGGCCTTGAAATTGATTTGGCCTTAATTACTATCACCACTTTCAAAGTCAGCTTATCCCCCCTGGCATTCTTTAATAGTTTTTTTTCATAATTTTATTATTATGATTGGGAATTTTCTAAAAAATATAGTTCTAACATTTGCTTTTTTCTGATTTTTTTTAATTCTATTTCAATTTGAATAAAAAAAATTTTTTTTTAAAAAGTCTATAATATTTTAGTATATTTCCTCCTTTCATTGAATTTTCTTGAGGACTATTTCAATTTGATTTTGTTTCTATTTGTTGATTTTTTTTTATGGATTTTATATTAGATCCATATCTCTTTCATCTCTTATTTTTCTTTAGGTCGTTGAGATCTCCGATTCGATGATTATTGGTTTTCGAAGATGCTTAATCTTCATTATTTCAAATCTATGGATGAATGATCATTTGGATCATTCTCCATACTTTGGGATCGTGATAGGTTGCTTTCGATAATTCAATGTGAAATCTCGATTAAGATTAGACCGTTACCACTTTTCTTTTCGTGCGACATGTTTTCGGAGAATGATTCATCATATCATTTCTCTAACATGTATTAGCACAAATATTTTCCACCTTAATTGGTGGTGGCCGACCTCATTTGTAGGGTAATTACTTCGTAAATTACTCGGCGATTGCTTAACATAGACCTAAACTTGACCCGATTCAGAATAAGATCCATTTGGATCCAGTTGCCTCGATTTTGGTTATCTTTTTTGTGGTTGTGTTTGATTAAGTTCATCATACTATTTCTATGTAAATATTATAATAATACTAATATACTAACATTTTAATTCAATCTCTCGCACCTTATCCTTTTTATTTCAATCTCTCACTCCCTATCTCTTTTATTATGCTTCTATTATATTATATCATTCATCATATTGTTTATGTTTATATTGTTATGCTTGTGATTTTTCTTTTGTCCATTTGGACACAAAAACACTAATAACGGATTAAACATCTAAAAGACGTGTGACTTTAATTTCGGACTATGGCTACTATCCTTAGCATTGGACTTGGAGTTTAGACTCAGATTTTAGGATCTATCCCTTTGCTTGAGTTGTTATGGATTGAAGACTTTGGCTCCGATTGAATTCATTTGTTTATGAAGATGGAAATCCCTTTGTTCTCGAAGAATGTTTACCATGCGGTTTGATCGTTCTTCCTTTAACTTTTACATTCAAGTCTTAGGATAGTCACTTCATCTCCTCCTACTTCTTAAATTTTCAAATCTCCTTCCTATTTTCAAAACCTTCTTTGTGTTCGAACTTCAAACAATTTCGCAATCAAACCTTGACTTAGGTCATGCTTTTACCTTTTCATTTTATTTCTTAATAAATGCTAAACCACATAAGCATATCGAAACTTTCTTCTCAAAAAACCTTAAAACATTCAAAACTTATTCAATTGTTTTTGTGCCCTCGTGCACGTTTTCTTTTAACCATTTCCATGTTTAGGTATGATTCATTCTTTCTAGCGGAATTATTCGCTAAAGAATGACGAATTATCTTTACATTTTAAAATCAATTCAAATCATTGTTTCTTTTCACATTTTGTACCACGAACTACGGGGTTTTGATCTCGCATTGCACTTTGTGGGTACGTAGGCATGAGACGTTCGTCTCTTCAAACACAAAAATCTTAAAAAACATTCCTCTTCTAATCTCTTCAATCTTTTTTCAAGCAAACCATTTCAAACCAAAAAAGCAGTAAATATCTCAAAGGGCTCCCGTGGAGTACCACGGACATTTTGGGTGCGTAAAACCTTCCCAATTTGTAACCTATCCCCTTACTCGTTCTCTATTTGATTCTTTTAGCTTTTTGCTTTTAGATTCATTAGGTTTTATTCGCTCTTTTTCCCTTTTCCATTTGGAATAAAATAAAAGCGCGGTGGCGACTCTGTTTACCTTGAGTTAAGTTAATCAATAGCTCACACTCATGATTTTACCGCTACAGAAAAGTGGCGACTCTGCTGGGGAGTCAATCTCTAAGTGGATTTGGCCTACTTTGGTTTGTTTACTGCTTTAGTTTGATTTGTTTGTTATTTATTTGTTCTGTTTCGGTTTTGGTGATCCTCTGGGAGATAGATTCTAACCCGGATCTGAGTGGAACTTATGATAGGACGGCGATATTCGAAGCGATACGCGATGGAGTAGTCCAAAGCGATATCAATTTGATAATCTCCACTCGGTTAGGCTCTCTTGGACTATCAATGTCATGACGAGTAATCGTATGTGGCATTATTTTCCGACCTTGAGCTTATCATACTGATGACCGTAGAACCCTTAACCAATCTAAGCCAATTTAGGAACGTAGTGCGGAAACTATCTGAGTGTAAACTTAAGGTGGTTGTCACGCGATACTACACTCGGACGAGGTCTATTTTAAGAATGTTATTGGTTGGGGAGTAATCCAACGTACCGATGATATTCTAAAGATGGCTGTTAACTCCGGGAACCTCTGTTAGCACCCTTTTGGTTATTTGCAGGTACAATGAAGACAAACCTTAGTACATGCCTTTGTGGGTTGTTGGTTCTTATCCCTTGACTCCATGCTCGTGATTCGAACCTTTGAGCCTGTGTGCTTTGCGCGATCTTGTTTGTGTTTGTTGCATCTACATATTCATCATTATCATCTTCACAACCATTTTTCCAGGAAAATAATTCCGATTATTGCAAATATTGAAAAAAGTAAATTCTCCTTTTTGTCAAGATTTTTCATGACCGTATTCTCGATGTTGACCATGTTTGCAATAATCGAGCTGTTTTTCTTAAAGATGGAAGTGAACATTGCATATCATTGCATCCTCGCATATTCTTGCGTTCATCCGAGTTGTGTGGGAACTCATCCTGGTTGTTTCTTTCCTCAGTTGTCTGTTGATCCGTCTAGCTGACTCCTCATCACAGATACGGTACTAGAGCTGCTAACAGATTGAGAGCTATCAGATTGAGAATGGAACACCAAGAACAGCATAACATGGAAGTCCGGATGGAGATTGATGAGTTGAAGGCCGGTATGACCAGGCTCATTGAAATGATGCAAGTTTTGATTGCTCGAGGTGAACCACCTCAAAGGACTATTATCTCTGAAGTTTTCACTGCTGTTGTTGATCCTCCTGTTGTTCAGCAACCGGTTTCTACTTGGCCAGAATATGGGTTACCTCCGGATTATGTGCCAGTTTCTGCTACTGCTCAAATGGGTGGTCCATCTGTTGTGCCAGTCTTTTCAGCTCCAACTTTTGTCGAACCTCAACCTGTTGTGCACACTACTGCTCCGGCTACTTATCAGAATTCTCCTTTCTTATACCAAGTTGCTGGTCCACAAGCTGAAAGTTAGGGTGAACCTGGATATATGAATGAAGTTAGAGAGCAGTGTTTGACTCTTGAGAAGAGGGTAAGAGGTCTAGAAGGAAAAGATGTATTTGGTTCTGCTATGATAGACATGTGTTTGGTTTCAGACCTAGTTCTTCCTGATAAGTTCAAAGTTCCTGTATTTGAGAAATATAATGGTCATACTTGTCCAAAGATTCATCTGTTGATGTATTGTCGCAAAATGGCTGCGCATGCCAAGGATGATAAGCTGCTTATTCACTATTTTCAAGATAGTCTGAGTGGTGCTTCTATGAAGTGGTATGTAGGACTTGAGAAGAGTCACATCCGAAGCTGGAAAGATTTATCTGATGCTTTTGTAAGGCAATATAAGTACAATCTGGACATGGCGCCTGACCGTCGTCAACTTCAAAACATGTCACAAAAAGAGAAAGAATCATTCAAAGAGTACGCTCAGCGTTGGAGAGAGCTAGCTGCTCAAGTGGAGCCACCTTTGCCCGAGAAGGAATTAACTGGTTTGTTCATGGACACCCTTCAACCGTTCTTTTGGGAGAAAATGGTAGGAAGTGTTTCATCTGGTTTTTCTGATCTAGTCACTATTGGAGAAAGACTAGAGGAATGTATCAAGAAAGGTAAGATTACCAATTCTGAGTCTTCTAATGCTGCAAGAAAGTTTTTGGGAACTTTCACAAGAGAAGAGATGGTGATGCTTATGCTGTTTCAACTGAGAGGAGGCCTTATCGCCCGCAACAACGATATGTTCAACCATATGTAGCTGCAATTGCTCCTGTTGTTAAAACTCAACCTGCTCAAACTCAAGTTCAAGGTCAAGCTCAACCAGCTCAAGCTCAAGTTCAAATTCGAGCTCAAGCTCAGGCTCCTCATCCTGCTGCTGGATAAAATCAGTATCGCAATAGGCCAAACTTTGATCTTATCCCGATGCCTTACACTGATTTGTTTCCTTCCTTGATTAAGAGTGGTTTAATTACTACTAGGCCTCCGCCTCCAGTTCCAAATCCTCTTCCGGTTGGCTATAGATCGGATCTTCGCTATGAGTTTCATCAAGGTGGAACTGGTCATGACTTGGAACATTGCTTTGCACTGAAGGCTAAAGTGAAAGAACGTATCAGGAACAACATCCTTTACTTTAATGACACAAATCCCAATGTTGTCAACAATCCTTTGTCGAAGCTTGGGAAGTAAATCTTCTAGAGGAATTCAACAGTTAAATTTTCTTCAGGGCCAAAATCTCAGAAGGGACAGCTCATCCTTGTTGTTGATGGATCACTAGGCCATTGTTTCTTTATGTTTGCAATTTTCTTCAATTGTATTGACTTGTTTGCTTTTAAACTTTGTTTGTACTTTCATGTTGGTTTTAATGAAATGGGCATTGCTTTGTTTTGATTCAATTTCATTTACTATTTGCATCTTTATGCTTTACATTTCAAGTTCATTTATCTTGTCTCAAAGCTTTTACAATGATTGGAGGGAGGATGATGAAAACGAGATACCCATAATTGTTGTTAGTATGCTTTCAATTGAGACTTGGTTGATGATATACAGGCATTGTTTCAAATCCCAAACACTGGAGAAATAGGGAAGTTAATCCTTTGTTAACCCCTTTGAGCCTTGAAGTTGAAGTTTCTTTCTATTCAAAAAAACCCGCAATTTTAACCCGGGGATGGGTAGTTCTCAATTAATTCGAATGTGCATTCAAGTACAAGAGAATCATTCAAGACACCTTTCAATACAGGTTGCAATCTCAAGCTTTCCTTCATACACATCAAAGAAGTGTCGAAGATGTTTCTCAATTCAAAAGCCAATGATGGTTCATCGTAATCATTAAGCCATGCAGTCATTATCTTTCAAAAAAAAATGATATTGAAAAAATTTATTTGAAAAAATCAAAGCCCGCTAAGTCAAAACCTATGAAGGAGACTTAGGCAAAAACTGGGGCATCCCGCTGACTGTAAGATTAAATGATACAGTTCAGACAAAAGTTAGGGACAATAAAAAGAAATACTTGTCAAGAGGACATCAAAATCCTCAGCAAAAATAAGTTGAGTTGACCAAAGTCCTCACTAGAAATAACAAAAGGAAGGATGTGACTACTATCTCAAAATCCTTTGGCTTATAAATCATCTTCATCTGTGCAATCCCAAATTTCTTGGAACCTGAATGCATAGGCTGAATTAATTGAATGTAGGACTGGAGTTCATCACAAAGTTAGGTTGGGTACAAATAAACTTTGAGCCTATATCCTTTGATTCATAAACCGTGAACCAGTCCACGTTACAACCTTCAAAAGTCCTAATTGAATTCAGGTTTCTCTTGAAAAGAATACTACAACAAGGTTGCGTAAACTGACTCCCAAGTTCGTTACCAATCATTTATTTTCTTACCTTTGCTTTATCTTTAATTCTGCCTTGACCGCCGTGTTTTGACAATGTTTTCATTTACTTTACATCAATAAATTTCATTCAAAATATGATTCTTGATTTCAAACTTTGCATTGAACTTTGCATTAAAATTACCAGGTTTGTACAAACACTTTTTATTTGCAAATAAAACTTTCCTCATCAAGGAATTTTCAAACAGTTGAGAAAACTTGGTCAGTGATCTTATCAGGGGCAAGTTCTTATCAGGTCCTATGGTTCAAAAGTTGTTGCTCAATGCAAGTTATTCTCAGATTTGGTTGGTCAGAAGATTTTCTACAAGATTCATACTGGGTTATCTTCTCAGCATTCATTTCAAGAACTGAAGCCATGATCAGTTTATTCTTCTCAACAGTTACCTCAAAGATGTGATTATTTTTCTCCGGAAGTAGTCAAGGACTGAATCCATTATCAGTTTACCTTCATCAGTCATTGAACTTGGGGAAACTTTCTTCAAGAATCCCCAAGCAGTTTTGCATGATTTCTCTCAAAAGATTTTCAACTTGGTACAGTTTACTGGTGTGACAGAGATTTGTTCAGCAGTAGCATCTCTAATATTCGAGCAGAATGGCAGTGATCTCTGTGTTGAGGAATTAGTCTTCCATCCTTTTCATTCCTCTAAGAGTCTAAACTGGTTGTCAAGCATTTTCTCACATTTTTACTCTTGGGTGTGTTATTCCCAGTTTTGTTTATGTTTGCATATTTGAGTGTGTTATTCCTCATTATGCATTTTCTTGGGTGTGTTTTTCCCCAGTTTTGTTTACATTTGCATATTTGAGTGTTTTAGTCCTCATTATGCGTGTCCTTGGGTGGTTTAGTCCCCATTTTCGTAAATGTCTGCATACTGAGTGTTTTAGTCCTCATATGCATTTCTTGAGGTCTTTTTGTTTTCAACTTCTTACTTTTTGGTCAAAGACCAACTTACTTGGCATTTGTCTCTCTCTCCAGAACCTTTTCTTCACCTACTTGTTGTTTCTCTCAGATATTACACCCTTTTTATCCGATTGCCATTCTCGGATGTCCATAGTGAAGTCATCATTGATTTGATGTACTGTCCCGGACTTTTTCCCATCTCATTCAGTTCTGTTCCTGAATGTTGTGATTCACATTTTATCCGATTGCTATTCTTGGATATTGTGATCATTTTCCTTCCGATTGCCATTCTCAGATGTCCATAGTGAAGTCATCATTGATTTGATGTATTGTCCCGGACTTTTTCCCATCTCATTCAGTTCTGTTCCTGAATGTTGTGATTCACATTTTATCTAATTACTATTCTTGGATGTTGTGATCACTTTCATCCCGATTGCCATTCTCGGATTTCCATGTTGGAGTCATCATTGAGTTGATGTACTTTCCTGAAATTTTCCCATTTCATTCAGTTCTGTCCCTGGATGTTGTGATTCACATTTTTATCTGATTGCTATTCTCAGATGTTGTGATTACCTTTTTCCGATTGCCTTTCTCGGATATCCATTTTAAAGTCAGTAATGTCATCCCTGGATGTTTCTGATGTATTTATTTCGGGACTTTTCTCACTTCATTCAGTGCTATTCCTGGATGTTATAATCATTTTTGTTCAATTGCCATTCTTGGACGTTTTCGTTTCGGCAGAGCCACGTGATGGTCTCTAGGATGTTGTTTTTCCCGTCGGAGTCTTATACTCCTTATCCCCAGCATTTATTATTTTTCATGTGTCGTCTTGTTCCTTACGGATTTCTCTGCATTTCATATACATTTCATATCATCTCATAAATTTTCTCATAACATTTCATGTGCTTTCATAACATTTTTCGTATCATTCTGTCGCTCCCGGGATTTTCATCCTAGTACAAACGCGAAAGTGGCGCAGAAAAGGTAGAGTCGCCAGCCAGACATTTTTATCCCAAAGGAATGGGAAAGGTAATGTTGCACAAACCTGAGGAAGAAGGAAAAGGACGAGGCCTTGCGAACCAAAGATCTGAGTTCGGGAGTCGGTTACGAATTGAGAAGGTATTAGCACCCCAATCCGTCCGCCGTACCCGACGGGATCCACGCTTGCTTGTTTTGTTTCAAAGGGTGAGAAAATAAAGTGCTGCTGAATAAAACCGCTAACTGGAACTGGAAATGAGAAATGAGAAAAGAACTGAAATAAGAAAATGGAAAGAAAGGGGGAAATGTAGGGAAAATAAAGAATGTGCTCGAACGGGCCCTACCCCACTGCCTACGTACCTCATCGGGATAATGAGGATCAGAGTCGACGTAGTTCGCCTAACCTAGGCGGGAACTATTTGTTTGTGTTTTTTACAGCTGGAACTGCGTATGTCTATGCTCAGGTGTTGCAGGCTCGTCTGGTACGAGTGCGTTTACCGTCTTGCATGAAAGACAAGTCGTCGCGAGTTCGCGTTGTGAGTGAATGAGATGAGAAAGAGGAGTTCCCGCAGGATAGTCGCTTGTTATTTGTTTTTGTCTTTTAAAAGAAGTGTTTTTTTGAATTTTGTTTGTGAACTGTCTTGTACTAAGACCTATCCATCGCGGTGAGTATTTACACCTCGCCCCGAAACAGGACGCGTATAAACACTCCGCAACAAAGTCTCGTGTCGTACAAGAACGTTCGATTTTTATTAAGTGTTTTATTGCTTTTCTTTATGAGATGAGAAAGAATGACTCAAGTTGAAAAAAGGACAAACTAAGGGGACTAAGACACAACCCTAATTTTATTTGTTTATTTACAAGAGAGGTCCTATGGTTAATAAGGTATTCTAATCCTAAGGAAGAAAAGGAAAAGAAGAAAAGAGAGCTTAGAAACTAACTTACTTCCTAAGGAAGTTAAGTTGTCTC
Source organism: Lathyrus aphaca (assembly GCA_963966055.1). Taxonomy (NCBI): domain Eukaryota; kingdom Viridiplantae; phylum Streptophyta; class Magnoliopsida; order Fabales; family Fabaceae; genus Lathyrus; species Lathyrus aphaca. Next base: position 344,600,932 of record OZ014521.1, read on the forward strand.
TAAAGAAAGGGAAAGCCTAAAAGCAAAGCACAAAGTGCTAAGGCAAACACAATTAAAATGCATAAGAGATGGGAATGAAGTAATTCTTACCTCAATCTTCCCCATACAAAACAAAAGTTAGCATGACAATGCATATTGAAAATAAAATCAAAGCATGAAAGCGATTAAGTACCATAAACGTCCTAGAATGGAACTAGGGTTCAAAATAAGACCTAAGTCTAAAGGTGAAGGTGCCTAAAGGTTACATGACTTCTAAAGTCAGTAGCTACATTCTATAGGTCCCTAAGTATGCTAGGATACCTCACAAGATCAAACTATGTCAAACTATGTACAAAAAGTTCACCTAAGTTCACATGAATGCAAATTAGGGCTTATGGATGAAGTATGAATGTGTATGGCTTACAAGCATGAATGAATACATGAAATGAACATAAAAGTCAGTAGTGAATGCTTATGAATGAGGATGAATGAATATACAATCATGTATGCAATGGATTAGGCATATGGAGCAATGAGAAGAAGATATGAGAAGAAACGAACAAAAATCGCATAAGATCGCACATGATGAAAGTTAAGGAAGAATGACATGTGAATATGCATGAAATGATTATGGGTCAGTAGCATACAAGGTATGAGATGCACTTAGAATGCATGACTAGGCATTAATGATTTCCACATAATTGAAGTTATTATTTAGAGGAGAAGAGAAACTAGTTTAGGTTAAAGTTGGTTTACATAAGTATGCACTTTAAAGCACCAAACCAAACCAAATGGGTATGGTTCAAAAAAATGACCTATGACTGGAATTAAAGACATATAAATGACCTATAATCAACTCCTAAAAGTTAGCAAAAAGTATTCCAAGCAAATGGCATGAATGCCTTCTTAACATTTAGGTTATGGAGCAAATAAACACATATTTGGATCTATAATATAAGTGACATGGAAAAATAGAAAAAATGTTTTAAAAATTATGAAATTAAATCCCTGGAATGATATAGTCATTATCTTACATGGTATAAAAGGATTCCACAAAATTATGCACCAAAGTGCCAAAACAATTACTTGACTAGCAAGGTAGCAATGAATGATCACCCAAAAAACGACTCCACAAAGTGGATCAAAAAGGGCATCTAAAATTATGAAAAAAATGCCTAAGGAGAATCAAAATGTCACAAATTACAGTAATTAATCATACACAAAAAATAGGTCTCACACCTATGGGGAAAAATCGATTTCGGTCCCTTATGCCAAAACCTTCCTTTTTGGGACAGCTTGTGATCTAAAATCCAAATAAAATATTGAAACCACCCAAATCTGGAAACAAAAAATATGACAAATTAATTAAGAGGATGAGGATCACTCATAAATTTTTCCAGAATTTTATCACACCTAAAACTATTTTTAATAATTGCGACGATACGGGCAAAAACGATATTTTAAGGGAAAGTGAAAGGAATCGAATTCTCTAATCCGTAACCTAATCACTAAACTCCGAAATCGACACATATCAATATATATCACAAATAAATCCAATGCCTCAGGTGGGAGGGCTCAATATGCACCTTAAGTTATATGATCCTAAGTCGCATACAACTAGAATGATGCATTAAAGTAGAGAATCGAGATTACTTACTTGGTCGAAGTGCCGATTCTTTCACATAAAAGAGATCCAAAAAAACTTCAAGCCAAGCCTTGTAATCTCCCATGAGCAAAATAAATGCCAATCTTCCATAATTGCTTTGTGAAGATTCCCCATAATCGAAACAAAAACAACGGCACAAAATATCATTTGAATCCAAAGGTATCCCACAAATAAAGTGGAATACCAACCAAACGATCGTCGTTAAGATCTTTGCAAGAACCTTGCATGAACTCAACAAACGCATTAGAAACCAAAAAAAGGTGCAACCGGAAGTTGCACCTATGCCTCACAACTCCAAATCAAGTAGAAATATGAATATACGAGTCATGGACATGCATTGAAATTTACGTTTCAAAACGGGGCAGCACTTATGCACTAATATAAACAACATGCAAACTCAAACCGGAATCGAACAAATTTACATGCAATGAATGGAAAATGATCAACAAACATAAGTACAAGTCAAAACAAGACCAATGCATCAAAACCGCACCAAACCGAACATAAAAAGCCTTGAAACGGAAAAACGCGTCAAAAATCACCGACTCGGAATTGAACGAAAATCGCATGGTAACTTGCAAACGTGCCAACGGATTCAAATATGCAATCGGATTTTGAAAATTCCGCTCGGAAGTGATACTTTTTGGCCGATTTCGTCGGCTGGCAGTAGTGAAATAGTCGGAAAAAATTGTCCGAAACCGACTAAAAAGTTCACCAATGGCTCCGGAATAATCAACAAAGTCAATTTACACTATTCACATTCGCGAAAACGCGCTACGGTTAGGAAGTTACGACCAAAACATATTCTCGACACGCGATACATTAACAACATCAACAATTAAGCCTCAACCTATCCTATTTCAAATTTGCACATTGAAACAAGCAAGAATTTAAAAGTCAAGCACTTCAATCAATATCAAGTCACAATAATTAACTCTCTTAAGAATTTTATCAAACATCTAACATGCATCGATTAGTCTATGTCAATTTTAACAATCATTTCCAATTATGCACAACAACAATTATTAGGATCAATTAATCAAGCATCAATCAACAACCACATCAAGAATCAATGCACATAATCTCCATAATATGAATTCAACTTCAAAATTCAATTCAAGAAACAATGCAACAATTATTCATGAATTGAAGTTTAAGAAGCTTACCGAATGAAGAATCGACGAAGAAATTGTGAATCCGGAGGAAGTGAGACGCGATCATGAACGGAGGAGAGGAGGAGAGGCCGCGTGGCTTCCGGCGGCGGAAGATGGTGGTCGCACGGTGGTGAAGTTGACCGGAGGTGGTGGTTCGTGGCGGCTCGGCTACCGGAAGCTTGATCGAAATTGTTGTGTTCTTGAGTTCTTGATGAAGTTGTTGTTGTGTTCTTGAGAAAGAATTGTGAGAATGAACTTTGATCCTTTAGAGAGAGTTTGTGAGAGTTTTTTTTGGTGTTTGTAAATTATGATTGAAGTTATGACAAATTGTGGGTCAAGAGAATATATAGTGGAGTGTAAAATGAAAGACAAAAGGTAGAATTTCGGCTTAAGTGAAAATAACAATATCTTCGGCAAGAAATTTCGACTCTGAGCCTTCCACAACATCGTCCGTCTCTGAATCAAGGTTGCAACGCAAAAAGAATGGATGTCATACAATTAAAATCAAGTGCGATCGATACGTTTAAGCTGCAAGACATCACTGAATAAGTTGTTTTTTCGGCTTATTTGGTGTCCGCTACTCGAAAATGTGACAAGGCCAACCTCTTTGGAGCATAATCTCGACTCGACTTTGTCATCAAAGTTGTAGATCTATGAGTCAGTGACCTGGTGTTAAAATCTAAGCTCAACCGGACAAACGACGAGGGAGATATGAATTTTCTCGTGAAACCACTTTCAGCATTTTTCTTCGGTTCAGCACTTCAGTTTTGTGAAATAAACCAAAACGACAATCTTTGGAGCACCGTTCGATCTCACTTTTGTATTTGAAATTGAAGAGGATAAAATTTGTGAACCAACGCTTCAAGAATGGGTGATATCCGATGAAAATTGACCGAGTTATGAATTTTACAAAATCTGACAGACAGTGCACTGCATCAAAGAACCTTACTGGTAATTCGCATTTTCGAGATCCTTCCGCTCGGACCTAACCCAAACTGAATTCACATAATGAAGATAACATCTAAACAGAATTTTAGGTACCGAAACAACATCAATTCGATGAACGAGCCAAGAGTTATGAATTTTTTAGTGTTCAAAACTCACCGGTTCAGCACTGTTTTTCACTATGTCGACTCTAAAGACTCGCACATTCTGAGATCTTCTTCAAAGAATTAGTTCTCGGCCAAAACCCAAAAGTTAGAAAGGATATCAAGACGGAACTTTTGGCATATGAATATCTCAGACATGTTGACCCAATCAGAAGTTACGAACTCTTGAATACCGCTAGCACGGTTAATCGGCGAAACCGAAATTTCAAAAACAAATCATTCCCGCCATTTTCCTTGATGAATTGGCCTCCGAGCCGAACACAAAAGTTGTAGAGAATACCGAAATAGTCTAAACTATTGAGTTTCAAGCCAAAATGAGTTTCCGAGCATAAGTTACAACTTTTGCAAACTGCACCATAAAACTGATATTCTGCTTAAACTCCTTTGAATCAACCGAGAACTTTTGGTTTCTTCTAAGATTCTTGTGCACGTTCCGCATGAAAAAATAAAGGCCAGTCGCAACCTGTGAAAGCTCAAATGGAGATGTATATTCATGTATGTTTATGATGCAATTGTGATCTAAATGCAATGCAATGTATGAAAGGATATGCTAAATGGCATGAAAATGAGAGGGCAAATTTTGGGGTGTTACAGCTGCCCCTATTCAATCATCTGCAGACTTGAATGGATAATTGCAACAGCTTTTAGACGTTCAAGGTATGGAGTGATTGAATACTCGAATAAAACCTGATAATTTGCACACTAAGGGCAACAGAAATGCCATCTGCCCATTTATTTATTTATATATTTTTTGTTTTGACCTCTGAATAGGTAGCGAAAATAGAACCAGGTGGAAATATGCTGGGAAGAATGCCATCCTCGAATGACCACTCATATGGGATCCTCGGATCCAGTACTAAAACCATCATTGAATAGAAACACGATAGTATATCGGCCGCAAGCGATAACCATCAACAACAAAGACTGACCTCGGACAGACTTTGCAAAAGAGAAAAACTGACCTCGATCAATAAGCTCGAAAAATGAACTACTATCCTCGAATAATAGCCACACAAAACAAAACAAGACCAACCGCAGAAGGACTTGAAGAAAAGAAATGCCATCCTCGAATGACAAATCAAAAGATCCTCGGATCTAACACGAAACCATCCTCGAATGGAGACGCAGAGGTATACCGGCCGCAGGCGGTAACCAGAAACAAAGAAAATAGGACAAGATGGAACGGGATCGTTGTACATAAACGAGAGCCCAAGCAAACAGGACCATTGTACAAAACGGGAACCTGCAACGCGACTGTTGGGTAGGACCAAGTCACAGAAGATGCCTGTTATCGAAACAGGACTTAACGCAACATCAACCGATTTGCGACTCAGATAAGATCAACCGATCTAACACGGAGATGGTATCAACCGATCCACCCCGAAAAGCGAGAATGTAATATCATCCGATTTACAGCTCGAAGAGAAATGATATCAACCGACTCATGACTCAAATAAGATCAATCGATCTAATATGGAAATGGTATCAACCGATCCATTATCATCGCACTGAGACGAGATCAAAAGGAACAGGATCATTGTACTTAAATGATAACCTGAGACGCAATCGTTGTACTTAAACGGAGACGCGAAAAATGAGACTGTTGTACTAAAACAAGGCTCAAAGACGAGGCCATTGTACTTAAATGGAGACTCGAAAGGAATGGGATCGTTGTACTTAAACGAGAGCCCAAGACGCGACCGTTGTACTGAAACGGAGATGCGAACAAATGAGACTGTTATACTGAAACAAGACTCAAAGACGGGGCCATTGTACTTAAATGGAGACTCGAAAGGAACGGGATCGTTGTACTTAAACGAGAGCCCAAGACGCGACCGTTGTACTGAAACGGAGACGCGAAAAAATGAGACTGTTGTACTGAAACAAGACTCAAAGACGAGGCCATTGTACTTAAATGGAGACTCGAAAGGAACGGGATCGTTGTACTTAAACGAGAGCCCAAGACGCGACCGTTGTACTGAAACGGAGACACAAAAAAAATGAGACTGTTGTACTGAAACAAGACTCAACTGGGGACAACAACAAGACTTGGTAGAAGTAACCACCTTGGGAAACGAAGTTGCATTCTGTGGGGAACACTTCAATCTGATTGGAGATGTAACGGGTCTTATGTGATATACCTCAAAACTGGCCCATGCTGGTATGCATATGTTTGGATTTATGGAGTAATGCTCCATGATGATGGAAATGCTACGCTTTGGAGGATGCAGACATAGTGATGAATATGCATATGCCAAAGCAAGGAGATCTCCTGATAAGGAGACTGCAGGCATCCCAGATAGCTTGACTGGGGAGAAACGATGATCACTGCATTGATCTGGTTTGTCCTGATGAGGAGGAAACAACTCTGCGGGGAAAGTTGTTAATAATTCACTGGCTCTGAATAGCCGCCACTGCCAAAAATAAATTGGACTTTGAGATTGGAGTGCCAAGACCCTGCTGGAGATGGACTCTTCTTGAACTCTGGTGAGGAAGTGAGGACCTCCTGACTTGGCGGAGAACCAAAGGCATGACACTGTTGAGGAAACACCTTGCTGGGGAGGAAAGAACTCCTTGTACTGTTGAGGATTGCCCCTGTCTGAAGGGAAACTTCTACTTGGGGATGACACCCACATTCTGCTGCCTTGCTGGGAGAGATTTCAACTTCCACTTTACTGGGGATGACATATAATGTCAATGATAAAGCTTCCCGATGAAGATAAGAGCTCAAGTTGCCACTTGCTGGGGATAAAAGATAAATCCTCTCATGTTGGGAATGAGAGATGTAAGGCGTCTCATGCCGGGGATGAGAGACGATGATATCCTTCTGCTCAAGAAGTAATCTTCCATTTGCCGCACTACTGGAGAAGGGATTGTCTAATGAGACTTGCTAAGGAATTTTGATCAATGAAGCTTGCTGATGAAATAACTCTTGAAGTATTGTGCTGACAATGGCTTTGCCCCTAGCCCCGGGTTGATAGGTTGTCAACTAATCATGAGTGAACAATGGTTCTTTGCAATTTTCAACTCACCTCAGATTAAGGTCCATCAGAAGTAAATGTCTCAAGAGGATTTTACAGAAAACATGGCATATGAAATGCCTCAGTGTCTTCAAACTCTTGGAGAGATTCGTTGGATCTCGAAATAACTGCCCCAGACTGCATGGTCTGCGCAAGAATTTTCCTCGCGAGGATTCATGAAAAACCTCATATCACTGTGAGATAGTGTGTCCTAGTATTTTGAACCTTGGGTAGGTGCTTCTGATTAACCGTCTTCAGGAGAAAGTAACTTCTAGTGCTCTTGGGGTGGCCTGCCCCAGTACAAGTCTTGAAGTGATCACCTCTGAATGGCTGCTTTGAAGAAAACACCCAGATCAACTATTCTTCGAGAGATTGGATCTCGAAGTGATTGCCCCAGTTTGGCTGAAATTTGAATAATGCTTCCGCCTGATGGCTCTTTGAGAGATTTGAATCTCGAAGTGATTGCCCCAGCTTGGCTGAATTTTGAAGAGATTGCTCGACATGATTGCCCCGGATTAGTTGGCTCTTACCAGGAATGTTGGGAAAGTCCCTACTCGATGGAGTTTTCTTAAAAAGTGCACCTCGACAGATTGTCCTTCGGAAGTTTCAGACTTCTCAACTTGGCAAGATTAAGCTTCTGGACTGAAGTTTCGTATGTGAATTTTTATGATGCCCAACAAATATATGCAAGCAGAAAATGTTTATTCTAAGAATGAAAATTCTAATGCAACACACATGTTAATCTTGAAGTTTTACTGTAAAAAGATGTCGTCAACCTTTGTGAGTGAATCACTGGTTAAGATACGACATTGATTTTTGATGAATGAAAGCATGCACATGCAACACCAACAAAGAGATTTTAGCACAACTCATAGGAGTCAAGAACACGATCTTGTGGTAGTACGCTCTCAAAAACAACCCTGTTTCAGTTAGGACTTTTAAGGGTTGTATCGTGGCCTGGTTCACGGTTATAGAAACAAAGGATATAGGCTCGAAATTTATTTGTGCCCACCCATCTTCGTGATGTTCTTCATTCCTATTTTCAGCTAGCTTTCACAAGCGCTCACTTCTCAAAAAGGGTTTTGTGATGGTTAAGGAACCAATTACACTAACATTTTAAGCACCAATTAGGTTGTCATTTGTCACCCCTCTTATCTTTGGTGTCTGTGCCACACGACTTTGTTCTTGTTTGAGGATCTTTCTTGTGTAATCCTTTTCGTTTTTCACTTTTGCATTCTTTTTCTTATCCCTAACTTTTGCCTGGACTGATTCTTGTGAATCTTTGATTGTGAAGTCCAGCGGGATGCCCTAATTTTTGCCTAAGTCGTTTGTTTTCAAGTTTCGACTTAGCGGGCTTTCTCATTCATTTTTTTTCAATTCTTCTTTTTTTTGAACAAATCGTGTGACACTGTTTGTCTTGATTGCTTTGAAAGGGTCGTGACTGTCCCACTTCTTGGTTGTTGAGGGATAACCATTGTGGTCTCCGGTCTTTGGACCTCTTGATTGGGATAACCCTTGTGGTTCCTGGTCATTGGACCTCTTGATTTGGTACAACGAAAGGTAATGAATCCTCAGATTTGCACTCCTTTTCGAAATTTGAACGACCGGTCCAGCTAGCTGACACCTACCCTGCCCCTGGGTTAAATGCAAGGGTTTTTTCATGCAAAAAGAAACTCCTACTTCAAGGCTCAAATGGGTTGGCGAGGGTCTATCTCCCTTATATCTCCGGTGTTTAGGATTTGAAACAATGCCTGTACATCGTCAACAGGGTCTTTCTCAAAAGCGAACAATTAGAGTTTTTGCGTTTTCATTTCGTCATCCTCCCTGATAGAGTTTAAGCACAACAGTTGGTATTGCAATGCACATACACAAAATCATGAGTGAATACGAATGGATTACTTCAAGAAAAACATGTGCATTTTATTATGGTTAACATTCAAAAACAAATAAGTTTCATGCATGCATACAAATGTTTAAACAAACAATATAAACTACAAATGAAAATGTAGTAAAGAAGCTGAACATTGCCATCATTGAGGAGACTTGACTCCGTCTGGACTTATTGCTTCTGAAGATGCCCTTGCAAATTGGGAGACCCATTTGATGAGGAGACTTCAATATGTGAGCAGACTTTCTGGCATGATGACCTTTGAGTCGATCAAATTTTGCATCTTGTACTTGAACACATCACAGTTGTCAATTGTATGCCTAAATGCCCCTGGGTGGTACTTGCATCTAGCCTTCACATCATGGTGGTCATTGTTGAGTAGGTCTGACTCCGTCTGGATTTATTGCTCTCGAAGACTTTTCAGCAGTCAGCAGTCTGGATATTCATATCATTATTGTTTTGGTGCCACATCCTCACTTTTACCTGGCGTAATCATAATAGTCTTGGAGTCAATCAAATTCGGGACCTTGTCTTCACCTTTGTCTCTGAAAGACTTGCAATTTTCAATTAAATGGCCAGGTGCACCAGAATGATAGTCATAATTGGCATTGAAACCCCAAAGGAAGCTTTGTCGGAGATGATCCTGATGTAACTAGCCCAACTAGCCTGAATCTGAGCAGATGAGGAAACCCGTTGCGCGTACAACATGAAAATATGATCAAACTTTTTCTCAAGTTGTTTTGGTCTTTACCCATATGCTCTTCCCCTAGGATTCTCTTGGGAAGCTGAGGTTGGATGCTGACAATCGACGTCTGGAAGGAAGAGGTTGATAATAAAGTTGATAAATAAGGTTGCTCGGAAAGATCTGATTTGATCTCCTGCCTACGTATCTCCATTGACCAATGGAGAATCAGAGCAGCGTAGTTCCCCTCACTAGGGATGAAAATAGCTTCATTTCTTCGACACGACATTCGGGATTACCAAGCTCATCTGAGTCTTCATCTAGTTGACTCCCTCTTTCAGTAGTTTCTGACTTTGAAATAAAGCTTGTACCTCGGCCCTGAATGGCCTCAATTGGGTCTTCATTCAGTTACCTCCGCCCGGAGCTGCTTCAAATATATACTTTGATGACTGTGATTCAAGTTGTCCATTCTGATGAGAAATCAAGTCAGGAAAAGAATTTGTCTCTGAACACCTGTCAAGAATGCAAGGATGTATGCAAATGCCATGTTCAATTATTTTTTAGGAATCTATCTACTTTGATTCAAGTTTTGATACAGAAAAATCCAACAGCATGATTCAGATATGTGATCCTCGGAAATAACTGAACATGTGTGCAGAAATGCTATGATGTCATGTATGCAATAGGCGTGTGATCAATGGTCTGATGTTGGTGATGGTGTTGAGCATTGATTCAAGTGTCTGAATATAACCATAATAGTAACACCATCTCTGTATAGAACCCCATAACTGAGAACCCAATAACTGTAGAACTGGATCACATAATTGAACAATCACTGATGGTGTTGAAGCTGAACAATGAGCCAAGTGTCTGTGGAGAGTCATAATAATAGTCACAATATCAGGGTTACGATGGTAATCACAGTAACAATTTCTCTGAATAGAAACCACGAATCTCAGAATCAGAGAACCATAGAACACTGAACAACACTGACAAAGTGGGTATGCTGAAGGTATTAAGGTTCCTGCAAACCTGTAAACCCCTCCCAATCTCACGGGTGTGCTACTCGGGTCAACATCACGGACTCTCAAAGCCGAATAGCAATAATACATTCACCATTTCCGAGAAATGGCTCATGACCAAATCAGGGAATCGGTTTGGCATTATGTACTACTCAGGGAGGCCTCAATTGAGTCCGGAAAAACAAGCATCCCTCACAAGTCTCCAGCTTCAAGCACTGAGTCGAGAAACAATAGTACATTCATCCCGAAGGGTACAATACTATCGTCATACGATCAGTTTACTTTAACTGAATTCCTATGAGAGAACCAGGCCATCCTATGCGAGTTCCCAGTGGGCCCTCGGATGCGAGTGGGTTTGCCAACAAATGTGGTCTGCCACTGTCATCACTAGAGAGGGATGTTTCCACAAAGGTTCTCAATGATCGGTCCCTTGACTGCACATAACTATCAAGGTAGCGTATTTCCCCAGAAAGATTCCGGAACCAATACATTCCCGAGAAGGTCGCAAGTCAAGGTGTGGAACTCACTACTACCAACATAGCAAGATGCCATGAAGCCAAAGTGGAACCACTCTAAGTCCTAGGGTGCACTCGAGCCCCGGTTACGAGCTCATCTCACAGTAACCCCATCCCACAGAAAAAATGAAAACCAGCACAACCAGACAGTCCAATATAATATGATGCATGGAAAATAAAATACTGAAAGCGGTAAATAAATGCGATAAAGTAAAGCTGTAAATAAAACAGTAAAGCTAAACTAAAGCACACAACAACAAACAGATAAACACCCAAAGAAACAAAACCAAACAGGCGCTAGGATTGACTCTACAAAGGAAACCGGAAGAATCAGGTTAGTCCCCATCAGAGTCGCCAGCTGTCGCTCCCGGGATTTTCATCCTAGTACAAACGCGAAAGTGGCGCAGAAAAGGTAGAGTCGCCAGCCAGACATTTTTATCCCAAAGGAATGGGAAAGGTAATGTTGCACAAACCTGAGGAAGAAGGAAAAGGACGAGGCCTTGCGAACCAAAGATCTGAGTTCGGGATTCGGTTACGAATTGAGAAGGTATTAGCACCCCAATCCGTCCGCCGTACCCGACGGGATCCACGCTTGCTTGTTTTGTTTCAAAGGGTGAGAAAATAAAGTGCTGCTGAATAAAACCGCTAACTGGAACTGGAAATGAGAAATGAGAAAAGAACTGAAATAAGAAAATGGAAAGAAAGGGGGAAATGTAGGGAAAATAAAGAATGTGCTCGAACGGGCCCTACCCCACTGCCTACGTACCTCATCGGGATAATGAGGATCAGAGTCGACGTAGTTCGCCTAACCTAGGCGGGAACTATTTGTTTGTGTTTTTTACAGCTGGAACTGCGTATGTCTATGCTCAGGTGTTGCAGGCTCGTCTGGTACGAGTGCGTTTACCGTCTTGCATGAAAGACAAGTCGTCGCGAGTTCGCGTTGTGAGTGAATGAGATGAGAAAGAGGAGTTCCCGCAGGATAGTCGCTTGTTATTTGTTTTTGTCTTTTAAAAGAAGTGTTTTTTTGAATTTTGTTTGTGAACTGTCTTGTACTAAGACCTATCCATCGCGGTGAGTATTTACACCTCGCCCCGAAACAGGACGCGTATAAACACTCCGCAACAAAGTCTCGTGTCGTACAAGAACGTTCGATTTTTATTAAGTGTTTTATTGCTTTTCTTTATGAGATGAGAAAGAATGACTCAAGTTGAAAAAAGGACAAACTAAGGGGACTAAGACACAACCCTAATTTTATTTGTTTATTTACAAGAGAGGTCCTATGGTTAATAAGGTATTCTAATCCTAAGGAAGAAAAGGAAAAGAAGAAAAGAGAGCTTAGAAACTAACTTACTTCCTAAGGAAGTTAAGTTGTCTCTAAAGAAAGGGAAAGCCTAAAAGCAAAGCACAAAGTGCTAAGGCAAACACAATTAAAATGCATAAGAGATGGGAATGAAGTAATTCTTACCTCAATCTTCCCCATACAAAACAAAAGTTAGCATGACAATGCATATTGAAAATAAAATCAAAGCATGAAAGCGATTAAGTACCATAAACGTCCTAGAATGGAACTAGGGTTCAAAATAAGACCTAAGTCTAAAGGTGAAGGTACCTAAAGGTTACATGACTTCTAAAGTCAGTAGCTACATTCTATAGGTCCCTAAGTATGCTAGGATACCTCACAAGATCAAACTATGTCAAACTATGTACAAAAAGTTCACCTAAGTTCACATGAATGCAAATTAGGGCTTATGGATGAAGTATGAATGTGTATGGCTTACAAGCATGAATGAATACATGAAATGAACATAAAAGTCAGTAGTGAATGCTTATGAATGAGGATGAATGAATATACAATCATGTATGCAATGGATTAGGCATATGGAGCAATGAGAAGAAGATATGAGAAGAAACGAACAAAAATCGCATAAGATCGCACATGATGAAAGTTAAGGAAGAATGACATGTGAATATGCATGAAATGATTATGGGTCAGTAGCATACAAGGTATGAGATGCACTTAGAATGCATGACTAGGCATTAATGATTTCCACATAATTGAAGTTATTATTTAGAGGAGAAGAGAAACTAGTTTAGGTTAAAGTTGGTTTACATAAGTATGCACTTTAAAGCACCAAACCAAACCAAATGGGTATGGTTCAAAAAAATGACCTATGACTGGAATTAAAGACATATAAATGACCTATAATCAACTCCTAAAAGTTAGCAAAAAGTATTCCAAGCAAATGGCATGAATGCCTTCTTAACATTTAGGTTATGGAGCAAATAAACACATATTTGGATCTATAATATAAGTGACATGGAAAAATAGAAAAAATGTTTTAAAAATTATGAAATTAAATCCCTGGAATGATATAGTCATTATCTTACATGGTATAAAAGGATTCCACAAAATTATGCACCAAAGTGCCAAAACAATTACTTGACTAGCAAGGTAGCAATGAATGATCACCCAAAAAACGACTCCACAAAGTGGATCAAAAAGGGCATCTAAAATTATGAAAAAAATGCCTAAGGAGAATCAAAATGTCACAAATTACAGTAATTAATCATACACAAAAAATAGGTCTCACGCCTATGGGGAAAAATCGATTTCGGTCCCTTATGCCAAAACCTTCCTTTTTGGGACAGCTTGTGATCTAAAATCCAAATAAAATATTGAAACCACCCAAATATGGAAACAAAAAATATGACAAATTAATTAAGAGGATGAGGATCACTCATAAATTTTTCCAGAATTTTATCACACCTAAAACTATTTTTAATAATTGCGACGATACGGGCAAAAACGATATTTTAAGGGAAAGTGAAAGGAATCGAATTCTCTAATCCGTAACCTAATCACTAAACTCCGAAATCGACACATATCAATATATATCACAAATAAATCCAATGCCTCAGGTGGGAGGGCTCAATATGCACCTTAAGTTATATGATCCTAAGTCGCATACAACTAGAATGATGCATTAAAGTAGAGAATCGAGATTACTTACTTGGTCGAAGTGCCGATTCTTTCACATAAAAGAGATCCAAAAAAACTTCAAGCCAAGCCTTGTAATCTCCCATGAGCAAAATAAATGCCAATCTTCCATAATTGCTTTGTGAAGATTCCCCATAATCGAAACAAAAACAACGGCACAAAATATCATTTGAATCCAAAGGTATCCCACAAATAAAGTGGAATACCAACCAAACGATCGTCGTTAAGATCTTTGCAAGAACCTTGCATGAACTCAACAAACGCATTAGAAACCAAAAAAAGGTGCAACCGGAAGTTGCACCTATGCCTCACAACTCCAAATCAAGTAGAAATATGAATATACGAGTCATGGACATGCATTGAAATTTACGTTTCAAAACGGGGCAGCACTTATGCACTAATATAAACAACATGCAAACTCAAACCGGAATCGAACAAATTTACATGCAATGAATGGAAAATGATCAACAAACATAAGTACAAGTCAAAACAAGACCAATGCATCAAAACCGCACCAAACCGAACATAAAAAGCCTTGAAACGGAAAAACGCGTCAAAAATCACCGACTCGGAATTGAACGAAAATCGCATGGTAACTTGCAAACGTGCCAACGGATTCAAATATGCAATCGGATTTTGAAAATTCCGCTCGGAAGTGATACTTTTTGGCCGATTTCGTCTGCTGGCAGTAGTGAAATAGTCGGAAAAAATTGTCCGAAACCGACTAAAAAGTTCACCAATGGCTCCGGAATAATCAACAAAGTCAATTTACACTATTCACATTCGCGAAAACGCGCTACGGTTAGGAAGTTACGACCAAAACATATTCTCGACACGCGATACATTAACAACATCAACAATTAAGCCTCAACCTATCCTATTTCAAATTTGCACATTGAAACAAGCAAGAATTTAAAAGTCAAGCACTTCAATCAATATCAAGTCACAATAATTAACTCTCTTAAGAATTTTATCAAACATCTAACATGCATCGATTAGTCTATGTCAATTTTAACAATCATTTCCAATTATGCACAACAACAATTATTAGGATCAATTAATCAAGCATCAATCAACAACCACATCAAGAATCAATGCACATAATCTCCATAATATGAATTCAACTTCAAAATTCAATTCAAGAAACAATGCAACAATTATTCATGAATTGAAGTTTAAGAAGCTTACCGAATGAAGAATCGACGAAGAAATTGTGAATCCGGAGGAAGTGAGACGCGATCATGAACGGAGGAGAGGAGGAGAGGCCGCGTGGCTTCCGGCGGCGGAAGATGGTGGTCGCACGGTGGTGAAGTTGACCGGAGGTGGTGGTTCGTGGCGGCTCGGCTACCGGAAGCTTGATCGAAATTGTTGTGTTCTTGAGTTCTTGATGAAGTTGTTGTTGTGTTCTTGAGAAAGAATTGTGAGAATGAACTTTGATCCTTTAGAGAGAGTTTGTGAGAGTTTTTTTGGTGTTTGTAAATTATGATTGAAGTTATGACAAATTGTGGGTCAAGAGAATATATAGTGGAGTGTAAAATGAAAGACAAAAGGTAGAATTTCGGCTTAAGTGAAAATAACAATATCTTCGGCAAGAAATTTCGACTCTGAGCCTTCCACAACATCGTCCGTCTCTGAATCAAGGTTGCAACGCAAAAATAATGGATGTCATACAATTAAAATCGAGTGCGATCGATACGTTTAAGCTGCAAGACATCACTGAATAAGTTGTTTTTTCGGCTTATTTGGTGTCCGCTACTCGAAAATGTGACAAGGCCAACCTCTTTGGAGCATAATCTCGACTCGACTTTGTCATCAAAGTTGTAGATCTATGAGTCAGTGACCTGGTGTTAAAATCTAAGCTCAACCGGACAAACGACGAGGGAGATATGAATTTTCTCGTGAAACCACTTTCAGCATTTTTCTTCGGTTCAGCACTTCAGTTTTGTGAAATAAACCAAAACGACAATCTTTGGAGCACCGTTCGATCTCACTTTTGTATTTGAAATTGAAGAGGATAAAATTTGTGAACCAACGCTTCAAGAATGGGTGATATCCGATGAAAATTGACCGAGTTATGAATTTTACAAAATCTGACAGACAGTGCACTGCATCAAAGAACCTTACTGGTAATTCGCATTTTCGAGATCCTTCCGCTCGGACCTAACCCAAACTGAATTCACATAATGAAGATAACATCTAAACGGAATTTTAGGTACCGAAACAACATCAATTCGATGAACGAGCCAAGAGTTATGAATTTTTTAGTGTTCAAAACTCACCGGTTCAGCACTGTTTTTCACTATGTCGACTCTAAAGACTCGCACATTCTGAGATCTTCTTCAAAGAATTAGTTCTCGGCCAAAACCCAAAAGTTAGAAAGGATATCAAGACGGAACTTTTGGCATATGAATATCTCAGACATGTTGACCCAATCAGAAGTTACGAACTCTTGAATACCGCTAGCACGGTTAATCGGCGAAACCGAAATTTCAAAAACAAATCATTCCCGCCATTTTCCTTGATGAATTGGCCTCCGAGCCGAACACAAAAGTTGTAGAGAATACCGAAATAGTCTAAACTATTGAGTTTCAAGCCAAAATGAGTTTCCGAGCATAAGTTACAACTTTTGCAAACTGCACCATAAAACTGATATTCTGCTTAAACTCCTTTGAATCAACCGAGAACTTTTGGTTTCTTCTAAGATTCTTGTGCACGTTCCGCATGAAAAAATAAAGGCCAGTCGCAACCTGTGAAAGCTCAAATGGAGATGTATATTCATGTATGTTTATGATGCAATTGTGATCTAAATGCAATGCAATGTATGAAAGGATATGCTAAATGGCATGAAAATGAGAGGGCAAATTTTGGGGTGTTACACATTCGCACATCATTTTCATATCATTTCCATTTGTTCTTATACCATTTCATATCGTTCGTTTCAGTTCATTTCATTTCATTCCAGTTTTTTTTTTGGCATCTTAGGATCAAAAATTGGGTTTTTTGATATTTAAGTATCTTCCATCTTGTCGAAACGAAGATTTTAATCTTCATTATCTCTGGATTGAAGAAACTTAAATAGGGGCATCTGTCGTACCCTAATTTTTTACCTAAGATTTTTCGCATCTCATCTGCATTTCGCATACAAACAAGATCACGTACTAGGTCGTGTATCCTTCTCAGTTGCAGGTTTTTGCTTTGCAGGGGATCACCGTAATTTTACTTGTCATTATTTGTTTATATTTACTAACCTCTAACCAAAATACAAAAAATATGTTGCAGTTTGCCTCTTCTTCTTCTTTGTGTTGCAGGATTTCAAAGATAAGACAGTATTTCAATTCATGTGCGATTATTCAGTTATGATTCGATTCAAATGGACGTTTGACCTAATATTGGTCAAACTATCAGAAGAATGTTTCAACTGCAAGTTGTTTGTGCCAGTGGTTTATTTCTCAGGCAGTGTGTATTCAAAGTTCAAGTTGTCGTGCGTCAAGATTCATCAGTTTATCGAGAAGTGTTGTGTGTGAGGTTCAGTTTGTTCATCAGTTTATCAGTGGTGCATTTGTGGATTTATTTTCCTCAGTACTGATTCAAATCATCGGGCAGTTTTCAGATGATTCAAGTGATTGTGGTTTAGGTGACAAAGTTGCGAGTTGTTCAGTGGTTCAGGAATAACTGTGTGCAGTTTAATCAAGTGGCTCGTGGAAGAAAATCAGGATTGGTTTTGGACTGGATAATCAATTTCATATCCATTCTCATCTATTTACAAAATATATCCATCATCCTTTTTTTTTCGATTATCCAGTCGTTCATACCTTTTTCTAATCCAATTTCCTATTTTTATCCATCATTAATTTTACCATATCATATTTCAAATGCCAAGTTTATTATCCATTTTTATTTTTGTTTATTATTCAACCCCATAAAAATATAATCCATTTACTTTTTTTTGTTAAGCCCATCATTTTTTTTCTTTAGCCCATTTCATATATCAAAATAAAATAAAAAGGAAAAAAGGTTGAAACAAGTCATGAAGACATCACACAGAATATTCACAAGTGAGTTTTTTTTTTCCAAGACAGTTTCAGCATAAGCCACAGCCACACGTGAATTTTTTCTCAGCTTTTCCCAAGCCATCAAGTCACACAACTCTTCGCCAGTCAATTCAAGCCATCATACCAGCTACAACAGGCTACACGTGAACATCACACGTGAGCTGCATAACTTCCAGCTTCATCAAGCCCCAGCCGCCCAAGCCACCACACGCCGTGCCCAGCGAATCAAACGCAGTAGCAGCAAGCATTTCGTACGCACAAGTCGTCACCATCAGCCTTCGAAACGCAAGCCAAACGCAACACGCACGCATCAACTTCAAAACGCATGGAATTCGAAAATTAACACGAGCAAAACGCAGGCCCAAAGCACGCGGTATTTGTGACCATCAAAACGCATATGCCTTAAGAATAAAACGCAAAAAAGATGTTGCACACATGAAGACTGTGAGTCCAAAACGCAGCATCGCATATCATAAAACTCCGCAGCTAACATTAGTAAACAAGAGGCCTTCGTACACACCTCCAAAGCACGCAGAAAACGTAAGTATGAAACGCAGTGCAAATCCTCTAAACGGAAGCACCAATCCTCTCCATTTCTTCTTTAAATTGAACTTTTCCCTCTCATTCTATTCAAGATTGAAAAGCCCTCAGAAACCCTGCATAAATTCATTCTCAAGCTTCATAATCTTCGATAATTTTCACCAAATATCTTCATCCACTTTCAAATCCTAGCTTCAGTTTTATTAATTTCGCATCACCGATTTTCACCTTCAACTCTCTATGAATATTCTTTAATTAACAATCCACAACTTGTCTTCAACATCCATTGCAACTCACCTGCAAAATTTCAGAACCACAAATATCACAACAACTCAACATTAACGACATCCACCGCGGATCAAGAGTGATTGAGAGTGAGGACCGAAGAAGAGAGATCCGACGGTGAAGATCTTGCGTTTTCGCGGCGGATTCATCGTCGCGTGCGGTGCAACTTCGTGAGAAAAGGAGATCGGTGATTGAAGCCCTTATTCGTTGAAATAGCGGTGGAACAGTGAAGATTTGAGAAACGAAAGGTGTTTGACGGTGAGGACAACAACGCATTTTATTTCTTCTGGTTGTTGAACGGTACCGCCGCTGTGTTAGGGAAGAAGAAGAGGATTCACGTTTTTTATGATAAACCTGGTTTAAGTCTTTCCTCGTTTGGGCCTTGAAATTGATTTGGCCTTAATTACTATCACAACTTTCAAAGTCAGCTTATCCCCCCTGGCATTCTTTAATAGTTTTTTTTCATAATTTTATTATTATGATTGTGAATTTTCTAAAAAATATAGTTCTAACATTTGCTTTTTTCTGATTTTTTTTAATTCCATTTCAATTTGAATAAATTTCTTTTTTTTTTTTTAAAAGTCTCTAATATTTTAGTATATTTCCTCCTTTCATTGAATTTTCTTGAGGACTATTTCAATTTGATTTTGTTTCTATTTGTTGATTTTTTTTATGGATTTTATATTAGATCCATATCTCTTTCATCTCTTATTTTTCTTTTGGTCGATGAGATTTCCGATTCGATGATTATTGGTTTTCGAAGATGCTTAATCTTCATTATTTCAAATCTATGGATGAATGATCATTTGGATCATTCTCCATACTTTGGGATCGTGATAGGTTGCTTTCGATAATTCAATGTGAAATCTCGATTAAGATTAGACCGTTACCACTTTTCTTTTCGTGCGACATGTTTTCGGAGAATGATTCATCATATCATTTCTCTAACATGTATTAGCACAAATATTTTCCACCTTAATTGGTGGTGGCCGGCCTCATTTGTAGGGTAATTACTTCGTAAATTACTCGGCGATTGCTTAACATAGACCTAAACTTGTCCCGATTCGGAATAAGATCCATTTGGATCCGGTTGCCTCGATTTTGGTTATCTTTTTTGTGGTTGTGTTTGATTAAGTTCATCATACCATTTCTATGTAAATATTATAATAATACTAATATACTAACATTTTAATTCAATCTCTCGCACCTTATCCTTTTTATTTCAATCTCTCGCTCCCTATCTCTTTTATTATGCTTCTATTATATTATATCATTCATCATATTGTTTATGTTTATATTGTTATGCTTGTGATTTTTCTTTTGTCCATTTGGACACAAAAACACTAATAACGGATTAAACATCTAAAAGACGTGTGACTTTAATTTCGGACTATGGCTACTATCCTTAGCATTGGACTTGGAGTTTGGACTTAGATTTTAGGATCTATCCCTTTGCTTGAGTTGTTATGGATTGAAGACTTTGGCTCCGATTGAATTCATTTGTTTATGAAGATGGAAATCCATTTGTTCTCGAAGAATGTTTACCATGCGGTTTGATCGTTCTTCCTTTAACTTTTACATTCAAGTCTTAGGATAGTCACTTCATCTCCTCCCACTTCTTAAATTTTCAAATCTCCTTCCTATTTTCAAAACCTTCTTTGTGTTCGAACTTCAAACAATTTCGCAATCAAACCTTGACTTAGGTCATGCGTTTTTACCTTTTCATTTTATTTCTTAATAAATGCTAAACCACATAAGCATATCGAAACTTTCTTCTCAAAAAACCTTAAAACATTCAAAACTCATTCAATTGTTTTTGTGCCCTCGTGCACGTTTTCTTTTAACCATTTCCATGTTTAGGTATGATTCATTCTTTCTAGCGGAATTATTCACTAAAGAATGACGACTTATCTTTACATTTTAAAATCAATTCAAATCATTGTTTCTTTTCACATTTTGTACCACGAACTACGGGGTTTTGATCTCGCATTGCACTTTGTAGGTACGTAGGCATGAGACGTTCGTCTCTTCAAACACAAAAATCTTAAAAAACATTCCTCTTCTCATCTCTTCAATCTTTTTTCAAGAAAACCATTTCAAACCAAAAAAGCAGTAAATATCTCAAAGGGCTCCCGTGGAGTACCACAGACATTTTGGTTGCGTAAAACCTTCCCAATTTGTAACCTATCCCCTTACCCGTTCTCTGTTTGATTCTTTTAGCTTTTTGCTTTTAGATTCATTAGGTTTTATTCGCTCTTTTTCCCTTTTCCATTTGGAATAAAATAAAAGCGCGGTGGCGACTCTGTTTACCTTGAGTTAAGTTAATCAATAGCTTACACTCATGATTTTACCGCTACAGCCATCAACATATTTCTGACTCATAATCTAGTGCCTACCTTACTTGGAGACATCTTACATTCTCTTCATACTCGTACTACAAATGCATGAGGAACTTTGATGTGTTGTATACCTTTATTGTCTAGGTGGTTTATTTCTCACCTTCCTCGATCAGTGATGAGGAATGAACAAGGGTTCAGATGGTCTAAAAGGATCATGTCACTTTCTCATTCAGATATTCATTGGTTCTCTAGATCTATGGAGAATATTACTATCATTGACCGTTGTGGGGAGATTCCTAATGTGCCACTCCTTGGCATAAGAGGGGGCATTACCTACAATCCTTCCTTAGCTCTACGTCAGTTTGGTTATGCTCGGAATGATGGTCCTCATTACATGCTTATTCAGGGTATTGTGTTCGATTACGACAACGATCTTTAAGGTTACCGTCAAAGGTTCATACGAGCATAGGGTAAAGTGAACAAGGTTGACAGCAAGACTCTGGAACCCAAGTACACTATTCCTATGGAACCTTATCTCAGATGGGTGTGATTTCGTGCTCAGACTCTTATGATGCCATATCCTGCCATCCTGCCAATTACCAGGGAGCCTGTTGCTGAAGGAGATACTTCCTATATCATTCTTCATCCAGACATGCCCACTGACATGGAAGAGTTATAGAGGTCCTGGATCCAGTTGAAGGAGCAAAGAGATACTTTTGAGACTCATTACAAAGCAAGTCAAGAAAGAATCCTAGAGCTAACGAAACAACTTCACGAGGAGCGGAATCTCAACTCATACCTCAGCATAAAGAGGAAACGTTCATGGGAGACTTAAAACCCCATTTTTTGTATTTATTTCATTTTTATTGTAAGCCCAAGGGGAAAACAAGTTTATTACTAATAAAATTTTACTTTTTGGTGGTTTAAACAAATTTAAATCCTGCGGTCCTTGAAAACATTGCATACGCATTTACATACCATATCATTGCATCACAGGTATCTTATCTTCTCGCTGTTTATTTCAGCAGAAATGGCTCTTGAACAGACTTTCAAAGATCTCTAGGCTCAGAATGCACAATTCCAAGAGTTGATTCTGAACTTGTCCAAGGGACAAGATGAGTTGAAGACACTGCTGGCTAAGAAGAATAAGAAGACTAGAAGATCAGGAGGCCTTATCAATCTGGGAAGAAGGTTCAGAGGTCCTGTCAAGACAAAGGAATAGGTTGATGATTTTGAGTCTGAATATTTTGAGAAAGACGGAGGCAATCTCCATGATACTGTGGGAGATTCTGATTCTGAAGCAAATTATTATCATGATCCTAATGAAGATAAGTACAAGATGCTGGTAGACAGGATGAATGCCATGGAGTTACAAAAATCTTCTGGGCTGGATTTTGAGGATCTAAGCTTAATATCTGGAGTGGTTATACCTATTGGTTTCAAGGTTCCTTCTTTTGTGGTGTATGATGGTGTCTCATGTCCCAAGCTACATCTAAGGTTCTATGTCCGGAGGATTCAACCACATACTACTAATAAGAAATGGTGGATTCATTTCTTCCAAGAGAGCTTGTCTGGAGCTCAATTGGAATGGTACTATCAACTGGAAAGCATTAATATTCGTGATTGGAATGATCTTGATGAGGCCTTCTATAGGCAATACCAATACAATGTTGATTTAGCACCTACTCGCATGTAGCTCCAAAGCATGTCAATGGGTGCTAAGGAGAGTTTCAAGGAGTATGCCCAGAAATGGAGAGACCTGGCTGGCAGAGTTCAACCTCCTCTGACTGACCGGGAACTGGTGGATATGTTTATGAGTACGCTGAATGGTCCTTTCTATAGTCACCTCATTGGAAGCTCATCATCTGGTTTCACCGAGCTGATAATGACTGGAGAACGTGTGGAGAGTGGTATAAGAAGTGGTAAGATACAGGTGGGTGCCTCTTCATCAAGCACTGCAAAGAAGCCCCCTAGTGGAAAGAAGGAGTCTAATGTTGTGTATGGTCAACCCAGTCGTAACAGAAGTCACCAATCTGTGGGAGCAGTTCACATTTATAATCCTACTCCTACAGCACCAGAGCTACCACAGAGCAATCAACAAAAGCCTAGAAGACAATTCACCAAGATCAACATGTCACTGGCCCAAGCCTTGCAACACATGTTGAAAGGGGAACTCATTACTTTGAAGGACCCTCCTCAGAATCCTAATACTTCCTCTCCTCGATACAATCCTAATGCACGATGTGCCTATCATTCTAATTGTCTGGGACATGATACCAACAACTGCTGGATATTGAAAAACAAGATTCAAGATATGATTGAAGCTGGAGAAATTGAATTTGACCCTCCTGGGACTCCAAATGTGATTACTACTCCCATGCCCAATCATGAGAAGACTGTTAATGTTGTTGATGAAGTTTCATATGTTTCCTCAGTAGCAGATGTGATTACTCCCTTATCCATTATCAAGAAGAAGTTGATACAGGCTGGATTCTTTCCAGTTTGTAATAAAGATTGCTTTTATTGTGCCTACAAATCTGATAGTTGCTGGAAGTTGAAAGATGGTATTCAATGCCTCATGGACAATTACACTATATTGTTTGAGAGGACACCTTCTGTGGAAAGTATGTGTGAACATCTAACTCGAGGTGCGAAGGTTGAAGATGTGGATATGGTTGATAAAGTTCCAGTGAAGATTACCTCCAAAGGCCCTGTCAAGATCACTTCCAAAGGACCTATCAAGATTACTGCTGAAGGTCTGGTAAAGACTGTTGCTGAAGCTAGAGTGGCTCCCATGATTATTACTACTCCAGGCCCTATTCCGTAAACTTTTGATAAAGCTATACCCTGGAATTACGGTTCTGACGTTTATATCCATGGTGTTAAACAGGAACCTTTGACGGATACACCTGTTACTGATGATAACCTTGATGTCGATAATATTGCTGGATCTAGTAAGATCACCAGAAGTGGAAGAATTTTCTCTCCTCCGGCTACCTCAAAAAATACAGTTACTCCAACTACTACCTCCACTTCTGAGCCAAGTGTTGATGCTCGGGGCAAAGGTCCTGTGGTTGAACCTGTGCAAGCTGAGGCACTGACTGCTGAGAATCTTTCTAAACAGATGGAAGAAGTGTTGAAGATTATTCGCAAGAGTGATTATGATATTGTTGACCAATTGGGGCATACTCCCTCCAAAATTTCCATGTTGTCTTTGTTGCTGTGTTCTGAGGCTCATGCTAAAGCCTTGATCAAGTTCTTGAAGACTGCCCATGTGCCAAATGAGATTTCTGTAGATCAATTTGAAAACTGTGTTGCACATCTGACGTATGATAACGGGTTAGGCTTTTCTGATGCTGACTTGACTCCTGCCAAGAGAAACCATAACAGAGCTTTGCATATCTCTATTGAATGTAGGGGCACTACCTTGTCTCATGTGTTGATAGACAATGGTTCTTCATTGAATGTACTTCCCAAAGAGGTTCTGAACAAGCTCAGTCCTGAAGATGTTGTGTTAAGACCAAGTAATATAGTGGTGAGGGCCTTTGATGGTTCAAGAAGAGTGGTGCATGGAGAAATAGATCTCCCAATCAAAGTAGGCTCTCAAATCTTCAATTCTACCTTCTATGTAATGGATATTTATCATGCGTACTCCTGTTTGCTTGGGCGCCCCTGGATCCACGGGGCAGGTGTTGTGACCTCCACTCTACATCAAAAGTTGAGATATCCAGTGAAGGGAAAGATCGTCACCGTTTACAGAGAGGAAGAATATATGGTCAGTCATGTGAATACATTTAGGTATGTTGAAGTGGAAGGTGAATATGTTGAGACTCCTTGCCAAACATTTGAAGTAGTTCCTTGGGTCGTTCCTGCTACTGAAGCTCCTCCTATTGTTAAAAAAGTTCCTGTGGTTACCAGAGTACCTCCTACAATGGCCTCCCTCAAAGATGCTAGAGCTGTGGTTGAAGAAGGTGGTTGTACTATTTGGGGTCAGCTTCCTGACATTCCTTACAAGTCTGACAAGTTTGGTTTGGGTTTCACTACAGAGTCCCAGAAGGCTGTTCGTCATGCTCGTGTTGTTCGTATCACCAATCAAGGGATCATGAGAGATCAAATCAATGTTGTGGGTGACTATAGTGAAGACTACAACCTGGATGATTGGATCTTTCCTACTGTGGGTGATGGGCTCAACAACTGGAAGACTGAAGACGTTATTCCTATCTCCTTTAGTCAGGAGTAAATACTATTACTATGTTGTTATTTTTAAGTTTGTAATTTTGAACAATTAAACTTTTAAGCCTTGTGTCTCACCCGGGACACAATGGTATGCTTGTTACGGGATGTCATTTTATTTGCATACTTCATTCAATAAAAATCAATGGACGTTTCGTTTTCGTAAATATTATGTTCCTTTGTCTTTCTTTTATTTTTGTTTTATCAGCTATGTGTTCTTACACACACCCACATCACTAAAATGCAGATCCTCATACACTCTGGATCCTGTTGATAACAGTTCTACTATTGCCAATTATAATTTCGAGAATCCGATCTATCAAGCTGAAGATGGAAAGGAAGAAGATTGTGAAGTACCTGTAGAGCTTGCTAGGTTGTTACAACAAGAAGAGAAAGCTATACAGCCACATGAAGAGCCAATCGAAGTTGTGAATTTGGAAACTGAGGAAAACAGGAAAGAGGTCAAGATAGGGGCTGAACTAGAAGAGGGTGTTAAGAGCAGACTAATTCAGATGTTACGTGATTATGTAGAGATCTTTGCTTGGTCCTATGAAGATATGCCAGGGTTGGATACGGACATTGTGGTTCACCGTTTACCGGTAAAAGAAGATTGTCGTCCAAAGAAGCAGAAGATTCGTCGCATGCGTCCTGAAATGTCAGAAAAGATTAAAGCAGAGGTGATGAAACAGTTTGATGCAGGGTTCTTAGCTGTGACTTCTTATCCTCAATGGGTTGTAAATGTGGTACTAGTACCTAAGAAAGATGGTAAGGTACGCATGTGTGTGGATTACAGAGATTTGAATAAGGCCAGCCCTAAAGATGACTTTCCACTTCCTCATATTGATGTTCTGGTAGACAACACTGCTCAGCATAAGGTATTCTCTTTCATGGATGGTTTCTCTGGTTACAATCAAATCAAGATGGCACCTGAAGATATGGAGAAGACTACATTTGTTACACAGTGGGGCACTTTTTGTTATAAGGTGATGCCATTTGGTTTGAAGAATTACGGGGCAACATATCAGCGTGCTATGGTGGCTTTTTTTCACGATATGATTCATCATGAGATAGAGGTATATGTGGATGATATGATAGCCAGGTCCCAGAATGAAGAACAACACCTTGATCATCTGCATAAGCTGTTTGAAAGGTTGAAGAAATACAAGTTGAGACTGAACCCAAACAAATGTACTTTTGGAGTAAGATCTGGTAAACTCCTGGGTTTCATTGTCAATGGAAAAGGTATTGAAGTGGACCCTGCAAAAGTGAAAGCCATACAAGAGATGCCAGCTCCCCGTACTGAGAAGGAAGTTATAGGTTTCTTGGGATGATTGAATTACATTGCAAGATTTATTTCCCAGTTAACTGCTACCTGTGAGCCAATCTTCAAGTTGCTGAAGAAAGATCAGGTGGTGGAATGGAATGATGAATGCCAGACAGCCTTTGATGAAATCAAGAAATATCTCCTAGAACCTCCAATCTTGATGCCACCAGTTGATGGAAGACCCTTGATTATGTACTTAACAGTATTAGACAACTCAATGGGGTGTGTGTTGGGGCAACATGACGAGTCTAGTCGAAAAGAGCAGGCAATATACTACCTTAGCAAAGACTTTACCGACTGTGAAACAAGATACTCACTGCTCGAGAAAACTTGTTGCGCTTTGGCATGGGCTGCTCGCTGACTAAGACAGTATATGTTGACTCATACTACCTTGTTAATTTCAAAGATGGATCCAATCAAGTATATATTCGAGAAACCTTCTCTCTCCGAACGAATAGCAAGATGGCAAATGATCTTAATAGAATATGACATACAGTATACTACTCAAAAGGCCATTAAAGGAAGTGTTGTAGCTGATCATTTGGCTCATCAAGCAGTGGATGATTATCAGTCAATGAGTTTTGAGTTCCCTGATGAAGATATTATGATTATTACCAAAGAACCTGGACAATATGACGGACCTGAACAAGGATCCCGATGGACTATGGTTTTTGATGGAGCTTCTAATGTACTTGGTAATGGTGTTGGTGTTGTGATCATTTCCCCTGAAGGTTGTCATACCCCAATTAATGCAAGACTTTATTTCTATTGTACCAATAACATGGCTGAGTATGAGGCATGTATCCTGGGTATCAAAGCTGCCATTGATATGAAGATTCAGTTCCTGGACGTATATGGAGATTCAGCCCTGGTAGTGAGTCAGATTAAAGGAGATTGGGATACCAAGCATGAAAATCTTATTCCCTACAGAGAGCATGTGCTGTCTTTGATCCCACATTTTGAAGAGATTACCTTTGAACATATTCCACGAGGAGAAAATCAGTTGGCAGATGCATTAGCCACCATGGCATCTATGTTTGAGATTAGTTGGGATGATGAAGCTCCCAAGATCACTATTGACATATTTGAGAAGCCTGCATACTGCAATGAGATTGATACCGAAGGAGGAAAGGAAAATCCTTGGTTCTATGAAGTGAAAAGATATCTTGAAACTCAGGAGTTCCCTGAAGGGGCATCTGTCAAAGATAAGAAGTTTCTGAGGAGGTTTTCTGCTAAGTTTTTCTTCAGTAATGGAATTTTGTACAAGCGCAATCATGATTCAACTTTGCTTCGTTGTGTGGATAAGAAGGAAGCAACAGAGATTATGGAAGACATGCATGATGGGATCTTTGGCACTCATTCTAGTGGGCATACCATGGCAAAGAAGATATTGAGAGCAGGTTACTATTGGTCTACTATGGAAGCTGACTGCTATCAACATTCCAGAACATGTCGCAAGTGTCAAATCTATGCTGATAAAGTACATATACCTCCATCACCATTGAATGTGTTGACTGCCCCTTGGCCTTTTGCCATGTGGGGCATTGATATGATTGGTGAGATCAAGCCTACTGCTTCTAATGGGCATCGTTTCATCCTGGTTGCTATTGATTACTTTACAAAGTGGGTGGAGGCAGCCTCATTTGCATCTGTTACCAAGAATGTCGTGGCTCGATTCATTAAGAATAATCTCATATGTAGGTATGGCATCCCTGAAAGGATTATCACAGATAATGGCTCTAATCTGAATAATACCATGATTACTGATCTCTGCACACAGTTCAAGATTAAGCATCACAACTCTTCTTCGTATCGTCCGAAGATGAATGGGGCAGTGGAAGCTGCTAATAAGAACATTAAGAGGATTCTACAGAAGATGACTTTTACTTACAAAGATTGGCACGAGAGGTTACCATTTGCTCTTCATGGTTATCGTACTACAATACGTACTTCAACAGGGGCAACCCCATTCTCCTTAGTCTATGGTATGGAAGCAGTTCTGCCCATTGAAGTTCAGATCCCTTCCTTAAGAATCATGAAAGATGCAGGCTTGGATGAAGATGAGTGGATTCAGACTCGACTCGACCAGATAAATTTGATTGATGAGAAGAGGTTGGCAGCTGTTTGTCATGGTCAGATGTACCAGAAACGGATGATCAAGGCTTTTAATAAAAAGGTGAAACAAAAGGTATATCAGGTTGGTGACTTGGTAATCAAGCGTATCATATTACCACAGGGTGATCCTAGGGGCAAGTGGACTCCTACATATGAAGGACCATTTGTAGTCAAGAGGATATTTTCAGGAGGTGCCATGATACTTACTACTATGGATGGTGAAGACTTCCCACAGCCTGTAAACGCAGACATAGTTAAAAAAAAACTATGCATAAAAAAGAGACCCGCTAGGTTGACTGGCCTAGGCAAAAATAAGGGCATCCCGGCGAACCAAAAGGGTTCGGGGGGAAATTAGGGATATATATATATATATATATATATATATATATATATATATATATATATATATATATATATATAAATGTGTACACCCGGCAAGTCGAAAACCTGAAGAGGCGGCTTGGGTAAAAAAGGGTATCCCGGTGGATTGAAAACCTGAAAGGGCAATCCAGGCAAAAGTTAGGGATTAAAGTGTATGACTATGTCTCGTTTGGATCACTCATGTAACTTCAACTGATGGTGCTACTTAACTCAAGCTCGAACAGATAAAGATCAATTCAATCGTTTCCGTCTCAACGGCAGAAGATGAGATACTTGAAGATAATGGCAATAGTAGAATTGAAACTCAATAGGATTATTTTTCACATAGCTATTTTCTTTGTTCTGTAAAATTTTATGACAAATTACTCTTACTAGGATTTCTGTCTCCTTGTACAAACTTGCCTATGTATAGGTCACTTTGTGATATAAATAAAATTTCATCTTTGAATCCAGATTTACTTTTACCCTATTTACATAAACGAAAACGTCCATTGGTTGTGTTTGAATGTATGTATGCTTTTGAATATGATTGATGTTTACCAGAAATGCATAAAATACAGTAATAATATTTACTAAGGACGAATGAGGGTAGGAGTTCAACGAAGCTTCGACGGTTCATCCCCACAAGACAACTACAAATCTCCAGCAGGGCAAATCTACCATTATAGATACTTCGAGCTACATCTCCCATTGAACTTATGTCTATCTCTTTTATCCTCAGTCGGGATACTCAGGAACTTATTCCTTCAATAGAAGTACGACGAACGAAGACGGGAGGTTATAAGTACTATATTATCAAACAAGAAGGAAACGAGTTCCTCATATTCTTCAGCAACGAATCGGGATTTATTTTCCCTAAGCCATCAGTTGTTATACGAAGATATCCAGGCGCTTCAGGCTGCATGATTCATACATACATCATTTATATCATAACATATCCATAAATTCATAATACATTTACTTAGATACACCATGCCATACATGCATACATGTTGCATAGACTAACCTTTTCCTTACAGGATGGTTATATACAGATAAAATACTATCAATATTTCACAACAGGTCAGAGACGATCTATACGAAGGTCTAGTGCTGATACTTAATTCAGGGATGATCGCCACGAAGATTCATTGCCGATAATCATTACTCAAGATGTCCTTGGATAATAGGCAAACGGTCTATACGAAGATCCATTCCCTAGTCCAGGATATTTTCAGGAGATTTAATCCTGATACTCTTTTGTCCTTGGATAATAGGCAAACGGTCTATACGAAGATCCATTCCCTAGTCCAGGATATTTTCAGGAGATTTAATCCTGATACTCTTTTGTCCTTGGATATTAGGCAAACGGTCTATACGAAGATCCATTCCCTAGTCCAGGATATTTTCAGGAGATTTAATCCTGATACTCTTTTGTCCTTGGATATTAGGCAAACGGTCTATACAAATATCCATTCCCTAGTCCAGGATATTTTCAGAAGATTTAATCTATTTGTCCTTGGAGAGTAGGAAAACGGTCTATACGAAGATCTATTCCCTAATCCAGGATATTTCCAGAAGAGATAATCCTCACCATGTTGCATAAACGATTTAGAGACGGCCTATACGAAGACCTAGTACTGATATCCAGTATCAACATCAAGATATTATCACCTCCTGATATTATGGATGGCATCTATAAGCCCATCTCCAGTTCTTCCAAGTGGCATCTTCAAGCCCACTCAAGCATATACAATTAATCATCAGCTTTACTTTACGCACCGGCTAGTGCAAATTTTTGGGCTTTTGTGTTCAATCCCCTTCAACCTTCCAGGTCACGAATGGCACATATACCAATCTAACCCCTCAGGTTTCAGACAATTGAACAGGGGCAGCTGTTGCACCCCAAAGTTTGCCCTCACCAAGACAAGACATTGTGTACTAAGGTATCCCTAGAGGTTCACAAGGTTCACAATATTCACAATGTATCTCAAGAGGTTCACAAGGTTCACAATTAGTCAGAAAGTTTGACAATTCCCTCAGACAATGCATCCTCCTAAGCAATGCATCCTAAACTAGGGTTTTGACTTTCATCAGGATAAATGGACTTCCAAGACTTCAAGTTAGCTTCATAGCATCCTATATGGGTACAAGAATCCCCATGTCAAGTTTCAAGACTTTTTCTAAAGGTTTGCTCAGTCAGATGATCAGATAGGTTAAAATCAGTCAAAGTAGTCAAAAAGTCAAACTGAGGTCAACTGTGGTCAAACCAAAGTCAAACTTCATGATTTTTTGCCAACATCAAGTATATTATGTAAAATTCAAAATTTGATCAAGGGTTGATCATGATTCACCAAGGAGATTTCAGATCATCAAGAATCAGGAGTTTCTAAATTAGGGTTTTCACAGGAAAAGTCAACTGAACTTTGACCAGCCATAACATTCACATGCTTCATCAAAATTTTTCCATCCAAAGCTCATTTTGAAGGAAATTGAATTCTCTACAACTTTGTGTCTCACAAGCCAAGCCCAAAAATGCTTCATTTGGAAGGTATGAGCTAAGACATTATAGGTCATTTTAAAAGTCAACAAAAAGTCAACATCTTCCAAAGAGCATAACTTGAGAATGGTAAAAGATATGGACATGAGACCAAAGAGGTTGGTTAGAGGACTCTCTAAGATTTCTAAAATGTTCAAGAACACCTTCATAGCATTAAAATTGAAGGATTTGTGCCCTTGAAAAGTTGGGAAATTTTTGGGAAGTTTATGAAGCAAATGAGGCCTTAAAACCAATTTTTGCTAAATGAGCCTACCAAATTGCCATCCAATCTTCATAATATCATCAAGCACGACCCAGCCCATGCCTTTTCTGATTTTTTATATTTTATTTAGTATTTATTTGAATTTTATTCATTAAAATACAAATTAAATCAAAATCAAATATGAAAATCAAATATTTGGATGAGATTATGATTCTAGAAAGTCATAAACATCAATTATAGATGATTGATCTGATCCAAATTCGTGCTATCTTGATTTGGCAAGGTTAGATGTGATCTTTTTCAATATTTGAAAGAAGGAAACTTCATGATCAAGCAATCAATACAAAGCCCATAAATCCATAACTTTTTGACCTAATTTTCATCTCTACATATACCTGAATACATCCCAATCACAAGGGGACGATTTTTCAGCCTCCACACATATCCTTTAAGCTTCAAAATATCAAGAAAAAGTCACATACGGTTTTGGACTTAGAGGGACTCTCAAGACAAAATAAAGGTTGCTACACGTTCCTTGGACATCACTGATGCTTTCCCAATCATCACCATCATTCAAAACCTCATAAATCATGAAAACCGAATTCATGTTCTTCATCTTTTTTTCAATTTTCGATTTCATTCATTTAGATATTGTAAATTGTTTTTGCGTTGTTAATCTTGTTTGTTGTGATGTTTAGATGACTTCTGGGCAAGAATATTGAAGAATCGTGACCTAAACCGAAAACCACCATTGTTAGGGTTAGAGTTCTCAAATTGGGAATTTACGATTTACTTAATATAAATGAATTCTAAAAACATGGTTATGACGTATGAACATCATATAATTGATCTGGGTTGCTAATTTGTATTGATATTGTGGTATTCTTGATTTTTCAAAAACATAGGTTTTATGGTTTATGAACACGCATGTGAATTCGCAGGAAAAGTTGTATGAAAATTCGTAGGAAGTTTGGTGAAGAAGATGAAGTTTGGCGCTGAAATCAAATTCAAATATTTGTCTTAAAATATATTGTTTTATTGTTGGTTTAATTTCAAACGCGCGCAGTTAGCTCAGTTGGTTGGTGTATTGACCCGTGAACAAATGGTCCTGGGTTCGAATCCCCCCAGGCCATTTTGTTTTGCTTCTATTTTTTTGATATTTTGTAGGTTAATGAGAAAACGTGTGGGAGTCCATCCCCTATCACCTGTGCATGCCTGGCTTGGTGGCAACCTTGTTGGTCCAAGGGAGGAAGGGCCTAGGGCGTGGGTTCGATCCCTGCCCCAGGTAAGTTTTTTTATTTATTTTCTCTTTTTTTTATTTGTTTTATAATTAATCTAAGTTATATTTTTTATAAGAAAATTATTTTTAAATAATAATATGTAAATATATACAACTTCATATGTTCTAAAAATTTCTAATTTATTTTCTAAAATTTAATTTGGTTTATATTTAGTTTAAAATTTATTTATATTATTATTGTATATATTTTTTATAATTTAATTAAATTTAGATTAAATAATCAAAACCCTAATCCTGATTTTTCTTAATTGTAAAATTAACCCTAATTTCTAACCCTAATTTTTGTTTAACTTTAAATATTAAATTTAATTAATTTTTCTAATATATAATTAACCATGTTTTGTAAATAGTTATTATATGGTTTATTATTATTATTCTCATTATCTTATTTTCTTTTAAAAAATTCTTTAAAATTGCTTATTTAATTTAAAAATATTCTCTTAAATTGTATATATATTTTTTGTATATTTGTGCTAACCTCCTCTTCTTATAATTATTTTATTACTAACCATTTTAATTATAATTTCTCTATATATTTATTATTCATATTATAATGTAATTGCGAAAGCCTTATAATAGTCGTAGGTTTATTATCGTTGTTATTTTATTGTTTATAAATATTTTTGCCATGGTTAGTAACTATAGGGAGTGATAACATGTTTGTGATTTAAAAATTAATTTAGAATGACTTACTTAATAAGATAAATATATAAATATGAACACTCACACACGTAAGTTGATCTTTGATCGCCATCCTACACTTTCTAAGGTTACCTCTCATGTTGCCTACTTCTAAAGGTCAAGTAAGGTGTCTTAAAAAGCAAAGTCCCTTCACTAATATCATCAAGTCCCTTTAAGATTATAAGATCAAGTCCCTTCGATGTTGCCTACGGTAAATGATCTTGTCCCTTCGAATAAAAGATGATAAGTCCCTACGAATTGCTAAAGACACCTTACAGTTTCCTATACTCAGATGTCCCTTCACATGTCCCTTATTACATCCAAGGTAATGACTACTTATTCCTTAATAATAGGGATAGTCTTACCATTGAAAGAACACATAAGAACAGTAAAGACGTAGCATAGGGTATGTTCCTCTTAAGTACTTGTTCACTTTTCTTCAAAATACTTCATTACACTTCACATTTCAAACAAATTTTCAAAATAAAGTCTTTATATACATCCATACGAGGATCATTATAAAGTACTTAGAAAATTTTTTATCACACACTACACTTTCTCAAAACAATTTAAAGTGAGCTAAGTAACTAAGAGCCCATGGATAACCATGGATATAAAGGGTTCTAACACCTTCCCTTTATATAACCTACCCCCCGAACTCAAAATCTTTTTAAGGTCTTTCCTGTTCTTTTATGCCCTTTCCTTTTGCATAAAATAAAAGTCGGTGGCAACTCTTGCTATCCGCAACATTTAACTAAAGTCAATTCTCTCACCGTGTTACAGCTGCGCTGAGAATTGGGTGGGCCTGGGTTGCTAATCCCATCCCCCTTGCGTGAGGCCCATCTGGATTACACTAGAATCCCTTGCTTTTCACACCTCCTGGCCTTTTCTTTTTTTATTTCTTTATCTTTTATTTCATTTTATTTCAGTTTTGCTTTTTAATTTTTAAAAATAGTTCTAAGTTTCAAAAAATTGTGAAAAAATTCAGGAATGTCACTTTTAGTTTTCTTTAATTTTTAATATTTTTATTTTCCATTTATTTTATTTTGACACGTGTAAATTAATTCTCTCCTTTAATTAATTCATTTTAATTTTTTTTAAGCATGTTAACTTGTCCATTTTCTATATTGATTCTCATTTTGAATTTTTGATTGGTTCTTTTTGCTCTGGATCCATAATAGAGTGTACTTTATGTGTGATTTTTGTTCTGATTTTTAGAAGCTTATTCAATTGTTTTTGGTCCTTGACTTGTGATTGAAGTTTCTTAACCCTAGCTAATGTTTGACCCCTCATTTGACTTACTTGGCTTCTGAATTTCTTCCTCTCCTTTTGACATGTTGTTATATCATGATTGAAGATCTTTTGTCCAAGGTGTTGGAATTTTTGGGTGCATTCTTGATTTGATTTGAATTTTTGTTCTTAACTTGTCCCATTTTGTTTCTTTTTTATCATAAGTCATCTCCTTAGTTTAGAAGGGCACTTGTGCCAACTTCTTCATCTTGTTTAGGGTCTCTTTAGGGCATTGATACCTTTTTGATCTTGGGTTGGGGTTTGTGCTTTGGAAATCTTGTGATTTGGTTACCTTTGAAGTTCTTCCTTTCTTTTGTGTATCCATCTCACCTCCTTTGCTTCTTTCTTCCCATAATGTGATTGCTTGACCATATGCTTCTCTTCTCTTCATCTTTCTTGCTTCTTAAGAACTTCTTTAACTTGATTAGGGTTCTGGTCTTGTGCCTTGAGTTTGTGCTCTGTTTATTTTGCTTTGTATCTTATCAAGTTTGCTTTACTTTGTTATGTGCTTCATGTTGCCTCATGTTGACTTGTGTGCTTCTTCTCTCATTCTTGTGACTTGTATTTGCATTGAGCATTTGTGTGTATGACTTCATCTCTGTTTGTATGATGTTGGTATGGCATTGTGATCATTTTATGTTGCTTTTATGCTTATGTCACTAACCTTTTCAGGGGCTTGGGTAAGTGAGAGGTGTGGATGTGATTCCCACATCTCCAAATCTTATCTCTTCTTTTCTTATCATTACTTGTTCTAACCTTGTGATTGTTGGGCTTAGGCCTTACTTCCCCCTTCTTCTTTCTTCTTCTTCTTTCTTTCTTCTTTAGGATAGTAAGCCTCACTAACCTAGGATTTCCCATGCATGACAACACTTAGGATTCATTAGTCCCCCCATTATACTTTTGCCTTTGTGATCCTTTTGGTTTCTTTTCTCTTCTCATCTCAAAACCCTAAAGAAGAAACTTAATAAAGATTGAAGTGATACTTTGAGCAATAGCCTTATCCCATGAGACACTTGTAGTCTTCCCATCTTGGGATAGTACAAGCTTGCCTTGTGATGTACAAGTTTGATCAAGATATCATCTTCACCAAGAAAATCATAAAACACACTTCTTCACTGTAAATACAAAAACACTTAATAAGTTAATGAGTTAGTGAGCTTAAGCCCTAATCTCTGGATTCAATTTTTGGGGATCTTCTCCTTACTTGAGTTTGCTTGTTCTATTATTCCATCTTGGAATGTAGTGACAAGTGCACATTCCATGGAAAAGAGCTTGAG
This sequence comes from Lathyrus aphaca, assembly GCA_963966055.1. Classification (NCBI taxonomy): domain Eukaryota; kingdom Viridiplantae; phylum Streptophyta; class Magnoliopsida; order Fabales; family Fabaceae; genus Lathyrus; species Lathyrus aphaca. Next base: position 344,637,523 of record OZ014521.1, read on the forward strand.
TTCACTTCCTTGTGACACACTCATAAAAAGCTTCATAAAAACACAAACAAACAATAAGCGTCTTTCCTTCGGGAATTCTTTACTCATCTCTTTCACTCCGTACGCGAACTTGCTCCTACTTGTCATTTTGCAAGACGGTTACGCACTCTTCGTCCGAGTCTGCAACACCTGAGCATTGGCATAGGTAGTTCAAGTCTTAATTCACAAGCAATCCTTTCCACCCCTAGTTAGGGGAACTACGGCGACTCTGATCCTTATTTTCCGGATGAGGTACTTAGGCAGCGGGGTAGGGCCCGTTCGAGCACAATCTTTATTTTCCCTACATTTTTTTTCCTTTTCCTGTCTTTTTTCAGTTCCCTTTTCTTTTCTTTTATCCAGTTTAGTTCATTTTTTCTTTGCAGCAACTTTCATTTCTTCACCCTTTGAAACAGTTTTCTTTGCAAGCGTGGATCCCGTCGGGTACGGCGGACGATCTGGGTGCTAATACCTTCCCAGGTCGTAACCGACTCCCGAACTCAGTCTCTTTGGTTCGCAGGACCCATGTCCTTCCTTTTCTTTTCTTCTGGTTTGTGCAGCATTACCATTCCCGTTCCTTCGGGATAAAAATGTCTGGCTGGCGACTCTACCTCTTTCCGTGCCACTTTCGCGTTTGTACCAGGATGGAAATCCGGGGAGCGAAATAGAGGATCAAACATACCCACCTGGGGCATCATCCAATGATAAGAAGGCATTGAGAAGGTTGGCTGGTAGTTTCTTCCTGAATGCTGATGGATCATTTTACAAGAGAAACTTTGACATGGTGATTCTCAGATGTGTTAATAAGAAAGAAGCAGACTTGCTGATGCACGAGGTGCATGAAGGATCTTTCGGTACCCATGCCGGAGGACATGCAATGGCTAAAAAATTGTTAAGATCAGGTTACTACTGGATCAAAATGGATGCAGACTGTTGTGCCTATGCCAGAAAGTGCCATAAATGCCAGATTTATGCAGATAAAGTGCATGTGCCTCTGAATCCGTTGAACGTGATGTCTTCACCTTGCCCCTTTGCCATGTGAGGCATTGACATGATCGGAAAGATTGAAACAACTGCTTCAAATGGACACAGATTCATCATGGTAGCCATTGATTACTTCACCAAATGGGTTGAAGCAGCTTCATATGCAAACGTCACCAGACAAGTGGTAGCCAGATTCCTGAAAAGAGACATCATCTATCGATATGGAGTGCCGGAGCGAATCATTACTGATAATGGTTCCAATTTGAACAACAAGATGATGGCAGAATTGTGTCGGGACTTCAAAATTCAACACCACAACTCTTCTCCTTACAGGCCAAAGATGAATGGCGTTGTTGAGGCAGCAAACAAGAATATTAAGAAGATTGTGCAAAAGATGGTGGTTACATACAAAGACTAGCATGAAATGCTACCATTTGCCTTGCACGGGTATCGGACCTCAATCAGAATGTCTACTGGGGCAACACCGTATCAGCTTGTGTATGGAATGGAGGCAGTCCTACCTGTTGAAGTTGAATTACCCTCATTACGGGTATTGATGGATGTCAAGCTGAATGAAGCAGAATGGGTCTGATCTCGGTACAATCAACTGAATCTGATCGAAGAAAAGAGATTAGCTGCAATCTGTCATGGGCAGTTATATCAGAAAAGAATGAAGAAAGCCTTCGATCAGAAAGTCAGGCTTCGGGAATACCAAGTGGGAGATCTTGTGCTGAAAAGACTTCTTCCTCCTCATACAGACCACAGGGGCAAGTCGACTCCGAATTATGATGGTCCATACATAGTAAAGAAGGTTTTCTCTGGTGGAGCACTGATACTCACTACTATGGATGGTGAAGATTTCTTATCCCCTTTGAATTCAGATGCAGTTAAAAAATACTTCGCATAAAAAGACCCGCTGGACATAAAAACAGAATGTAAGTCCAGGCAAAAATAGGGCATCACGACGAGTCAAAAACAGAATAAAAGACTCGGGCAAAAATAAGGGAAATTTTTTAATAAAAAAATGTACACCTGCTGAGTTGAAAAGCCGCATTGGACAGCTCAGGCAAAAATGGGTATCCCGGTGGATTGAAAACCCGAAAGGGCGATCCACGCAAAATAAGAGAATAAGCGAACAACTGCATTCTGAATTCGTCTGTATCAATTACAACATGGCAAGTTTCGGAAGGATAAAGCATCGGTCAAAATCAACCTTCTTCAGAAAGCAAGATGAGAAGAACGTCAAGGTCATACGGGTCATAACAAAGGAAGCTCACCGGAGCGTCGTCAACATTGCCAGCACCTTTTACTTTTAGTTTTTAACAATCTCCTCATTACAGGGGATCTGTTTCTTTGACTGTGTTTGCTAATTCGGGGCACCCAGATTAATAAAATCAGACTTCAGTCACACCTCACTTTGTACATTTTTGTTTCGTTTGCAAATGTCCAGCATCCATGATATAATATTTGCATAAAAAAACAAATGAGCCATTATTAATAAATGCTTGCAGGAAATGTATTTACTCTCAGGAATATCTAACTCCTATGTGTAACACGGTGGGAGAACTGACTTTAGTTATGTTGCGGATAGCAAGAGTCGCCACTGACTTTTATTTTATCCAAAGGAAAGGCATAAAAGAACAGGAAAGACCTTTTAAAAGATTTTTGGGTCCGGGGGGTAGGTTATGTAAAGGGAAGGTGTTAGCACCCTTTACATCCATGGTTATCCATGGGCTCTTAGTTACTTAGCTCACTTTAAAATGTTTTTGAAATGTGAAGTGTGTGAAGAGAAATTTTCTTAAGAGTTTTATAATGATCCATGTACGGATGCGTAAAAAACCTTTGTTTTGAAAATTGTTTGAAATGTGTGAAGGGTTTGAAATGTTTTTTAAAAAAATGAGCAAGTATCTAAGAGGAACCTACCCTAAGTTTAAGTCTTTTCTGTTCTTGAATCCTTTAAATGGTAAGACTATCCTTATTATTAAGGAATAGGTAGTCATTACCTTGGATGTAAGGGACAAGCGAAGGGACATCTGTTATTTAGGCAACTGTGGGGTGTATAAGCAATTCGAAGGGACTTATCATCTTTATTCGAAAGGGACAAGATCATTACGAAGGCAACATTCGAAAGGGACTTGATCTTTTATCTGTTTAGGGACTAGATGATGTGAGATTAGGGACTTTGCTTTATACACCCTACTTGACCTTTTTGTAATAGGCAACATGAGAGGTATCCCTAAGGAAGTGAGATGGCGATCAAAGATCGACTTACGTGTGTGAGTGTACAATTTAAATATTTATCTTTTAATTAGTGATCTAAATTAATTTTAAACATACAAACATGTTACACTCCCTATTTTACTAACCATAGCATAAAATAAATATTTAAACATTACTACTAAATATTACATCAAAGGAACAATTACATAATAATAATTATTAAAGCAAAACAAATAAATAAGCAAAATAATAAATAATAATAATAATTGGGTTAGTAAAATAATAATAAATCATAATATATAAATGGGGTTAGTAATAAAATAAAATAAAAATAAGCATAATTAATAATATAAACAAAAACATTAGCATAATCATTAAAAGATCAAATAAACAATTATTTAAGATTAATAAGAAAATATAAACAATTATACTAATTATCATAAAGTTTTAAATTATTTACACATTATAAAAATTAAGTTAATTATGAACATATTATGAAAATAAAATTATAATTACAAAACTAAATTAACAATTTTTAACTATTTTTAAACATATAATAAAAATTATTTACATACAAAATTAAATTATAAACAATTTATAGAATATTTACATATTATGAAAATAGGATTAATTATAATTATATTTACAAAATTTTAATTATTTTAAACAAGATTTAAACAAATTATAAAATATGTACATGATTAAATATAAATATGATTAAGTTTTAAAATATAAGAAAATTAGGGTTTATTAGAAAACATTAAGATTTATTTATTAATTAAAATATAAGCAAGAATTAAAATAAACAAATAATTAATATTTACAATTTAGGGTTTTAGAAAAATATTTTTAGGGTTAATCTTGGTTTATGAAAATGTTTTAGGATTAAATTAGGGTTATAGTTTAATTAAATTAATAATAATAATAATAAACAAACAACTAAAACAAGAAAAAAAATAATGAAGTAAAAGAAAAAAGGGGGAGGCCTGGTTTTGAACCCAGGACCTCCCCAATACCTGAAGAAGACCCAGCCACTGGGCTACATGCGCGCACGTGATAGCAAACCCACTCCACTTTGTTTTGTTGCCTATCCTAGAAAATTATGAAAAAGAAAACGAAACAAAAGGCCTGGGGGATTCGAACCCAGGACCTTTACTCAATTCACAAACGCATTTACCATTCCAGCCGGGAGGGCGCATCTGTTAATTAATCCACAACAATACATAATATATTAAGTTTCATAATTGAACTGGAAAAATAAAAAAAAATTGTGGAAGCCAGGATTCGAACACAGGCCTGCAAGCAATATACACGCACACTTTACCACTGGGACACACGCTTGTGTGTGATACATAAACAGAACAAATACATTATAATATATAACAACAATTCAAATTTGAAAAACGCGCGCAGGTCTTCTTCTTCTTCCTTGGTACCTGCGTATTTAGCTACGAATTTAGCTATGAAGTTTCCTGCGATTTTTAAAAACCAGAAACCTACGAAATTGGAAGAGCATCAAGACAGTGAAATTTCTCAAAAATAATTAGTGAGTTATAATCCCCAAGGTTCACATGATTGTTCCATGTTCTTAGAACTTGTTTATGTTAGGTTTAAAGCAAAACCCTAATCTCATGGCCGAAACCCTAGCCATGGTGATTCTTTAATCCTGCATCGAAAATCAAATTGAATTGCCCAGAAACATTCACAAGCTTGTCACAAACACAAAACCAGAATCAAATTCAATTTATATTGCATGTATATATAAGAACGAAAAAATCATAAAGATGTCAAAAGTTGGATTCGGTTTGAGTTGTTCATGAGGTTATGGATGCATATGAGTATTGAGAATGATTCAAAGATGTCCAATAAACATGTCTCAACCTTCAAATTGGCTTGAAAGAGCTTGGATGATCAAATCCGAATTTGAAATTTTGGATGAATTTTGAAAGTTGCAACTTACTCTTTGAGGCAGAATTTTCGTGTGCTTGCATTAGGTTTGTGTTGTCTACTTATAATACAATGGATTTAGGTCAAAAGAATGGATCATTGTGTGGAAAATTTGATTGAAAAAGATTGAAAAAGATTAAGTCTTAAACTTCAAATATTTGTGAATTAGACCTTTCTATTTCAAGCCAATCACCATAATTTTTGTATCAATTTGATCCAAGCAATCTTTATGACTTTCTAGAAGCACAATCTCATTTAAATATTTGATCTTTCTATTTTATTTTAATTTAAAATGATTTTAAATGAATAAAATCAAAATAAATAAAATAAAATGATAAAAAATCTGAATAATTGAGATTTGGGTCGTGCATGAAGTATTGGTATGGATTGGATCATCATATGGCAAGCCCATTTAGAAAAAATTGGTTTTAAACCTCCATTTTCTTCATAAACCAACCAAAAATTTACCAACTTTGCAAGGGCACACATCCTTCAATTTTAATGCTATGAGGGTGTTCTTGGACATTTTGGAAAGCTTGAAGAGTCCTCTAACCAACCCCACTTGTTTCATGTCCATATCATTTACCATTCTCAAGTTATGCCCTTTTGAAGTTGTTGACTTTTTGTTGACTTTCAAAAGGACCTATAATGTCTTAGCTCATACCTTCCAAATGAAGCATTTTTGGGCTTGGCTTGTGAGACACAAAGTTGTAGAGAATTCAATTTCCTTCAAAATGAGCTTTGGATGGAAAATTGGTGATGAAGCATGTGAAAGTTATGGCTGGTCAAAGTTCAGTTGACTTTTCCTGAGGAAACCCTAATTTAGAAACCTCTGATTCTTGATGATCTGAAATATCCTTGATGAATCATGATCAACCCTTGATCAAATGATGAATTTTACTTCATATACTTGATTTTGACAGAAAATCATGAAGTTTGACTTTGGTTTGACCACAGTTGACCTCAGTTTGACTTTTTAACTTCTTTGACTGATTTTGACTTATCTGATCATCTGACTGAGCAAACCTTTGAGAAAAGTTCTGAAATTTGACGTGGGGATTCTTGAACACATATAAGATGTTATGAAGCTCACTTGAAGTCTTGGAAATCCATTTAGCCTGATTAAAGTCAAAACCCTAGTTTTGGATGCACTGCTTAGGAGAATGCCTTGTCTGAGGGAATTGTCAAACTTCTGACCAATTGTGAACTTTGTGAACCTTGTGAACCATCATAAGATGTCTTGTGAACCTTTTGAACCATCATAAGATGTCTTGTAAACTTCATGAACCTCAGGAAAGGTCTTGTGAACCTTGTGAATCTCATAAAGTGTCTTGTGAACCTTGTGAACCATCATAAGATGTCTTGTAAACTTCATGAACCTCAGGAAAGGTCTTGTGAACCTTGTGAATCTCATAAAGTGTCTTGTAAACTTCATGAACCTCATGAAAGGTCTTGTGAACCCTGTGAACCTCTTAGTACACAAAGCCTTGTATTGTGAGGGCAAATTTTGGGGTGCAACTGCTGCCCCTGTTCAATTTTCTGAAACCTGAGGGGTTAGATTGGTATATGTACCAGTCGTGACCTGGAAGGTTGAAGGGGATTGAACACAAAAGCCCAAAAATTTTCACTCACCGGTGCGTAGAGTGATACTGATGACTAGTTGAATATGCTTGAGTGGGCTTAAAGATGCCACTTGGAGAAAAATTCTTCAGGTACCTTTCTTGGAAGATAAAGCAGTCCAAAATATGAAGATACAATGATAGCTTTCAAGAGGATAAACAACGTCCTGAGGTAATGGTAATAGCTTTCAGGAAGATAAACAACGTCCTGAGGTAATGGTGATAGCTTTCAGGAAGATAAACAACGTCCCGAGGAAATGATATGCTTTCAGAAGGATAAACAACGTTCTGAGGAAATGATATGCTTTCAGGAGGATAAACAACGTCCTGAGGTAATGGTAATAGCTTTCAGGAAGATAAACAACGTCCTGAGGTAATGGTGATAGCTTTCAGGAAGATAAACAACGTCCCGAGGAAATGATATGCTTTCAGAAGGATAAACAACGTTCTGAGGAAATGATATGCTTTCAGGAGGATAAACAACGTCCTGAGGTATAAGTATAACTTTTGGGAGGATAAACAACGGCCCAATAGTCATGATATGCTTTCAGGAGGATAAACAACGTCCTGAGGAAATGGTAACCTTTGGGAAGATAAACAACGGCCCAAGGTCATGATAGCTTTCAGGAGGATAAACAACGTCCTGAGGGAATGATAGCTTTCAGGAAGATAAACAACGTCCTGAGGAAATGGTAACTTTTGGGAAGATAAACAACGGCCCAAGGTCATGATAGCTTTCAGGAGGATAAACAACGTCCTGAGGGAATGATAGCTTTCAGGAAGATAAACAACGTCCTGAGGAAATGGTAACTTTTGGGAAGATAAACAACGGCCCAATAGTCACAAGTTGTTGATGAAATCTGTCTGCTGGAGAATTAACCTGAAAAACAAGATTAAAACATTTTGTATGATAATATTAGTCTATGCATTATGTATGCATGTATAATATGACGCACCTAAGTAATGTATTATTTACTTTATGGATATGTATGATATGATGTAAATGGTGTATGTATGCATCCTGCAGCCTGAAGCGTCTGGATATCTTCGTATAATAACTGCTGGCCAGGGAAAACAACTCCCGTTTCGTTGCTGGAAGATATGAGGAACTCGTTCCCGTCTCGTTTGATAATATAGTATTCATAACCTCCCGTCTTCGTTCGATAGTAAGGTATACATAACCTCCCGTCTTCGTTCGATAGTAAGGTATCCATAACCTCCCGTCTTCGTTCGATAGTAGGGTATACATAACCTCCCGTCTTCGTTTGTCGTACTCCTATTGGAAAAATAAATTCCTGAATATCCGTATGAGGATAAAAGAGATGGATATAAATTCCAGGGGAGATGTGACTTGAAGTATTTATGAAGATGGATTTGTCCTACTGGGGAACTTATAGCTGTCTTGTGAGGATGAACCGGCGAAGTTTCGTTGAAATCCTTCCCTCGTTCTTCCTTAGCAAATACTATTACTGCATTTTCATGCATTTCTGGTAAACATCAATCATATTCAAAAGCATACATACATTCAAACAAAATTAATGGACGTTTCGCTTATGTAAATAGGGTAACAGTAAATCTGGATTCAAAGATGAAATTTTATTTATATCAAAAGTGACCTATACATAGGCAAGTTTGTACAAGGAGACAGAAATCCTAGTAAGAGGAATTTGTCGTAAAAAATTTTACAAAACAAAGAAAATCAGCTATGTGGGAAATAGTCCTATTGAGTTTCAATTCTACTATTGCCATTATCTTCAAGTATCTCATCTTCTGCTGTTGAGACGGAAATGATTGGATTGTGCTTTATCTGTTCGAGCTTGAGTAAGTAACACAACTGGTTGTAGTTTCATGGGTGATCCAAACGAGACATAGTCATACGCTTTAATCCCTAACTTTTGCCTGGATTGCCCTTTCAGGTTTTCAATCCACCGGGATACCCTTTTTTGCCCAAGCCACCTTTTCAGGTTTTCGACTTGCCGGGTGTACATTTTTTTTATATATATATATATCCCTAATTTTTGCCCGAACCCTTTTGGTTCGCCGGGATGCCCTTATTTTTGCCTAGGCCAGTCAACCTAGCGGGTCACTTTTTATGCGTAGTATTTTTTAACTATGTCTGCGTTTACAGGCTGTGGGAAGTCTTCACCATCCATAGTAGTAAGTATCATGGCACCTCCTGAGAATACTGTTTTGACTACAAATGGTCCTTCATATGTAGGAGTCCACTTGCCCCTGGGATCACCCTGTGGTAGTATGATACGCTTGATTACCAAGTCACCAGCCTGATATACCTTTGGCTTAACCTTTTTGTTAAAAGCTTTGATCATCCGTTTCTGGTACATCTGGCCATGACAAACTGCTGCTAACCTCTTCTCATCAATCAAATTTATCTGGTCGAGTCGAGTCTGAATCCACTCATCTTCATCCAAGCCTGCATCCTTCATAATTCTTAAGGAAGGGATCTGAACTTCAATGGGCAGAACTGCTTCCATACCATAGACTAAGGAGAATGGGGTTGCCCCTGTTGAAGTACGTATTGTAGTACGATAACCATGAAGAGCAAATGGTAACATCTCGTTCCAATCCTTATAAGTCACAGTCATCTTCTGTATAATCTTCTTAATGTTCTTATTAGCAGCTTCTACTGCCCCATTCATCTTCGGACGATACGGAGAAGAGTTGTGATGCTTAATCTTGAACTGCGTGCAGAGATCAGTAATCATAGTGTTGTTCAGATTAGAGCCATTGTCAGTAATAATCCTTTCAGGGATGTCATACCTACATATGAGATTATTCTTAATGAATCGAGCCACAACATTCTTAGTAACAGATGCAAATGAAGCTGCCTCTACCCACTTCGTGAAGTAATCAATAGCAACCAGGATGAAACGATGACCATTAGAAGCAGTAGGTTTGATCTCACCAATCATATCAATGCCCCACATGGCAAAGGGCCAAGGAGCAGTCAACACATTCAATGGTGATGGAGGTATATGGACTTTATCAGCATAGATTTGACACTTGTGACATGTTCTGGAGTGTTGATAGCAATCAGCTTCCATGGTAGACCAATAGTAACCTGCTCTCAATATCTTCTTTGCCATAGTATGACCACTAGAATGAGTGCCAAAGATCCCATCATGCATGTCTTCCATAATCTCTGTTGCTTCCTTCTTATCCACACAACGAAGCATAGTTGAATCATGATTGCGTTTGTACAAAATTCCATTACTCAAAAAGAACTTAGCAGAAAACCTTCTCAGAAACTTCCTATCTTTGACAGATGCCCCTTCAGGGAACTCCTGAGCTTCGAGATATCTTTTCACTTCATAGAACCAAGGCTTCTCTTCTGCTTCTTCAGTGCTAATCTCATTGCAGTATGCGGGCTTTTCAAATCTATCAATAGTAATCTTGGGAGCTTCATCATCCCAACTGATCTCAAACATGGATGGCATGGTGGCCAAGGCATCTGCCAACTGATTCTCTCTTCGTGGAATATGTCCAAAGGTAATCTCTTTGAAATGTGGGATCAAAGACAACACATGCTCTCTGTAAGGAATGAGGTTATCATGCTTGGTATCCCAATCTCCTTTAATCTGACTTACTACCAGGGTTGAATCTCCATACACGTCTAGGAACTGAATCTTCATATCAATGGCAGCTTTAATACCCAGGATACATGCCTCATACTCAGCCATGTTATTAGTACAATAGAAACAACGTCTGGCAGTAATCGGGGTATGACAACCTTCAGGGGAACTGATCACAACACCAACACCATTAACAAGTGCATTGGAAGCACCATCAAAAACCATAGTCCATCGGGATCCTTGTTCAGGTCCATCATATTGTCCAGGTTCTTTGGTAATAATCATAATGTCTTCATCGGGGAACTCAAAACTCATTGACTGGTAATCATCCACTGCTTGATGAGCCAAATGATCAGCTACAACACTTCCTTTAATGGCCTTCTGAGTGGTATACTGTATATCATATTCTGTCAATATCATTTGCCATCTTGCAATCCTTCCGGAGAGAGCAGGTTTCTCAAATATGTACTTGATTGGATCCATCTTCGAAATCAACAAGGTAGTATGAGTCAACATATACTGTCTTAGTCGGCGAGCAGCCCATGCCAAAGCACAGCAAGTTTTCTCGAGCATTGAGTATCTTGTTTCGCAGTCGGTAAACTTTTTGCTAAGGTAGTATATTGCCTGCTCTTTTCGACCAGACTCGTCATGTTGCCCCAACACACACCCCATTGAGTTGTCTAACACTGTTAAGTACATAATCAAGGGTCTTCCATCAACTGGTGGCATCAAAATTGGAGGTTCTAGCAGATATTTCTTGATTTCATCAAAGGCAGTCTAGCACTCATCATTCCATTCCATCACCTGATCTTTCTTCAACAACTTGAAGATTGGCTCACAGGTAGCAGTCAATTGGGAAATAAATCTTGCAATGTAATTCAATCGTTCCAAGAAACCTCTAACTTCCTTCTCAGTACGGGGAGCTGGCATCTCTCTTATAGCTTTCACTTTTGCAGGATCCACTTCAATACCTTTTCCACTAACAATGAAACACAGGAGCTTACCAGATCTAACTCCAAAAGTACACTTGTTTGGGTTCAATCTCAACTTGTATTTCTTCAACCTCTCAAACAACTTATGCAGATGATCAAGATGTTGTTCTTCATTCTGGGACCTGGCTATCATATCATCCACATATACCTCTATCTCATGATGAATCATATCATGAAACAAAGCCACCATAGCACGCTGGTATGTTGCCCCTGCATTCTTCAAACTGAATGGCATCACCTTATAACAAAAAGTGCCCCACTGTGTAACAAATGTTGTTTTCTCCATATCTTCAGGTGCCATCTTGATTTGATTGTAACCAGAGAAACCATCCATGAACGAGAATACTTTATGCTGAGCAGTGTTGTCTACCAGAACATCAATATGAGGAAGTGGAAAGTCATCTTTGGGGCTGGCTTTGTTCAAATCCCTGTAGTCTACACACATACGTACCTTACCATCCTTCTTAGGTACTGGTACCACATTTGCAACCCATTGAGGATAAGAAGTCACAGCTAAGAACCCTGCGTCAAACTGTTTCATTACCTCTGCTTTAATCTTTTCTGACATTTCAGGACGCATACGACGAACCTTCTGCTTCTTTGGACGACAATCTTCTTTCACTAGTAAACGGTGAACCACAATGTCTGTATCCAACCCTGGCATATCTTCATAGGACCAAGCAAAGATCTCCACATAATCATGTAACATCTGAATCAATCTGCTCTTGACACTATCCTCTAATTCAGCCCCTATCTTGACTTCTTTCCTGTTTTCCTCAGTTCCTAGATTCACAACTTCGACTGGCTCTTCATGTGGCTGTATAGCTTTCTCTTCTTGTTGTAACAACCTAGCAAGCTCTACAGGTACTTCACAATCGTCCTCATTTCCATCTTCAGTTTGATAGATCGGATTCTCGAAATTATAATTGGCAATAGTAGAACTGTTATCAACAGGATCCAGAGTGGATGAGGATCTGCATTTTAGTGATGTGGGTGTGTGTAAGAACACATAGCTGATAAAACAAAAATAATAAAAGAAAAACAAGGAACACAATATTTACGAAAACGAAACGTCCACTGATTTTTATTGAATGAAGTATGCAAATGAAATGACATCCCGTAACAAGCACACCATTATGCCCCGGGTAAGGCACAAGGCTTAAGAGTTCAATTGTTCAATAAATTACAAACTTAAAAAGCAACAACACAGTAATAGTATTTACTCCTGACTAAAGGAGATAGGAATAACATCTTCAGCCTTCCAGTTATTGAGCCCAGCACCCACAGTAGGAAAAATCCAAGCATCCAAGTTGTAGTCTTCATCATAGTCACCCACAGCATTGATTTGATTCTTCATAATCCCCTGATTGGTGATACGAACAGCACGAGCACGACGAACAGCCTTCTGGGACTCTGCAGTGAAACCCAAACCAAATTTGTCAGACTTGTAAGGGATATCAGGAAGCTGACCCCAAATAGTACAACCACCTTCATCCACCACAGCTCTAGCATCTTTAAGGGAGGCCATTGTAGGAGGTACTCTGGTGACCACAGAAACTTTCTTGACAACAGGAGGAGCTTCATAATCATTAACAATCCAAGGAACCACTTCAAATGTCTGACACGGAGTTTTAACATATTCACCTTCCACTTCTAGATACTTAAAGGTGTTCACATGGCTAACAACATATCCTTCCTCCCCGTAGACAGTAACAACCTTTCCTTCTACCGGATATCTCAGCTTCTGATGTAATGTAGAGGTTACAGCACCTGCCCCATGGATCCAGGGACGCCCAAGCAAACAAGAATATGATGGACGAATATCCATAACATAAAAGGTAGCATTGAAAACCTGAGAACCAACTTTGATTGGGAGATCAATTTCTCCATGCACCACTCTTCTCGAACCATTGAAAGCCTTCACCACTATGTTACTGGGTTTCAACACAGCATCTTCTGGACTAAGCTTATTCAGGACTTCTTTGGGCAACACATTTAGAGAGGAACCATTGTCTATCAATACATGCGACAGGGTAGTGCCCCTGCATTCAATTGAGATATGCAGAGCCCTGTTATGATCCCTCTTGGCAGGAGTCAAATCAGCATCAGAGAAACCTAACCCATTATCATAGGTCAAGTGTGCAACACAATTTTCAAACTGGTCAACAGAAATTTCATTGGGTACATGATCAGTCTTCAGAAACTTAAACAAGGCCTTGGCATGAGCCTCAGAACACAACAACAAGGACAACATAGAAATCTTGGAGGGAGTATGCCCCAACTGATCAACAATTTCATAATCACTCTTGCGAATGATTTTCAATACTTCTTCCATCTGCTTAGAGAGATCATCAGCAGCTGGCACATCAGTAGGTATAGGTTCAATAACAGGACCTTTGCCCCGAGCATCAGTGGTGGAGGTAACAGCTGGAGTAACTGCATTCTTGGAGGTAACTAGAGGAGAAGAAACTCTTCCGCTTTGTGTGATCTTACTAGATCCAGCAATATTATCAACATCAACAGGCATATCAGCTAAGGGTTCCTGCTTAACACCATGGATATAAACATCAGACCCATAATGCCAAGGCACAGCTTTATTAGACGTATACGGAATAGGACCAGGAGTGGTAATGACCATAGGAGCCACTCTAGCTTCAGCAACAATCTTCACAGGGCCTTCAGCAGTAATCTTAATTGGACCCTTATGAGTGATTTTGACAGGACCCTTGGAAGTGATCCTCACTGGCACTTTATCAACCATATCCACCTCTTCAATCTTCTTACCTTTAGTAATATGATCCACCATACTCTCTACAGAAGATGGAGTCCTCTCAAACACTATGGTATATTTATCCATGAGACGTTGAATTCCATCTCTCAACCTCCAGCAGCTATCCGGCTTATAGGTACAATACAAACAATCTTCACGGCAGCCTGGAAAGAACCCAGCTTGTACTAGCTTCTTCTTGATAACAGACAATGGTGTGGTCAACTCTGCAACTGATTAAATATGTGAATCTTCATCAATGGCATTGACAGTCTTCTCATGATTTGGCATGGGAGCAGTAATCACATTTGGAGTACCCGGAGGGTCAAACTCAATCTCTCCCGCATCAATCATATCTTGAATTTTGTTCTTCAACACCCAGCAACTATTGGTATCATGTCCCTGACAATTCGAATGATATGCACATCGTGCATTGGGATTGTACCTGGGAGAGGTAACATTAGGATTCTGAGGAGCATCTTTCAGAGTGATAAGTTCAGCCTTCAACAAGTGTTGCAATGCTTGAGCCATTGACATGTTGATCTTAGTGAATTGCCTTCTAGCCCTCTGTTGGTTGCCCTGTGGCTGCTCTGGTGTTGCAGGAGTTGGATTTGAGATGTGAACTGCACTCACAGACTGATGCCTTCTATTACAATCAGGTTGACCATAAACAGCATTTGACTCTTTCTTCCCACTGGGAGGCTTCTTTGCAGCACCTGATGAAGAAGCACCCACTTGGATCTTGCCACTCCTGATACCACTTTCCACACGCTCTCCTGTCATTATCAACTCAGTGAAGCCAGATGATGAGCTTCCAATGAGATGACTGTAAAATGGACCATTCAACGTACACATGAACATATCAACTAACTCCCTGTCAGTTAGAGGGGGTTTCACTCTTCCAGCCAAATCTCTCCACTTCTGAGCATACTCCTTGAAACTTTCTTTAGCACCCATAGACATGCTTTGAAGTTGCATGCGAGTAGGAGCTAAATCAGCATTGTATTGATACTGCTTATAGAAGGCTTCAGCAAGATCATTCCAATCCCGGATGTTGACACTCTCCAACTGATAGTACCATTCCAATTGAGCTCCAGATAAGCTCTCTTGGAAGAAATGGATCCACAACTTTTTATCAGCAGTATGAGGTTGGATTCTCCTGACATAAGACCTCAAATGCAGCTTGGGACAAGAGACACCATCATAAACAACAAAAGTAGGAACCTTGAAACCAATGGGTATAACTACCCCAGATATCAAACTCAGGTCTTTCAAAATCCAGCCCAGAAGATTTCTGTAATTCCATAGCATCCATTCTATCCACCAGCATCTTGAACTTGTCTTCATTAGGCTCATGATAATAGTTAGCCTCAGAATCAGAATCCCCCATTGTGTTGTGGAGACTGCCTCCCTCTTTCTCAGACTCTTCAGACTCATATTCTTCAACCTGTTCTTTGGTCTTGACAAGACCTCTGAACCTTCTTCCCATGTTGATCAGGCCACCTGACCTCCTAGTCTTCTTGGCCAGCAGTGTTTTCAATTCATCTTTCCCCTTGGACAAGTTCAGGATCAGCTCTTGGAACTGTGCATTTTGTGCCTGGAGATCCTTAACTGTTTGTTCAAGAGCCATTGCTGAAATAAACAGCAAGAAGGTGAGAAACCTGTGCACAAGAAACCTGTGATGCAATGATATGGAATGTAAATGTATATGCAATGTTTTCAAGGACCGCAGGATTTAAATTTGCTTAAACAAACAAGAAGGTAAACTTTTATTAGTAATAAACTTGTTTTGCCTCTTGGGCTTACAGAAAATGAAATGCAATAAATACAAGAGATGGGGTTTTAAGTCTCCCATGGACGTTTCCTCTTTGTGTTGAGGTATGAGTTGAGATTCCGCTCCTCGTGAAGTTGCTTTTTTAGTTCCAAGATTATTTCTTGGCTTGCTTTGTAATGAGCCTCGAAAGTATCCCTTTGCTCCTTCAACTGGACCCAAGATCTCTGTAAGTCTTCCATGTCAGTAGGCATGTCTGGGTGAAGGATGGTATAAGAAGTATCTCCTTCAGCAACATGTTCCATGGTAACTGGCAGGATAGCAGGATATGGCATCATGAGTGTCTGAGCACGAGATCGCACCCATCTGAGATAAGCCTCCATAGGAATAGTGTACTTAGGCTCCAGAGTCTTGCTGTCAACCTTGTTCACTTTACCCCATGCTCGTATAAACCTTTGACGGTAACCTTGAAGATCGTTGTCGTAGTTGAACACAATACCCTGAATAAGCATGTCATGAGGACCATCACTCCGAGCGTAACCAAACTGCCGTAGAGCTAAAGAAGGATTGTAGGTAATTCCCCCTCTTATGCCAAGGAGTGGCACATTAGGGAACTCCCCACAACGGTCAATGATAGTAACATTCTCCATAGATCTGGAGCACCAATGGATATCTGAATGAGAGAGTGACATGATCCTTTTAGACCACCTGAACCCTTGTTCATTCTTCATTACTGAGCGAGGAAGGTGAGAAATAAACCACCTAGATAGCAAAGGTATGCAGCACATCAGAGTTCCTCTTGCCCGGGTAGTACGAGTATGAAGAGAATGCAGGATGTCACCAAGCAATATAGGCACTGGGTTGTGACTCATGAATATATTGATGGCATGAACGTCTATGAACTGATCTGGATTGGGGAACAACACTAAGCCATAAATCAATAAGGCTAATATCTCCTCAAAAGCATCATAACTCATAGCCTTCAAGAACATTTGAGCCTTCTCTATCAACACCTTAGCAAGAATACCCTTAACTCTGCTTCTCGTTTCTAGAACAATGTCAGACTTCTTCAGATGTAGAGCTGCAGCAATAACCTCAGGTTTAAGCTCATTTTCCAAGCCTGTGAAGGGTCTTTGATCAAGAACAGGTATACCCAGAAGTTTAGAGAACTCTTCCATTATAGGAACCAGCTGATAGTCGGGGAATGTGAAGCAATGGTGCTTAGGGTCAAAGAACTGAAACAGGACACTCATCATGTCTTCATTGAATCCTGAGGTGACTAGATCCAATAAGTGACCATGTCTCTTGATGAACTGGGAATGATCAGACACTTGAGAAACCAACTCTTTAAGCTTAGCAGGTATGCCCACAAAGTTGATCCTGATGGTGTTTCTATGAGCAGAAGCCATGACCTACAACAAAGAACAAAGATAAATCCTTTGGTCCTTGAAATGGTTAGTGAAAATGCTATGCTTATGATGCATGATGATGTCATGATGTTATGTTCAATCACAAACATGTGGCACACACAAACAAGTCACACCATAGCCCTAGGTTTAAAGGCTTGCATGAGGTTCAAAGGTAAGTACCCTCCCCTGAAGTTTAGTTGGTTCATCCTGTCATACAAAAGTAACCATGTTCTAAGGGATCTCAATATCATTGATCCTTCACAAGGGTGATTGTTCAGTAGGCAACTTACTTGCCAACCAAAACCCTCCAAGTTTAGAATCTCAATGAGCGTAGCATCGAGTATCAACCAACTTCAGTCTGCACCAAAGCCGGTTATCTCACTACTTTCTAAAGGCCAAAATGGGATAACTAGGGTTCTAAAAGTTAGTTAGTGTATTGACAACATATGGCAGCCTCATATTATCCTCAACTTGACTTAAGGAACATAAGCACCAACCAAGAAGTCACACTAACTATGGCCACCAGATCAACCATATCGGTATACGCCGTACAGTTTCCTTGGTCTATTGCCATTTACCTAAGGTACACTAGATCCGGGTTAGGATCTTTCACACATAAGAGCACCCAACAGATAATTATAAAGCAAACAAGGCAAACAATTTTAAAGTGATCTAATTCCTAAGGGTACCCCTCTTTAATATAAATCCCCAGCAGAGTCGCCAGTTCTGTAACACGGTGGGAGAACTGACTTTAGTTATGTTGCGGATAGCAAGAGTCGCCACCGACTTTTATTTTATCCAAAGGAAAGGCATAAAAGAACAGGAAAGACCTTTTAAAAGATTTTTGGGTCCGGGGGGTAGGTTATGTAAAGGGAAGGTGTTAGCACCCTTTACATCCATGGTTATCCATGGGCTCTTAGTTACTTAGCTCACTTTAAAATGTTTTTGAAATGTGAAGTGTGTGAAGAGAAATTTTCTTAAGAGTTTTATAATGATCCATGTACGGATGCGTAAAAAACCTTTGTTTTGAAAATTGTTTGAAATGTGTGAAGGGTTTGAAATGTTTTTTAAAAAAATGAGCAAGTATCTAAGAGGAACCTACCCTAAGTTTAAGTCTTTTCTGTTCTTGAATCCTTTAAATGGTAAGACTATCCTTATTATTAAGGAATAGGTAGTCATTACCTTGGATGTAAGGGACAAGCGAAGGGACATCTGTTATTTAGGCAACTGTGGGGTGTATAAGCAATTCGAAGGGACTTATCATCTTTATTCGAAAGGGACAAGATCATTACGAAGGCAACATTCGAAAGGGACTTGATCTTTTATCTGTTTAGGGACTAGATGATGTGAGATTAGGGACTTTGCTTTATACACCCTACTTGACCTTTTTGTAATAGGCAACATGAGAGGTATCCCTAAGGAAGTGAGATGGCGATCAAAGATCGACTTACGTGTGTGAGTGTACAATTTAAATATTTATCTTTTAATTAGTGATCTAAATTAATTTTAAACATACAAACATGTTACACTCCCTATTTTACTAACCATAGCATAAAATAAATATTTAAACATTACTACTAAATATTACATCAAAGGAACAATTACATAATAATAATTATTAAAGCAAAACAAATAAATAAGCAAAATAATAAATAATAATAATAATAATTGGGTTAGTAAAATAATAATAAATCATAATATATAAATGGGGTTAGTAATAAAATAAAATAAAAATAAGCATAATTAATAATATAAACAAAAACATTAGCATAATCATTAAAAGATCAAATAAACAATTATTTAAGATTAATAAGAAAATATAAACAATTATACTAATTATCATAAAGTTTTAAATTATTTACACATTATAAAAATTAAGTTAATTATGAACATATTATGAAAATAAAATTATAATTACAAAACTAAATTAACAATTTTTAACTATTTTTAAACATATAATAAAAATTATTTACATACAAAATTAAATTATAAACAATTTATAGAATATTTACATATTATGAAAATAGGATTAATTATAATTATATTTACAAAATTTTAATTATTTTAAACAAGATTTAAACAAATTATAAAATATGTACATGATTAAATATAAATATGATTAAGTTTTAAAATAGAAGAAAATTAGGGTTTATTAGAAAACATTAAGATTTATTTATTAATTAAAATATAAGCAAGAATTAAAATAAACAAATAATTAATATTTACAATTTAGGGTTTTAGAAAAATATTTTTAGGGTTAATCTTGGTTTATGAAAATGTTTTAGGATTAAATTAGGGTTATAGTTTAATTAAATTAATAATAATAATAATAAACAAACAACTAAAACAAGAAAAAAAATAATGAAGTAAAAGAAAAAAGGGGGAGGCCTGGTTTTGAACCCAGGACCTCCCCAATACCTGAAGAAGACCCAGCCACTGGGCTACATGCGCGCGCGTGATAGCAAACCCACTCCACTTGGTTTTGTTGCCTATCCTGAAAAATTATGAAAAAGAAAACGAAACAAAAGGCCTGGGGGATTTGAACCCAGGACCTTTACTCAATTCACAAACGCATTTACCATTCAAGCCGGGAGGGCGCATCTGTTTATTAATCCACAACAATACATAATATATTAAGTTTCATAATTGAACTGGAAAAATAAGAAAAATTGTGGAAGCCAGGATTCGAACACAGGCCTGCAAGCAATATACACGCACACTTTACCACTGGGACACACGCTTGTGTGTGATACATAAACAGAACAAATACATTATAATATATAACAACAATTCAAATTTGAAAAACGCGCGCAGGGCTTCTTCTTCTTCCTTGGTACCTGCGTATTTAGCTACGAATTTAGCTATGAAGTTTCCTGCGATTTTTAAAAACCAGAAACCTACGAAATTGGAAGAGCATCAAGACAGTGAAATTTCTCAAAATAATTAGTGAGTTATAATCCCCAAGGTTCACATGATTGTTCCATGTTCTTAGAACTTGTTTATGTTAGGTTTAAAGCAAAGCCCTAATCTCATGGCCGAAACCCTAGCCATGGTGATTCTTTAATCCTGCATCGAAAATCAAATTGAATTGCCCAGAAACATTCACAAGCTTGTCACAAACACAAAACCAGAATCAAATTCAATTTATATTGCATGTATATATAAGAACGAAAAAATCATAAAGATGTCAAAAGTTGGATTCGGTTTGAGTTGTTCATGAGGTTATGGATGCATATGAGTATTGAGAATGATTCAAAGATGTCCAATAAACATGTCTCAACCTTCAAATTGGCTTGAAAGAGCTTGGATGATCAAATCCGAATTTGAAATTTTGGATGAATTTTGAAAGTTGCAACTTACTCTTTGAGGCAGAATTTTCGTGTGCTTGCATTGGGTTTGTGTTGTCTACTTATAATACAATGGATTTAGGTCAAAAGAATGGATCATTGTGTGGAAAATTTGATTGAAAAAGATTGAAAAAGATTAAGTCTTAAACATCAAATATTTGTGAATTAGACCTTTCTATTTCAAGCCAATCACCATAATTTTTGTATCAATTTGATCCAAGCAATCTTTATGACTTTCTAGAAGCACAATCTCATTTAAATATTTGATCTTTCTATTTTATTTTAATTTAAAATGATTTTAAATGAATAAAATCAAAATAAATAAAATAAAATGATAAAAAATCTGAATAATTGAGATTTGGGTCGTGCATGAAGTATTGGTATGGATTGGATCATCATATGGCAAGCCCATTTAGAAAAAATTGGTTTTAAACCTCCATTTTCTTCATAAACCAACAAAACATTTACCAACTTTGCAAGGGCCCACATCCTTCAATTTTAATTCTATGAGGGTGTTCTTGGATATTTTGGAAAGCTTGAAGAGTCCTCTAACCAACCCCACTGGTTTCATGTCCATATCATTTACCATTCTCAAGTTATGCCCTTTTGAAGTTGTTGACTTTTTGTTGACTTTCAAAAGGACCTATAATGTCTTAGCTCATACCTTCCAAATGAAGCATTTATGGGCTTGGCTTGTGAGACACAAAGTTTTAGAGAATTCAATTTCCTTCAAAATGAGCTTTGGATGGAAAATTGGTGATGAAGCATGTGAAAGTTATGGCTGGTCAAAGTTCAGTTGACTTTTCCTGAGGAAACCCTAATTTAGAAACCTCTGATTCTTGATGATCTGAAATATCCTTGATGAATCATGATCAAACCTTGATCAAATGATGAATTTTACTTCATATACTTGATTTTGACAGAAAATCATGAAGTTTGACTTTGGTTTGACCACAGTTGACCTCAGTTTGACTTTTTAACTTCTTTGACTGATTTTGACTTATCTGATCATCTGACTGAGCAAACCTTTGAGAAAAGTTCTGAAATTTGACATGGGGATTCTTGAACACATATAAGATGTTATGAAGCTCACTTGAAGTCTTGGAAATCCATTTAGCCTGATTAAAGTCAAAACCCTAGTTTTGGATGCACTGCTTAGGAGAATGCCTTGTCTGAGGGAATTGTCAAACTTCTGACCAATTGTGAACTTTGTGAACCTTGTGAACCATCATAAGATGTCTTGTGAACCTTGTGAACCATCATAAGATGTCTTGTAAACTTCATGAACCTCAGAAAAGGTCTTGTGAACCTTGTGAATCTCATAAAGTGTCTTGTGAACCTTGTGAACCATCATAAGATGTCTTGTAAACTTCATGAACCTCAGGAAAGGTCTTGTGAACCTTGTGAATCTCATAAAGTGTCTTGTAAACTTCATGAACCTCATGAAAGGTCTTGTGAACCCTGTGAACCTCTTAGTACACAAAGCCTTGTATTGTGAGGGCAAATTTTGGGGTGCAACACTATGACGGAATCCGATAAGGGATACCTCGAGATACTTGTGTGTTTATTTGTCTTAACAGGTTGCAGGTATTCAAATACGCATCATGGGGAATATCAAGCACCACATCCCCAACACGCCTCCTCCCCAAGCAGGATCTCCCGAGCAATATCTGAAGTGCTCATCCCCAGCGGGGTTGTCAAAGCCTTTTCATCCCCAGCGCGAGTCTATTCAACAAAAGCTTCCCCAATGAAGTCGCCACAGAGTTCCAGCCTCTCCCCAGAAGAGCAATGACTGAGGTTCTCACACAACAAAGTGACGAAAGCTTCTTCGTTCCTAGTTGGGTTTTCTCCTTACCGGATAGATCTATCAGTGATCTAGTTTCCCCAAGCAGAGCCATATATTTTATCAGATCTACCAATGATCTCATCCCCAGCTGGGATTCTCCTTCAAGCAGATCAGCCGGAGATCTTCACAACAGCGGGATCTAAGTCCCGGATCGGTCTCTTTTGCATAATCATAGCATTCGCATCATTTTTTCCCCACAAAGCATAGCATTCCGTTTAATACGGGGCATTACGGAAAAAATCAAACATATTGCATGATCACAAGTCAGGTTCGAACTAGTCACCTGTAAATACCAACAGTACCCCATCAGCAATATACAAAATACATCCCTTGCACATAAAAGCCAAAGCGTCCCCTTTGCACTCTCAAGTACA
The DNA here is from genome assembly GCA_963966055.1 of Lathyrus aphaca. Lineage (NCBI taxonomy): Eukaryota > Viridiplantae > Streptophyta > Magnoliopsida > Fabales > Fabaceae > Lathyrus > Lathyrus aphaca. The sequence continues at coordinate 344,660,404 of OZ014521.1, forward strand.
AAAACATATTCCTTTCGACACTCGTCTGTGTCATCTCAATCTCCCAACAGAAAGCCAAAGCGTCCCCTTTGCACTCTCCAACACAAATACATGTTCATATATACCTTTGACACTCGTCTGTGTCATATCATCCCCCGCAGATAAGCTACAAATATCCTCTGTGATTACAAATACCTATATACTCTTTTGACACCCGTCTGTGTCACCATTTCTCCCAGCATGGTTTCCAAACACTTGTTTATAATACACTCTCATCGACACCCGTATGTGTCATCCTATCCCCACAGGTCGCCAGAATACCTTTTACACTCATAAGTTTATAACTTATACACTTTCTCTTATGACACTCGTCCGTGTCACCTCTTCCCCAGCAAGTTGAACACTCGTCCGTGTCTCGCTTATACTTCATAATACTTATTCATACTTATACAGATACTCGTCCGTATCTTGTATATACACTTATTCCCCACAGATTCGACACTCATCCGTGTTCTTTGTTAACCAGTTGGTACTCGTCTGTATCATCATCTCAGAACACGCATCAGCGTTTGTTTCTACCGATACTCGTCTGTATCGTAGTCTTAAGGATGCTCGTCCGCATCTTTAATCTATACATAGCGTCAAACACTTATATCTTTTTATTCTGGAGCGTAAGCGCTCGTCCGTGTTTACCATTCCCCGGTAAGTCGCCAGCAGAATAATTTCCTTCTATCTGACATTCTTCCTATGTCGTGATACTTTCGGCAGCCGTACCCTGCCAGGTGATCCTCCTTCACCTATGGATGATCGTCCCTCATCCTTTCCCCAGCGGAGTCTCCATTATTAGAACCCTTTTATATCCGGCATTCGTCATATGTCGTGATATTTAGCAGCCGTCCCCTGCTAGGTGATCGTCCTTCACCTTTTGATGATCATCCTTTTATCTGATGGTCGTCCCCATCGTTGATCTTGTTATCTGACATTCGTCCTATGTCATGATAAACCCTGAGAGCAGCCATACCCTGCTAGGTGATCGTCCTTCACCTCTTGATGATCTTCCTTCATCATGCTTATCCAATGGTCGTCCCCATCATCGACCTTTCTCTATCCGACATTCGTCCTATGCCGTGATAAAGAGCAGTCGTCCCCTGCTAGGTGATTGTCATTCACCTTTGATGACTGTCCCTCATCATTATTTCATTTATTCTTTGAACCAATGGCCATCCCCATCATTGTTTACCTTACTTTGCAAACCTGATGGTCGTCCCCATCAGTAACTTTATCATTATTCCCCAGAGAATCTTTTTTTTTACTTGATGGCCGTCCCCATCATGATCTCTTTACTTCCCCCAGCATGTCGGCCGTCCCCGTCATTGCTTTATCCCCAGCAGTCGCCCTTTGCTCGATGGTCGTCCTCTATCGCTTTCATTTGATAATCATGCTATACTTGCTGTTACAATTTATATCCCTTTTCTTCTTCTCCCTAGTGAGAGCAAATTTTGGACTGTCTTTGGTATTCAACCACAAGTTATCTTGTTTGTCTGTTAAGCCAGGCGCTTACACCCTGCACAGCTAACTCATGCTTGAATAGGGGCAGCTGTAAACACCCCAAATTTTCCCTCACTAAGTTCACACCATGTCTTATGATCTTTCATCTTTGCATTAGTTTAAGCATATCATCCCATATTGCATTTTTGCTTCACTATATTAGTTCAAGTTCATCTACATCTAGGGTTTGTGATCTAAGCAATCCAAGGATTCATCTGAGCCACTCCAAAGGCCTCTAATCATTTCAAGAGGGTCCATGTATGTTCTATCATCATATTCTATCCCTCGAAGATCAAGGAAGTCAAGAAATCACAAGAATTTGGAAAGCATGGAAGCAGAGCTAGGGTTTCACTACACAGATGACTTGAAATTAGGGTTTTGGTTTCAGAGGCCTTAACTCCCAATTTTTTGGTCATTCTTATTTCTAATGGTCTCAATATGTTATAAGGATCATGTGTACCAAGTTTGATGAAGAAATTAATTGTGGAAGTCATTTGTTCACTAGGTAACTTCTTGAGCAAGTCAGAGCAAAATCAGGGCATCTGAGGCCCCCAACAATGGAACCAAAGTGGATTTTTCATCAAATTAAAGTCATATGATCTTTATTTGATCATTGAAGTGCTTGGAAGTTCACAGAATTGAAGAAATTTGAGCTAAACCAAAAGTTGCCAAAAATGGAAATGACTTGTAATGTAAACTTTCCATTTTGGGAAAGTTTTTCAACCTCCTCTTTCTCAACCAAAAATTCTTCAAATGAAAAATAGTTGGTCATGAAATTTGTAGATTGGATCATTCCCTTTTCAAAAAGTACAAGAACAAGTCCTAATTCATTATGGAACTCAAGTTATGGCTTGGCAAAGTTGGCAAAAATCACATAATTTTCACTTTCATGCCAAAGAGGATTTGGTGCAAATTCACATACCAAGCCATTTTGTGGCTTCAAACACACTTCTATGCATCATACCAACCTAGTGCATTGCCTAAAAGTTAGAATTGTCCAAGAATCATCACATTTCATGCCTTGAACTTCAAGAAATCACAAAGGGGCCAAACTTCATGGAAATTGCAAAATGGCACAAAACCTCTCATACACTTGTTACAGCTCATCAAATCTAATTCATGAGCCTTCCTTGATCTCAGCTGAACCAAGATAAGCCAAAAATCCAGTTGCACAAGAGCCCGTACCTCAAGTACAAGCTTTGTTGACTTTTTTGCAAGAAGCCCATACCAATCAGCTGCAGCCACCACCCACTCTCTGGCCTATCAGGACTTTACAAGCATGCTTCAAGGAGTTCATTTTCATAACATACACAAGCTTGGAACCTCCAAGAACTCAGCATTCACAAAATCACCTCCAAACTTCCCTTCTTCGATTTGAACAATACAGCCACTCAAACTTCAAACCAATCACATAGATCAACTCACCATAACCTAGAGAACATTTCCCAACCATTAAAACAGCCAAAAAGCTCCCAAAACTGAAACACGATTCTGGTGCAGCAAGGCTTCATTCTCTCAAACCGGCTCATTTCAGCTTGTTCTAGGCATTACAACATCACTAGGAGGATCATTGGAGACTTTTTGCATCAAAGAGAAGGCTTGAAAGCTGAGAACCAGGAAGCTCCATCTCAGTTAGCCATCAAAATACATTTTTCCAGAACTCCATTTTTATGTTGCAATGTGAAAAAGCATGTCTCACTGATTGTTCTGCACTTTAAATGAATGAAAATGGTCAAGAATTGACAAAGTTATGTTGAACTGAATTTTTGTCCACAAAGATGTTCTTGTTCGATTCTTGATTTTTATGCATGATAAATGTTTTTGCTGGTTAGATTATTGTTCTATGTTGTTTGATGATCAATTCTGGAGGTTTGAGGGGCTTGGGGTGGTGTTTTTAGTGTTTCCGGTGAGGGGGTGCGCCGGAGAAGACGACCAGAGTTCTTCTCCGGTCACCTGATTTGAATTAGGGTTAAGCCATAATTAAGTGCCCAGTTTGAATCGTGTCCGTTGGATCATGTTTTGATTAACTTTTGTGTGGTCCAGATTTCATGATTTAGCCCTAATCCACGTGTTAAGTTTAAACCATGTTTAATTAATTATTTAATTGAGTTTAGCTCAGTTTAAATTGTGGTCGTCCAGATGCGCGCCAGGTCAACCTAATCCTCCCCAGTTCAAATGTGAACCCTTGGATCAGCCTACTTCTCATTAATTCAGTTTTTACTTCATTTTTTATCATTTATTTTGCATCATTTATTTAAAATAGTTAGAAAATCCTAAAAATATTTTTCTTTTGCATTTTCAATTCAAATATTTTTTTCAACCCAAAAACATTTTTATCTTTATTTTTTGCATTAAAAAACCATTTTTAAAAATATTTAAATGTTTATTTTAATTAATTAATTAAAATACCATTTAGGTTTCTGAAAATTCCAAAAAAAAACACATTGCATCTTAGGACATTTAGAAACATTTTCAAACCATTCATACAAATTTCTTTTTGGTTTTGAATCAATTTTGACATTTTTCTTGAATTTAGGGTTCATAAAAATCCTATTTTTGAACCCTAACTTCAAGAATTCTTTTCTGCCTAACCATGAAAGGTTTGACATTGGTTCTTTTTGAATAGATCTTCCTATGACATGTAGTATCTAGCATATTTTTGTCACAAATTTATTTTTCATTTTCCATTTGATTTGCATTTTCCCCCTTAAGGTACCTTAAAAACCTAGCAAACTTAGAAAAATCACAACTTTCTTTAGGTTAGGAGTTAGGTCTTCTCCTTTGGGGTGTGATATTATTTGGGATTAGGGTTCCTTTGAGTTTATTTGCAATTTTTTATGTTATGTTTTGCTTCTGTTTTTGACTTTTGCATCTCATGTTGCATTAAAACCCTAATTTCTCATGTTCATTTGTATACATCTTGCATATGCATCCATTCATGAACTTGCCATGCCATTTCATGCATTCATATGACTTCTAAGACATCATAGGACACATTACAATCATGCTTTCTCATTTCTTCATCCATTTTCCATGTTGTGCATTCATTTCATTTCATAAACTTTCATGTGTTTTCATACTTCAAAACATGCTTCATGTGTATTCTCATCTCTTGTATGATCATCCATTGCATTTGACATACCTTTGCATCATCTCTTAGCATCATTTACATCATGTTTATGCTTCTGTTTTTGGTTTGCATCTTTGTATTTGTTCCATTTTCATCTCATTTCTTCCCTTTATGCTAACCATTTCAGGTGGTAAGTAATTTGAGAAGTGAATTTGCCTTCACTTCTCATTTCTCTTCTCATTATTTTTATGCATCCTTGCTGCATTTTTTTTCCTTTAGAGTGAGCTTGCTCATTCATGTTCATCATTCACTTTCTTTCTTCAAGTAACTTATCTTCTTCATTAAAGTAAGTTAACTTGTTTCTTCTGCTTCTCCTCCTTTCATCTGCTTCTTCCATTGGTGGCTTCTCTGAAGATCTCTTGCAAGCCTCATAAACGATAGGAACATCCAAGCATGACAACAATTAGGGTTTTGATTAGTCCCCCTTTAGTTTTACCTTTGTGTCTTCTTTGTGTCTCTCTTCTCACCTCATAATCAGAGACTAAACCCTTAAGGCTTTAAGGCTTTGTGATTAAAGTTATGCATGCATCCTTCTCTTAGGATGGAGTGTATAACTTTAATCCTAGGTGTTAAACCCTTAATTTGTTTAAACCTCTTAATCAATCCATCTTAATAATCACTAAGACAATATCTTGTAACTTGGGCCTTGCAGTAGGGTTCTAATTCTTCCTTAATTGGTTAAGAAGGACTAACCCTAGTGTTAATGGAGAAGTCCCCCTCAAGTTGTCTTACCAACCATAAAATTCACTTCTTAATCTCACCATTAACTAAAATCCACTTTAACAAATGCTTGTTTTGTCATGAGGTTAATCCCTAATCATGGATTAAGTTGAGGTATCTTCCTCAGCTTAAGTGTGCTCATCTATTATCCTTCTATTAGGATGATGTAATGGGTCCACTAAATCCTTGATTATGGATTAAAATCATTACTTAACACTAAACAAAAATATCAAAAAACATCTAAATAATCACAAGTAGGTTAATGATTTTAATCCTACATCATGGTAATTAAGTTTGAGGTGTTTACCTCATACTTAAGGTATTCTCATTATCCCTAATCAAAGGGAGGATATGATGAGTTTACTAACCCTTGGTTTAGGCTTAAGCTCATTAACTTATGACAAACACAAAAAAAAGCAATAAAAGATTGAAAACACAAAAACAAACAATAATCGTCTCCTTCGGGATTCTTTTCTCATCATCTTCACTTATAAACGAGAACTTGCTTCTTCTGTCTAATGCAAGACAGTTAGCACTCGAGCCAGACGAGTCATACACTTGAGCATAGGCAAGCAAGCAGTTCATCAGTCAATTTATTTTTCAGTCTCTTTGAGTCGAACTACGGTGTTCTAACTTCCTCATTGTACGAGATGATACGTAGGCATAACTTAACTGTTATCGAACAAAATTCTTTGTGTCTTCCCCCTCTTTCAAAATTCTCTTTTAAGTCTCAGTTACTGAGCATTCACCTTTTGCACTGACACTTGTATATTCCTTTCCAGCTTTTGCACACAGATAGCACATACACTACCCCTTTAAACACAAATCTTGTAAGCATGGATCCCATCGAGTACGACGAACAATCTGGGTGCTAATACCTTCCCAGGTTGTAACCAACCCCCTTTCTCAGTTTCTCTGGTTCGCGACCGTCTTATCCATCTTTTCCTAGGTTTATGCAGCATTCATTACCTTTCCTTCGGGATAAAAATGCCTAGCTGGCGACTCTTTTAACCTTCATTTCATTTCTCCTCTCGCCGACCGTTCGCGTCTGTACCGTATCTGACCTTGTGTCACTTAGTAGGAGCGACAAGATGCCCCTCAGGAAACTCTTGAGCTTTAAGATACCTTTTCACTTCATAGAACCAAGGTTTTTCTTCTTCTCCTTCAGTATCAACCTTATTACAGTATGCAGGTTCATCAAATCGATCAATAGTAATTCTAGGAGCTTCATTATCCCAACTGATTTCAAACATAGATGCCATGGCAGCTAATGCATCTGCCAACTGATTCTCTTCTCGTGGAATATGTCCAAAGGTGATCTCTTCAAAGTACGGGATCAAAGACAACACATATTCTTTGTAAGGGATGAGATTAGGATGCTTGGTGTCCCAATCTCCCTTGACTTTACTAACTACCAGGGCTGAATCTCCATACACATTCAAAAATTGAATCTTCATCTCAATGGCAGCCTTGATACCCATTATGCACGCTTCATACTCAACCATATTATTGGTACAATCAAAACAAAGTCTTGCAGTAATTGGTGTATAATAACCCTTAGGATAGATAATCACAACACCAACACCATTACCAAGCGCATTAGAAGCTCAATCAAAAACCATAGTCCATCGGGATCCTTGTTCAGGTCCTTCATATTGTCTAGGTTCTTTAGTAACAATCATAATATCCTCATCCGGAAAATCAAAATTCATAGACTGATAATCATCCACTGCTTGATGAGCCAAATGAGCAGCTACTACAGTTCCTTTAATTGATTTCTGAGTAGTGTGCTGTATGTCATATTCTGTCAAGATCATTTTCCATCTTGCTATTCATCCGTATAGAGCAGATTTCTCGAATATGTACTTGATTGGATCCATTTTTGAAATCAATAAGGTGGTATGAGTCAACATATATTATCTTAGTCGGTGAGCAGCCCATGCCAAAGTGCAACAAGTTTTATCGAGCAGTGAATATCTTGTTTCACAGTCGGTAAACTTTTTGCTAAGGTAGTATATTGCCTGCTCTTTTCGACCAGACTCGTCATGTTGCACCAACACACACCCCATTGAGTTATCCAATACTTTCAAGTACATAATCAAAGGTTTTCCTTCAACTGGTGGCATCAATATAGGAGGTTCTTGGAGGTACTTTTGATCTCATCAAAAGCTACCTGGCATTCGTCATTCCATTCCATTACTTGATCTTTCTTCAACAACTTGAAGATTGGCTCACAAGTAGCAGTTAATTGGAAAATAAATCTTGCAATGTAATTCAGTCGTCCCAAGAAACCTCTAACTTCCTTATCAGTACGAGGAGCATGCATCTCTTGTATAACTTTTACCTTTGCAGGATCAACTTCAATACCTTTACCACTGACAATAAAACCCAAAAGTTTACCAGATCTAACTCCGAAGGTACACTTGTTTGGATTTAATCTCAACTTGTACTTCTTTAACCTCTTAAATAACTTGTTTAGATGATCAATATGTTCTTCTTCAGTCTGAGATCTGGCTATCATATCATCAACATATACCTCTATCTCATGGTGAATCATATCATGGAACAAAGCTAACGTAGCACGTTGATATGTTGCCCCAGCATTCTTCAAACCAAATGGTATTACCTTATAACAGAAAGTGCCCAACTATGTAACAAACATAGTCTTCTCCATATCTTCAGGTGCCATCTTAATCTGATTGTAACTAGAGAAACCATCCATAAAATAAAATACCTTATGTTGAGTAGTTTTGTCTACCAGAACATCAATATATGGAAGTGGAAAGTCATCTTTGGGGATGGCTTTGTTCAAATCCCTGTAATCTACACACATGCATACTTTACCATCTTTCTTAGGCATCGGTACCACATTTTCAATCCACTGATGATAAGAAGTAACAGCTAGGAACCCTGCATTGAATTGTTTCATCACTTCTGCCTTAATCTTTTCTGACATTTCAGGATGCATACGAAGAACTTTCTATTTTATTGGGCGACAATCCTCTTTCACTAGTAAACGGTGAACCACAATATCAGTATCCAGCCCTGGCATATCTTCATAAGACGAAGCAAAATTTTCCACATAGTCACGTAACATCTGGATCAACCTATTCTTAACATCGTCTTCTAATTCAGCACCTATCTTGACCTCTTTCCTGTTTTCTTCAATTCCTACATTCACAACTTCAATTGGTTCCTCATGTGGATGTATAGCTTTCTCTTCTTGTTGTAGCAATCTAGCCAGCTCTACAGGTACTTCACAATCTTCCTCCTTTCCATCCTGGGCTTGATAGATCGGATTATCGAAGTTATAATTGGCAATAGAAGAATTGTTATCAACAGGATCCAAAGTGGATGAGGATCTACATTTTAGTGGGGTGGGTGTGTGTAAGAACACATAGCTTTTTGATAAAGGAAAAAGTAAAAGAAAGACAAAGAGCGCAATATTTACAAAAGCAAGAAACGTTTATTGATTTTATTGAATGAAAATATGCGAATGAAATGACAACCCTAACAAGCACACCATTGTTCCTCGGGCAAGGCACAAGGCTCAAAAGTATTTAATTGTTCAAAATTACAAAAATTAAAATTAGAAAAACAAAAATAGCATTAACTCCTGACTAAAGGAGATAGGAATAATGTCTTCAGCCTTCCAGTTGTTGAGCTCATCACCAATGGTAGGAAAGATCCAAATATCCAGGTTATAATCTTCATTATAATCTCCCACAACATTAACTTGGTCCTTTATGATTCCTTGGTTAGTGATACGAACAGCACGAGCACGACAAACAACCTTCTGAGATTCTGCAGTAAAACCCAAACCAAACTTGTCAGACTTGTAAGGAATGTCAGGAAGTTGACCCCAAATAGTACAACCACCTTCTTCAACCACAACTTTATCATCTTTGAAAGAGGCCATTGTAGGAGGTACTCTGGTAATCACAGGAACTTTTTTAGCAGCAGGGACAAACTGAGGAGCAGGAACCACTTCAAATGTCTGGCAAGGAGTTTCAACAAATTCACCCTCCATCTCAACATATTTAAGAGTATTCACATGACTGACCATGTATTCTTCTTCACCATAAACAGTGACGATTTTTCCTTTCACTGGATACTTTAGTTTCTAATGTAAAGTGGAAGTCACATCACCTATCCCATGGATCCAGGGGCGCCCAAGCAAACAAGAGTACGCAGGACAAATATGCATCGAATAGAAAGTGGAATCAAAGACTTGAGTGCCTATTTTAATTGGAATATCCACTTCTCCATGCACCATTCTTCTTGAACCATCAAAGGCCTTTACTACCACATTACTTGGTCTTAACACAACATCTTCAAGGTTGAGTTTGTCTAGAACTTCTTTGGGTAACACATTCAATGAAGAACCATTATCCACCAACACATGAGATAAAATAGTTCCCCTACACTCAATGGAGACGTGCATAGCTCTATTATGGTTTCTTTTAGCAGGAGTCAGATCAACATCAGAAAAACTCAAACCATTATCACTAGTCAGATGAGCAACACAATTCTCAAACTGGTTCACAGAGATTTCATGTGGCACATGAGCAGTCTTCAGGAACTTGATAAAAGCCTTAGCATGAGCTTTAGAACATAATAGCATAGACAATATAGAGATTTTAGAGGGAGTATGCTCCAATTGGTCAATAATATTATAATCACTTTTGAGGATGATCTTCAGTACTTCTTCCATCTGCTTAGAGAGATCTTCAGTAACTGGTGCCTCAACTTGAACAAGTTCAATCACTAGTCCTTTGCCCCGAGCCTCATTACTTGGCCCAGAGTTAGAGATATCGTCTGGAGCAGCAGCAGTCTTTGAGGTGTCTTCTGGAGAGAAAATTCTTCCACTCCTGGTAACCTTACTAGACCTAGTAATATTGTCAACATCAGGATTAGCATCAATAGAAGGTGTATCAGTCAAAGGCTCTTGCTTGACACCATGGATATAAACATTAGAACCATAATTCCAGGGTATAGCCTTATCAGAAGTATATGGGATAGGACCAGGAGTAGTAATAATCATTGGAGCCACCTTTGGCTCAGCAGTAATCTTCACATGATCTTTAGAAGTGACCCTCACTGGACCTTTGGAAGTAATCTTCACAGGAGTCTTATCAACCATAGCCACATCTTCAAGCTTCAGATCTTGGGCCAGACCTTCACATAAACTTTCTACAGAAGGGATCTTATCAAATAATATAGTATGGTTGTCCATCAAATGTTGAATACCTTCCTTCAGTTTCCAACAACTATTAGATTGATAGGCACAGAAAAAACAATCTTCATTGCAACCCGAAAATAAATCGACTTGCATCAGCTTCTTCTTGACAATGGATAGAGGAGTAGTTAACTCAACCACAGTATAAACATAAGAAACTTTATCAAAAGCATTAACAGTCTTCTCATTCTTAGGCATAAGAGCAGTAATCACATTAGGAGTTTCAGGAGGGTTAAACTCAATTTCTCCATTTTCAATCATATCCTGAATTTTGTTCTTCAACGCCCAACAACTATTGGTATCATGTCCAGGACTATTGGAATGATATGAACACCTTGCATTGGGATTGTAACGAGGAAAGGAAGTGTTGGGATTCTGAGGAGGATCCTTCAAAGTAATCAACTCTCCTTTCAACATGTGTTGCAAAGCCTGAGCTAACGACATATTGATCTTCGTGAATTTCCTCCTAGGTTTGGGCTGACTATTCTGGTGCTGCTCTTATGGTGTAGGTGCAAGATTAGAAATCAAAACAACTCCCATAGACTGGTTACGATTATTACGACCCTGTTGGCCATACACAACATTGGATTCCTTCTTCCCATTAGAAGGCTTCTTGGTGGTACTTGAAGAGGCAACCATCTGGATATTTGCACTTCGTATCCCATTCTCTACACGTTATCCAGTCATTATCAGCTCAGTGAAACTAGAGGATGAGCTTCCAATAAGATGATTGTAGAAAGGACCAGTCAACATACTCATAAACATATCAACTAATTCCCTGTCAGTCAAAGGGGGTTGAACTCTACTTGCAAGATCTCTCCACTTCTGAGCATACTCCTTGAAGCTTTCTTTAGAACCCATGGACATGCTTTGGAGCTGTATGTGAGTTGGTGCTAAATCATAGTGATATTGATACTGCTTATAGAAAGCCTCAACAAGATCATTCCAATCACGAATGTTAGTGCTTTCCAGTTGATAATACCATTCCAGTTGAGCTCCATACAAACTCTCTTGAAAGAAATGAATCCACAACTTCCTATCAGGAGTATATGGTTGAATTCTCCTGACATAAGATCTCATATGCAACTTTGGACATGACACACCATCGTACACCATAAAAGTAGGAACTTTGAAACTAATACGGATGGAGACCCCATAAATCAAGCTCAAATCTTCAAAGTCAAACCCAGAAGTATTTTGTAGTTCTATAACATTCACCCGGTTCTCCAGTATCTTATATTTCTCCTCCCCATTCGAATCATGGTAATAATTCTCCTCATAAACAGAATCTTCAGTAGTACCATGGAGACTGCCTTCTTCTCTCTCAGAATTTTCATCCCCAGGATTTTCAACTTCTTCATCTGTCTTGACTGGACCTCTGAACCTTCTACCCATATTGATGAAGCCAGCTAGTTTTCTGGTCTTCTTCTTTTTCTTGGTCAGAAGTGCCTTCAGCTCATCTTGTCCTCTGGACAAATTCAGAATCATCTCTTGAAATTGGGCATTCTGAGTCTGGAGTTCCTTAACAGTTTGTTCGAGAGCCATTTCTGTTGAAATAAACAGCGAGAAGATAAGATACATGTTGTAAGAAACCTGTGATGTAATTATATGGTATGTAGATGCATATGCAATGTTTTCAAGGACCATATAGGATTTAAATTTGTTTAAAGAAAAACAAAAAACAAAACTTTTATTAGTAAATGTTTAATATAAAATTTCTCCTTGGGCTTACAATTAAAGGAAATAAGAATAAAGTACAAAGAGATAAATATATGGGACTTAGGTCTCCCATGGACGCTTCCTCTTTGTGTTGAGGTATGTGTTGAGATTCCACTCCTCGTGAAGTTGCTTTGTCAGCTCCAGAACTCTTTCGACTAGCTTTGAACTGAGCCTCAAAGGTATCCCTTTTCTCCTTCAATTGAATCCAGGACTTCTGCGACTCTTCCAAATCAGTGGGCATGTCTGGATGAAGTATGGTATAAGGAACATCTCCTTCAGCAACAAGCTCCATAGTAACCGGTAGAACAGCAGGATATGGCATCATAAGAGTTTGAGCACGAGATCTCACCCATCTGAGGTAAGGTTCCATAGGAATGAAGTACTTTGGTTCCAGAGTCTTGCTATTAAACTTGTTTATTTTACCCCAAGCTCGTATAAATATTTGACGGTAACCTTGAAGATCGTTGTCATAGTCAAACACAATACCCTGAATAAGCATGTCATGAGGACCATTACTCCGAGCATAACCAAACTGACGTAGAGCTAAAGAAGGGTTGTAAGTAATTCCCCCTCTTATGCCAAGGAGTGGCACATTAGGGAACTCTCCACAATGGTCAATGATAGTAACATTCTCCATAGATCGAGAACACCAATGAATGTCTGAATGAGAAAGTGACATGATCCTCTTAGACCACCTTAACCCTTCTTCATTCTTAATCACTGATCGAGGAAGGTGAGAAATAAACTACCTAGCCAGTAAAGGTATGCAACACATCAGAGTTCCCCTTGCCTTCGTAGTACGAGTGTGAAGAGAATGTAAGATATCTCCAAGTAATGTAGGCATTGGATTGCGAGTCAGAAATATGTTGATGGCGTGTACGTCTATGAACTGGTCTGGATTAGGGAACAACACTAAGCCATAGATCAACAAGGCTAAGATCTCCTCAAAAGTATCATAGCTCATAGCATCCAAGAACACTTGAGCTTTCTCCATCAATACCTTAGCAAGAATACCCTTACCTCCGTTTCTCGTTTCTAAGACAATGTCTGATTTCTTCAAATGTAGCGCTAAAATAATGACTTCAGGTTTAGGCTCTTTCTCTAAGCCTGTAAAGGGTCTCTGATCAAGGATAGGCACACCCAGTAGCTTGGAGAACTCCTCTATTGTAGGAACTAGCTGATAGTCGGGGAACGTGAAACAGTGATGTTTAGGATCAAAGAACTGAAATAAGACACTCATCATGTCTTCATTGAACCCTGAAGTAACTAGATCCAGCAGGTAACCATGCTTCTTGATGAATTGGGATTTTTCAGAAACTTTAGAGACCAATTCCTTAAGCTTAGAAGGTATCCCAACAAAGTTGATCCGGATAGTGTTCCTACGAGCAGAAGCCATGACCTGCAACAAAGAACAAAGATAAATCCTTTGGTCCTTGAAATGATTAGTGAAAATGCTATGCTTATAATGTCATGATGTCATGATGTTATGCTTAATCACAAACATGTGTCACACACAAACAATTCACACCATTGCCCTATGTTTAACGGCTTGCATGAGGTCTAAAGGTAAGTACCCTTCCCCTAAAGTTTAGTTGGTTCATCCTGTCCTACAAAAGTAACCAGGTTCTAAGGGATCTCAATATCACTGATCTTTCCCAAGGGTTGTTGTTAAGTAGGCAACTTACTTGCCAACCAAAACCCCCCAAGTTTAATATCTCAATGAGCGTAGCATCGAGTATCAACCAACTTTAGTCTTCACCAAAGCCGTCTATATCACTACTTTCTAAAGGCCAAGATGGGTTAACTAGGGTTCTACAATGTCAGTTAGTGTAATGACCACATATGGAAGCCTCAGGTTATCCTCAACTTACTTAAGGAACATAAGAACCGACCAAGAAGTCACACTAACGTAGCCACCAGATCAACCATATCGGTATACGCCGTACAATTTCCTTGGTCTATTGCTACTTACCTAGGGTACACTAGATCCGGGTTAGGATCTTTCACACAAAATCCCAATAGATAATATAAAGCAAACAAAGCAAACAATTGAGTGGTCTAATTCCTAAGGGTACCCTTCTTTTACTTAATAACTCCCCAGCAAAGTCGCCAGTTCTGTAACACGGTGGGAGAACTGACTTTCTATAAATGTTGTGGATAGCAAGAGTCGCCACCGACTTTTATTTTATCCATGTGGAAAGGACATACAAGAACAGGAAAGACCTATTTTTAAAAGACTTGAGTTCGAGGGGTAAGTTATATAAAGGGAAGGTGTTAACACCCTTTATATCCATGGTTATCCATGGGCTCTTAGTTACTTAGCTCACTTATTCGTTTGAAAAAGGAAAGTGTAGTGTGTGTTTAGAAATTTGTCTAAGTACTTTGTAATGATCCTCGTATGGATGTATACAAAGCCTTATTTTTGAAGATGTTTGAAAAGAGTGAGGTGTGAAAAGTATTTTTTTTTAAATGTGAGCAAGTAACTAAAAGATACCTACCCTAGACTAAGTCATTCATGTTATTTTATATTCTTTCAAAGGTAAGACTGTCCCTATTATTAAGGAATAGGTAGTCATTACCTTGGATTTATTTAAGGGATGGGTGTAGGGTCATCGTATGGTCAATGAAGGCAACTTAAGGGGTGTCTTTAGCAATTGGGAGGGACTATCATCTTTTTAGACCGAAGGGACACGATCATTATCGTAGGAAACCTCGTAGGGACATGATCGTTTAAATCTGAAGGGACCATGATGATTTTATTCTGTAGGGACTTTGCTTTTTAAGACACCCCCATTTTCGAGGGACCTGACCATTTGTTTTAAGGCAACTAAGCGGGGTAACCCTAGGAGGTGCAAATGGCGATCTTAAGACGATCGACTTACGTGTGTGAGTGATTTATTTTCAGATATTTATTCTTTTTATTTAATTTTCTAAATTATATTAATTACAATTAGGTTTTCACTCCCTATTTACTAACCATAAACAATAATAATAAAATTAAAATACGGAAAAAACAAATCTACGCTATTACAAGGCTTTGGGGGCAATTACAAAAAAAAATAAGAAAGAAAATCTAATATTATTACAACCCAGGAGCAATTACATAATGATAATATAAAACGAAAAGAAAATTCGACAATTAGGTTAAAATGAAATTAGAGTTAAAGTTTTAAGAAATTAGGGTTAGTTAAGAATTAGGGTTAATTAATAAAATTAGGGTTAATTAAATCTAAATCTAATCAATTTATTTATAAATTAATCAAAATTATTTGCATGAGATATATAAAAAACATGTTTAATTAAAAGAATGATTTTTACAAGATGTTTCAAGAAAATTAAAGTATTTTAATTAATTAATTTACAAGTTAGTGGATAAGTAAAAAAAAAGTAGTAATATTCTAAATTAAAAAAAATCAATAGAATTATTATTATTATTTTAAGAAAGTATTTAAGAAATTATTTTTATGAATGATGGCTAATTAGTTTTAATAAATTAATTGTTTTAGAGTTAATTCAATTAATTAAAAAATTAATAATGTGAAAAATGTGGGAAAAAAAAGAAGAGAAAATTTGTTAAAATGAGGGACCTGGGAATCGAACCCAGGTCCTAGGGCTCACCGGGATTGCCTTCAACCACCAGGTTGCATACGCAGCTGGTATAATGCCTGCCCAATATGAAATAAATAATAAACCTAAAAAATAACTAAGTAAAACAAAAAATTTGTGAAACCAGGGATCGAACCCAGTCCCTTAACCTCAATACGCACACGTTTTGGCCACTGAGACGCCTGCACCATTTTGAAATATTTATTAAGCGAAATAAATAAAAAACAAGATAGAATTTGAAATTGTGAATTGACGCCATTCAGGTCATCTTCTTCCTTGGGATTTCGCAGGTTTTCCTGCGAAATTTCTTGCCCATTCTCCTGCGATTTTTCCTGCGTACAAAAACATACGAAATTCAAACCAACCGAAATATGTACAATTTTATCCAATTGATTATGCTAATATGATCCTTATGACTCATACAATTCGTTTATGTTCTTAAAATTCATTTAAATTTGTTAGATTAAAAAGCCCTAATGTGAAAGGGTAAACCCTAACAATGGTCAATCGTCCCTCCGGTCTTGAAACTCCATAAAAATTGTCCATACATCATCAATACTTCAAGGCAAACACGAAATGATAATAAAAAATGGTTATTAACACATGTAAATGCAAAATCGTAAAATTTCATAAACAAGGAAAGGGACCGCGTTTGGGCATGCTTTGGATGCTTATGATGATGGCATTATGATCAGTGAACATCTAGGAATGATTTTCAACCTTTGTTTTGCTTGGAAATCGCCTCTAGGTTGAAAACCGATTTTGACTTTTTTGTGAAATTTTGGAAGCTTGAATATTGCCTTGGCTGCTGAATCTTTGTCCCTCTTGTGTTGTTTATGTTTGTATATATGTGGTGAATGAAATTAGGTCAATTTTTGGGCCTCTTGTTCATGGATATCAATTACTTGATATTGAAGAAAGCCGTCACTCATAATAATCCAAAAATCAAATATATCCTTACCAATTATGCCTTGCACGAATTTGGAACATCTTCAATCAGCTTAAATGTAATATATTTGGTTCTAGAACAAATACTTGATCCAAATATTGACTTTTTATATTTTATTTTTATTTAAATTGAATATTAACAAATAAAATCAAAAATAAATTATAAAAATCAGAATAATTAGTTATTGGCTCGTGCATGACCTTATCTTTGAGATTGGGTTGCAATTTCATGGGCCCATTTGATTTTTTTTGAAGTTTAGACCTTATTTGCTTCATACACCCCTTGAAAATTTCCCAAATTTGACAAGGCACAACTCCCTCAATTTTAAGGCTATGAGAGTGATCTTGGACTTTTTAGAAAGCTTAGAGAGTCCTCTAACCAAAATTTTGGGTCCCGTGTCCATATCTTTTACCATTTTTAAATTATGAGTTTTAGAAAAAAGTTGACTTTTTGTTGAATTTCAAAAGGACCTATAATGTTTTAGCTCATACCTTCCAAATGAAGCATTTTTAGGTTTGGCTTGTGAGACACAAAGTTGTAGAGAATTCAATATCCTTCAAAATGAGATTTGGATGGGAAATTTTTGATGAAGCATGTGAAAGTTATGGTTGGTCGAAGTTCAGTTGACTTTTCCTATGAAATCCTTAATTTAGAAACTCCTGATTCTTGATGATCTGAAATTTCCTTGATGAATCATGATCAACCCTTGATCAAATGATGAAGTTTACCTCATAATATTTATGTTAGAAAAAATCTTGAAGTTTGACTTTAATTTGATCACAGTTGACCTCAGTTTGACTTTTTTACCAAGTTGACCGATTTCTGGATATCTGAACATTTGACTGGTCAAACTTATTGGGAAAGCCCTGAAACTTGACATGGGGATTCTTGAAGACATGGGGATGTTATGAATCTCAATTGAGGCCTTGGAAATCCATTTATCTTGGATAAATTCAAAACCCTAGTTCTTGATCCATTGTTCAGGAGGTGACTTGGTCTAATGAAACCTTCAACCCTTTTGGCCAATTGTGAACCTTGAGAAATATTGAGACACATTTCCTTGATTATGTGAGGGAAAATTTTGGGGTACAACACTGTTACTGACACTTTGATCCCAATCTTCTTGCGGTTTGGGTTTTATTTGTGTATACTTTCAATGTTTTTTTAAGTGATGGTATGGGCAAATCAATCGGGTATTGAGACCCGAGATTCATGGCTGATGGGCTAATTGGGTTTATCATCAATATTGGCCCTTGTTCTGTTGTAAGATGTATTAAGGTCATAAAAAAACTTTTTTAACTATTTAATTGTTATTTTAAAGTTTGTTTTTTCTAGGGATAAATAAGGATTATATTTATGTCTTTAACTTCATGCTAAACTTTAGATTAATATCCTCATTAGGTGTTTATGGGTAATATGTTCGATTTGCCTGTTAGTTTTGGTCGCATGATTATTAGTTTGTGTTCATTTCTTTTTGGTGTTTTGCTTGTCTGTTGGTCGATATAATTCATTTGAACTTGTATTGATTTATTATCACATTACGACCATAAGTTTTTAAGTAAAAAACAAATACGCGCACACTAAGACTAATTTTCTCAAAGATGATTAAATTTCTTGGCCCAATGCTAGATAAATATTTATACACACTACATGCACACACGTAAGTTGATCGTTCTACGATCTCCATCTGCACAACTTTACACGTCACACTTCATCAACTCTTTTCAATTAAAATACAAATCAATGCACCGCGTTTGTTTTCCATAACATAGTTACTCAATCATAGCACACTTGATCCACATATCAAGTTCTAAACCCTCTTAAAAAAACAACAACAATTTTTATCAAATCTCTTATAATCAAATAATGAAAGAACTAAGTTCTAGGAGTCTCGCATTCCTTGAATTCTTGATTGAACGCTCTTGAGGCTTGCTCCTTGAGTTGTGGTTCATTAACTCTTTTGTTCCTAAAATATTTAATCTTTTTCATAATCTAACATTGAAAGAACTGAGTTCTTGGAGTCCCACATTTCTTGAATTCTTAAATGAAATTCTCTTGAGGCTAGCTCCATGAGTTGTATTTCATTCTCTCTTTCATCTTTAAAATACTCTCAATCGTCAACCCTAAATCAATACGAATAACCATAGTATAATCGAATAAGATCAGATAAATAAGATGAATAATGGAAACAAATTTGATGAAAAAGATGAAAATAACAATCAAAACTTAAAAAATATTTTAGTGATCAATTTTTATATCGCTAAATTGGTTATAAAAGTTGGTCTAGACCATATAACTTCTATGTTAGTGTCACATAGCCTTATTGATTGAATTTGAATAACAAAATAGATGGAATTAACTAATATAGTTCTGTTTGTATATCCAAGGCACTCATATAGTCTTTTTTAAAGTTATGGGGTCAAATTGAACTTTGAATACAAGATATAGGATGCAGAAAGAGTTGACATAGGGGTGAGAATGTTTGGGTCCTAAGAGTGTGTTTTCTCAAGGTCTGACTTTAAACATTTTTTATATTCGACCATGTTCAATAAGAGTTTTTCTCTGACTTTAAATAGAGCATCCATCCGTGAACGATATGATTGATCTTCTTGAATTAGTCGATCGTAAGGTCAGATACTAAAATTTGAAAAAGTAACTAATAATAAATCTGAAAAATTGAATGATATGCCTTGCCAGAATCATTTGTTAAGGCATAAAGAATCCATAATCACACAAGAATAACACTCCCAGAGAAAATATAATAAAAAAACAAATTATCTGAATATGTTGTGGCTTTATCAGCAAACAACGTTTTTTTTAAATATATTTTGAATTTATTCAATGTATTTAGGCTTGAGTGGTAAACGAGCTCCTAGTAAGGAAAGAAGGTTAGAGGAATATCAAGTTCGATTTCTGGTGGAGACAATGTTTAAACAGGTCACATATACTCTCTGGCCGAACTCTGGATTACTAGAGCCCTTAAAAAAAAAAAAAAATATATATATATATATATATATATATATATATATATATATATATATATATATATATATATATATATATATATATATATATATATATATATATATATATTATTTTGAATTTTTCCCTTAATGGAAACTTTTATTTTGATTTCGTTTCTTTGTAAAGTATTGTGTTCAAGTGGTCATTTATATTTATTTGACAAATTCAACTTTTCTTACATAATCTCCTCCTTTTTGCTCAGATCATACAACTAAGATTAAATTTTGTCTTATCGGATTATTTTGGTCGGTAGTTTATTTTCTAGTAAACGTCACGCAAAAGAAAAACTTTAATGAAATTTCTTTATTCCAAATTATAAATTTTACTATAATAAAATATATAAATAAATGACTAAATTAATTATATTTAGTGATAAATTAAAACAAAAAAGAAATATTTTTTTATTAAACTAAAAATAAAAATAAACATATAAACAACCATTTGTCTCTTTTATTACACAATAATTAATTTATTCATTCATTAATTTTCTCCCATTACAGTAAATATTCAAAACTATTAATGTAAAAACAATTTTTAATATTAGATTTCACTTAAAAAAATACCAAAAATATAAATAAATAAAATCTAAAAAAACACAAGTTAAAAGGACCATAATGAGTTATGGTAAGCACAGCTAGTTAAAATTTGTAAAAAAATGTATGATTCTTACTTACCACTAAATATTTGTAAAATAGAAAAAGATATAGAAAATAACCATAAATATTAAACGAATTAAAAAACAAAAAAACAAATTTTGCAAAAAAGAAAAAAAAAAATAGAGAAAATGAACAGTGTGGATGTTTTAACGGTCAACCGTAGCGTTAAAGTAGTGATCTCAGCAAGCAAAAGAGAAAGTCGTTGTGAGTTTGTAACCGAAGCGTAAAACCAGAAACATAACGTAGAGAGAGAACACTGAAATTCCCAAACTACCCTTACAGTTTCAAAAAAAAGCAATCAAAACTACACAAGCTCATCCTTTTTCATTTTCATGGCTGAGAGACTCACTTGTTGCACTTGAAGCCATCCAACAAATCCATTCCATTTTCGTTATTACACACACTCTTTCACTTTTCTTATTTTCTTATTTTCTCCATCCAAAGAAAAAGAAATAAAAAAATGTCTGAGTTCCGTCGCAAATCCGGTAACTACTCCACGCTCCGCCATCGGATTAATAGCCGCGTATCGTTGCTCCAGCGATGTATCCTCCGTGCTCTACACCGCATCCTTGCCTGCTCCGGAACGAAGCCAGGTGCTAATGCTAATTACAGCATGTTAACACCGCATGCAGCATTGCCGTCTCAGTCTCACTCTCCGTCGCTGGATTCCGGCGTCGAATCTGCCCCGACGCCGGTTTTTCATACAAATGAATTGGATACTGATTTGGTTAATCTTAAAATCAGCCTGTTGGGCGATTGCCAAATCGGAAAAACCAGCTTTTTGGTTAGTTTTTATTACTATCATTAGATCATCTTAATTTTTTTTATTGTTAGTTTTTCATTATTATTATTTTTTTTTTGGAAAAAAATGTGTTGCAGGTGAAATATGTGGGAAATGAGAAGGAGCAGGGAGGTGAAGAGAGGAAAGGACCAAATCAAATGGACAAAACAATGGTTGTGAGTGGAGCACGTATATCCTATTGTATCTGGGAAGTTCAAGGTAAAGAAATATAAATAATTTTTTTTAGTTGTCAGGGATCGAACCCGATTTATACAGCTACATACCGATCTGACATTCGTGATAATAATTAATTTGATTGATTAATATTATATATTTATGTTTACGAAGGAGATGGAAAATCGCAAGACCAGCTTCCAATGGCATGTAAGGACTCAGTGGCAATTTTAATCATGTTTGATCTAACTAGTCGATGCACATTAAACAGGTAAATTTACTAATGTCAATTTTATATTCATTTTGGTTAAATTTTTTAGAAGCTAGTAATTGTCAATGTGAAAAAGAAATAACATGTTTTTCATTTTCAGTGTTGTGGGATGGTACAAAGAAGCAAGAAAATGGAATCAGGTACATAGATTTTTGGTACTAAATTTAGGTTGGGATTAAATTTTGGTCTATAGTAATGATGTATGCTTTGATTTTTGTAGACTGCAATACCAGTGTTGATTGGAACAAAATTTGATGATTTCATTCAGCTTCCTATTGATATGCAATGGACAATCGCTAGTGAGGTAATAATCAATTTTGTTTATGAACTTATTGAGAAAAGTTGATTAAGCACCAAAAATAACTTTTTAGGATATGCTTAAATGGACCATTCTTAATTAAATGTTTATTGATTCTTATGATTATGAAAGTGGAAAATAGAAAAATATTGGTTTCGGTTGCAACGTCGACTCAGGTGAAAGGGATTGATAGGATTCTTAGCAGACAATATATAAAGAAACCCCTATTTTCCTTACACGTTACTTGGTGACACTATTAATTTCTTTGTAGGGTAGTCTTATTGAAGATGATTTTAATCCTAGAGTCTTCTATTTAAAATCAATCACCTGTATATAGCACACTGGTGCCTCTTGTGGATCCCATCCATGTTGACAAAATCATTAATTTTTGTCTATCCAACCCTTCATGGTGATATCTTGCTAAAATCTTGAGTACGCTTCTTTCAAAGTTTTAATTAAGAATTCTCTTAGATATTAGCAATTTTCGAGATACATTGTGTAGTATCGATATTTAAAATATAAAAAAAACATATCGGTGTCCATGTTTATGTCGGTCTTTAGTATTTCACTAATATTTGTGAATATGTTTAATTTATTTATTTATTTTAAATCGATGTAGTTGTGTCAGTATCATGATCATTTTTAAAATAGATCAATTTCATGATATTTTTTGAGATATCCAAAGATGATATATCAATCC
Organism: Lathyrus aphaca; assembly: GCA_963966055.1. Lineage (NCBI taxonomy): Eukaryota > Viridiplantae > Streptophyta > Magnoliopsida > Fabales > Fabaceae > Lathyrus > Lathyrus aphaca. The sequence continues at coordinate 344,683,198 of OZ014521.1, forward strand.
ATAGAATTTTACTACGTAAATGAACTATGAGATTGATCTCTCTCAAATTAATCGATCCTACGGTCAAATATCAAATTTTCATTTTATCTATTGAGGGTAAGGTTGGAATCACAATAAATTTGGTAAAGTTACAATCACCTTTATGATTATATTTATAGTGAGCAGTTCAATCGAGGCAAAATAATTAGAGAATCTATATAATCCTGCTTAAACTCACTAAACTTATGTATAAATGTGTCTATTGTTTCTATTGTTTTTATGAATGCTTGAATTTATTGAAATGCAAATCCTATAAATATGGACCCCCATAAACCATTATAAGAAGACAGGGCATGTTTGATGACCATTCAACCTAAGGCAGACAAGCCTAACCTGCCCATACACATACCCATTTCTTTAGAAGCAAGTTAAGCAATTAAAAGATTTTGATGTCATAAAGATAAGATTTTTTTTATGTATGATCATGACATATTGACCACTGAATATTATTATTACAGGCAAGAACATATGCAAAGGCATTGAATGCCACTTTGTTCTTTTCAAGTGCAACATACAACATCAACGTGAACAAGATCTTCAAGTTCATCACTGCAAAACTCTTCGACTTACCATGGACGGTTGAAAGGAATCTAAATGTTGGAGAACCCATCATTGATTTCTGAATGTCTATATACATTGTTACATAGAAAGAAATAGAATTTATGTTGAAGTAATTTGCTCAAATTATTCTAAGTTAGTCAACCGGCCAACCAAAGATATTTGTTTGTTAGCAAAAAATCAGATATTTGTTTGTTAGCAAAAAATCTCATACTTCTTGGGGCAATGGAGTTGTTAGGTATATTACATTTTATTTCTAATGGAAACAAAGAACAATGTTTCTTCAATTATCACACAAAACGTGTGGATTTTTCATGATAGCAATAAAAGACGTGGAAACGCATGTGAGAATTAGAGTATGTTTGAATTTATATTGAATTTGACAGAATTACGGTATAATGTGTTTTTGATCAATTTTAAAATTTCAACAGAATTACAATTCTATTATGATTTTGTCAAATGCACAACAATTCAAACTTGTTAACGAGTACAGAGTAATCCTTGGTGCTTTTGTCTTGTTTTTGAAGGTATTGTCTTTTTAAAGTGTCAAAAGGTACTTAGAAAATACTGAGTTAATACGAAGTAATTCAAAGGGAATATCAACCCTTATTGCAAGCAATGTCAATTGTCAACATCACTCGAATATATTCAGTATGTCAATATTTTGTGCAAAACATCATTATTTTGTGCAAAACTTTCTAAAGTAGCAAGGATAGAATTATAAGATGATTCATATAAAAAAAAAATCATATTTATAAGTTTTAAAAAATTTGGGTCAAATTTAAAATTCAAAAATAGAAATCAATTTGCAATTTTGGAAATTTAAAATGACCGATTTGTAAATGTTAAAAATTATTAAGAACTATTTTACAATATTCTAGGGGTCAATTTGAAACATTACAAAAATATAGTGACCAATTTGAAAATTTAAATGATTAATAATAACCAATTTGACATTCATTTTTTTTAATCATCAACAATAAATTCCATAAGGACCAAGGGGATCCAAACCCAACAATAGTACAATATACAATAAAGCATCACTTAAGATGCGTGTAAAACTACTACACCAACAACAAAAATAAAGACCACCCTTACAAAAGGTCAAGAGGTCTTTTTCATTAATCATAATAAGTATATTTAACTTTGTTCCTAAAAGAAATATTCATTCACCACCAAGAAATATGAGTAATTCTATGGAAGATTTCTTTTAGAATTACAAAAGCATCATTAAAAATTACTTGATTTCTAATCCACCAAATATTTCAATAAGTAGTCAACCAAATAAGGAATACCGATTTTTTAGACAAATAACCCTCAAAGAATACCAACATATGCTGAACACAATTCAAAACCATCGATACTTCGCAACCCATCCAATTCTTCACTTCTTGCCAAACCAATTTGGATTTAGGACATAAAAGAAAAAAGATGATCTATGTAACACCCCAAAATAATTAGAATATTTATATAATTGATTTAATATAAATATTCGAGATTTTCGGTGAATTTTGATATATGATGATGCATGGTGTGTTCGTAATTGTGTATTGTGAGTAGTGACGGGTTAAGAGAATAATAGGAGTATGTAGAAAATAAATGATTAATTAGAATTATTTTAGTGTTAATAATGGAATAATGTGAATAATATTATTTTTATTATGATTATTATTTACATTAAAATTAAAATGAGGAGAAACCTTAAGGGTAAGACGGTCTTTTATGATGGGGAAAGTCTTATTAGGGGTCCCAAGGGGTAAAATAAAAAATAAATTGGAATTAGGGTCATTCTTTACGATCGTATTTGAAGAACGACTCTGAGAGAAATTGTGGAAGGGCCAGGGCTTGAGGAAAAGTTGCTGCAGAGTTCAAAGAGAAGAGCAAACTAAGAATCTAAGGTATGAGGAGTATCGCTTATCATTGTAATTGATATAAAGTCTAGATGTATGTAGGTGGTTTTAGGGGATTTAGGGGATTTTTGAGATATGATGATAATGTTTACCTTGAAAAATGATAAACAACCACTGGTCCTTTAAAACACAAGAAGTTCTTAGTTACTTACAGGATTGACCAGATTGATCATAGGACATGTGTTAATCTTTCTTGGCAAAATACTCAAATTGGTCCCTTAACTCTACCTCTGAGTCCAATTTAATCCCTTATCTTTAAAAAGTTTCAAAGTGGTCCTTTAATTGTTCAAAAAGGACCACATTAGTCATTTCCGTCCAATTTTCCCAAACGGCGTTAATTTTTTACAAGGTGGCAGCTGATGTGGCACTTGGTTGCAAAAATTCCCAGAAAAATTCTAAAAATATTTGTGACATCTAAGATTCGAACTTAGATTCACTTGATTGCTACAAATCATATAAAACCACTACACCACTTCACACTTATTTATATTTACAACTTAATGATTTGACTTTATTGTATAAGTTCTTTCTCTTTCTGTATCATCTTCTTCATGTCTACCTTTTTCTACCACCAACTACCTCAACAACAATGGATACAGAAAATATAAACACAACCTTTCAAACTCTTTCTTCTCCAAAATCCTCCAAAAACCAACTCCCAAACTGATCCTTAGAGTCTTGAAGTTAATTTAGAATCATGAGTTACTACTGATTGTTGAAACTTTGCACTCGGCTTCTACATTATAACATATATAGCACTTTGCATTTAAATGTAATAGTAGTATGGCAATTACAATGTTAAATTCACACAATATATTCATAGTGGTGAAGAATGTGTCCACATCTCCTCACATTTTTCAGCATGACATCAAGGAAATGATTTGTTCCAATAGCTCTCTTCAGCGTGGGAAAGTTGTGGAGGCTGATTTGCTTAAATTGATTTGTTCCAATAGCTCTCTTCAGCATCACATCTAATAAATCAAAAACCTGCTGAATAATAATTAATAAAGGTGGGAAAGTTGTGGAGGCTGATTTGCTTAAATTGATTGAGAAATTGATGAATCAATTGCTTAGATTGGATGGTATAATTGCCGATGGAGATGTTAAGTTGCAGAGAAAAATGCAGGTAAATGTTCTATTATGTCAAAAATATTGCTTTTATAAAAATTGTAGAATAGAAATAATATGAGAAACTTTAATAAATTTTATGAAAGTTTAGTATAAAATGAGATTTATATAAGCTAAAAGTATAGCTAACTCGGGTTAGTGTAATCAATTTGTAACTTGCAATTGATTTGTAACTAGTGTTAATAACTCTTAACAAAATTGATTATGTTATGGTCCATACACCATAAATGTTGTTAGTAATGGTAGTTAATATTTTTTGAAGGTAAAAAGAGTTCAAAAGTATGTAGAAACTTTGGATGTGTTGAAAATCAAGAATTCCAATGGGGTTCATGTCCCAATGAAGAAGCCTCAACAAAAGCATTCAAATGGTCCCAAACTGGCACCAATCGAAGAGCAACCAGAAGGAATGTCAAAGGGGAACAATAAATTAGAACCAAAATTGGAAGAAAAACAGTAACAACAAATGCAGCACAAAGGGTCAGTGAATTCAACCTTAGAAGTTGTTGTTACTACAAAATGGGAGACATTTGATTCTCTACCACCATTAATTCTTGTTACTTCAACGTCTTCATCCAGCTCATCCACCAATAATTCAGTTCAATCAAAGTTCAATTGGGAAGTCTTCAACTAAATAATGCAACACCACGTGTTGGTAATTGTGTGGATGTGTTTTGGGGTTTGTTTTCCACTTGGAATGTTATTATATTGTTAATTATTGTTTCTGTTGTTTATTGTTATATTTATGTTGTGATTGATTTATAAGTTAGAAGTATCCATTGTTGTTAAGGTAGTTAGTGGTAGAAAAAGGTAGAAATGAAGAAGATGATACAGAAAGAGAAAGAACTTATACAATAAAGTCAAATCATTAAGTTGTAAATATAAATAAGTGTGAAGTGGTGTAGTGGTTTTATATGATTTTTATCAATCAAGTGAACCTGAGTTCAAATCCTAGATTTCACAAATATTTTTAGAATTTTTCTGGGAATTTTTTCAACCAAGTGCCACATCAGCTGCCACCTTGTAAAAAATTAACGTCGTTTGGGAAAATTGGACGGAAGGACTAACGTGGTCCTTTTTGAACAATTAAAGGACCACTTTGAAACTTTTTAAAGATAAGGGATTAAATTGGACTCAGAGGTAGAGTTAAGGGACCAATTTGAGTATTTTGCCATCTTTCTTTTATTTAAAGTTTGGAAAAATAAAGTAAACACTTCGACAATGTTCATAAAGAGGTTTTTGTAATACCTCAAAATTTTCCCTCTCATTCCTCAACATTTTTCATAGCATTTAGCATACATAAGTGCATGAAATAATTAAAAACATTGCATCATATTCATCTTAGCTGAGGCATAGGTATGTGGTCAATGACTGGAGCCACTGAAGGCTATAAAAAGGCAATCAAAGGGTCACAAAGCTTCTCAACATCATGATAAGGGTCCACAACATCCCACAAGTTCTTATTTGAAGACACAAGTCATGGAAAGCTTTGGTTTTATCACAAAAGGCAAGCAGTGCAACCTCTCAAGAGGAAGTGATCCAAATTAGGGTTTCTATTATGAAGGGCTTCTCCATGAATTTTTGAGCAAGAGTGGATTCCATTGTGTTCTATATGACAACAAGTGTATAGGGTTCAAATTTCATCCATAAATTCATTTTGGAAGGGGTTCGATTGGTCAGATGAATGAAAATCAGGAATTTGGGAAAAAGTTAACCATGCTGAAGAAAAAGTCAACTCTTGACTTTTTGAGATCAAAATCATGAAATTAGGGTTACAAGGATCCTATGTTCCAAATTTAATCAAGAAATGATGGAGGAATCAAGAGAAATCAAGAAAACCAAAACTTACCATTTTTGGAAAATTAGGGTTTCCAAAAATGGCAAGTTTTGGCTATTTTTGCAGCTACTTTGAATGAGGCCTTCTCCCAAAATATAAGGGTTATGAAAATTCTACTTAGAGCCAATTAAAGAGGGCACTTAAGCTTCAAATCCATAGGTGGAACTCTTCCATAGCATAAAAAATGAGAAAGTTATGATCATTCAAAGTTGGTAAAATTCAAGGCAAGCTAGGGCAAAAGGCCAAGGCAAGCCTTGCCTCCTGCGCGCGCCAGGCAAGACATTTCATCAAGCAGGTGGTGGGTCACAATGCAAGCCATTTTTCTCCATGTTAGAGGCCTCAAATGGATTTTCTTTGAACTACAAAGTTGTTCATTGCCATGTTTCCAACAACTTTGATGTTCAAAGATTTTTTATTTGAGCAATGGTTTAAAAGTTATGGAGAGGCAAAGTGTAGGGCTTCAAACTGCAAAGACACAAGGCATCTTGCCAGGCCAAGGGCAGGCAATGCAGGCCAAGTTTGCAGCATCATGGCATGAACTTCAATGTTGTTTTTAAGTGGTTTAGAGGTCATGTCTCATCTTGAATTGGACATAAAACATGTTCTATGAAATATTCCCTTCAAATTGAGCACAATAATCATCCTCATTGGTTGCTTGAATTTGAAGAAATCACCCATGGAAGTTCATCATACCAAACTGTCTTGCTTGCAGCACAAGGCATTACACCATGACATGTTTTAAAATCCATAAAGTGGAGTGTAGCATTGTATTGCATTAAGAAGAGCTCAAGAGATCATATGGATGCAAGATCATGTTAGTTGCCATGTGCTTCATGTTAATCAAAGTAATGGTGCATCTTTAGATATTGCACTCAACTGCACAGTATGATCAGTCCATCTCCATAGCATTGCATCAAACCTCACCATAGTAACCATGAACATCACTGAATACAATCAAACTCCATCAGCTTCATAACTCATTTCACCAGCTTCATAATTCACTCCAACTCGAGTTCAAATCAACTTCCACTCACCTTAACAAACTCTCTAACCAACTTGACTCAGTTAACTGCACTTCCAACTGTTAACTGAGCTGGTTAAGAGAGTAACTCATGCTATATAAGGAATTAAACCCAGCTGAACCATGACCATGATCATTTTGCTCTGAAAATTCACCTTGCATCCACAGTTTTCTCTCTGAATTTTCTTCTGCATTTTGCTTCGAGGAAGCTCCATTCTCCATCAATCTCCTTTAATTCATCTTCATCATCATCATTAGCATGACCTCCATGATCAACAAAGCTTGAAGCTCCATGAAATTATCAACTGCATCACTGAGTTCACACTGCAAATTGAATTGAAACTTTCCAATCCTCATCTCTCCATCTTCAATCCTATTCAGTTCATCATCAGCATTATGTGTAGCTCCATTTTCATGGCTTGATCACCTTCAATCATCAACGAGTTGGTTCTGCGAAATCTTGAATATCACTGCATTTGTTTCGGTTTCTCAAGAATCATCAAGTGTCAAGTGTTTATTTCACTTCTATTGAATCCAGGCAAGAGCAAGCAATTACTGGAACCTCATCTCTGACCTTCTATCAACAATTAGAATACATTGTATTTCAGGTAAGCTCTGCAAAATTGTTTGATCGAATTGAATATTTTTCATTGTTTTCATGTCATTTGAAGCTTGATAGAAGCAATGGTATCTCTGGCTAGTTGATAGACACCCTAGGTGTGTAGTTTCAGTTTCACAGTTCATTTTGTTTGTCTTCGATTTGGTTATTTTAGGAACCCTAAGTGAATTGTGAGGGTGGATTCATGATTAGTGAGGAAAGGTGAATCTTGCCATAGTTTTAGATTTCATTTAGGTGATGATTTGAGAAAGCCTTAGAAGAGTTATGACCGGAGAAGACGACCGGAGACTAGCTCAGGCCGTCGAAACAGTAGCCCTAATTTAATTCCAGGTTTAAGTCCCAACCCTTGGATTGCCTTGATCCTACGTTCCAGAAACTAACAGCACATTAATGAACACATGTTATTCATGTGCTTCCAAAGTCAACAAAAAGTCCTCAGATTGTTAATAGCACCCCCTGCGTATTTGGCTTAGGCCCAGTTCAGTTGCTTTCTTCACTCTCTGCACCCCCCAGGCCCAATGTCCTTCATTTCTTTTCATTTTCTTTTTAATTATTTTTCTCATTTAATTCCATTTTCGTTTCTTATTTTTAAAAATAGTAAAAAGCTCCAAAAAAATTCCCAATTAATTCATGGATGTTTTTCATAATTTTTCCTAATTTTCCAAAATTTTTGTTTTCATTTTTCTTTAATATTTTGGTCAGAATTAATTTCCCCTTTAATTGTTTTCTCATTTTCTCATTTTTGACCAATAAACTTGTACATTTTGGTTCTCTCAAATTATGTGTGATAAATGGCCCATTCTTTTTGCACTCTTTTAAGAGCTCATCAATCTTCCCTAAAGCATTTTTCTCTGATTTTTTAGGTCATTTTTAGATCATTTTTGAACCCTTTCCTTCACATTGTTCATACAAACCCTAATGGTGTTCCAATGAGCCTTACACCACTCAAAATAGGAATCTTAATGAGATTTTTTGCACATAATCTACTCTCTGGATTTTGTATTGAGTTTTCAAGTTTCATAAATTTTTAAGTTCATTTGGTATTTTTCTTGAATTATTTGATGTCTAAGCCATTTTTGGTCCTTCATGTTGTACTCCCTCATTCCTTTTGAATAAGGCATTCATGCCATTAGTATAAGGTCTTGATTTTGAGTCTTCTAGGTCAGATTATAGGTCTTCTAACATTAAAAACCATCATTGGGTCCTTATCTTTTGTTTTAGGCTTACTTTGAACCTTAAGTCACCATTGTCTCCATTTTGACCTAATTCTTCTTCACCTTCAATCTAAACCCCTCAAAACCTATTTTGAGAGGATTCTTGTATGTTTTAACTTCACTTTAACATCCCCTTAAGTCTCTAGTCCTTGTATGGGGATTTCAAATCCTTTGTATGCATATTTGATTTTTCCTTTTGAAGATTCATGTGTATACTGTCGCTCCCGATAAGTGACACCGGGTCAGATAAGGGTACAGACGCGAACGGTCGGCGAAGAGAACAGTGAGAACACACAGCCGTGAACTCACTGGAGATGAATAGAGTCGCCAGCTAGGCATTTTTATCCCGGAGGAAAGGCAATGCTGCATAGACCTAGAAAGAGACGGATAAGACGGTTGCGAACCAGAGAGACTGAGAAAGGGGGTTGGTTACAACCTGGGAAGGTATTAGCACCCAGATTGTCCGTCGTACTCGACGGGATCCACGCTTAAAAGATTTGTGTTTTAAAGGGGTAGTGTCATTGCAATCTGTGTGTAAAATAGCTGGAAAAGAATGTACAGGTGTCAGTGCAAAAGAAGTGTGAAGTGTAATATGTATAGTGTCAGTGTAAGAAAGAGTATGCTCATGATTATGAGGCTTAAAGAATAATGCTGGAAGGAGGGGGAATGTACAGAGACTTTTGTTCGATAACTGTTAAGTTATGCCTACGTATCCTCTCGTGCAATGAGGAAGTCAGAACACCGTAGTTCGACCCAAAGAGACTGAAAGGTGAATTGACTTGTGAACTGCTTGCTTGTCTATGCTCAAGTGTATGATCTGTCTGGCACAGATGCGAACTGTCTTGCATTAGACGGAAGAAGCAAGTTCTCGTTTATGAGTGAAGATGATGAGAAAAGAATCCCGAAGGAGACGATTATTGTTTGTTTTGGAGTTTTCAGTCTTTTATTGCTTGTGAATTTGTCATAAGTTAATGAGCTTAAGCCTAAACCAATGGATTTAGTAAACTCATCACATCTTCCCTCTGTTTAGGGGTAATGAGAATACCTTAAGTGTGAAGTCAGATTCTCACACTTAACCACCTTTGGTGTAGGATTAAGATCATTGACCTACTTGTGATTAATTAGGTGTTTTTGGTTTTTTTTTTTGTTTAGTGTTGAGTAATGAGGTTAAGCCATAATCAAGGATTAAACAGACTCATTACACCATCCTAAAAGAAGGATGATAGATGAGAATGTTTAAGCTGAGGAAAGCTCCTCAACTTAATCCATGATTAGGGATTAAACTCATGACAAAACAAGCCTTTGATTAAGTGGATTTTATTTAATGGTATGATGATGAAGTGTTTTTTTATGATTTGTAAGACAACTTGAGGGGGACTTGTCCATTAACACTAGGGTTAGTCCTTCTTAACCAGTTAAGGAAGAATTAGAACCCTAATGCAAGGCCCAAGTTACAAGTGTGATGTCTTGATGATTATTAGATGGATTGATTAAGAGATTTAAACACCTTAAGGGTTCAAGACTTAGGATTAAAGTTATACACTCCATCCTAAGAGAAGGATGCAGGCATAAGCTTAATCACAAAGCCTTAAAGCCTTTAGGGTTTAGTCCCTGATTATGAGATGAGAAGAGAAGACTCAAAGAGAGACACAAAGGTGAAAACTAAGTGGGGAGACTAATCAAAACCCTAATTCATTGTCATGCTTGGTTGATCCTAAAGTTTGTGAGGTTTTCAAGAGAAGAATCTTCAAAGGAGCCACCAGGAAGCAGATGAACAGGATCAAGAGAAGCAAAGCAACTTGCTTCATTCAAGAAGTCAAGTCACTTGAAGAAAGAAAGTGGGAAGAATAAGAATGAGCAAGCTCAAACTCAAACACAAATAGAAATGCAGCAATGGATGCAAGGGGGATGAAAAGAAAAGTTATGAGAAGTGAAGGCAAATTCACTTCTCAAGTTACTTACCACCTGAAATGTTAGAAAAAAATGCAATGCAATGCAGGATGAGATGAAATGGTATGATGCAAAGCAAAACCAGAAGCATGTTGATGATGATTATGATGTTATGAGGTGCTGCAAACATGAGGCAAGGTATGGAGATGCTCATACAAGATTATGAATGCAAATGATGCAAGTTAAGGAGCATGAACAAACATGAAATGTTATGAAGCATACAAAACAAATGACATGGCAAATATGCAATGCAATGATCAAACATGCTTTCTATATGTCTTAAGATGTCAAATGGATCACAAGAATGCACAAAATGCAAAGACAAGTCATGTTATGCAAGGAAATGCAAGAAGGATGCAAGAGAAAGCCCAAATTAGGGTTCATGGATCAAACATCAAACAAAAAAAACAAAACAGAAGCAAACCCTAAGATAAAAAATGGAAAATGCTACCCAAAGAAACCCTAAACCTATAATGAACCACTGCCCAAAGGGGAGCTCTCAACTCTTAACCAAACTCAAGATATGAATTTTCTAAGTCATTAGGGTTTTTTAGGGTTCTTAACAAAAGAAATGCCAAACAATTAGAAAATGAAGAAACAAATCATGGCCATTTTACCCTAGAAACTACATGCTAAACATAACACAATGCAAGAAGAATCAATGTCTCAACCTTCTCCAATAGGCAGAAATGAATTTTTAAACTTATGATCAAAATAATGCATAAAAAATGATTTAATTCAATGAAAAATTCTTAAAATGCATCAAGATCAAAAAAGAAATTTGGTTTGAAGGTTGGACAATGTTTCTAAATGTCTTAGAACATTTCATGAATTTTTTTGTAATTTTTAAATACCTAAAAGTATTTTTAATTAATTAATTCCCATTAATCAATTAAAAATAATCTTTTAAATATTTAAAAATACTTTTTTTAATGATGAAAAATAAAATAAAAATATTTTTGGGTCTTAAAAATTAATAAAACTCTTAGGAAAAAGTTTCATAATTTTTAAGACATTTTTGCTATTTTAAATTAATTATGCAATTTAAATGAAAAGAAAATGAATTAAAATAAATGAAAATGAAAAGTAAAACAAATGGAAGGCTGAGATTGATTCTGGGTTTGAAAACGTTGACTGGCGCGCGAATGAAGGGTGTGGATTGCATCTGGATTAATTAATTTAATTACGAATTAATTAAAGCTAATGAGAGGGATTAGGGCAAATGAAATGATCTGGGCCATCCAAAAGAGAGGGAAGTCAACAGGTCAACGCACATCCATGGCTCAAATTCAAACTGGAGTTAATGACCTGAGATTAGGGTTTAATGACTCAGGTGGCCAGAGAAGACTTCCGGTCGTCTTCTCCGGCCAGCACCTCACCGGGAAACTCACCAACTCCCTCAAAACGTGACAAAAACAAAATCTATGAATTGGGAAATGATCTCCAACCTCTCACGAATCAAACCCCTCTCTCAAAACAAATTTATTCTTCCTAAACAAGCTGAATCGAAGAGAACCAGTTCTAGGGCACGCAAGCTTCAGAGACAAATTAAATACTCAAAACAAAGCCATTTCAAAAACTAAGAACATCAGGATGATCAGTGAATCACATAGAACAAGTTTGTAACAAGAAAAATGATTTCTGGAAATATAATTTTCGAGCTACCTGAGATTTGGAGCTTTCAACTTGAAGACTTTCTGGCCACTTCCTCCAGTGCAAACTGCTCCACTTGGTCTCCAGAAGATGTTTGAATGCTCAAAAGAAGTTTGTGTTGGCTAGATAATGAGATTCGAAAGCTTCTGCTCAAGCTTGATCAGAAATGGCAATGGAGATTCTGGCACTTTCAGGTCATTGTGATGGGTTGTTTGAGATCCTGAGGATGAATGGAGAAGGTCTGGAGTGTTTGTTTGTGTGTTTTTGAGCTATGGTGAGAGTTTCGAATGAAACTGCAAAATGGAGTGAGAAATGGCAGTGAGATGTTCAGGCTGTTTCAGGCTTGTGTTCTTGGTGCTGGGTGGTCTATGGAGCAAGGTGAGTTGAATGGTGAAGATGGTTGAAGTGTTTTCAGGCTGTGGAGAGAAATTCGAAGGCTTATGCAAAATGGAGTGTTTTTGTGAATGTTGTGAATGTGAGAGCTTCAGCCTTTCTTGAAGTGTGTTATGGCCAGCATTTGATCCACATAAACAAAGCCTATTGGTCAGTTGATGTGACTTGGCCTGCTGTGATAGGTGTGGCTACTTTTGCCAAAATGTCAACTTCTTGTAAGAGAGGCATGGGTCATGTTTCAGCCAAGTACAAGAGGTGTGGGCTGCGCAGCAAGGTGAGGGGGAAAGGCTAGGAGTGGTCAGCAGGCTAGGCAGCAAGTGGATGGAAGTGATCATGAGTTTTTGCAACTTGGCTTCCTTTGGTTCTCATGGAAAGATTTTGCTCCAAAGGCCATACAAACATGTGATTCCTTTGGTTCAATCTGAACTTTAGGACTTAGAGAAAGTTTATGTGCTGGTTTGAAATGAATTAGAGGCCGCAATTTGACTTGGTACATGATTTTGCAATTTTCACACTTGGTGCATATCTTGAAAATAAGTGATTTTTGCCAACTTTGCATTGCCATAACTTTTGATCCAAGAAGAGTTTGATCATGTTCTTGTACTTTTTGAAAAGGGAAAGATGATATCTACAACTTTCATGACCAAAGTTTTTCCATTTGAAGCAATTTTGGATCAATAATCAAAGCTTGAAAAATGACCTAAAATGATGCATTCTTGAAAAGTCAACTATGCCCAAAAAGTCAACATTTGCAAAAACCCTAAATTCTTGATTTCTATGAACTTCAACCTTCTTCCATGATCAAATAAAGATCATATACACTCAAAATGATGAAGATCACCCATTGGTTGGGTCAATGGGGGCCTCAGATGCCCTGATTTTGCACTGACTTGTCTGAAAAGTCAACCCTTGATCAGATGACTTCCCCATGGAATTTCTTCATGAAAATTGATATGCATACTCCCTATACCCTATAGAGACCAATGGAAACAAGAATGACCAAAAAAATTGGAGTTATGGCCTCTGAAACCAAAACCCTAATTTTCAGTCAACTGTGCAGTTCATCCTGGCTCTGCATCCACTCAAACCCTAGTCCTTGTGATTCCTCTGCATTTTTGACTTTGAGGAGGTGAAATATGATATAAGAACACACATGGACCCCTTTGAGTTGATTGGTGGCCTTTGGAATGGCTCAAGATGCTTTGGGATTGCTCGGATCACAAACCCTAGGTGCAGATGCCTTAGAAACTATGCAGTGAAACAAAAGTGAGATATGAGATGATATGTTTGTGTTTATGCATATGAGATGATCACAAGCCATGGTGTGAATGGGTGAGGGCAAATTTGGGGTGTTTACAGCTGCCCCTATTCAAACATGAGTTAGCTGTGCAGGTTGTAAGCGACTGCTTAACAGGCAAACAAGATAACTTGTGGTTGAATATCAAAGACAGTCCAAAATTTGCACTCACAGAGATGAAGAAGAAAAGGGATATAGATTGTAAAAGGAAAATAAAGTATATTGTAAAGGTGCGGAAAACAAAGCGATGACGGGGACGGCCGACATGCTGGGGATAGAAGGTAAAGCCAAGACGGGGACGGCCGACTAGCTGGGGCAATAAAATCATGATGGGGACGGCCATCAAGATAAAGCTGTAAAATTCTTTGAGGTTTTAATGAAACATGACGGGGACGGCCGTCAGGTTCATAAAGGTAAAGCAAACAACGATGGGGACGGCCATCGGGCTAAAAAGGAAAAGGGACCACGACGGGGACGGCCATCGGGTTAAAGAATAAATGAAATAAACAGATGATGGGGTACGGCCATCAAAGGTGAAGGACGATCACCTAGCAGGGGACGGCTGCTCTGTTGGGGATAAAAGAAAATATGATGGGGACGGCCATCAAAGGTGGAGGACGACCACCTGGCAGGGTACGGCTGCCGAAAATATCAACGATGGGGACGGCCATCGGATAGAAAAGGTCAACGATGGGGACGGCCATCGGACGAGCATGATGGAGGACGACCATCAAGAAGTGGAGGACGACCACTCAGCAGGGGACGGCTGCTCTCAAGGTTTATCGTAACACAGGACGAGTGTCAGATAACCAATATCAACAATGGGGACGGCCATTGGATAAAGTGATGAAGGACGATCATCAAAGGGTGGAGGACGACCACCTAGCAGGGGACGGCTGCTAAAATCAACGATGGGGACGGCCATCGGATGAGCATGATGGAGGACGACCATCAAGAGGTGGAGGACGACCACCTAGCAGGGGACGGCTGCTCTCAAAGGTATCATAACACAGGACGAGTGTTAGATAAAAAGAAAATTGTTGGTGATCTACTGGGGATAATGTAAACACGGACGAGCGTTTACATCCAAGAAACAAAAAGGTATAAGTGTTTGGTATTGTGTATAGATTAAAGATGCGGACGAGCATCCTTAAGACTATGATACGGACGAGTATCACGTAGAAACAAACTGACACATGTTCAGAGATGATGATACGGACGAGTATCAACTGGTTAACAAAGAACACGGACGAGTGTTGCATCCGAAAGAATTCTTCTGGGGAATAGTAGACACAGACGAGTATCTATATTCAAGAAGACATAGGTGTTTGACACGGTGTATGGATTAAAGATGCGGACGAGCATCCTTAAGACTTATGATACGGACGAGTATCATGTAGAAACAAACACTAGACGCAATGTTCTGAGATGATGGTACGGACGAGTACCAACTGGTTAACAAAGAACAAGGACTACTGTCGAATCTGTGGGGATATGAGTGATGATGAATACCAGATACGGACGGGTATCTGTATGAGTGTACCATGAGTATTGAGTATTGTATTGTATAGATGAGTACTTTAACTGCTGGGGAGAGTGACACGGACGAGTGTCAAGAGGGAAAAGTATAATATTAACAAGTGTATGGGTTGATGAAAGTGTAAGCGACTGCGCTGGGGATATGACACGGACGGGTGTCAAGAAAAGTGTATATAAGTATATGTGAGTGCAAAGAGGATGTCTTTGGCTTTCTGCTGGTGATTTGACACGGACGGGTGTCCAAAAGGTGTATATATTGGTGTTCGTGATTGTGAGGCAACTGTTTTTTTTTGCTGGGAACCCTGGTGGGGATTTTGTATAATGATGATGAACGGTTTATTATTCACAAGTGTTCAATTCCGAACATGGCTTATGATTATGCTATGCGTTTGATTTTTGCCGTAATGCTCCGTATTAGACGGAATGCTACGTTCTGAGGGGATAGTATGATGCGAATGCTATGATTATGCAAAGAGGCACCGATCCGGGATTCGGATCCCGTTGCTGCGAAGATCTCTGGCTGATCTGTTGGAAATGGACCTCCCAGCTGGGGAATGAGATCATTGGTAGATCTAATGATGTATCTGCTATGGGGACATAGGTCACTGATTGACATATCTTTACAATACGGGACCCAGCTGGGGTCTGTAGAAGCTTTCTCCCTCTCTGTTGTGACTTCTTCGTGCGTTGCTCTTCTGAATAGAGGCTGGAACTCTGTGGGGAGATGGTTCCCTGACTCCTGTACTCAACTGAGGATGAAATGGCAACTCGGCTGGGGAATTGTGAGAGGCAACTCAGCTGGGGATAACAACAAGAGGCAACTCAGCTGGGGATAGAGCATTTCGGATGCCGAGATTGAGCGTATGTTGATTTGGTAACTTTGCCGGGGAAGTGGGCATTCTCCAGTGCCACGTGGAAGATAGACCGAGTTGATAATGATTCGCCTGCTTCCTTAAGACGTAACTTGCATGCCCCAGGTTGCATTCTGGATACCTGCAATCCTGCAAAGATAAGGAAACGCACAAAAGGTCCCGAGGTATCCTTTACTGGATTCCGTCATAGGAGTCAAGCACTCTCAAGAGTAAGTATATCCCCTGCTAGCATGTGTTTTTATTTTTAGAGAAAGGCATCTGTACTTATGCAATTGTATTTTTAGAGATATCAGACAACTCTTTGCAAAACATAAATGTAAAAACGAAACATGACCGAAAATCTGATTTTATTAATTCATGTGCCCTGAATTGGCAAGATACAGTCAAAGAAACATGTCTCCTGAAATGAAGAGACTGTTACAAATTGAGAAATAAAGTGCTGGCGATGCTGACGACGCTTTCGAGGAGCTTCCTCCTTCTGCTATGACTCGTATGACAATGACGTTCTTCTCGTCTTGCTTTCTGGAGAGAGTTGATTCTGACTGAAACTTGATCCTTTGTAGCTTACCAAGTTGTAGATAATACAGACGAATTCAGAATGCAGTTGTTCGCTTATTCCCTTATTTTGCATGGATCGCCCTTTCGGGTTTTCAATCCATCGGGATACCCATTTTTGCCTGAGTTGTCCAATGCGGCTTTTCAACTCAGCGGGTGTACATTTTTTTGTTTATTTCCCTTATTTTTGCCCGAGTCTTTTATTCTGTTTTTGACTCGCCGGGATGCCCTATTTTTGCCTGGACTTACATTCTGTTTTTATGTCCAGCGGGTCATTTTTATGCGAAGTATTTTTTAACTGCATCTGAATTCACAGGGGATGGGAAATCTTCATCATCCATGGTGCTGAGCATCAGTGCTCCACCGGAGAAAACTTTCTTTACAACAAATGGTCCTTCATAATTTGGAGTCCATTTGCCCCTGTGGTCTGTATGAGGAGGGAGGATTCTTTTCAGCACAAGATCCCCTACTTGGTACTCTCGGTGCCTGACTTTCTGATCGAAGGCCTTCTTCATTCTCTTCTGATATAACTGCCCATGACAGATTGCAGCCAATCTTTTCTCTTCGATCAGACTCAGTTGTTCGTATCGGGCTCGAACCCATTCTGCTTCGTTCAGTTTAACATCCATCAATACCCGTAAGGAAGGCAATTCAACTTCAACAGGTAGGACTGCTTCCATACCATACACAAGCTGATACGGTGTTGCCCCAGTGGATGTTCTGATTGACGTGCGGTACCCATGCAAGGCAAACGGTAGCATTTCATGCCAATCTTTGTAAGTGATTACCATCTTCTGCACAATCTTCTTGATATTCTTATTTGCTGCCTCAACAGCGCCGTTCATCTTTGGCCTGTAAGGAGAAGAATTGTGGTGTTGGATCTTGAAGTCCCGGCACAGCTCTGCCATCATTTTGTTGTTTAAATTGGAACCATTATCAGTAATGATCCGCTCGGGAACTCCATACCGACAGATGATGTCTCTTTTCAGAAATCTGGCTACCACTTGCCTGGTGACGTTTGCATATGAGGCTGCTTCAACCCACTTGGTGAAATAATCAATGGCGACCAGGATGAATCTGTGACCATTCGAAGCAGTTGGCTCAATCTTGCCAATCATATCAATGCCCCACATAGCAAAGGGCCATGGTGAAGACATGATGTTCAAAGGATTGGGAGGCACATGCACCTTATCTGCATAAATCTGGCATTTATGACATTTTCTGGCGTAGGCACAACAGTCTGCATCCATTGTGATCCAGTAATAGCCTGATCTTAACAACTTCTTAGCCATGGCATGTCCTCCAGCATGGGTACCAAAAGAGCCTTCATGCACTTCATGCATCAGTAAATCCGCTTCCGTCTCGTCAACGCATCTGAGGAGTACCATGTCAAAGTTCCTTTTGTATAAAGACCCATCAGTGTTCAGAAAGAAACTTCCAGCAAGCCTTCTCAAAGTCTTCTTATCATTGGAAGATGCCCCAGGCGGGTATGTTTGATCCTCCAAGAAGCACTTGATGTCGTGGAACCAAGGCTTATCATCCTTAACAATATCTGCTGCAAATACATATGCTGGTCTATCAAGTCTCGACACTGATATCTGAGGTACAAAGTTAGCAGCTTGAACTTTGATCATGGACGAAATGGTAGCCAAGGCATCTGCAAACTGATTCTCGTCCCGAGGGATATACTCGAGTTTGACTGTTGTGAAGAACGTCAATAACCTTCTTGTATAATCCCTGTAAGGTATCAGATGATCCTGGTGGGTGTACCATTTCCCGTTGGTTTGATTGACTACCAAAGCTGAATCTCCGAATACGGTTAATGTCTTGATCCTGAGGTCAATGGCTTCCTCAAGACCCATAATGCAAGCTTCGTATTCAGCTTCGTTGTTAGTGCAGTTGAAAGTGAGTTTTGCCGAGAAAGGCATGTGAACTCCTTTAGGTGTAATGAGTACTGCACCAACACCACGACCATTCATGTTAACAGCCCCATCAAACATCATAGTCCATTCTTCCTCCGGGTCAGGCCCTTCGGTGTGAACAGGCTCTTCGTGATCTTTTGCTTTAATGAACATGATGTCTTCATCAGGGAAGTCAAACCTCATAGGCTGGTAGTCATCAATGGGTTGCTCAGCAAGGTATTCAGATAATACACTGCCCTTGATGGCTTTCTGAGATGTGTACTGTATGTCGTATTCTGTAAGAATCATCTGCCATCTTGCAACCCGTCCGGTAAGAGCTGGCTTCTCGAAAATGTACTTAACTGGATCCATTTTTGAGATCAATAAGGTAGTGTGGGTCAACATATACTGTCTCAGTCGGCGAGCAGCCCACGCTAAAGCACAGCAAGTTTTCTCGAGCAGTGAATAACGCTGTTCACAGTCGGTAAACTTTTTGCTTAGGTAGTATATTGCATACTCTTTTCGACCAGACTCGTCATGCTGACCTAGTACACACCCCATCGACTCTTCTAACACTGTCAAGTACATAATCAGAGGTCTTCCTTCTACTGGAGGCATGAGGATTGGAGGTTCTTGTAAGTACTCTTTGATCTTGTCAAAAGCCTTCTGGCAATCTTCGTTCCACCTGACCGTTTGTTCTTTTCTTAACAACTTAAACAAGGGTTCGCAGGTTGCTGTGAGGTGAGATATGAACCGCGAGATGTAGTTCAATCGACCTAAGAACCCTCGAACTTCTTTCTCAGTTTTCGGCGCAGGCATTTCTTGAATAGCCTTGACTTTATCAGGGTCAACCTCAATCCCTTTCTCGCTTACAATAAAGCCCAGCAATTTACCGGATCGCACCCCGAATGTGCATTTGTTGGGGTTCAATTTCAATTGGTACTTCCTCAGACGCTTGAACAACTTCAGCAGATTCACCAGGTGATCTTCCTCTGTAAGGGACTTGGCAATCATGTCATCCACGTAACATTCTATTTCTCTGTGGATCATATCGTGGAATAATGTCACCATAGCCCGTTGATACGTTGCACCAGCATTCTTGAGCCCAAATGGCATTACCTTGTAGCAGAACGTGCCCCAGGGCGTGATGAATGTTGTCTTCTCCATGTCTTCAGGTGACATCTTGATCTGATTATATCCTGAAAATCCATCCATGAAGGAGAATACCGAGAACTGAGCCGTGTTATCCACCAATACATCAATGTGAGGTAATGGGAAGTCATCTTTTGGGCTGGCTCTGTTCAGATCCCGGTAATCAACACACATTCTTACTTTGCCGTCTTTCTTAGGCACAGGTACTATGTTAGCAACCCACGGCGGATAGCTAGTCACAGCAAGGAACCCGGCGTCCCATTGCTTTTGTACCTCTTCTTTGATTTTCATAGCCATGTCTGGGCGAGTTCGGCGCAGCTTCTGTTTGACTGGTGGGCATTCTTCCCTTAGAGGCAGCTTGTGCACAACAATGTCGGTATCCAACCCTGGCATGTCTTGATACGACCAAGCAAACACATCAACATACTCTTGAAGCAGATCTGTCAGTTGCTTCTTCACTGAGTCTTGCAGGCAGGCCCCGATTTTAACCTCTTTCATGTCTTCCTCCGTACCAAGATTAATCACTTCAACCTCCTCCTGGTGAGGAGTAATAACCTTTTCCTCCTGTCTCAACAACCTGGCGAGCTCTTCAGGAAGCTCATACTCTTCATCAACCCCTTCATCAGCTTGATTGATTGGATTGTCAAAGTCATACGAAGTCATAGCCGTGCTGTTGTCGGTGCTGTCTGGAAGGCACTCTCTGCAAGGGTTAAGTTTGTTCATTTTAGTGATTGATTTTAATCTTGCTTTAGAAAAAAGTGAAATGAAGTTATCATTTTGAAAACACCGCCATTTATTTTTGTACAAAAAGAAAAATGGAAAAACAGTGAACGAAAAGACTCGTTTGCAAAAAGATGTCTGATATTTCATTAATTTAATCTTGTTTGCACAAAAGTACAGATGGCCCTGATTACAAAATGAGTCTTGTCATCTTGGGCAAGATGCAAGACTTTGATGCATGCTATGAAAATACAGGAAATAATAATTACTCTGCATGAGTAACTCTTATAATTTCCTGGGAAGACCAGTTCGAGACACTGCTCCCCGGGATCTTTGGACGAATCCAATTCTCCAGATTGCGCTCCTCTTCCAGCTCGTCTTCCAGACAGTTGATAGCATCAGGGGTAAGCATTCCCCCACTGACAAAACCAGGCTCTGCAGCAGCCTTTGCTTGATGTTGAGTTGGTCTGTAACCCAACCCAAACTTGTCCTTCTTCTCCTCCACAGCTAAGACCTTGCCCCAGCCTAGGGCAGTTCCTTCCTCAACAACCTTCTGGGCTTGTTGGTAAGACGACATGGAGATACCAGATACAGCAGATGCTTCATTGACATTCAAGGCTTCAAATCCTTGGCTCATTGTCTCATGGATCTCCCCATCCATTTCAATATACTTATAAGTAGCCAGATGGCTAACGAATATATCCTCCTCCCCGCAGATTGTAACAACTTGGCCTTCCCACTCATATTTTAACTTTTGGTGAAGGGTAGACGTTATTGCGCCGGCGGCGTGAATCCAGGGTCTACCCAACAAACAGCTGTAGGCGGGCTGAATGTCCATCACATAAAAGATAGTTTTAAAGGTCTGTGGGCCAATTGTCACGGGCAGCTCAATCTCTCCCAGAACCGATCTCTTCGAACCATCAAAGGCTCGTACCACCAGGTTGCTGGGTCTCAATGCCAACCCATCGTATTCTAACTTCACCAGAGCCTTCTTTGGCAAGACATTCAGGGAAGAACCTGTGTCCACCAGCACATGAGAAAGGACAACTCCTTTGCATTCCATGGTTATGTGCAAGGCTTTGTTGTGGTTGCGGCCATCCACTGTCAGGTCAGAATTGGTAAACCCTAGCCCATTGCTAGCAGTAACGTTTCCAACCACGGCTTCCAATTGGTTGACAGTAATCTCCTCAGGCACGTAAGCTGCGTGCAGGACTTTAAGTAGTGCATTCCGATGGGCTTCGGAGCACATAAGCAGTGAGAGGATGGAGATTTTGGATGGAGTCTGGTGAAGCTGATCCACAATTTTGTAATCACTCTTTTTGATGATTCGCATAAACTCATCAACTTCCTGATCAAATGAAGTCTTCAGGGTTTCTTTGGCAGCTGGATCTTCCTGCACCGGGCCTTTACCCTTTGCCTTGGCAGCAGCTTCTGCTTCGGCTGTAGGTCTTTGAATTGGTGGAGCGAAGAGACGTCCGCTTCGAGTGAAGCCTCCGCCTCCCCCCACATTATCTACTTGTGGTGCAGGTGCTGATGTTTCAAGAGTGATTCTTTTCCCTTCACAGTACACGTCAGAGCCATAGTGCCAAGGGATGGCCCTATTGCTTTCATATGGTACTGGTCCAGGCACCGTGACAGTGACTGGACTGATTGCTGCTGCTGAAGGGACTGCTATTGTTTGTGGATCATAAAAGATTGTAACTGGTGTTCTGGCGGGAGCAGCACCTTCTGAATGGTAGGCGGAATCATTTTCAGGATCGTAGAATATGGTAACAGTGGAGACATCTTCATGATTGATTGCTGGTGTTGTAGGAGGTACTGTTGGAAGGACTGATGTTGTTGTTGATGGAGATTCGAAATGGAATGAAGCTGAAGTTGTAGCAGGAGAAACTGTTGAAAACTGATCATTTGGAAGGACAGATGAAGTACTTGTTGATGTTGCTGGTGAATTGTTGGGAACAATAGTTGCTGCATTTGTAGGAGGATCTGAAACCGTTGCTGATGAAGTTGTCGGATTTGTCGGAAATGATGTAGTGATCTGTAGCAAGCCACTCTGAATAAGGCTGTCAATGCCATTCCTCAGGTCCTCACACCCGTTCCATGAAATATTGCAGTAGGGACACCCTAGTTCACACCCCGGAAATATTTGGTTTTCGCGGAGTTGAGCTTTGATTTCCACCAATGGTGTCCTGATCTGATCCACACTGGTTATTAAATAAGACGGTCTGTCTTCTTCAATAGCGTTAATTCAAGGACCACCATGGTTTGGCATTGGGTTTTTATTGACATTGGGCAGCGGTGCGAAATTCAGAGCCTTGGAGTCTACCAAGTCTTGTACCTTCATATGCAGAGCCCTGCATTTTTCTGTACTGTGACCAGGTGCGTTTGAATGAAAAGCACACCTAGCATTGGAGTCATAGTTCCTTGGTAGACTGTTGGGATCCGGAGGTGCCAACGTTCTTAGCTCAACTAGGTTGAGTTTCAGAAGTTGTGGCAGCAAGGCAGCATACGGCATTGGGATCGGATCGATTACCCTGTTAGCTTGAGATGGCCTCTGTTGGAATGGCCTCTGTTGATTGTTGTTGGTGTTGGTGCTGTAATTTCTCGGAGGATACTGATTCTGATGATACTGAGGTTGCTGTTGGAAGTTTTGCTGAGGAGGTTGATAGACTGGCTGAGGATGAGCTGGAGCAGGGATGGTGACTGCTGCTATGGACCTCTGAGCATATTGGGGTCTGCCCCTGTTGGTGTGGATGGCATTGGTCTCGCCAGTTCTTCTCGGGCCTGCAAAAGGCTTTCTTGTACTACTGGACGAGCTTGCACCGTTGTCTGAGATCTTTCCCATTTTCAACAGGCTTTCAATTCTCTCCCCAGCTATGACAACATCTGCGAAGCTAGTGGAAGAGAAAGCAGCCAACCTGTCAATATATGTTCCCTGAAGAGTGTTCATAAACATGTCTGCCATTTCTCTCTCAGACATTGGTGGTTGAACAGCAGCAGCCAATTGCCTCCACCTTTGAGCATATTCTCTGAAGCTCTCCCTAGATGACTGTGACATTCCCATTAGGAGGGTCCTGTTGGGTGCCATGTCTAGATTGTATTGATACTTTCTAATGAAGGCCTCTGCCAGGTCCTTCCAGCATCTTACAGTTGCCCTTGTCAAATGGGAATACCACTCCCTCGAAGCTCCAGTCAAGCTATCTTCGAAGTAGAACATCCAAAGTTTCTCATCCATTGTATAGGCCTTCAGCCTTCCCAGAAATGATTGTAGATGAGTCCGGGGGCATGAAGTCCCATTATACTTTTCGAAACAAGGAGGTTTGAACTTATGGGGGATCCTGACCCCGTCTACCAAACCCATGTCCATGACGTCGAAACCCAAAGAATTTTGAGATTCTAAGGACCTCAACTTCTCAGCTATCTCTTCCAACCGTCTATCATATGTTTCCTCTCCAGCACCCATTACTGTAAATTGGTCCTCCTGAGGATCTTCTTGAAGTACTCTGGCTGCAGTGGCTGTTCCCTGAATGTTTGCAGGAATGTTAATCTCAGGATGTAGATGTGGGCCAAACACAGGAGGGTTAACATGGGGTTGCACCCGTTCATTGTTACTTGTGCCAGCAGTCCCCACATGGGGCTCCTCTTGATTCCTTCCTTCTACCAAAGCTCTGAGCCTCTCCTGGCTTTGAGCTAAATTGTTCATTACTTCCATGAACTGTGTTATCTGAGTTCTCATCTCCAACCTTTCGTTGGCCATCTGGTTTCTGACCTCCGTAAGGTCCTGCTGCATCTGATCCATCTGAATTCCCGGAAGGTTGTTTCTAGTTGGGTACCTGTGTGGCCTGTTGAGAGGAAATACCCGGCGGCGAGCAATAATTCCTGAGCATCACAACAGAGGTTAGTAACAACAAAACAAAAACCTACAAAACAAACAAAAGGGTTAGCATGCAATGCAATTATGCTTATTTGTTCTCAAGGTATCCGGTTTGGCTTTCAGTTTTGACCCTTCCAGACCCTTGAAGATGCTGCTGTTGGAGTTGCTTTTGAAGTAACCCAGATGGAAACTAACACAAATATATTACAAAGGTGAAATAATACAACTTGTTCATTTTACAACACAAGCCCTCAAAGGGGTCAAAATACATCACAAAAAGGCAAAAGTACATGGAATGGAAACAACAACAAACAAATGATCAAACTCCAAGGCCAAACTCATCCTCACGAACTTCCTTGAGAAGTGCTTCGGTCACAGGATCAGCCGGACGCTCTGTGAGGCTTCTGATGAGAAGGTTTCTTGCTGCAACAGCTGCAGTCAACTTCCTGTTCTGACTTTGGTTCTTAGACCTCTTCACTCCAGCTCTGATTTCTAGCTCTGATATCTCCCTCTGGGCTGCTGCCAGGGCTTCTTCCATCTGTGCCATCTTATCCTGAACTCTTTTGTCTTCTAGAGTACGGGCCTCAGTGATCCGGACCCACCTGGCCTGACTCTCTTTTAAGTACAAGTCTGTTCTTGCTCTTTGGAACTGGGCTTCTTTACAAGCATTCTTCAGAATCTGCTCACCAGCCTTAGACTTGTTGATATAATCCCCAGACTTTTCAATCTTAGTCAGATGCTCTATTCTCAACTTCTCCAATCTTTCAATCTCCCTCATACCTTCACTCCTCTCCCGGAGGGTCTTCTGCAAAGCCTGGGTTAGCTTCTCATTTCTTTCCTTCAAGCTCTCAAACTCCTCCAAACTGATGGTGGCAGGGGGTGGTGCTGAAGATGACTCAGGCATGTCTTCTATGGTGAAGGGCATTCCAGAGAATTGGGCCCTGGCATGGGACCACTCATAATATTGGACTGATGCCACATTATTGCACTTCCCCAGAATGGTGATTCCCTTGGTTTGAACATGATCCCAGGCCCAGGCAGCCTGCCTAATAGCTGCCAGACTAATCTTGTTCTCACAGTAGAGGGTCTCAACCAAGTCTTGCTCCCTGGGAGTATGGACCAGTGCATAGCCTAATTGCCTCCTGAACAGCAGAGGGTTGTAATTGATACTTCCCTTGACCCCTATTAAAGGCACATTGGGAAAGTGCCCACAGCTTGTAATGATATCTCTGCCCTTGGTGCTTTGAGTACACCATCTGATGTCTGCTGAAGTTAGGACAGTGAGTCTCTTAGCCCAGTTGCTTTGCTGATGAGGATTTAGGAATGCATCTGTCCTGGGTAGATGCTTAAGAAGCCAAGCATGGAATAATGGAGCACAACACCTCACTAGCCTTCCCCTCTGCTTCTCATTCTTCTGGTGCACTGAGTAATAAAGATCTCCCAATAAAGTTGGCACTGGGTTCTTCAGGATGAACAAATGGATTGCATTCTTGCTAATGAATCGAGGCTCATCTGCAAACAACACAATTCCATATACACTTAAGGCCAACAGAGCACAAACAGCTCTCCATTCCCCCTGGGAAGCCTTCAGACTAGCTTGAGAAATCAAGAAGTCAAGATGAAAACCAGGGATCCCAGCTTTAGAGGTCATATGCTGCTCAATCAAAGCAGGTTCCAGGTGCAAAGCTTTTGCTATCTCTCCATTGCTGGGAAAGACCATTTCAGGGTTGAAAGGGATTTCCCTCTTGATAGGCAAACCAATCAAAGATGAGTATTCTTCTAATAGAGGGCCCAACTGGAAGTCTTGAAAGGTGAAACATCTCAATGGAGGGTCATAAAACTGAATGCAGGTGTGGATCAAACTCCTCTGAGATGGGTCCAGATCCATGACCAAGTCAAGTATATCCCCATAACTCTCCCTGAACAAGGGTATGTGATCTGGAGTGATCAGGGTTTGGATCCTCCTGATGTCTGATAAGTCTGGTTGGAAGAAATGATAAGTGATGTTGCTTTTCTTTGGAGCCATAAGTGCTGAGACTGAGTAGAATAAGTGTTGATGAAGAGGTTGAGAAGTGGGCCACTGGCTGGCTAGTGCAAGTAACCGAAGTATATGACTGACAAGCTGAAGCAAGTACTGGTGGAGATAGGTCAATAATGCAGATGGGGTCAAAACCAAAACCAGATGAGAATGGATACCCTGAAACACAAATAAGCAAATGTTAATATGATGCAATGGGTATGCATGCAAATGAAATGCAAGGGTTTGTGACTGAGCCGGATCTGATCAAAATGCCCTGATATAGATCCATGTGTGTTCAAGAATTCCAGATGGAGGTCTAAAAATCCAGTAACCAAGGTAGGGGACTCAAATAAAGAGCCACATGTCCAGGGTTTAGAATCACAAGAACTATCCAACATGGAGTATTCTTAACAAAGTCAAAGTAACAGGGTATTCTGAGGTCAAGGTACCTGCAAACCTGTAAACAGCCCAACCCCCTCACAGGTGATGATCTAGAACAAGGATCCTCAGACTTGGATCAGTTATGAGAAGTGTAAACACTTCTAACCCGGAGGTACAGTGTTTACAATAACCATAACAGTTCCTCCTCTAATTCACCTCAGTTTCTGAAGGTCAATACTAAAAGGTCATCCAGACTTAGCAGGCTTCCCAGATATCCCTAGCATTGCAGGAAATCTGCAACACAGAGTTCTCAAGAAGAAACCCATATCTGAACCGTGTTTCATATTCCCGCACCAGACCGAAATGGAATGGGAAAGAATATGATTCACTCTAGCCTAGGTGTCACTCAGGTCCCAGGTATAGGACCTTAACTCTCAATGGAACACCCACCCACCAAAACAAGAAACCAGATCCAGCCAGCAACAATGACAGTATGATATAAAAACAGTAAAGAAAGCAATAAATAAAGCTGTACAGAAAGCAATAAATAAAGCAAATATACACATACAGACAGCACATAACACCCCCAATAAACACAAATCAAACAAGCGCTAGGAGGAACCCACAAAAAGAACCAGAAGCCCTGGTTGCAGTATAAAGGCTCCCCAGCAGAGTCGCCAAGCTGTCGCTCCCGATAAGTGACACCGGGTCAGATAAGGGTACAGACGCGAACGGTCGGCGAAGAGAACAGTGAGAACACACAGCCGTGAACTCACTGGAGATGAATAGAGTCGCCAGCTAGGCATTTTTATCCCGGAGGAAAGGCAATGCTGCATAGACCTAGAAAGAGACGGATAAGACGGTTGCGAACCAGAGAGACTGAGAAAGGGGGTTGGTTACAACCTGGGAAGGTATTAGCACCCAGATTGTCCGTCGTACTCGACGGGATCCACGCTTAAAAGATTTGTGTTTTAAAGGGGTAGTTTCATTGCAATCTGTGTGTAAAATAGCTGGAAAAGAATGTACAGGTGTCAGTGCAAAAGAAGTGTGAAGTGTAATATGTATAGTGTCAGTGTAAGAAAGAGTATGCTCATGATTATGAGGCTTAAAGAATAATGCTGGAAGGAGGGGGAATGTACAGAGACTTTTGTTCGATAACTGTTAAGTTATGCCTACGTATCCTCTCGTGCAATGAGGAAGTCAGAACACCGTAGTTCGACCCAAAGAGACTGAAAGGTGAATTGACTTGTGAACTGCTTGCTTGTCTATGCTCAAGTGTATGATCTGTCTGGCACAGATGCGAACTGTCTTGCATTAGACGGAAGAAGCAAGTTCTCGTTTATGAGTGAAGATGATGAGAAAAGAATCCCGAAGGAGACGATTATTGTTTGTTTTGGAGTTTTCAGTCTTTTATTGCTTGTGAATTTGTCATAAGTTAATGAGCTTAAGCCTAAACCAATGGATTTAGTAAACTCATCACATCTTCCCTCTGTTTAGGGGTAATGAGAATACCTTAAGTGTGAAGTCAGATTCTCACACTTAACCACCTTTGGTGTAGGATTAAGATCATTGACCTACTTGTGATTAATTAGGTGTTTTTGGTTTTTTTTTTGTTTAGTGTTGAGTAATGAGGTTAAGCCATAATCAAGGATTAAACAGACTCATTACACCATCCTAAAATAAGGATGATAGATGAGAATGTTTAAGCTGAGGAAAGCTCCTCAACTTAATCCATGATTAGGGATTAAACTCATGACAAAACAAGCCTTTGATTAAGTGGATTTTATTTAATGGTATGATGATGAAGTGTTTTTTTATGATTTGTAAGACAACTTGAGGGGGACTTGTCCATTAACACTAGGGTTAGTCCTTCTTAACCAGTTAAGGAAGAATTAGAACCCTAATGCAAGGCCCAAGTTACAAGTGTGATGTCTTGATGATTATTAGATGGATTGATTAAGAGATTTAAACACCTTAAGGGTTCAAGACTTAGGATTAAAGTTATACACTCCATCCTAAGAGAAGGATGCAGGCATAAGCTTAATCACAAAGCCTTAAAGCCTTTAGGGTTTAGTCCCTGATTATGAGATGAGAAGAGAAGACTCAAAGAGAGACACAAAGGTGAAAACTAAGTGGGGAGACTAATCAAAACCCTAATTCATTGTCATGCTTGGTTGATCCTAAAGTTTGTGAGGTTTTCAAGAGAAGAATCTTCAAAGGAGCCACCAGGAAGCAGATGAACAGGATCAAGAGAAGCAAAGCAACTTGCTTCATTCAAGAAGTCAAGTCACTTGAAGAAAGAAAGTGGGAAGAATAAGAATGAGCAAGCTCAAACTCAAACACAAATAGAAATGCAGCAATGGATGCAAGGGGGATGAAAAGAAAAGTTATGAGAAGTGAAGGCAAATTCACTTCTCAAGTTACTTACCACCTGAAATGTTAGAAAGAAATGCAATGCAATGCAGGATGAGATGAAATGGTATGATGCAAAGCAAAACCAGAAGCATGTTGATGATGATTATGATGTTATGAGGTGCTGCAAACATGAGGCAAGGTATGGAGATGCTCATACAAGATTATGAATGCAAATGATGCAAGTTAAGGAGCATGAACAAACATGAAATGTTATGAAGCATACAAAACAAATGACATGGCAAATATGCAATGCAATGATCAAACATGCTTTCTATATGTCTTAAGATGTCAAATGGATCACAAGAATGCACAAAATGCAAAGACAAGTCATGTTATGCAAGGAAATGCAAGAAGGATGCAAGAGAAAGCCCAAATTAGGGTTCATGGATCAAACATCAAACAAAAAAAACAAAACAGAAGCAAACCCTAAGATAAAAAATGGAAAATGCTACCCAAAGAAACCCTAAACCTATAATGAACCACTGCCCAAAGGGGAGCTCTCAACTCTTAACCAAACTCAAGATATGAATTTTCTAAGTCATTAGGGTTTTTTAGGGTTCTTAACAAAAGAAATGCCAAACAATTAGAAAATGAAGAAACAAATCATGGCCATTTTACCCTAGAAACTACATGCTAAACATAACACAATGCAAGAAGAATCAATGTCTCAACCTTCTCCAATAGGCAGAAATGAATTTTTAAACTTATGATCAAAATAATGCATAAAAAATGATTTAATTCAATGAAAAATTCTTAAAATGCATCAAGATCAAAAAAGAAATTTGGTTTGAAGGTTGGACAATGTTTCTAAATGTCTTAGAACATTTCATGAATTTTTTTGTAATTTTTAAATACCTAAAAGTATTTTTAATTAATTAATTCCCATTAATCAATTAAAAATAATCTTTTAAATATTTAAAAATACTTTTTTTAATGATGAAAAATAAAATAAAAATATTTTTGGGTCTTAAAAATTAATAAAACTCTTAGGAAAAAGTTTCATAATTTTTAAGACATTTTTGCTATTTTAAATTAATTATGCAATTTAAATGAAAAGAAAATGAATTAAAATAAATGAAAATGAAAAGTAAAACAAATGGAAGGCTGAGATTGATTCTGGGTTTGAAAACGTTGACTGGCGCGCGAATGAAGGGTGTGGATTGCATCTGGATTAATTAATTTAATTACGAATTAATTAAAGCTAATGAGAGAGATTAGGGCAAATGAAATGATCTGGGCCATCCAAAAGAGAGGGAAGTCAACAGGTCAACGCACATCCATGGCTCAAATTCAAACTGGAGTTAATGACCTGAGATTAGGGTTTAATGACTCAGGTGGCCGGAGAAGACTTCCGGTCGTCTTCTCCGGCCAGCACCTCACCGGGAAACTCACCAACTCCCTCAAAACGTGACAAAAACAAAATCTATGAATTGGGAAATGATCTCCAACCTCTCACGAATCAAACCCCTCTCTCAAAACAAATTTATTCTTCCTAAACAAGCTGAATCGAAGAGAACCAGTTCTAGGGCACGCAAGCTTCAGAGACAAATTAAATACTCAAAACAAAGCCATTTCAAAAACTAAGAACATCAGGATGATCAGTGAATCACATAGAACAAGTTTGTAACAAGAAAAATGATTTCTGGAAATATAATTTTCGAGCTACCTGAGATTTGGAGCTTTCAACTTGAAGACTTTCTGGCCACTTCCTCCAGTGCAAACTGCTCCACTTGGTCTCCAGAAGATGTTTGAATGCTCAAAAGAAGTTTGTGTTGGCTAGATAATGAGATTCGAAAGCTTCTGCTCAAGCTTGATCAGAAATGGCAATGGAGATTCTGGCACTTTCAGGTCATTGTGATGGGTTGTTTGAGATCCTGAGGATGAATGGAGAAGGTCTGGAGTGTTTGTTTGTGTGTTTTTGAGCTATGGTGAGAGTTTCGAATGAAACTGCAAAATGGAGTGAGAAATGGCAGTGAGATGTTCAGGCTGTTTCAGGCTTGTGTTCTTGGTGCTGGGTGGTCTATGGAGCAAGGTGAGTTGAATGGTGAAGATGGTTGAAGTGTTTTCAGGCTGTGGAGAGAAATTCGAAGGCTTATGCAAAATGGAGTGTTTTTGTGAATGTTGTGAATGTGAGAGCTTCAGCCTTTCTTGAAGTGTGTTATGGCCAGCATTTGATCCACATAAACAAAGCCTATTGGTCAGTTGATGTGACTTGGCCTGCTGTGATAGGTGTGGCTACTTTTGCCAAAATGTCAACTTCTTGTAAGAGAGGCATGGGTCATGTTTCAGCCAAGTACAAGAGGTGTGGGCTGCGCAGCAAGGTGAAGGGGAAAGGCTAGGAGTGGTCAGCAGGCTAGGCAGCAAGTGGATGGAAGTGATCATGAGTTTTTGCAACTTGGCTTCCTTTGGTTCTCATGGAAAGATTTTGCTCCAAAGGCCATACAAACATGTGATTCCTTTGGTTCAATCTGAACTTTAGGACTTAGAGAAAGTTTATGTGCTGGTTTGAAATGAATTAGAGGCCGCAATTTGACTTGGTACATGATTTTGCAATTTTCACACTTGGTGCATATCTTGAAAATAAGTGATTTTTGCCAACTTTGCATTGCCATAACTTTTGATCCAAGAAGAGTTTGATCATGTTCTTGTACTTTTTGAAAAGGGAAAGATGAGATCTACAACTTTCATGACCAAAGTTTTTCCATTTGAAGCAATTTTGGATCAATAATCAAAGCTTGAAAAATGACCTAAAATGATGCATTCTTGAAAAGTCAACTATGCCCAAAAAGTCAACATTTGCAAAAACCCTAAATTCTTGATTTCTATGAACTTCAACCTTCTTCCATGATCAAATAAAGATCATATACACTCAAAATGATGAAGATCACCCATTGGTTGGGTCAATGGGGGCCTCAGATGCCCTGATTTTGCACTGACTTGTCTGAAAAGTCAACCCTTGATCAGATGACTTCCCCATGGAATTTCTTCATGAAAATTGATATGCATACTCCCTATACCCTATAGAGACCAATGGAAACAAGAATGACCAAAAAAATTGGAGTTATGGCCTCTGAAACCAAAACCCTAATTTTCAGTCAACTGTGCAGTTCATCCTGGCTCTGCATCCACTCAAACCCTAGTCCTTGTGATTCCTCTGCATTTTTGACTTTGAGGAGGTGAAATATGATATAAGAACACACATGGACCCCTTTGAGTTGATTGGTGGCCTTTGGAATGGCTCAAGATGCTTTGGGATTGCTCAGATCACAAACCCTAGGTGCAGATGCCTTAGAAACTATGCAGTGAAACAAAAGTGAGATATGAGATGATATGTTTGTGTTTATGCATATGAGATGATCACAAGCCATGGTGTGAATGGGTGAGGGCAAATTTGGGGTGTTTACAGCTGCCCCTATTCAAACATGAGTTAGCTGTGCAGGTTGTAAGCGACTGCTTAACAGGCAAACAAGATAACTTGTGGTTGAATATCAAAGACAGTCCAAAATTTGCACTCACAGAGATGAAGAAGAAAAGGGATATAGATTGTAAAAGGAAAATAAAGTATATTGTAAAGGTGCGGAAAACAAAGCGATGACGGGGACGGCCGACATGCTGGGGATAGAAGGTAAAGCCAAGACGGGGACGGCCGACTAGCTGGGGCAATAAAATCATGATGGGGACGGCCATCAAGATAAAGCTGTAAAATTCTTTGAGGTTTTAATGAAACATGACGGGGACGGCCGTCAGGTTCATAAAGGTAAAGCAAACAACGATGGGGACGGCCATCGGGCTAAAAAGGAAAAGGGACCACGACGGGGACGGCCATCGGGTTAAAGAATAAATGAAATAAACAGATGATGGGGTACGGCCATCAAAGGTAAAGGACGATCACCTAGCAGGGGACGGCTGCTCTGTTGGGGATAAAAGAAAATATGATGGGGACGACCATCAAAGGTGGAGGACGACCACCTGGCAGGGTACGGCTGCCGAAAATATCAACGATGGGGACGGCCATCGGATAGAAAAGGTCAACGATGGGGACGGCCATCGGACGAGCATGATGGAGGACGACCATCAAGAAGTGGAGGACGACCACTCAGCAGGGGACGGCTGCTCTCAAGGTTTATCGTAACACAGGACGAGTGTCAGATAACCAATATCAACAATGGGGACGGCCATTGGATAAAGTGATGAAGGACGATCATCAAAGGGTGGAGGACGACCACCTAGCAGGGGACGGCTGCTAAAATCAACGATGGGGACGGCCATCGGATGAGCATGATGGAGGACGACCATCAAGAGGTGGAGGACGACCACCTAGCAGGGGACGGCTGCTCTCAAAGGTATCATAACACAGGACGAGTGTTAGATAAAAAGAAAATTGTTGGTGATCTACTAGGGATAATGTAAACACGGACGAGCGTTTACATCCAAGAAACAAAAAGGTATAAGTGTTTGGTATTGTGTATAGATTAAAGATGCGGACGAGCATCCTTAAGACTATGATACGGACGAGTATCACGTAGAAACAAACTGACACATGTTCAGAGATGATGATACGGACGAGTATCAACTGGTTAACAAAGAACACGGACGAGTGTTGCATCCGAAAGAATTCTTCTGGGGAATAGTAGACACAGACGAGTATCTATATTCAAGAAGACATAGGTGTTTGACACGGTGTATGGATTAAAGATGCGGACGAGCATCCTTAAGACTTATGATACGGACGAGTATCATGTAGAAACAAACACTAGACGCAATGTTCTGAGATGATGGTACGGACGAGTACCAACTGGTTAACAAAGAACAAGGACTACTGTCGAATCTGTGGGGATATGAGTGATGATGAATACCAGATACGGACGGGTATCTGTATGAGTGTACCATGAGTATTGAGTATTGTATTGTATAGATGAGTACTTTAACTGCTGGGGAGAGTGACACGGACGAGTGTCAAGAGGGAAAAGTATAATATTAACAAGTGTATGGGTTGATGAAAGTGTAAGCGACTGCGCTGGGGATATGACACGGACGGGTGTCAAGAAAAGTGTATATAAGTATATGTGAGTGCAAAGAGGATGTCTTTGGCTTTCTGCTGGTGATTTGACACGGACGGGTGTCCAAAAGGTGTATATATTGGTGTTCGTGATTGTGAGGCAACTGTTTTTTTTTGCTGGGAACCCTGGTGGGGATTTTGTATAATGATGATGAACGGTTTATTATTCACAAGTGTTCAATTCCGAACATGGCTTATGATTATGCTATGCGTTTGATTTTTGCCGTAATGCTCCGTATTAGACGGAATGCTACGTTCTGAGGGGATAGTATGATGCGAATGCTATGATTATGCAAAGAGGCACCGATCCGGGATTCGGATCCCGTTGCTGCGAAGATCTCTGGCTGATCTGTTGGAAATGGACCTCCCAGCTGGGGAATGAGATCATTGGTAGATCTAATGATGTATCTGCTATGGGGACATAGGTCACTGATTGACATATCTTTACAATACGGGACCCAGCTGGGGTCTGTAGAAGCTTTCTCCCTCTCTGTTGTGACTTCTTCGTGCGTTGCTCTTCTGAATAGAGGCTGGAACTCTGTGGGGAGATGGTTCCCTGACTCCTGTACTCAACTGAGGATGAAATGGCAACTCGGCTGGGGAATTGTGAGAGGCAACTCAGCTGGGGATAACAACAAGAGGCAACTCAGCTGGGGATAGAGCATTTCGGATGCCGAGATTGAGCGTATGTTGATTTGGTAACTTTGCCGGGGAAGTGGGCATTCTCCAGTGCCACGTGGAAGATAGACCGAGTTGATAATGATTCGCCTGCTTCCTTAAGACGTAACTTGCATGCCCCAGGTTGCATTCTGGATACCTGCAATCCTGCAAAGATAAGGAAACGCACAAAAGGTCCCGAGGTATCCTTTACTGGATTCCGTCATAGGAGTCAAGCACTCTCAAGAGTAAGTATATCCCCTGCTAGCATGTGTTTTTATTTTTAGAGAAAGGCATCTGTACTTATGCAATTGTATTTTTAGAGATATCAGACAACTCTTTGCAAAACATAAATGTAAAAACGAAACATGACCGAAAATCTGATTTTATTAATTCATGTGCCCTGAATTGGCAAGATACAGTCAAAGAAACATGTCTCCTGAAATGAAGAGACTGTTACAAATTGAGAAATAAAGTGCTGGCGATGCTGACGACGCTTTCGAGGAGCTTCCTCCTTCTGCTATGACTCGTATGACAATGACGTTCTTCTCGTCTTGCTTTCTGGAGAGAGTTGATTCTGACTGAAACTTGATCCTTTGTAGCTTACCAAGTTGTAGATAATACAGACGAATTCAGAATGCAGTTGTTCGCTTATTCCCTTATTTTGCATGGATCGCCCTTTCGGGTTTTCAATCCATCGGGATACCCATTTTTGCCTGAGTTGTCCAATGCAGCTTTTCAACTCAGCGGGTGTACATTTTTTTGTTTATTTCCCTTATTTTTGCCCGAGTCTTTTATTCTGTTTTTGACTCGCCGGGATGCCCTATTTTTGCCTGGACTTACATTCTGTTTTTATGTCCAGCGGGTCATTTTTATGCGAAGTATTTTTTAACTGCATCTGAATTCACAGGGGATGGGAAATCTTCATCATCCATGGTGCTGAGCATCAGTGCTCCACCGGAGAAAACTTTCTTTACAACAAATGGTCCTTCATAATTTGGAGTCCATTTGCCCCTGTGGTCTGTATGAGGAGGGAGGATTCTTTTCAGCACAAGATCCCCTACTTGGTACTCTCGGTGCCTGACTTTCTGATCGAAGGCCTTCTTCATTCTCTTCTGATATAACTGCCCATGACAGATTGCAGCCAATCTTTTCTCTTCGATCAGACTCAGTTGTTCGTATCGGGCTCGAACCCATTCTGCTTCGTTCAGTTTAACATCCATCAATACCCGTAAGGAAGGCAATTCAACTTCAACAGGTAGGACTGCTTCCATACCATACACAAGCTGATACGGTGTTGCCCCAGTGGATGTTCTGATTGACGTGCGGTACCCATGCAAGGCAAACGGTAGCATTTCATGCCAATCTTTGTAAGTGATTACCATCTTCTGCACAATCTTCTTGATATTCTTATTTGCTGCCTCAACAGCGCCGTTCATCTTTGGCCTGTAAGGAGAAGAATTGTGGTGTTGGATCTTGAAGTCCCGGCACAGCTCTGCCATCATTTTGTTGTTTAAATTGGAACCATTATCAGTAATGATCCGCTCGGGAACTCCATACCGACAGATGATGTCTCTTTTCAGAAATCTGGCTACCACTTGCCTGGTGACGTTTGCATATGAGGCTGCTTCAACCCACTTGGTGAAATAATCAATGGCGACCAGGATGAATCTGTGACCATTCGAAGCAGTTGGCTCAATCTTGCCAATCATATCAATGCCCCACATAGCAAAGGGCCATGGTGAAGACATGATGTTCAAAGGATTGGGAGGCACATGCACCTTATCTGCATAAATCTGGCATTTATGACATTTTCTGGCGTAGGCACAACAGTCTGCATCCATTGTGATCCAGTAATAGCCTGATCTTAACAACTTCTTAGCCATGGCATGTCCTCCAGCATGGGTACCAAAAGAGCCTTCATGCACTTCATGCATCAGTAAATCCGCTTCCGTCTCGTCAACGCATCTGAGGAGTACCATGTCAAAGTTCCTTTTGTATAAAGACCCATCAGTGTTCAGAAAGAAACTTCCAGCAAGCCTTCTCAAAGTCTTCTTATCATTGGAAGATGCCCCAGGCGGGTATGTTTGATCCTCCAAGAAGCACTTGATGTCGTGGAACCAAGGCTTATCATCCTTAACAATATCTGCTGCAAATACATATGCTGGTCTATCAAGTCTCGACACTGATATCTGAGGTACAAAGTTAGCAGCTTGAACTTTGATCATGGACGAAATGGTAGCCAAGGCATCTGCAAACTGATTCTCGTCCCGAGGGATATACTCAAGTTTGACTGTTGTGAAGAACGTCAATAACCTTCTTGTATAATCCCTGTAAGGTATCAGATGATCCTGGTGGGTGTACCATTTCCCGTTGGTTTAATTGACTACCAAAGCTGAATCTCCGAATACGGTTAATGTCTTGATCCTGAGGTCAATGGCTTCCTCAAGACCCATAATGCAAGCTTCGTATTCAGCTTCGTTGTTAGTGCAGTTGAAAGTGAGTTTTGCCGAGAAAGGCATGTGAACTCCTTTAGGTGTAATGAGTACTGCACCAACACCACGACCATTCATGTTAACAGCCCCATCAAACATCATAGTCCATTCTTCCTCCGGGTCAGGCCCTTCGGTGTGAACAGGCTCTTCGTGATCTTTTGCTTTAATGAACATGATGTCTTCATCAGGGAAGTCAAACCTCATAGGCTGGTAGTCATCAATGGGTTGCTCAGCAAGGTATTCAGATAATACACTGCCCTTGATGGCTTTCTGAGATGTGTACTGTATGTCGTATTCTGTAAGAATCATCTGCCATCTTGCAACCCGTCCGGTAAGAGCTGGCTTCTCGAAAATGTACTTAACTGGATCCATTTTTGAGATCAATAAGGTAGTGTGGGTCAACATATACTGTCTCAGTCGGCGAGCAGCCCACGCTAAAGCACAGCAAGTTTTCTCGAGCAGTGAATAACGCTGTTCACAGTCGGTAAACTTTTTGCTTAGGTAGTATATTGCATACTCTTTTCGACCAGACTCGTCATGCTGACCTAGTACACACCCCATCGACTCTTCTAACACTGTCAAGTACATAATCAGAGGTCTTCCTTCTACTGGAGGCATGAGGATTGGAGGTTCTTGTAAGTACTCTTTGATCTTGTCAAAAGCCTTCTGGCAATCTTCGTTCCACCTGACCGTTTGTTCTTTTCTTAACAACTTAAACAAGGGTTCGCAGGTTGCTGTGAGGTGAGATATGAACCGCGAGATGTAGTTCAATCGACCTAAGAACCCTCGAACTTCTTTCTCAGTTTTCGGCGCAGGCATTTCTTGAATAGCCTTGACTTTATCAGGGTCAACCTCAATCCCTTTCTCGCTTACAATAAAGCCCAGCAATTTACCGGATCGCACCCCGAATGTGCATTTGTTGGGGTTCAATTTCAATTGGTACTTCCTCAGACGCTTGAACAACTTCAGCAGATTCACCAGGTGATCTTCCTCTGTAAGGGACTTGGCAATCATGTCATCCACGTAACATTCTATTTCTCTGTGGATCATATCGTGGAATAATGTCACCATAGCCCGTTGATACGTTGCACCAGCATTCTTGAGCCCAAATGGCATTAACTTGTAGCAGAACGTGCCCCAGGGCGTGATGAATGTTGTCTTCTCCATGTCTTCAGGTGACATCTTGATCTGATTATATCCTGAAAATCCATCCATGAAGGAGAATACCGAGAACTGAGCCGTGTTATCCACCAATACATCAATGTGAGGTAATGGGAAGTCATCTTTTGGGCTGGCTCTGTTCAGATCCCGGTAATCAACACACATTCTTACTTTGCCGTCTTTCTTAGGCACAGGTACTATGTTAGCAACCCACGGCGGATAGCTAGTCACAGCAAGGAACCCGGCGTCCCATTGCTTTTGTACCTCTTCTTTGATTTTCATAGCCATGTCTGGGCGAGTTCGGCGCAGCTTCTGTTTGACTGGTGGACATTCTTCCCTTAGAGGCAGCTTGTGCACAACAATGTCGGTATCCAACCCTGGCATGTCTTGATACGACCAAGCAAACACATCAACATACTCTTGAAGCAGATCTGTCATTTGCTTCTTCACTGAGTCTTGCAGGCAGGCCCCGATTTTAACCTCTTTCATGTCTTCCTCCGTACCAAGATTAATCACTTCAACCTCCTCCTGGTGAGGAGTAATAACCTTTTCCTCCTGTCTCAACAACCTGGCGAGCTCTTCAGGAAGCTCATACTCTTCATCAACCCCTTCATCAGCTTGATTGATTGGATTGTCAAAGTCATACGAAGTCATAGCCGTGCTGTTGTCGGTGCTGTCTGGAAGGCACTCTCTGCAAGGGTTAAGTTTGTTCATTTTAGTGATTGATTTTAATCTTGCTTTAGAAAAAAGTGAAATGAAGTTATCATTTTGAAAACACCGCCATTTATTTTTGTACAAAAAGAAAAATGGAAAAACAGTGAACGAAAAGACTCGTTTGCAAAAAGATGTCTGATATTTCATTAATTTAATCTTGTTTGCACAAAAGTACAGATGGCCCTGATTACAAAATGAGTCTTGTCATCTTGGGCAAGATGCAAGACTTTGATGCATGCTATGAAAATACAGGAAATAATAATTACTCTGCATGAGTAACTCTTATAATTTCCTGGGAAGACCAGTTCGAGACACTGCTCCCCGGGATCTTTGGACGAATCCAATTCTCCAGATTGCGCTCCTCTTCCAGCTCGTCTTCCAGACAGTTGATAGCATCAGGGGTAAGCATTCCCCCACTGACAAAACCAGGCTCTGCAGCAGCCTTTGCTTGATGTTGAGTTGGTCTGTAACCCAACCCAAACTTGTCCTTCTTCTCCTCCACAGCTAAGACCTTGCCCCAGCCTAGGGCAGTTCCTTCCTCAACAACCTTCTGGGCTTGTTGGTAAGACGACATGGAGATACCAGATACATCAGATGCTTCATTGACATTCAAGGCTTCAAATCCTTGGCTCATTGTCTCATGGATCTCCCCATCCATTTCAATATACTTATAAGTAGCCAGATGGCTAACGAATATATCCTCCTCCCCGCAGATTGTAACAACTTGGCCTTCCCACTCATATTTTAACTTTTGGTGAAGGGTAGACGTTATTGCGCCGGCGGCGTGAATCCAGGGTCTACCCAACAAACAGCTGTAGGCGGGCTGAATGTCCATCACATAAAAGATAGTTTTAAAGGTCTGTGGGCCAATTGTCACGGGCAGCTCAATCTCTCCCAGAACCGATCTCTTCGAACCATCAAAGGCTCGTACCACCAGGTTGCTGGGTCTCAATGCCAACCCATCGTATTCTAACTTCACCAGAGCCTTCTTTGGCAAGACATTCAGGGAAGAACCTGTGTCCACCAGCACATGAGAAAGGACAGCTCCTTTGCATTCCATGGTTATGTGCAAGGCTTTGTTGTGGTTGCGGCCATCCACTGTCAGGTCAGAATTGGTAAACCCTAGCCCATTGCTAGCAGTAACGTTTCCAACCACGGCTTCCAATTGGTTGACAGTAATCTCCTCAGGCACGTAAGCTGCGTGCAGGACTTTAAGTAGTGCATTCCGATGGGCTTCGGAGCACATAAGCAGTGAGAGGATGGAGATTTTGGATGGAGTCTGGTGAAGCTGATCCACAATTTTGTAATCACTCTTTTTGATGATTCGCATAAACTCATCAACTTCCTGATCAAATGAAGTCTTCAGGGTTTCTTTGGCAGCTGGATCTTCCTGCACCGGGCCTTTACCCTTTGCCTTGGCAGCAGCTTCTGCTTCGGCTGTAGGTCTTTGAATTGGTGGAGCGAAGAGACGTCCGCTTCGAGTGAAGCCTCCGCCTCCCCCCACATTATCTACTTGTGGTGCAGGTGCTGATGTTTCAAGAGTGATTCTTTTCCCTTCACAGTACACGTCAGAGCCATAGTGCCAAGGGATGGCCCTATTGCTTTCATATGGTACTGGTCCAGGCACCGTGACAGTGACTGGACTGATTGCTGCTGCTGAAGGGACTGCTATTGTTTGTGGATCATAAAAGATTGTAACTGGTGTTCTGGCGGGAGCAGCACCTTCTGAATGGTAGGCGGAATCATTTTCAGGATCGTAGAATATGGTAACAGTGGAGACATCTTCATGATTGATTGCTGGTGTTGTAGGAGGTACTGTTGGAAGGACTGATGTTGTTGTTGATGGAGATTCGAAATGGAATGAAGCTGAAGTTGTAGCAGGAGAAACTGTTGAAAACTGATCATTTGGAAGGACAGATGAAGTACTTGTTGATGTTGCTGGTGAATTGTTGGGAACAATAGTTGCTGCATTTGTAGGAGGATCTGAAACCGTTGCTGATGAAGTTGTCGGATTTGTCGGAAATGATGTAGTGATCTGTAGCAAGCCACTCTGAATAAGGCTGTCAATGCCATTCCTCAGGTCCTCACACCCGTTCCATGAAATATTGCAGTAGGGACACCCTAGTTCACACCCCGGAAATATTTGGTTTTCGCGGAGTTGAGCTTTGATTTCCACCAATGGTGTCCTGATCTGATCCACACTGGTTATTAAATAAGACGGTCTGTCTTCTTCAATAGCGTTAATTCGAGGACCACCATGGTTTGGCATTGGGTTTTTATTGACATTGGGCGGCGGTGCGAAATTCAGAGCCTTGGAGTCTACCAAGTCTTGTACCTTCATATGCAGAGCCCTGCATTTTTCTGTACTGTGACCAGGTGCGTTTGAATGAAAAGCACACCTAGCATTTGAGTCATAGTTCCTTGGTAGACTGTTGGGATCCGGAGGTGCCAACGTTCTTAGCTCAACTAGGTTGAGTTTCAGAAGTTGTGGCAGCAAGGCAGCATACGGCATTGGGATCGGATCGATTACCCTGTTAGCTTGAGATGGCCTCTGTTGGAATGGCCTCTGTTGATTGTTGTTGGTGTTGGTGCTGTAATTTCTCGGAGGATACTGATTCTGATGATACTGAGGTTGCTGTTGGAAGTTTTGCTGAGGAGGTTGATAGACTGGCTGAGGATGAGCTGGAGCAGGGATGGTGACTGCTGCTATGGACCTCTGAGCATATTGGGGTCTGCCCCTGTTGGTGTGGATGGCATTGGTCTCGCCAGTTCTTCTCGGGCCTGCAAAAGGCTTTCTTGTACTACTGGACGAGCTTGCACCGTTGTCTGAGATCTTTCCCATTTTCAACAGGCTTTCAATTCTCTCCCCAGCTATGACAACATCTGCGAAGCTAGTGGAAGAGAAAGCAGCCAACCTGTCAATATATGTTCCCTGAAGAGTGTTCATAAACATGTCTGCCATTTCTCTCTCAGACATTGGTGGTTGAACAGCAGCAGCCAATTGCCTCCACCTTTGAGCATATTCTCTGAAGCTCTCCCTAGATGACTGTGACATTCCCATTAGGAGGGTCCTGTTGGGTGCCATGTCTAGATTGTATTGATACTGTCTAATGAAGGCCTCTGCCAGGTCCTTCCAGCATCTTACAGTTGCCCTTGTCAAATGGGAATACCACTCCCTCGAAGCTCCAGTCAAGCTATCTTCGAAGTAGAACATCCAAAGTTTCTCATCCATTGTATAGGCCTTCAGCCTTCCCAGAAATGATTGTAGATGAGTCCGGGGGCATGAAGTCCCATTATACTTTTCAAAACAAGGAGGTTTGAACTTATGGGGGATCCTGACCCCGTCTACCAAACCCATGTCCATGACGTCGAAACCCAAAGAATTTTGAGATTCTAAGGACCTCAACTTCTCAGCTATCTCTTCCAACCGTCTATCATATGTTTCCTCTCCAGCACCCATTACTGTAAATTGGTCCTCCTGAGGATCTTCTTGAAGTACTCTGGCTGCAGTGGCTGTTCCCTGAATGTTTGCAGGAATGTTAATCTCAGGATGTAGATGTGGGCCAAACACAGGAGGGTTAACATGGGGTTGCACCCGTTCATTGTTACTTGTGCCAGCAGTCCCCACATGGGGCTCCTCTTGATTCCTTCCTTCTACCAAAGCTCTGAGCCTCTCCTGGCTTTGAGCTAAATTGTTCATTACTTCCATGAACTGTGTTATCTGAGTTCTCATCTCCAACCTTTCGTTGGCCATCTGGTTTCTGACCTCCGTAAGGTCCTGCTGCATCTGATCCATCTGAATTCCCGGAAGGTTGTTTCTAGTTGGGTACCTGTGTGGCCTGTTGAGAGGAAATACCCGGCGGCGAGCAATAATTCCTGAGCATCACAACAGAGGTTAGTAACAACAAAACAAAAACCTACAAAACAAACAAAAGGGTTAGCATGCAATGCAGTTATGCTTATTTGTTCTCAAGGTATCCGGTTTGGCTTTCAGTTTTGACCCTTCCAGACCCTTGAAGATGCTGCTGTTGGAGTTGCTTTTGAAGTAACCCAGATGGAAACTAACACAAATATATTACAAAGGTGAAATAATACAACTTGTTCATTTTACAACACAAGCCCTCAAAGGGGTCAAAATACATCACAAAAAGGCAAAAGTACATGGAATGGAAACAACAACAAACAAATGATCAAACTCCAAGGCCAAACTCATCCTCACGAACTTCCTTGAGAAGTGCTTCGGTCACAGGATCAGCCGGACGCTCTGTGAGGCTTCTGATGAGAAGGTTTCTTGCTGCAACAGCTGCAGTCAACTTCCTGTTCTGACTTTGGTCCTTAGACCTCTTCACTCCAGCTCTGATTTCTAGCTCTGATATCTCCCTCTGGGCTGCTGCCAGGGCTTCTTCCACCTGTGCCATCTTATCCTGAACTCTTTTGTCTT
The DNA here is from genome assembly GCA_963966055.1 of Lathyrus aphaca. Lineage (NCBI taxonomy): Eukaryota > Viridiplantae > Streptophyta > Magnoliopsida > Fabales > Fabaceae > Lathyrus > Lathyrus aphaca. The sequence goes on from OZ014521.1 coordinate 344,726,770, forward strand.
CTAGAGTACGGGCCTCAGTGATCCGGACCCACCTGGCCTGACTCTCTTTTAAGTACAAGTCTGTTCTTGCTCTTTGGAACTGGGCTTCTTTACAAGCATTCTTCAGAATCTGCTCACCAGCCTTAGACTTGTTGATATAATCCCCAGACTTTTCAATCTTTGTCAGATGCTCTATTCTCAACTTCTCCAATCTTTCAATCTCCCTCATACCTTCACTCCTCTCCCGGAGGGTCTTCTGCAAAGCCTGGGTTAGCTTCTCATTTCTTTCCTTCAAGCTCTCAAACTCCTCCAAACTGATGGTGGCAGGGGGTGGTGCTGAAGATGACTCAGGCATGTCTTCTATGGTGAAGGGCATTCCAGAGAATTGGGCCCTGGCATGGGACCACTCATAATATTGGACTGATGCCACATTATTGCACTTCCCCAGAATGGTGATTCCCTTGGTTTGAACATGATCCCAGGCCCAGGCAGCCTGCCTAACAGCTGCCAGACTAATCTTGTTCTCACAGTAGAGGGTCTCAACCAAGTCTTGCTCCCTGGGAGTATGGACCAGTGCATAGCCTAATTGCCTCCTGAACAGCAGAGGGTTGTAATTGATACTTCCCTTGACCCCTATTAAAGGCACATTGGGAAATTGCCCACAGCTTGTAATGATATCTCTGCCCTTGGTGCTTTGAGTACACCATCTGATGTCTGCTGAAGTTAGGACAGTGAGTCTCTTAGCCCAGTTGCTTTGCTGATGAGGATTTAGGAATGCATCTGTCCTGGGTAGATGCTTAAGAAGCCAAGCATGGAATAATGGAGCACAACACCTCACTAGCCTTCCCCTCTGCTTCTCATTCTTCTGGTGCACTGAGTAATAAAGATCTCCCAATAAAGTTGGCACTGGGTTCTTCAGGATGAACAAATGGATTGCATTCTTGCTAATGAATCGAGGCTCATCTGCAAACAACACAATTCCATATACACTTAAGGCCAACAGAGCACAAACAGCTCTCCATTCCCCCTGGGAAGCCTTCAGACTAGCTTGAGAAATCAAGAAGTCAAGATGAAAACCAGGGATCCCAGCTTTAGAGGTCATATGCTGCTCAATCAAAGCAGGTTCCAGGTGCAAAGCTTTTGCTATCTCTCCATTGCTGGGAAAGACCATTTCAGGGTTGAAAGGGATTTCCCTCTTGATAGGCAAACCAATCAAAGATGAGTATTCTTCTAATAGAGGGCCCAACTGGAAGTCTTGAAAGGTGAAACATCTCAATGGAGGGTCATAAAACTGAATGCAGGTGTGGATCAAACTCCTCTGAGATGGGTCCAGATCCATGACCAAGTCAAGTATATCCCCATAACTCTCCCTGAACAAGGGTATGTGATCTGGAGTGATCAGGGTTTGGATCCTCCTGATGTCTGATAAGTCTGGTTGGAAGAAATGATAAGTGATGTTGCTTTTCTTTGGAGCCATAAGTGCTGAGACTGAGTAGAATAAGTGTTGATGAAGAGGTTGAGAAGTGGGCCACTGGCTGGCTAGTGCAAGTAACCGAAGTATATGGCTGACAAGCTGAAGCAAGTACTGGTGGAGATAGGTCAATAATGCAGATGGGGTCAAAACCAAAACCAGATGAGAATGGATACCCTGAAACACAAATAAGCAAATGTTAATATGATGCAATGGGTATGCATGCAAATGAAATGCAAGGGTTTGTGACTGAGCCGGATCTGATCAAAATGCCCTGATATAGATCCATGTGTGTTCAAGAATTCCAGATGGAGGTCTAAAAATCCAGTAACCAAGGTAGGGGACTCAAATAAAGAGCCACATGTCCAGGGTTTAGAATCACAAGAACTATCCAACATGGAGTATTCTTAACAAAGTCAAAGTAACAGGGTATTCTGAGGTCAAGGTACCTGCAAACCTGTAAACAGCCCAACCCCCTCACAGGTGATGATCTAGAACAAGGATCCTCAGACTTGGATCAGTTATGAGAAGTGTAAACACTTCTAACCCGGAGGTACAGTGTTTACAATAACCATAACAGTTCCTCCTCTAATTCACCTCAGTTTCTGAAGGTCAATACTAAAAGGTCATCCAGACTTAGCAGGCTTCCCAGATAGCCCTAGCATTGCAGGAAATCTGCAACACAGAGTTCTCAAGAAGAAACCCATATCTGAACCGTGTTTCATATTCCCGCACCAGACCGAAATGGAATGGGAAAGAATATGATTCACTCTAGCCTAGGTGTCACTCAGGTCCCAGGTATAGGACCTTAACTCTCAATGGAACACCCACCCACCAAAACAAGAAACCAGATCCAGCCAGCAACAATGACAGTATGATATAAAAACAGTAAAGAAAGCAATAAATAAAGCTGTACAGAAAGCAATAAATAAAGCAAATATACACATACAGACAGCACATAACACCCCCAATAAACACAAATCAAACAAGCGCTAGGAGGAACCCACAAAAAGAACCAGAAGCCCTGGTTGCAGTATAAAGGCTCCCCAGCAGAGTCGCCAAGCTGTTGCTCCCGATAAGTGACACCGGGTCAGATAAGGGTACAGACGCGAACGGTCGGCGAAGAGAACAGTGAGAACACACAGCCGTGAACTCACTGGAGATGAATAGAGTCGCCAGCTAGGCATTTTTATCCCGGAGGAAAGGCAATGCTGCATAGACCTAGAAAGAGACGGATAAGACGGTTGCGAACCAGAGAGACTGTGAAAGGGGGTTGGTTACAACCTGGGAAGGTATTAGCACCCAGATTGTCCGTCGTACTCGACGGGATCCACGCTTAAAAGATTTGTGTTTTAAAGGGGTAGTGTCATTGCAATCTGTGTGTAAAATAGCTGGAAAAGAATGTACAGGTGTCAGTGCAAAAGAAGTGTGAAGTGTAATATGTATAGTGTCAGTGTAAGAAAGAGTATGCTCATGATTATGAGGCTTAAAGAATAATGCTGGAAGGAGGGGGAATGTACAGAGACTTTTGTTCGATAACTGTTAAGTTATGCCTACGTATCCTCTCGTGCAATGAGGAAGTCAGAACACCGTAGTTCGACCCAAAGAGACTGAAAGGTGAATTGACTTGTGAACTGCTTGCTTGTCTATGCTCAAGTGTATGATCTGTCTGGCACAGATGCGAACTGTCTTGCATTAGACGGAAGAAGCAAGTTCTCGTTTATGAGTGAAGATGATGAGAAAAGAATCCCGAAGGAGACGATTATTGTTTGTTTTGGAGTTTTCAGTCTTTTATTGCTTGTGAATTTGTCATAAGTTAATGAGCTTAAGCCTAAACCAATGGATTTAGTAAACTCATCACATCTTCCCTCTGTTTAGGGGTAATGAGAATACCTTAAGTGTGAAGTCAGATTCTCACACTTAACCACCTTTGGTGTAGGATTAAGATCATTGACCTACTTGTGATTAATTAGGTGTTTTTGGTTTTTTTTTTGTTTAGTGTTGAGTAATGAGGTTAAGCCATAATCAAGGATTAAACAGACTCATTACACCATCCTAAAAGAAGGATGATAGATGAGAATGTTTAAGCTGAGGAAAGCTCCTCAACTTAATCCATGATTAGGGATTAAACTCATGACAAAACAAGCCTTTGATTAAGTGGATTTTATTTAATGGTATGATGATGAAGTGTTTTTTTATGATTTGTAAGACAACTTGAGGGGGACTTGTCCATTAACACTAGGGTTAGTCCTTCTTAACCAGTTAAGGAAGAATTAGAACCCTAATGCAAGGCCCAAGTTACAAGTGTGATGTCTTGATGATTATTAGATGGATTGATTAAGAGATTTAAACACCTTAAGGGTTCAAGACTTAGGATTAAAGTTATACACTCCATCCTAAGAGAAGGATGCAGGCATAAGCTTAATCACAAAGCCTTAAAGCCTTTAGGGTTTAGTCCCTGATTATGAGATGAGAAGAGAAGACTCAAAGAGAGACACAAAGGTGAAAACTAAGTGGGGAGACTAATCAAAACCCTAATTCATTGTCATGCTTGGTTGATCCTAAAGTTTGTGAGGTTTTCAAGAGAAGAATCTTCAAAGGAGCCACCAGGAAGCAGATGAACAGGATCAAGAGAAGCAAAGCAACTTGCTTCATTCAAGAAGTCAAGTCACTTGAAGAAAGAAAGTGGGAAGAATAAGAATGAGCAAGCTCAAACTCAAACACAAATAGAAATGCAGCAATGGATGCAAGGGGGATGAAAAGAAAAGTTATGAGAAGTGAAGGCAAATTCACTTCTCAAGTTACTTACCACCTGAAATGTTAGAAAGAAATGCAATGCAATGCAGGATGAGATGAAATGGTATGATGCAAAGCAAAACCAGAAGCATGTTGATGATGATTATGATGTTATGAGGTGCTGCAAACATGAGGCAAGGTATGGAGATGCTCATACAAGATTATGAATGCAAATGATGCAAGTTAAGGAGCATGAACAAACATGAAATGTTATGAAGCATACAAAACAAATGACATGGCAAATATGCAATGCAATGATAAAACATGCTTTCTATATGTCTTAAGATGTCAAATGGATCACAAGAATGCACAAAATGCAAAGACAAGTCATGTTATGCAAGGAAATGCAAGAAGGATGCAAGAGAAAGCCCAAATTAGGGTTCATGGATCAAACATCAAACAAAAAAAACAAAACAGAAGCAAACCCTAAGATAAAAAATGGAAAATGCTACCCAAAGAAACCCTAAACCTATAATGAACCACTGCCCAAAGGGGAGCTCTCAACTCTTAACCAAACTCAAGATATGAATTTTCTAAGTCATTAGGGTTTTTTAGGGTTCTTAACAAAAGAAATGCCAAACAATTAGAAAATGAAGAAACAAATCATGGCCATTTTACCCTAGAAACTACATGCTAAACATAACACAATGCAAGAAGAATCAATGTCTCAACCTTCTCCAATAGGCAGAAATGAATTTTTAAACTTATGATCAAAATAATGCATAAAAAATGATTTAATTCAATGAAAAATTCTTAAAATGCATCAAGATCAAAAAAGAAATTTGGTTTGAAGGTTGGACAATGTTTCTAAATGTCTTAGAACATTTCATGAATTTTTTTGTAATTTTTAAATACCTAAAAGTATTTTTAATTAATTAATTCCCATTAATCAATTAAAAATAATCTTTTAAATATTTAAAAATACTTTTTTTAATGATGAAAAATAAAATAAAAATATTTTTGGGTCTTAAAAATTAATAAAACTCTTAGGAAAAAGTTTCATAATTTTTAAGACATTTTTGCTATTTTAAATTAATTATGCAATTTAAATGAAAAGAAAATGAATTAAAATAAATGAAAATGAAAAGTAAAACAAATGGAAGGCTGAGATTGATTCTGGGTTTGAAAACGTTGACTGGCGCGCGAATGAAGGGTGTGGATTGCATATGGATTAATTAATTTAATTACGAATTAATTAAAGCTAATGAGAGAGATTAGGGCAAATGAAATGATCTGGGCCATCCAAAAGAGAGGGAAGTCAACAGGTCAACGCACATCCATGGCTCAAATTCAAACTGGAGTTAATGACCTGAGATTAGGGTTTAATGACTCAGGTGGCCGGAGAAGACTTCCGGTCGTCTTCTCCGGCCAGCACCTCACCGGGAAACTCACCAACTCCCTCAAAACGTGACAAAAACAAAATCTATGAATTGGGAAATGATCTCCAACCTCTCACGAATCAAACCCCTCTCTCAAAACAAATTTATTCTTCCTAAACAAGCTGAATCGAAGAGAACCAGTTCTAGGGCACGCAAGCTTCAGAGACAAATTAAATACTCAAAACAAAGCCATTTCAAAAACTAAGAACATCAGGATGATCAGTGAATCACATAGAACAAGTTTGTAACAAGAAAAATGATTTCTGGAAAAATAATTTTCGAGCTACCTGAGATTTGGAGCTTTCAACTTGAAGACTTTCTGGCCACTTCCTCCAGTGCAAACTGCTCCACTTGGTCTCCAGAAGATGTTTGAATGCTCAAAAGAAGTTTGTGTTGGCTAGATAATGAGATTCGAAAGCTTCTGCTCAAGCTTGATCAGAAATGGCAATGGAGATTCTGGCACTTTCAGGTCATTGTGATGGGTTGTTTGAGATCCTGAGGATGAATGGAGAAGGTCTGGAGTGTTTGTTTGTGTGTTTTTGAGCTATGGTGAGAGTTTCGAATGAAACTGCAAAATGGAGTGAGAAATGGCAGTGAGATGTTCAGGCTGTTTCAGGCTTGTGTTCTTGGTGCTGGGTGGTCTATGGAGCAAGGTGAGTTGAATGGTGAAGATGGTTGAAGTGTTTTCAGGCTGTGGAGAGAAATTCGAAGGCTTATGCAAAATGGAGTGTTTTTGTGAATGTTGTGAATGTGAGAGCTTCAGCCTTTCTTGAAGTGTGTTATGGCCAGCATTTGATCCACATAAACAAAGCCTATTGGTCAGTTGATGTGACTTGGCCTGCTGTGATAGGTGTGGCTACTTTTGCCAAAATGTCAACTTCTTGTAAGAGAGGCATGGGTCATGTTTCAGCCAAGTACAAGAGGTGTGGGCTGCGCAGCAAGGTGAGGGGGAAAGGCTAGGAGTGGTCAGCAGGCTAGGCAGCAAGTGGATGGAAGTGATCATGAGTTTTTGCAACTTGGCTTCCTTTGGTTCTCATGGAAAGATTTTGCTCCAAAGGCCATACAAACATGTGATTCCTTTGGTTCAATCTGAACTTTAGGACTTAGAGAAAGTTTATGTGCTGGTTTGAAATGAATTAGAGGCCGCAATTTGACTTGGTACATGATTTTGCAATTTTCACACTTGGTGCATATCTTGAAAATAAGTGATTTTTGCCAACTTTGCATTGCCATAACTTTTGATCCAAGAAGAGTTTGATCATGTTCTTGTACTTTTTGAAAAGGGAAAGATGAGATCTACAACTTTCATGACCAAAGTTTTTCCATTTGAAGCAATTTTGGATCAATAATCAAAGCTTGAAAAATGACCTAAAATGATGCATTCTTGAAAAGTCAACTATGCCCAAAAAGTCAACATTTGCAAAAACCCTAAATTCTTGATTTCTATGAACTTCAACCTTCTTCCATGATCAAATAAAGATCATATACACTCAAAATGATGAAGATCACCCATTGGTTGGGTCAATGGGGGCCTCAGATGCCCTGATTTTGCACTGACTTGTCTGAAAAGTCAACCCTTGATCAGATGACTTCCCCATGGAATTTCTTCATGAAAATTGATATGCATACTCCCTATACCCTATAGAGACCAATGGAAACAAGAATGACCAAAAAAATTGGAGTTATGGCCTCTGAAACCAAAACCCTAATTTTCAGTCAACTGTGCAGTTCATCCTGGCTCTGCATCCACTCAAACCCTAGTCCTTGTGATTCCTCTGCATTTTTGACTTTGAGGAGGTGAAATATGATATAAGAACACACATGGACCCCTTTGAGTTGATTGGTGGCCTTTGGAATGGCTCAAGATGCTTTGGGATTGCTCGGATCACAAACCCTAGGTGCAGATGCCTTAGAAACTATGCAGTGAAACAAAAGTGAGATATGAGATGATATGTTTGTGTTTATGCATATGAGATGATCACAAGCCATGGTGTGAATGGGTGAGGGCAAATTTGGGGTGTTTACATATACTTTCTTATGTTCATCACTACTTCTCAAGTAGTTTACATCCCTTTCACTTGATCCACTTCCCTCCACTTTGTTTGACCTCTTAGGAGACTTAGGTTAGAGGTTATCCCCTGGATTTTCTATTCACCTTAGGGTTTATACATTTTTAGGTCCTTTAGTTCTTTAAGTTTCTTAGTGTAACTTCACCTTAGATTTTGTTAGGGTTTAGCTCCCTTTTAGGGCATAGTTTGGATTTGTCTACTTTTGTAGCTTTAGGATACTCAAGTTAGGAGTAGCTACTGACATTTTAGGTATGCCATCTTATAAGTTGCTTTAGGCTTAATTATTTGTCTTAGGAATTCACCAATCTCTTCATTAGATAGTAAGGATTGTTTGTAAGGATTTGTGTTTGTAATAATTGTTCAATTTGCTCCATCATACTAATATTTGTTTTGTAGGAGGTGAAGATGAGGTAATCACTTCATTCTTTATCTCTTATGCATTTATTTACCTTGCCTTGGCACTTGGTGCCTTGCTCATAGGTTCCCTCTTTTCCTCTTTAGATTCAACTTAGCTTCCTTAGGAAGTAAGTTGAATTCTAACTTGTTTTTTCTTCTCATTAGGTTAGAATACCTCATTAACCATAGGATCACACTTGTACATGATAAGATGACTTAGGGTTGTGTCTTAGTCCCCCATTAGCTTTGACCTTTTCCTTTTGAGTCTTCTCTCCTCATCTTCAAACAAATCCAAAAAGACTTAATAAATGCATGAAAGGATCTCTTGTGTATAGCCTTATTCCATGAGGAACTTGCATTCATTCCATCTTGGAGTGGTGTAGGCTTGTCTAGCATGATGTACAAGTCTTATCAAGGGGTTATTTCACAAATAAAAATCTAAAAGACATTTCTTCACAAAAGCCACAAAAACATGTAATTAAGTTCAACAAGCTTGTGAACTTAGATCCTAATATGTGGAAACAAGTCTTGGATAAATTCTCCTTGCTTGGTGTACTTGTTCTATTATTCCATCTTGGAATGTAGTGTCAAGTACACATTCCAGGGAAAAGAGTTTGAATTCACTTCTTTGTGCAAAATTCATACAAAACTCTTAAAAAGCAAACAGCAAACAATAAGCAACTTTCCTGCGGGAACTTCTCTTCTCATCTCATTCACTCATAACGTGAACTTGCGACGACTTGTATCGCATGCAAGACGGTAAACGCACTCGTACCAGACGAGCCTGCAACACCTGAGCATAGACATACGCAGTTCCAGCTATAAAAAACACAAACAAATAGTTCCCACCTTAGTTAGGAGAACTACGTCGACTCTGATCCTCATTATCCCGATGAGGTACGTAGGCAGCGGGGTAAGGCCCGTTCGAGCACATTCTTTATTTTCCCTACATTTCCATCTTTCTTTCCATTCTCTTTTCTTATTCCTTTTCCAATTCCTTTTCTCAATTCAGTTTCCATTCCAGTTACCATTTTTGTTCAGCAGCTTTATTCTTTCTCACCCTTTGAAACAAACAAGCAAGTGTGGATCCCGTCGGGTACGGCGGATGATATGGGGTGCTAATACCTTCCCAGGTTGTAACCGACTCCCGAACCCAGATCATTGGTTCGCAAGACCTTGTCATTTCCTTCTTCTTTAGGTTTATGCAGCATTACCTTTCCCATTCCATTCGGGATAAAAATGCATGACTGGCGACTCTACCTTTTCCGCGCCACTTTCGCGTTTGTACTAGGATGAAAATCCCGGGAGTGACAGTTTTGTGTTGAAAGGTAAAATAAAAAATGAAATAAATACTCAAAAGCTTTTAAAGTCGAAAGACTGAAATAAATGAGGGCAAGTAAATTGCATAAAAGTGACTTGCGTGTAAAGTAAAGAAGAAGATAAACTTTTGATAAAACAAATTAATGAAATTGCATTGAAGTAAAAATGGTATTTACATCACGTACATTCTCACACACATTCGTTTCTATGCACACAGGTACTTTGAGTGATTGTTGAATAACTTGTACAATATTGATCACACACGAATCCTACTTCTAGAACTCCTATTTATAATAATCAAAACTTACTGTAATTAACAACCAAACACTAGAAATACGACAAGTGTTGCCTTGCATGTCTTCAATCCTAGGATATGCACCACTTGTCTCTCTTCAGGAAAGGATAAGAACAAAAGTTTTCTCCCATATTTTAATTTAAATAATTAGCATCAAACATCATCATTAGTGTTCTGTCGAACTATATTTATGTGTACATGGAAATAATTCTAAGTTCACAAGCTTATTTCTCCCTAACACAAATACATATTCGACTTGGACCTTTGCCACAAAGGTTTAGTCGAAACCATTGACTCCTTTAAGAAATCTAATCCTTAAATTAATCCTCATAAAATGGGCAACGGATTTGGATCTAACAAATTTCCCCCTAAAAATGGCCTTTCGACAGAACTGGAGAAAATGTCATTTTTTTATAATGTCATTTCGACGCTCATTTTCGACTTACACGTAAGTATTGTCACAATTGACTATCCCACGTTCTAAGAAACTGTTCAATCTCTCTTCTACCACTCCTGTGACGTCATAGTCATAATGAATATATCTGAAACGTCTCCTCGAGCCGCTCCAAATCACTAGCCATCTTCACTCTTCATAAAGTCTAGGAGATCGTGGGCCATAGGTAATAATTGATGCTGCCCATGCTTTTACTCCTGAGAGGACGCTTGTCCCACTAGTTGCGGATATTAAATGGTGATTTGAGAGCCCATTTGTATTCCAAAAAGTTTTATAAATAGCTCATTTCAAAGCCATTCTTTCGTTTACGCTCCCAAAGATATCTTAAACACTCTTATCTTTCTCTCCCAACTTTCAATCTCATTCTCTCAGAAAAAAACTCATTTTCTTCAATCTTTCAACAATGGTGTCTTCAAACACCACTGATCAAGACTCAAAGAAAATCCATAAAGCTAAAGGGGAAAATAACACATCACTGCTTCCTCCTTTCGCTACACTAGCTGGACCAACACTGGTGAAGAACCATCAGTTCATTCCTGTTAGTTATGTATTTCTAGGATTGGCATTAATTTTGTAAAACAAATATAACATCAATATATTGTATAAGATCTTGCAAAATAAGAACATGTTAAAATAAAGAAGTCCTATTGTGAGCATGATCACGTTGAATTGAAGTGTTTCAACATCTGGGGCAACATGTCGAAGAAGATGTCATATGCAATCATTCGACATCATGAACTGATCTTGCTGAATAGAAGATTCTATTATGATTTAACAAAAACAAAATATTCACAGTTTTTAAAGAAATCCAAGGTGGCGCTGCTTTAAAGATCTTGAAGATTCAAATCTAAATTAGAGAAAAATACAATTAATATAGACTTTCTAAATATAGAGATATTTTAGGAAGTTATTGTTTTAAAGATCTTTTTGTAGCAAATTTTTCTACATAGTTGTAACAGCTGTTATGCTTTGGTTTTAGAAGGCCCAAATCCAATTGGGAATAGGTTATAAAAATAAGTCTTATAACCTAGTTTTACTAACCAACCAAAGATGTAAAAGCTGTATCATTAGGGTTTAGTTCTAGCCATATCCGTAGGCTAAAAGATTTAATATTCATGGTTGTTTTCTTTGTAATCCTCAAAGCTGTTAAGCAAGAGGTATTGTGTACTTGACTGAAGATTGGAAGCAAGGTTAAGAGGTTGTCAAGGAAATGTGTCTTCTGATTCTGAATTATAGTTTGTTATCACTGCTGTGATTGAGGGAGAGTGAGAGGTGTCTCATATTTAGGAGTTCCAAGATAGAAGTTGCACTGGTAGTGATTAAGGGAGAAGATTGTAAACTTAGTGGTTTTCTAAGGGTCTTTGAATTGATACTACTGATAGTGGATTTACTTCCTGGCTTGGTAGCCTCCAGAGTACACGTGGTTGCATCGAACTGGGTTAATAATTTGATTGTGTTGTTTATTCTTTTCTGTATTGTATTATTTTGTGTTTTACTGGATGTCAGGCCAGATGTCTAAACATCCTATAGGGTATTTAGAATCTCTTATAACATAATACAATATTGTTATTACATTGCCATGTTAACAATAACAGACTAGATGTCTCGACATCATATTCGACATCAGGTTCTCTCATACCAGAATTTCAATTTCTAAACCTCTCAAAGAAGAAAAGAGACATATTTATGAATCCTAGGTAATGATCCCTATCAGTGTTTGTGATAGGCTATATGCCTTGTCTGGTCTATTATATGCCCTAGGTGTAATTATGAGAAGCTTAGCGATTATTTTCCTTTGTATCACAAAACAAAACCCTAGGTCAAAAAGATAAATCTAGGGTAGAAGGGACTTCCCCTGATAATGTAATGTTAAGTAACATGGACTTAAGGTATCTGAATGATGGGTCTAGGTTGATAGATCGACCTTATTTTTCAAGGATTTTGACCTTTGGCTTACCAAAGTAGAAAAGCTCAAAGACCAAACTTGGAAAGACTTGGGAATCTATGACCTGATTATGCTGTCAAAAATAGGGTTTAACTACTATTTGAAATTATTAGTGTCATCCTTATATTTCTGGGACAACAATCAACACATTTTCCATCTCCCTTGTGGGATGATGACCCGACCCTATTCGACGTGGCTGCTATCACAGGGCTGAAACCAACTAGGGTAACATATGATCTAGAAATAGATGCTCATGACACCATAGGTTTTCAACTACCAAGCACACATATACTCATTTCATCAATAACTACCATGACCACAATACTGATGTTCTGATGGATGAAAAGCATATAACGTTTCTCGCTATGTGGCTTTCTCACTGCGTTTTCTATTTAAAGTCTTTACAAGTGACTAGGAAATACCTCACTCTGGCCAATCAAATACACAACGATTGAGGTGTTTTTTTAAGTGAATTGATATTGGAGACATGTATAAATCTGTGAGCGAAGGTGTTGCATGCTTCAAATCCCAAAAAGCAACGAGAACCTTCAACTGTCGGGACCTTTCTGGTTGCTCCAACTATGGCTCAATGCTTCATTCGAAGCTAGCCTTCCCCTCAAAGGAACTGTGGATGAGGAATCTATTGAGATCAAATAAATGAGAATTGAAGGGACTCATCAAGATGTTCTCTGTAACGCCCTATTTATTTAATTAAGTCTCTTCGTATTATTTTCCTGTTGATTTAATTGTTGAAGTTGTAGGATGTTTATTCAAGTTGTGTTGTTTTTAATTGAATTAATTTATTTGATAAAGTTGTAGAAATAGTATTAGAATACTACTACTATTATTATTAGTGTGGACTTACTTATGGTTAGAAGTAGTAAGAATGGGGTATAGAAATTAGGCCAATATAATTATTAAAATAATAGAATTATAAGGTTAATTAGAATATATATATATATATATATATATATATATATATATATATATATATATATATATATATATATGAGAAGTTAGGTTTTATCAGTAAGAGAGAAATAAGGTTTTGGGAGGAGTTACATAAAGTTGCATAGAAGAGGAAAAAAGGAAAAAGAAAGGAAAATCTAGGTTCAATCGGAGTGTTATAGAGCAACCTTCAATCTAAGATAAGGGTGGGGTTCTGACTCTATAATTGAGTTAATGATAAATAGTATGTAGAATTAAGTTTGTATAATTTCTTCAGTGTATGCTTGATTTCTATAGTTGATACAGAAAAATTGGTTGATGTTATTGAATTGGTCGTAGAAAATTGAGTTAGGTTGATTTGAGTATAATATTCCTAATGACTGTGTACTGCGATGGTTGGGTGTTCGTCTGAGATTGAACTAAAGGAAAAATTTGGAGAATTGAGAAGAACTGGAAAATTACACTGGGACGATCGTCCTATGGTTGTGACGACCGTCCCATGGTCGTGATGACCGTCCCGCTATTGTGCATGTTAAACAATGGTGCGGATCTAGAGGGGGGGGGTTGAATAGATCCCCTATTTAAAACTTGGAAAATAAAAAAAAAAAGTTTAACTAGGTCGTGAAAGCTCCCCGAATTTGTTTGTCTAAAATATGACCCGTTATTGGAAGATCAGATATGCACCAAAAACCAAATGGAATGAATATGATGGACCAATCAACACAATGCTAATTAACCACTTAAACAATGCAAGCAATGATAATACTACTTCCAACAATGTTAAGGAAGAAGAAAAAGAGCACTTAACGCTTAGAATTGTGTAATATGGATTTTATCAAGCACTTGGTGTGCACACCACACCAAGCCTTGTTTTGCTACAAATGATAGTGCAAATTTTTTCTTAAGTTGCAATCAAAATGATAGTTGTAACACCCTTTTAAACCCCGCGAAAAATATATAAATAATCAGAGTAATTATCATTTATCTCAAACAAGGGTGTCACACATAATTCAAAAACATCATATAAACACCTGTCATGCTCAATAACACTTGAAATAAATTCATACTTTCATATACTTTCACATTAGCATGTAGTAGAAGATCATTTTCATTAAGAATCTCATGACATTCAAGTCTCTAATAAACTTCATTCATTAAATTAACTTGGGCATAAAAGCCATTTCACCATAAAATTCCAATTCAATTAAAAAAATAGATAGAGTATACAATCGTATCTCTCAAGACATGAATCAAGCATTCCCAGTGTTACATGATGAGAGCACGACTCAACCCAAAATAAATACAAAACTATAATAGGTTACTCCACCAACTACTCTCTTGCTAGAAGCAACTATAATCTTCAGTACCTGAGCGATGTCGTATAAAACATCATTCCAACAGAAGGGTGAGAATTCACATAATTATTGAAATCATAAGATAATATATAATTTTAGGCATACAAGCATAATCACAATTATTCTCACACTTCAAAAGTTTCATCAACATAATATCACTCAAATAGTCATACTATTAACAAGTACATACTCACAATTTCATAATTTTACCAATTCAACAATACACATAATACACATAATCTCATATTGTAACCATAGACACAATGAGACTCAAATGAAGAACTCAAATACAACTCATGCATATGGTACCAATCACTTGTTATCATTTTTCGATTTTTACATTTAAACCGGATCCATCCTCTAGACCGATAACACATCAAAAGCCCGTCCTCTAAGCTTTCAAACCCGTCCTCTAGGTTTGGGACAAGTCACTAGCTCCCATGGAACTAACAAGCATTGTCTCTTGACAAAATGATGCATGTGCAATTACAACAATCATATGCAATTAAGACCGTCCTTTAATCTTAATATTCATGCATATCTTCAATAATTCATAACATTTGAATTACCACACAGTTGCACATACAACACATTTTCAAATAAGAATATTCATTACTCAAACATTATCACCACACTTAGCAAATAAACCGCAAGGTATCAACACAATTCAATCTCAATTTGCAAACCACACGATACCGATTAAATCTAGAATAATTGATCCTATAATAATCACCAAATTAATCACCAAATTAATCACCAAAATAATCATCAAATTAATCTTTAAATTAATCTCCAAATTAATCACCTAATTAATCATTAAGAATATAATTAAAAATTAATATGTGGTATTATTATTATTTTAGTTATATTACTAAAAAAAATATAATTAAACTGAATAAAATGATTATTAATTAAATCATGAATCTAATTTAATAAAAGTAGTATCACTTGCTCATTTTATTGCAATTGAAGTACAACTTTATTATATAAATCCATCACATGTCTCATTTACTAAGTGAGTGTGGTACTGTTCACGGATTACCATTAATTTATCACTTTCATTTTCGTTAGGTATTAAGGTTTGTGTTAATTAAACCATCATATAATTACTTCTATTATTAAATTAAAGATACCAGTATTGAAAAAGAAAAAGTAAGGTAATATTTTACTAAGCATTATTAGTAATAACCTAGGCATGACTCCAGGAAAAAAAGGAATCACTACAATTGATTTCCTAGACTTCAAATAGTAGATCATTAAAAATTCTCTTAATATTGTTATACCATGCCACCTAATCCACTAGGCATAATCTTCCAAGAATACCATGAAAAGAGAAAAGGTTGTTGGAATAATTATGATTAATTTTGTTTTACAGGTTCCTCAATCGGCATTACACAAAATTCAATTGATAGTAAGCAAGTACTATTCTAGTAAGGTTATCCAATTAGTTATTAAGCTTAACTTTTCATTAAAGTCATGAATATTAATTTTATACCACATCCTAATATCTATCCTTTTTTACTCTTTCAGTTAATACTACTAAACATGTGCTTCAATTAATAATTTTAATTCCAAGGTTACATGTGCAACAGGGTGTCACTTAATGTCTCTCCAACCTACACTATTTTTTTAAGTAGGAATATGAACCATTACAAAAGCCAATGAATAACATATTTTAATTGATAAAATGGGCTTCTCTATATTAAGGCATCTATTCATTTATTTGTTTATCCCCATGCGGCTACAAGAGAATAGGTAGTTGGATAATCACATTATGAAAAAAATACTTAATTTTTGTTTTACTGATACATATAGTATTACTTAGTCATCATATGGATCCTAAAGACACATGGACTCCCTTATGTCAAAATCGCCATATACAGAGGTTGTCAATTTCCCACATATGAAAAAGGGATTTTGTGCTACTATTCATCCCAAATAAAATTATTATCAATGAGTTTTCTTCCAATTATAAATGGGTCTCTATAGTATTTCATAACACCAATTCCAAACATACTTAAATAACACAAATTAGATAAAATATTTGTAGTAAAACCTAGACATTCTAAATTCATAAAAATTGTGATTTTACCCTAACAATATTTTTACCCATTATATATTATCCAACAATCCCAAATAATTTAATGAAAATTAACCCTTACCTTGCATTTCTTGAGTTTTCTAGCTTGACCTTGAGCTCCTCTTCTTCTCCTCTTCTCCCTTCTAGCCTTTTTTCCCTCTTTCAACTTCTAACCCTATTCTATCTCATTGTCTTCTTTTATTGTCGCTCCCACCTGATGACACGGGGCCAAGAGGGGTACAGACGCGAACGATCGGCGAAAGGAGAAGGGAATGAATAGAGTCGCCAGCTAGGCATTTTTATCCCGAAGGAAAGGTAATGCTACATAAATCTAAGAAAAGATATGGATAAGACGGTCGCGAACCAGAGAAACTGAGAAAGGGGGTTGGTTACAACTTGGGAAGGTATTAGCACCCAGATTGTCCGTCGTACCCGACGGGATCCACGCTTAAAATATTTGTGTTTTAAAGGGGTAGTGTCTGTGCTATCTGTGTATCAATGCTGAAAAGAATGCAAGTGTCAGTGTAAAAGAAATGTGAAGTGTATAAGAGAAGTGTCAGTGTAAGAACAAGAATGAAATGCCCAAGATAATGAGGCTAGAAGAATAATACAGGAGGAGGGGGAATATACAGAGACTTTTGTTCGATAACTGTTAAGTTATGCCTACGTATCCTCGCGTGCAATGAGGAAGTCAGAACACCGTAGTTCGACTCAAAGAGACTGAAAGAGAAATTGACTGATGAACTGCTTACTTGTCTATGCTCAAGTGTATGACCTGTCTGACTCAGGTGTAAACTGTCTTGCATTAGACGAAAGAAGCAAGTTCTCGCTTGTGAGTGAAGATGATGAGAAAAGAATCCCGAAGGATACGATTATTGTTTGTTTTTGTGTTTTCAATATTTTATTGCTTTTTGAAGTTTGTCATAAGAAAATGAGCTTAAGCCTAAATCAAGAGTTAGTAAACTCATCACATCCTCCCTCTGATTAGGGGTAATGAGAATACCTCAAGCATGAAGTAAGCACCTCACACTTAATCACCATGATGTAGGATTAAGGTCATTAACCTACTTGTATTTATTTAGATGTTTTTGGATTTTTCTGTTTAGTGTTAAGTAATGAGTTTAAGCCATAATCAAATATTTAATAGACTCATTACACCATCCTAATAGAAGGATAATAGATGAGAACATTTAAGCTGAGAAAGGCTCCTCAACTTAATCCATGATTAGGGATTAACCTCATGACAAAACAAAGCCTTTATTAAATGGATTTTAGTTAATGATATAGTTAAGAAGTGGATTTTATGATTTGTAAGACAATTTGAGGGGGACTTGTCCATTAACACTAGGGTTAGTCCTTCTTAACCAATTAAGGAAGAATTAGAACCCTAATGCAAGGCCCAAGTTACAAGCTTGATGTCTTAGTGATTATTAGGTGGATTGATTAAAGGATTTAAACACATTAAGGGTTTAACACTTAGTATTAAATTTATACACTCCATCCTAATAGAAGGATACAGGCATAACCCTAATCACAAAGCCTTAAAACCTTAAGGGTTTAGTCCTTGATTAAGAGATGAGAAGGGAAGAATCAAAGGTGACACAAAGGCAAAACTAAATGGGGGACTAAACAAACCCTAATTGTTATCATACTTGGAGATCCTAGGGTTTGTGAGGCTTAAGAGAGAAAGATCTTCAAAGAGCCACCAAGGAGGAACAAGATGAAAGGAGGAAAAAGCAGAGAGGAGCAAGACAACTTGCTTCACTTAAGAAGACAAGTTGCCTGAAGAAAGAAAGTGAAGAGGGCACATGAGTGAGCAAGCTCACTCTAATACAAAAGTAAAATGAAGAAATGAATGCATAAGAGGGATGAGAAGAGATTGTGAGAAGTGAAGGCAAATTCACTTCTCAAAACAACTTACCACCTGAAAAGTTAGCAAAGGAAATGAAATGTAATGAAAATGAGGTGAAATGCCATGATGCAAGACAAAGTCAGAAGCATGAACATGATGTTAATGATGCTAAGAGAGGATGCACACACATGTCAAGAGTTGTGGATGATCATAGAAGAATGAAGATGCAAATGAAGCATGCTTTGAACCATAAAGATTCATGAAAGTTTATGAAATGGAATGAACATATAACTTGACAAATGAATGATGCAATGATCAAACATGATTCTAATATGTCCTAAGATGTCTTATATGTCATATGGATGCACAAAATGTCATGGCAAGTTCATGTATGCAAGCAAATGAGAGATGGATGCAAAGGAAGGCAAGAATTAGGGTTTATGCATAACATGCAACACAAAATTCAAAATCAGAAGCAAATGACATGATAAAAAAAATTGAAAATGGGATTAAAGGAACCCTAACCCTACACAAGTTCACTTCCCAAAGGGAGAGACCTAACTCTTAACCTAATGAGAGTTATGATTTTCTCAAGTTAATTAGGGTTTCAAGGCACTTCAAAAGGAAAAATGCTCATCAAATTGAAAATGAAAGATAAATTCAAACCAATTTTACCCTAGAAACTACATGATATGAAGGATGCAATGCAAAAACAACCATCATCAAACTCTTCATGGTTAGGCAGAATGAATTTTTTCAAGTTAGGACCAAAATATTGCCTTTGAATAACTTTTATTCCAATGAAAAATGTCAAAATACATCAAGGACCAAAGAGAAATTTGTTTTGAGAGTTTGATAATGTTTCTAAATGTTTTAAAATGCAATGTGAATTTTTTTATGATTTTTAAATACCTAAATGCATTTTTAATTAATTAATTTCCATTAACTAATTAAAAATAAACATTTAAATGATTTAAAAATAATTTTTTATGCAAAAAATAAAAATAAAAATATTTTTGGGTTCTGAAAATTAATAAAAGGTTTGATAAAAATATTCAGAATTTTTTAATGTGTTTTGGTATTTTTAAAAATTCGTGGAAGTTTAATGCAAATAAAATGAAATAAAATTAAATAAAAGGGAAAGTATGTGCAATGGAGAGCCAGGATTGATTCTGGGCTTGGGAAGTTTGACCTGGCGCGCATCTGGACGGCCCAGGTTCAAACTTCCCTAAACTTTATTAAATACTTAATTAATCCTAAATTTAATTAATTAATGACTGATTAGGGTTTAATGAACCATCTGGACCATCCATACGCGCGCGGGAAAGCCAGATCAAGGGCCAATATTCAAAGTTGGCTAATTAATGGGTTTAGGGCTTAATGACCTTCAGGCGACCGGAATAGTGTTCCGGTCGTCTTCTCCGACGACACAAAACCCTAGCTTCTTCTACAGGTCACCAATCTTCAAATTTCTTTCACAAAAATGATCCTCTAATCATTCTAAACCTAAACCCCCAATTAAAATCCATTTATTTTACTTCATAAGCATGAATCGAAGGAAAATATGAAACACGGGCAAATGTTCAGAGACTTCATACATGGTGGTTTCTTTACCATTTTCAGAAATAAACACATCCCCATGATCAGGGGAACATACAAAATCATAAAAGAACTTAAAAGCTAGCTTTTGGAAAAAAAGTTCTTCATGTTACCTGAGATGAAGACTCTCTGATTCTGAGCTTTCTGGACTCTCCCTTTGTGCAAATCCACTTCTTTGAACACCCTGATGATGAAATGAAGCTTAGGAGGCTTTGATAATGGCTGGTTTGAAAGCTTCAATTCTGGTGTAGCAGAAATGGAAGGTTGAGTATGTGATGATTTAGGCTGTTTCAAGGGGTGATTCTTGTTCTGAGGATGATTTGTGATTTGTTGGTGAAAGAAAAATGGAAGTTTGAAGGCTGTGTGAAGAGTTTTGAAGAGGAGAAGTTTTTGATAGTTTTTGGGAAGGCTGGATTGTGGGAAGTTTCTGGCTTGTGTGTGGTGTGTTTTGGAAGGCCTGAGGTCCACATATGAGGCTCTGATTGGGCAGAGAGTTGGTGGTGGCACAGTGTGATTGGCATGGGCAAAAATGAAAAAAGTCAAGATCTTGTGTACTATGAGTATGGCTCGGGTCAGAGGAGATCTTAGGGCTTGTCCTGCCTCAGCTTGAGTCAAGGAAGGCCTTTGGATCTGATTTTCTGAGCTGGATGGTCTTGATCAAGAGTTTCCAAGGTTCTTGCATATTTCCCTCTTTGAGTTTTCTTATGAACCAAGGCAAAGAAACTTGTGATCCTTTGGGCAAAATGCAGCAACATGAGCCATATGAAGTTGCTAGAATGATTTGAGATCAATTAGTGTTCAATTCAACCATGGAAAGTTCCTTTTGCAAAGATTCAATTTTGGAGCTTTTCATGAAAAAATGCCTTATGCAACTTGTAATCCAAGGCATGAAAGTGAGAAATTCTTGGCACAAATATGACTTTTAGGCATTGCATTGTGTTTGTATGATGATTAGAAGCCACTTTTAAGTCACAAATTGGTTTGGCAAGGGTTTTTGCAAGTTTCCCCCTTTGGTGCAAAAGTGAAAATTTCATGATTTTTCCCAACTTTGACAAGCCATAACTTTTGATCTAAAATGAATTAGAATGAGTTCTTGTACTTTTTGATAATGGGAGGATCCAATCTACAACTTTCATGACCAAAGATTTTTCATTTGAAGCATTTTTGAATCAAAAAGAGGAGGTTGAAAAACTTTCCCAAAATAGCAAGTTTCCATTACAAGTCACTTTCCCAAAAAGGCAACTTTGCAAATGGCTTGAAATTCTTCAATTTTGTGAACTTCTAGCATCTTCTATGATCAAATAAAGATCATACACATTCAAAATGAGGGAGAAACCCCTTTGGTTGGGTCATTGGAGGCCTTAGATGCCCTGACTTTGCACTGACTTGCTCAAGAAGTCACCTTTTGATCAGATGCCTTCCCCATTGAATTTCTTCATGAAAATTGATATGCATGATCCTCATAACATTTAGAGACCAATAGAAACAAGAATGACCAAAAAAATTGGAGTTATGGCCTCTGAAACCAAAACCCTAATTCTAGGTCATCTGTGCAGTTAAACCTGGCTCTGCTTCCATGCCTTTCTCAGTTCTTGTGATTCTTTGACTTCCTTGACCTTGTGAGGATATAACATGATGCTTGAACATACATGGACCCTCTTGAGATGATTGAAGACCTTTGAAGTGGCTCAAATAGCTCTTGGATTGCTCAGATCACAAATCCTAGATGCAGATGACTTTGAATCAATGCAGTGAAGCAAAAAATGCAATATGAGATGATATGATTGAACTCATGCAGATGAAAAGATCATAAGCCATGGTGAAGTGAGTGAGGGCAAATTTGGGGTGTTTACAGCTGCCCCTATTCAAACATGAGTTAGCTGTGCAGGATGTAAGCAACGGCTTAACAGGCAAACAAGATAACTTGTGGTTGGATACCAAAGACAGTCCAAAATTTGCACTCACAGAATGAAGAAGAAAAGGGATATAGATTGTAAAAGAAAATAAAGTATGTTTATAAAGTGAGGGCGACGGAGGACGACCGTCGAGCAGAGGATGACTGTTGGGTCAAAGAAATGACGGGGACGGCCGACATGCTGGGGAAAGTAATAAGACTTTCTGGGGATTAAAGGCAAATGATGGGGACGACTATCGGGTTGAAGAAATAGATGAGGAGGAACGGTCATCAAAGGTGAAGGACGATCACCTAGCAGGGTACGGCTGCTTTGTTGGGGATATGGATGAGGGACGGTCATCCAAGGTGAAGGACGATCACCTGGCAGGGTACGGCTGCCGAAAGTATCACGACATAGGACGAATGTCGGACGAAAAAAGGTCGACGATGGGGACGGCCATCGGATAAGCATGATGAAGGACGATCATCAAGAGGTGAAGGACGATCACCTAGCAGGGTACGGCTGCTCTGAGGGTTTATCATGACATAAGACGAATGTCAGATAACAAGATCAACGATGGGGACGGCCATCGGATAAAGTGATGAAGAACGATCATCAAAAGGGTGAAGGACGATCACCTAGCAGGGGACGGCTGCTAAAAATATCACGACATAGGACGAATGTCGGATAGAAAGGGGTTCTATTGAATAGAGACTCCGCTGGGGGATGATGAAGGACGATCATCAAATGGGTGAAGGGCGATCACCTAGCAGGGTACAGCTGCCGAAAGGTATCATGACATAGGACGAATGTCAGATAGAATAGTTTACTCGGGATTTGTCGGGGACTCTTCTGGGGAATAGTAGACACAGACGAGTGTCTAATTTTAAGAAGATATAAGTGTTTGACACGGTGTATAGACTAAAGATGCGGACGAGCATCCTTAAGACTATGATACAGACGGGTATCAGTAGAAACAAATGCTGACGCATGTTCAGAGATGATGATACGGACGAGTATCAACTGGTTAACAAAGAACACTGTCGAGTGCTGATTCTGAGGGGATTTAAGTGGTATATACAAGATACGGACGAGTATCGGTAATAAGTAAACATGAGTGAGACACAAACGAGTGTTCGACTTGCTAGGGAGGGCACGACACAGACGAGTGTCGAAAAAAGTGTATTATAAACAAGTATCTGGTTTGAAAAGTGTTTAGGCAACTGTGTTGGGGAAGGCGACACGGACGGGTGTCAGGGAGGTGTGTAGATATATGTAAACATGTGTTTGTGAGTGCAAAGGGGATGCTTTGGCTTTCTACTGGGGATATGACACAGACGAGTGTCAAGAAACATCTGTAATGTATAAGCATCTGTTTTCTCGGGCAATTTTACTGGGGAATGATGACATAGACGAGTGCCAAAAGGAGCATGTAACCGTATTTGTGAGTGTAAAGGAAATGCTTTAACATTCTGTCGGGGAGTTTGGGAAGTATTTTGTATATTGTTGATGGAACGTCAGTATTTACAAGTGTTCAGTTCGACACATGGCTTATGATTATGTAATATGTTTGATTTTTGCCGTAATGCTCCGTATTTGGACGGAATGCTACGCTCTGTGGGGAAAATATGATGCGAATGCTATGATTATGCAAAGATGCTGATCCGGGATTCGTATCCCGTTGCTGTAGAGATCCCTGGCTGATCTGCTTGAAGTGGATGTCCTAGCTGGGGATGAGATCATTGGTAGATCTGACATATATGAATCTTCATGGGGAAGTAGGTCATTGATAAACCTATCTTGGTGGTGAGGCACCCAGCTGGGGTCCGTAGAAGCTTTCGTCACTCTGTTGTGAGATCTTCAGGTATTGCTCTTCTGGATAGAGACTGAAACTCTACGGGGAGATGGTTCCCTGTTTTTGCACTTGGCTGAGGAGGAATGATGACTGGCAACTCAATTGGGGAGAAAGCAGCCCTGGCTTTGTTTGGAATATGTGCTGTGGAAATGGTGATTTGACAGCTTGCTGAGGAGGAACTTTCATGCCCCATGCTGTGCTTTGAATACCTGCAATCCTATCATGACAAAGAAATGTACAAGTATCCCAGGGTATCCCTTACTGGATCCCATCATAGGAGTTTAGACACTCCCGGGAGTAAGTATATTTCCTGTAAGCACGTATTCTTAGAAGGGAAGCATCTGTATTTATGCAATCAATATCTTAAGGACATCGGACATTTTGCAAATGAAAATAAAATTTACGAGACGGAATATGACTGAAAAACTGATTTTATTAATTTATGTGCCCTGAATTGGCAAGATACAGTCAAAGAAACGGATCCCCTGAAATGAGGAGGTCGTTACAAATTGAGAAACAAAAAAGATGCTGGCAATGTTGATGACGCTTCAAGGAGCTTCCCTTTGGCTATGACTCGTATGACATTGACGTTCTTCTCATCTTGCTTTCTGAAGAAGGCTGATTCTGACCGAAGCTCGAACCCTTCGAAGCTTGCCATGTTGTAAGTGATACAGACGAATTTAGAATGCAGTTGTTCACTTATTCCCTTATTTTGCGTGGATCGCCCTTTCGGGTTTTCAATCCACCGGGATACCCATTTTTGCCTGAGTTGTCCAATGTGGCTTTTCAACTCAGCGGGTGTACATTTTTTTAATTCATTTTCCCTTATTTTTGCCCGAGTCTTTTATTCTGTTTTTGACTCGCCGGGATGCCCCTTTTTTGCCTGGACTTACATTCTGTTTTTATGTCCAGCGGGTCATTTTATGCGAAGTATTATTTAACTGCATCTAAATTTACAGGGGATAGGAAGTCTTCACCATCCATAGTACTGAGAATCAGGGCTCCACCAGAGAAAACTTTCTTTACTATGAATGGCCCATCATAATTCGGAGTCCACTTGCCCCTGTGGTCTGTATGAGGAGGGAGGAGTCTCTTCAGCACGAGATCTCCTACTTGGTACTCTCGAAGCCTGACTTTCTGATCAAAGGCTTTCTTCATTCTCTTCTGATACAGCTGACCATGACAAATTGCAGCCAATCTCTTTTCTTCAATCAGACTTAGTTGTTCGTATCGGGATCGGACCCATTCTGCTTCACTCAGTTTAACATCCTTTAGTACCCGCAAGGAGGGTAGTTCAACTTCAACAGGTAGGACTGCCTCCATACTATACACAAGCTGATACGGCGTTGCCCCAGTGGATGTTCTGATTTACGTACGGTACCCATGTAAGGCAAATGGTAGCATTTCATGCCAGTCTTTGTAGGTAACCACCATCTTCTGTACAATCTTCTTGATATTCTTGTTAGCTGCCTTAACAGCGCCATTCATCTTTGGCCTGTAAGGAGAAGAATTGTGGTGTTGGATCTTGAAGTCCCGGCATAGTTCTGCCATCATTTTATTATTCAAGTTGGAACCATTATTAGTAATGATTCGTTCGGGCACTCCATACCGACAGATGATGTCCCTCTTCAGAAATCGGGCTACCACTTGCCTGGTGACATTTGCATAAGATGCTGCTTCAACCCACTTGGTAAAATAGTCAATGGCAACCAGGATGAATCTGTGGCCATTTGAAGCAGTCGGCTCAATCTTGCCTATCATGTCAATGCCCCACATGGCAAAGGGCCAAGGTGAAGACATTACATTTAGAGGATTTGGAGGCACATACACTTTATTTGCATAAATCTGGCATTTATGGCATTTCCTGGCATAAGCACAACAGTCTGCATCCATTGTGATCCAATAATAGCCTTATCTCAACAACTTTTTAGCCATAGCATGCCCTCCAGCATGGGTACCAAAAGATCCTTCGTGCACCTCGTGCATCAACAAGTCTGCTTCTGCCCTATCAACGCATCTGAGAAGTACCATGTCAAAGTTTCTCTTGTACAGGGAACCATCAGCATTCAGGAAGAAACTACCAGCTAACCTTCTTAATGTCTTCTTATCATTGGAAGATGCCCCAGGTGGGTATGTTTGATCCTCCAAGAAGCACTTAATGTCGTGGAACCAAGGCTTATCATCTTTAATAACATCTGCTGAGAACACGTATGTTGGTCTATCAAGTCTGGATACTGAGATCCGAGGAACGAAGTTGGCAGCTTGAACTTTGATCATAGATAAAATGGTAGCCAGAGCATCTGCAAACTGATTTTCATCTCGAGGGATATACTCAAGCTTGACTGTTGTGAAGAAAGTTAATAACCTCCTTGTATAATCCCGGTAAGGTATCAGGTGATCCTGGTGCATGTACCATTTGCCGTTGGTTTGATTAATTACCAGAGCTGAATCTCCGAATACAGTCAAAGTCTTGATCCTGAGGTCAATGGCTTCCTCAAGACCCATAATGCAAGCTTCGTATTCAGCTTCGTTGTTAGTGCAGTTAAAGGTGAGTTTTGCCGAGAAAGGCATGTGAACTCCCTTAGGTGTAATGAGTACTGCACCAACACCACGACCATTCATATTAACAGCCCCATCAAACATCATAGTCCACTCTTCTTCCGGGTCAGGCCCTTCAGTGTGAATAGGCTCTTCATGATCTTTTGCTTTTATGAACATGATGTCTTCATCGGGGAATTCAAACCTCATAGGCTGGTAATCATCAATGGGTTGCTCGGCAAGGTAATCAGACAATACACTGCCTTTGATGGCCTTCTGAGATGTGTACTGAATGTCATATTCTGTGAGGATCATTTGCCATCTTGCAACCCATCCGGTAAGTACTGGCTTCTCAAATATATACTTGACTCGATCCATCTTGGAGATCAACAAGGTAGTGTGGGTCAACATATACTGCCTTAGTCGGCGAGCAGCCCACGCTAAAGCAAAGCAAGTTTTCTCGAGCAGTGACTAACGTTGTTCACAGTCGGTAAACTTTTTTCTTAGGTAGTATATTGCATACTCTTTTTGACCAGACTCGTCACGCTGGCCCAACACACACCCCATTGACTCTTCTAATACTGTCAAGTACATTATTAGAGGTCTTCCTTCAACTGGAGGCATAATGATCAGAGGTTCCTGTAAATATTCCTTGATTTTGTCAAAAGCCCTCTGGTAGTCTTCATTCCACCTGACCGTTTGTTCTTTTCTTAACAGCTTGAACAAAGGCTCACAGGTTGCTGTAAGGTGAGATATGAACCTTGAAATGTAGTTCAATCTACCTAGAAACCCCCGAACTTCTTTTTATGACTTCGGTGCAGGCATCTCTTGAATGGCTTTGACTTTATCAGGGTCAACTTCAATCCCTTTTTCACTTACAATAAATCCCAGCATCTTGTCGGATCGCACCCCGAATGTGCACTTGTTGGGGTTCAACTTCAGCTGATACTTCCTCAGACGCTTGAATAGTTTCAGTAGGTTCACCAGGTGGTCTTCTTCTGTGAGGGACTTGGCAATCATGTCATCCATATAACATTCAATTTCTTTGTGGCTCATGTCATGGAATAATGTTACCATAGCCCGTTGATAAGTTGCACCAGCATTCTTCAGTCCGAATGGCATCACCTTATAACAGAATGTGCCCCAGGGTGTGATGAAAGTTATCTTCTCCATGTCTTCAGGTGACATCTTGATCTGATTGTATCCTGAAAATCCGTCCATGAAGGAGAACACCGAGAACTGAGTCGTATTGTCGACCAATACATCAATGTGAGGTAAAGGGAAGTCATCTTTCGGGCTGGCTCTATTCAGATCCCGGTAATCCACACACATCCTCACCTTGCCATCTTTCTTGGGGACAGGTACAATATTAGCAACCCACGGCGGATAACTAGTCACAGCAAGGAAACCGACGTCCCACTGCATTTGTACCTCTTCTTTTATCTTCATTGCCATGTCTGGGCGAGTACGGCGCAACTTCTGTTTTACTGGTGGGCAGTCTTCTTTCAGAGGTAGCTTGTGCATGACAATGTCGGTGTCCAACCCTGGCATATCCTGATAAGACCAAGCAAAAACATCCACATATTCCCGAAGCATGTTAATCAGTTGTTCTTTCACTGAATCTTGCAGGCAGGCCCCGATCTTGACTTCTTTCACGTCTTCTTCCGTACCAAGATTAATCGTCTCAACCTCCTCCTGATGAGGAGTGATAACCTTTTCCTCTTGCCTTAACAACCTGGCTAGCTCTTCAGGTAGCTCGTAATCTTCTTCAACCCCTTCATCAGCTTGATTGATTGGATTGTCAAAGTCATACGAAGTCATAGCAGTGTCGTTGTCGGTGCAGTCTGGAGGGCACTTTCTGCAAGGGTTTAGATTGGTTTATTTTAGTGATCAGTTTTATCTTATTTAGAAAAAGTGAAAATGAAGTTATTTTATTTTGAAAAACATTGCCATTTTATTTTTGTACAAAAAGAAAAATGAAAAACAGTGAGCGGAAAAGAAAAGACTCATTTGCAAAAGATGTCCTGATATTCATTAATTAATCTTTGCACAAAATACAAGATGGCCCGATTACAAAATGAGTCTTGACATCTTGGGCAAGATGCAAGACTTGATGCATGCTTTAAAATACAGGAAATAATAATTACTCTGCAGGAGTAACTCTTATAATTTCCTGGGAAGACCAGTTAAGGACTTGGCTCCCCGGGATCCTTGGACGTATCCAGCTCTCCAGGTTGCGGTCGCTTTCCTCCTCGTCTTCCAAATTGTTCACAGCATCCGGGGTGAGCATTCCCCCGCTGACAAACTTGGGCTCCTTGGCAGCCTCTGACTGATCTTGCCGAGTTGGTCTGTAACCCAACCCAAATCTGTCTTCTTTCTTTTCCACGGGCAACAGCTTGTCACAGCCTTGGGCGGTACCTTCCTCAACAACCTTCCGGGCTTGCTGGTACGATGTTATGGAAGTTCCCAGTACAGCGGATGCTTCATTAATGTTCAAGGCCTCAAACCCTTGGCTCATGGTTTCATGGATCTCCCCTTCCATTTCTATGTACTTATACGTAGCCAGCTGGCTAACAAAGATGTCCTCCTCCCTACAGATGGTGATGATTTGGCCTTCCCACTCGAATTTTAACTTCTGGTGAAGGGTAGACGTAACAGCGCCAGCGGCGTGGATCCAGGGTCTACCCAACAGACAACTGTAGGCCGGCTGTATGTCCATCACAAAGAAGGTAGTTTTAAACGTCTGTGGGCCAATCATCACAGGCAGATCAATCTCCCCAAGCAATGATCTTTTAGAGCCATCAAATGCTCTCACCACCAAATTACTCGGACGCAATGCCAAGCCATCATACTCCAGCTTCACTAAGGCTTTCTTTGGCAGAACATTTAGTGATGACCCAGTGTCCACCAGTACATGAGATAGAACAGTACCCTTGCATTCCAAGGTGATATGCAAAGCCTTATTATGGTTGCGTCCCTCTGTTGTTAAGTCAGCATTAGTAAAGCCCAGTCCATGGCTGGTATTGACATTTGCAACCACAGTTTCTAGCTGATTAACAGTAATCTCCTCCGGCACGTATGCTGCGTGCAGGACCTTCAACAATGCGTTCCTGTGAGCTTCAGAACACATCAACAGTGATAATATGGAGATTTTGGAGGGCGTTTGGTGAAGCTGGTCCACCACCTTGTAATCACTCCTCTTTATGATTCTCATGAACTCGTCTACATCTTGTTCAAAAGATGTCTTCTGAGTTTCTTTGGCAGTTGGCTCCTCAGATACCACACTCTTTCCTTTTGCTTTGGCAGCAGCTTCTGCTTCAACATTAGGTCTTTGTGTTTGTGAGGAAAAAAGGCGTCCGCTTCTGGTGAAGCCTCCGCCTCCCCCAAC
This sequence comes from Lathyrus aphaca, assembly GCA_963966055.1. Lineage (NCBI taxonomy): Eukaryota > Viridiplantae > Streptophyta > Magnoliopsida > Fabales > Fabaceae > Lathyrus > Lathyrus aphaca. Next base: position 344,756,384 of record OZ014521.1, read on the forward strand.
ATTATCAACTTGTGGAGAAGAGGTTGATGAATCCAGAGTGATTTTCTCCCCGTTGCAGTAAAGATCAGAGCCATAATGCCAGGGTATGACATTACTGCTTTCATAAGGAACTGGTCCAGGCACCGTAATGGTGACCGGACTGATTGCTGCAGATGAGGGTACTGTAACGGTGTGCGGATCATAGTAAATTGTGACTGGTGATCTGGCAGGAGGTGCCACTGTTTGTTGTTGGAAATCGCTGTTGGGAGGAACGTTTGATGGGTCATAGTAGATTGTAACTGCTGAGACATCTTCATTAATTTTTGCTGGCGTTGTAGAAGATTCTGCTAATAAAATGGATGCTGATGTTGTAGAAGAAATGGCCGTTGAATTTGGACTTGTTGAAGTGATGGACGGAGTAACTGCTGATGATATTGATGAATCGGTAGGAATGATTGTTGCTGCTGTTGTAGAAGAATCTGGAATTATTGTTAAAGGAATTGCTGGATTTGTAGGCGCCGTTGTTGAGATCTGAAGGATACCATCCTTAATAAGACCATTTATGCCACTTCGCAGCCTTTCACACCCATTGAATGCAATGTTGCAATACCCACAGCCGAGCTCACACCCGGGGAACACTTGGCACTCTAGAAGCTGAGCTTTAATTTCGACCAAAGGTGTTCGAATTTGTGCAACACTGGTGATCAAGGTAGATGGTTTGTCTTCCTCAATGGCATTAATCCTCGGCCTGCCATGATTAGGCATAGGATTTTTGTTGACATTTGGAGGAGGTGCAAACTTGAGGGCTTTAGAATCCACCAGATCTTGGACTTTCATTTGTAAGGCCCTGCATTTTTCAGTATTGTGACCAGGTGCATTGGAGTGGAAAGCACACCTGGCGTTGACATCATAATTCCTTGGGAGATTGAGGGGATCTGGTGGTGCCAACGTCCTTAACTCAACCAAGTTAAGCTTCAGGAGTTGTGGCAATAAGGCAGCATAAGGCATAGGGATAGGGTTAATCACCCTATTTGCCTGTGATGGTCTTTGTTGAAAGGTTCGCTGTTGTTGATTGCTATTGTTGTTGTTGTAGGTTCTCTATTGCGGGTACTGAACTTGCTATTGATAATGTGGTTGTTGTTGTTGTTGATATGCTGATTGTCGAGGAATCGGAGCTGGAATGGTGACTGCTACTACTGACCGGTGAACATACTGAGGTATGCCCCTGCTTGTATGGATGGAATTGGTCTCACCGGCTCTTCGGGGTCCCACAAAAGGCTTCCTGGGATTACTGGATGAACTTGCACCACTATCAGAAATTTTGCCCATTTTTAAAAGGCTCTCAATCCTTTCCCCAGCTATAACTACGTCAGCAAAACTGGTAGAAGAGAAGGCAGCCAATCTATCAATATATGTTCCTTGCAGAGTATTCATGAACATGTCGGCCATTTCTCTTTCCGACATGGGTGGTTGGACAGCAGCAGCAAGCTGTCTCCATCTCTGGGCATATTCCCTGAAGCTTTCTCTGGAAGACTGGGACATTCCCATCAGAAGGGTCCTGTTAGGAGCCATGTCCAGATTGTATTGATATTGCCTGATGAAGGCCTCGGCTAAGTCCTTCCAGCATCTAATAGTAGCTCTGTCAAGTGTGAATACCACTCCCTTGAAGCCCCAGTCAGACTGTCTTCAAAGTAGAACATCCACAGCTTTTCATTCATGGTATATGCTTTAAGTCTTCCCAGGAAAGACTGCAGGTGAGTTCGTGGACAAGAGGTTCCATTGTATTTCTCAAAGCACGGGGGTTTGAATTTGTGGGGAATTCTCACCCCATCCACTAGCCCCATGTCCATTACATCGAAGCCTAAGGAATTCTGAGACTACAAAGATCTCAACTTCTCAGCAATTTCATCCAACCTCCTATCATAGACTTCGTCTCCAGCTCCCATAACAGTAAACTGCTCTTCTTGGGGATCTTCCTGCAAGATTCTCCCCCTAGCAGTATTTCCTTGCACATTTCTCGGGATATTGACTTCCGGATCTAGATGAGGTCCAAATACTGGTGGATTAACATGAGGCTGGCCCCGCTCATTATTACTAGTTCCTCCGGTTCCAAGATGAGGTTCCTCGGGAGTTTGTCTTTCCACCAATTCCCTTAACCTTTCTTGGCTCTGGGCCAAGCCAGTCATTACAGCCATGAATTGAGTCATTTGGTTTCTCATCTCCACTCTTTCATTATCCATCTGAGTTCTGACCTCAGTCAGGTCCTGCTGTTGACAGGGAACACCCGACGGCGAGCAATATTTCCTGAGATCACAACAAGGTTAGAAATAAAGATAATAACAAAACCTACAAAACAAAACAAAAGTTAGTATGCAATGCAGTATGCCTATTTGTTTTCCAAGGTATCCGGCTTGGTTCTTGGTTTTGACCTTTCCAGACCTCGAGGAAGATGCTTGATGTTGCTTGAGAAAAGAAACCCAATGAAAGAAAACTAATATATTACAAATGATGAACAATACATAGTTTGTTTTACAACACATTGTCGCTCCCGCTAAATGAAGCTAAGTCAGATAGGGTACAGACGCGAATGGTCGGCGAAAGGGACAATGAGAACACACAGCAGTGAACTCACTGGAGATGAAAAGAGTCGCCAGCTAGGCATTTTTATCCCGGAGGAAAGGCAATGCTGCATAGACCTAGAAAAAGATGGATAAGACGGTTGCGAACCAGAGAGACTGAGAAAGGGGGTTGGTTACAATCTGGGAAGGTATTAGCACCCAGATTGTCCGTCGTACTCAACGGGATCCACGCTTAGAAGATTTGTGTTTTAAAAGGGGTAGTGTCAGTGCAATTTGTGTATAAAAGCTGGAAAAGGATGTACAGGTGTCAGTGTAAAAGATTGTGAAGTGTGATATATACAGTGTCAGTGTAGGAATGAGAATGAATTGCTCAAGAAAATGAGGCTAAAGAATAAAGCTGGAAAGAGGGGGAATATACAGAGACTTTTGTTCGATAACCGTTAAGTTATGCCTACGTATCCTCTCGTGCAATGAGGAAGTCAGAACACCGTAGTTCAACCCAAAGAGACTGAAAGATGAATTGACTTGTGAACTGCTTGCTTGTCAATGCTCAAGTGTATGACCTGTCTGGCTCAGGTGCAAACTGTCTTGCATTAGACGGAAGAAGCGAGTTCTCGTTTATGAGTGAAGATGATGAGAAAAGAATCCCGAAGGAGATGATTATTGTTTGTTTTTGAGTTTTCATTCTTTTATTGCCTTTTGAGGTTTGTCATAAGTTAATGAGCTTAAACTGAAATTCTGTGATCAGGTATGAGATGTCCTAAGAGATGTCCCAACACTTAATAGGACATTTGACAAATTTAACCAAAACTTAAACAGCAAGAAAAGTAAACAACACAGAAGTTTGTTAACCCAGTTCAGTGTATAACCACACCTACATCTGGAGGCTACCAAGCCAGGAGGAAATCCACTATTAGTAATATTAATTCTAGACTTAAACCACCCTGTTTAATCTATCACTTAATACTTACCCAATGCAATTTCTACCTAAGACTCACTTAGATAAGAGTACCCTACTCACTCCCCCTCAATCACCCAGTGATTAAGTTTACAAGTTTACTGAAATTGAAGACATCCTTCAAACAAAACAGCTTGATCTTACTTAACAGTTTCAATCAAGTCACAAATGCACTTTTGCTTAAAAGCTCATAAAGTGGTACATAAAAACAACCTGCTATTAAATCACTAGACACCCTATTTAGTCTTCTGAAAATTCGTACTCAATTCTATGAGTTTCTGTTGTTTAAATAGGTATCTGAATTTTGGGCTTTCTGTAGAATGATCCAGCCCTACTGTGCAGCAACTGTCACCTTGAATTTAGGGTTTGTTACCTCCTATATTCTAGGTGCATTAGGTCTTCTGTTTTAATCTGAATCTTCAATTTAAAACTCCCTACAGATGCGCCTTGTTCTGTTTTTATCCAGCATTAATTAATCCCAGATAGTTCTCCTTAAATATCTCTGATCTGTTAATCGATAATTAATTCTGGTAGCAGGTCTGAGATGTCTCAACATCTGTTGGGACATCCTGAAAAACTGAACTTAATTTATTCACACAATGTCCCAACATCTGATGAGACATCCTGAAATAAATTCACATACTCTGTTTGATAATGTCCCAACATCTGATAGGACATTCTGAACTGAATTTAGCATTTCTTGTTTGGTCAAAAATTCTGCCAATTCTTAAACATCTACAAACTCCCCCTTTGGCTAATTTTTGGCTAACATCTTTTCTGGATTTCAGAGTGCAGCAGAAGTTCTTTTTATCAGAGTATAGCATTACTTTTCTGTTTTTATTTGAGATTACTCCCCCTCAAATATATATATGTCCAGTCTTGTTGCAACAGAAATACACACTGATTCAGTTCAGACAGAAACAAACAGATTTTTTTTCTTCTTTCATACTTAAACAGCAATTACAATTTGATTTGATGTTGTTCTCCCCCTTGGTAGACACAAAATTAGGGGCCAAAGACACTAGTATCCAGAATTACAGATAATTGATGTCATTACAAATTCCTCACATACAAAGATCACTCAGAATCATCACTCTCAGTTCCCTCCTCAACTTCTGTCTCTTCATCAGCTTCTGTTTCTTCATCAGCAGCACTGTCTTCATCAGAGTTTGCTTTCAGATCTTCTTCATTCTCCAACCTTTGAATTATTTCCTCAAGCTTCTGCTTTCTAGCTTCAAGCTCTTTGCAGGTGCTTTTGAGTTCAGCAATTAAAGTCTTCCTGGAGATTGGATTCTTAACAGTGGATGGACCAGCAGATGTCCCAGAAGGAGCTTCAACATCTGCAGCATGATGACTGAGGAATAACTTGTAGTGAAAAACCAGGGGGCTCCCTCTCTTGCAGGCAGTATCCTTGTCAGTTAAAATCCCAGGATATTGATTGAGTACAATACCACACAGCAATGATGGAAAAGCTATTGGCAGCTTTGTTGCAGTAGAGATGGCATGCTTCATAGTCTGATCAAAAATATATGCTCCATAATCCATCTTGGTTTGAGTCCCCACAGCAAAGATGAATCTGGCCAGACCAGTTGAGATTGATGAAGTGTGATTGGTAGGCACCCAGTTTGCAGTTCCAATCCTGTTAAGCATGGCATACTTTCTAGTAAGCATGCTCACAGAGAGCTTTCCCTTCACAGGCCAAGCTTTGACCTGGTTTGCAGTGATCACCTTACAGATTTGATTATCTGTTTTCCCTAGCTCATTGGGTCCATCTGTGTCCCTTCCTAGATACTGATTAATGATTTGGGGAGAGAACTCAACACACTTACCTCTTACAAATACCTTTCTGAACTCTGAGGACTTACCATTTGAGCAATCCTCCTGAAGATTCACAATGAACTCTTTGACAAGAAGTTCATAGCAGGGAGAGAACTCTGAGACTGTCTTGAATAATCCTGCAGCAGAGATTAGGTCAATGAGTTCTGTGCACTCAAGTGCATTGCTGCTCAGTTCTCTTTCCAGGGCAACCCTTCTTTGGTACACATACTTCCATCTGTTGACACTAGAGACAAGATGAAATGATATGTTGTCCAGGGGAGCTTCTGGAACAGCAGTTGAAGCTCTTGCTGATGTTGGTCTTTTCTTTGGAGGAGATGTTGGGACATCTGATTCAACATCTGAATCTGATGGTGTGAAAGCTTTTCTCTTCTGAGATTGGACTTTGCTCCAGGGTTTTGTTGGACCAAAGGTAGCTTTAGCTTTGCCTTTCTTTGGACTAGCCTTCTTAGTCTCAGGGATGACAGGTTCATCTTGCATCTTTCCTTTCCTGGACCTTAGTCTTTTAGCAATGCTGGGTTTCACAGATGATATGATCTCTGCATCAGACTCCTGTTCCAGATTGACTACTGGAGGAGATTGAGCAGTCTCCTCATCAGCTTGTTGATCAGCAGAAGATTGATCTTCATTTGAGTCTTTAGCCTGTTCCACAGAAACTTCTTTATCACTTTCACTTGATACCTCTTTCTTGTCCTCAGTCTGTTCAGTATCAGCATCAGATGAGTTTGCTTTCTCATCTGCATATGTTCCAACATCTGTTGGGACATCTTGTTCTGCAGCAGTGTTCTTTGTATCTTGAGCTGGTTCTTCTTGAGGTGCAGGAATGGTGTTCAAGGGAACAGAGATTCCTTTCACTACTCTTTGTTCAGAGAAAACTTGGTTGACAATCTCCTTGATGGAATCATCAACATATTTGGAGTATTTAGCATGAGAAGGAATGTCTTTAGCTTTGCTTCTGATTTGATCTTTACCTCTTTTTGGTGTTCTTGCCTTCTTAGTGTGAGAGGCACTTCCCCTGAGCTCGTCTAATGGTGTTGATTGCATTGGTACCATAGAAATAGGAGTGGCATGAACCACGTCTTCCTGGTTGAGAACTTCATCAGCTGTTTTAGGGTTTTGAGACATTGTTGAAGAAGATGAATGTGCAACTTTAGGGTTTATGACTTCTGAAGTATTACTAGTTAATGTGATTTGCTTGCGATGGTGTGATAAGACTCTTGATAGCTGCTTATAAGGAATTACTAAATAAGTAGCCGTTACAGTCCAAATGATTAGGAATGAAATTCCCAAGGATCTAGTCCAGACTAGCTTTGCCATCTGGAACTTATGCCATGCAATGTCATATGACATGTTGGCACATCTCATTAACTGCTAGATATCACATAAACAGATTCCAAGTTTGCCCCTTAAGTTCTCAAATTGTGTAGCATCCAATGCTTTGGTAAATATATCAGCTAATTGCAGATCTGTAGCAACATGCTCCAATGAAATCACCTTCTCTTCTACAAGATCTCTAATGAAATGATGTCTAATATCAATATGTTTGGTCCTGCTATGCTGGATAGGATTCTTTGATATGTTGATTGCACTTAAGTTGTCACAGTGCAATGTCATGACATCCTGTGGGACATTGTACTCAGTGAGCATCTACTTCATCCAGACCAACTGTGAACAACTGCTACCTGCTGCTATGTACTCAGCTTCAGCTGTAGACAAGGATACACAATTCTGTTTCTTACTGAACCAAGAAATCAGATTGTTTCCTAGAAAGAAGCATCCTCCTGAAGTGCTTTTCCTGTCATCAGCACTTCCTGCCCAATCAGCATCACAGAAGCCAGTGAGAATAGGTTTGCAACCATGAAAGTACATTATGCCATAGTCACAAGTACCATTAACATATTTAAGGATTCTCTTGACTTGATTGAGATGACTGACTTTTGGATCAGCTTGATATCTTGCACAAACTCCTACTGCAAATGCAATGTCTGGTCTGCTAGCAGTCAAGTATAACAAGCTTCCAATCATGCTTCTATATAAACTTTGATCTACATTCTCACCCTTCTCATCTTTAGTCAGCTTTAAATGTGTAGGAGCAGGAGTTCTTTTATAAGAAGCATTTTCCATTCCAAATTTCTTCACTATGTTCTTGGAGTACTTGCTTTGTGAGATGAACATTGAGTCTTCCATTTGCTTAACTTGCAGACCAAGAAAATAAGTTAATTCACCTACTAGACTCATTTCAAATTCAGCTTCCATCTGCTTGACAAAATGTTTGACCATCTTATCAGACATCCCACCAAACACAATGTCATCAACATATATTTGTGCCATCATGACATTTCCTTCTTCATCTTTAACAAACAGGGTTTTATCAATCCCACCTTTTCTGTATCCTTGCTTGATAAGAAATGTGGTAAGTCTTTCATACCATGCCCTTGGAGCTTGCTTCAGACCATAAAGTGCTTTCTTGAGTTTGTATACATGATTTGGACAGCTTGGATCAACAAATCCTTTAGGCTGTTCTACATATACCTCTTCATTAAGATAACCATTAAGAAAGGCACTTTTCACATCCATTTGAAATAGCTTGAACTTTAAGATACAAGCAATTCCCAACAGTAGTCTTATTGATTCAAGCCTTGCTACTGGTGCAAAGGTTTCATCAAAGTCTACTCCTTCAATTTGAGTGTATCCTTGAGCCACAAGTCTAGCTTTGTTCTTTGTAACAATTCCTTGTTCATTTGACTTGTTCTTGTACACCCATTTTGTACCAATCACATTTATGTCATTTGGTCTAGGAACAAGATTCCACACTTCATTCCTTGTGAATTGACCTAATTCCTCTTGCATAGCACAAATCTAGTATTCATCAGTGAGAGCCTCCTTGATGTTTTTAGGTTCTATTTTGGACACAAAACAAGAACCTGAAATCACTTCTCTTGATCTAGTGCTCACACCTCTGTTGGGATCACCAATTATTAAATCTTTGGGATGATCCTTCTGTATTCTGATGGAGGGAGGTTTGCTTGAATCTTCTGACCTTGTATCATTTTGAGTGAAGTTATATTGATCATTCTTTTCTTCAGCTTCAATCTTGATATCAGCAGATGTTCCAACATCTTCTGGGACATCTGTAGGAGCATCATCAATTATCACATTTATGGACTCCATGATAACATTTGTTCTGTAGTTAAATACTCTATATGCTCTGCTGTTTATAGAGTATCCAAGGAAAATTCCTTCATCACTTTTAGGATCCATTTTTCTCCTTTGCTCCCTATCTGCCAGAATATAGCATTTACTTCCAAATACATGAAAATACTTAACAGTGGGTTTTCTGCCCTTCCAGACTTCATATATTGTGGACAAAGTTCCTTTTCTCAAGGTAATTCTGTTATGGATATAGCAGGCAGTGTTCATGGCTTCAGCCCAGAAATACAGAGGTAGCTTTTTAGCATGTATCATAGCTCTTGCAGATTCTTGAATAGTTCTATTTTTTCTCTCAATAATCCCATTCTGTTGAGGAGTGATAGGAGAAGAGTATTCATGATTGATTCCTTCTGAAGAGCAAAAATCTAAGAATTTTTGATTCTCAAATTCCTTTCCATGATCACTTCTAATTCTGATCACACAGCTGGATTTTTCCCTTTGTAATCTTTGACATAATTCCTTGAATACATCAAAGACATCTGACTTTTCTTTAATGAAATTTATCCATGTATATCTTGAAAAGTCATCAACCACCACATATGCATACCTCTTACCACCAAGGCTTTCAACTTGCATAGGTCCCATGAGATCCATATGTAACAATTCCAAAACTTTGGAAGTTGACAGATGTTGGAGCTTTGGATGGGACATCTTGGTTTGTTTGCCTATTTGACATTCACCACAGATTTTGCCATCATCAATCTTCAGTTTAGGGATACCTCTTACAGCATCCATAGATATGATCTTCTTTATGCCTCTGAAATGAAGATGACCTAGCCTTTGGTGCCATAGTTTTACTTCTTCTGCTAGAGAACAAGTTGAAGTGGGACTGAAGTCTAGTGGCTCCCACATGTAACAGTTGTCTTTAGATCTGGCTCCTTTCATGACAACCTCTTGTTCTTTGTTAGTCACTATGCATTCAGATTTGGTAAAGTTTACACTGTATCCTTGATCACATAGTTGACTTATGCTGATCAGATTAGCAGTTAAACCTTTAACAAGCAGCACATCATCTAATCTTGGAACATCTTGACAATCCAAGGTTCCAACTCCCTTGATCTCTCCTTTAGCTCCATCTCCAAAGGTAACATACCTGGATGAATGTGGTTTTAAGTTTTCTAGCAAATTCTTCAATCCAGTCATGTGTCTTGAGCATCCACTGTCAAAGTACCAGTCTTCTTTAGCTGATACTTTCAATGATGTATGTGCTATGTATGCAGTACTTTTATTTGACCAGATGAGTTGAGATTTCTTTTGATGCCTCTGCTCTGAGTGTTGTTCAGCTGATCTCCAAGCTTGATTGTTGATCTTGTTCTTGGGTATGTGGCTTTGATCAGTCTGAATGTCAGCTTTTGGTCTCCAAACTTTCTTGATTACTTCTGTCTTTTGCTTAGGAGGTTGCTGATTTCTAAGCAGCACTTTCTTGGTACCTTCTACTTTCTGCTTGGAAGGTTGCTGACACATCTGATTTGGATATCCATGTAACTTATAACAGTGAGGTTTGATATGCCCAAATCTTCCACAATGATGGCATCTCCATCTTTGATACTTCTTCTTCATTTTGTTCTTTCCAGAATGTTGAGACATCTGTTGGAACATTATGTTAGTCTTTGTGTTCTGATGTTGAAGCATTTGTTGGGACATCTTGTTTGACTGTGTAATTTTTGAAGTAGCTTTGCTAGAGCTGGCTTCATCTCTGTTATATCCCAGTCCACTTTTGTCCCCTGAATGTTTATTATTGCAGAGAATAACATCCAGTGTATTTGAGCTGCTGTTCATCATTCTAACAGATTTGGACATATGTTCCATCTTAGAATTGAGAAGAGTTACTTCACTTTTCAAGGTATCAATGATTACTTGATCACTTGCTTTTTCCTCTTCTAGTACTTCATTCTGCTTCTTTAGCTTTATAACCTCACTGCATATTTCAGAGCTTCTTTTGTATAGATCTTTGAATGCTTGCTCAAGTTGTTCATAAGTAAGCTCTCCACAACTGGAATCACTATCATATTCACACAGTCCAGCTAAAGCAGTAATATGCTTAGCTGATTCTTCTTCTGAATCTCCTCCTGAGTCTTCATCAGACCAGGTTACAGATAGTCCCTTCTTTTGTCTTTTTAAGAAGTTAGGACATTCCTTCTTGATGTGTCCATATCCTTCACATTCATGGCACTTGATTCCTTTTTCTTGACTGGTCTTTTCAGCAAGATTTGATCTTCTGTTAGCATCATAGGTTCTCTTGTTTTCAGAAGAGTTTGTGAATCTTCCACTGGAATTTGATTTACCTTCCATACCTCTGAGAATCTGTTTGAACTGTCTTGTAATCAATACAAGGTTTTCTGATAAGCTTTTATCATTTGCTAGTTCATCATCTTCTTCTTCATCTGCATTTGAAACCAAGGCAATGCTTTTGTTCTTTTTAGCATGTGTGTCATTCATTCCCATCTCAAAAGTTTGAAGGGAACCAATTAGTTCTTCAGCTTTCATGGAGCATATGTCTTGTGCTTCTTCTATTGCTGTGACTTTCATGTCAAATCTTTTTGGCAAAGATCTGAGAATCTTCCTTACAAGCTTTTCATCAGTCATCTTTTCTCCCAAGGCTCCAGAAGTATTGGCTATATCCAAGATGTTCAAGTAGAACTCATGAATTGATTCATCTTCCTTCATTCTCAAGTTCTCAAACTTGGTGGTGAGAAGTTGAAGTCTTGACATTTTTACTTTTGATGTTCCTTCATGAGTTGTCTTGAGGGTATCCCACACATCTTTGGCCAGCTCACAATGATGTACTAGTCTGAAAATATTTCTATCAATGCCATTGAATAAAGCATTTAGGGCTTTTGAGTTGCCTAGTTCTGAATCTTCTTCCTCTTTACTCCATTCTTCTTCAGGTTTCAGAACTATTGATCCATCTTTGGTGTCTTGAACAGGATGTTTCCATCCAACATTTACTGCTCTCCATGCCCTGTTGTCAAGTGACTTTAAGAATGCAATCATTCTTGGCTTCCAGTAGTCATAATTAGAACCATCCAGTATAGGTGGTCTATTTACTGACCCTATATCTTTGTCCATGTTACAGAATTTGTTTTCCCTAGATCTCACCCAGTATAAACAGGCAGGGTGCCTGCTCTGATACCAATTGAAATTCTGTGATCAGGTATGAGATGTCCTAAGAGATGTCCCAACACTTAATAGGACATTTGACAAATTTAACCAAAACTTAAACAGCAAGAAAAGTAAACAACACAGAAGTTTGTTAACCCAGTTCAGTGTATAACCACACCTACATCTGGAGGCTACCAAGCCAGGAGGAAATCCACTATTAGTAATATTAATTCTAGACTTAAACCACCCTGTTTAATCTATCACTTAATACTTACCCAATGCAATTTCTACCTAAGACTCACTTAGATAAGAGTACCCTACTCACTCCCCCTCAATCACCCAGTGATTAAGTTTACAAGTTTACTGAAATTGAAGACATCCTTCAAACAAAACAGCTTGATCTTACTTAACAGTTTCAATCAAGTCACAAATGCACTTTTGCTTAAAAGCTCATAAAGTGGTACATAAAAACAACCTGCTATTAAAACACTAGACACCCTATTTAGTCTTCTGAAAATTCGTACTTAATTCTATGAGTTTCTGTTGTTTAAATAGGTATCTGAATTTTGGGCTTTCTGTAGAATGATCCAGCCCTACTGTGCAGCAACTGTCACCTTGAATTTAGGGTTTGTTACCTCCTATATTCTAGGTGCATTAGGTCTTCTGTTTTAATCTGAATCTTCAATTTAAAACTCCCTACAGATGCGCCTTGTTCTGTTTTTATCCAGCATTAATTAATCCCAGATAGTTCTCCTTAAATATCTCTGATCTGTTAATCAATAATTAATTCTGGTAGCAGGTCTGAGATGTCTCAACATCTGTTGGGACATCCTGAAAAACTGAACTTAATTTATTCACACAATGTCCCAACATCTGATGAGACATCCTGAAATAAATTCACATACTCTGTTTGATAATGTCCCAACATCTGATAGGACATTCTGAACTGAATTTAGCATTTCTTGTTTGGTCAAAAATTCTGCCAATTCTTAAACATCTACAAAAACCTAAACCAATGGATTTAGTAAACTCACCACATCTTCCCTCTGATTAGGGGTAATGAGAATACCTTAAGTGTGAAGTCAGCTTCTCACACTTAATCACCTTTGATGCAGGATTAAGATCATTAACCTACTTGTGATTATTTAGATGTTTTTGGTGTTTTTGTTTAGTGTTAAGTAATGAGATTAAGCCATAATCAAGGATTAAACAGACTCATTACACCATCCTAATAGAAGGATAATAGATGAGAATGTTTAAGCTGAGGAAAGCTCCTCAACTTAATCCATGATTAGGGATTAAACTCATGACAAAACAAAACCTTTATTAAGTGGATTTTATTTAATGATAAGGTGATGAAGTGAGTTTTATGATTTGTAAGACAACTTGAGGGGGACTTGTCCATTAACACTAGGGTTAGTCCTTCTTAACCAATTAAGGAAGAATTAGAACCCTAATGCAAGGCCCAAGTTACAAGTGTGATGTCTTGATGATTATTAAGTGGGTTGATTAAAGGAGTTAAACACATTAAGGGTTTAACACTTAGGGTTAAAGTTATACACTCCATCCTAATAGAAGGATGCAGGCATAAGCTTAATCTCAAAGCCTTAAAACCTTTAGGGTTTAGTCCTTGATTATGAGATGAGAAGAGAGGACTCAAAAGAGACACAAAGGTAAAACTAAGAGGGAGACTAATCAAGGCCCTAATCATTGTCATGCTTGGTTGTTCCTAAGGTTTGTGAGGTTTGCAAGAGAAATCTTCAATGGGACCACCAGGAAGCAGATGAGAGGATCAGGAGAAGCAAAGTAACTTGCTTCATTCAAGAAGTCAAGTCACTTGAAGAAAGAAAGTAAGAAGAAGAAGAATGAGCAAGCTCAATCTCAAACACATATCAAAATGCAGCAATGGATGCAAGAGAGAGATGAAAAGAAAATGTGAGAAGTGAAGGCAAATTCACTTCTCAAACAACTTACCACCTGAAATATTAGTGAAAGAAATGCAATGCAATGCAAAATGAAATGAAATGGCATGATGAGAAACAAAACCAGAAGCACATATGAGATGATAATGATGCTATGAGATGATGCAAACATGAAACAACACATGGGGATGATCATACAAACTTATGGATGCAAATGATGCCAGTTAAGAACCATGATCATACCTGAAAAGTTATGACATGCAAATGGCATACAACATGGCAAATGCAAGATGCAATGATCAAACATGCTTTCAATATGTCTTAAGATGTCAAGTGAATCAAATGGATGCATAAAATGTCATGGCAAGTCAAGGTATGAATACAAATGCAAGATGGATGCATATGGAAGCCCAAATTAGGGTTTATGATCAATGCATCAAACAAAAACCAAAATCAGAAGCAAACATCAAGATAAAAAATTGAAAATACACTCAAAGGATCCCTAATCCTATACTAACTCACTGCCCAAAGGAGAAGTTCCAACTCTTAACCTAATTCAAGTTATGATTTTCCTAAGTTTTCTAGGGTTTTAGGGTTCCTTAACAAGAAAAATACCAAACAAATTGAAAATGAAAGATTCAATCATGGCCATTTAATCTCACAAACTACATGATATGCTAAACACAATGCAAAAAGAATCAAAGTCCAACTCTTTAGGGTTAGGCAGAAATGATTTTTTGGAAGTTTGGATCAAAATAATGCATTAAAATGATTTTTATTCCATGGAAAATTCTCAAAATGCATCAAGATCAAAAAAGAAATTTGGTTTGAGGGTTGGACAATGTTCCTAAATGTTTTTAAATATTTCATGAATTTTTTGGTGATTTTTAAATACCTAAAAGTATTTTTAATTAATTAATTCTCATTAATTAATTAAAAAGAAACTTTTAAATATTTAAAAATACTTTTTAAATGCAAAAAATAAAAATAAAAATATTTTTGGGTTCTGAAATTAAATAATAGCTTGTATAAAAAATTTCAGATTTTTTAAAGTATTTTTGCTATTTTTAATAAATTGTGGAAATTAAATGAAATAATATGAAAAATAAAATGAATTAAAAGCTGAAAAAGAAAAGTAATCAGATCCAAAGGCCCTCATTTAAACCTGCTGTGCGCGCGTTTGACTTGGCGCCAGATCCCACGGCTGGAATTCAAACTCACTAACCCTAATTAATTAGCCCTAACCCAGCCGTTAATGACTCTCAGGTGACCGGAACAGTGTTCCGATCATCTTCTCCGATCACCCAAAATCCAAAACTCCCTCTACACGCATCTAAAACGAATTCTAATTAAACATAAATGATCCCCATCCAAAAACGAATCAGAACCCTCAATCAAAACAAATTTATCACTCCTAAATTGGCTGAATCGAATCAAACAAAACCTAGGGCAAAAAGTTTCAGAAACAGATTAAACTCTCATCTCTCCACCATTTTCAAAACTAAAGACATCAGAGTGATCAGTGAACTACAAAGAACAACTTAGGAACTTTAAAAATCATTTCTGGAAAAAAAGTTCTTGAGCTACCTGAGTTTTGAAGCTTTCAGTTCACAGCTTTCTGGCCTCTTCCCTTGATGCAAACCACTCCTTTTGGTCCCTTGATGATGTCTGGATGCTTAGAAGGAGCTTGTGCTAGCTGGCTTGAGAGTTTGAACAGGTTCTGCTCAAGCTCAGGTGAGAATCGTGTTTTGGATTCAGGCAGTTTAAGGCAAAGGTGAGGGGTGCTTTGTGATCAGGATGATGAGTTGAGAAGGTCTGTGAAGTTTGTTTAAGTGTTTGTGGCTTGTATGAAGAGTTTCGAATGCTTTTGCTTTGAGAGTGAAAAATGAGAAAGTTGTGTTCTTGCTGGTTTCAGGCTTGTGTTCTTAGTGAAATGGCTTGCTTTTGGTTTGTATAAACTAATCCTATTGGTCAGATGACATGACATGTCCTTTTGTGATAGGTATGGGTGCTTTTTGCAAATTGTCAACTTTGTGTAAGAAGGGCATGGGCTACTTTGCTAGCTTGGTACAAGGGGCTTGTCTTGCGCAGCATGAGGTGAGGAGAGGGCTAGGGTGGTTCAGCAACCAAGGCAGCAAGTGGATGAGATGTTATGATGGTTTTTGCAACTTGGTTCCCTTTGGTTCCCATGAAAAGATCTTGTTCCAAACACCATACAAACATGTGATCCCTTTGGTTCAATCTGAACTTTAAGACTTGTGTTATGCTTGTGTAATGGTTTGACATCAATTAGAAGTCACAAATTGCCTTGGTACAAGATTTTGCAAGTTTTCCATTTTGTGCATAACTTGAAATTTAGTGATTTTTGCCAACTTTGATGCACCATAACTTTTGATCCAAAATGAATTAGGTCATGTTCTTGTACTTTTTGAAAAGGGAAAGATCTAATCTACAACTTTCATGACCAAAGTTTTTCCATTTGAAGCATTTTTGGATCAAAAAGTAAAGGTTGAAAAAGTTGCATAAAATGACATTTTCCTTAAAAGTCAAACTTGCCCAAAAAGTCAACTTTGCAAAAACTTCAAATTCTTCAATTTTGTGAACTTCAAACTTCTTCTATGATCAAATAAAGATCATACACACCCAAAATGATGAAGATCACCCCTTGGTTGGGTCATTGGGGGCCTCAGATGCCCTGATTTTGCACTTACTTGTCTGAAAAGTCAACTCTTGATCAGATGACTTCTCCATGGAATTTCTTCATGAAAATTGATATGAATACTCCCTATACCATATAGAGACCAATAGAAACAAGAATGACCAAAAAAATTGGAGTTATGGCCTCTGAAACCAAAACCCTAATTTTAGGTCAACTGTGCAGTCAAACCTGGCTCTGCTTCCACACCATCCTCAGTTCTTGTGATCCTCTGGCATTTTTGACTTTGAGAGGGTGTAATATGATATAAGAACACATATGGATCCCTTTGAAGTGATTGATGACCTTTGGAGTGGCTCAAGAAGCTCTTGGATTTCTCAGATCACAAACCCTAGATGCAGATGACTTAGAATCTATGCAGTGAATCAAAAATGTGGTATGAGATGCTATGATTGAGTTTATGCATATGAAAAGATCACAAGCCATGATGTGAATGGGTGAGGGCAAATTTGGGGTGTTTACAGCTGCCCCTATTCAATCATGAGTTAGCTGTGCAGGATGTAAGCGACGACTTAACAGGCAAACGAGATAACTTGTGGTTGAATACCAAAGACAGTCCAAAATTTGCACTCACAGAATGAAGAAGAAAAGGGATATAGATTGTAACAGAAAATAAAGTATAATTATAAAGTGCGGGCGACGGAGGACGACCGTCGAGCAGAGGACGACTGCTGGGGATGGAGCAATGACGGGGACGGCCGACATGCTGGGACAGGTGCGGGAAATAAAGCGATGACGGGGACGGCCGACATGCTGGGGATAAAAGATATTATGATGGGGACGGCCATCAAGCTCATAAAATGAAGTAACTAGCGATGGGGACGGCCATCGGGTTAAAAAGAAAAAGGACCACGACGGGGACGGCCATCGGGTTAAAGAATAAATGAAATAAACAGATGATGAGGTACGGTCATCAAAGGTGAAGGGAGATCACCTAGCAGGGGACGGCTGCTCTGTTGGGATAAGATGAGGGACGGTCATCTAAGGTGGAGGACGACCACCTGGCAGGGTACGGCTGCCGAAAAGTATCGCGACGTGGGACGAATGCCGGATAAAAGGGTCAACGATGGGGACGGCCATCGGATGAGCATGATGGAGGACGACCATCAAGAGGTGGAGGACGACCACCTAGCAGGGGACGGCTGCTCTCAAGGTTTATCATGACATAGGACGAATGTCAGATAACCAAAATCAACAATGGGGACGGCCATTGGATAAAAACGATGAAAGACGATCATCAAAAGGTGAAGGGCGATCACCTGGCAGGGTACGGCTGCCGAAAATATCACGACATAGGACGAATGTCGGATAGAAAAGGTCAACGATGGGGACGGCCATCAGATGAGCATGATGGAGGACGACCATCAAGAGGTGGAGGACGACCACCTAGCAGGGGACGGCTGCTCTCAGGGTTTATCATGACATAGGACGAATGTCAGACAGGAAGAAAATTGTTTTACTGGGGAATAGTAAACACGGACGAGTGTTTACATCCAAGAAAATAAAAGGTATAAGCGTTTTAGTATTGTGTATAGATTAAAGATGCGGACGAGCATCCTTAAGACTATGATACGGACGAGTATCAGGTAGAAACAAATACTGACACGTGTTCAGAGATGATGATACGGACGAGTATCAACTGGTTAACAAGGAACACGGACGAATGTTGAATCTGAAGGGACTCTCCTGGGGAATAGTTGACACAGACGAGTATCTATATTCAAGAAGACACAGTGTATGGATTAAAGATGCGGACGAGCATCCTTAAGACTATGATACGGACGAGTATCATGTAGAAACAAACACTTGACTCTTGTTCTGAGATGATGGTACGGATGAGTACCAACGGGTTAACAAAGAACAAGGACTTATTGTTGAATCTGCGGGGATATAACTGGTGCATACAAGATACGGACGAGTATCTGTATAAGTATGAGAGTGAAAAGTATGAGTAATATATATTTGAGTGTTCCACCTGCTGGGGAGAGTGACACGGACGAGTGTCAAAAGGAGGAGAATATAGTATAAACAAATATCTGGTATACAGAGTGTTTACATTACTGTACTGGGAAAAGTGACATGGACAAATGTCAAGAAAATGTATATATATAAGTATATGTGAGTGCAAAGAGAGTGTCTTTGGCTTTCTGCTAGGGATGTGACACGGACGGGTGTCAAAGGGAGTATATACTGGTGTTTGTGAATGTGAGGCAACTGCTTTTGCTGGGGACTCTGGGGGGAAAGTTTTCTGCATTTGGTTGATGAGTTGATAACATTCACAAGTGTTTGATTCAAATCATGACTTATGATTATGCCATATGTTTGATTTTTGCCGTAATGCTCCGTACTTAAGACGGAATGCTACGCTTTGTTTGGTGAATATGATGTGAATGCTATGATTATGCACAGATACCAAACCGGGATTCGGATCCCATTGCCGTGAAGATCTCTGGCCGATCTGCTTGGAGTAATCATCCCAGCTGGGGATGAGATCGTTGGTAGATCTGATGAAAAGATTCTGCTTGGGGAAATGGGTCAATGATAGACCTATTCCTGTAATGGGGGACCCAGCTGGGAGTTTGTAGAAGCTTTCTTCACTCTGTTGTGACTCCTCCGTGCGTTGCTCTTCTGGATAGAGGCTGGAACTCTGTGGGGAGATGGTTCCCTGGCTTTTGTACCTGGCTGCGGTATGATGGATGGCAACTCAGCTGGGGAGAAAAATAGCAAGTGGCAACCCAGCTGGGGAGAACACCTTGGGTGCTGAGACTGAGTGAGTTGATTTGCCAGCTTGCTGGGATGAAGCTTACATGCCCCATGTTGTGCTTTGGATACATGCAATCCTGCAAAGATAGAAACGTACAAGTAATCCTGAGGTATCCCTTACCGGATTCCGTCATAGGAGTTATACACTTCTGAGAGTAAGTATATTCCCTGCAAGCACGTGTTTTATTTTCTTTATCTTTAAAGATAACATCTGTATTCATGCAATCAGTTTTTCTTAAGACATCAGAAATTCTTTGCAAACAAAAATGTACAAGACGAAACATGACTGAAAAATCTGATTTTATTAATTCATGTGCCCTGAATTGGCAAGATACAGTCAAGGAAACATATCTCCTGAAATGAGGAGATTGTTACAAATTGAGAAACAAAATGCTGGCAATGTTGACGACGCTTTGAAGGAGCTTCCTCTTGCTATGACTCGTATGACTATTGACGCTCTTCTCGTCTTGCTTTCTGAAGAAGGCTGGTTCTGATAGAAGCTTGATCCCTTCGAAGCTTACCAAGTTGTAGGTGATACAAACGAATTCGGAATGCAGTTGTTCGCTTATTCCCTTATTTTGCATGGATCGCCCTTTCGGGTTTTCAATCCATCGGGATACCCATTTTTGCCTGAGTTGTCCAATGCGGCTTTTCAACTCAGCGGGTGTACAATTTGTTTTTGTTTATTTTCCCTTATTTTTGCCCGAGTCTTTTATTCTGTTTTTGACTCGCCGGGATGCCCTATTTTTGCCTGGACTTACATTCTATTTTTGTGTCCAGCGGGTCATTTTTATGCGAAGTATTTTTTAACTGCATCTGAATTCACAGGGGACGGGAAATCTTCACCATCCATGGTGCTGAGCATCAGTGCTCCACCAGAGAAAACTTTCTTTACCACGAATGGTCCTTCGTAATTCGGAGTCCATTTGCCCCTGTGGTCTGTATGAGGAGGGAGGATTCTCTTCAGCACAAGATCCCCTACTTGGTACTCTCGGTGCCTAACTTTCTGATCGAAGGCTCGCTTCATTCTTTTCTGATACAACTGCCCATGACAGATTGCCGCCAATCTTTTCTCTTCAATCAGACTTAGTTGTTCGTATCGGGACCGGACCCACTCTGCTTCGTTCAGCTTAACATCCATTAGTACCCGTAGGGAGGGTAATTCAACTTCAACAGGTAGGACTGCCTCCATACCATACACAAGCTGATACGGTGTTGCCCCAGTGGATGTTCTGATTGACGTGCGGTACCCATGCAAGGAAAATGGCAGCATCTCATGCCAGTCTTTGTAGGTGACTACCATCTTCTGCACAATCTTCTTGATATTCTTATTAGCTGCCTCAACAGCGCCATTCATCTTTGGCCTGTAAGGAGAAGAATTGTGGTGTTGGATCTTGAAGTCCCGGCATAACTCAGCCATCATTTTGTTGTTTAGATTGGAACCGTTATCAGTAATGATGCGCTCGGGAACTCCGTATCGACAGATGATATCTCTCTTCAGAAATCGGGCTACCACTTGCCTTGTAACATTTGCATATGAGGCTGCTTCAACCCACTTGGTGAAATAGTCAATGGCGACCAGGATGAATCTGTGGCCATTTGAAGCAGTCGGTTCAATCTTGCCAATCATATCAATGCCCCACATAGCAAAGGGCCAGGGTGAAGACATTATATTCAAAGGATTGGGAGGCACATGCACCTTATCTGCATAAATCTGGCATTTATGGCATTTTCTGGCGTAGGCACAACAGTCTGCATCCATTGTGATCCAGTAATAACCTGATCTTAACAACTTCTTAGCCATGGCATGCCCTCCCGCATGGGTACCAAAAGATCCTTCATGTACTTCATGCATTAACAGGTCTGCTTCTGTCTTATCAACACATCTGAGGAGTACCATATCAAAGTTTCTTTTGTATAAGGAGCCATCAGTGTTCAGAAAGAAACTACCAGCAAGCCTTCTCAAAGTCTTCTTATCATTGGAAGATGCCCCAGGCGGGTATGTTTGATCCTCCAAGAAGCACTTAATGTCATGGAACCAAGGCTTATCATCTTTTACAACATCTGTTGCGAACACATATGCTGGCCTGTCAAGTCTGGACACTGAAATCTGCGGTACAAAGTTGGCAGCTTGGACTTTGATCATTGACGAAATGGTAGCCAGAGCATCTGCAAACTGATTCTCGTCCCGAGGGATATACTCAAGTTTGACCGTTGTGAAGAAAGTCAATAACCTCCTTGTATAATCCCTGTAAGGTATCAGATGATCCTGGTGTGTGTACCATTTGCCGTTGGTTTGATTAACTACCAGAGCTGAATCTCCGAATACAGTCAGTGTCTTGATCCTGAGGTCAATGGCTTCCTCAAGACCCATAATGCAAGCTTCGTATTCAGCTTCGTTGTTAGTGCAGTTGAAAGTGAGTTTTGCCGAGAAAGGCATGTGAACTCCTTTAGGCGTAATGAGTACTGCACCAACACCACGACCATTCATATTAACAGCCCCATCAAACATCATAGTCCATTCTTCTTCCGGGTCAGGCCCTTCAGTGTGAATAGGCTCTTCATGATCTTTTGCTTTTATGAACATGATGTCTTCATCAGGGAAGTCAAACCTCATAGGCTGGTAATCATCAATAGGTTGCTCAGCAAGATATTCAGACAATACACTTCCCTTGATGGCTTTCTGAGATGTGTACTGAATGTCATATTCTGTGAGAATCATTTGCCATCTTGCAACTCGTCCGGTAAGAGCTGGCTTCTCGAAAATGTACTTAACTGGGTCCATTTTGGAGATCAATAAAGTAGTGTGGGTCAACATATACTGTCTCAGTCGGCGAGCAGCCCACGCTAAAGCACAGCAAGTTTTCTCGAGCAGTGAATAACGTTGTTCACAGTCGGTAAACTTTTTGCTCAGGTAGTAAATTGCATACTCTTTTCGACCAGACTCGTCATGCTGGCCCAACACACACCCCATCGACTCTTCTAATACAGTTAGGTACATTATCAGAGGTCTTCCTTCAACTGGAGGCATAAGGATTGGAGGTTCTTGCAGGTATTCTTTGATCTTGTCAAAAGCCCTCTGGAAGTCTTCGTTCCACCTGACCGTCCGTTCTTTTCTTAATAGTTTGAACAAAGGTTCACAAGTTGCTGTAAGGTGAGATATGAACCTTGAGATGTAGTTCAATCTGCCTAGGAACCCTCAAACTTCTTTCTCAGACTTTGGTGCAGGCATCTCTTGAATGGCTTTGACTTTATCAGGGTCCACCTCAATCCCTTTCTCGCTTACAATAAAGCCTAGCAGCTTACCAGATCGCACCCCGAATGTGCACTTGTTGGGGTTCAGCTTTAGTTGGTACTTCCTCAGACGCTTGAATAGTTTCAGCAGATTCACTAGGTGGTCTTCTTCTGTAAGGGACTTGGCAATCATGTCATCCACATAGCACTCAATTTCCTTATGGATCATATCGTGGAATAATGTTACCATAGCCCGTTGATATGTTGCACCAGCATTCTTCAATCCGAATGGCATTACCTTGTAACAGAAAGTGCCCCAGGGTGTGATGAAAGTTGTCTTCTCCATGTCTTCAGGTGACATTTTGATCTAGTTGTATCCTGAAAATCCGTCCATGAAGGAGAATACCGAGAACTGAGCCGTGTTATCTACCAATACGTCAATGTGAGGTAATGGGAAATCATCCTTTGGGCTGGCTCTGTTCAGATCCCGGTAGTCAACACACATCCTTACTTTGCCGTCTTTCTTAGGCACAGGTACTATATTAGCGACCCACGGCGGATAGCTAGTTACAGCAAGGAACCCGGCGTCCCATTTCTTTTGTACCTCTTCTTTGATCTTCATTGCCATGTCTGGACGAGTACGACGCAGTTTCTGTTTGACCGGTGGGCATTCTTCCCTCAAAGGCAGCTTATGCATAACAATGTCGGTATCCAACCCTGGCATATCCTGGTAAGACCAAGCAAATACATCCACATACTCTTGAAGCAGGTCAATCAGTTGTTTCTTCACTGAGTCTTGTAAGCCGGCCCCGATTTTAACTTCTTTCACGTCTTCATCTGTACCAAGATTAATGGTTTCCACCTCCTCCTGATGAGGAGTGATGGCTTTCTCCTCTTGTCTCAACAATCTGGCTAGCTCTTCAGGAAGCTCGTAATCTTCTTCAACCCCTTCATCAGCTTGATTGATCGGATTGTCATAGTCATACGAAGTCATAGCCGTGTTGTTGTCGGTGCGGTCTGGAAGGCACTCTCTGCAAGGGTTCAGTTTGTTCATTTTAGTGATTGATTTTAATCTTGTTTAGAAAAGTGAAATGAAGTTGTCATTTTGAAAACATTGCCATTTATTTTTTTGTACAAAAAGAAAAATGGAAACACAGTGAGCGGAAAAGAAAAAGACCCGTTTGCAAAAGATGTCTGATATTTCATTGATTAATCTTGTTGCACAAAAATTACAGATGGCCCGATTACAAAATGAGTCTTGTCATCTTGGGCAAGATGCAAGACTTGATGCATGCTTAAAATATACAGGAAATAATAATTACTCTGCAGGAGTAACTCTTATAATTTCCTGGGAAGACCAGTTTGAGATACGGCTCCCCGGGATCCTTGGACGAATCCAGCTTTCCAGGTTGCGTTCATCTTCCGACTCATCTTCCAAGTTGTTGACAGCATCGGGGGTGAGCATTCCCCCACTAACAAAGTTGGGCTTCTTAGCAGCCTCTGTTTGATTTCCTTGAGTTGGTTTGTAACCCAACCCAAATCTATCTTCTTTCTTCTCCACAGGCAACAGTTTGCCCCAGCCTTGAGCGTTTCCCTCTTCCACCACCTTCCGGGCCTGTTGGTAGGATGTCATGGAAGTCCCGAGTACAGCAGAGGTTTCATTAACATTCAGGGCCTCAAACCCTTGACTCATCGTCTCGTGGATCTCCCCATCCATCTCAATATATTTGTAAGTAGCCAGATGGCTGACAAAAATATCCTCCTCTCCACAGATAGTAACGACTTGACCTTCCCACTCAAATTTTAACTTCTGGTGAAGGGTAGACGTTACTGCGCCAGCGGCATGAATCCATGGTCTACCCAACAAACAGCTGTAGGCAGGCTGAATGTCCATCACGTAGAAGGTCGTTTTGAAAGTTTGTGGGCCAATCGTTACATGCAACTCTATTTCTCCCAGAACTGATCTCTTAGAGCCGTCAAAAGCTCTCACTACCAAGTTACTGGGTCGTAATGCCAATCCTTCATATTCCAGCTTCACAAGGGCCTTTTTGGGTAAGACATTGAGGGATGATCCTGTGTCTACCAGCACATGGGAAAGAACTGCACCTTTACATTCCATGGTAATGTGCAGAGCCTTGTTATGATTGCGGCCTTCCGTAGTCAAATCAGTGTTGGTGAATCCTAGTCCATTGCTAGCATTAACATTTCCAACCACAGCTTCCAACTGATTGACCGTGATCTCTTCTGGCACATAAGCTGCGTGCAAGACTTTGAGTAGTGCATTCTGATGAGCCTCAGAGCACATAAGCAATGATAGAATGGAGATCTTGGAAGGCGTCTGATGAAGCTGGTCCACTATCTTGTAATCACTTTTCTTGATGATTCTCATGAACTCATCAACTTCTTGGTCAAAAGGTGTTTTTAAGGCTTCTCTAACAACCTGTTCTTCCTGCACCATGCTCTTCCCTTTTGCCTTGGCAGCAGCTTCTGCTTCGGCAGTGGGTCTTTGAATTTGCGGGGCAAAGAGACGTCCGTTTCGAGTGAAGCCTCCGCCTCCTCCCACATTGTCTATTTGTGGTGCAGAAGTTGATGATTCAAAAGTGATCTTTTGTCCTTCGCAGTATAAATCAGAGCCGTAATGCCAAGGGATGGCACTACTACTTTCATAAGGTACTGGCCCAGGCACTGTGACAGTGACTGGACTGATGGCAGCTGCGGAAGGAACCGTGATAGTCTGTGGATCATAATATATTGTGACTGGTGCTCTGATAGGAGTATCACTTTGTGAGTTGTAGGCGGAATCATTTTCAGGATCATAATAAATCGTAACTGTTGAGACATCTTCATGGTTTGCTGCTGATGTTATAGGAGACATTGTTGGAAGGATGGGTGTTGTTGTTGTAGGAGATTCAAAATGAAGTGGTGCTGAAGTTGTAGAAGGAATGTTCGTTGATATCTGGTCAGTTGAAATGACAGATGAAACATTTGTTGATGAAGCTGAAGAGTTGTCTGGAACAATGGTTGTTGCAGTTGTAGGAGGTTCTGGAGCTGTTGTTAATGAGATTGCTGGATTGGTAGGAATTGATGTTGTAATCTGAAGCAGGCCACTCTGAATGAGACTATCTATGCTATCCCTCAAGTTATCACAACCATTCACTGAAATGTTGCAGTAAGCACACCCTAGCTCGCATCCTGGGAACATTTGACATTCCAAGAGTTGAGCTTTAATCTCCACCAAGGGTGTCCGAATCTGACCCACACTAGTTATCAAGTAAGACGGCTTGTCTTCTTCAATAGCATTGATTCGGGGACCACCATGGTGTGGCATAGGGTTCTTGTTGACATTTGGTGGTGGTGCAAAGTTTAAAGCCTTGGAATCCACTAGATCCTGCACTTTCATGTGCAAAGCTCTGCACTTTTCCGTACTATGACCAGGTGCATTTGAGTGAAAGGCACATCTGGCGCTGGCGTCGTAATTTCTGGGCAGACTGTTAGGATCCGGAGGTGCCAACGTCCTTAGCTCAACTAGGTTGAGTTTCAAGAGTTGTGGTAGTAATGTGGCATAGGGCATAGGGATCGGATCGATCACCCTATTGGCCTGAGAGGGCCTCTGTTGGAATGGCCTCTGCTGATTGTTGTTGTTGGTGTTGCTGTTGTTGTAATTTCTCGGAGGATACTGAGTTTGTTGCTGGTACTGAGGTTGTTGCTGATAATTTTGTTGCGGTGGTTGATAAGCTGGTTGTGGATGAGCTGGAGCGGGAATGGTGACTGCTGCCACAGACCTATGAACATACTGGGGCCTGCCCCTGCTGGTGTGGATAGCATTGGTTTCACCAGTTCTTCTTGGGCCTGCAAAAGGCTTTCTTGCATTGCTGGATGAGCTTGCACCATTGTCTGAGATCTTACCCATCTTCAATAGGCTTTCAATTCTCTCCCCGGCTATGACTACATCTGCAAAGCTGGTAGATGAGAAGGCGGCTAGCCTGTCGATGTAGGTTCCCTGGAGGGTGTTCATGAACATATCAGCCATCTCCCTCTCTGACATAGGTGGCTGGACAGCAGCAGCAAGCTGTCTCCACCTTTGCGCGTACTCTCGGAAACTTTCCCTGGATGACTGAGACATCCCCATCAGGAGGGTCCTGTTGGGAGCCATATCCAGGTTGTACTGATACTGTCTGATAAAGGCCTCTGCCAGGTCCTTCCAGCATCTAATAGTTGCTCTCGTCAGGTGGGAGTACCATTCCCTCGATGCTCCAGTTAAGCTATCCTCAAAATTAAACATCCATAGCTTTTCGTCCATGGTATATGCTTTCAGCCTCCCCAGAAAAGACTGTAAATGGGTCCGGGGACAGGAAGTCCCATTATACTTCTCAAAGCATGGTGGTTTAAATTTGTGGGGAATCCTGACCCCGTCTACCAAGCCCATGTCCATAACATCAAAACCCAAAGAATTTTGAGACTCTAAGGATCTTAATTTCTCAGCTATCTCATCCAGCCTTCTGTCATAGGCTTCCTCCCCAGCTCCCATCACTGTGAACTGATCTTCCTGGGGGTCTTCTTGCAGTACTCTACCTGCTGTGGCAGTCCCTTGCACATTGACAGGGATGTTGATCTCTGGGTGCTGATGGGGTCCAAAGACTGGGGGATTGACATGAGGTTGGACTCTTTCATTGTTGCTTGTCCCAGCAGTCCCTGGCTGATGGTCTTCCTGGTTTCTCCCTTCTACCAGTGCTCTTAACCTCTCCTGGCTTTGAGCCATATTGTTCATCACCTCCATAAATTGTGTCATCTGATTCCTCATTTCCAACCTCTCGTTGGTCATTTGATTCCTGACCTCTGTAAGGTCCTGCTGCATTTGATCCATCTGTATGCCCGGAAGATTGTTGCGGGTGGGATATCTGTGTGGACGGTTGAGTGGAAACCCTCGACGTCGAGCAATAGTTCCTGTAGTCACAACAGAGTTAGTAACAATAAAACAAAACCTACAAAACAAAACAAAAGGTTAGTATGCAATGCAGTGTGTCTATTTGTTTCCAAGGTATCCGGCTTGGTACTTGGTTTTGACCTTTCCAGACCCCTGAAGAAGATGCTTGTGATGTTGCTTGAAGAATTCAGATGAAACAAACCAACACATATATTACAAAAAGGTAAATGGTACATAGTTTGTTTCTTTTACAATACAAGCCCTCTGAGGGGTCAAAAAAATACAACATAAAGAAAAGGTACACAAAATGAAAGTAACAACAAGCAAAAAGTCAAACACCAAGGCCAAATTCATCCTCCTGAACTTCCTTGAGAAGTGCTTCAGTCACAGGATCAGCTGGACGCTCTGTAAGATTCCTGATAAGGAGATTCCTTGTGGCAACAGCTGCAGTTAGCTTCTTGTGCTGACTCTGGTCCTTTGACCTCTTCACTCCAGCTCTGATCTTCAACTCTGAGACCTCCCTCTGGGCTGCTGCCAGGGCTTCCTGTTGCTCTTTTGCACTAGCTTCCATCTGCTCCATCTTATCCTGAGTTCTTTTGTCCTCCTGAGTACGGGCTTCGGTGATCCTGACCCACCTAGCCTGACTCTCCTTCAGATATAAATCAGTCCTGGCTTTCTGGAACTGAGCTTCCTTGCAAGCATTCTTTAAGATCTGTTCTCCAGCCCTAGACTTCTTAATGTAAACCTCAGACTTCTCAATTCTAGCCAAGTGCTCCACCTTCAACTTTTCTAACCTCTCAATATCTAACCTACCATCACTCCTCTCCCAGAGGGTCTTCTGTAAAGCCTGAGTCAGCTTCTCATTTCTCTCTTTCAATTTCTCAAACTCCTCTAAGCTGACAGTTGCCGGAGGTGGTGCTGTGGAAGGTCCGGGCATATCTTCAATAGTGAAGGGCATTCCAGAAATTTGAGCCCTGGCATGAGACCACTCATAGTACTGGGCTGAGGCTACATTATTGCATTTCCCAAGAATGGTTACCCCCTTAGTCTGCACATTATCCCAGGCCCAAGATGCTTGCCTGACAATAGCCAGATTAGGCTTGATTTCACAATAAAGGGTCTCAGTCATATCCTGTGCCCTAGGAGGGTGGACCAATGCATAGCCCAGTTGTCTTTTGAATAGCAGAGGGTTGTAATTGATGCAACCCTTCACTCCAATCAGAGGCACATTGGGAAATTTCCCACAACTTGTAATGATATCTCTGCTCTTGGTGCTCTGAGTGCACCACCTGATGTCATCTGAGGTTAGAGCAACAAGCCTCCTAGCCCAGTTCTTTTGCTGGTGAGGGTTCAAGAATGCATCAGTCTTTGGCAAATGCTTGAGCAGCCAAGTATGGAACAAAGGTGCACAGCATCTCACTAATCTCCCCCTTTGCTTTTCATTCCTTTGATGAATTGAATAGTAAAGATCTCCCAGTAAGGTGGGTACTGGGTTTCTCAGGATGAAAAGATGGACTGCATTCTTGCTAACAAACCTTGGCTCATCTGCAAAAAGTATGATCCCATATATGCTAAGGGCCAACAGAGCACAGACTGCCTTCCACTCCCCCAAGGAGGCCTTCAGACTAGCCTGAGAGGTCAAGAAATCCAGATGAAAACCAGAGATTCCAGCTTTAGATGTCAGGTTCTGCCCAATCAGAACTGGTTCCAGATGTAATGCTTTTGCTATCTCCTCATTACTTGGGAAAACCATCTCAGGGTTGAAGGGTATTCCACCCCTGAAATGCACACCAACCAATGATGAATACTCCTCCAGCAAGGGTCCCAACTGAAAATTCTGAAATGTGAAGCACCTCAGAGGGGGATCATAGAACTGCAGGCAAGTATGTATCAGGCTCCTCTGTGAAGGGTCCAAATCCATAACCACATCAAGGATTCCTCCATAATGTTCTCTGAAAAGTGGTATATGGTCTGGAGTAATCAGGGTCTGAATCTTCCTGATGCTGGTCAACTCAGGCTCAAAGAAGTGATAGGAGATGTTACTCTTCTTAGGTGCCATGTTGCTGGAGAATGGGTGCTGATGATGATGACTGAGGACAACACTGAAGATGGGCCACTGATAGGCTGGGACTGAGGATGCAGGTGACTGAAGCAAGTGGCTGATAGCTGAAGCAAGTGCTGATGAAGATAGGTCTAAGCTGAAGAAGGGGTCAAAACCAAGCCAAAATGATAGGATGGATACCCTGAAAAACAAATAAACACATGTTAAAATGATGCAATGAGGATGTATGCAAATGATATGCAAGGGTTTGTGACTGAGCTGGATCTGATTAACTGCTCTGATATGAGTCCAAGCATGTTCAAGAAATCCAGATGGAGGTTCATAAGTCCAGTAACCAAGGTGGGGGACTCAAATAAAGAGCCACATGTCCAGGGTTAAAATCACAAGAACTGTTCCAACATGGAGTACTCTTAATCAAAACAAAGTAACAGGGTATGCTGAGGTCAAGGGTACCTGCAAACCTGTAAACAACCCAACCCCCTCACAGGTGATGTTCTAAAACAAGGATCCTCAGACTTGGATCAGTTATGAGAAGTGTAAACACTTCTAACCCGGAGGTACAGTGTTTACAGTAACCATAAAAGTTCCTCCTCTAATTCACCTCAGTTTCTGAAGGTCAATACTAAAGGTCATCCAGACTTAGCAGGCTTCCCAGATAGCCCTAGTATTGCAGGAAATCTGCAATACAGAGTTCTCAAGAAGAAACCCATATCTGAACCGTGTCTCATATTCCCGCACCAGACCGAAATGGAATGGGAAAGAACATGAACCACTCTAGCCTAGGTGTCACTCAGGTCCCAGGTGTAGGACCTCAACTCTCAATAGAACACCCACCCACCAAAGCAACAAAACAGATCCAGCACAGACATCATGACAGTATGATATATATGCACAAAGCTATAAAGAAAAACAGTAAACAAAACTGTACATAAAGCAGTAAATAAAACAAATATACAACCACAAACAGCACATAACACCCCAGTAAACACAAATCAATCAAGCGCTAGGAGGAACCCACAAAAAGAACCAAAAGCCCTGGTTACAGTATAAGGGTCCCCAGCAGAGTCGCCAAGCTGTCGCTCCCGCTAAATGAAGCTAAGTCAGATAGGGTACAGACGCGAATGGTCGGTGAAAGGGACAATGAGAACACACAGCAGTGAACTCACTGGAGATGAAAAGAGTCGCCAGCTAGGCATTTTTATCCCGGAGGAAAGGCAATGCTGCATAGACCTAGAAAAAGATGGATAAGACGGTTGCGAACCAGAGAGACTGAGAAAGGGGGTTGGTTACAATCTGGGAAGGTATTAGCACCCAGATTGTCCGTCGTACTCGACGGGATCCACGCTTAGAAGATTTGTGTTTTAAAAGGGGTAGTGTCAGTGCAATTTGTGTATAAAAGCTGGAAAAGGATGTACAGGTGTCAGTGTAAAATATTGTGAAGTGTGATATATACAGTGTCAGTGTAGGAATGAGAATGAATTGCTCAAGAAAATGAGGCTAAAGAATAAAGCTGGAAAGAGGGGGAATATACAGAGACTTTTGTTCGATAACCGTTAAGTTATGCCTACGTATCCTCTCGTGCAATGAGGAAGTCAGAACACCGTAGTTCGACCCAAAGAGACTGAAAGATGAATTGACTTGTGAACTGCTTGCTTGTCAATGCTCAAGTGTATGACCTGTCTGGCTCAGGTGCAAACTGTCTTGCATTAGACGGAAGAAGCGAGTTCTCGTTTATGAGTGAAGATGATGAGAAAAGAATCCCGAAGGAGACGATTATTGTTTGTTTTTGAGTTTTCAGTCTTTTATTGCCTTTTGAGGTTTGTCATAAGTTAATGAGCTTAAACCTAAACCAATGGATTTAGTAAACTCACCACATCTTCCCTCTGATTAGGGGTAATGAGAATACCTTAAGTGTGAAGTCAGCTTCTCACACTTAATCACCTTTGATGCAGGATTAAGATCATTAACCTACTTGTGATTATTTAGATGTTTTTTGTGTTTTTGTTTAGTGTTAAGTAATGAGATTAAGCCATAATCAAGGATTAAACAGACTCATTACACCATCCTAATAGAAGGATAATAGATGAGAATGTTTAAGCTGAGGAAAGCTCCTCAACTTAATCCATGATTAGGGATTAAACTCATGACAAAACAAAACCTTTATTAAGTGGATTTATTTAATGATAAGGTGATGAAGTGAGTTTTATGATTTGTAATACAACTTGAGGGGGACTTGTCCATTAACACTAGGGTTAGTCCTTCTTAACCAATTAAGGAAGAATTAGAACCCTAATGCAAGGCCCAAGTTACAAGTGTGATGTCTTGATGATTATTAAGTGGGTTGATTAAAGGAGTTAAACACATTAAGGGTTTAACACTTAGGGTTAAAGTTATACACTCCATCCTAATAGAAGGATGCAGGCATAAGCTTAATCTCAAAGCCTTAAAACCTTTAGGGTTTAGTCCTTGATTATGAGATGAGAAGAGAGGACTCAAAAGAGACACAAAGGTAAAACTAAGAGGGAGACTAATCAAGGCCCTAATCATTGTCATGCTTGGTTGTTCCTAAGGTTTGTGAGGTTTGCAAGAGAAATCTTCAATGGGACCACCAGGAAGCAGATGAGAGGATCAGGAGAAGCAAAGTAACTTGCTTCATTCAAGAACTCAAGTCACTTGAAGAAAGAAAGTAAGAAGAAGAAGAATGAGCAAGCTCAATCTCAAACACATATCAAAATGCAGCAATGGATGCAAGAGAGAGATGAAAAGAAAATGTGAGAAGTGAAGGCAAATTCACTTCTCAAACAACTTATCACCTGAAATATTAGTGAAAGAAATGCAATGCAATGCAAAATGAAATGAAATGGCATGATGAGAAACAAAACCAGAAGCACATATGAGATGATAATGATGCTATGAGATGATGCAAACATGAAACAACACATGGGGATGATCATACAAACTTATGGATGCAAATGATGCCAGTTAAGAACCATGATCATACCTGAAAAGTTATGACATGCAAATGGCATACAACATGGCAAATGCAAGATGCAATGATCAAACATGCTTTCAATATGTCTTAAGATGTCAAGTGAATCAAATGGATGCATAAAATGTCATGGCAAGTCAAGGTATGAATACAAATGCAAGATGGATGCATATGGAAGCCCAAATTAGGGTTTATGATCAATGCATCAAACAAAAACCAAAATCAGAAGCAAACATCAAGATAAAAAATTGAAAATACACTCAAAGGATCCCTAATCCTATACTAACTCACTGCCCAAAGGAGAAGTTCCAACTCTTAACCTAATTCAAGTTATGATTTTCCTAAGTTTTCTAGGGTTTTAGGGTTCCTTAACAAGAAAAATACCAAACAAATTGAAAATGAAAGATTCAATCATGGCCATTTAATCTCACAAACTACATGATATGCTAAACACAATGCAAAAAGAATCAAAGTCCAACTCTTTAGGGTTAGGCATAAATGATTTTTTGGAAGTTTGGATCAAAATAATGCATTAAAATGATTTTTATTCCATGGAAAATTCTCAAAATGCATCAAGATCAAAAAAGAAATTTGGTTTGAGGGTTGGACAATGTTCCTAAATGTTTTTAAATATTTCATGAATTTTTTGGTGATTTTTAAATACCTAAAAGTATTTTTAATTAATTAATTCTCATTAATTAATTAAAAAGAAACTTTTAAATATTTAAAAATACTTTTTAAATGCAAAAAATAAAAATAAAAATATTTTTGGGTTCTGAAATTAAATAATAGCTTGTATAAAAAATTTCAGATTTTTTAAAGTATTTTTGCTATTTTTAATAAATTGTGGAAATTAAATGAAATAATATGAAAAATAAAATGAATTAAAAGCTGAAAAAGAAAAGAAATCAGATCCAAAGGCCCTCATTTAAACCTGCTGCGCGCGCGTTTGACTTGGCGCCAGATCCCACGGCTGGAATTCAAACTCACTAACCCTAATTAATTAGCCCTAACCCAGCCGTTAATGACTCTCAGGTGACCGGAACAGTGTTCCGGTCATCTTCTCCGATCACCCAAAATCCAAAACTCCCTCTACACGCATCTAAAACGAATTCTAATTAAACAGAAATGATCCCCATCCAAAAACGAATCAGAACCCTCAATCAAAACAAATTTATCACTCCTAAATTGGCTGAATCGAATCAAACAAAACCTAGGGCAAAAAGTTTCAGAAACAGATTAAACTCTCATCTCTCCACCATTTTCAAAACTAAAGACATCAGAGTGATCAGTGAACTACAAAGAACAACTTAGGAACTTTAAAAATCATTTCTGGAAAAAAAGTTCTTGAGCTACCTGAGTTTTGAAGCTTTCAGTTCACAGCTTTCTGGCCTCTTCCCTTGATGCAAACCACTCCTTTTGGTCCCTTGATGATGTCTGGATGCTTAGAAGGAGCTTGTGCTGGCTGGCTTGAGAGTTTGAACAGGTTCTGCTCAAGCTCAGGTGAGAATCGTGTTTTGGATTCAGGCAGTTTAAGGCAAAGGTGAGGGGTGCTTTGTGATCAGGATGATGAGTTGAGAAGGTCTGTGAAGTTTGTTTAAGTGTTTGTGGCTTGTATGAAGAGTTTCGAATGCTTTTGCTTTGAGAGTGAAAAATGAGAAAGTTGTGTTCTTGCTGGTTTCAGGCTTGTGTTCTTAGTGAAATGGCTTGCTTTTGGTTTGTATAAACTAATCCTATTGGTCAGATGACATGACATGTCCTTTTGTGATAGGTATGGGTGCTTTTTGCAAATTGTCAACTTTGTGTAAGAAGGGCATGGGCTACTTTGCTAGCTTGGTACAAGGGGCTTGTCTTGCACAGCATGAGGTGAGGAGAGGGCTAGGGTGGTTCAGCAACCAAGGCAGCAAGTGGATGAGATGTTATGATGGTTTTTGCAACTTGGTTCCCTTTGGTTCCCATGAAAAGATCTTGTTCCAAACACCATACAAACATGTGATCCCTTTGGTTCTATCTGAACTTTAAGACTTGTGTTATGCTTGTGTAATGGTTTGACATCAATTAGAAGTCACAAATTGCCTTGGTACAAGATTTTGCAAGTTTTCCATTTTGTGCATAACTTGAAATTTAGTGATTTTTGCCAACTTTGATGCACCATAACTTTTGATCCAAAATGAATTAGGTCATGTTCTTGTACTTTTTGAAAAGGGAAAGATCTAATCTACAACTTTCATGACCAAAGCTTTTCCATTTGAAGCATTTTTGGATCAAAAAGTAAAGGTTGAAAAAGTTGCATAAAATGACATTTTCCTTAAAAGTCAAACTTGCCCAAAAAGTCAACTTTGCAAAAACTTCAAATTCTTCAATTTTGTGAACTTCAAACTTCTTATATGATCAAATAAAGATCATACACACCCAAAATGATGAAGATCACCCCTTGGTTGGGTCATTGGGGGCCTCAGATGCCCTGATTTTGCACTTACTTGTCTGAAAAGTCAACTCTTGATCAGATGACTTCTCCATGGAATTTCTTCATGAAAATTGATATGCATACTCCCTATACCATATAGAGACCAATAGAAACAAGAATGACCAAAAAAATTGGAGTTATGGCCTCTGAAACCAAAACCCTAATTTTAGGTCAACTGTGTAGTCAAACCTGGCTCTGCTTCCACACCATCCTCAGTTCTTGTGATCCTCTGGCATTTTTGACTTTGAGAGGATGTAATATGATATAAGAACACATATGGATCCCTTTGAAGTGATTGATGACCTTTGGAGTGGCTCAAGAAGCTCTTGGATTGCTCAGATCACAAACCCTAGATGCAGATGACTTAGAATCTATGCAGTGAATCAAAAATGTGGTATGAGATGCTATGATTGAGTTTATGCATATGAAAATATCACAAGCCATGATGTGAATGGGTGAGGGAAAATTTGGGGTGTTTACACACATGCCCCTGGAGGGTCAAAAATACAACAAAAAGAAAAGTACATCAAATGGAAATAAACAACAAGCAAAGGATCAGACATCCAATCCAAATTCATCTTCCCTGACCTCCTTCAGGAGTGCCTCAGTCACTGGACCAGCTGGGTGCTCTGTAATGGTCCTAATGAGGAGGTTCCTAGTAGCAATGGCAGTGATCAGCTTCTTGTGCCTGTCCTGGTCTTTTGATCTCTTCAATCCAGCTCTGAGCTTCAACTCTGAAATCTCCTTCTGGGCTGTCAACAAAGCTTCCTGCTGCTTCTTTTCATTGGCCTCTAACTGTTCAATCTTGGCTTGAATTCTCTGATCTTCTTGTGTCCGGGCTTCAGTGATCCTGACCCACCTAGCCTGACTTTCTTGCAGATAGAGCTCAGTCCTAGCCTTCTGAATCTTGGCCTCTTTACAAGCATTCTTCAATATTTGCTCCCCAGCTTTTGCTTTCCCGATGTAGTCCTCTGTCTTCTCAATTTTGGAAAGATGCTCCACCCTAAGCTTTTCTAGCCTCTCAATGTCCAAACGACCATCACTCCTTTCCCAAAGGGTCTTCTTCAAAGCTTGAGACAGATTCTCATTCCTTTCCTTCAGTTTCTCAAATTCTTCCAGGCTGACAGTTGCTGCTGGCTGTGCTGTAGATGGTCCAGGTATGTCCTCAATGGTGAAAGGAATTCCAGTAGTCTGAGCTCTAGTATGGGACCAATCATAGTACTGAGCTGAAGCAACATTATTACACCTTCCAAGAATAGCCATCCCTTTTGTCTGGATGTTGTCCCAAGCCCAAGATGCTTGTCTGATAGCAGCTGAATTAGGCTTCACTTCACAATACAGGGTCTCAGCTAGATCTTGCACTCTAGGAGGGTGAACCAAAGCATAGCCCAGTTGTCTTTTAAACAGCAAAGGATTGTAGTTGATGCAACCCTTTACTCCTATCAGAGGTACATTTGGGTATTGCCCACAGCTGGTGATAATGTCCTTGCCTTTGGTGCTCTGGGTGCACCATCTAATATCATCTAAAGTCAAGGCAATGATCCTCTTAGCCCAATTCTTCTGTTGGTGAGGGTTCAAGAAGGCATCTGATTTGGGTAGGTGTCTGAGCAGCCAAGTGTGAAACAAAGGAGCACAACATCTCACCAACTTCCCTCTTTGTTTCTCATTCCTCTGATGGATGGAGTAATAGAAATCCCCCAACAATGTGGGTACTGGGTTCCTCAGAAGGAAAAGATGGATGGCATTCTTGCTGATAAATTTGGGTTCATCTGCAAACAGTATAAGCCCATATATGCTGAGGGCTAACAGTGCACAGACTGCCCTCCACTCTCCCAAGGAGGCCTTCAGGATGGCCTGAGAAATTAAGAAGTCCAAGTGCAAACCGGGGATCCCAGCTTTTGTTGTCATGCTTTGCTCAATTAAAGCAAGCTCCAGGTATAGTGCTTTTGCTACTTCTCCATTGCTGGGAAAAGTCATCTCTGGGTTGAAAGGGAGTCCACCCCTGATAGGTACTCCAATCAAAGAGGAAAACTCTTCCAGTAGAGGCCCTAACTGAAAGTCTGAAAAGGTGAAACATCTCAAGGGAGGATCATAAAACTGCAAGCATGTGTGGATCATGCTCCTTTGAGAAGGGTCAAGGTCCATAACCATATCCAGGATACCTCCATAGTGTTCTCTAAACAATGGGATGTGGTCAGGGGTGATAAGTGACTGGACTTGCCTGATGTCAGTCAACACAGGCTCAAAGAAATGGTAGGATATGTTGCTCTTCCTGGGAGTAGTCATGAATGCTGCTGAAGATGATGAAGATAGGTGCTGATGAAGATCAAGACTGATACTAGAGATGAACAACTGATAGGCTGATGCTGGTGATGATGAGAGTGGCTGAAGCAGATAACTGATGAAGCAGAGGTCTATGCAGAAGAAGGTGTCAAAACCAAACCAGATGTAATGTGGATACCCTGAAAAACAAATAAACAAATGTTAAATGATGCAAATGATGAGTATGCAAATGATATGCAAGGGTTTGTGATCAAGCTGGATCTGATTATCTGTCTTGATATAAAGCCCATGTATGTTCAAGAAGTCCAGATGGAGGTTCAGAAATCCAGTAACCAAGGTGGGGGACTCAAATAAAGAGTCACATGTCCAGGGTTGATCACAAGAACTGTCCAAAATGGGGTACTCTTAAACCAAATAGTAACAGGGTGTGATGTGGCCAAGGGTACCTGCAAACCTGTAAACAGCCCAACCACCTCACAGGTAGTGTTCTAGAACAAGGAACCTCAGACTCGGATCTGTTATGAGAAGTGTAAACACTTCTAACCCGGAGGTACAGTGTTTACAATAACCATAAAAGATCATCCTCTAATTCTCCTCAGTTTCTGAAGGTCATAATAAAGGTCATCCAGACTTAGCAGGCTTCCCAGATAGCCCTAGCACTACAGGAAATCTGTAGCACAGAGTTCTCAAGAAGAAACCCACATTTGAACTGTGTTTCATATTCCCGCACCAGACCGAAATGGAATGGGAAAGAACATGAACCACTCTATCCTAGGTGTCACTCAGGTCCCAGGTATAGGACCTTAAACTCTCAATGAAACACCACCCACCAAAACAGAAACCAGATCCAGGAATGATAATAACAGTATGATGCATAAAACTGTAAAGAAAGCAATAAACAAGACTGTACATAAAGCAATAAACAAAGAAAATAAACACAATTAGCACATAACACCCCAGTAAACACAAATCAAACAAGCGCTAGGAGGAACCCACTAAAAGAACCAGAAGCCCTAGTTACAGTATAAGGTTCCCCAGCAGAGTCGCCAAGCTGTCGCTCCTACCTGATGACACGGGGCCAAGAGGGGTACAGACGCGAACGGTCGGCGAAAGGAGAAGGGAATGAATAGAGTCTCCAGCTAGGCATTTTTATCCCGAAGGAAAGGTAATGCTGCATAAACCTAAGAAAAGATATGGATAAGACGGTCGCGAACCAGAGAAACTGAGAAAGGGGGTTGGTTACAACCTGGGAAGGTATTAGCACCCAGATTGTCCGTCGTACCCGACGGGATCCACGCTTAAACGATTTGTGTTTTAAAGGGGTAGTGTCTGTGCTATCTGTGTATCAAAGCTGGAAAGAATGAAAGTGTCAGTGTAAAAGAAATGTGAAGTGTATAAGAGAAGTGTCAGTGTAAGAACAAGAATGAAATGCCCAAGATAATGAGGCTAGAAGAATAATACAGGAGGAGGGGGAATATACAGAGACTTTTGTTCGATAACTGTTAAGTTATGCCTACGTATCCTCGCGTGCAATGAGGAAGTCAGAACACCGTAGTTCGACTCAAAGAGACTGAAAGAGAAATTGACTGATGAACTGCTTACTTGTCTATGCTCAAGTGTATGACATGTCTGGCTCAGGTGCAAACTGTCTTGCATTAGACGGAAGAAGCAAGTTCTCGCTTGTGAGTGAAGATGATGAGAAAAGAATCCCGAAGGAGACGATTATTGTTTGTTTTTGTGTTTTCAATATTTTATTGCTTTTTGAAGTTTGTCATAAGAAAATGAGCTTAAGCCTAAATCAAGAGTTAGTAAACTCATCACATCCTCCCTCTGATTAGGGGTAATGAGAATACCTCAAGCATGAAGTAAGCACCTCACACTTAATCACCATGATTTAGGATTAAGGTCATTAATCTACTTGTATTTATTTAGATGTTTTTGGAGTTTTCTGTTTAGTGTTAAGTAATGAGTTTAAGCCATAATCAAATATTTAATAGACTCATTACACCATCCTAATAGAAGGATAATAGATGAGAACATTTAAGCTGAGAAAGGCTCCTCAACTTAATCCATGATTAGGGATTAACCTCATGACAAAACAAAGCCTTTATTAAATGGATTTTAGTTAATGATATAGTTAAGAAGTGAATTTTATGATTTTTAAGACAACTTGAGGGGGACTTGTCCATTAACACTAGGGTTAGTCCTTCTTAACCAATTAAGGAAGAATTAGAACCCTAATGCAAGGCCCAAGTTACAAGCTTGATGTCTTAGTGATTATTAGGTGGATTGAATAAAGGATTTAAACACATTAAGGGTTTAACACTTAGGATTAAAGTTATACACTCCATCCTAATAGAAGGATACAGGCATAACCCTAATCACAAAGCCTTAAAACCTTAAGGTTTAGTCCTTGATTAAGAGATGAGAAGGGAAGACTCAAAGGTGACACAAAGGCAAAACTAAATGGGGGACTAAACAAACCCTAATTGTTATCATACTTAGAGATCCTAGGGTTTGTGAGGCTTAAGAGAGAAAGATCTTCAAAGAGCCACCAAGGAGGAACAAGATGAATGGAGGAAGAAGCAGAGAGAAGCAAGACAACTTGCTTCACTTAAGAAGACAAGTTTCCTGAAGAACGAAAGTGAAGAGGGAACATGAGTGAGCAAGCTCACTCTAATACAAAAGTAAAATGAAGAAATGAATGCATAAGAGGGATGAGAAGAGATTGTGAGAAGTGAAGGCAAATTCACTTCTCAAAACAACTTACCACCTAAAAAGTTAGCAAAGGAAATGAAATGTAATGAAAATGAGGTGAAATGCCATGATGCAAGACAAAGTCAGAAGCATGAACATGATGTTAATGATTCTAAGAGAGGATGCACACACATGTCAAGAGTTGTGGATGATCATACAAGAATGAAGATGCAAATGAAGCATGCTTTGATCCATAAAGATTCATGAAAGTTTATGAAATGGAATGAACATATAACTTGGCAAATGAATGATGCAATGATCAAACATGATTCTAATATGTCCTAAGATGTCTTATATGTCATATGGATGCACAAAATGTCATGGCAAGTTCATGTATGCAAGCAAATGAGAGATGGATGCAAAGGAAGGCAAGAATTAGGGTTTATGCATAACATGCAACACAAAATTCAAAATCAGAAGCAAATGACATGATAAAAAAAATTGAAAATGGGATTAAAGGAACCCTAACCCTACACAAG
The DNA here is from genome assembly GCA_963966055.1 of Lathyrus aphaca. Lineage (NCBI taxonomy): Eukaryota > Viridiplantae > Streptophyta > Magnoliopsida > Fabales > Fabaceae > Lathyrus > Lathyrus aphaca. The sequence continues at coordinate 344,796,644 of OZ014521.1, forward strand.
TTCACTGCCCAAAGGGGGAGACCTAACTCTTAACCTAATGGAAGTTATGATTTTCTCAAGTTAACTAGGGTTTCAAGGCACTTCAAAAGGAAAAATGATCATCAAATTGAAAATGAAATATAAATTCAAACCAATTTTACCCTAGAAACTACATGATATGAAGGATGCAATGCAAAAACAACCATCATCAAACTCTTCATGGTTAGGCAGAATGAATTTTTTCAAGTTAGGACCAAAATATTGCCTTTAAATAACTTTTATTCCAATGAAAAATGTCAAAATACATCAAGGACCAAAAAGAAATTTGTTTTGAGAGTTTGATAATGTTTTTAAATGTTTTAAAATGCAAGTTGAATTTTTTTTATGATTTTTAAATACCTAAATGCATTTTAATTAATTAATTTCCATTAACTAATTAAAAATAAACATTTAAATGATTTAAAAATAATTTTTTATGCAAAAAATAAAAATAAAAATATTTTTGGGTTCTGAAAATTAATAAAAGGTTTGATAAAAAAATTCAGAATTTTTTAATGTGTTTTGCTATTTTTAAAAATTCGTGGAAGTTTAATGCAAATAAAATGAAATAAAATTAAATAAAAGGGAAAGTATGTGCAATGGAGAGCCAGGATTGATTATGGGCTTGGGAAGTTTGACCTGGCGCGCATCTGGACGGCCCAGGTTCAAACTTCCCTAAACTTTATTAAATACTTAATTAATCCTAAATTTAATTAATTAATGACTGATTGGGGTTTAATGAACCATCTGGACCATCCATACGCGCGCGGGAAAGCCAGATCAAGGGCCAATATTCAAAGTTGGCTAATTAATGGGTTTAGGGCTTAATAACCTTCAGGCGACCGGAATAGTGTTCCGGTCGTCTTCTCCGACGACACAAAACCCTAGCTTCTTCTACAGGTCACCAATCTTCAAATTTCTTTCACAAAAATGATCCTCTAATCATTCTAAACCTAAAACCCCAATTAAAATCCATTTATTTTACTTCATAAGCATGAATCGAAGGAAAATATGAAACACGGGCAAATGTTCAGAGACTTCATACATGGTGGTTTCTTTACCATTTTCAGAAATAAACACATCCCCATGATCAGGGGAACATACAAAATCATAAAAGAACTTAAAAGCTAGCTTCTGGAAAAAAAGTTCTTCATGTTACCTGAGATGAAGACTCTCTGATTCTGAGCTTTCTGGACTCTCCCTTTGTGCAAATCCACTTCTTTGAACACCCTGATGATGAAATGAAGCTTAGAAGGCTTTGATAATGGCTGGTTTGAAAGCTTCAATTCTGGTGTAGCAGAAATGGAAGGTTGAGTATGTGATGATTTAGGCTGTTTCAGGGGTGATTCTTGTTCTGAGGATGATTTGTGATTTGTTGGTGAAAGAAAAATGGAAGTTTGAAGGCTGTGTGAAGAGTTTCGAAGAGGAGAAGTTTTTGACAGTTTTTGGGAAGGCTGGATTGTGGGAAGTTTCTGGCTTGTGTGTGGTGTGTTTTGGAAGGCCTGAGGTCCACATATGAGGCTCTGATTGGGCAGAGAGTTGGTGGTGGCACAGTGTGATTGGCATGGGCAAAAATGCAAAAAGTCAAGATCTTGTGTACTATGAGTATGGCTCGGGTCAGAGGAGATCTTAGGGCTTGTCCTGCCTCAGCTTGAGTCAAGGAAGGCCTTTGGATCTGATTTTGTGAGCTGGATGGTCTTGATCAAGAGTTTCCAAGGTTCTTGCATATTTCCCTCTTTGAGTTTTCTTATGAACCAAGGCAAAGAAACTTGTGATCCTTTGGGCAAAATGCAGCAACATGAGCCATATGAAGTTGCTAGAATGATTTGAGATCAATTAGTGTTCAATTCAAGCATGGAAAGTTCCTTTTGCAAAGATTCAATTTTAGAGCTTTTCATGAAAAAATGCCTCATAAAACTTGTAATCCAAGGCATGAAAGTGAGAAAATCTTGGCACAAATCTGACTTTTAGGCATTGCATTGTGTTTTTATGATGATTAGAAGCCACTTTGAAGTCACAAATTGGTTTGGAAAGGGTTTTTGCAAGTTTCCCCCTTTGGTGCAAAAGTGAAAATTTCATGATTTTTCCCAACTTTGACAAGCCATAACTTTTGATCTAAAATGAATTAGAATGAGTTCTTGTACTTTTTGATAATGGGAGGATCCAATCTACAACTTTCATGACCAAAGATTTTTCATTTGAAGCATTTTTGAATCAAAAAGAGGAGGTTGAAAAACTTTCCCAAAATAGCAAGTTTCCATTACAAGTCACTTTCCCAAAAAGGCAACTTTGCAAATGGCTTGAAATTCTTCAATTTTGTGAACTTCTAGCATCTTCTATGATCAAATAAAGATCATACACATTCAAAATGATGGAGAAACCCCTTTGGTTGGGTCATTGGAGGCCTTAGATGCCCTGACTTTGCACTGACTTGCTCAAGAAGTCACCTTTTGATCAGATGCCTTCCCCATTGTATTTCTTCATGAAAATTTATATGCATGATCCTCATAACATATAGAGACCAATAGAAACAAGAATGACCAAAAAAATTGGAGTTATGGCCTCTGAAACCAAAACCCTAATTCTAGGTCATCTGTGCAGTTAAACCTGGCTCTGCTTCCATGCCTTTCTCAGTTCTTGTGATTCTTTGACTTCCTTGACCTTGTGAGGATATAACATGATGCTTGAACATACATGGACCCTCTTGAGATGATTGAAGACCTTTGAAGTGGCTCAAATAGCTCTTGGATTGCTCAGATCACAAATCCTAGGTGCATATGACTTTGAATCAATGCAGTGAAGCAAAAAATGCAATATGAGATGATATGATTGAACTCATGCAAATGAAAAGATTATAAGCCATGGTGAAGTGAGTGAGGGAAAATTTGGGGTGTTTACATTTATCAATCTCACAATTTTTTTATTGGGCTCATTAACTCACTCTCACATTTCTATTCACACTCTCAATCTAGACCCAATTAATTTAATCTTACTAAAAATCTATTTTATTCCAACAAATAAAATAAATAAAATAAATGAAATAATTCAATTAAATCAAATAATTCAATTATTTCAAATAATTCAATTATATCCAATAATCCAATTAAATCAATTAATTCAAATAAATTAAATAATTTCCATAAATCAATTAGGCACAAAATCACACAATTAATTAATTAATAATAAATAACTAATTACTAAAATCGGGATGTTACAATAGCAACAATTTATCAAACACCTTAAATGCACATCACTTGAGCACAATGAGATAATCAATATCACACAATACTTATTAGTGCAGAATTTAAGAGAGAAAATAGGAAAAATATTGAAACACTTGTGTGAAGTCAATTTAGCATACACTTGGTGTGCACACACCACCAAGTCTCAACTTCACTTGAATTAATAGTGCAGAATTTTCCTTAGTTACAATCACAGTGGTTGCAACAATTTATCAAACACCTTAAGTGCACAACAATTTAGTGAAATGTAGTTACCAATCAATATCACACAAGATTCAATTAGTGCAGAAATTAAAGAGATAAAGAAAGAGAGAACAACACCGGATTTGTTTAAACAGTTCCCCTATCATCCTCGCTTAGGGTACACCTGCCCCCAATTCCAATAATATTTGAGACATTGATTATCAATTGCAAAGTTTATACAAGAGAGGAAATAGTCACCATAAACCAATCCTAATTGTTGATGTAGATTATATTCCCTTTCCTTCCCTTTATTCGAATCTAATCAAGTGCTTAAAACGTTCCGAACAAACCTCCGATTGTAGCTACCTTATTGCAAGAACCCAATGTTCTTCAAACCTCTAGCTTGGTTGATTTCGACCGCGACACACTTGAACCCAAACCCTTCTTCACAATCCTCCGGTTACCGTTAATTGTTTGAACAAACCCATCATTCTTCAAACCTTTCACTCGGCTGAATCTATGAAGCAAAAACTTGTGCAAAAACCCACAACAATCTCCACCAAAACTTGATACAAGATCCTAAGTTTGAACGTTATCACCACATGTAATGCACAATGATCAACAAAAATGATTATGTGTAATTGTTGATTAATGTGAGGAAGAATGAAGATGAAGAGAAATGTTGTGTATATATTTCAATTTTCTTGTTGGTGATGAAAAAATGATACTCCAGCTATTTATATTAATTCAGGACCAAAGGAGAAATAAGTAAAATTGTACAGGAGAGAAAAATAATCAGATCTGGAACCTAGTCTCAGTTTGAGTAAACCTCCAGAAGCTTTGATAAAGAGCCTTTTGAGTCAACTTGTTGTTAGTCCTCAGTCATCCTGTTGAGACCCGTAGGAAACTGAAAATTTTGCATCTGTTTGAGTCGACCTAAATGACTGAGTGAGTCGACTCATTTCCTTTGAGTCAACCTATTCATTCAGCCTGTTGAGACCCGTAATAATCAAGAAATTCTTCAACTAAATGAGTCGACCTGTTTGACTGAGTGAGTCGACCCATTGAAGATTTGAGTCAACCAGTCAGCAGCTATGAGTCAACTCATTCAATGTAAAATCTGATGAGTTAACTTGTCAACACCCATAAGCCAACTCATTTAGTGAAAATCGCCAAAACTGAAATTTTGAAAGTGCTTAGGTCTACCCAAGCCATTTGTGTATATATCTAAGGTATCAACAACGACCAAGACCACAAAAACATATATGAGATGCCTCCTATATGCATAGACACGAGAATTGGTATTTTTGAGCATGTTAATGATAAATGCATTCAATCATGAGATGACATCGTTCAAAGCACACACACTATGATCTACCTAAGGTTAGACATCATTAAAACATGATAAGGCACCTTTTCTCTCACATAATCCCCCTTTTTTATGATGGCAAATTGTTGTATAGTCTTTCATATATAGTGAATTATGATAAGCATCCTCCCACTGAGTTTATGCATCACCCTTGAAACAAACTTCTGCTATCATATGAGCTTTCATAAGTTGTTTTATTTCCCCCCATTTGACAACATCAAAAAGAGAAAATGGATAAGATCAAAACAAATAATTGGAGAACTATAATCACATCCATTGCAATAGATTCACATTAACAGTCATACATATAATATGTTGGTAATGAACGGATATAAAACATAAATAGACCAAGAAAGTTGACAATTAAATTGATTACACAACATAATCAAATTTGTTCAACAAGAGAATGACAAATAAAACAACTGAGAATAACATGCAAACGTGAGAATACAATGCAACACATGAATGAAAATGATCCATGTACAAATGCATGATGATTCACAAGATTATTACATGATGAAATAAAATACTAAAGCAAACTCTCACATATTTCAAACATATGATATGGATTTGGCTTAGACTAAAACATAAGATAAGCAACAAGAAACATATTTTTGTAGAACAAGTTCACATAAATGAATAAATTAATCAAGGATAATGAGTATAAACAATATTACCTCCAACATGATTGAATAGTGGTACCCTCACATAGCTTGTGGTTAATATTGATGATAAACATGGCATAACCAAGCAATGATAGAGAGAAAGTAATGTAAAGAGGTTATAGACGATACGAGATATTGAGAACACCGAGTTCCCTACGGATATGAAAGAAAGGCTCTGTAGCTAGTGGTTTTGTAAATATGTCAGCAAGTTGATTTTTACTATCAACAAGCTCAAATACCACATCACCTTTCTCTACGTGATCCCTAAGAAAATGATGACGGATTTCGATATGCTTAGTGAGAGAATGCAATACTGGATTCTTGGTAAGGTTAATAGCCCTTGTAATGTCACATAAAATAGGAATACATTTGAGATTAACATTGAAGTCAAGCAATTGTTGTTTGAGCCATAAAATTTGAGCACAACAATTACCGGCTGCAATGTATTCTGCCTCGGTTGTTGACAAAGCAACAAAAAATTGCTTTTTGCTATGCCAACTCACTGAGGAATTTGAAAAGAAATGACAAGTGCCACTAGTTCTCTTCCTATCCAATTTGCATCCAAAAAAATCGGAATCGAAATACCCGACCAAAGAATAATCACTTCCCGTGGAAAACCAAAGTCACAACTTAGGAGTACCACAAAGGTATCTTAGTATATGTTTAATAGATTTCAAATGTGATTCCTTGGGACATGATTGAAACCTTGCACACATACGAACACTAAACATGATATCTGGACGACATGCAGTAAGATAGAGGAGGGAACATATCATACCTCTATACCTTTTTATATCCACACCCTTACCTTTCTCATCCCAATCCAAACTTACCGCCGTAGGCATTAGAATATCAATGGCTTTGGAGTTGATCATATCGAATCACTTGAGAAGCTCATTACAATACTTAATTTGGCTTACAAATGTTCCTTCCTAGAGTTGTTTGATTTGAAGTCCAAGGAAGTAATTTAGCTCCCCCATTATGCTCATCTCAAATTCACCATGCATTAAACTTGAAAATTCCTTAACCATATTTATGTTAGTATATCCAAAAATAATATCATCTACATAAACTTGAACCAAAATATAGTGTTTTCCTTGACTCTTAATAAAAAGGTTAGTGTCAACCTTCCCTCTTGAAAATCCTTGATTGAGTACAGATTTTCTAAGACGCTCATACCAAGCCCTAAGGGCTTGTTTTAGACCGTACAAAGCACGTTTAAGCTTATAAACATGGTTAGGATTTTCATGATTCTAAAAAAAACCAGAGGTTGGTATACATGAACCTCTTCATTAATGTATCAGTTTAGAAAAGTAATTTTGACATCCATTTGATATAATTTTAAATTTTGTGAATAGGAAAAAATATGCAAAGGCGTATAGCCTCGAGTCGGAAGACTGAAGCATAAGTCTCCTCATAGTCAATCCCATCCTCTTGGTTATACCCTTGAGCAACAAGGTGAGCCTTGTTGCAATTTATAATTCTGTTTTTGTCTAATTTGTTCCTAAACACCCATTTAGTGCCAATTACTCGATGACCTCGTGTAGGAGGGACAAGGTCCCAAACCTCATTTCTCTTGAACTGATTAAGTTCCTCTTGCATTGCTAAAAACCAATGTTCATCGAATAACGCATCCTTGGAGTTTGTAGGCTCAATTTGAGAGACGAAAGCAAAATGATCACAAAAGTTACTCATATTTGAATGTGTAGTGACTCCCTTTGATATATCTCCTAGAATATTGTTGATGGGATGATCCTTAGACTACTTCCATGCAAGGGGGAGATCATCTTTATTAATTGGATGATCCTCCTCTTTGTCTTTAGATCCTTGATTCGGCTCCTCCTTGTAAACACCCCAAATTTGCCCTCACCCATTCACACCATGGCTTGTGATCATTTCATATGCATAAACACAATCATATCATCTCATATCTCATTTTTGATTCACTGCATTGGTTCTAAGTCATCTGCACCTAGGGTTTGTGATCTGAGCAATCCAAGGGCTTCTTGAGCCATTCCAAAGGCCATCAATCACTTCAAAGGGATCCATGTGTGTTCTTATATCATATTACATCCTCTAAAAGTCAAGAATGCCAAAGAATCACAAGAATTGGGATTGGTATGGATGCAGAGCCAGGTTTGACTGCACAGTTGACCTAAAATTAGGGTTTTGGTTTCAGAGGCCATAACTCCAAATTTTTTGGTCATTCTTGTTTCTATTGGTCTCTATATGGTATAGGGAGTATGCATATCAATTTTCATGAAGAAATTCCATGGGGAAGTCATCTGATCAAGAGTTGACTTTCTGGACAAGTCAATGCAAAATCAGGGCATCTGAGGCCCCCAATGACCCAACCAAGGGGTGATCTTCATCATTTTGAGTGTATATGATCTTTATTTGATCATGGAAGAAGGTTGAAGTTCACAAAATTCAAGAATTACAAGTTTTTGCAAAGTTGACTTTTTAGGGCATGGTTGACTTTTAAAGAATATGTCATTTTATGCCACTTTTCAAGCCTTGCTTTTTGATCCAAAAATGCCTCAAATGGAATAACTTTGGTCATGAAAGTTGTAGATTAGATCTTTCCCTTTTCAAAAAGTACAAGAACATGACCTAATTCATCTTAGATCAAAAGTTATGGTGTGTTCAAGTTGGCAAAAATCACTAATTTTCAAGTTATGCACTAATTGGAAAATTTGCAAATTCATGTACCAAGCATTCTAGTGACTACAAATTGACTTCAAAGCTTCATCACATGATCATACATGACCCCAAAAACAGAATTGGCCCAAGGAATTTTACATTGCTTGCCTTGATTTTCAAAGTTCCATAAGGCATGTTTCATAAGTATGCAAAAGGGGATTCTTGGCAAAACCATTCTTCAAGGAATTATGTGATCACTAGCTGATCTCTAAACATTGCCATGACTAAATGTAACATTGTGCAACAAAATTCAGCAAGAGTTTTTTCATGTACATGGCATAAAATCATGAGGAAACATCAAGTGGGCAAGTTGCAAAAGCTAGCATAGCTTGTCATCCATATGTTGCAGTCAGCTACAAACAATCCAAGGGCCCTCCTCAACTCAAGCTGGAGCAAGACATAACTTGAACCAGTTGCTGCCATGGCCCATACTCTCAAGGACACAAACTTGACTTTTTTGCAAAAGGCTCCCATACTCTTGGCACAGTAAACAGCCACCCTATTGACCTGCCCCACAGGCTATCCACACAAGTTGGAGATGATATAGCAAAGCATTGAGCATTGAAGCTGGCCAGAACATAGCATATCAAAAAAACTGTCCAAAACTCTTCTCTCTTCGAATCTCATTTTCCAGCCATCAAACACCCCATTTCTCTTCACCAACAAATCAAACACATAAAAAAGAACCAGAATCCACCATGAATGCAGCCTGAAACCCTACTAATCACAACTGCCAAACCTGCCATATCAGAACTCAAGCTTCCAAAATAGCCACCAGCAAGAGGTTGTGAACATTCCATTGGCTTCAGGGGGTCTAGAGAAGGCATTCTGCACCAAAGCAGGGTCAGAAGAGCTCAAATTCACAGTTCATCACTTCAGGTAGCCTCGAGTTTTCAACTTTTCAGAGCTTGATTTTTATGTTAAAAATTGATTGTGTATGCTTTGCTGGTCATGGGGATGGGTTTAGAATTAGAAATGAGTGAGAAATGAGGATTTACCAGGGCTCTGAAACTTTGCCCGTGAAACTTCATGGCTTCGATTCCCTTAGTTTAAGCATGAGAAATTTATGTTGAGAGTTGATTTGAGTAAGGTTTGAGTAGAGGAATGTTTCCCTGGCTTTAATTTGGAGAATAGTGGCCTAAATCATGATCTAGGGTTTTGTTGTCGCCGGAGAAGATGACCGGAGCTCCCCTCCGGTCACCTGAAAATGCTTAGCCCTAATCCTGCAATTAAATGGCATTTGAATTTAGAGCGTTGGATTGGTTGACCCCATTGACTTCCCGCGTGCTTGAATGGCCCAGATTCATTTGCTTTGCCCTAATCACCTTTCATTAGTTTAATTAATCTTAATTAAATTAATTTAATCAGAACCAACCACAGCCATTGGATGACGCGCCAGTCAACCATTTCAAACCCAGGATTCATCCCAGCCCTCCATTCAGATTACTTTCCATTTTATTTTGTTTTATTTCATTTATTTCATATTTGTTTTATACAATTTATTTAAAATAGCAAAATTGTTTTAAAAATTATGAAACTTTTTGTCAAGAGTTTCATTAATTTTTAAAACACAAAAATATTTTTATTTTCATTTTTAGCATTAAAAAAGTATTTTTAAATATTTAAAAGTTTATTTTTAATTGATTAATGAGAATTAATTTATTAAAAATACTTTTATGTATTTAAAAATCACCAAAAAATTCATGAAATGTTCTAAGACATTTAGAAACATTGTCCAACCTTCAAACCAAATTTATTTTTTGATCTTGATGCATTTTGAGAATTTTTCATTGATTTAAAATCATTTTTATGCATTAATTTGATCCAAAGTTCCAAAAATCATTTCTGCCTATCCATGAAGAGTTGGACATTGATTCTTTTTGCATTGCATTGTGTTTAGCATGTAGTTTGTGAGATTAAATGGCCATGATTTGATCTTTCATTTTCATTTTGTTTGGTAATTTTCTTGTTAAGGAACCGTAAAATCCTAGAAAACTTAAGAAAACCATAACTTGAAATTGGTTAGGAGTTGAGATCTCTCCTTTGGGCAGTGGGTTAGTATAGGATTAGGGATCCTTTGAGTGGCATTTTCAATTTTTTATCTTAGGGTTTGCTTCTGATTTTGATTTTTGTTTGATGTATTGTTCATAAACCCTAATTTGGGCTTCCATATGCATCCATCTTGCATTCTCTTGCATAGCATGACTTGCCATGACATTTCAAGCATCCATTTGATTCATTTGACATCATAAGACATATTGAAATCATGATTGATCATTGCATCATGTATTTGCCATGTTGTATGCCATGTGCACTTCATAACTTTTCATGTATGATCATGGTTCCTAACTTGCTCCCTTTGCATTCATGAACTTGTATGATCATTTCCATGTGCTGCCTCATGTTTGTAGCATCTCATAGCATCATTAGCATCATGTAAATGCTTCTTGTTTTGTTTCTCATCATGTCATCTCATCCCATTTTGCATTGCATTGCATTTCTTTCCTAACCTTTCAGGTGGTAAGTGATTTTGAGAAGTGAATTTGCCTTCACTTCTCACAACTTTTCTTTTCATCTCTCTTGCATCCATGCTGCATTTTTATATGTGTTTGGGTTTGAGCTTGCTCATTCTTCTTCTTCCCACTTTCTTTCTTCAAGTGACTTGACTTCTTGAATGAAGCAAGTTGCTTTGCTTCTCTTGATCCTTTCATCTGCTTCCTGGTGGTTCCATTGAAGATTATTCTTGTAAACCTTACAAACCTTAGGAAGAACCAAGCATGACAATGATTAGGGTTTTGATTAGTCTCCCCTCTTAGTTTTACCTTTGTGTCTCTTTTGAGTTTTCTCTTCTCATCTCATAATCAGGGACTAAACCCTAAAGGCTTTAAGACTTTGTGATTAAGTTTATGCCTGCATCCTTCTATTAGGATGGAGTGTATAACTTTAATCCTAAGTGTTAGACCCTTAATGTGTTTAAATCCTTTAACCAATTCATCTAATAATCATCAAGACATCAAGCTTGTAACTTGGGCCTTGCATTAGGGTTCTATTTCTTCCTTAATTGGTTAAGAAGGACTAACCCTAGTGTTAATGGACAAGTCCCCCTCAAGTTGTCTTACAAATCATAAAACTCACTTCATTATCATATCATTAAATAAAATCCATCTAATGAAGGCTTGTTTTGTCATGAGCTTAATCCCTAATCATGGATTAAGTTGAGGAGCTTTCCTCAGCTTAAACATCCTCATCTATTATCCTTCTATTAGGATGGTGTAATGAGTCTGTTTAATCCCTGATTATGGCTTAATCTCATTACTCAACACTGAACAAAAACCACAAAAACATCTAAATAGTAACAAGTGGGTTAATGATCTTAATCCTACATCAAAGGTGATTAAGTGCGAGAATCTGACTTCACACTTAAGGTATTCTCATTACCCCTAATCAGAGGGAAGATGTGATGAGTTTACTAAATCCATTGGTTTAGGCTTAAGCTCATTAACTTATGACAAACTTCCAAAAGCAATAAAAGACTGAAAACTCAAAAACAAACAATAATCGTCTCCTCCGGGATTCTTTTCTCATCTCATTCACTCACAACCGAGAACTTGCTTCTTCCGTCTAATGCAAGACAGTTTGCACCTGAGCCAGACAGGTCTTACACTTGAGCATAGGCAAGTAAGCAGTTCACAAGTCAATTCATCTTTCAGTCTCTTTGGGTCGAACTACGGTGTTCTGACTTCCTCATTGCACGAGAGGATACGTAGGCATAACTTAACAGTTATCGAACAAAAGTCTCTGTATATCCCCCCTCTTTCCAGCTTCATTCTTTAGCCATATGATCTTGAGCATTATATTCCAGTTCTTACACTGACACTGTATATATCACACTTCACTTTCTTTTACACTGACACCTGTACATTCTTTTCCAGCTATTTTATACACAGATTGCACTGACACTACCCCTTTAAAACACAAATCTTTTAAGCGTGGATCCCGTCGAGTACGACGGACAATCTGGGTGCTAATACCTTCCCAGGTTGTAACCAACCCCCTTTCTCAATCTCTCTGGTTCGCAACCGTCTTATCCATATCTTTCTAGGTCTATGCAGCATTACCTTTCCTCCAGGATAAAAATGCCTAGCTGGCGACTCTTTTCTTCTCCAGTGAGTTCACTGTTGTGTGTTCTCATTGTCCCTCTCGCCGACCGTTCGCGTCTGTACCTTTATTTGGGCCATTCCCCATTTTATCGGGAGCGACAGCTTGGCGACTCTGCTGGGGACCCTTATACTGTAACCAGGGCTTCTGGTTCCTTTTGTGGGTTCCTCCTAGCGCTTGATTGATTTGTGTTTACTGGGGTGTTATGTGCTATTTGTGCTTGTATATTTATTTTGTGTATTGCTTTATGTACAGTTTGTTTACTGCTTTCTTTATAGCTTTACATATATCATACTATCATACTGTGCTGGCTGGATCTGTTTTGTTGCTCTGGTGGGTGGGTGTTCTACTGAGAGTTAAGGTCCTATACCTGGGACCTGAGTGACACCTAGGCTAGAGTGGTTCATATTCTTTCCCATTCCATCTCGGTCTGGTGCGGGAATATGAAACATGGTTCAGATATGGGTTTCTTCTTGAGAACTCTGTGTTGCAGATTTCCTGCAATGCTAGGGCTATCTGGGAAGCCTGCTAAGTCTGGATGACCTTTTAGTATTGACCTTCAGAAACTGAGGTGAATTAGAGGAGGAACTTTTATGGTTATTGTAAATACTGTACCTCCGGGTTAGAAGTGTTTACACTTCTCATAACTGATCCAAGTCTGAGGATCCTTGTTTTAGAACACCACCTGTGAGGGGGTTGGGCTGTTTACAGGTTTGCAGGTACCTTGACCTCAGAATACCCTGTTACTTTGATTTGATTAAGAATACTCCATGTTGGAACAGTTCTTGTGATTCTAAACCCTGGACATGTGGCTCTTTATTTGAGCCCCCACCTTGGTTACTGGACTTATAGACCTCCATCTGGATTTCTTACATACAGGGACTTATATCAGAGCACTTGATCAGATCCAGCTCAGTCACAAACCCTTGCATATCATTTGCATACATCCTCATTGCATCATATTGACATTTTCTTATTTGTGTTTCAGGGTATCCATCTTCATTTGGTTTTGGTTTTGACCCCATCTTCAGTATTGACCTATCTTCATCAGCACTTGCTTCAGCTATCAGCTATCTACTCCAGTCACCTGCACCAGCCAATCAGTGGCCCTTTCTTCAGTATCATCATCAGCACTTGTCTCTACTCAGTCATGGCACCTAAAAAGAGCAACATCACCTACCACTTCTTCCAGCCAGAGTTAGCTGACATCAGGAGGATTCAGACCCTGATTACTCCAGACCATATACCACTGTTCAGGGAACACCATGGAGATATACTTGATATGGTTATGGATCTGGACCCCTCACAGAGAAGCCTGATCCACACTTGCCTTCAGTTTTATGATCCCCCACTGAGATGTTTCACTTTCCAAGACTTTCAGCTGGGCCCCTTACTGGAAGAATACTCATCATTAGTTGGTATACCTATCAGGGGTGGAGTCCCTTTCAACCCTGAGATGGTCTTTCCTGGTAATGAAGAGGTAGCAAAGGCATTGCATCTGGAACCAGCCCTGATTGGGCAGCATATGACTTCTAAGGCTGGAATCCCTGGTTTGCATCTGGATTTCTTGATCTCTCAAGCTACCCTGAAAGCTTCTTTAGGAGAGTGGAAAGCAGTCTGTGCTTTATTGGCCTTGAGCATATATGGAATTATATTATTTGCAGATGAGCCTCGATTTGTTAGCAAGAATGCAATCCATCTGTTCATTCTAAAGAACCCAGTGCCAACTTTATTGGGGGATCTCTACTATTCAGTGCATCAGAGGAATGAAAAGCAGAGGGGAAGATTAGTAAGATGCTGTGCTCCTTTGTTCCATACTTGGCTTCTCAAGCATTTGCCCAGGACAAATGCATTTTTGAACCCTCATCAACAGAAAAACTGGGCTGGAAGACTTACTACTCTAACTTCAGCTGATATCAGGTGGTGCACTCAAAGCACAAAAGGCAGGGATATCATCACCAGCTGTGGGCATTTTCCCAATGTGCCCCTAATAGGAGTTAAGGGTAGTATTAATTACAACCCTCTGCTGTTCAAAAGACAACTGGGCTATGCACTGATCCACACTCCTAAGGCACAGGACTTGGTTGAGACTCTTTATTGTGAGAACAAGCTTAATCTGGCTATTGTTAGGCAGGCAGCCTGGGCCTGGGACAATGTGCAGACTAAGGGGGTAACCATTCTGGGGAAGTGTAACAATGTGGCATCAGCACAATACTATGATTGGTCCCATGCCAGGGCCCAATTCTCTGGGATGCCCTTTACTATTGAAGATATGCCTGGGCCTTCCACAACACCACCTCCAGCAACTGTCAACTTAGAGGAGTTTGAGAAGTTGAAAGAGAGAAATGAGAAGCTGACTCAAGCTCTACAGAAGACCCTCTGGGAGAGGAGTGATGGCAGACTGGATATTGAGAGGTTGGAGAAGTTGAAGGTGGAGCATCTGGCTAGAATTGAGAAGTCTGAAGATTACATTAAGAAATCTAGGGCTGGAGAACAAATCCTGAAGAATGCTTGCAAGGAAGCCCAATTCCAGAAAGCCAGGACAGACTTGTATCTAAAGGAGAGTCAGGCTAGGTGGGTCAGGATCACCGAGGCTCGTACTCTGGAGGACAAGAGGGTCCAAGACAAGATAGAGCAGATGGAAGCTAGTGCAAAAGAGCAACAAGAAGCCCTGGCAGCAGCCCAGAGGGAGATATCAGAGCTGAAGATCAGAGCTGGAGTGAAGAGGTCAAAAGACCAAAGTCAACACAAGAAGCTAACCGCAGCTGTTACTACCCGGAACCTCCTTATCAGGAATCTCACGGAGCGTCCGGCTGATCCTGTGACCGAGGCACTTCTCAAGGAAGTTCGGGAGGATGAGTTTGGTCTTGGTGTTTGACCATTTGTTTGTTGTTGCTTTGTACTTTTCTTGTAATGTATTTTGACCCCTCAGAGGGCTTGTATTTGTAAACAAACTGTGTACCATTGGTCTTTTGTAATATATGTATTAGTTTGTTCCATCCGAGTTTACTTCGAAAGCAACATCAACAGCATCATCTTCAAGGGTCTGGAAGGGTCAAAACTGAATGCCAAGCCGGATACCTTGAAAACAAATAAGCATACTGCATTGCATGCTAACCCTTTGTTTGTTTTGTAGGTTTTTGTTTTGTTGTTGCTAACTCTGTTGTGATGTTCAGGAACTATTGCTCGGCGCCGGGTATTTCCCCTCAACCGTCCGCACCGATATCCAACCCGCAGTAACCTTCCGGGCATACAGATGGATCAGATGCAGCAGGACCTTACAGAGGTCAGGAACCAAATGACCAACGAGAGGTTGGAAATGAGGAACCAAATGACACAGTTTATGGAAGTAATGAACAACATGGCTCAAAGTCAGGAGAGGCTCAGAGCACTGGTAGAAGGGAGAAATCAGGAAGATCATCAGCCAGGGACTGCTGGGACTAGCAACAATGAAAGAGTCCAACCTCATATCAATCCCCCAGTCTTTGGACCTCACCTCCATCCAGAGGCCAACATCCCTGTCAATATACAAGGGACTGCCACAGCAGGAAGGGTACTGCAAGAAGACCCCCAAGAAGACCAGTTCACAGTGATGGGAGCCGGGGAAGAAGCTTATGATAGAAGGTTGGATGAGATAGCTGAGAAATTAAGATCCTTAGAGTCTCAAAACTCTTTGGGTTTTGATGTTATGGATATGGGCTTGGTAGACGGGGTCAGGATTCCCCACAAGTTTAAACCACCATGCTTTGAAAAGTATAATGGGACTTCCTATCCCCAGACCCATCTACAATCTTTTCTCGGGAGGCTAAAGGCCTATACCATGGACGAGAAGCTGTGGATGTTCTACTTTGAGGATAGCTTGACTGGAGCTTCGAGGGAATGGTATTCCCATCTGACAAGAGCAACTATTAGATGCTGGAAGGACCTGGCAGAGGCCTTCATCAGACAGTATCAGTATAATCTGGATATGGCACCCAACAGGACCCTCCTAATGGGAATGTCACAGTCATCTAGAGAGAGCTTCCGAGAGTACGCTCAAAGATGGAGACAGCTTGCTGCTGCTGTCCAGCCACCTATGTCAGAAAGGGAGATGGCTGATATGTTCATGAACACCCTTCAGGGGACTTACATTGATAGGTTAGCTGCCTTCTCATCTACCAGCTTTGCAGATGTAGTCATAGCCGGGGAGAGAATTGAAAGCCTGTTGAAGATGGGTAAGATCTCAGACAACGGTGCAAGCTCATCCAGTAATGCAAGAAAGCCTTTTGCGGGCCCAAGAAGGACTGGTGAGACTAATGCCATCCACACCAACAGGGGCAGGCCCCAATATGTGCATAGATCTGTGGCGGCAGTCACCATTCCCGCTCCAGCTCATCCACAACCAACTTATCAACCTCCGCAGCAAAACTATCAGCAACAACCTCAGTACCACCAACAAAATCAGTATCCTCCGAGAAATTACAACAACAGCAACACCAACAACAATAACCAGCAAAGGCCATTCCAGCAGAGGCCATCTCAAGCCAACAGGGTGATCGATCCGATCCCTATGCCATATGCTACATTACTGCCACAACTCCTGAAACTCAACCTAGTTGAGCTAAGGACATTGGCACCTCCAGATCCCAACAGTCTACCCAGGAATTATGACTCCAGCGCCAGATGTGCTTTTCATTCAAATGCCCCTGGCCATAGTACGGAAAAGTGCAGAGCCTTGCACATGAAGGTACAAGACCTGGTAGACTCAAAAGCTCTGAATTTCGCACCACCACCCAATGTCAATAAGAACCCCATGCCAAACCACGGTGGTCCCAGAATCAACGCTATTGAAGAAGACAAGCCGTCCTATTTAATAACCAGTGTGGGTCAGATTCGGACACCGTTGGTAGAAATTAAGGCTCAGCTCCTCGAATGTCAAATGTTCCCGGGGTGTGAGTTAGGGTGTGCTTACTGCAATATTTCAGTAAATGGGTGCGATAACCTGAGGAATGGCATAGATGGTCTCATTCAGAGTGGCCAACTTCAGATCACCACATCATTTCCAACAAATCCAGCAAACTCATCAGCAACAATTCCGGTATCTCCTACAACTGCAACAACCATTGTACCTAACAATTCTTCGGCTTCATCAACAAGTACTTCATCTATCATCTCAACTGATCAGTTATCAACAAATTTTTCTTCTACAACTTCAGCACCACTCCAGTTTGAACCTCCTACAACAACATCCATCCTTCCGACAATGTCTCCTACAACTCCAGCAACAAACTCTGAAGATGTCTCAACTGTCACAATATTTTATGATCCTGAAAACAACTCTGCCTACAACTCAGAAAGTGCTGCTCCTATCAGAGCACCAGTCACGATTTATTATGATCCACAAACTATCACAGTCCCTTCTGCAGCTGCCATCAGTCCAGTCACTGTCACAATGCCTGGACCAGTACCTTATGAAAGCAATAGGGCCATCCCTTGGCACTACGGCTCTGACGTATACTGCGAAGGAAAGAAAATCGCCCTTGAACCATCAACACCTGCACCACAAATAGACAATGTGGGAGGAGGCGGAGGCTTCACTCGAAGCGGACGTCTCTTTGCGCCACAAATTCAAAGACCCACTGCCGAAGCAGAAGCTGCTGCCAAGGCAAAAGGAAAGATCCCGGTGCAGGAAGATCAAGCTGTTAAGGAAGCTTTGAAAACACCATTCGATCAAGAAGTTGATGAGTTTATGAGAATCATCAAAAAGAGCGATTACAAAATAGTGGATCAGCTTCACCAGACGCCATCCAAGATCTCTATACTATCACTGCTTATGTGCTCCGAAGCCCATCGGAATGCACTACTCAAAGTCTTGCACGCAGCTTACGTGCCTGAAGAGATCACCGTCAATCAGTTGGAAACCGTGGTTGGAAATGTTACTGCTAGCAATGGGCTAGGGTTCACCAATACTGACTTGACAACGGAAGGCCGCAACCATAACAAGGCCTTGCACATCACCATGGAATGTAAAGGTGCAGTCCTTTCCCATGTGCTGGTGGACACAGGGTCATCCCTTAATGTCTTACCGAAAAAGGCCCTGGTGAAGCTAGAGTATGAAGGATTAGCATTGCGTCCCAGTAACCTGGTAGTAAGAGCCTTTGATGGTTCTAAGAGATCGGTTCTGGGAGAAATTGAGCTACCTGTGACAATTGGCCCACAAACCTTTAAAACGATCTTCTACGTGATGGACATTCAGCCTGCCTACAGCTGTTTGTTGGGTAGACCATGGATTCATGCCGCTGGCGCAGTAACGTCTACCCTTCACCAGAAGTTAAAATTTGAGTGGGAAGGCCAAGTTGTTACTATCTGTGGGGAGGAGGATATATTTGTTAGCCATCTGGCTACTTATAAGTATATTGAGATGGATGGGGAGATCCATGAAACAATGAGCCAAGGGTTTGAGGCCCTGAATGTTAATGAAGCATCTGCTGTATCTGGAATCTCCATGTCATCTTATCAACAAGCCCGGAAGGTTGTTGAGGAAGGAACTGCCCAAGGCTGGGGCAAGGTTTTATCTGTGGAGGAGAAGAAAGACAAATTTGGGTTGGGTTACAGACCAACTCAACAAAATCAAGCAGAGGCTGCTGAGAAGCCCGGTTTTGTCAGTGGGGGGATGCTCACCCCTGATGCTATCAACAATTTGGAAGACGAGCTGGAAGAAGAACGCAATCTGGAGAATTGGATTCGTCCAAAGATCCCGGGGAGCAGTGTCTCAAACTGGTCTTCCCAGGAAATTATAAGAGTTACTCACGCAGAGTAATTATTATTTCCTGTATTTTTATAGCATGCATCAAAGTCTTGCATCTTGCCCAAGATGACAAGACTCATTTTGTAATCGGGCCATCTGTACTTTTTGTGCAAACAAGATTAATCAATGAAATATCAGACATCTTTTTGCAAATGAGTCTTTTTTCCTTTTCGTTCACTGTTTTTCCATTTTTCTTTTTGTACAAAAAATAAATGGCGATGATAACTTCATTTCACCTTTTTTAAACAAGATTAAAATCAATCACTAAAATGAACAAACTGAACCCTTGCAGAGAGTGCCTTCCTGACAGCACCGACAACAGCACGGCTATGACTTCGTATGACTTTGACAATCCGATCAATCAAGCTGATGAAGGGGTTGAAGAAGAGTATGAGCTTCCTGAAGAGCTAGCCAGGTTGTTGAGACAAGAGGAAAAGGTTATTACTCCTCATCAGGAGGAGATTGAAGTGATTAATCTTGGTACAGATGAAGACGTGAAAGAGGTTAAAATCGGGGCCTGCCTACAAGACTCAGTGAAGAGACAACTGATTGATCTGCTTCAAGAATATGTGGACGTGTTTGCTTGGTCTTATCAGGATATGCCAGGGTTGGACACCGACATTGTTGTGCACAAGCTGCCTTTGAGAGAAGAGTGCCCACCGGTCAAACAGAAGCTGCGCCGTACTCGCCCAGACATGGCTATGAAGATCAAAGAGGAGGTACAAAAGCAATGGGACGCCGGGTTCCTTGCTGTGACTAGCTACCCGCCGTGGGTTGCTAACATAGTACCTGTACCTAAGAAAGACGGCAAAGTAAGGATGTGTGTTGACTACCGGGATCTAAACAGAGCCAGCCCAAAAGATGACTTCCCATTACCTCACATTGATGTATTGGTGGATAACACGGCTCAGTTCTCAGTATTCTCCTTCATGGACGGATTTTCAGGATACAATCAGATCAAAATGTCACCTGAAGACATGGAGAAGACAACTTTCATCACACCCTGGGGCACGTTCTGTTACAAAGTGATGCCATTCGGACTGAAGAATGCTGGTGCCACATATCAACGGGCTATGGTGACATTATTCCACGATATGATCCATAAAGAAATAGAATGTTACGTGGATGACATGATTGCCAAGTCCCTTACTGAAGAAGATCACCTGGTAAATCTGCTGAAACTATTCAAGCGTCTGAGGAAGTACCAATTGAAGTTGAACCCCAACAAGTGCACATTCGGGGTACGATCCGGTAAGCTGTTGGGCTTTATTGTAAGCGAGAAGGGGATTGAAGTTGACCCTGATAAAGTCAAAGCTATTCAAGAGATGCCTGCACCGAAAACTGAGAAAGAAGTTCGAGGGTTCTTAGGTCGATTGAACTACATTTCACGGTTCATATCTCACCTTACAGCAACCTGTGAACCCTTGTTCAAGCTGTTAAGAAAAGAACAGACGGTCAGTTGGAACGAAGACTGCCAAAGGGTTTTTGACAAGATCAAAGAGTACTTACAAGAGCCTCCAATCCTTATGCCTCCAGTTGAAGGAAGACCTCTGATAATGTACTTAACAGTATTAGAAGAGTCAATGGGGTGTGTGCTGGGCCAGCATGACGAGTCTGGTCGAAAAGAGTATGCAATATACTACCTGAGCAAAAAGTTTACCGACTGTGAACAACGTTATTCACTGCTCGAGAAAACTTGCTGTGCTTTAGCGTGGGCTGCTCGCCGACTGAGACAGTATATGTTGACCCACACTACCTTATTGATATCAAAAATGGACCCAGTTAAATACATTTTCGAGAAGCCAGCACTTACCGGACGGGTTGCAAGATGGCAAATGATTCTCACAGAATATGACATCCAGTACACTTCTCAGAAAGCCATCAAGGGCAGTGTACTATCTGAATATCTTGCTGAGCAACCCATTGATGACTACCAGCCTATGAGGTTTGACTTCCCTGATGAAGACATCATGTTCATTAAAGAAAAAGATCATGAAGAGCCTATTCACACTGAAGGGCCCAACCCGGAAGAAGAATGAACTATGATGTTTGACGGGGCTGTTAACATGAATGGTCGTGGTGTTGGTGCGGTACTCATTACACCTAAGGGAGTTCACATGCCTTTCTCGGCAAAACTCACTTTCAACTGCACTAACAACGAAGCTGAATATGAAGCTTGCATTATGGGTCTTGAGGAAGCCATTGACCTCAGGATCAAGACATTGACTGTATTCGGAGATTCAGCTCTGGTAGTTAATCAAACCAACGGAAAATGGTACACCCACCAGGATCATCTGATACCTTACAGGGATTATACAAGGAGGTTATTGACTTTCTTTACAACAGTCAAGCTTGAGTATATCCCTCGGGACGAGAATCAGTTTGCAGATGCTCTTGCTACCATTTCATCTATGATCAAAGTTCAAGCTGCCAACTTTGTGCCTCAGATTTCAGTGTCCAGACTCGACAGACCAGCATATGTATTTGCAGCAGATATTGTCAAAGACGATAAGCCTTGGTTCCATGACATTAAATGCTTCTTGGAGGATCAAACATACCCACCTGGGGCATCTTCCAATGATAAGAAGACTTTGAGAAGGCTTGCTGGTAGTTTCTTTCTGAACACTGATGGATCTTTATACAAAAGGAACTTTGATATGGTACTCCTCAGATGTGTTGACAAGACGGAAGCAGATCTGTTGATGCACGAAGTGCACGAAGGATTCTTTGGTACCCATGCAGGAGGGCATGCCATGGCTAAGAAATTGCTAAGATCAGGATATTACTGGATCACAATGGATGCAGATTGTTGTGCTTATGCCAGAAGGTGCCATAAATGCCAGATTTATGCAGATAAGGTGCATGTGCCTCCCAATCCTTTGAACATAATGTCTTCACCATGGCCCTTTGCTATGTGGGGCATTGATATGATCGGCAAGATTGAGCCAACTGCTTCAAATGGCCATAGATTCATCTTGGTCGCCATTGATTATTTCACCAAGTGGGTTGAAGCAGCCTCATATGTAAATGTTACAAGGCAAGTGGTAGCCCGATTTCTGAAGAGAGATATCATCTGTCGGTATGGAGTTCCCGAGCGAATCATTACTGATAATGGTTCCAATTTAAACAACAAGATGATGGTTGAGTTATGCCGGGACTTCAAGATCCAACACCACAATTCTTCTCCTTACAGGCCAAAGATGAATGGCGCTGTTGAGGCAGCCAATAAGAATATCAAGAAGATTGTGCAGAAGATGGTAGTCACTTACAAATACTGGCATGAAATGCTACCATTTGCCTTGCATGGGTACCGCACATCAATCAGAACATCCACTGGGGCAACACCGTATCAGCTTGTGTATGGTATGGAAGCAGTCCTACCTGTTGAAGTTGAATTACCCTCTCTGCGGGTACTAATGGATGTTAAACTGAGTGAAGCAGAATGGGTTCGGGCCCGATACGAACAACTGAGTCTGATCGAAGAGAAGAGATTGGCTGCAATCTGTCATGGGCAGTTATATCAGAAGAGAATGAAGAAAGCCTTCGATCAGAAAGTCAGGCACCGAGAGTACCAAGTAGGAGATCTTGTGTTGAAAAGAATTCTTCCTCCTCATACAGACCACAGGGGCAAATGGACTCCCAATTATGAAGGACCATTCGTGGTAAAGAAAGTTTTCTCTGGTGGAGCACTGATGCTCAGCACCATGGATGGTGAAGACTTCCCGTCCCCTGTGAATTCAGATGCAGTTAAAAAATACTTCGCATAAAATGACCCGCTGGACATAAAAACAGAATGTAAGTCCAGGCAAAAATAGGGCATCCCGGCGAGTCAAAAACAGAATAAAGACTCGGGCAAAAATAAGGGAAAATAAACAAAAAAATGTAAACCCGCTGAGTTGAAAAGCCGCATTGGACAACTCGGGCAAAAATGGGTATCCCGATGGATTGAAAACCTGAAAGGGCGATCCATGCAAAATGAGGGAATAAGCGAACAACTGCATTCTGAATTCGTCTGTATCATTTACAACTTGGAAAGCTTCAAAAGGATCGAGCTTCAAGCGGAATCAGCCTCCTTCAGAAAGCAAGACGAGAAGAACGTCGAAAGTCATACGAGTCATGGCGAAAGAGGAAGCTCCTTTGAAAGCGTCGTCAACATCGCCAGCACTTTGTTTCTCAATTTGTAGCAGTCTCTTCATTTTAGGAGATTTGTTTCCTTGACTGTATCTCGCCGATTCAGAGCATTTGAATTAATAAAATCAGATTTTTCAGTCATGTTTCGTCTTGTACATTTTTATTTGCAAAGAATGTCTGATGTCTCTAAAAAACTAATTGCATAAGTACAGATGCTTTTCTCTAAAAAATAAAAACACATGCTTGCAGGGAATATACTTACTCTCAAAAGTGTCTAGACTCCTATGACGGAATCCAGGAAGGGATACCTCGGGATCACTTGCGCGTTTCTCTATCTTTGCAGGATTGCAGGTATTCAAAAACACAACTTGGGGCATGCAAGTTACATCTCAGCAAGCTGGCAAATCAACACTCACTCTTGGCACCAGAGGTGTTTTTCTCCCCAGCTGAGTTGCCAACAACTTTCCCCAGCCAGTTGCCACTTGTCAATTTCCCCAGCCGTAGTGCCAATCATTCTTCCTCAGCAGAATGCAGAATCCAGGGAACCATCTCCCTACAGAATCCTCAGCCTCTTTTCAGGAGAGCAACGCATGAAGGAGTCACAACAGAGTGATGAAGGCTATTGCAAACCCCAGCTGGGTCCTATATTACAAGGATATGTCAATCGGTGAACTATATCCCCAAGCAAATATCATATCATCAGATCTACCAATGATCTCATCCCCAGCTGGGATGTCCACTTCAAACAGATCGACCAGAGATCTTCGCGGCAATGGGATCCGAATCCCGGTTTGGTATCCTTGCATAATCATGACATTTGCATCATATTCACCCACAAAGCGTAGCATTCCGTCTAATACGGAGCATTGCGGTAAAAATCAAACACATAGCATAATCATAAGTCATGATCTGAATCAAACACTTGTGAATAATAACCATTCATCAAAATGCAGAATACTTTCCCCAAAATCCCCCCAGAGTCCCAGCGAAAGCAGCTGCCTCACAAATCACAAACACCAGTATATACTCCTTTTGACACCCGTCCGTGTCATCACTCCCCAATAAAGTCGCCTGAACACTCTTTACCCAAACAAGATCACCCGTATTACAGATACTTCCTGACACCCGTCTGTGTCATATCCCCAGCGGGAAGCCAAGGACATCCTCTTTGCACTCACAGATACTCTTGTATATACAATTCCTTGACACCCGTCCGTGTCATATCCCCAGCGCAGTCGCTTACACTTTTACAATCCATACACTCGTTGATATTATTATACTTCTCTCTCTTGACACTCGTCCGTGTCACCCTCCCCAGCAGATAAACATTCATCTATACACCACTTATTACTCATGTTACACTTATACAGATACTCGTCCGTATCTTGTATATACCATTCATATCCCCACAGATTCAACATTGGTCCTTGTTCTTTGTTAACCAGTTGGTACTCGTCCGTACCATCATCTCAGAATATGCGTCAAGTGTTTGTTTCTACATGATACTCGTCCGTATCATAGTCCTAAAGATGCTCGTCCGCATCTTTAATCCATACACCGTGTCAAACACTTATGTCTTCTTGAATATAGATACTCGTCTGTGTCTACTATTCCCCAGAAGTCCCCTCAGATTCAACACTCGTCCGTGTTCCTTGTTAACCAGTTGATACTCGTCCGTATCATCATCTCTGAACGCGTGTCAGTATTTGTTTCTACCCGATACTCGTCCGTATCATAGCCTTAAGGATGCTCGTCCGCATCTTTAATCTATACATCTAAACACTTATACTTTCTTTTCTTGGTTGTTAACACTCGTCCGTGTTCACTATATCCCCAGTAGATCGCCAAGTAAGCAAATCTTCCTTTTTTATCTGACACTCGTCCTGTGTTATGACAAACCTTGAGAGCAGCCGTCCCCTGCTAGGTGGTCGTCCTCCACCTCTTGATGGTCGTCCTCCATCATGCTCATCCGATGGCCGTCCCCATCGTTGATTTTTAGCAGCCGTCCCCTGCTAGGTGGTCGTCCTCCACCTCTTGATGATCGTCCTTCATCACTTTATCCAATGGCCGTCCCCATTGTTGATTTTTGGTTATCTGGCACTCGTCCTGTGTCATGAGAAACCTTGAGAGCAGCCGTCCCCTGCTAGGTGGTCGTCCTCCACCTCTTGATGGTCGTCCTCCATCATGCTCATCCGATGGCCGTCCCCATCGTTGACCTTTTATCCGGCATTCGTCCTATGTCGCGATACTTTCCGCAGCCGTACCCTGCCAGGTGGTCGTCCTCCACCTAAGATGACCGTCCCTCATCTTAACCCCAACAGAGCAGCCATCCCCTGCTAGGTGATCGTCCTTCACCTTTGATGACCGTACCTCATCATCTGTTTATTTCATTTATTCTTTAACCCGATGGCCGTCCCCGTCGTGGTCCCTTTGCTTTTTTTAGCCCGATGGCCGTCCCCATCGTCGGTTACTTTGCTTTATGAACTTGATGGCCGTCCCCGTCACGTTTCATTAATTCCCAGAGAATCTTACAACTTTATCTTGATGGCCGTCCCCATCATAATCTTATTTTTCCAGCTAGTCGGCCGTCCCCGTCTTGGCTTTACCTTTTATCCCCAGCATGTCGGCCGTCCCCGTCATTGCTTTGCTTCCCACACTTTTCCCAGCATGTCGGCCGTCCCCGTCATCACTCTTTACCCAACAGTCGTCCTCTGCTCGACGGTCGTCCTCCGTCGCCCATACTTTACAATATACTTTATTTTCCTTTTACAATCTATATCCCTTTTCTTCTTCATTTCTGTGAGTGCAAATTTCGGACTGTCTTTGGTATTCAACCACAAGTTATCTTGTTTGCCTGTTAAGCCGTCGCTTACAACCTGCACAGCTAACTCATGTTTGAATAGGGGCAGCTGTAAACACCCCAAATTTTCCCTCACCCATTCACACCATGGCTTGTGATCATTTCATATGCATAAACACAATCATATCATCTCATATCTCATTTTTGATTCACTGCATTGGTTCTAAGTCATCTACACCTAGGGTTTGTGATCTGAGCAATCCAAGGGCTTCTTGAGCCATTCCAAAGGCCATCAATCACTTCAAAGGGATCCATGTGTGTTCTTATATCATATTACATCCTCTCAAAGTCAAGAATGCCAAAGAATCACAAGAATTGGGATTGGTATGGATGCAGAGCCAGGTTTGACTGCACAGTTGACCTAAAATTAGGGTTTTGGTTTCAGAGGCCATAACTCCAAATTTTTTGGTCATTCTTGTTTCTATTGGTCTCTATATGGTATAGGGAGTATGCATATCAATTTTCATGAAGAAATTCCATGGGGAAGTCATCTGATCAAGAGTTGACTTTCTGGACAAGTCAGTGCAAAATCAGGGCATCTGAGGCCCCCAATGACCCAACCAAGGGGTGATCTTCATCATTTTGAGTGTATATGATCTTTATTTGATCATGGAAGAAGGTTTAAGTTCACAAAATTCAAGAATTACAAGTTTTTGCAAAGTTGACTTTGTAGGGCATGGTTGACTTTTAAAGAATATGTCATTTTATGCCACTTTTCAAGCCTTGCTTTTTGATCCAAAAATGCCTCAAATGGAATAACTTTGGTCATGAAAGTTGTAGATTAGATCTTTCCCTTTTCAAAAAGTACAAGAACATGACCTAATTCATCTTAGATCAAAAGTTATGGTGTGTTAAAGTTGGCAAAAATCACTAATTTTCAAGTTATGCACTAATTGGAAAATTTGCAAATTCATGTACCAAGCATTCTAGTGACTACAAATTGACTTCAAAGCTTCATCACATGATCATACATGACCCCAAAAACAGAATTGGCCCAAGGAATTTTACATTGCTTGCCTTGATTTTCAAAGTTCCATAAGGCATGTTTCATAAGTATGCAAAAGGGGATTCTTGGCAAAACCATTCTTCAAGGAATTATGTGATCACTAGCTGATCTCTAAACATTGCCATGACTAAATGTAACATTGTGCAACAAAATTCAGCAAGAGTTTTTTCATGTACATGGCATAAAATCATGAGGAAACATCAAGTGGGCAAGTTGCAAAAGCTAGCATAGCTTGTCATCCATATGTTGCAGTCAGCTACAAACAATCCAAGGGCCCTCCTCAACTCAAGCTGGAGCAAGACATGACTTGAACCAGTTGCTGCCATGGCCCATACTCTCAAGGACACAAACTTGACTTTTTTGCAAAAGGCTCCCATACTCTTGGCACAGTAAACAGCCACCCTATTGACCTGCCCCACAGGCTATCCACACAAGTTGGAGATGATATAGCAAAGCATTGAGCATTGAAGCTGGCCAGAACATAGCATATCAAAAAAACTGTCCAAAACTCTTCTCTCTTCGAATCTCATTTTCCAGCCATCAAACACCCCATTTCTCTTCACCAACAAATCAAACACATAAAAAAGAACCAGAATCCACCATGAATGCAGCCTGAAACCCTACTAATCACAACTGCCAAACCTGCCATATCAGAACTCAAGCTTCCAAAATAGCCACCAGCAAGAGGTTGTGAACATTCCATTGGCTTCAGGGGGTCTAGAGAAGGCATTCTGCACCAAAGCAGGGTCAGAAGAGCTCAAATTCACAGTTCATCACTTCAGGTAGCCTCGAGTTTTCAACTTTTCAGAGCTTGATTTTTATGTTAAAAATTGATTGTGTATGCTTTGCTGGTCATGGGGATGGGTTTAGAATTAGAAATGAGTGAGAAATGAGGATTTACCAGGGCTCTGAAACTTTGCCCGTGAAACTTCATGGCTTCGATTCCCTTAGTTTAAGCATGAGAAATTTATGTTGAGAGTTGATTTGAGTAAGGTTTGAGTAGAGGAATGTTTCCCTGGCTTTAATTTGGAGAATAGTGGCCTGAATCATGATCTAGGGTTTTGTTGTCGCCGGAGAAGATGACCGGAGCTCCCCTCCGGTCACCTGAAAATGCTTAGCCCTAATCCTGCAATTAAATGGCATTTGAATTTAGAGCGTTGGATTGGTTGACCCCATTGACTTCCCGCGTGCTTGAATGGCCCAGATTCATTTGCTTTGCCCTAATCACCTTTCATTAGTTTAATTAATCTTAATTAAATTAATTTAATCAGAACCAACCACAGCCATTGGATGACGCGCCAGTCAACCATTTCAAACCCAGGATTCATCCCAGCCCTCCATTCAGATTACTTTCCATTTTATTTTGTTTTATTTCATTTATTTCATATTTGTTTTATACAATTTATTTAAAATAGCAAAATTGTTTTAAAAATTATGAAACTTTTTGTCAAGAGTTTCATTAATTTTTAAAACACAAAAATATTTTTATTTTCATTTTTAGCATTAAAAAAGTATTTTTAAATATTTAAAAGTTTATTTTTAATTGATTAATGAGAATTAATTTATTAAAAATACTTTTAAGTATTTAAAAATCACCAAAAAATTCATGAAATGTTCTAAGACATTTAGAAACATTGTCCAACCTTCAAACCAAATTTAATTTTTGATCTTGATGCATTTTGAGAATTTTTCATTGATTTAAAATCATTTTTATGCATTAATTTGATCCAAAGTTCCAAAAATCATTTCTGCCTATCCATGAAGAGTTGGACATTGATTCTTTTTGCATTGCATTGTGTTTAGCATGTAGTTTGTGAGATTAAATGGCCATGATTTGATCTTTCATTTTCATTTTGTTTGGTAATTTTCTTGTTAAGGAACCGTAAAATCCTAGAAAACTTAAGAAAACCATAACTTGAAATTGGTTAGGAGTTGAGATCTCTCCTTTGGGCAGTGGGTTAGTATAGGATTAGGGATCCTTTGAGTGGCATTTTCAATTTTTTATCTTAGGGTTTGCTTCTGATTTTGATTTTTGTTTGATGTATTGTTCATAAACCCTAATTTGGGCTTCCATATGCATCCATCTTGCATTCACTTGCATAGCATGACTTGCCATGACATTTCAAGCATCCATTTGATTCATTTGACATCATAAGACATATTGAAATCATGATTGATCATTGCATCATGTATTTGCCATGTTGTATGCCATGTGCACTTCATAACTTTTCATGTATGATCATGGTTCCTAACTTGCTCCCTTTGCATTCATGAACTTGTATGATCATTTCCATGTGCTGCCTCATGTTTGTAGCATCTCATAGCATCATTAGCATCATGTAAATGCTTCTGGTTTTGTTTCTCATCATGTCATCTCATCCCATTTTGCATTGCATTGCATTTCTTTCCTAACCTTTCAGGTGGTAAGTGATTTTGAGAAGTGAATTTGCCTTCACTTCTCACAACTTTTCTTTTCATCTCTCTTGCATCCATGCTGCATTTTTATATGTGTTTGGGTTTGAGCTTGCTCATTCTTCTTCTTCCCACTTTCTTTCTTCAAGTGACTTGACTTCTTGAATGAAGCAAGTTGCTTTGCTTCTCTTGATCCTTTCATCTGCTTCCTGGTGGTTCCATTGAAGATTATTCTTGTAAACCTTACAAACCTTAGGAACAACCAAGCATGACAATGATTAGGGTTTTGATTAGTCTCCCCTCTTAGTTTTACCTTTGTGTCTCTTTTGAGTTTTCTCTTCTCATCTCATAATCAGGGACTAAACCCTAAAGGCTTTAAGACTTTGTGATTAAGTTTATGCCTGCATCCTTCTATTAGGATGGAGTGTATAACTTTAATCCTAAGTGTTAGACCCTTAATGTGTTTAAATCCTTTAACCAATTCATCTAATAATCATCAAGACATCAAGCTTGTAACTTGGGCCTTGCATTAGGGTTCTATTTCTTCCTTAATTGGTTAAGAAGGACTAACCCTAGTGTTAATGGACAAGTCCCCCTCAAGTTGTCTTACAAATCATAAAACTCACTTCATTATCATATCATTAAATAAAATCCATCTAATGAAGGCTTGTTTTGTCATGAGCTTAATCCCTAATCATGGATTAAGTTGAGGAGCTTTCCTCAGCTTAAACATCCTCATCTATTATCCTTCTATTAGGATGGTGTAATGAGTCTGTTTAATCCCTGATTATGGCTTAATCTCATTACTCAACACTGAACAAAAACCACAAAAACATCTAAATAGTAACAAGTGGGTTAATGATCTTAATCCTACATCAAAGGTGATTAAGTGCGAGAATCTGACTTCACACTTAAGGTATTCTCATTACCCCTAATCAGAGGGAAGATGTGATGAGTTTACTAAATCCATTGGTTTAGGCTTAAGCTCATTAACTTATGACAAACTTCCAAAAGCAATAAAAGACTGAAAACTCAAAAACAAACAATAATCGTCTCCTCCAGGATTCTTTTCTCATCTCATTCACTCACAACCGAGAACTTGCTTCTTCCGTCTAATGCAAGACAGTTTGCACCTGAGCCAGACAGGTCTTACACTTGAGCATAGGCAAGTAAGCAGTTCACAAGTCAATTCATCTTTCAGTCTCTTTGGGTCGAACTACAGTGTTCTGACTTCCTCATTGCACGAGAGGATACGTAGGCATAACTTAACAGTTATCGAACAAAAGTCTCTGTATATCCCCCCTCTTTCCAGCTTCATTCTTTAGCCTCATGATCTTGAGCATTATATTCCAGTTCTTACACTGACACTGTATATATCACACTTCACTTTCTTTTACACTGACACCTGTACATTCTTTTCCAGCTATTTTATACACAGATTGCACTGACACTACCCCTTTAAAACACAAATCTTTTAAGCGTGGATCCCGTCGAGTACGACGGACAATCTGGGTGCTAATACCTTCCCAGGTTGTAACCAACCCCCTTTCTCAGTCTCTCTGGTTCGCAACCGTCTTATCCATATCTTTCTAGGTCTATGCAGCATTACCTTTCCTCCAGGATAAAAATGCCTAGCTGGCGACTCTTTTCTTCTCCAGTGAGTTCACTGCTGTGTGTTCTCATTGTCCCTCTCGCCGACCGTTCGCGTCTGTACCTTTATTTGGGCCATTCCCCATTTTATCGGGAGCGACACTCCTCATCTATTTCCGGATTGGGTTCATCACTCTTTTATTCTTGATCTTTAAGTATACTTTCCGAAGGAACACCTGCACGATCAACACAAATACCTTCTCCGACATTTTCGAATAAGATTCATCAAAGGAAACATGCACAAATTCTTCAACAATATGTAACCTATTGTTGTATACTCTATAAGCTTTACTTGATTGGAGTATCTGAGAAAGATACCTTCATCAACTTTTGAATCAAATTTACCAAGATGTTATTTACTATTATTCAATACATATCATTTACAACCAAAAACATGGAGATGTGAAACATTTTGTAAGTTCTGTATTTTTAGGATTGGCAGTAATTTGGTAAAACAAATATAGCAACAATGTATATGTACATGATCTTTGCAAAATAAAGAATACATTAAGCAAGGAGTCCTCTTGTGCGCCCAAACATGTTGTGTTGAAGTGTTTCAACATCTGGAACAACATTTCGAAGAAGATGTCAAGACAATTCATTCGACATCATGAACTACTGAAGATGGATTGAAGATTCTGTTTTCGTTTCAACAGAAACAAAATATTTAGAAGATTTGAAGCAATCCAAGTGGCGCTGATTTTAAAAGATCTTGAAGAATCAAATTTGCATTGAAGACAAATTTCAAATATTGAATAAATATAAAGTTTCTATATTTAGAGATATTTTAGAAAGTTGTTTATTTGAAAATCTTTTTATTTGTAGCATATTTTTCTGCATTATTGTAGCAGCTGTTATGCTGTATCTTTTAGGCCCAAATCCAATTAGGAATAGGTTATAAAAAGAAACCCTGTAACCTAGGTTTACTAACCAACCAAGGATTTGAAGATCATATCATTAGGGTTGTGTTCTTGTGGCAGCCATGCATAACAAGGTTTAATGTTGTGGTTGTTTTATTTGTAAACCTCGAAGCTGCTAAGTAAGATGTGGATTATTCTTGGAGGAAGCTTGTAAGAAACTCTAAGTTATTGTCATGGAAGTGTAGCTTCTGTTTTGAATTGCTGTGTAGGTAAAGAACCGTCAATATCAGCAACTGAGTATTGGGACTGTGAGACATCACTGAGGTGATTGGAAGTGAGGATGAGTTTCTCATATTTAGGAGTCCCTAAGTAGAAGTTAAATTGGTAGTGATTAAGTGAGAAGACTGTAAATTGTAGGTGTTTGCTGAGAAGTCTTTGAATTGATACTACATAGTGGATTTTCTTCCTGGCTTGGTAGCCCCAGAGTAGATGAGTTTGCATCGAACTGGGTTAACAATTTGAATGTGTTCTTTACAGCTTTTCTGTTTATTTGATGTAGTATATGTGCAGAATGTCATATCAGATGTCTAAACATCCTAAAGAATGTTTGAATCTGATATAGTAGAATTTTTAAAGTACTGCTATTTGTGCCTTACCATATTTATAAGTAATAGATAAGATGTCTCAACATCGTATTCAACATCTAAGTCTGTCACACCAGAATTTCAAATTTGTCTTCCTACCCTTTAAAAGTTTACTGGGTGTTTTATATAGAATAAAACAGATAAATACCCTATTAAAAACATAACATGCCGTACTTATGGCATCCGTCCAAAATTATTTAGGAAGACCATTGTCATTGATCATAGTTCGTCTAAGCTCTTCTAAAATACGGTTTTTTGTGTGCACCACAATACCATTTTGTTGTGGAGTTCTAGTAGCGGAGAAATTATGATTAATTCCATGTTTATCACAAAACTCCTCAAAGAGATGGTTTTCAAATTCACCTATGTGATCGCTTCAGATTGTAACTATATTAGTATTTAGTTTGTTTTGAGATAGCTTGGCAAACTTTTCAAAAGCCGAAAAAGTGTCACTTTTACTAGCTAAGAAAATAGTCCAATAAAATTTTGAGTAGTCGTCTACGATAACAAACCCATAATAATTTCCACATAAACCTTTAATTCTAGATTTCCACCAATATTTTTATATTTAAATGAGATCCTTGTTTCTTCCCATTTGGTATGCATCACAAAGATAATGTTTGGAAAATTTAATTTCGGGTAGACCAACTACTAAATATTTCGATACTATTTTATTTTGCAAGTCAAAATTAACATGCACCAAACGCCTATGCCAAAGCCAAGAGTAATCACTCTTGGAAACAAGACATTTAATGCCATTCAAGGAAACTTCATTTAAGTCAAGCATGTATACATTATTGACCCTTAAGCCCTTAAAAACATCACATTTCTTATCATTATGTTCAATTATGCAACAATATTTCTGAAAAAGAAACTTTGTATCCTTTGTCGCACAATTGGCTAATGTTAATTAGATTGTGTTTAAGGCCTTAAACTAATAGGACGTGTGAGATAGTAGTAGATGAGGGATTACCTACACTACCTTTTCTGAGTATAGCTCCCTTGTTGTTATCACCATAGGTCATAAATACTTTCTTCTTAGCCACAAAGTCAAAGAGTAAGGAGATGTCACCCATCATATGGCTTGAGCACCCAAGATCGAGAAACCATCTTCTCTATGTAGCCTCAAGACACTCCACCTACAAATTTATATAAGGGAAAGAGGTACCCAATTTTTGTTGGGTCCTTGTGTGTGAGTGAAACCTTGGTTGCATTTGGGTAACCATTGGAAAATGCCTTTAGGAACCAAAAATCTCCTAAAACGACATTTGGAAATAGCGTGACCCCTCTTGCAACAATAAAGACAAGTCAAGTTTGGTTTGGTGATACATTTGCTAACTTTATCTATCACCACATAAGTGTATCTTTGATATGGATTATTCATGCTACTTCTAAAATTAGATCGATCAATAGCAAATGTCATTTTTGGTTGTAATGCCTTGTCTAATTTAGCTTTGAGAGTTTTAACCTGTTTTTTCCAAATGCAACAAGTTTCACAACTATGGAAATTAAACCACTCTCTCTTCTCATCTTTAATGGGCTCCACCATTGAACGCTCGAGAGCTTCTAATTAATTTTTCTAGAATTGGAAACTTTTGCCTCTAAATGTATAAAAATATTTTTATTTGAGGATAGGCGTTTAAAAGCTTCTTTAGCTTCCTGGTGGAGAACTTTGAAAGTGTTAAGTAAATCGAGATAAGACATTTTATCAATACTATCATATTTAGCATGTCTTACTTTCTTTTGTCCCTCTGATGAGCCATGAGACAAAGGTTGGCATTCTTTTCTTCATCACTTGAGTTGCCTTTTCTTGAAGACTCACTATCACTTTCCCAAGCGATATACGCTTTCCTAGCCTTGCTACTCTTATTTTGATACTTGTCTTAACTTTTGTATTTCTTTAACAAAGGACAATCCGGTTTATTATGACCGGTCTTTCCACAATTATAACAAACCCCTTTGACTTAGTACTTTTTCTTTCATCTTGCTTTGAGGGTTTTGATTGTCGTCTATAGTTAATGAGATGTTTGTCTGATTGTTGGATTTCATTCTTTCTAAGATTCCTATTGTAACTCCTCACAAATAATACCATATTTTCATTTGTTTCTTTATCTTCATCACTAGACTTACTCTCACAATCATCATCGGTGGATGATTTGAAACTAGAGGCATTTAATGCAATCGACCTCTTCTTGGTGTCTTTAGGTTTCTCTTTCTT
The DNA here is from genome assembly GCA_963966055.1 of Lathyrus aphaca. NCBI lineage: Eukaryota > Viridiplantae > Streptophyta > Magnoliopsida > Fabales > Fabaceae > Lathyrus > Lathyrus aphaca. The sequence goes on from OZ014521.1 coordinate 344,831,550, forward strand.
TTCTTTCTTCTTGCTCTTTTCATGTTTCTCTAGATTCAAGAGCTCTTTCTCGTGCTCTTGGAGCTTGCCAAATAGAGTTGTCAAGTCCAATGTAGTTAGGTCATTAGCTTCCTTGATAGCTGTAACTTTAGGTTGCCATTTCCTGGTGAGGCATCTCAAAATATTGTTAGTAGCAACATCATTAGGAGTAGTTTTACCAAGAGCATTTAAGCGATTAATTAGATGAAAGAATCTTTTTCCCAACTCCCCAATGGTTTCCCCTTAGTTCATGCAAAAGAGATCAATTTTCTCATCTTCCTCATCCAATTGTGCTTCAGGTTTAGGTACTAGAATGTTTCCCGCGTTCCTCACAGTTATCTCCATGGGACCGTCTTAGAAAACCTTACAGACCTTTCTATCAACCGAGTTGATGTGAAAAAGCATACAATCCTTCCAATAACTATAGTTTTGGCTGTTAAAAACCAGAGCTCTATTATAAGGCCCTTTTGGATCGTTATCCATTTTCTAAGAAGATATATGTGAATCACTATATGAACTGGTGCTCCTGATACCACTTGTTAGACGATGGCACGGATCTAGAAGGGGGGGGGGGGGGGTTGAATAGATCCCCTGTATAAAACATGGCAAATTAAACAAAATTGTTTAACTAGTGCTACACCCTAAATTTTGACAGTTTTTTTTTTATAAATTTTCATTCATCTGACCCATTTTTATCACAATATCGATAATCAGTCATTTTTGCATTTTTTTTAGTTAAACGTGTCATTAATTAATAATCATGCATTCTCCCATTTTTATTTCGTTTTTATTTTTGTTTTATCTTAGAATTTTGTTTTGATTTAAAAATAGAGTTTTTTATTTTTTTGTCTCATTTTATAATTTAATCATTTTTCACTTTAATTTCTAATTAAATATTTATTTTAAGTTATTTAGAAGTAGTCTTAGTTTAATTATAATTTAGCTTAATTCAACTTTAATTTTAATTTAGATTTAATTTTTAGATTAATTTAGTTTAGTTTTATCAGTTTAATATTTTAAGTTAACTCCTTTTATTAATTCAAGTTTAATTTGTTTTAATAGTTTAATTAGTTTTATTATTTAGCTTATTTTTATTAGTTTATTAGTTATTTGAATTAATTAATTTAAATTAGTTTGTAGAATTAGTCTATTTGATTTAGTTTATTTATTTTGTTTAATTAATTTGTTCAATCCCCATGTTATCACCTGATGCCACACACAACACGCTTCATCCTCATCAACTTTCCCTACTCACTACAATCCAAACTCCCTACAACCACTACCATACAACTCTACTACCCACTACAAAACAACCTCATGTTATCATTGATACACCACTACACCTTTGCTCCATATCAGATATGTACACCCTGCACTGTGCTAAACTTGCATCCGACCTTTGACCGAAACCATATACTAAAGTATCCAAAACAAACCCTGTAATTTTTCTGTTGCATATTGACCAATACCCTGCTACTGCTACAACCATAAGCAAGACCAACGACTTCCTCTACTTCCAAACACTTTCACCAAAATATAACCATTACAAAACCTGCATCAGAAAAAAGTTTTCATCATAACAAAAAAAAACAAGTTTGAAAATAAATAAAAAAGTGGAGAAAAGTATTTAAAAGAAGAAACTCAGAAAAAGCAAAAAGGGGGAGCCTCTGCAGAAATAACCTCATAACCTTTCAAATAAATCAGACAAATTCCATCGACCACCACTTCCACAAGTCATTCACATTCACTCCCCACAACTCATCTGTCACTAACCAACAACACAGAAAGAACAAAGAAAAAAAACTGATTGAAAAGTTTGATACCAAAAATACAAACCTTGCTCAACGAAATCATTTCACATCCATAACAACTCGTGACCCACTCCCTTATAAACCGCAGCAACAACACGCATATATCGGAACAGAAGCTGACAGAAGGAGAAGCAAGTCACCGATATGAGACTGTGGAAGGCAGAACACACGTAAGAGAGGCAGAGACTGAGGAAGATCGGCGGAGACGAGTACCGTGAGCGATCAGGATTCAAAAAAGGGATTATTTTCTGTTCAACAAGGAAATAGAGAGAAGTATCACAAGGGAGGATTAGCGTGTGGTAACTGACTATTATTTGTTCACATTTTATTTTTTTCTATTTTCTTTTTTAGATATTTGGTTAACTTAATATTTTAGGTTGGGTTTTGTTGTTTTTTTATCTCATTGATTTATTTTCCATTCACCCCTGTTTTTCTATAAACACTCTTTGTTTGACCCTTTAATTTTTTTTATTTAGTTATTAAATGAGTTTATTTTAGGAATCATTTTTAGTATCATATATAGTTTAATATAATAATAACATATTAAAGAAAACTCCAAAAACATGTTTTAACTTATTTACTTATTTTCATTAGACTTATTTTATTTATTATTTAGTTTATTTATTTATTTGCTAAAACATTAAAAAAATCTAAAAAATTTCATGTTTAATTTAAGTCTTTATTATTACTAAAATAAAATTGGTCAAAATAGATTGTTGAAATTTGTAAGTAACGTGAAGCCTTTCCTTTTTTCTTTCTTTCTTCCTTTTTAATTGCTATTTGTTATTTGAATTTTGATTTGGTCATAACTCATAAAATAAAGGTTATTTACTCCAATTTATTTATTTTTCTTTAATTTTATTAAAACTGTTTTTATTTATTTATTTATCTAGCTTTTTTTAGGAGATTTAAATCAAACTTTTCTCTTTAGACCCTCTTGTTTACTACTAATATTTTTAGGGTCCATCATTTGATTTATTTATTTTTTAGTTTAGAAGTTTCCTTATATTTAGGAGTTTAGTTTTTTTTTAGTTTCCTGTAAAGATATTATAACTAGTATATTTTAGTTTTTTTGGATATTATAAGTTCATAGGATATTATAACTAGTATACTAGATTTTAGTTAACTAGTTCCTTTCTTTTTAGTTCCTTTTTTTTTAGATCACAGTAAGTTAAGTTTTGTTTAATATTATAAAGATTTTATTGAAAAATAGTTTATACGATTTTAGTTTTAGTTTACAAAAATATACCAAAACTATTATTATTTTTATTTAGTTTTTTTAATATATAAATTAGGTTTAGGATTTTAAGTTAGTTTAAGTTTATTTAGATTTAATTTAATCTTAATTTTCTTCAATTTTAAAATGATATAGTTATAATATATTTTATTTTCATTTAGTTTTTCTTTAGACTTTTAGTTTAGATTAGTTAGTTAATTATTTTAAATATTTAAAAAACGACTCAAAAATATTTTAATTTACTTATTTATCTTTATTTAGTTTATTAAATTTTATTTTTAGCTTAGTTTTTCTTATTATTTAGATATTAAAATCTCAAAAATATTTTTTTTTTCCAGTTAAGCAACAATTCATTCTTACCCTTTGAAATAGTTCAAGCTAGCGTGTGTAGCGGTAAAATCATGAGTGTAAGCTATTAGCTAACTTAACTCAAGGTAAACAGAGTCGTCACCGCGCTTTTATTTTATTCCAAATGGAAAAGGGAAAAAGAGCGAATAAAACCTAATGAATCTAAAAGCAAAAAGCTAAAAGAATTGAACAGAGAACGGGTAAGGGGATAGGTTACACAATGGGAAGGTTTTACGCACCCAAAATATCTGTGGTACTCCACGAGAGCCCTTTGAAATATTTATTGCTTTTTTTGGTTTGAAAATGGTTTGTTTGAAAGAGATTGAAGAGAAATGTTTTTTAATATTTTTTGTGTTTGAAGAGACGATTGTCTCATGCCTACGTACCCACAAAGTGCAATGCGAGATCAAAACCTCGTAGTTCGTGGTACAAAATGTGAAAAGACAATGGATTGAATTGATTTTAAAACGTAAAGATAAGTCGTCATTCTTTAGCGAATAATTCCGCTAGAAAGAATGAATCATATCTAAACATATGAAAAGAAAAGTGCACGAGGGCACAAAAACAATTGAATGAGTTTTGAATTTTTTTAATGTTTTTGAGAAGAAAGTTTCGATATGCTTATGTGGTTTAGCATTTATTAAGAAATGAAATGAAAAGGTAAAATCGCTTTTACCTAAGTCAAGGTTTGATTGTGAAAATGTTTTAAGTTTGAAAACAAAGAATGTTTTGAAAATAGGAAGAAGATTTGAAAATTTAAGAAGTGGGAGGAGATGAAGTGACTATCCTAAGACTTGAATGTAAAAGTTAAGGGAAGAACAAACAAACCGTATAGTGAACATTTTTTCGAAACAATAGGATTTCCATCTTCATAAACAAGTAAACTCAATCAGAGCCAAGGTCTTCAATCCATAATAACTTGGGCAAAGGAAGAGATCCTAAAATCTAAGCCGAAACTCCAAGTCCAATGCTAAGGATAGTGGCCATAGTCCAAAGTTAAAGTCACAAGTCTTTTTATATGTTTAATCCGTTATTAATGTTTTTGTGTCCAAATGGACAAAGGAAAAAATCACAAGCATAACAATATAAACATAAACAATATGGTGAATGATATAGTATAATAAAAACATAATAAAAGAGATAAGGAGCGAGAGATTGAAATAAAGAGGATAAAGTGCGAGAATGAATTAAAATTTTAGTATATTAATAGTATAATAATATTTACATAGAAATGGTATGATGAACTTAATCAAACACAACCAAAAAGAGATAACCAAAATCGAGAGGCAACCGGATCCAATTGGATCATATTCCGAATTCGGGACAAGTTTAGGTCTATGTTAAGTAATCGCTGAGTAATTTACGAAGTAATTACCCTACAAATGAGGCCGGCCACCACCAATTAAGGTGGAAAATATTTGTGCTAATACATGTTAGAGAAATGATATGATGGATCATTCTCCGAAAATATGTCGCACGAAAAGAAAAGGTGGTAACGGTCTAATCTTAATCGAGATTTCACATTGATTTATCGAAAGCAACCTATCACGATTCCAAAGTATGGAGAATGATCCAAATGATCATTCATCCATAGATTTGAAAGAATGAAGATTAAACATCTTCGAAAATCTATAATCTACGAATCGGAGATCTCATCGACCAAAAAGAAAAGTAAGATGAAAGAAAGTGGATCTAAGATTTATGATTCACTCACAAAAATCAACAAAAAGAAACAAAATTAAATGGAAATAGTCAAAAAGAAAATTCAATGAAAAAAAAGAATACTAAAACCATTTACAAACTTTCTAAAAGGAATTTAACCAAATTGAAAAAATAATTTTAAAGAAATTCAAAAAAACAAATATCAGAACTATTTTTTTAATAAAGAAAATCATGCTAGTAATAATAAAACTATTAAAAAAAAAAGAAAGCAATCAACCAATTAAAGGAGGCCACGGGTGTTGTGCTAATAATGGTGGTAGGAGTAGCAATAATTTGATCAAATAGGCCTATGAAGCCCAAAACACTAAACAAAATAAAAATCAGCATGAATTTAATTATTATTTAAAAAAAAATGAGACCTAAAACAAAACAGGGCACTCAATCGTATCACTCTTCTTCATCTCTCAAAAACACAGAAGGTACCATTTACCTTCTTCCTCTCAAACCAAATCTCGCCGGAAAAAGCTATGTGCACCGCCGATCTTCACATCATCATCGAACCTGCATCAAATTGTCACTCTCTTCTCAGTTTCAATTTTCGAATTCCACCGTCAATTTCTATCTCAAATCACCGTTGAAAAAGTTTTCCGATTCAGAGATGTTATGGTCTTGTTGTGGTTGATGATTTTTGTTGTTGAAAGTGAAATGATATTTAAGGATTTATGGATGAAAGATTTTGGAGATGGATTTGTCGTTGGATCAGAATTGAAGAAGAGTTTGGAAGATTTAGGTTGTGATATTTGTTGAAGGAGAAGTAGTATGAAGATGGCGGAGTATTTTCGAGGTTTGGATTTTGAGAATTTTTTGAAGCTTGAATTGAATTTTTTGCAGGGATTTGGTGTGCTCTTCAAGCTTGAAGATTAAATGAGGGATTGTGTTGTTTATATAGAGGAATGAAGCTGAGAAGAGCTGAAACTTTGCTGCGTTTTATTCAGTTTTCGGAAGCGTTTTGGTAGTGTATTGAACTCGTTTCATTGCTTCCTTTTGTGTTGATGCAGGTGCTGAAGGCGTGTGGTTTTTAGATACGTTGCGTTTCGTTCAAACTTGCGTTTTTCTTGGTGTATGCTTCGCGTTTTATGTGGGACTGGTATGCGTTTTGGTATCACATTTTACGCAGGTGTTGTGCCGTGTGCGTGTTGGATTTGTTGCGGCGTGAACGGCTTGCTGCGGCTTGTGTGATGTGCGTTTTGAGGCTTGCTCCGTTCTCATTTTACTGAAGCCGTGCGTTTTGGATGTGGCATGCAAGTGTTGATGTTCACGTGTGGCTTGCTTGCAGCTTGGCTAGTGAATGTGTGGAGCTAGGAAAGTGAAGTTATGTGGGGGCTTGTTTGGCTTTGGTGAGCTGATAAAATGTTATGGGCTTGTGAAGTTGGAGAATTTTTGGCTGAGATGATTTTGGAATATGGAAAGTGTTTTGGATGAAAGTAGTGCTTGAGATTGGAAATGGTGGGCCAACACCGAGTCTTGTGTAGTATGGGCCTCAATTTTCTTTGTATGCATTTTATTTGGTAAAAAAAATGATGGAATGAGCTTAAAATATATGATGGACTTGAGGGATTTTTTTTATATATTGGTAAATGGGCTTAATTGATGGGTTAAGGATTTGAATTTTGTTTTAATTAAGAAATTGGGTAGAAAGGAATTTGATTGAATAAATGGATGTTGAATAAAAATTGGAAATCGGTAGAAAAAATGGTAATTCAGATAATCGAAATAGAAAAAAAATGGTTTATGGATCGAGTAATAAAATGGATAGAAATCTTGATTTTAAGCCCACAACCAACTTTTGATTTTTTTCACAAGCCACTTGATTGAATGAACACAGCCATCACAAACCACTGAATATTTGCAAATGAAGCATGACCATTTGAACCATCTGAAAACTTCCCTGATAATTCAAATCCACGCTGAGGAAAATAAATCCTCAGATGAATCATTGGTGAACTGATGAACACTCAATTGGGACCAAACTTCACATAAAATGTTGCTTGATAAACTGATGAATCTTAATGCACGACAACTTGAACTTGGAATATGAACTGTCTAAGAAATAGACCATTGGCACAAATAAATTGCAGTTGAAACAATCTTCTGATAGTTTGACCAAGATTAGGCCAAACATCCATCTGTATTGAATCATAACTGAACAACCACATCTGAATTAAAATACTGCCTTGTCTTTGAAATCCTACACACACAGAGAAGAAGAAGCGAACTGCGACATAATTTTGGTATTTTGGTTAGAAGTTAGTAAGTATAAACAAATAAAGCAAGTAAAAACACGGTGATCCCCTGCGAGGCAAAGACCTGCGACTGAAAATGATAAACGAGCTAGTGCGTGATCTTGTTTGTATGCAAGATGTAGATGAGATGCGAAAAATCTTAGGGTCAAAAATTAGGGTATGACAGCGTGGATCCCGTCGAGTACAACGAACGTGAAGGGGTGCTAATACCTTCCCTTCACGTAACCGACTCCCTTACCCGTTCTCTCTGGTTTGCAAAACCTTGCTCTTTTCTTTTTCCTGGTTTGTGCAGGCATGCAACATTACCTTTCCCTTTCCTTGGGATAAAAATGCTTGGCTGACGACTCTTCTCTTTTTCCGCACCACTTTCGTGGTTTAACAAGGATGAAAATTCTGGGAGCCACAGTTAGTGACTCTGCTGGGGACTTCCCAACCAGTTTCTCTGGTTCCCTATGCGAGTCAATCCTAACGCTTGTTTTTTTGTTTCCTTGGGTGTTTATCTGTTTGCTGCTTTGTGTTTAGTTTACTGTTTTTATTTACAGTGTTACTTTATAGCTTTATTTACTGCTTTCAGTATTTACTTATCATGCATCATTCTTATACTATCTGGACTGTCTGTTTTTTGGTGGGATGAGAGTTACTGTGAGATGAGCCCAATACCAAGGCTCTAGTGCACCCTAGACTTTAGCATGGACAGTCACTTTGCTTTTATGATGTCTTATTATGTGAGTAGTAGTGAGTTCCACACCCAGGTTGCGACTGTCTTGGAAATGTTCTAATATAGGGGTCTGCCCTACTTCAGGATACGACCTCGATAGTTATGTGCATATGGGGACTGATCATTGAGGACCTTTGTGGAAACTTCCCTCTCCAGTGGTGACAGTGGAAGACCACATTTGTTGGCAAACCTACTCGCACCTGAGGGCCCACTGGGAACTCGCATAGGATGACCTTGTTCTCTCGTAAGAAATCATTTAAAGCATTTTTCGTATGACGATAGTATTGTACCCTTCGAGATGAATGTACTATTGTTTCTTGATATCAATGCTTGAAGCTGGGAACTCATGAGGGATGCTTGTTTTTCAGGACTCAGCTAAGACATCCTCTTTTAGTGTATAATGCTAAACCGGAAACGGTGACCATATTATCGCTACTCGACCTGAGAGTCCGTGATGTTGACCCTTGGTAGCACACCTGTGAAATGAGGGGATTATTTATAGGTTTGAAAGAACCTTAACCTTCAACATACCAACTTCATTAGTGACTATTCTATGATGTGATCAAGTTCTATGTGGTTCTTTGGTTCCTAGTTCTGAGGTTCTACACAAATATAATATTATTATTATGACTCTTAATATACACTTGGCTCACTGCTCAACACCAACACAAACACATATCACTGATCACATTCCTTGAATTTCATTGCATCATATCATCATTAACACATTGTGTTTCTCATTTCTCAGGTTGTTTTTGTATTCTCGGTTTCAGTGGTTTTATACATTCTCATTCTAGACGACTCAAGATATTCCTCGTAAGAACAATATGCATTACACCTTCTCAAAGCCAGAGAGTGAAGAAATCCAAGAGTTAGTCAGTTTGATGAATGAAAAAGTGTTAGATAGCTTTAGAGCATAATATGGGATGATTTTGAGTTACATGGACAAGGCTACTCAAGAGCAACAAGATGGCCTCCACACTCTTCTACAGGTTTATGACCCCCAGTTGCGGTGCTTCATCTTTCCTGTTTATGTTCTAGTTCCCACCTTGGAGGAGATTGCCAGTATCCTGAGGGTTCTGATTAAAGATAGTCCTCCATTCTACAGTTCATATAGGGTTCCTCCAAACGAAGATATTATGAAGGCTACCCATTTGAAATTGGATGTAGTCTATGACAACATCAAAGAGAAGAAAAAGAGCAAATTATTTCATTTGGCATTCCTGATTTCTGAGGCCAAAAAATGTGCTGAAGGACAAAGGTGGGTGGATTTCAGTGCACTCTTAGCTTTGATCGTATACGGGATCAATCTATTCCCGGATGAGAAAGAATTTGTGAGCATAGATGCAATAGCCATCTTCATCAAGAGAAACCCTGTTCCAACCTTGTTAGGAGATTTCTGCTACTCCATTCACTACAAGAATGAGAGAAAGAGGGGAGGATTGATACTTTTTTGTACACCTTTATCCTATACCTGGTTTGCTCGACATCTTCCCAAGTCAAGGCCTTTTGTAGAACTCAAGGGAGATGTTAAGTGGTCTAAGAGGCTTATGGGCCTAACTTTTGATGACATCACTTGGTGTTATAACAAGAACTTAGCTGGAAAAGAGTTGATCACTAGCAGTGGCAATTTCCCAAATGTGCCTTTTCTTGGAAAAAAAGGGGGAATTAACCATAACCTAGTGTTGGCTATCAGGTAGTTTGGGTATCCTTTGAAGACTCCTCCCAAGGAAAAAGATGTTGCAAAATCCTTATACTTTCTGCCTGTTGGAAATGAAGACTTATCAATCCAGGTTTCTAATGCTTGGGCTGTTAAGATCAAGAAAGGAAAGAAGAAGTTTGGGAGAGTGGATCCCAGGGTGTATGTTCCATTTGTTGATTGGATGAAACATCACGTTGAAGTTAGGCTTCTCCCATTTTTTGTGGAAACTTCTTTGTATCCCAAGGTAGTCAAGTCTCAGGTCACTGTACCGTTGGAAGAGTTTCAAAAGTTGGAATCTCTGGCAAACCAACTTATTACAGAGAACAACAAGGATCATAATTCCTATCAAGAGATGGTACGCTGTAATCGGAAGCTAGAAGAAAAGGTTCAGAGGGATGAGAGGATGGTGAAAATCAAATAGACAGACTCCGAAGATAGAGAGCTTTATTTTAAGAAGAAGGGTTTGGCTGAGATCTACAAAGAGAATGAGCATCGAAAGACCAAGGAGTCTTTGGTTGAGGCTAATGAAAATATAACCCTCTTGCAAGAACGATGGGAGGAAAATCAGAAAAAAGCATAAGGAAATTGAAAAAGAATACCAACAGGAGATTGAAGACTTCTAGGTACAACTGGATTTCCTGAACAAAGAACTTCAAATAGCCCATGAGCATCGTAGGGGTTATATAAAAAATCTAGAGCAAGGTTAGAAAGCAATGGAGGATGCTCAGAAAGAAATAGAAGAACTCAAAATCCATGCTGAAACTAAGAGGGTCAGGTCTGAGCCAGGTCCCAGTATGGATAATGAAGAGGTATTCTTGCAGCAGATCAGTGAGCTCCATGCTTTTTTTGATCAAAGGGATCTTCTCATTCAGAAGCTCGTTGAAGACCCAAATCATTTGAATGTCTCCCAACTGTTCGAGGTTGTTAAGCGTCATAGCTGGAGGCTGAAGGATATGTAGTTTCATAAGGCCTAGTTTCCTTTGTTTGTACCGGATTAACGACATGCCTATTGTGGGGATCTTTTCTACTTCTTCTATTTTTCTTATTGTAAAAACTTGTACCCCTTTGGGGAGATCTTTTGTTACTCTCAGGATTCATTTCATGTTATCTGATATGGTTCAAATTTCTGATTATTGTCTATGCACTGACACGTGTTATAGAAACCTCTTTGTCATAACCATCTTATTTGAGCTTCGTATGAATATTTATTCTCAAAAGTCAAAGTCTCAAAGGCCGTATGGATTTTCACATTCTTGAATACCGGAATTGAGACATAAACGACCTTGAGAATGAAAACACAACATTTGCATATCATTCATATATTTTTTGCATTTTTTACAGGTTGTCCGGGTTTCCTAACTTATTTGATTATTCAGGAAGGATTGCAGATCATCATCTTCATAGGTACGCCTCTCGACATAATCAACGAAACATCATGCATGTTGTTCAAACTGAATTGGCTGAGCTTTGCACACGCATGAACAAGTTCATGAATATGATGCAAGGGGTTACCCTGGGGAAAAAAGAGTTACGGGTTGTGGTTCAAAGGTTGGATGCACCACATATAGAGGTTCCACGCGCCGGAGCCAACATAGATGCACAAGGGAATCCTGTCAACGCTACTGGTGTGGCTGCAGGAGTTGAAAGACCCCCAACCATGGTGGGTATTCTTGTTCTAGTTCCCCACGTGGAAGACAACCAAGCTGACCAGTTCTCTATGCTGAATGAGGACATGGGATTTGGTGTTAGGGGTAATCATCGTGATTTCCAGATGTTGGTTGAGAAGATCCGAGCTCTCGAGTGCAAGGACACCTTAGGAATAGATGTCTCATACATGGGGTTTGTGCAGGGGTTGGTGATCCCTCCAAAGTTCAAAGCTCCTAGATTCAATAAGTACAACGCAAGTTCCTATCCCAAGACCCACCTTCAAGCTTATTACCATAAGATTTCTGCTTACCCTAAGGACGAGAAGCTCTGGATGTATTTTTTCCAGGATAGCTTGTCAGGAGGATCCCTCGAGTGGTTCATGAAGCTGGAACGAACTTCTGTCCATAATTGGAAGGAACTCAGAGAGGCATTCCAAAAACAATACCAGTACAACATTGATATGGCCCCTAGCAGGACCCGGTTGCAAAGTCTGTCACAAAAGAATTCTGAGAGCTTTAAGGAATATACGCGAAGGTGGTGCAAGCTAGCTGCAAGAGTTCAAGCACCTATTATTGAGAGAGAGAGAGAGAGAGAGAGAGAGATGGTAGACTTGTTCATGGATACCCTTATGAGGCATTTTATGGAGCGCCTTGCAGGGTTTTCATCAAGTGGATTCTCTGACATTATACTGATAGGAGAGAGGGTCGAGAATTGGATGAAGCAAGGTAAGATCCAGAACAATGGTTCCTCCACGTCTGAAACTAAGAAGCTGTTCTTGAACGGACATAAGACAAGACACCAGAACAATGTCCAACAAAAGAGGGGAAATCAAAGTCCATATTAATGGGTTGCATCTGTCATTATTCCAACTACAACTAATTAACCTGCACCACAACAACAACAACAACGTCAACAAAATTTCCAACAAAAAAGAACTCCTAGACAATACTACCCCCCAAGACCAAAAGACATACACATTGAAACACCACTAATTTCATACTCATAACTTTTGCAAAATCTGTTACAAATTCATATGATTCAACTCCGAACTCTAGCACTACCAAAGGATGGGCAAATTACATAAGGGTACAATGCCAATGCTCACTGTGAGTTTCATTCTGGAGCTCCTGGTCATACCACCAATAACTTCTATACTCTTAAGCATGTGATCTAAGACATGTTGGACTCTAAAGCTATAAACTTTTCTCCCACTCCAAATGTCCTTCAAAACCCCATGCCTCAACATTGAAGATCTGTGGGGGCCGTAGAAGACGGTGACAAACTGAACTTGATTTGCGATGCTAACTCTCTGAAAACTTCATTGCTAGCAGTGAATAATTGTTTGGCGAAGAAGGGTTTTTTCCCGGGTTGCGGAGATATTTGTCAAGAATGTGAAGAATCTACTAGGATGTGAAAGATTGAAGATGGGTATTCAAAAACTGATTGATGATGGAGGTATTCAGTTTAACCAACTTGTTAATAAAGAATAAAAAATCTCTACAGTCACTATCTACTTCACCATGGTTGAAATTCCAGTTCCAGTAAGGCCAACACTCGTCACGTTTACTACTTCAGGGCATGTGCCATACCAGAGTGAGAAAGTCGTCTCGTGGTATTATGGGGCAAAAGTATATTGCAATGGCCAAAGTTAGGATGTAAGTACTTCCGGGGTAGCATAACATCAAGTTGAGAATGTAGGGGTTGGAGGATTTACAAGAAGTGGAAGGTTGTTCGCACCATAAATGCCGAGGAACAATGGGGCACCATCAAATAACAATGCAGAAGCTCGAACTAAGGCTAGGGGTAAACAAGTTGTGACCGATGACGTCCATGTCTCAGACCCAGAAATTACTTTTTATAAAGAAGCCGAAGAATTTATGGGAATCATTAAGAAAAGTGACTACAAGATAGTTAACCATCTTCAATAGACTCCTTCCAAAATCTCTATCCTGTCCTTGCTTATGTGCTCAGAATTCCACAAAAACTCTTTGTTGAGAATCTTGAATAATGCCTATGTTCTGCAAGAGATATCTATGAATCAGCTCGAGACAGTTCTTGCCTGTGTAAATGCCAGTCACGGGTTGGGATTTACAGATTTTGATCTGATTATAGAAGGGCGTAATAACAATAGAGCTTTGCATATTTCAATGCAATGTAAAGGGGTTGTGCTTTCTCATGTACTCGTTGATATGGGGTCCTCTTTAAACGTACCCGAAGAAGGCCTTGATTAAGTTGGACTATGATGGCGTAGTACTTTGGCCTAATGATCTTGTACTCAGAGCGTTCGACGGTTCGAAGAGATCCATTTTCGGAGAGTTAGAACTACCGATCAAGGTGGATCCTCAATTTTTCAACATAACCTTCTACGTAATGGATATTTAACTTGTTTATAGTTGTATGTTAGGACGTCCTTGAATTCATGCGGCTAGGGCAATATCTTGTACTATACATCAGAAGTTGAAATTCGTCATGGACGGACAAATTGTCTTAGTATATGGAGAAGAAGATATCTTTATAAGCCATCTCTCTTCCTTCAAGTACGTGGAAATGGATGGTGAGATATACGAGACTCCATGCCAAGCATTCGAGCTGGTCAAAAATGAAACAATGTCATCATCAACATCCACTTTTGAAGAGAAGAAAAAGGGAGTATCCATTGTGTCCTATAAACATGCCCTCAAGGTGATTTAATCAGGAAACAATGAAGGTTAGGGCAAGATGATCGAAGTCCCCAAAAAGGAAGATATGTTTAGAGTCAGTTATAAACCTGCTCAAGCAATAGAAGCACAACATTCTAGAGGTCGTAATGACCTAATCACTTTCTCTAGTGCTAGATTGGGGGATCACAACCATATTTGTGCCATTCAAGAGGATGAAATTAACATTGACCGTGCAATAGACGTTTGGATCAAGCCGAGTGTCCCAGGAGTGGAACTCAACAATTGGCGTCTGAAGAGATCATCATTTTTACATAGTATCAAATGTAATTGTCTCGTGTTCTTACTTTTGTGTGAAAGCTCTACATATCGCCCAAGGCGTAGTGGATCATTATAAGGGTATCTTTGTTTCAATTTATAATGTTTAATCATCAATAAAATGGATGATTTTTGCATTCATGACATAGTGTTCCCTGTTTTTCATTTTCTATTTTTCTTTAAATAATAAATGAAAATGTACATTTCTCATTTTCATTTTTTTCAAACTCTTTCTAAAACAAAAGCAGATGCACCTCACTGGATCTCATCGATGAAAATCTTTCTATGACTCGCTATGACTTTGACAATCCGATTTACCAAGCCGACGAGGAAGGTGAAAATGATTGTGAATTTCCTGAAGAGTTAGACAGGTTGTTAAAGAAAGAGGAGAGGGTGATTCAGCCGCACGAAGAGGTTATTGAGATTGTGAATCTAGGTACCAAAGAGACAAAGAAAGAGGTTAAGATTGGGGCCGTATTGGAAGAATCTGCGAAGAGCCGATTGATTGTCATGCTCCGAGAATACGTTGATATATTCACCTGGTATTATCAAGACATGCCAGGGCTCGACACCGAAATTGTAGTACACAAGCTACCTCTCCGAGAAAACTGTCCGCCAATGATGCATAAACTATGTAGAACTCGGCCTGATATGGCAATAAAGATCAAGGAAGAGGTTCATAAACAGTTCGATGTTGGGTTTTTGACTGTTACAAGTTATCCACCATGGGTTTCCAACATCGTGCCAGTATCGAAGAAAGATGGTAAAGTTCGGATGTGTGTTGACTACCGAGATTTGAATAGAGCTAGTCCCAAGGATGATTTCCCTTTGCCTCACATTGATGTGTTGGTCGACAACACAGCTCAATATTCGGTATTTTCCTTCATGGATGGCTTTTTGGGCTACAACCAAATCAAAATGGCACCAGATGACATGGAGAAAACTAATTTCATCACCCCTTGGGGGTCTTTATGTTATAAAGTGATGTCGTTCGGTCTTAAGAATGCTGGAGCAACTTACCAACGGGAAATGGTAACTCTCTTTCATGATATGATTCATCATGAGATTGAAGTATATATTGATGACATGATTGCGAAGTCACAAACAGAGGAAGAGAACCTAGTCAACTTAGCCAAGTTGTTTGATAGGCTGCATAAGTTCAGACTGAGGCGGAATCTCAACAAATGTACCTTCATAGTGCGCTCCGGTAAACTGCTGGGTTTCATTGTAAGTGAGAAAGGGATTGAGGTTGATCCTGCAAAGGTGAAAGCTATACAAGAAATTTTTGAGCCTAAAACTGGAAAAAAAAGTATATGGCTTTTTAGGAAGATTGAACTACATTGCACGGTTCATATCTCACCTAACAGCTACATGCAAACCAATATTCAAGCTCTTAAGAAAGAATCAGACTGTCAGGTGGAACGACGATTGCCAAATGGATTTCGACAGAATAAAAGAGTATTTACAAGAACCTCCAATCCTCGTGTCTCCGGTTCCTGGGAGGCCTTTGATTATGTATCTTACAGTACTTGAAGGGTCAATGGGCTACGTTCTCGGTGAACATGATGAGACAGGTATGAAAGAGCATTCTATATACTACATGAGCAAGAAGTTCACAGATTGTGAGTCCCGGTACTCAATGCTTGAGAAGACATGTTACACACTAGCATTGGCTGCTAAGTGATTGAGGCAATACATGCTTACTCACACGACCTTATTGATTTCCAAGATGGATCATGTCAAGTACATCTTCGAGAAACTAGCTTTAACCGGAAGGGTTTCCCATTGGCAGATGGTCTTGACTGAATACGACATCCAATATATTTCCCAGAAAGCCATCAAGGGAAGCGTATTGTCAGACTACCTGGCCCAACAACCAATTGATAACTATCAGCCAATGAAGTTTGAGTTCCCTAATGAAGACATCATGTTCCTAAAATTGAAAGATTGTGAAGAACCACTCTTGGAGGAGGGGCCAGACCCTGAATCCAAATGGAGTCTGATGTTCGATAGGGCTGTTAACATAAATGGCATCAGAGTTGGTGTTATCATTATCACACTAAAAGGAGTTCACATGTCCTTCACTTCCCAATTCACTCTTGAGTGCACCAACAATGATGTAGAATACGAAGCTTGCATAATGTGGATTGAGGAGGCAATTAATTTATGAATTAAGACCCTCGATATATTCGATGATTCAGCTTTGACCATTAATCAAGTTAATGGAAAACGGCTTGTCCATCAACCACATTTGATTACATATAGGGATTACACGAGGAGGTTGCTGACATTGTTCACGACGGTAAAGCTTCATTATGTGCTTCATGATGAGAATCAGTTCGCAGATGCCTTAGAAACCTTCTCCTATATGATTAAAGTCCAACAAGGAACTATGTGCCCAGAATTGTGGTATCTCGTCTTGAAAGGCTCGCTTATGTGTTTGCAGCCGATGTTACTAATGATGATAGCCCTTGGTACTAAGATATCAAACATTTCCTGAAATGTCGGGAATACCCGACAGGGGCATCCAACAAAGATAAGAAGACCTTGAGGAGATTGGCAGTAGGGTTCTTCTTAAATCAGGATGATGTGATATACAAAAGGAACTTCGACATGGTTCTGCTCAGATGCGTGGATAGACACAAAGCAGACATGTTAATGCTGGAAGTTCACGAGGGATCCTACGGTACCCATGCTGGAGGACATGCCATGGCGAAGAAACTTTTCATGTCGGGGTATTATTGGATAACCATGGAATTCAATTGCTGTAAATACTCCCGCAAATGCCATAAATATCAAATTTGTGTTGATTAGGTGCATGTGCCTCCCAATATGTTGAGCATCATGTCTTCACCTTGGCCCTTTGCCATGTGGGGCATCGACATGATCAAAAAGATCGAGCCTACCGCTTTGAACATTCATCGCTTCATTCTGGTTGCCATTGACTACTTCACCAAGTGGGTGGAAGCGGCGTCTTATGCTAATATCACCAAGAAGGTTATAGCCCGATTCATAAAGAAGGACATCATTTGTCGATATAGAATACCCGAAAGAATCACTACTGGCAATGGTTCCAACCTCAATAACAAGATGATGTCAGAGTTATGTCGAGATTTCAAAATCGAACATCATTACTCTTCTCCGTACCACCCGAAGATGAATGGCGCCATCGAGACGACCAACAAGAACATCGAAAAGATAGTACAAAAGATGGTTGTGACATATAAATATTGGCATGAGATGCTGCCATTCGCATTGCATAGGTACCATACATTCGTGCGCACCTTAATCGGGGCGACCCTATTCTCACTAGTGTATGGCATGGAGGAAGTCCTGGAAGTTAAAGTTGAGGTTCCCTCCTTGAGGATAATGATGGATGTAGAGCTTGATGAAGTTGAATGGCTTCAGTCCATATTCAACCAGTTGAGCCTTATCAAAGAGAAACATTTAGCAGTTGTATGCCATGGATAATTTGTAAACACCCCAAATTTTCCCTCACCTATTCACACCATGGCTTGTGATATCTTCATATGCATAAATTCAACCATAGCATCTCATACCATGCCTTTGATTCACTGCATTGCTTCTAAGTCATCTGCATCTAGGGTTTGTGATCTGAGCAATCCAAGAGCTATTTGAGCCACTCCAAAGGTCATCAATCACTTCAAAGGGGTCCATGTGTGTTAAAGTATCATATTATATCCTCTCAAGATAAAAAAGTCAAAGAATCACAAGAACTGAGAAAGGCATGGAAAGCAGAGCCAGGTTTAACTGCACAGATGACCTAAAATTAGGGTTTTGGTTTCAGAGGCCATAACTCCAAATTTTTTGGTCATTCTTGTTTCTATTGGTCTCTATATGTTATATGGATCATGCATATCAAGTTTCATGAAGAAATTCAATAGGGAAGGCATCTAATCAATAGTTGACTTCTTGAGCAAGTCAGTGTAAAATCAGGGCATCTGAGGCCCCCAATGACCCAACCAAAGGGTGTTCTTCATCATTTTGAATGTGTATGATCTTTATTTGATCATAGAAGATGTTAGAAGTCCACAAAATTGAAGAATTTCAAGCCATTTGCAAAGTTGCCTTTTTGGGAAAATGACTTGTAATGGAAGCTTGCCATTTTGGGAAACTTTTTCAACCCTTGCTTTTTGATTCAAAAATGCCTCAAATGAGAAAACTTTGGTCATGGAAGTTGTAGATTGGATCATTCCCTTTTCAAAAAGTACAATAACTCATTCTAATTCATTTTGGATCAAAAGTTATGGCTTGTCAAAGTTGGGAAAAATCACATAATTTCAAGTTATGTACCAAAGAGGCAAAGTTGCAAAACCACTTGCCAAGTTGAAATGAGACCTCAAAGTGACTTATAACCTTTGTACAAACATGAACCATTGCCTAAAAGTCAGATTGCATCAAGAGTTTGTCCATTTTCATGACTTGTGGATCAAGAAACTTCAAAAGGGCCAAAGTTGATTAAAGTTGCAAAACATCATACAAACCCTAATCCATTTGTTAATTGGCTTCAAAACTGATCCCATGGTCCTCCTCATTCCTTGCTGCGCAGGACACCCCTCTTGTACTCGACCTACCATTGACCCATACCTCTCTTACACAAAGCTTGACTTTTTGCATAAAGACCCATACCAATCACAATAGGGCACAACCACTCTTCTGACCTACCCAAGATTGATAAGTGGACCAAATGCATCACAACACACCACACAACTCATGCTGAAACAATCCCCAAGCCATAGTTCCAAGTTTATGCCTCTTATGCATTTTGCTTCGAATCACACAACACAAGCATCAAACATAAAAACAAACTTCATAGAACATCTCAGCATCTCTCACTGATCATCCCTAACCCTTCACCTTGCCCTGAAACTCCCTGAAATCAAAACATGATTTCCTCCCTTCTCTGATTAGAACCCCATCAATCTCTCAAACTAGCCCAAATAAACTCCAAACAAGCCTTGCAAACATCTGAGGAGAGTCATTAGAGTTGATTGGAAGCAAAGAAGCAAGCTGAAAGCTCCAAACTGAAAGCTTCACTTCAGGTAGCTTCGAAAATTATTTTTTCCAGAAACCTTGTTTTAAGTTACTGAAATGATCTACATGTTCCCCTGATTGTTTTGCACTTTGAAGTTTTGAAAATGATTGAGTATTGAGTATGTATTGCATCTCTGAAAGTTTGGCCATTTTTACGTTTTTGATTCGAATCATGGTTTTGAGCAAAAAGAAATGAGTTTTGAGGTTAGATTCAGGTTCAGGGGGATGAAGAGAGTTGATCTGGAGCTTTAGAGCTCCAGAAATAACCTAGAAGTGAGGTTTTGGTTTTGCTCAGGGGAGGTGTGGCCGGAGAAGACGACCGGAGGTCTTTTCCGGCCACCTGAAAGTGATTAGGGCCTTAATTGCGTTTAGGGCAAAGTTTGAATGTGGACCCTTGATTCAGTGGACTTTTGTTGACTCCCGCGCGTTTCAATGGCCAAGATGGTTTCATTAAACCTTAATCCACGTCATTAATCTAATTAATTAAGTTTATAAATTAATCCTGCCAGTTTGAATCTCAGCCACAAGATCTGGCGCCAGTCAACTCCCGCGCGTTCCATTCAAACCTCAGCCACTGGATCTGTTGACTTTCATTTATTTTCATTTTAATTTCATTTTTCTTGCATTTTCTTTCTCATTTTATTAAAAATAGTAAAACAAATCACAAAAATCTCATTTTTTGCATGCTGACTTAGAATATTTTTTTCATTTCAAAAATATTTTTATTTTTATTTTTTGCATTAAAAATTATTTTTAAATTATTTAAATGATTATTTTTAATTAGTTAATGAGAATTAATTAATTAAAAATACATTTAGGTATTTAAAAATCACAAAAAAATTCATGTTGCATTTAGGAATATTTAGAAACATTGTCCAACTCTCAAACCAAATTTCGTTTTTGTTCTTGACGCCTTTTGATCATTTTCATTGGAATTAATTTCATTTCAAGGTAATATTTTGTTTCAAACTTCAAAAAATCATTGCTGCCTAACCATTGAGAGTTGGATGATGATTATTTTTGCATTGCATCTTGTATAGCATGTAGTTTATAGGATAAAATTGGTTTGAATTGATCTTGAATTTTCAATTTGTTTGACATTTTTCCTGACAAGGTACCTTAAAACCCTAGCAATCTTAGGAAATTCACAACTTTCACTAGGTTAAGAATTGGTTCCCCTCCTTTGGGCAGTGAGTTTGTATAGGTTTAGGGTTCCTTTGATCCCATTTTCAAATTTTAATTATGTCATTTGCTGCTGACTTTGAATCTTGCTTGATGTATTGATCATAAACCCTAATTTATGCCTTCCTTTGCATTCATCTTCCATTTACTTGCATACCATGACTTGCCATGACATTTTGTGCATTCATTTGATTCATAAGACATCTTAGGACATTTTAGAATCATGTTTGATCATTGCATCTTTCATTTGCCATGTTGTATGTCATGTGCATTTCATAACTTTTCATGAACATTCATGGTTCAATACATGCCTCATTTGCATCCTTATGCTTGCTTGATCATTCCCATGCCTTGCCTCATGTTTGTATCATCCCTTAACATCATTGACATCCTGTATTTGCTTCTGACTTTGTCTTGCATCATGCCATTTCATCTCATTTGCATTGCATTTCATTTCTTTTACTAACATTTCAGGTGGTAAGTTGTTTGAGAAGTGAATTTGCCTTCACTTCTCACAATCCCTTTTCATCTCTCTCATACCATCCTTGCTGCATTTTATCTTGTGCTTTGGAGTGAGCTTGCTCATTATTGTTCATCTTACTTCCTTTCTTCAAGCAACTTGTCTTCTTAAGTGAAGCAAGTTGTTTTGTTTCTCTTTGCTTCTTCCTCCTTTCATCTGCTTCCTTCCTGGTGGTTTCTCTGAAGATCTTTCTCTCTTAAGCCTCATAAACCCTAGGATCTCCAAGTATGATAACAATTAGGGTTTGATTAGTCCCCCATGTAGCTTTTACCTTTGTGTCATCATTGAGTCTTCTCTTCTCATCTCATAATCAGGGACTGAACCCTAAAGGCTTTAAGGCTTTGTGATTAAGCTTATGCCTGCATCCCTCTATTAGGATGGAGTGTACAACTTTAATCCTAAGTGTTAAACCCTTAATGTGTTTAAATCCTTTAATCAATTCACCTAATAATCATCAAGACATCAAGCTTGTAACTTGGGCCTTGCATTAGGGTTCTAATTCTTCCTTAATTGGTTAAGAAGGACTAACCCTAGTGTTAATGGACAAGTCCCCCTCAAGTTGTCTTACAAATCATAAAAATCACCTTTTCATACTATCATTAACTAAAATCCATTTAATAAAGGCTTTGTTTTGTCATGAGGTTAATCCCTAATCATGGATTAAGTTGAGGAGTCTTTCTCAGCTTAAATGTTCTCATCTATTATCCTTCTATTAGGATGGTGTAATGAGTCCATTATGAAATTCTGTGATCAGGTATGAGATGTCCTAAGAGATGTCCCAACACTTGATAGGACACTTGACAAATTTAACCAAAACTTAAATAGCAAGAAAAGTAAACAACACAGAAGTTTGTTAACCCAGTTCAGTGTATAACCACACCTACATCTGGAGGCTACCAAGCCAGGAGGAAATCCACTATAAGTATTATTAATTCTAGACTTAAACCACCCTGTTTAATCTATCACTTAATAACTACCCAATGCAATTTCTACCTAAGACACACCTTAGATAAGAGTACCCTACTCACTCCCCCTCAATCACACAGTGATCAAGTTTACAAGTTTAATGAAATTGAAGACATTCTTCAAACAATACAGCTTGATCTTACTTCACAGTTTCAATCAAGTCACAAATGCACTTTTGCTTAAAAGCTCATAAAGTGGTACAATAAAAACACCTGCTATTAAAAACACTAGACACCCTATTTGGTCTTCTTCAATTCGTACTCAATTCTATGAGTTTCTGTTAATTAAATAGGTATCTGAATTTTGGGCTTTCTGTAGAATGATCCAGCCCTAATGCGCAGCAGCTTCCACCTTGAATTAGGGTTTGTTACCTCCTAGATTCTAGGTGCTTTTAGGTCTTCTGTTTTAAACTGAATCTTCAATATAAAACTCCCTACAGATGCGCCTTGTTCTGTTTTTATCCATCATTAATTAATTCCAGATAACTCTCCTTAAATATCTCTGATCTGTTAATCAATAATTAATTCTGGTAGCAGGTCTGAGATGTCTTAACATCTGTTGGGACATCCTGAAAAACTGAACTTAAGTTATTTACACAATGTCCCAACATCTGATGAGACATCCTGAAATAAGTTCATATACTCTGTTTGATAATGTCCTAACATCTGATAGGACATTCTGAACTGAATCTAACATTTCTTGTTTGGTCAAAAATTCTGCCAATACTTAAGCATCTACAAACTCCCCCTTTGGCTAATTTTTGGCTAACATCTTTTCTGGTTATCAGAGTGCAGCAGAAGTTCCTTTTATCAGAGTATAGCATTATTTTTCTGTTGATTCTTATTTGAGATTACTCCCCCTCAAACATATATGTATCCAGTCTTGTTGCAACAGAAAAAAAACTTATTCAGTTCAGAAGCAAACTTTCATTCATTAATTAAACAGCAATACAATTTGTTGCAATTTGTTGTTGTTCTCCCCCTTGGTAGACACAAAATTAGGGGCCAAAGACACTATTCCAGAGATACATTGCTGTCATTACATTTGCCTCACATACAATGATCACTCAGATTCATTACTCTCAGTTTCTTCATCAGCTTCTGTTTCTTCATCAGCTTCACTGTCTTCATCAGAGGCAGCTTTCTGGTCTTCTTCACTCTCCAATCTTTGAATGATTTCCTCAAGCTTCTGCTTTCTAGCTTCAAGCTCTTTGCAGGTGCTTTTGAGTTCAGCAATTAAAGCCTTCTTGGAGATTGGATTCTTAGCAGTTGAAGGACCTGCAGATGTCCCAGAAGGTGCTTCAACATCTGCTGCATGATGACTGAGGAATAACTTGTAGTGAAAATCCAGGGGGCTTTCTCTTTTGCATGTTGTATCCTTGTCAGTGAGAATGCCAGGGTATTGATTGAGCACTATACCACACAGCAATGATGGAAAAGCTATTGGAAGCTTTGTTGCAGAGGAGCTGGCATGCTTCAAGGTCTGATCAAAAATGTAAGCTCCATAGTCCATCTTGGTTTGAGTTCCCACAGCATAGATGAATCTGGCCAGACCAGTGGAGATTGAAGAGGTGTGGTTGGTAGGCACCCAGTTAGCTGTACCAATCCTGTTCAGCATGGCAAATTTTCTGGTAAGCATGCTCACTGAGAGCTTTCCCTTCACAGGCCATGCCTTGACCTGGTTTGCTGTGATCACCTTACAGACTTGATTATCTGTCTTACCTAGCTCATTGGGTCCATCTGTTTCTCTTCCTAGGTATTGATTTATGATTTGAGGAGATAACTCAACACACTTACCTCTCACAAACACTTTTCTGAACTCAGATGACTTACCATTTGAGCAATCCTCCTGAAGATTCACAATGAACTCTTTGACAAGAAGTTCATAGCAGGGAGAGAAATCTGAGACTGTCTTGAATAGTCCTGCAGCAGAGATGAGGTCAATCAGTTCAGTGCACTCAAGTGCATTGCTGCTCAGTTCTCTTTCTAGGGCAACTCTTCTTTGGTACACAAACTTCCACTTGTTCACACTAGAGACATGGTGGAAAGATATGTTGTCTAATGGAGCTTCTGGAACAGCTGTTGAAGCCCTAGATGGGGCTGGTCTCTTCTTGGGAGGAGATGTTGGGACATCTGATTCAACATCTGAGTCAGATGGGGTGACAACTTTCCTTTTCTGAGTTTGGACTTTACTCCATTGTTTTGATGGCCCAAAAGTGGCTTTAGTTTTGCCTTTCTTTGGAGAGGCTTTCTTCTTCTCAGGGATTGCTGCTTCAGCTTGCATCTTGCCTTTCCTGGACCTGAGCCTTTTGGCTATGCTGGGTTTAACAGATGCTATGATTTCTGCATCAGAGTCCTGCTCCAGGTTGACCATTGGAGGAGATTGAGCAGTCTCCTCTTCAGCTGTTTGATCAATAGGGATTTGATCTTCATTTGAGGCTTTGATCTGATCCTCAGAGTTTTCTTTATCACTTTCACTTGAGGCCTTTTGCTGGTCCTCAGTTTGTTCAGTATCAGCATCAGATGAATTTTCTTTCTCATTTGCAGATGTTCCAACATCTATTGGGACATCTTGTTCTGCAGGAGTGTCATTTGCAGTTTGAGCTGGTTCTTCTTGAGGTGCAGGCATGGTGTTCAAAGGAACAGAGATCCCACTCACTACTCTTTGTTCAAAAAGAATTTGGTTGACAATCTCCTTGATGGAATCATCAACATATTTTGAAGAGTTTGGGGGCCTGTTAGCAGGAGAGGGAATGCCTTTTGCTTTGCTGCGTACTTGATCTTTAGCTCTCTTTGGAGTTCTTGCCTTTTTAGTGTGAGAAACGCTTCCCCTGAGTTCGTCCAATGGGGTTGATTGCATTGGTACTACAGAGATGGGAGTGGCATGAACTACGTCTTCCTTGTTGAGAACTTCCTCAGTTGTGTTAGGGTTTTGAGACATTTTTGAGGAAGATGGATGAACAGCTTTAGGGTTTATGATTTCTGAAGGATAGCTAGTTAATGTGATTCGCTTGTGATAGTATGATGAGTATCTTGATAGCTGCTTATAAACAGTTACTAAATAAGTAGCCGTTACAGTGCAAATGATTAGGAATGGAATTCCCAAGGATCTTGTCCAGACTGGTTTTGCCATCTGGAACTTATGCCATACAATGTCATATGACATGTTGGCACATCTCATTAACTGCTAAATATCACATAAGAAGATTCCAAGTTTGCCTCTTAAGTTCTCAAATTGTGTAGCATCCAATGCTTTGGTAAAGATATCAGCTAACTGCAGATTTGTAGCTACATGCTCCAATGAAATCACCTTATCTTCTACAAGATCTCTGATGAAATGATGTCTGATATCAATATGCTTGGTCCTGCTATGTTGGATAGGATTCTTTGATATGTTAATTGCACTTAAGTTGTCACAGTACAATGTCATGACATCCTGTGGGACATTGTACTCAGTGAGCATTTGCTTCATCCAAACCAACTGAGAACAACTGCTTCCAGCTGCTATATATTCAGCTTCAGCTGTAGACAAGGATACACAATTTTGTTTCTTACTGAACCAAGAAATCAAATTGTTTCCTAGAAAGAAGCATCCTCCTGAAGTGCTTTTTCTGTCATCTGCACTTCCAGCCCAATCAGCATCACAGAAGCCAGTGAGAATTGGTTTGCAACCATGAAAGTACATTATGCCATAGTCACAAGTACCATTAACATATTGAAGAATTCTCTTGACTTGATTGAGATGACTGACTTTTGGATCAGCTTGATATCTTGCACAAACTCCTACTGCAAATGCTATGTCTGGTCTGCTAGCAGTCAAGTATAACAAGCTTCCAATCATGCTTCTATATAAGCTTTGATCTACATTCTCACCCTTTTCATCTTTAGTCAGCTTTAAATGTGTGGGGGCAGGAGTTCTTTTATGAGAAGCATTTTCCATTCCAAATTTCTTGACTATGTTCTTGGAGTACTTACTTTGGGAAATGAACATTGAGTCTTCCATTTGCTTTATTTGCAGACCAAGAAAGTAGGTCAACTCTCCTACTAGGCTCATTTCAAATTCAGACTCCATCTGCTTGACAAAATGTTTGACCATCCTTTCAGACATCCCACCAAAGACAATATCATCAACATATATTTGAGCAATCATAACATTTCCTTCTTCATCTTTAACAAACATGGTTTTGTCAATTCCTCCTTTTCTGTATCCTTGCTTGATAAGAAATGTGGTCAGTCTTTCATACCATGCCCTTGGAGCTTGCTTCAACCCATAAAGTGCCTTCTTTAGTTTGTATACATGATTTGGACAGCTTGGATCAACAAATCCTTTAGGCTGTTCTACATATACTTCTTCATTAAGGTAGCCATTTAAAAAGGCACTTTTCACATCCATTTGAAATAGCTTGAACTTCAAGATACAAGCAATTCCCAACAGCAGTCTGATTGATTCAAGCCTTGCTACTGGTGCAAAGGTTTCATCAAAGTCTACCCCTTCAATTTGAGTGTATCCTTGAGCTACAAGTCTAGCTTTGTTCTTTGTAACAACTCCTTGTTCATTTGACTTGTTCTTATACACCCATTTTGTACCAATCACATTTATGTCATCAGGTCTAGGAACAAGATTCCACACTTCATTCCTTGTGAATTGACCTAATTCCTCTTGCATAGCACAAATCCAGTATTCATCAGTGAGAGCTTCCTTGATATTCTTAGGTTCTATTTTGGAAACAAAACAAGAACCTGAAATCACTTCTCTTGATCTAGTGCTCACACCTCTGTTGGGATCACCAATTATCAAATCTTTGGGATGATCCTTCTGTATTCTGATAGAGGGAGGTTTTCTTGATTCTTCTGTTCTTGTATCAATTTGAGTGAAGTTATATTGATCATTCTTTTCTTCAGCTTCAATCTTGATATCAGCAGATGTTCCAACATCTTCTGGGACATCTGTAGGAGCATCATCAATTATCACATTTATGGACTCCATGATAACCTTGGTTCTAGAATTAAATACTCTATATGCTCTGCTGTTTATGGAGTATCCAAGGAAAATCCCTTCATCACTTTTAGGATCCATTTTTCTTCTTTGCTCCCTATCTGCCAGAATATAACAGATACTTCCAAATACATGGAAGTACTTAACTGTGGGTTTTCTGCCCTTCCAGACTTCATATAATGTGGACAAAGTTCCTTTCCTTAAAGTAACTCTGTTATGGATGTAACAGGCAGTGTTCATAGCTTCAACCCAAAAGTACAGGGGTAACTTTTTAGCATGGATCATAGCTCTTGCTGATTCTTGAATAGTTCTATTCTTCCTTTCAACAATCCCATTCTGTTGAGGAGTGATAGGTGAAGAATACTCATGATTGATTCCTTCTGAAGAGCAGAAATCTAAGAACTTTTGATTCTCAAATTCTTTTCCATGATCACTTCTAATTCTGATCACACAGCTGGATTTTTCCCTTTGTAATCTTTGACATAATTCTTTGAATACATCAAATACATCAGACTTTTCTTTGATGAAATTTATCCATGTATATCTTGAAAAGTCATCAACCACAACATAGGCATACCTCTTACCACCAAGACTTTCAACCTGCATAGGTCCCATCAGATCCATATGCAAAAGTTCCAAAACTTTGGAAGTTGTCAGATGTTGGAGCTTTGGATGGGACATCTTGGTTTGCTTGCCTATTTGACATTCACCACATGTTTTGCCATCATCAATCTTCAGTTTAGGAATACCTCTTACAGCATCCATAGATATTATCTTCTTTATGCCTCTGAAATGAAGATGACCTAGTCTTTGGTGCCATAGTTTCACTTCTTCTTCTTTAGCTAAAGAGCAAGTTGAAGTGAGACTGAGATTTTGGGATTCCCACATGTAACAGTTGTCTTTAGATCTGGCTCCTTTCATGACAACCTCTTGTTCTTTGTTAGTCACTATGCATTCAGTTTTGGTAAAGTTTACACTGTACCCTTGATCACATAATTGACTTATGCTGATCAGGTTAGCAGTTAAACCTTTAACTAGCAGCACATCATCTAGTCTTGGAACATCTTGACAGTCCAAGGTTCCAACTCCCTTGATTTCTCCTTTAGCTCCATCTCCAAAGGTCACATACCTGGATGAATGTGATTTTAAATTTACTAGCAAATTCTTTAATCCAGTCATGTGTCTTGAACATCCACTGTCAAAGTACCAATCTTCTTTAGCTGATACTCTCAGTGATGTATGTGCTATGTATGTTGTACTTTTCTTTGACCAGATGAGTTGAGATTTCTTTTGATGCCTCTGCCCTGTGTGTTGTTTATCAGCTGTTTTCCAAGCTTGATTGTTGCTCTTGTTCTTGTAGCTTTGATCAGCTTCAGTGCTAGCTTTTGGTTTCCATACCTTCTTGATGTTTTCTGTCTTCTGCTTAGGAGGTTGCTGATTTCTTTGATGTTTATGCAGCACTTTCTTGGTAACTTCTACTTTCTTCTTGGAAGGTTGCTGATACATCTGATTTGGATATCCATGCAACTTATAACAATGAGGTTTGATATGTCCAAATCTTCCACAGTGATGGCATCTCCATCTTTGATACTTCTTCTTCATTTTGTTCTTCTCAGAATGTTGAGACATCTGTTGGAACATTATGTTTGACTTTGTGTTCTTTTCCTGATGTTGAAGCATCTGTTGGGACATCTTGTTAGACTGTATGAATTTTGAAGTTGTTTTGCTAGAGCTAGCTTCATCTTTATTTACTCTGTTAAATCCCAGTCCACTTTTATCCCCTGAGTGCTTGTTGTTGTTGAGAATCACATCCAGTGTATTTGAGTTGCTGTTCAACATTCTAACAGATTTGGACATATGTTCCAACTTGGAGTTGAGAAGGCTTACTTCACTTTTTAAGGTGTCAATGATCTCCTGATCATTTGCTTTGTCATCTTCTAATGCCTCATTCTGCTTCTTTAGCTTTATAACCTCACTGCATATTTCAGAGCTTCTTTTGTATAGATCTTTGAATGCTTGCTCAAGTTCTTCATAAGTAAGTTCTCCATCACTGGATTCACTTTCAGAATCACATAAACCAGCTAAAGCAGTGATATGTTTAGCTGATTCCTCTTCTGAATCAACTCCTGAGTCTTCATCAGACCAGGTCACAGAGAGTCCTTTCTTTTGCCTCTTTAAGTAGGTAGGACATTCAATCTTGATGTGTCCATATCCTTCACATTCATGGCATTTGACTCCTTTATCTTGACTGGTCTTTTCAGCATACTTTGACCTTCTGTTAGCATCATAAGGTCTCCTGTTCTCAGAGTTTGTGTTTCTTCCACTGGGTTTGGATTTGCCTTCCATTCCTCTGAGAATCTGTTTGAATTGTCTTCCAAGCAAGGCAAGGTTGTCTGATAAGCTTTTATCATTTGCTGATTCATCATCTTCTTCTTCATCTGTATTTGAAACCAAGGCTATGCTTTTGTTCTTTTTGACATTTGTGTCATTCATTCCCATCTCAAAAGTTTGAAGTGAACCAATGAGTTCTTCAACTTTCATGGAGCATATGTCTTGAGCTTCTTCTATTGCTGTGACTTTCATGTCAAATCTTTTTGGCAAAGATCTGAGAATCTTTCTTACAAGCTTTTCATCAGTCATCTTTTCTCCCAAAGCTCCAGAAGTATTGGCTATATCCAAGATGTTCATATAGAACTCATGAATTGATTCATCTTCCTTCATTCTCAAGTTTTCAAACTTGGTGGTGAGAAGTTGAAGTCTTGACATTTTTACTTTTGATGTTCCTTCATGAGTTGTTTTGAGAGTGTCCCAAACATCTTTGGCCAGCTCACAATGATGCACAAGTCTGAAAATGTTCCTATCAATGCCATTGAATAAAGCATTTAAGGCTTTTGAGTTGCCTAGTGCTGAATCTTCTTCCTCCTTACTCCATTCTTCTTCAGGTTTCAGCACTTTTGATCCATCTTTGGTGTCTTGGACAGGATGATCCCATCCAACATTGACTGCTCTACATGCCCTGTTGTCAAGTGATCTTAAGAATGCAATCATTCTTGGCTTCCAGTAGTCATAATTAGATCCATCCAGTATAGGTGGTCTATTTACTGACCCTATATCTCTGTCCATGTTACATAATTTGTATTCCCTAGATCTCACCCAGTATAAACAGGCAGGGTGCCTGCTCTGATGCCAATTGAAATTCTGTGATCAGGTATGAGATGTCCTAAGAGATGTCCCAACACTTGATAGGACACTTGACAAATTTAACCAAAACTTAAATAGCAAGAAAAGTAAACAACACAGAAGTTTGTTAACCCAGTTCAGTGTATAACCACACCTACATCTGGAGGCTACCAAGCCAGGAGGAAATCCACTATAAGTATTATTAATTCTAGACTTAAACCACCCTGTTTAATCTATCACTTAATAACTACCCAATGCAATTTCTACCTAAGACACACCTTAGATAAGAGTACCCTACTCACTCCCCCTCAATCACACAGTGATCAAGTTTACAAGTTTAATGAAATTGAAGACATTCTTCAAACAATACAGCTTGATCTTACTTCACAGTTTCAATCAAGTCACAAATGCACTTTTGCTTAAAAGCTCATAAAGTGGTACAATAAAAACACCTGCTATTAAAAACACTAGACACCCTATTTGGTCTTCTTCAATTCGTACTCAATTCTATGAGTTTCTGTTAATTAAATAGGTATCTGAATTTTGGGCTTTCTGTAGAATGATCCAGCCCTAATGCGCAGCAGCTTCCACCTTGAATTAGGGTTTGTTACCTCCTAGATTCTAGGTGCTTTTAGGTTTTCTGTTTTAAACTGAATCTTCAATATAAAACTCCCTACAGATGCGCCTTGTTCTGTTTTTATCCATCATTAATTAATTCCAGATAACTCTCCTTAAATATCTCTGATCTGTTAATCAATAATTAATTTTGGTAGCAGGTCTGAGATGTCTTAACATCTGTTGGGACATCCTGAAAAACTGAACTTAAGTTATTTACACAATGTCCCAACATCTGATGAGACATCCTGAAATAAGTTCATATACTCTGTTTGATAATGTCCTAACATCTGATAGGACATTCTGAACTGAATTTAACATTTCTTGTTTGGTCAAAAATTCTGCCAATACTTAAGCATCTACACATTAAATCCTTGATTATGGCTTAAACTCATTACTTAACACTAAACAAAAACTCCAAAAACATCTAAATAACCACAAGTAGGTTAATGATCTTAATCCTACATCATGGTGATTAAGTGTGAGATGCTGACTTCACACTTAAGGTATTCTCATTACCCCTAATCAGAGGGAGGATGTGATGAGTTTACTAACCCCTGGTTTAGACTTAAGCTCATTAACTTATGACAAATCCAAAAGCAATAAAAGACTGAAAACGCAAAAACAAACAATAATCGTCTCCTACGGGATTCTTTTCTCATCTCATTCACTCATAAACGAGAACTTGCTTCTTCCGTCTAATGCAAGACAGTTTGCACCTGAGCCAGACAGGTCATACACTTGAGCATAGACAAGTAAGCAGTTCACAGGTCAATTTATCTTTCAGTCTCTTTGGGTCGAACTACGGTGTTCTGACTTCCTCATTGCACGAGAGGATACGTAGGCATAACTTAACAGTTATCGAACAAAAGTCTCTGTATATTCCCCCTCTTTCCAGCCTTATTATTTAA
The DNA here is from genome assembly GCA_963966055.1 of Lathyrus aphaca. NCBI lineage: Eukaryota > Viridiplantae > Streptophyta > Magnoliopsida > Fabales > Fabaceae > Lathyrus > Lathyrus aphaca. Next base: position 344,863,395 of record OZ014521.1, read on the forward strand.
GCCTCTTAGTCTTGAGCTTTGTACTTCTGTTCTTACACTGACACTTCACTTATACACTCCACACTTCTTTTACACTGACACTTGCATTCTTTTCCAGCTTTGATACACAAATTGCACTGACACTACCCCTTTAAAACACAAGTATTTTAAGCGTGGATCCCGTCGAGTACGGCGGACAATCTGGGTGCTAATACCTTCCCAGGTTGTAACCAACCCCCTTTCTCAGTCTCTCTGGTTCGCAACCGTCTTATCCATCTTTTCCTAGGTCTATGCAGCATTACCTTTCCTTCGGGATAAAAATTCCTAGCTGGCGACTCTTGTCTTTCTGAGTTCACCCTTGTGTGTTCTCTTCCTCTTTCACCGACCGTTCGCGTCTGTACCCCTCTTGGCCCTGTGTCATTTGGTGGGAGCGACATAATTGTATCAACAGAGAATGAAACGGGCGTTCGATCAGAAGGTACGACCTCGATGTTACATACCTGGTGACATAGTGATGAAAAGGATCATTCCTCCTCAAATAGATCACAGGTGCAAGTGGACTCCTATTTATGAAGGTCCATTCATGGTTAAAAAGGTTTTCTCAAGCGGAGCCTTAATTCTAACAACCATGGATGGAGAAGACTTTCCACCCTCTGTCAATGCAGACGCAGTTAAAAAATACTTTGTATAAAAGAGACCTGCTGGACAAAAATAGAATAACGAATCCAGGAAAAAAAGGGCATCCCGGTGAGCAAAAACCAAAATAAAAGGCTCGGGCAAAAATTAGGGATATAAACAAAAATATGTACACTCACCGAGTTGAAAAGCCACATTGGAAAACTCAGGAAAAAAGGGTATCTCGATGGATTGAAAACCATAAAGGGCGATCCACATAAAAGAGGGATTGAAACATAAAAAATGTGATCTGCGCGATCTATGATTCGTCATCTACAACAATGGATAATCTGAGGGTTAAGAATCAGTCCAATCATCTTCCTCAAAAAGTGAAGTATACGGAGATCCTTGAGGATATACGGGTCATAGTTGGGTTGGAACTTGATGGGATCCGATTTCACATTGCCATTAGTATAATTTATTTTTCTTTTTCTGTAATTTCCTCTTTCTAGGAATTTCTTCCTAGTGTAATACCTACTCACGACCATTTTATAATCAATAAAATGCATTTTCATCCAAATAACTTTCACTTTTATTTGTTTTCATCTACCATTGTAGATTGAAAAAACATCCAAAATTGTGATAGATATTGCATTGCAAAAACATTGATGCTTTATAATACATGCTTAAGAGTAAAGCATTTGACATACATCTTAATTGCTGAGTAACAGGGATGGTGAATTCAGATCATGAACCTGGGGCATGCAGGCTTGTCTAACTTTCTCTTTTGCAGGAACTATCAATTGTGTTCACTAATATGCAGGTACGGTGAAGTAAAGCCATTGCCAACGTGGCGCATTAAAGAGCTTTTTCCTCAGCAAATTTCATTGATCATGACTCCTCAGCAGGTCTCATCAGATTAATTTTTCCCCAACAGAGCAACAAGAAGTGGGTTGGTATTCCTTTGATAGAGGGTATCACTGTTAAAAGATGTCTTATATCTCTCATCCTTAGCATGAGACGTTTTACATCTCTTATCCCCAACAAGAGGCGACTTAAAACTCTTATCGTCAGTAGAAAGTACTCTCATTTACGTTCTTAATCATCCCTAGTAGAGTTGGAAATTAAATTTTTTTCCATCAGGGCAACATAAGGTTAATATCCCTCGAGCAGAGAGTCCTCCTTCAACGAAGATATATGCTTCACAAGAGTCTTCTTGTCCCCAGCAGTATATGAGGACTCATTATTCCCCAGCAAAATTTTTCCTCACTAGAGTATCAATAAACCCTTTCCTCAGCCCGGTCAGAAGGTTATCACTTCCCCAACAGATTTCTACGGGTGGTGTACCTCCCAATCAAATTCTTGTCAGGTTGATACCTTCCCCAACAAGGTCAACATTGTTCAACTTCTTAAAGTCCAATTTATTTTTGGCAATGGTGGCAACTCAAAGCCAGTATCATTAGCATCCCCACCAGCAGAGATGATATTCCCCCATTGGGATTCATGAAATCAGATCGAGATTATCTCTCCCTAGTAAAGTTGCTAGGGATACATATCACATCCTCATCAGGAGATCCCCTTGCATTCACATTTAGTAATCATCATTAAATTGCATCCTCTAAAGCGTAGCATTTCCATCATTATAGAGCATTACACCATGGAAAATTCAAACATATGCATACAAAGCATAAGCTATTTTGGGTACCTTGACAAAATCCTGAAACATTATTTCTTCAATCAGACCAAAGTATCCCCGCAAAGAATGCCTAGTTCATTCCTCAGCACTGTTACTCTTATCAGTTAACACTTGTTATCCCCAGTTGAGTTATCATATAAGTACGATGGTATCTTTTTCAAGCTCACTCATGGTGTGTCTTGTTCTCTTTATCATCCGAGCTTGGTAAATGCTTTTCGATTCCGTCCAAGTCCAGTTTCGTTTCTTTGACTTATCATCTAAGTACGATGGTCTCTTTTTTAAGCTCACTCATTGTAATACCCCGTATTTAATTAAACGCCCTGGATAATATTAATTAGGATTAATTAAGTATTATCTGACTCAGAGATATTTTCTAAATATTCTCAAATTAGGCCCGTTAGTATACTAACTATCGTGTATTGGTATGATATACATTTGTAACACCCCAAAATTTTCCCTCTTATTTATCATCAACCTCGAGCGGTGTACGATTCACTCTTGCATCATTCCGCATATCATTGCATCGCATTTGAAAAAAATAAATAAATCATCATCCTTTGCATACTCATGAGGTGTGTGGTCGATCGAGGTTTGCCAAGCATTGGAGTTCAAGAGAAAAATAATATACCAAAAATAATCCAAACCACTTCCAAGCTAACCAACCAAAAGGGAAAAATTCACCTTTCTCTCCCTTTTCTTTCCCTTTTCCTTCCACTTTCTTTCCACATCCCCTTTCATCCTTTCCCACTTATTTTTCCACTTCAATTCCACTCCATTTCCCTTGGATGTTTCTACCATGTTCTACCATCTTCTAGAGTGTTCCAAGGAATATTCCAAGGAATATTCCATTTTCCAACCCTAACCCTAACTAACTACCAAACCATAATTTTGGATCCCAAGCCTAATTTTTGGGCCCCAAACCTAATTCCATTCCCAAACTTAGCTCCAAGCCTAGCCTCTATATATTCATTAATGACTTCAATGCAAAAGGTTCACACAATTTTCCAACTTTTCACTCTTTCACAATCACTTTTTATCTCTCACTTTTCCTCCATTTCCATTTTCACCAAAGCTTTTTTAAATAAGCTCTTCAAGTTTCACATTGAAACTTGAAGATCTTAAAGCTTAAGCCTTCAACCTCCATTGATTGTGGATTTTAGAAGAAGAAGCTAGTGATTTTTGTGAGGATTTCGGCTTATCGGAAGTGCACGAAGGTACAAGCATCAAGAACGCATTTATTTTGCGGTTTCGCGGTTTTCTTGGTTTTCTCTTCGATCAAGCTCCGATTCTTGCAACAATTACCGAAGCACTTCTCCGCTTCGTAGGTTGGTGATCTAAATCACTTTTCCTTTATGTTATTCTCTTCATCTCGCCATTTCGGCATTCTTTAAGTGCTTTTCGTATCGCTTATGTTTGAATACATGTTTGTTAAGTTTTGCTTGCGATTTGTGGTTTTTGATGGATTAGAAGTTAGGTTGTAGCTTGTTATAGATTCTAGCATGTGTTAATAAACTCCAATTAAGTAGAAATTAGTGTTAGCATGTTCCTAGGAATGTTAGGGATCATTAGAAGGAAGATTGTGGCCAAAAGCACTTATTTCAAAAGCATTTTTCACTTTATGTTCAGCGTTAACCGGTTAACGCATTTGGTTAACCGGTTAACGCATGCGTTTTTGGCCATTTTTAATGTTGTCTAGGATCTGTTAACGGGTTAACCAATTTGGTTAACCGGTTAACGCTGTTCATTTTTGGATTTTTAGCTTATTTTTCTTGCTTAATCTTGCTTCCTAGTGCTTCTAATGTTCATCCATGTTTAAGTATTAATTTTTGGGAATTTTTGGGTCCATTTCCAGTAGCCCATTCCCCCATTTCGAGTTGTTTCGACGCGTTTCCGTTCATGATGTGTATTATGCGTTTTTGTATTCCTTTGTGCATAACTTGATTTCTTGCATTTTGTTGTCATGTTTATGCATCATTAGGTATGTAATAATCATGTTGCATTATGTTTTTACATCTTTTGCATTGCATTAAATCATTTTGCATTTCATTGTATCAATGCATGTTGCATTTCACATAATCATGTATGTATGTGCATTTGGTTGCATTTTGTTGCATACTTGATCACATCATTCCCATCGATTCAATTCTGAATTTTGCATTAAGTTTGGTATTATTGTTGATCTATCATGTTGCATGTTCATAATAAATAATCATCATGTTCATATGCCATGTTCATGTGCCACATTTTTGCATTACTTGTTGCATAATCAAACATGTGATGCATTCTTGCATAATCCTCAAAAATGCTCATTGATCTTTCATTTGTGTATGTTGATTTAGGTGCAAATGCATGTTCATGATGAATTTAGTGCATTTTTCATTGAGTTTGTGCATTAAAAAATGAAAATAACCAAATATGGATTTTGCATTTCATAGCTGTTTTTGCATATAGGTGCTGTAAAATATATGCTGTTTGTTTGTTTGTATGTTGTATGTGACCTTTTACACCTGCTTTTTCATGCTGCATGCTGGCTGTAAAAAGCTGATTTGTGTTATGCATTGTTTTCATAACTGATTGTGTGTTTGAGTGCTGTAAATAGTTGCTGAATTTTAGTTTAGCATAGTGTAGGCACCCTTAAACTTAAGATTGAGTCTAGTTTAGGTCCAAGTTGCCTTATGATTTGTTTGGTATGTGTTTACCTCATTCCTTTTTAATAAATTTCACATTAATCTTTGTTTTGTAGAGGGGAAGATTGAGGTAAGTTTCCTTCACCCTATCCTTTATTTTTATGCATTTTCTTTATGCATTTAATTCATTTTTCCTTCCATATTTGTGTTTGGTAGGATTTCCCCTTTGTTAGGATCAACTTATCTTCCTTAGGAAGTATGTTGCATCCTTTTTCTTCTTTCTTTTCCTTTTCTCTCTTTAGGATTAGAAAACCTCATAAACCATTAGGATCTCCCTTTTGTATATAATAAATAACTTAGGGTTGGTCTTAGTCCCCCTTAGTTTTTTCCTTTTTTCCGACTTGAGTCATTATTTCTCATCTCATAAAGAAAAACTATAAAATACTTAATAAAAACCGAATGTTCTTGTACGATGCGAGACTTTGTTGCGGAGTTCTTATACACGTCCTGTTTCGGGGCGAGGTGTAAGTATTTACCACGATGGATAGGTCTTAGTATGAGAATGTTCACAAACAAACTCCAAAACACTTCTCATAAAAGACAATCAACAAAGACATCGCGTCTTCTCTTCTCATCTCCTAATCTTTGCGGCCGAATGCGACTTGCCTCGATAATTCAAACAGCGATACGGTAAACACCCTCGAGTCAGAGCCGGTAACACCTGAGCTAGAGCTATGGCAACGTCATCCTAAAAATCATAAGCAAAGTTCCCTCCTTAGTTAGGCGAACTACGTCGACTCTGATCCTCATTATCCCGATGAGGTACGTAGGCAGCAGGGTAGGGCCCGTTCGAGCACATTCTTTATTTTCCCTACATTTCCCCCTTCTGTTCCTTTTCTTTTTCAGTCCCTTTCTCAATCCCATTCCAGTTCCATGCCAGTAGTAGTTCATTTATTCAGCAGCATTCTTATTTTCTCACCCTTCGAAACAAACAAGCAAGTGTGGATCCCGTCGGGTACGGCGGACAGTCTGGGGTGCTAATACCTTCCCAGGTCGTAACTGACTCCCGAACCCAGATCTTTGGTTCGCAGGACCTTGTCCTTTCCTTCTTCCTCAGGTTTGTGCAGCATTACCTTTCCCATTCCTTTGGGATAAAAATGCCTGGCTGGCGATGCTACCCTTTCCGTGCCACTTTCGCGTTTGTACTAGGATGAAAATCCCGGGAGCGACAGCTGGCGACTCTGCTGGGGACCGAACCCAGAATCTATGGTTTCCCTTGTAGAGTCAATCCTAGCGCTTGTCTGTTTTTGTTTCTTTCGGTGTTTATCTGTTTGCTGCTGTGTGCTTTAGTTTAGCTTTACCGTTTTCATTTACAGTTTTACTTTACAACTTTACTTTACGACATTTATTTACTGCTTTCAGTATTTATCATGCATCATTATCACTATCTGGCTGTGCTGGTTTTCATTTTTTCTGTGGGATGGGAGTTATTGTGAGATAAGCCAAATACCCGGCTTGAGTGCACTATAGGATTAGAGTGGACAGACATTGTACTCCCATGGTATCTCACCATGATGAGTGGCGATGTGTTCCACACCCAGATTGTGACCGTCTTGGAACTATTCTGTGTGGGGATTACCCCACTTCAGGATACGACCTTGATAGTTATGTGCATTTGGTGACCGATCATTGAGAACCTTTGTGGAAACATCCCTCTCCAGTGATGACAGTGGCATACCACATTTGTTGGCAAACCCACTCGCATCCGAGGGCCCACTGAGAACTCGCATAGGATAGCCTGGTTCTCTCATAGGAACCCAGACAAGGCAAACTATTCGTATGACGATAGTATTGTACCCTTCGGGATGAATGTACTTTTGTTTCTCGATTCAGTGCTTGAAGCTGAGGACTTATGGGGGGATGCTTGTTTTCCCCGTACTCAGCTGAGACCTCCCTGGTTAGTACATAATGCCAAACCGATTCCCTGATTTGGTCATGAGCCATTTCTCGGAAATGGTGAATGTATTATTGCTATCCGGCTTTGAGAGTCTGTGATGTTGACTCGGAGTAGCATACCCGTGAGATGGGAAGGGTTTACAGGTTTGCAGGAACCCTAAAACTTCCAACATACCCACTTTGCCAGCATTATTAAGTATTATGATCAGGTTCTACATAGTCCTTTGGTTTTGAAATCCGGGACTTCGGTAATACGGTTATCACGATTCTTTAATAGCACATGACTTTATTCTCAACGCCAACGTCGGACCAGTGATCATCAGACCTTCGACCACATGCCAATGCATTGCATAACATCCTCTGCATGCTTGCGTTACTAACACATGCTTACTCATTTGCAGGGTCGCATGTCGTATCCTCATGAACATATCATACACATTTACTGCATGATTTGCCTATTTGGCATTTTTACAGGTTATTCGAACTTCCTAACTTATTCAACTTCAGGCAATATAGCTGGCCAACACGTTCATCGGTATCCAACAAAAAGAAACCGAGTGAGAATGGATGAACGAATGCAGACTGATCTCAATAAGCTCCGAAAGAGGATGGATCAGTTCATGGACATGATGACCAGCATTGCTTAGAATCAAAAGCGTCTCAGGTTGATGGTTGAGCAACCCCATGGGAATGCTAATACTGGAACACTGACTGAGAATATGGATCCTAACGATGCCCGCGACGGAGGACCAAATCTAAATGGGACTGCGGCCCGTAATGAAGACACTCAGGAAGACCAGTTCACTCTACTGGATGCTGATATGGATAATATGAATGAGGTCAACAATCGAAGATATGAAGAGCTGGCGGAGAATATTAAGGCCATGGAATGTCAGAATTCCCTGGGCATCAATGTAACCAATCTTGGGTTAGTGCCAGGAGTCAGAATCCCTCCTAAGTTCAAGGTGCCATCATTTGACAAGTACAACGGCATAACGTGCCCTAGAACTCACATTCATGCATACTTTGGAAGAATCTCGGCTCACACTAATGACGAGAAACTTTGGATGCATTTCTTCCAAGATAGTCTATCTGGAGCTTCATTGAGCTGGTACATGAAACTAAGTAGGGTCTCTATCCGATGCTGGAAAGATTTGGCTGAAGCTTTTCTCAAGCAGTATCAATACAATATTGATATGGCTCCGAACTGCACTCAGTTGCAAAATTTGTCTCAAGGACCTAAAGAAAGTTTTAAGCAGTATGCCCAGAGGTGGCGTGAGCTGGCCGCACAGGTCCAACCTCCCTTGCTCGATCGGGAAATGACCGATATGTTTATGGACACCTTGCAAGGTGTTTACTTGGATCGTCTAGTCACCTGCCCGTCCATTGGTTTTTCTGATATTTTCATCGGTGGAGAAAGGATAGAAAACTTTCTGAAATTGGGAAAGATTCAGGATGCAAGCAGTGCTAGTTCTTCTGGTGTGAAGAAACCTTTTGGTAATGGCCAAAGACAAAGAGAAGGCGAGACCAATGTTGTGTATAGGGGCCGAGACAGAGGTCGTTCATAGGGTTACTACCAAACAGCTGCAATGACTATTACGCCACAGGTTCAACCACAACCTCAAGGTCAGCAATATCAGGCGCAGAGACCAAATTAGGAAAGAACAAGGGCAAGAAACCGCAGACTTGATCCCATCCCATGCCTATATGTTGTATTGCTTCCAGAGCTGCTAAAGTTGAACATGGTCGAGCTTCGTACCATGAGAGCTCCTTCTCCTGATAACCTACCTCCAAACTTTGATGCAAATGCCAGATGCAAATTCCATTCGGGTGCCCAGGGGCACAGTATTGAGAAATGTTGGGCTTTTCAGAACAAGGTACAAGACCTAATTGACTCCAAGGCGATCAATTTTGCGCCTCACCCAAATGTACTCCAGAATCCAATGCCTAATCACAACGGAGCCGGTGTCACGGTTGTTTTACCATATGGTCCACGTTAAGCTGGAATCTTCAGGAAGAAAATAAAGCCATCAATATTCAGATACTCTCAGCAATGGCAATTGTTTGTTTATTTTTCTTCAAAGCATTGTCTTCCCTATTGAGGGGAACTACGTCGCTCTGATTCTTCATTGGTCATTGGTCAATGGAGATACGTAGGCAGAAGATCATCAGGTCTTTCCGAGCAACCTTATGGGGCGACTTTACTCCCCAACTTCACTCTTTCCTTCAGACGTCTTGTGTCAGAGTCTGAATAATTAGAAGAAGAGGTATGATTGCCATGGTTGAGTATACGGCTGCAAGTTGAAGATTACAAGTCTGTGAAAGAGCTATTGATCACTGAAAGTATCCAAGACTGACAGGTCCAGACGGAGTCAAGCCTCCTCAACAACAGCAATAATTAGCTTCCTTACTGCATTTCCATTTGTAGTTCTTTTATGTGCTAAACATTTGTCTACATGTATGAAATTTGTTTGCTTTTGAAAGTTATCAATAATAAAACTCACATGTTTTTCTTGAAGTAATTCATTTGTCAATTTAATTTTGCATGTTTACATTGCAATACCAATTGTCATGCTCAAACTCTATGAAGGAGAATGACGAAACAAAAACGCAAAAATCTCTAATTGTGTGCTCTCGAATAAGACCCTGTTAACGATGTACAGGCTTTGTTTCAAATCCTAAACACCGAAGATATAAGGAAGATAGACCCTTGCTAACCCCTTTGAGCCTTGAAGTAGGAGTTTCTTTTTGCATGAAAAAACCCTCGCAGGGGCAGGGTAGATGTCAGCTAATCGGACCAAGCGTTTAGGCTTTCATAAAGGAGTGTATTTGAGGATCCATTACATTCCACTGTGCTAATCAAGAGGTCCAAAGACCAGAAACCACAATGGTTATCCAAATCAAGAGGTCCAAAGATTGAAAACCATAATGGTTATCCTTCATCGACCAAAGAATGAGGCAGTCACAACCCTCGCCAAGCAATCAAGACAAACAATGTCGCACGATTTGTTCAAAAAAGAAAGAAATGAAAAGCCCGCTAAGTCGAAACTTGAAAACAAGCGACTTAGGCAAAAATTAGGGTATCCCGCTGGACTTCACAATCAAAGATTCACAAGAATCAGTCCAGGAAAAAGTTAGGGATAAGCAAAATGACGCAAAAGCGAAAGACGAAAAGGATTACACAAGAAATATCCTTAAGCAAGAACACAGTCGTGTGGCACAGGCACGAAAGACAAAAGGGTGACTGACTCCAAATAAAAACTTGATTGGTGGCTAAACCAAAAGCAACAATGGTTCCTCGAACGATACAAAACCCTTATGAAAGGTGAGCACTTGCGAAAATTAGCTGAACATAGGAATGGAGAACATCACGAAGAGTGGGTGGGCACAAATGAACTTCGAGCCTATATCCTTTGTTTCTACAAACCGTGAACCAGACCACGATACAACCCTCAAAAGTCCTAACTGAAACAAGGTTAATTTGAGAGCGTACTATCGCGAGATGGCATTCCTGAATCCTATGAGTTGTGCTAAAAGACCTTGTTGGTATTGCATGTACATACTTTCATTCAAAAATAATGTTGTATCTTAACCAGTGATTTGCTCACAAAGGTTTGCGACACCTTTTCAAATCTTCAAGATTAACATGTGTGTTGCATTAGAATTTTCATTCTCAGAATAAACATTTTTCTGCCTGCATACATTTGTTTGGCATCATAAATGGTTGACATGCAGAAATTTAGGCCAGAAGCTTAAGCTTGCCAAGTTGGAAGTCTAAAACTCCTGAAAGACAGTCACGTCGAGGTGCACTTTTCCGAGAAAGCTCTATTGAGTAACGACTTTCCCAACCAGTCATGGTAAGAGCCAACCAATATGGGGCAGTTATGTCAAGCAATATCCTCAAGAGTCAGCAATCTGGGGCAATTACCTCGAGATCCAGATCTCTCCTAGAGAAATTTCTTCAAAGACTCATACTGGGGCAAGCCACCCCAATCGCATGAGGATTCATTCTTTCTCGAAGACAGATAATCGGAAGTTCACAATACCAGGGCAATTATACTCCTGAGGAGTTTAAAGACACCAGGTCTTTTGTAAAATCCTCTTAAGATAAAGCCCGAATCAAAGCAAATGATCCCTGGCACAAGACTACTTGAAATCTTTCCTCCTCAGCAGGACGCAGTTCAGTTTCGTTATCCCCAACAGGCGCATGGAAGTTATCCCTAATAAAGTCGTCAAACTTTTCATCAACATGTTTCCTTGATCTTATTTCCCAGCAGATCTCAAACCAAATCCTTCTCTTCCCCAGCAGAGCAGTAAGGATCATCCTTAGCAAGAGTCGTCTTCCCGTAGTGAAGCACTTCTTACAAGAATCCATAAATTCTCAGCAGTTAGCTGAACGGTTTCCTTCCCCACGGAGTTTTGGAAAATTCAAGTAGACGATAGAGTTCTCCTCAGCAGAGCCTTGATAGGTCTTCCCCCAGCTAAGTCGAAAAGTTGTTGATTCCCCAACGAAATCTGTGGGGTGAGATTCAACCCCCGCAGTTGAGGCATCCCCTAGAAGGGCCTTCAAATCTAAAGTCCAATTTATTTTTGGCAAAAGTGATAAGTCGAGACAGACTAGTTACACTCTTCTCCAACAGAAATATCGGCAATCATCTATATTCCCCACAGAGTCAGCAAGGATTTTTTATTTCCGTGTCAGGAATTCCCTTTGTACCTATCCCCCAGTGTCATGGGCCATCATGTCATACAATTCAGCATGTTTTTATTAAATCCAAGGTTGATATCCGAAGTCCACCCGCAGGGTGGCAAGTTATTCAAAGTCCAACCACAGATTGGCCAAAGTCCATCCTCTGGGTGGCAAATTCCAAAGTCCAACCGCTGATTGGCAAAGTTTATCCTCTGGGTGGAAAATTCTTAAGCTCTCCCGTAGCGAGCAGTGGCCCCCGTAGTGTGGAAAAACATTGAAGTCTCCCGTAGTGAGCAGAAGTCTACCGTAGCGAGCAGTGGCCCCCGTAGTGTGGGGAAACATTGAAGTCTCCCGTAGTGAGCAAAAGTCTCCCGTAGTGAGCAAAAGTCTCCTGTAGTGAGCCAAAGTCTCCCGTAGCGAGCAGAAGCCCCCGTAGTGTGGCAAGCAATCAAAGTCTCCCGTAGTGAGAAGAAGTCTCCCGTAGTGAGGAAAAGTCTCCTGTAGTGAGCCAAAGTATCCCGTAGCTGAGCAACATGCCCCCGTAGTGTGGCAAATTTTCTGAAAGTCTCCCGTAGCTGAGTAATGTGCCCCCGTAGTGTGGCAAATTTTCTGAAAGTCTCCCGTAGCTGAGCAATGTGCCCCTGTAGTGTGGAAAATTTTCTGAAAGTCTCCCGTAGCTGAGCAATGCGCCCCTGTAGTGTGGAAAATTGTCAAAGTCTCCCGTAGCTGAGAAATGTGCGCCCGTAGTGTGGCAAATTTTCTGAAAGTCTCCCGTAGCGAGCAATGTAGCCCCGTAGAGTGGTAAGATTTTCAAAGTCTCCCATAGCTGAGCAGTGTGTCCCTGTGGTGTGGCAAGATCTCCAAAGCCCCGCAGTGTGGCAGAGTATCCCCGCAGAGTGAGAAAAAGTCCATCTGTAGAGTGGTAAGGTATCAAAGGTCCCCCTGTCAACACCCCAAATTTGCCCTCACTCATTTAACCATGGCTTGTGATTCTTTTCATTTGCGTAAGTTCAATCATATCATCTCATATTTCATTTTTGTTTCACTGCATTGGTTCTAAGTCATCTGCTTCTAGGGTTTGTGATCTGAGCAATCCCCAAGCTATCTGAGCCACCCTAAGAGTCTCCAATCATCTCAATAGGGTCCATGTATGTTCAAGCATCATATTATATAGTCCCAAGATCAAGAAAGTCAGAAGATCACAAGAACTGAGAAAGGCATGGAAGCAGAGCCAAGTTTAACTGCACAGATGACCTAAAATTAGGGTTTTGGTTTCAGAGGCCATAACTCCAAATTTTTTGGTCATTCTTGTTTCTATTGGTCTCTATATGATATGAGGATCATGCATACCAATTTTCATGAAGAAACTCAATGGGGAAGGCATTTGATCAATAGATGACTTCTTGAACAAGTCAGTGCAAAATCAGGGCATCTGAGGCCCCCAATCATCCAATCAAAGGGTATTCTCCATCATTTTGGGTGTATATGATCTTTATTTGATCTTAGAAGAGGTTAGAAGTTCACAAAATTGAAGAATTTCAAGCCATTTGCAAAGTTGTCATTTTGGGAAAGTGACTTGTAATGCAAACTTGCCATTTTGGGAAAGTTTTTCAACCTCCTCTTTTTTATTCAAAAATGCTTCAAATGAAAAATTCTTGGTCATGAAAGTTGTAGATTGGATCATTCCCTTTTCAAAAAGTACAAGAACTTGATCTAATTCATCATATAACTCAAGTTATGGCCTTGCAAAGTTGGGAAAAATCACAAAATTTCACTTATGTACCAAAGAGAGAAACTTGCAAAAACTCATGTCAAACTAATTTGTGACCTCTAATTGACTTCTAACCATTACACAAACATCATACATGACCTATAATTCAGAATTGGCCCAAGAATTTCAAAGTTTCATGCCTTGCCCATGAAGAAATCCAAAAGGGGCCAAAAACTTCATGAATTTGCAAAATGGTACAAAACCTCTCATCCACTTGCCACAACTCATCAAATCTGAATCACAAACATTCCTTGATCTCAGCTGAACCAGGACATGCCCAAATCCCAGCCTGCCACTTGCCCATACCTCCAAGTACAACTTTCTTGACTTTTTGCAACATGACCCATACCAATCACCACAGTCCACCCCCACTCTCTGGCCAATCCAGACTTCACAAGCATGCTTCAAGGATTGATTTTCATAAGACACACAAGCCAAACTCTCCAAGAACTCGGCATTCCACAAAACTCTCCAACTTGCAAAACCCTTCGAATCTCTCAGCTCACTCACTCAATCTTAAAACTTCTTTCACCATTCATCTCAGAATCATCAATAGACCACAGAGCAACCATTGAAACAGCCAAAAACATTCCATACACCAAACACAATTTCTGACCAGTTGGATTGCTACCACTCAAACCAGCCATCCTCAAAGCTTTCCAAGCATTGCAACTGCCTCAGGAGGTTCATTAGAGTCATTCTGCACCAAGGAAGTGGCCAGAAATCTCAAGGGTGAAAAGCTCCACCTCAGGTAGCCACCTGAATTTATTTTTCCAAAACCTCTGTTTTATGTTATAAAATGAATAAGCATGCTTAACTGGTCATTCTGGACTTTGAAATTTTTTAAAATGGTGTAGAAACGAGCTTGTACTGATTGTCTGAAATTTCTGCCATTTTTGTTCTTCCTTTCGAATCTTGAGTTTGAGTGAGAATAAATTTGTTTTGAGAGTGGTTTTGGATTCAGGGAGGTGAGAGGAGTTAATCTGGAGCTTTAGAGCTCCAGAAATTACCTAGGGAAGAAGTTAGAAGTTTTCAGGTGAGGGTGTCACCAGAGAAGACGACCGGAGCTCTTTTCCGGTGACCTGAAAGTCATTAATTGTTTTAATTAGGTTTAGGGTTTCATTTGAATTGTGGCCGTAGGATTTGAGTTTCCCGCGTGAGATGAGTGGTCCAGATGCCATCATTAAACCCTAATTGTTTTAATTAATTTAATTAACTGAAATTAGTGAAGTTTGAATTTCGTCCCTTGGATGTGGCGCGTGGTCAACAAACATTTCCCCAGAATCAATGACATCCCTTGGATTTGATTACTTTTATTAAATTAAGTTTTTAATTCATTTTTTCTCATTTATTTTGCATCATTTATTTAAAATAGCTAGAAAATCTTAAAAAATATTTTCCTTTTCCATTTTCATTTCAAATATTTTTCTCATTCTGAAAATATTTTTAGTTTTATTTTTTGAATTAAAAATTATTTTTAAATCATTTAAATGTTTATTTTTAATTAGTTAATGGAAATTAATTAATTAAAAATGCATTTAGGTATTTAAAAATCATAAAAAAAATTCAGAGGGCATTTTAAAACATTTACAAACATATACAAACTCACAAGACAAATTTCTTTTTGGTTTTGATCATACTTTGACAATTTTCATTTGAATTAGGGTCCTTTAATTTGAATATTTTTAACCGTAACTTCAAAAATTCATAACTTTTGATCCAAGTTGAGTTTGTGAATGGTTCTTTTTGTATTGTGTTAAGCATACTTTCAAGCATCCAAAAACATTTTAGTTTCATTTTTATCTTTCATTTTCCATTTGTTTGGCATTTTCCCTTTAGGATCACCCTTAAAACCCTAGAAATTTAGGAAAATCATAAGTTCTTTAGGGTTTAGCTTCTGACCTTCCCCTTTGGGCAGTGAACTTGTATAGGTTTAGGGTACCTTTGATCCCATTTTCAATTTTTTATCTTGTCATTTGCTTCTGATTTTGAATTTTTCCTTGCATCTTGTACATAAAGCCTAATCTTTGCCTTCATTTGCATCCATCCTTCATAAGCTTGCAAACCTAAACTTGCTGTAAACACCCCAAATTTGCCCTCACCCATTCACACCATGGCTTGTGATCATTTCATATGCATAGGTTCAATCATAGTGTCTCATATTGCATATTTGCTTCACTGCATTTCAAAGTCACCTGCATCTAGGGTTTGTGATCTGAGCAATCTGAGAGCTTCTTGAGCCACTCCAAAGGTCATCAATCACTTAAAAGGGGTCCATGTATGTTCAAGCATCATATTATGTCCTCTCAAAGTCAAGAATGTCAAAAAATCACAAGAACTCAGAATGGTATGGAAGCAGAGCCAGGTTTGACTGCACAGATGACCTAAAATTAGGGTTTTGGTTTCAGAGGCCATAACTCCAAATTTTTTGGTCATTCTTGTTTCTATTGGTCTCTATATGGTATAGGGAGCATGCATATAAATTTTCATGAAGAAATTCCATGGGGAAGTCATCTGATCAAGAGTTGACTTTTTAAGCAAGTCAGTGCAAAATCAGGGCATCTGAGGCCCCCAATGACCCAACCAAAGGGTGTTCTTCATCATTTTGATTGTGTATGATCTTTATTTGATCATAGAAGATGTTAGAAGTTCACAAAATTGGAGAATTTCAAGTCATTTGCAAAGTTGACTTTTTGGGAAAGTTGACTTATATTGAAAGTTGCCATTTTGGGAAACTTTTTCAACCCTTGCTTTTTTATTCAAAAATGCTTCAAATGAAAAAACTTTGGTCATGAAAGTTGTAGAATGGATCATTCCCTTTTCAAAAAGTACAAGAACTTGACCTAATTCATTTTGGATCAAAAGTTATGACTTGCCAAAGTTGGCTAAAATCACAAAATTTGAAGTTTTCTACCAAAGAGGCAAAGTTGCAAAATCCCTTGCCAAGGCAAATTGTGCTGCCAAATGAACTTCTAATCTTCATACAAGCATGTACCATGACCTAAAAAATCAGAATGGGCCAAGGGATCACTCATTTTCATGACTTATGGAGCAAGAAATTTCAAAAGAAGCAAAAGTGAGGCAAGTTGCAAAAACTCACTCAAGTTTGAATCCACTTGCTTGCTGACTCCATAATCAATCCTAGGGCTCTCCACACATCTTGCTGCGCAGGACACCCCATTTGTCCTTGGCTAGCTAGTAACCCATACCTCTCTTACACAAGTTTGACATTTTGGCAACTTGAGCCATACCAATCACAGCAGTACACATCAACTCATCTGACCAATCCCATTTGTTTATACAAACCAAAAGCAAGACATTTCACACAACACACAAGCCTGAAAGCACCAAGAACACAGCTCTCTCATTTTCCACCCCATTTGCAAAAGCATTCGAAACACTCTCCACAAGCTGCAAACACATAAACAAACTTCACAAACAAACTCAGCATGCTTCACTGATCAGAAACCACCCATCACCATAGCCTGAAACCCCCTGAATCAAAAACACGATCACCACTCTCCCTTGAACAGAACTTCTGTAATCTTTCAAACCAACCATTATAAACTTCAAACAAGCATTGAAAGCTTCTCAGGAGGTCCATTGGAGTTGATTGAAAGCAAGAAATCAGCCAGAAAGTGCCAGAAATCAAAGCTTCGATTCAGGTAGCCATGGAAATTCATTTTTCCAGAAATCCTTTCTCTTGTTTCTAAGTTGATCTACATGCTTCCCTGAGTTCACTGAACATTTTATTTTTGAAAATGATTGAGTTTTGAGGTTGTATGCTTGATCTGAAAGTTTGCCCGAAAAAATGTTCTTGCTTGTTTCTCTTGATTCAGTGAAAATAAATGTTGTTTGAGTTAGGGTTTATTCTTAGGGCTGTTCATAGATTGATTTTGGAGATTTAGAGCTTTTGAAATGGCCTGGAGAGTGAGATTGAGTTTTTGGTTGATCGGAGAAGATGACCGGAACACTGTTCCGGTCACCTGATTTTGTTTAGGGTTCAGATTAGGGCACTAATCATAATTAGTGAATTTTGAATAATGGTCGTCCAAATGCGCGCCAAGTCCACTCCCGCGCGTGTGAGTTTGAATGTCAGCCTTTGATTGTGTTGACTTTTCCTTTTTTCAGTTTAATTTCATTTTATTTTCATTTAAATTCATTTGTTTTGTTCAATTTATTAAAAATAGTAAAACATTTTCAAAAATTCTGAAATTTTTTATACAAGCTTTTATTAATTTTCAGAAACCAAAAACATTTCTATTTTTACTTTTTGCATTAAAAATTATTTTTAAATCATTTAAAGGTTTATTTTTAATGAATTAATGAGAATTAATTAATTAAAAATACTTTTAGGTATTTAAAAATCACAAAAAAATTAATGAAACATTTAAAATCATTTAGAAACATTGTCCAACTCTCAAACCAAATTTCTTTTTTGATCTTGATGTCTTTTGACAATTTTCCATGGAATTAATTTCATTTCAAAGCATTATTTTGATCCAATCTTCAAAAATTCATTTCTGCCTAGCCTTTAAGAGTTGGACTTTGATTCTTTTTGCATTGCATCATGTTTAGTATGTAGTTTATAGGATTAAATTGGCATGAATTGATCTTGCATTTCCTATTTGTTTGACATTTTTCTTGACAAGGTACCATAAAACCCTAGCAATCTTGAGAAATTCATAACCCTCATTAGGTTAAGAGTTAGAAACCCTCCTTTGGGCAGTGAGTTTGTATAGGTTTAGGGTTCCTTTAATTGTATTTTCAATTTTTTATCATGATGTTTGCTTCTGGTTTTGATTTTTGTTTTGTGCATTGATCATAAACCCTAATTTGGGCTTTCATTTGCATCCATCTTCCATTTGCTTGCATACCATGACTTGCCATGACATTTTGTGCATCCATTTGATTCATTAAACATCTTAAGACATATTAGAATCATGTTTGATCATTGCATCTTTCATTTGCCATGTTGTATGTCATTTGCATCCCATAACTTTTCATATACATCCATGTTTCCAAACATGCTTCTCTTGCATCCACATGTTTGTATGGTCATCCTCATGCCTTGTTTCATGTTTGCATCATCTCATAGAATCATTAGAATCATACTCATGCTTCTGGTTTTGTTTTACATCATCCCATTTCATCCCATTTTGCATTGCATTGCATTCCTTTCACTAACTTTTCAGGTGGTAAGTAACTTTGAGAAGTGAATTTGCCTTCACTTCTCATAATTTATTTTCATACCTCTTATGCATCATTGTTGCATTTTATCTTGTGTTTGAGATTGGGCTTGCTCATTCTTCTTCATCTTGCTTTCTTTCCTCAAGCAACTTGACTTCTTAAGTGAAGCAAGTTACTTTGCTTCTCTTTGTTCCTTTCATCTGCTTCCGGGTGGTTTCTCTGAAGATCTTTCTTGTAAACCTCACAAACCTTAGGAACAACCAAGCATGACAATAATTAGGGTTTTGATTAGTCCCCCATTTAGATTTTACCTTTGTGTCTCATTGAGTCTTCTCTTCTCATCCCATAATCAGGGACTAAACCCTAAAGGCTTTAAGGCTTTGTGATTAAGCTTATGCCTGCATCCTTCTATTAGGATGGAGTGTATAACTTTAATCCTAAGTGTTAAACCCTTAATGTGTTTAAATCCTTTAAATCAATTCACTTAATAATCTCCAAGACATCAAGCTTGTAACTTGGGCCTTGCATTAGGGTTCTAATTCTTCCTTAATTGGTTAAGAAGGACTAACCCTAGTGTTAATGGACAAGTCCTCCTCAAGTTGTCTTACAAATCATAAAACTCACTTCCTCATCTTATCATTAACTAAAATCCATTTAATAAAGGCTTTGTTTTGTCATGAGTTTAATCCCTAATCATGGATTAAGTTGAGGAGTCTTCCTCAGCTTAAACATTCTCATCTATTATCCTTCTATTAGGATGGTGTAATGAGTCTGTTTAATCCCTGATTATGGCTTAATCTCATTACTTAACACTAAACAAAAACACCAAAAACATCTAAATAATCACAAGTAGGTTAATGATCTTAATCCTACATCATGGTGATTACGTGTGAGAAGCTGACTTCACACTTAAGGTATTCTCATTACCCCTAATCAGAGGGAAGATGTGATGAGTTTACTAAATCCATTGGGTTAGGCTTAAGCTCATTAACTTATGACAAACACAGAAAATCAATAAAGATTGAAAACACAAAAACAAACAATAATCGTCTCCTCCGGGATTCTTTTCTCATCTCATTCACTCACAAACGAGAACTTGCTTCTTCCGTCTAAATGCAAGACAGTTTGCACCTGAGCCAGACAGGTCATACACTTGAGCATAGACGAGTAAGCAGTTCACAAGTCAATTCATCTTTCAGTCTCTTTGGGTCGAACTACGGTGTTCTGACTTCCTCATTGCACGAGAGGATACGTAGGCATAACTTAACAGTTATCGAACAAAAGTCTCTGTACATTCCCCCTCTTTCCATCATCATTCTTTTAGCCTCATGATCTTGAGCATCTTATTCCTTTTCTTACACTGACACTGTATATTTATACACTTCACATTCTTTTACACTGACACTTGCATTCTTTTCCAGTTCTCTTGCACACAAAATTGCACTGACACTACCCCTTTAAAACACAAATCTTTTAAGCGTGGATCCCGTCGAGTACGACGGACAATCTGGGTGCTAATACCTTCCCAGGTTGTAACCAACCCCCTTTCTCAGTCTCTCTGGTTCGCAACCGTCTTATCCATATCTTTCTAGGTCTATGCAGCATTACCTTTCCTTCGGGATAAAAATGCCTAGCTGGCGACTCTTTTCATTTCATCCTTTCGCCGACCGTTCGCATCTGTACCTTATTTGAGTCAGTCTCATTTATTAGGAGCGACAGCTTGGCAACTCTGCTGGGGACCCTTATACTGTAACCAGGGCTTCTGGTTCTTTTTGTGGGTTCCTCCTAGCGCTTGTTTGATTTGTGTTTACTGGGGTGTTATGTGCTATTTGTGTTTGTATATTTGTTTTATTTATTGCTTTATGTACAGTTTGTTTACTGCTTTCTTTACAGCTTTATATACATCATACTGTCATACTATTCTGGCTAGATCTGGTTTTGTTGCTTTGGTGGGTGGGTGTTCTATTGAGAGTTTAAGGTCCTATACCTGGGACCTGAGTGACACCTAGGCTAGAGTGGTTCATGTTCTTTCCCATTCCATTTCGGTCTGGTGCGGGAATATGAAACACGGTTCAGATATGGGTTTCTTCTTGAGAACTCTGTGCTACAGATTTCCTGTAGTGCTAGGGCTATCTGGGAAGCCTGCTAAGTCTGGATGACCTTTACTATGACCTTCAAAAACTGAGGGGAATTAGAGGAGGATCTTTTATGATTATTGTAAACACTGTACCTCCGGGTTAGAAGTGTTTACACTTCTCATAACTGATCCAAGTCTGAGGATCCTTGTTTTAGAACATCACCTGTGAGGGGGGGTTGGGCTGTTTACAGGTTTGCAGGTACCCTTGACCTCAGCATACCCTGATACTTTGTTGTGTTTGAGGATGCTTCACTTTGGACAGTTCTTGTGATTTAACCCAGGACATGTGACTCTTTATTTGAGTCCCCCACCTTGGTTACTGGACTTATGAACCTCCATCTGGATTTCTTGAACATATATGGACTCATACCAAGGCAGTAATCAAATCCAGCTTGATCACAAACCCTTTGCATATCATTTGCATACATCATCATTGCATCATTTAACATGTGTTTATTTGTTTTTCAGGGTATCCATATTACATTTGGCTTGGTTTTGACCCCTTTATCTGCATAGGCCCTTTGTTCACCAACTATCTGCTTCAGCTACCTTCATCATCTACCTGCTTCAGTCACCTGCATCACCAGTATCAGCCTGTCAGTGGCCCATCTCCAGTGTCAGTCTCCCTCATCAGCATCTGTCTCAGCTCTTCATCAGACATGGCACCCAAGAAGAGCAACATCTCCTATCATTTCTTTGAACCTGAGCTAGCTGGCATCAGGAAGGTCCAGGCCCTTATTACTCCAGACCATATACCATTATTCAGAGAACATTATGGAGGCATCCTTGATGTGGTTATGGATTTGGACCCTTCCCAGAGGAGCTTGATTCATACTTGCCTGCAGTTCTATGATCCTCCTCTGAGGTGTTTCACCTTCCAGAATTTTCAGTTGGGACCCTTGTTGGAAGAGTATTCATCACTGATTGGTGTACCTATCAGGGGTGGAGTCCCCTTCAACCCTGAGATGGCTTTCCCCATTAATGAAGAGGTGGCAAAGGCACTGTATCTGGAACCTATACTGATTGAGCAGAACATGACAGCAAAGGCTGGAATCTCTGGTCTACACTTGGATTTCTTGACCTCTCAGGCTATCCTGAAGGCCTCCTTGGGGGAATGGAAGGCAGTCTGTGCATGATTAGCCCTTAGCATATATGGGGTCATATTATTTGCAGATGAGCCTAAGTTTATTAGCAAGAATGCAATCCATCTTTTCATTCTGAGGAACCCAGTGCCCACCTTACTGGGAGATTTCTACTACTCTGTTCACCAAAGGAATGAAAAGCAAAGGGGAAGGTTGGTGAGATGTTGTGCTCCCCTATTCCATACCTAGCTGCTCAAACACTTGCCCAAGACTGATGCATTCTTGAATCCTCACCAACAGAGGAATTGGGCTAGGAGACTTGTTGCTTTGACCTCAGATGACATCAGGTGGTGCACCCAGAGCACTAAGGGCAGGGACATCATTACTAGTTGTGGGCAGTTCCCCAATGTACCTCTGATAGGAGTGAAGGGTTGCATTAACTACAACCCTCTGTTATTCAAAAGAAAATTGGGCTATGCATTGGTCCATCCTCCTAGAGTGCAAGATCTAGCTGAGACCCTTTATTGTGAGATCAAGCCTAATCTGGCTATTGTCAGGCAAGCATCCTGGGCTGGGGACAATGTCCAGACCAAAGGGATGGCCATTCTTGGGAGATGCAACAATGTGGCCTCAGCTCAGTATTATGAGTGGTCCCATGCTAGGGCTCAAATTTCTGGGATGCCCTTCACCATTGAAGATGCACCTGGACCATCCACAGCACCACCTCCAGCAACTGTCAGCCTGGAGGAGTTTGAGAAGCTAAAAGAAAGGAATGAGAATTTGTCTGAAGCCTTGAAGAGAACCCTCTGGGAGAGGAGTGATGTTCGTCTGGACATTGAAAGATTAGAAAAGCTTAAGGTGGAGCATCTAGCCAGGATTGAAAAGTCAGAGGACTACATCAAGAAGTCAAGGGCTGGAGAACATATTTTGAAGAATGCCTGTAAAGAGGCCCATTTCCAGAAGGCTAGGACGGATCTCTATCTGAAGGAGAGCCAAGCTAGGTGGGTCAGGATCACTGAAGCTCGCACTCAGGAGGATAAAAGAACTCAGGACAAGATTGAGTAGTTGGAGGCTAATGCAAAGGAGCAACAGGAAGCCCTATTAGCAGCCCATAGGGAGATCTCAGAATTAAAGCTCAGGGCTGGTGTGAAGAGGTCAAAGGACCAAAGCAGACACAAGAAGCTAACCACTGCTATCACCACCAGGAATCTTCTCATCAGGAACCTCACGGAGCATCCAGCTAATCCTGTGACTGAAGCACTTTTGAAGGAAGTCCAGGAGGATGAGTTATGCTGTATTTATTGACCCCTCAGAGGGCATGTATTGTAAAGAAAACAAACTATGTATGATTCTCCATTTGTAATATATTCATTAGTTTGTTTCATCTGAGTTCTTTTTCTCTCAAGCAACATCAAAGCACTCTCCTCAGGGGTCTGGAAAGGTCAAAACCAAATGCCAAGCCGGATACCTTGGAAACAAATAAGCATACTGCATTGCATGCTAACTTTTCTTTTGTTTTGTAGGTTTTTGTTTTGTTTGTTACTAACTCTGTTGTGATTCAGGAACTATTGCTCGACGACGGGTGTTCCCACTCAACCGTCCACACAGATATCCCACTCGCAACAACCTTCCGGGTATACAAATGGACCAAGTACAGCAGGACCTTACAGAGGTCAGGGCTCAAATGGCCAATGAGATACTGGAGATGAGAAATCAGATGACCCAGTTTATGGAGGTGATGAATGGATTGGCACAGAGCCAAGAGAGATTAAGGGCATTAGTAGAAAGGCAGACCCATGAGGAACCCCATCTAGGGACTAGGGGAACAAGCAACAATGAGAGGGTTCAGCCCCATGTTAATCCTCCAGTGTATGGGCCTCACCTTCATCCAGAAATCAACATCCCTGCTAATGTGCAAGGGAATGCCACTGCAGGCAGAGTATTACAAGAAGACCCCCAAGAGGATCAATTCACTGTGATGGGAGTTGGGGATGAAGACAGAAGACAGAAGGCCAGAATTCTTTGGGCTTTGATGTTATGGACATGGGTCTAGTGGACGGGGTAAGGATTCCCCACAAATTTAAACCTCCGTGCTTCGAGAAGTACAACGGAACCTCCTGTCCACGAACCCACTTACAATCCTTTCTAGGAAGGCTGAAGGCATACACCATGGACGAAAAGCTATGGATGTTTTATTTTGAAGATAGCTTAACAGGGGCTTCAAGGGAATGGTACTCTCACTTGACCAGAGCAACCATCAGATGCTGGAAGGACCTGGCTGAGGCCTTTATCAGACAGTACCAGTACAACTTGGATATGGCTCCCAACAGGACCCTCCTGATGGGAATGTCTCAATCATCCAGGGAAAGCTTCCGGGAGTACGCCCAGAGGTGGAGACAGCTTGCTGCTGCTGTCCAGCCGCCCATGTCGGAAAGGGAAATGGCAGACATGTTTATGAACACCCTCCAAGGGACATATATTGACAGGCTAGCTGCCTTTTCTTCCACCAGCTTCGCTGACGTAGTCATAGCTGGAGAAAGAATTGAAAGCCTGTTAAAGATGGGCAAAATTTCTGACAATGGTGCGAGCTCGTCCAGCAACCCCAGAAAACCTTTTGTAGGTCCAAGAAGAACCAGTGAGACCAACGCTATTCAGGCCAGCAGGGGCAGACCACAATATGTTCATAGGTCAGTGGCAGCAGTCACCATTCCCACTCCAATTCCTCAGAAACCAGCATATCAACCACAGCAACAACCTCATTACCAGCAACAAACTCAATATCCGCCTCAGAGAAACTACAACAACAACAGCAACAATCAACAAAGACCATTTCAGCAGAGACCATCTCAGGCCAATAGGGTGATTGATCCAATCCCTATGCCTTATGCCGCTTTATTGCCACAACTCCTAAAGCTCAACTTGGTTGAGTTAAGGACATTGGCACCACCAGATCCTTCCAGTCTGCCAAGAAATTACGACGCCAACGCCAGATGCGCTTTTCACTCCAACGCACCTGGCCATAGTACAGAGAAGTGCATAGCTTTGCAGATGAAGGTACAGGACTTGGTAGATTCTAAAGCTCTAAACTTTGCACCCCCGCCAAATGTTAACAAAAACCCCATGCCCAACCACGGAGGACCAAGAATCAATGCTATTGAGGAAGATAAGCCGTCTTTCTTGATAACCAGTGTTGGGCAGATCCGGACACCCCTGGTAGAGATTAAAGCTCAACTCCTTGAATGCCAGATATTCCCTGGGTGTGAGCTCGGGTGTGGTTATTGCAACATTTCGGTAAATGGGTGTAATAACTTGAGAAGCGGCATAAACAGTCTTATCCAGAATGGTCTACTTCAAATCACAACATCAATACCTTCAAATCCGACAACAGTTCCAGAGTCTCCTACAACCGCAACAACAATTATTCCAAATAATTCTTCAGTTTCATCAACAAATGCTTCAAATATCACTTCAACAAGCCAGATATCAACAAACATTACTTCTACAACGTCAGCACCCCTCTATTCAGAATCTTCTCCTACAACACCAGCAAATATCTCAGCAGTCACTATTTATTATGATCCGTCAAGTATTCCTCCGAACAACAATTTCCAACAACAAACAGTGGCATCTCCTGCCAGATCACCGGTTACCATCTACTACGATCCACACACTATTTCAACACCCTCCTCAGCTGCAGTCAGCCTGGTTACCATCACGGTACCTGGGCCAGTTCCATATGAAAGCAGTAATGCCATCCCTTGGCATTATGGCTCTGACTTTTACTACAATGGGGAGAAAATCACTCTTGACTCTTCAACCTCTTCTCCACAGATTGACAATGTCGGGGGAGGCGGAGGCTTCACCAGAAGCGGACGCCTTTTCGCCTCGCAATCACAAAGACCTAATGCCGAAGCAGAAGCTGCTGCCAAAGCAAAGGGAAAAAGTGTAATAGCTGAAGAGCCCATTCTCAAAGAAACACAGAAAACATCTTTTGAACAAGATGTGGACGAGTTTATGAGAATTATCAAGAGGAGTGACTACAAAGTGGTGGATCAGCTTCACCAAACTCCCTCAAAAATCTCCATTTTATCCCTGCTGATGTGTTCCGAAGCTCACCGGAATGCATTACTAAAAGTCTTGCACGCAGCATATGTGCCAGAGGAGATCACCGTTAATCAGCTGGAGACCGTGGTAGCAAATGTCAATACCAGCCATGGATTGGGTTTTACCAATGCTGATTTAACGACTGAGGGTTGTAAACACAACAAGGCTTTACACATCACCCTAGAATGCAAAGGTGCTGTCCTATCACATGTACTGGTAGACACTGGGTCTTCACTCAATGTTTTACCAAAGAAAGCCCTGGTGAAGCTGGAATATGATGGCTTGGCATTACGTCCAAGTAATTTGGTGGTGAGGGCATTTGACGGCTCTAAGAGATCAGTGCTAGGAGAGATTGATCTGCCGGTGATGATTGGCCCACAGACTTTTAAAATTACCTTCTACGTGATGGACATTCAGCCTGCCTACAGCTGTTTGTTGGGTAGACCTTGGATTCATGCCGCTGGCGCAGTTACGTCTACCCTTCACTAAAAGTTAAAATTCGAGTGGGAGGGCCAGATCATCACCATTTGTGGTGAAGAAGATATTTTTGTTAGCCATCTGGCTACATACAAATACATTGAGATGGATGGAGAGATCCATGAAACCATGAGCCAGGGATTTGAAGCCCTGAACATAAATGAAGCGTCCGCTGTACTTGGAACTTCCATGACATCTTACCAGCAAGCTAGGAAGGTTGTTGAAGAGGGGAATGCTCAAGGCTGGGGCAAGCTGTTGCCTGTAGAGAAGAAAGAGGACAGATTTGGGTTGGGTTACAAACCAACTCAACAAGATCAATCAGAGGCTTCTAAGAAGCCCAATTTTGTTAGTGGGGGGATGCTCACCCCTGATGCAGTAAACAACTTGGAAGATGAGTCGGAAGATGAGCGCAACCTGGAGAGCTGGATACGTCCAAGGATCCCGGGGAGCCGTATCTCAAACTGGTCTTCCCAGGAAATTATAAGGGTTACTCCTGCAGAGTAATTATTATTTCCTGTATTTTTAAGCATGCATCAAGTCTTGCATCTTGCCCAAGATGACAAGACTCATTTTGTAATCGGGCCATCTTGTAATTTTGTGCAAAACAGATCAATCAATGAATATCGGATGTCTTTTGCAAATGAGTCTTTTTCTTTTCTGCTCACTGTTTTTCATTTTTCTTTTTGTACAAAAATAAAATGGCAATGTTTTCAAAATGATAACTTCATTTCACTTTTTCTAAACACGATTAAAATCAATCCCTAAAATGAACAATCTAAACCCTTGCAGAGAGTGCCTTTCAGACTGCACCGACAACAGCACAGCTATGGCTTCGTATGACTTTGACAATCCAATCAATCAAGCCGATGAAGGGGTTGAAGAAGATTTTGAGCTTCCTGAAGAGCTAGCCAGGTTGTTAAGGCAAGAGGAGAAGGTTATCACTCCTCATCAGGAGGAGATTGAAACGATTAATCTTGGTACGGAAGAAGACGCGAAAGAGGTTAAAATCGGGGCCTGCCTACAGGACTCAGTGAAAGAACAACTGATTGATCTGCTTCGGGAGTATGCGGATGTGTTTGCTTGGTCTTACCAGGATATGCCAGGGTTGGACACCGATATCGTCATGCACAAACTGCCTCTGAAAGAGGACTGCCCGCCAGTAAAACAGAAGCTGCGCCGTACTCGCCCGGATATGGCAATGAAGATAAAGGAAGAGGTACAAAAGCAGTGGGACGCCGGATTCCTTGCTGTAATTAGCTATCCGCCGTGGGTTGCTAATATAGTACCTGTGCCTAAGAAAGACGGAAAAGTGAGAATGTGTGTGGACTACCGAGATCTGAACAGAGCCAGCCCGAAAGATGATTTCCCATTACCTCACATTGATGTATTGGTTGATAATACAGCTCATTTCTCGGTGTTCTCCTTCATGGACGGATTTTCAGGATATAATCAGATCAAGATGTCACCTGAAGACATGGAGAAGACAACCTTCATCACACCCTGGGGCACTTTCTGTTATAAGGTGATGCCATTCGGACTGAAGAATGCAGGTGCAACATATCAACGGGCTATGGTAACATTATTCCACGATATGATCCATAAAGAAATCGAGTGTTATGTGGATGACATGATTTCCAAGTCCCTCACAGAAGAAGACCACCTGGTAAATTTGTTGAAACTATTCAAGCGTCTGAGGAAGTACCAACTGAAGTTGAACCCCAACAAATGCACATTCGGGGTGCGATCTGGTAAGCTGCTGGGCTTTATTGTAAGCGAGAAAGGGATTGAGGTTGACCCTGATAAAGTCAAAGCCATTCAAGAAATGCCTGCACCAAAAACGGAGAAAGAAGTTCGGGGGTTTCTAGGTAGATTGAACTACATTTCCAGGTTCATATCTCACCTTATAGCAACTTGTGAACCCTTGTTCAAGCTGTTAAGAAAAGAACAGACGGTCAGGTGGAACGAAGACTGCCAGAGGGCTTTTGACAAGATTAAAGAATACTTGCAAGAACCACCAATCCTTATGCCTCCAGTTGAAGGAAGACCTCTGATAATGTACTTGACATTATTAGAGGAGTCAATGGGGTGTGTGCTGGGCCAGCATGATGAGTCTGGTCGAAAAGAGTATGCAATATACTACCTGAGCAAAAAGTTTACCGACTGTGAACAACGTTATTCACTGCTCGAGAAAACTTGATGTGCTTTAGCGTGGGCTGCTCGCCGACTGAGACAATATATGTTGACCCACACCACTTTGTTGATATCAAAAATGGGCCCAGTTAAGTACATTTTTGAGAAGCCAGCTCTTACCGGACGGGTTGCAAGATGGCAAATGATCCTCACAGAATATGACATCTAGTACACATCCCAGAAAGCCATCAAGGGCAGTGTATTGTATGATTACCTTGCTGAGCAACCTATTGATGATTACCAGCCCATGAGATTTGACTTCCCTGATGAAGACATCATGTTCATAAAAGCAAAAGATCATGAAGAGCCTATTCACACTGAAGGGCCTGACCCGGAAGAAGAATGGACTATGATGTTCGATGGGGCTGTTAATATGAATGGTTGTGGTGTTGGTGCAGTGCTCATTACACCTAAGGGAGTTCACATGCCTTTCTCGGTAAAACTCACCTTTAACTGCACTAACAACGAAGCTGAATACAAAGCTTGTATTATGGGTCTTGAGGAAGCCATTGACCTCAGGATCAAAACATTGACTGTATTCGGAGATTCAACTCTGGTAGTTAATCAAACCAACGAAAAATGGTACACACATCAGGATCATCTGATACCCTATAGGGATTATACGAGGAGGCTACTGACTTTCTTTACAACGGTCAAGCTTTAGTATATCCCTCGAGATGAAAATCAGTTTGCAGACGCTCTGGCTACCATTTCATCCATGATCAAAGTTCAAGCTGCCAACTTTGTGCCTCGGATTTCAGTGTCCAGACTCGACAGACCAGCATATGTATTTGCAGCAGACATTGTCAAAGATGATAAGCCTTGGTTCCATGACATTAAGTGCTTCTTGGAGGATCAAACATACCCGCCTGGGGCATCTTCCAGTGATAAGAAGACTCTAAGAAGGCTTGCTGGTAGTTTCTTTCTGAACACTGATGGTTCCCTGTACAAAAGAAACTTTGATATGGTACTCCTCAGATGCGTTGATAGAACAGAAGCAGACTTGTTGATGCATGAGGTGCACGAAGGATACTTTGGTACCCATGCAGGAGGGCATGCCATGGCTAAAAAGTTGCTAAGATCAGGATATTACTGGATCACAATGGATGCCGACTGTTGTGCCTATGCCAGAAAATGCCATAAATGCCAGATCTATGCGGATAAGGTGCATGTGCCTCCCAATCCTCTGAATGTGATGTCTTCACCCTGGCCCTTTGCTATGTGGGGCATTGACATGATTGGCAAGATTGAACCGACTGCTTCAAACGGCCATAGATTCATCTTGGTAGCCATTGACTATTTTACCAAGTGGGTTGAAGCAGCTTCTTATGCAAACGTTACAAGGCAAGTGGTAGCCCGATTTCTGAAGAGAGACATCATCTGTCGATACGGAGTTCCCGAGCGAATCATTACTGATAATGGTTCCAACCTGAACAACAAAATGATGGCAGAGCTATGTCGGGACTTCAAGATCCAACACCACAATTCTTCTCCTTACAGGCCAAAGATGAACGGCGTTGTTGAGGCAGCTAACAAGAATATGAAGAAGATTGTGTAGAAGATGGTAGTCACCTACAAAGACTGTTTAATGAAGATGGTAGTCATTACCTTGGATGTGAGGGACAAGTAAGGGACATCTGTTTAATGAAGACAACTGTAGGGTGTATTAAGCATTTTTGGAGGGACTATCATCATTATTTGAAAGGGACAAGATCATTATGAAGGCAACCATTAAGGGACTTGATCTTTTATTGTTTAAGGGACTAGATGACTTTACTTTGAGGGACTTTTTGCTTTATACACCCTACTTGACCTTGTGATTAGGCAACAATGAGAGGTATCCCTAAGGAAGTGAGATGGCGATCAAAGATCGACTTACGTGTGTGAGTGTACAATTTTATTTATCTTTTAAATTTAAATGATCTAAATTAATTTTAAATAACATACATGTTTACACTCCCTATTTTTACTAACCATGACATAAAAAAAAAATTTAAAAATTACATCCAGGAGCAATTACAATAATGATAAGCAATTTAAATAAATAAATAAATAAATAAGCAAAATAAAAATAATAAGCAAAATAAACAAGTAATATAATTGGGTTAGTGAAAATAATAATAATAATCATAATTTAAAAAAAATGGGGTTAGTAATAAATATGGTTAATAATAATAATAAACAAAAAGATTATAATAAACAAAATTTTAATGGTTAATAGAAAAATATGAACAATTATTATAAAATTTTAAGTTAAGTATAAATTATAAAATTAATTATGAACATAATTAAATTAGCAATTTTAAACACATAATAGATATTATTTTCATGTAAAATTAAAGTATAAACAATTGTAGAATATTTACATATTATAAAAAATAAATTAAGCATTTTAATTTTTAAACATGTTTATGTACAAAATTTTAAATTATAAACAATTTATGTATTTAATAAAAATTAAATCAAGAATTTTAATTAAATTATAAATACAAATAATAATATAAAAGAAGAAAAGAAAATTAGGGTTTTGAAAAGAAATACATTTTTAAACACATAATAGAAATTATTTTCATGTAAAATTAAAGCATAAACAATTGTAGAATATTTACATATTATAAAAAATAAATTAAGCATTTTAATTTTTAAACATGTTTATGTACAAAATTTTAAATTATAAACAATTTATGTATTTAATAAAAATTAAATCAAGAATTTTAATTAAATTATAAATACAAATAATAATATAAAAGAAGAAAAGAAAATTAGGGTTTTGAAAAGAAATACATTTTTTAGGGTTTTAGAAAATTAGGGTTTATATGCTTAGAAAATAAATTAGGATTAATTATTAATTATACAAAATTAAATTATTTTTCTAATGATATTTAATAAATAAATAAAAAATGAGTTTAGATTATAATAGAGAAAATAATAATATACACATTATATATATTTCTTAGAATTTATTTAGTTATATTATAAACATATTAATTAAAAATAATAATAAACAAGAAAAAAAGAAGAAAAAAAACTTACCTGGCTGGGGTTTGAACCCAGCACCTTTAGCTTGCCATCAGCAACACATACCACCAGGCTACCAGCGCGCAGGTGATAGAAGAGTGAATCAAATTGTTTTTATGCATTAAACCTGAAAAATTACAAAAAAGAAGAAAAAACCAAAAGGTCTGGGGGATTCGAACCCAGGACCTTCACAGTACCACACAAACACATTACCATCCCAGCTAGGTGAGCGCGTCTGATAATATAGTGACTATAATGCATAATATATGAAGTTTCATGATTAACCTGAAAAAATAAGAAAAATTGTACAAAGCCAGGATTCGAACCCAGGCTTGCAGGCAGTATACACGCGCGTCTTACCACTGAGACAAGCATCTGCTTGTGAAATATGAACAGAAATCATTCATAATATTTTAAAACAAAAATTCAAATATTAAATTCGCGCGCAGGCCAGCTTCATCTTCTTCCTTGAATTCGTAGGATTTCCTGCGAATTTTCCTGGGAAAACTCATGCGCATTCTCATGCGGTTTAAACCTGCGAATCCTATATATCATCTTACAAGTACAATTTCATCAAATTGAACATACAAACATGATCTATGCAATGAATACAATCCAACCATGGGTCCATTAGTCATTTATATTAGGTATTCCGTGAACCCCCAATTTTGAAGCTCTAACCCTAGCCATGGCCGTTTGCGATTCAAGCCATGAAGCTTTGATTTAACTGTCCAGAAACACTCTATACAACATCACAAACAAGATTAGACAAGCAAAATTCATTAAAATGCATTGAATTAGTGCAATCGAAAAAAAATTGTTCATGATCAAGAATGCTTCGGGTTATGCTATGTGAATGGTTTTGGATGCAACCAAGCATTGGTTTCCACTCAATGATGTCCAAGGATCATAGTTGTGTCCTCAAATTACCTTCTAATGCCTTGTATGGATGAATCTGAATTTGAGTTTTTGGATGGTTTTTTGATTTGTGAAACTTACTCTTGGAGGCTGCAAATTCGTGGCTTGTGAATTGTTAAGTGTTCATTATATATGAGTGAGTGAATTAGGTCAAAGACTTCACCAATTTGATGGATATTTGGATCATTTGAAGATTGAAAAAGATTAGCTTTAAAATTTGAATATTCCTGATCTCACATTGCTATTTTGGTATGATTCTCATTACTCTTGTATCAATCAAGTCTAAATATAATTTAAGACCTTCTAGAAACCAAATCAAATTGATTTTCATTATTTCATATTTTATTTGAATTTAAAATGATTTTTAATGTAAAAAATCATAATAAATAAAAACAAATTGAATAAAATTATGAATAAATCAATTTAATTTCGTGCAAGATGTTTTGATGTGGATTGGGTCATTATTTGGCAGGCCCATTTAGAAGAAATTAGTTTTAGACCTCCATTTTCTTCATAAACCAACCAAAAATTTCCCAACTTTGCAAGGGCACATATCCCTCAATTTTAATGGTATGAGGGTGTTCTTGAACATTTTGGAAATCTTGAAGAGTCCTCTAACCAACCCCACTGGTTTCATGTCCATATCATTTACCATTCTCAAGTTATGCCCTTTTGAAGTTGTTGACTTTTTGTTGACTTTCAAAAGGACCTATAATGTCTTAGCTCATACCTTCCAAATGAAGCATTTTTGGGCTTGGCTTGTGATACACAAAGTTGTAGAGAATTCAATTTCCTTCAAAATGAGCTTTGGATGGAGACTTGGTGATGAAGCATGTGAAAGTTATGGCTGGTCAAAGTTCAGTTGACTTTTACTAAGGAAACCCTAATTTAGAAACCCCTGATTCTTGATGATCTGAAATCTCCTTGATGAATCATGATCAAAACTTGATCAAATGATGAATTTTACTTCATATACTTGATGTTGGCAAAAAATCATGAAGTTTGACTTTGGTTTGACCACAGTTGACCTCAGTTTGACTTTTTAACTGCTTTGACTGATTTTGACTTATCTGATTATCTGACTGAGCAAACTTTTGAGAAAAGTCTTGAAACTTGTCATGGGGGTTCTTACACACATATAAGATGTTATGAAGCTCACTTGAAGTCTTGGAAATTCATTTAGCCTGATTAAAGTCAAAACCCTAGTTTTGGATGCACTGCTTAGGAGGTGCATTGTCTGAGGGAATTGTCAACTCTTCTGACCAATTGTGAACTTTGTGAACCTTGTGAACCACCATAAAATGTCTTGTGAACCTCATAGGAGGTCTTGTGAACCTTGTGAACCTCATAAAGTGACTTGTAGACTTCATGAACCTCATGAAAGGTCTTGTAAGTGTTGTGAATCTTGTGAACCTTGTGAACCTTCTTAGCACACAAAGTCTTGTATTGTGAGGGCAAATTTTGGGGTGCAACAGCTGCCCCTGTTCAATTTTCTGAAACCTGAGGGGTTAGATTGGTATGTTTTCCAGTCGTGACCTGAAAGGTTGAAGGGGATTGAACACAAAAGCCCAAAAATTTGCACTCACCAGTGCGTAGACTGATATTGATGGTTGGTTGTATATGCTTGAGTGGGCTTAAAGATGCCACTTGGAGATAAGTTCTTCATATACATTTCTTGGAGGATAAAGCAGTCCAAAATATAATGATAGCTTTCAGGAGGATAAAGCAGTCCTGATGGATGATATGCTTTCAGGAGGATAAAGCAATCATGAGGTAGTGATGATAGCTTTCAGGAGGATCAAGCAATCCTGATATAGTGATAAGCTTTCAGGAGGATAAAGCAATCCTGAAGGAATAATAAGCTTTCAGGAGGATAAAGCAGTCCTGAGGTAATAATATGATTTCAGGAGGATAAAGCATTCCTGAGGGATGATAGGCTTTCAGGAGGATGGAGCAATCCTGATGTGGTAATATGCTTTCAGGAGGATAAAGCAATCCTGATGGATGATATGCTTTCAGGAGGATAAAGCAATCCTGAGGTATAAGAAGTTGTCAGGAGGATAAAGCAGTCCTGAGGTAATAATAAGCTTTCAGGAGGATAAAGCAACCCTGAGGTAGTGATGAGCTATCAGGAGGATAAAGCCATCCTGAGGTAATAGTATGCTTTCAGGAGGATAAAGCAATCCTGAGGTATAAGAAGCTGTCAGGAGGATAAAGCAGTCCTAATAGTCACAAGTTGTTGATGAAGTTTGTTTGCTGGAGAATTAACCTGAAAACAAGGTAGCATTCTATATGGTAGCATTAGTTTATGCATTATGTATGCATGTATAGTATGATGCACCTAAATAATGTATTATGTATCTATGGATATGTATGTTATGGTATGATGTAAATGATGTATGTATGATATGATACTGCCTGAAGCGTCCGGATATCTTCGTATAACAACTGCTGGCCAGGGAAAATAAATCCCGATTCGTTGTTGAAGAATATGAGGAACTCATTCCCGTCTTGTTTGATAACCTCCCGTCTGCTGGGGATAGCAAGGTATAGATAACCTCCCGTCTACTGGGGATAGCAAGGTATATATAACCTCCCGTTTGTTGGGGATAGTAAGGTGTATATAACCTTCGTCTTCGTTTGATAGTAGGGTAGATATAACATCCCGTCTTCGTTTGTCGTACCCTTATTGGAAAGTAAATTCCCGAATATCCGTATGAGGATAAAAGAGATGGATATAGATTCCAGGGGAGATGTGACTTTATGAAGATGGATTTGTCCTACTGAGGGTTTGTAACTGTTTTGTAGAGATGAACCGGCGAAGCTTCGTTGAAATCCTTCCCTCGTTCGTCCTTAGTAAATACTATTACTGCATTTTCATGCATTTCTGGTAAACATCAATCATATTAAGCATACATGCATTTCTGGTAAACATCAATCATATTCAAAAGCATACATACATTCAAACACAACCAATGGACGTTTCGCTTATGTAAATAGGGTAAAAGTAAATCTGGATTCAAAGATGGAATTTTATTTATATCAAAGAATGACCCATACATGGGTAAGTTTGTACAAGGAGACATAAACCCTAGTAAGAGGATTTTGTCATAAAATTTTACAAAACAAAGAAAATCAGCTATGTGGGAAACAATCCTATTGAGTTTCAATTCTACTATTGCCATTATCTTCAAGTATCTCATCTTCTGCTGTTGAGACGGAAACGATTGGATTGAGCTTTATCTGTTCGAGCTTGAGTAAGTAACACAACTGGTTGCAGTTTCATGGGTGATCCAAACGAGACATAGTCATACGCTTTAATCCCTAACTTTTGCCTGGATTGCCCTTTCAGGTTTTCAATCCACCGGGATACCCTTTTTTGCCCAAGCCGCCTTTTCAGGTTTTCGACTTGCCGGGTGTACATCTTTTTATATATATCCCTAATTTTTGCCCAAACCCTTTTGGTTTGCCGGGATGCCCTTATTTTTGCCTAGGCCTGTCAACCTAGCGGGTCTCTTTTCATGCGTAGTATTTTTTAACTATGTCTGCGTTCACAGGTTGTGGGAAGTCTTCACCATCCATAGTAGTAAGTATCATGGCACCTCCTGAGAACACTGTCTTGACTACAAATGGTCCTTCATAAGTTGGAGTCCACTTGCCCCTAGGATCACCTTGTGGTAATATGATACGCTTGATTACCAAGTCACCAGCCTTATATACCTTTGGCTTAACCTTCTTGTTGAAAGCCTTGATCATTCTTTTCTGATACATCTGGCCATGACAAACTGCTGCTAACCTCTTCTCATCAATCAAATTTATCTGGTCAAGTCGAGTCTGAATCCACTCATCTTCATCCAAGCCTGCATCCTTCATAATTCTCAAGGAGGGAATCTGAACTTCAATGGGCAGAACTGCTTCCATACCATAGACTAAGGAGAATGGGGTTGCCCCTGTTGAAGTACGTATTGTAGTACGATAACCATGAAGAGCAAATGGTAACATCTCATGCCAATCCTTATAAGTAACAATCATCTTCTGTACAATCTTCTTAATGTTCTTATTAGCAGCTTCAACTGCCCCATTCATCTTTGGACGATACGGAGAAGAGTTGTGATGCTTAATCTTGAACTGCGTGCAGAGATCAGTAATCATAGTATTGTTCAGATTAGAGCCATTGTCAGTAATAATCCTTTCAGGGATGCCATACCTACATATGAGGTTATTCTTAATGAATCGAGCCACAACATTCTTAGTAACAGATGCAAATGAAGCTTCCTCTACCCACTTCGTGAAGTAATCAATAGCAACCAGGATGAAACGATGCCCATTAGAAGCAGTAGGTTTGATCTCACCAATCATATCAATGCCCCACATGGCAAAAGGCCAAGGAGCAGTCAACACATTCAAGGGTGATGGAGGTATATGTACTTTATCAGCATAAATTTGACACTTGTGACATGTTCGGGAGTGTTGATAGCAGTCAGCTTCCATGGTAGACCAATAGTAACCTGCTCTCAATATCTTCTTTGCCATAGTATGACCACTAGAATGAGTGCCAAAGGTCCCATCATGCATATCTTCCATAATCTCTGTTGCTTCCTTCTTATCCACACAATGAAGCATAGTTGAATCATGATTGCGCTTGTACAAAATTCCATTACTCAAGAAGAACTTAGCAGAAAACCTCCTCAGAAACTTCCTATCTTTGACAGATGCCCCTTCAGGGAATTCCTGAGCTTCAAGATATCTTTTTACTTCATAGAACCAAGGCTTCTCCTCTGCCCCTTCTGTGTCAATTTCATTGCAGTATGCAGGCTTTTCAAATCTATCAATGGTAATCTTGGGAGCTTCATCATCCCAGCTGATCTCAAACATGGATGCCATGGTGGCTAATGCATCTGCCAACTGATTCTCTCTTCGTGGAATATGTCCAAAGGTAATCTCTTTGAAATGTGGAATCAAAGACAACACATACTCTCTGTAAGGAATGAGATTATCATGCTTGGTATCCCAGTCTCCTTTGATCTGACTAACTACCAGGGCTGAATCTCCATACACATCAAGGAACTGAATCTTCATATCAATAGCAGCTTTAATACCCAGGATACATGCCTCATACTCAGCCATGTTATTGGTACAATAGAAACACAATCTTGCAGTAATCGGGGTATGGCAACCTTCAGGGGAACTAATCACAACACCAACACCATTACCAAGTGCATTAGAGGCACCATCAAAAACCATAGTCCATCGGGATCCTTGTTCAGGTCCGTCATATTGTCCAGGTTCTTTGGTAATAATCATAATGTCTTCATCAGGGAACTCAAAACTCATTGACTGATAATCATCCACTGCTTGATGAGCCAAATGATCAGCAACAACACTTCCCTTGATGGCCTTCTGAGTAGTATACTGTATGTCATATTCTGTCAAGATCATTTGCCATCTTGCAATTCTTTCGGAGAGAGCAGGTTTCTCAAATATGTACTTGATTGGATCCATCTTTGAAATCAACAAGGTAGTATGAGTCAACATATACTGTCTTAGTCGGTGAGCAGCCCATGCCAAAGCGCAACAAGTTTTCTCGAGCAGTGAGTATCTTGTTTCACAGTCGGTAAACTTTTTGCTAAGGTAGTATATTGCCTGCTCTTTTCGACCAGACTCGACATGTTGCCCCAATACACACCCCATTGAGTTGTCTAACACTGTTAAGTACATAATCAAGGGTCTTCCATCAACTGGTGGCATCAATATTGGAGGTTCTAGCAGATATCTCTTGATTTCATTAAAGGCAGTCTGGCACTCATCATTCCATTCCATCACCTGATCTTTCTTCAACAGCTTGAAGATTGGCTCACAGATGGCAGTTAACTGGGAAATAAATCTTGCAATGTAATTCAATCGTCCCAAGAAACCTCTAACTTCCTTCTCAGTACGGGGAGCTGGCATCTCTCGTATAGCTTTCACTTTCGCAGGATCCACTTCAATACCTTTTCCACTGACTATGAAACCCAGGAGTTTACCAGACCTAACTCCAAAAGTACACTTGTTTGGGTTCAATCTTAACTTGTACTTCTTCAACCTCTCAAACAATTTATGCAAATGATCAAGATGTTGTTCTTCATTCTGAGATCTGGCTATCATATCATCCACATATACTTCTATCTCATGATGAATCATATCATGAAACAAAGCCACCATAGCACGCTGATATGTTGCCCCTGCATTCTTCAAACCAAATGGCATCACTTTATAGCAAAAGGTGCCCCACTGTGTAACAAATGTTGTCTTCTCCATGTCTTCAGGAGCCATCTTGATTTGATTGTAACCAGAGAAACCATCCATAAAAGAGAATACCTTATGCTGAGCAGTGTTGTCTACCAGAACGTCAATATGAGGAAGTAGGAAGTCATCTTTGGGGCTGGCCTTGTTCAAATCTCTGTAGTCTACACACATACGTACCTTACCATCTTTCTTAGGTACCGGCACCACATTTGCAACCCACTGAGGATAAGAAGTCACAACTAAGAACCCTGCATTGAACTGTTTCATTACCTCTGCTTTGATCTTTTCTGACATCTCAGGACGCATACGACGAACCTTCTGCTTCTTTGGACGACAATCTTCTTTCACTGGTAAACGGTGAACCACAATGTCTGTATCCAACCCTGGCATATCTTCATAAGACCAAGCAAAGATCTCCACATAGTCACGTAACATCTGAATCAATCTGCTCTTGACACTATCCTCTAAATTAGCCCCTATCTTGACTTCTTTCCTGTTTTCTTCAGTTCCCAGATTCACAACTTCGACTGGCTCTTCATGTGGCTGTATGGCTTTCTCTTCTTGTCGTAACAACCTAGCAAGCTCTACAGGTACTTCACAATCGTCCTCATTTTCGTCTTCAGTTTGATAGATCGGATTCTCGAAATTATAATTGGCAATAGTAGAACTGTTATCAACAGGATCCAGAGTGGATGAGGATCTGCATTTAGTGATGTGGGTCTGTGTAAGAACACATAGCTGATAAAGCAAAAATAAAAGAAAAGAAAGACGAGGAACATAATATTTACTAAAACGAAACGTCCACTGATTTTATTGAATGAAGTATGCAAATGAAATGACAACCCGTAACAAGCACACCATTGTGCCCCGGGTAAGGCACAAGGCTTGAAAGTTTTATTGTTCAAGAAATTACAAACTTAAAAGCAACAACACAGTAATAGTATTTACTCCTGACTAAAGGAGATAGGGATAACATCTTCAGCTTTCCAATTATTGAGTCCAGCACCCACAGTAGGAAAAATCCAAGCATCCAGATTGTAGTCTTCATTATAGTCCCCCACAGCATTGATCTGGTTCTTCATAACCCCTTGATTGGTGATACGAATAGCACGAGCACGACGAACAGCCTTCTGGGACTCTGCAGTGAAACCCAAACCAAACTTGTCATACTTGTATGGGATATCAGGGAGCTGACCCCAAATAGTACAACCACCTTCATCCACCACAGCTCTAGCATCTTTAAGGGAGGCCATTGCCATTGTTGGAGGTACTCTGGTGACCACAGGAACTTTCTTGGCAACCGGAGGAGCTACATAATCATTAACAATCCAAGGAACCACTTCAAATGTCTGACACGGAGTCTCAACATATTCACCTTCCATTTCTAGATACTTGAAGGTGTTCACATGGCTGACAAAATATTCTTCCTCTCCATAGACAGTAACAACTTTTCCCTCCACCGGATATCTTAGCTTCTGATGTAATGTAGAGGTTACAGCACCTGCCCCATGGATCCAGGGACGACCAAGCAGACAAGAGTACGAAGGACGGATATCCATCACATAAAATGTAGCATTAAAAATCTGAGAACCAACTTTGATGGGCAAGTCAATCTCTCCATGCACCACCCTTCTAGAACCATCAAAAGCCTTCACCACTATATTACTGGGCTTCAGCACAGCATCTTCAGGACTCAGCTTACTCAGGACTTCTTTGGGCAACACATTCAGAGAGGAACCATTGTCTATCAATACATGTGACAGGGTAGTGCCCCTGCATTCAATTGAGATATGCAGAGCCCTGTTATGATCCCTCTTGGCAGGGGTCAAATCAGCATCAGAAAACCCTAACCCATTATCATAAGTCAGGTGGGCAACACAATTCTCAAACTGGTCAACAGAAATTGCATTGGGTACATGGGCAGTCTTCAGAGACTTGATCAAAGCTTTTGCATGAGCTTCAGAACATAACAACAAGGACAAAATAGAAATCTTAGAGGGAGTATGCCCCAACTGATCAACAATGTCATAATCACTCTTGCGAATGATTTTCAATACTTCTTCCATCTGCTTAGAGAGATCATCAGCAGCTGGCACATCAGTAGGTATAGGCTCAATAACAGGAGCTTTGCCCCGAGCATCAGTGGTGGAAGTAGCAGCAGGAGTAACTGCATTCTTGGAAGTAACTGGTGGAGAAAAAACTCTTCCGCTTCGTGTGATCTTACTAGACCCAGCAATATTATCAACATCAACAGGCATATCAGCTAGTGGTTCCTGCTTAACACCATGGATATAAACATCAGACCCATAATGCCAAGGCACAGCTTTATCAGACGTATACGGAATAGGACCAGGAGTAGTAATGACCATAGGAGCCACTCTGGCTTCAGCAACAACTTTCACAGGGCCTTCAGCAGTAATCTTGATTGGACCCTTATGAGTGATTTTAACAGGTCCCTTTGAAGTGATCCTTACTGGTACTTTATCAACCATATCAACCTCTTCAATCTTCCTACCTTTAGTAATGTGATCCACCATACTCTCTACAGATGATGGAGTCCTCTCAAACACTATAGTATACTTATCCATGAGACGCTGAATTCCATCTCTCAATCTCCAGCAACTATCCGGCTTATAGGTACAATACAAACAATCTTCACGACAACCTGGAAAGAACCCAGCTTGTACTAACTTCTTCTTGATGACAGACAATTGTGTGGTCAACTCTGCAACTGAATAGATATGTAAATCTTCATCAATGGCATTGACAGTCTTCTCATGATTTGGCATGGGAGCAGTAATCACATTTGGAGTACCCGGAGGGTCAAACTCAATCTCTCCAGCCTCAATCATATCTTGAATTTTGTTCTTCAAGACCCAGCAGTTATTAGTATCATGTCCTTGACAGTTTGAATGATATGCACATCGTGCATTGGGATTGTACCTGGGTGAGGTAACATTGGGATTCTGAGGAGCCTCTTTCAAAGTAATAAGTTCAGCCTTCAACAAGTGTTGCAATGCCTGAGCCATCGACATGTTGATCTTTGTGAACTGCCTTCTAGCCCTCTGTTGGTTGCCCTGTGGCTGCTCTGGTGTTGTAGGAGTTGGATTTGAAATATAAACTGCACTCACAGACTGATGCCTTCTATTACGATCAGGTTGACCATAAACAACATTTGACTCTTTCTTCCTAGTGGGAGGCTTCTTTGCAGCACCTGATGAAGAAGTACCCACTTGGATCTTGCCATTCTTTATACCATTTCCACTCGCTCTCCTATCATTATCAACTCAGTGAAGCCAGATGATGAGCTTCCAATGAGATGACTGTAAAACGGACCATTCAGCGTACACATAAACATATCAACCAATTCCCTATCAGTCAGAGGGGGTTGTACTCTTCCAGCTAAATCTCTCCACTTCTGAGCATACTCCTTGAAACTTTCCTTGGCACCCATAGACATGCTTTGAAGCTGCATGCGAGTGGGAGCTAAGTCAACATTGTATTGATACTGCTTATAGAAAGCTTCAGCAAGATCATTCCACTCCCTGATGTTGACACTCTCCAATTGATAATACCACTCCAATTGAGCTCCAGATAAGCTCTCTTGGAAAAAGTGGATCCACAACTTCTTATCAGCAGTGTGGGGTTGAATTCTTCTGACATAAGACCTCAGATGCAGCTTGGGACAAGAGACCCCATCATAAACAACAAAGGTAGGAACCTTGAAACCAATGGGTATGACAACCCCAGATATCAGACTCAAATCTTCAAAATCCAGCCCAGAAGACTTCTGCAACTCCATAGCATCCATTCTATCCACCAGCATCTTGAATTTGTCTTCATTAGGATCATGGTAGTAATTGGCCTCAGAATCAGAGTCCCCCACTGTGTTATGGAGACTGCCTCCCTCTTTCTCAGATTCTTCAGATTCATAGTCTTCAACCTGTTCTTTGGTCTTGATAGGACCTCTGAACCTTCTTCCCATGTTGATCAGGCCACCTGACCTTCTAGTCTTCTTAGTCTTCTTGGCCAGCAGTGTCTTCAATTCATCCTGCCCCTTGGACAAGTTCAGGATTAGCTCTTGGAACTGTGCATTTTGTGCCTGGAGATCCTTAACTGTTTGTTCAAGAGCCATTGCTGAAATAAACATCGAGAAGATGAGAAACCTGTGCACAAATAAACCTGTGATGCAATGATATGATGTATTAATGCGTATGCAATGTTTTCAAGGACCGCAGGATTTAAATTTGCTTAAACAAACAAGAAGGTAAACTTTTATTAGTAATAAACTTATTTTGCCTCTTGGGCTTACAAAAATGAAATGCAATAAATACAAGAGATGGGGTTTTAAGTCTCCCATGGACGTTTCCTCTTAGTGTTGAGGTATGAGTTGAGATTCCGCTCCTCGTGAAGTTGCTTTGTTAGTTCCAGGATTCTTTCTTGGCTTGCTTTATAATGAGCCTCAAAAGTATCCCTTTGCTCCTTCAACTGGATCCAAGATCTCTGCAAGTCTTCCATGTCAGTAGGCATGTCTGGGTGAAGGATGGTATAAGCAGTGTCTCCTTCAGCAACAGGTTCCATGGTAACTGGCAGGATAGCAGGATATGGCATCATGAGAGTCTGAGCACGAGA
This sequence comes from Lathyrus aphaca, assembly GCA_963966055.1. Classification (NCBI taxonomy): domain Eukaryota; kingdom Viridiplantae; phylum Streptophyta; class Magnoliopsida; order Fabales; family Fabaceae; genus Lathyrus; species Lathyrus aphaca. The sequence continues at coordinate 344,906,762 of OZ014521.1, forward strand.
TCGTACCCATCTGAGATAAGCTTCCATAGGAATAGTGTACTTAGGCTCCAGTGTCTTGCTGTCAACCTTGTTTACTTTTCCCCATGCTCGTATGAATCTCTGACGGTAACCTTGAAGATCGTTGTCGTAATCAAACACAATGCCCTGAATCAACATGTCATGTGGACCATCACTCCGAGCGTAACCAAACTGTCGTAAAGCTAGAGAGGGGTTATAGGTGATGCCTCCTCTTATGCCTAGAAGTGGCACATTAGGAAACTCTCCACAACGGTCAATGATAGTAACATTCTCCATAGATCTGGAGCACCAATGAATATCTGAATGCGAGAGTGACATGATCCTCTTGGACCACCTGAACCCTTGCTCATTCTTCATCACTGAGCGAGGAAGGTGAGAAATAAACCACCTAGAAAGCAAAGGTATGCAGCACATCAAAGTTCCTCTTGCCCTTGTAGTACGAGTATGAAGAGAATGTAGTATGTCTCCAAGCAATGTAGGCACTGGATTGTGACTCAGGAATATGTTGATGGCATGAACGTCTATGAATTGATCTGGATTGGGGAACAATATTAAGCCATATATCAGCAAGGCTAAGATCTCCTCAAAAGCATCATAGCTCATGGCCTTCAAGAACATTTGAGCCTTCTCTATCAACACCTTGGCTAGAACACCCTTGACTCCACTTCTCGTTTCTAGAACAATATCAAACTTCTTCATATGTAGAGCTGCAGCAATAACCTCAGGTTTAGGTTCTTTCTCCAAGCCTGAGAATGGTTTCTGATCAAGTACAGGTATACCCAGAAGCTTAGAGAATTCTTCCATGGTTGGAACCAGCTGGTAGTCGGGGAATGTGAAACAATGGTGCTTAGGATCAAAGAACTGAAACAGAACACTCATCATGTCTTCATTGAACCCTAAGATGACTAGATCCAATAGGTGGCCATGTCTCTTGATGAACTGGGAGTGATCAGACACTTGAGAAACCAACTCTTTAAGCTTAGCAGGTATACCCACAAAGTTGATCCTGATGGTGTTTCTACGAGCAGAAGCCATGACTTGCAACAAAGAACAAAGATAAATCCTTTGGTCCTTGAAATGGTTAGTGAAAATGCTATGCTTATGATGCATGATGATGTCATGATGTTATGTTCAATCACAAACATGTGGCACACACAAACAAGTCACACCATAGCCCTAGGTTTAAAGGCTTGCATGAAGTTTAAAGGTAAGTACCCTCCCCTGAAGTTAGTTGGTTCATCCTGTCCTACAAAAGTAACCATGTTCTAAGGGATCTCAATATCATTGATCCTTCACAAGGGTGGTTGTTCAGTAGGCAACTTACTTGCCAACCAAAACCCTCCAAGTTTAAGATCTCAATGAGCGTAGCATCGAGTATCAACCAACTTCAGTCTGCACCAAAGCCGGTTATCTCACTACTTTCTAAAGGCCAAGATGGGATAACTAGGGTTCTAAAAGTTAGTTAGTGCATTGACAACATATGGCAGCCTCATATTATCCTCAACTTGACTTAAGGAACATAAGCACCAACCAAGAAGTCACACTAACTATGGCCACCAGATCAACCATATCGGTATACGCCGTACAGTTTCCTTGGTCTATTCCCATTTACCTAAGGTACACTAGATCCTGGTTAGGATCTTTCACACATAAGAGCACCCAGCAGATAAGTATAAAGCAAACAAGGCAAACAATTTTAAAGTGATCTAATTCCTAAGGGTACCCCTCTTTTATTAAATCCCCAGCAGAGTCGCCAGTTCTGTAACACGGTGGGAGAACTGACTTTAGTTATGTTGCGGATAGCAAGAGTCGCCACCGACTTTTATTTTATCCAAAGGAAAGGCATAAAAGAACAGGAAAGACCTTTTAAAAGATTTGTGGGTCCGGGGGGTAGGTTATGTAAAGGGAAGGTGTTAGCACCCTTTACATCCATGGTTATCCATGGGCTCTTAGTTACTTAGCTCACTTTAAAATGTTTTTGAAATGTGAAGTGCGTGAATAGAAATTTTCATAAGAGTTTGATAATGATCCATGTACGGATGCGTAAGAAACTTGTGTTTGAAAATTATTTGAAATTGTGAAGTGTTTGAAAAGTTTTTGAATAGTGAGCAAGTAACTATGAGGAACCTACCCTAAAGTTTAAGTCTTTCTGTTCTTAAATCCTTTGAATGGTAAGACTATCCCTATTATTAAGGAATAGGTAGCATTACCTTGGATGTGAGGGACAAGTAAGGGACATCTGTTTAATGAAGGCAACTGTAGGGTGTATTAAGCATTTTTGGAGGGACTGTCATCATTATTCGAAAGGGACAAGATCATTATGAAGGCAACCATTAAGGGACTTGATCTTTTATTGTTTAAGGGACTAGATGACTTTACTTTGAGGGACTTTTTGCTTTATACACCCTACTTGACCTTGTGATTAGGCAACAATGAGAGGTATCCCTAAGGAAGTGAGATGGCGATCAAAGATCGACTTACGTGTGTGAGTGTACAATTTTATTTATCTTTTAAATTTAAATGATCTAAATTAATTTTAAATAACATACATGTTTACACTCCCTATTTTTACTAACCATGACATAAAAATAAAAAAAAAAATTAAAAATTACATCCAGGAGCAATTACAATAATGATAAGCAATTTAAATAAATAAATAAATAAATAAGTAAAATAAAAATAATAAGCAAAATAAACAAGTAATATAATTGGGTTAGTGAAAATAATAATAATAATCATAATTAAAAAAAATAAATGGGGTTAGTAATAAATATGGTTAATAATAATAATAAACAAAAAGATTATAATAAACAAAATTTTAATGGTTAATAGAAAAATATGAACAATTATTATAAAATTTTAAGTTAAGTATAAATTATAAAATTAATTATGAAAATAATTAAATTAGCAATTTTAAACACATAATAGAAATGATTTTCATGTAAAATTAAAATATAAACAATTGTAGAATATTTACATATTATAAAAAATAAATTAAGCATTTTAATTTTTAAACATGTTTATGTACAAAATTTTAAATTATAAACAATTTATGTATTTAATAAAAATTAAATCAAGAATTTTAATTAAATTATAAATACAAATAATAATATAAAAGAAGAAAAGAAAATTAGGGTTTTGAAAAGAAATACATTTTTTAGGGTTTTAGAAAATTAGGGTTTATATGCTTAGAAAATAAATTAGGATTAATTATTAATTATACAAAATTAAATTATTTTTCTAATGATATTTAATAAATAAATAAAAAATGAGTTTAGATTATAATAGAGAAAATAATAATATACAAATTATATATATTTCTTAGAATTTATTTAGTTATATTATAAACATATTAATTAAAAATAATAATAAACAAGAAAAAATGAAAAAAAGAACTTACCTGGCTGGGGTTTGAACCCAACACCTTTAGCTTGCCATCAGCAACACATACCACCAGGCTACCAACGCGCAGGTGATAGAAGAGTGAATCAAATTGTTTTTATGCATTAAACCTGAAAAATTACAAAAAAGAAAAAAAAAACCAAAAGGCCTGGGGGATTCGAACCCAGGACCTTCACAGTACCACACAAACACATTACCATCCCAGCTAGGTGAGCGCGTCTGATAATATAGTGACTATAATGCATAATATATGAAGCTTCATGATTAACCTGAAAAAATAAGAAAAATTGTACAAAGCCAGGATTCGAACCCAGGCTTGCAGGCAGTATACACGCGCGTCTTACCACTGAGACAAGCATCTGCTTGTGAAATATGAACAGAAATCATTCATAATATTTTAAAACAAAAATTCAAATATTAAATTCGCGCGCAGGCCAGCTTCATCTTCTTCCTTGAATTCGTAGGATTTCCTGCGAATTTTCCTGGGAAAACTCCTGCGCATTCTCATGCGTTTTAAACCTGCGAATCCTATATATCATCTTACAAGTACAATTTCATCAAATTGAACATAAAAACATGATCTATGCAATGAATACAATCCAACCATGGGTCCATTAGTCATTTATATTAGGTATTCCGTGAACCCCCAATTTCGAAGCTCTAACCCTAGCCATGGCCGTTTGCGATTCAAGCCATGAAGCTTTGATTTAACTGTCCAGAAACACTCTATACAACATCACAAACAAGATTAGACAAGCAAAATTCATTAAAATGCATTGAATTAGTGCAATCGAAAAAAAATTGTTCATGATCAAGAATGCTTCGGGTTATGCTATGTGAATGGTTTTGGATGCAACCAAGCATTGGTTTCCACTCAATGATGTCCAAGGATCATAGCTGTGTCCTCAAATTACCTTCTAATGCCTTGTATGGATGAATCCGAATTTGAGTTTTTGGATGGTTTTTTGATTTGTGAAACTTACTCTTGGAGGCTGCAAATTCGTGGCTTGTGAATTGTTAAGTGTTCATTATATATGAGTGAGTGAATTAGGTCAAAGACTTCACCAATTTGATGGATATTTGGATCATTTGAAGATTGAAAAAGATTAGCTTTAAAATTTGAATATTCCTGATCTCAAATTGCTATTTTGGTATAATTCTCATTACTCTTGTATCAATCAAGTCTAAATATAATTTAAGACCTTCTAGAAACCAAATCAAATTGAATTTTCATTATTTCATATTTTATTTGAATTTAAAATGATTTTTAATGTAAAAAATCATAATAAATAAAAACAAAATGAATAAAATTATGAATAAATCAATTTAATTTCGTGCAAGATGTTTTGATGTGGATTGGGTCATTATTTGGCAGGCCCATTTAGAAGAAATTAGTTTTAGACCTCCATTTTCTTCATAAACCAACCAAAAATTTCCCAACTTTGCAAGGGCACATATCCCTCAATTTTAATGGTATGAGGGTGTTCTTGGACATTTTGGAAAGCTTGAAGAGTCCTCTAACCAACCCCACTGGTTTCATGTCCATATCATTTACCATTCTCAAGTTATGCCCTTTTGAAGTTGTTGACTTTTTGTTGACTTTCAAAAGGACCTATAATGTCTTAGCTCATACCTTCCAAATGAAGCATTTTTGGGCTTGGCTTGTGAGACACAAAGTTGTAGAGAATTCAATTTCCTTCAAAATGAGATTTGGATGGAGACTTGGTGATGAAGCATGTGAAAGTTATGGCTGGTCAAAGTTCAGTTGACTTTTACTAAGGAAACCCTAATTTAGAAACCCCTGATTCTTGATGATCTGAAATCTCCTTGATTAATCATGATCAACCCTTGATCAAATGATGAATTTTACTTCATATACTTGATGTTGGCAAAAAATCATGAAGTTTGACTTTGGTTTGACCACAGTTGACCTCAGTTTGACTTTTTAACTACTTTGACTGATTTTGACTTATCTGATTATCTGACTGAGCAAACTTTTGAGAAAAGTCTTGAAACTTGTCATGGGGGTTCTTACACACATATAAGATGTTATGAAGCTCACTTGAAGTCTTGGAAATTCATTTAGCCTGATTAAAGTCAAAACCCTAGTTTTGGATGCACTGCTTAGGATGTGCATTGTCTGAGGGAATTGTCAACTCTTCTGACCAATTGTGAACTTTGTGAACCTTGTGAACCACCATAAAATGTCTTGTGAACCTCATGGGAGGTCTTGTGAACCTTGTGAACCTCATAAAGTGACTTGTAGACTTCATGAACCTCATGAAAGGTCTTGTAAGTGTTGTGAATCTTGTGAACCTTGTGAACCTTCTTAGCACACAAAGTCTTGTATTGTGAGGGCAAATTTTGGGGTGCAACACCCTCCAGGGGCATGTATTGTAAAACAAACTATGTATGTTTCATCATTTTTAATATATTTTAGTTTGTTTTCATTTGGGCTTTTCTCTCAACAACATCAAGCATCTTCCTCGAGGTCTGGAAAGGTCAAAACCAAGAACCAAACTGGATACCTTGGAAAACAAATAAGCATACTACATTGCATACTAACTTTGTTTTTGTTTTGTAGGTCTTGTTATTATTATTTCTAACTTTGTTGTGATTTCAGGAAACATTGCTCGTCGCCGAGTTTTCCCTGTCAACCGCACTCACCGGTACCCGACTCGTAACAACCTTCCCGACATTCAAATGGAACAAGTACAGCAGGATCTGACTGAGGTCAGAAATCAGATGGCCAATGAGAGAGTAGAGATGAGAAATCAGATGTCTCAATTCATGGCAGTGATGACTGGCTTAGCCCAGAGTCAAGAAAGGTTAAGAGAGTTGGTGGAAAGACAAACTCCTGAGGAACCTCATCTGGAAACAGGAGGAACTAGCAACAATGAAAGGATCCAGCCTCGTATTGACCCACAGGAGTATGGACCTCACTTAAATCCAGAAGTTAACATCCCAAGAAATGGTCAAGGTAATGCTACTGGGGGCCAAATCCTGCAGGAGGATCCCCAAGGAGAACAGTTTACTGTCATTGGGGCTGGAGATGAGGTATATGACAGAAGATTGGACGAGATTGCCGAAAAGTTAAGATCTTTGGAATCTCAGAATTCTTTGGACTTCAATGTGATGGATATGGGACTAGTAGATGGGGTGAGAATTCCCCACAAATTCAAACCCCTATGCTTTGAAAAGTACAATGGTACCTCCTGTCCTCGCACTCATCTGCAATCTTTCTTGGTAAGGCTTAAAGTTTATACCATGGATGAAAATTTATGGATGTTCTACTTTTAGGACAGTCTGACCGGAGCTTCGAGAGAATGGTATTCGCATTTGTCTAGGGCCACCATAAAAAGCTGGAAGGATTTAGCCGAAACTTTCATCCGGCAATATCAGTACAACCTGGACATGGCTCCCAACAGAAATCTTCTAATGGGCATGTGTCATACCCTAAATTTGTCCTACAGGCATGTCATTTTATTTTTGCTCACTAACCGCTACGAAAGTAAAACAAGAATGTAAGGTATTTTGTTTCTTTCATTTGTGTATTTACAAGAAACTCAGGTTCTTGCAAGGATTGGTTAAGGTTTGTTCAATGACAAGTCAAAGGCGTGTCTTATTGGTGATAATTGTCAGATTGTCTCAACGTTGAGATTATTGATACCAGATGATTACTTAAGAAGAATTGGATTGATAAAAAGAAAGATTGTGCTTCAACTCAGATGTTATTTTTTTCCAAAGATGTCAAGGCAGGGTCTCCAAATTCGAATCATGTCCTTATTTAGTTTCTATTCAATGAAGAATTTTCAAAAAAAACATTGATTGGGCTCTATCTTGCTATTTGGTTTGGATTTAAAATTTGAATATCTTTGTGACAAATCAGTTCATTGATGAGGGCATACAAGTTATATGGTTATCTTTTAAACATAATTGAAGTGGGAAAACCAATTGGCATCAAAGGAAAATTCCAATTTGTCAAGATACTATCCACCGCACAAACAAGGCACTTTTTTGCACCTAGTCCCTCACTAGGTGGCATTTGTAATGGGAATCATAGTCATTACACAATTAATACTGCGGAAAGCTGCAAGTTTATGCTACAGGTCATGTATTCTCTCATCAATTTACCGCCATTGTTTCAAAGGCATAATAAAATATGGCCAACTTGATATATATATTCTAAAGTTCCATATACATTCTTTGGTGAAAAGTTGTCCAAGAATTAATGAATAAATAAAAATTCATTTCAACCAAACTACATGGAATGGAGTTCATTACAATTATTTAAACTTAGGCTAAATAAAGCCCAAGGTACAGGGCTTCAGGTCTTCGTGACTAGCTCTATTCAGAGGGGTTAGCCATGACAAAAGTCTGTTCCCCAACAGGGCATACTACCAGAGAAAGGACCCCACCTCTTATTGTGCAAGTTTCTTAGAATGCCTGCATAAGAGTTTGTTCCTCCGTCAATCCTTAATCAAAAAATATTAAACCAAGAAGGATCAGCATATAAGCAACTTTCCATATGGATACAACAGTAGCAGTCATACATTTTTTTAAGATGTATAATGATCCTCAGCACACCACAAGCGGCGACGCACAAATTACTATAAAGAAACAAGTACCTCAAGGCCAAAGATGACAAAGGTATACCCATGTGATGCTCCCTGAAAAACCTACTAAGAACAGACAGAAAGAGCACCAAATTCCAATCTAAAATGCGAGGCGTTCAACAAAAGACATCAACGAAATTCACTGTTACCGCATGTTAGACCTTCCATACAAATTTCACATCCAAACATTAGTATGTACAAGATTTGAAATAAGTAGATCAATACAAGCCTATACTACTCAAGAGTGATTTTATTCCAAGACTATCAGGCCACAACCAAGACTTTCATTTTCATCATCCAAGTGCAACTTACCGATTCACTTGATATTGTCATCTTCAAGGTTGCCTGTTAAAGTATTCCAATTACTAGCACAATTATGGTCAGAGTTCAAACCTGCAAGACAAATGACATGTCAAAATAAAAGACCAAGGGACTAAAAACTGCAGCAGAGAATTCAGCTTGTTATGGCCTTAATATCAACTTACTCATCAATTCAGAGTTCAAAATTCAGCTAGAAACAATGAACCCTAAAGCCTCCATGAGCACTTATTGGGATATGTTATGCTTCGAAGAACCTACACAAGCAAAACATGAAGAGTTCACACTAAAATCTCTACATTGCAGTAAAGGAAAATGAGTAAACTCTCAAACAAATTAAAGCAATGCAAAGAAGCATCAGCAGGGCATCAGAAACAAGTTCTTTACTTCAAACAAAAAAAAAGAAAAGATATGCAATACTTCGAATCCCTTCGAAGTTCTCATCCTGAGCTCGGCAATTCAGGTCAGAGCAAGTTATGGCCTCAGCTTACTCTCAAGCTTGAACTAGTTCATCACCAGGTCCAGAAGAGTACACTAGGAAAGTGTCACGATTCCTTCGTCTGTTGGACTCCACTGCTGTAATTGGTTTTCAAGCATGATCAGCGTTACAATTCCTGCATTTTTATGAAAAGCCAATGCAGCCAACAAAGATGAGGTTTCGGGAATGCAAAATCAGAGATAGAAAAACATTACCATGAATGGAATTCAGAAGGAAAGTCAGATGAATTTTATACCAAGTCTCACCAAGCACATGGTTCATGAATTGCGGATTCATTAGCTTCTCTCTAGTTCCGAGCTCTTCCGTATTAAATCTCAGGAGCGTCCGTTGAATTCTCCATGCCTATCATCTTTGTGCGCCTCAAGAGCTCCCGTGATAAGTTGCTTTGATCATACCAAATCTCCAAGGATTAACTCGTCGTCGAAGCCATTGACGCCAAGCCTCCCATAGCTAATCTTTCTTGTACCAAACTGATGTCCTGCAAGGTCAAATGCAGGTTCCCTAAAATCATGACCTGCAACAAAAAGGAGGAAATTACTTCTTAAGAGTCAAGTATTATCATAAGCAAAAAGTCAGAAATTAAGCTAGCAGTAAAAATAAACGAAAATAAGAGCAGTAAAAAATGAGGTTTGTATTCACAGTGGGCCACACCCTTCTAAAATCTCACTGCAGACAAAAACGATTCGTGACTCACCACCTGAGGTCCCCACACAATCTGGAAAAATCACTCAGAATATCCCTCTAACGGATTTTCACAGCTCAGCTTGTTTCTTCTCATCAAACCAGATGAGGAAGTTGATTTTCAAATCTGGAAACGAGCTGAGAGAAAGGGGTCCAGATTCGATCGAATAAAGTGAAGAGTTTGAGGTTGAATTTCTTACTTGCTTGAATTTTCAATCGTGTTTTATTATTTTATGTTGTCGGCGAGTTTGGGAAAGAGGATTTGTATCCCATCGTATTTTTGTTTGTTGCTGAACATGGTTCTAAATTGTTTTTTATGGTCACCATGGGCTCAGCCCATGTTTCAAGTTGTCTTTCATACACTACCGTGGCCCAATTGATACCCCCTGCCTTTTATTTAATTTTTTTTTGGTTTATCATTTGATTGAATATATATTTTTATTTAGTGATTTTGATATTTTGGGGCCGATGATATAATTATGGTATCGATATTCAATCATTTTTTGATTCGACGTTATCGATACCGGTATGAGGCCAACTTTTATTTTTTGCTATTATTTAATCGATTATTCGATTTATCTGATTAATGATAAAATGAGATATTCGATTATTTAATCGACGTTATCCATTAAATTGAGACCGATTTCATTATTTTCTCATTACTTTATATTTATTATTTTGGGCCTATGATATAAAATATGATTTATCGACATTCCATTTCGCGACGTTGTCTAAATCAATTTGAGGCCGACTTTTATCCATTTATTATTTTATCGATTTATTGGTTTATTTATATTTATTATTTGGTCTATGATATTATTATCCGATTTGTGACATTCGATTTACCGACGTTGTCCAAATTGATATGAGACCGTTTTCTATTTTTTTTTTTGGTTTCTAATTAATTTTAGATCCATTGTCATTTATCGACTTTATTCTTATTTCGGCCAATGATAAATGGTGATATTCGATTTCTAATAAATCGACGTTATCCCCTAATTTGAGGCCACACGTTTATTTTTCTTAATGCTTCATATTATCTTGATCTATTATTTATTCGGCCGATGAATAAATATTTAAATAGTCGATTTCGAATAAATCGACATTATTTAAATTAAATATGAGGCCAAATTCTTATTTTATTATTGTTTCGACTATTTTATTTTTGTGGTCGATGATATAACAAACGATCTAAATGTTCGATTTCGACAAATCGGTGTCATTTAGATCAATATGAGACCAAGTGTATTTTTATCGCATTTCTTTTATTTAAATAATCATTTGATTATAAAGTAATGCTCGACTTCTCATAGAATGATTCTAACTTTGAATCCATTCTAAGACAGTTAAAGAGCTAAATTTCGACGCTTTCGGTTTAATTCGAGCTCCAACGGCTCCACCTTAGCTTAGTATTAGGAATCGTTCTTGCGTAACCATTAATCATTAACCTCCATTTTGCATTCACCCTTCGCGATCGCTTTATGCCTCGCAATCGACCTACCAAAATGTTTCTTTAAATCCAAACCCTTGATCCAACGTCAAGTGGTCTTAGGTATTAAAATACCTTAATAATATGAGAAAAATTGTACGCTACGAGCCTTAAGTGGTAGAAAGGAGGATTACGAGCTCTCGTTATTCGCTCCGATTATTCCGTCACAAGACGCTTGGTTTGTTGGTTTGGAATAAACTACCCATAGTCTTTAGTGCAATTCGACTCCTAAAGAAAGATAATAAAATTTAATTCCTTTTCCTCTTTTAGCAAATAATTCATTAGGCATAGACATCCTTTCGCGCGTGACAACTTAGAAGGTTCCCATCGAGTACGATGGATGTAGGGGGTGCTAATACCTTCCCCCTGCATAACCGACTTCCGAACCCAGGCAATGGTTCCGACGACCTTGTCTTTATCCCTTCTTCCCGGGTTTTATCTATATTTTCCCTTTCCCTCTTTGGGAATAAATCAAAATTAGGTGGCGACTCTCAAGTCAGCCCAGCCGCGACCGCATTCGCGAGGATCGTATTTTTCGAGGTACGACAGCTGGCGACTCTCTTCTAGAGAGAGCTTTCGGGATTATGCCCAAAGGTGGAGACAGCTTGCTGCTACTGTCCAACCACCCATATCAGAAAGGGAAATGGCTGACATGTTCATGAATACATTTCAAGGGACTTATATTGTTAGACTGGCTGCTTTCTCCTCTACCAGTTTTGCTGATGTGGTCATAGCTGGTGAGAGGATTGAAAGTCTCTTAAAGATGGGCAAAATCTCCGACAGTGGTGCAAGTTCCTCCAGCAATCCCAGAAAACCTTTTGCGGGACCCCGAAGGGGAGTGAAACAAATTTCATTCATATAAGCAGGGGCAGGCCTCAATATGCTCACCGGTCAGTGGCAACTGTCACCATCCCAACTCCAATTCCACAACAATCATCATATCCTCAACAACAACAACCACAGTATCAACAACAAGCTCATTATCCGCAACAAAGGTCGTACAACAACAACAATAGCAACCAACAGCAGCGTCCCTTCCAACAAAGGCCATCGCAAGCAAACATGGTAATTGACCCAATCCCAATGCCGTATGCTGCACTCTTGCCACAACTCCTAAAGCACAACCTAGTTGAGTTAAGGACGTTGGCACCTCCAGATCCTCTCAATATGACAAAGAATTATGATGCAAATTCCAGGTGTGCATTCCACTCAAACGCACCGGGGCATAATACTGAAAAGTGTAGGGCCCTGCAGATGAAAGTCCAGGATTTGGTGGACTCAAAAGCTCTCAATTTTGCACCTCCTCCGAACGTCACAAGAAATCCAATGCCTAGTCACAATGGGCCTAGGATTAATGCTATTGAGGATGGAAAACCCTCCACAGTAATTAACAGTGTTGCACAAATCCGAACACCCTTGGTTGAAATCAAAGCTCAGCTGTTGGAATGCCAAGTGTTCCCTGGGTGTGAGGTCGGCTGTGGATATTGCAATATTGCCGTTAATGGATGTGAAAGACTGAGAAACGGCATAGATGGCCTCATTAGAGATGGCATTCTTCAGATTACGACAACAGCGACTACAACTCCAACAATTCCTTCATCAACAATCACAGATACTCCTACAACATTAGCAACCATTGTTCCAACAGATTCTGCTACAACTCCAACAAATATTCAATCAATCACTTCAACGGATACAAGTTCAGTCACAATTCCTTCTACAACGACAACACACATTACTCCATCAGTTCCTGCTACAACTTCAACACCCCGTCCAGTCAACAATACCGTCTACAACATCAGCAACAGTTAATGAAAGCGTCTCAACGGTTATGATATACTACGATCCCGCAAATATTCCTTCCAACAACTCACAACAAATTGCTACTCCTGTCAGAGCTCCAGTTACCATTTATTATGATCCACACACCATTGTGATCCCCTCTACAGCTGCTATCAGTCCGGTCACTATCACAGTGCCTGGGCCAGTTCCTTACGAAAGCAATAATGCCATCCCATGGCATTATGGCTCAGATCTATACTGCGAGGGGCAGAAAATCACTTTAGAGTCATCAACTTCCTCACCTCAAATAGACAATGTGGGGGGAGGCGGAGGCTTCACTAGAAGCGGACGTCTCTTTGCCTCGCAAATACCAAGACCCATTGCTGAAGCAGAAGTTGCTGCTAAGGCAAAAGGGAAGAACGTGGTACAAGAAGAATCAGTTGCTAAAGAAACTTTGAAGACTCCTTTTGATCAAGAGGTTGATGAATTCATGCGGATAATCAAGAAGAATGATTATAAGGTGGTGGACCAGCTTCTCCAGACACCTTCCAAAATCTCCATACTATCATTGCTAATGTGCTCTGAGGCTCATCGGAACGCACTATTAAAAGTCCTGCACGCAGCTTATGTGCTGTAGGAGATTACTGTCAATCAGTTAGAGGTTGTGGTTGGAAATGTCGACGCTAGTCATGGACTAGGATTTACCAACGCTGATCTGACAACGGAAGGTCACAATCACAACAAGGCTTTGCACATTACCTTGGAATGTAAAGGTGCAGTTCTTTCTCACGTATTGGTGGACACAGGGTCATCACTCAATGTCCTACCCAAGAAAGCCCTTGTGAAGCTGGAGTATGATGGATTGGCACTACGCCCAAGCAACTTGGTAGTGAGAGCCTTTGACGGGTCTAAAAGATCAGTTCTGGGAGAGATAGAGTTGCCAATAATGATTGGCCCACAGGTTTTTAAAACGACCTTCTTTGTGATGGATATACAGCCTGCCTACAGCTGTCTATTGGGTAGACCATGGATACACGCCGCTGGCGCCGTGACGTCAACCCTTCACCAGAAGTTAAAATTTGAGTGGGAGGGCCAAGTCATTACCATTTATGGGGAAGAGGATATCTTCGTTAGCCAGTTGGCTACTTTCAAATATATTGAAATGGATGGGGAGATCCATGAGACCATGAGTCAAGGGTTTGAGGTCCTTAATATCAATGAAACATCTGTTGTGTCTGGGACCTCCATCACATCATATCAACAAGCCCGGAAGGTTGTTGAGGAAGGTACCGCTCAAGGCTGGGGAAAGCTGCTGCCCGTTGAAAAGAAAGAAGACCGTTTCGGGTTGGGTTACAGACCAACTCGACAAGATCAATCAGAGGCTGCAACGGAGCCCAAGTTTGTCAGCGGGGGAATGCTCACCCCGGATGCTGTGAATAGTTTGGAAGATGAGTCAGAAGACGAGCGCAACTTGGAAAGCTGGATACGTCTAAGGATCCCGGGGAACCATGTCTTAAGCTGGTCTTCCCAGGAAATTATAAGAGTTACTCCTGCAGAGTAATTATTATTTCCTGTCCTTTTTAAGCATGCATCAAGTCCTGCATCTTTCCCAAGATGTCAGGCTCATTTTGTAATAGGTCAATCTTGTATTTTGTGCAAACGATCAATTAATGAATATCAGGACATCTTTTGCAAATGAGTCTTTTCTTTTTACGCTCACTGTTTTTCATTTTTCATTTTTTGTACAAAAATAAAATGGCAATGTTTTTCAAAATAATAACTTCATTTTCACTTTTTTCTAAACAAGATAAAACTGATCACTAAAATGAACAAATCTAAACCCTTGCAGAGAGTGCCCTCCAAACTGCACCAACAACAACACTGCTTTGACTTCGTATGACTTTGACAATCCGATTAATCAAGCCGATGAAGGGGTTGAAGAAGATTATGAGCTACCTGAAGAGCTATCCAGGTTGTTGAGACAAGAGGAGAAGGTTATAACTCCTCATCAGGAGGAAGTTGAGACGGTTAATCTTGGTACAGAAGAAGACTTGAAAGAAGTTAAGATCAGGGCCTGCCTGCAAGATTCAGTAAAAGAGCAACTTATTGACATGCTTCGGGAGTATGTGGATGTTTTTGCTTGGTCTTATCAGGATATGCCAGGGTTGGACACCGACATTGTTATGCACAAGCTGCCTCTGAAAGAAGACTGTCCGCCAGTAAAACAGAAGTTGCGTCGTACTCGCCCGGATATGGCCATGAAGATAAAAGAAGGGGTACAAAAGCAGTGGGACGCCGGTTTCCTTGCTGTGACTAGTTATCCACCGTGGGTTGCTAACATTGTACCTGTGCCTAAGAAGGATGGCAAGGTGAGGATGTGTGTGGATTACCGGGACCTGAACAGAGCCAGCCCGAAAGATGACTTCCCATTACCTCACATTGATGTATTGGTCGACAATACGGCTCAGTTCTCGGTGTTCTCCTTCATGGACGAATTTTTCAGGATATAATCAGATCAAGATGTCACCTGAAGACATGGAGAAGACAACATTCATCACACCCTGGGGCACGTTTTGTTATAAGGTGATGCCATTCGGACTGAAGAATGGTGGTGCTACTTATCAACGGGCTATGGTAACATTATTCCATGACATGATCCACAAAGAAATTGAATGCTACGTGGATGATATGATTTCCAAGTCCCTCACAGAAGAAGACCACCTGGTGAATCTGTTGAAGTTATTCAAGCGTCTGAGGAAGTACCAGTTGAAGTTAAACCCCAACAAATGCACATTCGGGGTGCAATCCGGTAAGCTGCTGGGATTTATTGTGAGTGAGAAAGGGATTGAAGTTGACCCTGATAAAGTTAAAGCCATTTAAGAAATGCCTGCACCGAAGACTGAGAAAGAAGTTCGAGGGTTCTTAGGTAGATTGAACTACATTTCAAGGTTCATATCTCATCTTACAGCAACCTGTGAACCCTTGTTCAAGTTGATGAGAAAAGAAAAAACGGTCAGGTGGAATGAAGACTGCCAGAGGGCTTTTGACAAAATCAAGGAATACTTACAAGAGCCTCCGATCCTTATGCCTCCAGTTGAAGGAAGACCTCTAATAATGTACTTGACAGTATTAGAAGAGTCAATGGGGTGTGTGCTGGGCCAGCATGACGAGTCTGGTCGAAAAGAGTATGCAATTTACTACCTAAGCAAAAAATTTACCGAATGTGAACAACGTTATTCACTACTCGAGAAAACTTGTTGTGCTTTAGCGTGGGCTGCTCACCGCCTAAGGCAGTATATGTTAACCCACACTACCTTATTGATCTCAAAGATGGATCCAGTCAAGTATATTTTTGAGAAGCCAGCACTTACCGGACGGGTTGCAAGATGGCAAATGATTCTCACAGAATATGACATTCACTACACATCTCAGAAAGCCATCAAAGGCAGTGTATTGTCGGATTATCTTGCCGAGCAACCCATTGATGATTACCAGCCTATAAGATTTGACTTCCCGGATGAAGACATCATGTTCATAAAAGCAAAAGATCATGAAGAGCCTATTCACACTAAAGGGCCTGACCCAGAAGAAGAATGGACTATGATGTTTGATGGGGCTGTTAATATGAATGGTTGTGGTGTTGGTGCAGTACTCATTACACCTAAGGGATTTCACATGCCTTTCTCGGCAAAACTCACCTTTAACTGCACTAACAACGAAGCTGAATACGAAGCTTGTATCATGGGTCTTGAGGAAGCCATTGACCTCAGGATCAAGACTTTAACTGTGTTCGGAGATTCAACTCTAGTAATTAATCAAACCAACGGCAAATGGTATACTCACCAGGAGCATCTGATACCTTACCGGGATTATACAAAGAGGTTGCATACATTATTCACTACAGTCAAACTTGAGTATATCCCTCGAGACGAAAATCAGTTTGCAGATGCTCTGGCTACCATTTCATCCATGATCAAAGTCCAAGCTGCCAACTTTGTTCCTCGGATTTCAGTATCCAGGCTTGATAGACCAGCATATGTATTCTCAGCAGACCTTGCTAAAGATGATAAGCCTTGGTTTCATGACATCAAATGCTTCTTGGAGGATCAGACATACCTACCTGGGGCATCTTCCAATGATAAGAAGACATTAAGAAGTCTAGCGGGTAGTTTCTTCCTGAATGCTAATGGTTCCTTGTACAAAAGAAACTTTGATATGGTACTTCTCAGGTGTGTTGATAAGACAGAGGCAGAATTGTTGATGCACGAGGTGCATGAAGGATCTTTTGGTACCCATGCTGGAGGGCATGCAATGGCTAAAAGGTTGTTAAGATCAGGCTATTATTGGATCACAATGGATGCAGATTGTTGTGCTTATGCCAGAAAGTGTCTCAAATGCTAGATTTATGCAGATAAAGTGCATGTGCCTCCGAATCCCTTGAATGTGATGTCTTCACCTTGGCCCTTTGCCATGTGGGGCATTGATATGATTGGGAAGATTGAGCCAACTACTTCAAATGGCCATAGATTCATCCTGGTAGCCATTGACTATTTTACCAAATGGGTTGAAGCAGCTTCCTATGCAAATGTCACCAGACAAGTGGTAGCCTGATTCCTGAAGAGGGACATCATATGTCGGTATGGAGTGCCCTAGCGAATCATTACTGATAATGGTTCCAATTTGAACAACAAAATGATGGAAGAACTATGTCGGGACTTCAAGATCCAACATCACAACTCTTCTCCTCACAGGCCAAAGATGAATGGCGCTGTTGAGGCAGCTAACAAGAATATCAAGAAGATTATGCAGAAGATGGTAGTCACCTATAAAGACTTGCATGAAATGCTACCGTTTTCCTTGCATGGGTACCGTACGTCAATCGGAACATCCACTGGGGCAACACCGTATCAGCTTGTTTATGGTATGGAGGCAGTCCTACCTGTCGAAGTTGAATTACCCTCCTTGCAGGTATTGATGGATGTTAAACTGAATGAAGCAGAATGGGTCTGATCCCGATACGAACAACTGAATTTGATTGAAGAGAAGAGATTAGCTGCAATCTGTCATGGGCAGCTATATCAGAAGAGAATGAAAAAAGCTTTCGATCAGAAGGTCAGGCTTCAGGAATAACAAGTGGGAGATCTTGTGCTGAAAAGACTCATCCCTCCTCATACAGACCACAGGGGCAAGTGGACTCCGAATTATGATGGTCCATTCATATTAAAGAAAGTTTTCTCTGGTGGAGCACTAATGCTCAGTACTATGGATGGTGAAGATTTCCTGTCCCCTGTAAATTCAGATGCAGTTAAAAAATACTTCGCATAAAATGACCCGCTGGACATAAAAACAGAATGTAAGTCTAAGCAAAAATAGGGCATCCCGGCGAGTCAAAAACAGAATAAAAGACTAGGGCAAAAATAAGGGAAAATAAATAAATAAAATGTACACCCGCTGAGTTGAAAAGCCGCATTGGACAACTCAGGCAAAAATGGGTATCCCGGTGGATTGAAAACCCGAAAGGGCGATCTACGCAAAATAAGGGAATAAGCGAACAACTACATTCTGAATTCGTCTGTATCACTTACAACATGGCAAGCTTCGAAGGGTTCGAGCATCGGTCAGAATCAACCTTCTTCAAAAGCAAGATGAGAAGAACGTCAATGGCATACAAGTCATAGAAAAAGGGAAGCACAATGAAGCGTCATCAACATTGCCAGCATCTTTTTGTTTCTCAATTTGTAACAATCTCCTCATTTCAGGGGATCTGTTTCTTTGACTGTACTTGTCAATTCAGGGCACACAAATTAATAAAATCAGATTTTCAGTCACATTTCGTCTCGTACATTTTCATTTGCAAAAATGTCTGATTTCTTTACAATATTGGGTGCATAAATACAAATGCGTCTTTCCTAAATTACATGCTTACAGGAAATAGATTTACTCCTGGGAGTTGTCTAAACTCCTATGATGGAATCCAGTAAGGGATACCTCGGGATACTTGTACATTTCTTTGTCATAACAGGATTGCAGGTATTCAAAGCGCAACATGGGGCATGAAAGCTTCTCCCCAGCAAGTTGTCAAGTCATTGTTTCAGCCCATCTTCCAAATGGCACCAGGAAATGCTCCTCCCCATCAGAGCAGCAACAGAAGGGGCTCATTTCCCCAGCTAATTTCATCATTCTCAGCAGGACCCCCACAAAAATATCCAGGAAGATCGTTCAATGATCATTCCTCCCCAGCCAAGTGTCAGGCAGGGAATCATCTCCCTGCAGAGTTTCAACCTCTATCCAGAAGAGCAATGTCTGACGATCTCACAACAAAGTGACGAAAGCTTCCACAGATCCTAGCTGGGATCCTCATCACCAAGAATAGGTCTATCAGTGACTTATTTCCCCAAACAGAGTCATATATATCAGATCTACCAATGATCTCACCCCCAGCTGGGATGTTCTTCGAGCAGATCAATCAGAAATCTTCACAACAACGGGATCCGGATCCCGGACCGGTACCTTTGCACAATCATAGCATTCGCATCATGTTTCCCCTTAGAGCGTAGCATTCCGTCTAATACGGAGCATTATGGAAAAAATCAAACATATTGCATAATCATAAGCCATGTTCTGAATCAAAACACCTGTATATACCAACATTCCATCTGCAATATATATAAAGACTCACAGTCCCAGCAAAAAGCCAAGTGTCCCCTTTGCACTCTCAAAATACAGATACATGCTCCTTTTGGCACTCGTCTGTGTCATCTTTTTCCCCAATAAAGTCGCCAGAACATCCTCCACAAACATATATCTATACACTCCTTTTGACACTCGTTTGTGTCTCCTTTCCCCAGCATGGTTGCCAAACACTTGTTTATAATACACCTTTTCTGACACCCGTCCGTGTCATCTTATCCCCACAGATCTTCAGAATATCTTTTACACCCATAAGTTCATAACTTATACGCTTTCTCTTATGATACTCGTCTGTGTCATAATCTCCCCAGCCAGTTGAACACTCATCTGTGTCTCACTCGTGCTTACTTTTACTCATACAGATACTCGTCTGTATCTTGCATACACCCCTTATTTACCCTTGGAGTCGACACTCGTCCGTGTTCTTTGTTAACTGGTTGATACTCGTCCGTATCATTATCTTTGAACATGCGTCAGCGTTTGTTTCTGCCGATACTCGTCCGTATCAAGGTCCTAAGGATGCTCGTCTGCATCTTTAATCTATACATAGTGTCAAACACTTATACCTTTTTCTTGAATTTAGACACTCGTCTGTGTCTACCATTCCCCAGAAGAGTCCCCAGCAGACCCCAATAAATTATTTCCTTTCTATTTGACATTCGTCTTATGTCGTGATACTTTCGGCAACCGTACCTTGCCAGGTGATCGTCCTTCACCTTTTGATGATCGTCCTTCATCATCGTCAGCGGAGTCTCTGTTATTGGAACCCTTCCCTATCCGACATTCGTCCTATGTCGTGATATTCAGAGCAGCCGTCCCCTGCTAGGTGATCGTCCTTCACCTTTTGATGATCGTCCTTCATCATTTTATCCGATGGCCATTCCCCATCGTTGATCTTGTTATCTGACATTCTTCCTATGTCATGATAAATCCCGAGAGCAGTCGTACCCTGCTAGGTGATCGTCTTTCACCTCTTGATGATCGTCCTTCATCATGCTTATCCGATGGTCGTCCCCATCGTCGACTCTTTCTATCTGACATTCGTCCTATGTCGTGATACTTTCGGCAACCGTACCTTTCCAGGTGATCGTCCTTCACCTTAGATGACCGTCCCTCATCTTATCCCCAACAGAGCAGTCGTCCCCTGCAAGGTGATCGTCCTTCACCTTTAACGACCGTACCTCATCATTTATTTCATTTATGCTTTGAACCTGATGGTCATCCCCATCATTTACTTTACCTTTAGTCCCCAGAGAGTTTTGTTCCTCTACTTGATGGCCGTCCCCATCATGATACCTCCATTTCCCCAGCATGTCGGTCGTCCTCATCATTGCTTCATCCCCAGCAGTCGTCCCCTGCTCGACGGTCGTCCTCCGTCGCCCGCACTTTATAATTATACTCTGTTTCCTTTTACAATCAATATCCCTTTTCTTCTTCATACCCAGTGAGCGCAAATTTTGGACTGTCTTTGGTATTCAACCACAAGTTATCTTGTTTGCCTGTTAAGCCGTCGCTTACATCCTGCACAGCTAATTCATGCTTGAATAGGGGCAGCTGTACACACCCCAAATTTTCCCTCACTAATTTCACCATGGCTTGTGATTCTTTTCATTTTCATAAGTTCAATCATATCATCTCATATTGCATTTTTGTTTCACTGCATTGGTTCTAAGTCATCTGCATCTAGGGTTTGTGATCTGAGCAATCCCCAAGATATCTGAGCCACCCCAAGAGTCTTCAATCATCTCAAGAGGGTCCATGTATGTTCAAGCATCATATTATATCCTCCCAAGATCAAGAAAGTCAGAAGATCACAAGAACTGAGAAAGGCATGGAAGCAGAGCCAGGTTTAACTACACAGATGACCTAAAATTAGGGTTTTGGTTTCAGAGGCCATAACTCCAAATTTTTTGGTCATTCTTGTTTCTATTGGTCTCTATATGATATGAGGATCATGCATACCAATTTTCATGAAGAAATTCAATGGGGAAGGCATCTGATCAATAGATGACTTCTTGAATAAGTCAGTGCAAAATCAAGGCATCTGAGGCCCCCAATCATCCAATCAAAGGGTCTTCTCCATCATTTTGGGTGTATATAATCTTTATTTGATCTTATAAGAGGTTATAAGTTCACAAAATTGAAGAATTTCAAGCCATTTGCAAAGTTGCCATTTTGGGAAAGTGACTTGTAATGCAAACTTGCCATTTTGGGAAAGTTTTTCAACCTCCTCTTTTTGATTCAAAAATGCTTCAAATGAAAAATTCTTGGTCATGAAAGTTGTAGATTGGATCATTCCCTTTTCAAAAAGTACAAGAACTTGATCTAATTCATCATAGAACTCAAGTTATGGCCTTGCAAAGTTGGGAAAAATCACAAAATTTCACTTATGTACCAAAGAGGGAAACTTGCAAAAACTCATGTCAAACCAATTTGTGACCTCTAATTGACTTCTAACCATTACACAAACATCATACATGACCTATAATTCATAATTGGCCCAAGAATTTCAAAGTTTCATGCCTTGCACATGAAGAAATCCAAAAGGGGCCAAAAACTTCATGAATTTGCAAAATGGTACAAAACCTCTCATCCACTTGCCACAACTCATCAAATTTGATTCACAAACATTCCTTGATCTCAGCTGAACCAGGACATGCCCAAATCCCAGCCTTCCACTTGCCCATACCTCCAAGTACAACTTTCTTGACTTTTTGAAACATGACCCATACCAAACACCACAGTCCACCACCCCTTCTCTGGCCAATCCAGACTTCACAAGCATGCTTCAAGGATTGATTTTCATAAGACACACAAGCCAAACACTCCAAGAACTCAGCATTCCACAAAACTCTCCAACTTGCAAAACCCTTCGAATCTCTCAGCTCACTCACTCAATCTTAAAACTTCTTTCACCATTCATCTCAGAATCATCAATAGACCACAAAGCAACCATTGAAACAGCCAAAAACATTCCATACACCAAACACGATTTCTGACCAGTTGGATTGCTACCACTCAAACCAGCCATCCTCAAAGCTTTCCAAGCATTGCAACTACCTCAGGAGGTTCATTAGAGTCATTCTGCACCAAGGAAGTGGCTAGAAAGCTCAAGGGTGAAAAGCTCCACCTCAGGTAGCCACCTAAATTTATTTTTCCAGAACCTCTCTTTTATGTTATAAAATGAATAAGCATGCTTCACTGGTCATTCTGGACTTTGAAATTTTGAAAATGGTGTAGAAACGAGCTTGTACTGATTGTCTGAAATTTCTGCCATTTTTGTTCTTCCTTTCGAATCTTGAGTTTGAGTGAGAATAAATTTGTTTTGAGAGTGGATTTGGATTCATGGAGGTGAGAGGAGTTAATCTGGAGCTTTAGAGCTCCAGAAATTACCTAGGGAAGAAGTTAGAAGTTTTCAGGTGAGGGAGTCACCGGAGAAGACGACCGGAGCTCTTCTCCGGTGACCTGAAAGTCATTAATTGTTTTAATTAGGTTTAGGGTTTCATTTGAATTGTGGTCGTAGGATTTTAGTTTCCCGCGTGAGATGAGTGGTCCAGATGCCATCATTAAACCCTAATTGTTTTAATTAATTTAATTAACTAAAATTAGTGAAGTTTGAATTTCGTCCCTTGGATGTGGCGCGTGGTCAACAAACATTTCCCCAGAATCAATGACATCCCTTGGATTTGATTACTTTTATTAAATTAAGTTTTTAATTCATTTTTTCTCATTTATTTTGCATCATTTATTTAAAATAGCTAGAAAATCTTAAAAAATATTTTCCTTTTGCATTTTCATTTCAAATATTTTTCTCATTCTGAAAATATTTTTTTATTTTATTTTTTGCATTAAAAATTATTTTTAAATCATTTAAATGTTTATTTTTAATTAGTTAATGGAAATTAATTAATTACAAATGCATTTAGGTATTTAAAAATCATAAAAAAATTCAGAGGGCATTTTATAACATTTACAAACTCACAAGACAAATTTCTTTTTGGTTTTGATCATACTTTGACAATTTTCATTTGAATTAGGGTCCTTTAATTTGAATATTTTTAACTCTAACTTCAAAAATTCATAACTTTTGATCCAAGTTGAGTTTGTGAATGGTTCTTTTTGCATTGTGTTAAGCATACTTTCAAGCATCCAAAAACATTTTTGTTTCATTTTTATCTTTCATTTTCCATTTGTTTGGCATTTTCCGTTTAGGATCACCCTTAAAACCCTAGAAATTTAGGAAAATCATAAGTTCTTTAGGGTTTAGCTTCTGACCTTCCCTTTTGGGCAGTGAAGTTGTATAGGTTTAGGGTACCTTTGATCCCATTTTCAATTTTTTATCTTGTCATTTGCTTCTGATTTTGAATTTTGCCTTGCATCTTGTACATAAACTCTAATCTTTGCCTTCATTTGCATCCATCCTTCATAAGCTTACAAACCTAAACTTGCCATGACATTTTGTGCATCCACATGACATATAAGACATCTTAGGACATATTGAAATCATGTTTGATCATTGCATCATCCATTTACCATGTTATGCCCCCATTGCATTTCTTAAGTTTTCATGAACTTTCATGCTTACTTTCATGTCTCATTTGCATCTTCATCTCTTGTATGATCATCCACATCTCTTGGCATGCTTTTTTCGCTCCCGATAAATGGGAATGGCCCCAGATAAAGGTACAGACGCGAACGGTCGGCGAAAGAGAGATGTGAGAACACACAGGAGTGAACTCACGGGGAATGAATAGAGTCGCCAGCTAGGCATTTTTATCCCGAAGGAAAGGTAATGTTGCATAAACCTAAGAAAATATATGGATAAGACGGTTGCGAACCAGAGAGACTAAGAAAGGGGGTTGGTTACAACCTGGGAAGGTATTAGCACCCAGATTGTCCGTCGTACTCGACGGGATCCACGCTTAAAAGATTTGTGTTTTAAAGGGGTAGTGTCGGTGCAATCTATGTATAAAAGAGCTGGAAAAGGATGTACAGGTGTCAGTGTAAAAGAAAGTGATGTGTGATAAGTGAAGTGTCAGTGTAAGAACAAAGATGGAATGCTCATGATTATGAGGCTTAAAGAATAATGCTGGAAGGAGGGGGAATATACAGAGACTTTTGTTCGATAACTGTTAAGTTATGCCTACGTATCCTCTCGTGCAATGAGGAAGTCAGAACACCGTAGTTCGACCCAAAGAGACTGAAAGATAAATTGACTTGTGAACTGCTTACTTGCCTATGCTCAAGTGTATGACCTGTCTGGCTCAGGTGCAAACTGTCTTGCATTAGACGGAAGAAGCAAGTTCTCGCTTATGAGTGAATGAGATGAGAAAAGAATCCCGGAGGAGACGATTATTGTTTGTTTTTGAGT
Source organism: Lathyrus aphaca (assembly GCA_963966055.1). Classification (NCBI taxonomy): domain Eukaryota; kingdom Viridiplantae; phylum Streptophyta; class Magnoliopsida; order Fabales; family Fabaceae; genus Lathyrus; species Lathyrus aphaca. The sequence continues at coordinate 344,931,628 of OZ014521.1, forward strand.
CTTCAGTCTTTTATTGCTTTTGAAAGTTTGTCATAAGTTAATGAGCTTAAGCCTAAACCAATGGGTTAGTAAACTCATCACATCCTCCCTCTGATTAGGGGTAATGAGGATACCTTAAGTGTGAAGTCAGCTTCTCACACTTAATCACCATGGTGTAGGATTAAGATCATTAACCCACTTGTGATTATTTAGATGTTTTTGGTGTTTTTGTTTAGTGTTTAGTAATGAGATTAAGCCATAATCAGGGATTAAACAGACTCATTACACCATCCTAATAGAAGGATAATAGATGATAATGTTTAAGCTGAGGAAAACTCCTCAACTTAATCCATGATTAGGGATTAACCTCATGACAAAACAAAGCCTTTATTAAGTGGATTTTAGTTAATGATAAGATGATGAAGTGATTTTTAGGGTTTGTAAGACAACTTGAGGGGGACTTGTCCATTAACACTAGGGTTAGTCCTTCTTAACCAATTAAGGAAGAATTAGAACCCTAATGCAAGGCCCAAGTTACAAGCTTGATGTCTTGATGATTATTAAGTGAATTGATTAAAGGATTTAAACACATTAAGGGTTTAACACTTAGGATTAAAGTTATACACTCCATCCTAATAGAAGGATGCATGCATAAGCTTAATAGCAAAGCCTCAAAGCCTTTAGGGTTTAGTCCTTGATTATGAGATGAGAAGAGAAGACTCAATGAGACACAAAGGTAAAATCTAGATGGGGGACTAATCAAAACCCTAATTATTGTCATGCTTGGTTGTTCCTAAAGTTTGTGGGTTTACAAGAGAAATCTTCAGAGGAACCACCAGGAAGCAGATGAAAGGATCAAAGAGAAGCAAAGTAACTTGCTTCACTTAAGAAGTCAAGTCACTTGAAGGAAGAAAGTAAGATAAAGAAGAATGAGCAAGCTCAATCTCAAACACAAAAAAAAATGCAGCAATGATGCATAAGAGGGATGAAAAGAAAATGTGAGAAGTGAAGGAAAATTCACTTCTCAAAGTTACTTACCACCTGAAAAGTTAATGAAAGGAATGCAACACAATGCAAGATGAGATGAAATGACATGATGCAAATCAAAACCAGAAGCATACACATGATGCTAATGATTCTATGAGATGATGCAAACATGAATCAAGGCATGAGGATGATCATATGAACATATGGATGCAAGAGAAGCATGCTTAGAACCATGATCATACATGAAAAGTTATGAAGTGCAAATGGCATACAACATGGCAAATGCAAGATGCAATGATAAAACATGACTCTAATATGTCTTAATATGTCTAATGAATCAAATGGATGCATAAAATGCCATGGCAAGTCATGGTATGCAAGCAAATGCAAGATGAATGCAAAAGGAAGCCCAAATTAGGGTTTATGATCAATGCACCAAACAAAAACCAAAACCAGAAGCAAACATCAAGATAAAAAATTGAAAATGCATTCAAAGGAACCCAAAACCTATACAAACTCACTGCCCAAAGGAGGGGTTCTAACTCTTAACCTAATTAGGGTTATGAATTTCTTAAGAATGCTAGGGTTTTAAGGTACCCTGTCAAGAAAAATGTCAAACAAATTGAAAATGCAAGATCAAATCATGCCAATTTAATCCTATGAACTACATGATATGCAAGACACAATGCAAAAAGAATCAAAGTCCAACTCTAAATGGTTAGGCAGAAATGAATTTTTGAACATTGGATCAAAATAATGCTTTGAAATAGGATTAATTCCATGGAAAATTGTCAAAAGACATCAAGATCAAAAAAGAAATTTGGTTTGAGGGTTGGACAATGTTTCTAAATGATTTTAAAGGTCTCATGAATTTTTTGGTGATTTTTAAATACCTAAAAGTATTTTTAATTAATTAATTCTCATTAATTAATTAAAAATAAACTTTTAAATGATTTGAAAAATATTTTTTAATGCAAAAAATAAAAATGAAAATGTTTTTGGTTTCTGAAAATTAATAAAAGTTTTTATAAAAAATTTCAGAATTTTTGAATAAGTTTTGCTATTTTTAATAAAATGAACAAAACAAATGAAATTAAATGAAATAAAAATGAAATTAAACTGAAAAAAGGAAAAGTATGCAAGATCAAGGGCTGGCATTTAAACCTACACGCGCGCGAATTGACCTGGCGCCATATCCAAGGGCTGAGATTCAAATTCACATAATTATGATTAACCCTAATTAATTATGCCCTAATGACTTTCAGGCGACCGGAACACTGTTCCGGTCGTCTTCTCCGGCAAGCCCAAAACTCTAGCTCTCTCTACACGCAATGAAAATGAAATCTAACTGCCCAGAACTCATCCCCATTCAACACTGAATCAAAACCCCCTAACAAATATCATTTTTCATTCATCAATCAGCCAAATCGAAATAAAACTCATTTAGGGCAAAAAGTTTCAGACAGTTCATACATGCTGGTTTCTCAACCATTTTCAAAAATAATCACATCCCCATGATCAGGGGAGTGCATAGAAGCTTTTAAGAACTTAAAATGGAGTTTCTGGAAAAAAAGTTTGAGATGGCTACCTGAACTGAAGCTTTGGTTTCTGGTACTTTCTGGCTGGTTTCTTGCCTTCAATCAGCTCCAATAGACCCCCTGAGAAGCTTTCAATGCTTTTTTGAAGTTTGTAATGGATGGTTTGAGAGATGGCAGAAGTTCTGTTCAAGGTGGGGTGGAAATCGTGTTTGTGATTCTGGGAGTTTTAGGCAATGGTGATGGGTGCTTTGTGACCAGGAAGGTGTGCTGAGTATGTTTGTGAAGTTGGTTTGTATGTTTGCAGCCTGTGGAAGGTTTTTCGAAAGCTTTTGCAAAATGAGGTGAAAATGAGAGAGCTGTGTTGGAGAGTGTTTCAGGCTTGTGTGTGTTATGAGAATGAATCCTTGGGATGTGTTTGTAAAGATTGGATTGGGCAGAGAGTGGTTGTGTCACTGTGGGATTGGTATGGCTTCAAGTTGCAAAAAGTCAAGCAAGTTGTACTTGGTGGTATGGGCAAGTGGCAGGCTAGGATAGGAGCATGGTTGAGTTCAGCAAGGATCAAGGAATGCTGTGAAAAGAGTTTAGAGGCAAGGCAGCAAGTAGTTTGTAGCTTATGATGAGTTTTGCAAGTTGGTTCTAGTTTGGTTCCTTTGAGATATCTTGCTCCATAAGCCATAAAAATGAGAGATCTTTTGGCCCATTCTGAATTTTAGGTGTTGTATGATCATGTTGTGAAGTTAAGAAGTCCATTTGATAGCTCAATTTGCCTTGACAAGTGAATTTGCAACTTTGCTTCTTTGGTAGAAACTTTGAAATTTTGTGATTTTAGCCAACTTTGACAAGCCATAACTTTTGATCCAAAATGAATTAGGTCATGTTCTTATACTTTTTGAAAAGGGAATGATCCATTCTACAACTTTCATGACCAAAGTTTTTCCATTTGAAGCATTTTTGAATCAAAAAGCAAGGGTTGAAAAAGTTTCCTAAAATGGCAATTTCATTAAAAGTCAAACTTTCCCAAAAAGTCAACTTTGCAAAAGACTTGAAATTCTTCAATTTTGTGAACTTCCAACTTCTTCTATGATCAAATAAAGATCATATACAATCAAAATGATGAAGAACACCCTTTGGCTGGGTCATTGGGGGCCTCAGATGCCCTGATTTTACACTGACTTGCCTGAAAAGTCAACTCTTGATCAGATGACTTCCCCATGGAATTTCTTCATGAAAATTGATATGCATGCTCCTTATACCATATAAAGACCAATAGAAACAAGAATGACCAAAAGAATTGGAGTTATGGCCTCTGAAACCAAAACCCTAATTCTAGGTCATCTGGGCAGTCAAACCTGGCTCTGCTTCCATGCCATTTTCAGTTCTTGTGATTTTTTGATATTCTTGACTTTGGGGGGACATAACATGATGCTTGAACATACATGGACCCCTTTGAAGTGATTGATGGCCTTTGGAGTGGCTCAAGAATCTCTTGGATTTCTCAGATCACAAACCCTAGATGCAGATGACTTTGAAACAATGCAGTAAATCAAAAATGCAATATGAGATGCTATGTTTGTGTTTATGCATATGAAATGATCACAAGACATGGTGTGAATGGGTGAGGGCAAATTTGGGGTGTTTACAGCTGCCCCTATTCAAACACGAGTTAGCTGTGCAGGATGTAAGCAGCGGCTTAACAGGCTAACAAGATAACTTGTGGTTGAATACCAAAGACAGTCCAAAATTTGCACTCACAGCATGAAGAAGAAAAGGGATATAGATTGTAAAAGAAAGTATAGTATAAAGTGTGGGCGACGGAGGACGACCGTCGAGCAGAGGACGACTGCTGGGGATAAAGCAATGACGGGGACGGCCGACATGCTGGGAAAAGTGTGTGAAGCAATGACGGGGACGGCCATCATGCTGGGGATACAAGGGATTGTGATGGGAACGGCCATCAAGTAAAGTTATAAGATTCTCTGGGGATTAATGAAAAATGATGGGGACAGCCATCAAGTTCATAAAGTAATGTAAGCAACGATGGGGATGGCCATCGGGCTAAACTGATGAAGGACGATCATTAGGAAAAGGAAAAGGGACCACGACGGGGACTGCCATCGGGTTAAAGAATAAATGAAATAATGATGAGGGATGGTCATCAAAGGTGAAGGACGATCACCTAGCAGGGGACAGCTGCTCTGAAAGGGGTAAGATGAGGGACGGTCATCTAAGGTGAAGGACGATCCCCTGGCAGGGTACGGCTGCCGAAAGTATCGCGACATAGGACGAATGCCGGATAAAAGGTCAACGATGGGGACGGCCATCGGACGAGCATGATGAAGGACGATCATCAAGAGGTGAAGGACGATCACCTAGCAGGGGACGGCTGCTCTCAAGGTTTATCATGACATAGGACGAATGTCAGATAAAAAGATCAACGATGGGGACGGCCATCGGATAAAATGATGAAGGACGATCATCAAAAGGTGAAGGACGATCACCTAGCAGGGGACGGCTGCTAAATATCACGACATAGGACGAATGTCAGATAAAAAGGTCGACGATGGGGACGTCCATCGGACGAGCATGATGAAGGACGATCATCAAGAGGTGAAGGACGATCACCTAGCAGGGGACGGCTGCTCTCAAGGTTTATCATGACATAGGACGAATGTCAGATAGAGAAGAAATTTTGCTTTGCGGGCGATCTACTGGGGAATAGTAAACACGGACGAGTGTTTACATCCAAGAAATAAAAGGTATAAGTGTTTGGTGTTGTGTATAGATTAAAGATGCGGACGAGCATCCCTAAGACTACAATACGGACGAGTATCGGGTAGAAACAAATACTGACACGTGTTCAGAGATGATGATACAGACGAGTATCAACTGGTTAACAAGGAACACGGACGAGTGTTGATTCTGATGGGACTCTTCTGGGAATAGTAGACACAAACGAGTGTCTATATTCAAGAAGACATGAGTGTTTGACACAGTGTATGGATTAAAGATGCGGGCGAGCATCCTTAAGACTATGATACGGACGAGTATCAAGTAGAAACAAACGCTAGACGCATGTTCTGAGATGATGGTACGGACGAGTACCAACTGGTTAACAAAGAACACGGACGAGTGTCGAATCTGCGGGGATATAAATGGTGTATACAAGATACGGACGAGTATCTGTATAAATAAAATAAGTATGAGTGGTGTGTAGATGAGTGTTCAACTTGCTGGAGAGAGTGACACGGACGAGTGTCAAGGGGTATATTATAAACAAGTATATGCTTTACAAAGTGTTCAGGTAATTATGCTGGGGAAAGTGACACGGACGGATGTCAAGAAATCTGTATATAAGTATCTGTGAGTGCAAAGGGGATGCTTTGGCTTTCTACTGGGGATGTGACACGGACGGGCGTCACAAGGAGTATGTACTGGTGTTCGTGGGTGTAAGGCAACTGTTTTCTTTAGCTCTCCGCTAGGGGATTTGGGAAGCATTCTGTATATTGTTGATGGATTGTTGATATTCACAAGTGTTTGATTCAGAATATGGCTTATGATTATGCAACATGTTTGATTTTTGCCGTAATGCTCCGTATTAGACGGAATGCTACGCTTTGTGGGGTGAATATGATGCGAATGCTATGATTATGCAAAAGATACCGATCCGGGATGCGGATCCCGTTGCTGTGAAGATCTCTGGTTGATCTGTTTGAAATGAGCATCCCAGCTGGGGATGAGATCACTGGTGGATCTGGTGAGATGATTCTGCTTGGGGAAAAGGGTCAATGATAGACCTATCCCCGTAAGTGAAGGACCCAGATGGGGTTTGTAGAAGCCTCTGTCACTCTGTTGTGATCCTTTCGTCCGCTCCTCTTCTGGATAGAGGCTGGAACTCTGTGGGGAGATGGTTCCCTGGCTTTCATATTTGGCTGAGGAGGAAGAATGATTGGCACCTCGGCTGGGGAGAAACAACAAGTGGCAACTCAGCTGGGGAGCAAGCACTTGGGTGCTAAGACTGAGTGAGTGTTGATTTGCCAGCCTGCTAGGATTAAACTTTCATGCCCCATGTCGTGTTTCGGATACCTGTAATCCTGCAAAGATAGGAACGTACAAGTAATCCCGAGGTATCCCTTACCGGATTCCATCATAGGAGTCTAGACACTCCCGGGAGTAAGCATATTTCCTGCAAGCACGTATTTAAAAGAAGAATCTGTATTTATGTAATTAGCATCTTATAGACATCAGACATTTTGCAAATGAAAATAAAATGCACGAGACGAGACATGACTGAAAATCTGATTTTATTAATCCGTATGCCCTGAATTGGCAAGATACAGTCAAAGAAACAAATCCCCTAAAATGAGGAGATTGTTATAAATTGGGAAACAAAATGTTGGCAATGTTGACGACGCTTCAAGGAGCTTCCCTTGGCTATGACTTGTATGACTTTTGACGTTCTTCTCGTCTTGCTTTCTGAAGAAGGCTGATTCTGAAAGAGGCTTGATCCTTTCGAAGCCTACCAAGTTGTAAGTGATACAGACGAATTCAAAATGCAGTTGTTCGCTTATTCCCTTATTTTGCATGGATCGCCCTTTCGGGTTTTCAATCCATCGGGATACCCATTTTTGCCTGAGCTGTCCAGTGCGGCTTTTCAACTCAGCGGGTGTACATTTTTTTTTGTTTATTTTCCCTTATTTTTGCCCGAGTCTTTTATTCTGTTTTTGACTCGCCGGGATGCCCTATTTTTGCCTGGACTTACATTCTGTTTTTGTGTCCAGCGGGTCATTTTTATGCGAAGTATTTTTTAACTGCATCTGAATTCGTAGGGGACGGGAAGTCTTCACCATCCATAGTGTTGAGCATCAGTGCTCCACCAGAGAAGACTTTCTTTACTACGAATGGTCCTTCATAGTTCGGAGTCCACTTGCCCCTGTGGTCTGTATGAGGAGGGAGGAGTCTTTTCAGCACAAGATCTCCTACTTGGTACTCTCGGAGCCTAACTTTCTGATCGAAGGCTTTCTTCATTCTTTTCTGATACAACTGCCCATGACAGATTGCAGCCAATCTTTTCTCTTCAATCAGACTCAGTTGTTCGTATCGGGATCGAACCCATTCTGCTTCGTTCAGCTTAACATCCATCAGTACCCGTAGGGAGGGTAACTCAACTTCAACTGGTAGGACCGCTTCCATACCATACACAAGCTGATACGGTGTTGCCCCAGTGGATGTTCTGATTGACGTGCGGTACCCATGCAAGGCAAATGGTAGCATTTCATGCCAGTCTTTGTAGGTGACTACCATCTTCTGCACAATCTTCTTGATATTCTTGTTAGCCGCCTCAACAACGCCATTCATCTTTGGCCTGTAAGGAGAAGAATTGTGGTGTTGGATTTTGAAGTCCCGATATAGCTCTGCCATCATTTTGTTGTTTAAGTTGGAACCATTATCAGTAATGATTCGCTCGGGAACTCCGTACCGACAGATGATGTCTCTCTTCAGAAATCGGGCTACCACTTGCCTTGTAACGTTTGCATAAGAAGCTGCTTCAACCCATTTGGTAAAATAGTCAATGGCTACCAAGATGAATCTATGGCCGTTTGAAGCAGTCGGTTCAATCTTGCCAAACATGTCAATGCCCCACATAGCAAAGGGCCAGGGTGAAGACATCACATTCAGAGGATTGGGAGGCACATGCACCTTATCCGCATAAATCTGGCATTTATGGCATTTTCTGGCATAGGCACAACAGTCGGCATCTATTGTGATCCAGTAATAGCCTGATCTTAGCAATTTCTTAGCCATTGCATGTCCTCCAGCATGGGTACCAAAGGATCCTTCGTGCACCTCGTGCATCAGCAAGTCTGCTTCTGTTCTGTCAACGCATCTGAGGAGTACCATATCAAAGTTTCTCTTGTACAGGGAACCATCAGTATTCAGGAAGAAACTACCAGCAAGCCTTCTTAAAGTCTTATTATCATTGGAAGATGCCCCAGGTGGGTATGTTTGATCCTCCAAGAAGCACTTAATGTCATGGAACCAAGGCTTATCATCTTTGACAACGTCTGGTGCAAATACATATGTTGGTCTGTCAAGTCTGGACACTGAAATCCGAGGCACAAAGTTGGCAGCTTGAACTTTGATCATGGATGAAATGGTAGCCAGAGCATCTGCAAACTGATTCTCGTCCCGAGGGATATACTCAAGCTTGACCGTTGTGAAGATAGTCAATAACCTTCTTGTATAATCCCTGTAAGGTATCAGATGATCCTGGTGGGTGTACCATTTGCCGTTGGTTTGATTAACTACCAAAGCTGAATCTCCGAATAAAGTCAATGTTTTGATCCTGAGGTCAATGGCTTCCTCAAGACCCATAATGCAAGCTTCGTATTCAGCTTCGTTGTTAGTGCAGTTAAAGGTGAGTTTTGCCGAGAAAGGCATGTGAACCCCCTTAGGTGTAATGAGTACTGCACCAACACCACGACCATTCATGTTAACAGCCCCATCAAACATCATAGTCCATTCTTCTTCCGGGTCAGGCCCTTCAGTGTGAACAGGCTCTTCATGATCTTTCGCTTTTATGAACATGATGTCTTCATCAGGGAAGTCAAATCTCATAGGCTGGTAATCATCAATAGGTTGCTCAGCAAGATAATCAGACAATACACTGCCCTTGATGGCTTTCTGAGATGTGTACTGGATGTCATATTCTGTGAGGATCATTTGCCATCTTGCAACCCTTCCGGTAAGAGCTGGCTTCTCGAAAATGTACTTAACTGGATCCATTTTTGATATCAATAATGTAGTGTGGGTCAACATATACTGTCTCAGTCGGCGAGCAGCCCACGCTAAAGCACAACAAGTTTTCTCGAGCAGTGAATAACGTTGTTCACAGTCGGTAAACTTTTTGCTCAGGTAGTATATTGCATACTCTTTTCGACCAGACTCGTCATGTTGGCCCAGCACACACCCCATTGATTCTTCTAATACTGTCAAGTACATTATCAGAGGCCTTCCTTCAACTGGAGGCATAAGGATTGGAGGTTCTTGCAAGTACTCCTTGATCTTGTCAAAAGCCCTCTGGCAGTCTTCGTTCCACCTGACCGTCTGTTCTTTTCTTAACAGTTTGAACAATGGTTCACAGGTTGCTGTAAGGTGAGATATGAACCTGGAAATGTAGTTCAATCTACCTAGAAACCCTCAAACTTCTTTCTCAGTTTTCGGTGCAGGCATTTCTTGAATGGCTTTAACTTTATCAGGGTCCACTTCAATCCCCTTCTCGCTTACAATAAATCCCAGCAGCTTACCAGATCGCACCCCGAATGTGCACTTGTTGGGGTTCAACTTCAGTTGGTATTTCCTCAGACGCTTGAATAACTTCAGCAGATTTACCAGGTGGTCTTCTTCTGTGAGGGACTTGGCAATCATGTCATCCACATAACACTCGATTTCTTTATGGATCATATCGTGGAATAATGTTACCATAGCCCGTTGATATGTCGCACCAGCATTCTTCAATCCGAATGGCATCACCTTGTAACAGAACGTGCCCCAGGGTGTGATGAAGGTTGTCTTCTCCATGTCTTCAGGTGACATTTTGATCTGATTGTATCCTGAAAATCCGTCCATGAAGGAGAATACCGAGAACTGAGCCGTATTATCAACCAATACATCAATGTGAGGTAATGGGAAATCATCTTTCGGGCTGGCTCTGTTCAGGTCCCGATAGTCAACACACATCCTTACTTTGCCGTCTTTCTTAGGCACACGTACAATATTAGCAACCCACGGCGGATAGCTAGTCACAGCAAGGAACCCGACGTCCCACTGCTTTTGTACCTCTTCCTTTATCTTCATTGCCATATCCGGGCGAGTACGGTGCAACTTCTGTTTTATTGGCGGGCAGTCTTCTTTCAATGGCAGCTTGTGCATAACGATATCGGTGTCCAATCCTGGCATGTCTTGGTAAGACCAAGCAAACACATCCGCATACTCCCGAAGCAGATCAATCAGTTGTTCTTTCACTGAGTTTCATAGGCAGGCCCCGATCTTAACTTCTTTCACGTCCTCATCCGTACCAAGATTTAATTGTTTCAATCTCCTCCTGATGAGGAGTGATAACCTTCTCCTCTTGCCTTAACAACCTGGCTAGCTCTTCAGGTAGCTCGTAATCTTCTTCAACCCCTTCATCAGCTTGATTGATTGGATTGTCAAAGTCATACGAAGTCATAGCCGTGCTGTTGTCGGTGCGGTCTGGAAGGCACTCTCTGCAAGGGTTCAGTTTGTTCATTTTAGTGATTGATTTTAATCTTGTTTAGAAAAAGTGAAATGAAGTACATCATTTTGAAAACATTGCCACTTATTTTTGTACAAAAAGAAAAAATGAAAAACAGTGAGCAGAAAAGAAAAAGACTCATTTGCAAAAGATGTCTGATTATCATTGATTGATTTGTTTGCACAAAATTACAGATGGCCCGATTACAAAATGAGTCTTGTCATCTTGGGCAAGATGCAAGACTTGATGCATGCTTAAAATATACAGGAAATAATAATTACTCTGCAGGAGTAACCCTTATAATTTCCTGGGAAGACCAGTTTGAGATACGGCTCCCCGGGATCCTTGGACGTATCCAGCTCTCCAGGTTGCGCTCATCTTCCGACTCATCTTCCAAGTTGTTTACTGCATCGGGGGTGAGCATCCCCCCACTGACAAAGTTGGGCTTCTTAGCAGCCTCTGCTTGATCTTGTTGAGTTGGTTTGTAACCCAACCCAAATCTGTCCTTTTTCTTCTCCACAGGCAACAGCTTGCCCAGCCTTGAGCATTCCCCTCTTCAACAACCTTCCTGGCTTGCTGGTAGGATGTCATGGAAGTCCCAAGTACAGCAGATGCTTCGTTAATGTTTAGGGCTTCAAATCCCTGACTCATGGTTTCATGGATCTCCCCATCCATCTCAATATATTTGTATGTAGCCAGATGGCTAACAAAAATATCTTCCTCTCCACAAATAGTAACGACTTGGCCCTCCCACTCGAATTTTAACTTCTGGTGAAGGGTTGAGGTCACGGCGCCAGCGGCGTGTATCCATGGTCTACCCAATAGACAGCTGTAGGCAGGCTGTATATCCATCAAGAAGAAGGTCGTTTTGAAAGTCTGTGGGCCAATCGTTACAGGCAACTCAATTTCTCCCAGAACTGATCTCTTAGAACCGTCAAAGGCTCTTACTATCAAGTTGCTGGGGCGTAATGCCAATCCTTCATACTCCAGCTTCACAAGGGCTTTCTTAGGTAGGACATTGAGAGATGACCCTGTGTCCACTAATACATGAGAAAGAACTGCACCCTTACACTCCAAGGTAATGTGCAAAGCCTTATTGTGATTGCGGCCTTCCGTTGTCAAATCAGTGTTGGTAAATCCTAGTCCATGACTAGCATTAACATTTCCAACTGATTGACGGTAATCTCCTCTGGCACATAAGCTGCGTGCAAGACTTTTAATAGTGCGTTCCGATGAGCCTCGGAGCACATTAGCAATGATAAAATGGAGATCTTGGAAGGTGTCTGGTGAAGCTGGTCCACTATCTTGTAATCACTTTTCTTGATGATTCTCATGAATTCATCAACCTCTTGATCAAAAGGGGTCTTTAAAGCTTCTTTAGCAACTTGTTCTTCTTGCACCATGCTCTTCCCTTTTGCCTTGGCAGCAGCTTCTGCTTCAGCAATGGGTCTTGGAATTTGTGGGGCAAAAAGACGTCCGCTTCGAGTGAAGCCTCCGCCTCCCCCCACATTGTCTATTTGTGGTGAAGAAGTTGATGATTCAAGAGTGATTTTCTGCCCCTTGCAGTACAGGTCAGAGCCATAATGCCAAGGAATGGCATTGCTGCTTTCATACGGAACAGGCCCAGGTACCGTGATGGTAACCGGGCTGACTGCAGCAGGGGAGGGTGTTGCAATAGTATGTGGATCATAGTAGATAGTGACCGGTGATATGGCAGGAGATGCCACTGCTTGTTGCTGAAAATTGTTGTTCGGAGGAATACTTGACGGATAATAATAAATAGTGACTGCTGAGATGTTTGCTGGTGTTGTAGGAGAAGATTCTGAATAGAGGGGTGCTGGCATTGTAGAAGAGATGTTTGCTGATGTCTGACTTGTTGAAGTGATTTTTGAAGCATTTGTTGATGAAACTGAAGAATTGTTTGGAATAATTGTTGTTGCCGTTGTAGGAGATTCTGGAATTGTTGTTGGAGAGATTGCTGGATTTGAAGGTATTGATGTTGTGATTTGAAGTAGACCATTCTGGATAAGACTGTCTATGCCGCTTCTCAAGTTATCACATCCATTCACCGAAATGTTGCAATAACCGCACCCGAGTTCACACCCAGGGAATATCTGGCATTCAAGGAGTTGAGCTTTAATCTCTACCAGGGGTGTCCGGATCTGCCCAACACTGGTTATTAAGAAAGACGACATATCTTCCTCAATAGCATTAATTTTGGGCCCTCCATGGTTGGGCATAGGGTTTTTGTTAACATTTGGCGGGGGTGCAAAGTTTAGAGCCTTAGAATCTACCAGGTCTTGCACCTTCATCTGTAAAGCTCTGCACTTCTCTGTACTGTGGCCAGGCGCGTTAGAATGAAAAGTGCATCTGGCGTTGGCGTCATAATTTCTTGGCAAACTGGAAGGATCTGGTGGTGCCAACGTCCTTAACTCAACCAGGTTGAGCTTCAGGAGCTGTGGCAGTAAAGCGGCATAGGGCATAGGGATTGGATCAATCACCCTATTGGCCTGAGATGGTCTCTGTTGGAATGGTCTTTGCTGACTGTTGTTATTGTTGTTATAGTTTCTCTGAGGAGGGTACTGAGTTTGTTGCTGGTAATGGGTTTGTTGTTGTGGTTGATATACCGGTTGCTGAGGAAGTGGAGAGGGAATGGTGACTGTTGCCACTGACCTATGAACGTATTGTGGTCTGCCCCTGCTGGCCTGAATAGCATTAGTCTCACCGGTTCTCCTTGGACCTACAAAAGGTTTTCTGGGGTTGCTGGACGAGCTCGCACCATTGTCAGAAATTTTGCCCATCTTTAATAGGCTCTCAATTCTTTCCCTGGCTATGACTACGTCAGCGAAGCTAGTGGAAGAAAAGGCAGCTAGCCTGTCAATGTATGTCCCTTGGAGGGTATTCATAAACATATCAGCCATTTCCCTCTCTGACATGGGTGGCTGGACAGCAGCAGCAAGCTGCCTCCACCTCTGGGCGTACTCCCGGAAGCTTTCCCTGGATGATTGAGACATTCCCATTAGGAGGGTCCTGTTGGGAGCCATATCCAAGTTGTACTGGTATTGTCTGATAAAGGCCTCAGCCAGGTCCTTCCAGCATCTAATGGTTGCTCTAGTCAAGTGAGAGTACCATTCCCTTGAAGCTCCTGTTAAGCTATCTTCAAAATAAAACATCCATAGCTTTTCATCCATGGTATATGCCTTCAGCCTCCCCATATAGGATTGTAAATGGGTTCGGGGACAGGAAGTTCCGTTGTACTTCTCAAAGCATGGAGGTTTAAACTTGTGGGGAATCCTGACCCCGTCCACTAGACCCATGTCCATAACATCAAAGCCCAAAGAATTCTGGGACTCCAAGGATCTCAATTTTTCAGCAATTTCATCTAGCCTTCTGTCATAGGCTTCATCCCCAGCTCCCATCACAGTAAATTGATCTTCCTGGGGGTCTTCCTGTAATACTCTGCCTGCAGTGGCATTCCCTTGCGCATTAGCAGGGATGTTGATCTCTGGATGAAGGTGGGGTCCATACACTGGAGGATTAACATGAGGCTGAACTCTCTCATTGTTGCTCGTTCCCCCAGTCCCTAGATGGGGTTCCTCCTGGGTCTGCCTTTCCACTAGTGCCCTTAATCTCTCTTGGCTCTGTGCCAATCCATTCATCATCTCCATAAACTGGGTCATCTGATTTCTCATTTCCAGTCTCTCATTGGCCATTTGAGTCCTGACCTCTGTAAGGTCCTGCTGTACTTGGTCCATTTGTATACCCGGAAGGTTGTTGCGGGTGGGATATCTGTGTGGACGATTGAGTGGGAACACCCGACGTCGAGCAATAGTTCCTGAATCACAACAAAGTTAGTAACAACAAAACAAAAAACCTACAAAACAAAACAAAAGTTAGTATGCAATGCAGTATGCTTATTTGTTTCCAAGGTATCCGGCTTGGCATATGGTTTTGACCTTTCCAGACCCCTGAGGAAGATGCTGTTTTGATGTCGCTTAGGAGAGAGAGATCCAAATGAAACAAACTAATGAATATATTACAAAAAAAAGTGAATGATACATAGTTTTTTTTTTTTTTTTTACAGTACATGCCCTCTGAGGGGTCAAAAATACAACATGAAATGAAAGCAACAACAAGCAAAAGTCAGACACCAAGACCAAACTCATCCTCCTGGACTTCCTTCAGAAGTGCTTCAGTCACAGGGTCAGCTGGATGCTCTGTGAGGTTCCTGATGAGAAGATTCCTGGTGGTGATAGCAGCAGTTAGCTTCTTGTGTCTGCCCTGGTCCTTTGACCTCTTCACACCAGCCCTAATCTTCAACTCTGAGATCTCCCTCTGGGCTGCTTGCAGGGCTTCCTGTTGCTCCTTTGCATTAGCCTCCAACTGCTCAATCTTGTCCTGGGTTCTCTTATCCTCCTGAGTGCGAGCTTCAGTGATCCTGACCCACCTAGCTTGGCTCTCCTTTAGATAAAGATCAGTCCTAGCTCTCTGGAACTGGGCCTCTTTGCAGGCATTCTTCAAAATCTGTTCTCCAGCCCTTGACTTCTTGATGTAGTCTTATGACTTTTCAATCCTGGCTAGATGCTCCACCTTAAGCTTTTCTAACCTTTCAATGTCCAGTCGACCATCACTCCTCTCCCAAAGGGTTCTCTTCAAGGCTTCAGACAAATTCTCATTCCTCTCTTTTAGCTTTTCAAACTCCTCCAGGCTGACAGTGGCTGGAGGTGGTGCTGTGGAGGGTCCAGGCACATCTTCAATGGTGAAGGGCATCCCAGAAATTTGAGCCCTTGCATGAGACCACTCATAATATTGAGCTGAGGCCACATTGTTGCATCTCCCAAGAATGGTTACCCCTTTAGTCTGGACATTGTCCCAAGCCCAGGATGCTTGCCTGACAATAGCCAGATTAGGCTTGATCTCACAATAAAGGGTCTCAGCTAGATCTTGTACTCTAGGAGGGTGGACCAATGCATAGCCCAGTTGCCTTTTGAACAGCAGAGGGTTGTAGTTGATGCAACATTTCACTCCTATCAGAGGTACATTGGGAAATTGCCCACAACTAGTAATGATGTCCCTGCCCTTGGTGCTCTGGGTGCACCACCTGATGTCATCTGAGGTTAAAGCAACAAGCCTCCTAGCCCAGTTCTTTTGTTGGTGAGGATTCAAGAATGCATCAGTCTTAGGCAGGTGCTTGAGCAACCAGGTATGGAACAAGGGAGCACAGCATCTCACTAATCTTCCCCTTTGCTTTTCATTCCTTTGGTGAACAGAGTAGTAGAAATCTCCCAGTAAGGTGGGCACTGGGTTCCTCAGAATGAAAAGATGGATTGCATTCTTGCTAATAAACTTAGGCTCATCTGCAAATAATATAACCCCATATATGCTAAGGGCTAATAATGCACAGACTGCCTTCCACTCCCCCGAGGAGGCCTTCAGAATATCCTGAGAGGTCAAGAAATCCAAGTGCAGGCCAGACATCCCAGCCTTTGCTGTCATGTTCTGCTCAATCAGAATTGGTTCCAGATACAGTGCCTTTGCCACCTCTTCATTACTAGGGAAAGCCATCTCAGGGTTGAAGGGGACTCCACCCCTGATAGGTACACCAATCAGTGATGAATACTCTTCCAACAAGGGTCCCAACTGAAAATTCTGGAAGGTGAAGCACCTTAGAGGGGGATCATAGAACTGCAGGCAAGTATGAATCAAGCTCCTCTGTGAAGGGTCCAAATCCATAACCACATCAAGGATTCCTCCATAATGTTCTCTGAATAGTGGTATATGGTCTGGAGTAATCAGGGCCTGGACCTTCCTGATGCCAGCTAGCTCAGGCTCAAAGAAATGATAGGAGATGTTGCTCTTCTTAGGTGCCATGTTGCTAAAGAACAGATGCTGATGATGATGACTGATACTAGAAGATGGGCCACTGACAGGCTGAGACTGGTGATGCAGGTGACTAACGTAGGTAGCTGATGAGGAATAGCTGAAGCAGATACTGGTGAAGATAAGTCTATGCAGATGAAGGGGTCAAAACCAAGCCAAAATACAGTATGGATACCCTGAAAAACAAATAAGCAAATGTCAAATGATGCAATGATGATGTATGCAAATGATATGCAGGGGTCTGTGATCAAGCTGGATCTGATTACTGCCTTGGTAT
This sequence comes from Lathyrus aphaca, assembly GCA_963966055.1. Lineage (NCBI taxonomy): Eukaryota > Viridiplantae > Streptophyta > Magnoliopsida > Fabales > Fabaceae > Lathyrus > Lathyrus aphaca. The sequence continues at coordinate 344,948,561 of OZ014521.1, forward strand.
AGGTCCATGTATGTTCAAGAAATCCAGATGGAGGTTCATAAGTCCAGTAACCAAGGTGGGGGACTCAAATAAAGAGTCACATATCCAGGGTTAAATCACAAGAACTATTCCAAAATGGAGTACTCTTAATCAAATTAACAGGGTATGTTGAGGTCAAGGGTACCTGCAAACCTGTAAACAGCCCAACCCCCCTCACAGGTGGTGTTCTAAAACAAGGATCCTCAGACTTGGATCAGTTATGAGAAGTGTAAACACTTCCAACCCGGAGGTATAGTGTTTACAATAACCATAAAAGATCCTCCTCTAATTCACCTCAGTTTCTGGAGGTCATAGTAAAGGTCATCCAGACTTAGCAGGCTTCCCAGATAGCCCTAGCACTACAGGAAATTTGTAGCACAGAGTTCTCAAGAAGAAACCCATATCTGAACCGTGTTTCATATTCCCGCACCAGACCGAAATGGAATGGGAAAGAACATGACCCACTCTAGCCTAGGTGTCACTCAGTTCCCCGGTATAGGACCTTAAACTCTCAATAGAACACCCACCCACCAAAGCAACAAAACCAGATCCAGCCAGAATAGTATGACAATATGATGTATATAAAGCTGTAAATAAAGCAGTAAACCAACTGTACATAAAGCAATAAATGAAACAAATATACAAACACAAATAGCACATACCACCCCAGTAAACACAAATCAAACAAGCGTTAGGAGGAACCCACGAAAAGAACCAGAAGCCCTGGTTACAGTATAAGGGTCCCCAGCAGAGTCGCCAAGCTGTCGCTCCCGATAAATGGGAATGGCCCCAGATAAAGGTACAGACGCAAACGGTCGGCGAAAGAGAGATGTGAGAACACACAGGAGTGAACTCACGGGGAATGAATAGAGTCGCCAGCTAGGCATTTTTATCCCGAAGGAAAGGTAATGCTGCATAAACCTAAGAAAAGATATGGATAAGACGGTTGCGAACTAGAGAGACTGAGAAAGGGGGTTGGTTACAACCTGGGAAGGTATTAGCACCCAGATTGTCCGTCGTACTCGACGGGATCCACGCTTAAAAGATTTGTGTTTTAAAGGGGTAGTGTCGGTGCAATCTGTGTATAAAAGAGCTGGAAAAGGATGTACAGGTGTCAGTGTAAAAGAAAGTGATGTGTGATAAGTGAAGTGTCAGTGTAAGAACAAAGATGGAATGCTCATGATTATGAGGCTTAAAGAATAATGCTGGAAGGAGGGGGAATATACAGAGACTTTTGTTCAATAACTGTTAAGTTATGCCTACATATCCTCTCGTGCAATGAGGAAGTCAGAACACCGTAGTTCGACCCAAAGAGACTGAAAGATAAATTGACTTGTGAACTGCTTACTTTCCTATGCTTAAGTGTATGACCTGTCTGGCTCAGGTGCAAACTGTCTTGCATTAGACGGAAGAAGCAAGTTCTCGCTTATGAGTGAATGAGATGAGAAAAGAATCCCGGAGGAGACGATTATTGTTTGTTTTTGAGTCTTCAGTCTTTTATTGCTTTTGAAAGTTTGTCATAAGTTAATGAGCTTAAGCCTAAACCAATGGGTTAGTAAACTCATCACATCCTCCCTCTGATTAGGGGTAATGAGGATACCTTAAGTGTGAAGTCAGCTTCTCACACTTAATCACCATGGTGTAGGATTAAGATCATTAACCCACTTGTGATTATTTAGATGTTTTTGGTGTTTTTGTTTAGTGTTGAGTAATGAGATTAAGCCATAATCAGGGATTAAACAGACTCATTACACCATCCTAATAGAAGGATAATAGATGAGAATGTTTAAGCTGAGGAAAACTCCTCAACTTAATCCATGATTAGGGATTAACCTCATGACAAAACAAAGCCTTTATTAAGTGGATTTTAGTTAATGATAAGATGATGAAGTGATTTTTAGGGTTTGTAAGACAACTTGAGGGGGACTTTTCCATTAACACTAGGGTTAGTCCTTCTTAACCAATTAAGGAAGAATTAGAACCCTAATGCAAGGCCCAAGTTACAAGCTTGATGTCTTGATGATTATTAAGTGAATTGATTAAAGGATTTAAACACATTAAGGGTTTAACACTTAGGATTAAAGTTATACACTCCATCCTAATAGAAGGATGCAAGCATAAGCTTAATCACAAAGCCTCAAAGCCTTTAGGGTTTAGTCCTTGATTATGAGATGAGAAGAGAAGACTCAATGAGACACAAAGGTAAAATCTAGATGGGGGACTAATCAAAACCCTAATTATTGTCATGCTTGGTTGTTCCTAAAGTTTGTGAGGTTTACAAGAGAAATCTTCAGAGGAACCACCAGGAAGCAGATGAAAGGATCAAAGAGAAGCAAAGTAACTTGCTTCACTTAAGAAGTCAAGTAACTTGAAGGAAGAAAGTAAGATAAAGAAGAATGAGCAAGCTCAATCTCAAACACAAAACAAAATGCAACAATGATGCATAAGAGGGATGAAAAGAAAATGTGAGAAGTGAAGGCAAATTCACTTCTCAAAGTTACTTACCACCTGAAAAGTTAATGAAAGGAATGCAACACAATGCAAGATGAGATGAAATGACATGATGCAAATCAAAACCAGAAGCATACACATGATACTAATGATGCTATGAGATGATGCAAACATGAATCAAGGCATGAGGATGATCATATGAACATATGGATGCAAGAGAAGCATGCTTAGAACCATGATCATACATGAAAAGTTATGAAGTGCAAATGGCATACAACATGGCAAATGCAAGATGCAATGATCAAACATGACTCTAATATGTCTTAATATATCTAATGAATCAAATGGATTCATAAAATGCCATGGCAAGTCATGGTATGCAAGCAAATGCAAGATGAATGCAAAAGGAAGCCCAAATTAGGGTTTATGATCAATGCACCAAACAAAAACCAAAACCAGAAGCAAACATCAAGATAAAAAATTGAAAATGCATTCAAAGGAACCCTAAACCTATACAAACTCACTGCCCAAAGGAGGGGTTCTAACTCTTAACCTAATTAGGGTTATGAATTTCTTAAGAATGCTAGGGTTTTAAGGTACCTTGTCAAGAAAAATGTCAAACAAATTGAAAATGCAAGATCAAATCATGCCAATTTAATCCTATGAACTAAATGATATGCAATACACAATGCAAAAAGAATCAAAGTCCAACTCTCAATGGTTAGGCAGAAATGAATTTTTGAACATTGGATCAAAATAATGCTTTGAAATAGGATTAATTCCATGGAAAATTGTCAAAAGACATCAAGATCAAAAAAGAAATTTGGTTTGAGGGTTGGACAATGTTTCTAAATGATTTTAAAGGTCTCATGAATTTTTTGGTTATTTTTAAATACCTAAAAGTATTTTTAATTAATTAATTCTCATTAATTAATTAAAAATAAACTTTTAAATGATTTAAAAAATATTTTTTAATGCAAAAAATAAAAATGAAAATGTTTTTGGTTTCTGAAAATTAATAAAAGTTTGTATAAAAATTTTCAGAATTTTTGAATAAGTTTTGCTATTTTTAATAAAATGAACAAAACAAATGAAATTAAATGAAATAAAAATGAAATTAAACTGAAAAAAGGAAAAGTATGCAAGATCAAGGGCTGGCATTTAAACCTACACGCGCGTGAATTGACCTGGCGCCATATCCAAGGGCTGAGATTCAAATTCACATAGTTATGATTAACCCTAATTAATTATGCCCTAATGACTTTCAGGCGACCGGAACACTGTTCCGGTCGTCTTCTCCGGCAAGCCCAAAACTCTAGCTCTCTCTACACGCAATGAAAATGAAATCTAACTGCCCAGAACTCATCCCCATTCAACACTGAATCAAAACCCCCTAACAAACATCATTTTTCATTCATCAATCAGCCAAATCGAAACAAAACTCATTTAGGGCAAAAAGTTTCAGACAATTCATACATGCTGGTTTCTCAACCATTTTCAAAAATAATCACATCCCCATGATCAGGGGAGTGCATAGAAGCTTTTAAGAACTTAAAATAGAGTTTCTGGAAAAAAAGTTTGAGATGGCTACCTGAACTGAAGCTTTGGTTTCTGGTACTTTCTGGCTGGTTTCTTGCCTTCAATCAGCTCCAATAGACCCCCTGAGAAGCTTTCAATGCTTGTTTGAAGTTTGTAATGGATGGTTTGAGAGATGGAAGAAGTTCTGTTCAAGGTGGGGTGGAAATTGTGTTTGTGATTCTGGGAGTTTTAGGAAATGGTGATGGGTGCTTTGTGACCAGGAAGGTGTGCTGAGTATGTTTGTGAAGTTGGTTTGTATGTTTGCAGCCTGTGGAAGGTTTTTCGAAAGCTTTTGCAAAATGAGGTGAAAATGAGAGAGCTGTGTTGGAGAGTGTTTCAGGCTTGTGTGTGTTATGAGAATGAATCCTTGGCATGTGTTTGTAAAGATTGGATTGGGCAGAGAGTGGTTGTGTCACTGTGGGATTGGTATGGCTTCAAGTTGCAAAAAGTCAAGCAAGTTGTACTTGGTGGTATGGGCAAGTGGCAGGCTAGGATAGGAGCATGGTTGAGTTCAGCAAGGATCAAGGAATGCTGTGAAAAGAGTTTAGAGGTAAGGCAGCAAGTAGTTTGTAGCTTATGATGAGTTTTGCAAGTTGGTTCTAGTTTGGTTCCTTTGAGATATCTTGCTCCATAAGCCATAAAAATGAGAGATCTTTTGGCCCATTCTGAATTTTAGGTGTTGTATGATCATGTTGTGAAGTTTAGAAGTCCATTTGATAGCTCAATTTTCCTTGACAAGTGAATTTGCAACTTTGCTTCTTTGGTAGAAACTTTGAAATTTTGTGATTTTAGCCAACTTTGACAAGCCATAACTTTTGATCCAAAATGAATTAGGTCATGTTCTTATTCTTTTCTAAAATGGAATGATCCATTCTACAACTTTCATGACCAAAGTTTTTCCATTTGAAGCATTTTTGAATCAAAAAGCAAGGGTTGAAAAAGTTTCCTAAAATGGCAATTTCATTAAAAGTCAAACTTTCCCAAAAAGTCAACTTTGCAAAAGACTTGAAATTCTTCAATTTTGTGAACTTCCAACTTCTTCTATGATCAAATAAAGATCATATACAATCAAAATGATGAAGAACACCCTTTGGCTGGGTCATTGGGGCCCTCAGATGCCCTGATTTTACACTGACTTGCCTGAAAAGTCAACTCTTGATCAGATGACTTCCCCATGGAATTTCTTCATGAAAATTGATATGCATGATCCTTATACCATATAGAGACCAATAGAAACAAGAATGACCAAATGAATTGGAGTTATGGCCTCTGAAACCAAAACCCTAATTCTAGGTCATCTGGGCAGTCAAACCTGGCTCTGCTTCCATGCCATTTTCAGTTCTTGTGATTTTTTTGATATTCTTGACTTTGGGGGGACATAACATGATGCTTGAACATACATGGACCCCTTTTAAGTGATTGATGGCCTTTGGAGTTGCTCAAGAAGCTCTTGGATTGCTCAGATCACAAACCCTAGATGCAGATGACTTTGAAACAATGCAGTGAATCAAAAATGCAATATGAGATGCTATGTTTGTGTTTATGCATATGAAATGATCACAAGCCATGGTGTGAATGGTTGAGGGCAAATTTGGGGTTTTTACAGCTTTCATACCATCTCATAGCATCATTTGCATCATGATTATGCTTCTGACTTTGGTTTTCATCTCATTTTCATTTCATTTCATTTCTTGTTGCTAACTTTTCAGGTGGTAAGTGTTTGAGAAGTGAATTTGCCTTCACTTCTCATAGTCTATTCTCATCTCTTTTATGCATCCATTGCTGCATTTTACTTGTGAATTAGAGTGAGCTTGCTCATTCATGCTCCTTCTCCTCTTTCTTTCTTCAAGTAACTTATCTTCTTAAGTGAAGTAAGTTGTCTTGCTTCTTGCTGCTTCTTTCCTTTCATCTTGTTTTTTCCTTGGTGGCTTCTCTGAAGATTCTCTTGCAAGCTTCACAAACCCTAGGAACACCCAATCATGATCACAACTAGGGTTTGATTAGTCCCCCCATTAGTTTTACCTTTGTGTCATCTTTGTGTCTTCTTTTCTCATCTCTTAATCAAGGACTAAACCTTAAAGGTTTTAAGGCTTTGTGATTAGGGTTATGCCTGTATCCTTCTATTAGGATGGAGTGTATAACTTTAATCCTAAGTGTTAAACCCTTAATGTGTTTAAACTCTTTAATCAACTCATCTAATAATCACTAAGACATCAAGCTTGTAACTTGGGCCTTGCATTAGGGTTCTAATTCTTCCTTAATTGGTTAAGAAGGACTAACCCTAGTGTTAATGGACAAGTCCCCTCAAGTTGTCTTACAAACCATAAAATCCACTTCTTAATCTTGCCATTAACTAAAATCCACTTTAATAAAGGTTTTGTTTTGTCATGAGGTTAATCCCTAATCATGGATTAAGTTGAGGAGACTTCCTCAGCTTAAATGTTCTCATCTATTATCCTTCTATTAGGATAGTGTAATGGGTCCATTAAATCCCTGATTATGGCTTAAACTCATTACTTAACACCAAACAAAAACTCCAAAAACATCTAAATAAATGCAAGTAGGTTAATGATCTTAATCCTACATCATGGTGATTAAGTGTGAGGTGTTTACCTCATACTTAAGGTATTCTCATTACCCCTAATCAGAGGGAGGATGTGATGAGTTTACTAAACCCTTGGTTTAGGCTTAAGCTCATTAATTTATGACAAACTTCCAAAGCAATAAAAGATTGAAAATACCAAAAAAAAAACAATAATCGTCTCCTCCGGGGGGAGGTGTAAGTATTTACCCTTGTACGAAGCGAGACTTTGTTGCAGAGTTCTTATACACGTCCTGTTTCGGGGGGAGGTGTAAGTATTTACCACGATGAATAGGTCTTAGTATGAGAATGTTCACAAACAAACTCCAAAACACTTCTAATAAAAGACAATCAACAAAGACATCGCGTTTTCTCTTCTCATCTCCTAATCTTTATGGCCGAATGCGACTTGCCTCGACAATTCAAATAGCGATACGGTAAACACCCTCGAGTCAGAGCCGGTAACACCTGAGCTAGAGCTATGGTAACGTCATCCTAAAAATCATAAGCAAAGTTCCCGCCTTAGTTAGGCAAACTACGTCGACTCTGATCCTCACTATCCCGATGAGGTACATAGGCAGCGGGGTAGGGCCCGTTCGAGCACATTCTTTATTTTCCCTACATTTTCCCCTTCTGTTCCTTTTCTTTTTCAGTTCCCTTTCTCAATCCCATTCCAGTTCCATGCTAGTAGCAGTTCATTTATTCAACAACATTCTTATTTTCTCACCCTTCGAAACAAACAAGCAAGCGTGGATCCCGTCGGGTACGGCAGACGGTCTGGGGGGATAATACCTTCCCAAGTTGTAACCGACTCCCGAATCCAGATCTTTGGTTCGCAGGACCTTGTCCTTTCCTTCTTCCTCAGGTTTATGCAGCATTAACTTTCCCATTCCTTCGGGATAAAAATTCCTGGCTGGCGACTCTACCCTTTCCGCGCCACTTTCGCGTTTGTACTAGGATGAAAATCCCGGGAGCGACAACATTGTTTGGTTTTTTTAGAGAAAGAGAAACAAGTTATGTATTATAAAAAGAAAAGAAAGGAAAGAAAGTTGGTAAGAAAAAGAAAAGAGAAAGAAGGGAAAAGAAGAGAAAGAAAGGGATAAGAGAAGAGAAGAAGAGGAAGAAACCCTAAGAGAGGAAAATGCTCGGATCATCGCCATTCCATCGTCAAATCTTCATCTTCACCAACCTCCTCGTCGATTGCAAGGTGGGTTCTAAGTTAGAAACTTTTATTTTGAGTTTTGGTGGAGATATTGAGTTGTAGGGTTTTGTAGAAATCTTGGAAATTGAAAGATTAAACGGTTAAAACTCGATTAAAACTCGACTAAAACACCCACACTATGAATATAAACATGTTTGACTATGTTTTGCTGGAATTGTTAATGTTTTGAATGGTTTTGGCATGGAGAAGAGATTTTCCCGTAAGCTGGAATTTCCTGGACTAGTATAGCTCGCTCAGCGAGCTGTCCCTCGCTCAGCGAGAGTTCCAGGAAGATTTTCGCTCAGGGAGACCTGTAGGTTGAGTTTTTGGTGTTTAATTTATAAGTTGTGATCCATCGGTCCGATTATTGCGTTCCACATATCGTTGTAAAGCTGGAAACATTTGCTAACCAATAAAGCTGAAAAATGTTAATTATACCCGACTTTTCCGATAAACCGTAATTATGTAAAATTGAGGAATTTGGGTATTAGCCTTTGTGGCTCGATTGAGAATTGAAGCATGAGATCATTGTGAGAATCGAATGGAAGAAAAGACAATGAGTTTATGGTGAGGATTGTTTAATAGTAATGATTAAACTAAAATGTTAGAACTATATGTTCGGAAACTATAAAATTGAAAGTATCAAGAATGGAGAGAGAGATAGGAAATCTTACCATAAACCAATAGTGTGGCCTAGTTTTGTAACTAGAAATTGTTAGATGGTATGACTTGTGAGATGCTTAGGTTCATCCTAGGTCGTTGCGAATCCTAACGCGTTATACGCGGTATCCTCCGGAAATTCTTGAGTAAGTCTTGAGGTGGGTATTACACTGAGTCCCACGGGAAGTATCCGTAAAGGCATGAGGTACCGTCTGTTATGATAAGTCTTGAGGTAGGTATTACACTGAGTCCCACGGGAAGCAATTGATAAGTCTTGAGGTGGGTATTACATTGAGTCCCACGGGAAGCGATTGGTAGCTTGAGGTGGGTATTACATTGAGTCCCACGGGAAGCGAGTGTAAGTCTTGAAGTGGGTATTACATTGAGTCCCACGGGAAGCGAGTGTAAGTCTTGAGGTGGGTATTACATTGAGTCCCACGGGAAGCGTGTGTAAGTCTTGAAGTGGGTATTACACTGAGTCCCACGGGAAGCGAGTGTAAGTCTTGAGGTGGGTATTACATTGAGTCCCACGAGAAGCGAGTGTAAGTCTTGACGTGTGTATTACACTGAGTCCCACGAGAAGCATCCGTAATGGTTTGATTAGAGCACTATATCGAATCCTCCGTAAGGTCTTGAGTAAGTCTTGAGGTGGGTATTTCATTGAGTCCCACGGGAAGCATTCATAAAGACTTGAGGTAGATATTTTACTTGTTTAGTGGTGTGAGCATTGTATGGAGTGTGTTCCATCTTGCTTTAGTTCCTAGTTGAGAGGCATAAGGAATATCCTTGCTAGTATTAGTAGGATTAGTAGAACTCTTGGATGTGGTTCCAATGAGTGCGAAACGTATGAACTCAAGGTCGTTTTCCTTGCCAAAGACTTGAGTTAGGTTTGATAGAACCTTTAGAGCCGAGAGAACTCTAAGATAGGGAACCCACTGAGATGTTGTTATCTCACCCCACTACTGTTGTTGCTTTTTAGGTTTCTTTTGCAGGTTTGATTTACAAGTGGAGCTATGCTCGAGATTTTTCAAGTGAAGCTTAGTTTATTCTTCTGCTGTATATTTCTTTATCTTTGTACAATAATGGATATTGTATGGATTTTAGCTTTTGTTTTAGTATAATTCCCATGTCTTGCACCATTGTTGTATAGATTTTATAGTTGGTCAAGAATGTGAATTATGCTATTAGGAACTTATGATGGTGTTAGTACCAAAAATTAAATCTGTATGATATTATTCTAGATATATATTATATGGGTGTTATAGTTGGTATCAGAGAAGGTCGTATCCTCGACCTAGCCTTGAAACATCATAAGTAAATCTTTCCTGCCTCTTAAGTATGTCTGGCCGGCATGGTTCTTAATATCATAATATATAGTAATGGGTCTGATCAGCTTAGTGCTATGTATGTGGTAGGTAGGATCATGGTTGTGCGACCTTGAGGACTCCGAAGTGTTGTTGCAACCTGTGCTGTGAGAATGGACTCAAGCCAAGAATTAGCAGAGGAGAGCTTTGGTCAGCTCGGTTGGAGTCTTCTTAAGAATTTTACTTCCTGTAACGTGGGATTGCAGAGAAGTGTGTGATTTGAGGAATCATTTGGAATGAATAGGATCTGAAGGGTAAAGATATCTTCAGGATGAAAGGTCGGTGTATCAAGGAATAAGTAAATTCGTTGGTGGATCAGTAATAGTCACTAGTATGGACGAGAGAGTTGAGAAATCTCATTCCGCAAAGAGAGAGGGTGCTTTATGGGACGTATGACGTAAGCTCGGGAATGATTTAAATTGTTAGTGTTTCAATTCTAAGTTCGTAGTGACATCTTGGATAAACGAGTGTACTTCAAAGAGTGTATTCGGATAACACCTCACGGATGGGTAGAAGATTCTGATTATGTGTTCGATTATGATCAAGGAGACACGGTCTAGAGTAAGGCATAAAGGTGTTATATTTTAGTAAGAGATTAATTGGAATTGTGTAGTGACCTAAGGAATGGTATAATGTATAGTGTCGGAGGAAGAATAGGCTCTATTTAGTAACATGGGGTGTACGAAGTGCAGACTTGGTAATATAGTGATAAGTGTTAAAATAAGCACGTTGAATTTGGAAGAATCTCTAGTAATAATAAATTGGATTATGTTTGAAAATGATAAGGGTACCGCAGAACGTACTTCTAGATATGCTACATGTCCAAATGGAACTCAGCGACCAGTGTTACCTCTATGGACATCACTTGTATCATCAAGGACAGGATTCTCAACGAATGAGATTGAATAAGTATAAGGCAAGCCTACGAATTCAGAGACTTGTTTTGGACAGTCGTTAATTCGGTATTATATGAATTTTTCAGAAGAAGTGAATGTCCTGAACGAGTTTGTTGGTCTATGAGAATGGTGGATGGAAGGGATTTCCTAGGGATGTTATTGACTTGGTTAAGAAATATTTTGATGTAAAGAAAGCAGTTGTGGAGGTCGAGTCGAATGGTCATCACTTTGCACTGGACTTATGCTCATGTATCAGATGAATTTGTAATCTGGTTTGTAGCAACCTATTGCTTGGATTGATGAAGACGAGACCCGCTAACCAAAACTCACCGTTATCTTTCTTTCAGCATCAGTCGGTTGGAATCATCTGTTGGTGATGGTTGTGACCTTTGGCTGCGATTGGAATGAATTGGGAAACTTAAGTAACAATGAATACCAGAAGTTTGCTTTTGCATTGAGTAATCAGATTGTCCTCTGGATAGTACCCGGTTACGGAATTGTGTTTCTAAATCTCTTTCAGCTACTAGAGTCGTAAAGTCGTACTGAGCGATCAGCTACCTCCTGGTAGTGACCGATTATCGTTGTTATGTTTTGAAATAATTAAAGTAATGGGATTATGCCCCGGTGAGACTATGAATGTTGTTGTTGATACTAATCCTTGCAAGGAATTAGAGAGAAAGGGGACAAGGTTGTATACTGGAGATAAGATGTCCTTTGTTTTGCTTTGTTTTATCCGATAAAGATTATGCGTTGGTTTTGTTTATGGATGAACCAGGCATTAGCTTGTAGCTAAAACCTTTGATGTTGTCCTTGTCGTTTCCCTAATAATGTCCTTGTAAGTTTGGGAACGGATTATTCCGTTGGGTATTCGTGATGTGACGGTAACGGAATGGTAGATATACTTCACTGCTTGTTGGAGTTGTGATCTCTATGTTGTGCCTATTTTGTGTTATCTCGAGTTGCGAATAGCGAGCGTTTGTGCTCATGACGGGACGTCGAGAGTGAAAATCATATTGCAATTCAGTGTGGTTTGGATTGGTAAATTCGAGCTGGATTGTTTGCTAGCAAGAAAAACAAGTTTAGTTGTTTTTGATCGTTTAACCTTGATTAGTTAATCGGTAGACACATGATCTTGGTGGGAACATTAGAGAATCATACTTTCTGAGCTGTAAGTCCGTTTTGGTTTCCGTATCAAGCATCAGTGGACAAAGTGTTGGACTATTCTTTTGAGCATGATTTTTGGTGGGCAGTAAATGATCTGAATTTTGAGTGGATAAGAGGTGAACAATTGGTCAGTTTTAGTATCGTTAACATCAGTTATAGACTCCATGAGAGTAATACCAGATGTGTATTATTGAGTCGTACTCAAGGATATGGATCCTTAAGTTACCTTCCAGGTAAGAGTGAAAGGTGAATGTTCCAAAGTTAAGCATGTAATTGGATTGTTTAAGAAACAAGACCTTTGAGAGAGGTGGATTTGAATGATAGGTTTTGTGTGATCCTAAAAGGTGAGTGAGTAGAATATTGTATGAAAAAGGCAAGTGTTCTGGAAACCCGCAAGTGTACTAAGGATGATTTGAGTTTGGTATTGGTGACTCACTTGTTATTGTAAGTTCTGTGGTGTGGCTTCATTGTTATTGATGGAGCCCTTGTGTCAACAGAAATCTTGACTGAATGGAATTTTGTAAAGAGAATTGATATGAAGCATTGTAATCACGGTATGATTGGTTAAGTATTATTGGATAGATGGTTTCGAGTTTCGAATGGAATTGGAATGGTATTGGTTGTTTTTGCAGCAGTACAACCCTGCATCTTTGTTATTGGGGAGTTTGGACCGATGTTGTCATTTGTGTAGTAGACAAGTGAATTGTTCTATCGTTACAGGTTTGCAAGTTCTTATTCTATTGGTCGGTGAGAGCTCCAATGGATACAAGAGTTCTCCACAGACTACCAACTATTTGGTATTGCTTGAGAATTCGTAGTATTCTCCACTGTTAGGCTTTGGAAGCATAGTGGAGGGAGACAGATAAAAGAGTTCAGTCAGATTATGAGAATTTGAAGAGATTTATTTATAAGTGCCGAAGTAAGATAATTTTATTCTAAGTGGATTGTCTATGGTAAGATACCAAAGGAATGAAACGCCCGATGCGAATGGTCATCGTTTAGCCGTAAGACTAGGGGAAATTGGTGAGGGCGTATTTGACAACTTTTGTTATAGCGTTAGTGATTGGAGGATCTTAAAAGGATGCTTTTGTTGGGAAATTGTACAAGGAAAGGATCTCACCAAGATACCTTGTGGAACCTTGTCGAGGTAGGCCGTAGTGTTATGTTTTGTATTGTGATGCAATGAGAAGCCATTATCACTAGTTAGATGAGCAACACAATTTTCAAATTCATCCACAGAGATTTCATGTGGTACATGAGCAGTCTTCAGGAATTTGATTAAAGCCTTGGCGTGGGCTTCAGGACATAATAGTAGAGATAAAATGGAGATTTTGGAGGGAGTATGCCCCAATTGGTTAACAATATCATAACCACTCTTGCGGATGATCTTCAATACTTCTTCCATCCGCTTAGAGAGATCTTCATTAACTGGTGCCTCAGCTTGAATAGGTTCAACCAATGGTCCTTTGCCCCGAGCCTCAATACTTGGCCCAGAGTTAGAGATATGAACTGGAGTAGCAGAAGCTTTTGAGGTGTCTTCTGGAGAGAAAATTCTTCCACTCCTGGTAACCTTACTGGATCCAGCAATATTGTCCACATCAAGATTAACATCAGTTAAAGGTTCTTGTTTGTCACCATGGATATAAACATCATAACCATAATTCCAGGGTATAGCCTTGTCAGAAGTATATGGGATAGGACCAGGAGTAGTAATAATCATTGGAGCCACCTTTGGCTCAGCAGTAATCTTCACAGGACCCTAGAAGTGATCCTCACTGGACCATTGGAAGTAATCTTCACAGGAATCTTGTTAACCATAGCCACATCTTCAATTTTCAAATCTTGAGCCAGACCTCCACACAGATTCTCTATAGAAGGGGTTCTTTCAAATAGTATAGTATAGTTATCTATCAGGCGTTGAATACCTGACCTCAACCTCCAACAACTATCGGGTTTATAGGCATAGTAAAAAAAATCTTCCATGCAACCCGAAAATAAACCGGCTTGCACAAGTTTCTTCTTGACAATAGCTAGAGGAGTAGTTATTTCAGCCATAGTACGAACATAAACAACCTCATCAACAACATTGACAATCTTCTCATGTTTAGGCATAGGAGCAGTAATCACATTAGGAGTTTCCGGAGGGTCAAACTCAATTTCTCCATTCTCAATCATATCCTGGATTTTGTTCTTCAACGACCAGTAAATGTTAGTATCGTGGCCAGGGCTATTAGAATGGTATGCACACCTTGCATTGGGATTGTAACGAGAAGATGAGGTATTGATATTCTGTGGTGGGTCCTTCAAAGTAATCAATTCTCCTTTCAACATATGCTGCAAGGCCTGAGCCAATGATATATTGAGCTTGGTAAACTGCCTCCTAGGCTTGGGATGATTATTCTGTTGTTGCTCTTGTGGTGGAGTTGTAGGATTAGAAATCAAAACAGCTCCCATAGATTGGTTACGATCATTACGGCTACGCTGGCTATACACAACATTGGATCCTTTCTTCCCAGGAGGGGGTTTCTTGGTAATACTTGAAGAAGCAACTACCTGAATCTTTGCACTTCCTATCCCACTTTCCACACGTTCTCCAGTCATTATCATCTCAGTGAAACCAGATGACGAGCTTCCAATGAGATGACTATAAAAAGGGCCAGTCAACGTACTCATGAACATATTGTCGCTCCCACCAAATGACACAGGGCCAAGAGGGGTACAGACGCGAACGGTCAGCGAGAGGAGAGAGAACACACAAGGGTGAACTCAAAAGACAAGAGTCGCCAGCTAGGCATTTTTATCCTGGAGGAAAGGTAATGCTGCATAAACCTAAGAAAAGATATGTATAAGACGGTCGCGAACCAGAGAGACTGAGAAAGGGGGTTGGTTACAACCTGGGAAGGTATTAGCACCCAGATTGTCCGCCGTACTCGACGGGATCCACGCTTAAAAGATTTGTGTTTTAAAAAGGGTAGTGTTTGTGCAATTTTGCATCAAAGCTGGAAAGAATGCAAGTGTCAGTGCAAAAGGGAATGTGAAATGTATAAGTGAAGTGTCAGTGTAAGAACAGGAGTGAAATGCTCATGACCATGAGGCTTAAAGAATAATGCTGGAAAGAGGGGGAATATACAGAGACTTTTGTTCGATAACAGTTAAGTTATGCCTACGTATCCTCTCGTGCAATGAGGAAGTCAGAACACCGTAGTTCGACTCAAAGAGACTGAAAGACAAATTGACTTGTGAACTGCTTGCTTGTCTATGCTCAAGTGTATGACCTGCCTGGCTCATGTGCAAACTGTCTTGCATTAGACGGAAGAAGCGAGTTCTCGTTTGTGAGTGAGTGAGGTGAGAAAAGAATCCCGGAGGAGACGATTATTGTTTTTTTTTTGTGTTTTCAGTCTTTTATTGATTTTTGTCATAAGAGAATGAGCTTAAGCCTAAACCAAGGGTCAGTAAACTCATCACATCCTCCCTCTGATTAGGGGTAATGAGAATACTTTAAGTGTGAAGTAAGCACCTCACACTTAATTACCATGGTATAGGATTAAGATCATTAACCTACTTGCATTTATTAGATTTTGTTGTTGTTTTTGTTTAGTGTTGAGTAATGAGTTTAAGCCATAATTAGGGATTTAATGGACTCATTACACCATCCTAATAGGAGGATAATATATGAGAACATTTAAGCTGAGGAAGGCTCCTCAACTTAATCCATGATTAGGGATTAACCTCATGACAAAACAAAGCCTTTATTAAAGTGGATTTTAGTTAATGGTAAGATTAAGAAGTGAGTTTTATGGTTGGTAAGACAACTTGAGGGGGACTTGTCCATTAACACTAGGGTTAGTCCTTCTTAACCAATTAAGGAAGAATTAGAACCTTAATGCAAGGCCCAAGTTACAAGCTTGATGTCTTAGTGATTTATTAGATGGATTGATTAAAGGAGTTAAACACAT
This sequence comes from Lathyrus aphaca, assembly GCA_963966055.1. NCBI lineage: Eukaryota > Viridiplantae > Streptophyta > Magnoliopsida > Fabales > Fabaceae > Lathyrus > Lathyrus aphaca. The sequence goes on from OZ014521.1 coordinate 344,964,430, forward strand.
TAAGGGTTTAACACTTAGGATTAAATTTATACACTCCATCCTAATAGAAGGATGCAGGCATAAGCTTAATCACAAAGCCTTAAAACCTTTAGGGTTTAGTCCCTGATTATGAGATGAGAAGAGAAGACTCAAAGATGACACAAAGGCAAAACTAAATGGGGGACTAATCAAACCCTAATTATTGTCCTGCTTGGATGTTCCTAGGGTTTATGAGGCTTAAGAGAGAAAGATCTTCAAAGAGCCACCAGGAAAGAAGCAGATGAAAGGAAGAAGAAGCAAAGAGAAGCAAGACAACTTGCTTCACTTAAGAAGACAAGTTGCTTGAATAAAGAAGGTAGGAAAGAACATGAATGAGCAAGCTCACTCTAATACACAAGATAAAATGCAGCAATGATGCATAAAAGAGATGAGAAGAGATTGTGAGAAGTGAAGGCAAATTCACTTCTCAATGGCTTACCACCTGAAAAGTTAGTAACAAGAAATGAAATGATGTGAGAATAAGATGAAATGCAATGATGCAAACCAAAGTCAGGAGCATAAACATGATGTTAATGATGCTAAGAGATGATGCAAACACATGTCAAGAGTCGTGGATGATCATACAAGGATGAGGATGCAAATGAAGCATACTTTGAACCATGAAAGTGTATGTAATGAAATGAATGCTCAACATGGAAAATGAATGATGAAATGATCAAACATGATTCTAATATGTCCTAAGATGTCTTATATGTCATGAGGATGCACAAAATGTCATGGCAAGTTCATGTATACAAGCAAATGAAAGATGGATGCAAAGGAAAGCAAGAATTAGGGTTTATGAACAACATGCAACACAAAAATTCAAAACCAGAAGCAAATGACATGACAAAAAATTGAAAATGGGATCAAAGGAACCCTAACCCTACACAAGTTCACTTCCCAAAGGAGGGGACCTAACCCTAATCCTAATGGAGGTTATGATTTTTCAAAGTCAACTAGGGTTTCAAGGCACCTCAAAAGGAAAAATGCTCATCAAATTGAAAATGGAAGATAAATTCAAACCAATTTTACCCTAGAAACTACATGCTATGAATAATGCAATGCAAGAAGAACCATCATCAAACTCTTCATGGTTAGGCAGAATGAATTTTTCTAAGTTTGAACAAAAATATTGCCTTTAAACAAATTTAATTCTAATGAAAAATGTCAAAATGCATCAAGGACCAAAAAGAAATTTGTTTTGAGAGTTGGATAATGTTTCTAAATGTTTTACAATGCAATGTGAATTTTTTGTGATTTTTAAATACCTAAATGCATTTTTAATTAATTAATTTCCAGTGACTAATTAAAAATAAACATTTAAATTATATAAAAATAATTTTTAATGCAAAAAATAAAAATAAAAATATTTTTGGGTTCTGAAAATTAATGAAATCTTTGACAAAAAAATCAGAATGTTTCAATGTATTTTCCTATTTTTTTAAAAATTCGTGAAAGTTAAATGAAAAAGAAATGAAATAAAATTAAAATAAAAGAAAGTATGCCAAAGGAGAGGTCCAGATTGAATCTGGGCTTGGGGTTGTTGACTTGGCGCCACATCCAATGGCCCAAGTTCAAACCTGACTAAATTTATTTAATATTTAATTAATCCTAGGTTAGGCTAATTAATGACTGATTAGGGTTTAAGTGGACCATCTGGACCATCCATAAACACGTGGGAAATCCAGATCAAGGGCCATAATTCAAAGTTGACTAATTAAACGCAATTAGGGCTAATCATTTCCAGGCGGCCGGAACAGTACTCCGGTCGTCTTCTCCGACGACACAAAACCCTAACTTCTTCTATAGGTCACCAATCCTCAAATTTCTTCCACAAAAATGATCCTCTCACTCTTCTAAACCTAAACCCTCATCTAAAACTCATTTATTTTTCCTCACAAGCATGAATCGAAGCGAAATGTGAAACACAGGCAAATGTTCATAGGCTTCATACATGATGGTTACTTCACCATTTTCAAAAGCAAATACATATTCATGATCAGGGGAACATGCAGAACCATAAAAGAACTTAAAACTTAGCTTCTGGGAAAAAAGTTCTTCATGTTACCTGAGATGAAGACCCTCTAATTCTGAGCTTTCTGGACTCAAGCTTTGTGCAAACCCTCTCCTTTGAACACCCTGATGATGAAATGAAGCTTGGAGAGCTTTGAGAATGGCTAGTTATGGCTGTTTTGTTCTGGTGTAGCAGAAATGGAGGTCTTTGTGTGTGAAGTTTCAAGCTGTTTCAGGGGGTGGTTTTTGTTCTAAGGATGATTTGTGACTTGTTGGTGAAAGAAAAAATGAGGTTTGATGGTTGTGTGAAGAGATTCGAAGAGGAGAAGTTTTGGACAGTTTTTTGTGCAAGCTGGATTGTGTCTTGTTTCAATGCTGAATGAGTTGCTATATCACTCCCATAATGTTTGAGTAGGCTGTGGAGCAGGTTAGTAGAGGCTGATGATCACTATTCCAAGAGCATGGGAGAAATTGCAAAAAGTCAAGGTTTGGTGTACTTGAGGCATGGGTTGTGGCAGAGATGGTTTCCTGGTTTGTACTGCATCAGCTGAGTTCAAGGATGACTCTTGGATCAATTGTGGTGAGCTGTATGGCTTGGATCACAAGTTTGAAGTGATTTTGCATTTTGGCAACTTGTTACATTTTGTGACTTTTGGTTATGAACATGTGATGTCTCTTGGGCAATATGCAGCAAAGTGAGTTGTGTGATGTTGTTATGATGTTTTGATACCAATTAGAGTTCAATTCAAGCATGAAAGGTTCCTTTTTGCAAAGTTTCAATTTTGAAGCCTTCATGAAAAAATGCCTTATGCAACTTGTAATCCAAGGCATGGAAGTGAAAAATTCTTGGCACAAATCTGACTTTTAGGCATTGCAATGTGTTTGTATGATGATTAGAAACCACTTTGAAGTCACATTTGGCCTTGGCATGAGGTTTTGCAACCTTCCCTCTTTGGTGTAAAAGAGAAATTTCAATGATTTTATCCAACTTTGCAAGGCAATAACTTTTGATCCAAAATGAATTAGAATGATTTCTTGTACTTTTTGAAAATGGGAGGATCCATTCTACAACTTTCATGACCAAAGTTTTCTCATTTGAGGCATTTTTGAATCAAAAAGAGGAGGTTGAAAAACTTTCCCAAAATGGCAAGTTTACATTATAAGTCACTTTCCCAAAAAGGAAACTTTGCAAATGACTTGAAATTTTCCAATTTTGTGAACTTCTAACACCTTATATGATCAAATAAAGATCATACACAATCAAAATGATGGAGAACACCCTTTGGTTGGGTCGCTGGGGGCCTCAGATGCCCTGATTTTGCACTGACTTGCTCAAGAAGTCACCTTCTGATCAAATGCCTTCCCCATTGAATTTCTTCATGAAAATTGATATGAATGATCCTCATATCATATAGAGACCAATAGAAACAAGAATGACCAAAAAATTTGGATTTATGGCCTCTGAAACCAAGACCCTAATTCTAGGTCATCTGTGCAGTTAAACCTGGCTCTGCTTCCATGCTTTTCTCAGTTCTTGTGATTCTTTGACTTTCTTGACCTTGTGAGGATATAATATGATGCTTGAACACACATGGACCCCTTTGAAGTGATTGATGACCTTTGGAGTGGCTCAAATAGCTCAGGGAAGGCTCAGGTCACAAACCCTAGATGCAGATGACTTAGAAACCATGCAGTGAAACAAAAATGCAATATGTGATGCTATGATTGAATTTATGCAATATGAAAAGAAATCACAAGCCATGGTGAAATGAGTGAGGGAAAATTTGGGGTGTTTACAGCTGCCCCTATTCAAACATGAGTTAGCTGTGCAGGATGTAAGTGACGGCTTATCATTCAAACAAGATAACTTGTGGTTGAATACCAAAGACAGTCCAAAATTTGCACTCACAAAATGAAGAAGAAAAGGGATATAGATTGTAAAAGGAAGTAAAGTATAATTATAAAGTGCGGGCGACGGAGGACGACCGTCGAGCAGAGGACGACTGCTGGGGATGAAGCAATGACGGGGACGGCCGACATGCTGGGGATATAAGAGATTATGATGGGGACGGTCATCAAGCAAAGAAATAAGATTTTGTGGCGGTTACAGGTAAAGTGAATGATAGGGACAACCATCAAGTTCACGGTATGAATGAAATAAATGATGAGGTACAGTCATCAAAGGTGATGGACGATCACCTAGCAGGGGACGGCTGCTCTGTTGGGGATAAGATGAGGGACGGTCATCTAAGGTGAAGGAGGATCACCTGGCAGAGGACGGCTGCCGAAAGTATGTCGGATAGAAAAAGTCGACAATGGGGACGGCCATCGGATAAGCATGATGAAGGACGATCATCAAGAGGTGAAAGACGATCACCTAGCAGGGTACGGCTGCTCTGAGGATTTATCATGACATAGGACGAATGCCAGATAATAAGATCAACGATAGGGAAGACCATCGGATAGAATTATGAAGGACGATCATCAAGAGGTGAAGGACGATCACCTAGCAGGGGACGGCTGCTAAAAATATCACGACATAGGACGAATGTCGGATAAGAAAGGGGTTCTAATGAATAGAGGCTCCACTGGGGATGATGAAGGAAGAGCATCAAAAAGGTGAAGGACGATCACCTGGCAGGGTACGGCTGCCGGAAGGTATCATGACATAGGACGGATGTCAGATAGACAAGAAATAGATCAACAAGATTTGTTGGGGACTCTTCTGGGGAAAGGGTAGACACAGACGAGTGTCTAAATTCAAGAAGACATAAGTGTTTGACACTGTGTATAGATTAAGAATGCGGACGAGCATCCTTAAGACTATGATACAGACGAGTATCAATAGAAACAAATGCTTGACGCATGTTCAGAGATGATGATACAGACGAGTATCAGCTAGTTAACAAAGAACACGGACGAGTGTTGATTCTGAGGGGATTTAAGTGGTATATACAAGATACGGACGAGTATCTGTATGAGTAAAAAGTATGAGTGTGACACAGACGAGTGCTCAACTAGCTGGGGAGAGCACGATACGGACGGGTGTCAAGGAAGTGTATTATAAACAAGTATCTGGTTTGCAAAGTGTTTAGGCAACTGTGCTGGGGAAGGTGACACAGACGGGTGTCAAGGAATTGTATATATACGTGTTTGTGTAGTGAGTGCAAAGAGGAAGCTATGGCTTTCTGCTGGGATATGACACAGACGAGTGTCAAGAAGCATCTATAATATGAGTATCTGTTTGTAGAGAACGCTCGGGCGACTTTACTGGGGAGTGATGACACGGACGAGTGCCGAAAGGAGTGTGTATCTGTATTTGTGAGGGTAAGGGAAATGCTTTTGGCTCTCTGGTGGGGAATTGGGAAATATTCTGCATATTGTTGACATATTGTCAGTATTTACAAGTGTTCGGTTCGACACATGGCTTATGATTATGCAGTATGTTTGATTTTTGCCGTAATGCTCCGTATTAGATGGAATGGTACGCTCTGTGGGGAGAATATGATGCAGATGCTATGATTATGCAAAGATATCGATCCGGGATTCGGATCCCGTTGTTGTGGAGATCTCTGGCTGATCTGCTTGAAGTGGATATCCCAGCTGGGGATGAGATCATTGGTAGATTTGACATATATGACTCTGCTTGGGGAAATAGATCACCGATAAACCTATATTGGTAATGAGGGACCCAGCTGGGGCTTGTAGAAGCTTTCATTACTCTGTGGTGAGATGGTCAGGCGTTGCTCTTTTGGATAGAGGTTGAAACTCTGTGGGGAGATGGTTCCCTGTCTAGCATTCGGCTGGGGAAGAAGAAAGATCACTGAAAGATCTTCCTAGAGATTTTTGTGGGAATCCTGCTGAGGATGATACTTGACAACTCAGCCGGGGATATGAACAACTTCAGGTGCTGCTCTTTGAAGGAAATGTTGGAGAAGTGATGCCTAGAAACTCTGATGGGGAGAAAGCATCTCTGGTGCTGTTTGGAAGGTGTGCTGAGGAAACAATGATTTGGCAGCCTACTGGGGAGAAGCTCTGATGCCCCATGTTGCGTTTTGGATACCTGCAATCCTGTAAAGACAAAGAAACGCACAAGTATCCCGAGGTATCCCTTACTGGATTTCATCATAGGAATTTAGACATTCCCGGGAGTAAGTATATTTCCTGTAAGCACGTATTTTTAGAGGGGAAGCATCTGTATTTATGCAATCAATATCTTAACGACATCGGACATTTTTGCAAACGAAAATAAAATGTACAAGACGAAACATGACTGAAAATCTGATTTTATTAATTCGTGTGCCCTGAATTGGCAAGATACAGTCAAAGAAACGGATCCCCTGAAATGAGGAGATTGTTACAAATTGAGAAACAACAAGATGCTGGCAATGTTGATGACGCTTCAGTGAGCTTCCCTTTTACTATGACTCGTATGACTTTGACGTTCTTCTCATCTTGCTTTCTGAAGAAGACTGATTCTGACCGATGCTCGAACCTTTCGAAGTTCACCATGTTGCAAGTGATACAGATGAATTCAGAATGCAGTTGTTCGCTTATTCCCTTATTTTGCGTGGATCGCCCTTTCGGGTTTTCAATCCACCGGGATACCCCTTTTTTTTGCCTGAGTTGTCCAATGTGGCTTTTCAACTCAGCAGGTGTACATTTTTTTTATTTATTTTCCCTTATTTTTGCCCGAGTCTTTTATTCTGTTTTTGACTCGCCGGGATGCCCTATTTTTGCCTGGACTCACATTCTGTTTTTATGTCCAGCGGGTCATTTTTTATGCGAAGTATTTTTTAACTGCATCTGAATTCACAGGGGACAGGAAGTCTTCACCATCCATAGTACTGAGCATCAATGCTCCACCAAAGAAAACTTTCTTTACTATGAACGGACCATCATAATTCGGAGTCCACTTGCCCCTGTGGTTTGTATGAGGAGGGAGGAGTCTTTTCAGCACACGATCTCCTACTTAGTATTCTCGAAGCCTGACTTTCTGATCGAAGGCTTTCTTCATTCTTTTCTGATATAATTGCCCATGACAAATTGCAGCCAACCTCTTCTCTTCAATCAGATTCAGTTGTTCGTATCGGGATCGGACCCACTCTGCTTCATTCAACTTAACATCCATCAGTACCCGCAGGGAGGATAATTCAACTTCAACAGGTAGGACTACCTCCATACCATACACAAGCTGATACGGGGTTGCCCCAGTGGATGTTCTGATTGATGTACGGTACCCATGCAAGGCAAATGGTAGCATTTCATGCCAATCTTTATAGGTAACCACCATCTTCTGTACAATCTTCTTGATATTCTTGTTAGCTGCTTCTACAGCGCCATTCATCTTTGGCCTGTAAGGAGAAGAATTGTGGTGTTGGATCTTGAAGTCCCGGCATAGTTCTGCCATCATTTTATTGTTCAAGTTGGAACAATTATCAGTAATGATTCGTTCGGGCACCCCATACCGACAGATGATATCTCTCTTCAGAAATCGGGCTACCACTTGCCTGGTAATATTTGCATATGAAGCTGCTTCAACCCACTTGGTAAAATAGTCAATGGCAACCAGGATGAATCTGTGGCCGTTTGAAGCAGTCGGTTCAATCTTGCCAATCATATCAATGCCCCACATGGCAAAGGGCCAAGGTGAAGACATCACGTTCAAAGGATTGGGAGGTACATGCACTTTATCCGCATAAATCTGGCATTTATGGCATTTTCTGGCATAGGCACAACAGTCTGCATCCATTGTGATCCAGTAATAGCCTAATCTTAACAACTTTTTAGCCATAGCATGCCCTCCCGCATGGGTACCAAAGGATCCTTCATGCACCTCATGCATCAACAAGTCTGCTTCTGCCCTATCAACACATCTGAGGAGTACCATATCAAAGTTTCTCTTGTATAGGGAACCATCAGTATTCAGGAAGAAACTACCAGCTAGCCTTCTTAATGTCTTCTTATCATTGGAAGATGCCCCAGGTGGGTATGTTTGATCCTCCAAGAAGCATTTGATATCATGGAACCAAGGCTTATCATCTTTAACGACATCTGCTGAGAATACATATGCTGGTCTGTCAAGTCTAGATACTGAAATCCGAGGCACAAAGTTGGCAGCTTGAACCTTGATCATGGATGAAATGGTAGCCAGAGCATCCGCAAACTGATTTTCATCTCGAGGGATATACTCAAGCTTGACCGTTGTGAAGAAAGTCAATAACCTCCTTGTATAATCCCGATAAGGTATCAGATGATCCTGGTGAGTGTACCATTTGCCGTTGGTTTGATTAATTACCAGAGCTAAATCTCTGAATACAGTCAAAGTCTTGATCCTGAGGTCAATGGCTTCCTCAAGACCCATAATACAAGCTTCGTATTCAACTTCGTTGTTAGTGCAGTTGAAAGTGAGTTTTTCCGAGAAAGGCATGTGAACTCCCTTTGGTGTAATGAGTACTGTACCAACACCACGACCATTCATATTAACAGCCCCATAAAACATCATAGTCCATTCTTCTTCTGGGTCAGGCCCTTCAGTGTGAACAGGCTCTTCATGATCTTTCGCTTTTATGAACATGATGTCTTCATCAGGGAAGTCAAATCTCATAGGCTGGTGGTCATCAATGGGTTGCTCAGCAAGATTATCAGACAATACACTGCCTTTGATGGCCTTTTGGGATGTGTACTGAATGTCATATTCTGTGAGGATCATTTGCCATCTTGCAACCCGTCCGGTAAGTGTTGGCTTCTCAAAAATGTACTTAATTGGATCCATCTTTGAGATCAATAAAGTAGTGTGGGTCAACATATATTGTCTCAGTCGGCGAGCAGCCCACGCTAAAGCACAGCAAGTTTTCTCGAGCAGTGAATAACGTTGTTCACAGTCGGTAAACTTTTTGCTTAGGTAGTATATTGCATACTCTTTTTGACCAGACTCGTCATGTTGGCCCAGCACACACCCCATTGACTCTTCTAATACTGTCAAGTACATGATTAGAAGTTTTCCTTCAACTGGAGGCATGAGGATTGGAGGCTCTTGTAAATATTCCTTGATTTTGTCAAAAGCCCTTTGGCAGTCTTCGTTCCACCTGATCGTTTGTTCTTTTCTTAACAGCTTGAACAAAGGCTCACAGGTTGCTGTAAGGTGAGATATGAACCTCGAAATGTAGTTCAATCAACCTAGAAATCCCCGAACTTCTTTTTCTGACTTCGGTGCAGGCATTTCCTGAATGGCTTTGACTTTATCAGGGTCAACTTCAATTCCTTTCTCACTTACAATAAATCCCAGCAGCTTACCAGATCGCACCCCGAATGTGCACTTGTTGGGGTTTAACTTCAGTTGATACATCATCAGACGCTTGAATAACTTCAACAGATTTACCAGGTGGTCTTCTTCTGTGAGGGACTTGGCAATCATGTCATCCACATAACATTCAATTTCTTTATGGATCATGTCATGGAATAACGTTACCATAGCCCGTTGATAAGTGGCACCCGCATTCTTCAGTCCGAATGGCATCACCTTGTAATAGAATGTGCCCCAGGGTGTGATGAAAGTTGTCTTCTCCATGTCTTCAGGTGACATCTTGATCTGATTGTATCTTGAAAATCCGTCCATGAAGGAGAACACCGAGAACTGAGCCGTATTATCAACCAATACATCAATGTGAGGTAAAGGGAAGTCATCTTTCGGGCTGGCTCTGTTCAGATCCAGGTAATCCACACACATCCTCACCTTGCCATCTTTCTTAGGCACAGGTACAATATTAGCGACCCACGGCGGATAGCTAGTCACAACAAGGAAACCAGCATCCCACTGCTTTTGCACCTCTTCCTTTATCTTCATTGCCATATCTGGGCGAGTACGGCGCAACTTCTGTTTTACTGGCGGGCAGTCTTCTTTTAAAGGCAGCTTGTGCATGACAATATCGGTGTCCAACCCTGGCATATCCTGATAAGACCAAGCAAAGACATCCACATACTCCCGAAGCATATCAATCAGTTGCTCTTTTACTGAATCTTGTAGGCAGGCCCCGATCTTAACTTCTTTCACGTCTTCTTCCGTACCAAGATTAACCGTTTCAATCTCCTCCTGATGAGGAGTGATAACCTTCTCCTCTTGCCTTAACAACCTGGCTAGCTCTTCAGGTAGCTCATAATCTTCTTCAACCCCTTCATCAGCTTGATTGATTGGATTGTCAAAGTCACACAAAGTCATAGCAGTGTTGTTGTCGGTGCAGTCTAGAAGGCACTTTCTGCAAGGGTTAGATTGGTTTATTTTAGTGATCAATTTTAATCTTGTTTAGAAAAAGTGAAAATGAAATTATTTATTTTGAAAAACATTGCCATTTTATTTTTGTACAAAAAGAAAAAATGAAAAGACAGTGAGCGAAAAAGAGACTCGTTTGCAAAAGATGTCCGATATTCATTGATTAATCCATTTGCACAAAATTACAAGATGGCCCGATTACAAAATGAGCCTTGACATCTTGGGCAAGATGCAAGACTTGATGCATGCTTTAAAATACAGGAAATGATAATTACTCTGCAGGAGTAACCCTTATAATTTCCTGGGAAGACCAGTTAAGGACTTGGCTCCCCGGGATCCTTGGACGTATCCAGCTCTCCAGGTTGCGGTCGCTTTCCTCCTCGTCTTCCAAATTGTTCACAGCATCCGGGGTGAGCATTCCACCGCTGACAAAATTGGGCTCTCTTGCAGCCTCTGATTGATTTTGTTGAGTTGGTCTGTAACCCAACCCAAATCTGTCTTCTTTCTTCTCCACGGGCAGCAACTTGCCCCAGCCTTGGGCAGTACCCTCTTCAACAACCTTTCGGGCTTGCTGATATGACGTTATGGAGGTTCCCAGTATAGCAGATGCTTCATTAATGTTCAGGGCCTCGAACCCTTGGCTCTTGGTTTCATGGATCTCCCCATCCATTTCTATGTACTTATACGTAGCCAGATGGCTAACAAAGATGTCTTCCTCCCCGCAGATGGTGATGGTCTTGCCTTCCCACTCGAATTTCAGCTTCTGGTGAAGGGTAGACGTAACAGCGCCAGCGGCGTGGATCCAGGGACTACCCAACAAACAGCTGTAGGTCGGCTGAATGTCCATCACATAGAAGGTAGTTTTGAAGGTTTGCGGGCCAATCATCACAGACAGATCAATCTCTCCAAGCACTGATCTTTTAGAGCCATCAAATGCTCTCACCACCAAATTACTTGGACGTAGTGCCAAACCATCATACTCCAGCTTTACTAAGGCTTTCTTTGGTAGAACATTGAGTGATGACCCAGTGTCCACCAGTACATGAGATAGAACAACACCCTTGCATTCCAAGGTGATATGCAAAGTCTTATTATGGTTGCGTCCCTCTGTCGTTAAGTCAGCATTGGCAAAGCCCAGTCCATGACTGGTGTTGACATTTGCCACCACAGTTTCTAGCTGATTAACGGTAATCTCCTCTGGCACGTATGCTGCGTGCAGGACTTTCAACAATAAGTTCCTGTGAGCTTCGGAACACATCAACAGTGATAATATGGAGATTTTTGAGGGAGTTTGGTGAAGCTGGTCCACCACCTTTTAATCACTTCTCTTTATGATTCTCATGAATTCGTCTAAATCTTGCTCAAAAGATGTCTTCTGAGTTTCTTTGACAGTTGGCTCTTCAAGTACCACACTCTTTCCTTTTGCTTTGGCAGCAGCTTCTGCTTCAACATTAGGTCATTGTGTTTGTGAGGCAAAAAGGCGTCCGCTTCTGGTGAAGCCTCCCCCCCCCCCTAACATTATCAACTTGTGGAGAAGAGGTTGATGAATCCATAGTGATCTTCTCCCCATTGCAGTAAAGATCAGAGCCATAATGCCAAGGTATGGCATTATTGCTTTCATAAGGAACGGGCCCAGGCACCGTAATGGTAACTGGACTGACTGCTGCAGAGGTGGGTACTGTAATGGTGTGCGGATCGTAGTAAATTGTGACTGGTGACCTGGCAGGAGGTGCCACTGTTTGTTGCTGGAAATTGTTGCTGGGAGGAAGCTCTGATGGGTCATAGTAGATTGTAACTGCTGAGACATCTTCGTTAATTTTTGTTGGCGTTGTAGAAGATTCTGCTGATAAAATGGATGCTGATGTTGTAGAAGAAATGGTTGTTGAAATTCGACTTGTTGAAGTGATGGACGGAGCCATTGCTGATGATATTGATGAATCGGTAGGAATGATTGTTGCTGCTGTTGTAGAAGAATCAGGAATTGTTGTTAAAGGAATTGCTGGATTTGTAGGCGCCATTGTTGAGATCTGAAGGATTCCATCCTTGATAAGACCATCTATGCCGCTTCTCAAATTTTCACATCCGTTGACTGCAATGTTGCAATACCCACAACCGAGCTCACACCCGGGGAACACTTGGCACTCTAGAAGCTGAGCTTTAATTTCGACCAAAGGTGTTCGAATTTGTGCAACACTGGTGATCAAAGTAGATGATTTGTCCTCCTCAATGGCATTAATCCTCGGCCCACCATGATTAGGCATAGGATTTCTGTTGACATTCGGAGGAGGTGCGAAGTTGAGGGCTTTAGAATCCACCAGATCTTGAACTTTCATTTGCAATGCTCTGCACTTCTCAGTATTGTGACCAGGTGCATTGGAGTGGAAAGCACACCTGGCGTTGACATCATAGTTCTTCGGTAGATTGGAGGGATCTGGAGGTGCCAATGTCCTTAACTCAACCAAGTTAAGCTTCAGGAGTTGTGGCAATAAGGCAGCCTAAGGCATAGGGATAGGGTCAATCACCCTGTTTGCCTGTGATGGTCTTTGTTGGAAGGGTCGTTGTTGTTGATTGCTATTGTTGTTGTTGTAGGTTCTTTGTTGCGGGTACTGTACTTGTTGTTGATAATGTGGTTGTTGTTGTTGTTGATATGCTGGTTGCTGAGGAATCGGAGCTGGAATGGTGACAGCTGCTATTGATCTGTGAACATACTGAGGTCTGCCCCTGCTGGCATGAATGGCATTGGTCTCACCGGTTCTTCGAGGTCCCACAAAAGGCTTCCTAGGATTACTGGACGATCTTGCACCATTATCAGAAATTTTGCCCATTTTTAATAGACTTTCAATTCTTTCACCGGGTATAACTACATCTGCGAAGCTGGTAGAAGAAAAGGCAGCCAATCTATCAATATACGTTCCTTACAAAGTATTCATGAACATGTCGGCCATTTCTCTTTCCGACATGGGTGGTTGGACAGCAGCAGCAAGCTGTCTCCACCTCTGGGCATATTCTCTGAAGCTTTCTCTGGAAGATTGAGACATTCCCATCAGGAGGGTCCTGTTGGGAGCCATATCCAGATTGTATTGATACTGCCTGATGAAAGCTTCAGCTAGGTCCTTCCAGCATCTGATAGTAGCTTTGGTCAGGTGTGAATACCACTCTCTTGAAGCCCTAGTTAAACTGTCTTCAAAGTAGAACATCCACAGCTTTTCATCCATGGTATATGCTTTAAGTCTCCCCAGGAAAGACTGCAGGTGAGTTCGTGGACAGGAGGTTCCATTGTATTTCTCAAAGCACGGGGGTTTGAACTTGTGGGGAATTCTTACCCCATCCACCAGCCCCATATCCATTACATCGAAGCCCAAGGAATTTTGAGACTCCAAAGATCTCAACTTCTCAGCAATTTCATCTAACCTCCGGTCATAGACTTCATCTCCAGCTCCCATGACAGTAAACTGCTACTCTTGGGGATCCTCCTGTAGGATTCTCCCTCCAGCAGTATTTCCTTGCACATTTCCCAGGATGTTGACTTCCGGATCTAGATGAGGTCCAAACACAGGTGGATTAACATGAGGCTGACCCCTTTCATTATTACTTGTTCCTCCAGTTCCAGGATGAGGTTCCTCGGGGGTTTGTCTTTCCACCAATGCCCTTAACCTCTCTTGACTCTAGGCCAAGCCAGTCATTACATTCATGAATTGGGTCATTTGGTTTCTCATTTCCACTCTTTCATTAGCCATCTGAGTCCTGACCTCAGTCAGGTCCTGCTGTACATGCTCCATTTGGATACCAGGAAGGTTGTTGCGAGTAGGGTACCGGTGCGCACGGTTGACAGGGAACACTCTTCTGCGAGCAATGTTTCCTGAGACCACAACAGAGTTAGAAACAAACAAATAATAATAAAAACCTACAAAACAAAACAAAAGTTAGTATGCAATGCAGTATGCTTATTTGTTTTCCAAGGTATCCGGCTTGGTTCTTGGTTTTGACCTTTCCAGACCTCGGGGAAGATGCTTTTGATGTTGTTGAGAAAAGAAATCCAAACAAACTAAAATATATTACAAATGATGAATACATAGTCTGTTTTTATAACACATGCCCCTGAAGGGTCAAAATACAACAAAAAGAAAAGTACATCAAATGGAAACAACAACAATCAAAAAGTCAGACATCTAGTCCAAACTCATCCTCTTTAACCTCTTTCAGAAGTGCCTCAGTCACTGGACCAGCTGGATGCTTTGTAATGGTCCTGATGAGGAGGTTCCTGGTGGCAATGGCAGTGGTCAGCTTCTTGTGCCTGTCTTGATCCTTTGATCTTTTCAACCCAGCCCTAAGCTTCAACTCTGAAATCTCCCTTTGGGCTGCCAGCAAAGCTTCATGCTGCTTCTTTTCATTGGCCTCTAACTGTTCAATCTTGGCCTGAGTTCTCTGATCTTCTTGTGTCCGGGCTTCAGTGATCCTGACCCACCTAGCCTGACTTTCTTGCAGATAGAGCTCAGTCCTAGCCTTCTAAATCTTGGCCTCTTTACAGGCATTCTTCAATATTTGCTCCCCAGCCCTTGCCTTTCTGATGTAGTCCTCTGTTTTCTCAATCTTGGCCAAATTCTCCACCCTAAGCTTCTCCAACCTCTCAATGTCCAGACGACCATCACTCCTTTCCCAAAGGGTATTCTTCAAAGCTTGAGACAGATTCTCATTCCTTTCCTTCAGCTTCTCAAATTCTTCCAGGCTGACAGTTGCTGCAGGTTGCACTGTTGAAGGTCCAGGTATTTCCTCAATGGTGAGAGGCATTCCAGTAATCTGAGCTCTAGTATGGGACCAATCATAGTACTGATCTGAAGCAACATTATTACATCTTCCAAGAATAGCCATCCCTTTTGTCTGGATGTTGTCCCAAGCCCAGGATGCTTGTCTGACAATAGCTGAATTTGGCTTCACTTCACAATACAGGGTCTCAGCTAAATCTTGCACTCTGGGAGGGTGAACAAAAGCATAGCCCAGTTGTCTCTTAAACATCAAAGGATTGTAGTTGATGCAAACATTCACTCCTATTAGAGGTACATTTGGGTATTGCCCACAGCTGGTGATAATGTCTTTGCCTTTGGTGCTCTGGGTGCACCATCTGATATCATCTGAAGTCAAAGCAATGAGCCTTTTGGCCCAATTCTTCTGTTGGTGGGGGTTCAAGAAAGAATCTGACTTAGGTAGGTGTCTGAGCAGCCAAGTGTGAAACAAAGGAGCACAACATCTCACCAACTTCCCCCTTTGCTTCTCATTCCTCTGATGAATAGAGTAGTAAAAATCTCCCAGCAATGTGGGTACTGGGTTCCTTAGAAGGAAAAGATGAATGGCATTCCTGCTGACAAATTTGGGTTCATCTGCAAACAATATAACCCCATATATGCTGAGGGCTAACAGTGCACAAACTACCCTCCATTCTCCCAAAGAGGCCTTCAGGGTGGCCTGAGAAATCAAGAAGTCTAAGTGCAAACCAGGGATCCCAGCTTTTGATGTCATGCTTTGCTCAATCAAGGCAGGCTCTAGGTACAGTTCTTTTTCTACTTCTCCATTGCTGGGAGAAGTCATCTCTGGGTTGAAGGGGACTCCACCCCTGACAGGTACTCCAATCAATGATGAAAACTCCTCCAACAGAGGTCCTAGCTGAAAGTCTGGGAAAGTGAAGCATCTCAAAGGAGGGTCATAAAACTGTAGGCAGGTGTGGATCATGCTCCTCTGAGAAGGGTCTAGGTCCATAACCATATCCAGGATACCTCCATAATGCTCTCTAAACAAAAGGATGTGGTCAGGGGTGATAAGTGACTGGACCTGCCTGATACCAGTCAATACAGGCTCAAAGAAATGGTAGGATATGTTGCTCTTCCTGGGAGTAGCCATGAGTGCTGATGAAGAGCTGAAGACAAGTGCTAATGAGGATCAAGACTGATACTGGAGATGAGCCACTGATAGGCTGATGCTGGTGATGAAGATGGATGAAGCAGATAACTGATGAAGCAGAGGTCTATGCAGGAGAAGAGGTCAAAACCAAACCAGATATAATGTGGATACCCTGAAAAACAAATAAACAAATGTTAAATGATGCAAATGATGAGTATGCAAATGATATGCAAGGGTTTGTGATCAAGCTGGATCTTATTATCTGTCTTGATATATGAGGCCCATGTATGTTCAAGAAGTCCAGATGGAGGTTCATAAATCCAGTAACCAGGGTGGGGGACTCAAATAAAGAGTCACATATCCAGGGTTAAATCACAAGAACTGTCCAAAATGAGGTACTCTTAAACAAAATAAGTAACAAGGTATGATGTGGCCAAGGGTACCTGCAAACCTGTAAATAGCCCAACCCCCTCACAGGTAGTGTTCTAAAACAAGGATCCTCAGACTTGGATCAGTTATGAGAAGTGTAAACACTTCTAACCCGGAGGTACAACGTTTACAATAACCATAAAAGATCCTCCTCTAATTCACCTCAGTTTCTGAAGGTCATAATAAAGGTCATCCAGACTTAGCAGGCTTCCCAGATAGCCCTAGCACTACATGAAATCTGTAGCACAGAGTTCTCAAGAAGAAACCCACATCTGAACCGTGTTTCATATTCCCGCACCAGACCGAAATGGAATGGGAAAGAACATGAACCACTCTAGCCTAGGTGTCACTCAGGTCCCATGTATAGGACCTTAAACTCTCAATGAAAACCCCGCCCACCAAAACAAAAACCAGATCCAGCAATGATAATGACAATATGAAATATGAAAAACTGTAAAGGAAAGCAATAAATAAAGCTGTATATAAAGCAATAAATAAAGCAAATATATAAACACAATTAGCACATAACACCCCAGTAAACACAAATCAAACAAGCGCTAGGAGGAACCCACAAAAAGAACCAGAAGCCCTGGTTACAATATAAGGCTCCCCAGCAGAGTCGCCAAGCTGTCGCTCCCACCAAATGACACAGGGCCAAGAGGGGTACAGACGCGAACGGTCGGCGAGAGGAGAGAGAACACACAAGGGTGAACTCAAAAGACAAGAGTCGCCAGCTAGGCATTTTTATCCCGGAGGAAAGGTAATGCTGCATAAACCTAAGAAAAGATATGGATAAGACGGTCGCGAACCAGAGAGACTGAGAAAGGGGTTTGGTTACAACCTGGGAAGGTATTAGCACCCAGATTGTCCGCCGTACTCGACGGGATCCACGCTTAAAAGATTTGTGTTTTAAAAAGGGTAGTGTCTATGCAATTTGCACATCAAAGCTGGAAAGAATGCAAGTGTCAGTGCAAAAGGGAATGTGAAATGTATAAGTGAAGTGTCAGTGTAAGAACAGGAGTGAAATGCTCATGACCATGAGGCTTAAAGAATAATGCTGGAAAGAGGGGGAATATACAGAGACTTTTGTTCGATAACAGTTAAGTTATGCCTACGTATCCTCTCGTGCAATGAGGAAGTCAGAACACCGTAGTTCGACTCAAAGAGACTGAAAGACAAATTGACTTGTGAACTGCTTGCTTGTCTATGCTCAAGTGTATGACCTTCCTAGCTCAGGTGCAAACTGTCTTGCATTAGACGGAAGAAGCGAGTTCTCGTTTGTGAGTGAGTGAGGTGAGAAAAGAATCCCGGAGGAGACGATTATTGTTTGTTTTTTTTTGTGTTTTCAGTATTTTATTGATTTTTGTCATAAGAGACTGAGCTTAAGCCTAAACCAAGGGTCAGTAAACTCATCACATCCTCCCTCTGATTTGGGGTAATGAGAATACTTTAAGTGTGAAGTAAGCACCTCACACTTAATTACCATGGTATAGGATTAAGATCATTAACCTACTTGCATTTATTAGATGTTTTTGTTGTTTTTGTTTAGTGTTGAGTAATGAGTTTAAGCCATAATTAGGGATTTAATGGACTCATTACACCATCCTAATAGGAGGATAATAGATGAGAACATTTAAGCTGAGGAAGGCTCCTCAACTTAATCCATGATTAGGGATTAACCTCATGACAAAACAAAGCCTTTATTAAAGTGGATTTTAGTTAATGGTAAGATTAAGAAGTGAGTTTTATGGTTGGTAAGACAACTTGAGGGGGACTTGTCCATTAACACTAGGGTTAGTCCTTCTTAACTAATTAAGGAAGAATTAGAACCCTAATGCAAGGCCCAAGTTACAAGCTTGATGTCTTAGTGATTTATTAGATGGATTGATTAAAGGAGTTAAACACATTAAGGGTTTAACACTTAGGATTAAAGTTATACACTCCATCCTAATAGAAGGATGCAGGCATAAGCTTAATCACAAAGCCTTAAAACCTTTAGGGTTTAGTCCCTGATTATGAGATGAGAAGAGAAGACTCAAAGATGACACAAAGGCAAAACTAAATGGGGGACTAATCAAACCCTAATTATTGTCATGCTTGGATGTTCCTAGGGTTTATGAGGCTTAAGAGAGAAAGATCTCCAAAGAGCCACCAGGAAAGAAGCAGATGAAAGGAAGAAGAAGCAAAGAGAAGCAAGCCAACTTGCTTCACTTAAGAAGACAAGTTGCTTGAAGAAAGAAGGTAGGAAAGAACATGAATGAGCAAGCTCACTCTAATACACAAGATAAAATGCAGCAATGATGCATAAAAGAGATGAGAAGAGATTGTGAGAAGTGAAGGAAAATTCACTTCTCAATGGCTTACCACCTGAAAAGTTAGTAACAAGAAATGAAATGAAGTGAGAATAAGATGAAATTCAATGATGCAAACCAAAGTCAGGAGCATAAACATGATGTTAATGATGCTAAGAGATGATGCAAACACATGTCAAGAGTTGTGGATGATCATACAAGGATGAGGATGCAAATGAAGCATGCTTTGAACCATGAAAGTTCATGAAAGTTTATGTAATGAAATGAATGCTTAACATGGAAAATGAATGATGAAATGATCAAACATGATTCTAATATGTCCTAAGATGTCTTATATGTCATGAGGATGTACAAAATGTCATGGCAAGTTCATGTATACAAGCAAATGAAAGATGGATGCAAAGGAAAGCAAGAATTAGGGTTTATGAACAACATGCAACACAAAAATTCAAAACCAGAAGCAAATGACATGACAAAAAATTGAAAATGGGATCAAAGGAACCCTAACCCTACACAAGTTCACTTCCCAAAGGAGGGGACCTAACCCTAATCCTAATGGAGGTTATGATTTTTCAAAGTCAACTAGGGTTTCAAGGCACCTCAAAAATAAAAATGCTCATCAAATTGAAAATGGAAGATAAATTCAAACCAATTTTACCCTAGAAACTACATGCTATTAATAATGCAATGCAAGAAGAACCATCATCAAACTCTTCATGGTTAGGCAGAATGAATTTTTCTAAGTTTGAACAAAAATATTGCCTTTAAACAAATTTAATTCCAATGAAAAATGTCAAAATGCATCAAGGACCAAAAAGAAATTTGTTTTGAGAGTTGGATAATGTTTCTAAATGTTTTACAATGCAATGTGATTTTTTTGTGATTTTTAAATACCTAAATGCATTTTTAATTAATTAATTTCCATTGACTAATTAAAAATAAACATTTAAATGATTTAAAAATAATTTTTAATGCAAAAAACAAAAATAAAAATATTTTTGGGTTCTGAAAATTAATGAAATCTTTGACAAAAAAAATCAGAATTTTTCAATGTATTTTCCTATTTTTTTAAAAATTCGTGAAAGTTAAATGAAAAAGAAATGAAATAAAATTAAAATAAAAGAAAGTATGCCAAAGGAGAGGTCCAGATTGAATCTGGGCTTGGGGTTGTTGACTTGGCACCACATCCAATGGCCCAAGTTCAAACCTGACTAAATTTATTTAATATTTAATTAATCCTAGGTTAGGCTAATTAATGACTGATTAGGGTTTAAGTGGACCATCTGGACCATCCATACACACGCGGAAAAGCCAGATCAAGGGCCAGAATTCAAAGTTGACTAATTAAACGCAATTAGGGCTAATCATTTCCAGGCGGCCAGAACAGTACTCCGGTCGTCTTCTCCGACGACACAAAACCCTAACTTCTTCTATAGGTCACCAATCCTCAAATTTCTTCCACAAAAATGATCCTCTCACTCTTATAAACCTAAACCCTCATCCAAAACTCATTTATTTTTCCTCACAAGCATGAATCGAAGCGAAATGTGAAACACGGGCAAATGTTCAGAGGCTTCATACATGATGGTTACTTCACCATTTTCAAAAGCAAATACATATTCATGATCAGGGGAACATGCAGAACCATAAAAGAACTTAAAACTTAGCTTCTGGGAAAAAAGTTCTTCATGTTACCTGAGATCAAGACCCTCTGATTCTGAGCTTTCTGGACTCAAGCTTTGTGCAAACCCTCTCCTTTGAACACCCTGATGATGAAATGAAGCTTGGAGAGCTTTGAGAATGGCTGGTTATGGCTGTTTTGTTCTGGTGTAGCAGAAATGGAGGTCTTTGT
This sequence comes from Lathyrus aphaca, assembly GCA_963966055.1. Lineage (NCBI taxonomy): Eukaryota > Viridiplantae > Streptophyta > Magnoliopsida > Fabales > Fabaceae > Lathyrus > Lathyrus aphaca. Next base: position 344,985,218 of record OZ014521.1, read on the forward strand.
GTGTGAAGTTTCAAGCTGTTTCAGGGGGTGGTTTTTGTTCTAAGGATGATTTGGGACTTGTTGGTGAAAGAAAAAATGAGTTTTGATGGCTGTGTGAAGAGATTCGAAGAGGAGAAGTTTTGGACAGTTTTTTGTGCAAGCTGGATTGTGTCTTGTTTCAATGCTGAATGAGTTGCTATATCACTCCCATAATGTTTGAGTAGGTTGTGGAGCAGGTTAGTAGAGGTTGATGATCACTATTCCAAGAGCATGGGAGAAATTGCAAAAAGTTAAGGTTTGGTGTACTTGAGGCATGGGCTGTGGCAGAGATGGTTTCCTGGTTTGTACTACATCAGCTGAGTTCAAGGATGACTCTTGGATCAATTGTGGTGAGCTGTATGGCTTGGATCACAAGTTTGAAGTGATTTTGCATTTTGGCAACTTGTTACATTTTGTGACTTTTGGTTATGAACATGTGATGTCTCTTGGGCAATATGCAGCAAAGTGAGTTGTGTGATGTTGTTATGATGTTTTGATACCAATTAGAGTTCAATTCAAGCATGAAAGGTTCCTTTTTGCAAAGTTTCAATTTTGAAGCCTTCATGAAAAAATGCCTTATGCAACTTGTAATCCAAGGCATGGAAGTGAAAAATTCTTGGCACAAATCTGAATTTTAGGCATTGCAATGTGTTTGTATGATGATTAGAAACCACTTTGAAGTCACATTTGGCCTTGGCATGAGGTTTTGCAACCTTCCCTCTTTGGTGTAAAAGTGAAATTTCAATGATTTTATCCAACTTTGCAAGGCCATAACTTTTGATCCAAAATGAATTATAATGAGTTCTTGTACTTTTTGAAAATGGGAGGATCCATTCTACAACTTTCATGACCAAAGTTTTCTCATTTGAGGCATTTTTGAATCAAAAAGAGGAGGTTGAAAAACTTTCCCAAAATGGCAAGTTTACATTATAAGTCACTTTCCCAAAAAGGCAACTTTGCAAATGACTTGAAATTTTCCAATTTTGTGAACTTCTAACACCTTCTATGATCAAATAAAGATCATACACAATCAAAATGATGGAGAACACCCTTTGGTTGGGTCACTGGGGGCCTCAGATGCCCTGATTTTGCACTGACTTGCTCAAGAAGTCACCTTCTGATCAAATGCCTTCCCCATTGAATTTCTTCATGAAAATTGATATGCATGATCCTCATATCATATAGAGACCAATAGAAACAATAATGACCAAAAAATTTGGAGTTATGGCCTCTGAAACCAAGACCCTAATTCTTGGTCATCTGTGCAGTTAAACCTGGCTCTACTTCCATGCTTTTCTCAGTTCTTGTGATTCCTTGACTTTCTTGACCTTGTGAGGATATAATATGATGCTTGAACACACATGGACCCCTTTGAAGTGATTGATTACCTTTGGAGTGGCTCAAATAGCTCAGGGAAGGCTCAGGTCACAAACCCTAGATGCAGATGACTTAGAAACCATGCAGTGAAACAAAAATGAAATATGTGATGCTATGATTGAATTTATGCAATATGAAAAGAAATCACAAGCCATGGTGAAATGAGTGAGGGAAAATTTGGGGTGTTTACTGTAACACGGTGGGAGAACTGACTTTAGTTATGTTGCGGATAGCAAGAGTCGCCACCGACTTTTATTTTATCCAAAGGAAAGGCATAAAAGAACAGGAAAGACCTTTTAAAAGATTTTTGGGTCCGGGGGGTAGGTTATGTAAAGGGAAGGTGTTAGCACCCTTTACATCCATGGTTATCCATGGGCTCTTAGTTACTTAGCTCACTTTAAAATGTTTTTGAAATGTGAAGTGTGTGAATAGAAATTTTCTTAAGAGTTTTATAATGATCCATGTACGGATGCGTAAAAAACCTTTGTTTTGAAAATTGTTTAGAATGTGTGAAGTATTTGAAATGTTTTTGAAAAGTGAGCAAGTATCTAAGAGGAACCTACCCTAAGTTTAAGTCTTTTCTGTTCTTGAATCCTTTAAATGGTAAGATTATCCCTATTATTAAGGAATAGGTGGTCATTACCTTGGATGTGAGGGACAAGTGAAGGGACATCTGTTATTTAGGCAACTGTGGGGTGTATAAGCAATTCGAAGGGACTTATCATCTTTATTCGAAAGGGACAAGATCATTATGAAGGCAATATTCGAAAGGGACTTGATCTTTTTATTTGTTTAGGGACTAGATGATGTGAGATGAGGGACTTTTGCTTTATACACCCTACTTAACCTTTTTATAATAGGCAACATGAGAGGTATCCTTAAGGAAGTGAGATGGCGATCAAAGATCGACTTACGTGTGTGAGTGTACAATTTTAATATTTATCTTTAAGTTTAATGAGCTAAATTAATTTTAAACATACAAACATGTTACACTCCCTATTTTACTAACCATAGCATAACATAAATATTAAACATTATTACTAAAATATTACATCCAGGAGACAATTACATAATAATAATAATTAACAAATTAAATAAATAAGCAAAATAATAATAATAATATAATTGGGTTAGTAAAATAATAATAATAATAATAATAAATCACAATATAAATGAGGTTAGTAATAACAAAATATCATATAAACATAATTAATAATGTAAACAAAAATATTAGCATAATAACCAAAAGATCAATTTTTTTTTATATGAACAATTATTTTTTTTAAGATTAATGAGAAAATATAAACAATTATACTAATTATCATAAAGTTTTAAATTATGTATAAATTATAGAAATTAGATTAATTATAAACATATTATAAAATAAATTATATTTACAAAAATTAAATTATAAACAATTTATAGAATATTTACATATTATGAAAATAGGATTAATTATAATTATATTTACAAAATTTTAATTATTTTAAACAAGATTTAAATTATGAACAAATTATAAAATATGTACATGATTAAATAAAATAGGATTAAATTTTAAATAGAAGAAAATTAGGGTTTGATTATAAAAAAAACATTAGGATTTATTTATTAATTAAAATATAAACAAGAATTAAAATAAACAAATAGACTAACATTTATAATTAATAGAAAATTAGGTTTTATGAAAATATTTTTAGGGTTAATCTTGGTTTGTGAAAATATTTTAGGATTTATTAAATTAGGGTTATAGTTTTAATTAAAATTAATGATAATAATAAACAAACAAACACAAATAATGGAGAAAAAAGAGAAAAAGGAACTTACCTGGGCTGGGATTCGAACCCAGCCCCTGAGCTCTCATAGTTTCCAGCCTATCAAACCAACCACTGGGCCAGCGCGCGCACATGTGCTAAGGAAAGAACTTCATTTGTTTTTGTTGCTTAATCCTGGAAAAATCATGAAAAAGAAAACAACACAAAAGGCCTGGGGGGGATTCGAACCCAGGACCTTTACTCAATTCACAAACATACTTACCATTCCAGCCGGGAGGGCGCATCTGATAATATATGCATCACAATTCATTATATTTTAAGCTTAACAATTAAAATGGAAAAATAAGAAAAACTGATGTGCCCAGGATTCGAACCAAGTCCCTCAAACAATACACGCGCGTCCCTTTGCCACTGACCCAACCACACATTTGTGAAACAAAACAGAAACAAATACATAAAATATTATGATGAAATTTTGAATCTGAAATATGGCGCGCTGGCTTCATCTTCTTCCTTGGGATTCCTGCGAATTTAGCTACGAATTTAGCTATGAAGTTTCCTGCGATTTTCAAATACAGAAACCCTACGAATTTGAAACATCATCAAAACTGTACAATTTCTCAAAATTAATTAGTGCATCATGATCCTTAAGCTTCATATGATTGTTCTATGTTCTTGGAATTTGTTTATGTTAGGTTTAAAGCAAAACCCTAATCTCATGGCCGAAACCCTAGCCATGGTGAATCATGATACCTGCACGCAAAACTTAATTAAACCACCCATAATCAATCCAGGGGTCATCACAAACATCATCCAGCAATCAAAAACAATTTAAATTCAATTAATCAATGAAATCGAAATTTGAGAAATAAGCTTGAAGCCATGATTCGGTTTATGCAATTCATGAGGTTATGGATGCATATGAGTATTGAGAATGATTCAAGGATGTCCAATAAACATGTCTCAACCTTCAAATCTCTTTGGAATGGTCTCTATTGAAGAATCCGAATTTGAAATTTTGGATGATTTTTGAATGTATGAACTTACTCTTGGAGGCCAGAAATTCGTCTCTTGTGCATAGGGTTGTGTTGTATACTTATAGTGGATTGAATTAGGTCAAAAATAATGGATCATTGTGTGGATATTTTGGATCAATGAGATTGAAAAAGATTAAGGCTTAAAAATCAAATATTCTTGAATAAGACCTTTCTATTTCAAGCCAATCACCATAATTTTTATATCAATTTGATCCAGGCCATATTTATGATTTTCTAGAAGCACAATCTCATTTAAATATTTGATTTTTCTATTTTATTTTAATTTAAAATGATTTTAAATGAATAAAATCAAAATAAATAAAATAAAATAATAAAAAATCTGAATAATTGAGGGTTAGGTCGTGCATGAGGTATTTGTATGGATTGGATCATCACATGACAAGCCCATTTAGAAAAATTTGGTTTTAAACCTCCATTTCCTTCATAAACCAATCAAAACTTTCCCAACTTTGCAAGGGCACACATCCTTCAATTTTAATGCTATGAGGGTGTTCTTGGACATTTTGGAAAGCTTGAAGAGTCCTCTAACCAACCCCATTGGTTTCATGTCCATATCATTTACCATTCTCAAGTTATGCCCTTTTGAAGTTGTTGACTTTTTGTTGACTTTCAAAAGGACCTATAATGTCTTAGCTCATACCTTCCAAATGAAGCATTTTTGGGCTTGGCTTGTGAGACATAAAGTTGTAGAGAATTCAATTTCCTTCAAAATGAGCTTTGGATGGGAAAAATGTGATGAAGCATGTGAAAGTTATGGCTGGTCAAAGTTCAGTTGACTTTTCCTGAGGAAACCCTAATTTAGAAACCTCTGATTCTTGATGATCTGAAATATCCTTGATGAATCATGATCAAACCTTGATCAAATGATGAATTTTACTTCATATACTTGATGTTGGCAAAAAATCATGAAGTTTGACTTTGGTTTGACCACAGTTGACCTCAGTTTGACTTTTTAACTACTTTGACTGATTTTGACTTATCTGATCATTTGACTGAGTAAACCTTTGAGAAAAGTCTTGAAGCTTGTCATGGGGATTCTTAGACACATATAAGATGTTATGAAGCTCACTTGAAGTCTTGAAAATCCATTTAGCCTGATTGAAGTCAAAACCCTAGTTTTGGATGCACTGCTTAGGAGAATGCATTGCCTGAGGGAATTGTCAAATCTTCTGACCAATGATGAACTTTGTGAACCTTGTGAACCTCATAAGATGTCTTGTGAATCTTGTGAACCTCATTAAAGGTCTTGTGAACCTTGTGAACCTCATAAAGTGTCTTGTAAACTTCATGAACCTCATGAAAGGTCTTGTGAACCTTGTGAACCTCATAAAGTGTCTTGTAAACTTCATGAACCTCATGAAAGGTCTTGTGAACCTTGTGAACCTTCTTAGCACACAAAGTCTTGTATTGTGAGGGCAAATTTTGGGGTGCAACAGCTGCCCCTGTTCAATTTTTTGAAACCTGAGGGGTTAGATTTGTATGTGTGCCAGTCGTGACCTGGAAGGTTGAAGGGGATTGAACACAAAAGCCCAAAAATTTGCACTCACCGGTGCGTAGAGTGATACTGGTGACTAGTTGAATATGCTTGAGTGGGCTTAAAGATGCCACTTGGAGAAAAGTTCTTCAGATACATTTCTTGGAGGATAAAGCAGTCCAAAATATGAAATTATAATGATAACTTTCAAGAGGATAAACGACGTCCTGAGGTAATGGTGATAGCTTTCAGGAAGATAAACAACGTCCCGAGGAAATGATATGCTTTCAGAAGGATAAACAACGTTCTGAGGAAATGATATGCTTTCAGGAGGATAAACAACGTCCCGAGGAAATGATATGCTTTCAGAAGGATAAACAACGTTCTGAGGTATAAGTATAACTTTTGGGAGGATAAACAACGGCCCAATAGTCATGATATGCTTTCAGGAGGATAAACAACATCCTGAGGAAATGGTAACCTTTGGGAAGATAAACAACGGCCCAAGGTCATGATAGCTTTCAGGAGGATAAACAACGTCCCGAGGTAGTGGTATGCTTTCAGAAGGATAAACAACTTTCTGAGGAAATGATATGCTTTCAGGAAGATAAACAACGTCCTGAGGTATAATGATGTAACCTTTGAGAAGATAAACAACGGCCCACGGTCAAGATACGCTTTCAGGAGGATAAACAACGTCCTGAGGTGTAAGAAGCTTTCAGGAGGATAAACAACGTCCTGAGGAAATGATAACTTTTGGGAAGATAAACAACGGCCCAATAGTCACAAGTTGTTGATGAAGTTTGTCTGCTGGAGAATTAACCTGAAAAACAAGATTATAACATTCTGTATGATAATATTAGCTTATGCATTATGTATGCATGTATAATATGATGCACTTAAATAATGTATTATGTATTTGTGTGTATGATATGATGTAAATGATGTATGTATGCATCATGCAGCCTGAAGCGTCTGGATATCTTCGTATAACAACTGCTGGCCAGGGAAAATAAATCCCGATTTATTGTTGGAGGATATGAGGAACTCGCCCCCGTCTTGTTTGATAATATAGTATATAACCTCCCGTCTTCGTTGGATAATAAGGGTATACGTAACCTTCCGTCTTCGTTGGATAATAAGGGTATACGTAACCTCCCGTCTTCGTTCGTCGTACTCCTATTGGAAAAATAAATTCCTGATTATCCGTATGAGGATAAAAGAGATGGATATAAATTCCAGGGGAGATGTGACTTGAAGTACTTATGAAGATGGATTTGCCCTACTGAGGATTTGTAGTTGTCTTGTAGGGATGAACCGGTGAAGCTTTGTTGAAATCCTTCCCTCTTTCGTCCTTAGTAAATACTATTACTGCATTTTCATGCATTTCTGGTAAACATCAATAATATTAAGCATTTATGCATTTCTGGTAAACATCAATCATATTCAAAAGCATACATACATTCAAACACAACCAATGGACGTTTCGCTTATGTAAATAGGGTAAAAGTAAATCAGGACTCAAAGACGGAATTTTATTTATATCAAAAAGTGACCTATACATAGGTAGGTTTGTACAAGGAGACAGAAATCCTAGTAAGAGGAATTTTTCATAAAGTTTTTACAAAGAAAATCAGCTATGTGGGAAATAATCCTATTGAGTTTCAATTCTACTATTGCCATTATCTTCCAGTATCTCATCTTCTGCTATTGAGACGGAAACGATTAGATTGAGCTTTATCTGTTCGAACTTGAGTAAGTAACACAACTGGTTATAGTTTCATGGGTGATCCAAACGAGACATGGTCATACGCTTTAATCCCTAACTTTTGCCTGGATTGCCTTTTCAGGTTTTCAATCCACCGGGATACCCTTTTTTGCCCAAGCCGCCCTTTCAAGTTTTCGACTTGCCGGGTGTACATTTTTTATATATATATCCCTAATTTTTGCCCGAATCCTTTTGGTTCGCCGGGATGCCCTTATTTTTTCCTAGGCCAGTCAACCTAGCGGGTCTCTTTTTATGCGTAGTATTTTTTAACTATGTCTGCATTTACAGGCTGTGGGAAGTCTTCACCATCCATAGTAGTAAGTATCATGGCACCTCCTGAGAATACTGTTTTGACCACAAATGGTCCTTCATATGTAGGAGTCCATTTGCCCCTGGGATCACCCTGTGGTAATATGATACACTTGATTACCAAGTCACCAGCCTGATATACCTTTGGCTTAACCTTCTTGTTAAAAGCTTTGATCATCCGTTTCTGGTACATCTGGCCATGACAAACTGCTGCTAGCCTCTTCTCATCAATCAAATTTATCTGGTCAAGTCGAGTCTAAATCCAATCATTTTCATCCAAGCCTGCATCCTTCATAATTCTTAAGGAGGGAATTTGAACTTCAATGGGCAGAACTGCTTCCATACCATAGACTAAGGAGAATGGAGTTGCCCCTGTTGAAGTACGTATTGTAGTACGATAACCATGAAGAGAAAATGGTAACATTTCATGCCAATCCTTGTAAGTAACAGTCATCTTCTGTATAATCTTCTTAATGTTCTTATTAGCAGCTTCAACTGCCCCATTCATCTTCGGAAGATACGGAGAAGAGTTGTGATGCGTAATCTTGAACTGCGTGCAGAGATCAGTAATCATAGTGTTGTTCAGATTAGTGCCATTGTCAGTAATAATCCTTTCAGGGATGCCATACCTACATATGAGATTATTCTTAATGAATCGAGCCACAAAATTCTTGGTAACAGATGCAAATGAAGCTGCCTCCACCCACTTCGTGAAGTAATCAATAGAAACCAGGATGAAACGATGCCCATTAGAAGTGGTAGGTTTGATCTCACCAATCATATTAATGCCCCACATAGCAAAGGGCCAAGGAGCAGTCAACACATTCAATGGTGATGGAGGTACATGTACTTTATCAACATAAATTTGACACTTATGACATGTTCTGGAGTGTTGATAGCAATCAGCTTCCATGGTAGACTAATAGTAACCTGCTCTTAATATCTTCTTTTCCATAGTATGACCACTGGAATGAGTGCCAAAGATCCCATCATTCATATCTTCCATAATCTCAGTTGCTTCCTTCTTATCCACACACCGAAGCATAGTTGAATCATGATTGCGCTTGTACAAAATCCCATTACTCAAAAAGAATTTAGCAGAAAACCTCCTCAGAAACTTCCTATCTTTGACAGATGCCCCTTCAGGGAACTCCTGAGCTTCAAGGTATCTTTTCACTTCATAGAACCAAGGCTTCTCCTCTGCTCCTTCAGTGCCAATCTCATTGCAGTATGCAGGCTTCTCAAATCTATCAATAGTAATCTTGAGAGCTTCATTATCCCAGCTGATCTCAAACATGGATGCCATGGTGGCTAATGCATCTGCCAACTGATTCTCTCTTCGTGGAATATGTCCAAAGGTAATCTCTTTGAAATGTGGGATCAAAGACAACACATGCTCTCTGTAAGGAATGAGATTATCATGCTTGGTATCCCAATCTCCTTTAATCTGACTTACTACCAGGGCTGAATCTCCATACACATCAAGGAACTGAATCTTCATATCAATAGCAGCTTTGATACCCAGGATACATGCCTCATACTCAGCCATATTATTAGTACAATAGAAACAAAGTCTGGCAGTGACTGGGGTATGACAACCTTCAGGGGAACTGATCACAACACCAACACCATTACCAAGTGCATTGGAAGCACCATCAAAAACCATAGTCCATCGGGATCCTTGTTCAGGTCCGTCATATTGTCCAGGTTCTTTGGTAATAATCATAATATCTTCATCAGGGAACTCAAAAATCATTGACTGCTAATCATCCACTGCTTGATGAGCCAAATGATCAGCCACAACACTTCCTTTAATGGCTTTCTGAGTGGTATATTGTATATCATATTCTGTCAAGATCATTTGCCATCTTGCAATTCTTCCGGAGAGAGCAGGTTTCTCGAATATATACTTGATTGGATCCATCTTCGAAATCAATAAGGTAGTATGAGTCAACATATACTGTCTTAGTCGGCGAGCAGCCCATGCCAAAACGCAACAGGTTTTCTCGAGCAGTGAGTATCTTGTTTCACAGTCGGTAAACTTTTTGCTAAGGTAGTATATTGCCTGCTCTTTTCGACCAGACTCGTCATGTTGCCCCAATACACACCCCATTGAGTTGTCTAACACTGTTAAGTACATAATCAAGGGTCTTCCATCAACTGGTGGCATCAAAATTGGAGGTTCTAGCAGATATTTCTTGATTTCATCAAAGGCAGTCTGGCATTCATCATTCCATTCCATCACCTGATCTTTCTTCAACAACTTGAAGATTGGCTCACAGGTAGCAGTCAATTGGGAAATAAATCTTCCAATGTAATTAAAACGTCCCAAGAAACCCCTAACTTCCTTCTCAGTACGGGGAGCTGGCATCTCTCGTATAGCTTTCACTTTTGCAGGATCCACTTCAATACCTTTTCCACTGACAATGAAACCCAGGAGCTTACCAGATCTAACTCCAAAAGTACACTTATTTGGGTTCAATCTCAACTTGTATTTCTTCAACCTCTCAAATAACTTATGCAGATGATCAAGATGTTGCTCTTCATTCTGGGACCTGGCTATCAAATCATCCATATATACCTCTATCTCATGATGAATCATATCATGAAACAAAGCCACCATAGCACGCTGATATGTTGCCCCTGCATTCTTCAAACCAAATGGCATCACCTTATAACAAAAAGTGCCCCACTGTGTAACAAATGTTCTCTTCTCCATATCTTCAGGTGCCATCTTGATCTGATTATAACCAGAGAAACCATCCATAAAAGATAAAACCTTATGCTGAGCAGTGTTGTCTACCAGAACATCAATATGAGGAAGTGGAAAGTCGTCTTTGGGGCTGGCCTTGTTCAAATCCCTGTAGTCTACACACATATGTACCTTACCATCTTTCTTAGGTACAGGCACCACATTTGCAACCCATTGAGGATAAGAAGTCACTGCTAAGAACCCTGCATCAAACTGTTTCATTACCTTTGCTTTGATCTTCTCTGACATTTCAGGACGCATGCGACGAACCTTTTGCTTCTTTGGACGACAATCTTCTTTTACTGGTAAACGGTGAACCACAATGTCTGTATCCAATCCTGGCATATCTTCATAGGACCAAGCAAAGATCTCCACATAGTCATGTAACATCTGAATCAATCTGCTCTTGACACTATCCTCCAATTCAGCCCCTATCTTGACCTCTTTCCTGTTTTCTTCAGTTCCCAGATTCACAACTTCGACTGGCTCTTCATGTGGCTGTATGGCTTTCTCTTCTTGTTGTAACAACCTAGCAAGCTCTACAGGTACTTCACAATCGTCCTCATTTCTGTCTTCAGTTTGATAGATTGGATTCTCGAAATTATAATTGGCAATAGTAGAACTGTTATCAACAGGATCCAGAGTGGATGAGGATCTGCATTTTAGTGATGTGGGTGTGTGTAAGAACACATAGCTGATAAAACAAAAATAAAAGAAAAGCAAGACAAGGAACACAATATTTACGAAAACGAAACGTCCACTAATTTTTATTGAATGAAGTATGCAAATGAAATGACAGCCCGTAACAAGCACACCATTGTGCCCCGGGTAAGGCACAAGGCTTGAAAGTTTAATTGTTCAAGAAATTACAAACTTAAAAAAGCAACAACATAGTAATAGTATTTACTCCTGACTAAAGGAGATAGGAATAACATCTTCAGCCTTCCAGTTATTGAGCCCAGCACCCACAGTAGGAAAAATCCAAGCATCCAAGTTGTAGTCTTCATCATAGTCACCCACATCATTGATTTGATTCTTCATAATCCCCTGATTGGTGATACGAACAGCACGAGCACGACGAACAGCCTTCTGGGACTCTGCAGTGAAACCCAAACCAAATTTGTAAAACTTGTACGGAATATCAGGAAGCTGACCCCAAATAGTACAACCACCTTCATCCACCACAGCTCTAGCATCTTTAAGGGAGGCCATTGTAGGAGGTACTCTGGTGACCACAGGAACTTTCTTGACAACAGGAGGAGCTTTATAATCATTAACAACCCAAGGAACCACTTCAAATGTCTGACACGGAGTTTCAACGTATTCACCTTCCACTTCAAGATACTTAAAGGTGTTCACATGGCTAACAACATATCCTTCCTCCCCGTAGACAGTAACAACCTTTCCTTCTACCGGATATCTCAGCTTTTGATGTAAAGTGGAAGTTACAGCACCTGCCCCATGGATCCAGGGACGCCCAAGCAAACAAGAATATGACGGACGAATATCCATGACATAAAAGGTAGCATTAAAAACCTGAGAACCAACTTTGATTGGGAGATCAATTTCTCCATGCACCACTCTTCTCGAACCATCAAAAGCCTTCACCACTATATTACTGGGCTTCAGCACAGCATCTTCAGGACTCAGCTTATTCAGAACTTCTTTGGGCAACACATTTAGAGAGGAACCATTGTCTATCAATACATGTGACAGGGTAGTGCCCCTGCATTCAATGGAGATATGTAAAGCCCTGTTATGATCCCTCTTGGCAGGAGTCAAATCAGCATCAGAGAAACCTAACCCATTATCATAGGCCAAGTGTGCAACACAATTTTCAAACTGGTCAACAGAAATTTCATTGGGTACATGAGCAGTCTTCAGAAATTTAATCAAAGCCTTGGCATGAGCCTCAGAACATAACAACAAAGACAGCATAGAAATCTTGGAGGGAGTATGCCCCAACTGATCAACAATGTCATAATCACTCTTGCGAATGATTTTCAATACTTCTTCCATCTGCTTAGAGAGATCATCAGCAGCTGGCACATCATTTGGTATAGGTTCAATAACAGGACCTTTGCCCCGAGCATCAGTGGTGGAGGTAGCAGCTGGAGTAACTGCATTCTTGGAGGTAACTGGAGGAGAGAAAACTCTTCCACTTCGTGTGATCTTACTAGATCCAGCAATATTATCAACATCAACAGGCATATCAGCTAAGGGTTCCTGCTTAACACCATGGATATAAACATCAGACCCATAATGCCAAGGCACAGCTTTATCGGAAGTATACGGAATAGGACCAGGAGTGGTAATGACCATAGGAGCCACTCTAGCTTCAGAAACAATCTTCACAGGGCCTTCAATAGTAATCTTAATTGGACCCTTATGAGTGATTTTGGCAGGTCCCTTGGAAGTAATCCTTACCGGCACTTTATCAACCATATCCACCTCTTCAATCTTCGCACACTGAGTTATATGATCAACCATACTCTCTACGGAAGGTGGAGTCCTCTCAAACACTATGGTATATTTATCCATGAGACGTTGAATTCCATCTCTCAACCTCCAGCAACTATCCGGCTTATAGTTACAATATAGACAATCTTCACGACAACCTGGAAAGAACCCAATTTGTACTAGCTTCTTCTTGATAACAGACAATGGTGTAGTCAGATCTGCAACTGAGGAAATATGTGAATCTTCATCAATGGCATTGACAGCCTTCTCATGATTTGGCATGGGAGCAGTAATCACATTTGGAGTACCCGGAGGGTCAAACTCAATCTTTCCAGCCTCAATCATATCTTGAATTTTGTTCTTCAGTACCCATCAACTATTGGTATCATGTCCCTGACAGTTCGAATGATATGCACATCGTGCATTAGGATTGTACCTGGGAGAGGTAACATTAGGATTCTGAGGAGCATCTTTCAGAGTGATAATTTCAGCCTTCAACAAGTGTTGCAATGCTTGGGCCATTGACATGTTGATCTTAGTGAACTGCCTTCTAGCCCTCTGTTGATTTCCCTGTGGCTGCTCTGGTGTTGTAGGAGTTGGATTTGAGATATGAACTGCACTCACAGACTGATGCCTTCTATTACGATCAGGTTGACCATAAACAGCATTTGACTCTTTCTTCCCACTGGGAGGCTTCTTTGCAGCACCTGATGAAGAAGCACCCACTTGAATCTTGCCACTCCTTATACCACTTTCTACACGCTCTCCTGTCATTATCAACTCAGTGAAGCCAGATGATGAGCTTCCAATGAGATGACTGTAGAAAGGACCATTCAACTTACACATGAACATATCAACTAACTCCTTGTCAGTTAGAGATGGTTGCACTCTTCCAGCCAAATCTCTCCACTTCTGAGCATACTCCTTGAAACTTTCTTTAGCACCCATGGACATGCTTTGCAGCTGCATGCGAGTAGGGGCCAAATCAGCATTGTACTGATATTGCTTATAGAAGGCTTCAGCAAGATCAATCCAATCCCGGATGTTGACACTCTCCAGCTGATAGTACCATTCCAGTTGAGCTCCAGATAAGCTCTCTTGGAAGAAATGGATCCACAACTTCTTGTCAGCAGTATGAGGTTGGATTCTCCTGACATAAGATCTCAGATGCAGCTTGGGACAAGAGACACCATCATAAACAACAAAAGTAGGAACCTTGAAACCAATGGGTATAACCACCCCAGATATCAAACTCAGGTCTTCAAAATCCAGCCCAGAAGACTTCTGTAATTCCATAGCATCCATTCTATCCACCAGCATCTTGAACTTGTCCTCATTAGGCTCATGATAGTAGTTAGCTTCAGAATCAGAGTCCCCCATTGTATTGTGGAGACTGCCTCCCTCTTTCTCAGACTCTTCAGACCCATAATCCTCAACCTGTTCTTTGGTCTTGACAGGACCTCTGAACCTTCTTCCCATGTTGATCAGGCCACCTGACCTCCTAGTCTTCTTAGTCTTTTTGGCCAGCAGTGTCTTCAATTCATCCTGCCCCTTGGATAAGTTCAGGATCAGCTCTTGGAACTGTGCATTTTGTGCCTGGAGATCCTTAATTGTTTGTTCAAGAGCCATTGCTGAAATAAACAGCGAGAAGATGAGAAACCTGTGCACAATAAACCTGTGATGCAATGATATGATATGTAAATGTATATGCAATGTTTTCAAGGACCGCAGGATTTAAATTTGCTTAAACAAACAAGAAGGTAAACTTTTATTAGTAATAAATTTGTTTTGCCTCTTGGGCTTACAAAAGAAATGAAATAAATACAAGAGATGGGGTTTTAAGTCTCCCATGGACGTTTCCTCTTTGTGTTGAGGTATGAGTTGAGATTCCGCTCCTCGTGAAGTTTCTTTGTTAGTTCCAGGATTCTTTCTTGGCTTGCTTTGTAATGAGCCTCGAAAGTATCCCTTTGCTCCTTCAATTGGACCCAAGATCTCTGCAAGTCTTCCATGTCAGTAGGCATGTCTGGGTGAAGGATGGTATAAGCAGTATCTCCTTCAGCAACAGGTTCCATGGTAACTGGCAGGATAGCAGGATATGGCATCATGAGAGTCTGAGCACGAGATCGCACCCATCTGAGATAAGCTTCCATAGGAATAGTGTACTTAGGCTCCATAGTCTTGTTGTCAACCTTGTTCAATTTCCCCCATGCTCGTATGAATCTCTGACGGTAACCTTGCAGATCGTTGTCGTAGTCAAACACAATACCCTGAATCAACATGTCATGTGGACCATCACTCCGAGCGTAACCAAACTGTCGTAAAGCTAGATAGGGGTTGTAGGTAATGCCTCCTCTTATGCCTAGAAGTGGCACATTAGGAAACTCCCCACAACGGTCAATGATAGTGACATTCTCCATAGATCTGAAGCACCAATGAATATCTGAATGAGAGAGTGACATAATCCTCTTGGACCACCTGAACCCTTGTTCATTCTTCATTACTGAGCGAGGAAGGTGAGAAATAAACCACCTAGAAAGCAAAGGTATGCAGCACATCAAAGTTCCTCTTGCCCTTGTAGTACGGGTATGAAGAGAGTGTAAGATGTCTCCAAGTAATGTAGGTACTGGATTATGACTCAGGAATATGTTGATGGCATGAACGTCTATGAACTGATCAGGATTGGGGAACAACACTAAGCCATAAATCAGCAAGGCTAAGATTTCCTCAAAAGCATCATAACTCATAGCTTTCAAGAACACTTGAGCCTTCTCTATCAACACCTTAGCAAGAATACCCTTAACTCCGCTTCTCGTTTCTAGAACAATATCAGACTTCTTCAGATGTAGAGCTGCAGCAATAACCTTAGGTTTAGACTCATTTTCCAAGCCCGTGAATGGTTTCTGATCAAGTACAGGTTTACTCAGAAGTTTAGAGAATTCTTCCATTGTAGGAACCAGCTGATAGTCGGGGAATATGAAGCAATGATGCTTAGGATCAAAGAACTGAAACAGAACACTCATCATGTCTTCATTGAACCCTGAAGTAACTAGATCCAGTAGGTGACCATGTCTCTTGATGAACCGGGAGTTATCAGACACTTGAGAAACCAACTCTTTAAGCTTAGGAGGTATGCCTACAAAGTTGATCCTGATAGTGTTTCTACGAGCAATAGCCATGACCTGCAACAAAGAACAAAGATAAATCCTTTGGTCCTTGAAATGGTTAGTGAAAATGCTATGTTTATGATGCATGATGATGTCATGATGTTATGCTCAATCACAAACATGTGGCACACACAAACAAGTCACATAATAGCCCTAGGTTTGAAGGCTTGCATGAGGTTCAAAGGTAAGTACCCTCCCCTGAAGTTAGTTGGTTCATCCTGTCCTACAAAGTAACCAGGTTCTAAGGGATCTCAGTATCATTGATCCTTCACAAGGGTGGTTGTTCAGAAGGAAACTTACTTGCCAACCAAAACCCTCCAAGTTTAAGATCTCAATGAGTGTAGTATCGAGTATCAACCAACTTCAGTCTTCACCAAAGCCGGTTATCTCACTACTTTCTAAAGGCCAAGATGGGATAACTATGGTTCTAAAAGTTAGTTAGTGCATTGACAACATATGGCAGCCTCATATTATCCTCAACTTGACTTAAGGAACATAAGCACCAACCAAGAAGTCACACTAACTATGGCCACCAGATCAACCATATCGGTATACGCCGTACAGTTTCCTTGGTCTATTGCCATTTACCTAAGGTACACTAGATTCGGGTTAGGATCCTTCACACATAAGAGCACCCAACAAATAAGTATAAAGCAAACAAGGCAAACAATTTAAAGTGATCTAATTCCTAAGGGTACCCCTCTTTTATTAAATCCCCAGCAGAGTCGCCAGTTCTGTAACACGGTGGGAGAACTGACTTTAGTTATGTTGCGGATAGCAAGAGTCGCCACCGACTTTTATTTTATCCAAAGGAAAGGCATAAAAGAACAGGAAAGACCTTTTAAAAGATTTTTGGGTCCGGGGGGTAGGTTATGTAAAGGGAAGGTGTTAGCACCCTTTACATCCATGGTTATCCATGGGCTCTTAGTTACTTAGCTCACTTTAAAATGTTTTTGAAATGTGAAGTGTGTGAATAGAAATTTTCTTAAGAGTTTTATAATGATCCATGTACGGATGCATAAAAAACCTTTGTTTTGAAAATTGTTTAGAATGTGTGAAGTATTTGAAATGTTTTTGAAAAGTGAGCAAGTATCTAAGAGGAACCTACCCTAAGTTTAAGTCTTTTCTGTTCTTGAATCCTTTAAATGGTAAGATTATCCCTATTATTAAGGAATAGGTGGTCATTACCTTGGATGTGAGGGACAAGTGAAGGGACATCTGTTATTTAGGCAACTGTGGGGTGTATAAGCAATTCGAAGGGACTTATCATCTTTATTCGAAAGGGACAAGATCATTATGAAGGCAACATTCGAAAGGGACTTGATCTTTTTATATGTTTAGGGACTAGATGATGTGAGATGAGGGACTTTTGCTTTATACACCCTACTTAACCTTTTTGTAATAGGCAACATGAAAGGTATCCTTAAGGAAGTGAGATGGCGATCAAAGATCGACTTACGTGTGTGAGTGTACAATTTTAATATTTATCTTTAAGTTTAATGAGCTAAATTAATTTTAAACATACAAACATGTTACACTCCCTATTTTACTAACCATAGCATAACATAAATATTAAACATTATTACTAAAATATTACATCCAGGAGACAATTACATAATAATAATAATTAACAAATTAAATAAATAAGCAAAATAATAATAATAATATAATTGGGTTAGTAAAATAATAATAATAATAAATCACAATATAAATGAGGTTAGTAATAACAAAATATCATATAAACATAATTAATAATGTAAACAAAAATATTAGCATAATAACCAAAAGATCAAATTTTTTTTATATGAACAATTATTTTTTTTAAGATTAATGAGAAAATATAAACAATTATACTAATTATCATAAAGTTTTAAATTATGTATAAATTATAGAAATTAGATTAATTATAAACATATTATAAAATAAAACATATTTGCAAAAATTAAATTATAAACAATTTATAGAATATTTACATATTATGAAAATAGGATTAATTATAATTATATTTACAAAATTTTAATTATTTTAAACAAGATTTAAATTATGAACAAATTATAAAATATGTGCATGATTAAATAAAATAGGATTAAATTTTAAATAGAAGAAAATTAGGGTTTGATTATTAAAAAAAACATTAGGATTTATTTATTAATTAAAATATAAACAAGAATTAAAATAAACAAATAGACTAACATTTATAATTAATAGAAAATTAGGTTTTATGAAAATATTTTTAGGGTTAATCTTGGTTTATGAAAATATTTTAGGATTTATTAAATTAGGGTTATAGTTTTAATTAAAATTAATAATAATAATAATAAACAAACAAAAACAAATAATGGAGAAAAAAGAGAAAAAGGAACTTACCTGGGCTGGGATTCGAACCCAGCCCCTGAGCTCTCATAGTTTCCAGCCTATCAAACCAACCACTGGGCCAGCGCGCGCACAGGTTCTAAGGAAAGAACTTCATTTGTTTTTGTTGCTTAATCATGGAAAAATCATGAAAAAGAAAACAACACAAAAGGCCTGGGGGGGATTCGAACCCAGGACCTTTACTCAATTCACAAACATACTTACCATTCCAGCCGGGAGGGCACATCTGATAATATATGCATCACAATTCATTATATTTTAAGCTTAACAATTAAAATGGAAAAATAAGAAAAACTGCTGTGCCCAGGATTCGAACCAAGGCCCTCAAACAATACACGCGCGTCCCTTTGCCACTGAACCAACCACACATTTGTGAAACAAAACAGAAACAAATACATAAAATATTATGATGAAATTTTGAATCTGAAATATGGCGCGCTGGCTTCATCTTCTTCCTTGGGATTCCTGCGAATTTAGCTACGAATTTAGCTATGAAGTTTCCTGCGATTTTCAAATACAGAAACCCTACGAATTTGAAACATCATCAAAATTGTACAATTTCTCAAAATTAATTAGTGCATCATGATCCTTAAGCTTCATACGATTGTTCTATGTTCTTGGAATTTGTTTATGTTAGGTTTAAAGCAAAACCCTAATCTCATGGCCGAAACCCTAGCCATGGTGAATCATGATACCTGCACGCAAAACTTAATTAAACCACCCAGAATCAATCCAGGGGTCATCACAAACATCATCCAGCAATCAAAAACAATTTAAATTCAATTAATCAATGAAATCGAAATTTGAGAAATAAGCTTGAAGCCATGATTCGGTTTATGCAATTCATGAGGTTATGGATGCATATGAGTATTGAGAATGATTCAAGGATGTCCAATAAACATGTCTCAACCTTCAAATCTCTTTGGAATGGTCTCTATTGAAGAATCCGAATTTGAAATTTTGGATGATTTTTGAATGTATGAACTTACTCTTGGAGGCCAGAAATTCGTCTCTTGTGCATAGGGTTGTGTTGTATACTTATAGTGGATTGAATTAGGTCAAAAATAATGGATCATTGTGTGGATATTTTGGATCAATGAGATTGAAAAAGATTAAGGCTTAAAAATCAAATATTCTTGAATAAGACCTTTCTATTTCAAGCCAATCACCATAATTTTTATATCAATTTGATCCAAGCCATATTTATGATTTTCTAGAAGCACAATCTCATTTAAATATTTGATTTTTCTATTTTATTTTAATTTAAAATGATTTTAAATGAATAAAATCAAAATAAATAAAATAAAATAAAAAAATCTGAATAATTGAGGGTTAGGTCGTGCATGAGGTATTTGTATGGATTGGATCATCACATGACAAGCCCATTTAGAAAAATTTGGTTTTAAACCTCCATTTCCTTCATAAACCAATCAAAAATTTCCCAACTTTGCAAGGGCACACATCCTTCAATTTTAATGCTATGAGGGTGTTCTTGGACATTTTGGAAAGCTTGAAGAGTAATCTAACCAACCCCATTGGTTTCATGTCCATATCATTTACCATTCTCAAGTTATGCCCTTTTGAAGTTGTTGACTTTTTGTTGACTTTCAAAAGGACCTATAATGTCTTAGCTCATACCTTCCAAATGTAGCATGTTTAGGCTTGGCTTGTGAGACACAAAGTTGTAGAGAATTCAATTTCCTTCAAAATGAGCTTTGGATGGGAAAAATGTGATGAAGCATGTGAAAGTTATGGCTGGTCAAAGTTCAGTTGACTTTTCCTGAGGAAACCCTAATTTAGAAACCTCTGATTCTTGATGATCTGAAATATCCTTGATGAATCATGATAAAACCTTGATCAAATGATGAATTTTACTTCATATACTTGATGTTGGCAAAAAATCATGAAGTTTGACTTTGGTTTGACCACAGTTGACCTCAGTTTGACTTTTTAACTACTTTGACTGATTTTGACTTATCTGATCATTTGACTGAGTAAACCTTTGAGAAAAGTCTTGAAACTTATCATGGGGATTCTTAGACACATATAAGATGTTATGAAGCTCACTTGAAGTCTTGAAAATCCATTTAGCCTGATTGAAGTCAAAACCCTAGTTTTGGATGCACTGCTTAGGAGAATGCATTGCCTGAGGGAATTGTCAAATCTTCTGACCAATGATGAACTTTGTGAACCTTGTGAACCTCATAAGATGTCTTGTGAATCTTGTGAACCTCATTAAAGGTCTTGTGAACCTTGTGAACCTCATAAAGTGTCTTGTAAACTTCATGAACCTCATGAAAGGTCTTGTGAACCTTGTGAACCTCATAAAGTGTCTTGTAAACTTCATGAACCTCATGAAAGGTCTTGTGAACCTTGTGAACCTTCTTAGCACACAAAGTGTTGTATTGTGAGGGTAAATTTTGGGGTGCAACATTTACACATATCAACTAATTCCCTGTCACTCAAAGGGGGTTGACCTCTACTTGCCAGATCTCTCCATTTCTGAGCATACTCCTTGAAACTTTCTTTGGCATCCACGGACATGCTTTGGAGTTGCATGCGAGTTGGTGCTAAATCAAAATTGTATTGGTACTGCTTATAGAAAGCTTCAGCAAGATCATTCCAGTTGCGAATGTTGGTACTCTCCAGTTGATAATACCATTCTAGTTGGGATCCAGACAAACTCTCTTGAAAGAAATGTATCCATAACTTCTTATCAGGAGTATGGGGTTGAATTCTTCTGACATAAGACCTTAAATGCAGTTTTGGGCAAGATACACCATCATACACCACAAAAAGTAGGAACCTTGAAACCTATAGGGATGGAGACTCCAGAAATCAAACTCAAATCTTCAAAGTCAAACCCAGAATTCTTTTATAGTTCCATAGCATTCATTATGTCTACCAGCATCTTATACTTCTCCTCACTAGCAGGATCATAATAATAGTTCTCCTCAGAATCAGAATCTTCCACAGTGTCATGGAGACTGCCTCCTCCTCTCTCAGAATTTTCAGACTCAAGATTCTCAACCTCTTCTTTTGTCTTGACAGGACCTCTGAATCTTTTACCCAGGTTGATGAGGCCTACTGATTTTCTAGTTTTCTTCTTTTTTTCTTAGTCAAAAGTGCCTTCAGCTCATCTTGTCCTCTGGACAAGTTCAGAATCATTTCTTGAAATTCTGCATTCTGAGTCTGGAGATCCTTAACAGTTTGTTCGAGAGCCATTTCTGCTGAAATAAACAGCGAGAAGATAAGATACTTGTTCATAAGAAACCTGTGATGCAAGGATATGGTATGTATATGCATATAAAATGTTTTCAAGGACCGCAGGATTTAAATTTGTTTAAAAGAAAACAAAAAACAAAATTTTATTAGTAAATACTTAATATAAGTTTTGCCCCTTGGGCTTACAAAGAAATAACAATAAGATACAAAAGATAAATATATGGGGTTTTAAGTCTCCCATGGACGCTTCCTCTTTGCGTGGAGGTACTTGTTGAGGTTTTGCTCCTCGTGAAGTCGGCTTGTTAGCTCCAGAATTCTTTCTTGACCAGTTCTGAAATGAGTCTCAAAAGTATCCTTTTGCTCCTTCAACTGAATCCAGGACTTTTGCAATTCTTCCAAATCAGTGGGCATGTCTGGATGAAGGATGGTATAAGGAACATCTCCTTCAGCAACAGGTTCCATAGTGACTGGTAGAATAGCAGGATATGGCATCATAAGAGTCCGAGCACGAGATCGAACCCATCTGAGATAAGGCTCCATAGGAATAGAATACTTTGGCTCCAAAGTGTTGCTGTCAATCCTGTTCACCTTGTTCCAAGCTCGTATAAACCTTTGATCGTAACCCTGAAGATCGTTGTTGTAGTCGAACACAATACCCTAAATAAGCATGTCATGAGGACCATTACTCTGAGCATAACCAAACTGACGTAGTGCTGAAGAAGGGTTGTAGGTAATGCCCCATCTTATTCCAAGGAGTGGCACATTAGGGAATTCCCCATAACGGTCAATGATAGTAACATTCTCCATAGATCAAGAGCACCAATGAATGTCTGAATGAGAAAGTGACATGATCCTCTTAGACCACCTGAACCCTTGTTCATTCTTCATCACTAATCGAAGAAGGTGAGAAATAAACCATCTAGACAATAAAGGTATACAACACATCAGAGTTCCTCTCGCCTTCGTAGTACAAGTGTGAAGAGAATGTAAGATGTTTCCAAGTAATGTAGGCATTGGATTACGAGTCAGAAATATATTGATGGCGTGTATGTCTATGAACTGGTCTGGATTAGGGAACAACACTAAGCCATAGATCAATAGGGCTAGGATCTCCTAAAAAGCATCATAACTAATAGCCTTCAAGAACACTTGAGCTTTCTCCATTAATACTTTAGCAAGAATACCCTTAACTCCGCTTCTCGTTTCTAGGACAATGTCTAATTTCTTCAGATGTAGGGCTGCAACAATGACTTCAAGTTTAGGCTCATTCTCTAAGCATGTGAAGGGTCTCTGATCAAGGATAGGTATACCCAGTAATTTGGAGAACTCCTCCATTGTAGGGACCAGCTGATAGTCGGGGAATGTGAAGTAATGATGTTTAGGATCAAAGAACTGAAATAGGACACTCATCATGTCTTCATTGAACCCTGAAGTGACTAGATCCAGTAGGTGACCATGCTTCTTGATGAATTGGGAGTTTTCAGAAACTTGAATAACCAATTCCTTAAGCTTAGGAGGTATTCCTACAAAGTTGATTCAGATAGTATTCCTACGAGCAAAAGCCATGACCTGCAACAAAGAACAAAGATAAATCCTTTGGTCCTTGAAATGGTTAGTGAAAATGATATGCTTATGATGCATGATGTCATGATGTTATGCTTAATCAAAAACATGTGGCACACACAAACAAGTCACACAATAGCCCTAGGTTTGAAGGCTTTCATGAGGTTTAAAGGTAAGTACCCTCCCCTGAAGTTTAATTGGTTCATCTTGTCCTACAAAAGTAACCAGGTTCTAAGGGATCTCAATATCACTGATCCTTCCCAAGGGTGGTTGTTCAGTAGGCAACTTACTTGCCAACCAAAACCCTCCAAGTTTAGGATCTCAATGAGCGTAGCATCGAGTATCAACCAACTTTAGTCTTCACCAAAGTCGGTTATCTCACTACTTTCTAAAGGCCAAGATGGGATAACTAGGGTTCTAACAGTCAGTTAGTGTATTGACAACATATGGCATCCCCATATTATCCTTAACTTACTTAAGGAACATAAACACCAACCAAGAAGTCATACTAACTATGGCCACCAGATCAACCATATCGGTATACGCCGTACAGTTTCCTTGGTCTATTTCCATTTACCTAGGGTACACTAGATTTGGGTTAGGATCTTCCACACAAAAAGCCTAACAAGTAATATAAAGCAAACAAAGCAAACAATTTAAAGTGATCTAATTCCTAAGGGTACCCCTCTTTTACTTAGTAATTCCCCAGCAGAGTCGCCAGTTCTGTAACACGGTGGGAGAACTGACTTTTAGTCATGTTGCGGATAGCAAGAGTCACCACCGACTTTTATTTTATCCATAAGGAAGGGACATAAAAGAACAGGAAAGACCGTTTCTTAAAAGACTTGGGTTCGGGGGTAGGTTATATAAAGGGAAGGTGTTAGCACCCTTTATATCCATGGTTATCCATGGGCTCTTAGTTACTTAGCTCACTTTAATTGTTTTTGGAAAGTGTAGCGTGTGATTAGAAATTTTCTAAGTACTTTGTAATGACCCTCGTATGGATGTATACAAAGTCTTATTTGAAAATGTTTGAAAATAGTGAGGTGTGAAAAGTATTTTTATTTTGAAGAGTGAGCAAGTAACTATGAGGTACCTACTCTATACTAAGTCATTCATGTTCTTATATGTCCTTTCAAGGGTAAGACTGTCCCTATTATTAAGGAATAGGTAGTCATTACCTTGGATTTATAAGGGACGGGCGTAGGGTCATCGTATGGTCAATGAAAGCAACTTAAGGGATGTCTTTAGCAATTCGTAGGAACTATCATCATTTATTCGAAGGGACAAGATTATTATTTCGTAGGCAACCTCGAAGGGACTTGATCTTTTAAACTGTAGGGACTATGATGATTTATACTTGAAGGGACTTTGCTTAAGACATCCCTATATTCGAGGGACTTGACCATATTAAAGGCAACCAAGAGGAATACCCTAGGAAGTGCAAGATGGCGATCAAAGATCGACTTACGTGTGTGAGTGATTATTTTCAAATATTTATCTTTTTTAAATTAGTTATCTAAATTAAATTAATTTCAATTATGTTTGTACTCCCTATTTACTAACCACACAATAATATTATAAAAATAATGACGGAAAAAATAAATCTATGAATTATTACAAGGCTTTGGGATAGTTACAATATAATCGGAAAAATAAATAATAATAATAATAATAATAATAATAATAATAATAATAATAATAATAAAGCAAATATAAGCAATAATAATAAATAAAGCAGTAATAATAAACATTAGAAAAAGAAAATAATAATGAAGAAATAAAGAGAAATTAGAATTTTAAAAGAAAATTATTTTAAATTAAATAAGTTAGAATTTTAGAGTTTATAAGAAAAATAATATAAGTTTAAATGATAATAATAATAAAAGGATAAGGTATTTATAGAAAAATAAAAAAGTTATTATAAAAATAATATTTAGGGTTAAAGAAAATTAGGTTAAATTTTTAGGGTTAGAAAATAATTAGGGTTAGAGAATAATTAGGGTTTTAAAATAATTAGTTAAAATAAGTTAGTTTTTATTTACAAAATATATATATAATAAAAGTTATATACAAAAATAATATTAGGAAGATAAAGTTAATTAAATAAATATTAAGAAATAATTATAAGTTTTAATAATATAAGATTTATAAAAACATTATTGGTTTTAGATTTAATTAATTAATTAAGACAAAGAAAATAGAAAAATAAGAAAATATGAAGAAAAGAATAAAATGACCAAAAAGATAGGACCTGGGATTTGAACCCAGGTCCCTTACCTCAATAACATAGTACAAAACCAACTGAGCCAGCACGCGCTGGTGTTAGGATACTAGAACACAATCATTATATTTTTAAACCTGCAAAATAAATGAATTAAAAGCAAAAACGCCCAAGCCAAGGATCGAACACAGGTATTATGCATTCACACGCGTACACACAATCAGCTGAGCTAGGCCACGCGTTTGTTCATCCTGTGAAACAAAAACAACATAAGCAATATCAAATATTTGAAATTCTGAACGCGCCAAACATCTTCTTCAACCTTCAGCCGTCCATTTAGCTTTTAGTGACAGACGTTCGTCACTAAAGGCTATAGTGACGGGTTTTTTCTGTCACTATAACTCCTGCACATTAGAACATGAGAAACACAAGCAATAAATTCATTCTAATTGTCCAGATTGATTAATAGAAGGCCAATGATTCCAAATTCACCATTAATTTGGTCTAAAATAGGCTCTTAAATGAAATCCTAATTCACGATTTTTTGGAACCCTAACATGGTGAGTTGTGATACCTGCATTAAAACTAAAAAATAAACATCCATAAACAATCAGTGATGCATCATGAACCATAATCAAACATTAAAAACAACAAACAATGCGTGTATGAGAGAAATCAAAATTTTGTTTTTCAAGAACATTTGAAGATTCGGTTTCAACAATTCATGAGGTTTAGGATGATGAAAATGATGCAAAGATGTTCAGTGATTGTCCAGGAATGATTTGCCACCTTTAAATCACCTGAAAAACAACAAAATTAAGGAATTCGAATTTGAGTTTTCTTTGAAGATTTTTAAGATTGTTCTTGGTGTTCTTAGCTGCAAAATCCGTCCCTCTTGCTTGCATTAGGTTTGTGTATATGTAGGGATCCAAATTAGGTCAGAAACTTGTGAATTTATGGGCTTGTGAAGATTGCTTGATCATGAAGTTTTCTCACTTTCAAATATTCAAAAAATCTCATTTATCCTTTCTATTTTTGGTCCAATCTAACTTTAGTTGATTTCCAATCATTCTAAATATAATTCAAATGATTTTCAATCAAAGATTTCATGCTTTATTTGATTTCTCATATTTTATATATATTTAAATTGAATTTTAATGAATAAAATCCAAATAAATATAAAATAAACTATAAAAATCTGAAAAAATAAGCATTGGGTCGTGCATGATGTCATTGTAAGGATTGGATTACAAAATTGCAAGCCCATTTGGAAAATTTTGGTTTTAAGACCTCACTTGCTCAATATACCCCTCAAAAATTTCCCAACTTTGCCAAGGCATAAATCCCTCAATTTTAAGGCTATGAAGGTGTTCTTGGACATTTTGGAAAGCTTAAAGAGTCCTCTAACCAATATCTTTGGTCTCATGTCTATATACTTTACCATTTTCAATTTATGCCGTTTGGAAGATGTTGACTTTTTGTTGACTTTTTAAATGACCTGTAATGTTTTAGCTCATACCTTCCAAATGAAGCATTTTTAGGCTTGGCTTGTGAGACACAAAGTTGTAGATAATTCAATTTCCTTAAAAATGAGTTTTAGATGGGAATTTTTTTATGAAGCATGTGAAAGTTATGGCTGGTCAAAGTTCGGTTGACTTTCCTTAAGAAAACCCTAATTTAGAAACTCTTGATTCTTGATGATCTGAAACTTCCTTGATAAACCATGATCAACCCTTGATAAAATGATGAATTTAACTTCATAAACTTGATGTTGGCAAAAAATCTTGAAGTTTGACTTTAGTTTGACCACAGTTGACCTCAGTTTGACTTTTTAACTACTTTGACTGATTTTTACATATCTGATCATCTGACTGGGCAAGCTCTTTGGGAAAGCTTTGAAAATTGACATGGGGATTATTGAATACATGTGGGATTTTATGAAGCTCACTTGAAGCCTTGAAAGTCATTTTAACCTGAGGAAACACAAAACCCTAGTTTTGGACACTTTGCTTAGGAGGAGGCATTGTCTGAGAAAACTTCCATACTTCTTGACTAATTGGGAGTCTTGAGGATCTTATGATCATTTATAAGTCTTGAGAGAGATTGTCTTGATTGTGGGAGGGCAAAGTTTGGGGTACAACAAAGCTAATCCCATAAACCATCAAAGCCAAAAGTACATTGAACTGTGTCCATTGATTCTCCTGAGCATATGCAGAGGCTCCTGAATTAGCACATTACAAGGCAATCCTTTCCCTTTGCTACTACTTAACCCCTGCTCCACCCTACTTAAAGGCAAATGACATCTATGAGCAATCTCTTCTTCCTAGAGCACTCTTTCTGAGTTGTAATAAGGCCGCCTTCCTCTGAGAGGGATATGCAACAAGCTGGAAATTTCCTCCAATGTAGGTACCAAAACATAATCTGGGAATACAAAACAGCGTAATGGAGCATCATAGAACTGGAGAAGAGTATGAATACTATCCCTCTGCTCTTCCATTGGCTTGTCCATGTACCTGAGGATCTATCCAAAGCTGGCCCTGAAATCTCCCAAAACCTTATCATTCATCAGACCCTTCAACTGGTGCAATTTCTTCACCTCTGGTTGTGGAAAGGTGTAGTGTGCATTGTTCTTTTTTAGAGCTGTGATAATGCCTGCCATTTGGATATGGGAAGCTAGTAGATACCAGAACAGGGTGTGAAAAATACAACCTGAAAAATGAAAACACTAATGTCGCTCCCTGGATTTCCATCCTAGTACAAACGCGAAAGTGGCGCGGAAGAGGTGGAGTCGCCACCCAGGCATTTTTATCCCGAAGGAACGGGAATGGTAATTCTACACAAACCAGAAGAAAAGAAAAGGAAGTACACGGATCCTGCGAACCAAAGAGACTGGGTTCGGGAGTCGGTTACGACCTGGGAAGGTATTAGCACCCCAGATCGTCCGTTGTACCCGACGGGATCCACGCTTGCAAATAAACTGTTTCAAAGGGTGAAGAAATGAAAGCTGCTGCAAAAGAAAAGGAAATGAATCTGGATAAAAAAAGAGATAGGGAAATGTAGGGAAAATAAAAGAGTGCTCGAATGGGTCCTACCCCGCTGCCTACGTACCTCATCTGGACGTGAGGATCAGAGTCGTCGTAGTTCCCCTAACTAGGGGTGGAAAAATTGCTTGTGTTTTAAGTTTGAACTGCTTATGTCAATGCTCAGGTGTTGCAGACTTGGACGACGAGTGCGTTACCGTCTTGCAAAATGACAAGTAGGAGCAAATTCTTACGTAAAGAGTGATTATAATGAGAAAAGAAGTCCCGGAGGAGAGACGCTTATTCTTTGTTTGTGTTTTTTAGCAGTCTTTTAGGAGTGTGGCACAAGAGAATGAACTCAAACTCTTTTCCATGGAATGTGTACTTGCTACTACATTCCAAGATGGAATAATAGAACAAGCACACCAAGTAAGGAGAATTTATCCATGATTTGTTTCCAAGGGCAATGACCTAAGTTCATTTACTTTTTGAATTTATTGAGTATCTTAGTGATTAAAATGAAGAAGTATTTTTTAGGATTTTTCTTGACGAAGATGACCTCATGATCCGACTTGTGCATCATGCTAGACAAATGCACTATTCCAAGATGGAATGAATACATATGCCCCATGGAATAAGGCTATACACAAGAAGTCACTTATTTCTTTATTAATGTTTTTTAGGTTTTGTTTTGAGATGAGAAGAGAAAGAACCAAAGGAGCAAAAGGCAAAAGTCTAATGGGGAAAGACTAAACCTAAAGTTATCATGCAAAAAGTGGTACTAAGGTTAGTGTGGTTTGAAACTATCCTAAGAGAAAATAAGATCAAAGGAGAAGAAAAAGAGAGGAGAGGAAAGCTAGAGAACAACTTACTCCTCTAAAGGAGATAAGTTACTTCTAAGGGGGAAAAGAGAAGAGTTGAATCACATGATGGCATAAGGCTCATCAAAAACCACAAAGTAGAAAGAAAAGTAAAAAAGAAGAGATGAAGAGTTGAAATGTGGATAAGCAACCACACTTCACTTACCAATGCACCTACAAATGTTAGCAAAATTCCAGAACATATACATCAACACAATTCATGGAATAAGCATGCTCAAAGTTTCAAAAAGACAAGATCAAACAACATGCCAAGCTTTGCAAATACATGAATTTACGCGTCGAGAACATGAAGGAATACATCAACCAGCAAGAAAATCACCCTAAACTAGCATACCAAATGATCATACAATGATCCATGGTGATTAAAGTAAGTAAGGGAATCAAACAAGCTCAAAACAACTCAAACATGGCATTCTGCTTCAGTGTTAACTGGTTAACCAAAGCGTTAACCGGTTAACACTGTGCGAACAACAATAATTTCCTGCATAAAAAACAGTTCCAAACAGCTTATCTCAAATAATTCCTCAACAGTCCATCAATTAATTATGCATGAAATAGTTGGATCAATTCACATTAATCAAACATCATTAAGCTCATAAACATTAACACATAGATCCGATTGCAAATCAACTAATCAATTAAAGCAAGACAAGCAAATACACAAGCACATGGTGGATCTAAGCACAAGCATTGCAAATAAGCTAGAAACAGAGTTAGATCTGAACTTAACCAACCTACAAAGCTGAGGTATGCTTTGGTAAATGTTGTTTGAGCTGGAAATGAGGAATCTCGCGGAAAACTTCGAAGATCCGGTGCTAATCTTCACACATCATGCAAAATAAATGCAAGCAAAGGATCTTGATGAAGAATTTGGCTCCAAAATCACTTCTAATCACCAAATCAGATCTGAACCAAGTAGTGAAACCAGCAAATTGATGCAAAAAAGCTATGGACGGAGGTCTAGTTCCAAGATCTACAAACTTTAATGCAAAGTTTTGTGATCTTCAAAGAGGAACTTTGAGTGATTTGGAAAATTGGGAGAGAAAATGAGAGGATGGTGAAAGGGTGAAAAATTCAGAAAATGAGAAGTGAATTATGAGGGAGCTTCCTCTTGGTTTGGAGGGAAATGGAATAAATACCCCCTAGGTTTGGGGCCCAAAATTTTGGTTTGGAGTCCAAAAAAAGTGGATTGGAATTAGCTTAGAAAGTGATTAGGATCTAGCCTTGGAATTAGGCTTGGTAAATCATCTAGATCCTTCTCCATAATTCCCACTCAATTCAAAATGAATAAAAATCATAAATATGAAAAATTGGAGCCAAAACACATGCTGAACTTGCTGCTGGAATTCAAAATTCGTAGCCGTTAACCGGTTAACCAAAGCGTTAACCGGTTAACGCAAGCAAATTTTGAATTCTCCCTCCTTTTGGTGGGAAACTCCCATAATAACCCGGCGCCATACATTCCAATCTGATTTTGATCCTCAATCTTTTTAGGGCTTTGACCATGATACCAAGCTTGTACAAAAGGTCATGTGAGCTTCCTGCCAGGTCACCATACTCTTGACTTTGACTTGTAGTCCTTCGAATTTCCCAGATGATTGATCATATGCCTTATGCTAGAACATGTGAGTGTTATGCTTCATCTTTCTATGCAAAATGCTAAGGATATGACATGTTGGTGATGATTATGATATGATGATGATGCTAAAAAGAAGAGGGAAAATTTGGGGTGTTACAACTAAGATGTTAAGAATGATATGATATGATGCAAATGCAAATGCAAGGCATATATGATCAATCTAGAACTGTCTGGGTACTGGATACAAGAGCCAAGTGAATAAAACTCTAGGTACTCTGAATAACTGCCCATCTATTCATTCTGGTGAATCACAGATAAAATTAAATCAAAGTTTAAAACCAACTAACTCAAGAACTCCAAGGTCAAAGCAACCAGATCACCACATAAGAATGTACCGGCAATGTGGGTATAATGAGGTTAAAGGGTTCCTGCAAACCTGTAAACCCCTCCCAATCTCATGGGTGTGCTCCGGGTCAAATATCACGGACTCTCAAAGCCGAATAGCAATAATACTTTCACCATTTCCGAGAAATGGCTCATGACCAGATCAGGGAATCGGTTTGGCATTATGTACTACTCAGGGAGGTCTCAGCGTGAGTCCGGAAAAAAAAGGCCATCCTATGCGAGTTCCAAGTGGGCCCTCGGGTGCGAATGGGTTTGCCATTGAATGTGGTCTGCCACTATCACCACTGGAGAGGAATGTTCCCATAAGGTTCTCAATGATTGGTCCCCAGCCGCACATAACTATCAAGGTTATGTAATGAAGTAGGGAAGATCCCTATATCAAGACACTTCCAAGACGGTCGTGAATCTGGGTGTGAACACACTAATACCCCCATGACAAGATACTATGGGGCCAAAGTGATTGTCCACGCTAAGTCCTATGGTGCACTCAAGCCGGGTATTTGGCTAGTCTCATCTCACTACACACAAGTAACACCCAAGTCCCGCCAAATAGAAAAACCAATCCAAACAGTCCAGCATAATATATGATGCATGAAAATAAATACTAAAACTGTAAATAAAGTTATAGATAAAACTGCAAATAAACAACAGTAACATATACACACAGCAACAAACAATCAAACACCTAGTGAAACAGAAACAAACAAGCGTTAGGAGAGACTATCAAGGGAAACTAGAGATTCTGGGTTCGTTCGCCAGCTATCGCTCCCTGGATTTCCATCCTGGTACAAACGCGAAAGTGGCGCGGAAGAAGGTAGAGTCGCCAACCAGGCATTTTTATCCCGAAGGAACGGGAATGGTAATGATGCACAAACCAGAAAAAGAAAAGGAATGACACAGGTCCTGCGAACCAAAGAGACTGAGTTCACGAGTCGGTTACGACCTGGGAAGTATTAGCACCCCAGATCGTCCGCCGTACCCGACGGGATCCATGATTGCAAGGAAAATGTTTCAAAAGGTGAAGAAATGAAAGCCGCTGCAAAGAGAAAGACTGGAACTGGAGAAAAGAAAAGAGGGGGGAAATGTAGGGAAAATAAAAGAGTGTGCTCGAACAGGCCCTACCCCGATGCCTACGTACCTCATCTGGACATGAGGATCGGAGTCTCCGTAGTTCCCCTAACTAGGGGTGGAAATATTTCTTGTGTTTTAAGCTTGAACGGCTTATGTCAATGCTCAGGTATTGCAGGCTCGGACGACGAGTGTGTTACCATCTTGCAAAGTGACAAGTAGGAGCAAGTTCGTACGATGAGAGTGAGTGAGGTGAGAAAAGAAGTCCCGAAGGAGAGACGCTTATTATTTGTCCAGTGATTTTTAAGAGCTTTTCATGAAGTGTGGCACAAGGAAGTGAAAGAAAATCCTTTTCTAAGGGATATGTCCTCATTACCACATCTCAAAATAGAATGACTAACAAGTCCATCAAGAATGAAGAAGATCCTCAAACTTGTTTCCTAAGATTAGGATTTAAATTCACTAACTTGTTTGTATTATTAAGTGTTTTTGTGAATTAAAGTAAAGAAGTGTTATTTAAAGCTTTCTTTGAGAGAGTGACAAAAGGGAGAGGTCACCTCAACTATTATTAAATGTCTTTTTTAGGTTTTTGTTTGAAGATGAGAAAAAGAGAGCACCAAAAGGATCTCAAAGGTAAAAACTAAAGGGGGGGACTAACAACCCTAAATGTTATCAAGCATGGGAATCCTAAGTTGGTATGGTTTGAACTCTATCCTAATGAAGAATAAGGAAAGAAGAAAGAAGAAGAAGAAGAAGCAGAAGAGAAGGAAAGTTAGAATACAACTTACTCCTCTAAAGGAGATAAGTTGTTTCTAAAGGGGGAAGAGAAGAAGTTGATCACAAGATGGCATAAGGCACATCACAATCACAAGTGAGAAAGTAAAATAAAAAGAGGAGATGAAGAATTGAAATGTGGACATCATCCACACTTCACTTACCATGAGTCCCTGAAATGGTTAGAATTATTCACATATGATAAGACAAAACCAAATGAGTTCAAATGAGATGTAAACAAACAAAAGAAAAATTCAACACAGCACAACCAGAAGTGAATCACCTCAATTATATGCTAAAATACATCAAACTATCACGGAAAGAGTAGAGCAAATAAAGCATTACAAGGCAACACTAGTTAGTTATGGAAAGGTTAAGCATACATGAGGTAAAACCTAACATACAAGCCAATCAAGCATAAAACATCTCAAGACCAAAACACTAACATGTCAAGAATGTTCCTAAGCAACACAAGAGATCAACAAAGGAAGCATACAAGTTTAATCAATGTCAACAGGAGAAACACATAAGCATAAGAGGTGAAGTGAACATGTACATAAGTGTATAAACTTCAAAGACAAGTAACACAAACCAACTCAAGGCACAAGCATCAAACAAAGACCAGGGACCTATCCTCATACAAAAAAGGTTCTAAACACCCTATAGGAGTTGGCACAAGTGCCATCCTAGCTTAAGAAACAAGCATGTGACCAGAAAAGATGCAGAATAAGGCAGGCAAACAAGAAAACTCATATTAAATCAAAAGTGCATCCAAAAATTCTACAATTAAACACAAATGTTCCTTACTCATGTGATAACATCATACCAAAAGAACAGGATCAAAATCAAAAGCAAACTAGGTCAAAGAACATCACAAACAAGAATTAGGGTTTTGAAACTTCATTCCTAAGAAACTTGACAAAAATCCACATACAAATTCTTAAAAATCATGAGATAAATCAACAACAAACTACATCATGTTTACTGATCCATAGCAAAAAGAACTAGGTCAAATTTCCAATCTATCATCAAGATAAAAATTAAACAAGACAACATGCATTTCTTAAAAGCATAAAAAGGAAAATTAAACTAAACAATTAATTCTAATACGAAAAATAAAAATAAATGGAAAATAAAAACATACAAAAGTAAAGAAAATCAAAATTGACATTCAGGAATTTTTGGTGATTATTTAGAGATCTCTAGCTATTTTTAAAAATTCAAAAGCAAACAATTAAAAAAGAAATAAAATAAAACCAATGAACACAAGGAGGTGCAGTTAGTAACAAAATTCAGTTAAAAATGTTTGGGCTCACAAAAATGGGGACGTGAATAGCATAGAAGCCCAATGGATCCACCGCAAGACACAATTATAACCATGGAAATTCACAAAAGTCAGGGAAAATAAACAGCCAGTAGATCAAACGTGCGTATGAGATGCAGTCAATGGATTAAACATAGTCAAACAAGCAACACTCCAAAACGTGTGTGCATGATAACTACCCTAAGGAGCCAAACATCTTGTATTGTGCGGATTTTATAAAACACGTGAGAGGGAGGGTACGTTTTTAATACGCTGGCAAGGCAACAACCGTCCAGATCAAAAAATTCAATGGCCGTGAGATCATCTTCTTCAATTTAAATTTCCAGAATCCGGTGACAGAGCCCTAGCTCCGGTCACCGGAAAACTCATAGTCAAGAACAAACAAGCACATAAATGAATGAAACACTCCAGATCAACTAATCAAGACATATAGATTTCAAATATGAGCTTAGATTTTCAAATAGATCAACATACAAGCCGGATCGAAGCAAAACATAATCATACATCAAACTTTAAATCCATACATCACACTCAATTCTAACTCATTTTCAATTCTAACCACATCAGTGTAACCAGCACAACATATAGATCAAAACGCACACAACTAAAATCATTTCCAAATCTATGAATTTAGAGCTTACCTGAAAGTTGCAACTCTCAAATTAGCTCAAGATAAACCTCCTCCAGCTGCAGATCAACCTCCTCTGGCCTCTCCTTGCAAAATAAATGCAAGAGAGAGCTTGAATCCTTCTGGATCTTGCAATTCGAAAGCAACTGCACTTGAATAGCACCTTGTGAACTCTTGACCTTTTGCTTGAATTAATGGTGGATTATTGCTCCTTACACCTCAAGGATCATGAATATGCAAAGAGTTTTTGAAAAGAGTGTAAGAATAGTGAGATTCGAAGGAAAATGCAGATGGAGAAAAAAGTTTTAAGTGAGAAAATGGTGGTGATCCCTGATGAAATGAAACCCTAGCCTTCTTATATAGTGTGCATGCTTTCAGTGTTTTGAATTGTGAAGAGAATGCACGTGAGGATAGTGAGGGAAGAGTGATTTTGCCAAATTGGAAAATTGTTGTGAAGTAGTGAAATGCTTATGCTCTCCCTCCACCCTTTGCACATGCTGATCCATTTTGATTTACTCATTCACCAATGATTTAATCACGGCCCTTAGATGCTTGGTTCATGTACTTCTCATGCTTTTGCATTTTTGCATTAAGTGACATATCATGCATCCCATGCACGATTTTGAGGTTTCTATTGAGCCAAACGTTCTTTATGCAATGCATTGTGATATTGTGACCTCACTCTGCCCATTGATCAACTTAGAAATGACTTACAAGGGTTTTTGCAACTTGGTGTAAAATGATAATTCATGTAAAACTCTAAAAATGGCCAAACTTCCCTTGATCATAACTTTTCAACCATAAATGCTATGGACAATTTCATATACTTTTTGAAAATGGGAAAGCATACCCTACAACTTTCATGTTCAAGGAAATTCCATTTGGAGTAATTTTGGTTGTGAAAGAAAGCCTTGAAAATTAGGGCAAAACTTACTAAATTTGGACATTTTCATTACAAGCCATATGCCAAAAATGGAAAGTCTTGCAAAACCTCTTGATTCTTGAATTTTGAGACCATAAAACCTCTTATTTGACCTTAAGACCATCCCTTATCTTGAAAAATATGATTGGACCCCTTGAATTTCCACAGTTGACTTTTCAGATACTCAGTTTGACCAATTTCTTCCTCTACAAGTAACTGATGAATTGACTGACTTCCTTAATGAAATTTCTCACCAAATTCCATCCATAGGCTTCAAATATCATATGAAAGACTTTGACCACAATAATTGGTCAAAGGTATAAGAAATCCCTGCTCAAAAGCAAAACCCTAATTCAAAATTCATCTATGTAGGAGATTGTTACATCCTTGATCCTCTGATGATCTTCTACCCTTCTTGACTTTTGTAAATGATCTTGGTCTTTAATATGACATGAGGACACCTTGTGTAACTCTTGCATTGTCACTTGGCCTCTTGCTTTGACTTGCAAAACTTCAAATCCCCAGATGATTGATCATATACCCAATGCTAGAACATGTCAGTGTTATGCCTCACCTTTCTATGCTAGATGTTAAGGATGTGATATGCTTATGATGATTATGATGTGAAGATGATGATAAAAGGAAGAGGGAAAATTTGGGGTGTTACACATATCATATTAAATGATTTTTTTCTTTCTTCCACACATCAAAATAAAAACAATTTCCAATTAAATAATTTTATAAAAATCGTGGCGTTACAACTCTCCCCACTTAAAATGTTTTCGTCTTCGAAAACTTACCTCATGCAAAAAGATTTAGATACGACTCTCGCATCTTGCTCTCCAATTCACAAGTCATGTTTCCACCTGCAGCTCCTCCCCAAACTACCTTCACAAGAACAATCTATTTGCCTCTCAACTGCTTCACTTCACGATCATCAATTCATTCGGGTAGTGCTTCAACCGTAAGATTATCTCTTACCTCAACTTCATCCATCGGTATCACATGTGACGGATCCGGGACATACTTCCGAAATCGCAAAACATGGAATACATCATGCAAATTGGATAATCGTGGTGGCAACGCCACTCTATAAGCAACAGGTCCAACTCTTGTTGATATCTGGTATGGACCAATAAATCTAGGAGTAACCTTTCTCGACTTCAAAGCTCGTCCAACACCGGTCACCAGAGTAACCCTTAAAAACACATTATCTCCTTCTCGAAATTCAAGATCTTTCCTTATCTTATCATGGTAACTCTTCTGCCTACTCTGTGAAGTTCTCATCTTATCTCGAATTAACTTCACCATCTCTGTAGTCTGCTGCACAATATCATGTCCAAGTACAACACTCTCACCTAACGCATGCCAACACAATGGTGTCTGACATATTCA
This sequence comes from Lathyrus aphaca, assembly GCA_963966055.1. Classification (NCBI taxonomy): domain Eukaryota; kingdom Viridiplantae; phylum Streptophyta; class Magnoliopsida; order Fabales; family Fabaceae; genus Lathyrus; species Lathyrus aphaca. The sequence goes on from OZ014521.1 coordinate 345,022,751, forward strand.
GCCATACAATGCTTCAAACGGTGCCATTCTGACACTATAATGATAACTATTATTATAAGTAAACTCGATCAACGACATGTGACTATCCCAAGCACCCCCTTGTTCAAGCACACAAGCCCTCAACAAATCTTCCAAAGATTGTATTGTCCTCTATGTATGTCCATCAGTATGAGGATGGTAAGCTGAACTCAACTTCAACTTCGAACCCAATGCCACTTGCAAACTCTCCCAAAATCTAGAAGTAAACTGCGGATCTCTATCTGACACAATACTCAAAGGAATCCTATGCAACTTCACAATCACACTAACATATATCTCTGCCAATCTTTGTAAAGAATAACAAATACCAATCGAAATAAAATGCGCTGACTTAGCCAACCTAATAACAATCACCCAAATAGAATCATGCCATCTCAAAGTATTAGGTAACCCCGTAACAAAATCCATTGAGATAATATCTCATTTCCACTCGGGAATATCCAACGGTTGTATAAGGTTTTTGATGTTCCACTTTCGACTTCTAACAAGTCAAACATGCATAAACAAACTAAGCCACATCTCTCTTCATAACGGGCCACCAGAATATCCTCTTCAAATCTTGGTACATTTTCGTCGCTCCCTGATGAATACTTAAACCACTTCTCTATCCTTCTTTAAGAATCATTCTCTTTAATTCAAGATCATCAGAAATACAAATACGATCCTGAAATATTAGTAATCCATATTCATCAACTCAAAACTCATTACCTCCAACTCGTTCATCACTTACCATAAAGTCCACCAATTTCACATCTTATTTCTGACTCTCCCGAATACAATCAAGAAAATCAATGTTAACTTCCAGCATTCCTAACATTACACTATGAGGTGTCTGCTCACAAACAAAACTCATATCTCTAAATTATTCAATCAACTCCAATTCTCTAGCCATCATGATCGACATATGCAATGTCTTCTGACTTAAGGCATCAACCACAATATTAGTTTTACCGAGATGATAGTTCAAACTAAAATCACAGTCCTTCAAGAATTCCAACCAACGTTTCTGCCTCATATTCAACTCTTTCTGGTCAAATAGGTATTTCAAACTCTTATGATCACTGTAAACCTCAAATCTCAAACCGTACAGATAATGCCTCCAAATCTATAGCATAAAAACCACAACTGCTAGTTCCAAATCATGGGTAGGATAATTCTTCTCATAAATTCTCAACTGACGCGAAGCATACGCCGCTACTTGATCGTCTTGTATTAACACTCCACCCAAACCCATCAAAGAAGCATCACAATAAACCACAAATGGTTCATCTGCTTTTGGTAAAGTCAAAACTAGAGCAATAGTCAACTTCTTCTTCAGCTCAATGAAGCTCTGTTCACACTGGGCATCCCACACAAACACTTTATCCTTATAAGTTAATTGAGTCAACGGAAATTCCAACTTCAAAAAATCCTTCAATAAATCTTCAATAATAACCAGCTAATCCCAAGAAACTTCTAATCTCTATCACTGACTTCAGAGTATCCCATTGTAGCAATTCATCTACCTTGCATGGACCCACAACAATCCCTTTTTCCCGAAATCACATGACCAAGAAAACTCACATCTTTAAACCAAAACTTGCACTTCTATAACTTAGCATACAACTTCTTATCTTTCAACACTTGCAACATAATTCGTAGATGTTTAGCGTGCTCTTCTTCTGACTTAGAATATATCAAAATGTCATCTATAAAAACAACAACAAATTAATCCAAATACTCATGGAAAATCTGGTTCATATATTCCATGAATACTCTAGGTGCATTAGTAACTCCAAAAGGCATCACTACATATTCATAGTGTCCATATCGAGTCCTAAAAGTGGTCTACTGTACATCTTCATCCTTTACTCTAATCTGATGATAACCCGATCGTAGATCGATCTTACTAAACACACGAGGACTACCCAATTGATCCATCAGTTCATCTATCCTTGGAAGTGGATACTTGTTCTTAATCTTCACCTTATTAATTTTCCTATAATCAATACACAATCTCATGCTATCGTCCTTCTTTTTCACTAACAATACTGGAGCTCCCCAAGGTAACACACTCGGCCTCACAAATTTCTTTTCTAACAGTTTCTCTAACTATTTCTTCAATTCAGATAACTCAAAAGTCAGCATACAATAAGGTGCCATCGAAATAGGTCTAGTTCCTGGAACAAGATCAAAACTGAATTCCACCACTCACTCTGGAAGAACATCCACAATGTCATCTGGAAAAAACTTATGGGAAATCTCTCACCACTAGCAATTCACCGATTTCCATTTCATTTTCCATCGACAAATATGCAAACAACATGAAAACTTGTGTTTCTTCTTTCCAAAGTTCTTTCAACTCACGAGCAGATAATTAACCTGCTTCTTCCTCCTCTTAATCAGGGGTAAGAAACTGAACCGACTTGCTGAAACAATTAATATGAACATGATTGAACTCCAACCAGTTCATTCCCATAATCACATCCAAACCTCCCAACGGCAAATAAACCAAATCCACACTAAAATCCTTACCATAAATAGATAGAGGACAATCCAAATAGACGAGAGAAGTGGTTAATGACTCATCAGCAGGAGTCTTAATAACCATCTCTCCTTTCATAGGGGAAACGAGTCCTAGTCTTCTCACACAGTCAATAGAAATAAAACAGTGCATAGCACTTGTGTCAATCATACAATCAAAGGAATATTATTAATATAACAAGTACCTCTGATCAAACAATCCTTACTGGAAGTTTGTGTCCCTATCAAAGCAAACATTTTTCCTCCAATAGCATATTTCTTCGGCTTCTGACATTGAGTGCTAATATGACTTTTCTCTCCACAGTTGTAGCAAGTTACCAGATTAGTCTTACATGCTGCAATCAAATGTCCAGGCTGACCACACTTGGAACATTTATTCACGTCACTCGTGCACTCACTGACACGATGACCTAATTCACCACATATGTAACACTTCAAATAAGTAGGAGTGCCTCCCCCACTTGGCCTTTTTCCCTCAACTTGTTTTTGCTTACTTTTATCAGCTGAAACTGCATAAGGTTTTCCACGATGCATCTGCTACTTTCCTCTCCTCTCATCTAAACTCTTGAAATGATCAGATTGAGCCTTCTTATTTTCCTCCAAAATTCTACAGCAATCCACCAAATCCGGAAAACTTCGGATCCTCTGATAACCAATCGCCTGCTTGATCTTAGGCCTCAAACCATTATAGAATTTGACACACTTCGAGAACTCAGCAGTCGCCTTGCTATAATGCGGATAAAACTTCGCCAGATCAGTAAACTTGGTAGCATACTCGGTAACTGACATACTTCTTTGCTTCAGTTCCAAGAATGCAATCTCTTTCTTTCCCTGAACATCTTCAGGAAAGTGCTTCCTCAGAAAATCTCTTCTAAACACAGCCCATGTGACTGCCTCACCCGATGCATGCAACCGCTGACGAGTACCAACCCACCGGTCATCAGCTTCTGCCACCAACCTGTGAGCACCCAACTGTGTAATGCCCTGATTATTTAAGTATCTATTTAATTAAATATTATCGTGTGTTTGGTTTTGTTTTGCGTTGAGTTGAGTTGCTAAGTTGGTTTGAATTAAGTTGAATAAGTCGATTTAAGTTGATTTAAGTTGCATTGTTTTTATTTAGACTAAGTTGAAATTAATTAAGTTGTGGATTAATTAGTGGAATTGTGGTAGCTTGATGAATGGGTTTGTTGGTATTTAGAAGTATTAATAGTGGGGTGTGTGGTTTAGGCCCATTAGAATGATTAAGTTTAATTAAAATAAAACTATAAGTTAGGAGGAATTGGTGGAAATTAGGTTAGCAGTAAGAAGAACAAGAAGTTGGAAAAGGTATGGCTACGGGAAGTGCATAGGAGAGGCAAAAGTTAGGGTCCGATCGAGAAGTGTTAGAGCCTCCTTCAATCCAAAGGTAAGGATGGGGTTCTAACCTTATAATCGGGAATATATGGTGAATTCGTATTGGGATTGGGTACATAATCATTTGTTGTTAATTGTTGTTTTGTGTGGAAAAGTAAGTTGTTCTGATAAATGAATGGTTGTGAGAAATAAGTGGTTTTAGTGTATAAGTTGTTTCAGTTGATTACAAATATTAATTTGTATTAATTAAATAGTCGTAAATGGATTATTCAATGATTGTGTATGAGTATGTCGATTTGTTGTTAAATCGGTGTGTTGAGTTAATTAAGAAATTGGCGTGGAGTGAAAACGTGAAGAAGTTACCGAAACGGAGGAAGAAGGAAAGAAACAGAGAGTGTGTCGTTTGGCTGTGGAACGACCGTACCTTAAGCCATATGATTGTCTAGGATTGCTGACGATTGTCGCATCCGTAGGACGATCGTCACGTATGTGACGATGGTCGCACGGGTCTGGGAGGGTTTGTTGTTCTGGTTTCTGTGTTGAAATTTTGTGTTGTCTGCTAAACCTGTAATGTCATTAATTGATTTCAGTGGCATAATTAAGTTGAAGGGTATCAGATGAAGTATCATAGGTTCTAGTAATTAATTAACAGATAACTAATAAGTGATACAAGAAGGGATTTATATAAGGAAATTAGTTAACAATATTATGAGAATAGTAACAGGTTTCTGTATTGGTTGTTGTGATAGAGTTAACAGAAGCATGTTAATAACTTAATAATAATTAGTAACAATAGAGCACCTTAACTAATTTAATTAATCGGGTTTATTCGGAACTTGTGTGGGTAGGAAGGTAGTAGATCTAGTTATTTTGTTGTGTTGCTTTGTTATAAGTTATAAAGTTGTTGTTTGTTGTTCATGTTGCAGTGCCTTATAATTGGTAAAGATTATGCGTTGTTGGACTTTGGCTAAAGTTGAATGTTGTTATGTTGTTATAGTTGTTGTTGGTTGATAAACATGTTGATTCGCATAACATATCATAATTCAAGTTGGAGTTGATTGCTCGGTAAGTTGGCCTGGATTTGGCAATATAAAGTTGAAGGCTTATGCCTTGTATTTACACCTCTATTAATTGTCATGATTATAAATTAGGAGTTTTGCTCCGATGGTACCACATGCATCGCATTTGTCTAACTCGCATATCAAGTTGCATATTAAGTTGTCATGTTGTATCTTGTGTTGGTTTAAAGTTGTTTGTGAAGTTGTGAAATGGTGATTTTTGTAATCTAATTTGATATGTTAATTTATCATATGCTTGATTATATTTTAGATATCTCACCCATTATGTTTGAATATTGCCCTTTGTTGGTAACGTGCAGGTAATCCAGAGTAGGACGGAGTACCTTAGTAGATTCGAGTCGGTGTTGTTGCTCTGATACGTAGCACTCGGGGGAATAACGCTTGTTTTATGTTGATGTTGACATTTGTTATACTTTCTGAATTTTAAGTTGTTTAATTAAGGGATTGTTGTTTCTTAAGTTGCTTTGATGTTGAATACAAAATAAGTTGTTTTGTTGAATTTGCTATGTAGCAATAAAGTATTTGTTTTAAAGACTTATCAGATGTTGCAATGATGTTTTAAAGTTGAAATGTATCATCTCAATTCAATTTGTTGAAGCTTTTTTATACTCTAATTTCATTATTAATTATCGGGTAGAATTGGGGTGTTACATTAGTGGTATTAGAGCAGGTAGGTCTGTTCGGCCAAGTTGTCGAGTCGTAGTCATTTAACAATCGAGTATTGTTAGCTAGTTCTAACTTTTCTGGTGTTGTAGTGATTAATTTGAGATGGTTGAAAGGAACGATGTTGTGATGGTTGATGTCATGTAAGCACTGGCTCAGGTTGTGCATAATTCGCCGAATGCTGGTGAGGATGCTGGATCTCGTAGTTTTACGACTTTTAAGAGACAAAATCCGTCTACCTTCAAGGGTAAGTATGATCCTGATGCAACATTTTTTTGGTTGAAAGAGATTAAGAGGATCTTTCGTGTGATGGATTGTACTTCAGAGTAGAAGGTTTGGTATGGGACTCATATGTTGGTAGTCGAGGCTGATGATTGGTGGCTAGAGACTCATCAGAGATTGTATGTTGCAAGTGAGGAGATCACCTGGGTTGTGTTCTGGAGGGAATTGTTGAGGAAGTATTACCCAGAGGATGTCTGCGGAAAGAAGGAGATTGAATTTCTCGAGCTTAAGCAAGGTAACTAGTTGGTTACAGAATATGCTGCGAAGTTTTTGGAGTTGACCAAGTTTTATCCGCACTACATTGAGACAAATGCTGAATTTTCGAAGTGTATCAAGTTTGAGAATGGGTTGCATCCTGAGATTAAGAAGGTTGTTAGATACCAGAAGATTTGTGTCTTCGCCAATTTGGTTGATAATTGCAGGATATATGAAGAGGATAACAGTGCTCATTATAAGATCATTAATGAGAGGAAAGGCAAGTACCATCACAGTCATGGCAAGCCTTATGATGCTCCAACTGGTAAAGGTAAACCAAAAGTGGCTGATGGTAAAAGGACTAGTGGGGGAGATGCTCCTGCTGGTATTTTTTTTTCAAATGTGGGAAACCTGGTCACAAGAGTAATGTGTGTACTAAGGCTAAGAGGATTTTTCGTTGTGGGAAGACTGGGCATGCAATATCTGAATGCATGCGTAAGGAGATGGTCTGCTTCAACTATGGTGAAGAAGGACACATTGGTAGTTAGTGTGAGAAGCCAAAGAAGGCACAGACCGGAAAAGTGTTCGTGTTGGCTGAGACTAAGACAACTAATGAGGATAGGTTCATCTAAGGTACATGTTTCATTAATAGTACTCCTTTAATTACTATTATTGATACTAGTGCGACACTGTTGTACCACAAAATTTTCCCTCACATATTCAAGATGATATGTCTCAAGAGGTCTCCTAATAGTCACAAGATTCTCAATTGGTCAAAGGAATTGAAGGGTTCATCAAACAAAGCCTCCACCTAAGCAATGGATCTGAGACTAGGGTTTTGAATTTACCTAAGAAAAGTGGACTTCAAAATCCTCAAATGGACTTCATAACATCCCACATACTTCAAATAATCCTCATGTCAAGTTTCAAGACCTTCCATACAAGCTTGGTCAGTCAGATGCTCAAATACTTAAAAATTAGTTAATTTGGGCAATAAGTCAATTGTGGTCAACACAAAGTAAAACTTCAAGATTTTTGGTCAACATCAAGATTATGATGTGAAATTCATCATTTGATCAAGGGTTGATCATGATTCATCAAGGAATCCTCAAAATCATCAAAAATCGGGAGTTACTAAATTAGGGTTTTATGTAGGAAAAGTCAACTAAACTTTGACCAGTCATAACTTTCACATACTTCATCAAAAAATTTCCCATCCAAAGCTCATTTTGAAGGAAATTCAATTCTCTAAAAATTTGTGTCTCACAAGCCAAGTCCAAAAATGCTTCATTTGAAAGATATGAGTCAAGACATTACAAGTCCTTTTGAAAGTCAACAAAAAGATAACTTTTTCAAAAGCTCATAATTTAAAAATGGAAAATGATATTGACATGTGACCAAAAGGAGACGTTATAGGACACTCTAAGCTTTCTAAAAAGTCCTAGAACACCTTCATGGAATAAAAATTGAGGGAGGTATGCATTGTGGAAGTTGGACAATTTTGAGGAGGTATAAGAAGCAAAAAAGGCCAAAACTCAAGTTTTCTTCAAATGGGTCCATAATCTTTCAACCCAAACTCAATCCTAAGACTATTCACGACCCATGGATTATATTTTCTGATTTTTATTATTTATTTTATAGTATCTTGGATTTTAATCATTAAAATTCAATTTTAATTAAAATAAATTATAAAAAATCAAAGATTTGATCTAAAATTTATTTTGGGATCAAATATTTGGTAATTAAGATGATTGAACCCTTCCAAATTTGTGCAAGATGAAAAAAGAATGATTTAATCTGATTTTTGGACAATTTTGGAAAGGGGATTTCTTCACATTCAAGCAACCCATAAACACTTCACCAAGGCCCAATCTTTAGACCTAAATTACATTACTACAAATACATAACAATGCCACAAGGATTAAGGGACAAAATTCAGAGCAAAGAGCCACCACCAAATTCCAAAAAAATTGAAGAAAAATATTAAATTTGGTTTCATACTTTGAGTCACTTTAAAGAAGTTTTAAAGGTTGAATTGACTTCCTTGAGGTGTTTAGAACACGTGCCAATCATCAACGTCATCAAATTCATCCTAAAAAGCATAAACCGAATTCCTCTTATTCTTGATTTTTTGATTTTTTTAATTATGAATATTAATGTTTAACTAATGGATTTTGATCATGTTTTCTTGTGTGAATGATTGTATAGATGCTTTCTGGGTTGTTTGATTGGAGTTTCATGGCCTTGCCCGAGTTATGCCATGGCTAGGGTTTAAGGTCCCAATTTGGGGATTATTGATGTAGCCCATATAAAGACCTTTGGACAAAATAATTATACTATAATTGATGTGGGAAATTGTTTGGTGTATTCAATTTGGACTAATTGTACGTGTTTATGATGTTTAAGAAAATGTAGGTTTAGCAGCGAAAACAAAGTCGCAGCAAAATTCCTAACAAATTTCGCAGGAAAATTTGCAGGTCTGAAGGTAGAAGAAGACCATGGCGCGCTCATCAGAATTCAAAAAATCAATTTATTTTATAAAATATTCGTTACACTCTAATAACTCCAACGCGCGTGTGGTCCAATGGTTGAAAAGTGAAACTATGAAGTGAAAGGCGTGGGGTCGAATTCAGACTCCAGCATATTTTTTTGAATTAATTTCCTTATAATTGTTTTATTATATAATGATTTGTTTATGTTTCTTATCATCAGCACGCACATGGCCTAGTGGAAGGAGGAGACGCATGTGAGAACAAGGGCGCAGGTTCAAACCCTGACTCCCCCAATTTTTGCAAACCTGGTTCTTATTTCTTAATTTCCTTTATTAACTTGTTTTTCTAATTAAATTAATTAATTAAATAATAATCTTAATTAACAAAAAACTAATCTAATTACCTTCACTAACCTTTTTTCTTTAAATAAATTTCATAATATTATTTTATTTTATTTATTTAATTATTTTCTTTAAAAATTAATTTAATTAGGTTTTCTTTTAATATAGTTAATTAAATTATGTTAACTAACAACCCTGATTTTTTGCCTCAAACCCGGATTTTGCCTCAAACCCTAAATTTAAAACCTAAAACTCTAAACCCTATTATTTTCTCTAAACCCTATTTTTTTCTCTAAACCTTAAACCTAATTTATTTTTTCATAAAACTATAATTTCTTTATTTTTCTCAATTTTAATTTAAATTGCTTTATTTATTTTCTTAGAAAAATTGTATAGGTTGCATTGTGTTATGTAATTTATTTTTCTTTCGCCTATATTATTATGTAACTGCCCCGAAGACATGTAATAGCATGGGAAATTTTAAATTCTATCTTTAAATTTCTGTAAATATTTAAATTGCGTGGTTAGTAATTTAGGGAGTGCAAAGAATAACTGAATTAATTTGGACTTAGATCACTAATCATAATATAAATAATTAAAGATAATATTCACACACGTAAGTCGATCGTTCTACGATCGCCATCTGCACCTCCTAGGGTTTCCCCTCTTGGTTGCCTTAATAAATGGCCAGGTCCCTCGAATGTGGGGTGTCTTAAAGAAATGTCCCTACAGATAAAAATCATAAAGTCCCTTCAAAATTAAAAGATCATAAGTCCCTTCGAAATCGCCTACGAAATAATGATCTTGTCCCTACGGAAAAATGATGATAGTCCCTACGAATTTCATCAACATCATGCATCTTCGCATACAACAACATATATCAACCTCAATGAGAATACATATAACAACACAACATATTTCAACATGTTACATCAATATATATCAACAACAATGTCATGTAATCACAACAACTACTACAACACATAGCAACAATAACAACTAATAAACATATCAATTCATGTTCATTTCAAGTTATGCTAATTACCCTTCTGATTAAGCTCACAACCCATCTATACCTACTTCTAACAACACTACTTCAGTCCGCATCCATTACCACATTAATTAAATAATTGTTTTTAGAATTTTTATGAATTAAAACATGTCATTTTTCATTCCAGGTCTCGCTAAGCGAGGGGCATGCTCGTTGAGCGAGCAACTCTCTGTATTTCACTCTCCAAAAATCCAACTTGCTCGCTAAGCGAGCTCTGCGATTCCCAGGGCTTTCTTCTGCGATTAACCCAACTCAATTCTCTAATCAACAACTCTAAACCTAATTCCTATTATTAAACCCTTAAAAGATGAAGATATCCCACCTTTACCTTAATTTTGATGAGAAATTCTTCCTTATCTGCGAGTTATTCCTCAAGCCTTTGACCTTTCTCCTCCCTTCTTCTCTCTTGTCACGATCTTCTTTCGTTCACAAAACACGAATGACTTCCTCTCTTTTCCTAATTCCAAACTTATCCCTTAAACCTCTTCTATGGTCTTCCTTATTTTCCCTCATTATCCTTCACCAAATTACCATTCTACCCCTAACTCTTTATTTTCCAAATATTTTAATTATTTCAATATAATTTAATTTATCTAAATTCATATCATATTAAATGATATTTTTCTTTCTTCCACACATCAAAATACAACAATTTCCAATTAAATAATTTTATGAAAAATGGGGCGTTACAGTAACCATAGTCCATAATTAAGAACAAGTCTTTTAAAGTGTTTAGGCCTTTATTAATGGTTTTTTGTGTCCAATCTGGACAAGAGAAAAGAACAACACAAGAGATAATAAAGTCCAAATGGACACAAAAAAATGACATAAACATAAACATGATAATGAATGATAAAAAGCATAAGAAATAAAGAGAAATGAGCAAGATAGAAAGTAAAAGGATAGTGAGCAAGAAAGAAATAAAATAATATACAATAATGTGGTGAACTTAATCATCCACAAAGAAAAGTGTCACGAAGGCACCAATGCCAAAAGTCTCAAAGGCAACATCGAAAACTCCATCTCACGTCTTGAACTATATGGTTGAACGATGTGCTTAAGTCATATTTAACGAAAACTTATCAGAAGATTGATAGAATCAAAGCCTCTACAACAACAAGATTCGAGATTATGATCTTAGCACAAAAGAACAACCATGCTTGGGCTTACGCAACCAATCAAGGTTCGAGCCACAGAAGTTCAAGTTCCGATAAGGAAGAGGGAGGGACAAATGTAGCACTATGTTAAGAAATCGCCAAGTAACTTATATAGTAGTCACCCTACAAAGAGGCCAGTCAATATCAATTAAGGTAACTAATGTTAGTGCTAATGCATGTTAGATGAACGATATGTAGATCGTCATCCGAAAACAATGTTGCATGAAAAGAAAATAGGTAACGATCTCGTCTCGATCAAGAATTCAACAAAGAAATTCTAGGATCCATGAGACTTTCACTGATCAAAATAAAAAAAGGGAGACGGATGAAGAAAATCCAAATTGACACACATTTCCATGATCCTTTCATCTTTAAGTTCAATCACCTCTAACTGATAGATTCAAGTGTGAAAAATATATCACTAATTCAAAGCACAAAAAATGAAGTTAACAATTCATTTTAAGGTAGATTTGAACTAATGAATTTTAATCTACTCTAATCAATATCCAAGGTCCAATGAGATTAAAGAGAAATTAGCCAAAAAAAATTTGCTCCAAGGCAAAATAAAGAAAGAGGGGAAGAAGTAAAGAAAATGGACCAAAACAGCCCCAAACAACAACAAAAACAGGCAAAATTCACAGCTATAATCGATTACGCTAAAAGCTGTAATCGGTTACGACTGCGAAAAATGCAGTTTATGGATTAAAAACAACTGCGTAATTGATTACGTCATATACGGCAATCGAATACGGCTTCATAACCAACAAAAAACAACAAAAATAACAACAACTCCACTTGCACAAACAATAGGTCAAACACCTTATAGTCAAGTAGTGATTCCAACACAAAATTAAGCACAAACAATAGCAAAATCCAGCAAAGGAAGCACAATTAAATGATCCAAAAGTTCAAGTAACAAGATCCACCAAGGATCTACATGATGAAAGATGAAGATGAAGCTTCTACAATGGTGAAAAGTGAACCACCACCCCATATCCGAAAATAGCTCCAAATTGCTTCAAGATCCAACTAGCCAAGCCTTGATCTACAAGAATTGATGAAGAAAAACAAGTTGGATAAAGGCTTAGCTTAAAGTTGAACACGATTCAATGTGAATTCTTGTTAACTTTCAAAAGAAGAAAATTGAGCTTTGGTGAATTTTATGGTTGTGGAGATATTTTGCAAGGGGTTTTTTTGGCTTGAAATTCTGTGATCAGGTATGTGATGTCGAATGAGATGTTTAAACACTTGAAGCCTTGAACAAAACTTAAAGTACAGGAAATTTAAACAACACAGGAAATTGTTAACCCAGTTCATTGTATAACCACACTTACATCTGGGGGCTACCAAGCCAGGAAGGAAATCCAATATAAGTAATATTAATTCTAGACTCAACCCACACAGTTTAGTCTATCACTTAATATCTACCCAAGGAAATTTCTACCTAAGATACAACTTAGATATGAGTACTAACTCACTCCCCCTCAATCACACAGTGATATGTTTACAAGTTTAATAAAATTGAAGTCATACTTCAAACAAAACAGCTTGATCTTACTTCACAGTTTCAATCAAGACACAAATACACTTTTGCTTAAAATCTCATAAAGTGATACACATAAAACAACCTGCTATTAAAACACAAACACCCTATTTAGACTTTTTAATTTCGTACTCTATTCTGAGAGTTTCTGTTGCTTAAATAGGTGTTTGGATTTTGGGCTTTCTGTAGGTTATCCAATCCTGATACGCATGTTGCCATCACCTTGAATTAGGGTTTGTTACTTCCTTGATTCTAGGTGAGTCAGTTCTTCTGATTATACTGAATTCATATAATCAATCTCCCTACAGATGCGCCTTCTTCTGTTTCATCCATCCATAATTAATTCCAGATAACTTCCCTTAATTTACTCAGTTTTGTTAATCATTAATTAATTCTGGTAGCAGGTTTGAGATGTCACAACATCTGGTGTGACATCCTGAAAACTGAACTTACTTCATTTACTGATACAATGTCACAACATCTGGTGTGGCATCCTGTAAACTGAACTTACTTCATTAACTGATATAATGTCACAACATCTGGTGTGACATCCTGAATTAAGTTCATTTACTTATACTCTGTTTGATAATGTCACAACATCTGATGTGACATCCTGAACTAAATTCAACACTTCTTGTTGGTCAAAAATTCTGCCAATTCTAAACATCTACAAACTCCCCCTTTGGCTAATTTTTGGCTAACATACTTTTCTGGTTTATCAGAGTGCAGCAGAATTTCTTTTATCAGAGTACAACAGTTCTTTTCTGTTGAGTCATGTGTGAGTTTACTCCCCCTCAAACTTACATGTGTTCAGACTTGTTGCAACAGAAATTTTTCATTAAACACACAGCTTTAGTTCAGAGGCAAACATAAGTTTTTCATTAATCAGTAAGCTGCATCATACATTGTTGTTGTTGTTCAGTTCTCTTCTCCCCCTTGTTAGACATAAATTGGGGCCAAAGTTTACAAAGATAATTACAAAATTACTAATTCAAAATACAATGCTGAAGCAGACATTACATATTCCTCACATACATTTTTCACTCAGAATCTTCATATTCAGTGTCTTCCTCTTCTTCAGTTTCCTCATCAGAAGCAGCAGCCTTTTGAGCACTCTCTTCAATTTCCAGCCTTTGGATAATCTCCTCAAGCTTCTACTTCCTGGCATCCAGTTCTTTGCATGTGTTCTTCAGCTCATCAATCAAAGCAGCTTTGGATATTGGAGACTTTGCCTTTGAAGGTCCAGCAGATGTCCCAGAGGGAGCTTCAACATCAGCTGCATGATGACTTAAGAACAGCTTGTAATGGAAGGCCATGGGACTCTCTCTTTTGCAGATTGAATCCTTCTCAGTGAGGATACCTGGATATTGGCTAAGGATTATTCCACACAGTAAAGAAGGGAAGGCAATAGGCAGCTTTGTTGCAGATGTTCCAGCATGCTTCAATGTCTGATAAAAAATATAAGCTCCAAAATCCAGCTTTGTTTGGGTGCCCATAACATATATGAACCTGCCCAATCCAGTTGCTATTGAGGAGGTATGGTTGGTAGGGACCCAGTTTGCAGTGCCAATCCTATGCAGCATTGCATACTTCCTTGTCAGCAAGCTAACAGAAAGCTTCCCCTTGACTGGCCAAGCTTTGACTTGATTAGTAGTGATGACCTTGCACACCTGGTTATCTGTCTTTCCCAGCTCATTAGGTCCATCAGATTCTCTCCCTAGATAATGGTTGATAACCCTAGGAGAGAATTCCACACATCTCCCTCTTACATACACCTTTCTGAAGTCAGCTGACTTACCATCAGCACAGTCCTCTTGAAGGTTGACAATAAATTCCTTGACTAGCAGCTCATAGCAAGGAGAGAAGTTTGACACTGTTTTGAATAATCCAGTAGAAGAGATGGGATCAATTACCTCAGTGCACTCAAGTGCATTGCTGCTCAGCTCTCTTTCAAGTGATACCCTTCTTTGGTAGACAAATATCCATCTGCTCACACTTGACACATGATGGAATGAAATGTTGTCCAGAGGAGCTCCTGGAACAGCAGAGGAGGACCTTGCAGGTGCTGGTTTCTTCTTTGGTGGGGATGTTGGGACATCCTCTTCAACATCTGAATCTGGAGGAGTGACAGCTTTCCTCTTTTGTGTATTCACCTTGCTCCATTGTTTGGTAGGACCAAAAGCAACTTTAGCTTTGTCCTTCTTTGGTGTAGGATGTTTCTTCTCAGGAGTTGCATGTCCTGCAGTCTTCTTTTCCTTCCTAGTTCTGAGCCTTTTGGCTATGCTAGGGTTCACAGAAGCAATGATTTCTGTGTCAGAATCATGCTCTATGTCAACAACAGGAGGAGGTTGAGTAGTCTCCTCTTCAGCAGGTGGATCAACAGAGGCTTGATCATCAGTGGGGGCCTTGTGCTGGTCCTCAGATGTTTCATCATCAGCATTAGTGGATGTCTTGTGTTGTTCCTCAGATGTTTCAACATCTATTGGAACATCCTGTTGGACAGGAGTGTCCTCTTCAGCCTGATTTGGTTGTTCTTCTTGTGGAGCTGGCATGGTGTTCAGGGGAATGGATATACCACTCACAACTCTTTGCTCAGACAAAATCCTGTTCACAAGTTCCTTAATAGAATCATCCACATATTCAGAGGCTTTGGGAGTAGTGTTTGAGGATGAAGGCATTCCTTTGGCTTTGCTGAATACAGATTCTTTTGCTCTTATCACTATTGGAGTTCTAGGCTTTTGAGCAAGAGGAACACTTCCTCTGATTTCGTCCATGGGAGTTGAATCCATAGGTACCACAGAAATGGGGGTTGCATGCACCACATCCTCTTGGTTGAGGATTTCATCAGAGAGGTTAGGGTTTTGGTGTTGAGACATTTTCAAAAGTGGTGGATGAAGAGTTTAAGTTTGAATGATTTTGATGAGCTCTGAAAATTAGTTAGAGTATGCAATTCGTTTTGAGAAGATGAATAGTTGAGAGCAAGCTGGTATTTTTATAAGAGCCGTTACTTGGAGAATTTTAAGGAGTGGAATACACAGAGTTCTTGACCAGACTGGTGTTGCCATCTGGTGATCATGCCACACGATGTCATAGGACATGTTGGCACATCTCCATAACTGCTATATTTCACATAAGCAGATTCCCAATTTGCCCCTTAGGTTTTCAAATTGGGTAGCATCCAAAGCTTTAGTAAATATATCATCCAATTGCAGATTTGTAGCTACATGTTCCAATGAGATCACTTTCTCTTCCACAAGATCTCTGATGAAATGATGCCTGATATCAATATGCTTGGTCCTGCTATGTTGAATAGGATTCTTTGATATGTTAATAGCACTTAAGTTGTCACAGTACAATGTCATGACATCTTGTGGGACATTGTACTCAGTGAGCATTTGCTTCATCCAAACCAATTGTGAACAACTGCTACCAGCTGCAATATATTCAGCTTCAGCAGTGGATAAGGAAACACAATTTTGTTTCTTACTGAACCAAGAAATCAAATTGTTTCCTAGAAAGAAGCATCCTCCTGATGTGCTCTTTCTATCATCAGCACTTCCAGCCCAGTCAGCATCACATAAGCCAGTGAGAATTGGTTTGCATCCATGAAAGTACATTATGCCATAGTCACAAGTACCATTGACATATTTCAGAATTCTCTTGACCTGGTTTAGATGGCTAACTTTTGGATCAGCTTGATATCTTGCACATACACCTACTACAAAGGTTATGTCTGGTCTGCTAGCAGTCAGATATAATAAGCTTCCAATCATACTTCTGTATAGGCTTTGGTCTACATTCTCACCCTTGTCATCTTTTGTCAGCTTTAAGTGTGTGGGGGCAGGAGTTCTTTTATGAGTAGCATTGTCCATCCCAAATTTCTTGACAATGTTCTTAGCATACTTGCTTTGGGAAATGAACATGGAGTCCTCTATTTGCTTTATTTGCAGTCCAAGAAAGTAGGTTAATTCTCCTACTAGGCTCATCTCAAATTCAGATTCCATTTGAGTGACAAAATGTTTAACCATCCTGTCTGACATCCCACCAAAAACAATGTCATCTACATATATTTGAGCAATCATGACATTTCCTTCTTCATCTTTAACAAACAAGGTTTTGTCTATTCCACCTTTGCTGTACCCTTGCTTGATAAGAAAAGTAGTCAGCCTTTCATACCATGCTCTTGGGGCTTGCTTCAGTCCATAAAGAGCCTTCCTTAGTTTGTACACATGGTTTGGACAGCTTGGATCAACAAATCCCTTAGGCTATTCTACATATACCTCTTCATTAAGATATCCATTTAGAAAGGCACTTTTCACATCCATTTGAAATAGCTTGAACTTCAGGATACAAGTTATTCCTAAAAGTAGTCTGATTGATTCAAGCCTTGCTACTGGTGCAAAGGTTTCATCAAAGTCTACTCCCTCAATTTGTGTGTATCCTTGAGCTACAAGTCTAGCTTTGTTCTTTGTAACAACTCCCTGCTCATTTGACTTGTTCTTATACACCCATTTAGTGCCAATCACATTTATGTCATCAGGTCTAGGAACAAGATCCCACACTTCATTCCTTGTGAACTAACCTAATTCTTCTTGCATAACACAGATCCAGTACTCATCAGTAAGAGCTTCCTTGACGTTTTTAGGTTCTATTTTTGAGACAAAACAAGAACCTGAAATCACCTCTCTTGATCTAGTGCTTACTCCTTTGTTGAGATCACCAATTATCAAATCTTTGGGATGATCCTTCTGGATTCTTATGGAGGGAGGTTTGCTGGATTATTCTGTCCTTGCATCAGTTTGAGTGAAGTCAGGGTGATCACTATTTTCTTCAGCTTCAGTTTGGCTGTCAGCAGATGTTCCAACATCTTCTGTAACATCTGCAGGGGCATCATCAATTATCACATTTATGGACTCCATGATAACCTTGGTTCTAGAGTTAAATACTCTATAGGCTCTGCTGTTTATAGAGTATCCAAGGAAAATCCCTTCATCACTTTTAGGATCCATTTTTCTTCTTTGCTCCCTATCAGCCAGAATATAACAATTACTTCCAAACACATGGAAGTACTTAACTGTGGGTTTTCTTCCCTTCCAGACTTCATAGATTGTGGACAAGGTTCCTTTCCTTAGAGTGACTCTATTATGAATGTAGCAAGCTGTGTTCATAGCTTCAGCCCAGAAGTACAATGGTAACTTTTTAGCATGGATCATAGCTCTTGCTGATTCTTGGATAGTTCTGTTCTTCCTCTCAACAATCCCATTTTGTTGAGGAGTGATAGGTGAAGAGTATTCATGATTGATTCCTTCTGAAGAACAGAAATCTGAGAATTTTTTATTCTCAAATTCCTTTCCATGGTCACTTCTTATTCTGACCACACAGCTTGCTTTTTCTCTTTGTATTCTTTGGCATAAATCTTTGAATACATCAAATACATCAGACTTTTCTTTGATAAAATTTATCCATGTATACCTTGAAAAGTCATCAACCACCACATAGGCATACCTCTTACCACCAAGGCTCTCAACCTGCATAGGTCCCATAAGATCCATATGCAATAATTCCAAAACTTTGGAAGTTGTCAGATGTTGGAGCTTTGGATGGGACATCTTGGTTTGCTTGCCTATTTGACATTCACCACATATTTTGCCATCATCAATCTTCAGTTTAGGAATACCTCTCACAGCTTCCATAGATATGATTTTCTTTATGCCTCTGAAATGAATATGACCCAGTCTTTGGTGCCATAGTTTCACTTCTTCTTCTTTGGCTAAAGAGCAAGTTGAAGTGAGACTGAAATCTTGAGGTTCCCACATATAACAGTTGTCTTTAGATCTGGCTCCTCTCATGACAACCTTCTGTTCTTTATTAGACACTATGCATTCAGTTTTGGTAAAGTTTACACTGTAACCTTGATCACATAATTGACTTATGATGATCAAGTTAGCAGTTAATCCTTTTACCAGCAGCACATCATCTAGTCTCGGTACATCTGGATAGTCCAAGGTCCCAACTCCCTTGATTTCCCCTTTAGCTCCATCTACAAAGGTTACATATCTGGATGAATATGACTTTAAGTCTACTAGCAGATTCTTCAATCCAGTCATGTGTCTTGAACATCCACTGTCAAAGTACCAATCTTCTTTAGCTGATACTCTTAGAGATGTATGAGCTATATATGCAACACCCTTCTTTGACCATTTGTATTGAGGTTTCCTTTGATGCCTCTGCCCTGTGTAGTGTCCATTAGTAGAGCTCCAAGGTTGTTTGTTGAACTTGTTCTTGGACATGTAGCTTTGATTAGCATGAAGACTAGCTTTAGGTACCCATACTTTCTTGATGACCTTTGTCTTCTGCTTAGAGGGTTGCTGATATCTTTGATGTTGATGTCTATGCAACACTTTCTTGATAACCTCTATTTTCTACTTAGGAGGTTGCTGATACATCTGATTTGGATATCCATGCAACTTGTAGCAATGAGGTTTGATGTGTCCAAACCTTCCACAATGATGACATCTCCATCTTTGATACTTCTTCTTCATTATGTTCTTTTCATGATGTTGAGACATTTGTTGGAACATTATGTTTGACTTTGTGTTCTTTTCATGATGTTGAAGCATTTGTTGGGACATCTTGTTTGACTTTAGGGAATTTTAAGTAGTTTTGTTGGTGCTAACCTCACCCTTATGAACTTTGTTAAATCCTAGTCCAGTTTTATCCCCTGAATGCTTATTGTTGTTGAGAATAACATCCAGTGTGTTTGAGCTACTGTTCAGCATTCTAACAGATTTGGACATATGTTCCAACTTGGAGTTGAGAAGGCTTACTTCACTTTTCAAAGTGTCAATGATCTCTAGATCACTTGTTTTTTCATCCTTTAGTGCCTCAATCTGCTTCTTCTGCTTTATACTCTCCATGCATATTTTAGTGCTCCTTTTAACCAGTTCTCTGTATGATTGTTCAAGCTCTTCAAAAGTAAGCTCCTCATCACTGGATCCACTTTCAGATTCACATAATCCAGCTAGAGCAGTGATATGCTTTGCTGATTCTTCTTCTGAATCACATCCTGAGTCTTCATCAGACCAGGTTACAGAGAAACCTTTCTTCTGCCTTTTTAAATAGGTAGGGCATTCATTTCTGATGTGTCCATATCCTTCACATCCATGGCATTTAATCCCTTTTTCTTGATTTTTCTTTTCATCATAATTTGACCTTCTATTAGCATCATAAGGTCTTTTATTCTCAGAAGAGTTTGAGTATCTTCCACTTGGTCTGGACTTGTCATCTATCTTTCTGAGAATTTTTTTGAATTGTCTTCCAAGCATAGCAATGGTTTCTGATAAATTTTCTTCAGGTTCTGCTTCATCATTTTCTTCTTCTTTATCAGTATTTGACACCAAGGCTATGCTTTTGTTCTTCTTTACAATTGTGTCATTCATTCCCATCTCAAATGTTTGAAGGGAACCAATGAGCTCTTCAACCTTCATTGTGAATATGTCTTGAGCTTCTTCTATTGTTGTGACCTTCATGTCAAATCTTTTTGGCAAAGATCTGAGAATCTTTCTTACAAGCTTTTCATCAGTCATCTTTTCTCCCAAAGCACCAGAAGTATTGGCTATTTCTAAGATGTTCATGTAGAACTCATGAATTGTCTCATCTTCCTTCATTCTCAAGTTTTCAAACTTGGTGGTGAGAAGTTGAAGTCTTGACATCTTCACCTTTGATGTTCCTTCATGAGTTGTTTTGAGAGTGTCCCAAACATCTTTGGCCAGCTCACAGTGATGCACAAGTCTGAAGATGTTCCTATCAATGCCATTGAATAAAGCATTTAAGGCCTTGGAATTGCCAAGTGCTGAATCTTCTTCCTCCTTACTCCGTTCTTCTTTAGGTTTCAACACTTTTGCTCCATCTTTGTTGTCTTGGACAGGGTGCTCCCATCCTTTGTTGACTGCTTTCCAGGCCCTATTGTCAAGTGATCTTAAGAATGCTATCATTCTTGGCTTCCAGTAGTCATAATTAGATCCATCCAATATAGGTGGTCTATTTACAGATCCTACATCTCTGTCCATGTTTCCAGAATTTGCAGTCCCTAGATCTCACCCAGTTAAATAGGCAGGGTGCCTGCTCTGATGCCAATTGAAATTCTGTGATCAGGTATGTGATGTCGAATGAGATGTTTAAACACTTGAAGCCTTGAACAAAACTTAAAGTGCAGGAAATTTAAACAACACAGGAAATTGTTAACCCAGTTCAGTGTATAACCACACTTACATCTGGGGGCTACCAAGCCAGGAAGGAAATCCAATATAAGTAATATTAATTCTAGACTCAACCCACACAGTTTAGTCTACCACTTAATATCTACCCAAGGCAATTTCTACCTAAGACACAACTTAGATATGAGTACCAACTCACTCCCCCTCAATCACACAGTGATATGTTTACAAGTTTAATAAAATTGAAGTCATACTTCAAACAAAACAGCTTGATCTTACTTCACAGTTTCAATCAAGACACAAATACACTTTTTCTTAAAAGCTCATAAAGTGATACACATAAAACAACCTTCTATTAAAACACAAACACCCTATTTAGACTTCTTAATTTCGACTCTATTCTGAGAGTTTCTGTTGCTTAAATAGGTGTTTGGATTTTGGGCTTTCTGTAGGTTATCCAATCCTGATACGTATGCTGCCATCACCTTGAATTAGGGTTTGTTACTTCCTTGATTCTAGGTGAGTCAGTTCTTCTGATTATACTGAATTCATATAATCAATCTCCCTACAGATGCGCCTTCTTCTGTTTCATCCATCCATAATTAATTCCAGATAACTTCCCTTAATTTACTCAGTTCTGTTAATCATTAATTAATTCTGGTAGCAGGTTTGAGATGTCACAACATCTGGTGTGACATCCTGAAAACTGAACTTACTTCATTTACTGATACAATGTCACAACATCTGGTGTGACATCCTGTAAACTGAACTTACTTCATTAACTGATATAATGTCACAACATCTGGTGTGACATCCTGAATTAAGTTCATTTACTTATACTCTGTTTGATAATGTCACAACATCTGATGTGACATCCTGAACTAAATTCAACACTTCTTGTTGGTCAAAAATTCTGCCAATTCTAAACATCTACATGGCTCTCAAAAGCTTGTTGAGTGAATGAAATGAGGTTTCTATTTATAGAGTTTGGTATGGGAATTTGGTGGATTGGAGCTTGGTTTGGAAAATCAAAATTAGACTTGAAATTCAAATTTGGAGTGAAATTAGTAAAAGAGTGGTGATTAGTGAAGGTACATGGTGAGAATTAATTGAAATGATGTAGGGGAATAAAATTGAGGTGGTCTAGAATATTCTCAAATGATGAAAATTAGTGGACTTGCTGCAGAATTTTGAAAGTTGCTAAATTTGGCCAAATTTCGCAGTCGTAATCATTACACCAAATAGGGTAATCAACTACCACATTGATATCTTCAAAAATGGCGCAAAACAAAGGGGGTAACTAATTATATCAGATGATCTAATCGATTACAGTAGTGAAAAATGTGAAAATTTGCTTGTCAAAGAAGGCATGGAAATAAACACGCGAGCCTTGGAATTCCTTGAATAATAATCAATCAAAACTCGGAAAATCCTTGATCAGATAAATTTTGAATTAACTGCATATCAACTTTGATTTTTGTTCAGATGAATTACATTCGAGCTGAGGAATTATTTTGATTATTGTGTCTTCTTGCTTCCCTTGAAAAAGTTAGTAAAAGGAAAAACAAAGTATTTTTGGATTTTGATTAAAGGTTAGTAAACATAAAAAAAGTATTAAAAAACAATTAAAAAGCGCACAGAAGCATGGTGATCCTTGTAACATTAATTCTTATTGACATTGGTTACTTTGGGAAATTTTCAGACACATGAGCCTTAGAAGTTTCTGAACCACGAGCGGAATATTGTAGCTTTGGCCCAGCCACATGATGCTCGGTTTTAGGATGTTTTGGACGCTTCTGGTTTGAAGGACCTATGCGTGACCGACTACAGTGTGTCCAACCACGTGATGCTTATGGGATTCATCGAGCGATGACACTCTGAGATGTCTTATTTTCATCTACCGCATAGCGAGCTCTCGATTACACTAGATTACGTCTCCTATTTGTTGCATATCCTGATCAGGGGTATCCTCATACATCATGTTAGGATGTCGAAGGAGGAGGCAACATATATGTTGGTGGAGGAACTTAGGGTTGATCCACCGAAGGCACTTGAGGAGGTGGATAAGACCCGAGGTGTTCATGTTATGTTTTCCTTTCTGAAGGATCAGGTATTTGATCCTCAGCTCCTTGATGCTACCCAGGTTGTAGGTGATCCAACATAGGTCGAGATACACAGAACTAATGTGTTGAGGGCTTGTTTTTTATATCTAGTGGGCACAATTCAATTTATGGATACAAGTGCCACTTATACTGATGTTGCTTACCTCACATTTTTTTGGATTTCACACATGTCGCTCCCACCAAATGACACCTGGTCAAATAGGGTACAGACGCGAACGGTCGGCGAAAAGAGAAACGAATAGAGTCGCCAGCTAGGCATTTTTATCCCGAAGGAAAGGTAATGCTGCATAAACCTAGAAAGATATGGATAAGACGGTTGCGAACCAGAGAGACTGAGAAAGGGGGTTGGTTACAACCTGGGAAGGTATTAGCATCCAGATTGTCCATCGTACTCGACGGGATCCACGCTCAAAAGATTTGTGTTTTAAAGGAGTAGTGTCAGTGTAATCTGTGTATTAAAGCTGGAAAGAATGCAAGTGTCAGTGTAAAAGAAGTGAAGTGTGTAAATATACAGTGTCAGTGTAAGAACAAGAATAAGATGCTCAAGATCATGAGGTTAAAAGAATAATGCTGGAAAGAGGGGGAATATACAGAGACTTTTGTTCGATAACTGTTAAGTTATGCCTACGTATCCTCTCGTGCAATGAGAAAGTAAGAACACCGTAGTTCGAGCCAAAGAGACTGAAAGATAAATTGACTTGTGAATTGCTTACTTGTCTATGCTCAAGTGTATGACATGTCTGGCTCATGTGCAAACTGTCTTGCATTAGACGGAAGAAGCAAGTTCTCGTTTATGAGTGAATGAGATGAGAGAAGAATCCCGGGGGAGACGATTATTGTTTGTTTTTGAGTTTTCAGTATTTTATTGCTCTTGAAAGTTTGTCATAAGTTAATGAGCTTAAGCCTAAACCAATGGGTTATTAAACTCATCACATCTTCCCTCTGATTAGGGGTAATGAGAATACCTTAAGTGTGAAGTCAGCATCTCACACTTAATCACCTTTTGATGTAAGATTAAGATCATTAACCTACTTGTGATTATTTAGATGTTTTTGTTGTTTTTATTTAGTGTTAAGTAATGAGATTAAGCCATAATCAGGGATTAAACAGACTCATTACACCATCCCAATAGAAGGATAATAGATGAGAATGTTTAAGCTGAGGAAAACTCCTCAACTTAACCCATGATTAGGGATTAACCTCATGACAAAACAAAGCCTTTATTAGATGGATTTTAATTAATGATAAGATGAAGAAATGATTTTTTATGGTTGGTAAGACAACTTGAGGGGGACTTGTCCATTAACATTAGGGTTAGTCCTTCTTAACCAATTAAGGAAGAATTAGAACCCTAATGCAAGGCCCAAGTTACAAGCTTGATGTCTTGGTGATTATTAGATGGATTGATTAAAGGATTTAAACACATTAAGGGTTTAACACTTAGGATTAAAGTTTTACACTCCATCCTAATAGAAGGATGCAGGCATAAGCTTAATCACAAAGCCTTAAAGCCTTTAGGGTTTAGTCCTTGATTATGAGATGAGAAGAGAAGACTCAAAGAGACACAAAGGGGAAAGCTAAGTGGGGGGACTAATCAAAACCCTAATTATTGTCATGCTTGGTTGTTCCTATGGTTTATGAGGTTTGCAAGAAAGATCTTCAGAGAAACCACCAGGAAGCAGATGAAAAGAGCAAAGAGAAGCAAAGCAACTTGCTTCATTTAAGAAGACAAGTCACTTGAAGAAAGAAAGTAAGATGAAGAAGAGTGAGCAAGCTCAATCTCAAGCACAAGACAAAATGTAGCAATGATGCATAAGAGAGATGAAAAGAGGTTGTGAGAAGTGAAGGCAAATTCACTTCTCAAAGTAACTTACCACCTGAAAAGTTAGTGAAAGGAATGAAATGCAATGCAAATGAGATGAAATGGAATGATGCAAACCAAAACCAGATGCATAAGTATGGTGCTAATGATGCTATGGGATGATGCAAACATGAAACAAGGCATGAGAATGATCTTACAAACTTTTAGATGCAAAAGAAGCATGTTTAGAACCCTGAACATACATGAAAAGTTATGAAATGCAAATGACATACAACATGGCAAATGAAAGATGCAATGATCAAACATGATTCTAACATGTCCTAAGATGTGTTATGAACCCAATGGATGCACAAAATGTCATGGCAAGTCATAGTATGCAGGCAAATGGAAGATGGATGCAAATGAAAGCCCAAATTAGGGTTTATGATCAATGCTCAAAACAAAATCCAAAACCAGAAGCAAGCATCATGATAAAAAATTGAAAATGTATTCAAAGGGACCCTAAGTCTATACAAACTCACTGCCCAAAGGAGAGGATCCAATTCTTAACCTAGTGTAAGTTATGAATTTCCTAAGTTGGCTAGGGTTCTAAGGTACCTTGTCAAGAAAAATGCAAAACAAATAGGAAATGCAATATCAATTCATGTCAATTTAAACCTATAAACTACATGCTATACAAGATGCAATGCAAAAAGAATCATTGTCCAACTCTCAATGGTTTGGCAGAAATGAATTTTTGAAGTTTGAAGATAAATATTGCCTTGAAATGAATTTAATTCCATTGAAAATTGTCAAAAGGCATCAAGATCAAAAAAGAAATTTGGTTTGAGAGTTGGACAATGTTTCTAAATGATTTTAAATGTTCCATGAATTTTTTTGTGATTTTTAAATACCTAAAAGTATTTTTAATTAATTAATTCTCATTAATCAATTAAAAATAAACTTTTAAATGATTTAAAAATATTTTCCAATGCAAAAAATAAAAATAAAAATATTCTTGGTTTCTGAAAATTAATGAAATGCTTGATAAAAAATTTCAGAATTTTTCAAAGTGTTTTACTATTTTTTATAAAATGTACAAAAGAAATGAAATTAAATGGAAATAAAATTGAATTTAAACTGAAAATGAGAAAGTATGCAAATCCAAGGGCCAGAATTCAAATTCAGGGACGCGGGAGTGGACTTGGCGCGCTTTTGGACGGCCAGCATTCAAACTTATGTAATTAAGACTAAACCCTAATTAACTAACCCTAATCACTTTCAGATGACCGGAACAGTGTTCCGGTCATCTTCTCCGGCCAACCCCCTCCCCTGAATCCCTCAAAACGCCATGAAACTTCACCAAAAGCTCCAGAAACAATCAATGATCAACAACAAAACATAATCCAGCAACAAATCCCATTTATTTCTACTCAAAATCAAGATACGAATCAAACATCAAAAACTGCAAAAATTTCAGAAACACGATACAAGCTCATTTCTCAATCATTTTCAAAAGTAAAAGGTTCAGTGAACTCAGGGAAGCATGCTTTATCATTTAGAAACAAGAAATAAAGGTTCTGGAAAAATGAATTTCCATGGCTACCTGAATCGAAGCTTTGATTTCTGGAACTTTCTGACTGGCCCTTTAATCCAAAACACCTCTAATGGACCTCCTGAGAAGCTTGCAATACTTGTTTGGAGTTTAAAATGGCTGGTTTGAAAGATTGTTGAAGTTCTGTTCAAAGGGGGGCAGAAATCGTGTTTTGATTTCAGTGAGTTTCAGGCTATGGTGATGGGTGGTTTGTGATCAGTGAGGCATGTTGAGATTGTTTGTGAAGTTTGTTTGTGTGTTTGATGCTTGTGGAGTCAGTTTCGAATGGTTTTGCAAATGAAGCATAAACTTGGAACTAGGGCTTGGAGTGTGTTTCAGCATGAATGGTTATGTGCTATGGCTTGCCTTTGGTCCACTTATCACTCATGGATAAGCCTGTGGAGTTGGTGTGCCCTATTGTGATTGGTATGGGTCTTTGGCCAAAATGTCAAACTTTGTGTAAGAGAGGTATGGGCTCATAGTTAGCCAAGGACAAATGGGGTGTCCTGCGCAGCAAGAAGTTTGGAGAGCCCTAGGATCAATTATGAAGTCAGCAAGCAAGTGGATTAGGGTTTGAGTGAGATTTTGCAACTTGCTTCATTCTTGGCCCTTTTGAAATTTCTTGCTCCACAAGTCACAAAAATGAGCAAACTCTTGGTGAATTCTGATATTTAGGCATTGGTTCATGTTTGTATGAAGATTAGAAGTTCATTTGGTAGCACAATTTGCCTTGGCAAGTGATTTTGCAACTTTGCCTCTTTGGTAGAAAACTTCAAATTATGTGATTTTAGCCAACTTTGACAAGCCATAACTTTTGATACAAAATGAATTAGGTCAAGTTCTTGTACTTTTTGAAAAGGGAATGATCCATTCTACAACTTTCATGACCAAAGTTTTCCCATTTGAAGCATTTTTGGATCAAAAAGCAAGGGTTGAAAAAAGTTTCCCAAAATGGCAATTTTCATTCTAAGTCAACTTTCCCAAAAAGTCAACTTTGCAAATGGCTTGAAATTTTTCAATTTTGTGAACTTCTAACATCTTCTATGATCAAATAAAGATCATACACAATCAAAATGATGAAGAAAACCCTTTGGTTGGGTCTTTGAGGGCCTCAGATACCCTGATTTTGCACTGACTTGCTCAAAAAGTCAACTCTTGATCAGATGACTTCCCCATTGAATTTCTTCATGAAAATTGATATGCATGATCCCTATACCATATAGAGACCAATAGAAACAAGAATTACCAAAAAATTTGGAGTTATGGCCTCTGAAACCAAAACCCTAATTTTAAGTCATCTGTGCAGTCCAACCTGGCTCTGCTTCCATGCCAATCTCAGTCCTTGTGATTCTTTGACATTCTTGACTTTGAGAGGATATAATATGATGCTTGAAAATACATGGACCCCTTTGAAGTGATTGATGACCTTTGGAGTGGCTCAAATGGCTCATGGATTGCTCAGATCACAAACCCTAGATAGATGACTTTGAAGTTATGCAGTGAATCAAAAATGCAACATGAGATGCTATGGTTGAACTTATGCATATTAAATTATCACAAGCCATGGTGTGAATGGGTGAGGTAAAATTTGGGGTGTTTACAGCTTCCCCTATTCAAACATGAGTTAGCTGTGTAGAATGTAAGCAACGGCTTAACAGGCAAACAAGATAACTTGTGGTTGAATACCAAAGACAGTCCAAAATTTGCACTCACAGAATGAAGAAGAAAAGGGATATAGATTGCAAAGAAAAATAAAGTATATTATAAAGGGCGGGCGACAGAGGACGACCGTCGAGCAGAGGACGACTGCTGGAGAAAGGGCAATGACGGGGACGGTCGACATGTCGGGGAAAATGCGGGAAATAAAGCAATGACGGGGACGGCCGACATGCTGGGAAAAATGTGGGAAATAAAGCAATGACGGGGACGGCCGACATGCTAGGGATATAAGAGATTATGATGGGGACGGCCATCAGGACTCTCTGGGGATTATAAACGATGAGGTACGGTTATCAGGTTCATAAAGTAATGCAAACAACGATGGGGACGACCATCGGGCTAAACTGATGAAGGACGATCATCAGGAAAAGGAAAAGGGACCACGACGGGGACGACCATCGGGTTAAAGAATAAATGAAATAATGATGAGGGACGGTCATCAAAGGTGAAGGACGATCACCTGGCAGGGGACGGCTGCTCTGAAAGTATCGCGACATAGGACGAATGCCGGATGAAAGGTCGACGATGGGGACGACCATCGGACGAGCATGATGAAGGAAGATCATCAAGAGGTGAAGGACGATCACCTAGCAGGGGACGGCTGCTCTCAAGGTTTATCATGACATAGGACGAATGTCAGACAACAAGATCAACGATGGGGACGGCCATCGGATAAAATGATGAAGGACGATCATCAACAGGTGAAGAACGATCACCTAGCAGGGGACGGCTTCTAAATATCACGACACAGGACGAATGCCGGATAAAAAAGATCAACGATGGGGACGGCCATTGGATGAGCATGATGAAGGACGTTCATCAAGAGGTGAAGGACGATCACCTAGCAGGGTACGGCTGCTCTCAGGGTTTATCATGACGTAGGACGAATGTCAGATAAAAAAAGAAATCTTCCTTTGCTGGCGACCTACTGGGGAATAGTAAACACGGACGAGTGTTTATATCCAAGAAATAAAAGGTATAAGTGTTTTGACGTTGTGTAAAGATTAAAGATGTGGACGAGCATCCCTAAGACTACGATACGGACGAGTATCGGGTAGAAACAAATACTGACACGTGTTCAGAGATGATGATACGGACGAGTATCAACTGGTTAACAAGGAACACGGACGAGTGTTGATTCTGAGGGGACTCTTCTAGGGAAAAGTAGACACAGACGAGTGTCTAAATTCAATAAGACAAGAGTGTTTGACACGTGTATGGATTAAAGATGCGGACAAGCATCCCTAAGACTATGATACGGACGAGTATCAGGTAGAAACAAACGCTTGACGCATGTTCTGAGATGATGATACGGACGAGTATCAACTGTTTAACAAGGAACACGGACGAGTGTCGAATCTGAGGATGTAAGTGGTGTCTGCAAGATACGGACGAGTATCGGTATAAGTATGAGTGGTGTATAGTTGGGTGTTTAACCTGCTGGGGAGAGTGACACGGACGAGTGTCGAAAGAAGACAAGTATATGGTTTACAAAAATGTTTAGGCAACTGTGCTGGGGAAAGCGACACGGACGGGCGTCAGGGAATTTGTATAAAGAGGTATCTTGTGAGTGCAAAGAGGACACTTTGGCTTTCTGCTGGGCATATGACACGGATGGGTGTCAGGAAGTATCTGTACTGTATAAGAGTCTGTCTGTAAAGAAAGCTCGGGCGACTTTACTGGGGGGAATGATGACACGGACGGGTGCCAAAAGGAGGGTGTATTTGTATTTGTGAGTATAAGGCCGATGTTTTAGCTTTAGCTCTCTGGTGGGGAATTTTGGGAGAGTTTCTTTGTATATTTCTGACGGGTTGTCGGTATTCACAAGTGTTTGATTCAGACCATGGCTTATGATTATGCAGTATGTTTGATTTTTGCCGTAATGCTCCGTATTAGACGGAATGCTACGCTCTGTGGGAAAAATATGATGTGAATGCTATGATTATGCAAAGATACCAATCCGGGATCTGGATCCCGTTACTGCGAAGATCTCTGGCTGATCTGCTTGAAGTGAACATCCCAGCTGGGGTTAAGATCATTGGTAGATCTGGCATATGGGACTCTGCTTGGTGATATAGGTTACTGATAGACCTATCTTTGGTAATGAGGGACCCAGCTGGGGTTTGTAGCAGCTTTCTTCACTCTGTTGTGAGCTCTTCAGACGTTGCTCTTCTGGATGGAGGCCGAAGCCCGGTGGGGAGATGGTTTCCCGGCTTTTGTACTTGGCTGGGGAGAAATAGTGAATGGAAACTCGGCTGGGGAAGAAGAGAGACCATGGGAAGGTCTTCTTGGAGATTCCTGTAGGGGTCCTGCTGAGGATGATACTGGACAGCTCAGTTGGGGAGAAACCATCTCCGGTGCTATTCGGGAGATAGACTGAGTAGATAATGATTAGCCAACTTGCCGGGGTGAAGCTTTCATGCCCCATGTTGTGCCTTGAGTACCTGCAATCCTGAAAAGACAGAGAAACGCACAAGTAATCCCGAGGTATCCCTTACCGGATTCCGTCATAGGAGTTTAGACACTCCCGGGAGTAAATATATTTCCTGCAAGCACGTATTCTTTAGAAGAGAAGCATCTGCATTTATGCAATCAGTATTTTAAAGACATCGGACATTTTGCAAATAAAAGAGTGCGAGACAATGCGTGACTGAAAATCTGATTTTATTAATTTGTGTGCCCTGAATTGGCAAGATACAGTCAAAGAAACAAATCCCCTAAAATGAGGAGATTGTTACAAATTGAGAAACAAAAGATTGTTGGCAATGTTGATGACGCTTCAAGGAGCTTCCCTTTGCTATGACTCGTATGACTTTTGACATTCTTCTTATCTTGCTTTCTGAAGAAGGCTGATTCTGATTGACGCTTGATCCTTTCGAAGCTTACCAAGTTGTAAGTGATACAGATGAATCTAGAGTGCAGTTGTTCGCTTATTCCCTTATTTTGCAAGGATCGCCCTTTCGGGTTTTCGATCCATCGGGATACTCATTTTTGCCTGAGTTGTCCAATGCGGCTTTTCAACTTAGCGGGTGTACATTTTTTGATTATTTTCCCTTATTTTTGCCCGAGTCTTTTATTCTGTTTTTGACTCGCCGGGATGCCCTATTTTTTCCTGGACTTACATTCTGTTTTTATGTCCAGCGGGTCATTTTTATGCGAAGTATTTTTTAACTGCATCTGAATTCACAGGGGACGGGAAGTCTTCACCATCCATAGTGATGAGCATGAGTGTTCCACCAGAGAAAACTTTCTTTACTACGAATGGTCCTTCATAGTTTGGAGTCCACTTGCCCCTGTGGTCTGTATGAGGAGGGAGGAGTCTTTTCAGCACAAGATCTCCTACTTGGTACTCTCGGAGCCTGACCTTCTGATCGAAGGCTTTCTTCATTCTTTTCTGATATAACTGCCCATGACAGATTGCAGCCAATCTTTTCTCTTCAATCAGGCTCAGTTGTTCGTATCGGGATCGAACCCACTCTACTTCGTTCATCTTAACATCCATCAGTACCCGTAAGGAGGGTAATTCAACCCAACAGGTAGGACTGCCTCCATACCATACACAAGCTGATACGGTGTTACCCCAGTAGATGTTCTGATTGATGTGCGGTACCCATGCAAGGCAAACGGTAGCATTTCATGCCAGTCCTTGTAGGTGACTACCATCTTCTGCACAATCTTCTTGATATTCTTATTAGCTTCCTCAACAGCGCCATTCATCTTTGGCCTGTAAGGAGAAGAATTGTGGTGTTGGATCTTGAAGTCCCGGCATAGTTCTGCCATCATTTTGTTGTTTAAGTTGGAACCATTATCAGTAATGATTCGCTCGGGCACTCCATACCGACAGATGATATCCCTCTTCAGAAATCGGGCTACCACTTGCCTTGTAACATTTGCATAGGAAGCTGCTTCAACCCACTTGGTAAAATAGTCAATGGCTACCAGGATGAATCTGTGGCCGTTTGAAGCAGTTTGTTCAATCTTGCCAATCATATCAATGCCCCACATAGCGAAGGGCCAGGGTGAAGACATCACATTCAAAGGATTGGGAGGCACATGCACCTTATCTGCATAAATCTGGCATTTATGGCATTTCCTGGCATAAGCACAACAGTCAGCATCCATTGTGATCCAGTAATATCCTGATCTTAGTAGCTTCTTGGCCATGGCATGCCCTCCCGCATGGGTACCAAAGGATCCTTCGTGCACCTCGTGCATCAACAAGTCTGCCTCTGATCTATCAATGCATCTGAGGAGTACCATATCAAAGTTCCTCTTGTACAGGGAACCATCAGTATTCAAAAAGAAACTACCAGCTAGCCTTCTTAATGTCTTCTTATCATTGGAAGACGCCCCGGGTGGGTATGTCTGATCCTCCAAGAAGCACTTAATGTCATGGAACCAAGGCTTATCATCTTTGACAACATCTGCTGAGAACACATATGCTGGTATGTCAAGTCTGGACACTGAAATCCGAGGCACAAAGTTGGCAGCTTGAACTTTGATCATTGATGAAATGGTAGCCAGAGCATCCGCAAACTAATTCTCGTCCCGAGGGATATACTCAAGCTTGACTGTTGTAAAGAAAGTCAATAACCTCCTTGTATAATCCCTGTAAGGTATCAGATGATCCTGGTGTGTGTACCATTTGCTATTGGTTTGATTAACTACCAGGGCTGAATCTCCGAATACAGTCAATGACTTGATCCTGAGGTCAATGGCTTCCTCAAGACCCATAATGCAAGCTTCGTATTCAGCTTCGTTGTTAGTGCAGTTAAAGGTGATTTTTGCCGAGAAAGGCATGTGAACTCCTTTAGGTGTAATGAGTACTGCACCAACACCACGACCATTCATATTAATAGCCCCATCAAACATCATAGTCCATTCCTCTTCCGGGTCAGGCCCTTTAGTGTGAATAGGCTCTTCATGATCTTTTGCTTTTATGAACATGATGTCTTCATCAGGGAAGTCAAATCTCATAGGCTGGTAATCATCAATAGGCTGCTCAGCAAGATAATCAGACAATACACTGCCCTTGATGGCTTTCTGAGATGTGTACTGGATATCATATTCTGTGAGGATCATTTTCCATCTTGCAACCCGTCCGGTAAGTGCTGGCTTCTCAAAAATGTACTTAACTGGGTCCATCTTGGAGATCAATAAAGTAGTGTGGGTTAACATATACTGTCTCAGTCGGCGAGCAGCCCACGCTAAAGCACAACAAGTTTTCTCGAGCAGTGAATAACGTTGTTCACAGTCGGTAAACTTTTTGCTCAGGTAGTATATTGCATACTCTTTTCGACCAGACTCGTCATGCTGGCCCAGCACACACCCCATTGACTCTTCTAATACTGTCATGTACATGATTAGAGGTCTTCCTTCAACTGGAGGCATAAGGATTGGAGGTTCTTGCAAGTACTCCTTGATTTTGTCAAAATCCCTCTGGCAGTCTTCATTCCACCTGACCGTTTGTTCCTTTCTTAACAGCTTGAACAAGGGTTCACAGGTTGCAGTAAGGTGAGATATGAACCGTGAAATGTAGTTCAATCTACCTAAGAACCCCCGAACTTCTTTTTCAGTCCTCGGTGCAGGCATTTCTTGAATGGCTTTGACTTTATCAGGGTCAACTTCAATCCCTTTCTCACTTACAATAAATCCCAGCAGTTTACCGGATCGCACCCCGAATGTGCATTTGTTGGGGTTCAGCTTCAGTTGGTATTTCCTCAGACGCTTGAATAACTTCAACAGATTTACCAGGTGGTCTTCTTCTGTGAGGGACTTGGCAATCATGTCATCCACATAACACTCGATTTCTTTATGGATCATGTCGTGGAATAGTGTTACCATAGCCCGTTGATAGGTTGCACCAGCATTCTTCAGTCCGAATGGCATCACCTTATAACAGAACGTGCCCCAGGGTGTGATGAAAGTTGTCTTCTCCATGTCTTCAGGTGACATCTTTATCTGATTGTATCCTGAAAATCCGTCCATGAAGGAGAACACCGAGAACTGAGCCGTATTGTCAACCAATACATCAATGTGAGGTAAAGGGAAGTCATCTTTCGGGCTGGCTCTGTTCAAGTCCCGGTAGTCTACACACATCCTTACCTTGCCGTCTTTCTTAGGCACAGGTACAATATTAGCAACCCACGGCGGATAGCTAGTCACAGCAAGGAACCCGGCGTCCCACTTCTTTTGTACCTCTTCTTTGATCTTCATTGCCATATCTGGGCGAGTACGGTGCAGTTTCTGTTTAACCGGTGGGCAATCTTCCCTTAAAGGCAGCTTGTGCATAACAATATCGGTGTCCAACCCTGGCATATCCTGATAAGACCAAGCAAACACATCCACATATTCACGAAGCAAGTCAATCAGTTGTTTCTTCACTGAGTCTTGTAAGCAAGCCCCGATCTTAACCTCTTTCACATCTTCATCCGTACCAAGATTAATCGTTTCGACCTCCTCCTGATGAGGAGTGATAACCTTCTCCTCTGTCCTTAACAACCTGGCTAACTCTTCAGGAAGCTTATAATCTTCTTCAACCCCTTCATCATCTTGATTGATTGGATTGTCAAAGTCATACGATGTCATAGCAGTGTTGTTGTCGGTGCAGTCTGGAAGGCACTTTCTGTAAGGGTTTAGATTGTTCATTTTAGTGATTGATTTTAATCTTGTTTAGAAAGAGTGAAATGAAGTTTATCATTTTGGAAAACATTGCCATTTTATTTTTGTACAAAAAGAAAAATGAAAAACAGTGAGCGGAAAAGAAAAAAGACTCATTTGCAAAAGATGTCTGATATTCATTGATTGATCTGTTTGCACAAAATTACAGATGACCCGATTACAAAATGAGTCTTGACATCTTGGGCAAGATGCAAGACTTGATGCATGCTTAAAATTACAGGAAATAATAATTACTCTGCAGGAGTAACCCTTATAATTTCCTGGGAAGACCAGTTTGAGATATGGCTCCCCGGGATCCTTGGACGTATCCAGCTCTCCAGGTTGCGTTCATCTTCCGACTCATCTTCCAAGTTGTTCACTGCATCTGGGGTGAGCATCCCCCCACTGATAAAACTGGGCTTCTTAGCAACCTCTGATTGATCTTGTTGAGTTGGTTTGTAACCCAACCCAAATCTGTCCTCCTTCTTCTCCACAGGCAATAGCTTGCCCCAGCCTTGGGAAGTCCCTTCTTCAACAACCTTCCTGGCTTGCTGATAAGACGTCATGGAGGTTCCAAGTACAGCAGAAGCTTCATTTATGTTCAGGGCTTCAAATCCCAGGCTCATGGTTTCATGGATCTCTCCATCCATCTCAATGTATTTGTACGTAGCCAGATGGCTAACAAAGATATCTTCTTCACCACAGATGGTGATGATCTGGCCTTCCCACTCGAATTTCAGCTTCTGGTGAAGGGTAGACGTAACAGCGCCAGCGACATGGATCCAGGGTCTACCCAACAAACAACTGTAGGCCGGCTGAATGTCCATCACATAGAAGGTAATTTTAAAAGTCTGCGGGCCAATCATCACATGCAGATCAATCTCTCCTAGCATTGATCTCTTAGAGCCATCAAATGCTCTTACCACCAAATTACTTGGACGCAATGCCAAGCCATCGTACTCCAGCTTCACCAAGGCTTTCTTTGGTAGAACATTGAGTGAAGACCCAGTGTCCACCAGTACATGTGATAGAACAGCACCCTTGAATTCTAGAGTGATGTGTAAAGCCTTGTTGTGGTTACGTCCCTCAGTTGTTAAATCAGCATTGGTAAAACCCAATCCATGGCTGGTATTGACATTTGCTACCACGGTTTCCAGTTGATTAACGGTGATCTCTTCTGGCACATATGCTGCGTGCAAGACTTTCAGTAATGCATTCCGGTGAGCTTCGGAACACATCAGCAGGGATAGTATGGAGATCTTTGAGGGAGTTTGGTGAAGCTGATCCACCACCTTGTAATCACTTCTCTTTATAATTCTCATGAACTCGTCTACATCTTGTTCAAAAGATGTCTTCTGAGTTTCCTTGATAGTTGGCTCTTCCACTACCACACTCTTTCCTTTTGCTTTGGCAGCAGCTTCTGCTTCAGCATTAGGTCTTTGCACTTGTGAGGCAAAAAGGCGTCCGCTTCTGGTGAAGCCTCCGCCTCCCCCAACATTATCAATTTGTGGAGAAGAAGTTGAAGAGTCCAAAGTGATTTTCTCTCCGTTGCAGTAGAGGTCAGAGCCATAATGCCAAGGTATGGCATTACTGCTTTCATATGGAACGGGTCCAGGTACCGTGATGCTAATTGGACTGACTGCTGCAGAGGAGGGTGTTGAAATAGTGTGCGGATCGTAGTAGATGGTGACTGGTGACCTGGAAGGAGGTGCCACTGTTTGTTGTTGAAAGTTGTCGTTTGGAGGAACATATGATGGGTCATAATAAATGGTGACTGCTGAGATATCTGTTGGAGTTGTAGAAGATTCCGTTGATGTTGTAGAGGAGATGGTTGTTGATATCTGGTTTGTTGAAGTGATAGATGAAGCATTTGTTGATGAAATTGAGGAATTGTTTGGAATGATTGTCGTTGCAGTTGTAGAAGACTCAAGAATGGTTGTCAAAGAGGTTGCTGGATTTGTAGGTGTTGATGTTGTGATTTGAAGTATGCCACTCTTGATAAGACCATCTATACCGCTTCTCAAGTTATCACACCCGTTGACCGAAATGTTGCAATAACCACAACCGAGCTCACACCCGGGGAACATCTGGCATTCTAGGAGCTGAGCTTTAATTTCTACCAGCGGTGTCCGAATCTGCCCAACACTGGTGATTAAGAAAGATGGCTTATCCTCCTCAATGGCGTTAATTCTTGGTCCTCCATGATTGGGCATGGGATTCTTGTTGACATTTGGCGGGGGTGCAAAGTTAAGGGCTTTAGAATCCACTAGATCCTGCACTTTCATTTGTAAAGCCCTGCATTTCTCAGTACTGTGGCCAGGTGCATTAGAGTGAAAAGCACATCTGGTGTTGGCATCATAATTTCTTGGAAGACTGGAGGGATCTGGTGGTGCCAATGTCCTTAATTCAACCAGGTTGAGTTTCAGGAGTTGTGGCAACAAAGCGGCATAAGGCATAGGGATTGGATCAATCACCCTATTGGCCTGAGACGGTCTCTGCTGAAAGGGTCTTTGTTGATTGTTGTTGTTGTTGTTGTTGTAGTTTCTCTGAGGCGGATACTAAGCTTGTTGCTGATAATGTGGTTGTTGTGGTGGTTGATATGTTGGTTGCTGAGGAATTGGAGCTGGAATAGTGACAGCCGCCACTGACCTATGAACATACTGAGGTCTGCCCCTGTTGGCATGAATGGCATTAGTCTCACCAGTTCTTCTTGGTCCTACAAAAGGCTTTCTGGGTTTGCTTGACGAACTTGCACCATTATCGGAAATTTTACCCATCTTCAGAAGGCTCTCAATCCTTTCTCCAGCTATGACTACGTCAGCGAAGCTGGTGGAAGAAAAGGAAGCTAGCCTATCAATATATGTTCCTTGCAGGGTATTCATAAACATGTCGGCCATTTCTCTTTCCGACATGGGTGGCTGGACAGCAGCAGCAAGCTGTCTCCACCTCTGGGCGTATTCCCGGAAGCTTTCTCTGGATGATTGAGACATTCCCATCAGGAGGGTTCTGTTAGGAGCCATGTCCAGGTTATATTGGTACTGTCTGATGAAGGCCTCAGCCAGGTCCTTCCAGCATCTGATAGTAGCTTTGGTCAAGTGAGAGTACCACTCCCTTGAGGCCCCTGTCAAACTATCTTCAAAATAAAACATCCATAGTTTTTCATCCATGGTGTATGCCTTCAGTCTCCCCGGAAAGGATTGTAAGTGGGTTCGTGGACAGGAAGTTCCGTTGTACTTCTCGAAGCATGGGGGTTTAAACTTGTGGGGAATCCTTACCCCGTCCACTAATCCCATATCCATGACATCAAACCCTAGGGAATTCTGAGACTCCAGAGATCTCAATTTCTCAGCAATTTCATCAAGCCTCCTATCATAGGCTTCATCCCCAGCTCCCATCACAGTGAATTGATCCTCTTGGGGGTCTTCTTGTAATATTCTGCCCGCAGTAGCATTTCCTTGCACATTAGCAGGGATGTTGATCTCTGGATGAAGATGAGGCCCATACACTGGTGGATTAACATGAGGCTGAACCCTCTCATTATTACTCGTTCCTCCAGTTCCCAGATGGGGTTCTTCCTGGGTCTGCCTCTCTACCAATGCCCTTAATCTTTCTTGACTTTGAGCCAAGCCATTCATCACTTCCATGAACTGGGTCATCTGGTTTCTCATCTCCAACCTCTCATTGGCCATTTGAGTCCTGACTTCTGTAAGATCCTGCTGTACTTGGTCAATCTGTATACCCGGAAGGTTGTTGCGAGTGGGATATCTGTGCGGACGGTTGAGTGGGAACACCCTGTAGCGGTAAAATCGTGAGTGTAAGCTATTGATTAACTTAACTCGATTAACACAGAGTCGCCATCGCGCTTTTCTTTATTTCCGAAAGGAAAAAGGTAAAAGAACGAATAAAAACCTAGGATTCTAAAAGCAAAGGCTAAAAGAAATAAACAGAGATTGGGTAAGGGGATTGGTTATGAACCGGGAAGGTTTTAGGCACCCGACTCATCCGTGGTACTCCACGGGAGCCCTTTGAAATACTTATTGCTTTTTGGTCTGAAATTGGTTTGTTTAAAATGATGGAAGAGATGAGAAGAAGAATATTTTTTAATGATTTTGTTTTTGATAAGGTTTTAACACCTTATGCCTACGTACCCACAAAGTGCAATGCGAGATCAAAACCTCGTAGTTCGTGGTACAAAGTTTGAAAAGAATAAGTGGGTTGAATTGATTTTAAGAAGTAGAGATAAGTCGTCATCCCTTAGAGAATAATTCCGCTAAAAGGGATGAATCATATCTAAACATGTGAAAAAAAGAAAAGGTGCACAAGGCACAAAAACAATTGAATGGATTTGTATTTTTTAAAGTATGTACAAAAATGGTTTTAATATATTTACATGAATTAATATTTGGTTAAGAAAATAAAAGGAAAAGGTTAAAAAATCGCTTGACCGAAATCAAGGTTTGTTTATGAAAATGTTTGAAGCTTAGAAAACAAGAAGGTTTTGAAATAGGAAGAAATTTTGAAAATTAAAGAATGGGGAGGAGATGAAGAGACTAGTCCTAATGCTTGAATTAAAAGTTAAGGAAAGAAGTTACCAAACTATAATATGCACAAGTCTTCAAAGATCGGAATTTCCTCTTCAAAGGTTAATGAAGTAACTTGAGGTTGAGGTTTCTAATCCACTCCAACTTGAGCAAAGGGAGATCCTAGGAGTCTAAGTCCATTCTCCAAAAGCAAAGGGATAGTAACCTTAGTCCACAATTATAAGTCACAAGTTTTTTAAGAGTTTAATCCTTTATTAACTATTTTGATGTCCAAATGGACAAAATAAAAACAAGCACAATATGAATATCAACAAACACAATATGAATATAAACAATGATATATGATATTATATGGTAAAGCATAATAAAGAGATAAGGGAGCAAGAGATTAAAATAAAAGGATAAGGTGCGAGAGATTAAATTTAAACAATTATATTCACATTATAATAATATTTACAATATAAGGTGGTATGATGAACTTAATCAAGCACAACCACAACAATGAATAATAAAATTGAGGCAACCGGATCCAAGTGGATCTTAATTCGAATCGGGACAAATTTAGGTCTATGTTAAGCAATCGCCGAGTAATTTACGAAGTAATTACCCTACAAATGAGGCCGGCCACCACTAATTAAAGTGGAAAATATTCGTGTTAATACATGTTAGAGAAACGATATAATGGATCGTTCTCCGAAAACATGCCACACTAAAAGAAAAAGGAAGGTCTAATCTTAATCGAGATTATCGTTGAATTTCTCGAAAAGCAACATATCACGATCTCAAAGTATGGAGAATGATCCAAATGATCATTCATCCATAGATTTGAAATAATGAAGATTAAACTTAATCGGAAACCAACAATCCCGAATCGGAAGATTGTCATCGACCAAAATTGAAAAGAGATGAAAGAAATGGATCCAAAAATAGATCCATAAAAGAATTCAAAATATTTTTTAAATCATTTTTTAAACTCTTTTAAAAAAAGAACTTCCAAATTGTTTCTAAAAAATATTTCCAAAGTTTTTCTTACACTATATTCTAGAACCTTTTTTTTTACATCAAAATATTTGAAATTAACTCCAAAAATAATCAAAGTTAATAATAATATGTATAATAAAAAAAATAGGTTAATAAAAGAAAATAGAAAAAGAAAAAAAGGAGGGGAGAATCCGCGGATTGTGGGTGGTATGGAAACAGAAACGGATCTAAAAAAAGATCCAAGCCCAATTCCTCACATACTCAGCTTTTAATTAAATTAAATAAATAAATAATAAAAAAAACTAAACAAAATGAAGCACAAGAGAAAACAGATCCTCTTCTTCTTCGGTAACACACACACGAACAGGGGAAAGAAGAAACACAATCAAATGCGGCGGCGGAAACGGTGAAGGCTCGCGGCTCGCCTTCACGAAGACGGATTCGAAACAAAAATTCGCAACACTCTCTCTTCTCTCTTCTCAAACTACAAACCTTCTTCTTCTCCAATCACGCGCGAGCTCTCTCTTCTTCTTGTTCGGATCCTCTCTCTCTCAATCACAAGTTTCGGATTTAAGAAAAAGTAATGGAAAGTTTTGTTTCTTTTATTTCGGATTTGAAAGAGGATCAAGAACAAAAGATTAGGGATTTGGATTTGGATTTGAGAAATAGTTTGAGGTAATTCGGCAGGGATTCTTTGGCTCATGAAAGCTTGAGATTAGAAGAGGGAAATGGTTGGATTTATAGGAGAATTTGAAGATTGATTCAATGCCGTTTTGCAAGGATTTTGGGCGTTTTGATAGGTAAGGTCCGCGTGCTTGCTTAGTTGTTTTTGGCGCACTGTTTTGCTGCTGTTTGCTTAGCTGAAGCATGGGGTTTGTTGTTTGTATTGGCTTGTGGGATATGGCTGAGGCATAATGCTGCTTGGGAATTTGTTGTTGTATTCACGTGCGTGCGGCTTAACTGAGGCTGCGTTTAATTGTTTGAAGCTGAGGGATGCGGCTGGGTAAGGTGGGCCAGCTTAGGCAAGTGTGGTACGAAAGTGAATGAGGCTTGCTAGAAGTTTCTTTTTTATAAAATGTAAAAAAAATGAGAAATAGGCTTCATTGGAAATGGGCTTGAAAATTAAAAAAAAATATTTAGAATAAAATGGATATTTGGTTAGAAAGAATGGATAATATTTGAAATGAATAAAAAAATGGAAATGAAAATAAAATTGGATATAGAAAAATAGAAATTGATAAAAAAAATGGTGATTTGGATAATTGAACTAAAACAAATATGAATCGGGTAATCGAGAGAGGAAAAAAAATGGAATTTGGAAAAATAAAAATGGTTTAATGGATGATGATTTTTTTCAAGGCCCACAACACAATCCTGATTGATTTCACAAGCCTCTGAACACAGCTAACACAGACCCACTGAACAGCCCAAATAAATTGCAACTTGACACTTGTCACACAACCCAACTTTGTACTTTGAAAACACATTGCCTGATGAATGAATTACTGGCACACACAATTGACAGTCAACACAATCTTTTAATAGTTTGACCAATTAGGTCAAACATCCACTTGAAATCGCATTGTGACTGAACAAACGCATCTGAATCAAATTACTGTCTCATCTTCGCAAACCTGCAACACAGAGAAGAAGAAGAACACTACAACATATTTTTTGTATTTTGGTTAGAAGTCAGTAAATATAAACAAATATAAAACAGTAAAAATAATGGTGATCCCCTGCGAAGCATAGACCCGATCTGAGGAGAAACTCGAAACCAGTGCGATCTTGTTTGATATGCAAAATGCAGATGATATGAGAAACAATCTTAGGGCAAAAATTAGGGTGTTACACACCCGACGACGAGCAATAATTCCTGAATCACATCAAAGTTAGTAACAAACAAACAAAAA
The DNA here is from genome assembly GCA_963966055.1 of Lathyrus aphaca. Taxonomy (NCBI): domain Eukaryota; kingdom Viridiplantae; phylum Streptophyta; class Magnoliopsida; order Fabales; family Fabaceae; genus Lathyrus; species Lathyrus aphaca. The sequence goes on from OZ014521.1 coordinate 345,065,020, forward strand.
ACCTACAAAACAGAACAAAAGTTAGTATGCAATGCAGTATGCTTATTTGTTTCCAAGGTATCCCGGCTTGGCATTTGGTTTTGACCTTTCCAGACCCCTGAGGAGGGTGCTTTGATGTTGCTTGGGAGAGAGAGATTCAAATGAAACAAACTAATGAATATATTACAAAATGGTGAATCATACATAGTTTTTTTTTTTTTACAACACATGCCCCTGAGGGGTCAAAATACGACATAAAAAGGAAAAGTACATGAAATCAAACACAAAGTCAGACACCAAGACCAAACTCATCCTCCTTAACCTCCTTCAGAAGTGCTTCAGTTACAGGATTAGTTGGATGCTCTGTGAGGTTTCTGATAAGAAGATTCCTGGTGGTGATAGCAATGGTCAACCTCTTGTGCCTGTCTTGGTCCTTTGACCTCTTCACACCAGCCCTAAGCTTCAACTCTGAAATCTCCTTCTGGGCTGCTAGCAGGGCTTCCTGTTGTTTCTTTTCATTAGCCTCCAACTGCTCAATCCTGTCTTGAGTTCTCTTATCCTCCTGAGTGCGAGCTTCAGTGATCCTGACCCACCTAGCTTGACTTTCTTTCAGATATAGACCAGTCCTAGCTTTCTGAAACTGGGCCTCTTTACAGGTGTCGCTCCCGATAAATGGGAATGGCCCCAGATAAAGGTACAGACACGAACGGTCGGTGAAAGAGGATGCGAGAACACACAGGAGTGAACTCACAAGGAATGAATAGAGTCGCCAGCTAGGCATTTTTATCCTGGAGGAATGGTAATGCTGCATAAACCTAGAAAGACATGGACAAGACGGTTGCGAACCAGAGAGACTGAGAAAGGGGGTTGGTTACAACCTGGGAAGGTATTAGCACCCAGATTGTCCGTCGTACTCGACGGGATCCACGCTTAAAAGATTTGTGTTTTAAAGGGGTAGTGTCAGTGCAATTTGTGTATAAAGAGCTGGAAAAGGATGTACAGGTGTCTGTGTAAAAGAAGTGTAAAGTGTGTAAATGTACAGTGTCAGTGTAAGAACTGGAATAAGATGCTCAAGATCATGAGGCTAAAAGTATGATGCTGGAAAGAGGGGGAATATACAGAGACTTTTGTTCAATAACTGTTAAGTTATGCCTACGTATCCTCTCGTGCAATGAGGAAGTCAGAACACCGTAGTTCGACCCAAAGAGACTGAAAGATGAATTGACTTGTGAACTACTTGCTTGTCTATGCTCAAGTGTATGACCTGTCTGGCTCAGGTGCTAACTGTCTTGCATTAGACGGAAGAAACAAGTTCTCGTTTGTGAGTGAATAAGATGAGAAAAGAATCCCGGAGGAGACGATTATTGTTTGTTTTTTTGTGTTTTCAGTCTTTTATTGCTTTTGAGAGTTTGTCATAGATTAATGAGCTTAAGCCTAAACCAATGGATTTAGTAAACTCATCACATCTTCCCTCTGATTAGGGGTAATGAGAATACCTTAAGTGTGAAGTCAGATTCTCACACTTAATCACCATGGTGCGGGTTTAAGATCATTAACCTACTTGTGATTATTTAGATGTTTTTGGTGTTTCTGTTTAGTGTTGAGTAATGAGATTAAGCCATAATCAAGGATTTAACAGACTCATTACACCATCCTAATAGAAGGATAATAGATGAGAGTGTTTAAGCTGAGGAATGCTCCTCAACTTAATCCATGATTAGGGATTAAACTCATGACAAAACAAAACCTTTATTAAATGGATTTTAGTTAATGATATGATGATGAAGTGGATTTTATGATTTGTAAGACAACTTGAGGAGGACTTGTCCATTAACACTAGGGTTAGTCCTTCTTAACCAATTAAGGAAGAATTAGAACCCTAATGCAAGGCCCAAGTTACAAGTGTGGTGTCTTGATGATTATTATGTGGATTTATTAAAAGGATTTAAACACATTAAGGGTTTAACACTTAGGATTAAAGTTATACACTCCATCCTAATAGAAGGATGCAGGCATAAGCTTAATCACAAAGCCTTAAAGCCTTTAGGGTTTAGTCCCTGATTATGAGATGAGAAGAGAAGACTCAATGATGACACAAAGGTAAAAACTAAGTGGGGGACTAATCAAAACCCTAATTATTGTCATGCTTGGTTGTTCCTAAGGTTTGTGAAGTTTAAGAAAGAAGTCTTCAATGGAACCACCAGGAAGCAGATGAATGGAGCAAAGAGAAGCAAAGCAACTTGCTTCATTTAAGAAGACAAGTCACTTGAAGAAAGAAAGTAAGAAGCAAAATAAAGAGCAAGCTCAATCTCATACACAAAGTAAAATGCAGCAATGATTCATAAGAGAGATGAAAAGAAATTGTGAGAAGTGAAGGCAAATTCACTTCTCAAAGTTGCTTACCACCTGAAAAGTTAGTGAAAGAAATGCAATGCAATGCAAAATGAAATTAAATGGTATGATGTAAATCAAAAACAGAAGCAAATACATGATGTTAATGATACTATGGGATGATGCAAACATGAAACAAATCATGGGGATGATCATACAAACTTATGGATGCAAATGAAGCAAGTTAAGAACCATGATCATACATGAAAGGTTATGAAGTGCAAATGGCATACAACATGGCAAATGCAAAAATGCAATGATCAAACATGCTTCTAATATGTATTAAGATGTCACATGAATCAAATGGATGCACAAAATGCTATGGCAAGTCAAGGTATGCAAGCAAATACAAGATGGATGCATATGGAAGCCCAAATTAGGGTTTATGATCAAAGCATCAAACAAAAACCAAAATCAGAAGCAAACATCAAGATAAAAATTTGAAAATGCATTCTAAGGAACCCTAAACCTACACAAACTCACTGCCCAAAGGAGAGGTTCCAACTCTTAACCTAATAAAAGTTATGAATTTCCTAAAATTCTTAGGGTTTTTGGGTACCTTAACAAGAAAAATGTCAAACAAATGGAAAATGCAAGATCAATTCATGCCAATTTAATCTCACAAACTACATGATATGTACAACACAATGCAAAAATAATCAAAGTCCAACTCTCAATGGTTAGGCAGAAATGATTTTTTGAAGTTTGGATCAAAATAATGCTTTGAAAATGAATTAATTCCATGGAAAATTATCAAAATGCATCAAGATCAAAAAATAAATTTGGTTTGAGGGTTGGACAATGTTTCTAAATGGTTTTAAATGTTTCATGAATTTTTTGGTGATTTTTAAATACCTAAAAGTATTTTTAATTAATTAATTCTCATTAATTAATTAAAAATAAACTTTTAAATGATTTAAAAATATTTTTTAATGCAAAATTTAAAAATAAAAATTTTTTTGGTTTCTGAAATTAAATAAAAGTTTGTACAAAAATTTTCAGAATTTTTAAAATTGTTTTGCTATTTTTAAATAAATGTGCAAAATAAATATAAAACAAATGAATTAAAATTAAAGAAAATGAAAAGTAAACGCAATGGGAGGCCAGGATTGAATCTGGAAAAGAGGCTGTTGACTTGGCGCGTGATCCAATGGTCACAATTCAAATCTGGTTAATTAATTAATTAAACCTGATTAATTAAGTTAAGTGGAAATTAATGATTAATGATGCAATCTGAGCCTTTGGTCCACACGCGGGAAACATGATCCTATGGTCCAGATTTAAAACACACTAATGACTCAGCTAAACCCTAATTAGGGCACACTAATCTCAGACGGCCGGAACAGTGGTTCCGGTCGTCTTCTCCGGCGGGTTGAAAACCCTAGAACATGCCACAAGCCACGATTCACCAAATTGAAAGTAGGGAAATAATCCTCTACCCAAACCCCATTCAAATCACCCCTCAAACAATATTTATCATTCAAAAACAAAGAGAATCGAAGCCAACAAGATTCACGGGTGAAATTTCAGAGAGCAACAAAATACTCATTTCTTCACTATTTTTGATTCTAAAGGTACCATCATGATCAGCAAGACATGCACTATCAATTTGTAACATAAAATACAAGCTCTGAAAAGTTGGAGATTCGAAGCTACCTGAAGTGATGAACTATGGATATGAGCTCTTCAGACCTTGCTTTGATGCAGAATGCCTCCTCTGAACCCCCTGAAGCCAATGGGATGCTCACAATCCTTCGTAGGTGGCTAATTTGAGAGCTTGAGTTCTGATATGGCAGGTTTCACAGTTGTGATTTGTAGGGTTTCAAACTGCTTCAATGGTGGATTCTGGTTCTCTTGAGTGTGTATGATTTGTTAGTGAAGAGAAAGTGAGTGTTTGATGGCTGTAGAGAGAGATTCGAAGAAGAGGAGTTTTTTGACAGATTTTGTGAGGGCTGTGTTGTGTCTTGCTTCAATGGCCAATGAGTTGCTATAACACTCCCATGATGTGTGAGTAGCCTGTGGAGCAGGTCAGTAGAGGTGGCTGCTCACTGTTCCAAGAGTATGGGGGTTTTGGCCAAAAAGTCAAGTTGATTTGTACTTGCAGCATGGGCTATGGCAGCAGCAGTCTAAGGGCTTGTCTTGCTTCAGCTTGGGTCAAGGATGACCCTTGGATTGCTTGTGAATGTCTGCAGCATGTGGATCATGAATTGAGAGAGATTTTGCAACTTGCCCACTTGTGTTTTCTCATGATTTTTGGTTATGCACATGAGATACTTCTTGCTGAATTTTGGTGCATGATGCTTCATTTGGTCATGGCAATGCATAGAAACCAACTAGTGATCACATAACTCCTTGGAGGGTGATTTTGCCAAAAATCCCTCTTTGCATCTTTATGAAAATGACTTATGGATTTCTTGAAAATCAAGTCACACAAATGAGAAATCCCTTGGGCTAATTTTGATTTTATGTCATGTGTAGCATTGGTATGATGATTAGAGGTCATGTTGAAGTCACATAAAGGCTTGCCATGAGAAATTGCAAGTTTTCCATTTGGTGCATAACTTGAAATTTAGTGATTTTTGCCAACTTTGACAAACCATAACTTTTGATCCAAAATGAATTAGGTCATGTTCTTGTACTTTTTGAAAAGGGAAAGATCTATTCTACAACTTTCATGACCAAAGTTTTTCCATTTGAAGCTTTTTTTGAATCAAAAAGTAAAGGTTGAAAAAGTTGCCTAAAATGGCAATTTCATTAAAAGTCAAACTTGCCCAAAAAGTCAACTTTGCAAAAGACTTGAAATTCTTCAATTTTGTGATCTTCCAACATCTTCCATGATAAAATAAAGATCATATACAATCAAAATGATGAAGAACACCCTTTGGTTGGGTCATTGGGGGCCTCAGATGCCCTGATTTTACACTGACTTGTTTGAAAAGTCAACTCTTGATCAGGTGACTTCCCCATGGAATTTCTTCATGAAAATTGATATGCATACTCCCTATACCATATAGAGACCAATAGACACAAGAATGACCAAAAAAATTGGAGTTATGGCCTCTGAAACCAAAACCCTAATTTTAGGTCATCTGTGCAGTCAAGCCTGGCTCTGCTTCCATATCAATCCCAGTTCTTGTGATTCTTTGGCATTCTTGACTTTGAGAGGATATAATATGATACTTGAACACACATGGACCTCTTTGAAGTGATTGATGGCCTTTGGAGTGGCTCAAGAAGCTCTTGGATTGTTCAAATCACAAACCCTAGATGCAGATGACTTTGAATCTATGCAGTGAATCAAAAATGTGATATGGGATGGTATGATTGAGATTATGCATATGAGAATGATCACAAGCCATGGTATGAATGGGTGAGAGCAAATTTGGGGTGTTTACAGCTGCCCCTATTCAAACATGAGTTAGCTGTGCAGGATGTAAGCAACGGCTTAACAGGCAAACAAGATAACTTGTGGTTGAATACCAAAGACAGTCCAAAATTTGCACTCACAGAATGAAGAAGAAAAGGGATATAGATTGTAAAAGAAAATAAAGTATATTGTAAAGTATGGGCGACGGAGGACGACCGTCGAGCAGAGGACGACTGCTGGGAAAGAGCATTGACGGGGACGGTCGACATGCTGGGGAGAGTGTGTGAAGTAAAGCAATGACGGGAACGGCCGACATGCTGGGGTAAAAGGGGTTATGATGGGGACGACCATCAAGATAAAGCTGTAAGATTCTCTGGGGATTAATGAAACATGACGGGGACGGCCATCAAGTTCATAAAGTAAAGCAACCAACGATGGGGACGGCCATCGGGCTAAACTGAAAAAGAAAAGGGACCACGACGGGGACGGCCATCGGGTTAAAGAATAAATGAAATAAACAGATGATGAGGTACGGTCATCAAAGGTGAAGGACGATCACCTAGCAGGGGACGGCTGCTCTGTTGGGGTTAAGATGAGGGACGGTTATCTAAGGTGAAGGACGATCACCCGGCAGGGTACGGCTGCCAAAAGTATCGCGACATAGGATGAATGCCGGATAAAAGGTCAACGATGGGGACGGCCATCGGATGAGCATGATGGAGGACGACCATCAAGAGGTGGAGGACGACCACCTAGCAGGGGACGGCTGCTCTCAAGGTTTATCATGACATAGGACGAATGTCAGATAACCAAAATCAACAATGGGGACGGCCATTGGATAAAATGATGAAGGACGATCATCAAAAAGGTGAAGGACGATCACCTAGCAGGGGACGGCTGCTAAATATATCACGACATAGGACGAATGTCGGATAAAAAGGTCAACGATGGGGACGGCCATCGGATGAGCATGATGAAGGACGATCATCAAGAGGTGGAGGACGACCACCTAGCAGGGTACGGCTGCTCTCAGGGTTTATCATGACATAGGACGAATGTCTGATAAGAAGAAAATTCACTTTACTGGGGAGTAGTAAACACGGACGAGTGTTTACATCCAAGAAATAAAAGGTATAAGTGTTTAGATGTTTGTGTATAGATTAAAGATGCGGACGAGCATCCTTAGGACTATGATACGGATGAGTATCAGGTAGAAACAAAAACTGACACGTGTTCAGAGATGATGATACGGACGAGTATCAACTGGTTAACAAAGAACACGGACAAGTGTTGAATCTGAAAGGACTCTTCTGGGGAATAGTAGACACAGATGAGTGTCTATATTCAAGAAGACGTAAGTGTTTGACACAGTGTATGGATTAAAGATGCGGACGAGCATCCTTAAGAATTTGATACGGACGAGTATCAGGTAGAAACAAACGCTTGACGCATGTTCTGAGATGATGGTACGGACGAGTACCAACTGGTTAACAAAGAACACGGACGAGTGTTGAATCTGTGGGGATATAAATGGTGTATACAAGATACGGACGAGTATCTGTATAAGTATGAGTATGAAGTATGGGTGATGTATATTTAAGTGTTCCATCTGCTGGGGAAGGTGACACGGACGAGTGTCGGAAGGAGAAGAGTATAGTATAAACAAGTATATGGTATACAAAGTGTTTATGTTACTGTACTGGGGAAAATGACATGGACGAATGTCAAGGAATTGTATATAAGTATCTGTGAGTGCAAAGGGGATGTCATTGGCTTTCTGCTGGGAATATGACACGGACGGGTGTCGAGAAGTATCTGTAATATACAAGTGTTTGTTTGTAAAGAAAAGCTCGGGCGACTTTACTGGGGAATGATGACACGGACGGGTGCCACAAGGAGTGCGTACTTGTATTGGTGAATCTGAGGCAACTGCTTTTGCTGGGGAATCTGGGGGGTATTCTGTATATTGTTAATGGGTTGATAATATTCACAAGTGTTTGATTCAGACCATGACTTATGATTATGCCACATGTTTGATTTTTGCCGTAATGCTCCGTATTAAGGCGGAATGCTACGCTTTGTTTGGTGAATATGATGCGAATGCTATGATTATGCAAAGAAAGACAGATCTGGGATTCGGATCCCGTTGTTGTGAAGATCTCTGGTCGATCTGTTGAAGTGAACATCCCAGCTGGGGATGAGATCGTTGGTAGATCTGATGAAATGATTCTGCTTGGGGAAATGGGTCGATGATAGACCTATTCCTGTAAATGAGGGACCCAGCTGGGGTTTGTAGAAGCTTTTGTCACTCTGTTGTGATTCCTTCGTGCGTTGCTCTTCTGGGTAGAGGCTGAAACTCCGTGGGGAAGCGGTTCCCTGGCCTTTGTATTTGGATGAGGAGGAGTAACGGATGGCAACTCAGCTGGGGAGAAACAACAAGTGGCAACTCAGCTGGGGAGCAAGCACTTGGGTGCCAAGACTGAGTGAGTGTTGATTTGCCAGCTTGCTAGGATGAAGCTTTCATGCCCCATGTTGCGCTTTTGAATACCTGCAATCCTGCAAAGACAGAGAAACGTACAAGTAATCCCGAGGCATCCTTCACCGGATTCCGTCATAGGAGTGAGACACTCCCGAGAGTAAGTATATTTCCTGCAAGCACGTAGTTTTTATTTTTGAGGATAAGCATATGTATTCATGTAATCAGTATTTTAAAGATATCAGACATTCTTTGCAAATAAAATGAAGTGTACAAGGTGAAACTTGACTGAAAATCCTGTTTTTATTAATTCATATGCCCTGAATTGGCGAGATACAGTCAAAGAAACATATCTCCTAAAATGAGGAGATTGTTACAAATTGAGAAACAAAATGCTGGCAATGTTGACGACGCTTCAAGGAGCTTCCCTTGGCTATGACTCGTATGACTTTTGACGTTCTTCTCGTCCTGCTTTCTGAAGAAGGCTGATTCTGATAGAAGCTTGATCCTTTCGAGGCTTACTAAGCTGCAGGCGATACAGATGAATTCAGAATGCAGTTGTTCGCTTATTCCCTTATTTTGCATGGATCGCCCTTTCGGGTTTTCAATCCATCGGGATACCCATTTTTGCCTGAGCTGTCCAATGCGGCTTTTCAACTCAGCGGGTGTACACATTTTTTTTGTTTATTTCCCTTATTTTTGCCCGAGTCTTTTATTCTGTTTTTGACTCGCCGGGATGCCCTATTTTTGCCTGGACTTACATTCTGTTTTTATGTCCAGCGGGTCATTTTTTATGCGAGGTATTTTTTAACTGCATCTGAATTCACCGGGGACGGGAAGTCTTCACCATCCATGGTGCCGAGCATCAGTGCTCCACCAGAGAAAACTTTCTTTACCACGAATGGTCCTTCATAGTTTGGAGTCCACTTGCCCCTATGGTCTGTATGAGGAGGGAGGATTCTTTTCAGCACAAGATCTCCTACTTGGTACTCTCGGTGCCTGACTTTCTGATCAAAGGCTTTCTTCATTCTTCTTTGATACAACTGCCCATGACAGATTGCAGCCAATCTTTTCTCTTCAATCAGACTCAGTTGCTCGTATCGGGATCGGACCCATTCTGCTTCGTTCAGCTTAACATCCATCAGTACCCGTAGGGAGGGTAGTTCGACTTCAACAGGTAGGACCGCTTCCATACCATACACAAGCTGATACGGTGTTGCCCCAGTGGATGTTCTGATTGACGTGCGGTACCCATGCAAGGCAAATGGTAGCATCTCATGCCAGTCTTTGTATGTAACTACCATCTTTTGCACAATCTTCTTGATATTCTTATTAGCTGCCTCGACAGCGCCATTCATCTTTGGCCTGTAAGGAGAAGAATTGTGGTGTTGGATCTTGAAGTCCCGGCATAGCTCAGCCATCATCTTGTTGTTTAAGTTGGAACCATTATCAGTAATGATTCGCTCGGGAACTCCGTATCTACAGATGATATCTCTCTTCAGGAATCGGGCTACCACTTGTCTTGTATCATTGGCATAAGAAGCTGCTTCAACCCACTTGGTAAAATAGTCAATGGCTACCAGGATGAATCTGTGGCCATTTGAAGCATTCGGTTCGATCTTGCCAATCATATCAATGCCCCACATGGCAAAGGGCCAGGGTGAAGACATTATATTCAAAGGATTGGGTGGCACATGCACCTTATCTGCATAGATCTGGCATTTATGGCATTTTCTGGCATAGGCACAACAGTCGGCATCCATTGTGATCCAATAATAACCTGATCTTAGCAAATTTTTAGCCATGGCATGCCCTCCCGCATGGGTACCAAAAGATCCTTCGTGCACCTCGTGCATTAACAAGTCTGCTTCTGTTCTATCGACACATCTGAGGAGTACCATATCAAAGTTTCTCTTGTATAGGGAACCATCAGCGTTCAGAAAGAAACTACCAGCAAGCCTTCTCAAAGTCTTCTTATCATTGGAAGATGCCCCAGATGGGTATGCTTGATCCTCCAAGAAGCACTTAATGTCATGGAACCAAGGCTTATCATCTTTGACAATATCTGCTGCAAATACATACGCTGGTCTGTCAAGTCTGGACACTGAAATCTGCGGTACAAAGCTGGCAGCTTGAACTTTGATCATAGAAGAAATGGTAGCCAGAGCATCTGCAAACTGATTCTAGTCCCGAGGGATATACTCAAGCTTGACCGTTGTGAAGAAAGTCAATAACCTCCTTGTATAATCCCTGTAAGGTATCAGATGATCCTGGTGTGTATACCATTTGTCGTTGGTTTGATTAACTACCAGAGCTGAATCTCCGAATACAGTCAATGTCTTGATCCTGAGGTCAATGGCTTCCTCAAGACCCATAATGCAAGCTTCGTATTCAGCTTCGTTGTTAGTGCAGTTGAAGGTGAGTTTTGCTGAGAAAGGCATATGAACTCCCTTAGGTGTAATGAGTACTGCACCAACACCACGACCATTCATATTAACAGCCCCATCAAACATCATAGTCAATTCTTCTTTCGGGTCAGGCCCTTCAGTGTGAATAGGCTCTTCATGATCTTTCGCTTTTATGAACATGATGTCTTCATCAGGGAAGTCAAATCTCATGGGCTGGTAATCATCAATAGGTTGCTCAGCAAGATAATCAGACAACACACTGCCCTTGATGGCTTTCTGAGACGTGTACTGGATGTCATATTCCATGAGAATCATTTGCCATCTTGCAACCCGTCCGGTAAGAGCTGGCTTCTCGAAAATGTACTTAACTGGGTCCATTTTTGAGATCAATAAAGTAGTGTGGGTCAACATATACTGTCTCAGTCGGCGAGCAGCCCACGCTAAAGCACAACAAGTTTTCTCGAGCAGTGAATAACGTTGTTCACAGTCGGTAAACTTTTTGCTCAGGTAGTATATTGCATACTCTTTTCGACCAGACTCGTCATGCTGGCCCAGCACACACCCCATTGACTCTTCTAATACTGTCAAGTACATTATCAGAGGTCTTCCTTCAACTGGAGGCATAAGGATTGGAGGTTCTTGCAGGTATTCCTTGATCTTGTCAAAAGCCTTCTGACAATCTTCGTTCCACCTGACCGTCTGTTCTTTTCTTAACAGCTTGAACAATGGTTCACAGGTTGCTGTAAGGTGAGATATGAACCTAGAGATGTAGTTCAATCTACCTAGAAACCCTCGAACTTCTTTTTCAGACTTCGGTGCAGGCATTTCTTGAATGGCTTTGACTTTATCAGGGTCAACTTCAATCCCTTTCTCGCTTACGATAAAACCCAGCAGCTTACCAGATCGCACTCCGAATGTGCACTTGTTGGGGTTCAGCTTCAATTGGTACTTCCTCAGACGCTTGAATAGCTTCAGCAGATTTACCAGGTGGTCTTCTTCTGTGAGGGACTTGGCGATCATGTCATCCACATAACATTCGATTTCTTTATGGATCATATCGTGGAATAATGTCACCATAGCCCGTTGATACGTTGCACCAGCGTTCTTCAATCCAAATGGCATCACCTTGTAACAGAACGTGCCCCAGGGTGTGATGAAAGTTGTCTTCTCCATGTCTTCAGGTGACATCTTAATTTGGTTGTATCCTGAAAATCCGTCCATGAAGGAGAATACCGAGAACTGGGCCGTATTATCAACCAATACATCAATGTGAGGTAATGGGAAATCATCTTTCGGGCTGGCTCTGTTCAGATCCCGGTAGTCAACACACATCCTTACCTTGCCGTCTTTCTTTGGAACAGGCACAATATTAGCAACCCACGGCGGATAGCTAGTTACAGCAAGGAATCCGGCGTCCCACTGCTTTTGTACCTCTTCTTTGATCTTCATTGCCATGTCTGGGCGAGTACGGCGCAGTTTCTGTTTAACTGGTGGACAATCTTCTCTTAAAGGTAGCTTGTGCATAACAATGTCGGTGTCCAACCCTGGCATATCTTGATAAGACCAAGCAAACACATCCACATATTCCTGAAGCAGGTCAATCAGTTGTTTCTTCACTGAGTCTTGTAAGCAGGTCCCGATTTTAACTTCTTTCACATCTTCATCTGTACCAAGATTAATTGTTTCTACCTCCTCCTGATGAGGAGTAATAACCTTCTCCTCTTGTCTCGACAATCTGGCTAACTCTTCAGGAAGCTCATAATCTTCTTCAACCCCTTCATCAGCTTGATTGATCGGATTGTCAAAGTCATACGAAGTCATAGCCGTGTTGTTGTCGGTGCGGTCTGGAAGGCACTCTCTGCAAGGGTTCAGTTTGTTCATTTTAGTGATTGATTTTAAATCTTGTTTAGAAAAGTGAAATAAAGTTGTCATTTTGAAAACATTGCCATTTATTTTTTGTACAAAAAGAAAAATGGAAAAACAGTGAGCGGAATAGAAAAAGACTCATTTGCAAAAGATGTCTGATATTTCATTGATTAATCTTGTTGCACAAAAATTACAGATGGCCCGATTACAAAATGAGTCTTATCATCTTGGGCAAGATGCAAGACTTGATGCATGCTTAAAATATACAGGAAATAATAATTACTCTGCAGGAGTAACTCTTATAATTTCCTGGGAAGACCAGTTTGAGATACGGCTCCCCGGGATCCTTGGACGTATCCAGCTCTCCAGGTTGCGTTCATCTTCCGACTCATCTTCCAAGTTGTTGACAGCATCAGGGGTGAGCATCCCCCCACTAACAAAGTTGGGCTTCCTAGCAGCCTCTGCTTGATCTTGTTGAGTTGGTTTGTAACCCAACCCAAATCTATCCTCTTTCTTCTCCACAGGAAACAGTTTGCCCCAGCCTTGAGCATTCCCTTCTTCCACAACCCTCCGGGCTTGCTGGTAGGATGTCATGGAAGTCCCAAGTACAGCAGATGTTTCATTAATATTCAGGGCCTCAAACCCTTGACTCATGGTTTCGTGGATCTCCCCATCCATCTCAATGTATTTGTATGTAGCCAGATGGCTAACAAAAATATCCTCCTCTCCACAAATAGTAAAGACTTGGCCCTCCCACTCGAATTTTAACTTCTGGTGAAGGGTAGACGTAACTGCGCCAGCGGCATGAATCCATGGTCTACCCAACAAACAGCTGTAGGCAGGCTGAAAGTCCATCACGTAGAAGGTCGTTTTGAAAGTTTGTGGGCCAATCGTTACAGGCAACTCAATTTCTCCCAGAACTGATCTCTTAGAGCCGTCAAAGGCTCTCACTACCAAGTTGCTGGGACGTAATGCCAATCCTTCATATTCTAGCTTCACAAGGGCTTTTTTAGGTAGGACATTGAGGGATGATCTTGTGTCTACCAGCACATGGGAAGGAACTGCACCCTTACATTCCATGGTAATGTGCAAAGCCTTGTTATGGCTGCGGCCTTCCGAAGTCAAATCAGTGTTGGTAAATCCTAGTCCATTACTAGCATTAACATTTCCAACCACAGCTTCCAACTGATTGACCGTGATCTCTTCTGGCACATAAGCTGCGTGCAAGACCTTTAGTAGTGCGTTCCGATGAGCTTCGGATCACATAAGCAATGATAGAATGGAGATCTTAGAAGGCGTCTGGTGAAGCTGGTCCACTATCTTGTAATCACTTTTCTTGATGATTCTCATGAATTCATCAACTTCTTGATCAAAAGGTGTTTTCAAAGCTTCTTTAACAATTTGCTCTTCTTGCACCATGCTCTTCCCTTTTGCCTTGGCAGCAGCTTCTGCTTCAGCAGTGGGTCTTTGAATTTGCGGGGCAAAGAGACGTCCGCTTCGAGTGAAGCCTCCGCCTCCCCCCACATTGTCTATTTGTGGTGAAGAAGTTGATGATTCAAGGGTGTAAAAGACTCTGGAACTGTTGTCAAGGAGATTGCTGGATTGGTAGGTATTGATGTTGTGATTTAAAGCAGGCCACTCTGGATGAGACCATCTATGCCATCCCTCAAGTTATCACACCCATTCACTGAAATGTTGCAATAAGCACATCCTAGCTCACACCCCGGGAACATTTGACATTCAAGGAGTTGAGCTTTAATCTCCACCAAGGGTGTCCGAATCTGACCCACACTGGTTATCAAGTAAGACGACTTGTCTTCCTCAATAGCATTGATTCTGGGGCCACCATGGTGTGGCATAGGGTTCTTGTTAACATTTGGTGGTGGTGCAAAGTTTAGAGCTTTGGAATCCACTAGATCCTGCACTTTCATGTGCAAAGCTCTGCACTTCTCTATACTGTGGCCAGGTGCATTTGAGTGAAAAGCACATCTGGCGCTGGCGTCATAATTTCTGGGCAGACTGGTAGGATCTGGAGGTGCCAATGTCCTTAGCTCAACTAGGTTGAGTTTTAGGAGTTGTGGCAGTAATGTGGCATAGGGCATAGGGATCGGATCGATCACCCTATTGGCCTGAGAAGGTCTCTGTTGGAATGGCCTTTGCTGATTGCTGTTGCTGGTATTGTTGTTGTTATAATTTCTCTGAGGAGGATACTGAGTTTGTTGCTAATAATTTTGTTGCTGTGGTTGATAAGCTGGTTGAGGATGAATTGGAGCGGGAATGGTGACTGCTGCCACAGACCTATGAACATATTGGGGTCTGCCTCTGCTGGTATGGATAGCATTGGTCTCACCAATTCTTCTTGGGCCCACAAAAGACTTTCTCGTGTTGCTGGATGAGCTCGCACCGTTGTCAGAAATCTTACCCATCTTTAATAGGCTCTCAATTCTTTCCCCGGCTATGACCACGTCAGCAAAGCTAGTGGAAGAAAAGGCAGCTAGCCTATCAATGTATGTCCCTTGGAGAGTGTTCATAAACATATCAGCCATCTCCCTCTCTGACATGGGTGGCTGGACAGCAGCAGCAAGCTGTCTCCACCTCTGAGCGTACTCCCGGAAGCTTTCCCTGGATGATTGAGACATCCCCATCAGGAGGGTCCTGTTGGGAGCCATATCCAAGTTGTACTGATATTGTCTGATAAAGGCCTCAGCCAAGTCCTTCCAGCACCTGATGGTTGCTTTGGTTAGGTGAGAGTACCATTCCCTTGAAGCTCCTGTTAAGCTATCTTCAAAATAAAACATCCATAGCTTTTCGTCCACGGTATATGCCTTCAGCCTCCCCGGAAAGGATTGTAAATGGGTTCGGGGACAGGAAGTTCCGTTGTACTTTTCAAAGCACGGTGGTTTAAATTTGTGGGGAATCCTGACCCCGTCCACTAGACCCATGTCCATAACATCAAAGCCCAAAGAATTCTGGGACTCCAGGGATCTCAGTTTCTCAGCAATCTCATCTAGCCTTCTGTCATAGGCTTCATCCCCAGCTCCCATCACTGTGAATTGATCTTCCTGGGGGTCTTCTTGTAATACTATGCCTGCAGTGGCAGTCCCTTGCACATTAACAGGGATGTTGATCTCTGGATGAAGGTGGGGTCCATAGACTGGAGGATTAACATGAGGTTGAACTCTCTCATTATTGCTTGTCCCAGCAGTCCCTAGATGGGGGTCTTCCTGATTCTGCCTCTCTACCAGTGCTCTTAATCTCTCTTGGCTTTGAGCCATATTATTCATCACCTCCATAAACTGTGTCATCTGATTCCTCATTTCCAATCTCTCATTGGCCATTTGAGTCCTGACCTCTGTAAGGTCCTGCTGTACTTGGTCCATTTGTATACCCGGAAGGTTGTTGCGGGTTGGATATCTGTGCGGACGGCTGAGTGGAAACACCCGACGTCGAGCAATAGTTCCTGAAGTCACAACAGAGTTAGTAACAATAAAACAAAAACCTACAAAACAAAACAAAAGGTTAGTATGCAATGCAGTATGCTTATTTGTTTCCAAGGTATCCGGCTTGGCACTTGGTTTTGACCTTTCCAGACCCTTTGTGGAAGATGCTTGTGATGTTGCTTGAAGAATTCAGATAAAACAAACCAACACATATATTACAAAAAGTAAATGATACATAGTTTGTTTCTTTTTACAATACATGCCCTCCGAGGGGTCAAAAATACAACATAAAGAAAAGTACATGAAATGAAAGCAACAATAAGCAAAAGTCAGACACCAAGACCAAACTCATCCTCCTGAACTTCCTTGAGAAGTGCTTCAGTCACAGGATCAGCTGGACGCTCTGTAAGGTTCCTGATAAGGAGATTCCTTGTAGTAACAGCTGCAGTTAGCTTCTTGTGTCGACTCTGGTCCTTTGACCTCTTCACACCAGCTTTAATCTTCAACTCTGAGATCTCTCTCTAGGCTGCTGCCAGGGCTTCCTGTTGCTCCTTTGCACTAGCCTCCAACTGCTCAATCTTATCCTGAGTCGTCTTATCCTCCTGAGTACGGGCTTCGGTGATCCTGACCCACCTAGCCTAACTCTCCTTCAGATACAAATCAGTCCTAGCTCTCTGGAATTGGGCCTCTTTGCAGGCATTTTTCAAGATCTGCTCTCCAGCCCTAGACTTCTTGATGTAATCTTCTGACTTCTCAATTCTGGCTAGATGCTCCACCTTTAGCTTTTCCAACCTTTCAATGTCCAGCCGACCATCACTCCTCTCCTAGAGGGTCTTCTGTAGAGCCTGAGTCAGATTCTCATTTCTCTCTTTCAATTTCTCAAACTCCTCCAGGCTAACAGTAGCTGGAGGTGATGCTGTGGATGGCCCAGGCACATCTTCAATGGTAAAGGGCATCCCAGAAACTTGAGCCCTGGCATGAGACCACTCATAGTATTGAGCTGAGGCCACATTGTTGCATCTCCCAAGAATGGTTACCCCTTTTGTCTGGACATTGTCCCAAGCCCAGGATGCTTGCCTGACACTAGCCAGATTAGGCTTGATCTCACAATAAAGGGTCTCAGCTAGATCTTGTACTCTAGGAGGGTGGACTAATGCATAGCCCAGTTGTCTTTTGAATAGCAGAGGGTTGTAGTTGATGCAACCCTTCACTCCTATCAAAGGTATATTGGGAAATTGCCCACAACTGGTAATGATGTCTCTGCCCTTAGTGCTCTGAGTGCACCACCTGATGTCATCTGAGGTTAGAGCAACAAGCCTCCTAGCCCAATTTTTCTGCTGGTGAGGGTTCAAGAATGCATCAGTCTTTGGCAAATGTTTGAGCAGCCAAGTATGGAATAAAGGAGCACAGCATCTCACTAATCTTCCCCTTTGCTTTTCATTCCTTTGGTGAATAGAGTAGTAAAGATCTCCCAGTAAGGTGGGCACTGGGTTCCTCAGAATGAAAAGATGGATTGCATTCTTGCTAACAAACTTAGGCTCATCTGCAAATAATATAATCCCATATATGCTAAGGGCTAATAATGCACAGACTGCCTTCCACTCCCCCAAGGAGGCCTTCAGAATAGCCTGAGAGATCAAGAAATCCAAGTGAAGACCAGGGACTCCAGCCTTGGTTGTCATGTTCTGCCCAATCAGGACTGGTTCCAGATATAATGCCTTTGCCACCTCTTCATTACTAGGGAAAGCCATCTCAGGGTTGAAGGGGACTCCACCCCTGATAGGTACACCAATCAGTGATGAATACTCTTCCAACAAGGGTCCCAACTGAAAATTCTGGAAGGTGAAGCACCTCAGTGGGGGATCATAGAACTGCAGGCAAGTATGAATCAAGCTCCTCTGTGAAGGGTCCAAATCCATAACCACATCAAGGATTCCTCCATAATGTTCTCTGAAAAGTGGTATATGGTCTGGAGTAATCAGGGTCTGAATCCTCCTGATCCTAGCCAACTCAGGCTCAAAGAAATGATAGGAGATGTTACTCTTCTTAGGTGCCATGTTGCTGAAGAAGAGCTGAGACAGATGCTGAGAATAACACTGAAGATAGGCCACTGACAGGCTGAGACTGGTGATAGCAGGTGACTGAAGCAGGTAGCTGATAGCTGAAGCAAGTACTGATGAAGATAGGTCTATGCTGAAGAAGGGGTCAAAACCAAGCCAAAATGTAGGATGGACACCCTGAAAAACGAATAAACACATGTTAAAATGATGCAATGAGGATGTATGCAAATGATGTGCAAGGGTTTGTGACTGAGCTGGATCTAATTAATTGCTCTGATATAAGTCCATGTATGTTCAAGAAGTCCAGATGGAGGTTCATAAGTCCAGTAACCAAGGTGGGGGACTCAAATAAAGAGTCACATGTCCAGGGTTAAAAATCACAAGAACTGTTCCAAAGTGGAGTACTCTTAATCAAAACAAAGTAACAGGGTATGCTGAGGTCAAGGGTACCTGCAAACCTGTAAACAGCCCAACCCCCTCACAGGTGATGTTCTAAAACAAGGATCCTCAGACTTGGATCAGTTATGAGAAGTGTAAACACTTCTAACCCGGAGGTACAGCGTTTACAATAACCATAAAAGATCCTCCTCTAATTCACCTCAGTTTCTGAAGGTCAATAGTAAAGGTCATCCAGACTTAGCAGGCTTCCCAGATAGCCCTAGCACTACAGGAAATCTGTAGCACAGAGTTCTCAAGAAGAAACCCATATCTGAACCGTGTTTCATATTCCCGCACCAGACCGAAATGGAATGGGAAAGAACATGAACCACTCTAGCCTAGGTGTCACTCAGGTCCCAGGTGTAGGACCTCAACTCTCAATAGAACACCCACCCACCAAAGCAACAAAACAGATCCAGCCAGCACAGTATGACAGTATGGTATATGTAAAGCTATAAAGAAAGCAATAAAACAACTGTACATAAAGCAAAAAAACAAATACAAATACAAGCACAAATAACACATAACACCCCAGTAAACACAAATCACACAAGCGCTAGGAGGAACCCACAAAAAGAACCAGAAGCCCTGGTTGCAGTATAAGGTTCCCCAGCAGAGTCGCCAAGTTGTCGCTCCCGATAAATGGGAATGGCCCCAGATAAAGGTACAGACGCAAACGGTCGGCGAAAGAGGATGCGAGAACACACAGGAGTGAACTCACAGGGAATGAATAGAGTCGCCAGCTAGGCATTTTTATCCCGGAGGAAAGGTAATGCTGCATAAACCTAGAAAGACATGGACAAGACGGTTGCGAACCAGAGAGACTGAGAAAGGGAGTTGGTTACAACCTGGGAAGGTATTAGCACCCAGATTGTCCGTCGTACTCGACGGGATCCACGCTTAAAAGATTTGTGTTTTAAAGGGGTAGTGTCAGTGCAATTTGTGTATAAAGAGCTGGAAAAGGATGTACAGGTGTCTGTGTAAAAGAAGTGTAAAGTGTGTAAATGTACAGTGTCAGTGTAAGAACTGGAATAAGATGCTCAAGATCATGAGGCTAAAAGTATGATGCTGGAAAGAGGGGGAATATACAGAGACTTTTGTTCGATAACTGTTAAGTTATGCCTACGTATCCTCTCGTGCAATGAGGAAGTCAGAACACCGTAGTTCGACCCAAAGAGACTGAAAGATGAATTGACTTGTGAACTGCTTGCTTGTCTATGCTCAAGTGTATGACCTGTCTGGCTCAGGTGCTAACTGTCTTGCATTAGACGGAAGAAACAAGTTCTCGTTTGTGAGTGAATAAGATGAGAAAAGAATCCCGGAGGAGACGATTATTGTTTGTTTTTTTGTGTTTTCAGTCTTTTATTGCTTTTGAGAGTTTGTCATAGATTAATGAGCTTAAGCCTAAACCAATGGATTTAGTAAACTCATCACATCTTCCCTCTGATTAGGGGTAATGAGAATACCTTAAGTGTGAAGTCAGATTCTCACACTTAATCACCATGGTGCAGGTTTAAGATCATTAACCTACTTGTGATTATTTAGATGTTTTTGGTGTTTCTGTTTAGTGTTGAGTAATGAGATTAAGCCATAATCAAGGATTTAACAGACTCATTACACCATCCTAATAGAAGGATAATAGATGAGAGTGTTTAAGCTGAGGAATGCTCCTCAACTTAATCCATGATTAGGGATTAAACTCATGACAAAACAAAACCTTTATTAAATGGATTTTAGTTAATGATATGATGATGAAGTGGATTTTATGATTTGTAAGACAACTTGAGGAGGACTTGTCCATTAACACTAGGGTTAGTCCTTCTTAACCAATTAAGGAAGAATTAGAACCCTAATGCAAGGCCCAAGTTACAAGTGTGGTGTCTTGATGATTATTATGTGGATTTATTAAAAGGATTTAAACACATTAAGGGTTTAACACTTAGGATTAAAGTTATACACTCCATCCTAATAGAAGGATGCAGGCATAAGCTTAATCACAAAGCCTTAAAGCCTTTAGGGTTTAGTCCCTGATTATGAGATGAGAAGAGAAGACTCAATGATGACACAAAGGTAAAAACTAAGTGAGGGACTAATCAAAACCCTAATTATTGTCATGCTTGGTTGTTCCTAAGGTTTGTGAAGTTTAAGAAAGAAGTCTTCAATGGAACCACCAGGAAGCAGATGAATGGAGCAAAGAGAAGCAAAGCAACTTGCTTCATTTAAGAAGACAAGTCACTTGAAGAAAGAAAGTAAGAAGCAAAAGAAAGAGAAAGCTCAATCTCATACACAAAGTAAAATGCAGCAATGATTCATAAGAGAGATGAAAAGAAATTGTGAGAAGTGAAGGCAAATTCACTTCTCAAAGTTGCTTACCACCTGAAAAGTTAGTGAAAGAAATGCAATGCAATGCAAAATGAAATGAAATGGTATGATGTAAATCAAAAACAGAAGCACATACATGATGTTAATGATACTATGGGATGATTCAAACATGAAACAAAGCATGGGGATGATCATACAAACTTATGGATGCAAATGAAGCAAGTTAAGAACCATGATCATACATGAAAGGTTATGAAGTGCAAATGGCATACAACATGGCAAATGCAAAAATGCAATGATCAAACATGCTTCTAATATGTCTTAAGATGTCACATGAATCAAATGGATGCACAAAATGCTATGGCAAGCCAAGGTATGCAAGCAAATACAAGATGGATGCATATGGAAGCCCAAATTAGGGTTTATGATCAAAGCATCAAACAAAAACCAAAATCAGAAGCAAACATCAAGATAAAAATTTGAAAATGCATTCTAAGGAACCCTAAACCTACACAAACTCACTTCCCAAAGGAGAGGTTCCAACTCTTAACCTAATAAAAGTTATGAATTTCCTAAAATTCCTAGGGTTTTTGGGTACCTTAACAAGAAAAATGTCAAACAAATGGAAAATGCAAGATCAATTCATGCCAA
Organism: Lathyrus aphaca; assembly: GCA_963966055.1. Classification (NCBI taxonomy): domain Eukaryota; kingdom Viridiplantae; phylum Streptophyta; class Magnoliopsida; order Fabales; family Fabaceae; genus Lathyrus; species Lathyrus aphaca. The sequence continues at coordinate 345,086,418 of OZ014521.1, forward strand.
TTTAATCTCACAAACTACATGATATGTACAACACAATGCAAAAAGAATCAAAGTCCAACTCTCAATGGTTAGGCAGAAATGATTTTTTGAAGTTTGGATCAAAATAATGCTTTGAAAATGAATTAATTCCATGGAAAATTATCAAAATGCATCAAGATCAAAAAAGAAATTTGGTTTGAGGGTTGGACAATGTTTCTAAATGGTTTTAAATGTTTCATGAATTTTTTGGTGATTTTTAAATACCTAAAAGTATTTTTAATTAATTAATTCTCATTAATTAATTAAAAATAAACTTTTAAATGATTTAAAAATATTTTTTAACACAAAAATTAAAAATAAAAATGTTTTTGGTTTCTGAAATTAAATAAAAGTTTGTACAAAAATTTTCAGAATTTTTAAAATTGTTTTGCTATTTTTAAATAAATGTGCAAAATAAATATAAAACAAATGAATTAAAATTAAAGAAAATGAAAAGTAAACGCAATGGGAGGCCAGGATTGAATCTGGAAAAGAGGCTGTTGACTTGGTGCGTGATCCAATGGTCACAATTCAAATCTGGTTAATTAATTAATTAAACCTGATTAATTAAGTTAAGTGGAAATTAATGATTAATGATGCAATCTGAGCCTTTGGTCCACACGCGGGAAACATGATCCTATGGTCCAGATTTAAAACACACTAATGACTCAGCTAAACCCTAATTAGGGCACACTAATCTCAGACGGCCGGAACAGTGGTTCCGGTCGTCTTCTCCGGCGGGTTGAAAACCCTAGAACATGCCACAAGCCACCATTCACCAAATTGAAAGCAGGGAAATAATCCTTTACCCAAACCCCATTCAAATCACCCCTCAAACAATATTTATCATTCAAAAACAAAGAGAATCGAAGCCAACAAGATTCACGGGTGAAATTTCAGAGAGCAACAAAATACTCATTTCTTCACTATTTTTGATTCTAAAGGTACCATCATGATCAGCAAGACATGCACTATCAATTTGTAACATAAAATACAAGCTCTGAAAAGTTGGAGATTCGAAGCTACCTGAAGTGATGAACTATGAATATGAGCTCTTCAGACCTTGCTTTGATGCAGAATGCCTCCTCTGAACCCCCTGAAGCCAATGGGATGCTCACAATCCTTCGTAGGTGGCTAATTTGAGAGCTTGAGTTCTGATATGGCAGGTTTCACAGTTGTGATTTGTAGGGTTTCAAACTGCTTCAATGGTGGATTCTGGTTCTCTTGAGTGTGTATGATTTGTTAGTGAAGAGAAAGTGAGTGTTTGATGGCTGTAGAGAGAGATTCGAAGAAGAGGAGTTTTTTGACAGATTTTGTGAGGGCTGTGTTGTGTCTTGCTTCAATGGCCAATGAGTTGCTATAACACTCCCATGATGTGTGAGTAGCCTGTGGAGCAGGTCAGTAGAGGTGGCTGCTCACTGTTCCAAGAGTATGGGGGTTTTGGTCAAAAAGTCAAGTTGATTTGTACTTGCAGCATGGGCTATGGCAGCAGCAGTCTAAGGGCTTGTCTTGCTTCAGCTTGGGTCAAGGATGACCCTTGGATTGCTTGTGAATGTCTGCAGCATGTGGATCATGAATTGAGAGAGATTTTGCAACTTGCCCACTTGTGTTTTCTCATGATTTTTGGTTATGCACATGAGATACTTCTTGCTGAATTTTGGTGCATGATGCTTCATTTGGTCATGGCAATGCATAGAAACCAACTAGTGATCACATAACTCCTTGGAGGGTGATTTTGCCAAAAATCCCTCTTTGCATCTTTATGAAAATGACTTATGGATTTCTTGAAAATCAAGTCACACAAATGAGAAATCCCTTGGGCTAATTTTGATTTTATGTCATGTGTAGCATTGGTATGATGATTAGAGGTCATGTTGAAGTCACATAAAGGCTTGCCATGAGAAATTGCAAGTTTTCCATTTGGTGCATAACTTGAAATTTAGTGATTTTTGCCAACTTTGACAAACCATAACTTTTGATCCAAAATGAATTAGGTCATGTTCTTGTACTTTTTGAAAAGGGAAAGATCTATTCTACAACTTTCATGACCAAAGTTTTTCCATTTGAAGCTTTTTTTGAATCAAAAAGTAAAGGTTGAAAAAGTTGCCTAAAATGGCAATTTCATTAAAAGTCAAACTTGCCCAAAAAGTCAACTTTGCAAAAGACTTGAAATTCTTCAATTTTGTGATCTTCCAACATCTTCCATGATCAAATAAAGATCATATACAATCAAAATGATGAAGAACACCCTTTGGTTGGGTCATTGGGGGCCTCAGATGCCCTGATTTTACACTGACTTGTTTGAAAAGTCAACTCTTGATCAGGTTACTTCCCCATGGAATTTCTTCATGAAAATTGATATGCATACTCCCTATACCATATAGATACCAATAGACACAAGAATGACCAAAAAAATTGGAGTTATGGCCTCTGAAACCAAAACCCTAATTTTAGGTCATCTGTGTAGTCAAGCCTGGCTCTGCTTCCATACCAATCCCAGTTCTTGTGATTATTTGGCATTCTTGACTTTGAGAGGATATAATATGATACTTGAACACACATGGACCTCTTTGAAGTGATTGATGACCTTTGGAGTGGCTCAAGAAGCTCTTGGATTGTTCAAATCACAAACCCTAGATGCAGATGACTTTGAATCTATGCAGTGAATAAAAAATGTGATATGGGATGGTATGATTGAGATTATGCATATGAGAATGATCACAAGCCATGGTATGAATGGGTGAGGGCAAATTTGGGGTGTTTACAACAGGAATTCTTCAAAATTTGTTCCCCTGCTCTTGATTTCTTGATGTAGTCCTCTGTTTTCTCAATCCTGGCTAGATGCTCCATCTTAAGCTTTTCTAACCTCTCAATGTCTAGACGACCATCACTCCTCTCCCAGAGGGTCTTCTGCAGAGCTTGAGTCAAATTCTCATTCCTTTCTTTCAGTTTCTCAAATTCCTCTAAGCTGACAGTAGTTGGAGGTGGTACTGTGGATGGTCCAGGTGCATCCTCAACGGTGAAAGGCATCCCAGAAATCTGAGCTCTATCATGAGACCACTCATAATACTGTGCTGAAGCCACATTGTTGCATTTCCCAAGAATGGCCATCCCTTTGGTCTGGATGTTGTCCCAAGCCCAGGATGCTTGTCTGACAACAGCTAGATTAGGCTTTATCTCACAGTAAAGGGTTTCAACCAAGTCTTGCACTCTAGGAGGGTGAACCAGAGCATAGCCCAACTGTCTTTTGAATAGCAAAGGGTTGTAGTTGATGCAACCCTTCACTCCTATCAGAGGTACATTGGGAAACTGCCCACAACTAGTTATTATGTCCCTTCCTTTGGTGCTCTGGGTACACCACCTGATGTCATCTAAAGTCAAAGCAGTGAGTCTTCTAGCCCAATTCTTTTGTTGGTGAGGGTTCAAGAAAGCATCAGTCTTGGGTAAGTGTTTAAGCAGCCAGGTATGAAATAGAGGAGCACAGCATTTTACCAATCTCCCTCTCTGCTTCTCATTCCTTTGGTGGACAGAATAATAGAGATCTCCCAGCAAGGTGGGTGCTGGGTTCCTCAAAAGGAAGAGATGAATAGCATTCCTGCTGATAAACTTGGGCTCATCTGCAAAAAGTATAACCCCATATATACTGAGGGCCAATAATGCATAAACTGCCTTCCATTCTCCTAAGGAGGCCTTCAGGATGGCCTGAGAAGTCAAGAAATCCAAGTGTAGACCAGGGATGCTAGCCTTTGTAGTCATGTTCTGCTCAATCAGAATAGGTTCCAAACACAGTGCCTTTGCCACCTCTTCACTGCTGGGAGAAGGCATCTCTGGGTTGAAGGGGATACCACCCCTGACAGGCACTCCAATCAGTGATGAATACTCCTCCAACAGGGGTCCCAACTGAAAATTCTGGAAGGTGAAGCATCTCAAAGGAGAATCATAGAACTGTAGGCAAGTGTGAATCAAACTCCTATGAGAAGGGTCCAAGTCCATAACCATATCAAGGATGCTTCCATAATGTTCTCTGAATAAAGGGATATGGTCTGGAGTAATGAGTGCCTGGACCTGCCTGATGCCAGCCAGCACAGGCTCAAAGAAGTGATATGAAATGTTGCTCTTCTTAGGTGCCATGACTACTGATGAAGAGCTGAGAACAAATGCTGATGATGAAGACTGATACTGGAAGATGAACTACTGATAAGCTGACACTGGTGATAATAGTAGCTGAAGCAGGCAACTGATGAAGATGGCTGAAGCAGATAGCTGATGAACAAGGGTCTAATCAGATAAAGGGGTCAAAACCAAGCCAGAATATAATGTGGATACCCTGAAAAACAAATAAGAAAATGTTAAATGATGCAATGATGATGTATGCAAATGATATGCAAGGGTTTGTGATCAAGCTGGATCTGATTAACTGTCTTGATATAAAGTCCATGCATGCTTAAGAAGTCCAGATGGAGGTTCAAAAGTCCAGTAACCAGGGTGGGGACTCAAATAAAGAGTCACATGTCCTGGGTTAAATCACAAGAACTGTCCAAAGTGAAGCATTCTTAAACACAATAAGAAACAGGGTATGATGTGGCCAAGGGTTCCTGCAACCCTGTAAACAGCCCAACCCCCTCACAGGTGATGTTCTAAAACAAGGATCCTCAGACTTGGATCAGTTATGAGAAGTGTAAACACTTCTAACCCGGAGGTACAATGTTTACAATAACCATAAAAGATCCTCCTATAATTCACCTCAGTTTCTGAAGGTCATAGTAAAGGTCATCCAGACTTAGCAGGCTTCCCAGATAGCCCTAGCACTACAGGAGATCTGTAGCACAGAGTTCTCAAGAAGAAACCCATATCTGAACCGTGTTTCATATTCCCGCACCAGACCGAAATGGAATGGGAAAGAACATGAACCACTCTATCCTAGGTGTCACTCAGGTCCCAGGTATAGGACCTTATCTCTCAATAGAAATCCACCCACCAAGACAAAACCAGATCCAGCCAGATAACAGTTATGACAATATGATGCATATAAAGCTGTAAAGAAAGCAATAAATAATTGTACATAAAGCAATAAATAAAAACAACTATATAAATACAATTAGCACATAACACCCCAGTAAACAAAAATCAATCAAGCGCTAGGAGGAACCCACAAAAAGAACCAGAAGCCCTGGTTGCAGTATTAGGGTCCCCAGCAGAGTCGCCAAGCTGTCGCTCCCACCAAATGACACCTGGTCAAATAGGGTACAGACGCGAACGGTCGGCGAAAAGAGAAACGAATAGAGTTGCCAGCTAGGCATTTTTATCCCGAAGGAAAGGTAATGCTGCATAAACCTAGAAAGATATGGATAAGACGGTTGCGAACCAGAGAGACTGAGAAAGGGGGTTGGTTACAACCTGGGAAGGTATTAGCATCCAGATTGTCCGTCGTACTCGACGGGATCCACGCTCAAAAGATTTGTGTTTTAAATGAGTAGTGTCAGTGTAATCTGTGTATTAAAGCTGGAAAGAATGCAAGTGTCAGTGTAAAAGAAGTGAAGTGTGTAAATATACAGTGTCAGTGTAAGAACAGGAATAAGATGCTCAAGATCATGAGGTTAAAAGAATAATGCTGGAAAGAGGGGGAATATACAGAGACTTTTGTTCGATAACTGTTAAGTTATGCCTACGTATCCTCTCGTGCAATGAGGAAGTCAGAACACCGTAGTTCGACCCAAAGAGACTGAAAGATAAATTGACTTGTGAATTGCTTACTTGTCTATGCTCAAGTGTATGACCTGTCTGGCTCAGGTGCAAACTGTCTTGCATTAGACGGAAGAAGCAAGTTCTCGTTTATGAGTGAATGAGATGAGAGAAGAATCCCGGGGGAGACGATTATTGTTTGTTTTTGAGTTTTCAGTCTTTTATTGCTCTTGAAAGTTTGTCATAAGTTAATGAGCTTAAGCCTAAACCAATGGGTTAGTGAACTCATCACATCTTCCCTCTGATTAGGGGTAATGAGAATACCTTAAGTGTGAAGTCAGCATCTCACACTTAATCACCTTTTGATGTAGGATTAAGATCATTAACCTACTTGTGATTATTTAGATGTTTTTGTTGTTTTTATTTAGTGTTAAGCACAAGACAAAATGCAGCAATGATGCATAAAAGAGATGAAATGAGGTTGTGAGAAGTGAAGGCAAATTCACTTCTCAAAGTAACTTACCACCTGAAAAGTTAGTGAAAGGAATGAAATGCAATGCAAATGAGATGAAATGGAATGATGCAAACCAAAACCAGAAGCATAAGTATGGTGCTAATGATGCTATGGGATAATGCAAACATGAAACAAGGCATGAGAATGATCTTACAAACTTTTAGATGCAAAAGAAACATGTTTAGAACCCTGAACATACATGAAAAGTTATGAAATGCAAATGACATACAACATGGAAAATGAAAGATGCAATGATCAAACATGATTCTAACATGTCCTAAGATGTGTTATGAACCCAATGGATGCACAAAATGTCATGGCAAGTCACAGTATGCAGGCAAATGGAAGATGGATGCAAATGAAAGCCCAAATTAGGGTTTATGATCAATGCTCAAAACAAAATCCAAAACCAGAAGCAAGCATCATGATAAAAAAATTGAAAATGTATTCAAAGGGACCCTAAGTCTATACAAACTCACTGCCCAAAGGAGAGGATCCAATTCTTAACCTAGTGTAAGTTATGAATTTCCTAAGTTGGCTAGGGTTCTAAGGTACCTTGTCAAGAAAAATGCAAAACAAATAGGAAATGCAAGATCAATTCATGTCAATTTAAACCTATAAACTACATGCTATACAAGATGCAATGCAAAAAGAATCATTGTCCAACTCTCAATGGTTAGGCAGAAATGAATTTTTGAAGTTTGAAGATAAATATTGCCTTGAAATGAATTTAATTCCATTGAAAATTTTCAAAAGGCATCAAGATCAAAAAAGAAATTTGGTTTGAGAGTTGGACAATGTTTTTAAATGATTTTAAATGTTCCATGAATTTTGTTGTGATTTTTAAATACCTAAAAGTATTTTTAATTAATTAATTCTCATTAATCAATTAAAAATAAACTTTTAAATGATTTAAAAATATTTTCCAATGCAAAAAATAAAAATAAAAATATTCTTGGTTTCTGAAAATTAATGAAATGCTTGATAAAAAATTTCAGAATTTTTCAAAGTGTTTTACTATTTTTTATAAAATGTACAAAAGAAATGAAATTAAATGGAAATAAAATTGAATTTAAACTGAAAATGAGAAAGTATGCAAATCCAAGGGCCAGAATTCAAATTCAGGGACACGGGAGTGGACTTGGCGCGCGTTTGGTCGGCCAGCATTCAAACTTATGTAATTAAGACTAAACCCTAATTAACTAACCCTAATCACTTTCAGATGACCGGAACAGTGTTCCGGTCATCTTCTCCGGCCAACCCCCTCCCCTGAATCCCTCAAAACGCCATGAAACTTCACCAAAAGCTCCAGAAACAATCAATGATCAACAACAAAACATAATCCAGCAACAAATCCCATTTATTTCTACTCAAAATCAAGATACGAATCAAACATCAAAAACTGCAAAAATTTCAGAAACACGATACAAGCTCATTTCTCAATCATTTTCAAAAGTAAAAGGTTCAGTGAACTCAGGGAAGCATGCTTTATCATTTAGAAACAAGAAATAAAGGTTCTGGAAAAATGAATTTCCATGGCTACCTGAATCGAAGCTTTGATTTCTGGAACTTTCTGACTGGCCCTTTAATCCAAAACACCTCTAATGGACCTCCTAAGAAGCTTGCAATACTTGTTTGGAGTTTAAAATGGCTGGTTTGAAAGATTGCTGAAGTTCTGTTCAAAGGGGGGCAGAAATCGTGTTTTGATTTCAGTGAGTTTCAGGCTATGGTGATGGGTGGTTTGTGATCAGTGAGGCATGTTGAGATTGTTTGTGAAGTTTGTTTGTGTGTTTGATGCTTGTGGAGTCAGTTTCGAATGGTTTTGCAAATGAAGCATAAACTTGGAACTAGGGCTTGGAGTGTGTTTCAACATGAATGGTTATGTGCTATGGCTTGCCTTTGGTCCACTTATCACTCATGGATAGGCCTGTGGAGTTGGTGTGCCCTATTGTGATTGGTATGGGTCTTTGGCCAAAATGTCAAACTTTGTGTAAGAGAGGTATGGGCTCATAGTTAGCCAAGGACAAATGGGGTGTCCTGCGCAGCAAGAAGTGTGGAGAGCCCTAGGATCAATTATGAAGTCAGCAAGCAAGTGGATTAGGGTTTGAGTGAGATTTTGCAACTTGCTTCATTCTTGGCCCTTTTGAAATTTCTTGCTCCACAAGTCACAAAAATGAGCAAACTCTTGGTGAATTCTGATCTTTAGGCATTGGTTCATGTTTGTATGAAGATTAGAAGTTCATTTGGTAGCACAATTTGCCTTGGCAAGTGATTTTGCAACTTTGCCTCTTTGGTAGAAAACTTCAAATTATGTGATTTTAGCCAACTTTGACAAGCCATAACTTTTGATACAAAATGAATTAGGTCAAGTTCTTGTACTTTTTGAAAAGGGAATGATCCATTCTACAACTTTCATGACCAAAGTTTTCCCATTTGAAGCATTTTTGGATCAAAAAGCAAGGGTTGAAAAAAGTTTCCCAAAATGGCAATTTTCATTCTAAGTCAACTTTCCCAAAAAGTCAACTTTGCAAATGGCTTGAAATTTTTCAATTTTGTGAACTTCTAACATCTTCTATGATCAAATAAAGATCATACACAATCAAAATGATGAAGAACACCCTTTGGTTGGGTCTTTGAGGGACTCAGATACCCTGATTTTGCACTGACTTGCTCAAAAAGTCAACTCTTGATCAGATGACTTCCCCATTGAATTTCTTCATGAAAATTGATATACATGATCCCTATACCATATAGAGACCAATATAAACAAGAATGACCAAAAAATTTGGAGTTATGGCCTCTGAAACCAAAACCCTAATTTTAGGTCATCTGTGAAGTTAAACCTGGCTCTGCTTCCATGCCAATCTCAGTCCTTGTGATTCTTTGACATTCTTGAATTTGAGAGGATATAATATGATGCTTGAACATACATGGACTCCTTTGAAGTGATTAATGACCTTTGGAGTGGCTCAAATGGCTCATGGATTGCACAGATCATAAACCCTAGATGCAGATGACTTTGAAGCTATGCAGTGAATCAAAAATGCAACATGAGATGCTATGGTTGAACTTATGCATATTAAATGATCACAAGCCATGGTGTGAATGAGTGAGGGCAAATTTGGGGTGTTTACAACACAGATCCATGAGTACAACTAGGGGGCGACTACACTGGAGTATCTGTATGCGAGGTTGAGAGAGGGATGCCCGTGGAAGAAGAGGATTGTGGAGGGCAGCATGACACTACTTATGGTAACAATCTTTTATCCTTCGGTTTGATACTTTTCTTTCAATTCTTTGATCCCTATGTTTATTATTTTCATTTCAGGCTTAGATCCCCCTACACTTCCAGAGGATCATTGGTGGGCTGCTTTTGATGAGTACACCGAGGACATACCACTTGCTTTTACCTCTCTTAGAGGGAACCAGGTGGTCGAGCCTTTTAGAGTCTATCTCGATCGGTTGGCTACTGAGGATATTCATTACAATGACTATGTCGATCTCCGTCAGACGCGCCCTTTTGATGACATTTCATTATACTCCGGATGGTTGGCATGTACTTCGACGATCACCGCTCTTTACCTTCCCGAGCATGTCATGCGGAAATTTGAGTACACCCATATGATACCTAGGCACCCTACTATGTTTGCTCATCCCGGCTTGACCAGTGTACAGGTTGATGAGATGTTTGCTGACTACGAGAGTCACCTGATACTTGACGAGGCCCAGGCGATTATAGCGTTGAATGATTGAGGCAACGTTGAAGGTTACATCACTTGGTTGTTTACCGTTTCTCACCCATACATGGTGCCAACTATTCCAGGATCACCATCCAGACTGGCTCACTAGGAGATTCTAGAGGAGCAACAATCTCAACTTGATCACACTAAAGATGTCCAACCTCGTTGTCGTCGCATAATTGAGATGGTGCGGTCATGCAATGCGACCGGTTTCTTTCTTGAAGGGTCTGGTGGTAGGCATATAATGGATGAGATTCTTGCAGAGGTACATGAGAACTTTTGTACCGCATACATCATGCGAGGACATAGGGGATCATTGTACGAAGACGTAGACCAAGCGGTCGAGGAAGCAGTATAGACAGCGGAGGCGGCAAAAAAGACGAGGAAAAGGTTTTCAGACACACTCAATAGTGTTTGTTGTGTTTTTTTATTTATGTATTATTTTGTGTACCTTGTGACTGATATATATATATATATATATATATATATATATATATATATATATATATATATATATATATATATATATATATATATATCAAGTGAGAGAGGAGATGAGAGGAACAAATAACAACAATTAGATTAATCATATCACTACTTAATAAGAGTGATGGACAATTTAATATTCACATTAATTATTTAATAAATAATTTAATCCTAATTATGTGATTCATCTAATGGTTGTTATTCCCCTCACTTGATATATATATATATATATATATATATATATATATATATATATATATATATATATATATATATATATATATATATATATATATATATATATATATATATATATATATATATATATATATATATATATATATATATATATATATATATATGTTATGTCGTATTTCTACGACAATTACTTTCATCGGTGAACAACAAAACTATGATTTTTTTATTTAAATTGTTCAGATATGATTTTTGAGAGGTATCTTCAGAAAATTTCCGATGCATCTCCATAATAATCTAACGTTAAGTAAAAATATACATTTTCAAAGATATATATCTTCAAAATCTAGAGACATTTAAGAAAACACGCTAAATACCTGAGATTCAAGGAGTACCCTAATAAATTCTCAACAAATATATATATATATATATATATATATATATATATATATATATATATATATATATATATATATATATATATATATATATATATATATATATATATATATATATATATATCAAGTGAGAGAGGAGATGAGAGGAACAAATAACAACAATTAGATTAATGATACCACTACTTAATAAGAATGAGGGACAATTTAATATTCACATTAATTATTTAACAAATAATTTAATCCTAATTATGTGATTGGGTTGTTATTCCCCTCAATTGATATATATATATATATATATATATATATATATATATATATATATATATATATATATATATATATATATATATATATATATATATATATATATATATATATATATATATTATGTCGTATTTGTATATATGTTATGTTATATTTCTACTACAATTACTTTCATCGATGAACAACAAAACTATGATTTTTTATTTATTTAAATTGTTCAGATATGATTTTGGAGAGGTATCTTCAGAAAATTTCTGATGCATCTCCATAATAATCTAACGTTAAAATACCTAAGAGATTCAAGGAGTACCCTAATAAATTCTTAACAAATATATATATATATATATATATATATATATATATATATATATATATATATATATATATATATATATATATATATATATCAAACGCTAACTTCTAACTTAGTGTATACAAATATAAATTATTTTATCCTTTACTGATCTAAAACTTTAAATAAATTTAATGATTTATAAAGTGATTAACGAGTGAACCATTTATTTCATGATTCACCCTAAATAGATGCCACCACTACTTATATATTTTAAAAACCAATTTTAATTGCCTCAAGAGTTCAACATTCCTCGTTCTCATCGTGCAAGCTGCATCCATCAATAAATCTTCCTCTCCAATTCATTATTCCCCAAATCTGAGAAACAAACAAACAAAATCAAAAAATGGGTTTTGTGTTAAAGCTCGTAGATGCCATCTTGTTCCTGTTCTTCCTCTTGATAGCAATCGCTGCACCATTGATAGACGCACAAACTTGTCTTCCTCTCTCTTACTTCCCTGATTTTCTTGTCAATGTTAAAACATGGTACACCAATGAGTATGGTGATTATCTTGTTGTTGACAAACCCCATTTCTTCGTTGGTCTCGTTTGGCTTGAGCTTCTATTTCAATGGCCTCTTTCGCTTATCAACATCTATGCTATGTTGTATTCCAAGCCTTGGTTTAATACCACTTGCTTGATCTATGGTGTTTCTCTCTCCACTTCCATGGTAATTTTCTTTTTCTTTCAAATTTTTACTTTTTCAATATGTTATAAATAACCCATTACGTTTTTTTATTTAAAAACTATATGGGTCAGTCTATATATCGTTGGAGAGCAGAGAAAATGAAAATTTTGATAGTTTTTCTGATGGGTTTTAGGTAAAAATAATCAATATTTTTAATGATAGGTGATTAATCATTCATTTGGCATCATTACTTTTGTTTGTGATTAGATTCACTCTCATTCCGGGAGGTTTTAATTTTAAATCGCCGTCGCGGTTAAAAAAAAGCCTTCACAATTTCGGTAGGCGAATGTGTTGCGATACTGATCAAGATCGTCTTGATCATGGTTTTAAATTGCGACTGTGGTTGCTGGTGTTGCGATTACGGTCATTGTAGAAGCTGCGATGCGCATTGCGGCAGTTGCGGTGTCCGATGTGGTTCCTAATATAGCCATAGGCGTAATTTTAAAATCACACCGCAATTGCGGTCCGATGCGGTTGCCGAGGCAACCGCATCCGCAATATTGTGGGTGCAATTGCCGTTGCGGACCGCAATTTAAAACCATGGTCTTGATGTGAATTAATCACAATTTATTATTTGTCATAAAAACGGTGATAACAGGATCTATATCGATACTGTTTTGTCGCTGCCGTTTTCGTGGTAACGAACCGTTATTAACATTTTGGTTTGAAGATAAGCTTTGTTATTGCATTGTACTAGGATCTTTGTTTTTAAAGCTTGTTGTGTTTGCATTTAAAGTTGTTAGATCCTGTTTAAATGGTTATCAAGTTTGATCTCTTAATTTGATACAAAATTAAATTGGGTTATGTTATGCAAATTTATAGATGGGATATAGATGTTATGCAAATTTAAATCTGTTTATATAACATCTCTCACTTTACCAGCCAATTTTGTATGGGATAGTTGAGTTTGCCTCAATTTAAATTTTAAGATGATTTCATATCTATCATAATCTATTAGACCACACTCTATTGGATGCAAGGGTTGTGTGTTAATACTCCCGCAATATATGAGATTTGATTTGAATTTGTGTTTATAATTGAGAAGCATTTATCACCTTATGAGTTTGTTGTGAGATTAAGTTAAACTTGAATTAAGATAACCTTCATCCGAGCTATATGTAGTTGGTGGCACAATGTGATTTTGATATTGTTAGGATATATTTTTTTTTCCGGTCAAGTAGCCTAATGGTGAGAATTAAACCCTTTAAAGGTTGAATAAGTGGGATGTCGCGGATTCGAATGTCCTTACATAGCTACCAACCGAGCTGACATAATGAGATTCCATATGCGTTTTACTTTACATCTTTTGATTGTTTATGGGTTATGCAAGTTTGAATATCTATATAAAGGTATATGATATGATTCGTCTAAGTTAGTCTTCTACATGTAATATATCTGCAATGGCTTTGTAAAATGGCATTTGTTTCATCGATATCGGAGGTGGTGTACTCTATTATGTTTTTGGATTGAGCTTAACTCATCCATAAAAACTGATTTATAAGGTGAAGGAGACCATATTTAAAAGAGACAAGGCATAAAAAAGTTTATAGAGCAACATTTTTCACCTTACAATCTTCAATTTTGCAGAGTTAAGTTAAACCAAATTCAAATTTTAAGATGATATTAGAGTTTAACCAGCCTTATGCGTGAGGGGTGTGTGTATGTTGCGAGTCCACATTGGATGAGATGCGGCACAAAAATGTGTATATAAGTTGGACTCATCTCTCACTTTATAAGCAAGTTTTGTAAAGTTGAATTAAATACAACTCAAATGTAGTTTAAGTTGGTATTGGGCGTGAGAGTAGGAGGCATTTCTCTCGTTATAACTTAGCCTTCATGGCAGCTGTATACGGTGTCACATCAGAATGAGATTTTGTCACAGTTTTTTGATAATCTATATCTATCTTTTTAGTTTACATCTTTTGATTGTTTGTGGTTTATGGTTTGCAGGTTGCTGTCCTATCAGAAATGATGGGATCAAAGAAAGCATCTGATAAACTATTGACAATGTATTTCCCTTTCATGTGTTTGGGTATTTTAGCGACTCTGAGAGGCTTGCTGACAAGTTCCTCCAAATCTTCATCGGCTTTTGGTAAAAGACCTGCAATGGCGAGGAAAAAACGTGCTTGAAACAGTTGTTATTCAATCAAACTTGATAGAGTGGGAGGAGAAGAAGATTTATAGGTGTGAAGGGATCGATGTAGCATGCCAACATGCATATATCACCTCCTCTATTTCATGTTTTGGTACTTTTTAGTGTTTAGTTTGGATTTTATTGAGTAGTCATTAAAATTGTAAAGGTTGGTCAAAGGGTCTGTCATAGATAGACTTGAGACTGTGTCCGTGTCCGTATCAGGCATTTGCACTGACATTTGTGATTATGTTTTATTTATTCATTTTTTAAATTAGTATCGGTGTCACTATGTCAGTGTCGGGACTGTTATTGGGGTGTCTGAGCCTCATAGCTTGAGATTCAATTCAATTTATATTCTTAAGTTGCTGAATTTTGCATCAAATCTCTTTCTGCAACTTCTTAGTATATGTTTGGTTTCATATTTAACTCTCATTTATCATACTTGAATCACACATTCAACATGTTTGGTTATTGGTATGAATGTGATTTTTTGTTTCATAACCGATTTTAAACTGAGGTTTTGTCACCATATTTTGAAATGTGAAAATCTGAAAAAGCCTCATTTCATTCTTATGCTAAATCTGAATAGAGGCTAACATGCCTATATGCTTAGAAATAGGAATTACAACGAATTCGTGACAATATTAGGTTTTTGTTGAATCTGCAAAGTGTAAGTTTTGTCTAACTTGATTTGCAAAACATACTATTGAGTGGAAAGATGAAGGTGGAGGAGTGGGGTAAAAGAAGGAAAACGTAACATACATTTATCATCTTTCCGTTTTAACTTTAAATATTTTTTTTTATATTATTTAAAATGTATTTTTTATTAAAATAGTTTTTAAAATAGTTAAAGTTCTTTTTAGTTCATTTTTTATAAATTAAAAAATTAATTTTAGCATTCTACATATTTTTAAAGATTAAAATAATTAAAAGAAATATTTCTGCTAGACATATGGTTTGTGGACTACAAATGAAGGGTGCATTGGACTTTTATATTTAAGGCGTAATATTTTTTTTGTCTTGTACATAGCTTCTAAGTCCATTTTGATCCTCGTTCTTTTAAAAAATTTAAGTAGTCTCTTATGTTAACAGAATCAAAATTGATCCTCCTTCTTTTAAAAATATTAAGTGGTCTCTTATGTTAACAGAATCCAAATGGTCATTATGCCACAATAGGTAAATAATTTTTAATATTCAAACATTATTTTCTCTCACATTATCAAACCTCACATTCTTCATTCATTTTAAACCCAGTCATAATGCTTCCAAACGGATCACACAAACTGACGCTCCTCCATCCAAAACCATACTCCCTCAACCGTCTCTATTCATTGCTCACCACAAAATACCAAAAGCACTTTTGTTTTGTACAACCTACATCAACCTCCGCCGGAAATCCTTACCTCCTTCTTCAATCAATTGTTCGCTCACCCTCCATTTCCATGCTCAACACCACCGTTAACCACCCCTTACCACCAAAAGACGACCGTCAACTTCTTCCATAGTTTCACCATCAATTTTCCAAAAAACCTTCCATCTCCGGCCATGATTAATTTCACCAGAAACATACTCCAGGATTCAACCACCATGTTCTCAATCATGTAAGCAGTTTTATAAAGGAAAAGAAAAACAAACATGCAGTGATCTAAAACTTCAGATATATGACTTCATGTCATAGCAGTGTAAAGATACAAAAGGAAAGAGAGAGAAATTGCAAGACATTAAGTATAAGTGTTAAAGATCATTGTGTGGGACCATACCATAACTGATGGAAAAATTGACAAATCACAGGGTTCAAAAATACTAGTGAGCAAAGGATAGTGAGTGGAACTGAGTTCCCCTTCAACAGTTGTATTTTCTTTTAAAAACACTAACTATGCCCGGGGAAAATAATCATTTGTTATAGATCAGGAATGCCAAAATGAATGGATTTGATGAATTTGGATTGAATTGTTAATAAGTGGATCAAAATAATTCATTAATTAATTAATAATCCACTAAATTATTCTTTAAAAAATCCAATTCAATTTATCCATTAAGAGATATAATCCATCATATTCATCAATTAAGATATTTTTAACAAATAGATATATAGCTGTCAATTTAGGAGGTTGGGGCCTAAAAAATTAGGCCCTTAAAATATATGGAACCTAAAATTCTAAATTTAAATGAGCCATAAAATATATAGAATCCTTAGAGTGAACGCATTTAAAATTTAATAAGGACCTAAAGAACCCCTATATTTTTAAAAATTGACTTTTTTCACTGAACAAATTTGATTTTTTTTTTAAATTGATATTTTTTATTTTTGAAAAAAATTAGAATGTTCTTTTTTCCAAAAAATCGATTTTTATTTTTTGAAAAAATCGATTTTAGAAAGAAATTATTTTCTTCACATTCTCTTTTTTCATTAATGTACAAGAAAAAAATTATGAGTGAATATTGTGAGAAACAAAAATGTCAAAAAAATGTTTAATTTTAGATTTTTAATGTTTTTATTATAATTTTTTTTAATAAGTAATAAACTAAAATACATTGGATTTATAAAATGAGATAGATGTTGAATCCATCCATTTAGTTTGATGGATGGATTGGACCAATTCATTAAGTTTGTTTTTTGTTTAATGGATGAATTGGATGGATAAATTCTTGGATGAATTGAATGGATTTTCTCTTAATGGATTTTATTGCCACCCTATTATAGACTCATCTAATCATTGCCAAACTCCCAAGTTTCCGAAGTCTAGTCATTTTAATACAAAAATGATTTTGTAAGCAAGTTAACTCAGTTTTAAATACATAAAGTTGAAAACTAGTTGATTATGACTTATGAGTTAACTCGAAAGTTTGACAATGATTGAGAGGAAGGTTGGCTTGACTGATTCACCTTTGGGAACGACACATTACTTGGTGTGAATGAGGAGGTAGTGGTGAGGATTTAAACAAGGGAAAGAGGGAAGGCTTTTTTGGCATGCCTGATTAGAGTAGATGATTTTCTATGTGAATAAAGTGAAACTCTGACTTTTTAGAGCATCTTCTGGTTTTTTATTTCTTCATTATGTTTGTTGTCATACCATTTCATGGATAGGTTTCTAAGATAATTTTCTGCTTGTAAGAACTTCATTCCTCTTTTACATTCAGAAAGCTCAATACTAATTTATGTTCTTCTTAGACTAGGTCTTTTTAAGTTCATATACAATAAGAGATTTATGATCCACGAGAACCAAATGAAAGCCATTAATTTTTACATTTTATATAAAATTATAGCTTAAAAGTAAAATTTAGAATTCTTAGACATGTAATAGAGAAAATAGAAAGAACATTTGCTCTATTTTATCTTCTACATGCGTTGTTGGTTCATCATTTTTTGGAACGATTTAGAGAGAGAAAGAACAAAACCAGTTACTAATATTTTTAGCTAAGAAACAAGAACAAGTTCTTTTGCAACACAAATAAAAAATGCTAGATAGAGAGAGTTAGAGAAAGAAAGAACAAGACTTTATGAATAATGCATGGAAGTGGGAAGAGATTCCGAAGTAATATAGTGGAAGAGAGCAGTGAATGACCGAACACTAGAGTGAGTTTATTTTTCGTTCATTCTGAAAAACAAGAGAAGTGAATGAGAGAGATAATAAAGTTGTTTAATTTTCATTTTTTTTTCTTTTCTGACATATGTCAACAATTGATTGGGGTAAAATTAACTATGTTTATCATTTTTGTTCTTTTCTGTCACCTCAGCTGCCATGTCATTTTTGTCTAACACTGTTATCATTATTTGACGGAGAGAACTATTTTGATTCAGTTAGACAACGTAACATACCAACTTGAAACTTTAAAAAGAGAATCAAAATGAACCCTGAGGTATATGTAAGAGACTAAAAAGGGTTTTAAGTATATATTTAATGTTATATTCATTGAGTTTTGTTTTTCTGACTCCTAAAATCTCTCGTATCGATAAAATACCTCCCCCAAATTATAATAATCAATAATGTATTTTTTTAGGGGGACTTCTAAGGTGAAGTTGGTCAAATGACTTTTTTTTAGTGTAATCAATACTTGTGGCCAATCAAAACACATCTTATAAATCCTAGCTGCCACATCAGCATTTCATTTGACCCTGACTAGCACATCAGCATTTCATTTGAAACTTTCATTTATTGCGTATCAATCCTCCATAAAATTAATATTAAATTAAAAACAATTTTAAATTGAAATCGCTAAATCCCTTCATCTTCATCTTCATATTCATCTTCATCTTTATGATCTTCTTCTTCTTTTTCTTCTGATTATCCATTATTCTCCCTCGCTCAAATTCGTTTTTGTTTCGTGTTGAGGTAACGTTCATCTATTATGTACTGGTTGTACTGTTCATCCAAGGGTATCAAACTTTTTTTATCATTTTCATGCTCTTCCCTTACCCAGATCTATAGTGGAATGTTGTCGCAAATTTCACAAGGAGTTATTTGTATCTTTCTCAATATTTATATTTTTCCAAAATACAGTTGATTTGAGTTATTATACATAAATATTTGAATTAGTTATTAGGTTTGTATGTTTAGTTGAAGTTGATTTGAATTCTTATCCGGAAAAATTCCATTTGTTGATTAGGGTTTGTATTGTAAGTTGAACTTGGTCTGCAATTTGGGGATTGAGCTTTGTATTTTAATTTGAAGTGTATTCAATTCTTACGCATAAATTATGGAATTGGGGATTATGGTTTATATTTTATGAAATACATAAATTTTGAAAATTGCATTTGCTTTGAGGTAGATAGTAAAATCATCTTAATTTAGTTGAATGTTTAGGGTTTCAAATGAATTGTTAGTTTTCAATTGCATAAAAATTAATTTATTTTGTGATATTATTCAAATTTAAGTTGTGTGTTATTTTGAATTAGTTTTATATCCTACAGTTAATTAAAGGTTGGACAACGTTTGATATCCTGCAAATTTAAGTTGTGTGTTAGTGTGTTATTACAGTTGCTGGATAATGTTTATCACCCTTTATTTTTGAAAGAAATGGTAGAATAGTTAGTTTTTTTTGTGTGAATTGGTGCAGTCTTACTATATTGGTTTTGTACAAAATATTTGCTTTTACATACTAGGGAATTTGTCATATGAGAACATTTACTTTGTTGAAATCATACAATTTTGTAATGATAT
Source organism: Lathyrus aphaca (assembly GCA_963966055.1). Taxonomy (NCBI): domain Eukaryota; kingdom Viridiplantae; phylum Streptophyta; class Magnoliopsida; order Fabales; family Fabaceae; genus Lathyrus; species Lathyrus aphaca. The sequence continues at coordinate 345,106,051 of OZ014521.1, forward strand.
TGTGTAGTAGAAGTGGTATCATATGGTTGTTTTCAAAGCATTTTGGAGCTGTCCAATTGGTCCTAAAACATCACACTTTTGGGGACCTGTTTCTAACTAGGGATTCACCCCAACTGTAAGTTTCACTCGCATGATCATATGTTTTTATTTTTAACAAAAAATTTAAGCTTAAATGTCAAACTTTTTTTTTTTACATAGAAAGGGTTTGGCTGACATCAATAAACCTCCCGAAATTTTGAATTTATTCTTAGCATATTGTTATGTGAACTAATTATTTCATCACCTTTTCTTACAATAATACCACTGCTCATGAGATTTGCATGGATGGTACAACGAAGCGGCTATCTACTTCTTGCATGTCATGCTTTAGATGAGGCTATTCAGCTCTATCAACAAACTCGGTGTTCATGAATATTTTGAACTTAGAAACACACACTGGAGAAGGGCTTGCTTGCATGGGTAAAAAAACAAAGTTAATGTGTGTTATTAAGAAGCACAAGTGTTCTGTCTGTGTGGGATGCAAGGTGTAACACGGTGGGAGAACTGACTTTCTATAAATGTTGCGGATAGCAAGAGTCGCCACCGACTTTTATTTTATCCCAAAAGGAAAGGACATAAAAGAACAGAAAAGACCTTTTTAAAAGACTTGAGTTTGGGGGGTAGGTTATATAAAGGGAAGGTGTTAGCACCTTTTATATCCATGGTTATCCATGGGCTCTTAGTTACTTAGCTCGCTTTAAATTGTTTTGAAAAGGTGTAGTGTGTGATTAGAAACTTTTTAAGTACTTTGTAATGATCCTCGTATGGATGTATACAAAGCCTTGTTTTTGAAAATTGTTTGAAAAGTGGGGTGTAAAGAGTGTTTTTGAAAAATGAGCAAGTAACTGAGAGAAACCTACCTTAGATTAAGTCTTTCCTGTTCTTATGTTCTTTCAATGGTAAGACTATCCCTATTATTAAGGAATAGGTAGTCATTACCTTGGATGTATTAAGGGACATGTGTAGGGTCATCTGGATATAGGCAACTGTAGGGTGTCTTTAGCAATTCATAGGGACTTATCATCCTTTATTCGAAGGGACAATATCATATATCGTAGACAACCTCAAAGGGACTTGATCTTTAAAACTATAGGGACTTGATGATATTTATGAAGGGACTTGCTTAAGACACCCTACTTGACCTTTTGAATTAGGCAACTGAGAGGCAACCCTAGGAAGTGCAAGATGGCGATCAAAGATCGACTTACGTGTGTGCGTGTTTATTTTCAAGTATTTATCTTTTTTAAATTAATTTTCTAAGTTGATTTTAATTACAAACATGTTATACACACCCTAAATTACTAACCATACAATAAATATATTTACAATAAAAATAAGTACGAGAAAATAAACCTACAAATATTACAAGGCTTTGGGACAATTACAATATAATCGAGAAATAATAATAATGATAAATATAATAATAGTAATAAATAAGCAATAATTAAAAATTTGTAATAATAAAATGAAAATAAAGGTTAGAATAATAAAATAAAAGAAATAAAAATTTTAGCAAGAAAAATTAATATTAGAAAAGTTTTTAAGAATTAATTAGGAAAATAAGTTTAATAATAATAAACAAATAACAAATTATTTACATATTAGAAATAATGATTAATGATTTAATTAGGGTTTATAAAAATTAAGTTAATTTTTAGGGTTAAGAAAATTAGGGTTAAGAAAATTAGGGTTAATGTTTAAGAAAATTAGGGTTTTGTTTATTATAATTATACATTATTAATTTATTTACAAAAAAATACATAATAATTATACATATAAACATATTATAAAATAAAAACAAATTAAATTTAAGAAAATAAATTATGATTTTTGAAAATATAAAGTTTTTATAGAAAAATATTATGAATTATTATTTAGAAATTATATTTATAAGAATTTAAATGAATTGAATAATATAAAAACAAATAAATACAAAAAAATGAAAGAAAAGCAAAATATCTGGGGTTGAGATTCGAACCCACGCCCTAGGCTTTCCATCCTTGGTCCAGTCACCTTACCACCAGGCCACCTGCGTTGTGGTGAACATGTAATGAGTATTAATCCTTATATTTTAAACCTGCAAAAACAAATAAAATACAAAACAAAATGGCCTGCGGCCAGATTCGAACCCAGGACCATTGCAATAATACACAAATACTCCAACCAACTGAGCCACATGGGACACGTGCAACAAATATCCATCACCAACCATTATAAAATAAAACAAGTTTTCAAAGTGGAATTTCCGCGCCAAACTTCGTTTTCTCCATTCAAATTTCCTGCGAAATTTCCTATGATTCTTCATGCGAACCTGGTTTCGTAGGATTTCCTAGCTTTGTTCAAAGATCATCAAACCTGTAAAATTTTAACAAATTGGAAGTACCATTGTACTCCCCACAACCAGCCCAGTTCAATTATGCATTTATAATTCATTTATATTTGCTAAATCAGGAAACCCTAATTTGGAACATAAAACCCTAACAACGGCAGTTCGTGTTTTAGGCTATGGTTCTTCAAGAAACTGTCCAGAAAGCATCTCTAGATCATAACTAACACAAATCAAACAACAAAATCAGTTTATATTAGCTATATATGTGAAATCGAAAAACAATATATTGAAGAACAAAAACGATTCGGTTAGCATGTTTCAATGCATGAAAGGAAGATTTTATGATCCAAAAACATTCAGTGATCTTCCAGGAATGATTTGAAACCTTCAAAAGCTTTGGAGATGGCTTGGATGCTTGAATCCGATTCTCACTTTTCCTTTGAAAATTTGAAGTTTGAAGAGTGTTCTTGGAGGTAGGATTTCGTGTCCTTGTGCTTGTCTTGAGTTTGTGTATTTGTATGGAATGCAATTAGGTCAAAATATCATGGATTTTTGGGCTTTCTAATAGTTACTTGATCATGAAGATTCATATTTTCAAATATTGAAAAATATCTCATCAAACCTTTCTAATTTTGATCAATCTGACTTTAACTCATTCCCAATCATTCTAAATATGATTTAGATAATTTCCAATCACATATCTTGTCCAATATTTGATTTTTCATATTTATTTTATATTTAAATTGTATTTTAATGAATAAAATCAAAATAAATAATAAATAAATAATAAAAATCAGGATTTTTTTGCTTTGTGTCGTGCTTGAGGTCTTTGTATGGATTGGATCACAATATTACAAGCCCATTTGGAAAAGTTTGGTTTTAAGGCCCCATTTGCTTCATATACCTCCCAAAAATTTCCCAACTTTGCAAAGGCATATCTCCCTCAATTTTAAGGCTATGAGGGTGTTCTTGGACATTTTGGAAAGCTTAGAGAGTCCTATAACCAACCTCATTGGTCTCATATCCATATATTTTATCATTTTCAAGTTATGCCCTTTGGAAGATGTTGACTTTTTGTTGACTTTTAAAATGACCTATAATGTCTTAGCTCATACCTTCCAAACGAAGCATTTTTAGGCTTGGATTGTGAGACACAAAGTTGTATAGAATTCAATTTTCTTCAAAATGAGCTTTGGATGGGAAATTTTTGATGAAGCATGTGAAAGTTATGGCTGGTCAAAGTTCAATTGACTTTTCCTGTGAAAACCCTAATTTAGAAACCCCTGATTCTTGATGATCTGAAATCTCCTTGATGAATTATGATCAACCATTGATCAAATGATGAATTTTACTTCATATACTTGATGTTCGCAAAAAATCATGAAGTTTGACTTTGGTTTGACCACAATTGACCTTAGTTTGACTTTTTGACTGCTTTGACTGATTTTAGCCTATTTGATAATTTGACTGAGCAAACCTTTTGGGAAAGCCTTGAAACTTGACATAGGGATTCTTGAAGACATATAGGATGCTATGAAGCTCATTTGAAGCCTTGGAAATCCATTTAGCCTGATGAAACTCAAAACCCTAGTTTAGGATGCATTGCTTAGGAGGATGCCTTGTCTGAGGGAATTGTCAAACTTTCTGACTAATTGTGAACCTTGTGAACCTCTTGAGATACCTTGTGAACCTCTTGGGACACCTTAGTACACAATGTCTTGTCTAGGTGAGGGAAAATTTTGGGGTGCAACAGCTGCCCCTGTTCAATTTTCTGTAACCTGAGGAGTTAGATTGGCTTGTGTGTCATTCGTGACTTGGAAGGTTGAAGGGGATTGAACACAAAAGCCCAAAAATTTTCACTCGTCGGTGCATAAAGTAATACTGCTGATTGGTTGTATATGTTGGAGTGGGCTTAAAGATGCCACTCAGAGGAACTGGAGATGGGCTTATAGATGCCATCCATAATATCAGGAGATGATAGTATCTTCATGTTGTCACTGGATATCAGTACTAGGTCTTCGTATAGGCCGTCTATGAATCATTTCTGTAACATGGTTTGAATTGAATGTCAGCACTAGATCTTCATATAGATCGTCTCTGCATTATCTCTGGGGGAAAAATATCCTTCATTAGGTGTCAGTACTTAGATCTTCGTATAGATCGGCTCTGAACCATCTTTAGGAACATACTTTAATTTAAGCATCAGAATCAAATCTTCGTGGCGATCTTTTATGAATTGCTTTTGGTAACATCTTGGGCTAACTACAAGATCTTCGTATCGATCATTTATGTACCATCCCACAGATAAACTGTTGCATAGACCATTAGAAATAAATCTTCGTAGCGATTATCTCTTCTGGAAGTATCCCAGATTAGGCATTAGATCTTCGTATAGACCATTTACATACCTTCCCAAGGACAAAAAGAATGTCAGGATTAAATCTTAGTGGCGATTATCCCTGAACTTCTTCTGAAAGAACCTCTTGGATTAAGTGCTAGATCTTCGTATGGATCATCTACACACTATCCCAAAGATAGTTGACCATCAGAAATAAATCTTTGTTGAGATTATCGCTTCTGGAAATATCCCGGATTAAGCACTAGATCTTCGTATAGATCATTTACGTACCCTTCCAAGGACAACTTGAGCATTGATTATCAGAAATGAATCTTCGTAGCGATTATCCCTGAATTAAGTATCAGTACTAGATCTTCGTATAGATCGTCTCTGAACTGTTTCGAATTTGTTGATAGTGTTTATCTGCCTGTAACTATCCTGAAAAGGAAAGGTTAGTTTATGCCAGATTACTTGATGTATGTATGTATGGTATGATGCTCTGAAGTAAAAATGTCGTATGCACTATGGATGCGTATGCTGTGATATGATGTAAATGATGTATGTATGAATCATGTAGCTAGAAACGTCTGGGTATCTTTGTATAACAACTATTGTCTAGGGAAAATAAATCTCGGTTCGTTGCTGAGGAATATGAGGACTTCGTTCCCGTCTTGCTTAATAATATGGTACTCAGAACCTCCCGTCTTCGTTTGTCCTGCATTTTATTGAAGGAATAAGTTCCTGAATATCCTGACTGAGGATAAAAGAGATGGACATAAATCCAGGAAACTTAATTCTTCGGAGGATATGAAACTGCTTGAAGTCTTCGTTGAGTGGGAAGTATAAGATATTACTTGAAGAGTTCCGTAAGGGTATCTGTAAAGATTACTCCGTGGGGATGAACCGGCGAAGCTTCGTTGAATTCCTACCTTCATTCGTCCTTAGTAAATACTATTACTGCATTTTATGCATTTCTGGTAAACATCAATCATATTCAAAAGCATACATACATTCAAACACAACCAATGGACGTTTTCGTTTAAGTAAACAAGGTAAAAGTAAATTTGAATTCAAAGATGAGACTTTATTTATTTAGAAAGTGGCCTATATATTGACATGTTTGTACAAGGAGACAGAAATCCTAGTAAGAGGAATTTGTCATAAATATTTTTACAAAAACAACGAAAAGCAGCTATGTGAGAAATAATCCTATTGAGTTCCAATTCTACTATTGCCATTATCTTCAAGTATCTCATCCTTTGCTGTTGAGATGGAAATGATTGGATTGATCTTTATCTGTTTGAACTTGAGTCAGGTAGCACAATTGGTTGGGGTTACATGAGTGATCCAAACGAGACATAGTCATACGCTTTAATCCCTAACTTTTGCCTGGATTGCCCTTTCAGGTTTTCAATCCACCGGGATACCCTTTTTTGCCCAAACCGCCTTTTCAGGTTTTCAACTTGCCGGGTGTACATTTTATATATATATATATATATATATATATATATATATATATATATATATATATATATATATATATATATATATATATATATATATATATATCCCTAATTTTTGCCTGAACCTTTTTGGTTCGCCAGGATGCCCTTATTTTTGCCTAGGCCAGTCAACCTAGCGGGTCTCTTTTTATGCGTAGTATTTTTTAACTATGTCTGCGTTCACGGGCTGTGGGAAATCTTCACCATCCATAGTAGTAAGCATCATGGCACCTCCTGAGAATACCCTCTTGACTACAAATGGTCCTTCATATGTAGGAGTCCATTTGCCCCTAGGATCACCCTGTGGTAATATGATACGCTTGATTACCAAGTCACCAACCTGATATACCTTCTGCTTAACCTTCTTATTAAAAGCTTTGATCATCCGTTTCTGGTACATCTGACCGTTACAAACAGCTGCCAACCTTTTCTCATAAATTAAATTTATCTGGTCAAGTCGAGTCTGAATCCACTCATCTTCATCCAAGCTTGCATCCTTCATGATTCTTAAGGAGGGTATCTGAACTTCAATGGGCAAAACTGCTTCCATACCATAGACTAAGGAGAATGGGGTTGCCCCTGTTGAAGTATGTATTGTAGTACGATAACCATGAATAGCAAATGGTAACATCTCATGCCAATCCTTGTAAGTAACAGTCATCTTCTGTATAATCTTCTTGATGTTCTTATTAGCAACTTCTACTGCCCCATTCATCTTCGGACGATACGGAGAAGAATTATGATGCTTAATCTTGAACTACGTGCAGAGGTCAGTAATCATGGTGTTGTTCAGATTAGAGCCATTGTCTGTGATAATCCTTTCAGGGATGCCATACCTACATATGAGATTATTCTTAATGAATCGAGCCACAACATTCTTAGTAACAGATGCAAATGAGGCTGCCTCCACCCACTTTGTAAAGTAATCAATGGCAAACAGGATGAAACAATGTCCATTAGAAGCAGTAGGCTTGATCTCACCAATCATATCAATGCCCCACATGGCAAAAGGCCAAGGAGCAGTCAACACATTCAATGGAACTGGAGGTATATGCACCTTATCAGCATAAACCTGACACTTGTGACATGTTTTGGAATGTTGATAGCATCCAGCTTCCATGGTAGACCAATAGTAACCTGCTCTCAATATCTTCTTTGCCATGGTATGGCCACTAGAATGAGTGCCAAAAATCCCATCATGCATGTCTTCCATAATCTCGGTTGCTCCTTTCTTATCCACACAACGAAGCAAAGTCGAATCATGATTGCGCTTGTACAAAATTCCATTACTCAAGAAGAACTTAGCAGAAAACCTCCTCAGAAACATCTTATCATTAACAGATGCCCCTTCAGGGAACTCCTGAGCTTCAAGATACCTCTTCATCTCATAGAACCAAGGTTTTCCCTATACTCTTTCAGTGTCAATCTCATTGCAGTATGCAGGCTTCTCAAATCTATCAATAGTGATATTGGGAGCTTCAACATCCCAGCTAATCTCAAACATAGATGCCATGGTGGCTAATGCATCTGCCAATTGAGTCTCTCCTCGGGGAATATGTCCAAAGGTAATCTCTTCAAAATATGGGATCAAGGACAACACATGTTCTCTGTAAGGAATGAGATTTTCATGCTTGGTATCCCAATCTCCTTTAATCTGACTAACTACCAGGGCTGAATCTCCATATACGTCCAGGAACTGAATCTTCATCTCAATGGCAGCTTTGATACCCATGATACATGCCTCATATTCAGCCATGTTATTGGTACAATAGAAACACAGTCTTGCAGTAATTGGAGTATGGAAACCTTCAGGGGAAATGATCACAACACCAACACCATTACCAAGCGCATTAGAAGCTCCATCAAAAACCATAGTCCATCGGGATCCTTGTTCAGGTCCGTCATATTGTCTAGGTTCTTTGGTAATAATCATAATGTCTTCATCAAGGAACTCAAAACTCATTGACTAATAATCATCCACTGCTTGATGAGCCAAATGATCAGCTACCACGCTGCCCTTAATGGCCTTTTGAGTGGTGTACTATATATCATATTCTGTTAAAATCATTTGCCATCTCTCTATTCGTCCGGAGAGAGCAGGTTTCTCGAATATGTATTTGATTGGATCCATATTTGAAATCAAAAAGGTAGTATGAGTCAACATATACTGTCTTAGTCAGCGAGCAGCCCATGCCAAAGCGCAACAAGTTTTCTCGAGCAGTGGGTATCTTGTTTCACAGTCGGTAAACTTTTTGCTAAGGTAGTATATTGCCTGCTCTTTTCGACCAGACTCGTCATGTTGCCCCAACACACACTCCATTGAGTTGTCTAATACTGTTAAGTACATAATCAAGGGTCTTCCATCAACTGGTGGCATTATATTGGAGATTCTAGGAGATATCTTTTGATTTCATCAAAGGCTGTCTAGCATTCATCATTCCATTCCATTACCTAATCTTTCTTCAACAGCTTGAAGATTGGCTCACAAGTAGCAGTTAGCTGGGAAATAAATCTTGCAATGTAATTCAGTCGTCCCAAGAAACCTCTAACTTCTTTTTCAGTACGGGGAGCAGGCATCTCTTGTATAGCTTTTACTTTTGCAGGATCCACTTCAATACCTTTTCCACTGACAATGAAACCTAGGAGTTTACCAGACCTAACTCCAAAAGTACACTTGTTCGGATTCAATCTCAACTTATACTTCTTCAACCTCTCAAACAACTTGTGCAGGTGATCAAGGTGTTGTTACTCATTTTGGGACCTGGCTATCATATCATCCACATATACCTCTATCTCATGGTGAATCATATCGTGAAATAAAGCCACCATAGCACGCTGATATGTTGCCCCGACGTTCTTTAAACCAAATGGCATCACCTTATAACAAAAAGTGCCCCACTGTGTAACAAATGTAGTCTTCTCCATATCTTCAGGTGCCATCTTGATCTGATTGTAACCAGAGAAACCATCCATGAAAGAGAATACCTTATGTTGAGCAGTGTTGTCTACCAAAACATCAATATGTGGAAGTGGAAAGTCATCTTTAGGACTGGCCTTGTTCAAATCCCTGTAATCTACACACATGCGTACCTTACCATCCTTCTTAGGTACTGGTACCACATTTGCAACCCATTGAGGATAAGAAATCACAGCTAAGAACCCTACATCAAACTGTTTCATCACCTCTACTTTAATCTTTTCTGACATTTCAGGACGCATGCAACGAACCTTCTGCTTCTTTGGACGACAATCTTCTTTTACCAGTAAACGGTGAACCACAATGTCTGTATCCAACCCTGGCATATCTTCATAAGACCAAGCAAAGATCTCCACATAATCACGTAACATCTGGATCAATCTGTTCTTAACACCATCCTCTAATTCAGCCCCTATCTTGACCTCTTTCCTGCTTTCTTCAGTTCCCAGGTTCACAACTTCGATTGGCTCTTCATGTGGCTGTATAGCTTTCTCTTCTTGTTGTAACAACCTAGCAAGCTCTACAGGTACTTCACAATCTTCCTCCTTTCCATCTTCAACTTGATAGATCGGATTCTCAAAATTATAATTGGCAATAGTAGAACTGTTATCAACAGGATCCAGAGTGGATAAGGATCTGCATTTTAATGATGTGGGTGTGTGTAAGAACACATAGATGATAAAACAGAAATATAAATAAAAGAAAGACAAGGAGCCCAATATTTACGAAAACGAAACGTCCATCGATTTTATTGAATGAAATATGCAAATGAAATGACATCCCGAAACAAGCATACCGTTGTGCCCCGGGTGAGACACAAGGCTTAAAAGGTTTTATTGTTCGAAATTACAAACTTAAAACAAAACATAGTAATAGTATTTACTCCTGACTAAAGGAGATAGGAATAACGTCTTCAGTCTTCCAATTGTAGAGCCCATCACCCATGGTAGGAAAGATCCAATCATCCAGGTTGTAGTCTTCATTACAGTCACCCACATCATTGATTTGATCTCGTATGACCCCTTGATTAGTGATACGAACATCGCGAGCACGACGAACAATCTTCTGAGAGTCTGCAGTAAAACCCAAACCAAACTTGTCAGACTTGTAAGGGATGTTGGGAAGCTGACCCCAAATAGCAGAACCACCTTTTGCAACCACAACCTTAGCATCTTTGAGGGAGGCCATTGCAGGAGGTATTGTAGTAACCACAGGAACTCTTTCAGAAGCAGGGACAGACTGAGGAACAGGAGCAGAGCAAGGAACAACTTCAAATGTTTGACACAGAGTTTCAACCATTTCTACATATTTGAAAGTATTCACATGGCTCACCATGTACTCTTCTTCACCATAAACAGTGACAATTTTGTTTTTCACCGGGTATTTTAACTTCTGATGCAAGGTGGAAGTCATAACACCTGCCCCATGGATCCAAGGGCGCCCAAGCAAACACGAATACGCAGGACGAATATCCATCACATAGAAAGTAGAATTGAAGACTTGAGAGCCTACTTTGATTGGAAGGTCTACTTCTCCATGTACCACTCTTCTTGAACCATCAAAGGCCCTTACCACCACATCACTTGGTCTTAACACAACATCTTCGGGACTGAGCTTGTCCAAAACCTCTTTATGGAGCACATTTAATGAAGAACCATTGTCCACTAGTACATGAGACAAAGTAGTGCCCCTACATTCAATGGAGATATGCAGAGCTCTGTTATGGTTTCTCTTGGCAGGAGTCAAATCCACATCAGAAAAGCCCAAACCATTATCACTAGTCAGATGTGCAACACAGTTCTCAAACTGATCCACAGAAATCTCATTTGGCACATGAGCAGTCTTTAAGAACTTGATTAAGGATTTAGCATGAGCCTCAGAACACAGCAGCAAAGATAACATGGAAATTTTGGAGGGAGTATGCCCCAACTGGTCAACAATATCATAATCACTTTTGCGGATGATCTTCAGTACTTCTTCCATCTGTTTAGAAAGATTTTCAGCAGTTGGTGACTCAGCTTGCACAGGTTCAATCACAGGAACTTTGCCCCGAGCATCAGTACTTGGCCCAGAATTAGAGGTATGAGTTGAAGTAACTGTACTTTTAGAGGTATCTTGAGGGGAGAAGATTCTTCCACTTCTGGTGACCTTACTAGATCCAGCAATGTTGTCCACATCAGTAACAGGTGCATCAGTCAAAGGTTCTTGTTTGACACCATGGATATAAACATCAGAACCATAATTCCAGGGTATAGCTTTATCAGAAGTATAAGGAACAAGGCCTGGAGTGGTAATGATCATGGGAGCCACTCTAGCTTCAGCAACAGTCTTCTCAGGGCCTTCAGCAGTAATCCTGACAGGACCTTTGGAGGTAATCTTCACTGGTACTTTATCAACCATAGCTACATCTTCAAGCTTCGTGTTTCGAGTCAGATGTTGACACATACTTTCCACAGAAGGAGTCCTCTCAAACAGTATAGTATAATTGTCCATGAGGCGTTGAATACAATCCTTCAACTTCCAGCAACTATCAGGTTTATAGGCATAGTAAAAACAGTCTTCCTTGCAACCTGGAAAGAACCCATCCTGCACCAGCTTCTTCTTGATAATGGATAGATGAGTAGTCACATCTGCTACTGAGGAAACATAGGAAACCTCATCAGCAACATTAACAGTCTTCTCATGATTGGGCATTGGAACAATGATCACATTTGGGGTCCCAGGAGGGTCAAATTCAATTTCCCCAGCTTCAATCATTTCTTGAATCTTATTTTTCAACACCCAACAGTTGTTGGTGTCATGTCCCGGACTATTAGAATGATATGCACATCTTGCATTAGGATTGTACCGAGGAGAGGATGTATTAGGATTCTGAGGAGGATCCCTCAAAGTAATTAGTTCCCCTTTCAACATGTGTTGCAAGGCTTGGGCCAGTGACATGTTGATCTTGGTGAACTGTCTTCTAGGCTTTTGTTGATTGTTTTGTTGTTGCTCTAGTGCTGTAGGAGCAGGATTGGAGATGTAAAATGCTCCCACAGATTGGTGACTCCTGTTACGATTATGTTGACCGTACACAACATTAGACTCCTTCTTTCCACTGGGGGGCTTCTTAGCAGTGCTTGATGAAGAGGCATTCACCTGTATCTTACCACTTCTTATACCACTTTCCACACGTTCTCCAGTCATTATCAGCTCGGTGAAACCAGATGATGAGCTTCCAATGAGGTGACTATAAAAAGGACCACTCAGCGTACTCATAAACATATCCACCAGCTCCCTGTCAGTCAGAGGAGGTTGAACTCTACCAGCCAGGTCTCTCCATTTCTGGGCATACTCTTTGAAACTCTCCTTAGCACCCATAGACATGCTTTGGAGCTGCATGCGAGTTGGTGCTAAATCAACATTATATTGGTATTGCCTATAGAAGGCCTCAACAAGATCATTCCAATCACGAATATTAACACTTTCAAGTTGATAATACCATTCCAATTGAGCTCCAAATAAAATCTCTTGGAAGAAATGAATCCACAGTTTCTTATCAGCAGTATGTGGTTGAATCCTTCGGACATATGACCTTAAATGAAGTTTAGGACATGAAACCCCATCATACACCACAAAAACAGGAACCTTGAAACCAATAGGTATAACCACTCCAGAAACTAAACTCAAATCTTCAAAATCAAGCCCAGAAGATTTTTGTAGTTCCATAGCATTCATTCTATCTACCAGCATCATGTACTTCTCCTTACTAGCAGGATCATGATAATAGTTCTCCTCAGAATCAGAATCTTCCACAGTATCATGGAGACTACCTCCTTCTTTCTCAGAATTTTCAGACTCAAAATCCTCAACCTCTTCTTTTGTTTTGATAGGACCTCTGAATCTTCTATCCAGGTTGATGAGCCCCCCTGATTTTCTTGTCTTCTTCTTCTTAGTCAGAAGAACTTTCAGCTCATCTTGTCCCTTGGACAAGTTCAGGATCAGTTCTTGAAATTGTGCATTCTGAGCCTGGAGATCCTTAACAGTTTGTTCGAGAGCCATTTCTGCTGATATAAACAGCGAGAAGATAAAATATCTGTTCGTAAGAAACCTGTGATGCAATGATATGGTATGTAGATGTATATGCAATGTTTTCAAGGACCGCAGAATTTAAATTTGTGTAAACAACCAGAAAGGAAACTTTTATTAGTAAGCAATAAACTTGTTTTCCTCTTGGGCTTACAATAAAATGAAATAAATACAAAGATGGGGTTTTAAGTCTCCCATGGACGTTTCCTCTTTGTATTGAGGTATGTGTTGAGATTCCGCTCTTCGTGAAGTTGTCTTGTCAGCTCCAGGATTCTTTCTTGACTAGCTTTGAAATGAGTCTCAAAAGTATCCCTTTGTTCCTTCAACTGGACCCAGGATCTCTGCAATTCTTCCATGTCAGTGAGCATGTCTGGATGAAGGATGATATAAGGAGTATCTCCTTCAGCAATAGGCTCCATGGTAACTGGCAGGATAACGGGATATGGCATCATAAGAGTCTGAGCACGTGCTCGTACCCATCTGAGATAAGGTTCCATAGGAATGGAGTACTTTGGTTCCAAAGTCTTGTTGTCAACCTTGTTCACCTTTTCCCAAAGCTCGTATGAACCTTTGATGGTAACCTTGCAGATCGTTGTCATAGTCGAACACAATACCCTGAATAAGCATGTCATGAGGACCATCATTACGAGCATAACCAAACTGACGTAGAGCTAAAGAAGGATTGTAGGTAATACTCCCTCTTATGCCAAGGAGTGGCACATTAGGGAACTCCCCACAACGGTCAATGATAGTAACATTCTCCATAGATCGAGATCACCAATGAATATCAGAATGAGAAAGTGACATAATCCTCTTGGACCAACTGAACCCTTGTTCATTCTTCATCACTGATCGAGGAAGGTGAGAAATAAATCACCTAGACAATAGAGGTATACAACACATCAGAGTTCCTCGTGCCTTCGTAGTACGGGTATGAAGAGAGTGTAAGATGTCTCCAAGTAATGTAGGCACTGGATTGCGAGTCAGAAATATGTTGATGGCGTGTACGTCTATGAGTTGGTCTGTATTAGGGAACAATACTAAGCCATAGATCAATAGGGCTAAGATCTCCTCAAAAGCATCATAACTCATAGCCTTCAAGAACACTTGAGCTTTCTCCATCAATACCTTAGCAAGAATACCCTTAACTCCGCTTCTCGTTTCTAGGACAATGTCTGATTTCTTCAGATGTAGGGCTGCATCAATGACTTCAGGTTTAGGCTCTTTCTCCAACCCTGTGAAAAGTCTCTGATCAAGGATAGGTATACCCAGTAGCTTGGAGAACTCTTCCATTGTAGGAACTAGTTGATAGTCGGGGAATGCGAAGGAATGATGTTTAGGATCAAAGAATTGAAATAGGACACTCATCATGTCTTCATTGAACCCTGAAGTGACTAGATCCAGTAGGTGACCATGCCTCTTGATGAATTGGGAGTTTTCAGAAACTTGAGAGACCAATTCCTTAAGCTTAGAAGGTATCCCTACAAAGTTGATCCGGATAGTATTCCTACGAGCAGAAGCCATGACCTGCAACAAAGAACAAAGATAAATCCTTAGGTCCTTGAAATGGTTAGTGAAAATGTTATGCTTATGATGCATGATGATGTTATGATGTTATGCTCAATCACAAACATGTGGCACACACAAACAAGTCACACCATAGCCCTAGGTTTAGAGGCTTGCATGAGGTTTAAAGGTAAGTACCCTCCCCTAAAGTTTAGTTGGTTCATCCTGTCCTACAAAAGTAACCAGGTTCTAAGGGATCTCAATATCATTGATCCTTCCCAAGGGTGGTTGTTCATTAGGCAACTTACTTTCCAACCAAAACCCTCCAAGTTTAGGATCTCAATGAGTGTAGTATCGAGTATCAACCAACTTTAGACTTCTCCAAAGTTGGTTATATCACTACTTTTCTAAAGGCCAAGATGGGATGACTAGGGTTCTAAAAGTCAGTTAGTGTATTGACAACATATGGCAGCCTCATATTATCCTCAACTTGCTTAAGGAACATAAGCACCAACCAAGAAGTCACACTAACTATGGCCACCAGATCAACCATATCGATATACGCCGTACAGTTTTCTTGGTCTATTGCCATTTACCTAAGGTACACTAGATCCGGTTTAGGATCTTTCACACAAAAAGCCCAACAAGTAATATAAAGCAAACAAGACAAACAATTTAAGTGATCTAATTCCTAAGGGTACCCCTCTTTTATTAGTCCCCAGCAGAGTCGCCAGTTCTGTAACACGGTAGAAGAACTGACTTTCTATAAATGTTGCGGATAGCAAGAGTCGCCACTGACTTTTATTTTATCCCAAAAGGAAAGGACATAAAAGAACAGGAAAAACCTTTTTAAAAGACTTGAGTTCGGGGGGTAGGTTATATAAAGGGAATGTGTTAGCACCCTTTATATCCATGGGCTATTAGTTACTTAGCTCACTTTAAATTATTTTGAAAAGGTGTAGTGTGTGATTAGAAACTTTCTAAGTACTTTGTAATGATCCTCGTATGGATGTATACAAAGCCTTGTTTTTGAAAATTGTTTGAAAAGTGGGTTAAATAGTGTTTTTGAAAAATGAGCAAGTAACTGAGAGAAACCTACCTTAGATTAAGTCTTTCCTGTTCTTATGTTCTTTCAATGGTAAGAATATCCCTATTATTAAGGAATAGGTAGTCATTACCTTGGATGTATTAAGGGACATGTGTAGGGCCATCTGGATATAGGCAACTGTTGGGTGTCTTTAGCAATTCGTAGGGACTTATCATCTTTTATTCGAAGGGACAAGATCATTTATCGTAGGCAACCTCGAAGGGACTTGATCTTTAAAACTATAGGGACTTGATGATATTTATGAAGGGACTTGCTTAAGACACCCTACTTGACCTTTTGAATTAAGCAACTGAGAGGCAACCCAAGGAAGTGAAAGATGGCGATCAAAGATCGACTTACGTGTGTGTGTGTGTGTTTATTTTCAAGTATTTATCTTTTTTAAATTAATTTTCTAAGTTGATTTTAATTACAAACATGTTATACACGCCCTAAATTACTAACCATACAATAAATATATTTACAATAAAAATAAGTACGAGAAAATAAACCTACAAATATTACAAGGCTTCGAGACAATTACAATATAATCGAGAAATAATAATAATGATAAATATAATAATAGTAATAAATAAGCAATAATTAAATATTAGTAATAATAAAATGAAAATAAAGGTTAGAATAATAAAATAAAAGAAATAAAATTTTAGCAAGAAAAATTAATATTAGAAAAGTTTTTAAGAATTAATTAGGAAAATAAGTTTAATAATAATAAACAAATAACAAATTAATTACATATTAGAAATAATGATTAATGATTTAATTAGGGTTTATAAAAATTAAGTTAATTTTTAGGGTTAATAAAATCAGGGTTAAGAAAATTAGGATTAATGTTTAAGAAAATTAGGGTTTTGTTTATTATAATTAGACATTATTAATTTATTTACAAAAAAATACATAATAATATACATATAAACATATTATAAAATAAAAACAAATTAAATTTAAGAAAATAAATTATGATTTTTGAAAATATAAAGTTTTTATAGAAAAATATTATGAATTATTGTTTAGAAATTATATTTATAAGAATTTAAATGAATTGAATAATATAAAAACAAATAAATACAAAAAAAAATTGAAAGAAAAGCAAAATACCTGGGGCTGGGATTCGAACCCACGCCCTAGGCTTTCCATCCTTGGTCCAGCCACCTTACCACCAGGCCACCTGCGCTGTGGTGAACATGTAATGAGTATTAATCCTTTTATTTTAAACCTGCAAAAACAAATAAAATACAAAACAAAAATGCCTGCGGCCAGATTCGAACTCAGGACCATTGCAATAATACACAAACACTCCAACCAACTGAGCCACATGGGGCACGTGCAACAAATATCCATCACCAATCATTATAAAATAAAACAAGTTTTCAAAGTGGAATTTCCGCGCCAAACTTCGTCTTCTCCATTCAAATTTCCTGCGAAATTTCCTATGATTCTTCCTGCGAACCTGGTTTCGTAGGATTTCCTAGCTTTGTTCAAAGATCATCAAACCTGTAAAATTTTAACAAATTGGGAGTACCATTGTACTCCCCACAACCAGCCTAGTTCAATTATGTATTTATAATTCATTTATATTTGCTAAATCAGGAAACCCTAATTTGGAACATAAAACCCTAACAATGGCAGTTCGTGTTTTAGGCTATGGTTCTTCAAGAAACTGTCCAGAAAGCATCTCTAGATCATAACTAACATAAATCAAACAACAAAATCAGTTTATATTAGCTATATATGTGACATCGAAAAACAATATATTGAAGAACAAAAACGATTCGGTTAGCATGTTTCAATGCATGAAGGGAAGATTTTATGATCCAAAAACATTCAGTGATCTTCCAGGAATGATTTGAAACCTTCAAAAGCTTTGGAGATGGCTTGGATGCTTGAATCTGATTCTCACTTTTCCTTTGAAAATTTGAAGTTTGAAGAGTGTTCTTGGAGGCAGGATTTCGTGTCCTTGTGCTTGTCTTGAGTTTGTGTATTTGTATGGAATGCAATTAGGTCAAAATATCATGGATTTTTGGGCTTTGTAATAGTTACTTGATCATGAAGATTCATCTTTTCAAATATTGAAAAATATCTCATCAAACCTTTCTAATTTTGATCAATCTGACTTTAACTCATTCCCAATCATTCTAAATATGATTTAGATAATTTCCAATCACATATCTTGTCCAATATTTGATTTTTCATATTTATTTTATATTTAAATTGTATTTTAATGAATAAAATCAAAATAAATAATAAATAAATAATAAAAATCAGGATTTTGTTGCTTTGGGTCGTGCTTGAGGTCTTTGTATGGATTGGATCACAATATTACAAGCCCATTTGGAAAAGTTTGGTTTTAAGGCCCCATTTGCTTCATATACCTCCCAAAAATTTCCCAACTTTGCAAAGGCATATCTCCCTCAATTTTAAGGCTATGAGAGTGTTCTTGGACATTTGGAAATATTATAGAGTCCTCTAACCAACCTCATTGGTCTCATATCCATATCTTTTATCATTTTCAAGTTATGCCCTTTGGAAGATGTTGACTTTTTGTTGACGTTTAAAATGACCTATAATGTCTTAGCTCATACCTTCCAAATGAAGCATTTTTAGGCTTGGCTTGTGAGACACAAAGTTGTATAGAATTAAATTTTCTTTAAAATGAGCTTTTTTTGGGAAATATTTGATGAAGCATGTGAAAGTTATGGCTGGTCAAAGTTCAGTTGAGTTTTCCTATGAAAACCCTAATTTAGAAACCCCTGATTCTTGATGATCTGAAATCTCCTTGATGAATCATGATCAACCATTGATCAAATGATGAATTTAATTCATATACTTGATGTTGGCAAAAACTCATGAAGTTTTACTTTGGTTTGACCACAGTTGACCTTATTTTGACATTTTGACTGCTTTGACTGATTTTAGCCTATCTGATCATTTGACTGAGCAAACCTTTTAGGAAAGCCTTGAAACTTGACATAGAGATTCTTGAATACATATAGGATGCTATGAAGCTCATTTGAAGCCTTGGAAATCCATTTAGCCTGATGAAACTCAAAACCCTAGTTTAGGATGCATTGCTTAGGAGGATGCCTTGTTTGAGGGAATTGTCAAACTTTCTGACTAATTGTGAACCTTGTGAACCTCTTGAGATACCTTGTGAACCTTGTGAACCTCTTGGGACACATTAGTACACAATGTCTTGTCTAGGTGAGGGCAAATTATGGGGTGCAACACAAGGGCATAACATAAGAAACACATGCCTGTAAAATTGAGATAAGCTCTAGTACATTAACTGTTATAGAATGATTTCGTAGATAATAATACTATTTATTTGTGTTAAATAATGCATAATTTTTTATCCCAATTGAATCTTGTTTTTTCTGATTATAATTTATCCAAAGTACTATCTATTTGTGTTAAATAATGTTCTTTCTGAAGTTTAAACTGAATCAAAGCATTGAAGAAAGTTGTTTATGTGCAAAATGCTCATTTTTTTTTGTGATCATGGTAAATTTAGTATTGGAATTAAATATCATTTTTTGAAATAACGCTAAATTATCATGTTGAGCCTATGATTTGAATTCGATAATCACTTAACTTTTGCTGCAGTTTTGAATAGTGTAGATGAGTATGCAACATGTTGTTTAGAGATCAAGCCAACTTGTGTAGAAGGACAATATGAATATAAGAGCTCAACTCAGATGTAAGCTCAAGTAGGTTGTACATAACTAGATTATAGAGGTATGATTTATCCATATGTAACATATCATTATTTTTGTGAGTTATTGGTAAATAAAAATGTTATCTGTGTTATGTATTTATCGGTCAACAATAGTAATTGGTTTTAAATTTTGTCGAAAAGGTCAAAACACATTTTAACATTATATCGTATAACAATTTTAACATTAAATCGGTTCTAAGGAAGTTATGTGTTTATCCTCGTAGAACGATTTTAACATTAAATAAAAATGTTATATGTGTTATGTGTTTATCCTCGTAGAACGATTTTAACATTAAATCGGTTCTAAGGAAGTTAATGAGCCACATTTTCGACGCATCCGAATAAAAAGGTTCAACGCCTCTGAATAGTTCTAAACATTGTACACACGCTTTCTCTTGGAAAAATTACAACGAGACCTCTTTATTTCTCGCAAATCCTATGTAATTTATTTTTCCGCATTTTATCGACTTTTATTTCACTCGTGAACCCTTGGTCCAACACCAAGCGGTTTCACTCGCACACTCGCACAATTCATTCGGTTATGTTTTCGTATTACTAGGAACACCCCTAGGGACTAGGAATCAGATCCACCTAACCAACTCAACAATAAACCTCCATTTGCATTTACCCGTAAGTCGAGTGCTTCGCGCATCGCCATCAAACCAATAACCAAAACGATACTTTTTGGATCCAAACCCTTGATCCAACATCAAGTGGTCTTAGATTTACAAAACATTTAACAAATATTGAAACAAGGTGAAAAAGACAAGTGTTGGATCTTCAATGCTTTTCTTCAATTGTTTAGACACGAGGCATCTGTTTCGGGTATGAGCAATTGACGCCTAATAAAATCAACCAACTAATCAACCTTAGAACCACGAACTACGAGGCTCTGACTTTCCCATTGCACAAGGGAATACATAGGCACATGGATCATACTCCTTGCTGAACACCCTAGGAAGCTAACCACCCATTTCCCCTCTAAATACTAACCCTAGTTTAGAATCGTATCACATTTTATTTCTGCTTTTATTCGAAGAAGATAAATGACATTCGTAGACATTCATTCACAAATTAAACTAAGAGGCTCTATTGAGTACAACGGACGTAAGGGGTGTTAATACCTTCCCCTTACGGAATTGACTCACGAACTCAAAATATGGTTTCAAAGACCAAGCCCTATCTGTTTTCAAAAAAAGGTTTCTCGATATTTTCCTTTTCCTCAATTGGAATAAAATAAGTCCGGTGGCGACACTGTTGATCATTTTTAATTTTTCCCGCGGCACCCTTTCCCGTCGCGAGGTCGTATTTTTCGGGGTACGACACTCATGACCAAATCAGGTAATTAGTTAAGCATTATATACTACTCAAGGAAGTCTCAGCGTGATTCTGGAAAAAACAAGCATCCCTTATAAGTGTTTAGCTTCAAGCACTGAAATCGAGAAACAATAGTACATTCAACACTTGGGATACAATACTATCGTCATACGATCAGATGCTTTAACTGAGTTCCTATAAGAGAACCATGCCATCCTATGCGGGTTCCCAGTGGGCCCTCGGGTGCGAATGGGTTTTCCACAGAACGTGGTCTGCCACTGTCACCACTGGAGAGGGATGTTTCCACAAAGATCCTCAATGATTGGTCCCTAGCTTCACATAACTATCGAGGTCGTGTAATGAAGTAGAGAAAACCCCTATATCAAGACATTTCCTAGACGGTCGCAAATTTGGGTGTGAATGCAATACTACCCCTATGACAAGATACCATGGTGCCAAAGTGATTGTTCACGCTAAGTCCTAGGGTACACTCTAGCCTTGTTATTGAGCTTATATCACAGTAATGGTAACCCCAACCCACCAAATAGAAAATCCAGTCCAGACAGTCTAGTATATACATATGATGCATGAAAAATAAATACTGAAAACTGTAAATAAAGCTGTAAATAAAAATGTAAATAAAACTGTAAAATAAACACACAACAACAATCAATCAAACACCAGGTGAAACAGAAATAAACAAGCACTAGGAGAGACTCTCAAGGGGAAACCAGAGATTCTAGGTTTGATCCCCAGCAGAGTCGCCAGCTGTCGCTCCCTGGATTTCCATCCTGATACAAACGCGAAATTGGCGCAGAAAGGATAGATTCGCCAACCAGACATTTTTATCCCAAAGGAATGGGAAAGGTAATGCTGCACAAATCGAAGAAAAGAAAAGAAAGGACAAGGTCCTGCGAACTAAAGAAATTGGTTTCGGGAGTCGGTTACGACCTGGGAAGGTATTAGTACCCCAGATCGTCCGCCGTACCCAACGGGATCCACGATGCAAAGAGACTGTTTCAAAGGGTGAAGAAATGAAAGTTGCTGCAAAAGAAATACTGAAACTGGATAAGAAAAGAAAAGAAAGGGGGAAATGTAGGGAAAATAAAAGAGTGCTCAAATAGGCCCTACCCCGCTGTCTACGTACCTCATCTGGACATGTGGATCATAGTCGCCGTAGTTCCCCTAACTAGGGAGGAAAATGGCTTGTGTTTTAAGAGCTTGAACTACTTATGTCAATGCTCAGGTGTTGCAGGCTCGTCTGGCACGAGTGCGTTACTGTATTGTAAAGAGGCAAATAGGAACAAGTTCTTACGTTATGAGTGAAGGTGATGAGAAAAGAAGTCCCGAAGGAGAGACGTTTATTCTTTGTTCAGTGCCTTTTAAAGAAGTGTTTTTGGTTGTTTTTGTTTGTAAAAATAGTCTCATGATTAGACTTGCACATCATGCTAGACAAGCTTATACCACCACCAAGATGGGGTGAATACAAATGCTCAATTGAAGATGAGAAAGAGAAAGAACCAAAGAGATCTTAAAGGTAAAAGAATTAGAGGGGGACTGATAACGAGAAAATGTATCGATTATATTGCTAAGTTTCATTACCGTTTTATCGCATAATCGTCGTTTTAACACCCGATTCCTCGAGTTTTCCTTACCATTTTGCAGGTACATCGTATAAAGAGATAAATCATGAGCCAAGAGCAAAAGGAGCAAAAACAACCATAAAAAGATGAAGAAATGAAGAATGTTGCAAAACCTGCATATTTTGTAACACTCACAGTCGTCACCTAGGTGTCACGACCGTGACACCCCAAAAGGAGCAATCACGACCGTGACATATCCCTCACGACCGTGACACTTAAATTACACATGACACGAACGTGATGCCCTTGTCACGACCGTGACAAGGGAAAAATAGGTTATATTGACTGAGACTTGGTCACAAGGCTACGTGCATGTGAAACTGCTACTTTCCAGCTGACCCTGTATCCACGTTCCTGGATTTCCTCAAATGCTCTCCGAAGCCCAAGCAAACAAGTTCAACCACCAGCCCATTAAATGTTCTATAAATAGCTTAAATTTTATGAACAATGGACAGAGCATTATTTTTATCAATTTCTTGCGGAAGCTCTGCCGAATTATTTTACACCCTTATTATTTCTTTTTCAGCATTATTTTCATTGCTCTATTTTTATTGTATCCAAACCCAACCTATAACAATTTCCAACATCAGGAAATTGTTATAAGATTTATTTGCTTCAAAGCCTTCAGAATTTTTAGTTTATTTTCGATTTCGCCAAATACTCTGAGCTTTTCGGTCTGTGGAAGAAGGAGTCTGCCATTTTTATTGTTAACCAGGTTTATATTAAATTGCAATTTTATGTTTATGTTATTTATTTATTTTTCTGCCATGAATATTTTGTTTATTGTTTCTCTGCCTCTGTCTGGTTCAACAAAAATGAGTAGCTAATTACCTTAGGGCGGTATGTAGTTAAAACAAACTAAATCGGTAAAATCAACTATAGGCTTAAAATAATTAATAGCTTAACATTCTGGCTGATACTTTTTATTTAAAATCGACCTTTTCGTTACGAGAGTAAGGAAAGTGTATTAGGTTAGGTCAAGACCACGAGAGTGTGAGATTTTAACCAGATAGCTAAAGTTAGGCATTTAAATTAAACACAGCGAGAGCGCTTTAAAATAAATTAGAATTACTAAGTTTCCAAAAATTATCTCTAAACACTTATGGGCTAGTGAGAGCAGGCATAGGGCTTTAGGGGTAAGATCTGAGATAAGACCACGAGAGTGTGAGTTGAGGGTATTTAAACTGGTAACCTCTACAGAATAGATTAAGTGAACTATCCTTATAAGCCTAGGTTAGATTGACCCGCCTAAGTTAGTATAATTACATACCGACCGCCTTAGTATTATTTTATTAAACATAAAATTAATTCCCGCCATTTAACCTTTAAAAACAACAAAAAATCGTGACAACCCTTCACCTTAGCTAAACTAGAAGTTCATCTAGCACTAAGTAACCATAGAGTCCCTGTGGATCGATAATCTTAAATATTACTTCGATAGGCTGTGCACTTGCAGTTAAGATACCGCTAGACACATAATTAGATACGTCTTTAGCCCATCAAGTTTTTGGCGCCGTTGCCGGGGACCTTAATTTAGTTACTAGTGCACTTTAGGGTAGCATTGTCTAGACTAAGGTAACAACTATTTTCTTTTCTTAATCTAAATTCCCGAGTGTATGCCAAGTACTCGCTCTAAAGGCGAAGACTTGCAACCTCTAATCCCAGAATCGGAACGCTTCTTACACGTAAGAAGACGGGTATTCGATTACGAACAAAGTTACAATATTCCAGATCCACCTAAACCAGTCGTAACATCAAAGGACGCAGAGATGGCTGAAGAACAGAATCACCCACTCAAGTATTACGCTAGTCCTTCGCAAGCTGAACCGCATTCCAGCATTGCCGCACCGGCTATTAACCGAAATGATTTCGAACTAAAACCTTCGTTAATATCAGCCGTGCAACAAAATCAATTCGCCGGGAATCCTACCGAGGATCCGAACCTTCATCTTTCGATCTTTGTGCAATACGCAGATACTGTAAAAGCCAATGGAGTTACCCAAGAAGCTATTAGACTACGTTTGTTTCCTTTTTCACTTCGAGACAGAGCAAGAGCCTGGCTTCAATCTCTACCTTCGAACTCAGTAACTACGTGGGAGGAACTAAAGAGATTTTTCTTGACCAGATATTTCCCACCTAGCAAGACAGCTATGCTGAGAGCTCAGATCAACGGATTTAAGCAAAGGGAAAACGAATCACTATTCCATGCTTGGGAACGCTATAAGGATATGCTGAGACTTTGTCCACATCACGGATTAGTAGAATGGATGGTCATCCATACCTTCTATAATGGACTCTTGTACAATACAAGAATGACAATTGACGCTGCCGCAGGCGGTGCACTGATGGACAAAGAATATAATGATGCCTATGCACTTATCGAAAGTATGGCTCAAAACCATTATCAATGGGGAAGCGAGAGAGTCGCAACTGAGAAACCAACAAAAGGAGGTATGTACGAAGTGAGTAGTATGGACCAAGTCAATGCAAAGTTTGACCAACTAAACCAAAAGATCGACAACTTGGCCATAACACCAACAACCACCGTGGCTGCAGTAACACCTAACTGTGTGTTATGTGGAGTTCCAGGACATGAAGTTCCTGATTGTCAACTATTGACAGGAATTCCCACGGACCAAGTGAATTATGCTCAAGGAAACCCATACTCAAACACATACAACCCAGGTTGGAAGAATCATCTGAACTTCTCCTATAAGAATAACAATGCTTTATACGCACCAGGTCAAGCACCAGCTACTCCACCAGGATATCAAAAGACTGCTCCTAACGTCCCTAGAAAATCGAACCTTGAGTTGATGATGGAGAACTTTGTAGCTAACCAATCTCAGACAAACAAGGACTTCTTAAACCAAAACATTCACACTAGTGAGCAGATTAAGCAATTAGTAAGCAAAGTAGATGCATTAGCTACACATAACAAAATGCTTGAAACTCAGATTTCACAAGTAGCTCAACAACAAGCACCTACTGCTGCACCAGCTGGAGTATTTCCTGGACAACCTCAACCTAATCTGAAAGGACAGGACAATGCTGTGATATTAAGAAGTGGCAAGGAACTTGACGGACCTACCGATCCAAGACTTGACAATCCAGCCATGTACCAAAAACCGGATAAACCGACTGAAATGGTGAACGATCCAGAAGAAAAGGAAGATGATAATCAAGAGGCAGTGGAGAAAGAAAAGCCTTATGTGCCTCCACCACCCTATAAACCACCAATTCCGTACCCTCAGAGATTAACAAATTCCAAGACGACGGGTCAATTTAAGAAATTTGTCGAACTTCTGAAACAGTTGAATATTACTATTCCGTTTACATAAGCGATCACTCAAATACCCTCGTATGCTAAGTTTTTAAAATAAATCTTATCCAATAAGAAAAAGATAGAGGATAACGGAACAGTTACACTTACTGCTGAGTGTAGCACCATAATTCAGAATAATATGCCTCCTAAGCTAAAAGATCCAGGAAGTTTCTCTATACCCTGTGTAATAGGAAAATTCGTCATTGACAAAGCTCTATGCGATTTAGGAGCCAGTATCAGTGTTATGCCCTTAACGATTTGTAAAAGGCTAGACATGGGAGACCTAAGACCAACTAAAATGTCTGTTCAACTAGCCGATCGCTCTGTTAAATATCCTGTAGGCATACTAGAAAACGTCCTAGTACGTATAGGACAATTCTATATCCCTACTGATTTCATAATCATGGACATCTCTGAAGACTCCACTACACCTATCATACTAGGAAGACCGTTCTTAGCTACCGCCGGAGCTATAATAGACGTAAAAAGAGGAAAGCTAACCTTTGAAGTAGGTGAAGAGAAAGTTGAATTTATTTTAACACAATTCTTATAATCACCAGCTATAGAGGATACATGCTATCTATTGGACGTAATTCACGAATGTGTAAGAAAAATGGAACTGAAAGAAACTACCTATTCTGAAATTATGAAAATTCAAACCCCTCCGATTTTCGAAGATGATAATTAGCGTGCACCGTATAAAGACGATAGTCTAAGCGAAAGTTTAGCACTTACACCGGATCCCATGCCAAGTAAAGATAAACCTACATTAGGATTAAAAACTTTACCTAATAACCTAAGATACGAATTCTTAGACATTGAATGTAAAAGACCAGTTATAATAAATTCCAGTTTAGGAACTATCGAAACAAAGAAACTTTTAGATGTCTTAAAGAAATATCCAACTGCATTAGGATATAACATATCTGATCTCAAAGGAATATGCCCTTCAATTTGTATGCATCGTATTCTGCTAGAAGAAGATTGCAAAACCTCCAGAGAATCTCAAAGAAGAATTAACCCAATCCTTAGCACTGTAGTGAAAGAAGAAGTTAAGAAACTACTAGATGCCGGAATAATATATCCAATCTCTGATAGTAAATGGGTTAGTCCAGTACATGTAGTTCCAAAGAAAGGAGGTATCACTGTTGTGAAAAACGCTCAAGGCGAATCGATATCGCAAAGAGTAGTGACAGGACATAGAGTGTGCATAGATTATCGTAAACTAAACAAAGCCACTCGAAAAGATCATTTCCCACTACCTTTTATAGATCAAATGTTAGAACGATTAGCCAAGCATTCATATTTCTGTTATCTTGATGGTTACTCAGGATTTTTCCAAATCCCTATCCATCCAGATGATCAAGAGAAGACTACATTCACATGCCCCTATGGAACGTTCGCTTACAGATGAATGCCCTTTGGATTATGCAACGCTCCTGCAACCTTTCAAAGATGTATGATGTCAATCTTCGCAGATTTTATAGACAACATCATGGAAGTGTTCATGGACGACTTCTCTGTATGCGGGCAGAGTTTTGAAGGATGCCTATCAAATTTAGAAATGGTGTTAGAAAGATGTGTAAAAGTAAACCTCGTGCTTAACTGGGAGAAATGTCATTTTATGGTCAGAGAAGGAATTGTATTAGGCCACGTTATATCCGACAAGGGAATTGAAGTAGATAAAGCTAAGATAGAAGTCATAAAAGATCTTCAACCCCCTAAAACAATTCGAGAAATACGAAGCTTTTTAGGACACGCCGGTTTCTACCGACGATTCATCAAAGAT
Organism: Lathyrus aphaca; assembly: GCA_963966055.1. NCBI lineage: Eukaryota > Viridiplantae > Streptophyta > Magnoliopsida > Fabales > Fabaceae > Lathyrus > Lathyrus aphaca. The sequence goes on from OZ014521.1 coordinate 345,133,704, forward strand.
TTCTCGAGAATTACTAAACCTCTTACCGGTTTATTAATGAAAGATGCTGAGTTCATATTCAATGAAGATTGTCTTAAAGCATTCGAAACTCTAAAAACAGCCCTCATCACCGCACCAATCATGCAACCCCCTGACTGGAGATTACCTTTCGAAATCATGTGCGATGCGAGTGACTATGATGTAGGCACCGTTCTAGGCCAGAGGAAGGAAAAGAAACTTCATGCGATTTACTATGCCAGTAGAACCTTAGATTCTGCTCAGATGAACTACGCCACTACTGAAAAAGAATTACTAGCAGTTGTCTTTGCGCTTGACAAATTCTGTTCTTACCTAATGGGAGCGAAAATAATCATTTACACAGACCATACTGCTATCAGATACCTATTGACTAAGAAAGATGCTAAATCGAGACTCTTGAGATGGATTTTACTCTTACAAGAGTTTGATCTCGAAATAAAAGATAAGAAAGGTACTGAAAACGTCGTAGCGGACCATTTATCTAGAATAGAAGGTATTAAACCCGAACAAGTGCCGATTAACGATGATTTTCCGTATGAACAACTGATAGCACAAATAGGAAGCGACCCAATCCAGTTAGACATAAATGAACCAGAACCCGTGGAAACAATCCAAACGACTGTAGGACTGCCATGGTACGCTGACATTGTTAACTACCTAGCCGTAGGAGCTCTTCCACCTGATTTAACCTATCAGCAGAAAAAGAAATTCTTTCACAATCTAAAACATTATTATTGGGATGAACCATTATTGTTCAAAAGAGGACCCGATGGAATCTTTCGTCGATGTATTCCCGAAGAAGAAATAGAAGATGTCATTGCTCAATGCCATTCATCTCCTTATGGTGGATATACAAGCACTTCCAAGACTTGTGCAAAAATCTTGCAAGCCGGCCTATTCTGGCCTAATCTATGGAAAGATGTCCACATCGCTGTTATAAATTGCGATCGGTGTCAACGCACCGACAATATTTCAAGAAGAGATGAAATGCCTCAAAAAGGAATATTAGAAGTAGAAATCTTTGACGTCTGAGGAATAGATTTCATGGGACCATTCCCATCATCTTTCGGTAATAATTACATACTCGTAGCTGTTGATTATGTTTCAAAATAGATCGAAGCTATAACTTCTCCTACAAACGACACACGAGTAGTAATAAAGCTTTTCAAAAATATAATCTTTCCCAAATTTGGTGTGCCTAGACTCGTCATAAGTGACGGTGGCTCGCACTTCATTTCAAAAATCTTTGACAAACTACTATCTAAGTATGGCGTAAGACACCGTGTGGCAACACCATATCACCCACAAACAAGTGGACAAGTCGAAGTCTCAAACAGAGAAATCAAACAAATCTTAGAAAAGACTGTCGCCATATCTTGGAAAGATTGGTCATCTAAACTTAATGAAGCTTTATGGGCTTATAGGACCGCTTACAAGACACCCATAGGTACTACACCTTTCAAATTAGTTTATGGAAAATCTTGTCACCTCCCGGAAGAACTAGAACACAAAGCTTATTGGGCGATCAAAACTCTCAATATAAACTATAATGTTGCAGGAGAAAAGCGAATCCTAGATATTAACGAATTAGAAGAATTAAGGCTAGATGCTTATGAGAATGCTAAGATATATAAAGAAAGAACTAAGAGATGGCATGATAAACGCCTATCTAGGAAAGAATTTAGTGTGCGAGACGTTGTACTCCTCTTTAATTCGAGACTTAGTCTCTTTCCTGGAAAATTAAAATCTAGATGGTCAGGACCCTTTGAAATAACTAGAGTGTTCCCGAGCGGAGCAATAGAAATTAAGGGTAGGAATAGTGAACCATTCATAGTAAACGGACAACGTTTAAAATATTATCATAAAGTTGAAAATAGAGATTATGCGAATAGTCTAAGGCTCTTAGAGTTGTCCACTAATTTCCCTGATTAATCTACACCTAAGCATTACGTCAGGCTTTTGACGATAAAAACAGCGCTTAGTGGGAGGCAACCCATTTACCCATTTAATCATTTAATCATTTAAATCATTTAAATCATTTAAATCATTTTATTATTTTGTCATTTATCGTTTTACTATTCATTTATTTGTTTTGTCATTTTATAGTTTTATTTCAAAATTACTATTATTGTTTTTAATTTATGCATTTTATTTCCTTATTTTTCCTTATTTTAATCTAAAATCACTTTTACAGATTTTCTAAAGTCTTTTCCATTTTCCTTCTCCCCCTGATTTGTTTCCTCCATATTTGCACTGACCATGGCTAACCAACCAATAAACCTTATGGAAACCAAATTTAGAGGTAGGAACCAAAGAATGAAGTTTGAAGAGTTATCACAGAGGCCAATGGATTTGACCCTGTACCCGGATGATCTGACTATGGAAACCCTAGGTATACATGATAGCATCCTGTACTTGTTTAACCGACTTGGATGGGAGAATGCACTGATTCAACATAAGTTTGTGACTTACCGCGAGCTCACCCTTGAGTTCCTTAGCTCCTTAGTTTACCTACCTGAGCGCGGTTTTGGATTCAGGAAGGGATTTATCAGTTTCCGCCTATTTGGAATAGAATATGACTTTAACCATAAAGAGCTAGCTGAATTATTAGGATTCCCTAGTGGACCCTTTGCTTTTACTACCACACAGGTAGAATTGATGGACATTGAGCTGGATTTCTTTTGGGGAACATTAACCGGAAACTACCACCCTGAACCAAATAGCATGAACAATGATGAGATCCATAACCCAGCTATCTGTTACTTCCATAAGATTCTTGCCCACACCTTCTTTGGAAAAGAAGAAAACCTTACCGGAGTATCTAAGGATGAGATATTCATTATGTCATGTTTCACTAATGGACAGCCTGTCAATGGTGTGCCTTTCATGATGCAAACCTTCACCCGAATCCAAGAAGAACCTGAATTACCTATATTAGTAGGAGGTCTTGTAACCATGATTGCTGATGCCTTAGGACTTAGATACCAATTGCACAGGTGCAACCGTTTAGGTACCATCCGTCCTATGAATCTTAACTTTTGCTTCAATCGCCATATCATAAGGAATTTAGGACATCCACCTTCGTACCTAATCCGGAATGAGGTAGTAACCCTGTTCACACTACCAAACCATGCTAGCGTAAGTGTTCACAATAAGGATAACTGGCTTTATGAGTTAACCCCACCTGATTATCCATCTACTCCTGAAACACCTCAGTCTTACAAGATAAAAGATGATATAATGACTGACGTCGAAAGTGACCCTGAGACGCCTCCTGGTTACCATGACATTGACCACACTGACGAAGTGATTGAAACCCCTAAAGTGAATCAAGGAGATTATGCTAACAACTTACAGAATATCATGAATACTCTTGAAGCTTACCAAACTGATATAAATACATTTAAGGATGAGATTAAGAGCATGCGATTGGACATTATAGGTCTAACTGACATAACCTGTGAACAATTCTATCACCTGAACTCCGCAATCGAAGATTTGAAGAAACACTTTTGAAAATGCTATAAGTGATCTAGTTTATTTTACTTATTGTTTTCGTTTCTAGTTAGTTCTACTTTTCGCAAAAAAAAATAATTTCGTACCGTATTTTCATTAATGTAATTTCATTTCAATTACCATATGCAATGCACTTCTAGTTTACAAATTTTTCTCTTTTAATCAATTTATATGTTTTCATTCTATATACTGTTATGCTTGAATCAATTCATATTCTATACAATCTCTCGTGTCATGCAAATTTACAAGTACTATGTTGAAATTATTTATTATATGGTGTTTATATTTAATATTGAGTGAGAAGTGACCAAATAAATTATTATAAAGTATATGAAGCGTGAGAGATAATGTTTTCTGGAAATTATTCAAGGATATAAACCCTCACGGTCGTCACCCCCCCCTAACGATCGTGACGTGCTAATTTAGCGTGTCACGACCGTCATCTCCTTGTCACGACCGTGACAACCCTAAATATAGAATTCGTGAGAAACAGAACTGTTTCTCTTTCGAAACCTCTTCTTCTTCTTCCTCCATAACTTTCAAAACCACCCATTATCTCCCCCAACTTCCGTAACCTCCCATTACCAAATTAAAACCCATTAACATCTCCATTATCACCACACCTATCACATTCTCACCTTCCAATATTTATCCGAACCATTATTTCTCTCATTTTATCACTTTTTCACAAAATCCAAAATCCTCATCTCTCACTCTAGTTCTTGCATGCAATGGATGCTATACAATTCAGAGAGGGTGAGAATGGAGAAAACCAGAGAGAAAGATTCATCCGATTCCAGAACCGTGGCGTGCAACCTACGCGTTATATCGACACTGTCTGTTTGAGAGAATTGGGAATGCTTAACAGTGTCAAGAGCCTGCTTCAAAAAGTCGGTCTGTGGGATCTTTGCAGTCAGCCCCAGCCCACATCCGAGCTTCTGACATTGGAATTCCTAAGCTCATTCCATTACATCACTCCTACCGGTTATCAGAGTCAACTCACCGGTTTCGCCAAATTCAGATTGCATGGCCAGGAGTTCGAACTTTCGCAAAACAGGATAGCCGAGCTGCTAGGCTTCGATCATGGGAATGAAGCTCACCTCCGCGTGCCGGATAATTTCAGTGCAACCGCTTTCACCCTATGGCACGACATAACCAACACCCTTGCCTCAGCCTTCCAGAGCCTTAATGCTACACACATCCACAACCCGACAATCCGATATTTTCACCGAATCATTTGCAACACCATCTTTGCACGAGAGAGTAACCATAAGCTCAACTCCAAGGAGCTTCTGTTCTTGCACTGCGCTCTCAATGACGAGCCAATCAACGCTGCCCCGTTCATGCTTTCTCACATACAGGCCATTACGCAAAGAGGCTCAACCCCATTTTTCATAGGCGGCATTATCACCACACTCGCCATTCAGTTGGGGCTTGGTGACTTGGTCGTAAATCAGCCTTTCAGAGACGCTGAGTTCCTAACCAAGAACTATTGCAGGTCCGCTCACCTGATTGCGCAGAGAGAGGATGGCAGGTACAACCCTGTTATCCACAACACTGTTTATCACCACATCATCCTGCCGTCCCGTGACCGCATCGATCCATCTAGCCGAGCGAACTGGCTCTTTGCTTTACCGGATGCTGCCGGCTGTAACATGGTGGGAGAACTGACTTTAGTTATGTTGCGGATAGCAAGAGTCGCCACCGACTTTTATTTTATCCAAAGGAAAGGCATAAAAGAACAGGAAAGACCTTTTAAAAGATTTTTGGGTCCGGGGGGTAGGTTATGTAAAGGGAAGGTGTTAGCACCCTTTACATCCATGGTTATCCATGGGCTCTTAGTTACTTAGCTCACTTTAAATTGTTTTGAAAAGTGTAGTGTGTGAATAAAATTTTCTTAAGTGTTTATAATGACCCATGTACGGATGCGTATAAACCTTTGTTTTGAAAATTTTTGTTTGAAATTGTGAAGTGTTTGAAAATTTTTGAAGAGTGAGCAAGTAACTATGAGGAACCTACCCTAAGTTTAAGTCCTTTCTGTTCTTGAATCCTTTAAGTGGTAAGACTATCCCTATTATTAAGGAATAGGTAGTCATTACCTTGGATGTGAGGGACAAGTGAAGGGACATCTGTTTATGTAGGCAACTGTGGGGTGTATAAGCAATTTTGAAGGGACTATCATCTTTATTCGAAAGGGACAAGATCATTACGAAGGCAACATTCGAAAGGGACTTGATCTTTTACTTGTTAAGGGACTAGATGACTTTATTTTGAGGGACTTTTGCTTTATACACCCTACTTGACCTTTTGATTAGGCAACAATGAGAGGTATCCCTAAGGAAGTGAGATGGCGATCAAAGATCGACTTATGTGTGTGAGTGTACGATTTAATATCTATCTTTAAATTAAATGATCTAAATTGATGTTTTACATACAAACATGTTGCACTCCCTATTTTTACTAACCATAGCATAAAATATAAATACTTAAACATTATAAATAAATATTACACCAAGGAGCAATTACATAATAATAATTAAGCAAAAATTAAATATAATAAGCAAAATAAATAATAATAATTGGGTTAGTGAAAATAATAATAATAATAATAATAAAAATAATACTAAATTAAATGGGGTTAGTAATAATCATATAAATATAATTAATAATAATAATAATGAAATAAAAAAAATTCAAATTTATAAACAATTATCATTCAATATTAAAATATAAACAATTATACTAATTATTATAAAATTTTTAAGTTATGTATAAATTATATAAAAAATTAATTATGAACATAATATGAGAATAGAATTATAATTATAAAAATTAAATTAGCAATTTTTTACATATTTTTAAACATATAATAAAATTATTTACATGCAAAAATTAAATTCTAAACAAATTATAACATATTATCATATTAAGAATTCTAATTTTTAAACATATAAAAAAAATGTAAATTATAAACAATTTATACAATAATAAAAATTAAATTAAGAATTATAATTAAATTATGAAGATAATATATACAAATAATAGTATTAAATAAATAGGAGAAGAAAAAATTAGGGTTTTGAAAATTATTAAGATTAATTAGGGTTTAATAAGAATTAGGGTTTTATATACAAAAAAATGTTAAATATTAAATATTAATCTAATTATATAGATAAATTACATATATACATATTAATAATAAAAAAACAATTTGTTTTAGAAAATATTATTATTATTATTTATGAAACATATTAGAATTTTATTAAATTAAGATTATAATTTTTAATTAATTAATATTAATAACAAACAAAACAAATAGAAATAAAAAGAAAAAAAAAAGAAAACTTACCTGGCTGGGGATTGAACCCAGCACCCCTTGCCTTCAAACACTCAGGCCAGCAACATCTACCACCAGGCCAATGCGCGCGCAGGTAACAAAGGAGAGGCAATGTTGGTTTTGTTGTTGTTTCTAAAAAAATCAAAGAAAAAGAAAGAAAAGCAAAAGGCCTGGGGGAATCGAACCCAGGACCTTCACAATACACACAAACACCTTAACCAATCCAGCTGGGAGAGCGCACCTGTCAATGTAATGGCAATAATTCATAATATATTAAGATGGCTAATTATCTGAAAAAAATAAGCAAAAGGTGGTGAAGCCATGATTCGAACTCCAGCCGTCCAACAATACACGCGCACTTCATACCACTGGGCCAAGCACCATGCTTGTGAAACAAACAGAAACAAAACATTATAATATTAAAACAAATTTCAAATTCAAAAAACACGCGCGCTGGGGGATCATCTTCAACCTCTGGCAATGCGAATTTTGCTGCGAAATTACCCACCAGCTTTCCTGCGAATTTCAAATTTGCAGCAAGACCTATGAATCCCATTCATCATACAAACTGTAAAATTTCACCAAATTAATTGTTCAAACATGATCCAGAGACAATTTAGCATTGATCTATGTTTTTAGAATGGATTTATATTGGCTTGAATGTGAAACCCTAATGGAGGCCGAAAACCCTAGCCATGGTGAAATTCGTATCAGTTCATGAAAATCAAATCAAACCATCCAGAATTCATCCAAAGCTTCAACCTATAACAAATCAACAAACAAAATTCATTAATAATGGTTAAACAATTGAAATCGAAAAATTTAAATTTAAGAACAAAAGAGATTAGGATTATACTATATGGGATGTTTTGGATGCAAATAAGTATTGGTCTTGATTCAGGGAGGTCCAAGGATCATTGCTATGTCCTCAAAATACCTTCAAATGCCTTGTGGAGTTGAAACCGAATTTGACTTTTGTGAGGTTTTTGAAAATATGAAACTTACACTTTTGAGGCTGGATTTCGTGTGCAATGAGTAGGGTTAAGTCATATACTTATAGAGTGATGAATTAGGTCAGAAAAGATTGATGCTTGTGTGAAAAATTTGATCCAAAAAGATTCAAAAAGATAATGCTTTAAAATTCAAATATTCTTGTATGAACACCTTCTATTTTAAGCAAATCACCATGATTCTCTTACCACTTTGATACCAATCACTTTTATGAATTTCTAGAAGCTCAATCCCTTTTAAATCTTTGACTTTTATATTTTATTTTAATTTAAAATGATTTTTAATGAATTAAATAAAAATAAAATGATAAAAAATCTGATTTTTAAGGTCTTGGGTCGTGCATGAGGTAATGGTATGAATTGGGTCATCATATGGCAAGCCCATTTAGAAAAAATTAGTTTTAAACCTCCATTTTCTTCATAAACCAACCAAAAATTTCCCAACTTTGCAAGGGCACACATCCTTCAATTTTAATGCTATGAGGGTGTTCTTGGACATTTTGGAAAGCTTGAAGAGTCCTCTAACCAACCCCACTGGTTTCATGTTCATATCATTCACCATTCTCAAGTTATGCCCTTTTGAAGTTGTTGACTTTTTGTTGACTTTTAAAAGGACCTGTAATGTCTTAGCTCATACCTTCCAAATGAAGCATTTTTGGGCTTGGCTTGTGAGACACAAAGTTGTAGAGAATTCAATTTCCTTCAAAATGAGCTTTGGATGGAAACTTGGTGATGAAGCATGTGAAAGTTATGGCTGGTCAAAGTTCAGTTGACTTTTACTAAGGAAACCCTAATTTAGAAACTCCTGATTCTTGATGATCTGAAATATCCTTGATGAATCATGATAAAAACTTGATCAAAAGATGAATTTTACTTCATATAATTGATGTTGGCAAAAAATCATGAAGTTTGACTTTGGTTTGACCACAGTTGACCTCAGTTTGACTTTTTAACTACTTTGACTGATTTTGACTTATCTGATCATCTGACTGAGCAAACTTTTGAGAAAGGTCTTGAAACTTGTCATGGGGATTCTTACACACATATAAGATGTTATGAAGCTCACTTGAAGTCTTGGAAGTTAATTTAGCCTGATTAAAGTCAAAACCCTAGTTTTGGATGCACTGCTTAGGAGGTGCATTGTATGAGGGAATTGTCAACTATTCTGACCAATTGTGAACTTTATGAACCTTGTGAACCATCATAAGATGTCTTGTGAACCTTGTGGACCTCATGGGAGGTCTTGTGAACCTTGTGAACCATCATAAGATGTCTTGTGAACCTTGTGAACCATCATAAAGTATCTTGTAGACTTCATGAACCTCATGCAAGGTCTTGTAAGTATTGTGAATCTTGTGAACCTTGTGAACCTCATAAAGTGACTTGTAGACTTCATGAACCTCATGAAGGGTCTTGTGAACCTTGTGAACCTCATAAAGTATCTTGTAGACTTCATGAACCTCATGAAAGGTCTTGTAAGCATTATGAATCTTGTGAACCTCATAAAGTGACTTGTAGACTTTATGAACCTCATGAAGGGTCTTGTGAATCTTGTGAACCTTCTTAGCACACAAAGTCTTGTATTGTGAGGGAAAATTTTGGGGTGCAACAGCTGCCCCTGTTCAATTTTCTGAAACCTGAGGGGTTAGATTGATATATTTGCCAGTCGTGACCTGGAAGGTTGAAAGGGATTGAACACAAAAGCCCAAAAATTTGCACTCACCAGTGCATAGAGTGATACAGTTGACTAGTTGAATATGCTTGAGTGGGCTTAAAGATGCCACTTGGAGAAAAGTTCTTCAGATACGTTTCTTGGAGGATAAAGCAGTCCAAGATACGAAGGTATAATGATAGCTTTCAGGAAGATAAACAACGTCCCGAGGTAATAATATGCTTTCAGGAGGATAAAGCAATCCTGAGGTAATAATATGCTTTCAGGAGGATAAAGAAATCCTGAGGTATAAGAAGCTTTCAGGAGGATAAACAACGTCCTGAGGAAGTAGTAACCTTTGGGAAGATAAACAACGGCCCAAATAATATGCTTTCAGGAGGATAAAGCAATCCTGAGGTAATGATATAACCTTTGGGAAGATAAACAACGGCCCAAGGAGATAATATGCTTTCAGGAGGATAAAGCAGTCTTGAGGGAGTGGTAACCTTTGGGAAGATAAACAACGGCCCAAATAATATGCTTTTAGGAGGATAAAGCAGTCCTGAGGTAATGATATAACCTTTGGGAAGATAAACAACGGCTCAAAGGTAATAATATGCTTTTAGGAGTATAAATAACACCCTGAGGAAGTGATAATAGTTTTCAGGAAGATAAACAACGTCCCGAGGAGATAATATGCTTTCAGGAGGATAAACAACGTCCCGAGGTATAAGAAGCTTTCAGGAGGATAAACAACGTCCTGAGGAAGTAGTAACCTTTGGGAAGATAACAACGGCCCAATAGTCACAATTTGTTGATGAAGTCTGTCTGCTGGAGAATTAACCTGAAAACAAGGTAGCATTATGTATGGTAATATTAGTTTATGTATTATGTATGCATGTATAATATGATGCACTTAAGTGATGTATTATGTATATGTATGGTATGATGCGAATGATGTATGTATGATATGATGCTGCCTGAAGCGTCTGGATATCTTCGTATAATAACTGCTGGCCAGGGAAAATAAATCCCGATTCGTTGCTGAAGAACATGAGGAACTCGTTCCCGTCTTGTTTGATAATATATTATACATAACCTTCCGTCTTTGTTTGATAGTAGGGTATACATAACCTTCCGTCTGCTGGGGATAGCAAGGTATACATAACCTCCCGTCTTTGTTCGATAGTAGGGTATATATAACCTCCCGTCTTCGTTCGTCGTACTCCTATTGGAAAGTAAATTCCCGAATATCCGTATGAGGATAAAAGAGATGGATATAAATTCCGGGGGAGATGTGACTATATGAAGATGGATTTGTCCTACTGAGGGTTTGTAACTGTCTTGTAAAGATGAACCGGCGAAGCTTCGTTGAAATCCTTCCCTCGTTCGTCCTTAGTAAATACTATTACTGCATTTTCATGCATTTCTGGTAAACATCAATCATATTAAGCATACATGCATTTTTGGTAAACATCAATCATATTCAAAAGCATACATACATTCAAACACAACCAATGGACGTTTCGCTTATGTAAATAGGGTAAAAGTAAATCTGAATTCAAAAATGGAATTTTATTCATATCAAAAAAGTGACCCATACATGGGTAAGTTTGTACAAGGAGACATAAACCCTAGTAAGAGGATTTTGTCATAAAGTTTTATAAAACAAAGAGAATCAACTATGTGGGAAATAATCCTATTGAGTTTCAATTCTACTATTGCCATTATCTTCAAGTATCTCATCTTCTGCTGTTGAGACGGAAACGATTGGATTGAGCTTTATCTGTTCGAGCTTGAGTAAGTAACACAACTGGTTGCAGTTTCATAGGTGATCCAAACGAGACATAGTCATACGCTTTAATCCCTAACTTTTTCCTGGATTGCCCTTTCAGGTTTTCAATCCACTGGGATACCCTTTTTTGCCCAAGCTGCCTTTTCAGGTTTTCAACTTGCCGGGTGTACATCTTTTTATATATATCCCTAATTTTTGCCCAAACCCTTTTGGTTTGCCGGGATGCCCTTATTTTTGCCTAGGCCAGTCAACCTAGCGGGTCTCTTTTTATGCGTAGTATTTTTTAACTATGTCTGCGTTTACAGGTTGTGGGAAGTCTTTGCCATCCATAGTAGTAAGTATCATGGCACCTCCTGAGAATACTGTCTTGACTACAAATGATCCCTCATATGTTGGAGTCCACTTGCCCCTAGGATCACCTTGTGGTAATATGATACGCTTGATTACCAAGTCACCGGCCTGATATACCTTTGGCTTAACCTTCTTGTTAAAAGTTTTGATCATTCGTTTCTGATACATCTGGCCATGACAAACTGCTGCTAGTCTCTTCTCATCAATCAAATTTATCTGATCAAGTCGAGTCTGAATCCACTCATCTTCATCCAAGCCTGCATCCTTCATAATTCTTAAGGAGGGAATCTGAACTTCAATGGGCAGAACTGCTTCCATACCATAGACTAAGGAGAATGGAGTTGCCCCTGTTGAAGTACGTATTGTAGTACAATAACCATGAAGAGCAAATGGTAACATCTCATGCCAATCCTTATAAGTAACAGTCATCTTCTGTACAATCTTCTTAATGTTCTTATTAGCAGCTTCAACTGCCCCATTCATCTTTGGACGATACGGAGAAGAATTGTGATGCTTAATCTTGAACTGCGTGCTGAGATCAGTAATCATAGTGTTGTTCAGATTAGAGTCATTGTCAGTGATAATCCTTTCAGGGATGCCATACCTACATATGAGATTATTCTTAATGAATCGAGCCACAACATTCTTAGTAACAGATGCAAATGAAGCTGCCTCCACCCACTTCGTGAAGTAATCAATAGCAACCAGGATGAAACGATGCCCATTAGAAGCAGTAGGCTTGATCTCACCAATCATATCAATGCCCCACATGGCAAATGGCCAAGGAGCAGTCAACACATTCAATGGTGATGGAGGTATATGTACTTTATCAGCATAAATTTGACACTTGTGACATGTTCTGGAGTGTTGATAGCAGTCAGCTTCCATGGTAGACCAATAGTAACCTGCTCTCAATATCTTCTTTGCCATGGTATGAACACTAGAATGAGTGCCAAAGATCCCATCATGCATATCTTCCATAATCTCAATTGCTTCCTTCTTATCCACACAACGAAGCATAGTTGAATCATGATTGCGTTTGTACAAAATCCCATTACTCAAAAAGAACTTAGCAGAAAACCTTCTCAGAAACTTCCTATCTTTGACAGATGCCCCTCCAGGGAACTCCTGAGCTTCAAGATATCTTTTTACTTCATAGAACCAAGGCTTCTCCTATGCCCCTCCTGTGTCAATCTCATTGCAATATGCAGGCTTCTCAAATCTATCAATAGTAATCTTGGGAGCTTCATCATCCCAGATGATCTCAAACATAGATGCCATGGTAGCTAATGCATCTGCCAACTGATTCTCTCTCCGTGGAATATGTCCAAAAGTAATCTCTTTAAAATGTGGGATCAGAGATAACACATGCTCTCTGTAAGGAATGAGGTTATCATGCTTGGTATCCCAATCTCCCTTGATCTGACTAACTGCCAGGGCTGAATCTCCATACACGTCAAGGAACTGAATCTTCATATCAATAGTAGCTTTAATACCCAGGATACATGCCTCATACTCAGCCATGTTATTGGTACAATAGAAACAAAGTCTGGCAGTAATCGGGGTATGACAACCTTCAGGGGAACTAATCACAACACCAACACCATTACCAAGTGCATTAGAGGCACCATCAAAAACCATAGTCCATCGGGATCCTTGTTCAGGTCCGTCATATTGTCCAGGTTCTTGGGTAATAATCATGATGTCTTCATCAGGGAACTCAAAACTCATTGATTGGTAATCATCCACTGCTTGATGAGCCAAATGATCAGCTACAACACTTCCCTTAATGGCCTTCTGAGTAGTATACTGTATATCATATTCTGTCAAAATCATTTGCCATCTTGCAATTCTTCCGGAGAGAGCAGGCTTCTCAAATATGTACTTGATTGGATCCATCTTTGAAATCAGTAAGGTAGTATGAGTCAACATATACTGTCTTAGTCGGCCAGCAGCCCATGCCAAAGCGCGGCAAGTTTTCTCGAGCAGTGAGTATCTTGTTTCACAGTCGGTAAACTTTTTGCTAAGGTAGTATATTGCCTGCTCTTTTCGACCAGACTCGTCATGTTGCCCCAACACACATCCCATTGAATTGTCTAACACTGTTAAGTACATAATCAAGGGTCTTCCATCAACTGGTGGCATCAAAATTGGAGGTTCTAGCAGATATCTTTTGATTTCATCAAAGGCAGTCTGACACTCATCATTCCATTCCATCACCTGATCTTTCTTCAACAACTTGAAGATTGGCTCACAGATGGCAGTTAATTGGGAAATAAATCTTGCAATGTAATTCAATCGTCCCAAGAAACCTCTAACTTCCTTCTTAGTACGGGGAGCTGGCATCTCTCGTATAGCTTTCACTTTTGCAGGATCCACTAAAATACCTTTTCCACTGACTATGAAACCCAGGAGTTTACCAGATTTAACTCCAAAAGTACACTTGTTTGGGTTCAATCTCAACTTGTATTTCTTCAACCTCTCAAACAACTTATGCAGATGATCAAGATGTTACTCTTCATTCTGGGACCCGGCTATCATATCATCCACATATACCTCTATCTCATGATGAATCATATCATGAAACAAAGCCACCATAGCACGCTGATATGTTGCCCATGCATTCTTTAAACCAAATGGCATCACCTTATAACAAAAAGTGCCCCACTGTGTAACAAATGTTGTCTTCTCCATATCTTCAGGTGCCATCTTGATTTGATTGTAACCAGAGAAACCATCCATAAAAGAGAATACCTTGTGTTGAGCAGTGTTGTCTACCAGAACATCAATATGAGGAAGTGGAAAGTCATCTTTGGGGCTGGCCTTGTTCAAATCCCTGTAGTCTACACACATACGTACCTTACCATCTTTCTTAGGTACAGGCACAACGTTTGCAACCCATTGAGGATAAGAAGTCACAGCTAAGAACCCTGCATCAAACTGTTTTATTACCTCTGCTTTGATCTTTTCTGACATCTCAGGACGCATACGACGAACCTTCTGTTTCTTTGGACGACAGTCTTCTTTTACTGGTAAACGGTGAACCACAATGTCTGTATCCAACCCTGGCATATCTTCATAAGACCAAGCAAAGATCTCCACATAGTCACGTAACATCTGAATCAATCTGCTCTTGACATTGTCCTCTAATTCAGCCCCTATCTTGACTTCTTTCCTGTTTTCTTCAGTTCCCAGATTCACAACTTCGACTGGCTCTTCATGTGGCTGTATAGCTTTCTCTTCTTGTTGTAAAAACCTAGCAAGCTCTACAGGTACTTCACAATCGTCCTCATTTCCGTCTTCAGTTTGATAGATCGGATTCTCGAAATTATAATTGGCAATAGTAGAACTGTTATCAACAGGATCCAGAGTGGATGAGGATCTGCATTTTAGTGATGTGGGTGTGTGTAAGAACACATAGCTGATAAAACAAAAATAAAAGAAAAGAAAGACAAGGAACACAATATTACGAAAACGAAACGTCCACTGATTTTTATTGAATGAAGTATGCAAATGAAATGACATCCTGTAACAAGCACACCATTGTGCCCCGGGTAAGGCACAAGGCTTAAGAGTTTAATTTTTCAAGAAATTACAAACTTAAAAGCAACAACACAGTAATAGTATTTACTCCTGACTAAAGGAGATAGGGATAACATCTTCAGCTTTCCAATTATTGAGTCCAGCACCCACAGTAGGAAAGATCCAAGCATCCAGATCGTAGTCTTCATCATAGTCTCCCACAACATTGATTTGGTCTTTCACAATCCCCTGATTGGTGATCCGAACAGCACGAGCACGACGAACAGCCTTCTGGGACTCTGCAGTGAAACCCAAACCAAATTTGTCAGACTTGTAAGGGATATCAGGAAGCTGACCCCAAATAGTACAACCACCTTCATCCACTACAGCTCTAGCATCTTTGAGAGAAGCCATTGTTGGAGGTATTCTGGTGACCACAGGAACTTTCTTGACAACAGGAGGAGCTACATAGTCATTAACAATCCAAGGAACCACTTCAAATGTCTGACACGGAGTTTCAACGTATTCACCTTCCACTTCCAGATACTTGAAGGTGTTCACATGACTAACAAAATAATCTTCCTCTCCATACACAGTAACAACTTTTCCTTCCACCGGATATCTTAGCTTCTGATGTAATGTAGAGGTTACGGCACCTGCCCCATGGATCCAGGGACGACCAAGCAGACAAGAGTACGAAGGACGAATATCCATCACATAAAATGTAGCATTAAAAATCTGAGAACCAACTTTGATGGGCAGGTCAATTTCTCCATGCACCACTCTCCTTGAACCATCAAAAGCCTTCACCACTATACTATTGGGCTTCAGCACAGCATCTTCAGGACTCAGCTTATTCAGGACTTCTTTGGGCAACACATTCAGAGAGGAACCATTGTCTATCAATACATGTGACAGGGTAGTGCCCCTGCATTCAATTGAGATATGCAGAGCCCTGTTATGATCCCTCTTGGCAGGGGTCAAATCAGCATCAGAAAACCCTAACCCATTATCATAGGTCAAGTGGGCAACACAATTCTCAAACTGGTCAACAGAAATTGCATTGGGTACATGAGCAGTCTTTAGAAACTTAATCAAAGCTTTGGCATGAGCTTCAGAACATAACAACAAAGACAGCATGGAAATCTTGGAGGGAGTGTGCCCCAATTGATCAACAATGTCATAATCACTCTTACGAATGATCTTCAATACTTCTTCCATTTGCTTAGAGAGATCATCAGCAGCTGGCACATCAGTAGGTATAGGTTCAATGACAGGACCTTTGCCCCGAGCATCAGTGGTGGAGGTAACAGCAGGAGCAACTGCATTCTTGGAAGTGACTGGAGGAGAGAAGACTCTTCCACTTCGTGTGATCTTACTAGACCCAGCAATATTATCAACATCAACAGGCATATCAGCTAAGGGTTCCTGATTAACACCATGGATATAAACATCAGACCCATAGTGCCAAGGCACAGCTTTATCAGACGTATAAGGAATAGGACCAGGAGTGGTAATGACCATAGGAGTCACTCTGGCTTCAGCAACAATCTTCACAGGGCCTTCAGTAGTAATCTTAATTGGACCCTTATGAG
Source organism: Lathyrus aphaca (assembly GCA_963966055.1). NCBI lineage: Eukaryota > Viridiplantae > Streptophyta > Magnoliopsida > Fabales > Fabaceae > Lathyrus > Lathyrus aphaca. The sequence continues at coordinate 345,150,499 of OZ014521.1, forward strand.
TGATTTTAATAGGTCCCTTAGAAGTGATCCTTACCGGCACTTTGTCAACCATATCAACCTCTTCAATCTTCTTACCTTTAGTAATATGATCCACCATACTTTCTACAGACGATGGAGTCCTCTCAAACACTATGGTATACTTATCCATGAGACGTTGAATTACATCTCTCAATCTCCAGCAACTATCCGGCTTATAGGTACAATACAAACAATCTTCACGACAACCTGGAAAGAACCCAGCTTGAACTAACTTCTTCTTGATAACAGACAGTGGTGTGGTCAACTCTGCAACTGAATAGATATGTAAATCTTCATCAATGGCATTGACAGTCTTCTCATGATTTGGCATGGGAGCAATAATCACATTTGGAGTACCCGGAGGGTCAAACTCAATTTCTCCAGCCTCAATCATATCTTGAATTTTGTTCTTCAAGACCCAGCAACTATTAGTATCATGTCCTTGACAATTTGAATGATATGCACATCGTGCATTGGGATTGTACCTGGGAGAGGTAACATTGGGATTCTGAGGAGCCTCTTTTAGAGTAATAAGTTCAGCCTTCAACAAGTGTTGCAATGCCTGAGCCATTGACATGTTGATCTTTGTGAACTGCCTTCTAGCCCTCTGTTGGTTGCCCTGTGGCTGCTCTATTGTTGCAGGAGTTGGATTTGAAATATGAACTGCACTCACAGACTGATGCCTTTTATTACGATCAGGTTGACCATAAACAGCATTGGATTCTTTCTTCCCAGTGGGAGGCTTCTTTGCAGCACCAGATGAAGAAGTACCCACTTGGATCTTACCACTCTTTATACCATTTTCCACGCGCTCTCCTGTCATTATCAACTCAGTGAAGCCAGATGATGAGCTTCCAATGAGATGACTGTAAAAAGGACCATTCAGCGTACACATGAACATATCAACCAATTCCCTGTCAGTTAAAGGGGTTTTTACTCTTCCAGCTAAATCTCTCCACTTCTGAGCATACTCCTTGAAACTTTCTTTGGCACCCATAGACATGCTTTGCAGCTGCATGCGAGTGGGGGCTAAATCAGCATTGTATTGATACTGCTTATAGAAAGCTTCAGCAAGATCATTCCAATCCCTGATGTTGACACTCTCCAATTGATAATACCACTCCAATTGAGCTCCAGATAAGCTCTCTTGAAAAAAATGGATCCACAACTTCTTATCAGCAGTGTGAGGTTGAATTCTTCTGACATAAGACCTCAGATGCAGCTTGGGACAAGAGACCCCATCATAAACAACAAAGGTAGGAACCTTGAAACCAATGGGTATGACTACCCCAGATATCAGACTCAAATCTTCAAAATCCAGCTTGGAAGACTTCTGCAACTCCATAGCATCCATTCTATCCACCAGCATCTTGAATTTGTCTTCATTAGGCTCATGGTAGTAATTAGCCTCAGAATCAGTGTCCCCCATAGTGTTGTGGAGACTGCCTCCCTCTTTTTCAGACTCTTCAGATTCATAGTCTTCAACTGGTTCTTTGGTCTTGGCAAGACCTTTGAACCTTCTTCCCATGTTGATCAGGCCACCTGACCTTCTAGTCTTCTTAGTCTTCTTGGCCAGCAGTATCTTCAATTCATCCTGTCCCTTGGTCAGGTTCAGGATCAGCTCTTGGAACTGTGCATTTTGTGCCTGGAGATCCTTAACTGTTTGTTCAAGAGCCATTGCTGAAATAAACAGCGAGAAGATGAGAAACCTGTGCACAATTATAAACCTGTGATGTAATGAAATGATATGTGAATGCATATGCAATGTTTTCAAGGACCGCAGGATTTAAATTTGCTTAAACAAACAAGAAGATAAACTTTTATTAGTAACAAATTTGTTTTGCCTCTTGGGCTTACAGAACTGAAATGAAATAAATACAAAAGATGGGGTTTTAAGTCTCCCATGGACGTTTCCTCTTTGTGTTGAGGTATGAGTTGAGATTCCGTTACTCATGAAGTTGCTTTGTTAGTTCCAGGATTCTTTCTTGGCTTGCTTTGTAATGAGCCTCGAAAGTATCCCTTTGCTCCTTCAACTGGATCCAGGATCTCTGTAAGTCTTCCATGTCAGTATGCATGTCTGGGTGAAGGATGGTATAAGCAGTATCTCCTTCAGCAACAGGTTCCATGGTAACTGGCAGGATAGCAGGATATGGCATCATGAGAGTCTGAGCACGAGATCGCACCCATCTGAGATAAGCCTCCATAGGAATAGTGTACTTAGGCTCCAGAGTCTTGCTGTCAACCTTGTTCACTTTCCCCCATGCTCGTATGAATCTCTGACGGTAACCTTGCAGATCGTTGTCGTAGTCAAACACAATGCCCTGAATCAACATGTCATGTGGACCATCACTCCGAGCGTAACCAAACTGTCGTAAAGCTAAAGAGGGGTTGTAGGTGATGCCTCCTCTTATGCCTAGAAGTGGCACATTAGGAAACTCCCCACAACGGTCAATGATAGTGACATTCTCCATAGATCTGGAGCACCAATGGATATCTGAATGAGAGAGTGACATAATCCTCTTGGACCACCTGAACCCTTGTTCATTCTTCATTACTGATCGAGGAAGGTGAGAATTAAACCACCTAGATAGCAAAGGTATGCAACACATCAAAGTTCCTCTTGCCCTTGTAGTACGAGTGTGAAGAGAATGTAGGATGTCTCCCAGCAATGTAGGCACTGGATTGTGACTCAGGAATATGTTGATGGCATGAACGTCTATGAACTGATCTGGATTGGGGAACAATACTAAGCCATAAATCAGTAAGGCTAGGATCTCCTCAAAAGCATCATAGCTCATGGCCTTCAAGAACACCTGAGCTTTCTCTATCAACACCTTGGCAAGAATACCCTTAACTCCGCTTCTCGTTTCTAGAACAATGTCAGACTTCTTCAGATGTAGGGCTGCAGCAATAACCTCTGGTTTAAGTTCTTTCTCCAAGCCTGTGAAGGGCCTTTGATCAAGAACAAGTATACCCAGAAGTTTAGAGAACTCTTCCATTGTAGGAACCAGCTGATAGTCGGGGAATATGAAGCAATGGTGCTTAGGGTCAAAGAACTGAAACAGGACACTCATCATGTCTTCATTGAACCCTGAAGTGACTAGATCCAATAGGTGACCATGTCTCTTGATAAACTGGGAGTGATCAGACACTTGAGAAACCAACTCTTTAAGCTTAGCAGGTATGCCCACAAAGTTGATCCTGATGGTGTTCCTACGAGCAGAAGCCATGACCTGCAACAAAGAACAAAGATAAATCCTTTGGTCCTTGAAATGGTTAGTGAAAATGTTGTGCTTATGATGCATGATGATGTCATGATGTTATGCTCAATCACAAACATGTGGCACACACAAACAAGTCACACAATAGCCTTAGGTTTGAAGGCTTGCATGAGGTTTAAAGGTAAGTACCCTTCCCTGAAGTTGGTTGGTTCATCCTGTCCTACAAAGTAACCAGGTTCTAAGGGATCTCAATATCATTGATCCTTCACAAGGGTGGTTGTTCAGTAGGCAACTTACTTGCCAACCAAAACCCTCCAAGTTTAGAATCTCAATGAGCGTAGTATCGAGTATCAACCAACTTCAGTCTGTACCAAAGCCGGTTATCTCACTACTTTTCTAAAGGCCAAGATGGGATTACTAGGGTTCTAAAAGTTAGTTAGTGTATTGACAACATATGGCAGCCTCATATTATCCTCAACTTGACTTAAGGAACATAAGCACCAACCAAGAAGTCACACTAACTATGGCCACCAGATCAACCATATCGGTATACGCCGTACAGTTTCCTTGGTCTATTGCCATTTACCTAAGGTACACTAGATCCGGGTTAGGATCTTTCCCACATAAGAGCACCCCAACAGATAAGTATAAAGCAAACAAGGCAAACAATTTAAAGTGATCTAATTCCTAAGGGTACCCCTCTTTAATATTATCCCCAGCAGAGTCGCCAGTTCTGTAACACGGTGGGAGAACTGACTTTAGTTATGTTGCGGATAGCAAGAGTCGCCACCGACTTTTATTTTATCCAAAGGAAAGGCATAAAAGAACAGGAAAGACCTTTTAAAAGATTTTTGGGTCCGGGGGGTAGGTTATGTAAAGGGAAGGTGTTAGCACCCTTTACATCCATGGTTATCCATGGGCTCTTAGTTACTTAGCTCACTTTAAATTGTTTTGAAAAGTGTAGTGTGTGAATAAAATTTTCTTAAGTGTTTATAATGACCCATGTACGGATGCGTATAAACCTTTGTTTTGAAAATTTTTGTTTGAAATTGTGAAGTGTTTGAAAATTTTTGAAGAGTGAGCAAGTAACTATGAGGAACCTACCCTAAGTTTAAGTCCTTTCTGTTCTTGAATCCTTTAAGTGGTAAGACTATCCCTATTATTAAGGAATAGGTAGTCATTACCTTGGATGTGAGGGACAAGTGAAGGGACATCTGTTTATGTAGGCAACTGTGGGGTGTATAAGCAATTTTGAAGGGACTATCATCTTTATTCGAAAGGGACAAGATCATTACGAAGGCAACATTCGAAAGGGACTTGATCTTTTACTTGTTAAGGGACTAGATGACTTTATTTTGAGGGACTTTTGCTTTATACACCCTACTTGACCTTTTGATTAGGCAACAATGAGAGGTATCCCTAAGGAAGTGAGATGGCGATCAAAGATCGACTTATGTGTGTGAGTGTACGATTTAATATCTATCTTTAAATTAAATGATCTAAATTGATGTTTTACATACAAACATGTTGCACTCCCTATTTTTACTAACCATAGCATAAAATATAAATACTTAAACATTATAAATAAATATTACACCAAGGAGCAATTACATAATAATAATTAAGCAAAAATTAAATATAATAAGCAAAATAAATAATAATAATTGGGTTAGTGAAAATAATAATAATAATAATAATAAAAATAATACTAAATTAAATGGGGTTAGTAATAATCATATAAATATAATTAATAATAATAATAATGAAATAAAAAAATTCAAATTTATAAACAATTATCATTCAATATTAAAATATAAACAATTATACTAATTATTATAAAATTTTTAAGTTATGTATAAATTATATAAAAAATTAATTATGAACATAATATGAGAATAGAATTATAATTATAAAAATTAAATTAGCAATTTTTTTACATATTTTTAAACATATAATAAAATTATTTACATGCAAAAATTAAATTCTAAACAAATTATAGCATATTATCATATTAAGAATTCTAATTTTTAAACATATAAAAAAAATGTAAATTATAAACAATTTATACAATAATAAAAATTAAATTAAGAATTATAATTAAATTATGAAGATAATATATACAAATAATAGTATTAAATAAATAGGAGAAGAAAAAATTAGGGTTTTGAAAATTATTAAGATTAATTAGGGTTTAATAAGAATTAGGGTTTTATATACAAAAAAATGTTAAATATTAAATATTAATCTAATTATATAGATAAATTACATATATACATATTAATAATAAAAAAACAATTTGTTTTAGAAAATATTATTATTATTATTTATGAAACATATTAGAATTTTATTAAATTAAGATTATAATTTTTAATTAATTAATATTAATAACAAACAAAACAAATAGAAATAAAAAGAAAAAAAAAAAAGAAAACTTACCTGGCTGGGGATTGAACCCAGCACCCCTTGCCTTCAAACACTCAGGCCAGCAACATCTACCACCAGGCCAATGCGCGCGCAGGTAACAAAGGAGAGGCAATGTTGGTTTTGTTGTTGTTTCTAAAAAAATCAAAGAAAAAGAAAGAAAAGCAAAAGGCCTGGGGGAATCGAACCCAGGACCTTCACAATACACACAAACACCTTAACCAATCCAGCTGGGAGAGAGCACCTGTCAATGTAATGGCAATAATTCATAATATATTAAGATGGCTAATTATTTGAAAAAAATAAGCAAAAGGTGGTGAAGCCATGATTCGAACTCCAGCCATCCAACAATACACGCGCACTTCATACCACTGGGCCAAGCACCATGCTTGTGAAACAAACAGAAACAAAACATTATAATATTAAAACAAATTTCAAATTCAAAAAACACGCGCGCTGGGGGATCATCTTCAACCTCTGGCAATGCGAATTTTGCTGCGAAATTACCCACCAGCTTTCCTGCGAATTTCAAATTTGCAGCAAGACCTATGAATCCCATTCATCATACAAACTGTAAAATTTCACCAAATTAATTGTTCAAACATGATCCAGAGACAATTTAGCATTGATCTATGTTTTTAGAATGGATTTATATTGGCTTGAATGTGAAACCCTAATGGAGGCCGAAAACCCTAGCCATGGTGAAATTCGTATCAGTTCATGAAAATCAAATCAAACCATCCAGAATTCATCCAAAGCTTCAACCAATAACAAATCAACAAACAAAATTCATTAATAATGGTTAAACAATTGAAATCGAAAAATTTAAATTTAAGAACAAAAGAGATTAGGATTATACTATATGGGATGTTTTGGATGCAAATAAGTATTGGTCTTGATTCAGGGAGGTCCAAGGATCATTGCTATGTCCTCAAAATACCTTCAAATGCCTTGTGGAGTTGAAACCGAATTTGACTTTTGTGAGGTTTTTGAAAATATGAAACTTACACTTTTGAGGCTGGATTTCGTGTGCAATGAGTAGGGTTAAGTCATATACTTATAGAGTGATGAATTAGGTCAGAAAAGATTGATGCTTGTGTGAAAAATTTGATCCAAAAAGATTCAAAAAGATAATGCTTTAAAATTCAAATATTCTTGTATGAACACCTTCTATTTTAAGCAAATCACCATGATTCTCTTACCACTTTGATACCAATCACTTTTATGAATTTCTAGAAGCTCAATCCCTTTTAAATCTTTGACTTTTATATTTTATTTTAATTTAAAATGATTTTTAATGAATTAAATCAAAATAAAATGATAAAAAATCTGATTTTTAAGGTCTTGGGTCGTGCATGAGGTAATGGTATGAATTGGGTCATCATATGGCAAGCCCATTTAGAAAAAATTAGTTTTAAACCTCCATTTTCTTCATAAACCAACCAAAAATTTCCCAACTTTGCAAGGGCACACATCCTTCAATTTTAATGCTATGAGGGTGTTCTTGGACATTTTGGAAAGCTTGAAGAGTCCTCTAACCAACCCCATTGGTTTCATGTTCATATCATTCACCATTCTCAAGTTATGCCCTTTTGAAGTTGTTGACTTTTTGTTGACTTTTAAAAGGACCTGTAATGTCTTAGCTCATACCTTCCAAATGAAGCATTTTTGGGCTTGGCTTGTGAGACACAAAGTTGTAGAGAATTCAATTTCCTTCAAAATGAGATTTGGATGGAAACTTGGTGATGAAGAATGTGAAAGTTATGGCTGGTCAAAGTTTAGTTGACTTTTACTGAGGAAACCCTAATTTAGAAACTCCTGATTCTTGATGATCTAAAATATCCTTGATGAATCATGATCAAACCTTGATAAAATGATGAATTTTACTTCATATACTTGATGTTGGCAAAAAATCATGAAGTTTGACTTTGGTTTGACCACAGTTGACCTCAGTTTGACTTTTTAACTACTTTGACTGATTTTGACTTATCTGATCATCTGACTGAGCAAACTTTTGAGAAAGGTCTTGAAACTTGTCATGGGGATTCTTACACACATATAAGATGTTATGAAGCTCACTTTAAGTCTTGGAAGTTCATTTAGCCTGATTAAAGTCAAAACCCTAGTTTTGGATGCACTGCTTAGGAGGTGCATTGTATGAGGGAATTGTCAACTATTCTGACTAATTGTGAACTTTATGAACCTTGTGAACCATCATAAGATGTCTTGTGAACCTTTTGGACCTCATGGGAGGTCTTGTGAACCTTGTGAACCATCATAAGATGTCTTGTGAACCTTGTGAACCATCATAAAGTATCTTGTAGACTTCATGAACCTCATGCAAGGTCTTGTAAGTATTGTGAATCTTGTGAACCTTGTGAACCTCATAAAGTGACTTGTAGACTTCATGAACCTCATGAAGGGTCTTGTGAACCTTGTGAACCTCATAAAGTATCTTGTAGACTTCATGAACCTCATGAAAGGTCTTGTAAGCATTATGAATCTTGTGAACCTTGTGAACCTCATAAAGTGACTTGTAGACTTTATGAACCTCATGAAGGGTCTTGTGAATCTTGTGAACCTTCTTAGCACACAAAGTCTTGTATTGTGAGGGCAAATTTTGGGGTGCAACACCGGCCACGCCCCCATTCATGATGATCAGGCCGATCCTCTAGCGGATGAGATGCAAGACACTATGGATGCAGCTGAGCCTGTCCAGGACACTCCAGAGTCATCTAACCGACAGCCTCCTGCTCAAGAATTCACTCTTGAGGACGTCCTCCGTGCGATTCATCAGCAAAATCAGATGAATGCCGCACTGGAGCGAAGGCAGAAGGAGCAGCATGATGCATTACTCCGCACTATTGCAACCAACCAGACAGCTACTGATGAGAAGCTCGGAGAAATTTTCAGCGAGCTAGAGGCCTTACACATTGGCATCACTGCTATCACCGGTACCGGTTCTGATCTTGAAGCGACTCCTACCAGACGCTCCCGCACCAGAAGCCGAGCCCGCGGTCCTCAGCAGCCTTAGCTTTAGTTTTTGCTTATATTTGTTTTTCATTTTCGTAATTTGTATTGTACTTTTACCGCTATTATATCACACCATTGAGGACAATGTCTGATATAGTGTGAGAGAGGTACCTTTCATTTTCCGCACTTTCATTTTTCGCATTTTTCCATTCTGTTGTATTTCTTTTCGTAAGTTAATGAAACGAGCAATTTTTGTGCTATTTCTTTAGTTTCGAACTTTCCCCGTTTACTTAGCCATACCGGAAAAAAAAATCTTTAATTCTTCGCATTACCCGACTTACCTACGAAATCATAATTAGGAAGCTGAGAACGATTCAACAAGATCAATACAGTCTTGACACCTTAGACTTCCCACTTAAGCGATTCCATTCCGATTATCGTTACGAGTACACCTTAAGTTTCAGTTCAAAAGTAACCCCTAGTAGTTTATACTAGCAGTCAGCATCGTCTGAACACAAACCACGTGGGGAGCCGATGAATATAAGCGTTTGATGCCTAATCTAAAATAATCCTTCATATCTCGATGCAAATGAAAAGAAATTGCACCAAAGTACACGGTCGCATATAAGAAACGAGAATTATGAGAAGGAGTCCATTGCGGGTTGGTTCAGAGGTACTGGTTCTGAACTTGGTAGGGCGTGCTACGACTCGATCCCCCACAACCTCCAAATCGGATTATGTATGTAGGGTTACCGCACTCGTGTACCAGACCCCGTGCTTAAAAAGGATCAAATTCGCTAACCGGCTACTCCACTACGTGCGTGCTAAGGCAAAGGGCTTAATGTGATTGCGCTAGAATGAAATCGGGCGAAATAAGATCGAAGGACTCTAGGTGAAATCGTAAGGCAATTGCCGACTGTTTCGTTTAACGGGAAGTCGACGACTTAGCTTGTTGCTTGTGTCATTAGTGTATCGTTAGTGTTTTATCAAAGTACCGGTTTATCCGACAAAACGATCCCTCGTATGGTTTGTTATGTGTGTGCGTCGATAAAAGCTTGTCTGCCGATTTTCAACCAACTATTTGCTTGAGGACAAGCAAAGGTTTAAGTTTGGGGAAGTTTGATAACGAGAAAATGTATCGATTATATTGCTAAGTTTCATTACCGTTTTATCGCATAATCATCGTTTTAACACCCGATTCCTCGAGTTTTCCTTACCATTTTGCAGGTACATCGTATAAAGAGCTAAATCATGAGCCAAGAGCAAAAGGAGCAAAAACAACCATAAAAAGATGAAGAAATGAAGAATGTTGCAAAACCTGCATATTTTGTAACACTCACGGTCGTCACCTAGGTGTCACGACCGTGACACCCCAAAAGGAGCAATCACGACCGTGACATATCCCTCACGACCGTGACACTTAAATTACACATGACACGAACGTGATGCCCTTGTCACGGTCGTGACAAGGGAAAAATAGGTTATATTGACTGAGACTTGGTCACAAGGCTACGTGCATGTGAAACTGCTACTTTCCAGGTGACCCTGTATCCACGTTCCTGGATTTCCTCAAATGCTCTCCGAAGCCCAAGCAAACAAGTTCAACCACCAGCCCATTAAATGTTCTATAAATAGCTTAAATTTTATGAACAATGGACAGAGCATTATTTTTATCAATTTCTTGCGGAAGCTCTGCCGAATTATTTTACACCCTTATTATTTCTTTTTCAGCATTATTTTCATTGCTCTATTTTTATTGTATCCAAACCCAACCTATAACAATTTCCAACATCAGGAAATTGTTATAAGATTTATTTGCTTCAATGCCTTCAGAATTTTTAGTTTATTTTCGATTTCGCCAAATACTCCGAGCTTTCCGGTCTGTGGAAGAAGGAGTCTGCCATTTTTATTGTTAACCAGGTTTATATTAAATTGCAATTTTATGTTTATGTTATTTATTTATTTTTCTGCCATGAATATTTTGTTTATTGTTTCTCTGCCTCTATCTGGTTCAACAAAAATGAGTAGCTAATTACCTTAGGGCGGTATGTAGTTAAAACAAACTAAATCGGTAAAATCAACTATAGGCTTAAAATAATTAATAGCTTAACATTCTGGCTGATACTTTTTATTTAAAATCGACCTTTTCGTTACGAGAGTAAGGAAAGTGTATTAGGTTAGGTCAAGACCACGAGAGTGTGAGATTTTAACCAGATAGCTAAAGTTAGGCATTTAAATTAAACACAGCGAGAGCGCTTTAAAATAAATTAGAATTACTAAGTTTCCAAAAATTATCTCTAAACACTTATGGGCTAGCGAGAGCAGGCATAGGGCTTTAGGGGTAAGATCTGAGATAAGACTACGAGAGTGTGAGTTGAGGGTATTTAAATTGGTAACCTCTACAGAATAGATTAAGTGAACTATCCTTATAAGCCTAGGTTAGATTGACCCGCCTAAGTTAGTATAATTACATACCGACCGCCTTAGTATTATTTTATTAAACTTAAAATTAATTCCCGCCATTTAACCTTTAAAAACAACAAAAAATCGTGACAACCCTTCACCTTAGCTAAACTAGAAGTTCATCTAGCACTAAGTAACCATAGAGTCCCCGTGGATCGATAATCTTAAATATTACTTCGATAGGCTGTGCACTTGCAGTTAAGATACCGCTAGACACATAATTAGATACGTCTTTAGCCCATCAGGGACTAACAAATCCTAATTTTATCATGCATAGAAATCCTAGGTTAGTTAGGTATCATTCTATCCTAAAGAAGATAAGGAAAGAAAAGAAAAGAAGAAGAAGAAAGGAGGTAGAAAACAACTTACTTCTCTTAAAGAAGTTAAGTTGTTTCTAAGGGGGATGAAAAGAAGTTGAACAAATGATGGCATAAGCATATCACATACACAAATATAAAGCATAAAAGAAAGAGGAAAAAGAAGTTGGAGATGTGGAAATCTCATCCACGCCTCTTACTTACCATTACCCCTACAAGTGTTAGAAACATTTACAAATGAAAAGTAAAGTTCAATTAAATTCAAACAATGGAAAAACAAACATTTAAACACCACTTACCATCACAATCAGAACCTAAACATAATACAATTAGTCATACAAAAACCACACAAAGAAGAGTGCAAGAAGTCATACAAACCACTAGCAAAGAAGCATGGAGAAGTAAGATGAAAACATGAGATTAAGAAAAACAAACAAGTCAAAAATCACTAAGTAAACTCAAATTCAGAACCTAAACATGTTAATTAAGTGCCAAAGAAGATGATTCAATCATTAATCAAGGCATACAAACACAAACTAGGTCAATTAGAAGAGACATGAAGAAGTGTAAAGTGAAATGAAGCATGCTTGTGAAAGTGTACCTTTGTGCACAAATTATCATCAAACAAGAAAAGGTGAGCATTACATGTTAAAACCAGGGACCATATGACATATTATCAATCCTCAAATAAGATCCTAAGAGGTGGCACAAGTGTTTTTCTATTCAATAAATCAAACATGGATCAAAAACATTTCAAATTAGGCAAGTTAAAGAACAAACCTCAAACAATTAGTTAACATGCCTTAAAAATTATACCAATAAGCAATAAGACATTTCAAGTATGCACAAACATCATATCAAAATCACATGACCAAATCGGAAGCAAACACAATCAAATAAATGGTCAAAACACAATTAGGGTTTCACTTCCTTATACAATAAGCAATAAGCTAAAAGGCAGCCAATCAAAGCCTAAAAAGTATGAAAAAAATCACTAAAATACCTCATCGTGTTAGTAAAGCATAACAAAAAGAATCAGACTCATACCTATTCTAGAACTCAAATTAAAAATCATACAAGTCAGTGTATGCAAATAAGAAAGCAGAATAAAGGAAATTAAATGAACAATTAATTCAGGACACAAAATAAAAGAAAAATGAAAAATAAAATTTGGAAATTTTTTATAAAACCCTAAATAATGTTCATGAATTTTTTTTGTAATTTTTTAAAGTGTTTTACTATTTTTAAAAATTTAAAATGAAACTGAAAAAAAGAAATAAAATAAAATGAAAATAAACTCTAGGAGGTGCAAGAAGTAGCCCAAATCAGTTCAAACCACAAGAAAACTGTAACACCCATATAATATATATCTAGAATAATATCATACAAGTGTTATTTTTGTTATTGACATCATCATAAGTGCCTAATAGCACAATTCACATTCTTGACAAACTATAAAAAAATTCTAAACAATAATGGTACAAGACATGGAAATGTTTCTAACACAACAACACTAAGATCAAATACAATATCCATTATTATACAAAGATACAGAAATACACAGCGGAAGACTAAAACTATGCTTCACTTGAAACATCCCGAGCATAACTCCACTTGTAAATTAAACCTGCAAAAGAAACCTGAAAAGAAACAACAATAATGGGGTGAGATAACAACATCTCAGTGGGTTCTCTATATTAAAGTTTGCTCGGCTCTAAAGGTTCTATCAAACCTAACTCAAGTATTTATAAAAGGAAAACGACATTGAGTTCACACGTCTTGCACTCCTTGGAACCACGTCCGAGAGTTCTACAAATCCAACTATTACTAGTTAGGATATTACCTTTATACTTCTCATGGGACTTAGTATAACACCATCTCAAGCCTAAAACAAGTCTGATGCTTCCCATGAGACTCAATGTAATACCCACCACAAGACTTACTCAATGCTTCCTGTGGGACTCAAAGTAATACCACCACAAGCCTAAACGATGCTTCCCTGGGACTCAGTGTAATACCCACCACAAGACTTACTCAATTATTCCCGTGGGACTCAATGTAATACCCACCACAATCCTAAACGATGATTCCCATGGGACACTGCTCTCCACTTGACTTTGAGGAATCATAACTTGCTAGATGACTAATCACATGCCCTATGCTTGTAACTATAGATGTCATGCCTCATTTTTCTATGCCAAATTCTAAGACATGTATGCTTTATGCTATGATATATGATATGAAAAAGAGAGGGAAAATTTGGGGTGTTACAATGTCTTGTTATTGATTGATGAGTTGAGCGGGTCAGAGTGAAAACAACTTGTTTTTTGTTGAGTGCATGATAAATTATAGTCAGAGTGGAGTTGTAGTCCTTTCTATGTGTTGTACCCCAAAATTTTTCCTCCCACAATCAAATCAATGTGTCCCTAGAGTTCTCTCAAGGTTCACAAAGTTCACAATTTGGTCAGAAAGTTTGAGAGTTCCCTCAAACAAAGCCTCCTCCTAAGCAATGGATCCAAAACTAGGGTTTTGAGTTTATCTGAGCTAAATGGACTTCTAAGGCCTCAAGTGTGCTTCATAACATCCCACATATATTCAAGAATCCCCATGTCAAGTTTCAGGGCTTTCCCAATAAGTTTGACCAGTCAGATGATCAGATATGCAAAAATCAGTCAAAGTGGTTAAAAAGTCAAACTGAGGTCAAATTAAAGTCAAACTTCAATATTTTTTCCAACATTTATATTATGAAGTAAAATTCATCATTTGATCAAGGGTTGATCATGATGCATCAAGGAGATCTCAGATCATTAAGAATCAGGAAGTTTCTAAATTTGGGTTTCCTAGGAAAAGTCAACTGAACTTTGACCAGTCATAACTTTCATATGCTTCATCAAAAATTTCCCATACAAAGCTCATTTTGAAGGAACTTGAATTCTCTACAATTTTGTGTCTCATAAGCCAAGCCTAAAAATGCTTCATTTGGAAGGTATGAGCTAAAACATTACAGGTCATTTCAAAAGTTAACAAAAAGTCAACTTTTTCAAAAGAGCATAATTTGAAAATGGTAAAGGATATGGACATGAGACCAAAGATGTTTGTTAGTGGACTCTTTAAGCTTTCCAAAATGTCTAAGAACACCTTCATAGCCTTAAAATATCATTCAAGACTAATTGAGACTCTCCAAATTCGTGCACAACCAAAATAGCCAGGATATATTGGATTATTTTTCATATTTTTGGTTATATGTTTCTTCACACTCAAGTTATCCAAAAGCCCACATAGTCCATCAATTTTATGACCTAATTTGGTTCTACTATAAGTGCATAACATAACCAAAACACAAGACACGATTTTGCAGCAGCCATTGCACCTTCCAAACTTCAAAAATTTCATAACAAAATCAAATTCGGCTTCCCACATTGAGGTGCTTTCCAAGACATTTAAAGGCTGATACATCTTCCTTGAAGCATGTAGAATATATCTATACCTTCACGTTGATAAAAAACATCCCATATCATGGAATTCGAATCTTGGTTTTCTTGAATTATTTTGATTTTCGATTCACTTAATTCATGCATTATTATTGCTTTTTAATCTTATATTGTTGTTTATGATGGTATATAGATCGTTTCTGGGCAAAAACATGAAGCTTCCAGGGACGAATTCGCTAGATGCCATAGTTAGGGTTTCGGCCATCAATTTAGGGCTTTGCATTTTACATTGTTTATGAGCATTCTAAAGACATGGCTATAACGTATAAACTATGAGCAATTGATATGGGTTGTTAATTATTATTATTATTATTATTATTATTATTATTATGGTTTTCATGACGTTTCAAAAAACCTAGGTTTATCTGCAAAAACAAATGCGCATGAAAGTTTGTAATAAAATTTGTAGGTAAAATAGTATGGCTGGAGGTATGAGACGAAGATCTTGGCGCCAGCGTGAAAATTCAAATGTGATTTTAATATTTATTGTTTGTTATGTGGTCATTTATCATAAGTGACTGCTTGTCCTAGTGGCGATGGGAGTCTATGTGTGTTCTATGAGACGCGGGTTCGATCCTTGGTGAGATCTATCATTTTTTTTAATTTTTCAGGCATTTAACAAACTTAATATATTATAATATTTTGCTATTATATTTATAGATGCGCTCCATGTGGCTTAATGGCAAGAGTACTGGCTTTACATGCACAAGGTTGGGGGATCAAATCTTGGTGAGGCAATTTTTTTTAATTCGTTTGTTATTCGTCAAGCTTAATATATATTTTAGGGAGGCTGCCTAATGTTACCATGTGCGTCCAACTCAGTTGGTCAAAGCTCTCATCCCTGAGGTACAGGACTTGGGTTCGAATCCCAGGTCCCTTTATTTTGTTCAATTGTTTTCTTGTTTTTTCTATTGTCTTAGTTTTCTATTATTCTAATTTCTTTTCAAAATAAACAATTAATTAATTAAAAAAATAATTAATAATTAGCTATTAACATAATTTCTCAACTATTTTCTTTAAAAAATAATAATAACTTTATTTTCATTATATTCTTTTTTTAATAATTTTGTAGATAAATCTTTATACGTTTGTTTTTGTAAATAAAATTTAAATAACTCTTATTATAATTAAAAATTCTAAATTTTGATATTATGTATATAATTGATCTTTTATATTTTAATTAATAATTACCATATTTTTCTTAATAAATTTATTTATCACCCTAATTTTTCTCAATTAAAACCTTAATCCTAATTTCTCTAACCCTAATTTCTTAATCTAATGTTTTCTTTTAACCTAAACTTAATTCTCTTTAATTAAAACTTTAATCTATTTTTTTAAGCTTAAATCTTAAATTTATTTTGCTTTATTATTGCTTATTTTTATTAGAAAAATGTATAGGTTTGTATGTTGTAATTTATTTTTCGCTCGATTATTTTGTAACTGCCCAAAGCCTTGTAATAGTTTAGATTTACTTTTCCGTCCTTTTAATTATTATTATTTAAATGTGTGGCTAGTAAATAGGGAGTGATAACCTAATTGTACTAATCTGGACTTAGATAATTTAATTAAATAAGATAAAATATCTGAAAATAAATATTCACACACGTAAGTCGATCTAAGATCACCGTCTGCACTTCCTAGGGTATCCCTCTTGGTTGCCTTATTTAAAATGGTCAAGTCCCTCGAATATAGGGGTGTCTTAAGCAAATTCCCTTCACGTATAAATCATCAAGTCCCTACAGATTTAAAAGATCAAGTCCATTCGAAGTTGCCTACGAAATAATGATCTTGTCCCTTCGAATAAATGATGATAGTCCCTACGAATTGCTAAAAACACCCATTAAGTTGTCTTCATTGACCATGAATGACTTAGTATAGGGTAGGTACCTCATAGTTACTTGCTCACTCTTCAAAATAAAAATACTTTTCACCCCTCACAATATTTTCAAATATTTTCAAACAAGGCTTTGTATACATCCATACGAGGATCATTACAAAGTACTTAGAAAATTTCTAATCGCACACTACACTTTTCAAAAACATTTAAGTGAGCTAAGTAACTAAGAGCCCATGGATATAAAGGGTGGTAACACCTTCCCTTTATATAACCTACCCCCTGAACTCAAGTCTTTTAAAAATAGGTCTTTCATGTTCTTTTATGTCCTTTCCACTTGGATAAAATAAAAGTCGATGGCGACTCTTGCTATCCGCAACATTTATAGAAAATCAGTTCTCCCACCGTGTTACACTATGTTAAGTATGATCATTTACAATCAGAGTTGGTATGCATTCGTTGTTGAGTTATTGTTATTACATTTTTATATGCCATGCATCATAGGTTGTCGTTGTTGTGAAAAAGGCATGTTTGCTAGTTTAGAGTGGGAACTAGTGACTTGTCTCAAGCATAAAGTGGGAGCTTGGAGCTCATAGTGGGGGCTCGAGGTTTATAATATATTAGAACCCGATTCATATGAAGAACCAATTGTTGAGTTGGCACTGCATGCATATAGATTCGAGTTGTGAGTCCAATTTAGAGTGGGGACCGTGACAAGCATGAGTTGTATCGATTGTCACATTGCATTATATAATTATTTGTGCAAATGAGGTGCTTGTGTATTGATGAATACTCTGGCATGATTGTGATAGTTTTACTATGATGTGGGTGAGTTGTGAATACATGATATTTTAGGTGCATATTTGATACAATTATTACTTTATAGTGTACGTGAATATATCTTGATTGTTTTGTGCACCTTTTATTATTTGAATATATTCTTACCACATTTTTTATTGTGGCATATGTGCTCCTCCAGAGTAAAAAAAAAGGTACATGAGTAAGTGCTTGAGACTTGAAAACGGTGTTGTGCCTCTTTAGTTGCTTGTTGTACGAATCTATAGTGGAGTCACTCTGACATGTAACACGAGGGGGAAATGTTGTTCTTTATTTTTTATGTTGAAACTCTTTCTCTTTGATTTTATTTTGTGATGAACCACCTTTCAAACTAATATTAATGTGAGGCTTTTTATGCTGAGTGTTTAATAATTCTTCTTCTTATCTGATGGTTTAAAATTTCAATTATGTGGTTCAAATATGACTTATTTGTATGTTGAGTAACATTCTACTATATGGATTTATGTTTTATTTAATTATTTTTCGAGTCTGGAAGTAGGATGTTATAATAAGCACCCGGGGTAAGATGATGTCTCCACTTAGACAAAAGAGCTAAGTTGAACAGACGAAGATCTCTAACATCTAATCCACCTTTACTCTTAGGTTTACACATATTATCCTAACTAGCCCAATAAGTTTTAGAATCTTCCCTAACACCTCTCCACAAACCTTATTTAGATCTGGACTATTTTCATCATGACCTTTATAGGCATATTAAAAAAAGACAAGAAACAAAAATAAGAATATCATTAAGTACATTAAAACTCATCCATTGTTATGGAATGTTTTACAACACAAGTATAGAATATTAAAGATAACAAAAGTAAAAGACAATAAACACGATCAATATTTGTTAACGTAGGTCGGCTCTGCGACTATAAAGCATATATAGTCCCTTTTTTTCTATCTTACGAAGTAATTAGATTCTACTACTACAATTCATATATATATATATATATATATATATATATATATATATATATATATATATATATATATATATATATATATATATATATATATATATATATATATATATATATATATATATATATATATATATATATATATATATATATATATATATATATATATAATACTAGGATTCAATTTACCTAAACACTAATCCTAAATTACCCTAAAAAATAGTCATCTATACCCACTATCTTCTCAACAATGTGAGCTATAGTCAACAATCCATAATTATCTAAACCATATAAGTTATACTCAATAATCTATAATTATCTCAACAATTTCCACCTAATCAAATATCAAAATCTTACGAAGACTTCCCGCACGACAATTTATCTTGGAAACTGGCAAAGAACACCTCCTACTTACTACTTAGAAACATGTAACGAGTCGAAGAAATACCTAAACTTTTCATCGATGACTAACTTGGTCAACATAACAACTCCATTCTCTAAAGTATGAAAATTTTCAAGTAATATCTATCCAAATGCAAGTAACTTTCTGATATTGTGAAACTGCACATCAATATTCTTGGTCTGGCTTGATACACCTGATTGTTTGCCAAATAAATAGTACTCTAACTATCACTATACAATTGAAGTCCACCTTGCTCAACACCCAATTCTCTCACTAATGTTGTAATCCATAAGGCTTCTTTGGCAACTTCACATGTTATTGTGTACTCTACTTAAGTTCCGACATGCCCATTATGGATTACACCGATGATTTCCAACAAATGGGACCTCCTGCTAATGTAATGATATACCCTATTGTAGACCTCCTATCATTCATATCACTGACTAGTCTCAATCAACATATCCTATAACTGAAGGATCACATTGTTCATAGTTAAACATGATATCATAACTCATAGTACCCTTCAAGTACCTGAAAATCCACTTGACTGTTTCCTAATGACGATTTCCTGGTTTGGATATAAACTTATAAACTTGACTTGCAACTTATTACAAATTTGGTTTAGTGCAGATTATAACATGCTTTAAACAACCAACAACATTGGCATAAGGGTCCTTATACATATACTCAACTTTTTCATCTGTCTTTGGACACTAATCTAATGAGAGCATAAAGTTATTTTCCAATGGAGTACTCAGAAACTTTGAATTAATTATGTCAAAAATGTATAACACCTTTTCATCATAATTTTTCTGAGAGAGCCATAATTTTCTATCACTCATATCCTTGTGAATTTCCATACCAAAAATATTCTTAGCAACACCTAAGTCTTTCATGTCAAACTTCTTTCTCAACATGATTTTCAATTCATTTACATCATGTAAATTATTAGCAGCCATCAATCAACATATCATTAATATACAATAACAAAAAAATAAAATATTTGTCATCAAGGCCCCTAACATAAAAGCAACTATCATACTCACACCTTATGTAGCCAGTATTAAGAAAGTGTTCCGGATTGGGCCTCAAGACTCAATTGGGCTATGACCAAGCATGTCGAGCAGAGGCCTATATACTCGAGCAGGGACACCTAGCAGACAGGCAGAAACATCTAATGGTCGGGCAGGTTTATCATACGATGGGCATACATTCAGGACAGGCGAAGAGCAAGTCTACCAGGTCACTTTCCACGTCACCAAACTGTCTCTTATTATCTCCTAAGAGATAGGGGCAGTTGGACCAAGGACCAGACCTCTCAGCTAGGTCTTCACGCTTCTCACGCGTTCCTTGGTAGTTCTTCCTTGGGCCTAGCTGATCCAGCCCAAAGAAGGACCTTGGCCCAGCGCTGGGGCTCACTATAAATACCCTTTTTTACTAAAGGGTCAGGTATTCTGATTCACTCTATAACTTACCTATTTCATTGTACCTCTACTCACTTAAGCATCGGAGTGCCTTGCAGGTACACCCCCTTTCTCTCCCATCCTTTGGCCGTTACATCAAATCGCTGGAAGGTCCTCCTGATCAGGTAAGATCAGTGGCGCCATCTGTGGGAAACTAGCTTCCCCTTCTTCCATAACAGAAGATCAAAGCTCAAACACCATCCTTCCAGCATGTCCGAAGAACAGCTCAACGAACGCAACCGTCCCCTCGTCGACTACACGATGGAGGACAATCTGCAATACCATGAATCTGACGCCCGAGATGGGCGCCCAACCACCCCGTCTCCTGAACCCGAGAACAATGGGAACCCGCCTCAAGTTCAAGACCAGGTGGCTGACACGTTCCAACCCATCCCCGTTCCCGTCGAAGGGGACGCCACCATGATTGCTATGGTGAACACCCTCATCCAGGCCAGCTCCATGCTCTACCAGCAGCACGAAAGGATCATGGCCCTAGAGGCTGATCGACAGGAGGGTCGACCTCAGCAAGAAAGAAAGATGCAACAACGTCCAAAAGCAACAAAAAAACGGGGGCGACGCTCCCTAGAGCCCAACAAGAGTAGGGCGCGTGCCCGCCGTGATTCCGGCCGATCGGGGACCTCGCCAAGGCGCGATCGAAGCCCCGACCACAACGAGCTCTCCCCACCAAGGAGCGACGAGGAAGACCTACATTGCCCCCTGTCACGGGCAATAATGGAAGCTCCACTCCCCAAAGGCATGGAGAAGCCCCCAAACTTGGCCATCTACGACGGGACCACCGACCCCGACGATCACGTCGACAATGTCAACGCAATGCTCGACTACCACAATGACATCACCGGGCACCTCAAATGCAGGTTGTTCTCGACAACCCTCAGGAAAGGAGCCATGGCTTGGTACAAAAGCTTAGCCCCAGAGTCCATCACATACTGGAGAGTCATGAGGTCCATGTTCACGAGGCATTTTACAGCCTCCCGACGCCACCCAAAGACAAAAGCGACCCTCGAAGCCATAATGCAAAGGAAAAATGAGACATTGCGCTCGTATATCGAGCGATTCAACCAAGAGGCTATCGAGGTGGACACCACGGAACACATGAAGAAATATCTCCTTGAGAGGGGACTCTTTCCCGGAAGCCAGCTTAGCCGAGCAGTTGGGATAAAACCTCCCCGAACTTTGAATGACCTCATGCATAAAGCCCAGGCTTACATCAGATACGAGGAAAAGCAGGTTGCCCACAATGCTCGCAGCAGCCGTAACACCGGGGAAATCGACCATCCCAAGCGCGAGGATCCGAACGTTCCCTGTCGCAATGGGGACATGCGAAGGGAAGAAAAACCCCGCGAACCCCGTGAAGAAGAGGCCCTGCAGGCCGATACAACGAATATACATTGCTGACGGCTCCCCACGAGCGCATCCTCGCCGAATGCATCAACTCCGAGTTCAAACAGGGCAGGGTGAGATTCCTAAAACCCTCTGCACCCAGGCCTCACACCGACAAGTCCAAGTAATGCAGGTTCCACAGAAGCCATGGGCATGTGACTGAAGATTGCGTTCACTTGAAAAACGCAATAGAGATTTTGATCCAAGAGGGACATCTCAAGCAATACACTAGGAAGAACGAAGCCTCCAAACACGAAGAGCAAGAAAAGAAGAGACTCCGGGAGGACACTCCCCCCGACGATTCTTCCTATCAGGTGGCCCTTTGCGTATCATGACCAGAAGACTTCAGCTTCCCCGATGCACCACCAGAAGGGCGGATCACTGCTCTCAGCCCTTGGGAAGACTTTCCAACCGCCCTTGTCATATCAGGCGGAGGGATGAACGGCGAAGCCGCCGCCCTTTCGGTAAAGCGCAAGTTCAACGAACTCCTTCTGACCGCACCCGAGCAAAAGTCAACGCTGACAAAATACCGAGGCAAGTCCAACCCAATATCCTTCTTTCTAGAGGAGCTTCCGGGCGGTTCCCCCAACTCGGGCATCCCACTACTGATCAGAGCCAAGATGGCTCACTTCGACGTCCGACACATTCTGGTCGACCAAGGCAGCTCGGTGGACATCATGTACGTCCACCTTTTTAAGACCCTAAAATTGGACAAAACCAACCTATCCCCCTACGTCGGATCCGACCTCCAAGGATTCAACGGGGCCATGACAAAGCCGTGGGGCTACGTCGAGCTCCTCGTCACCTTCGAAGAGCAAGAGACGGCCAGAGAAATCAAGATCCAGTTCTTGGTCATAGAATGTCCCTCTCTTTACAACTACATCCTCGGCCGCCCGACTCTAGCTGAGCTAACGGCGGTCCCGTCTACCGTCCACCTGAAGATGAAATATTACACCAAACTGGGTCGCGTAGTCACCATCTACGGCGACATGGAAGCCGCCCGAAGGTGTTACGATGCCGCAGTAAAAGGATAGGCCACAGTCAACACGAAGAGTAACAAAAAGCTCAGGGCCGAGGAACCTCCCCCCAGGGAATCAACCCCATCGACCTCGATTCCCGCATCGGCCAGGACGAAACTGAAGAGCGGAAACCCATCGAGGGACAAGCTCCCAGTCACCCGTTCTGCCCAGTCCCGGATGGAGAGTTCGAGCTCGTACCTCTGGGTGATGACCCCGACAGGACAGTAAAGATAGGCAAGGAGTTTCCCGACGAAACAAGGAAGCAACTCGCGATATGCCTCAGGGAGAACTACGATCTCTTCGCATGGAACGCCACAGAAATTCCCGGCCTAGACCCTGAGGTCGCATGTCACCAATTAGCTTTAGACCAGGAAATCATGCATGTAGCACAGCGTAGGCGCAAGCAGTCCCCCAAGAAAGCGGAGGCTGCCGAGCGAGCTGTAAAAGACCTCCTAGAGGAAAATTTTATTTCTGAAGCCCAGTACACAACCTGGCTCTCTAATGTAGTCCTCGTTAAGAAAAATAATGGAAAATGGCGTATGTATGTTGATTATACTGATCTTAATAGGGCCTTCCCCAAAGATGCTTTTCCTCTCCCTAACATAGATAAACTCGTCGACAATTCTGCAGGTTTCAAACTCTTGTCCTTCATGGACGCATACAGCGGATATAATCAAATCCTTATGTCGGACAAGGACAAGAGACACACGTCATTCATGACCCTGACCGACAATTACTATTACAACGTAATGCCTTTCGGACTCAAGAACGCCTGGGCCACATATCAGCGCATGATGAACAAGGTTTTCCGAGGAGAAATTGGGGATATGCTCGAGGTATACATGGACGACATGATCATCAAATCACACGAGGAGACCGACCACGCTTGACACCTCTACAAAGTCTTCGAGCAGGCGAGACAATGCAAAATGAGGTTTAACCCCGAGAAATGCACATTCGGCGTCTGGGCAGGAAAATTCCTGGGTTTCTATCTCACTGAGAGGGGAATCGAGGCCAATCCCGACAAATGT
Organism: Lathyrus aphaca; assembly: GCA_963966055.1. Classification (NCBI taxonomy): domain Eukaryota; kingdom Viridiplantae; phylum Streptophyta; class Magnoliopsida; order Fabales; family Fabaceae; genus Lathyrus; species Lathyrus aphaca. Next base: position 345,174,320 of record OZ014521.1, read on the forward strand.
CGAGCATTTTCAGAGTTTCGGACCCTGAAAACTAAAAAATCCATTCAATCCCTCAACGGGGTGCTCGCCTCGCTCTCCCGTTTCATCGCCAAATCCGCCCAGCAAGCGCTACCTTTCTTTAGACTCCTCCGTAAGGAGGCCACCTTCGAATGGACCGACGAATGTGAACGGGAACTACTCCATCTGAAGAGGGTCCTCTCCGAACCCTCGGTCCTGTCACGACCATTGGAAAGGGAGACCTTATACATGTATCTGTCCGTGGCAACTGAGGCCGTCAGTGCCACTCTTATCAAAGAAACCGACGAGGAACAAAAACCCATCTACTTCACACGCAAAGCACTCCAAGGCCCCGAGCTTAGATACCAACAAATTGAAAAAGTTGCATTAGATCTCATAAACGCCGCGAGAAAATTACATCATTATTTCCTCGCTCACACGATCAAGATAAGAACCAACCAACCAATAAAACAACTCCTTGGTCGACCGGACATGGCCGACAGAATGTTAAAATGGTCGCTCGAACTTTCCGAATTCGATATACAGTACGAGAACAGGAAAGCTTTGAAAGCTCAAGCCCTGGCCGACTTTGTCTCAGAAATGACTCACAACCCAATACCAGCGGACGACACCCATAAATGGTCGATCTTCGTCGATGACGCCTCCAGCACGACAGACAGCGGGGCCGGGATCATCCTCGAAAACAAGGACGGAATCCTGATTGAGGTCTCACTATCATTAGCCTTCCCAACCTCCAACAACCAAGCTGAATATGAGGCTTTTATCGTCGGTGTGAGATTGGCCGAAGACCTAGGAGCAAAGGAAGTAAAAATATCGACAGACTCCCAGCTCGTGGCATCACAAGTATGGGGAGAGTACCAAACCAAGAACGACAACCTCATCGAGTACTTAGCTTTGGTCAAAGAAAGACTCGAAAAATTCGAGAAGTGGGAAGTTCAACACGTACCTCGCGGGCATAACACGCGAGCAGATATCCTATCGAAACTGGCTTGCACGAGAAGGAAGGGAGGAAACAAATCAGTAATCCAAGAAATCCTTCATCGACCTAGTACCGAGAAGCCACCTCCCCCACTCGAGGTTAACATGATCGGGGACACTCATTGCTGGATGACACCCATCTATAATTACCTCACAAAGGGCGAACTCCCCACTGACCCTAAAGAGGCGACCGCTACCAAACGTAGGGCGTGCTCGTATGTCCTTCTCGAAGGGAAACTCTACCGTAGAGGACTCTCCATCCCGTTACTCAAATGCGTCGAAGAAGCGAAAGTTCCCGACATATTGGGGGAAATGCACCGAGGAATCAACTCCTAACATCCCGGCGGACGATCGCTCGCATGCAAGGCTCTTCAAGCAGGCTACTATTGGCCGACTATGCAACACGACTCCAAGGAGCACGTCAAAAAATGCGACAAATATCAACGGCACGCCGACATGCACCTCGCACCCCCAAACGAACTAAAAACACTCTCCTCTCCTTGGCCCTTTGCATGGTGGGGCATGGACATCCTCGGGCCCTTCATAACTGGGTCATACAAAAATAAATACCTCATTGTAGGGGTAGACTATTTCACCAAATGGATTGAAGCAGAGGCACTGGCCAAAATAACGGCGCAGAACATTCTTCGATTTTTCAAACGAAATATCCTCGCTCGGTTCGGCATACCTCAGGTCCTCATCACGGACAACGGGACGCAATTCACGGATGGAGGATTTCAGGACTTCGTGGCCAGCTTAGGCACTAAAAAACATTTCAAATCCGTCGAGCACCCTCAAACCAACGGACAAGCGGAGGCAGCCAACAGGGTAATCCTGCGCGGACTGAAGCGCAGACTCGGCGAGGCAAAAAGGTCATGGGTCGAGGAGTTACACAGCGTCCTATGGGCATACCGCACAACACCACATTCCACGACTGGGGAAACCCTATTCAGACTAACATACGGCACCAAAGCAGTCATCCTAGTAGAAATACGAGAGCCGACGAGATGCATAGAGGAGCCCCTCGACGAGGAGATGAACGACGAGGCACTTAGAGCCGAGCTAGATCTCGTCGACGAGATCCGCTCCGAAGCAGCCCTTAGGGAAATATCCCTCAAACAAAAAATAGCCTTACGCCACGACGCAAAGGTCATAAAGAGAGAGTTCCAGGTGGGCAGCCTGGTCCTCAGAAGAAACCAAAAAAACCCAAGAGAGGGTAAACTGGCCGCCAACTGGGAGGGTCCCTACCGCGTCCGCAACAAGACAAGCAACGGGGCCTACTATCTAGAAAACCTTCAAGGTGAAGAACTCGCTCGACCATGGAACGCAGAGAAACTTAGACAATATTACAGCTAAATATGTCACGGGGAGACATGGGAGGTACGACCACACTCTCCACCACCAAAACAACAGGGAGGATCCACGCTACCCAGGGACGAACGCGACCTTTCCAGTGGACACAAACCTCCCCGACATTGGGCACCTCAAACGAGCCCCAGCGTCGCAGTACCACGATTGGTAGGGCACCCAGCTCGCGATGGGAAGGCCCAAGCCCCGAGGTCGGAGTTCTCCAATCGCGAACTCGACCTCGATTTTAGGCGAGCACAACACCCGCTACCTCATCGGTTCCCTAAAACGGCGGGACCAACATAGTCGAGCACAAACAGTTCAAAAATATAGCAAATACAAAAATGTACAGAATCGAGCAAGTCAATAGCTAAAATTTGAAACATTCATTCAAACACGGCCGCAGCCAAAGAAAATACAAAGTGAGCCCGAAGGCCAATATTTATACAGGCACGGAGGCCGTCATACATGGGCACGCAGGCCATAAAAATAAACAAAACAAACAAAAATCCAAAGACTTCGCCCGGAGTTACTCTTCTTCTTCTTCCAGCTCCTCGTTCGCTTCGAAGGGACACACAATCTCCCCGTCAGAGATGCAGTAATTGTGAGTCGACCCCTCCGTCACCAACCCGGGGTTCAATATTCTCAGCTGGTCGACAGAATTGTCGAACTCTTCTTTGAACATGGCCACCAGATCTTTGTTGAGCGAACGGATGTGTCCCACCAATTCACCCCGGGAACGGAGAGCAAGCTCCTCTTCATTCTCATCCGCCAGGGGACGAACGGTACCCTCGAGCAAATCAAAACAAGCATGGAGCTGAGCATTTTCCTCGGCCACCTTTTTATGCTCAGCAGCTTGCTCCTCCAGGCTCACCTTCTCCGCCTTCAGTGTGTCCCGCTCCAGCTTCACCTCCTCCAGCTCCTTCTTCAGCCCCTCCTGCAGCTGATGCTCCTCCTTGTAATCAGACAGGTCCTTTGACAACCTGTCCTTCTCAGAACGAGCCTTCAGAAGGGAATCCTCCAAGGAAGCCGTAGAAACAGAGGTGTCGATAAGAACCATGGCCGTCTCCATCACCCTGATGACCGCAACCAGATCCTTCGCCAACTCCCTTCGCCGGACATCAGCATCCTTACTCAGGATGGTCGTCGCCTCGGGCGCCGACACTGCAACAGCACCTTCAGCTTTGAAAAATTCCTGCTCTATGTAGCAAGGGGCAGTAGATAGCTCCCAGGGCCACCCGGACTAATGCCCCCCGCCAAGGCAGACCTGACAAGAGCCCCATCCAAGTGCTTCCGTTTGAGGAGAGGTGAGGTAGAAGGAGGCGGGATGTCTTGTATATGAATTGGAGAGGAGCGTTGAACGGGCGGTGGGGAAGTAGGCACCAGGCTAGCAGTGTTCGAGGTACCTACCCCAGAATCACCAGCAACCTCCTGAACGCGGGGTGCCGCCTTTTTCTTTTTCTTGGGAACCCTGTCCGGGGCTCCTGCTTGGTTGGCCAGCTTGAGAACTCGATCACGAACAAAGGGCATAGCACCTGCAAAATAAAAAAAAACACAAACGTCAGTAGACAAAACACGACCAAGGAAAATAAGAATAAAAGAACACCTACACAACAGTTCCATAGCCTCCTTGTCCGTATCACACTCGAGCAGAGTCCTCGTATTGATGAGACGGGGTTCGCAGATCGGCATCCCAGCCTCATCGACATAAGGAGCACCTTTTCGGTCGACGCAAACCGCCTGGTTGAAATTCTGCACATATTCCACCAGCTTCTTGTAAGCCAGTCTGTCCTCGACACCCAGACTCGAAAACTTCACCCGGTAATGACTGGTTGAAAGCTTAAAATGGTCAGGCTGCCACCTCAAGGGTATCCTCGACATAAGCTTCTCCTCCCCGACCGCATTCCGCTTATAATAATAAAGAGAGTGCAGGGCAAAATGGGTGATCGACTTCACCGTGTACCATCGCCCTTTTAAGTGTCGGGCGGAATCCACGTACGTCTTGAATAACCTCACCGGCTACTTAAAGGACACCCAGTTGTGACGCCCTCGGAGACCGGACCGTTGCAGGTGAAAAATATGGAAAAGGAGGGGAAGAGTGCACCCAACGCCGAGGAAACGGCAAACTAATTCGAACGACCGCATGAAAGCAATGGCATTGGGGTGCAATTGCGACGGCGCCAGCCGAAGCCACTTAAAGACCGACATTTGAAACGAGTTGAAGGGCAACCTAACCCTCGCCTCTCGAAAGGCGAACTCATACATGGCAAACTGTTTCCCCGGGAAGCGATGACATATTTGGTCCGCCTCTTGAGGAGCATGACACTTCCAATTCCCAGACTCCTCGGGACCAAGGTCTTCCACCACGGCGTAGGCGTGGGTCGTCTCATCACAAAAATAAGATTCTTCTTCCAAGGGTTCGTCCGCAACCCAGGATAGGTCGTTCTGTCCAGACGAGGAGACGTGCTCGGTGTCCTCCCCGGTGTTTCCTTCCTCGACATTTAAGTGCACGACCTCCTCTTCATCTATGGGCCGCGGTTCGGCATATTCTCCCTTGGCTTGAAGACGCCCGGTCGTACCTGAAACGCAGACAGGAAAAGTGAATTCGACATCGCATCAAATCCACCCTTCCACCGCAAGTCAAGTGAAAGGGCGTAAAACTAAAATCACACGCCCCAAAACCGGACTACTGGTCTAAGACCTATGAAGGGGCGAATGGGCGACCTTCGCGAGCGTACTAGCATGTGAAGTCCCGACCCACCAAGTCACGCTGACGTAGACTCTACACCCGCGGCCCATTAGGCCTTACTTAGGAATATTCATACACACATGAACTTCACGCTCGAAGCATGCTAAACCTGCCCGTGACATTCGTGTGCGTATGAATTTCACACCCGGGACATTCATACACGCATGGATTTTTCGCCCGTGGCATGCTCAACACGCCCAGTTTATTCAAACGCGTATGAATTTTTTTCCCTGGACATCCTAACCCTATCGGAAAATTTCACACCTATAATCTAACAAACTATTCCCAGACTAATTCTACCTACTTTACGCAAATAAATCATGCAAATCCCTAGCTACCAGACGCAAAAACGCAGAAAACAGGGAATTAGAAGTGGTACCTGACATATTTGAAGCAGAGGAAGAAACGGTGGTGCGCGAGCAGAGACGGCGGTTCAGGTGGCGGAGACGGGCAGAGAAAGGTTTTTTCTTCAGAGCTTCCGGTGAACGTCAGAGCGAAAAGTCCAAATGAAGTGGTTTATCCCCTTTATATAGTCATAAACGCGTGGATTGACGCGCCAAGTCATCATTGCCTAGTGCCTACGCCGCCGTTTGCACAGGAAACGAAGCGATGCACCATTAATGCTGAGACACGTCAATCCATAGGAATCCTGAACGACGTTGGGCAACTGTACATCTGCCCGACTCTATGAAACGTCCTCAACTCTGTTAAACATCACATGTCCGACGAAAACTGTTAAACATCACACGCCCGACGAAAAAGAGCGCAACGGTTGATTCTGTTATCACCATGCTCGACTCAGCTATGCGTCTACTTCTTTATCCAACACGCTTACGCCCGACTATATTACAATTCGTCACTCCGACTCGGAGACTCGACTTGGGGGGCTCCTGTTCCGGATTGGGCCTCAAGACTCAATTGGGCTATGGCCCAGCATGTCGAGCAGAGGCTCATATACTCGAGCAGGGACACCTAGCAGACGGGCAGAAACACCTAACGGTCGGGCAGGTTTATCATACGATGGGCATACATTCAGGACGGGCGAAGAGCAAGTCTACCAGGTCACTTGCCACGTCACCAACTGTCCCTTATTATCTCCTAAAAGATAGGGGCAGTTGGACCAAGGACCAGACCTCCCAGCTAGGTCTTCACGCTTATCACGCGTTCCTTGGCAGTTCTTCCTTGGGCCTAGCTGATCCAGCCCAAAGAAGGACCTTGGCCCAGCGCTGGGGCTCACTATAAATACCTTTTTTTACTAAAGGGTCATGTATTCTGATTCACTCTATAACTTACCTATTTCATTGTACCTCTACTCACTTAAGCATCGGAGTGCCTTGCAGGTACACCCCCCTTTCTCTCCCATCCTTTGGCCGTTACATCAAATCGCTGGAAGGTCCTCCTAATCAGGTAAGATCAGAAAGTATAAACCAAAGTGCTTGTACCATTTCATTAGAGATTACTTTAAACAATACAAAGACCTCTTCAATTTAAAAACTACTCTGCCATGTCCAATGACATTGAATCCCTATGGCTACCTCATGTAAATTTTCTCATCTAGATCATTAAAAAGAAATGATGTCTTCACATTCATCTTCTCTAAGTTCATGTCTCGGTTGGATACAAAGACTAATATTTCCCCAATATAAGTATGTATGGAGACTAGAGAGAAAATATCATCATAATCAATCCTTTTTTGTTGTGAGTACCCCTTTTTAACAAGACTAGCCTTAAACTTATCCCCTTATTTTTCTGTTACTGATAGTTTTCTCTTTAACACCCACTTATAAACTATGGCCTTTTTCCCCTTAGGAAACTAAACAAGCTCATATGCCTGATTTTTCTTAAAGGACTCTATCACACCCACCATTGAACCCATCCACATATATTTATTCCTAGCTAGCTATAGCATCTCGAAAATTAGCGGGTCTTCAGAACTAGTAAGAAATGCATATGCTACCAAGTCTTCATGCCCATACCTTTTTGGTGGCTTGGTTGAAAGACATTTTCTATCACATACAAGAATATAACCTTGTTCTCTATAACACCCCATATTCGATTAATTGATTTAATTGAATTATTTGGATTTTTATTTAATTATTTGGTGTTTGGTGTGCCTTTAAAATAATTTGGTGATTGTGTGTGTTGTTGGGTGTAATGGCTTTGGTAGGGTGTGGTGAGAATATAAGAGATTGGTAGAATAATTTAGAGAATAATTAGAAAAATTATTAATTTAATTAACATTAAAAATAAATTGAGAAATTGGTAAATAGGAGGAATTGGGTCAATTGTGTGAGTTGGGAGAAGTATGTGGTAAGAGGAGACAAGCTGAAAGTTAACTGGACAATAATAATAATTAGGCAAAAATAATTAGAATACTATATATTCTAATATTTAGAGAAAATTAGGTTTAGGGAACCTTTTATCACTATGCAAAAACAATGAGTCTTAGAGAAACAAGAGCATTTGGAAAGAGAGTTGGGGTTGAGAGAGAATCCATAAGAGCTGCTTGATTTGTTCTTGTTGCTGGAATACCTAACGTAAGGAGGGAGAAAGTGCTTTCACTATGGGTGTATTTCATGATAGGGTATATAAAAGAGGTTCTTGCTCTCATTAAGGTTCCATGACTTTGTCTTGATGAATTATTGTTTGTTAGAAATTTAGAATTTGAAGATTGGTTGTGTTTATACATGTGATTTTGTGACTGAAATTATGTTTGAGTTATCATGATTATACATGTGTAAAATTCTTCCATTGATGAATGTTTGAGTGTTTGGATTGTGAATTTGATTATTGGTGAAATTTTTCATGAAATTGTTGATGAATTACCATGAATCAGGATGGATATATGCCTTATAACATATTGATGGTTGTGATAACATGATTCACTGTTAAATTTGTATTTTGGGTTATTTGATTTTTGTGAAAATTGGTTGGAATCATGTATGGAGGTCTAAGGATGAAGAAGATGAAGAACGTATGTTAAAAAATGAATTTTCTAAAAAACCATCAGTGACAATCAATTGTTATCCTATCATAATCGATTGAACTAGTTCTATTTTTTTTAAATGTTGATGACAATCAATTGTAGTGGGGAATTGATCAATTGTTTGACTTGGAAACATGTTTTTTTGGAAAAGTCAGTAGCGAACTACACTTGATGAAAATCGATTGTCATCCCTTGGCATTCGATTGTTGTAGGCCAAATATTGAAAACTTTTGTTTTGATTTTGTTGGATTGCTTGATGATTTTGGTCGTAACTTTCGTTTCATAGGTCCAAATGAGGTGTTGTTTGAAGCGTTGGAAAGCTAACGTGCAGAGCTACCTTATGGTAGTGTTTCGTGAGATAATTTAGTTATAGTCATCCTTATACTATAAGAATTTATGGGATGACATGTATGATCAATTAGTGAATCATTGTGTTTACTTAATTATGTGTTGATGTTATAATTAATTAAAATGTTTGGATGCTTATGAATATGCATTTGATGAGGTGTTGTTAGTGGTAGTGTTTGTTAATTGTCGTAACATTTATTAATTATTGCGCACTGAGAATGATGTTGTGCATAATGGCGATAAATGTATGGTGATAAGTTTGGTGATTCTTTTGATGATAATGTATGTTATTGAGAGTCATGCATCATGGTGTACATACTTTGGTTCAGTTTTTGTGTGATCTGATCCTACAATGAGGATTCAGGAGCGAGTAGCTGGTTCCATATGAGAATCGGTGAAGTGTTACTTATGGTGATAATAACGATTTAGTGTGCTCTAGTCCTATGGTGGGGATTCAAGAGTGAGATGGATCAATGTTGTCCATAAATGGTATCACATGCATAAGTTTTACGTAATGTCGTGAACTGCATTTCATATACATATATGTGCATGTTGTTATGAATGGGTTTAATACTATGCTAATGTTGATTGTGTAATGAATGTGTATGTGTGTGTGTTGTATGTAATCTACCTTAGCATTCTTTACACTATTTATATTGAATCTTGTTTCTTACCCCCTTTACTTCATGTTGTCCACCATGGACATCTTGAAGATACTCAGAAGTGATCATTGTTGATGTGTGTGGAAGGCGGCTTGTTGGAGCTACTCTTAACTTTAATTTTTCGTGTTACTATACATTAATGGTTTTAGTGCTTTGATTGCGTAACATCGGGGACGTGAGTTTATTATATTTTTGATGTTGATGTTGATTTTGTTGTTATGAAGTTTATAAATTTAATATGAAGTTGCTATGAAATGTTTTTCTGTTGCATAGTTTAAAATGATTTGATGTGTTTTCAAAGGGTTATAGTTGGAAACACCTTAAATTGTGGTGTAAATATTTTATTATTATTTTCGGGGTTTAGGGTGTTACATTCTCCACCTAAAACTCCAGGTTTGTGGTTAATTTCAGTATCAGAGCTTGGTTCCTCATTATGGTTAAGACACTACCTATATATTGTTCATTGGTGGCGGTGGATCAACATCCACTTGAATCACTTGTTTGTTGGAATTTTCTTCTTCAGATAATGAATATACATTTGTTGTAATTGACTACTTCAACATTAACTACTCATAAAAAAACATCGGTTGATTACCGTCTTATTTTTAATCAGATCTTCTAACTCGAACCTCTTCATACCTTTTGCCTAACCGACAAAGACACACTTCGACTTTGGATCAAGTTTGGATTGGTCTTCACTGGATATATGCACATAAGTAGGACACCCAAAAATCCTTAAATTTTCAAGATCAATAGGATTACATGTCCATACCTCATCTACAACTTTCCCCTCTAATGAAGCATGTGGTGACTTGTTGATAAGATAACACACCATGTTAACTGTCTCTGCCAAAAACCTTTTGAAATTCCATCATTTAATAAGAGAAATCTTGTTATTTCAGCTAGATACAAATTCATTTTCTCTGTCATACCATTTAGTTGTAGTGTCTTGTGAATTGAGAAATGTATTTGAATATTGGGTTTTTCACAAAAACATCTTGAATTTCAAATCACTGTATTCTTATCTGAATGCAAATACTTTATTTTTTTGCCTATTTAATTCCCTACCACTTCCTTTCACAACTTAAATTTGGTAAAGACTTCATATTTCTTCTTCGGGAAATACACCCAAACCTTACGAGAAAAATAATGTGGGAAAGTCACAAAATACCTTGAACCATCCATGGAAACGTCTTTAGTACACCTCAGAATGCACATAGTTTAGAATTCAATTTTTTTATGCTTTCTAAACACGAAATTATTTTCCAAGTATATAAATACTTGCATAATTCCAGCTTGCAACTATGAACACCTTTCAATAAATTTCTCTTATGAAGCTTCATCATCTCATGTTCACTAAGATGACCCAGACGCATATGCTAGAGTTTGGTTGCATCATTATCAAACTCAGCCTCAACTGATGCAACATCATATACACTAATGTTTCTCAACAATTTATTGATATTAATTGTTATACTAATTTCTCTCATCATGTCAATTCACCCTTGCTAACCTTCATAATGTGCTTATCTCCACCAGACTTGTGGGAGAGACCATTTTCCTGTAGACTACCTAGGAAAATCAAGTTATTACATAATTATGGAGTATATCTAACTTCGTTCAATGTTCGCATACCACCATCGTCCATGAAAATTTTAATTTGTCTCATTGCAATGATAGTACATGCTTAATCCTAACATGTATAAATAAATCCAAAATTATCGGACTTGAATATGGTGAACCATTCACGCTGCGACATCATGTGGTAAGAATAACCAAGGTCAAGAATCCATGCATTTGCGCACTAGTTGGATGAAGCACACAATATATTTGCTTCATTGTTAGAATAAAATTGGTTTTAACCACATTTGGAGAACTGGACGAGCCTTGCTTTCAGTTTGGACAGTCCCCCAATTTCCCAATCAGTTTACAACTATAACACTCAGTTGTTTTTATGATTTTTGGATTTAGACCTCTTCTTTCTATAACCTCCATTACCCTTGTTTCACCCATGACCTTAACACCTCTTTCACATGAAGACTGTCACCTTGAGTTCCTTCCTTTACAGATTATCTCCTTTGATAATGAGATAAAAGTGTAGCAGTAATCACATCAAGATATATATAATATCTTTCTTATAGGTAAGAATAGTCACCAAGCGGTCATAAGAATTTGATAACAAGCAGAGTAAGATGATTGCCTTATCTTCGTCATCCATCTTCATTCCAAACCTCAGTATATTGGTGATTATATTGTTGAAGACATTGGCATGTTGCAAGTTAGATCCTTCCTACATCTTCAGACCATATAGTTGCTACTTCTCAAACAATTTGTTCATCGGAGTCTTTGACATATATTCACCCTTCAATTTGTTCTAAACCTCTTTCAGAGTCGTCTGGTCCGGAATATGATACATCAGCTGGTCTGGAACATATAAGTGAATCAATCATGCGGCCTTCGTCTTCACCTTCATTTATGCCTAATTAGTATTCACCATATCGTTTAGTTTTGTCTTACGCGACACCTTTTATAAACATTACTGAGCCAATAGATCTTTGACCCTCCATTGCCATAATCTGAAATTACTCGTTCTGTCGAACCTTGTTACTTCGAATTTCACGTTAGAGTTAGTCGCCATTTGATACCAAATATTAGAACAAAAACAATATATAAGATTAAAGATAAACAAAAGTAAAAAACAATGAACATAATCGATATTTGTTAACATAATTTGGACAATGTTGCCTACCTCTATGACTATAGAGCAACTATAATTCCTTTTATTTATATCTTATGAATTAATTAGATTATAGTTTTACAAGTTTTATATATATATATATATATATATATATATATATATATATATATATATATATATATATATATATATATATATATATTATTTCACTGTTATATAATTAATTTACAAATACATTAATTAAATCTTGCGAACTCCTGCAAATATATGTATAATACTAGGGTTCAATTTATTTAAATATTAATTCTCAATTACCCTAAACACACAATTATCTCTACCTATAATTTTTTGAACAATATAATTTATATTCAACAATCAATAATTATCTCAATAATACATACTCAACAATGTATTGTTGAGATTTAAGTGTGATCAATTTACTCCCATTACCTTAAGATTTTAGATTAATATTTGATGTGAAAGTCTTTTGAATCCATAACGTATAATTTAATGACCCTTAAACTCCTCAAACTCTCCTATAGAGAATAGATTAGGAATTTTGTAATAGGAACTGGGCAATTAGATACTAAACGTAATAGAGAAACAAGATAATTGAAGCAGAAACAAGATAACCGAAGCAATTAGAAACTTGTCTACATCACCTTTGGTTTCTAGACTTTAGCGCTAATCCATCTTAGTTCTAGCGAGGAGTTGGTTGGGAATTTCCTCTTCTTTTGTAAGGGTTAGAATACCTCTTGTATTCTTTTAATTTTAATTCAATGATCTTTAAAGAAAATAGAAAAAAAAAACTTGTTTATTTGGTACAAACTAACCAAAGACAAATTTCTTCACTAGAAACTTTAGTATTTAGTCTCCTTCGTGCATTCAATTGACTTCTATTTTTACTTTCAATTTTAGAAAAATGAAACCTTAGTAAACAAGAATTTAGTAAAAAAAATTAGTGAAAATACTTAACTTTTATAAGAAGAAAAAAAATCTTAAATATCGGTCACTATTATAAGGAAAAGTTATTAACTTTTAGAATAATTAATGTTTTTATTACTATTATATCCTTAATTTAATTCAAAAGCATTTATTGTTGGTAGTTGATTTATCAAATATAATTAAGGATATTATAGTAAATTTAATCTTGATTGTACAAAACACAAAAAAAATTAATTACACTTAACTAACTTTCTTAATCAATGAAAAATTAATTATTTTTTCTTATAATAATGACCGGTGGGCACAAAAATTGATCAATAATATATAATTATTCTTGGCTGCAAAAAAAAACCTTATTGATAATGAATTTATGGAAATTATACCCTGTACCCCACGTTTAGCCCGATACCCATACACTTTTTTTAATTCCAATTTTGCCCTTTTAATATTTAAATAAAAACGTAAAAATTTTACTACGAAGTCAGACTAAAAAAATAATATTTTTTTAAATTTGGAAAAGACGAACCGGATGTACAATGAGTAAGATTTCCGGTTAGTAAAATTAAGAACCAGAAGTAGGTGTGTTGAGTTTTCCGGTTCAGAAAAATAACAAACCGGAACTAGCTATGCTGCGTTTTCCGGTTTGTATTTTCTTAACCGGAAGTAGCCTATATGGGTTTTCCGGTTCGTAATTTTTTTTTTGTTTTTTTTTTAAATTTTTAAATTTTAAATTTTTTTTAGGAGACAAGGAGCCGCCTTTGATGATATGTGCGAAGGATGACTCAAAAGTAGATACTACAGATATATTCTCTACTACACAAAAATTTCCTACAAGAGAAGAGGCGACTCGATGGATCAGGGAGGTTGGACTCAGAAATATGGTTACTATTATAATCACTCGCTTGGACACAAAGACATGGAAGAGAGGAATAAGTGACAAAGTTATATTTGGCTGCGGTAGAGGTGGAAAGGACAAAGAAATAGAAAGCGAAACACAAAGTGCTTCCAAAAGATGTGAGTGTCCATTCAAAGTTAGATCAACACCTTCAAAGGATGGTTCTGGTTGGAAAATTGATGAAAAATGTGGCGTTCACAACCATGGTTTACCGGATAGATTTGAAGGTCATGCATTTGTTAGCCGGCTCACTGAAGATGACCAACAACATATTTTAGATTTGAGAAAACGTCGTGTTCCTCCAAGACATATTTTGTTGTCTTTGCAAGAGCGAGATCCAAACAATGTGACTCGAATCACCCAAATATATAAACATAAGAGTAAGATTGAGGAAAAAATTAGGGGAAGTAGAACAGAAATACAATATTTGCTTAAGTTGATTGATGAATCAAATTATGTTTATTATAGTAGGAAAAAAGATGAATCAGAAGTTGTGAAAGATATCTTTTGGGCTCATCAAGACTCTGTAAAATTGTTGAATATGTTCCCGATTTTGTTGATTATGGATAATACGTATAAAACCAATAAGTATAGACAACCTTTGTTTGAAATATTTGGTGTCACATCAACCGAATTAACATTTGCTGTTGCATTTGCCTATATGGAATCTGAGCAAACAGAGACTTTGTGTTGGGTACTGGATAAACTGAAACAGTTATTCACGAAACAAGGGTTATGGCCACAAGTAATTTTAACCGATAGAGATCTTGCTTTGATGAAAGCAATTGAAACTATATTTCCAACTACAGTCAATATGCTTTGTCGATATCACATAACCAAGAATGTGAAAGCTAAGTGCAAGGAGTATGTTGTGGACGATATGCGAGAACCGATAGAGAAACTTTTCTACAAACTTATTGTGGCTAGTGATGAGGTTGAGTATCATCAAAGATTGAAGTTATTTGAGAATGCTTGTTTGGATTTTGGACCTTTTATTGATTACGTGAAAGACACATGGTTGACACCTCATAGACATAGATTTGTTGAAGCTTGGATCAATAAAGTAATGCATTTTGGCAATGTCACCACTAACAGGTAATGTGTTTGTTTTTTATGGGTTTAGACATAGTTGTTTTGTGGTAATAATAATGAAATTGGATTTTTAATTTTATTTTTATAGTTGAATCTACGCATTGGAAGCTGAAATAAATGTTGGAGAACAACTTAGGTGATCTGGTAAAATGCTGGGAGGCTATGAATGGAAACATCAAGGTTCAAGTGGGCAATATTAGAGCTTCGTTCCAGAAGAGTTTTTACGAGGTTGAGCGTGTCCATAGAGGTCCATTTCATGTGAATTTGGTTAATTCAGTATCTTGAGCAGCTTTGCATCATATTGATGAAGAATGGCATAGGGTTGACATGGTGGGTACAAACACCAAGATGTGCAGATGCTTTCGTAGAACAGTTTATGGGTTACCTTGTGCCTGTGAGTTAGGAGAATACAGATTGAGAGGTGAACCAATACCAATAGATGTTATTCATATCCATTGGAGGAAACTAAGTATGGAAGGTGAATAAGAGGTGGACACAGAGGAAGGAGCAGAGTTGGATATGAAGGCTGCAATTGAGGCACGGTGGAAACGGTTTCATTCATTAGATGTTGCAGTTAAGAGAGCATTAAAAAGTAGGGTGTGTGAAATAGCTTACCCCAATACAACAAAGATGGTACCACCACCTGAGAAGATAAATACCAAAGGAGGAGTGAAGAGAAAAGGGAAAAAAACCTGTTGGGTATGATGTTTACTGTGATCCTTCGTATCATGAGTATGTTGAACAATCACAAAACAATTCTCAGAAATCGTCCAAGAGGCCATGTTCACAGTTTTCACAGACGTCAAAGAAAAAAACCGTCTCACAGGTACATTGCACAATTTCCGACACATATCAGACATTTTATTGACGACATTGTTGATGTTAAGGATGATGGAAATTGTGGGTTTAGAGCCATTGCATCAATGCATGGGTATGGTGAAGATGGTTGGTCAATGGTTCGTCGTGATCTGGATAATGAAATCAGAGGACCTAGAAATAGTATTTATGCGAAATTATTTTGTGATCGCTTAGGAAAAGTAAGAGAATATTTGTTGATATCATCTGTAGGTTCTCAGCCATATGATAAATGGATGACAATACCAGAAATGGGTTATGTCATAGAAAATCGTTATAACATCGTTCTTGTATCCTTAAGTTCTCTTAGTTTGACGTTCTTCCCTATGACGACTAAACATAATCCTAATGTCTCCATTTACTGCATTGGTTTTGTAAACTCAAATCATTGGGTTCAGGTAACATTATATGTATGCATTTTTGTTACAGGTTAACATGAACGAAGGATTTCCTTTACCACCCGTCACAGTGGATTGGCTGGATAATCGCACACCAGATGCAACATCTTGGATAACAGGATTCTATGGACGGTTACAACATTGACACAAGCTTACCCCGATTCTCTCAAGCCATATTAAATTATAATATGGTTTCATTTTTTTCCTATATATTTCTAAAGTACTATCCTTAATATGTTATTTTCTTTTTTATATGTTGGATGAACAATTATAAATAATATAAGTTTGATTTCATCTGAATAATTATGAATCATACAAGTTATCTGAAGATAAAAAAAATAAAAGATTACTACAACAAAAATAACTACAATAAAAGATCACACATCGTCCTGAGGAGTCGGTCCACCCTGCGGAACTAGTCCACCCTGAGGAACCGGTCCACCCTGCGCTAGATGTAGTGCTCGAAAGATCTCAACAAACTCATCCTCCTCCTCCTTCTCGGCCTGGTGACGCTGCAAATAGCAACTAAGCTCAAGTGAGATATGCCATAACCTCGAATCTGTCAGTCCACCATCAAACTCAAGAACTGGAACCTGTATGTCCTCTCCCCGAGCTGGTGGAGTCAAACGAGGATGAGATACTATGTAGTACCAAGCCAGGTACTCTGCCACAGTATCATGTGGAACATCTGCAAAGCGCGCCTGCTGAATCACCTTCCTAACGCTCTGGTGGTAACTGATATAGTCAACGATAATGTCCAGTGAATCAATGGCAGGGGGATGTGATGGTACGTACTGATGGTATCCAAACTGTCGTAAGCATGTGTCAGATAAATAAAGGACAAATGTATCGTACCATCACAGAACACCCATGTACAAAGCGATATCATCAAAGGGCATGTACTGCCTGTGATCCTCGAATGGGCGCCATATCACATCACTGGGTGTCAATCCATCTAACTGAGCTCTGATCTCGTCAACCTTCATCGACGATTTCTTGTAGCACCACTTCATCGCCCTCGGAAGCCGAGCACCAGCACCACCAGACATCTTCGAGAAGCCTCTCTTCCCAATACTCGGGAAATACTCGTGAATCCAACACTGTAATCAAAATATTACCATTTAAACGTATTATAAATTACACAATATGAATATTATAAAGTCACTTGAAACAATAAAGTAAATTAAAATTAAAATTTTGTACCTGTAGAAGAATGGCATATCCACCAAGCTTCTTGCACGAATAAAATGAAGCATCTCTCAGGTATCTATAAAGTGTGACAAGTGCAGCAGCTCCCCAGCAGTATCTGCCACATCTGTCCAGGTCCTCAAACAAGGGTAAATACTTTGCCTCTACAAGAGTAAAGGTCTTATCCGTAAGAATAGTGCAGCCAAGTATCAACAACATATACACCCTGGCCGCACAATCAAATCTCTTCTCAGATCATAGACGAACAAAATGAGTCTTCAACCACTCAAGTCTATAATATGGACCTCTGCATGCACGGACCTCCTCGGCTGCATCCTCTAGCGAAATACCCATCAGACGAATAGCAAGACTGATGGCATCTGAGTTAGTAATGCCTTCTGCCGGGATAAATAGCTCTCCTCTAATAGGTGTGTGAAGGAGGCGGGATACATCATCCAGCGTGATGGTCATCTCGCCAAAGGGCATATGAAAAGACGAGGTCTCAGGATGCCATCTCTCGACAAATGCAGATAAGAGGTTCGTATCGATCCTGGATAAGCTGGTCCACTGAAGAGACGCTAGACCTGACTGAGACATCCACTCTTGTATCTACAGTGGGAGCATAGATGGAACCCATCCTATAAGTTTGTTGCCATGTGCAACAACCTTAAGCTCCTTCTTCGGTCGTCTCTCCTGAAAAAAATACATATTATATGCTATTATCAACTAAAGATTAAAATAAATTTTATTCATTACTGAAAGTTTATAGGTTCTCTTACCTCGTCATCCCACAAATGACACACAACATGATTCTGGTACCTCACCAAAAGTGAGGTATCAGAAGGTCCTCCGGGAAACGCTGGATGTGGAGGAACATGAGGCGCAACAGGATTAGCAGCCTGTAGTGCGTCAAGTTCCTGCTGGTATAAATGCGTAGGAACTGTCTTTCCATCGGGCAATCGCCGATGAATATGTCCGTCGTGTCCTCTGATTCGAGACACTGTATAGAAAACAAAAAAAAATTATTAAAAATAAAATAACAAAAAAAACACAACCGAAATTAGCTCATTAGCTACTTCCGGTATGTAACGTTCACAACCGGTAGTAGCAATGACCCTATTTCCAGAGCGCAAAATAAAAAAAACGTAACCGGAAGTAGCTTACTGAAGTTTTCCGGTTGGCAAAAAAGTGAACCGGAAGTAGCAGCTGTAGGTTATCCGGAAAGAAATTTTCACTGTGCGATTTTTTCTCCAAAAATTTGTCTGACGTGAAAAGAGATGAAAAAGTGAAATTTTTTGAATTATTTACTATTTATATGAGGGTAAAATCGTTTAAAAAAATTTACTGTAGGGGTATCAGCCTAAACATGGGGTATTGGATATAATTTCCAGAATTTATCATTAAGAAAATAAAAGTTGGACTTGCAATAGTAATGACTACGACCTAAATAGTTGGTTAACAATGACATTCAAAATTTGCTTTGACCAATCTCATAATTAAGGCTTCTAAATGATACTTA
The DNA here is from genome assembly GCA_963966055.1 of Lathyrus aphaca. Lineage (NCBI taxonomy): Eukaryota > Viridiplantae > Streptophyta > Magnoliopsida > Fabales > Fabaceae > Lathyrus > Lathyrus aphaca. The sequence goes on from OZ014521.1 coordinate 345,192,998, forward strand.
TGGCCCTTGTTAGCAACCTTTAGCTAAACGCTTAGTAGCATATTAGCATTAAGAGCAAATCATGGTCAAGAAAAGAATACATGTCTTTTTGATGTTGTAATTAATAGCCTGCCCATGATATGATATTAATTAAAAGTACTTCACAATAAATCACAATTAATTATAGTATATGATAAGACTATCACTAAAGTTAACTCAACCACCTTCATAATTCAAATATTAATAATAATTCAAGAGACAAAATATGTCAATTTGACTTAGAGGAATGAAACAAATTCAATTCAAAACCCTAAAAAGGGAATGAGTTATACTTGTAAGAAATTTAGCAATTGTGTGTCTCAGGTGAAAAACCTCACACAATTCTGGTCCTTATAAAACACACAAATAATAAGAATTAAATTAGGAAATTAAATTAAGAGTTTAGCTCAATACTAAATCCTAAGTTAAGCAAAGAGTACTAGTAGCTCTAACTATATATAAATATTCAGTCTAAAAGAAAGGTTGATGAGGTAGTAAGGTGATAGTGTTAGCTCAACATTTACTATATTTAGGGAAGTCAATTCCCGAACCTCTTAATTAATCATCTTAATTAAGAAATGATTTGCAAGGTGCGCTCTTGACTTCTCCCCATTTTTGCCAATTAAGCCTAATTAAGTTCCTCACCACCTTTGATTTTTTTTCTTCAAAGCAATGCATCATCTCTTTATCCTTGTAAACTGCAACAAAATTAAAAATAACATTTAAATCAAATAATTGCAGTTGGTATAATGTCAAAACCATGGTTTTAAATTGTGATCTACATTCGCAATTACAGCGGAATATAAAGGTTTTTACAACTATTGTAATAATAACCCGAGAGGGTCGGTCTAGTGGGAGGGAACTCAGGTTTCAAGGGTTTGCTCTCCTTGAGGTCCTGAGTTCGTAGGAATTTATGACCAATTCTCGGAGGTTACATAGAACGAAAGTTTTCGAGTGGATTAGTCGGTACAGAACGATACCTATCTATAAAAAAAGTTATTGTAATAGAGGATTTAGGGTCTATGCATCGCTGTTGCCGTATACTCTGGGATTTAGCGCAATATAAAAGCTTGCAGCCTATATGTGACATAAGTTTCTAGCATCATAGTAATCATTCAAACAATAATGATTTATATTAAGAATGAAAAAGTCCATAATGAGCTTAGTTACCTGAAAACTCCTCCAATAGTCATGAACAAGAATTAAGCAGCTTCACCAGATAATGAAGCTTTGATTCTCTCAACAGTACAAGCAATAAGACTATTAACCGTAGCAACAGATCCGAGAGAAAGTTTAGCAGTTGGAACAGAATCAACCAATATTTGAAACGCAACCGTCAAAAGCGATCCGCCACTGGCTTGTGCTCCAGATTCATCACTTCCATTTCCATCCGAAAGTATAGCAAATCCGGATGGAAGAAGTGCTACATAATCGGGATCTCCTCCGTTTAGAACTACATTCATAGCAACAATATCTACTGGTGCGTAGATAACAAATGAGCCTGTTGAATCTGTTACACTCTCTTGTAATATCAGCATGTTGCTCTGACTTGAATTTGCACTCTGCACGATTAAAATCGTTAAACAGTTAAACTTCATTGTTCATTTGATTCCATCGGTTAAACCATAAATATATACTTACATTTACTCTTAGTAGAGAGACACAATTTCCGGTTTCTCTTCCATTAGCAATGTGTGCCATTTCTTGGACTGCTCCGCCGTTGGAAAGAATATCCCACTGTTAATAAAAAAGATAAAAACAAAATTAGACTACTGTCGAATAATTGGCCTAGTAACAAACTGTTGTATCATATGCAGCTAGCTTAAGCTAAAACTTTACCTCGTTTCTTGAGTTCTCGTCGCGAAGGAAATCAAAAACTTGTTTGGGAGGAACTGGAAGCCAAAAAGAAGTAGCAGCACTAAGAACAATACCAGGAGGTCTTCCAGGATCATCGACACTCTTACGCGTCATCACTCTCACATCATCAGCCCCTGTTCCAGATAGTGTTGTCCATGTGTGTGCTGTTGAAGCACTCACTCCACCACAAAAACTTATTACCATTCTTTCTGCAAGTTTCAGCATACTCTTCCTTCCTTCTTGGTTTGTTATCACTAAATCATAAATCATTAGTTTCCGATATTAACTGTTTATTCCAATTACAATAAAATATAAATATTGATTCATGATTCATTTATACCGCCGACGTCTACTGTGGGAATGTTTGTTGCCATGGAGCTAGCGAGCCTTTCACATTGTCGATCTAATGTTGCAACCCAGCGTTTTGCGCCAAATGCGTGTCCGGTGCTAACAAGTTGCTTGTATAGATTATGAACACCTCTGTCATCCACTTCTACATGCTCAACCCATGTCACCTATATATTTCAAGCTATTAATGTGCATGTACATTCTAAAAATAGATAGTAATAAAATTTGAATGAATAATGGTTGTTACGTTACCTTGGAATAACCATTAGGCATTTCTTGAATTAAGCAACCAGAAGGCCTTCTTCTGCATCTGGACGAAGGACTAGGGCGCAGATTATCCAAAGAAACATCCACAACTGCCCATGTCCCGTCGGCAAGTTGTTTACAATACCTTACAAAATAACTCTCGCGAGTTGGCACTAGAGGTGAAGGTACTTGAAATTCTGCTGTCATCTGCACAATCAAACGTTACAATCGCTTTCTCTCATTAATTTTGATGTTTTTGTGATTTTGAAAGCAAAGAAATAATGTTTTTCTTTAAAAACTAAGATTTTGTTTATGTACCACTTGTAAAGCACCGTTGTAGTTCCCAGCAACCCCAGTTGACAACACTTCCACAGTCATAGCTCTTGAAACAATACCAGCGAACACCGTCGACCATTGGTTCTAAAACATAACAAAAAGAGAACCATAATTAATATCATAACATTAAAAAATAATACAACAACAATCAAGCCTAAACCATACTAAATCGGGTCGGTTACATGGATCAACTGGGATCACAACCATGTTTTTAAAAACATGTAATCAAGTTTGGAGGGGAAGCAAAGTCTAGATAATAATAAAGAGAGAATGTGTATACGGTAAAACATACCACATCCATGAGAATCTCAACAAGGTTGACATGATTCATGATAACAACACAAGTTTCTCTAGAAGCTTCGCATTTAAATCCATTAGGTTTCGGTCCGATTCCACGAGGAAATGACCTAACATATTCGTCTTCATTAAGAACCGTGGCAGCTCCATCAAGTGTAGTACTTAACCAAAGAGGTTCACCCATTTGTGCCATACCAGTGAGCTCTTCCATGGCTGCAACAGCTAATTCTATTATTATTGGTTTGTCTGCTGCAGTGGGCCCACTTAATGTCCTTATAAGATCTCCACTACCACCATATATGTCCATGGTACCAATCCCTTGTTGGTTACCGAAACCAATTTCTAATGGGCGCGGTGGAAGAGATGGTGAAATGTTCGAATAGTTTACCACTGGTTTTCCAACGTATTTCGCTGCAATTGCCGAAATCCTATCAATCTGAAAAAAATTGAAAAAGGTTATAAATTTATAGTTAACATATGCATTACATTTTAAAGAAAAAATGCATAATAAGAAATGGTTAGATTTCATGTGGCATTCAAAAATATGAACTCGGATCGATCCTTTATTGTTGTTAGATGGTGTTGCAGTCATAAATGAATTGTTAGATTTATAGAGAAAAACTTTCTCTATAAATGTAACAACTCTTCTCGATAAATGTATCGCAATGTTATGTCTCTTAAATCTAGATATACCATTTTTTTTATAGTTTTACTAATTTACCAGTTAGTTCTATAAATTTTTAAGAAGATTAGTTTTTTCGTCCATAAAGAGTTGGCAGCGCAGCTTGTTGCCAGTTTGCTGTGTAGTTTTTCTAATATGTAAAATAGCTATAAATGAATACATTTTCTTTATGAGGAAGTGACTCTATTATAGCTAGTGGAGTATTCTTAAGGTATTAATGATGAAGATGGTTTTCATGAAGTGTGAAGAGCAACCCATGATTTTATTGTGAGTAATGTGGAAATCTATTAGAGTGTTTATCTATAGACTCTAATCATGACCTTAAGTTTTTGGCTTTTGTGGTACCATTGATTTAGTTGTTTGTTACACTTTTGTGCTTTTTAGACTTTGGGCTTTGGAGAGTAATCTATTGTACTCACGTTTAGCTTTGATGTTCAAAGAAAGAAAAAGATAGAGAAAAATGGCAAATTTGACACATGAAAACAAAATTTCAAAAGTAAAGTACCTCTTCTCTTAGCCTTGCATTTTCAAGCCTCAAATGATGTTCATCAAATGACATTTCACCTATAGCTGTAGGACCACCACAATTAGGGCATGAAGCATTGCTAAGAGCTTCCCTATACCTCATATTATCTGCCCTAAGCTTCTCATTTTCTGCCCTAAGCTGTGAGTTCTCTGAACGTTCATGTTGTGTCTGCAACAAAACACATCACCTGGTTCACTAAAAAACAACAATATAGAATACTTTTTATATGCAGAAAAATAGAAACTCACCTTCATCTGAGTTCGTTTGTTTTGAAACCAAAACTTAACCTGCAATGGCTCTAACCCTAACTCTCTGCTTAGCTCCTTCCTTTGTTTATCATCCGGATGTGGACACTCCTTGAAGAAACTGCAACAGAAAACAAAAACATAATTAACAACTTCTTTTAAAAGATAAAGAGATTATAAAAAAACCCAATTCTTACGATTCCATTTCTTGGATCTGGTGCTGAGTATGGCGGTGGTAACGTTTTCTTTTGGGACGTGGTTCTTGTTCTTCGCCAGAAGCAGCACCGCCTTCATGGTTTTCACTGTAGGATTTAGTGGCACTTTCGAAACATTCGTCTTCACGGATTCGCGGAACATCACTTTCGGAAGTGTTTTGCATCATCTCTAATGGATGGAACTGACCAGCTTCCAAAAGGTTTGACTGAAACATTGTAATAAGTCTTTCTACTATCTTCAGATCTTTACAGTTCTAAAGTCTTATAGTTTTTCAACCTAATTAAAAAAAAAATACAAAATTAATATAACTACAATAATTAGAGTATAAACTATAAAGTATGTACGATAACGAAACAAGACAAAGACATCAACTCTTCCTTCTGTTGTATAATCAAATAAATTTATTTAAACTTTTCTTCCTTTTTTTCTGATAAAGAAAAAAAAAACTGATTGTGAAGATGTTGTGAATAACGTGGATGTAGAGGATCGAGACGGATATCAGACATTTAGACTCATTGTTAATATAAAAGGGGAAAATAATTTTAAAAATTAAATTTTAATTAAATAAATAAAATATTTCTGCATTAAAATTGTAGTATAATTTCTGTAGTAAATTGTCTGTCAACAAGCAAGATAAATTGAAGAGATGAAAGTGAAGAAATGTTTAGAAAAAGACATGAAGAAAAAGAGTTGAAAAGTTGATAAAAACACTACCTACCAACCTGTCAAAGTGTGAGAAGATTCAAAGATGATGTTGATCCAAACAAACCAACGTTGCTACTCTTTCTTATCATAAAGACCACCATGCTTCTCAAGGATTTCACTACAGAAATTGAAATTCAACTTTTACATATTTCATGGCGGTGTCTAAGATCTCCGAGTGTAACGTTTTCTTAGATATTTAGCTAGCCCTAGATGAAAAGCACAGCAGTATTAAAAAAAAACGCACACATTTTGCAGTAACTGTTACGATCTTACCGAAAGTTAAGAATTATAGAGAAAACGAGCATACCAAGGAGTAAGTGTAGATCTGTTGTGTAAATTTGTTGAGAGAAGAAGATAGATGGTGGGTTTGAAGAAGGTTAAAATGGGAATAAGAAAAGGTTAGAAGAAGAAGAAAGAAACGGTTGTTTTAGAGAGAGAAAGAGAGAGAGTGCATTGAAGGAGGATAGAGAGGGAGTGGGGAACAGATAGAGAAAAAAATGGCAGAGAAGAGTAATTGCAGAGCGTATTGAGAGGGTGCAATTGCATTAAATGGAGGTTTAATTGCTTGCTTGTTACTCAGGGGAGAGAGAAAGAGACGCGCCATTTTTTTTTCTTTTTTTATATTAAAAAATTAAGAAATTAACAAATATTTGCTGGTGTAATTCTGTAACCAATGACGGCTACCAAACATAATTCTTTCTTGATTTTGTGGTTTTAATGTGATTTTGCGCGTCTCATTTGATGGATTTTCGGGTAAATGCAAAGTTATTTTCGTTAATAGTAGTAAACGTTTTAAGAGTTTTCATGCTTTTCGGTCAAAGTAAATTCTATCTATTTTTTTTTGAGAGATAAAACATGCATTCTTCTTGTGAAAAAAGAAAAAGTTTCGGATTCAAAAAATTAGGTTGGTAGAGATTCACAACTTATTTGATATTTGAAGTGGATATTTGAAGGTGGATATTTCGCATTAGACTCTCACAAATTTGAATTGTATTGACATTAACATCAATATCAAAGGTTTTTTACTAGAAATTTGTTTTTTAGTTTTTAGGAGTCTTTTTTATTTTATTTATTGAACGGTAGTTCCTATAGACTGAGATGTAGTTTGTAACTATTTTTCAATTAGAGTTTTTGTTTAGATCTTTTTTTTTGTGTGTTTGCATCTTTGCCTTTGTAAATTAGGTATTTATTATCATTTTATTTTATTTGTTTATTTTTTTCATAAATAAACGAAGAGTTGAGATAGACCTAGAAATAGGGTAGATCAACTAACCGAAATCTATGGCCTAACTTATATAGATTCAGGCCAGGTCAAATTTTTTCTTAAATAGAAAAGACTTCGATTTTTTTATAAGTTTATTTAACTAAAGAGGTTAGGCCATATGCCGTAAGATTTTTTTTTTCTAAAATTTATTTGATCTGTCAATTTAAATAAAACTCAATAAATTTATTGTTATTATTATATTGTAATTTGTATTTTAAATTAAAATACAAAAATAAAACTTAGTTAACTCGAAGAACTTATGAAAATAAGTTGAAAAAACATTTTATAAACAATGTCATAAGTTGTTGTCATAAGTTTTTTCCCCATAAGTTCTCTCCAACAAATAGTATCATCAAACTTATGCTAATAGGTAAACTTAAATGAGACCGTGAAAACAAATATTTAGCCTCATTGATATTTTAATTTGATAGTCTATTTAACATTAGTTGAATTTATTATTTACGAGTGTTCAAATGAAGTAGGCTTTCTAATCTCCTTATCCATTAAATATTTAGCCTTAATTTATGTCTATAGGAGAAAGAACTACCCTCATTAAATTGGTTCTTTCTAATCTCCATATCCATTACATGTCCTTTTACAAGATGTCGAGCAAAGTTATCCGGATTATTTCGACCATTCAAAGGAGGTTCCTTTGGCATGGTTCTTCTAGTAAAAGGGGTTTGTCTTGGATTAATTGGAGTTTGGTGTGTAAAGCTAAGAATGAAGGTGGTCTTGGCATTTTGGATACTCGCAAATTCAATTTTGCGTTGGTTGCAAAATGGATTTGGAAAATTCTCAATCAAGATGAGAACTTATGAAATGGAATTTTGCAGGGGCGTTATATGGTCTGTAATACCCAGTAATTTATTTAATGCCCTGAATAATATTATTTGATATTAATATTGTTCCGGATTACTCTAAGAAATTTTAACGAAAATAAATAGAGTAATCAACGGGATTTTATTTTATTAATTAGTATTAGCTGACTCAGAGGTTTTATAAAATATTGATTTAAGAGACATTTTTTAATACTCTCTATTTGGACCCGTCGGTAAGGAAAGTTATGTTTCCTTTTAAGACCTAAAGTGTTATTTTGTTTTGTTTTTACAAACATAGAAATAGAGAAATAAGGAGAAGAGAGAAAGGAAGAGAAGAAAGACGAAGAAAAAGTCTTGAAGAAGAAGAGGAGAGCTCTTGATCTTGTTGCTTCCATCATCCATTCATCATTCAATCTTCTCCAATCTTCTTGCTAGAGGTGGGTTCATAGCTAGACACTTTTCCTTTTGGTTTTGATAGAGTTTTTAGGGTTTATGAGTTTAGGGCATTTATGGAAAAATGATAGAATCGACAGATTAATCGGTTAGAAATCGATATAAATGCGTGTGTATGTTGCCTCTAGGTGTAGGAACATTGTTGGAATGTTGTTTTAATGTGTAGAAATGATTTGAATGGTTTTGGGATGTTATTGTCATCAAATTTGTGCATTTTCTGCATTTTGTGTTTGGTTAACCGGTTAACCATATGCGTTAATCGGTTAATGTGTCTGAAATTTGCGCTTTTGTCTCTGTTTTGGTTTGGTTAACCGGTTAACCATATGCGTTAACCAGTTAACACTATAAGTATGTAGGAAAATATTTTATTTCCAAACTTTGAAAATTCATAACTTTTTACTCGGTTATCCGATTTAAATGTTCTTTATATCGTTGGAAAGCTAGAATTATGTACTTTACGTGATGCCGAAAAATATTAACTTTACCTGACTTTTCCAGTTATAATCCAATAAAGATGGCACCCGAGGACATGGAAAAGACCACATTTATTACATTATGGGGAACATTCTGCTATAGAGTGATGCCCTTTGGATTGAAGAATGATGGTGCGACATACCAAATAGTTATGACTAATATTTTCCATGATATGATGCACAAAGAAATTGAGGTATATGTGGATGATATGATCGCGAAGTCGAGGACTGAAGAGGATCATGTTGAACATTTGTTGAAATTGTTTCAGAGATTAAGGAAGTTTAAGCTTCGTTTGAATCCGAACAAGTGCACGTTTGGTGTACATTCTGGAAAGTTGTTTGTTTCATTCTTAGCCAAAGAGGAATTGAAGTTGATCCTGATCAATTGAAAGTTATTCGGGAAATGCCTGATCCAAGAACTGAAAAACAAGTAAGAGGATTCTTGGGTCGTTTTAATTATATTTCGAAGTTTATCTCTCACATGACTGCCACATGTGCTCCGATTTTCAATTTGCTTCGAAAAGACCGAGGTTGTATCTGGACATATGATTATCATAAGGCGTTTGAAAGTATAAAAAAGTATCTGCTTGAACCTCCTATCTTGTCTCCTCCGATGGAAGGTAGACTGTTGATTATGTACTTGACTGTGTTGGAAAATTCTATGGGTTGTGTGCTTGGTCAGCAAGATGAATCTGGAAGAAAAGAATGTGCAATTTTTATTTGAGTATGAAATTCACTGATTGTGAGTCTCAGTACTCCATGCTTGAAAAAACTTGTTGTGCCTTAACTTGGGTTGCAAAGCGTCTTCGCCAGTATATGTTGAATCATACAACTTGGTTGATATCCAAAATGGATCTGATCTAGTATATCTTTGAAAATCCTGCTTTGAATGGGAGGATTGCTCGTTGGTAAATGCTATTGTTTGAATATGATATTGAGTACCGAGCTCAAAAAGCTATAAAAGGTAGTATCTTGGCTGACCATTTGGCACATCAACCGATTGACGATTACCAGTATATCAAGTTTGATTTCCCAGATGAGGATGTGATGGATTTGAAAATGAAAGATTGTGATGAGCTTTTGATTGAGGAAGGGTCAGAGCCTGGATCTCGATGGAGTCTAGTTTTTTATGGTGTTGTGAATGCACATGGAAAAGGAATTGGGGAAATGATCATTACTCCCCATGGTTCACATATTTCTTTTGCTGCAAGGTTAACTTTCCCGTGTACCAATAATGAAGTTGAGTATGAAGCCTGTATTATGGGTCTTGAGGAAGCTATTGATTTGAGGATTAAGCATCTTGATGTGTATAGAGATTCTGCCTTGGTAATTAATCAGATCAATGGCAAGTGGGTAACTCATCAACCCCACTTGATTCTGTATAAAGATTATGCCAGGAGAATATCAACTTTATTCACTAAAGTTAAGTTTCATTATGTGCCTCGCAATGAAAATCAGATGGCATATGTTTTGGCAACTATAACTTCTATGATAAAGGTGCATTGATGGAATGATGTTCCCATGGTAAGTGTGATGCGGCTTGAAAGACCAGCTCATGTGTTTGCAGTTGAAGAGGTCCATGATGATAAGCCTTGGTATCATGATATTAAATGTTTCCTCTAGAGTCAGGAATACCCACTTGGGGCATCCGATAAAGATAAGAGGACTTTGAGGAGATTAGCAAGAAATTTCTTCTTGAATGGGAATGTGCTTAATAAGAAGAATTTTGACATGGTCTTGCTCAGATGCATGGATAGACACGAAGTAGACATGTTAATGAAAGAAATTCATGAAGGATCTTTTGGTACTCATGCCAATGGGTATGCAATGGAAAAAAATATGTTGAGAGCAGGTTAATATTGGGTGATAATGGAATATGACTGTTGTAAGTATGTGAAAAAGTGCCATAAGTGTCAAGTGTATGCTGATAAGATTCATGTTCCACTGACTCATCTCAATGTTATCTCTTCCTCATGGCCTTTCTCTATGTGGGTAATTGATATGATTGGTATGATTGAATCCAAGGCTTCAAATGGACATAGTTTTATTCTTGTGCCTATTGACTACTTTACCAAATGGGTAGAAGCGGCATCATTTGCTAATGTGACCAAGCAAGTTGTGGTTCGGTTTATTAGGAATAACATTATCTGTAGATATAGTGTTCCAAATAAACTCATTACTGATAATGGTTCGAACTTGAATAACAAGATGATGAAAGAGATTTGTAAAGAATTCAAGATTCAACACCATAATTCTTCTCCTTATAGATCGAAGATGAATGGGGTTGTTGAAGCTGCGAATATGAACATTAAGAAGATCATTCAGAAGATGGTTGTGACATATAAGGATTGGCATGATATGCTCCTTTTTGCGTTGCATGGGTATCATACATCCGTCTGCACTTCAACAGGGGCAACCCCCTTCTCACTTGTTTATGGTACAGAAGCATTGCTCCCCATCGAGGTTGAGATCCCATCAATGAGAGTTCTGATGGAAGCCAAGTTGATTGAGGCTGAATGGTGTCAGAGTAGATTTTATCAATTTAATTTTATTAATAAAAAGAGAATAACATCTTTGTGTCATGGTCGGTTGTACCGACAAAGGTTTAAGAAAGCTTTTGACAAGAAGTTCAAACCTCGTGTATTTAGAGAAGGAGACCTCGTGCTAAAAAAGATTCAGTTTTTCATTACAGATTCTCGAGGCAAGTGGACTCTGAACTATGATGGCCCATATGTTGTTAAGAAAGCCTTCTCTGACGGTTCATTGAATCTTACAACTATGGATGGTGAAGAGATTAAGCGTCATGTGAAAGGGAGGCTTAGGAAAAAATGAGTGTCTCGGTGGATTGAAAACACAAAAGGGTGGTCCAAGAAAAAATTAGAGACATAAACAGAAAGAATTATCCTGGTAGATTGAAAACCCAAAAGGGAAATCTAGGCAAAAGTTAGGGATCATGGCAAGTAACTGCATCGACAAACTGGATCATTTGAAACAACCGAGGATTTCAAATTCTATCCCTCAGTAGAATTGCTCATAAAATATTCTTATTCACTCACCCTTGACTGAAGTTTCGGACACAGTGGAGTTCAAAATTGATAGGGAGAATAGTGATCATTGTATTTAAATGTAGTCCTTTTCCATGTATTTACCATTTTTCAAGCTTGTAATGATCCATGGAGTCATGCCATTTGCTGACTACCATTCTATCAATAAATTTGAGCTTTTATCCAATTGTTTGCAATTCTTTATGTTGTTTCTATTTACAAAATTTCAATTTATTTTTTATGATGATTTTTTAAACAAATTTAATAAATTTAATTTTTGAAGATTATAAAAACATTTTTCTTTTGATATGAGAATAAAGAAAGGATATAAAGAGTGATGGTAAAGTCTTGATGTATGTAACTTGCCTCTCCCAAAGCAGGGTTTGATCTAGTCATTTCTCTACAAAATTCCTGAATAGTCTTGGCATGTTGATATTGATATTGTTTTTACTCCCCAACGACAATTAAGAGTGGGGATTGTTTGATGTATGAACGTTCCCAATTGGGTTCCAAATTCTTCCCCAGAAGAGTGGTTGGAAGTGATATTCCTGTCGTAAGAGTATCCCCAGCTGAATCTTGATACCTTTCTCAGCTGATTATTCTTGACTTGAGAAGCAATGTTTAGGCAGGGAATCCTCAACCGAGTTCTCGTTCTCAACTTGAGTGGGTTGTATCCCTTAGGAGAAGTATTGATATAGTAGTAAGTTTAAAGGTTTTCTTTTAGCTAGTGGTGGGTATTGATTTAAAATCCCTCGCGACTATATTTTTTGCTATGATGTTAACTTCTGGAATACCCGTGTGGGTCGGTAAGTCTGAAAATTTCCAATGATGAATGATTCCCACAGATCCCCAGTAGGTCCGCGTGTGACAATTTCCGCCCGGTTCCAATGTGATCCTCAATAAGTCTTGTACTCTTTTCCCAAGCAAAGCAGGAATGGTATGATGGTTATTCCCCGCATAGTTTGATTCTTGACAAGAATATCTTTGTCCCTAACAAAGATTGTGGAAGCTTTTCCTTATTCCCGGTAGATTGTCAATTAGCATTATAGTTTCCATATGCAGAGTTGATGCTTGATATTTGATACTCCAGTAGGCTATGCTTTATTTGCATCATTGGTAGATCTTTATCTTGTTTCCCAAAACAGATTTGTGAAGATAATTACCCCATCAGAGTTTAACAGGGAAATTTCCCTCTTTCCCCGAAGAGTGGAAGATTATCCTCTCAGAGTGGAATTTTTGATGTTATCCTTAATGGATTATTGAAGATTTTCTTTGTGGATTGAGTCCCTAGCAATATTTCCTCAGCATGAGTTACACCTGGTAGTAGGATTTTGTTCCTTTGATGGATTTTGATTTACCCCTGCAAGATTTCAAGTTGATTTTCCAGCAGGATTCCCCAACTTTGTTGCATTGGGATTAGCCAAGTATCTAGTTGTTGTGATGTTTATATCACCTATTGCTTATCCTTATGTCTATTTTGTCAGCATAATCATACACATATTCATGCATTTGCTTTATGAGTTGCATCATTTTGTTTGCATTCTTGCACTCATTGATTTATCATTGTTCCCCTTCCTTGGTGTGAGTTTTCTCACAGAATGTGTGTGTTGTATTCCTCTCAAGTCAGAGTGTCAACTATTAAGCAGAAAGTGTTTATCCTTTCTAAATTCCCCACTGAGTTTGTTCCTTTTGATTCAATTTCCTTCCCAGTTTATTATTTGGATGGAATTTTCCCCAGCTGAGATATTTCCTCCTCGGGATGAGTCTTGTTTGACCATTTCTCTCTAATTTGTTCTTGGATTGAACTTTGGTCCTCTTTGAGAGTAATATTGCTTAGGAATTAAGCTACCGTTGTTTGGTTGTGGGTAATATTTTCTCCAGCTTGAGCATAATACTTTGGAATTAAGCTATCACTTGTTTGATAGTGGGTAATATTTCTTTGCCTTTTGATTAATTACTTTGAAATTAAGCTATTGTTGTTTGATAGTGGGTAATCTTTCATGTTGAGTCTTATTGCTTGGGAATTAACCTACCTTCATTTGATAATAGGCTATATTTTCTCCAACTTGAGTATATTACTTTGGAATTAAGCTATCACTTGTTTGATAGTGGCTAATATTTCTCCACCTTTTGATTGATTACTTTGGAATTAAGCTATCATTTTTCTGGTAGTGGGTAATCTTTCCTTCCATTTATTATGGATTAGAACCTTTGGTTCATTTGATATTTTCTCCAGTGAAGTGATATCCTTCTCTGTTGAGCCTTGTTATTGATTGTATTATGACTTATTTTCATACACAATCATTTCCCAAGTTTAGTCAGTTATCTAGTGATTTATTTTCCTTGTAAACTCTCTTGTTGTTTGTTGCTTTTCCCTAGCGGGATTTTCTTCTGTGTCCCCAAGCTTTTGTTTTCCTCTGGTGGTCGTGTTTTCCCCATAGAGATCTTGGGTTTGTATATCATATTATATTCATAACATATCATGGTCTCTTAGGACAAAAATTGAGATTTCTATATTTAAGTCTCTCCAATCTTGCAGAGGTGAATATGTCAATTTTCATATCTCCAGATTGAAAAAACTTCAATAGGGGCAGTTGTAATACCCTAATTTTTACCCTAATATTTCTTCGCATTTTTCATCTGCATCTTGCAATACAAACAAGATCAAATTGGTTTCTCGGTGTTTCTCGGGTGTACGTTTATGCCTCACAGGGGATCACCATTTATTTTATTTGTTTATGTTTACTAACCACTAATTAAAATCCAAAAATATGTTTGTTTTCTTTTGTTAATCATTTTCCTGGTCAAAAATGCCAAAATAAGTAGTCCCGTAACTCGAATGAATTTCACAGATAAAAGTCGAAGTTGATCCACAATTAATTCAAATTTATCCAATCAAGGATTTCCCGATTTAATTGATTTATTCAAGAAATTCAATTGTTCATGTGTTTATTTCCATGCCTCATTCGACACGCAAGAGAATCGAGCCGAAACAACCAAGCAATCAAAATTAAATAAATTATTCAAAATTTGATCTGGTTAACTGGTTAACCAATGTGTTAACCGATTAACCAGTGTAAAACTTGAATTTTTTGTTCAAATTTCAGCACATCTTAGCCATTGATCTCATTAGAATATTCTAGATCCATTTCCCTCTTAATTCTCTACATCACTTTGATCATTTCCTACCATAAATCCTCCCTAATCACCACTCTTTTACATTTCCCACCAAATTTGAATTTCCAAAGCTAATTTTGAATTTACAAAGCAAGCTCCATTCCACTAAATTCCCATACCTAGACTCTTTAAATAAAGGCATTTTCTCATTCAATTCTCAAGCTTTTGATAGCCAATAAATCTCTTGCAAACTATCCTTCTAAATCCCAAAATCACCAAAGCTCACATTCCTTTTTTTTAAGTTATCAAGAATTCACCTTGAATTCTTGATCAACTTTAAGCTAAACCTTCATCTTATTCCTTTTTGTTCATCAATTTCAGTAGATCAGGCTTGATATTGGATCAATTTGAAGAGTGCTCTTGGTAATTCCCCTTCTTTTATGGTTCTACCTTTATCATCAACATCCAAGATGTAGATCTTTGGTTACTTAGATTGTTTATCCTATGGATCATAAATTATTGTTTGATTGCAGGGATTCCACTGGTTTTTGATTTTAAAATTCGTTCCAATCCAGTTCATGATCATGTGATTTATTTGGAAGTGTTTTTGAAAGAGGATCATACTGAATTTTGGCAATTTTTCTGCTACTGGTGCAGTGTTAACCGATTAACCATTTTCAGTGCAAAATAATTAACTGGTTAACCAATGTTTTTTTGCGCCAGAATTTGAAATTCAGTTGTGTTAATCGATTAACCATCTGGTTAACTGATTAACACTGCTTCAGAAGATGTTTTTGGTTTGTTTTTTACTTGATCTTGGTTCCTTTTTCTTCTTCTTCTTCCTTCTTCTTATTTTTACCTTGGGAGACATTTTTGGGAATGATTTCTCTTTAATTTCAATGGACTATGGGTGTAGATTAGAGTGGTTAATATTCATTAGTCCAAATCTACCTCTAAGTGAATTATTTAATTCACTTTAGGTACTTTGCATTAGTGAGATATTTTCATACTTGAATCCACCAAGATGAGTGATTAAACTTAAAGATGAAAGAATACCATAAGTGAAACTCAATTTGGTATTCATCTTTATTTTCGTGCGGTATTGCTTTTGGATGACGATCTACATATCGTTTATCTCACATGCATTAGCACAAATATCGTTCACCTTAATTGGTGTTGGCCGACCTCATTTGTAGGGTAATTACTCTGTAAATTACTCGACGATTGCTTAACATAGACCTAAATGTGTCCCTAATTCAGAATGAAAATCCAATTGGATACTTGGACTTTCGTGGACCGGACCTCGTGTTGGTCGCGTAATCTCAAAGTGATTGATCATGTTGCGTTAAGATCCAAGACTTGTGAAGTTTGATGCGTAGTTGCTTTGGGCCTCCCAATCTTCTTTCAAACTTCACTGAATTTGGCTATACTCGCCTTGATTAATCATTATAGTGTATGATACTAAGCATAATAGGTTTCCTTTTCAATTTTTGGTACTAAGTACCTTGGTTACTCTTTTGGTTGTGGATGATTAAGTTCTCCATACCACTATTATGTATATTATTATTACTATTACTATACTAACATTTTAATTTCTTTCTTGCACCTTTATCTCCTTTATTTTTACTATGCTTTATATTGTCTTATCATCCATTATCATATTTATATTCTTGTTATTATTATTATGTTGACTTTCCTTTTGTCCATTTGGACACAAAAATATTAATAAAGGATTAAACCTCTAAAAAACTTGTGATCTTGCTCTTGGACTATTGGTTACTGTAAACACCCCAAATTTTCCCTCACTAAGTTCACACCTTGGCTTGAAATCTTTCATGTTTGCATTAGTATAAACATACCATCTCATATTGCATTTTTGTTTCACTGCATTAGTTCAAGTTCATCTGCATCTAGGGTTTGTGATCTGAGCAATCCAAGGATTCATCTGAGCCACTCCAAAGGCCTCCAAGCATTCCAAGATGGTCCATGTGTGATCAATCATCATTTCATGTCCCTCAAAGTTCAAAGAAGTCAAGAAATCACAAAAACTGGCAAGACATGGAAGTAGAGCTAGGGTTTTCACTGCACAGATGACCAAAATTAGGGTTTTGGTTTCAGAGGCCTTAACTCCAAAAATTTTGGTCATTCTTGTTTCTAATGTTCTTAAGATGTTATAAGGATCACGTGTACCAAGTTTGATGAATACATTCATTGTGGAAGTCATCTGTTCACTGGGTAACTTCTTGAGCAAGTCAGAGCAAAATCAGGGCATCTGAGGCCCCCATCAATGGAACCAAAGTGATATTTTCATCAAATTGAAGTTATATGATCTTTATTTGATCATTTAAGTGCTTTTAAGTTCACAAAATTGAAGAAATTTGAGCTAAACCAAAAGTTGCCAAAAATGGAAATGACTTGTAATGGAAACTTTCCATTTTGGGAAAGTTCTTCAAACTCCTCTTTCTCAACCAAAAATGCTTCAAATGAAAAATTGTTGGTCATGAAAGTTGTAGATTATATCTTTCCCTTTTCAAAAAGTACAAGAACATGTTCTAATTCATTATGGAACTCAAGTTATGATCTTTCAAAGTTGGCAAAAATCCTATAATTTTCAAGAATACACCAAAGAGGGATTTTTGCAAAACCACTTGCCAAGCCATTTTGTGACCTCTAATGCATCTCTAGGCATCATACAAACATAGTACAATGCATTGTGATCAGAATTTCCCAAGGAACCACAACATTTCATGCCTTGCATCACAAGATTTCTCAAAGGGGCAAAATTGCATAACACTTGCAAAACCTCTTGCAGCCATGCCTCCACTTGTGCCAGCTGCATAATCTAAGTTCCATGGACCTCCTTGATTCATGATGAGGCCATACATGCCATGAAACATCTTCTGCACAAGCCCATGCCTATGGTACACAAGTTGTTGAATTTTTGCAAATAAACCCATACCAATTGTAAACACCCCAAATTTGCCCTCACCCATTCACACCATGGCTTGTGATCTCTTCATATGCATAAGTTCAATCATAGCATCTCATACCACATTTTTTATCCACTGCATTGGTTCTAGGTCATCTGCATCTAGGGTTTGTGATCTGAGCAATCCAAGAGCCATTTGAGCCACTCCAAAGGGCTTCAATCATTTCAAAGGGGTCCATGTATGTCCAAGCATCATATTGTATCCTCACAAAGTCAAGAAAGTCAAAGAATCACAAGAACTGAGAAAGGCATGGAAGCAGAGCCAGGTTTAACTACAGATGACCTAAAATTAGGGTTTTGGTTTCAAAGGCCATAACTCCAAATTTTTTGGTCATTCTTGTTTCTAATTGGTCTCTATATGGTATAAGGATCATGCATATCAATTTTCATGAAGAATTTCCATAGTGTAAACACCCCAAATTTGCCCTCACCCATTCACACCATGGCTTGTGATCATTTCATATTCATAAACACAATCATAGCATCTCATACCACACTTTTGATTCACTGCATAGATTCTAAGCCATCTGCATCTAGGGTTTGTGACCTGAACAATCCAAGAGCCTCTTGAGCCACTCCAAGGGTCATCAATCACTTCAAGGGGGTCCATGTGTGTTCAAGCATCATATTATATCCTCTCAAAGTCAATAATGTCAAAGAATCACAAGAACTGGAAATGGTGTGGATGCAGAGTCAGGTTTAACTGCACAGATGACCTAAAATTAGGGTTTTGGTTTCAGAGGCCATAACTCCAATTTTTTTGGTCATTCTTGTTTCTATTGGTCTCTATATGGTATAGGGAGTATGCATATCAATTTTCATGAAGAAATTCCATGGGGAGGTCATCTGATTAAGAGTTGACTTTCTGGACAAGTCAGTGCAAAATCAGGGCATCTGAGGCCCCCAATGACCCAACCAAGGGGTGATCTTCATCATTTTGAGTGTATTTGATCTTTATTTGATCATGGAAGAAGGTTGAAGTTCATAAAATTCAAGAATTACAAGTTTTTTGCAAAGTTGACTTTTTAGGGCATGGTTGACTTTTAATGAAATGTCATTTTATGCAACTTTTTCAACCCTTACTTTTTGATCCAAAAATGCTTCAAATGGAAAAACTTTGGTCATGAAAGTTGTAGATTAGATCTTTCCCTTTTCAAAAAGTACAAGAACATAACCTAATTCATTTTGAATCAAAAGTTATGGTTTGTCAAAGTTGGCAAAAATCATTAAATTTCAAGTTATGCACCAAATGAGAAATTTGCAAAATCTTGTACCAAAGGCATTTGTGACTTCTAGTTGATATATAACCATTACACAAACATCACATGTGACCTAAAATTCAGATTGGACCAAGAGTTTCTCATGTTTCATGGCTTGTGAGGCAAGATATTTCCATGTGAACTAAAAGTGAGCAAGTTGCAAAACCATCATAACACTTCCATCCACTTGCTGCCTATGTTGCTGAACCAGCCCTAGCCTTTCCCCTCACCTTGCTGCGCAGCCCACACCCCTTGTACCAAGCTAGAAGTTGCCCATGCTTTCTCTTACACAAAGTTGACAAATTGGCAAAAGTAGCTACACCAATCAATAAAGCACATGTCACATCCTCTGACCAATCCCATTAGTTTATACAAACAAATGGCAAGCCAAGCAACATAACACAAGAGCCTGAAACCAGCAAGAACTTCACTTCCTCATTTTCACTCTCAAGAGCAAAACCTTTCGAAACTCAGCATACAAGTCACAAACATAAAAACAAACTTCACAGACCTTCTCCACTCATCACCCTGATCACAAAGAACCCCTCACCATTGCCAGAAACAGCCTGAATCCAAAACATGATTCTCACTTGAGCTTGAGCAGAAGCTATTCAAACTCTCAAATCAGCCAACACAAACTCCTTCTAAGCATCCAGACCTCATCAAGGGACCAAAGGGAGTAGATTGCACAAAGAGGAGAGGCCAGAAAGTTGCAGAACTGAAAGCTTCAAAACTCAGGTAGCTCAAGAACTTTTTTTCCAGAAATCATTTTTTAAGTTCTTAAGTTGTTCTTCATGATTCATTGATTGCTCTGATGTCTTTAGTTTTGAAAATGGTGAAGAAATAAGAGTTTAATCATGTTCTGAAACTCCCTGACCTAAAAAATGTTTGGTTTCAATTCATGTGATTAAGGAAAGATAAATGAGTTTTAGCTTGGGGTTTTGATTCAGTGAAGTGTGGGAATCATTTCTGTGTTTTTAGATTTCATTTTAGTTGCGTTTTGAGGATTTTAGGGATTTTCAGGTGGGGTTCCCACCGGAGAAGACGACCAGAGGTCTTCTCCGGCCACCTGAAAATCATTAGGGTTTTAATCACGTCATTAAGGCAGTTTGAATCTGGTGCGTTAGATGCTTTGACTGGTTTGACTTCGCGCGCGTGTGTATGGTCCAGATGCACTCATTAAGCCCTAATCCCAATTAATTAATTCATAAATCAGAATTAGGAAGTTTGAATTTCAGCCTTTGATCTGCGCGCGCAGTCAACAAATCTTTCCCCAGAATGAATCCTGACCCTCCATTGCGCTAACTTCCTTTTTATTTCATTTTTAATTCATTTCTTTTGTTTTATTTTGTCCATTTTATTTAAAATAGTAAAAACCATTTAAAAATTATGAAATTTTTTGTCAAGAGTTTCATTAATTTTTAAAACACAAAAATATTTTTATTTTTATTTTTTGCAATAAAAAAGTATTTTTAAATATTTAAAAGTTTCCTTTTAATTAATTAATGAGAATTAATTAATTAAAAATACTTTTAGGTATTTAAAAATCACCAAAAAATTCATGAAACCTTTAAAAACATTTAGAAACATTGTCCAACCCTCAAACCAAATTTCTTTTTTGATCTTGATGCATTTTGAGAATTTTTCATTGAATTAAAATCATTTTTATGCATTATTTTGATCCAAACTTCCAAAAATCATTTCTGCCTAACCCTAAAGAGTTGGACCTTGATTCTTTTTGCATTGCATTGTGTTTAGCATGTAGTTTGTGAGATTAAATGGCCATGATTTGATCTTTCATTTTCCATTTTTTTGATAATTTTCTTGTTAAGGAACCCTAAAACCCTAGAAAACCTAGAAAATTCATAACTTGAACTAGGTTTAGAGTTGAGACCTCTCCTTTAGGAAGTGGGTTAGTATGGGATTAGGGGTCCTTTGAGTGTATTTTCAATTTTTTGTAATGTTGTTTGCTTCTGATTTTGGTTTTTGTTTGTTGCATTGTTCATAAACCCTAATTTGGGCTTCCATATGCATCCACCTTGCATTTTCTTGCATAACATGACTTGCCATGACATTCCATGCCTCCATTTGATTCATTGAACATCATAAGACATATTGAAAGCATGTTTGATCATTGCATCTTTCATTTGCCATGGTGTATGCCATATGCATCTCATAACTTTTCATGTATGTTCATGTGTCTTAACTTGCTTCATTTGCATCCATGAACTTGTATGATCATCCCCATGTGTTGTTTCATGTTTGTAGCATCTCATAGCATCATTAGCATCATGTATGTGCTTCTGGTTTGGTTTTTCATCATACCATTTCATCTCATTTTTCATTGCATTGCATTTTCTTTTCTAACTTTTCAGGTGGTAAGTGACTTTGAGAAGTGAATTTGCCTTCACTTCTCATAACTTCTTTTCATCTCTTTCATGCATCCTTGCTGCATTTTACTTTGTGTTTGAGATTGAGCTTGCTCATTCTTCCTCTTCTCACTTTTTTCCTTCAAGTGACTTGACTTCTTAAATGAAGCAAGTTACTTTGCTTCTCCTGATCCTTTCATCTGCTTCCTGGTGGTTCCTTTGAAGATCTTTTTTGTTAACCTCACAAACCTTAGGAACAACCAAGCATGACAATGATTAGGGTTTTGTTTAGTCTCCCCTCTTAGTTTTACCTTTGTGTCTCTCTTTGAGTCTTCTCTTCTCACCTCATAATCAGGGGACTAAACCCTAAAGGCTTTAAGGCTTTGTGATTAAGTTTATGCCTGCATCCTTCTATTAGGATGGAGTGTATAACTTTAATCCTAAGTGTTAAACCCTTAATGTGTTTAAATCCTTTAATTAATCCATCTAATAATCATCAAGACATCACTTGTAACTTGGGCCTTGCATTAGGGTTCTAATTCTTCCTTAATTGGTTAAGAAGGACTAACCCTAGTGTTAATGGACAAGTCCCCCTCAAGTTGTCTTACAAACCCTAAAAAATCACTTCATCATCATATCATTAAATAAAATCCACTTAATCAAAGGCTTGTTTTGTCATGAGTTTAATCCCTAATCATGGATTAAGTTGAGGAGCTTTCCTCAGCTTAAACATTCTCATCTATTATCCTTCTATTAGGATGGTGTAATGAGTCTGTTTAATCCCTGATTATGGCTTAATCTCATTACTTAACACTAAACAAAAACAACAAAAACATATAAATAATCACAAGTAGGTTAATGATCCTAATCCTACATCAAAGGTGATTAAGTGTGAGAATCTGACTTCACACTTAAGGTATTCTCATTACCCCTAATCAGAGGGAAGATGTGATGAGTTTACTAAATCCATTGGTTTAGGCTTAAGCTCATTATCTTATGACAAACTTCAAAAAGCAATAAAAGACTGAAAATACAAAAAACAAACAATAATCGTCTCCTTCGGGATTCTTTTCTCATCACCCTCACTCACAAACGAGAACTTGCTTCTTCCGTCTAATGCAAGACAGTTAGCACCTGAGCCAGACAGGTCATACACTTGAGCATTGACAAGCAAGCAGTTCACAAGTCAATTCATCTTTCAGTCTCTTTGGGTCGAACTACGGTGTTCTGACTTCCTAATTCCACGAGAGGATACGTAGGCATAACTTAACAGTTATCGAACAAAAGTCTCTGTATATTCCCCCTCTTTCCAGCTTTATTCTTTAAGCCTCATACTCCTGAGCATTTCACTCTTGTTCTTACACTGACACTGTATATATCACACTTCACACTTCTTTTACACTGACACCTGTACATCCTTTTCCAGCTATTTTTTATACACAAATTGCACTGACACTACCCCTTTAAAACACAAATCTTTTAAGCGTGGATCCCGTCGAGTACGACGGACAATCTGGGTGCTAATACCTTCCCAGGTTGTAACCAACCCCCTTTCTCAGTCTCTCTGGTTCGCAACCGTCTTATCCATGTCTTTCTAGGTCTATGCAGCATTGCCTTTCCTCCGGGATAAAAATGCCTAGCTGGCGACTCTTTTCATCTCCAGTGAGTTCACGGCTGTGTGTTCTCACTGTTCCCTTCGCCGACCGTTCGCGTCTGTACCTTTATTTGGGCCATTCCCATTTATCGGGAGCGACAGCTTGGCGACTCTGCTGGGGACCCTTATACTGCAACCAGGGCTTCTGGTTCTTTTTGTGGGTTCCTCCTAGCGCTTGATTGATTTGTGTTTACTGGGGTGTTATGTGCTATCTGTGCTTGTGTATTTGTTTTGTTTACTGCTTTATGTACAGTTTTGTTTATTGCTTTCTTCATAGCTTTGTGCATATATCATACTGTCATTCTGTGCTGGCTGGATCTGTTTTGTTGCTTTGGTGGGTGGGTGTTCTATTGAGAGTTGAGGTCCTATACCTGGGACCTGAGTGACACCTAGGCTAGAGTGGCTCATGTTCTTTCCCATTCCATCTCGGTCTGGTGTGGGAATATGAAACACGGTTCAGATATGGGTTTCTTCTTGAGAACTCTGTGTTGCAGATTTCCTGCAATGCTAGGGCTATCTGGGAAGCCTGCTAAGTCTGGATGACCTTTAGTATTGACCTTCAGAAACTGAGGTGAATTAGAGGAGGAACTTTTATGGTTATTGTAAACACTGTACCTCCGGGTAAGAAGTGTTTACACTTCTCATAACTGATCCAAGTCTGAGGATCCTTGTTTTAGAACACCACCTGTGAGGGGGTTGGGCTGTTTACAGGTTTGCAGGTACCCTTGGCCTCAGCATACCCTGTTATTTTGGTTTGATTAAGAATACTCCATGTTGGAACAGTTCTTGTGATTCTAAACCCTGGACATGTGGCTCTTTATTTGAGTCCCCCACCTTGGTTACTGGACCTATAGACCTCCATCTGGTTTTCTTGAATACCTGGACTTATATCAGAGCACTTGATCAGATCCAGCTCAGTCACAACCCCTTGCATATCATTTGCATACATCCTCATTGCATCATTTTGACATTTGTTTATTTGTTTTTCAGGGTATCCATCTTCATTTTTGGCTTGGTTTTGACCCCATCATCAGTATTGACCTATCTTCATCAGCATCTGCTTCGGTCACCTGCACCAGCCAATCAGTGGCCCATCTTTCAGTGTTATCATCAGCACCTGTCTCAACTCATCCTCAACAACATGGCACCTAAAAAGAGTAACATCTCCTACCACTTCTTCCAGCCTGAGCTAGCTGACATCAGGAGGATTCAGACCCTGATCACTCCAGACCATATACCACTGTTCAGGGAACACTATGGAGATATACTTGGTGTGGTTATGGATTTGGACCCTTCACAGAGGAGCCTGATTCATACTTGCCTTCAGTTTTATGATCCCCCACTGAGGTGTTTCACTTTTCAGGACTTTCAGCTGGGCCCTTTATTGGAAGAATACTCATCATTGGTTGGTATACCTATCAGGGGTGGAATCCCTTTCAACCCTGAGATGGTCTTTCCTGGTAATGAAGAGGTAGCAAAGGCATTGCATCTGGAACCAGTTCTGATTGGGCAGCATATGACTTCTAAGGCTGGAATCCCTAGCCTGCATCTGGATTTCTTAATCTCTCAAGCTACCCTGAAAGCTTCTTTGGGAGAGTGGAAAGCAGTTTGTGCTTTATTGGCCTTGAGCATATATGGGATCATATTGTTTGCAGATGAGCCTAGATTCATTAGCAAGAATGCAATCCATCTTTTCATTCTGAAGAACCCAGTGCCCACTTTATTGGGGGATCTCTACTATTCAGTGCATCAGAGGAATGAAAAGCAGAGGGGAAGATTAGTGAGGTGCTGTGCTCCTTTGTTCCATACTTGGCTTCTCAAACATTTGCCCAGGACATATGCATTTCTGAACCCTCATCAGCAGAGAAACTGGGCTAGAAGACTCACTGCTCTAACTTCAGCCGATATCAGGTGGTGCACTCAAAGCACAAAGGGCAGGGATATCATCACCAGTTGTGGGCATTTTCCCAATGTACCCCTGATAGGAGTTAAGGGTAGCATTAATTACAATCCTCTGCTGCTCAAAAGGCAACTGGGCTATGCACTGGTCCACGCTCCTAAGGCACAAGACTTGGCTGAGACTCTTTATTGTGAGAACAAGCCTAATCTGGCTGTTGTTAGGCAGGCAGCCTGGGCCTGGGAAAATGTTCAAACTAAGGGAGTAACCATTCTGGGAAAGTGCAACAATGTAGCATCAGCACAATATCATGAGTGGTCCCATGCCAGGGCTCAATTCTCTGGAATGCCCTTTACCATGGAGGATATGCCTGGACCATCCTCAGCACCACCCCCTGCCACTGTCAGTATGGAGGAATTTGAGGGTTTGAAGGAGAGAAATGAGAAGTTGACTCAGGCTTTGCAGAAGACCCTCCGGGAGAGGAGTGATGGCAGGATGGACATTGAGAGGTTAGAGAAGTTGAGAGTGGAGCATCTGGCTAAAATTGAGAAGTCTGAGGATTACATCAAAAAGTCTAGGGCTGGAGAACAAATTCTGAAGAATGCTTGCAAGGAAGCCCAGTTCCAAAAGGCCAGGACAGACTTGTATCTGAAGGAGAGTCAAGCTAGGTGGGTCAGGATCACCGAAGCTCGTACTCTGGAAGATAAGAGGACTCAAGACAAGATAGAGCAACTGGAAGCTAGTGCAAAAGAGCAGCAGGAAGCCCTGGCAGCAGCCCAGAGGGAGATATCAGAGCTGAAGATCAGAGCTGGAGTGAAGAGGTCAAAGGACCAAAGTCAACACAAGAAGCTAACTGCAGCTGTGACTACCCAGAATCTCCTTATCAGGAATCTCACGGAGCGTCCAGCTGATCCTGTGACTGAAGTACTTCTCAAGGAAGTTCAGGAGGATGAGTTTGGTCTTGGTGTTTGACTATTTGCTTGTTGTTGCTTTCATTTTATGTACTTTTATTTTCTTGTAATGTATTTTGACCCCTCAGAGGGCTTGTATTTGTAAACAAACTATGTACCATTTGTCTTTTGTAATATATGTATCAGTTTGTTCCATCCAAGTTTACTTTAAAAGCAACATCAACAGCATCTTCAAGGGTCTGGAAGGGTCAAAACTGAATGCCAAGCCGGATACCTTGAAAACAAATAAGCATACTGCATTGCATGCTAACCCTTTGTTTGTTTTGTAGGTTTTTGTTTTATTGTTGCTAACTCTGTTGTGATGATCAGGAACTATTGCTCGACGCCGGGTATTTCCCCTTAACCGTCCACACTGATATCCAACCCGTAACAACCTTCCGGGCATACAAATGGATCAGGTACAACAGGACCTTGCAGAGGTCAGAAATCAAATGGCAAACGAAAGATTGGAAATGAGAACCCAGATGACGCAGTTTATGGAAGTGATGAACAACATGGCTCAGAGCCAAGAAAGATTGAGAGCAATGGTGGAAAGGCAGAATCAAGAAGATCCACATATAGGGACTGCTGGCACAAGCAACAATGAGAGGGTCCAACCTCATGTCAATCCCCCTGTATTTGGCCCCTACCTTCATCCAGAGGTCAATATTCCTGCAAATGTTCAAGGGACTGCCACTGCAGGCAGGGTACTGCAAGAAGACCCCCAAGAGGATCAGTTCACAGTAATGGGTGCTGGGGAAGAAGCTTATGACAGAAGGCTGGATGAGATAGCTGAGAAATTAAGATCCTTGGAGTCTCAGAACTCTTTAGGTTTCGATGTTATGGACATGGGCTTGGTAGACGGGGTCAGGATTCCCCATAAGTTTAAGCCTCCTTATTTTGAAAAGTACAACGGGACTTCATGCCCCCGGACCCACTTACAATCATTTCTGGGGAGGCTGAAGGCCTATACCATGGACGAGAAGCTCTGGATGTTTTATTTTGAGGACAGCTTGACGGGAGCTTCAAGAGAATGGTACTCTCATCTGACAAGAGCAACCATCAGGTGTTGGAAAGACTTGGCTGAGGCCTTCATTAGACAATACCAGTATAACTTGGATATGGCACCCAACAGGACCCTCCTAATGGGGATGTCACAGTCATCAAGAGAAAGTTTCCGAGAGTATGCCCAGAGATGGAGGCAATTGGCTGCTGCTGTTCAGCCACCTATGTCAGAGAGGGAGATGGCAGATATGTTTATGAACACCCTCCAAGGGACATACATTGACAGGCTAGCTGCCTTCTCTTCAACCAGTTTCGCAGATGTTGTCATAGCTGGAGAGAGAATTGAGAGCCTGTTAAAGATGGGCAAGATTTCTGACAACGGTGCCAGCTCGTCCAGCAATGCAAGGAAGCCTTTTGCAGGCCCGAGGAGAACTGGTGAGACCAATGCTATCCACACCAACAGGGGCAGGCCCCAATATGTTCATAGGTCTGTGGCGGCAGTCACCATTCCCGCTCCAGCTCATCCACAACCAGCTTATCAACCTCCGCAACAAAATTATCAGCGACAACCTCAGTACCAGCAACAAACTCAGTATCCTCCGAGAAACTACAACAACGCCAACAACAACAATCAGCAAAGACCATTCCAACAGAGACCTTCTCAGGCCAATAGGGTAATCGATCCAATCCCTATGCCGTATGCAACATTACTGCCACAACTCCTGAAACTCAACCTAGTTGAGCTAAGGACGTTGGCACCTCCAGATCCTAATAGTCTACCCAGAAATTATGACTCCAATGCCAGATGTGCTTTTCATTCAAATGCGCCTAGCCATAGTACAGAAAAGTGCAGAGCCTTGCACATGAAGGTACAAGACCTGGTGGACTCTAAGGCTCTGAATTTTGTACCACCACCAAATGTTAACAAAAACCCTATGCCACACCACGGTGGTCCCAGAATCAATGCTATTTAAGAAGACAAGCCGTCTTATTTAATAACCAGTGCGGGTCAGATTCGGACGCCGTTGGTAGAGATTAAGGCTCAACTCCTCGAATGTCAAATATTCCCAGGGTGTGAGTTAGGGTGTGCTTACTGCAACATTTCAGTGAATGGTTGTGATAACTTGAGGGATGGCATAGATGGTCTCATTCAGAGCGGCCTGCTTCAAATTACAACATCAATTCCAACAAATCCAGCAATCTCATCAGCAACAATTCCAGTATCTCCTACAACTGCAACAACCATTGTTCCCGACAACTCTTCAGCTTCATCAACAAATGCTTCATCTGTCATTTCAACTGACCAGATATCAGCAAGCATTCCTTCTACAACTTCAGCACCACCTCATTTTGAATCTCCTACAACAACAACACCCATCCTTCCAACAATGTCTCCTACAACATCAGCAACAAACCATGAAGATGTCTCAACAGTTACGATTTATTATGATCCTGAAAATGACTCCGTCTACAACTCACAAAGTGCTACTCCCATCAGAGCACCAGTCACAATATATTACGATCCACAGACTATCACAGTCCCTTCTGCAGCTGCCATCAGTCCAGTCACTGTCACAGTGCCTGGGCCAGTACCTTATGAAAGCAGTAATGCCATCCCCTGGCATTACGGCTCTGACTTATACTGCGAAGGACAAAAAATCACTTTTGAATCATCAACCCCTGCACCACAAATAGGCAATGTGGGAGGAGGCGGAGGCTTCACTCGAAGCGGACGTCTCTTTGCTCCACAAATTCAAAGGCCCACTGCCGAAGCAGAAGCTGCTGCCAAGGCAAAAGGGAAAAGCTTGGTGCAGGAAGAGCAGGTTGTTAAAGAAGCTTTGAGAACACCCTTTGATCAAGAAGTTGATGAGTTCATGAGAATCATCAAGAAAAGTGATTACAAAATAGTGGATTAGCTTCACCAGACGCCTTCCAAGATCTCAATTCTATCATTGCTCATGTGCTCCGAAGCTCATCGGAACGCACTACTAAAAGTCTTGCACGCAGCTTATGTGCCTGAGGAGATCACAGTCAATCAGTTGGAAGCTGTGGTTGGAAATGTTAATGCTAGTCATGGACTAGGGTTCACCAACACTGATTTGACTACGGAAGGCCGCAACCATAACAAGGCTTTGCACATTACCATGGAATGTAAAGGTGCAGTCCTTTCCCATGTGCTGGTAGACACAGGATCATCCCTTAATGTCTTACCTAAAAAAGCCCTTGTGAAGCTAGAGTATGACGGACTGGCATTACGACCCAGCAACCTGGTGGTGAGAGCCTTTGATGGTTCTAAGAGATCGGTTCTGGGTGAGATTGAGTTGCCTATAACGATTGGCCCACAAACTTTCAAAACGACCTTCTACGTGATGGATATACAGTCTGCCTACAGCTGTCTATTGGGTAGGCCATGGATTCACGCCGCTGGCGCCGTGACCTCAACCCTTCACCAGAAGTTAAAATTCGAGTGGGAGGGTCAAGTCGTTACTATCTGTGGAGAGGAGGATATTTTTGTCAGCCACCTGGCTACCTACAAATATATTGAGATGGATGGGGAGATCCATGAAACAATGAGTCAAGGGTTTGAGGCCTTGAACATAAACGAAACATCTGCTGTACCTGGAACCTCAATGACATCATACCAACAAGCCCGGAAGGTTGTTGAAGAAGGAAATGCCCAAGGCTGGGGCAAGCTGTTACCGGTGGAGAAGAAAGAGGATAGATTTGGGTTGGGTTACAAACCAACTCAACAAGATCAAGCAGAGGCTGAAAAAGAGCCCAACTTTGTTAGTGGGGGGATGCTCACCCCTGATGCTGTCAACAATTTGGAAGACGAGGATGAAGGCGACCGTAACCTGGAGAGTTGGATCCGTCCAAAAATCCCGGGGAGCAGTATCTCGAACTGGTCTTCCCAGGAAATTATAAGAGTTACTCATGCAGAGTAATTATTATTTCCTGTATTTTTATAGCATGCATCAAAGTCTTGCATCTTGCCCAAGATGACAAGACTCATTTTGTAATCGGGCCATCTGTACTTTTTGTGCAACAAGATTAATCAATGAAATATCAGACATCTTTTTGCAAATGAGTCTTTTCTCTTTTCCGTTCACTGTTTTTTCCATTTTTCTTTTTGTACAAAAAATAAATGGCAATGTTTTCAAAATGACAACTTTATTTCACTTTTCTAAACAAGATTAAAATCAAATCACTAAAATAAACAAACTGAACCCTTGCAGAGTGTGCCTTCCAGACAGCACCGACAACAGCACGGCTATGACTTCGTATGACTTTGGCAATCCAATCAATCAAGCTGATGAAGGGGTTGAAGAAGAATATGAGCTTCCTGAAGAGTTAGCCAGGTTGTTAAGACAAGAGGAAAAGGTTATTACTCCTCACCAGGAGGAGGTTGAAACGATCAATCTTGGTACAGTTGAAGACGTGAAAGAAGTTAAAATCGGGGCCTGCTTACAAGACTCAGTGAAGAGACAACTGATTGACCTGCTTCAAGAGTATGTGGACGTGTTCGCTTGGTCTTATCAAGATATGCCAGGGTTGGATACCGACATTGTTGTGCACAAGCTGGCTTTGAGAGAAGAATGCCCGCCGGTTAAACAAAAGCTGCGCCGTACTCGTCCAGACATGGCAATGAAAATCAAGGAGGAGGTACAAAAGCAGTGGGACGCCGGTTTCCTTGTCGTAACTAGCTATCCACCGTGGGTTGCTAATATTGTGCCTGTGCCTAAGAAAGACGGCAAAGTAAGAATGTGTGTTGACTACCGGGATCTGAACAGAGCCAGCCCGAAAGATGACTTCCCTTTACCTCACATTGATGTATTGGTGGATAACACGGCTCAGTTCTCGGTATTCTCCTTCATGGACGGATTTTCAGGATACAATCAGATTAAAATGTCACCTGTAGACATGGAGAAGACAACCTTCATCACACCCTGGGGCACGTTCTGCTACAAGGTAATGCCATTTGGGCTCAAGAATGCCGGTGCGACGTATCAACGGGCTATGGTGACATTATTCCACGATATGATCCATAAGGAAATCGAGTGTTATGTGGATGACATGATTGCCAAGTCCCTCACTGAAGAAGACCACCTGGTAAATCTGCTGAAGCTGTTCAAGCGTCTGAGGAAGTATCAACTGAAGTTGAACCCCAACAAATGCACATTCGGGGTGCGATCTGGTAAGTTGCTGGGATTTATTGTAAGCGAGAAAGGGATTGAGGTTGACCCTGATAAAGTCAAAGCTATTCAAGAAATGCCTGCACCAAAGACAGAGAAGGAAGTTCGAGGGTTCTTAGGTCGATTGAACTACATCTCACGGTTCATATCTCACCTTACAGCTACCTGTGAACCCTTGTTCAAACTACTAAGGAAAGAGCAAACGGTCAGGTGGAACGAAGACTGCCAGAAGGCTTTTGACAAGATCAAGGAGTACTTACAAGAACCTCCAATCCTTATGCCTCCAGTTGAAGGAAGACCTTTGATAATGTACTTGACAGTATTAGAAGAGTCAATGGGGTGTGTGCTGGGCCAGCATGACGAGTCTGGTCGAAAAGAGTATGCAATATACTACCTAAGCAAAAAGTTTACCGACTGTGAACAACGTTATTCACTGCTCGAGAAAACTTGCTGTGCTTTAGCGTGGGCTGCTCACCGACTGAGACAGTATATGTTGACCCACACTACTTTGTTGATCTCAAAGATGGACCCAGTTAAGTACATATTTGAGAAGCCAACTCTTACCGGACGGGTTGCAAGATGGCAAATGATTCTTACGGAGTATGACATCCAGTACACTTCTCAGAAAGCCATCAAGGGCAGTGTATTGTCTGAATATCTTGCTGAGCAACCTATTGATGATTACCAGCCTATGAGGTTTGACTTCCCTGATGAAGACATCATGTTCATAAAAGCAAAAGACCATGAAGAACCTGTTCACACTGAAGGGCCTGACCCGGAAGAAGAATGGATTATGATGTTTGATGGGGCCGTTAATATGAATGGTCGTGGTGTTGGTGCAGTACTCATTACGCCTAAAGGAGTTCACATGCCTTTCTCGGCAAAACTCACCTTCAACTGCACTAACAACGAAGCTGAATACGAAGCTTGCATTATGGGTCTTGAGGAAGCCATTGACCTCAGGATCAAGACATTGACCGTATTCGGAGATTCAGCTCTGGTAATCAATCAGACCAACGGCAAATGGTACACCCACCAGGACCATCTGATACCTTACAGGGATTACACAAGGAGGTTATTGACTTTCTTTACAACAGTCAAGCTTGAGTATATCCCTCGGGACGAGAATCAGTTTGCAGATGCTCTTGCCACCATTTCATCTATGATCAAAGTTCAAGCTGCCAACTTTGTACCTCAGATCTCAGTGTCCAGACTTGACAGACCAGCATATGTGTTCGCAGCGGATGTTGTTAAAGATGATAAGCCTTGGTTCCATGACATTAAGTGCTTCTTGGAGGATCAAACATACCCACCTGGGGCATCTTCCAATGATAAGAAGACTTTGAGAAGGCTTGCTGGTAGTTTCTTCTTGAACACTGATGGTTCCCTATATAAAAGGAACTTTGATATGGTACTCCTCAGATGCGTTGATAAGGCAGAAGCAGACTTGTTGATGCATGAAGTGCACGAAGGATCCTTTGGTACCCATGCGGGAGGGCATGCCATGGCCAAGAAGTTGCTGAAATCAGGCTATTACTGGATCACAATGGATGCCGACTGTTGTGCCTATGCCAGAAAATGCCACAAATGCCAGATCTATGCAGATAAAGTGCATGTGCCCCCCAATCCTTTGAATGTGATGTCTTCACCCTGGCCCTTTGCTATGTGGGGCATTGACATGATTGGCAAGGTTGAACCGACTGCTTCAAACGGCCACAGATTCATCTTGGTTGCTATTGACTATTTTACCAAGTGGGTTGAAGCAGCGTCTTATGCAAACGTTACAAGACAAGTAGTAGCCAGATTTCTGAAAAGAGATATCATCTGTCGGTATGGAGTGCCCGAGCGAATCATTACTGATAATGGTTCCAACTTGAACAACAAAATGATGGCTGAGCTGTGCCGGGACTTCAAAATTCAACATCACAATTCTTCTCCTTACAGGCCAAAGATGAATGGCGCTGTTGAGGCAGCAAATAAGAATATCAAGAAGATTGTGCAGAAGATGGTAGTCACCTACAAGGACTGGCATGAGATGCTACCGTTTTCCTTGCATGGGTACCGCACGTCAATCAGAACATCCACTGGGGCAACACCGTATCAGCTTGTGTATGGTATGGAAGCAGTCCTACCTGTCGAAGTTGAATTACCCTCTCTCCGGATACTAATGGATGTTAAACTGAGTGAAGCAGAATGGGTTCGGGCTCGATACGAACAACTGAGTCTGATCGAAGAGAAAAGATTGGCTGCAATCTGTCATGGGCAGTTATATCAGAAGAGAATGAAGAAAGCCTTCGATCAGAAAGTCAGGCACCGAGAGTACCAAGTAGGAGATCTTGTGCTGAAAAGAATCCTCCCTCCTCATACAGACCACAGGGGCAAGTGGACTCTAAATTATGAAGGACCATTTGTAGTAAAGAAAGTTTTCTCTGGTGGAGCACTGATGCTCAGCACCATGGATGGTGAAGATTTCCCGTCCCCTGTGAATTCAGATGTAGTTAAAAAATACTTCGCATGAAAAATGACCCACTGGACACAAAAACAGAATGTAAGTCCAGGCAAAAATAGGGCATCCCGGCGAGTCAAAAACAGAATAAAGGACTCGGGCAAAAATAAGGGAAAATAAACAAAAATGTACACCCGCTGAGTTGAAAAGCCGCATTGGACAGCTCAGGCAAAAATGGGTATCCCGATGGATTGAAAACCCGAAAGGGCGATCCATGCAAAATAAGGGAATAAGCGAACAACTGCATTCTGAATTCGTCTGTATCACTTACAACTTGGTAAGTTTCGAAAGGATCAAGCTTCAATCAGACTTAGCCTCCTTCAGAAAGCAAGACGAGAAGAACGTCAAAAGTCATACGAGTCATAACAAAAGAGGAAGCTCCTTAAAGCGTCATCAACATTGCCAGTATTTTGTTTCTCAATTTGTAGCAATCTCCTCATTTCAGGGGATTTGTTTCTTTGACTGTATCTCGCCAATTCAGGGCATATGAATTAATAAAATCAGATTTTCAGTCATGTCTCGTCTTGTACATTTTATTTGCAAAAAATGTCTGATGTCTAAAAGAAAAAGAACTGATTGCATAAAATACAGATGTTTATCTTCAAATAAAAATGTGCTTGCAGGAAATATACTTACTCTCAGAAGTGTCTAAACTCCTATGACGGAATCCAGTAAAGGATACCTCGGGATTACTTGTGCGTTTCTCTATCTTTTCAGGATTGCAGGAATCCAGAACGCAACTTGGGGCATGTAAGCTTCATCCCAACAAGCTGACAGATCAACACTCAGCCTTAGCACCCGAAGTGTCTTCTCCCCAGCTGAGTGGCCACTTGTTACTTATCCCCATCAGAGTTGCCAAGCATCATTCCTCCAACAGGGCAATACCAGAAGGCGCCCATATCCCCAGCTGAGTCAAGAATCCTCCTCAACAGAATCTCTAAGGAGATCTTTCAGTGATCTCTCCTTCTCCCCAGCCGAGTTGCCATTCCTTCCTCAGCCGAGTACAAAAGTCAGGGAACCATCTCCCCACAGAGCTCCAGCCTCTATCCAAAAGAGCAGCGCATGAAGAACTCACAACAGAGTGAAGAAAACTCCTTCAAACCCCAGCTGGGTCCATCATTACCAGGATAGGTTTATCAATGACCTATATCCCCAAGCAAATGCTTCTCAT
The DNA here is from genome assembly GCA_963966055.1 of Lathyrus aphaca. Taxonomy (NCBI): domain Eukaryota; kingdom Viridiplantae; phylum Streptophyta; class Magnoliopsida; order Fabales; family Fabaceae; genus Lathyrus; species Lathyrus aphaca. The sequence continues at coordinate 345,227,636 of OZ014521.1, forward strand.
CAGATCTACCAATGATCTCATCCCCAGCTGGGATGTCCATTTCAACAGATCGATCGAAGATCTTCGTGGCAGCGGGACCCGGATCCCGGTTTGGTATCTTTGCATAATCATAGCATTCGCATCATACTCACCCGCAAAGCGTAGCATTCCGTTTAATACGGAGCATTACGGCAAAAATCAAACATATAGCATAATCATAAGCCATGTTTTGAATCAACACTTGTGAATAATGACATTTCAGCAGTATACAAAATACTTTCCCCAAAATCCTCAGTGGAGATTCCCCAGCAAAATCAGTTGCCTCACATTCACAAACACAAGTATATATACTCCCTTCGACACCCGCCCGTGTCATCACTCCCCAGTAAAGTCACCCGAACACTCTGTGCAAACGATAACACTCGTATTACAGATACTTTTTGACACCCATCCGTGTCATAACCCCAGCAGAAAGCCAAAGACGTCCTCTTTGCACTAACATATACTTACATATGCTTTGACACCCGTCCGTGTCATATCCCCAGCGCAGTCATCTATACTTTGTATATCAGATACTTGTTCATATCCCACTCTTCTCCTTTTGACACTCGTCCGTGTCGCTCTCCCCAGCAGTTAAATACTCGTCTATATACCACTCACTCTTATACAGATACTCGTCCGAATCTTATATACCACTTACATCCCCACAGATTCAACGCTAGTCCTTGTTCTTTGTTAAACTCGTTGGTACTCGTCCGTACCATCATCTCAGAACATGCGTCGAGAGTTTGTTTCTACATGATACTCGTCCGTATCATAGTCTTAAGGATGCTCGTTCGCATCTTTAATCAATACACTGTGTCAAACACTCATGTCTTCTTGAATCTAGACACTCGCCTGTGTCTACTTTTCCCCAGAAGAGTCCCCTTAGATTCAACACTCGTCCGTGTTCTCTGTTAACCAGTTGATACTCGTCCGTATCATCATCTCTGAACACGTGTCAGTACTTGTTTCTACCCGATACTCGTCCGTATCGTAGTCGTAAGGATGCTCGTCCGCATCTTTAATCTATACACAAACATATAAACACTTATACTTTTTGTTTCTTGGATGTAAACACTCGTCTGTGTTTACTACTCCCCAGTAGATCGCCAACAAAGCATTTTTCTCTTTTATCTGACACTCGTCCTGTGTCATGATAAACCCTGAGAGCAGCCGTACCCTGCTAGGTGGTCGTCCTCCACCTCTTGATGGTCGTCCCCCATCATGCTCATCCGATGGCCGTCCCCATCGTTGATTTTTTAGCAGCCGTCCCCTGCTAGGTGGTCGTCCTCCACCTTTTTGATGATCGTCCTTCATCATTTTATCCAATGGCCGTCCCCGTTGTTGATTTTGGTTATCTGACATTCGTCCTATGTCATGACAAACCTTGAGAGCAGCCGTACCCTGCTAGGTGGTCGTCCTCCACCTCTTGATGGTCGTCCTCCATCATGCTCATCCGATGGCCGTCCCCATCGTTGACCTTCTATCCGGCATTCGTCCTATGTCGTGATACTTTCGGCAGCCGTACCCTGCCTGGTGGTCGTCCTCCACCTTAGATGACCGTCCCTCATCTTATCCCCAATAGAGCAGCCGTCCCCTGCTAGGTGATTGTCCTTCACCTTTTGATGACCGTACCTCATCATCTGTTTATTTCATTTATTCTTTAACCCGATGGCCGTCCCCGTCGTGGTCCCTTTTCCTTTCAGCTTAGCCCGATGGCCGTCCCCATCGTTGGTTACTTTACTTTGTGGACTTGATGGCCGTCCCCATCATGTTTCATTGATCCCCGGAGAATCTTATAGTTTTGCTTGATGGCCGTCCCCATCATCATTCTTTTATCCCCAGCATGTCGGCCGTCCCCGTCATTGCTTTATTTCCCGCACTTTTCCCAGCATGTCGGCCGTCCCCGTCATTGCTCTTTACCCAGCAGTCGTCCTCTGCTCGACGGTCGTCCTCCGTCGCCCACACTTTACAATATACTTTATTTTCCTTTACAATCTATATCCCTTTACTTCTTCATTCTGTGAGTGCAAATTTTGGACTGTCTTTGGTATTCAACCACAAGTTATCTTGTTTGCCTGTTAAGCCGTTGCTTACATCCTGCACAGCTAACTCATGTTTGAATAGGGGCAGCTGTAAACACCCCAAATTTGCCCTCACCCATTCACACCATGGCTTGTGATCATTTCATATGCATAAACACAATCATAGCATCTCATACCACACTTTTGATTCACTGCATAGATTCTAAGCCATCTGCATCTAGGGTTTGTGACCTGAACAATCCAAGAGCCTCTTGAGCCACTCCAAGGGTCATCAATCACTTCAAGGGGGTCCATGTGTGTTCAAGCATCATATTATATCCTCTCAAAGTCAATAATGTCAAAGAATCACAAGAACTGGAAATGGTGTGGATGCAGAGCCAGGTTTAACTGCACAGATGACCTAAAATTAGGGTTTTGGTTTCAGAGGCCATAACTCCAATTTTTTTGGTCATTCTTGTTTCTATTGGTCTCTATATGGTATAGGGAGTATGCATATCAATTTTCATGAAGAAATTCCATGGGGAGGTCATCTGATCAAGAGTTGACTTTCTGGACAAGTCAGTGCAAAATCAGGGCATCTGAGGCCCCCAATGACCCAACCAAGGGGTGATCTTCATCATTTTGAGTGTATTTGATCTTTATTTGATCATGGAAGAAGGTTTAAGTTCACAAAATTCAAGAATTACAAGTTTTTTGCAAAGTTGACTTTTTAGGGCATGGTTGACTTTTAATGAAATGTCATTTTATGCAACTTTTTCAACCCTTACTTTTTGATCCAAAAATGCTTCAAATGGAAAAACTTTGGTCATGAAAGTTGTAGATTAGATCTTTCCCTTTTCAAAAAGTACAAGAACATGACCTAATTCATTTTGAATCAAAAGTTATGGTTTGTCAAAGTTGGCAAAAATCATTAAATTTCAAGTTATGCACCAAATGAGAAATTTGCAAAATCTTGTACCAAAGGCATTTGTGACTTCTAGTTGATATCTAACCATTACACAAACATCACATGTGACCTAAAATTCAGATTGGACCAAGAGTTTCTCATGTTTCATGGCTTGTGAGGCAAGATATTTCCATGTGAACTAAAAGTGAGCAAGTTGCAAAACCATCATAACACTTCCATCCACTTGCTGCCTATGTTGCTGAACCAGCCCTAGCCTTTCCTCTCACCTTGCTGCGCAGCCCACACCCCTTGTACCAAGCTAGAAGTTGCCCATGCTTTCTCTTACACAAAGTTGACAAATTGGCAAAAGTAGCTACACCAATCAATAAAGCACAAGTCACATCCTCTGACCAATCCCATTAGTTTATACAAACAAATGGCAAGCCAAGCAACATAACACAAGAGCCTGAAACCAGCAAGAACTGCACTTCCTCATTTTCACTCTCAAGAGCAAAACCTTTCGAAACTCAGCATACAAGTCACAAACATAAAAACAAACTTCACAGACCTTCTCCACTCATCACCCTGATCACAAAGAACCCCTCACCATTGCCCGAAACAGCCTGAATCCAAAACACGATTCTCACTTGAGCTTGAGCAGAAGCTATTCAAACTCTCAAATCAGCCAACACAAACTCCTTCTAAGCATCCAGACCTCATCAAGGGACCAAAGGGAGTAGATTGCACAAAGAGGAGAGGCCAGAAAGTTGCAGAACTGAAAGCTTCAAAACTCAGGTAGCTCAAGAACTTTTTTTCCAGAAATCATTTTTTAAGTTCTTAAGTTGTTCTTCATGATTCACTGATTGCTCTGATGTCTTTAGTTTTGAAAATGGTGAAGAAATAAGAGTTTAATCATGTTCTGAAACTCCCTGACCTAAAAAATGTTTGGTTTCGATTCATGTGATTAAGGAAAGATAAATGAGTTTTAGCTTGGGGTTTTGATTCAGTGAAGTGTGGGAATCATTTCTGTGTTTTTAGATTTCATTTTAGTTGCGTTTTGAGGATTTTAGGGATTTTCAGGTGGGGTTCCCACCGGAGAAGACGACCGGAGGTCTTCTCCGGCCACCTGAAAATCATTAGGGTTTTAATCACGTCATTAAGGCAGTTTGAATCTGGTGCGTTAGATGCTTTGACTGGTTTGACTTCGCGCACGTGTGTATGGTCCAGATGCACTCATTAAGCCCTAATCCCAATTAATTAATTCATAAGTCAGAATTAGGAAGTTTGAATTTCAGCCTTTGATCTGCGCGCGCAGTCAACAAATCTTTCCCCAGAATGAATCCTGGCCCTCCATTGCGCATACTTCCTTTTTATTTCATTTTTAATTCATTTCTTTTGTTTTATTTTGTCCATTTTATTTAAAATAGTAAAAACCATTTAAAAATTATGAAATTTTTTGTCAAGAGTTTCATTAATTTTTAAAACACAAAAATATTTTTATGTTTATTTTTTGCATTAAAAAAGTATTTTTAAATATTTAAAAGTTTCCTTTTAATTAATTAATGAGAATTAATTAATTAAAAATACTTTTAGGTATTTAAAAATCACCAAAAAATTCATGAAACCTTTAAAAACATTTAGAAACATTGTCCAACCCTCAAACCAAATTTCTTTTTTGATCTTGATGCATTTTGAGAATTTTTCATTGAATTAAAATCATTTTTATGCATTATTTTGATCCAAACTTCCAAAAATCATTTCTGCCTAACCCTAAAGAGTTGGACCTTGATTCTTTTTGCATTGCATTGTGTTTAGCATGTAGTTTGTGAGATTAAATGGCCATGATTTGATCTTTCATTTTCCATTTGTTTGATAATTTTCTTGTTAAGGAACCCTAAAACCCTAGAAAACCTAGAAAATTCATAACTTGAGCTAGGTTTAGAGTTGAGACCTCTCCTTTGGGCAGTGGGTTAGTATGGGATTAGGGGTCCTTTGAGTGTATTTTCAATTTTTTGTAATGTTGTTTGCTTCTGATTTTGGTTTTTTTTGTTGCATTGTTCATAAACCCTAATTTGGGCTTCCATATGCATCCACCTTGCATTTTCTTGCATAACATGACTTGCCATGACATTCCATGCCTCCATTTGATTCATTGAACATCATAAGACATATTGAAAGCATGTTTGATCATTGCATCTTTCATTTGCCATGGTGTATGCCATATGCATCTCATAACTTTTCATGTATGTTCATGTGTCTTAACTTGCTTCATTTGCATCCATGAACTTGTATGATCATCCCCATGTGTTGTTTCATGTTTGTAGCATCTCATAGCATCATTAGCATCATGTATGTGCTTCTGGTTTGGTTTTTCATCATACCATTTCATCTCATTTTTCATTGCATTGCATTTTCTTTTCTAACTTTTCAGGTGGTAAGTGACTTTGAGAAGTGAATTTGCCTTCACTTCTCATAACTTCTTTTCATCTCTTTCATGCATCCTTGCTGCATTTTACTTTGTGTTTGAGATTGAGCTTGCTCATTCTTCTTCTTCTCACTTTCTTCCTTCAAGTGACTTGACTTCTTAAATGAAGCAAGTTACTTTGCTTCTCCTGATCCTTTCATCTGCTTCCTGGTGGTTCCTTTGAAGATCTTTTTTGTTAACCTCACAAACCTTAGGAACAACCAAGCATGACAATGATTAGGGTTTTGTTTAGTCTCCCCTATTAGTTTTACCTTTGTGTCTCTCTTTGAGTCTTCTCTTCTCACCTCATAATCAGGGGACTAAACCCTAAAGGCTTTAAGGCTTTGTGATTAAGTTTATGCCTGCATCCTTCTATTAGGATGGAGTGTATAACTTTAATCCTAAGTGTTAAACCCTTAATGTGTTTAAATCCTTTAATTAATCCATCTAATAATCATCAAGACATCACTTGTAACTTGGGCCTTGCATTAGGGTTCTAATTCTTCCTTAATTGGTTAAGAAGGACTAACCCTAGTGTTAATGGACAAGTCCCCCTCAAGTTGTCTTACAAACCCTAAAAAACCACTTCATCATCATATCATTAAATAAAATCCACTTAATCAAAGGCTTGTTTTGTCATGAGTTTAATCCCTAATCATGGATTAAGTTGAGGAGCTTTCCTCAGCTTAAACATTCTCATCTATTATCCTTCTATTAGGATGGTGTAATGAGTCTGTTTAATCCCTGATTATGGCTTAATCTCATTACTTAACACTAAACAAAAACCACAAAAACATATAAATAATCACAAGTAGGTTAATGATCCTAATCCTACATCAAAGGTGATTAAGTGTGAGAATCTGACTTCACACTTAAGGTATTCTCATTACCCCTAATCAGAGGGAAGATGTGATGAGTTTACTAAATCCATTGGTTTAGGCTTAAGCTCATTATCTTATGACAAACTTCAAAAAGCAATAAAAGACTGAAAATACAAAAAACAAACAATAATCGTCTCCTTCGGGATTCTTTTCTCATCACCCTCACTCACAAACGAGAACTTGCTTCTTCCGTCTAATGCAAGACAGTTAGCACCTGAGCCAGACAGGTCATACACTTGAGCATTGACAAGCAAGCAGTTCACAAGTCAATTCATCTTTCAGTCTCTTTGGGTCGAACTACGGTGTTCTGACTTCCTCATTGCACGAGAGGATACGTAGGCATAACTTAACAGTTATCGAACAAAAGTCTCTGTATATTCCCCCTCTTTCCAGCTTTATTCTTTAAGCCTCATACTCCTGAGCATTTCACTCTTGTTCTTACACTGACACTGTATATATCACACTTCACACTTCTTTTACACTGACACCTGTACATCCTTTTCCAGCTATTTTTTATACACAAATTGCACTGACACTACCCCTTTAAAACACAAATCTTTTAAGCGTGGATCCCGTCGAGTACGACGGACAATCTGGGTGCTAATACCTTCCCAGGTTGTAACCAACCCCCTTTCTCAGTCTCTCTGGTTCGCAACCGTCTTATCCATGTCTTTCTAGGTCTATGCAGCATTGCCTTTCCTCCGGGATAAAAATGCCTAGCTGGCGACTCTTTTCATCTCCAGTGAGTTCACGGCTGTGTGTTCTCACTGTTCCCTTCGCCGACCGTTCGCGTCTGTACCTTTATTTGGGCCATTCCCATTTATCGGGAGCGACACATAGGGAAGGCATCTGATCAAGAGTTGACTTCTTGAGCAAGTCAGTGCAAAATCAGGGCATCTAAGGCCCCCAATGACCCAACCAAAGGGTGTTCTTCATCATTTTGAATGTATATGATATTTATTTGATCATAGAAGGTGTTAGAAGTTCACAAATTTGAAGAATGTCAAGTCATTTGCAAAGTTGCCTTTTTGGGAAAGTGACTTGTAATGAAAACTTGCCATTTTGGGAAAGTTTTTCAACCTCCTCTTTTTGATTCAAAAATGCTTCAAATGGGAAAACTTTGGTCATGAAAGTTGTAGAATGGATCATTCCCTTTTCAAAAAGTACAAGAACTTATTATAATTCATTTTGGATCAAAAGTTATGGCTTGTCAAAGTTGGGGAAAATCACATAATTTCAAGTTATGTACCAAAGAGGCAAAGTTGCAAAACCACTTGCCAAGTTGAAATGAGACCTCAAAGTGACTTCTAGCCTTTGTACAAACATGAACCATTGCCTAAAATTCAGAATGCACCAAGAGTTTGTCCATTTCCATGACTTGTGAATCAAGAAATTTCAAAAGGGGCAAAGATGAACAAAGTTGCAAAACATCCCTAATCCACTTGCTAATTGGCTTCAAAACTGATTCTATGGCTCTCCTCATTCCTTGCTGCGCAGGACACCCCTATTGTCCTTGGCCTACTATGACCCATACCCCTCTTACACAAAACTTAACTTTTTGCATAAAGACCCATACCAATCACAATAGGGCACAACCACTCCTCTGACCTATCCAAGAGTGATAAGTGGACCAAATGCAACATAACACACCACATACACAAGCCTGAAACTCTCTCCAAGCCATAGCACCAAGCTTTGCCCTCTTATGCATTTTCATTCGAAACACATCACACAAGCATCAAACATAAAAACAAACTCCATAGAACATCTCAGCATGTCTCACTGATCATCCCTGACCCTTCACCTTGCCCTGAAACTCCCTGAAATCAAAACACGATTTCTCTCCTTCACTGAACAGAACTTCATCAAACTCAAAAACCAACCATTTTAAACTTCAACCAAGCTTCAAAGCTTCATCAGGAGGATCATTGAAGCCATTTTGAAGCAAAGAAGCAAGCAGAAAGCTCCTGGATCAAAAGCTCCATTTCAGGTGAGCTCAAGAACTTTTTTTTCCAGAAATGTATTTTTAAGTTCTTAAATGAATCTATGTGATGTGCTGATCATGCTGATATGTTTAGTTTCGCAAATGGTTAAGTATTGAGTATGTATGAAGCTTCTGAAATTTTTTGACCTAGAAACCTTTTGATTCGATTCAGCTTTGATACGAAAAATAAATGCGTTTTGTTTGTTGATTCTTGTTATATGATGTGTGGGGATGAATTCTGGGCAGAGAAATCAAGTTTTAGTGACCTAGGGAGTGAGTTAGCAACTTTCAGGTGAGGGTCTGGCCGGAGAAGATGACCGGAGGTCTTCTCCGGCCACCTGAAAGTCATTAGGGCTTTAAATGCGTTTAGGGTTCAGTTTGAATGTGGACCATAGATTAGGCTGACTTTGGTTGACTCCCGCGTGTTTGAATGGCCAGGATGGCTTCACTTAGCCCTAATCCACGTCATTAGTTAATTAATTAGGTTTTTAAATTAATCCTCTCAATTTGAATTTCAGCCACAAGATCTGGCGCCAGTCAACTCCCGCGCGTCCCATTTAAATCTCAGCCACTGGATTTGTTGACTTCTCATTAAAATTCATTTTTATTTCATTTTTCTTGCATTTTCTTTCTCATTTTATTAAAAATAGTAAAACAAATCACAAAAATCTCATTTTTTGCATGCTGACTTAGAATATTTTTCTCATTCCAAAAATATTTTTATTTTTATTTTTTGCATTAAAAATTATTTTTAAATCATTTAAATGATTATTTTTAATTAGTTAATGAAAATTAATTAATTAAAAATACATTTAGGTATTTAAAAATCACAAAAAAATTCACATAGCATTTAAAAACATTTAGAAACATTGTCCAACTCTCAAACCAAATTTATTTTTTGTTCTTGATGCCTTTTGATCTTTTTCATTGGATTTAATTTCTTTTTAAGGCAATATTTTGTTTCAATCTTCAAAAATTCATTTCTGCCTAACCATTGAGAGTTGGATGATGATTCTTTTGGCATTGCATCTTGCATAGCATGTAGTTTATAGGATAAAATTGATTTGATTTGATCTTGCATTTTCATTTTGTTTTGCATTTTTCTTGACAAAGTACCTTAAAACCCTAGCAATCTTAGGAAATTCATAACTTCCAATAGGTTAAGAGTTGGATCCTCTCCTTTGGGCAGTGAACTTGTATAGGTTTAGGGTATCTTTGATTGCATTTTCAAATTTTTACCATGTCATTTGGTTCTGGTTTTGGATTTTTGCTTTGCATGATGCATGAAACCCTAATTTGTGCCTTCTTTTGCATCCATTTCTCATTTGCTTGCATCCATTGACTTGCCATGACATTTTGTGCATTCATTTGATTCATGATACATCTTAGGACATATTAGAATCATGTTTGATCATTACATCTTTCATTTGTCATGTTGTATGTCCATAACATTTCATAACTTTTCATGTACATTCATGGTTCAATATATGCCTCATTTGCATCCTTATGCTTGCTTGATCATTCTCATCTCTTGTCATGTGTTTGCATCATCTCTTAGCATCATTAACATCATGTTTATGCTTCTGGTTTTGGTTGACATCATGGCATTGCATCTCATTCTCATTGTGTTTCATTTTCTTATGCTAACTTTTCAGGTGGTAAGTTGTTTGAGAAGTGAATTTGCCTTCACTTCTCACAATCTCTTTTCATATCTTTCATACTTTATTTGCTGCATTTTGTATGTGTTTTAGAGTGAGCTTGCTCATTCATGTTCATCTCTTACTTTCTTTCTTCAAGCAACTTGTCTTCTTAAGTGAAGCAAGTTGTTCTGCTTCTCTTTGCTCCTTTCATCTGCTTCTCCCCTGGTGGTTTCTCTGAAGATCTTCTTGCAAACCTTATTAACCCTAGGAAAGACCAAGCATGATAACAATTAGGGTTTTGATTAGTCCCCCATTTAGATTTTACCTTTGTGTCATCTTTGAGTCTTCTCTTCTCATCTCATAATCAGGGACTAAACCCTAAAGGTTTTAAGGCTTTGTGATTAAGCTTATGCCTGCATCCTTCTATTAGGATGGAATGTATAACTTTAATCCTAAGTGTTAAACCCTTAATGTGTTTAAATCCTCTAATCAATCCACTTAATAATCATCAAGACATCAAGCTTGTAACTTGGGCCTTGCATTAGGGTTCTAATTCTTCCTTAATTGGTTAAGAAGGACTAACCCTAGTGTTAATGGACAAGTCCCCCTCAAGTTGTCTTACAAACCATAAAACTCATTTATCCATCTTATCATTAACTAAAATCCATATAATAGGGGCTTTGTTTTGTCATGAGGTTAATCCCTAATCATGGATTAAGTTGAGGAGTCTTCTCAGCTTAAATGTTCTCATCTATTATCCTTCTATTAGGATGGTGTAATGGGTCCATTTAATCCTTGATTATGGCTTAAACTCATTACTTAACACTAAACAAAAACCACAAAAACATCTAAATAATCACAAGTAGGTTAATGATCTTAATCCTACATCATGGTAATTAAGTGTGAGATGCTGACTTCACACTTAAGGTATTCTCATTACCCCTAATCAGAGGGAGGATGTGATGAGTTTACTAACCCATTGGTTTAGGCTTAAGCTCATTTTCTTATGACAAATTTCCAAAAGCAATAAAAGATTGAAAACTCAAAAACAAACAATAATCGTCTCCTCCGGGATTCTTTTCTCATCTCATTCATTCACAAACGAGAACTCGCTTCTTCCGTCTAATGCAAGACAGTTTGCACCTGAGCCAGACAGGTCATACACTTGAGCATAGACAAGTAAGCAGTTCACAAGTCAATTCACCTTTCAGTCTCTTTGGGTCGAACTACGGTGTTCTGACTTCCTCATTGCACGAGAGGATACGTAGGCATAACTTAACAGTTATCGAACAAAAGTCTCTGTATATTCCCCCTCTTTCCAGCCTTATCCTTTAAGCCTCATCTTGAGCATTTAATTCTTGTTCTTACACTGACACTTCTCTTATACACTTCACTTTTCTTTTACACCGACACTTGCATTCTTTCCAGCTTTGATACACAAATTGCACTGACACTACCTCTTTAAAACACAAATCTTTTAAGCGTGGATCCCGTCGAGTACGACGGACAATCTGGGTGCTAATACCTTCCCAGGTTGTAACTAACCCCCTTTCTCAGTCTCTCTGGTTCGCAACCGTCTTATCCATATCTTTCTAGGTCTATGCAGCATTACCTTTCCTTCGGGATAAAAATGCCTAGCTGGCGACTCTTTTCTTGTCTTTTTGAGTTCACCCTTGTGTGTTCTCACCCCTTTTCGCCGACCGTTCGCGTCTGTACCCCTTCTGACCTGAGGTGTCATTTGGTGGGAGCGACACCAATCACAATAGGCCACACCAACTCTTCTGACCTATCAAGACATGTTATGTGGACTCAATGGAAGCCATAACACACAACACACAAGCCTGAACACTCCCATAGCTCAAGTTTCACAAAAATCACTCAAGACTTTCCTTTCTTCGATTCTCACAGCACAAGCATCAAACCTTAAAACAAACTTCACCATTCAACTCACCATCATCCATAGAACCTTTCCCAACCATTAAACAAGCCCGAAAGCCCCTAAAAGCAAAACACGATTTCAGTGCAGTTGAGTTGCAACCTCTCAAACCAGCTCACTTCAACTCATTCCAAGCCTTGCAACATCATCAGGGGATCAAATGGAGGCTTTTTGCACCAAAGAGGAAGCCAGATAGCTCAGATTGAGAAAGCTCCATTTCAGGTAACATCAAGAACAAATTTTCCAGAATTCCTTTTTTAAGTTATAGAAATGATCTTCATGCTCCACTGATCACACTGCACCTTTTACTTTTGAAAATAGTCAAGAAACAAGCATGTATTTAGCTTCTGGAACTTTGCCCGTGAAATATGTTCTTGTTTGATTCTCATGATTGATGCAATATAAATTTGTTTTGAGGGTAGATTCATGCTTAGGGAGGTTTGGGGAGTTGATCTGGAGATTTAGAGATCCTAAAACAACCTAGGGAAGAAGTTTGATTTTGGTCTCGTCGGAGAAGACGACCGAAACCACTGTTCCGGTCGTCTGAGAGTGATTAGGGTATTGATTAGGTTTAGCGTGAGTTTGAATGTAGGCCTTTTATTTGTTTTCCCGCGCGCGTACCAACGGTCCAGATGTGCTCATTAAGCCCTAATCCATTTAATTAGGTTAATTAATTAGGTTTAATTTAAATTTAGCCAGTTTGAATTTCAGCCACAGGATAGGGCGCGCAGTCAACTCCCTCCTTTTCCTTTTAAATCCTGGCCCTTGGATCTGCATACTTTCATTTAATTTCATTTTTAATTCATTTTTTCTTGTATTTTCTTTATCATTTTATTTAAAATACCTAGAAAAATCACAAAAATATTATTTCTACATTTATGTTCTAAATTTTTTTCTTAGCCGAAAAACAATTTTTATTTTATTTTTTGCATTACAAAAGCATTTTTAAAATATTTAAATGTTTATTTTCATTAATTAATGTTAATTAATTAATTAAAATACCATTTAGGTTTCTAAAAATCACCAAAAATTTCATGTTGCATCTTAACACATTTAGAAACATTTTCAAACCCTTCATACAAATTTATTTTTAGGTTTGATGATCATTTGAGAATTTTGTTTGAATTAAGGGTCATTTAAATCCCATTTTTGAACCCTAACTTAGAAAAATCTTTTTTGCCTAACCAAGAAGAGTTTGAAGATGATTCTTTTTGCATTGTTTTGTGCATATCATGTAGTTTCTAGGATATTTTTGGCATGAATTTATCTTTCATTTTTGAATTGATTTGCATTTTTCATTGAAGATCACCCCAAAAACCCTAGAAACTTAGGAAATTCATAACTCCTTTTAGGTTTAGCTTCTGACCTCCCCCTTTGGATGGTAACCTAGCATAGGTTTAGGGTTTGTTTGAGTGTGATTTCAAAATTTTATCATGTCATTTGCTTCGGTCTTTGCCATATGCATCTCATGTTGCCTTAAAACCCTAATTTTGCATCTTCATTTGCATTCATCTTGCATGTGCATTCATACATGAACTTTCCATGACATTTCATACATTCATATGTCATCTTAGGCATCTTAGGACATGTTAGAATCATGCTTGACCATTTCTTCATTCATTTTCCATGATTTGCATTCATTTCTTTTCATTAAACTTCATGAACTTTCAAACTTCAAAGCATGCTTCCATTTGCATCTCATCCTTGTATGACCATTCATTGCATTTTGTATGCCTTTGCATCATGTCATAGCATCATTTGCATCATGTGTATGCTTCTGGTTTTGATCTTTGTCATTGCATATGTTTCATTCTATTTCATCTCTTTCCTTATTCATCTTGTGCTAACATTTTCAGGTGGTAAGTTAATTTGAGAAGTGGATTTGCCTTCACTTCTCATTTCTATTCATCTTCTTCATATGCATATTTGCTGCATTTTTAATTGTCTTTGAGTGGGCTTGCTCATTCATGTTCATCTCTCATTTTCTTTCTTTAAGTTACTTATCTTCTTCAATGAAGTAAGTAACTTATTTCTTCTGTTTCTTCCTCCTTCCATCTGCTTCTTCCATTGGTGGCTTCCTTGAAGATCTTTCTCAAGCCTTACAAACCATAGGAGCATCCAAGCATGATAATAATTAGGGTTGTGATTAGTCCCCCCTTAGTTTTTACCTTTGAGTCCTCTTTGTGTTTCTCTTCTCATCTCATCATTAGAGACTAAACCTTCAAGGTTTTAGGACTTTGGAATTAGGGTTATGCCTGCATCCTTCTCTTAGGATGGAGTGTATAACTTCAATCCTAAGTGTTAAACCCTTAATTTGTTTAAACCTCTTAATTAATCCATCTAATAATCACTAAGACATTAACTTGTAACTTGGGCCTTACATTAGGGTTCTAATTCTTCCTTTATTGGTTAAGAAAGACTAACCCTAGTGTTTAATGAACAAGTCCCCCTCAAGTTGTCTTACAAATCATAAAACTCACTTCTTAATTTCATCCTTAATTAAAATCAATTTAATAAAGGCTTTGTTTTGTCATGAATTTAATCCCTAATCATGGATTAAGTTGAGGTATCTTCCTCAGCTTAAGTGTGCTCATCTATTATCCTTCTATTAGGATGGTGTAATGAGTTCACTAATCCTTGATTATGGCTTAAACTCATTACTTAACACTAAACAAAAACCAAAAAAAACATCTAAATAATCACAAGTAGGTTAATGATCTTAATCCTACGTCATCATGGTAACTAAGTTGAGATGCTTATCTCATACTTAAGTATTCTCATTATCCCTAATCAAGGAGGATATAATGAGTTTACAACCTTTGATTTAGGCTTAAGCTCACTAACTTATGACAAACACCAAAAACAATAACAAAACTGAAAACACAAAAACAAACAATAATCGTCTCCTCTGGGATTCTTTTCTCATCATCTTCACTCACAAACGAGAACTCGCTTCTTGCGTCTAATGCAAGACAGTTAGCACTTGAGCCAGACAAGTCATACACTTGAGCATAGACAAGCAAGCAGTTCACAATCAATTTATCTTTCAGTCTCTTTGAGTCGAACTACGGTGTTCTGACTTCCTCATTGCACGAGAGGATACGTAGGCATAACTTAACTGTTATCGAACAAAAGTCTTTGTGTTTCCCCCTTCTTTCAGCATTCTCTTTTAAGCCTCAGTTCCTGAGCATTCACCTTTTGCACCGACACTTGTACATTCTTTTCCAGCTTTTGCATACAGATAACACATACACATACCCCTTTTAAACACAATCTTGTAAGCGTGGATCCCGTCGAGTACGACAGACAATCTGGGTGCTAATACCTTCCCATATTGTAACCAACCCCCTTTCTCAGTTTCTCTGGTTCGCAATCGTCTTATCCATCTTTCCTAGGTTTATGCAGTATTACCTTACCTTCGGGATAAAAATGCCTACCTGGAGACTCTATTCAGTTCATTTCATTTCTCTTTTCGCCGACCGTTCGCGCTTTTCCTGGGATGCAAATCTTTGGGAGCGACAGTTACTATCCTTTGCATTGGAATATGAGTTTTGGACTTAGATTCTAAGACATCTTACCTTTGCTTTGATCTTCATGGAGATGATAACTTTGCCTTTATTTGGACATTTTCTAGCTTATAAGGATGTAACTCTTATGATCATAAATTGGAAGCATCATCAAGTTTGGTTAGATCCTTCCTCCTTTATCTCTTTTATTTTCCTTTTAGGATAGTCTCTTCATTTCCTCCCCTTCTTAAATTTTCAAAACTTCTCCCTCTTTTCATAAACTTTTTTGTTTTCAAACATAGAACCGCTTTCATAATCAAACCTTGACATAGGTCAAGTGATTTTTACCTTTTCTTTTATTTTCTTAATAAATGTTAAACCATATAAGTATATTAAAACATTTTTCAAAAAGACCATAAAAAATACAAAATTCATCAAATATTTTTGTGCCTTTGTGCACTTTTCCTATTAACCTTTTCTTTACATGTTTAGATATGATTCATTCTCTCTAGCGGAATTATTCGCTAAAGAATGATGACTTATCTTTACATTATAAAATCAATTCAACACACTAATTTTTCACTATTTGTACCATGAACTACAAGGTTTTGATCTCGCATTGCACTTTGTGGGTACGTATGTATAAGGTGGTAAACCTCTCCAAACACAAAAATATTAAAAAAATATTTCTTTCCTCATCCATTCACTCTCATTTCCAAACAATTTCAAAACAAAAATAATAAATTTTTCAAAGGGTTCCTGTAACGCCCCGATTCAATATTTCCCAATTTTGTTGAGTCTTTTATTTTATTTGAGTGATGATTGTCTTATTTGTGAAATTGACATGATAATACGATATGTTGATATGTTAATGTGATATGTTGGTATGATATGTGATTTTACCGTTTTATGAATTTTCGGGTAAAAATTAGATTGAAGGGTATTTTAGACATTTTCTAATTAGTAATAAATTAGAATTGTGTAGAATTATTATTTTGTGAGAAAATGATATTTGGCAGAAAAGAGAAGAAATGAGTTAAGTGTAGAAATAGTTAGTAAGAGTTATAAGAGAGAAAAATAGAAAGAAAGAGAGAATAGAAAGAAAAAGAGGAGAAAGAAAAGGAAGAGAAGAGAAAAGAAGAGAAAAGAGGAAATGTTGGAAAATCATCAAGATTGCTCCTATGAATCGAAACAATCGGGTAAGGGTGATAAACATTGTTATCTTAATCTTGTATGTGATTATGTATGTGTTAGATTGTATAGGTTTTGTTTTGGTGAAGTTTAAAGAGAATGAAATGTTAGGGTTTTGGGATGAAGATGTGAGAAATGATAGATTAATCGGTTAGAAGTTGTTATAATCAAAGTATGTTGTTGAATATATGTCATTGATCATGATTTTGGAGGTTTATTTGTGTTTTGGAGGGTTTCGAGATGACTGTTGCGCAGCTGAGATTTCTGAAATCGTAGTGTTCGCTCAGCGAGCAACACATCGCTCAACGAGTTTTCCAGAGATTTTCTCGCTCCGCGAGCGAGAAGGTCACTCAGCGAGCCTGGAGGTTTTTGGGAGTTTTGTGTTTTAATTCATAACTTTAGTTTTGGTTATCCATTTTAGGCGTTCTTTATATCGATTCGAAGCAAAAAACGTGTAGAAACTAATTATGCTAAGAAATGTAATTTTTAGCCGACTTTTGCCCGACTTTTCCGATAAAACGTAAATGAGTTAATTATGAAAATGTGGGTTTGATGTGATGTTGTGGCCATTTGACAAATGAAAACATTGCTTAGATTGAATGCAAATGTATGCTAATTGAATAAGATGAATGCATGATTGTTGTGAATAATGTATGCATTTTCAAGAATGTTGTGTGTCATTTTGCATGTGAAGCATGATGTATGCATTCTTGCGTTGCGGGATTCTTTGTGAATCCGTTGTAGCATCGTGTGCTCATATGGAGTGTGAGTGATGACTACAACACGATCGTGTGCCCATGTGGGGTGTAAGCGATCAGATTGTGTGCCCGTGTGGGGTGTGAGAAATCCATAAACATTGTGTGCCCATGTGGGGTGTGAGCAATGGGTGATTTATTCGCATTAATTGTGTGCCCGTGTGGTGTGTGAGCAATCGGGTTGTGTGTCCATGTGGGGTGTAAGCAATCGATAAACATTGTGTGCCCATGTGAGGTGCGAGCAATGGGTGAACATCCTATGCCCGTCGGGGAGTTACTTTAGGTAACGAGTGATGGTTCCAATTAGTTCCTGAGTGAACTTAATGATGATTGAGTCGGTACCGCATTGCATTTTCATAGAGTCGTGAGTCGGTCTCTATGATTTGTATTTATCATCTGAATTGTGAATTGATGAAATAAACATACACACACACACACACACACACACACACACACACATATATATATATATATATATATATATATATATATATATATATATATATATATGTTTATATGGAGATGAAAACATACTTGATTATATATATATATATATATATGTGTGGATATATATATATATATATATATATTTATATATATATATATATATATATATATATATATATATATATATATATATATATATATATATATATATATATATGTGTGTGTGTGTGTGTGTGTGTGTGTGTGTATGTGTGTGTGTGTGTGTGTATACATTGTAGTGTATCTATGATTTGTATTTATCATCTGAATTGTGAATTGATGAAATAAACATACACACACACACACACACACACACACACACACACACACACACACACACACACACACACACACACACACATATATATATATATATATATATATATATATATATATATATATATATATATATATATATATATATATATATGTTTATATGGAGATGAAAATATGTATTGATGAAAACATACTTGAGTATATATATATATGTGTGGATATATATATATATATATATATATATATATATATATATATATATATATATATATATATATATGTGTGTGTGTGTGTGTGTGTGTGTGTGTGTGTGTGTGTGTGTGTGTGTGTATACATTGTAGTGTATATGTGTGAATAAACATGAATGATGTATGTTTATGGGATGTGAACGAAGTGGTGACAGTATGCATGGTAAGTATGCTTGGGATTATGTATGTTGGAGATGATTTGTGGTGAGAACATGTTTTACGTGTATTTTATATGTTGAGATATATAATTATATACAATGTTATTATGATAATGTTTCTCACCCTTCTGCTGTTTTATGATGCTCTATGAGGCATTGTAGAGTAGGTTGCTGGAGGTATTTTTGTGAAGCTTGTCTTTATTCTTTTGGTCGGTCGGCTCTAATATGTAGCACAGGGTAGCTAGGGTCGGCTTGATGCCTTTTTGTGATACCTTTTGTATATGTATTTTGGTGATGACTGTTTATGTAAACATGAAATATTTGGTGAATCAAACTTGTTGATATATTTATATAAGTATATAAGTTTGATTTTGTTAATGTTAGTTTCCGCTGTTATTTGAATCTTTTGAATACGGGCGTAAGAATGAAATCCTTCTGTTGCAAGTTACCCCGTTTGTTGCATATCTTTAAATGAGCAGGTGTTGTATGTTTTAATTTCACTTTTGATGTGACATGCCTCTTTTATACCATGTTTAAACTATACTCTAATGAATTTTTACTATGTGCCTAAGTGATTTAATTGGTTATTTTGGGGTATGGAAAAGGGGTGTTATATTAAGTGGTATCAGAGCCAGTGTTCGAGTTAGTTGTGCCTGTGTTGTTGTTGTGATGGTTGAACTGTTGTTTACCATTGTTGTTGTTTTTGGGAATAATCAGAATATGGATGGTAGAAATGACAATGCAATGGCTGCTGCTTTGGAAGCAATGGCTAGGGCGGTGCAGGGAGCGCCGAATGTGAATGCTAATGATGAGTTCAGGAAGAATCAACCACTTGTCTTCAAAGGAAGATTTGATCCCGATGGTGCTCAGAATTGGTTGAAAGAGATTGAAAGAATCTTCAGAGTCATGGACTGTGCTGAAGAGAGTAAGGTGAGGCTTGGTTCTCACATGCTGAAGGAAGAAGCCGATGATTGGTGGGTCGGTAGAAGTCAAGCTCTTGAGGAATATGATGAAGAGATAACTTGGGAAGTTTTTCGTACTGAGTTCTTAGGGAAGTATTACCCTGAGAGTGTGAAGGGGAAGAAGGAGATGGAATTCCTTGAACTGAAGTAAGGTAGTATGTCTGTGGTGGACTATACTGCTAAGTTTGTGTAGTTAGTTCAGTTTCATCCTCATTATGTTGCTGCTACTGCTGAGTTTTCGAAGTTTTATAAGTATGAGAATGGTTTGCGTCCTGAGATTAAGCAAGTTGTGAGATATCAAAGAATAAGGAGGTTTTCAGATTTTACAGAATTTTGTAGAATTTTTTAGGAAGATAGCAAAGCTCGTTCTACACATTACAAGAGTTTGAATGAGAGGAAAGGAAAGCAACAAGCTAGAAGTGGACCTTATGTGACACCCGCTGATAAGGGAAAGCATAGGGGAAACTTTGATAAGAGATCTGGTGGAGGGAGTTCTGGTCCCGTTAAGTGTTACAAGTATGGAGATTTGGGTTATAAGTCTTTTGAGTGTGGGAAGAACATAGTGAAATGTTAAAACTGTGGAGGCCTTGGACATGCTACTACCGGGTGTAGGAGGAATGTTGTGAAGTGCTTCAATTATGGAGAAGTGGGTCACATTTGTACTAAGTGTACTAATCCGAAGCAAGCTCAAGCAGGTGGAAAGGTGTTTGCATTAGCAGGGAAGGACACTACTAGTGCAGACCGTTTGATTAAAGGTATATGCTTTATTAATAGTACGCCTTTAGTTACTATTATTGATATGGGAGCGACTCATTTGTTCATTTCTCTTGAGTGTGATAAGCGTTGGAATTTGTTTTTGACTTTTTTGGGTGGTGAGATGGTTATTGAGACTCCTGCTTCAGGGTCGGTAACTACTTCTTTGGTGTGTCTAAGTTGTTCTTTGACCATGTATGGTAAAGATTTTGTTATGGATTTAGTTTGTTTGCCGTTGGAGGGTTTGGACGTAATCTTGGGTATGAACTGGTTACAATTTAATCGAGTTCATATAGATTGCTATCATAAGTTAGTAAGGTTTCCTTCTTTGGATGGTGATAAAGATGAGAGTTTCCTATCCACGAAAGAGTTGAAGAAATTTTTAGTGGACAAAGCTCAATTGTTTGGTTTGTTTGCATCGTTTTCAATGGAGAGCGAAGTGGAGCTCAATATGTTTCCAGTGGTGTGTGATTTTCCAGAAGTGTTTTCGGAGGATATTGAGGATGTACTGCCAGAAAGAGAAGTTGAGTTTTCTATTGATCTAGTTCTGGGTACTAGACCGATTTCGATGGCACCGTATTGTATGTCAGCTTCAGAGTTGGTAGAATTGAAGAAGCAATTGAACGACTTGTTGGACAAGAGATTTGTTAGGCCGAGTATTTCTCCTTGGGGTGCTCCGGTATTGTTGGTAAAGAAGAAGGATGGAAGTATGCGGTTATGCATTGATTATCGACAATTGAACAAGGTGACAATTAAGAACAAGTATCCACTTCCAAGGATCGATGATTTGATGGACCAATTGGTTGGTGTGTGTGTTTTTAGTAAGATTGATTTGAGATCAGGATCTCACCAGATTTGTGTGAAAGAAGAGTATATTCAAAAGATGGCTTTTAGAACACGGTATGGTCATTACGAGTATTCCGTGATGCTATTCAGAGTTTCTAATGCGCCGAGTGTGTTTATGGAATATATGAATCATTTTTTTCATGAACAATTGGATCATTTTGTGGTTGTGTTCATCGACGACATTTTGATTTATTCTAAGTCTCAAGAGGAACATGAAGAGCACTTAAAGATTGTGTTACAGATTTTGAAAGAAAAGCAATTGTATGCTAAGTTGTCAAAGTGTGAGTTTTGGTTGTCGAAGGTAAGTTTTCTTGGACATGTTATTTCTGATGGTGCTATTAGTGTGGATCCATCCAAGATTGATGCGGTAATGCAATGGGAAGTTCCTAGATCCGTTACGGAAATTCGAAGCTTTTTAGGCTTGGCGGGTTATTATCGGAGGTTTATTGAAGGATTTTCAAAGTTGGCACTCCCGTTAACGCAATTGACTTGTAAGGGAAAGGTTTTCATTTGGGATAATCATTGTGAAGAGAGTTTCATGGAACTTAAGAGAAGATTGACAACGACTCCGATCTTGATTTTTCCAAATCCGACAGAACCATTTGTGATGTTTTGTGATGCTTCAATGTTTGGGTTAGGTGGTGTTTTGATGCAAGATGGAAAAGTTGTAGCTTATGCTTCAAGACAATTGAGGGTGTATGAAAATAATTATCATACGCATGATTTGGAATTAGCGGTTGTGGTGTCTGTTTTGAAAATTTGGAGGAATTATCTTTATGGTGCAAGATTCGAAGTATTTAGTGATCACAAGAGTTTGAAGTATTTATTTGATCAAAAGGAATTGAACATGAGAAAAAGGGGATGGTTAGAGATTTTGAAGGATTATGATTTTGGTTTGAATTACCACCCGGTTAAGGCGAATGTTGTAGCCAATGCTTTAAGTCGTAAGTTGTTACATATGTCCGCATTGATGATAAGAGAATGGGAACATTTGGAGAATTTTAGAGACTTGAGTTTGGTTTGTGAGATGACACCGAGAAGTGTGAGACTTGGTATGCTACATGTTACAAATGATTTTCTTGCAACCGTGTGTGAAAAGCAAAAGTTGGATTTGAAATTTGTCGATTTGATGATGAATGAGAATGAGGATTTCATGGTTGATAATTTTGGGGTTTTGAGATTCCGTGGTCGTATTTGTATTCCCGATGATGAGGAGTTGAAAAAGATGATATTGGAAGAGGGACACTGAAGTAGTTTAAGTATTCATCCGAGAGCGAATAAGATGTATCAAGATTTGAAGAAGATCTTTTGGTGGTCCAGATTGAAGAGAGATATAGCTCATTTTGTGTATGCGTTTTTGACTTGTTAGAAGTCTAAGGTGGAAAGTCAGAAGCCTAGTGGTTTGATGCAACCGTTGGATATTCCGGAATGGAAATGGGATAGTATATCGATGGATTTTGTTACGGGATTTCCGAATACGCAAAGAGGTCATAATGCTATTTGGGTGATTGTTAATAGGCTTACTAAATCTGCTCACTTTATTCCGATTGATATTAGTTATCCTTTGGAGAAGTTAGTCGAGATTTATGTTTCTGTGGTTGTGAATTTACATGGAGTTCCTAAGAGTATTGTATCGAATAGAGATCCTAGATTTACATCGAGGTTTTGGGAAAATTTGAAAAAGGCTTTGGGTTCTAAGCTAAGATTGATTTTGGCTTACCATCCGCAAACGGACAGTCAAACCGAGAGGACGATTCAATCGTTGGAGGATTTGTTGCGTGCTTGTGTGCTGGAGCAAGGTGGTGTTTGGGATAGTTATTTAGCGTTGATTGAGTTCACCTACAATAACAGTTTTCATTCGAGTATAGGTATGGCACCATTTGAGGCTTTGTATGGCCGAAGATGTCGAACACCTTTGTGTTGGCATGAAACCAGAGAGAGAACGGTAGTTGGACCGTAGATGGTACAACAGACGACGGAAAAGGTGAAGTTTATTCGGGAGAAGATCAGAGGTTATCAAAGTAGACAAAAGAGTTATCATGACAAGAGAAGGAAAGATCTTGAGTTTCAGGAAGGCGACCATGTGTTTTTGAGAGTTACACCGGTTACAAGTGTGGGTCGTGCTTTGAAGTTGAAGAAGTGGACTTCTTGTTTTATTGGGCCGTATCAAATTACTGCACGAGTTGGTGTTGTGGCTTACTGTGTGGCGTTGCCTACGAATCTTTCGAATTTGCATGATGTGTTCCATGTTTCACAACTTCGGAAGTATGTTCCGGATCCGTCACATGTTATTCATATGGACGAGGTTGAAGTAAGAGATAACCTTACGGTGGAAGCTTTACCGGTTAAGATTTTGGACCGTGAAATCCAGAAGCTAAGAGGCAAGGATATTACGCTTGTGAAAGTAGCGTGGGGAGAAGCTGCGGAAGGCAATCTGACTTGGGAATTAGAGAGTGGGATGCACGAGTCATATCCTGAGTTGTTTGAATTAGGTAATATTTTTGAGGACGAAAATTTCTAAAGTGGGGGAGAGATGTAACGCCCTGATTCGATATTTCCCAATTTTGTTGAGTCTTTTATTTTATTTGAGTGATGATTGTCTTATTTTTGAAATTGAAAGGATAATATGATATGTTGATATGTTAATGTGATATGTTGGTATGATATGTGATTTTACCGTTTTGTGAATTTTCGGGTAAAATTTTGATTGAAGGGTATTTTAGACATTTGTTAATTAGTAATAAATTAGAATTATGTAGAATTATTATTTTGTGAGAAAATGATATTTGGTGGAAAAGAGAAGAAATGAGTTAAGTGTAGAAATAGTTAGTAAGAGTTATAAGAGAAAAAAATAGAAAGAAAGAGAGAATAGAAAGAAAAAGAGGAGAAAGAAAAGGAAGAGAAGAGAAAAGAAGAGAAAAGAGGAAAAGTTGGAAAATCATCAAGATTGCTCCTAGGAATCGAAACAATCGGGTAAGGGTGATAAACATTGTTATCTTAATCTTGTATGTGATTATGTATGTGTTAGATTGTATAGGTTTTGTTTTGGTGAAGTTTAGAGAGAATGAAATGTTAGGGTTTTGGGATGAAGATGTGAGAAATGATAGATTAATCGGTTAGAAGTTGTTATAATCAAAGTATGTTGTTGAATATATGTCATTGATCATGATTTTGGAGGTTTATTTGAGTTTTGGAGGGTTTTGAGAGGACTGTTGCGCAACTGAGATTTCTGAAATCGCACTGTTTGCTCAGCGAGAGACAGGTTGCTCAATGAGTTTTCCAGAGATTTTCTCGGTCAGCGAACGAGAAGGTCTCTCAGCGAACCTAGAGGTTTTTGGGAGTTTTGTGTTTTAATTCATAACTTTAGTTTCGGTTATCCATTTTAGGCGTTCTTTATATCGATTCGAAGCTAAAAACGTGTAGAAACTAATGATGCTAAGAAATGTAATTTTTAGCCGACTTTTTCCTGACTTTTCCGATAAAACGTAAATGAGTTAATTATGGAAATGTGGGTTTGATAAGATGTTGTGGTCGTTTGGAAAATGAATACATTGCTTATATTGAATGTAAATGTATGCTATTTGAATAAGATGAATGCATGATTATGTTGTGAATAATGTATGCATTTTCAAGAATGTTGTGTGTCATTTTGCATGTGAAACATGATGTATGCATTCTTGCATTGCGGGATTATTTGTGAATCCGTTGTAGCATCGTGTGCTCATGTGGAGTGTGAGCGATGACTACAACACGATCGTGTGTCCGTTTGGGGTGTGAGAGATCAGATTGTGTGCCCGTGTGGGGTGTGAGAAATCCATAAACATTGTGTGTCCATGTGGGGTGTGAGCAATGGGTGATTTATTCACATTGATTGTGTGCCCGTGTGGGGTGTGAGAATTCGGGTTGTGTGCCCATGTGGGGTGTGAGCAATCCATAAACATTGCGTGGCCATGCGGGGTGTGAGCAATAGGTGAACATTATATGCCCGACCGGGAGTTACTTTAGGTAACGAGTGATGGTTCTAATTAGTTCCTGAGTGAACTTGATGATGATTGAGTCGGTACCGCATTGCATTTGCATAGAGTCGTGAGTCAGTCTCTATGATTTGCATTTATCATCTGAATTGTGAATTGATGAAATAAACACACACACACACACACACACACATATATATATATATATATATATATATATATATATATACATATATATATATATATATATATATATATATATATATATATATATATGTTTATATGGAGATGAAAATATGTATTGATGAAAACATACTTGCGTATATATGTATGTATGGATATATATATATATATATATATATATATATATATATATATATATATATATATATGTGTGTGTGTGTGTGTGTGTGTGTGTGTGTGTGTGTATACATTGTAGTGTATATGTGTGAATAAACATGAATGATGTATGTTTATGAGATGTGAAAAAGTGGTGACAGTATGCATGATAAGTATGCTTGGGGTTATGTATGTTGGAGATGATTTGTGGTAAGAACATGTTTTACGTGTATTTTATATGTTGAGATATATACTTATATACAATGTTATTATAATAATGTTTCTCACCCTTCTGTTGTTTTATGATGCTCTATGAGGCATTGTAGAGTAGGTTGTTGGAGGCATTTTTGTGAAGCTTGTCTTCATTCTTTTGGTTGGTCGGCTCTGATATGTACCACCGGGTAGCTAGGGTCGGCTTGATGCCTTTTTGTGATACCTTTTGTATATGTATTTTTGTGATGACTGTTTATGTAAACATGAAATATTTGGTGAATCAAACTTGTTGTTATATTTATATAAGTATATAAGTTTGATGCTGTTAATGTTAGTTTCCGCTGTTATTTGAATCTTTTGAATACGGGCGTAAGGATGAAATCCTTCTGTTGCAAGTTACCCCGTTTGTTGCATATCTTTAAATGAGCAGGTGTTGTATGTTTTAATTTCACTTTTGATGTGACATGCCTCTTTTATACCATGTTTAAAATATACTCTAATGAATTTTAATTATGTGCCTAAGTGGTTTAATTTGTTATTTGGGGGTATAGAAAGGGGGTATAGTAAGAGTTATAAGAGAGAAAAATAGAAAGAAAGAGAGAATAGAAAGAAAAAGAGGAGAAAGAAAAGGAAGAGAAGAGAAAAGAAGAGAAAAGAGGAAAAGTTGGAAAATCATCAAGATTGCTCCTAGGAATCGAAACAATCGGGTAAGGGTGATAAACATTGTTATCTTAATCTTGTATGTGATTATG
Organism: Lathyrus aphaca; assembly: GCA_963966055.1. Classification (NCBI taxonomy): domain Eukaryota; kingdom Viridiplantae; phylum Streptophyta; class Magnoliopsida; order Fabales; family Fabaceae; genus Lathyrus; species Lathyrus aphaca. The sequence continues at coordinate 345,253,952 of OZ014521.1, forward strand.
TATGTGTTAGATTGTATAGGTTTTGTTTTGGTGAAGTTTAGAGAGAATGAAATGTTAGGGTTTTGGGATGAAGATGTGAGAAATGATAGATTAATCGGTTAGAAGTTGTTATAATCAAAGTATTTTGTTGAATATATGTGATTGATCATGATTTTGGAGGTTTATTTGAGTTTTGGAGGGTTTTGAGAGGACTGTTGCGCAACTGAGATTTCTGAAATCACAGTGTTTGCTCAGCGAGCAACAGGTTGCTCAACGAGTTTTCCAGAGATTTTCTCGGTCAGCGAGCGAGAAGGTCGCTCAGCGAACCTAGAGGTTTTTGGGAGTTTTGTGTTTTAATTCATAACTTTAGTTTCGGTTATCCATTTTAGGCGTTCTTTATATCGATTCGAAGCTAAAAACATGTAGAAACTAATGATGCTAAGAAATGTAATTTTTAGCCGACTTTTGCCTGACTTTTCTGATAAAACGTAAATGAGTTAATTATGGAAATGTGGGTTTGATGTGATGTTGTGGTCGTTTGGAAAATGAATACATTGCTTATATTGAATGTAAATTTATGCTAATTGAATAAGATGAATGCATGATTATGTTGTGAACAATGTATGCATTTTCAAGAATGTTGTGTGTCATTTTGCATGTGAAACATGATGTATGCATTCTTGCGTTGCGGGATTATTTGTGAATCCGTTGTAGCATCGTGTGCTCATGTGGAGTGTGAGTGATGACTACAACACGATCGTGTGTCTATGTGGGGTGTGAGCGATCAGATTGTTTGCCCGTGTGGGGTGTGAGAAATCCATAAACATTGTGTGTCCATGTGGGGTGTGAGCAATGGGTGATTTATTCACATTGATTGTGTGCCCGTGTGGGGTGTGAGAATTCGGGTTGTGTGCCCATGTGGGGTGTGAGCAATCCATAAACATTGTGTGGCCATGCGGGGTGTGAGCAATGGGTGAACATTATATGCCCGACCGGGAGTTACTTTAGGTAACGAGTGATGGTTCTAATTAGTTCCTGAGTGAACTTGATGATGATTGAGTCGGTACCGTATTGCATTTGCATAGAGTCGTGAGTCGGTCTCTATGATTTGCATTTATCATCTGAATTGTGAATTGATGAAATAAACACACACGCACACACACACATACATATATATATATATATATATATATATATATATATATATATATATATATATGTTTATATGGAGATGAAAATATTTATTGATGAAAACATACTTGAGTATATATGTATGTGTGTGTATATATATATATATATATATATATATATATATATATATATATATGTGTGTGTGTGTGTGTGTGTGTGTGTGTGTGTGTGTGTGTGTGTGTGTGTACATTGTAGTGTATATGTGTGAATAAACATGAATGATGTATGTTTATGAGATGTGAAAAAAGTGGTGACAGTATGCATGATAAGTATGCTTGGGGTTATGTATGTTGGAGATGATTTGTGGTAAGAACATGTTTTACGTGTATTTTATATGTTGAGATATATACTTATATACAATGTTATTATAATAATGTTTCTCACCCTTCTGTTGTTTTATGATGCTCTATGAGGCATTGTAGAGTAGGTTGTTGGAGGTATTTTTGTGAAGCTTGTCTTCATTCTTTTGGTCGGTCGGCTCTGATATGTACCACCGGGTAGCTAGGGTCGGCTTGATGCCTTTTTGAGATACCTTTTGTATATGTATTTTGGTGATGACTGTTTATGTAAACATGAAATATTTGGTGAATCAAACTTGTTGTTATATTTATATAAGTATATAAGTTTGATGCTGTTAATGTTAGTTTCCGCTGTTATTTGAATCTTTTGAATACGGGCGTAAGGATGAAATCCTTCTGTTGCAAGTTACCCCGTTTGTTGCATATCTTTAAATGAGCAGGTGTTGTATGTTTTAATTTCACTTTTGATGTGACATGCCTCTTTTATACCATGTTTAAAATATACTCTAATGAATTTTAATTATGTGCCTAAGTGGTTTAATTTGTTATTTGGGGGTATAGAAAGGGGGTATAGTAAGAGTTATAAGAGAGAAAAATAGAAAGAAAGAGAGAATAGAAAGAAAAAGAGGAGAAAGAAAAGGAAGAGAAGAGAAAAGAAGAGAAAAGAGGAAAAGTTGGAAAATCATCAAGATTGCTCCTAGGAATCGAAACAATCGGGTAAGGGTGATAAACATTGTTATCTTAATCTTGTATGTGATTATGTATGTGTTAGATTGTATAGGTTTTGTTTTGGTGAAGTTTAGAGAGAATGAAATGTTAGGGTTTTGGGATGAAGATGTGAGAAATGATAGATTAATCGGTTAGAAGTTGTTATAATCAAAGTATGTTGTTGAATATATGTCAGTGATCATGATTTTGGAGGTTTATTTGAGTTTTGGAGGGTTTTGAGAGGACTGTTGCGCAACTGAGATTTCTGAAATCGCAGTGTTTGCTCAGCGAGCAACAGGTTGCTCAACGTGTTTTCCAGAGATTTTCTCGGTCAGCGAGCGAGAAGGTCGCTCAGCGAACCTAGAGGTTTTTGGGAGTTTTGTGTTTTAATTCATAACTTTAGTTTCGGTTATCCATTTTAGGTGTTCTTTATATCGATTCGAAGCTAAAAACATGTAGAAACTAATGATGCTAAGAAATGTAATTTTTAGCCGACTTTTGCCTGACTTTTCTGATAAAACGTAAATGAGTTAATTATGGAAATGTGGGTTTGATGTGATGTTGTGGTCGTTTGGAAAATGAATACATTGCTTATATTGAATGTAAATGTATGCTAATTGAATAAGATGAATGCATGATTATGTTGTGAACAATGTATGCATTTTCAAGAATGTTGTGTGTCATTTTGCATGTGAAACATGATGTATGCATTCTTGCGTTGCGGGATTATTTGTGAATCCGTTGTAGCATCGTGTGCTCATGTGGAGTGTGAGCGATGACTACAACACGATCGTGTGTCTATGTGGGGTGTGAGCGATCAGATTGTGTGCCCGTGTGGGGTGTGAGAAATCCATAAACATTGTGTGTCCATGTGGGGTGTGAGCAATGGGTGATTTATTCACATTGATTGTGTGCCCGTGTGGGGTGTGAGAATTCGGGTTGTGTGCCCATGTGGGGTGTGAGCAATCCATAAACATTGTGTGGCCATGCGGGGTGTGAGCAATGGGTGAACATTATATGCCCGACCGGGAGTTACTTTAGGTAACGAGTGATGGTTCTAATTAGTTCCTGAGTGAACTTGATGATGATTGAGTCGGTACCGCATTGCATTTGCATAGAGTCGTGAGTCGGTCTCTATGATTTGCATTTATCATCTGAATTGTGAATTGATGAAATAAACACACACACACACACATACATACATATATATATATATATATATATATATATATATATATATATGTTTATATGGAGATGAAAATATTTATTGATGAAAACATACTTGAGTATATATGTATGTGTGTGTATATATATATATATATATATATATATATGTGTGTGTGTGTGTGTGTGTGTGTGTGTGTGTGTGTGTGTACATTGTAGTGTATATGTGTGAATAAACATGAATGATGTATGTTTATGAGATGTGAAAAAAGTGGTGACAGTATGCATGATAAGTATGCTTGGGGTTATGTATGTTGGAGATGATTTGTGGTAAGAACATGTTTTACGTGTATTTTATATGTTGAGATATATACTTATATACAATGTTATTATAATAATGTTTCTCACCCTTCTGTTGTTTTATGATGCTCTATGAGGCATTGTAGAGTAGGTTGTTGGAGGTATTTTTGTGAAGCTTGTCTTCATTCTTTTGGTCGGTCGGCTCTGATATGTACCACCGGGTAGCTAGGGTCGGCTTGATGCCTTTTTGAGATACCTTTTGTATATGTATTTTGGTGATGACTGTTTATGTAAACATGAAATATTTGGGGAATCAAACTTGTTGTTATATTTATATAAGTATATAAGTTTGATGCTGTTAATGTTAGTTTCCGCTGTTATTTGAATCTTTTGAATACGGGCGTAAGGATGAAATCCTTCTGTTGCAAGTTACCCCGTTTGTTGCATATCTTTAAATGAGCAGGTGTTGTATGTTTTAATTTCACTTTTGATGTGACATGCCTCTTTTATACCATGTTTAAAATATACTCTAATGAATTTTAATTATGTGCCTAAGTGGTTTAATTTGTTATTTGGGGGTATAGAAAGGGGGTATAGTAAGAGTTATAAGAGAGAAAAATAGAAAGAAAGAGAGAATAGAAAGAAAAAGAGGAGAAAGAAAAGGAAGAGAAGAGAAAAGAAGAGAAAAGAGGAAAAGTTGGAAAATCATCAAGATTGCTCCTAGGAATCGAAACAATCGGGTAAGGGTGATAAACATTGTTATCTTAATCTTGTATGTGATTATGTATGTGTTAGATTGTATAGGTTTTGTTTTGGTGAAGTTTAGAGAGAATGAAATGTTAGGGTTTTGGGATGAAGATGTGAGAAATGATAGATTAATTGGTTAGAAGTTGTTATAATCAAAGTATGTTGTTGAATATATGTCATTGATCATGATTTTGGAGGTTTATTTGAGTTTTGGAGGGTTTTGAGAGGACTGTTGCGCAACTGAGATTTCTGAAATCGCAGTGTTTGCTCAGCGAGCAACAGGTTGCTCAACGAGTTTTCCAGAGATTTTCTCGGTCAGCGAGCGAGAAGGTCGCTCAGCGAACCTAGAGGTTTTTGGGAGTTTTGTGTTTTAATTCATAACTTTAGTTTCGGTTATCCATTTTAGGCGTTCTTTATATCGATTCGAAGCTAAAAACATGTAGAAACTAATGATGCTAAGAAATGTAATTTTTAGCCGACTTTTGCCTGACTTTTCTGATAAAACGTAAATGAGTTAATTATGGAAATGTGGGTTTGATGTGATGTTGTGGTCGTTTGGAAAATGAATACATTGCTTATATTGAATGTAAATGTATGCTAATTGAATAAGATGAATGCATGATTATGTTGTGAACAATGTATGCATTTTCAAGAATGTTGTGTGTCATTTTGCATGTGAAACATGATGTATGCATTCTTGCGTTGCGGGATTATTTGTGAATCCGTTGTAGCATCGTGTGCTCATGTGGAGTGTGAGCGATGACTACAACACGATCGTGTGTCTATGTGGGGTGTGAGCGATCAGATTGTGTGCCCGTGTGGGGTGTGAGAAATCCATAAACATTGTGTGTCCATGTGGGGTGTGAGCAATGGGTGATTTATTCACATTGATTGTGTGCCCGTGTGGGGTGTGAGAATTCGGGTTGTGTGCCCATGTGGGGTGTGAGCAATCCATAAACATTGTGTGGCCATGCGGGGTGTGAGCAATGGGTGAACATTATATGCCCGACCGGGAGTTACTTTAGGTAACGAGTGATGGTTCTAATTAGTTCCTGAGTGAACTTGATGATGATTGAGTCGGTACCGCATTGCATTTGCATAGAGTCGTGAGTCGGTCTCTATGATTTGCATTTATCATCTGAATTGTGAATTGATGAAATAAACACACACACACACACATACATACATATATATATATATATATATATATATATATATATATGTTTATATGGAGATGAAAATATTTATTGATGAAAACATACTTGAGTATATATGTATGTGTGTGTATATATATATATATATATATATATATATATATATATATGTGTGTGTGTGTGTGTGTGTGTGTGTGTGTGTGTACATTGTAGTGTATATGTGTGAATAAACATGAATGATGTATGTTTATGAGATGTGAAAAAAGTGGTGACAGTATGCATGATAAGTATGCTTGGGGTTATGTATGTTGGAGATGATTTGTGGTAAGAACATGTTTTACGTGTATTTTATATGTTGAGATATATACTTATATACAATGTTATTATAATAATGTTTCTCACCCTTCTGTTGTTTTATGATGCTCTATGAGGCATTGTAGAGTAGGTTGTTGGAGGTATTTTTGTGAAGCTTGTCTTCATTCTTTTGGTCGGTCGGCTCTGATATGTACCACCGGGTAGCTAGGGTCGGCTTGATGCCTTTTTGAGATACCTTTTGTATATGTATTTTGGTGATGACTGTTTATGTAAACATGAAATATTTGGGGAATCAAACTTGTTGTTATATTTATATAAGTATATAAGTTTGATGCTGTTAATGTTAGTTTCCGCTGTTATTTGAATCTTTTGAATACGGGCGTAAGGATGAAATCCTTCTGTTGCAAGTTACCCCGTTTGTTGCATATCTTTAAATGAGCAGGTGTTGTATGTTTTAATTTCACTTTTGATGTGACATGCCTCTTTTATACCATGTTTAAAATATACTCTAATGAATTTTAATTATGTGCCTAAGTGGTTTAATTTGTTATTTGGGGGTATAGAAAGGGGGTATAGTAAGAGTTATAAGAGAGAAAAATAGAAAGAAAGAGAGAATAGAAAGAAAAAGAGGAGAAAGAAAAGGAAGAGAAGAGAAAAGAAGAGAAAAGAGGAAAAGTTGGAAAATCATCAAGATTGCTCCTAGGAATCGAAACAATCGGGTAAGGGTGATAAACATTGTTATCTTAATCTTGTATGTGATTATGTATGTGTTAGATTGTATAGGTTTTGTTTTGGTGAAGTTTAGAGAGAATGAAATGTTAGGGTTTTGGGATGAAGATGTGAGAAATGATAGATTAATCGGTTAGAAGTTGTTATAATCAAAGTATGTTGTTGAATATATGTCATTGATCATGATTTTGGAGGTTTATTTGAGTTTTGGAGGGTTTTGAGAGGACTGTTGCGCAACTGAGATTTCTGAAATCGCAGTGTTTGCTCAGCGAGCAACAGGTTGCTCAACGAGTTTTCCAGAGATTTTCTCGGTCAGCGAGCGAGAAGGTCGCTCAGCGAACCTAGAGGTTTTTGGGAGTTTTGTGTTTTAATTCATAACTTTAGTTTCGGTTATCCATTTTAGGCGTTCTTTATATCGATTCGAAGCTAAAAACATGTAGAAACTAATGATGCTAAGAAATGTAATTTTTAGCCGACTTTTGCCTGACTTTTCTGATAAAACGTAAATGAGTTAATTATGGAAATGTGGGTTTGATGTGATGTTGTGGTCGTTTGGAAAATGAATACATTGCTTATATTGAATGTAAATGTATGCTAATTGAATAAGATGAATGCATGATTATGTTGTGAACAATGTATGCATTTTCAAGAATGTTGTGTGTCATTTTGCATGTGAAACATGATGTATGCATTCTTGCGTTGCGGGATTATTTGTGAATCCGTTGTAGCATCGTGTGCTCATGTGGAGTGTGAGCGATGACTACAACACGATCGTGTGTCTATGTGGGGTGTGAGCGATCAGATTGTGTGCCCGTGTGGGGTGTGAGAAATCCATAAACATTGTGTGTCCATGTGGGGTGTGAGCAATGGGTGATTTATTCACATTGATTGTGTGCCCGTGTGGGGTGTGAGAATTCGGGTTGTGTGCCCATGTGGGGTGTGAGCAATCCATAAACATTGTGTGGCCATGCGGGGTGTGAGCAATGGGTGAACATTATATGCCCGACCGGGAGTTACTTTAGGTAACGAGTGATGGTTCTAATTAGTTCCTGAGTGAACTTGATGATGATTGAGTCGGTACCGCATTGCATTTGCATAGAGTCGTGAGTCGGTCTCTATGATTTGCATTTATCATCTGAATTGTGAATTGATGAAATAAACACACACACACACACACATACATATATATATATATATATATATATATATATATATATATATATATATATATATATATGTTTATATGGAGATGAAAATATTTATTGATGAAAACATACTTGAGTATATATGTATGTGTGGATATATATATATATATATATATATATATATATATATATATATATATATATATATATGTGTGTGTGTGTTTGTGTGTGTGTGTGTGTGTGTGTGTGTGTGTGTGTGTGTGTGTGTGTACATTGTAGTGTATATGTGTGAATAAACATGAATGATGTATGTTTATGAGATGTGAAAAAAGTGGTGACAGTATGCATGATAAGTATGCTTGGGGTTATGTATGTTGGAGATGATTTGTGGTAAGAACATGTTTTACGTGTATTTTATATGTTGAGATATATACTTATATACAATGTTATTATAATAATGTTTCTCACCCTTCTGTTGTTTTATGATGCTCTATGAGGCATTGTAGAGTAGGTTGTTGAAGGTATTTTTGTGAAGCTTGTCTTCATTCTTTTGGTCGGTCGGCTCTGATATGTACCACCGGGTAGCTAGGGTCGGCTTGATGCCTTTTTGTGATACCTTTTGTATATGTATTTTGGTGATGACTGTTTATGTAAACATGAAATATTTGGTGAATCAAACTTGTTGTTATATTTATATAAGTATATAAGTTTGATGCTGTTAATGTTAGTTTCCGCTGTTATTTGAATCTTTTGAATACGGGCGTAAGGATGAAATCCTTCTGTTGCAAGTTACCCCGTTTGTTGCATATCTTTAAATGAGCAGGTGTTGTATGTTTTAATTTCACTTTTGATGTGACATGCCTCTTTTATACCATGTTTAAAATATACTCTAATGAATTTTAATTATGTGCCTAAGTGGTTTAATTTGTTATTTGGGGGTATAGAAAGGGGGTATAGTAAGAGTTATAAGAGAGAAAAATAGAAAGAAAGAGAGAATAGAAAGAAAAAGAGGAGAAAGAAAAGGAAGAGAAGAGAAAAGAAGAGAAAAGAGGAAAAGTTGGAAAATCATCAAGATTGCTCCTAGGAATCGAAACAATCGGGTAAGGGTGATAAACATTGTTATCTTAATCTTGTATGTGATTATGTATGTGTTAGATTGTATAGGTTTTGTTTTGGTGAAGTTTAGAGAGAATGAAATGTTAGGGTTTTGGGATGAAGATGTGAGAAATGATAGATTAATCGGTTAGAAGTTGTTATAATCAAAGTATGTTGTTGAATATATGTCATTGATCATGATTTTGGAGGTTTATTTGAGTTTTGGAGGGTTTTGAGAGGACTGTTGCGCAACTGAGATTTCTGAAATCGCAGTGTTTGCTCAGCGAGCAACAGGTTGCTCAACGAGTTTTCCAGAGATTTTCTCGGTCAGCGAGCGAGAAGGTCGCTCAGCGAACCTAGAGGTTTTTGGGAGTTTTGTGTTTTAATTCATAACTTTAGTTTCGGTTATCCATTTTAGGCGTTCTTTATATCGATTCGAAGCTAAAAACATGTAGAAACTAATGATGCTAAGAAATGTAATTTTTAGCTGACTTTTGCCTGACTTTTCTGATAAAACGTAAATGAGTTAATTATGGAAATGTGGGTTTGATGTGATGTTGTGATCGTTTGGAAAATGAATACATTGCTTATATTGAATGTAAATGTATGCTAATTGAATAAGATGAATGCATGATTATGTTGTGAACAATGTATGCATTTTCAAGAATGTTGTGTGTCATTTTGCATGTGAAACATGATGTATGCATTCTTGCGTTGCGGGATTATTTGTGAATCCGTTGTAGCATCGTGTGCTCATGTGGAGTGTGAGCGATGACTACAACACGATCGTGTGTCTATGTGGGGTGTGAGCGATCAGATTGTGTGCCCGTGTGGGGTGTGAGAAATCCATAAACATTGTGTGTCCATGTGGGGTGTGAGCAATGGGTGATTTATTCACATTGATTGTGTGTCCGTGTGGGGTGTGAGAATTCGGGTTGTGTGCCCATGTGGGGTGTGAGCAATCCATAAACATTGTGTGGCCATGCGGGGTGTGAGCAATGGGTGAACATTATATGCCCGACCGGGAGTTACTTTAGGTAACGAGTGATGGTTCTAATTAGTTCCTGAGTGAACTTGATGATGATTGAGTCGGTACCGCATTGCATTTGCATAGAGTCGTGAGTCGGTCTCTATGATTTGCATTTATCATCTGAATTGTGAATTGATGAAATAAACACACACACACACACACACACATACATATATATATATATATATATATATATATATATATATATATATATATATATATATATATATATATATATATGTTTATATGGAGATGAAAATATTTATTGATGAAAACATACTTGAGTATATATGTATGTGTGGATATATATATATATATATATATATATATATATATATATATATATATATATATATATATATATATATATATATATATATATATGTGTGTGTTTGTGTGTGTGTGTGTGTGTGTGTGTGTGTGTGTATACATTGTAGTGTATATGTGTGAATAAACATGAATGATGTATGTTTATGAGATGTGAAAAAAGTGGTGACAGTATGCATGATAAGTATGCTTGGGGTTATGTATGTTGGAGATGATTTGTGGTAAGAACATGTTTTACGTGTATTTTATATGTTGAGATATATACTTATATACAATGTTATTATAATAATGTTTCTCACCCTTCTGTTGTTTTATGATGCTCTATGAGGCATTGTAGAGTAGGTTGCTGGAGGCATTTTTGTGAAGCTTGTCTTCATTCTTTTGGTCGGTCGGCTCTGATATGTACCCCCGGGTAGCTAGGGTCGGCTTGATGCCTTTTTGTGATACCTTTTGTATATGTATTTTGGTGATGACTGTTTATGTAAACATGAAATATTTGGTGAATCAAACTTGTTGTTATATTTATATAAGTATATAAGTTTGATGCTGTTAATGTTAGTTTCCGCTGTTATTTGAATCTTTTGAATACGGGCGTAAGGATGAAATCCTTCTGTTGCAAGTTACCCCATTTGTTGCATATCTTTAAATGAGCAGGTGTTGTATGTTTTAATTTCACTTTTGATGTGACATGCCTCTTTTATACCATGTTTAAAATATAATCTAATGAATTTTAATTATGTGCCTAAGTGGTTTAATTTGTTATTTGGGGGTATAGAAATGGGGTGTTATAGTTTCCGTGGAGTACCACAGACATTTTGGGTGCGTAAAACCTTCCCATTTTGTAACTTATCCCCTTACCCGGTTCTCTGCTTGTTTCTTTAACTTTTTGCTTTTAGATTCATTTGGATTTATTCTCTCTTTTCTCCATTTTCACTTGGAATAAAATAAAAGCGAGGTGGCGACTCTGGTTACTATGAGTTAAGTTAACCAATAGCTTACACTAATGATTTTACCGCTACAATTTTGCGACGTTGGCAATCAAGTATTTAACATAATAAATAGTGAGCTGTATCTAGCAACACATCACTGCTACCCAAGACATAAAATTGTCATGTGATATGACAAAACCTTTTGTGATAATATTTGTGTGTACAATTACCTTTTTACCCTTAAGTTTATATTGAACACAAGGCATATACTGTGTCATCCTTGTCCAGTTCAATATTAGGCCCTTATACATTTATCCTATTATGCAGGATGGGCAAACTCCATCTAGGCTACAAATGTCCCTCAACATGCTTTATGAAGTACCCATCAACTATCTTTATGATCATCCAGTTACAGACAACATTTGATCAACAATAAAGTACTTAACTCAATATCTAGGGTCCATAGTAGTTTCAGGTCGAAGGGTGGTATACACCACTATCACCATAAGAGTAACTTATGAGACTTTGCATAACGTTCTATGTAGTACTCTTATAGTGGGTCAATCCAGTATAAATATTACTCCTTATATCCATACATATGTCAAGACTTGATATGTAATACCTCGTATTTTATTTAAAGCTCTGAACAATATTAATTGGTAATAATATTATTCCGGAATAATCTAAGAAATTTTAATGGAACCAAATAGAGTAATCAGCGGGATATTATTTTATTAATTGATATTAGCTGACTCAGAGGTTTTATAAGATATCGGATTAAGAGGCATTTTTTGGATACTCTCTAATTTTTGACCCATTGGTAAAAATATAAGTTTTATATTTTTATATATATAGAAAGAATATGAGAGAAAGAGGAAGTTGGTAAGAAAAAGGAAGAAAAGAAGAAAGGAGAGGAGAAGAGAAGAAGAAGAGAGAAAACCCCAAAAGCTTCAATTCCTCATTCTCGATCATCCGTCCGTCGAATCAACTCAACCTTTCCACCAATCTTCATCTTTTGAGGTGGGTTCTTAGTTAGAAACTTTTATCTTTGATTTTGATTGAGTTTTAGAGATTTTGTGGTTAGGGATAAATTGGAAAATCTAAGAAAATCCGGAAGTTTAACGGTTAAAACTCGATTAAAACTTAACTAAAATACTCATATGATGTTTATGAACACGTTTGATTATGTTTTTCTGCAATGGTTGATGTTTGGGAGAGATTTAGTGTGGGAGAAGTGTTTTACCATAAGGCTGGAACTTCCTGAACTGGTGTAGCTCGCTCAGCGAGCATACCTCGCTCAACGAACGTTCCAGGGCGATTTTCGCTCAGCAAGAAGGAGCTCGCTCAGCGAGACCTGTAGGTTCCAACCTTGGTTTTTAATTCGTAACTTATGATCCGTTATCCGTTTTTAGCGTTCCACATATCGTTTCGAAGCTAATGATGAAATCTATATTTTGAGATCAAGAAATGTTGGTTCCATCCGACTCTTACCCGACTATTTGATTAAAAGGTAACCAAACGTAATTATGGAATTGTGAGTTAAAGACAAGGAATGGTGAGACTTGTGAGACACCTAGGAGGTCATAGACTAATAAGAATTGAGGATCGCGTTTGATTGTGTTTCCCTTTGTTAGCTTGAGGTGGGTATTACACTGAGCCCACGGGAAGCGAGAGTTAGCTTGAGGTGGGTATTACATTGAGTCCCACGGGAAGTGAGAGTTAGCTTGAGGTGGGTATTACATTGAGTCCAATGGGAAGCGAGAGTTAGCTTGAGGTGGGTATTACATTGAGTCCCACGGGAAGCGAGAGTTAGCTTGAGGTGGGTATTACATTGAGTCCCACGGGAAGCGAGTGATAACTTTAGATGGGTATTTCATTGATTCCCATGAGAAGTCCAGTGGTTCATACTTGAGGTGGGTGTTCCACTGAGTCCCACGGGAAGTCTTGTACGATGTATTGCTGGGTTGTTCTGTTTCGACTTGGTTAGTTTTTAGAGGAACATTTGTACTCGTAGAATTGTTATGTTTGACCCTTAGAGCCGAGAGAACTCTAAGATAGGGAACCCACTAAGATGTTTTATCTCACCCCATGTTGATGTTATTTCAGGTACTTCAGGTTCCGCTAAGGGTAAGGATAAGGCGACTTGATTATCCTTACTAGTTGATGGCTTAGTCTTCCGCTGTATAGTTTTGAGATCTTCGGATCTAGTTCTTAGATATTTTTGTAGTTGAACATCTTGTACTATTTTATAGCCTTGTTTAGTACCTTATGTTGTAGTGGCTATATTTATACAATGTGTTGCTAAGAACTTATTTGTATTTCAGTACCAAATTATTAATATTATATATGAAAAATATGCTTTATATATGTCTTTTGTATATGGGTATTACTGTTTGTATTAGAGCAGGTCGTATCCTTGACCTAGCCTTGAAATATTATAAGTGTTTCCTTCCGTTCATACACGTTGACTTGCGATAGGACTAAATGTTATGTTTATGGTATTGAGCCTGATTAATTTAATCCTGTTTTGATAACATTTAGGAAATATGGCTGGTAGACGTGGAACTCGTGCTCGACCCAGTGTCACTCCTCCCTGTAGCGATCAAGCAGGTAGCGATGGGAATGCTCCTATGTTCCAATTTATGCAGCAGATGCAGCAACAACAGCACCAATTCATGCAAGAAATGATGCATCAGATGAGTGGGAGCCTTCACCCTCACGTGGTTGCTCCTGGAGCTATGGGAGGAACATTTAGAGACTTCTTCCGCATGAACCCCCAAGAGTTTCATGGCGGATTGGATCCGGTTAAGGCTCACGAATGAGTGACTGGAGTAGAGAGGATATTCCATATTGTGATTTGTAGTGAAGAAGACAAGGTGACTTTTGCGTCATATTTACTAAAGGGTCCTGCTGCTAGGTGGTGGGAGAGTGCTTCCAATTTGATGTTGGTGCAAGGGATTCATAGGGTATGGCAGCAATTTAAGACAGTTTTTATGGATAAGTATTTCCCGAGTTCCTTGAGGACACAAAAGGAGTTCGAATTTCAACAATTGAGGAAAGGGAGCATGATTATGGCCAGTTATGCTGAGAATTTTGAGAACATGGCGGCCTACTCTAGGCAGGCTATGTATGCTCCTGATGAAAGGTGGAAAATTGACCAGTTCTTGTTTGGGATAAGGGCCGAACTCTCGCATAGTGTCTCTCAAAGGGAGTTCACTACCTACTCTGAGATTTTGAGACAATGCTATGTTGCAGAATATAGTTTGATGAAAGTGAAGACAGAAGCAAGTGCCGGAAGGGCGGTTCAAGGAGATAGGGGGAAATCTAGTCAATCTTTTAGGCCGAGGCCTCAACCCTTTAAGGGGAAACAAGTGTCGAGTCCTAGATCCAGTGTTCCTCCTTCTTGCTCCCGATGCCATAAGGATCATTTTGGTAGATGCAATCTGGGTGTCGCGGTTTGTTTCCTTTGTCAGAGAGAAGGACATTTTGCTAGAGATTGTCCCCAGAAGAAGGACCAAGTGCAAGCAAGAGTTTATACTATGGATGCTAGGAAGGCGAAGGGCGACAATTCCTTTATTGCGGGTAATTGTCTTGTTAACAATCATCCTTGTCTTGTTTTATTTGACTGTGGAGCTACGCATTATTTTATATCTACTGGTTGTGCGAAACGACTTGGGTTGCGACTATTTCCTCTGTCTCCTCCAATGGTGGTTACTACCGCTATGGATGAAACTGTCGAGACGCCGCTTAAGTGTGAGAAATGTACGTTGTCCGTAAATGGTAGAATCTTTCAGATTGACCTCATTTGTTTGCCCTTTAAGAAAATTGATGTTATCCTGGGAATGGACTGATTGTCTGCTAATTATGTGTTTATTGGATGTGAAGAAAAGTTGATCCTCATTCCCTCCGTTGAAGCGCCTCCGAAAGATGTTTTGACAACGATCTTAGAAGGTTCGGTTGGAATGGTAAATTTTCTGTTTGAACAAGAGAAATCTGTTTTGCTTGTCCTTACTAATGAGGAGAGTAATGACCAACACGTTTTGAACATTTTGATAGTTTGTGAATTTCCCGATGTTTTTCCTGAAGATGTCACTTCCTTACCTCCGGTGAGGGAAGTTGAGTTCTCAGTCGACCTGATACCGGGAACGGCTCCTATATCTGTTTCCCCTTATCGGATGGCTCCGCTCAAGTTGAAGGAGTTGAAGGATCAATTGGGGTATTTGATGGCAAAGCATTCTATAAGGCCTAGTGTCTCACCGTGGGGAGCTCATGTGTTGTTGGTAAAGAAGAAAGATGGTGGTATGCGGCTGTGTATCGATTATCGTAAGTTGAACAAGGTCACAATCAAGAATAAATACCCCTTACCAAGGATAAACGACCTTCTAGATCAATTGAAAGGAGCCTGCGTGTTCTCGAAGATTGATCTGAGATCGGGCTATCACCAGATTCGTGTGAAAAGTTCTGATGTTCCAAAGACTGTGTTCAGAACCCGTTACGGTCATTACGAATTCTTAGTGATGCCTTTCGGTGTGACGAATGCTCCAGCTATTTTTATGGACTACATGAACCAGATATTTCAGAATTATTTGGATAAATTTGTGGTGATCTTTATCGATGACATTCTTATCTATTCTCGTACTCCGCAAGAGCACGGAGAATATCTAAGGATTGTCCTATCGATACTGTAGGAAAATCAACTTTTTGCTAAATTTAGTAAGTTTGAGTTCTGGATGTCGGAAGTCAAGTTCCTTGGACATGTTATATCCCAGGGAGGTGTAGATGTAGACCCGTCCAAGATAGAAGCTGTAATTAATTGGGAGAGACCGAAGAATGTTACCGAAGTGAGAAGCTTCCTAGGTTTGGCAGGTTACTACAAAAGGTTTATTAAAGGTTTTTCTCAGATGGCACTACCGTTAACTGAGCTCACTAGGAAGGACTTCGCTTATGAATGGGATTCCAGTTGTGAGCAAAGTTTCGTGTGGTTGAAGGAGAAATTAATGACTGCTCCAGTCTTGATTATTCCCGATCCTAACAAATCTTATGAAGTGTTTTATGATGCTTCAAAGATGGGTTTAGGAGGTGTTTTCATGCAAGAAGGTCAGGTGGTGGCGTATGCTTCTAGACAGTTGAGAGTTCATGAGAAGAATTATCCTACGCATGATTTGGAATTAGCGGTCGTGGTGTTTACCTTGAAAATGTGGCAACACTATTTGTATGGTGTGCGTTTTGAGATGTTTAGTGACCATAAGAGTTTGAAGTACCTCTTTGATCAAAAGGAACTGAATATGAGACAGAGGAGATGGATGTAGTATTTGAAGGATTATGATCTTGAGTTGAAGTATCACCCCAGAAAAGCGAACAAAGTGGCAGATGCCTTAAGTAGAAAAGTGATTCATAGTGCCAAATTGATGGTATTGGAGTATGCATTGTTAGAAAGGTTTCGGGATCTTAATCTTCAGTTTGTTTGGACTCCGAATGGTGTAATCATGGGAAACTTGAATATTAATTCTACCTTGAGGAATGATATTCAACAAGCGCAAGTTTTGGATGAGAAGTTGCAAGGTCTGTTACTCCAACCGGGTTTCGTGAGAGCATTAGATGGGATCATCCTATTTAATCAAAGAATTTGCATTCCGGATGATGATGTGTTAAAGAGAAGGATTCTGGAAGAAGCACATAAAGGTTCTTTTACGATACATCCGGGTTCTTCGAAGATTTATCAAGATTTAAAGAGGGAGTATTGGTGGTCCGGGATGAAAAAGGACATTGCGGTATTTGTGTCAGAATGTGCGGTGTGTCAGCAAGTGAAGATTGAGCACCAAAGGCCAGGTGGATTGTTACAACCTTTGGACATCCCAATTTGGAAATGGGATAGTATCTCTATGGACTTTGCAGTAGGTTTACCGAGTACTTAGGGTAACTATGACTCTGTTTGGGTGATTGTGGACCAACTAACGAAATCTGTGCATATCTTAGCCGTGAAGACTACATATAAGACAAGTCAGCTTGCAGGGTTGTTTATTGTTGAAATTGTGAGATTGCACGGTGTCCCGTCCAGTATTGTATCGGATAGAGATCCAAAGTTCACTTCAAGATTTTGGAATGTGTTCCAACAAGCCATGGGTACGAATCTGCGTTTGAGTACTTCCAATCATCCTCAAACGGATGGTCAGACGGAACGTACGATTCAAACGATGGAGGATATGTTGAGAGCATGTGTGTTAGAGAGTAGAGGAAATTGGAAAGAACTTTTGTCGTTGATCGAATTTTCGTACAACAATAGTTACCATACAAGCATCGGTATGGCTCCGTATGAGGCTTTGTATGGAAGAAGGTGTAGAACACCGTTGTGTTGGTCGGAAGTGGGTGAAGATAGGATCTTAGGACTGGAAATTATTCAAGAGACTACGGAAAATATTCGTATGATTCGAGAAAAGATTAAGCAAGCCCAAGATCGTCAGAAGAGCTATGCTGACAATCGAAGGAGACCTTTGGAATTTGTTGAAGGTGATCATGTATACTTGAAAGTCACTCCGAGGATGAGGTTGAAAGAACCGTTTAAGTCGCGTAAGTTAAGCCCGAGATACGTAGGACCGTATCAGATTCTAGAAAAGATTGGTGAAGTTGCTTACCGTTTAGCCTTGCCTCCATCTCTATCTGAAATGCATGATGTTTTTCATGTATCCCAACTTCGTAGGTTCGTTCCTGATCCTCTTCAGCCCATTCTGCCGGATTCTATCGAGATGTAAGCAGATTTGACCTTCGAGCCCCAACCAAGCCGTATTGTTGGGAGGGAAACCAAAGTGTTAAGGAATAAAGAGATACCACTTGTTAAGGTGCAATGGGATGAGACGCATCCGGGCGATGCTACGTGGGAGTTGGAATCAGAAATGCGAAAATCATATCCTCACCCGTATTTTATTTAAAGCTCTGAACAATATTAATTGGTAATAATATTATTCTGGAATACTCTAAGAAATGTTTTTGGAACCAAATAGAGTAATCAGCGGGATATTATTTCATTAATTGATATTAGCTGACTCAGAGGTTTTATAAAATAACGGATTAAGAGACATTTTTTGGATACTCTCTAATTTTTGACCCATTGGTAAAAATATAAGTTTTATATTTTTATATATATAGAAAGAATATGAGAAAAAGAGGAAGTTGGTAAGAAAAAGGAAGAAAAGAAGAAGAGAGAAAACCCCAAAAGCTTCAATTCCTCATTTTCGATCATCCGTCCGTCGAATCAACTCAACCTTTCCACCAATCTTCATCTCTTGAGGTGGATTCTTAGTTAGAAACTTTTATCTTTGATTTTGATTGAGTTTTAGAGATTTTATGGTTAGGGCTAGATTGGAAAATCTAAGAAAAATCGGAAGTTTAACGGTTAAAACTCGATTAAAACTTAACTAAAATACTCATATGATGTTTATGAACACGTTTGATTATGTTTTTCTACAATGTTGATGTTTGGGAGAGATTTGGTGTGGGAGAAGTGTTTTCCCGTAAGGATGGAACTTCCTGAACTGGTGTAGCTCGCTCAGCGAGCATACCTCGCTCAGTGAAAGTTCCAGGGCGATTTTCGCTCAGCGAGACCTGTAGGTTCCAACCTTGGTTTTTAATTCGTAACTTATGATCCAGGTATCCGTTTTTAGCGTTCCACATATCGTTTCGAAGCTAATGATGAAATCTATAGTTTGAGATCAAGAAATGTTGGTTCCACCCGACTTTTACCCGACTATTCGATTAAAAGGTAACGAAACGTAATTATGGATATGTGAGTTAAAGATAAGGAATGGTGAGACTTGTGAGACACCTAGGAGGTCGTAGACTAATAATAATTGAGGATCGCGCTTGATTGTGTTTCCCTTTGTTAGCTTGAGGTGGGTATTACACTGAGTCCTACAGGAAGCGAGAGTTAGCTTGAGGTGGGTATTACATTGAGTCCCACGGGAAGCGAGAGTTAACTTGAGGTGGGTATTACATTGAGTCCTACGGGAAGCGAGTGATAACTTGAGATGAGTATTTCATTGAGTCCCATGAGAAGTATAGTGGTTCATACTTGAGGTGGGTGTTCCATTGGATCCCACGGGAAGTCTTGTACGATGTATTGCTGGGTTGTTCCGTTTTGACTTGGTTATTGTTTAGAGGAACCTTTGTACTCGTAGAATTGTTATGTTTGACCCTTAGAGCCAAGAAGACTCTAAGATAGGGAACCCACTGAGATGTTTTATCTCATCCCATGTTGATGTTATTTCAGGTACTTCAGGTTCCGCTAAGGGTAAGGATAAGGCGACTTGATTATCCTTACTAGTTGATGGCTTAGTCTTCCGCTGTGGATTTTTGAGATCTTCGGATCTAGTTCTTAGATTTTTTTGTAGTTGAACATCTTGTACTATTTTATAGCCTTGTTTAGTACCTTATGTCGTAGTGGCTATATTTATACAATGTGTTGCTAAGAACTTATTTGTATTTCAGTACCAAATTATTAATATTATATATAAAAATATGCTTTATGTATGTCTTTTGTATATGGGTATTACATGATAACTCCTTATCCATAATCCATGGGATGTGATCATCAGTCTATCTACATAATAGTCTTGATGTTTTAAGGCTATCCCATTTCACATTAAAGCCTGACTTTGGATACTTTAAGAATAGTGTCCTTATGTTTAATGGAATCTCATGATTTAAGTCACACTTAATATTTTATTATACGAACTAGCTAGTCTAGGGACTTTATCATTTTGGAAAAATAAACATAATAAAGAAATGCCTTTTATTATTAATAAATAATTCAATACAAGTACCAAACGTATTGGCCTCTAGGGCTTACACCAATAATATATCCGAAATACAAGGTTCCATTATTGTTTTGGTGGCGGGACCTTTTCAATATTTCCCAAAGTTTTGGGCCTAGAACTATGATTGGTAATATGAAAGGTATAATTGGTAATGGTGCTCCAATCCCATTTTAGTTGTCTTGGTGGTGTGGGACATACACGTTGGAAGCTCTATTTCCGGAGTTTGCTGACTGCTGTTATTCAGCCAACTAATTCGGTGGCAGATCATGGCGTTGGGAAGATGATCTTTGGATGCGGAACAATACTTTTGTAGAAGAAAAACTATCTGTTTCGGGAAAGTAGAACATTAGAAACCTATTTGAATTGCTAGCTAGTATTGTTTTGTGTATATACAAGTAAGATGAGTGGTCCTGGTCTATGAATCTCACTCACAGTTATACGGTAAAGTCCGGCTATTGCTACTTACAGTAGGATAATACCGCATCAGTTTTAACAGAAGAACATATAGCAACTTTTAATCCTATTTGGATGGCTGCCTCACCTTTAAAATTTGTTCTGTTCGGTTGGAGATTCTTGCACAATAGGCTACCAACTCACGATAATCTCTGCACTTGAGGTATTATTTCCAATTCGCATGATAAGGTTTGTCCCCTTTGTTTTTTAGAGGATGAAAGCTTGGGCCTTTTTTTGTGATAAGATTTGTTTGGTGTGGGATTATATATCCAATTGGTTAGGGTGAGGGTGTCTTTTAACAACAACCTTATTGGTAGTTTTAAGGAATGGATTAATATTTTGCAGAGTCATAGAGTGGATATTAACAATGCTATGAGTTTGTGGTTGGTTATTTGTTGGAGTTTATGGATGTGTCGGAATAATAATATTTTTAAGGACGACATTTGGGATGGAGAATCATTAATTCAAAAAATAGTTCTTGCTTGGTGGTGGATTGGAAAGAAACAAAAGAAACCATTTACTTGTAATTACTATAAATGGGTTAAATCACCCTGTGATTTTATTTAGGGTGTTTTACTAGAGGTTGGATTTGTATATGAGTTTGTATACCCTTTTGTATCCGTTATTTAATATATTTTTGCCTATTGTAACACCCTAATTTTTGCCCTAAGATTTCTTCACATATCATCTGCATATTTGCATACAAACAAGATCGCACTGGTTTCTCGTTCCGTCTCGGTTGCAGGTCTATACTTCGCAGGGGATCACCATGCTTTTACTTGCTTTATTTGTTTATACTTAATAACTTCTAAACAAAATGCCAAAAAATGTTGCAGTTTGCTTCTTCTTCTCTCTGTGTTGCAGGATTTAAAAGACAGGGCAATGATTTCAATTCAGATGCGTTTGTTCAGTCACAATTCGATTCAGATGGACGTTTGACCTAAATTTGGTCAAACTATCAAATAAATTGTTTCAATTGCAAGTCATGTGTGCCAGTGGTCTATTCCTCAGACAATGCGTTTTCAAAGTTCAAGTTGTGTGGTGTGTGAAAGTCATCAGTTATCAGACAGTGTTCTGTGCGAAGTTTGGTTTGAATCTTCAAGTTCATCAGTTTATCAGTAGTTCATTTGGGGATTTATTTTTCTCATCATGGATTCGAATTATCAGGGCAATTTTCAGACGATTTCAGTGATTGTGGTTGAATTGGCAAGTTGTTCAGTGGTTCAGGATTGACTGTGTTCATTTTATCAGTGACTTACGGAAAAAAATCAAGAATATGTTGTGGGCTTAAGACCAGATTTCATCCGTTATCCATTTTCGACTAAACCATTTTTATTTTTCAATTTCCAATACCCATTTTATTCAATCATTTTTGTTTCCCATTTTTCCTCGATTATCCAATATATCCCATTAATATCCAAATAAACATTTTTATAACTATGTCCAAATATTCTATTATATTTCCAATTTTTTCTTACCACAAATTAGTTTCCATGTTTTCTATTTCCATCACAAAAATAATAGAGCCATTTTTTTTCTAATCCATTTTATGTTCATCAAAAAATATATACCATAGACCCACTTTTCTTTTATACCAAATAAATCATAAAGGCCATTTCATTGTTTTTTTTACAATAAAAAAAAATATTATAAAGAAAAATAAAAAAAACAAGCAAGGCCCATCGGCCCATTCCCTTGGAGATTCACTTTTAGCTGTCATTTGCCTTTCCCAGCTACCACTTCCACACTTTTCCAGCCAACAAGCCATTAGTTAATAAAAAATTTCTAGCTGGCTTCTTCAATTTTTCACGCTGCAAATATCCAGCTAATCCTAAGCCACACGATTTTTTTACTCAAGCCATCCACACTTCACTTCATCCACAAGACATCAGCACTTCCAGCCGCACAACTTATCCCACCTCAAGCCCCATGCGACATCTTCCAGCTTCACAATACTAGCCGCACAAGGGCAAAACAAAACAACAAAACGCAGGCCCAAAACACAAGCCATACACACGCTGTACGCAAGCCCAAACGCGCATCAAAACGCAGGCTGAACAACAGGTAGTGAGCACGCATTCCGTAGGAATAAAAAACACAACTGATACGCGCATCAAAACACAACTGCATCACTCAAAACGCAAGGCAGCAGCTCACACGCGGACTTCACGAGTTCAAGACGCAACAACTGAAGCTTTCAAAACGCAGCAATCAAAACGCAGCACTTTCCCGAATAAAACGCAAACGAAAAATGAAAAAAAATCAGAATGAAAGCCTCAAATTCGTGACCGGCAAAAACGCAGAAAAATTGTTCAAAACGGGATTCGAGAATTCAATTTCAAAACTCACCAATCCTTCTATAAATAACAACCCTTTCCTCACTTCAATCTTCAAGCTTCCGATAGCCAAAAATACTCTGCAAAAATTGAATCCCCAATTTCTTCCATTTGTGAAACCCTCAATCTTCTTTTCATTCAATAATCCACAATAACAGCAATACTCAAGAATAGGAGAAAGGAAATTGAAGTGATACCACTGTTTTAAAGGTAATCGAGGTTTCAATGGCGTAAATCTCGCGATTTTGATTTGTTTCCTCGGCTGAATTTTGTGTGGGATTAGACCTATATTTGTGTAGAGCACAGTGAATCGGTTCTTTCTGGCCTAATTTCGAACTCCGCCGCTCAAGCATGGCGGAGTTCCGTTTGTCTCTTCCACCGTTGAGCTATGGTGAAGGCTCTGTTTCTCTCTCACGGAGAAGAAGAGCATGAGTTTATTATTTTGTTTTTTTTTCTTTCTTTGTATTAATTGGTTTTGTTTTTTTTGTTAAAAAATTGGTTTGGGTCTGCAATGCGTTAAACCAATTCAAATGCTATCCAGCACACCATAATCTGCGGATTCCCCCCCCCCCCTTTGGTTATTTCTTGTTTTTTATCCTCATTTGGTTTATTTTTTTAAAAAGGTTAAATGGATACTGATTTTTAATAATATTTTTTAGAATATTATTAAAAGTTTTAGAAAGAAAATTTATAAAGGTCTTTTAATTGTTTTTTTATTATGGATTTTATTATTAAATCTTTGTTTCTTATTCATTTCCTTTCATTTATTTTTTTTTGGACGATGAAAATCTCCGATTCTTAGATTGTTGAATTTCGAATATATTTAACCTTCATTATTTCAAATCTATGGATGAATGATCATTTGGATCATTCTCCATACTTTGGGATCGTGATATGTTGCATTCGATAATTCAACGAAAATCTCGATTAAGATTAGACCGTTCTTTTTATTTTAGTGTGACATGTTTTCGGAGAATGATCAATAATATCATTTCTCTAACATGTATTAGCACAAATATCTTCCACCTTAATTAGTTCATTTGCTTATGAAGATGGAAATCCGTTTGCTTTGAAGAAATATCCATAACACGGTTTGATCGCTCTTCTCTTAACTTTTAAATTCGAGTCTTAGGATAGTCACTTCATCTCCTCCCACTTCTTAAATTTTCAAATCTTCTCCCTATTTCCAAATCTTCTTTGTTTTCAAATTTCAAATGTTTTCATAATCAAACCTTGACTTAGGTCAAGTGATTTTATCCTTTTCACTTTATCCTCTTAATAAAATGTTAATCCATGTAAGCATATCGAAATTCTCTTCTTAAAAACTTTAAAAAAATCCAAAACTCACTTAATTGTTTTTTTTGTGCCTTTGTGCACTTTTTATTTTCATATGTTTAGATATGATTCATTCTTTCTAGCGGAATTATTCGCTAAAGAATGACGACTTATCTCTACATTTTAAAAATCAATTCAACTCATTTGTTTCTTTTCAAATTTTGTACCACGAACTACGAGGTTTTGATCTCGCATTGCACTTTGTGGGTACGTAGGCATGAGACAATCGTCTCTTCAAACACAAAAATATAAAAAATGTTTCTCTTCTCATCTCTTCAATCTTTTTCAAACAAACCATTTTCAAACCAAAAAAAGCAATAAATATTTTCAAAGGGCTCCCGTGGAGTACCACGGACATTTTGGGTGCGTAAAACCTTCCCATTGTGTAACCTATCCCCTTACCTGTTTCTCTGATGTGTGTCTTTAGCTTTCTTGCTTTTAGATTCATTAGGTTTTATCCGCTCTTTTTCCCTTTTCCTTTTGGAATAAAATAAATGCGCGGTGGCGACTCTGTTTACTTTGAGTTAAGTTAATCAATAGCTTACACTCATGATTTTACCGCTACAGAAAAGTGGCGACTCTGCTGGGGAGTAATCTCTAAGTGGATTCGGCCTACTTTGATTTATTTACTGCTTTGGTTTGATTTGTTAGTTATTTGTTTGGTCTGTTTCGGTTTTGGTGATCCTCTGAGTGAGATAGATTCTAACCCAGATCTGAGATGAACTTATGATAGGACGGCGATATTCGAAGCGATAAGCGATGGAGTAGTCCAAAGCTATATCAATTTGATAATCTCCACTCGGTTAGGCTCTCTTGGACTATCAATGTCATGATGAGTAATCATACATGGCATTATTTTCCGACCTTGAGCTGATCATACTGAGGACCATAGAACCCTTAACCCATCCAAGCCAATTTAGGAACGTAGTGCGGAAACTGTCTGGGTGTAAACCTAAGGTGGTTGTCACGCGATACTACACTCGGACAAGGTCTATTTTAAGAATGTTATCGGTTGGGGAGTAATCCAACGTATCGATGATATTCTAAAGATGGTTGTTAACTCTGGGCACCTCTGTTAGCACCCTTTTGGTTTTATGCAGGTATAATGAAGACAAAACCTTAGTACTTACCTGTGTGGGATTGGTGTTCTGTTACCTTGACTTCATGCTCGTGACTCGGAACCTAAGCCCGTGTGCCTTGTGTGATCTTGTTTGTGGTTGTTGCATACATGTCATCATGCATTCATGAACATTGTGTTTAAGATTTCAAGGGACTCATAAGGAAGTTTTGCAAAATTTCAGATGTCTATGGCTATGAATTTTGAAAGGAGGAACACAAAGAAGTACACCTTCAAAAATCCTAATATAGTGGAGTTGAGAAGGCTAGGAGCATTGGTGGTTGATACCCAGGAGTTCCGGAAATGTTATGGGAAGCTCTTGTTTATGTTGGATACCGATGTACCTGAGGGGATTCTCCCTACCTTATCTCAGTTCTATGATCCGTTGCATCATTGTTTCACCTTTCCTGATTATCAGCTTGTGCCGACTTTGGAGGAGTACTCTCATTGGATAGGTTTACCTATTTTGGACAAGGAATTTCTCTTCAGTGGTTTAGAGAAGGAGCTTACTATCAAAGTCATCGCCAAAGCACTTTTTCTTAAGGAGTCCGATCTTAATGGGAAGTTTCTTCCAAAAGGAAGTGTTCGTGGTATTAATGCTAAGTTCTTGATGGGGAAAGCTTCTACTTCACTTACTTTGGGTCATAAGGATGCATTTGAGGCTATTATTGCTTTGCTCATTTATGGGATTGTCTTGTTTCCTAACTTAGATGGTATTGTGGATGAGAATGCTATTCAGATTTTCTTGAAGAAGAATCTGGTACCTACTTTGCTTGGAGATATGTATCATGCTTTTCATTATAGGACCTCCAAAGGTGATGGAGAAATTGTGTGTTGTGCGCCTCTTCTCTACAGGTGGTTTATTTTGCACCTACCAAAGTCTGATGTCTTCAAGGACAATAGAGAGAATCGAAGATGGTCTCAAAGGATTATGTCACTTTCTCATAAGGATATGACATGGTATTGTTCTCATTATGATACTGGAGTGCTTATTGATAGTTATGGAGAATTTCCTAATGTACCTCTTCTTGGTACACGTGGGGGAATTAGTTACAACCTTATTCTTGCTAGGCGGCAGTTGGGATATTGTTTGAAGGACATACCAAATAATCCTTCCTTATCCCGTTTCTTCTTTCTTAATGGTGCAGATCATGTAGAAATGAAGAAAAGGATTGCTCATTCTTGGCATGCGGTTCATCGGAAAGAGAAAGGTAAATTGGGAAGACAACACCTTGCTCCCTCCGAGTGTTACATCCAGTGGGTTCGATCTAGGGCTTCCTAGCTCAAGATGCCTTATCCGCCTGAGGAGCCTTTGTTTCCTATATTACCATTGTCTGCTTTTCTTCCTCCTGTCGATGAGAAGATGGCTCTTCAGGAAGAGTTGGACAAGATGAAGAAAGAGAAAGAAGAATGGCTACTTGAGAAGACTACGATGCAAGAGCAACTGAAGGAGAAAGATGATCTCATTGAGTTACTTGAGCGGCGTGTTACGAAGAGGCCAAGAGAGGATTTAGTTTCCTCTAGTACTCCATCTACAATTCCTCCTACATCCGGTGCTTGGAATGCCATTGTTGACAATTTGGTGAAGGATAAGGAAGACATGGAAGAACGGTACAAGAAAGAGATTAAGAGGATTCGCATGAAGTATCAGCCAGGATCCGGAACTTCTTCGGATATGATTTCCTAGGCCTAGTTTACTTTTTCTCTCATGTATTAGGGTTATTGAGGCTTGTACTTCACTTGTAATCCTTACTTTGATTTTAATAAGAATGAGTTTTTTTTAAGTACTTCAAAAAGCGTTTCTTTATGAATATTGCAAGTTATCTTATAGTCCTTTGAAATCTTTGCATTTGCATACACATACCATGCATCATACCCGCATTGGTCTTGCTTTTTGAGTGTTCTCCAGGGATCTTATGTTGTTTCTTGGTCTTCATTCAGTTCTCCTGTCAAGCTGACTCACCGATTTGATACTCGAGCTAATCGGAAGAAGGTGATGGAAACCCTACAACAAGAGAATTGCGAGTTGCGCGAAGAGGTTGCATATCTGAGGGAAAACTTGGAAAGAGTTTCTGCCATGATGGAAGGTTTGGTGGCTGCTCAGAATCAGCAACCTCCTCCTAATTCTCTTGTTCAGAATACAGTCATCTCCGAGATTGTTACTGCATCAATCCCTGTTGAAACTGTCATCTCTCCTCGCTATCGTATGCCTGCTAGTACACCTTGGGGCATGCCAGTTGATTTTTTTCCTGCTGGTTATCACCCTCCTCCTCCTGAGATTGTTGCATTTAATACTCTTCCGCCAGTGATGACTACTCTTCCTCCAGTTATGACTACTGCACCGCCCGTGATGCACACTATTCCGCACCATGATGAAATGATTTACCATGCTGAGCCCAGTGAAGGTGCTGGAGTGATCGAAAGACTTGATGATTTCCAAGGACGCTTTGCTGAGATACCGAAGGAGATGAGAGCCTTGAAGCATAAGGATTTGTTCGGAAAAGATGTCTATGATCTTTGTCTGGTCCCTAATGTTAAAGTTCCGTACAAATTCAAGTTTCCTGAGTTTGAGAAGTATAAAGGCAATACTTGTCCTTTGAGTCATTTGACTATGTATGCTAGGAAGATGTCTGCTCAGACAGACAATGATAAGCTGCTGATTCACTATTTCCAGGAAAGTTTGACCGGTGCAGCCATGAGATGGTATATGAGTTTGGATAATAGCCAAATTAAGACTTTCAATGATTTGGGAGAGTCTTTTGTTAGGCAATACAAGTATAACGTTGATATGGCACCAGATAGAGATCCGCTTCGTGCTATGTCCCTGAAGGACAAAGAGACTTTCAAAGAGTATGCGCAAAGATGGCGCGAGCTAGCAGCTCAGATTGTTCCTCCTCTGGAAGAGAAATAAATGACGAAGATCTTCTTGAAGACTTTAGGTTCTTTTTACTATGAGAGGATGATAGCAAGTGCTCCTTCTGATTTCACTGAAATGGTGAGCATGGGGATGCGTTTAGAAGAAGGTGTCCGTGAGGGACGGTTAAGTCAAGAAAATAGTAATGGCTCAAGCTCTAGAAGGTTCAACTTTGGAAAAAAGAAAGAAGGTGAGACTAATGTTGTGTCTCGTGAAAGTTATAGAAGGCCTCGTGGTCGTGAGAATCACCATCCGCAGCATGTGGCTTCTGTAACCCCGATGATTAATGTGGCTCCAACTGTGCCAACAGCTCCAAAGTATCAGCCTCGCTATCAACAACCTTATGTGCAACAAGGTGGTAATCAACAGGTTCGAGCTAAGCCAAGTTTTGATCCTATTCCAATGTTGTATGCGGACTTACTTCCATCTTTGATTGCAAAGAATCTTGTGCAAACACGTCCTCCACCTCTAGTTCCAGAGACTATCCCATGGTGGTATAAGCCAGAGGCTCGCTGTGCTTTTCATCAAGGTGCCCCGGGGCATGATGTTGAGAACTGTTATCCATTGAAGTTTGAAGTACATAAATTGATGAGGAACAATGTTCTGTTTTTCAATGATGTTAATCCAAATGTGAAGACAAATCTGCTGCCGAAGCATGGTAATGCGTCTGTGAATATGGTTGATGGTTGTCCTGGTTTGTTCAAGATTTATGAGGTTTGCCATATTCGAAGGTCTTTGGTTGAGATGCATGCTTTTTTAAGTGAATATCACGATATTGATCACGATTATGCTGGATGTTGCATCTGCTCGGTGAATCCTCGTGGTTGCGTGATTGTTAAGAGAGACATTCAAAAGATGATGGATGATAAGTTGATTGAAGTGACATCAAAAAGAGATGAGTATGAAAATGAAGTGAATGTTATTATGCCTCAGTTCAATATTCCTGAGAGGGCTGTTCCTGAGAGGGTGGTTATTTCCTTTGATAGCCGTAAATATGTTGTTACTCCATTAGTGATTAATTTGCCTGGTCCAGTGCCATATGAGTCTGATAAAGCTGTTCCTTACCGGTATAATACTACGATGATAGAAAATGGTAGGGAAGTTCCTATTCCTACTCCAAAGTTTGTAGTTAGCATTGCTGATGTGACAAAGGTTACTCGAAGTGGTAGAGTTTATGCTTCAGACCCTCCGAAGAGAGTTGAAGATACAAGTGCGAATAAGCAGATTATGGATGTTGTTTCCCAATCAGGCCAATCTGGTGATAGTGAGGATGAGGTGTTAAAATTGATAAAGAAAAGCGAGTACAATGTTACTGAGCAGTTGTTGCATACTCCGTCGAAGATATCAGTTTTATCACTCTTGATGTGTTCTGAGGCTCATAGGCAGTCATTGCAGAAGATTCTTGATCAAGCTTATGTTGACCATGATGTGACTGTTGATCAGTTTGATAGTATTGTGGCTAATATCACATCGTGCAACAATTTAAGTTTCTGTGATGATGATTTTCCTGAAGAAGGAAGGAATCATAACTTGGCTTTGCATATTTCAGTAAACTATCAGGAAGATGCTATGTCTAAGGTGCTAGTTGATACTGGATCTTCTCTGAACGTGATGCCGAAGTTGACTTTGTCAAAGCTTGCGTATCAAGGTGCTCCCATGAGACATAGTGGGATTATTGTGAAAGCGTTTGATGGGTCGAAGAAGACAGTGATTGGTGAAGTGGATCTTCCTATTCTTATTGGACCGTTTATATTCCAAATTACTTTTCAAGTAATGGATATACGTCCCGCTTACAGTTGTCTTCTTGGAAGACCCTGGATTCATGAGGCAGGAGCTGTGACATCCACTCTTCATCAGAAGTTGAAGTTTGTGAAAGAGGGGAAATTAGTGACTATTGGTGGTGAAAGTGCGATGCTTGTGAGCAATTTGTCATCTTTCTCCTATATTGATGCTGAAGAAGAGGTGGGAACGTCGTTTCAAGCTCTTTCTGTTATGGATAATGTTGTTAAGAAGAATGCCATGCATATGTCTTCTTTCAAGGATGCTCTGCGCATGCTTGAAACTGGTCGATCTGACGGTTGGGGACGAGTTATTGATGCTGTCGACAACAAGGAAGGATTTGGTATCGGCTTTGCACCAGGCGTGGTTCTCAATGACCCGAAGACTATTCAGGAAGGTTTCCAAAGTCCTGGGTTTATCAACAATCATTCTGCTGCTGCCATCATTGAAGATGATGAAGATGAAGAAATGCCTAACTTTGTTACGCACGGAAAGATTTGCCAGAACTGGATTGCTATTGATGTTCCTTTTATTGTTCATGCTTCAAAGTAATTTGTTTTATTTTCTTTCAAAAATCCTTTCACTCTGCCCAAGGTGAAAGTGATGTTTGTCGAGCTTTGTTTCAAATTTTATCATCATCAATAAAATGCTATTTTGATTTCCATATGTGTTTTTCCTTTTTGCTTTATTCTGAAAAATGGTAACATAAAAAACCCAATATAATAATAATTGTTTATCTGCATAATGTTTGCACTTTTGTTCATATTCTAAAATAAATAAAATCAATGTGCAGATTGATTGATAAACCCATTGAAAACAATGATCTTATGCCTTCTCCCAACTTTGAATTCCCTGTATTTGAAGCTGAGGAAGAGGATGTTGAAGAGATTCTTGACGAGATTTCTCGGTTTCTTGAGCACGAGGAGAAAGTTATTCAGCCTCATGGAGAGTCTATAGAGATGGTCAACTTGGGTTCTGAAGATGATAAGAAAGAAGTCAAAATTGGAGCATTGCTTGGTCCTGATGTTAAGAAGAGGATTGTAGAGCTTCTCAGAGAGTATGTGGATGTATTTGCTTGGTCTTATCAAGACATGCCAGGTCTTGATACTGATATTGTGGAGCATAGATTGCCGTTGAAGCATGAATGTCCACCTGTAAAGCAAAAGCTGAGAAGAACTCATCCTGACATGGCAGTAAAGATCAAAGAGGAGGTTCAAAAGCAGATTGATGCAGGTTTTCTTGTGACATCAACTTATCCTCAATGGGTGGCCAATATCGTTCCTGTTCCAAAGAAAGACGGAAAAGTCCGAATGTGCGTTGATTACAGAGATTTGAACAAAGCCAGTCCAAAAGATGATTTTCCATTGCCACACATTGATATGTTGGTAGATAATACGGCTAAGTTTGATGTGTTCTCTTTTATGGACGGATTTTCCGGTTATAATCAAATAAAGATGGCACCCGAGGACATAGAAAAGATCACATTTATTACACCATGGGGAACATTCTGCTACAGAGTGATGCCCTTTGGATTGAAGAATGCTGGTGCGACATACCAAAGAGCTATGACTACACTTTTCCATGATATGATGCACAAAGAAATCGAGGTATATGTTGATGATATGATCGCTAAGTTGAGGACTGAAGAGGATCATGTTGAACATTTGCTGAAGTTGTTTCAGAGGTTAAGGAAGTTTAAGCTTCGTTTGAATCCGAATAAGTGCACCTTTGGTGTACGTTCTAGAAAGTTGTTAGGTTTCATTGTCAGCCAAAGAGGCGTTGAAGTCGATCCTGATAAAGTGAAAGCTATTCAGGAAATGCCTGCTCCAAGAACTGAAAAGCAAGTAAGAGGATTCTTGGGCCGTTTGAATTATATTTCGAGGTTTATCTCTCACATGACTTCCACATGTGCTCCGATCTTCAAGTTGCTTCGGAAAGAAAAAGGTTGTGTCTGGACAGATGATTGTCAGAAGGCGTTTGAAAGTATCAAAGAATATTTGCTTGAACCTCCTATCTTGTCTCCTCCGGTGGAAGGTAGACCGATGATCATGTACTTGACTGTGTTGGAAGATTCCATGGGTTGTGTGCTTGGTCAGCAAGATGAATCTGGAAGAAAAGAATATGCAATTTACTACTTAAGTAAGAAATTCACTGATTGTGAGTCTCGGTATTCCATGCTTGAAAAAACTTGTTGTGCCTTAGCTTGGGCTGCAAAGCGTCTTCGCCAGTATATGTTGAATCATACAACTTGGTTGATCTCTAAAATGGATCCAATCAAGTATATATTTGAAAAGCCTGCTTTGACTGGGAGGATTGCTCGTTGGCAAATGTTGTTATCAGAATATGATATCGAGTACCGAGCTCAAAAAGCTATAAAAGGTAGTATCTTGGCTGACCATTTGGCACATCAACCGATTGATGATTACCAACCTATCAAGTTTGATTTTCCAGATGAGGATGTGATGTACTTGAAAATGAAGGATTGTGATGAACCTTTGATTGAGGAAGGGCCGGAACCTGGATCTCGATGGGGTTTAGTTTTTGATGGTGCTGTGAATTCACGCGGAAGAGGAATTGGGGGCAATGATCATTACTCCCCATGGTTCACATATTCCTTTTGCTGCGAGGTTGACTTTTCCTTGTACCAATAATGAAGCTGAGTATGAAGCCTGTATTATGGGTCTTGAGGAAGCTATTGATCTGAGGATTAAGCATCTTGATGTGTATGGAGATTCTGCCTTGGTAATCAATCAGATCCAGGGTACGTGGGTAACTCATCAACCCCACTTGATCCCTTATAGAGATTATGCCAGGAAGATATCAACTTTCTTCACTAAAATTGAGTTTCATTATGTTCCTCGTGATGAGAATCAGATGGCAGATGCTTTAGCAACTATAGCTTCTATGATAAGGGTGCACCAGTGGAATGATTTTCCCATGATCAAAGTGATGCGACTTGAAAGACCAGCTCATGTGTTTGCAGTTGAAGAGGTCCATGATGACAAGCCTTGGTATCATGATATTAAATGTTTTCTCCAGAGACAGGAATACCCACTTGGGGCATCTGATAAAGATAAGAGGACTTTGAGGAGATTGGCAGGAAATTTCTTCCTGAATGGAAATGTGCTTTATAAGAGAAATTTTGACATGGTCTTACTCAGATGCGTGGATAGACACGAAGCAGACATGTTAATGAAAGAAATTCATGAAGGATCTTTTGGCACTCATGCTAATGGGCATGCAATGGCTAAAAAGATGTTGAGAGCAGGTTACTATTGGCTGACAATGGAATCTAATTGTTGCAAGTATGTGTAAAAGTGCCATAAGTGTCAAGTGTATGCTGATAAGATTCATGTGCCACCAGCTTATCTCAATGTGATTTCTTCCCCATGGCCTTTCTCTATGTGGGGAATTGATATGATTGGTATGATTGAACCCAAGGCTTCAAATGGACATCGTTTTATTCTTGTGGCAATCGATTACTTCACCAAGTGGGTGGAAGCGGCATCATATGTTAATGTGACCAAGCAAGTTGTGGTTCGGTTTATCAAGAATAACATTATCTGCAGATATGGTGTTACGAATAGAATCATTACTGATAATGGTTCGAACTTGAATAATAAGATGATGAAAGAACTTTGTGAAGAATTCAAGATTCAGCACCATAATTCTTCTCCTTATAGACCGAAGATGAATGGGGATGTTGAAGCTGCGAATAAGAACATTAAGAAGATCATTCAGAAGATGGTTGTGACATACAAGGACTGGCATGAGATGCTTCCTTTTGCTTTGCATGGGTATCGTACATCTGTCCGTACTTCAACAGGGGCAACCCCTTTCTCACTTGTTTATGGTACAAAAGCAGTGCTCCCCGTCGAAGTCGAGATCCCATCAATGTGAGTTCTGATGGAAGCCAAGTTGACTGAGTCTGAATGGTGTTAGAGTAGATTTGATCAGTTGAATTTAATTAAGGAAAAGAGAATAACAACTTTGTGTCATGGTCGGTTGTACCAGCAAAGAATGAAGAAAGCTTTTGACAAGAAGGTCAAACCTCGTGTATTCAGAGAAGGCAACCTCGTGCTCAAAAAGATTCAGTCTTTCATTAAAGATTCTCAGGGCAAGTGGACTCCGAACTATGATGGCCCATATGTTGTCAAGAAAGCCTTCTCTGGCGGTTCATTAATTCTTGCAACTATGGATGGTGAGGAGATCACTTGTCCTGTGAATGCGGATGCAGTCAAGAAATACTTCGCCTAAAAAAAATAAAAGAACAACTCGCTAAGTTGAAAACCCGAAAGGGCAGCTTAGGCAAAAATGAGCGTCTCGGTGGATCGAAAACCCGAAAGGGCGGTCCAGGCAAAAATTAGAGACATAACAGAAATAATTATCCCGGTAGATTGAAAACCCGAAAGGGCAATCTAGGCAAAAGTTAGGGATCATGGCAAGTAACTGTGTCGACAGACTGGATCACTTGTAACAATCAAGGATTTCAGATTCTATTCCTCAGAAGAATTTCCCATCAAAGATTCTTATTCATTCATCCTTGACTGAAGTTTCGGACACAATGGAGTTCAAAGTTGATAGGGAGAATAGTGATCATTGTATTTCATTGTAGCCCTTTTCCATGTATCTACCATTTTTCAAACTTGTAATGATCCATGGAGTCATGCCATTTGCTGACTACCATTCTATCAATGAATTTGAGCTTTTATTCAATTGTTTGCAATTCTTTATATTGTTTCTGTTTACAAAATTTCAATTTATTGTTGATGATGATTTTTGAAACAAATTTAATAAATTTAATCTTTGAAGATTTTAAAAACATTTTTCTTTTGATATGTGAACAAAGAAAGGATATCAATTGTGATTCCAAGGATGGTAAAGTCTGGATGTGTGTAACTTGTCTCTCCCAAAGCAAAGTTTGATTCGGTTGTGTCCATATGAAACTCCTGGATAGTCTTGACAGGTTGATGTTAATGATGTTTTGTTCCCTAACAATAAGCATGAACGGAGATTGTATTTGATTCCCAATGGCTTTCCCAGAAGAATTGTTGGAAGAGATGTTCTTAGGAATCCCCAGCTGAGTTTTGATCTCTTCCTCAGCAAGTTATCTCTAAATCAAGAAGCATTGGAAATCCTCAGTCGAGTTCTTGTTCCTCAACTTGAGTTGTTTGCATCCTTGAATAGAAGTGTTGATATAGCAGTCAGTCTAGAGGTTTTCCTTTACCCGATGGTGGGTACTGATTTAAAATCCCTCGTAACTATGTTTTGGCTATGATGTTAACTTCTGATGTCCCCATACGGATCCCCAGTAGGTCTATGTGTGTTGGTTTCCAGCAGGTTCCTATGTGATTTTTAGCAGGTCTTGCACTCTATCCCCAAGTGGAGTAGGAGTGGTATGACAATTATTCCTCGCAAAGTTTGATTTCATCAAGAACTCTTCTGTCTACTAGAAAGGATTGTGGAAGCTTTTCCCTAATCTTCAGCAGATTATTACCTTTCCTCAGCAGGGTGATATCCCTATGTAGAGTTGATGATTGATGTTTAATACTTCGAGACACTTCCATCTTTCCCCAAGGAATGGAAGATTTGGTGTTGTTGGTGTCTCTCCAATATGTTTATCCTCTCATAGTGGAATTAATGATGTTATCCTTTTACAAACTCTCGAAGATTGCTTTGTGGATTGGATCTATAACATATATTTTCTCATCATGAGTTAAACCTTGTAGTAGGATTTTATTCCTTTGATAACCTTTGATGTTTCCTGCAGGATGCCAAATTGAATCTCCAGCATGATTCCTTGCATTGTTGCCTTGGGATTAGCCGAGTATCTGGTTGTTGTGGTGTTCATGTCACCCGTTTCTTATCTTTATGTCTGTTTAGTCAGCATATTCATACGCATAAGCATAGCATCATTTGCTTGCATTCTTGCATTTATCATTGTTCCCTGCTCTTCGGTGTGGACTTTCCCCACAGTGTGTGTGTGTTGTCTTCCTCTCAAGTTTAGAATGTCAACCATTAAGCAGAAAGTGTTTATTCTTTCTAATTCCCCACTGAGCTTATTTCTCGTGGATGATTTTGATTCAGGTTCCTCCCAGTTTATTATCTGGATGGAATTTCCCCAGTTGAGATATTTCCTCCTCGGGATGAGTCTTGTTTGACCGTTTCTCTCCAACTTGTTCTTGGATTGAACTTTGGTCCCCTTTTGTGAGTAATATTGCTTTGGAATTAAGCTATCATAGTTTGATAGTGGGAAACATTTTCTCCAGCTTGAGTATATTACTTTGGAATTAAACTATCATTTAATCGATAGTGGGTAATATTACCAATTTGATCAAGTTCTTTTACTTGTATTCCTACCCAGTAAATCCGATAGTCGATATTTCTTCTTCTTACCCAGTAAAAAGGTAATAGAAGTTGTTTCCCTTTGCTTGAGCTCCTGCCCAGTAAATCAGGTAGTTGAGAATTTTTCTGCCTAGTAAAAAGGTAGTGGAAGTTATCCCTCTTTATTTTGCTCCTATCCAGTAAATTGATAGTCGAGTCCTTTGTTTTCCTACCCAGTAAACAGGTAGTTGATGATTCTTTTCCAACTCAGTATTTCTCCATTTTTGGACTCAAATACTTTGTTTGGTTGATATTTCCTGGCAGGGTGTTTACTTTCCCTTGTTGAATCTTGTACCTTGATTTTATCATACCTTTTCCCAAGTCGAGTCAGCTATCCAGTGATTTATTTTCCTGGTAAACTCTTTTGTTGTCTGTTGTTTCCCCAACGGGATTTTCTTCTGTGTCCCCATGTTTTTTGCTTTCATCTGGTGGTCATTTTTTTCCCACGGAGATCTTTGGGCTTGCATAGCATATTCATCTCATATCATGTTCTCTTAGGACAAAAATTGAGTTTTCTGTATTTAAGTCTCTCCCATCTTGTAGAGACGAAGATGTCAATCTTCATATCTCCAGATTGAAGAAACTTAAACAGAGGCAGCTGTAACACCCTAATTTTTGCCCTAAGATTTCTTCACATATCATCTGCATATTTGCATACAAACAAGATCGCACTGGTTTCTCGTTCCGTCTCGGTTGCAGGTCTATACTTCGCAGGGGATCACCATGCTTTTACTTGCTTTATTTGTTTATACTTACTAACTTCTAACCAAAATGCCAAAAAATGTTGCAGTTTGCTTCTTCTTCTCTCTGTGTTGTAGGATTTAAAAGACAGGGCAGTGATTTCAATTCAGATGCGTTTGTTCAGTCACAATTCGATTCAGATGGACGTTTGACCTAAATTTGGTCAAACTATAAAATAAATTGTTTCAATTGCAAGCATGTGTGCCAGTGGTCTATTCCTCAGACAATGCGTTTTCAAAGTTCAAGTTGTGTGGTGTGTGAAAGTCATCAGTTATCAGACAGTGTTCTGTGCGAAGTTTGGTTTGAATCTTCAAGTTCATCAGTTTATCAGTAGTTCATTTGGGGATTTATTTTTCTCATCATGGATTCGAATTATCAGGGCAATTTTCAGACAATTTCAGTGATTGTGGTTGAATTGGCAAGTTGTTCAGTGGTTCAGGATTGACTGTGTTCATTTTATCAGTGACTTACGGAAAAAAATCAAGAATATGTTGTGGGCTTAAGACCAGATTTCATCCGTTATCCATTTTCGACTAAACCATTTTTATTTTTCAATTTCCAATACCCATTTTATTCAATCATTTTTGTTTCCCATTTTTCCTCGATTATCCAATATATCCCATTAATATCCAAATAAATATTTTTATAACTATGTCCAAATATTCTATTATATTTCCAATTTTTTTTTACCACAAATTAGTTTCCATGTTTTCTATTTCCATCACAAAAATAATAGAGCCATTTTTTTTCTAATCCATTTTATGTTCATCAAAAAATATATACCATAGACCCACTTTTCTTTTATACCAAATAAATCATAAAGCCCATTTCATTGTTTTTTTTACAATAAAAAAAATATTATAAAGAAAAATAAAAAAAACAAGCAAGGCCCATTGGTCCATTCCCTTGGAGATTCACTTCTAGCTGTCATTTGCCTTTCCCAGCTACCACTTCCACACTTTTCCAGCCAACAAGCCATTAGTTAATAAAAAATTTCTAGCTGGCTTCTTCAATTTTCACGCTGCAAATATCCAGCTAATCCTAAGCCACACGATTTTTTTACTCAAGCCATCCACACTTCACTTCATCCACAAGACATCAGCACTTCCAGCCGCACAACTTATCCCACCTCAAGCCCCATGCGACATCTCCCAGCTTCACAATACTAGCCGCACAAGGGCAAAACAAAACAACAAAACGCAGGCCCAAAACACAAGCCATACACACGCTGTACGCAAGCCCAAACGCGCATCAAAACGCAGGCTGAACAACAGGTAGTGAGCACGCGTTCCGTAGGAATAAAAAACACAACTGATACGCGCATCAAAACACAACTGCATCAGTCAAAACGCAAGGCAGCAGCTCACACGCGGACTTCACGAGTTCAAGACGCAACAACTGAAGCTTTCAAAACGCAGCAATCAAAACGCAGCACTCTCCCGAATAAAACGCAAAGGAAAAATGAAAAAAAATCAGAATGAAAGCCTCAAATTTGTGACCGGCCAAAACACAGAAAAATTGTTCAAAACGGGATTCGAGAATTCAATTTCAAAACTCACCAATCCTTCTATAAATAACAACCCTTTCCTCACTTCAATCTTCAAATTTCCGATAGCCAAAAATACTCTGCAAAAATTGAATCCCCAATTTATTCCATTTGTGAAACCCTCAATCTTCTTTTGATTCAATAATCCACAATAACAGCAATACTCAAGAATAGGAGAAAGGAAATTGAAGTGATACCACTGTTTTAAAGGTAATCGAGGTTTCAATGGCGTAAATCTCGCGGTTTTGATTTGTTTCCTTGGCTGAATTTTGTGCGGGATTAGACCTATATTTGTGTAGAGCACAATGAATCGGTTCTTTCTGGCCTAATTTCGAACCCCGCCGCTCAAGCATGGCGGAGTTCCGTTTGTCTCTTCCACCGTTGAGCTATGGTGAAGGCTCTGTTTCTCTCTCATGAAGAAGAAGAGCATGAGTTTATTATTTTGTTTTTTTCCTTTCTTTGTATTAATTGGTTTTGTTTTTTTTGTTAAAAAATTGGTTTGGGCCTGCAATGCGTTAAACCAATTCATTTGCTATCCAGCACACCATAATCTGCGGATTCCCCCCCCCCCTTCGGTTATTTCTTTTTTTTTTATCCTCATTTGTTTTTTTTTTTAAAAAGGTTAAATGGATACTGATTTTTAATAATATTTTTTAGAATATTATTAAAAGTTTTTTCAAGAAAAGTTTTAGAAAGAAAATTTATAAGGTCTTTTAATTGTTTATTATTATGGATTTTATTTTTAAATCTTTGTTTCTTATTCATTTCCTTTCATTTATTTTTTTTTGGTCGATGAAAATCTCTGATTCGCAGATTGTTGAATTTCGAATATGTTTAACCTTCATTATTTCAAATCTATGGATGAATGATCATTTGGATCATTCTCCATACTTTGGGATCGTGATAGGTAGCATTCGATAATTCAACGAAAATCTCGATTAAGATTAGACCGTTCTTTTTCTTTTAGTGTGACATGTTTTCGGAGAATGATCAATAATATCATTTCTCTAACATGTATTAGCACAAATATCTTCCACCTTAATTGGTGGTGGCCGGCCTCATTTGTAGGGTAATTACTTCGTAAATTACTCGGCGATTGCTTAACATAGACCTAAATTTGTCCCAAATTCGGAATGAGATCCATTTGGACCCGGTTGCCTCGAATTTTTTGTTATTCTTTGGTGGTTGTGTTTGATTAAGTTCATCATACCATTTATATGTAAATATTATAATACTATTAATATACTAACCATTTAAATTCAATTTCTCGCACCTTATCCTCTTTATTTTAATTTCTCGCTCCCTATCTCTTTTATTATGCTATTATCATATTATATCATCTATCATATTGTTTATGTTTATATTGTTATGTTTGTGATTCTTCTTTTGTCCATTTGGACACAAAAAAACATTAATAATCAATCAAACATCTAAAAAATGACTTGTGACTTTAATTCTTGGACTATGGCCACTATCCTTAGCATGAGATTTGGAGTTTGGACTTAGACTTTAGGATTTCTCCCTTTGCTCAAGTTGCTATCGATCGAAGACCTTGGCCTCGATTTAGTTCATTTGCTTATGAAGATGGAAATCCGTTTGCTTTGAAGAAATGTCCATAACACGGTTTGATCGCTCTTCTCTTAACTTTTAAATTCGAGTCTTAGGATAGTCACTTCATCTCCTCCCACTTCTTAAATTTTCAAATCTTCTCCCTATTTTCAAATCTTCTTTGTTTTCAAATTTCAAATGTTTTCATAATCAAACCTTGACTTAGGTCAAGTGATTTTATCCTTTTCACTTTTTCCTCTTAATAAAATGTTAATCCATGTAAGCATATCGAAATTCTCTTCTTAAAAACTTTAAAAAATCCAAAACTCACTCAATTGTTTTTTTTTGTGCCTTTGTGCACTTTTTCTTTTCATATGTTTAGATATGATTCATTCTTTCTAGCGGAATTATTCGCTAAAGAATGACGACTTATCTCTACATTTTAAAAATCAATTCAACTCATTTGTTTCTTTTCAAATTTTGTACCACGAACTACGAGGTTTTGATCTCGCATTGCACTTTGTGAGTACGTAGGCATGAGACAATCGTCTCTTCAAACACAAAAATATAAAAAACGTTTCTCTTCTCATCTCTTCAATCTTTTTCAAACAAACCATTTTCAAACCAAAAAAAACAATAAATATTTCAAAGGGCTCCCATGGAGTACCACGGACATTTTGGGTGCGTAAAACCTTCCCATTGTGTAACCTATCCCCTTACCTGTTTCTCTGATGTGTGTCTTTAGCTTTCTTGCTTTTAGATTCATTAGGTTTTATTCGCTCTTTTTCCCTTTTCCTTTTGGAATAAAATAAAAGCGCGGTGACGACTCTGTTTACTTTGAGTTAAGTTAATCAATAGTTTACACTCATGATTTTACCGCTACACCTATTAAAAAAATGAAGTATGATGTTAAATAGGCTAGTAGGTCACGCTCACGCCTAAAAATAAGCCCATGATAAGCTACATGTCATACTTTGACCTTTAATTTTTTAGCAAATCAGACTCAGACTTGACAAAGGCTAACTTGATCCAGACTTTTCTCACCTCTAGTAGTAGGTTTAAACTCACGCTTATATATCTGATATTTAATGTCTCTATACAAATACCGACTAAATTGATTTAATAGAAATTTATAGTTTATCTTTTTCTATTGTTGTTAATGGATAATTTTACCTCCATTTAATTACCTATGACAACCACACATAACTTTTATTTGATTGTAAATCTTTTTAATTTGAAATAGTTATTGAATTTTTCGAAATACTCGATAATGTATGTTCGGTATTGGATTTATTTTTAAAAACTAATACAAAATTATTTTATATTAATATTTTAAGTGTTTGATTTTTTATCTACAAAATGTGTTGCGAAAAAAACTTACCTTCAAAATTTTCTATAGATTTCAGATTATATGCATTTTATGGTTTTTTCTAAATTTTTAAAAGATCAGTACTTTATTTTATGCATTTTAACCTTATTTTTCAAAATATTTGATAGTAAATGTGGGAGTGTCTGATTTTAAAAAATAAATTCAGAAAAAACAATTTTTTTAATAATATTTTAATGGTTTGATTTTCTTATATGTGGATTTTGTTGTATAAACTTTTACCTGCGAATTTTCTAAAGATTTTGGATTATATGCATTTTATGTATTTTCTGTATTTTTAAAACACTAGTACCTAATTTTATGTACTTTTATCGATTTTTTTCCCAGAAGATTAAGTATTTTATGCATTTTTACATTAAAAAAAAACTCGAAAACCATTTTTATCATATTTTAAGTGTTTGTTTTTTTCTTACGGAACTTGTTGCAGAAATATGTTACTTGTTGATTTTTTTCGCATATTTTGGATTATATAAATTATTATTTTTTTTGTCGATTTTAAAAAAATCAGTAACAAACAAACTTTTTTTATCGAGTTTTTAAAAATATGATTAAAAAACATATCAAATTTTTCTTGTATGAGAGGAAAAAATTCAACATATGATTTATGAAAAACAAATGAGAGGTATTTTTGGTATTACAAAAATATAGGGGTGTCATGTATTTTTTTTAAAGCAAAAGAAAGACTTCCATTGAAAGAAAAAAAACAACAAATAGGGGAGACCAAGCCAAAACCCCTAATGAGACTTAGAGACTTTAAATCTAGAAACACAAAGCTTGTCTAGATAAAGGTTGCTAGCTAGACCCACGTAAAGAATGTTAAACTAAGAATAAGATTTAGAAGTGAAGCCTATTCTAGCAAGACAATCTGCATAAGAATTCCTCTCTATAAAAATGTGAGAAACCAAAAACCCCATGGAATGAGGGAGATGAATTCAATTTTTCCATCTTGTTCTAATTGTACAAGGAATAAGATAGTGATCATTGAATTCCTTAACAACTAAGATAGAGTCAATTTTGAGCTAAAGCTTGTTCCAATTTCTATCTCAAGCATGCTCCATAACGATCATTGCTTGTATTAACTATGCTAGGAGAGGATTTCTATTGCTAATGTAATGAACAAAGCTACCAAAACGGTCATGCCAACAAGGGAAGAGAGATGAGAGGTGCCTTTAGCCATCTCTTTCGTATTTGCATGTTGACCACCCAAGAGGATGAGGATGCCAAAGAGCCTCATTAAGAACCATAAGCTTAGGAGGGTTGATGTTAATCTTAAATAATTTTCCAATGCAAAAGGTTCTCATCAAAGAATCAAACACCTTGTTGTTTTTTTACCACTTAGAAGGACTTGAGCAGAGATTTTAGGAATGCAATTTCTCTAAGTTATGTGTTTATCTTCAAACCTATCAATATTCCTCACCTTCCAAATATCATTGATGGTGTTCACAATTGCAACTGAGATAACAATGTGAGCATGAGGGATCATTCCAGCTCCAACAATCTCCAGCACTAACGAGGCTATTGATGGTGAAATGAATTTTGAATATACCAGCAAACCAATCCCACAACATGCAAGAAAAATTACATTCAAAATACAAATGATTGGAGGTTTATGAATTTGTATGGCAAAGAAAGCACCTAGAAGGGCCAACTAAGCCTCTCTTACTGAGATTATCTTCAATAAGTAGTTTGTTATGAGCTAATCTCCAAAGCAACAAAGATATAAAAGGGGTGTGCTTAAGGACCAAGGAAACTTACTCAACAAGGCACTAGGATAAGGCTTGTCAATTAATTAAAAATCTTTCTTGAGGCTAAGAAAACCATTGACAGAATCTGTCCAAACCCCTTTGTCTTCATAATCAACCAAAGGGATGTGGTAGTTGGAAATGGTATTGAGCAAATTAGGGTAAAAAAGTTGCAAGTTATGAGGAATGGGCAAAGATATATTGTTAATAAGATTACAAATATTATAAGTGAGATTTGCTTGATAAATTCCTGGAATGTTAAATTTTTAGCCAATGGTAAGCCAATCCAACAATCAAGCCAAAAATTGATGTAGTTTCCTCTTTCTATGATCCAAGTGGAATTGTCCATGATAGTCTTGAAATGCCTTTTCAATCCTTTCATCAAAGAGGAAAGGATATGATGGTTAGTTATTAGTTTTTTCTAAGGATCCTAGATCTCATGAGGTTGGCCTAACTATCTTGACTTTGGAGAAAATTTCAGCATAAATTCATATTAGATACTTCATTTATGGTTTGAAGGGATATAATGTCGATGCATATTTCATTTAAATACCTACAAAAAGACTTCCAAGCAAAAATTACCATTTTACTTTTATCCACATCACCACTCCAAATTATGTTCCTAAACCAAGCATCCAAATATTTGATCAGTTCGAAGGGCTAGTCATATATGGTTAAGAAATTAACCAACATGACATACAAAACAGACTTAACCAACTGAATTTTACTGCCATAGAAAGCGTTCTTGCTTTCCGAGAAGCCAAATTTATCCTAACTTTGTAGCTAGAGGCTAGAAATGAGATGACTTATAAGCATTCCCTTGAAAATAGGCCCCGAGGTAAATGAAGGTGGGTGAGTGTTTATCGTGTTTTTGGTAAACGAACATAAATTTTAATTCACTTACAGGATTAAACTAGGAAAAATCCTAGAACATATTGTGCACAAAAAAAAATTAGATAAATGTGTTTTTGTTTGGATATTTGATGGTTGGATGTAAAGAAATGGGGCAAAAATTCATAACGAAGAAGGATAATGGGATAAACGCTTCAAAATTAAAGTGCAGAATTACTCAAATAGTGAAGTAAATAAAAATCAATCAAATACATGCTTGAATTAAATGATTAAAAGAGGGACACAAAATCATACATTTCTCACAAACGTGTTTATCTTTGTGGCTTGGATACTCAAGTTCTATAGAGAATACTAATGAAAAATTGTGAACCTTTTTTCATGAATGAAATCAACTTATATACTAATACATCAATAATTGTCGAAAACGGTTACTTATATAGGACTCGGCATGTATTCTACTACATGTGATCTTATTTTTTTAATAAGTTTCCACATGCTTTGGTCTTTGAATTACCTCTAAACTGCTCATATTATTGAAATTGCTTTATAAACTCTAACTATCTATGTCAAATAAATTCTATGTCAAATCCTTTTAGTGTGGTGCCATAATTTCTCTAGGTCACCCACTCCTTAGACTAAAAAATATACTAAGCCCCAAAACATCTGATAGGCAAGTCGAAATCACCAACTTTATACCAAACTTTCATGTTGACATGCTAAACCACTGCAAACCGTTTCAAGATTCTAAACATGTTTTGAAAAGAGATTGATCCTTATATTGTGTATCTATTCTTGAAATTATTCCAAACTAGGCTTAATGCATTTCAGCGTAGCTTGAATCAAAAATCACAAGCTAATAGATGCCCCCCAAAAAACTTCACTTTCGATCATATTTACAATATGGGAGAAAGCTT
Source organism: Lathyrus aphaca (assembly GCA_963966055.1). Lineage (NCBI taxonomy): Eukaryota > Viridiplantae > Streptophyta > Magnoliopsida > Fabales > Fabaceae > Lathyrus > Lathyrus aphaca. Next base: position 345,298,922 of record OZ014521.1, read on the forward strand.
TTGTTTTTAGTAAACTCTCGACATTGTTCAAAGTAGTTGCATATGTCATTGTCATCATGACCACTTTCACCAATTTGTCACGTCAGTAAACATGCGTGCACCCAACCATCATGATTTCAGATTTCAACTTCCAAGACCATCGTGGGACACAAAATTAATTGCTTTAAAATATATTCACTTTAATTGATTTTAATTTAGAAAATCAAATGTTAGTGGATTTTTAATTCAAAGGGTAAATTGAAGAGTTTTCTTGTACTATATATACATTGTCATCCACTCATTTCTCCTTTTTGCAACTTCCTCTCTTCTGAAAACTAAAAGTTTTAATATTTTCTACAAACTTAACCATTCTTTCTTCTTTCAAGTTAAGAACAACGATTTCCACTTTTGGTCCGAAAAAACAACTTTTAATTTCATATATTGTTTATGTTACTACTTCGACTCTCCTTAGCAATCACACATATATCCCTAAACCACTGACGAAGAAAGAAAAAACCCTCATAGGGCTTCCCAAGTGTAAATCCCTTTTTGAATCTCAGGTAACATTCATGTATTTTTTTTTGGTCCATTTCCCATATCCTCTGCAAAACCTGATAAGTTAAAGAAAATTTTCCCTTGTTACCGACATTGGAAACCTCGTGTGTTTGAAGATAAACCATGTGGGTTAGGTTTTATGATTTCACCCTCAATGTGTGTTCCGCTCTTCTCCTGCCATCAACAATGAATCATATATCAATTGGATAAAGTAGAAAAGAACAAAGAACAAATCTGATAAGAAAAAAAGCTAAGGCATATATGACTTGACTTAGTTGTCCAGAACTGGTCCCAATATAACCCCAATATGCTCATTTTAGTCATGTACTTCTGGGAAAATTTGTCCAACACCTTTAAAATCCATTATGGAATGATAACCCTTGAATGTGAGAGGAAAATACAAGAAAAGGGGGATTGAATTGAGGTTTTCACTCTTGCCTACTTTTCGCACTTTAATGAGTTGCGTCAAGCTATGCTATGAATGCATTGCAAAAGTGTAATACCTCAAAATTTTCCCTCGCTTTTATTACTACTATTTGGCTTTATGCTTTGCATTCATCCGCATTTTCCACAAGGTCATAATATTCATAATCTTGCATTTGCATTAAATTCTTAAGGCATGGGATCAAACATTCTCTAGTGACTTGAGTTTTCTTGGTGATACTTCTGGTGTATTACACTCGAAGATTGAGACAAAGGTTAAGTTCATGTCATCATGAACATATTCTTATTGTGGGGCTCACAAAGTTGATATCGTCATCAAGACACAACAATGAATTGAGGAGCTAAGGTTTATTCATAGATATTAAAGGTTTTCTTCATCATTATGCATCTGGGATAAGCGGCTCAGGGCTTCTCATCTTGTGTGTGGGTTTGTTGATGCTCATTAGTTACAGATTATGATTAGAGTTTCACTCCAATAATATGGTGCTACTTCAAGGATTCCTCAAAGCATTATGGTCCTACAAGTTGCATATGGTTTGTTACTTCTGATACAAGTGAATTGATTTTATTGACTGAGGTATGGGGATTCATCGAGGATGCAAGTTTGGTTTGGTTTGAAAGATTAAATGTGGACTAAGCGTGTTAAGAGGACTATGGAGAGCTTTATACTTCATCATCCATTGGGCATGTCCATAATGTCTATAAATCCATGTGTTTAACAAAAGCCATTTTTTTAATCCGTTTAAGCCCATTAATTCATATTAAAACCAGCTTCTAAATTCACCTTTGATCCAAATAATGTCCATTAGTCAAATTCCAACATTCGCGATTCAAACAAATTCAAGGTCCATCATCCGTATCCAAACTCTCATTTTTTAGTTCACTTGCCCAATTTCTTTTTTCAATTTAAAGGCATTCAAAGGTTATCATAAATTCATTTGAACATTCACTCCAAATCCAAGTCCTTACCATTCACTATATTCATTTTCATACTCAATTCCACTCATATTAAATCATACTTTTCATATTGATCTATCCAAATCTATTTTCCTATATTCATTCAAAATAAGGAATCATATCCTTTCTTTCCAAAGAAAGTTAATTCCAATTTATTCCATTCTTTATTTTCTTTTTTTTTCTATTTGATTCTAATGAGCCAATTAACCGAATTTTATTTTATCGAATGCCTTTATTTCTAATTGTATTAAACCAGTTCCAAATTCATAGTTCGTAATAACCAAAACACACAAAAACAAATAACAATTTTAATAACAATTTTTCAGAGTATTATTGAGAATAAATTTCAAACATGAAATCAGTTGGAACTCAAACTGATATAACAGGAAAATACATCAGAAAAAGGGAGAAAAAATAGTTATAGAATAACAAAAAAATGCAGAAAAATGGAATGAAAACCAATCGCTAAAAAACTCTGTACTTGAGAGCAAAATCTCCTCAATATAATTGATCAGAAGATCACAACCAAGACAGGGGGGAATTCACAGAAACTCTCTAAAAAAACTTCACTTTCTCAACATCTTCAACTCTCCAATCTCCATTCCGCATAACAATCACCACCTTCAATCATCTTCGACTTTGAATCCACAATCTTCCTCCATCTTCAACTTCAACCCTGTATCTTCACTAGCTTCAATCTGAATCCGAAATCTTCGTGAACATCTTCATCAATCAGATCCGCAGAACCTTCACATTAGATCGTCACCAATCACCATCTCTTGAATTCATCACCAAGATTCTAACAACATCTTCAATCTTTTCTGCAAAATCAATACAAACACAATATCAATACATACAACACAAAAACAACACGATCCGAAGCCAGAAGGAGGATTCAGAATCGCAACAACTTAACATAGCAGAAGTGAAATTGAAAGAGGGAGAAAGTATCAGGACTCACATCAAGATTCGTAACAACACCGTCAACAATTTGTCAAACACTCACACCTGTAGATTGCATCAGTATTCACCGCAAATTAATTTCACTGCAAGATTCGAGAGCAACACGATTTCAATAACCAATATAACAACTGCACAAATCAATCATAGCGGCGGAGGAAATTCAAGAGGAAAGAACTGTGACTCGTAACACTTACCTGAGCAATGTTTCGCGTCGAATTAAGAGTGATTATCATAATCGCGTTGGAATGGAAGAGATTCTTGAAATCACCCTCGCGATTGTTGATGGTCCGAGGCGGAGTTCTTGAGGAACAGACGAGAGCATGAGGTTTGTCTGAGGTTGACGATGGAGAAGGGATCACGATGCTTTTCGGTCATTATGTCGTGTGATGCCATCACATAACATAGTCTTAACTTTCTCTTTCCCTTAAAACACGAATCCTACTCGAAGATTATTGAAACAACGAAAGAGGTTGAGGGGCAAGTTTTTCCGGCAACAGAGACGACATCAGTCCGTAGTGAAAGGCACGATTGAGCTTCGAAGATAAAGATGAATTTTCTACGATTGTTGATGAATGAGATGACGCCGCAAAGTCCTAAGGGTGAGTCGCGAGGGACACGAGATGAAGATGATGAAGCAGCTCAGGCCGCGTCGGGGAGGAAGACGGAGAGGATTGGAAGTGGTGGTCGTGATGTGAATTTGGAGTTGGAGAAGAAGAGCCACGGTTGTTGTTCGTCGGCGATGATGACGAGAAGAATAGAGTGTCGCAGCATTGTGTGAAGAAGAAGGAGGATGGAAAGGTTTCATATTAAAGAAGAGTAAGAATTGAGTTTTTCGTCTTCAGTTTTTTAGGTCAAGAGGTAGTGGATTGGGCTCAATGATGCCATGGATCTTCTTTTCAGACCTCCAAATCAGTAGTACACCCCTCCCTGCGGGCTTCCTATGGAATTGGGCCATTGAAATTACTATCAGCATTCCTCTTTTCCAATTTGCACCCTGCCTGCGCTGGTGAAGAAGATGGGCCTTGGGCCATCATTTCGCTCTTTGCACCACTGGTTTCAATCCACACCCTTTCTGTTCCTTTTTTTTTATTTTTTTGTTAAATAATTTTCTTGCTAAAAAATTGTCATTTAATTTCTTGTTAATTAATTTTTGTGGATTAATACTTAATCCATTTTTTCTTGTAATTTTCAATTAGAATTTTTGTCATTATTTTAATTAATTTTTGGACTAATTATGGATTAAAGTGTTTTATGAGTTTTTTCGATCGATTTGTATCGATTTTGATTATGGTGGATCTTCACAAAGCAATTATGGAAGATAAGCATTTATTTTGCTTATGAAGATTACAAGACCTTGCAAGGAGTTTTTTTGGATTTCTTTTATATGAAGAATCGGTACTTCGTTCAAGTAAGTAATCTCGATGCTCCACTTTTATGCATCATTCTAGTTGTATGTGGCTTAGGATCATATAACTTAAGGTGCATATTGAGCCCTCCCACCTGAGGCACTGGATTTATTTGTGATTTATGATGTTATATGTCGATTTCGGAGCTTAGGGATTAGGTTACGGATTAGAGAATTCAGTTCCTTTCACTTTCCCTTAAAACATTGTTTTTTGCCCATTTCGTCGCAATTATTAAAAATAGTTTTAGGTGAGATAAAATTCTGAAAAAATTCATGAGTGATCCTCATCCTCTTAATTAATTTTTCATATTCTTTTATTCTAGGTTTGATTGGTTTTAGTAATTAATTTGGATTTTTCATTCCAAGCTGTCCCAAAAGGAATGGTATTGACATAAGGGACCAAAAGAATTTTTTTCCAATAGGTGTGAGACCTATTTTTTGTGTGTGATTAACCACTGGAATTTGTGAAATTTTGATGCTACTTAGGCATTTTTTTCATAATTTTTAGTTCCATTTTTTATCCACTTGGTAGAGTTGTTTTTCGGCGATCATGCCTCGTTATCTCAATTGTTAAGTAATTGTTTTGGAACTTTGGTGCATAATTGTGTAAAATACTTTTAGACCATGTTAGATACTAACTTCAACATTCCAAGGATTTAATTTCATAATTATTAAAGCATTTTTTCTATTTTTCCATGTCACCTAGATCATAGGTTGAGTTATGTGTTTATGTGTCGCATACCCTATATATTAGGAAGGCATTCACGCCATTTTCTTGAGATACTTTTTGGTAACTTTTAGGAGTTAATTATAGGTCATCTTTAGGTCCTTAATTCCAGTTATAGGTCACTTTTTGAACCATGCTTATTTGGTTTGTTTTGGGTGTTTCAAAGTGCATCTTTATTTGAATTAATTTTGCCTTAAACTTGTGTCTCTTCTCCTCTAATTGTTAACATGAATTATGTGGGAATAATATATGCCAAGTCATGCATTATAATTGAATCTAAAAACTTGTGTACTACTGACCTATAATCATCTCATGCACATTTACATGTCACCCATGTTTAACTTGCATTCTTTGAGATCGTATGCGATGTTTGTTCATTTGTTCTCACATCTTCTTCTCCTTGCTCCATATGCTTAAGTCATTGCATCCATGATTGTATATTCATTCATCTACATTCATAAGCATTAACTAATGACTTTGATGCTCATTTCATGTATTAATTCATGCTTGTAAGCCATATGCATTCATACTTCATCCATAAACCCTAACTTGCATTTAGGTGAACTTAGGTGAACTTTTTCTACATAGTTTGACATAGTTTGATCTTGTGAGGTATCCTAGCATCCTTAGGGACCTATAGCATGTTTCTACTGACTTTAGAAGTCATGTAACCTTTAGGTACTTTTACCTTTAGACTTAGGTCTTATTTGGAACCCTAGTTCCATTCTAGGACGTTTATGGTACTTAATCGATTTTATGCTTTGATTTTACTTTCAATATGCATTGTCATGCTAACTTTTGTTTTGTAGGGGGGAAGATTGAGGTAATCCTCACTTCATTCATATCTCTTATGCATTATAATTGTGTTTTCCTTAGCACCTTGTGCTTTGCTCTTAGGCTTTCCCTTTCTTTAGAGACAACTTAACTTCCTTAGGAAGTAAGTTAGTTTCTAATTCTCTTTTCTTCTTTTCCTTTCTTTCTTAGGATTGGAAAACTTCACAAACCATTAGGATCTCCCTTTTGTATATGATAACTAACTTAGGGTTGTGTCTTAGTCCCCCTTAGTTTTTTCCCTTTTTCCACTTAAGTCATTCTTTCTCATCTCATAAAGAAAAATATTAAAACACCTAATAAGGGTTGGATGTTCTTATACGCCATGAGACTTTGTTGCGAAGTACTTATACACATCCTGTTTTGGGGCGAGGTGTAAGTATTTACCACGTTGGATAGGTCTTAGTATGAGAACATTCACAAACAAATTCAAAATACTTCTCATAAAAGACAAAACAATAAACAATAAACGACTATCTTGCCGGAACTTCTCTTTCTCATCATAATCATTCTTAACGCGAACTCACGACGACTTGTCTCACATGCAAGACGGTAAATGCACTCGTATCAGAAGAGCCTGCAACACCTGAGCATAGACATAAGCAGTTCTAGCGATGAAAAATACAAACAAAGTTCCCGCATGGTTAGGCGAACTACGTCGACTCTGATCCTCATTTTCCCGATGATGTACGTAGGCAGTGGGGTAGGGCCCATTCGAGCACATTCTTTATTTTCCCTACATTTTCCCCATTCTTTCTTTCCATTCTCTTTTCCAGTTCCCTTCCTCATTTACAGTTCCAGTTAGCTGTTCATTTGTTTAGCAGCATCTTATTTCTCACCCTTTGAAACAAAACAAGCAAGCGTGGATCCCGTCTGGTACGGCGGACGACCTGGGATGCTAATACCTTCCCAGGTCGTAACCGACTCTCAAACCCAGATCTTTGGTTCGCAGGACCTTGTCCTTTCCTTCTTCCTCAGGTTTGTGCAACATTATCTTTCCCGTTCCTTCGGGATAAAAATGCCTGGCTGGTGACTCTACCTTTTCCGTACCACTTTCGCGTTTGTACTAGGATGAAAATCCCGGGAGCGACAACTGGCGACTCTGCTGGGGATCGAACCCAGAATCTCTGGTTTCCCTCGTAGAGTCAATCCTAGCGCCTGTTTGGTTTTGTTTCTTTGGGTGTTTATCGGTTTGATGTTGTGTGCTTTAGTTTAGCTTTACTGTTTTCATTTACAGTTTTACTTTACAACTTTACTTTACAACATGTATTTACTTACTGCTTTCGGTATTTATTTTCCATACATCATATTATATTGGACTGTCTGGCTGTGCTGGTTTTCATTTTTATGTGGGATGAGAGTTACTGTGAGATAAGCCAAATACCCGGCTTGAGTGTACCCTAGGATTATCGTGGACACGTTGTATCGCATGGTTACATGATGAGTGGCGATGTGTTCCACACCCAGGTTGCGATCGTCTTGGAACTATCTTGTGTGGGGGTTTGCCCCACTTCGGGATACGACCTTGATGGTTATGTGCAGCTGGGGACCGATCATTGAGAACCTTAGTAGAAACAACCCTCTCCAGTGATAATAGTGGCAGACCACATTTGTTGGCAAACCCACTCGCATCTGAGGGCCCACTGGAAACTCGCATAGGATGGCCTGGTTCTCTCATAGGAACCCAGTCAAGGAAAATTGTTCGTATGACGATAGTATTGTACCCTTCGAGATGAATGTACTATTGTTTCTCGATTCAGTGCTTGAAGCTGGGGACTTATGAGGGATGCTTGTTTCCTTGGACTCAGCTGAGACCTCCCTGAGTAGTACATAATGCCAAATCGATTCCCTGATTTGGTCATGAGACATTTCTCGGAGATGGTGAACGTATTATTGTTGCTCGGCTTTGAGAGTCCGTGATGTTGACCTGAGTAGCACACCTGCGATATTGGGAGGGGTTTACAGGTTTGCAGGAACCCTAAACTTCAACATACCCATTTTTCCAGTATTTTTCAGTGTTATATGATTCTTTGATTCTGAGATCCGGGATTTCTATTCAGAGAAATTGTTACTATGATTACCATCGTGACCCTGATATTGTGACTGTTATTATGACTCTCCACAGACACATGGCTCGTTGTTCAACTTCAACACCATCAGTGACTGTTCTATCATGTGATCCAGTTCTACAATTATTGGGTTCTTAGTTATGGGGTTCTATACAGATATTGTATTGATGTTGTGGTTCTATACAGACAGTTGGTTCACTGCTCAACACCGACATCTGACCATTGATCACATGCCTGTTGCATACATGGCATCATAACATTTCTGCACACATGTTCAGTTATTTACGAGGATCATGTATATGAATCATGTTGTTGGATTTTTCTATGTCAAAACTTGAATCAAAGAAGATAGATTCCTTAGAAATGACTGAACATAGAATTTGCATACATCCTTGCATTCATGACAGGTGTTCAGAGACAAATTATTATCGTGACTTGGTTTCCCTTCACAATGGCCAACTTGAATCACAACTATCAAGGTATAACTCCGGGTGGAGGTAACCAAACGAAGACCCAGCTGAGGCCATTCAGGGCAGAGATACAAGCTTTATTTCAGAATCGGAAACTGTTGAAAGAGGAAGTCAACCAGATGAAGACTAAGAGGAGCCGGTTATAGAAATCCTGAATGCATTGTCAAGGAAATAAAGCTATTTTCATCCCTATTAAGGGGAACTACGTCGCTCTGATTCTCCATTAGTCAATGGAGATACGTAGGCAAGAGATCGTGAGATCTTTGCGAGCAACCTTATCTATTAACTTTATGAACTTCTTCCTTCCATATGTCATTTGTCAGCATCCAACCTGAGCTTCCCAAGAGAATCCTAGGGGCAGAGCATACGGGTAAAGGCCAAAACAACTTGATAAGAAGTTTGAACATATTCTGATGTCGTACGTGCAACAGATTTCTTCATTTGCTCAAATTCGAACTGGTTGAGCTAGTTGCATCAGGATCATATCCGACAAAGCTTCCTTTGGGGTTTCCATGCCAAGTATGACTACCATTCTGGGGAACCTAACCATCTAATTGAAGACTGCAAGTCTTTCAAATACAAATGTAAATACAAGGTCGCGAATTTGATTGACTCCAAGACAATTGTGTTCACGCCAGGAAAAGGTGGGAATATGGCACCAAGTCAGTAATAGATTGAACATCCAGACTACTGACTGCTGAAAGTCTCAGAGAGCAATAAGTCCAAACAGAGTCAGTCCTCATCAATAATGGCAACCACGATGTGAATGCTAGGTGCAAGTACCACTCAGGGGCATTAAGCATACAATTGACAACTGTGATGTGTTCAGGCACAAGGTGCAAAATTTGATCGACTCAAAGGTCATCATGCCAGAAAGTCTGCCCACATATTAAAGTCTCATCATCAAATGGACCTCCCAATTTGAAAAGGCATCTTCAGAAGCAATAAGTCCAGGCGGAGTCAAGTCTCCTCAATGACGGTAATGTTCAGCTTCTTTACTGCATTTCATTTGTAGTTTCTATTGTTTGTTTAAACATTTGTATGCATGCATGAAACTTGTTTGTTTTTGAATGATAACCATAATAAAATGCACATGTTTTTCTTGAAGTAATCCATTTGTATTCACTTGTGATTTTGTGTATGTGCATTGCAATACCAACTCTCATGCTAAACTATATGAAGGAGGATGACGAAGTGAAAACGCAAAAATCTCTAATTGTGTGCTTTTGAGAAAGACCCTATTGACGATGTACATGCATTGTTTCAAATCCTAAACACCGGAGATATAAGGGAGATAGAACCTCGCCAACCCATTTGAGCCTTGAAGTATGAGTTTCTTTTCGCATGGAAAAAACCCTTGCATGTTGTTGCACCCCAAAATTTGCCCTCACAATATAAGACTTTGTGGGCTAAGAAGGTTCACAAGGTTCACAAGACCTTTCATGAGGTTCATGAAGTTTACAAGACACTTTATGAGGTTCACAAGGTTCACAATACTTACAAGACCTTTCATGAGGTTCATGAAGTTTACAAGATACTTTATGAGGTTCACGAGGTTCACAAGATTCACAATACTTACAAGACCTTTCATGAGGTTCATGAAGTTTAAAAGACACTTTATGAGGTTCACAAGGTTCACAAGGCTCACAAGACCTCCCATGAGGTTCACAAGATATTTTATGAGGTTCACAAAGTTCACAATTGGTCAGAAGATTTGACAATTCCCTCAGACAATGCATCCTCCTAAGCAGTGCATCCAAAACTAGGGTTTTAACTTTAATCAGGCTAAATGGACTTCCAAGACTTCAAGTGAGCTTCATAACATCTTATATGTGTCTAAGAATCCCCATGACAAGTTTCAAGACTTTTCTCAAAGGTTTGCTCAGTCAGATGATCAAATAAGTCAAAATCAGTCAAAGCAGTTAAAAAGTCAAACTGAGGTCAACTGTGGTCAAATCAAAGTCAAACTTCATGATTTTTTGCCAACATCAATTATATGAAGTAAAATTCATCATTTTATCAAGGGTTGATCATGATTCATCAAGGACATTTCAGATCATCAAGAATCAGGAGTTTCTAAATTAGGGTTTCCTTAGGAAAAGTCAACTGAACTTTGACCAGCCATAACTTTCACATACTTCATCACCAATTCTCCATCCAAAGCTAATTTTGAAGGAAATTTAATTCTCTACAACTTTGTGTCTACAAGCCAAGCCCAAAAATGCTTCATTTGGAAGGTATGAGCTAAGACATTATAGGTCCTTTTGAAAGTCAACAAAAAGTCAACAACTTCAAAAGGGCATAACTTGAGAATAGTAAAAGATATGGACATGAAACCAATGGGGTTGGTTAGAGGACTCTTTAATCTTTCCAAAATGTCCAAGAACACCCTCATAGCATTAAAATTGAAGGATTTGTGCCCTTGCAAAGTTGGGAAATTTTAGGGAAGTTTATGAAGCAAATAAGGCCTAAAATCAAATTTTTGCTAAATGAGCCCACCAAATTGCCATCCCATCTTTATGAAAATACCAAGCACGACCCAACCCACTTGTTTTCTGAATTTTTATTTTTTATTTTATATTTATTTGAGTTTTATTCATTAAAATATCATTTAAATTAAAATAAAATATAAAAATTAAATATTTGAATCCAATCTTTGCTTTGGGATCAAATATTTGACCTTTAAAGATGATTGATACTTTACAAATTCGTGCAAGACCAAACCAACAAGAAAATATTTGATTTTTGTGACATTTATGACAATGGAATTCCTTCACACTCAAGGCATCCAAAGAAGCCCACAAATCCAAAGTTTCTTGACCTAATTCAGTCCACTATAAGTATACAACATGAAGCAATACACTATTCACGAATTTCTGGCCTCCAAGAGTAAGTTCATACATTCAAAAATCTCACAAAAACTTCAATTCGGTTTCCTCTCTACAAGAGCTTTTAAGGTATTTTTAAGACATGGAAGGTTTCTTTGGACATCACAAAACCAATCCCAGCCATCAAAAGCATCAAAATCACCCTCATATGCATAATCCGATTCATCATATTCATGAAATTTTTGATTTTCGATTCTAAATATTAACTGTTTTTTAATGAGTTTTGATCAATGTTTCTTGTTTGTGATAAGTTAGGGATTGATTCTGGACAGGTTTTGTGAAGTTTCATCACCTAGAACGCAATCCACCATTTTTAGGGTTTCGGTTGAGCTTTAGGGCTTTGTGATTCATCAAGCATAAATAAATTCTGAAACTGTGAATCAATTCTAAATGACTTATAGACCTTGCTTGTATTCTTAATTCAGTAAAATTGAACTGTTTTGAGGTTGTTACAAATTCGCAGGTTTCTTGTGTTTTGAAATTCGCAGGTAAATTCATAGTTAAAAACGCAGCAAAATTCGCAGGAACCCTGGGGAAGAAGATGAAGTTTGCGCGCGTCTGGAAATTTGAAATTTTAATATAATATTTTATGATTTTGTTTTCATATTATTTCAGATGAGGTTGCTTGGCCTGGTGGTGAGAAGCGCTTGTGTAATGCTTGAATGCCTAAGTTCGAATCCTGGAGGCACCATCTTTTTATTGTTTTTTTCATGATATTCATCAGTCTTAATATATTATGAATTATAGCCATTATAATATCAGAAGCGCCCTCCCGGCTGGATGGAAAGTTTGCCTGCGTATTGCTTAAAGGTCCTGGGTACGAATCCCCCCAGGCCTTTTGTGGCTTTCTTTTTCATGATTTTTCTAGGCTAGACAACAAAACCAATTGGAGTGGGTTTGCTACCAGCGCACGCATGTAGCCCAGTGGCTGGGTCTTCTTCAGGTATTGGGGAGGTCCTGGGTTCAAAACCAGGCCTCCCCCTTTTTCTTTTACTTCATTATTTTTTCTTGTTTTTATTTGTTTGTTTATTATTATTAATTTAAATTAAAAATTTAATCCTAATTTAATAAATCCTAATATATTTTCATAAACCAAGGTTAACCCTAAAAAATATATTTTTTTCTAAAACCCTAATTGCTTTCATATAAATGTTAATTATTTTTCTATATACTTTTATTAATATTATTTACAATTATCATTATATGTAATATTATTAAAATAATGTAAATAATTTTAAATTATGTTTAAAACGATAAAATTCTTAACTTATTTTTGTAAATATAATTATAATTAATTTTATTTTCATAATATCCATATATTTTATAACTTGTTTACAATTTAATTTTTGTATATATATAATTTTTAATATATGTTTAGAAATAGTTAAAAAAAATTGCTAATTTAATTTTGTAATTATAATTTTATTTTCATAATATGTTTATAATTAACTTAATTTTTAACTTAAAACTTTATAATAATTAGTATAATTGCTTATATTTTCTTATTAGTCTTAATAATAATTGCTTATAAAAATTGATTTTTTTTAATTATTGTGTTAATATTATTAATCATGTTTATATGATATTTTATTATTACTAACCCCGTTTGACTTTGTATTATTTTTATTATTATTTTCTACTAACCCAATTATTATTATTATTTATTTTGCTTATTATATTTAATTTGCTTTAATTATTATTATGTAATTGCTCCTGGATGTAATATTTTAATAATAGTATTTAAATATTTATTTTTATGCTATGGTTAGTAAATAGGGAGTGCCACATGTTTGTATATTTAAAATTAATTTAGATCACTAATTTAAAAGATAAATATTAAAATTGTACACTCACACACGTAAGTCGATCTTTGATCGCCATCTCACTTCCTTAGGGATACCTCTCATGTTGCCTAATCAAAAGGTCAAGTAGGGTGTATAAAGCAAAGTCCCTCAATTTCACATCATCTAGTCCCTTAACAGATAAAAGATCAAGTCCCTTTCGAATGTTGCCTTCGTAATGATCTTGTCCCTTTCGAATAAAGATGATAAGTCCCTTCGAATTTGCTTATGCACCCCACAGTTGCCTAAATAACAGATGTCCCTTCAATCGTCCCTCACATCCAAGGTAATGACTACCTATTCCTTAATAATAGGGATAGTCTTACCATTTAAAGGATTCAAGAACAGAAAAGACTTAAACTTAGGGTAGGTTCCTCTTAGATACTTGCTCACTCTTCAAAACATTTCAAACACTTCACAATTTCAAATAAATTTTCAAAACAAAGGTTTTATACGCATCCGTACATGGATCATTATAAAACACTTAAGAAAATTTTTATTCACACACTTCACATTTCAAAAACATTTTAAAGTGAGCTAAGTAACTAAGAGCCCATGGATAACCATGGATGTAAAGGGTGCTAACACCTTCCCTTTACATAACCTACCCCCCGGACCCAAAAATCTTTTCAAAGGTCTTTCCTGTTCTTTTATGCCTTTCCTTTGGATAAAAAAAAGTCGGTGGCGACTCTTGCTATCCGCAACATAACTAAAGTCAGTTCTCCCACCGTGTTACAGAACTGGCGACTCTGCTGGGGATTTAATAAAAGAGGGGTACCCTTAGGAATTAAATCACTTTAAAATTGTTTGCCTTGTTTGCTTTACTTATCTGTTGGGGTATTCTTATGTGTGAAAGATCCTAACCCGGATCTAGTGTACCTTAGGTAAATGGCAATAGACCAAGGAAACTGTACGGCGTATACCGATATGGTTGATCTGGTGGCCATAGTTAGTGTGACTTCTTGGTTGGTGCTTATGTTCCTTAAGTCAAGTTGAGGATAATATGAGGTTGCCATATGTTGTCAATACACTAATTGACTTTTAGAACCCTAGTTATCCCATCTTGGCCTTTAGAAAAGTAGTGAGATAACCGGCTTTGGTGCAGATTGAAGTTGGTTGATACTCGATGCTACGCTCATTGAGATTCTAAACTTGGAGGGTTTTGGTTGGCAAGTAAGTTGCCTACTGAACAACCACCCTTGTGAAGGATCAATGATATTGAGATCCCTTAGAACCTGGTTACTTTTGTAGGACAGGATGAACCAACTAACTTCAGGGGAGGGTACTTACCTTTGAACTTCATGCAAGCCTTTAAACCTAGGGCTATGGTGTGACTTGTTTGTGTGTGCCACATGTTTGTGATTGAACATCACATCATGACATCATCATGCATCATAAGCATAGCATTTTCACTAACCATTTCAAGGACCAAAGGATTTATCTTTGTTCTTTGTTTCAGGTCATGGCTTCTGCTCGTAGAAACACTATCAGGATCAATTTTGTAGGGATACCTGCTAAACTTAAAGAGTTGGTTTCTCAAGTGTCTGAACACTCCCAGTTTATCAAGAGACATGGTCACCTATTGGATCTAGTCACCTCAGGGTTTAATGAAGACATGATGAGTGTCATGTTTCAGTTCTTTGACCCTAAACATCATTGCTTCACATTCCCCGACTATCAGCTGGTTCCTACAATGGAAGAGTTCTCTAAACTTCTGGGTATACATATTCTTGATCAAAGACCCTTCACAGGCTTGGAGAAAGAGCCTAAACCTGAGATTATTGCTGCAGCTTTACACCTGAAGAAGTCTGACATTGTTCTAGAAATGAGAAGCGGAGTTAAGGGTATTCTAGCTAAGGTATTAATGGATAAAGCTCAAGTGTTCTTGAAGGCTATGAGCTACGATGCTTTTGAGGAGATCTTAGCCTTGTTGATTTATAGCTTAGTACTATTCCCCAATCCGGATCAGTTCATAGACGTTCATGCCATCAACATATTCCTGAGTCACAATCCAGTGCCTACTTTACTTGGGGACATCCTGCACTCTCTTCATACTCGTACTACAAGGGCAAGAGGAACTCTGATGTGCTGCATACCTTTGCTTTCTAGGTGGTTTATTTCTCACCTTCCTCGCTCAATAATGAAGAATGAACAAGGGTTCAGGTGGTCTAAAAGGATCATGTCACTCTCGCATTCAGATATTCATTGGTGCTCCAGATCTATGGAGAATGTCACTATCATTGACCGTTGTGGGGAGTTTCCTAATGTGCCACTTCTAGGCATAAGAGGAGGCATCACCTACAACCCCTCTCTAGCTGTACGACAATTTGGTTACGCTCGGAGTGATGGCCCACATGACATGTTGATTCAGGGCATTGTGTTTGACTACGACAATGATCTTCAAGGATACCGTTAGAGATTCATACGAGCATGGGGAAAAGTGAACAAGGTTGACAGCAAGACTCTAGAGCCTAAGTACACTATTCCTATGGAAGCTTCTCTCAGATGGGTGCGATCTCGTGCTCAGACTCTCATGATGCCATATCCTGCTATCCTGCCAGTTACCATGGAACCTGTTGCTGAAGAAGATACTTCTTATACCATCCTTCACCCAGACATGCCTACTGACATGGAAGACTTACAGAGATCCTGGATCTAGTTGAAAGAGCAAAGGGATACTTTCGAGGCTCATTACAAAGCAAGCCGAGAAAGAATCTTGGAACTAACAAAGCAACTTCACGAGGAACGGAATCTCAACTCATACCTCAACACAAAGAGGAAACGTCCATGGGAGACTTAAAACCCCATCTCTTGTATTTATTTCATTTCATTTTTTGTAAGCCCAAGAGGCAAAATAAATTTATAAAAGTTTACTTTCTTAATTGTTTAAGCAAATTTAAATCCTGCGGTCCTTGAAAAACATTGCATATGCATTTACATACCATATCATTGCATCACAGGTTTCTTGTGCACAGGTTTCTTATCTTCTCGCTATTTATTTCAGCAATGGCTCTTGAACAAACAGTCAAAGATCTTCAGGCTCAGAATGCCCGATTCCAAGAGTTAATTCTGAACTTGTCCAAGGGACAAGATGAGTTGAAGACACTGCTGGCTAAGAAGAAGAGTCCTGAGGACAACAAGGATGGTCAGTTGGAACAGTTGCAAGCTGAGATAACAGAAATGAGGATCCAGATGAATGGCCAGGTGGCTCTTATCCAAAGTTTAGCTCAGGGGCAAGAAGAGCTGAGAACCTTTGTCCAAAAACTTCAAAGTAATGGAGTCAGGAATCTAATTGTCAATCAACCTCCGTTAAAACAAGCTGATTTGGTTGAAAGGAGGATGAGGATAAAAGAAGGTAAGAAACCGGTTACCACTGATTGTTCTTCAGTTAAAGAAAAAATACCTGGTAAAGTTAATCCACCTCAACACAAGGGATGTAGAAGACAGTTTATCAAATTCAGCACTCCAATGTCACAAGTTCTGCAATGCTTGTTGGAGATGAAACTAATTTCCTTGAAAAATTCTCCTCAAAATCCTAAAACTTCCTCTCCTCGCTATAATCCCAAGGTAAGGTGTGGGTATCACTCCAACTGTCCTGGACATGATACTAATAGTTGTTGGACATTGAAGAAAAAGATCCAAGACCTGATTGACGAAGGAATCCTAGAGGTTACTCCAGAAGGTCAAGTTGAATTCTACTATCACCCATCAAACACCGAAGCTGCAAGACAAGTTGCCAGTGTAGCAAGAAAGGAAACCTACCTATTCCTGTTGAGATATGGGGCACCTTGGGGCATCCAAGTGGTAAATTTGATTTCATGGTGAAGTATACTGCTCCTCAAAGTTCACAGATTGCAATTGAAGACATTCAGCCAACTGGATGGGACAACATTTGAATTTTCATTTGTAATTTCTTTTATTTGTTTGAACACTTACTATTATGTTAAACTTTTGTTTTCATTAATGCATTGCATATGTTTGTCTTGAATTAATCCATTTGTTTCACTATGTTTTGAACTATGCTTCTTATTTCTATCTTGTGATATTTAACTCCTGATAAAGCTATAAGCCTGTAGAGGGAGGATGACGAAAACAATACCATAATCTTATGCAGTATGCTTTTGAACAGACTATTCTGACGATGTACAGGCATTGTTTCAATTCCTAAACAGTGGAGATATAAGGAAGTTAATGCCTAGTCAACCCTTTTGAGCCTATGCAGTAGGAGTTTTTATTCTCGCACAAATTAAAACCCTTATTCATAACCTGGGGCAGGGTAGTTACTCGGTTAACTCAAATATGCCAATTATCTGTGTTGTACACAACTAATGATGGTTCTCTGTAATCATTAAACCCGACAGTCAATATCCAGCAAAAGAACAGTCTTGCTAAGTCAAAACCTATGAAGGAGACTTAGTAAAACACTAAGACATCCCGCTGACTGTAACCTTGAAATAAGCAGTTCAGGCAAAAAGAAGGGATAATAAAGTCAAAAAAAAAAGAGAGGTCACTATGAATCCTCAACAAAGAAAGATGACTGAATGTTCAAATAAATTTTTGGTTTCTGAACCATCACAAATGTCAGTGTTACAATTCCAAACTCCTTTGAGCCTTAATGCATAAGTTAACTGAGCATAGGACTGAAGAACATCATGGAGATTGGGTTGGGTACAAATAAAATTTGATCCTTTATCCTTTGTTTCTTAAAACCGTGAACCAGACCACGTTACAACCCTTTAAAAGTCCTAACTGAAGCATGGTTAGTTCGAAAGCGTACCGCTACAAAAAGGTATCCTGACTCCTTTAGGGCTTATCATAAAATTTGAGTTAATATCACAGTTTTCTTAAAAAAAAAATTTTAAATAATTCTTTTTCAAAAAAACTTCAAGACAGACATAAGCATTGCATTTTTGAATATATTTGTTTGCATATACCTGAGTGTTTGATAAACAGAGAAACTTACAGGATGAATGTTCAAAGTCCTTCCGATAAACAAAGTTGCTTCCTAGATCAAAGTCCATGTATACAAAGGGGCATAGTCATTATCTCCCGATCAAGGGGGCAAGCCATGATACTGCCTATCTCATGTGGGGCAATCAGGATAGGATTCAGTTATGTTTAAGTATCCAGGGGCAGATCTCCACATCTGTCTAAATTACCGAGGGTAACATTACAAAGTTCATAATGCCAGAGGCATAGTCACTGTTTCCCAATCAAGGGGGCATATCAAGTTACTGTTCAATTCATTTGGAGCAATCAGGTCCAAATTCAACCGTGCTTAATAGCCAGGGGAAGTTTTCCTCATACAGTTGAATTACCAAAGGTGACATTACAGAGTTCACAATGCCAGGGGCATATGCTTATGGGGAATTCTGCTTGTTTCTCTTGAGGTAGCTCATTTCAGATACTTCCATTATGGGACAATTCATCCTCAACCAAGGGGCAATGCTTTCTTATCAAATCTAGTACCCGGAGCGTATATGGTCCATCACAATTTGAAGACATATTCCTCTCGTTGTATTAACTTGATATAGGATTCTCAGCTGAAACCATGATGGAAATTAATTGTCTACGCCAGTAGTATCAGATGGTGTCAGTATCATGTCTTCAGATCCAGCTATGAGGATTTCTGGGAAGATATTCGGGAAAGTTAAAAAATTTCAGGAGCTCCAAATCCAATTGGTTATACACTCTCGAAGTCGAAACGATTCTGTTTTTCAAGACCAGCTTTACTTTTCCCTCTGAATCCAGATTTACTTTTACCCTATTTACATAAGCGAAACATCCATTGGTTATGTTTGAATGTATGTATGCTTTTGAATATGATTGATGTTTACAAGAAATGCATAAAATGCTTAATATGATTGATGTTTACCAAAAATGCATGAAATGCAGTAATAGTATTTACTAAGGACGAACGAGGGAAAGAATTCAACGAAGCTTCGCCGGTTCATCCCACAAGACAGCTACAAGTCCCCTAGTAGGGCAAATCTATCTTCATAAGTACTTCAAGTTACATCTCCTCTGGAATTTATATCCATCTCTTTTATCCTCATACGGATAGCCGGGAACTTATTGTTCCAATAAGAGTACGACGAACGAAGACGGGAGGTTATGTATACCCTACTATCAAACGAAGACGGGAGGTTATATATACTATATTATCAAACAAGACGGGAACAAGTTCCTCATATTCTTCAGCAACAATTCGGGATTTATTTTCCCTGGCCAGCAGTTGTTATACGAAGATATCCAAGACGCTTCAGGCTGCATGATTCATACATACATCATTTACATCATATCATACATATACATAAATACATAATACATTACCTAAGTGCATCACATTATACATGCATACATAATGCATAAACTAATGTTATTGTGCAGGATGTTATAATCTTGTTTTTCAGGTTAATTCTCCAACAGACTTCATCAACAATTTGTGACTATTGGGCCGTTGTTTATCCTCCCAAAAGTTATACTTATACCTCAGGACGTTGTTTATCCTCCTGAAAGCATATCATTTCCTCGAGACGTTGTTTATCTTCCTGAAAGCATATCAAGACTTTGGGCCGTTGTTTATCTTCCCAAAGGTTACATCATTTCCTCAGGACGTTGTTTATCTTCCTGAAAGCTATCATCATTTCCTCAGGACGTTGTTTATCTTCCTGAAAGCTATTATCATTTCCTCGGGACGTTGTTTATCCTCCTGGAAGCATATCATGACTATTGGGCCATTGTTTATCCTCCCAAAAGTTATACTTATACCTCAGGACGTTGTTTATCCTCCTGAAAGCATATCATTTCCTCGGGACGTTGTTTATCTTCCTGAAAGCATATCAAGACTTTGGGCCGTTGTTTATCTTCCCAAAGGTTACATCATTTCCTCAGGACGTTGTTTATCTTCCTGAAAGCATATCATTTCCTTGGGACATTGTTTATCCTCCTGAAAGTATATCATGACTATTGGGCCGTTGTTTATCCTCCCAAAAGTTATACTTATACCTCAGGACGTTGTTTATCCTCCTGAAAGCATATCATTTCCTCGAGACGTTGTTTATCTTCCTGAAAGCATATCAAGACTTTGGGCCGTTGTTTATCTTCCCAAAGGTTACATCATTTCCTCAGGACGTTGTTTATCTTCCTGAAAGCTATCATCATTACCTCAGGACGTTGTTTATCCTCCTGAAAGCATATCATGACTATTGGGCCGTTGTTTATCTTCCCAAAAGTTATACTTATACCTCAGGACGTTGTTTATCCTCCTGAAAGCTATCATTACTATTGGGCCGTTGTTTATCTTCCCAAAAGTTATACTTATACCTTAGAACGTTGTTTATCCTTCTGAAAGCATATCATTTCCTCGGGACGTTGTTTATCTTCCTGAAAGCATATCAAGACTTTGGGTCGTTGTTTATCTTCCCAAAGGTTACCCCATTTCCTCAGGACGTTGTTTATCCTCCTGAAAGCATATCACGACCTTGGGCCGTTGTTTATCTTCCCAAAGGTTATCTCCTTACCTCAGGACGTTGTTTATCCTCTTGAAAGCATATCATTTCCTCAGAACGTTGTTTATCCTTCTAAAAGCATATCATATACCTCAGGATGTTGTTTATCCTCCTGAAAGCATATCATTTCCTCAGAACGTTGTTTATCCTTCTGAAAGCATACCACTACCTCGGGACGTTGTTTATCTTCCTGAAAGCTATCACCATTACCTCAGGACGTTGTTTATCCTCCTGAAAGCTATCATTATATCTTCATATTTTGGACTGCTTTATCCTCCAAGAAATGTAACTGAAGAATTTTTCTCCAAGTGGCATCTTTAAGCCCACTCAAGCATATTCAACTAGTCATCAGTATCACTCTACGCACCGGTGAGTGCAAATTTTTGGGCTTTTATGTTCAATCCCCTTCAACCTTCCAGGTCACGACTGGCAAATGTACCAATCTAATCCCTCAGGTTTCAGAAAATTGAACAGGGGCAGCTGTTGCACCCTAAAATTTGCCCTCACAATACAAGACTTTGTGGGCTAAGAAGGTTCACAAGGTTCACAAGACCTTTCATGAGGTTCATGAAGTTTACAAGACACTTTATGAGGTTCACAAGGTTCACAATACTTACAATACCTTTCATGAGGTTCATGAAGTTTACAAGACACTTTATGAGGTTCACGAGGTTCACAAGATTCACAATACTTACAAGACCTTTCATGAGGTTCATGAAGTTTACAAGACACTTTATGAGGTTCACAAGGTTCACAAGGCTCACAAGACCTCCCATGAGGTTCACAAGACATTTTATGAGGTTCACAAAGTTCACAATTGGTCAGAAGATTTGACAATTCCCTCAGACAATGCATCCTCCTAAGCAGTGCATCCAAAACTAGGGTTTTAACTTTAATCAGGCTAAATGGACTTCAAAGACTTCAAGTGAGCTTCATAACATCTTATATGTGTCTAAGAATCCCCATGACAAGTTTCAAGACTTTTCTCAAAGGTTTGCTCAGTCAGATGATCAAATAAGTCAAAATCAGTCAAAGTAGTTAAAAAGTCAAACTGAGGTCAACTGTGGTCAAATCAAAGTCAAACTTCATGATTTTTTGCCAACATCAAGTATATGAAGTAAAATTCATCATTTGATCAAGGTTTGATCATGATTCATCAAGGAGATTTCAGATCATCAAGAATCAAGAGTTTCTAAATTAGGGTTTCCTCAGGAAAAGTCAACTGAACTTTGACCAGCCATAACTTTCACATACTTCATCACCAATTCTCCATCCAAAGCTCATTTTGAAGGAAATTGAATTCTCTACAACTTTGTGTCTCACAAGCCAAGCCCAAAAGTGCTTCATTTGGAAGGTATGAGCTAAGACATTATAGGTCCTTTTGAAAGTCAACAAAAAGTCAACAACTTCAAAAGGGCATAACTTGAGAATGGTAAAAGATATGGACATGAAACCAATGGGGTTGGTTAGAGGACTCTTTAAGCTTTTCAAAATGTCCAATAACAAAATCATAGCATTAAAATTAAAGGATTTGTGCCCTTTCAAAGTTGGGAAATTTTAGGGAAGTTTATGAAGCAAATAAGGCCTAAAATCAAATTTTTGCTAAATGAGCCCACCAAATTGCCATCTCATCTTTATGAAAACACCAAGCACGACCCAACCCACTTGTTTTCTGAATTTTTATTTTTTATTTTATATTTATTTGAGTTTTATTCATTAAAATATCATTTAAATTAAAATAAAATATAAAAATTAAATATTTGAATCCAATCTTTGCTTTGGGATCAAATATTTGACCTTTAAAGATGATTGATACTTTACAAATTCGTGCAAGACCAAACCAACAAGAAAATATTTGATTTTTGTGACATTTATGACAATGGAATTCCTTCACACTCAAGGCATCCAAAGAAGCCCACAAATCCAAAGTTTCTTGACCTAATTCAGTCCACTATAAGTATACAACATGAAGCAATACACTATTCACGAATTTCTGGCCTCCAAGAGTAAGTTCATACATTCAAAAATCTCACAAAAACTTCAATTCGGTTTCCTCTCTACAAGAGCTTTTAAGGTATTTTTAAGACATGGAAGGTTTCTTTGGACATCACAAAACCAATCCCAGCCATCAAAAGCATCAAAATCACCCTCATATGCATAATCCGATTCATCATATTCATGAAATTTTTGATTTTCGATTCTAAATATTAACTATTTTTTAATGAGTTTTGATCAATGTTTCTTGTTTGTGATAAGTTAGGGATTGATTCTGGACAGGTTTTGTGAAGTTTCATCACCTAGAACGTAATCCACCATTTTTAGGGTTTCGGTTGAGCTTTAGGGCTTTGTGATTCATCAAGCATAAATAAATTCTGAAACCGTGAATCAATTCTAAATGACTTATAGACCTTGCTTGTATTCTTAATTCAGTAAAATTGAACTGTTTTGAGGTTGTTACAAATTCGCAGGTTTCTTGTGTTTTGAAATTCGCAGGTAAATTCATAGTTAAAAACGCAGCAAAATTCGCAGGAACCCTGGGGAAGAAGATGAAGTTTGCGCGCGTCTGGAAATTTGAAATTTTAATATAATATTTTATGATTTTGTTTTCATATTATTTCAGATGAGGTTGCTTGGCCTGGTGGTGAGAAGCGCTTGTGTAATGCTTGAATGCCTGAGTTCGAATCCTGGAGGCACCATCTTTTTATTGTTTTTTTCATGATATTCATCAGTCTTAATATATTATGAATTATAGCCATTATAATATCAGAAGCGCCCTCCCGGCTGGATGGAAAGTTTGCCTGCGTATTGCTTAAAGGTCCTGGGTACGAATCCCCCCCAGGCCTTTTGTGGCTTTCTTTTTCATGATTTTTCCAGGCTAGACAACAAAACCAATTGGAGTGGGTTTGCTACCAGCGCACGCATGTAGCCCAGTGGCTGGGTCTTCTTCAGGTATTAGGGAGGTCCTGGGTTCAAAACCAGGCCTCCCCCTTTTTCTTTTACTTCATTATTTTTTCTTGTTTTTATTTGTTTGTTTATTATTATTAATTTAAATTAAAACTTTAATCCTAATTTAATAAATCCTAATATATTTTCATAAACCAAGGTTAACCCTAAAAAATATTTTTTTTTCTAAACCCTAATTGCTTTCATATAAATGTTAATTATTTTTCTATATACTTTTATTAATATTATTTACAATTATCATTATATGTAATCTTATTAAAATAATGTAAATAATTTTAAATTATGTTTAAAACGATAAAATTCTTAACTTATTTTTGTAAATATAATTATAATTAATTTTATTTTCATAATATGCATATATTCTATAACTTGTTTATAATTTAATTTTTGTATATATATAATGTTTAATATATGTTTAGAAATTGTTAAAAAAATTGCTAATTTAATTTTGTAATTATAATTTTATTTTCATAATATGTTTATAATTAACTTAATTTTTAACTTAAAACTTTATAATAATTAGTATAATTGCTTATATTTTCTTATTAGTCTTAATAATAATTGCTTATAAAAATTGATTTTTTTTTTAATTATTGTGTTAATATTATTAATCATGTTTATATGATATTTTATTATTACTAACCCCGTTTGACTTTGTATTATTTTTATTATTATTTTCTACTAACCCAATTATTATTATTATTTATTTTGCTTATTATATTTAATTTGCTTTAATTATTATTATGTAATTGCTCCTGGATGTAATATTTTAATAATAGTATTTAAATATTTATTTTTATGCTATGGTTAGTAAATAGGGAGTGCCACATGTTTGTATATTTAAAATTAATTTAGATCACTAATTTAAAAGATAAATATTAAAATTGTACACTCACACACGTAAGTCGATCTTTGATCGCCATCTCACTTCCTTAGGGATACCTCTCATGTTGCCTAATCAAAAGGTCAAGTAGGGTGTATAAAGCAAAGTCCCTCAATTTCACATCATCTAGTCCCTTAACAGATAAAAGATCAAGTCCCTTTCGAATGTTGCCTTCGTAATGATCTTGTCCCTTTCGAATAAAGATGATAAGTCCCTTCGAATTTGCTTATGCACCCCACAGTTGCCTAAATAACAGATGTCCCTTCAATCGTCCCTCACATCCAAGGTAATGACTACCTATTCCTTAATAATAGGGATAGTCTTACCATTTAAAGGATTCAAGAACAGAAAAGACTTAAACTTAGGGTAGGTTCCTCTTAGATACTTGCTCACTCTTCAAAACATTTCAAACACTTCACAATTTCAAACAAATTTTCAAAACAAAGGTTTTATACGCATCCGTACATGGATCATTATAAAACACTCAAGAAAATTTTTATTCACACACTTCACATTTCAAAAACATTTTAAAGTGAGCTAAGTAACTAAGAGCCCATGGATAACCATGGATGTAAAGGGTGCTAACACCTTCCCTTTACATAACCTACCCCCCGGACCCAAAAATATTTTCAAAGGTCTTTCCTGTTCTTTTATGCCTTTCCTTTGGATAAAATAAAAGTCGGTGGCGACTCTTGCTATCCGCAACATAACTAAAGTCAATTCTCCCACCGTGTTACACATGTAACCCAGGGGCAGGGTAGGCATCATTTAGTTTGACCGAGCGTTCAAATTTCAAAAAGAAGTGCACATATGAGGATCCATTGCCTTTCGTTGTACCAAATTAGGAGGTCCAATGACCAGAAACCACAATATTTATCCCAAGCAAGAGGTCTAGAGATCGGAAACCACAATGGTTATCCCTCATCAACCAAGAAGTGAGACAGTCACGACCCTTTCAAAGCAATCAAGACAACCAGTGTCACACGATTTGTTCATAAAAAGGATTTGAAATAAAATGAAAAAGCCCGCTAAGCGACTTAGACAAAAGTTAGGGCATCCCGATGAACTCCATAATCAAAGATTCAAAAGAATCAGTCCAGGAAAAAGTTAGGGATAAGCAAAAGAATGCAAAGGCAAAAAAAGAAAAGGATTACACAAGAAAGATCCTTAAAACAAGAACAAAGTCGTGTGATACTGTCGCTCCCCGGATTTCCATCCTGGTACAAACGTGAAAGTGGCGCGGAAAAAGGTTAGAGTCGCCAGCCAGGCATTTGTATCCCGAAGGAACGAGAATGGTAATGCTGCACAAACCAGAGGAAAAGAAAAGCAAGGACATAGGTCCTGCGAACCAAAGAAACTGAGTTCGGGAGTCGGTTACGACCTGGGAAGGTATTAGCACCCCAGATCGTCCGCCGTACCCGACGGGATCCACGCTTGCAAAGAAACTGTTTCAAAGGGTGAAGAAATGAAAGTTGATGCAAAACTGAAAAGGAACTGAACTGGAAAAGGAACCGGGAAAGAAAACAAAGTAAAAAATGTAGGGAAAATAAAAGATTGTGCTCGAACGGGCCCTACCCCGCTGCCTACGTACCTCATCTGGACAATGAGGATCAGAGTCGCCGTAGTTCCCCTAACTAGGGGTGGAAAAGATTGCTTGTTTCTTAAGGCTTGAACTGCCTATGTCAATGCTCAGGTGTTGCAGGCTCGGACGACGAGTGCGTTACCGTCTTGCAAAATGACAAGTAGTAGCAAGTTCGCGGACGGAGCGAAGGAGATGAGAAAAGAATTCCCGAAGGAGAGACGCTTATTGTTTGTTTGTGTTTTTTAGAAACCTTTTATGAGTGTGTCACAAGGAAGTGAACTCAAGCTCTTTTCCATGGAATGTGTACCTGCCACTACATTCCAAGATGGAATAATAGAACAAGCACACTCAATTAAGGAGAAGATCCCCAAAACTTGATTCCAGAGATTTGGGCTTAGGCTTACTAACTCATTGAATTTATTAAGTGTTTTTTTGTATTTTTGATGAAGAAGTCTTTTTTTATGATTTTTCTTGGTGAAGATGATGTCCTGATCATACTTGTGCATCACAAGACAAGCTTGTACTATCCCAAGATGGGAAGACTACAAATGTATCATGGAATAAGGCTATTGCACAGGAGACCACTTCAATCTTTATTAAGATGTTTTTTAGGGTTTTGAGATGAGAAGAGAAGAGAAGCAAAAGGATCTCAAAGGTAAAAGTCTAATGGGGGACTAATGAATCCTAATTGTTATCATGCATAGAAAATCCTAGGTTAGTGAGGTTTACTATCCTAAAGGAGTAGAAGATAAGAAGAGAAAGAGAAGAAAGAAAAATAGAAGAGGGAGGAAGTAAGGCCTAAGCCCCAACAATCACAAGTAAAATGATATCAAAAAAGAGAAGAGATAAGATTTGGAGATGTGGGAATCACATCCACACCTCTCACTTACCAAAGCCCCTGAAATGGTTAGTGACATAAGAATAAATGCAACACAAAATGAACATAATGTCAAACCAAAGTCACACAACCAGAAGTGAATTCTTAATCACAAATGCAAAATGCAAATTCAAAGCATAAGAATGAGAAAAGGACTATACAACTCAACATGAAGCACTATGAATCACCATGACAAAAAAAAAGTAAACATGAGAGAAAACAAAGCAAACTAGTCAAAGCAACATCACAAAGTTCAAGACCAGAACCCTAACATGTTAAGAAAGTGCCTAAGGGTCACATGAGATGAAGAGAAGAAGCACACATACTCAAGTATTTACATCATGAGAAGTAAAGAAGCAAAGGAAGTGAGGTGGACATGTATAGAAGTGAATGGACTTCAAAAGTAAACAAAAAACAAAATTTCTCAAGGCACAAGCATCAACTCAAGACCAAAGGGGTATCAACATCCTAAGAAGGCTCTAAACAACTTGAAGAAGTTGGCACAAGTGCCCTTCTAACCTAAAGATTGAACATATGACCAAAAGGAAACAAAAGAGGATAGACAAAGAACAAAAATTCAAATCAATTCAAGTATACATCTAAAAATTCCACAAACTTTCACAAAGACTCCTCAATCATACAACATTGACATGCCAAAAGGAGAGAATGAGAATCAGAAGCTTAGCAATTCAAATAAGGGTTCAAACATGGATTAGGGTTAGAAGGCTTCATGCACAAGTTAGAGACCAAAACCAATTAAGAAAACTTCGAAAAATCAGAATAAAAATCATCAACAAACTACATCTCATCATGAATCCAGAGCAAAAAGAATCAGTTCAAAATTCAAATTAACGATCAAGATAGAAAATGTACAAGACATCATGCTTCAAAATGAAATAAAAACAATTAATTAAAAGAAACAGTTAATTCCAGCGTGGCAATTAAAAATAAATGAAAAATAAAAATGCCAAAAATTAAAGAAAACTCAAAGGATCATTCATGAATTTTTTTTATAATTTTTATGAACATATTTCTATTTTAAGAAATTAAAAATCAAACTGAAAACCAAAATAAAAATAAAAAGAAATAAAAGATGCCATGGGTGCTAATATCAAGCAAACCAGTTCATTCTATTTGGGCTTATAACACAGGGGGAGTGAATAGCAAGGGAGGCCCATTAGGTCTGCGCAATACACAACAATTACTATGGAAATTCAAATTAATCAGGGAAAATCATGAACCATCAGATCAAACGCACGCATGAGATTCAGTCAATCATTAAACCCAGTCCTCTCATTCATTGGCCATTTGTGTGAGTGCATGACAATTATGGTGTGGTGACAAACACAAAGTCCAATTCAGATTAAAAATATAAAACGAAGCACGTGAGAGAGAGGCTGGGATTTTAATGCGTTGACATCACCAAAACCGTCCAGATGAGAGATCCAAGGGCTCATGTTCATCTTCTTCATACAAACAAAGTCCAGAATCCGGTGACCGGAGCCCTAGCTACGGCACCGGAAAATTCAACAATATGAACAAACTTCCACAGAAATGATTCAAACTATCCAGATCAAACAATTAAACCAAGCTGAATCCAAATATGTCAACAAAATTCACAATGGATCAAGGAGCAAGCCAGATCGAAGACAAAAAACTCTGATCATCAAATTTAAAATCAACACAAAACACTTAATACTCAATCATTTTTGAATCTAAACATCACAGAATCATCAGCACAACGAGCAGATCACAATGCATACATTTAATTTCAAATCTAGATCTACGAATTTCAGAGCATGCCTGAACTTGCAGCTCCTTCAAAACACCAAGATAAGATCCCTCCAGCTGCAGATCTGCTCCTTTTAACTTCTTATTGCAAAATAAATGCAAAAGAAGCCTTGAATTCTCCTAGATCTTGAGATTTGAAAGCAACTGCACTTGAATGGCACCTCTTGAAATATGAAGTTTCAGCTTGAATGAACGTTTGCAATGTGATCCTTAGGGTTCAAGGAAGAAGAATATGTGAAGAGATTATGAAGTGAGTGCTTGAGGAGAGAAATTCGAAAAGAAATTCAAGAGAGCAAGAGAATGTGAATCTGAGAAATGAGAGAGCCTCTTCACGAATTCAGTGCATGCTTTTCTTTTATATCTTTTGTCTTTTCACCTGATTAGGGTTTATGAAGTCAAAGTGGCATGAGGAGTGTGATTGAGGTGCATTTGCAAAATTGCATGAAAAGTGTGATTGCCTCATACACCCGTGCCAAACTTCCCTCAAGTGTGCATTCTGACTTCAATCCATCCCCTCATTTCTTTTGAATCAACCCTGACCTTTGGATGTGAGTGCAACATGCTTTTTGAATGATTATGCAATTTTGCCTCTTGTGTAGTATACCTCTCTCCATGCACGAATTTGATGATGTTTTTTGAGCAAAATGACATTTATGCAATGCCTTGTAATATTATGACCTTATTTTGTCCATGAAACAACTTAAAAATGGCTTTCATGAGTTCTTGCATTTGGATGAAACTTGGAATTCAAGGCATGCCCTAAAAATCAAGTAATTTACGAAGGCCCTATCTCATGATCCATGAGGGCTATGAAAATGTACTTATACTTTTTGAAAATGGGAGAACCTAACCTTCAACTTTCATGTTTAATGGCAACTCATTTGAAGTTTTTTTCACCATGTTATAAGCCTTTGAAAATTAGGGCAAAAAGTTGCCAAAATTAGAAAGTTCCATGACAAACCACATGCCAAAAATGGAAAACTCCTCAAAACCCCTTGATTCTTGATCTTTGACCTTGCTAAACCTCTTCTAAGGTTCTAAGAACATCCCTTGACTTGAAAAATAGGGCTGGACCCTTTGAATTCCCACAGTTGAATTCTAGAATGCACAGTTGACCAATTTCTTCTTTTACAAGCAACTGATGAAATACCTGACTTCCACAAAGAGTTTTCTCACCAAATTTCATCCCTAGGATCCTCTTATTATATGAAAGACTTTACCCAGATGAAATGGCCAAAGTCACAAAGATTTCATGCTTGAAAGTGAAACCCTAATTTGGGATCACTATGTAGGAGCTTGCCCTAGTTTGAATTCCCTGATGATCTCCCAACCTCTTGGGCTTTTGTGACTGATCTTGAACTTGTGAATGCCATGTAGACTCCTTATAGGACTTGGACAAGTCCACTGGGCCTCTTGTTATATCTTGTAATACCTCAAATCCCTCCACAGATGATCATATGCCTAATGGTAGGTCATGAGAATGGTATGCCTCATCTTTCCATGCAAAGATGCCAAGGATATGATATGCTTATGATGATTATGGTATGATAATGATACTTAAAAAAGAAGAGGGCAAATTTAGGGTATTACAGCTGCCCCTATTCAAGCAACTGTTAATCTGAAAAGGACGGTAGCACGGGCTATCGACCATTCAAGATGAACTGTGGTTGAATACCAAGAAAACCTGAAATTTGCACTCTGCTGGAGAATGCAAGCACTGGGAAATAAACCCAACTAAATGACACTTTGGTGACTGAACTGAAGAAAAAGCAGACGAGCTCCTTCCAAGTTGAACTGTTATTTTGGATAAGAATACTTTGAAAGACGAGTCTTCTTCGAGCAAACCTGTTACGCCAGGTGCTGGACATACGAGTCCTCCTCAAGTATACCTGTTACATCAGGAATGGACAGACGAGCCCTCTTCATACATTTACAAAAATATATGACTTGAGACAGAAAAAATTTCCTTCGGATAAACCTGTTACGCCAGGAACTGGTGATTCACTTAAGCCGATGGGATAGACATGCATGATTAGGATACACGAACCCTCCTCATATATTATCTGTGGGTATATGGTCTAAGACAGACGAGCCTTCTTCGAGCAAACCTGTTACGCCAGGTGCAACAATAATAAGTGGTGCTTGAGACAGACGAATCTCCTTCGGATATACCTGTTACGCCAGGAACTAGTAACCATTTTGACGTTTAATCCCACCGTCAGGACTTCAAACCTCTTCAACACAGACGAGTATTGGATGATCATCAAGAGAAACACAGACGAGTATTGGATGATCATCAAGAGAAACACAGACGAGTACCATAAGTCAATGATACAAACGAATATCAGACAATGATCTAAGAAACATAGACGAGCGCTTCAGGAGATGATACAGACGAATATCAACCACTGGTACAGACGAATACCAGAAACCCAACACCGACGAGCGTTTGGAGTAGCAATACAGACGAGTACCAGAAATCCAACACAGACGAGCAATTGGAGTAGCAATACAGACGAGTATCAGAAATCCAACACAGAATAGCAATTGGAGTAGCAATACAGACGAGTACCAAAGTAATTATCACATCAACACGTATGGATATAAGCTAACACAGACGAGTGTGAGGGATGATATAGACGAGTATCCAAACAATGCAAACGAGCTTCAACGGATAACAAACACAGACGAGCGCTGGGGAATGCGGACGAGCAACAAGCAAATATCAAACACAGACGAGTGTTGGGAAGTGCAGACGAGCAACAAGCAAATATCAAACACAGACGAGTGTTGGGGAATATTTCAATGACGGTTGTATCTCAATCATGAAACTCTGTGGGGGAATGACGATCTTCCAACACGGTTGGGGAGATGCTTCCTCAAATATCCTTTGCTTGGGAAAAGAGTTTTGATAATTATAAATCCAGTGGGGAATGGGCCTCCCACTGCCTGCTGGGCATACTCCACTTGTGGGAAAATTCACTGCTTGGGGATCCCACCTACTCTGACTCAGCTGGAGAAAATTCTGCTTGGGAGAATGTGACGCCATCCTGCAAAACCTGCAACAACAGAAAACACATATGTGCCCCGGGGACTTGCATGGTATGATCTGTTCATCCATCGCCACCCGACACTCAAAGAGGATTTCAAATGTTTCCCTGCAATGTCCATTTTCTTTTAGAAAACAAATCACCATGTTTTAAATGCAATGCTATTTTTGCCAAAAATTCAGGATATTTTTGCAAACAGAAGTAAACACAACACAACTTTTTGACTGAATATTCCTTTATTGAAAGGCCTCTGAATAGGCAAAGTTTTTACATCAGGAAGCAACCACCTGGAAAGAGGTAGCTACCATAAAATTGAGAAAATAAACTATCCTAATGGGAATGGGCACGACATCCCAATGAGTTTCCTTCTTGTTATGACCAACATGTCTTCAAAACTCTCCATTCTTGCCTTTGCTTTCTGAAAAAGATGAGGGGACTGATTCCTATCCTTCTGATATTGTTTGGCTGTACGAAACGATGATTTGGTTCAGATTACTCGGATCGCAGTTGTTCGCTTATTCCCTTGTTTTGCGTGGATCACCCTTTCAGGTTTTCAATCCACCGGGATACCCTTTTTTGCCTGAGCTGTCCGATGTGGCTTTTCAACTCAGCAGGTGTACATTTTTTTCCCTAACTTTTTCCCTAGCTTTTTATTCTGTTTTTAGCTCGCCGGGATGCCCTTTTCTTTCCTGGACTTTAATTCTGTTTTTGTGTCCAGCGGGTCTTTTTATGCGAAGTATTTTTTAACAGCGTCTGAGTTAACAGGGGATTGGAAATCTTCTCCATCCCTAGTGGTGAGCATCAGTGCTCCTCCTGAGAAAACTTTCTTCACTATGAATGGTCCTTCGTAATTTGGGGTCAACTTGCCCCTGTGATCTGAACCTAGAGGAACGATCCTCTTGAGTACAAGCTCACCTACTTGATACTCCCGAGTACATACTCGTTGGTCGAATGCTCGCTTCATTCTCCTCTGATAAAGTTGACTATGACAGATAGCCGCTAATCTCTTTTCCTCAATTAGGCATATCTGATTGTATCGAGCACGTACCCACTCAGCCTCATCAAGCTTCACATCCATCATCACACGCAATGAAGGAATTTCTACCTCAACAGGCAAGACTGCCTCCATGCCAAATACCAATGAGAAAGGAGTTGCCCCGGTTGACGTCCTGACTGACGTTCGGTACCCATGCAGCACAAACGGTAGCATCTCATGCCAATCTTTGTAAGTGACAACCATCTTTTGTATAATCATCTTAATGTTCTTATTTGCTGCCTCTACCGCACCATTCATCTTTGGCCGGTAAGGAGAAGAATTGTAATGCTGAATCTGGAAGTCCCGACACAATTCTGCCATCATCTTGTTGTTCAAGTTAGAACCATTGTCAGTAATGATTCGTTCGGGCACTCCGTATATGCAAATGATATTCCTCTTCAAAAATCTGGCTACCACTTGACGAGTGACATTGGCGTAAGACGCTGCTTCAACCCACTTAGTAAAGTAATCGATCGCAACCAGAATGAAACGATGACCATTTGAAGCAGTAGGCTCTATTTTCCCGATCATGTCAATGCCCCACATAGAGAAGGGCCAAGGAGATTACATGACATTGAGAGGGCTTGGAGAAACATGCACCTTGTCTGCATAAATCTGGCACTTGTGGCACTTACGGGCGTACGAACAACAGTCTGCATCCATTGTCATCCAATAGTACCCCGATCTCAACAACTTCTTAGCCATTGCATGTCCTCCTGCATGAGTACCGAAAGATCCCTCTTGAACTTCTTGTATTAACAGGCTTGCTTCGTGTCTATCCACGCATCTGAGCAAGACCATGTCAAAGTTCCTCTTATACAAAACCCCATCTGTATTCAAGAAGAAACTAGCAGCAAGTCGTCTTAAGGTCTTCTTGTCATTGGATGATGCCCCAGCTGGGTATTCTTGTTTTTTCAGGAAGAGCTTGATATCAAAATACCAAGGTTTCTCATCAGACATTGCGTCTATAGAGAAAGCATAAGTTGGTGCATCAAGCCTAGAAATGTCAATCCTGGGTACGTAGTTCCAACACAAGACTTTGATGGACGAAGTAAGAGTAGCCAATGCATCGGCAAATTGATTCTCATCTCGTGGTATATACTGAAGCTTAACCGTTGTGAAGAACATCAACAGTTTTCTGGCATAATCCCTATAAGGAATTAAATGTTCTTGATGTGTATACCACTTGCCGGTAACCTGATTGATGACGAGGGCCGAATCTCCAAATATATCGAGGGTCTTAATCCGAAGACTAATAGCCTCCTCTATTCCCATTATGCACGCCTCGTATTCCACTTCATTGTTGGTGCAGCCAAAATTAATTCTGGCAGCGAAGGGAAAGTGAACACCTTCAGGAGTGATAAGAACAACACCAATTCCACGTCCGTTGATATTGACTGCCCCATCAAACATCAACTTCCATTTGGATTCAGGGTCTGGCCCCTCCTCCGGAAGTGGTTCCTCGCAATCTTTTTCTTTGAGGTACATGATGTCCTTATCAGGGAAATCAAACTTCATTGGCTGATAGTCATCTTCAAGAGGTTGTTGTACAAGGTAATCTGACAATACACTTCCTTTGATGGCTTTCTGAGAAGTATATTATATGTCATACTCTGTTAAGATCACTTGCCACCTTGCAACCCTTCCGGTTAATGCTGGTTTCTCGAAAATATACTTGACAAGATCCATTTTGGAAATTAGCAGTGTGGTATGGGTCAACATATATTGTCTCAGTCGGCGAGCAGCCCATACCAAAGCGCAACAAGTTTTCTCGAGCAGTGAATAACGGGATTCACAGTCGGTAAACTTTTTGCTAAGGTAATAAATAACGTACTCTTTTCGACCAGACACGTAATGTTGGCCTAGAACACACCCCATTGACCCTTCTAGCACAGTCAAGTACATGATAAGTGGCCGTCCTGGAACTGGAGGCATTAGAATCGGAGGTGTCTTCAAATATTCTTTTATCTTTTCAAAGGCTCTTTGACAGTCCTCATTCCACCTGACCGTTTGCTCTTTTCTTAGCAATTCGAATATTGGCTCACATGTGACAGTTAGATGAGATATGAACCGTGAAATGTAATTCAATCTCCCTAAAAACCCGCGAACTTCTTTTTCTGTTTTCGGTGCAGGCATATCTTGTATTGCTTTTACTTTTGCAGGATCCACCTCGATTCCTTTCTGGCTAACAATAAAACCCAGCAATTTTCCGGAACACACTCCGAAAGTGCACTTGTTTGGATTCAACCTCAGCTTATACTTTACTAGTCTATCAAACAGCTTTTTGAGATTGACCAGATGCTCTTCTTCATCTCGGGACTTGGCAATCATATCGTCCACATAACATTCAATCTCCTTGTGTATCATGTCGTGGAACAATGTGACCATAGCCCGCTGATACGTTGCCCCGACGTTCTTCAATCCGAAGGGCATAACCTTGTAGCAAAATGTACCCCACGGGGTAATGAACGTTGTTTTCTCCATGTCATACGGTGCCATTTTGATCTGATTATACCCGGACAAGCCATCCATGAAAGAAAATACCGAGAATTGAGCGGTGTTATCTACCAGCACATCAATGTGAGGTAATGGAAAGTCATCCTTTGGACTTGCTCTGTTTAGATCCCGATAATCAACGCACATCCGGACTTTGCCGTCTTTCTTTGGAACAGGCACAATATTAGCTACCCAAGGTGGATAACTAGTTACGACAAGGAATCCGGCATCCCACTGCTTTTGAACTTCCTCCTTGATCTTCATCGCCATGTCAGGACGAGTTCTTCTCAGCTTTTGTTTCACAGGAGGACAGTCTTCTCTTAGTGGCAGCTTATGCACGACAATGTCAGTATCCAACCCTGGCATATCTTGATACGACCAGGCAAAGATATCCACATATTCACGTAGCATACCAATCAACTCTTTCTTTACCTCGGCCTGCAGACTGGCCCCAATCTTTATCTCTTTCTTTAACTCTTCTGTCCCGATGTTGATGATCTCTATCTCTTCCTGATGAGGCTGAATGACCCTTTCCTCTTGTTTCTACAACCTGACCAATTCTTCGGAGAGTTCACAGTCTTCCTCAACCCCTTCATCAGCTTGGCAGATAGGATTGTCGAAGTCATGCATGGTCATAGCAGGAACGTTATCACTAGAATCCAGATGATCAACACTGCACAAATGATGTGCTTATTTCAGAATCTGTTTTTTTTTCAAAAGAGACGCAAACAAAAGAAAAAAAAGGGAAAACCACATTGCCATTATATTTCTTTTTTTTTGTGAAAAAATTAAAACGAAAGAAAGAGAACACAATTTGCTTGAAAAAAATGTCCTTTATTTCATGGAAAATGCATTTAAAGCATGGTGGCCCTACAAATGGATCTGTGCACCTTGGGCAGAGTGCAGGATTGACATGCAACATGATGAAAAGGAAACAAGTAAATTACTTTGATTTCTAGGTAATTTGAACGAAATCCTCGGCAGACCAGTTCTTGAGCTCCTCCCCCGGTGCACACGGGTGAATCCAACTATCCCAGTCGCAGTCACTGTCTCCTTCTTCGCTTGTTGCACAGATGTGGTTGCGATCTAGCATCCCAACGCTTGTGAAAGTTATGGCTTTACCACTCTGAGGCCAGTTAGACCCACCAGGCTGGTAACCAAGACCAAACCTGTCATCTTTCTTCTCTAATTCCAGTAGCTTGCCCCAGCCCTGGGCACTTCCAGATTGAACCACTTCTTTGGCCTGCTTGTAGGGGTGAATGGAAGTCCCTTCCTTCTCGTTGTTCCTCTCTATCGGAGCCAAAATGCTGACATTAACTGCTTCAAAGGCCTGACACAGCGTTTCATGGATCTCTCTGTCCATCTCTACGTACTTGAAAGTTGATAGGTGGCTCACAAAGATATCTTCTTCCCCACACACAGTGATCACTTGGCCATCAACCATGTACTTCAACTTCTGATGCAAAGTGGATGTTACTGCGCCTGCAGCATGGATCCAAGGACGTCCCAATAAGCAACTGTACGCGGGTTGAATATCCATGACATAGAACGTGCTCTTGAACACTTGAGATCCTATCTTCACAGGTAACTCAACTTCCCCGAACACAGACCTTTGGGACCCATCAAAGGCTTTAACTATTAAATCACTGGGTCGCAAGAAGATGCCATCAACATTCAACTTCATTAAGGCTTTCTTAGGGAGTACGTTGAGAGAAGAGCCTGTGTTAACCGGGACATGTGACAGGACAACACCCTTACACTCCATGGTAATATGCAGTGCTTTGTTATGATTGCAGCCTTCTGAAGTAAGATCTCTATCTGTGAAGCCCAACCCATGGCTTGCATTCACACTGCCCACTACAGCCTCCAGTTCATTAACAGTTATCTCCTGTGGAACATATGCCATCTGCAACACTTTCAGCAAGGCTTCTCTGTGAGCTGGAGAACACATCAGCAAAGACAGAATTGATATTTTGGACGGAGTCTGATTCAACTGTTCAACTACCTTGTAATCACTCTTCCTTATTATCCGCATAAATTCCTCCACTTCTTTCTCAAAGGTACCTTGTCTAGCAGCAGGAGTTGTTACTTCTTCGGTCGCTACCTGCTTACCTTTAGCCTTTGCAGCTGCTTCAGCTTCAGGATCTCCTCTCAAAACTGGAGGAGTAAAAAGACGACCGCTTCTTGTAAATCCACCAACTCCTCCGACATTCACCACAGTCGGGTCAATTGTTACTGACTTACTCTCCACCTTCTGTCCTTCCACATACACATCTGAGCCATAATGCCACGGGATGGCTTTATCATCAGTATAAGGAACAGGTCCTGGAACAGTAATAGTAACAGGATTGACTTCTGGAGCATACATAGTCACAGGCTCCCTCCTGGCAGGTACTACAGCTGGATCATAGTAGATTGTTATGGTAGACACACAATCACCTTTATCATCAACTTTATCAAACTGCAACGACCCCTCATCAATCAGATACTGCAGTCCCACCTTCAAGTCTTCACAACCATTCATTGAACTTAAACACTTTTCATAATCAGAACCACACCCCGGAAACACTTGTACTTTCAACAGCCTTTCTTTCACCACCAACAATTGAGTCTTTACTTCTTCTACGTTCAGAATCAAGCTTAACTTCTCACCACCGTCAACAACATTTATTCTCGCCCCTCCATGGTTTGGAATAGGGTTTGGTGTAACATTAGGAGGTGGTGCAAAGTTAATTGCCTTTGAGTCGATCAAATCTTGAACTTTATGTTGTAGTGCCCTGCACTTCTCAGTTGAGTGCCCGGGTGCTCCTGAATGGAATGCGCATCTTGCATTAGCATCGTACCCCACTGGAAGCTCTCCAGGTGGAGGTGGTGCTAGTGTCCTCAGTTGTATCAAGTTCAAGTCTAACAACCTTTGCAGCAGTGCCGTATATGTCATAGGAATGGCTTCAAGCACCCTATTAGTCGGACGAGCTTGTCTCGGTTGATAAGGTCTTTGCTGATAATTGCTACGCTGTGGCTGTTGTTGTTGTTGCTGTTGTGGTTGAGTCTGTACCTGCTGCACAGGACTTGAAGGAATAGTGACAGCTGCCACTTGCTCATATGATGTTCTATATCCTCGGCCCCGTCCTCGGCCGTACACAGCATTAGTTTCACCTTCTCTTCTTCTCAGAGGTCCGTTAAAATCTTTTCTTACACCGCTTGAGCTACCCGCACCGGTGTCCTGAATCTTCCCCATTTTCAATAGAGTTTCGACCCTCTCTCCCGCTATCACGATATCATTGAACTTGGTTACCGAACAAGATGCCAACCTCTCGATAAACACCCTTTGCAATGTTCCCATGAACATATCATCCATATCATTTTCCAGCAAAGGTGGTTGTACTCTGGCAGCAAGCTGACGCCACCTTTGAGCGTACTCCTTGAACCCCTCCTTAGCTTTTTGAGATATGGTCTGCAATTGAGTGCGATTTGGAGCCATGTCCAAATTGTACTGATATTGCTTCACGAACGCCTCCGCTAAATCCTTCCAGCTCTTAATGTTAACCCTACTCATCTTCATATACCACTCCAAGGAGGCCCCCACCAGGCTATCTTGGAAGTAATACATCCATAACTTCTCGTCATCAGTATGGGCAGCAATTCTTCCTACAAAGGACTGGAGGTGAGTCTTTGGGCAAGCTGTGCCGTTGTACTTCTCAAAAGTAGGGACCTTGAACTTGTAAGGGATTCTAACCCCTGGAACCAAGCCCAAGTCAGTAATATCGAACCCCAGGGAACTCTGAGACTGAATGGCCCGGATCTGCTCAGCCATCTCTTCAAACTTTCTGTTCATTTCAGCCCCTTGGCCTTCTGCTTCGTCCAACAAAGTAAACTGTTCGTCTTGACCATCCATCTGTACATTGTGCAGTCCATCATTGATAATGGTGATCCCTAGATGTGCCACCGGGATTTCAACTTGACGGGCGCCAACATCGTTGCGATTACCTCCATCAATAGCCCCGTTGTTCCTGGCCTGACTATTTTCCACCATCTCACGTAAACGTTCCTGAGTCTGACCCATCCCTGCCATAAGGGTCATGAAATTGTCCATTCTCAATCTCAAGTCAGCTAAATCAGCCTGCATTTGATCCATCACTCTTTCTCTGTTGACTCTTGTGGGATATCTGTGTACAATTGGCTGTTCTCGAACCTTCCTGGGAGCTATAGTGCCTGAAAGGACATAAACGTTAGAAACTTAAGAACTACCTGCAAAACAAACAACATGTTATATGCATGCAATGTAACTATTCGTGTTTCCAAGTTTAGGCATTTATATGCCCCAGTTCTGGTATTTGCTCCAGATAGCCACTTTGAGCATTAATTTTCAAACTTTCCCTTTGAAGAGTGTTCAGATCTTAGCAGTATCAGACAAACAAGCTTTGCATACTCAGAAATGGTAATTTGCATATTAACACTGCATAACATGGATAACCCACTGCCGACCAAAAGTTAGAGCACAAACAAATTCCCCGAAGGGTTACAAGTCAATACATAAACAAAAGACAAAAGATAAAGTAAGACTCCTACAACAAGCCTGTAGGTGTCATACCCTAATTTTTGACCCTAAGATTTCTTCGCATTTCATCTGCATTTTGCATACAAACAAGATCGCACTGTTTGCACGGTTCTTCTCGGGTTAGGTCTATGCCTCGTGGGGGATCACCGTTGTTTTTAATTGTTCTATTTGATTGTGTTTACTAACCATTAATCAAAATCCAAAAATATTTTGTTTCCTTTTGCTATTTTTTTTCAGGAATAAGAACCATATAAAAATGCCAAAAAATAGCAGTCCTGCAGCTCGAGTAAATTTCACAAAAAAAGTCGAAGACGATCCGCAAATAATCCAAAATTATCAGATCAAGGATTTCCCAAGTTAATTGATTCATTCAAAGGATCTCCAAGGTTCCCGTGTTTATTTCTTCGACGTACACAGGAATCGAGCCGAAAACAACCAGGCAGCTTTTTTTGAACAAAAATTCAAAATTCAGCTTGGTTAACCGGTTAACCAAATGGTTAACCGGTTAACCAGTGCGAAATTTAAATTTTTTATTCAAATTCAGCACTCTTAGATCATTGATTTAATTGGAATATTCTAGATCCATTGGTTTCTGATTTTCTACATCATTTTGATCATTTCCTACCAAAAACCCTCACTAATCACCACTCTTTTCCATTTCCCACCAAAATTCCAATTACCAAGCCTAAATTCAAATTACCAAAGCAAGCTTCATTCCACCAAATTTCCATATCTAAGGCCTTTAAATAGGACCTCGATTTCATTCGTTCGACAAGCTTTTGATAGCCAAAAAATCTCTTGCAAATTACTCCCCCAACACCAAAATTCTACAAAGCTCATCTTTCTTTCTTTTGAAGTTATCAAGAATTCACATTGAATTCTTGATTAACTTGAGCTAAACCTTCATCCTTTCATTCTTTTCCTCATAAATTTCAGTCGATCTAAGCTTGTGTTGGTTCAATTTGAAGAAAAGCTTTTGGTAAATCATCTTCCTCCATAAACCCATATTCACCATCAACATTCAAGATGTAGATCTTTGGTGCTCTTGTTTCTAGATCCTTTGGATCTTTATTTGTTGTTTGATTGCAGGGATTCTACTGTATTTTGGTTTTAAAATTCGTGCAAATTCAGATCACGATCATCCAATGTTTGAGAAAAGGTTTCAAAATGGATCATGTTGAATTTTCTGCATTTTTCAGCTTCTGGTACATCGTTAACCGGTTAACCATTTGGTTAACCGGTTAACCAGTTTAAAAACAACGCAGATTATTCAAAATCTGCTTGTGTTAACCGGTTAACCAATCGGTTAACCGATTAACACAAGTCAGAATGGTGTTTTTGGCTTATTTCAAGCCCCTTTTTGGTTCCTCTTTCTTCTTCTTCTTCCTCCCTTTTATTTTTACCTTGGGAAGCATTTTTGGGAGTAATTCCTCCTTAATTTCAATGGACTTTGGGTGTAGATTAGAGTAGTTAATGTTCATTAATTCAAAACTACCTTTAAGTGGATTATTCAATTCATTTAAGGTACTTTGCATTAGTGATACATTTTCATGCTTGAATCCACCAAGATGAGTGATTGAACTTAAGGATGGAAGAATACCATAAGTATGACTCAATTTGGTATTCATCTTTAGTTTTGTGCGGTATCGCATTCGGATAACGATTTATATATCGTTTATCTCGCATACATTAGCAATAATATTATGCACCTTAATTGGTGGTGGCCGGCCTCATTTGTAGGGTAATTACTTCGTAAATTACTCGGAGATTGCTTAACATAGACCTAAATGTGTCCCGACTTTGGAATAAAAATCTAATTGGGTACTTACACTTTCGTGGACCGGATCTCTTGTTGATCGCGTAATCCCAAAGTGGTTAATCATATTGCTTCAAAAATCGAGACTTGTGAATTTTTGATGCGTAGGTGCTTTGGGTCTCCCAATCGCCTTTCATATTTCATTGAATTCGGTTCGGTTTTCCTTGATTAATCGCTATAGTGTAAGATGCTAAGCGGATCCGGTTGCCTTCGATTTTGGTTACTTTCCTTTTTGGTTGTGGTTGATTAAGCTCACCATACCATTATTATGTAAATATTATTATACTATTACTATACTAACATTTTAATTCAATCTCTCGCACCTTATCCTCTTTATTTCAATTTCTCGCTCCTTATCTCTCTTATTATGCTTCTATATCATTCATCATATTGTTTATGTTTATATTGTTGCTTGTGATTTTTTCTTTTGTCCATTTGGACACAAAAACATTAATAAAGGATTAAACACCTAAAAGACTTGTGACTTTAATTTCGGACTATGGTTACTATCCTTAGCATTGGACTTGGAGTTTTGGACTTAGATTTTAGGATCTATCCCTTTGCTTGAGTTGTTATGGATTGAAGACCTTGGCCTCGAATTAACTTCATTTGTCTTTGAAGATGGAATTCCGCTACCTTGAAGAAATGTTCATAATACGGTTTGATCGTTCTTCCTTTAGCTTTTATTTTCAATTTTTAGGATAGTCCCTTCATCTCCTCCCACTTCTTAAATTTTCAAATCTCCTTCCTATTTTCAAAAAACTTTCTTTGTTTTCAAATTTCAAACATTTTCGCAATCAAACCTTGACTTAGGTCATGCGATTTTACCTTTTCACTTCATTTTCTTAATAAATGCTAAACCACATAAGCATATCGAAACTTTTCTTCTCAAAAACTTTAAAATATCCAAAACTCATTCAATTGTTTTTGTGCCCTCGTGCACGTTTCTTTTTACCATTTTTTATGTTTAGATATGATTCATTCTTTCTAGAGGAATTATTCGCTAAGGAATGACGACTTATCTTTACATTTTAAAATCAATTCAACTCATTGTTTCTTTTCAAATTTTGTACCACGAACTACGGGGTTTTGATCTCGCATTGCACTTTGTGGGTACGTAGGCATGAGACAATCGTCTCTTCAAACACCAAAATCTTAAAAAACATTCTTCTTCTCATCTCTTCAATCTTTTTTTAAGCAAACCCTTTCAAACCAAAAAATGCAGTAAATATTTCAAAGGGTTCCCGTGGAGTACCACGGACATGTCGGGTGCTTAAAACCTTCTCGATTTGTAACCAATCCCCTTACCCGTTATCTGTTTGTTTCTTTTAGCTTTTGCTTTTAGATTCCTTAGGTTTTTATTCGTTCTTTTACCTTTTTCCTTTTTGAAATAAATAAAAGCGCGGTGGCGACTCTGTGTATATTGAGTTAAGTTAATCAATAGCTTACACTCACGATTTTACCGCTACAGAAAAATGGCGACTCTGCTGGGGAGTCAATCTCTAAGTGGATTCGGCCTACTTTGATTTTTTTACTATTTTAGTTTGATTTGTTTGTTACCTGGTTGTTCTGTTCCGGTTTTGGTGATTCTCTGTGAGATAGATTCTAACCCGGATCTGAGTGGAACTTATGATAGGACGGCGATATTCGAAGCGATACGCGATGGAGTAGTCCAAAGCGATATCAATTTGATAATCTCCACTCGATTAGGCTCTCTTGGACTATCAATGTCATGACGAGTAATCGTACGTGGCATTATTTTCCAACCTTGAGCTGATCATACTGAGGACCGTAGAACCCTTAACCAATCTAAGCCAATTTAGGAACGTAGTGCGGAAACTATCTGGGTGTAAACCTAAGGTGGTTGTCACGCGATACTACACTCGGACGAGGTCTATTTTAAGAATGTTATCGGTTGGGGAGTAATCCAACGTATCGATAGTATTCTAAAGATGGCTGTTAACTCCGGGAACCTCTGTTAGCACCCTTCTGGTTTTTTGCAGGTACAATGAAGACAAACCTTAGTACATGCCTGTGTGGGTTGTTGGTTCTTATCCCTTGACTCCATGCTCGTGATCCGAACCTTTGAACCTATGTGCTTTGCGTGATCTTGTTTGTGGTTATTGCATCTACATGTTCATCATGATCATCATCACAACCATTTTTCAAGGAAAATAATTCCGATTATTGCAAATATTGAAAAAAGTAAATATTCTTTTTTGTCAAGATTTTTCATGACCGTATTCTCGATGTTGACCATGTTTGCAATAATCGAGTTTGTTTTTCTGAAAATGGAAGTGAACATTGCATATCATTGCATCCTCGCATATTCTTGCGTTCATCCGAGTTGTGTGGGAACTCATCTCGATTGTTTCTTTCCTCAGTTGTCTGTTGATCCGTCAAGCTGACTCCTCACCACAAATACGGTACTAGAGCTGCTAACAGATTGAGAGCTATCAGATTGAGAATGGAACACCAAGAACAACATAATATGGAAGTCCGAATGGAAATTGATGAGTTGAAGGCCGGTATGACCAGGTGTAACACGGTGGGAGAAATGACTTTAATTAAATGTTGCGGATAGCAAGAGTCGCCATGGACTTTTATTTTATCCAAAGGAAAGGGCATAAAAGAACAGGAAAAACCTTAAAAGATTTTTGGGTTCGGGGGGTAGGTTATGTAAAGGGAAGGTGTTAGCACCCTTTACATCCATGGTTATCCATGGGCTCTTAGTTACTTAGCTCACTTTAAACTGTTTTGAGAAGTGTAGTGTGTGTTTAGAAATTTTCTTAAGTACTTTATAATGATCCATGTACGGATATATATAAAGCCTTTGTTTTGAAAATTGTTTGAGATGTGAAGTGTTTATGAAATGTTTTGAAGAAGTGAGCAAGTACTTAAGAGGAACCTACCCTAATTTGAATCTTTACTGTTCTTAAATGTTCTTTCACTGGTAAGACTATCCCTATTATTAAGGAATAGGTAGT
This sequence comes from Lathyrus aphaca, assembly GCA_963966055.1. Taxonomy (NCBI): domain Eukaryota; kingdom Viridiplantae; phylum Streptophyta; class Magnoliopsida; order Fabales; family Fabaceae; genus Lathyrus; species Lathyrus aphaca. The sequence continues at coordinate 345,343,602 of OZ014521.1, forward strand.
CATTACCTTGGATGTGAGAAGGGACAAGTGAAGGGACATCTGTGATTAGGCAACTGTAAGGTGTATTAGCAATTCGAAGGGACTTATCATCTTTTATTCGAAAGGGACAAGATCATTTACGAAGGCAACCATGAAGGGACTTGATCTTATAATTCTTTAAAGGGACTAGATGATATGAGAGAAGGGACTTTGCCTTGCACCTTACTTGACCTTTTTCTTTAGGCAACATGAGAGGTATCCTTAAGAATGTGAGATGGCGATCCAAGATCGACTTACGTGTGTGCGTGTACAAATTCAAATATTTATCTTGAGATTAATGATCTAAATTCAATTTTAAATACAAACATGTTTACACTCCCTATTTTACTAACCATGGAAATTAAAAATAAATAATAAGAATAATTCTACAACTATTACATAATTGGCACAATTACATTATAAGAATAATAAAATAATTTAAATAAATGAACATATAATAAATAAATAAATAAATTGGTTAGTAATAATAAACAAAAATAAATATAAGAAGGTTAGTGTAATCATATAATAATAAACTAAAAATTTAAATTTAGATAAATAATTATTTTTTTTAGAATTTTAATAAAAGAAATAAAAATAATTATATACTAATAAATATGACTAATAGTCTAATTATTTAATTTTATATACATATTATAAAAATATTTGTTAATTATAATTAAGTAAAAATAATAAATTAAACTCATAAAATAAAGTTAGGGTTTTCAATTATTTAGAAAAAAATAAATTAGGGTTAATTACTTAATCTAATCCTAATTACATTATTTATATAAAAAAACTACACATAATAATATAAACAAATTATAAAATAAATATATATAATTAAAACACATAAACTAATATTTATAACATAATTAGGGTTTATAAAGAAAATTAGGGTTTTGTATTTAATTTACAAAATAAAACAATTTACTTACAAAAATATGATAATTATACATATATACATATTATGAAATAAATATAAACAATTTAAAATTTTTAAAGAAAATAAATTATGATATTTTAAGAATATAAAGAAAAAAATTTTAATGGTATTTAGAAAATATTTTTTATAATTTATATTTACTAATTTAAATAAAATAGAACTAAATATAAGAAAATAAATTAAAAGAAGAAGAAAAACAAAGAAATTGATCAAAAAGAAAGGACCTGGGATTTGAACCCAGGTCCTGTACCTGCCAAGGATGTCCCATAACCAACTGAGCTGTGCGCACCATGTGACTTCTTTGTGGATCAAATCAAACAAATAATAAATCTGGAAAATATCATGAGTTGTAAAAAAAGATGGGAAACCTAGGGATCGAACCCAGGTACAACTCATTCCAAAGCATGCCTATAACCACTGGAACAAGCCATGCGTTTGTGATATTGAATAGCTCCAAGTCATTATATTTTAAACCTGCCAAAATAAATGATAAAGCACAAAAAATTTCCTTCAGCCAGGATCGAACCTAGGTCTTGAAGGTCTTTAACGCGCATGCTTACCACCAGACCAAGCAGCCTTAACTGAAATAAAATAGAAACAATTACAAAAAATATTAAACCAATTTTTAAATTTCCAGATGGCGCCAAAGAGGTCATCTTCTTCCTGGGTTGCTGCGAATTCACCTGCCAAATTACCTATGCATTTTCCTGCGAATTTTTCAATATTCATAACCTGCGAAAATCACATCTCATAGCTAAGCTCATTATTTCATGAAATTGATCAGGTTAATGTGATCCTTGAGAGGTATACGGTCTAGCCATGGTTTTTAAATGGATTTATATTGCCTCCTATGCAAAACCCTAAAACGAGCTTCAAACCCTAACCATGGTGAAACTCCAAACCTGCATCGAAACTCATAACCAACAATCCAGAATCCATGTGCATCATTCAACAAACAATATTACAAGCTCAAATTTAAATGATTATGCATAAAACTTATGAATCGAAAAAAAATATTTTTGACATGAAACCGATTCGGTTTGCATCATTCATGAGGTTATGGATGCCTGTGATCATGTGGATAGCATCCTGAGAGTCCAAGGATCCTCTCTATGTCTTTAGAATATCTTTAAATGCCCTGCAAAGGTGAATCCGAATTTGAGTTTTTCTACCAAATTTTGAAATTTTGAATGTTCTTCTTAGAGGCTGCAAATCGTGTCCCTCACTTGTGTTATGTTCTATACTTATAAGTGAACTGAATTAGGTCAAAAAAAACTAGCACTCTTTGGACTTTTTGGATAATTTGAGATTGAAAAAGATTATGTCTTAAAACTTGATTTTTATTTGATCCAACCTTGCTATTTTGGGACAATCATCATAATTTGTGTATCAATCTAATCCAAACAATATTCATGACTTTCTAGAAACAAAATCCTTTTTTAAATATATGATTTTATATTTTATTTCAATTTAAATGATATTTTAATGAATAAAATTCAAATAAATATGAAATAAAAAATAAAAAATCAGAAAATAGGTGGGTTGGGTCGTGCTTGGTGTTTTTTTAAAGATGGGATGGCAATTTGGTGGGCTCATTTAGCAAAAATTTGATTTTAGGCCTTATTTGCTTCATAAACTTCCCTAAAATTTCCCAAATTTGCAAGGGCACAAATCCTTCAATTTTAATGCTATGAGGGTGTTCTTGGACATTTTGGAAAGCTTAAAGATTACTCTAACCAACCCCATTGGTTTCATGTCCATATCTTTTACCATTCTCAAGTTATGCTCTTTTGAAGTTGTTGACTTTTTGTTGACTTTCAAAAGGACCTATAATGTCTTAGTTCATACCTTCCAAATGAAGCATTTTTGGGCTTGGCTTGTGAGACACAAAGTTGTAGAGAATTCAATTTCCTTCAAAATGAGCTTTGGATGGGAAAAATTTGATGAAGCATTTGAAAGTTATGGCTGGTCAAAGTTCAGTTGACTTTTCCTAAGGAAACCCTAATTTAGAAACCCCTGATTCTTGATGATCTGAAATCTCCTTGAATAATCATGATCAACCCTTGATAAAATGATGAATTTTACTTCATATACTTGATTTTGGCAAAAAATCATGAAGTTTGACTTTGGTTTGACCGCAGTTGACCTCAGTTTGACTTTTTAACTACTTTAACTGATTTTAACTTATCTGATCATCTGACTGAGCAAACCTTTGGGAAAAGTCTTGAAACTTGTCATGGGGATTCTTGAACACATATAGGATGCTATGAAGCTCACTTGAAGTCTTGGAAGTCCATTTAGTCTGATTAAAGTCAATACCCTAGTTTAGGATGCATTGCTTAGGAGGATGCATTGTCTGAGGGAATTGTCACATCTTCTGACTAATTGTGAACTTTGTGAACCTTGTAAACCTTATGAGATGTCTTGTGAACCTTGTGAGCCTCTTAGTACACAATGACTTGTCTTGTGGAGGGCAAATTTTGGGGTGCAACAGCTGCCCCTGTTCAATTTTCTGAAACCTGAGGGGTTAGATTGGTATATGTGTCAGTCGTGACCTGGAAGGTTGAAGGGGATTGAACACAAAAGCCCAAAAATTTGCACTCACAAGTGCATAGGGTAATACTGATGACTATCTGTATATGCTTGAGTGGGCTTAAAGATTCCACTTGGAAGAATTGGAGATGGGCTTAGAGATGCCATCTAAAATATCTGGATATGGTGATGTTTTTATGTTGATACTGGATATCAGTACTAGGTCTTTGTATAAGCCGTCTCTGAATCATTTATGCAACATGATTTGAATTGTTGGATGGATCAGTAGAAATAAATCTTGTGGCGATTATCTCTTCTGGAAATATTTTGAATTAGGGAATGGATCTTTGTACGGATCGTTTGCCTGTTCTCCAAGGTCAAAAGAACGTCAGGATTTGTCCTTCTGAAAAAGTATCTTGAACCAGGGAATGGATCTTTTTACAGACCGTTTGCCTGCTATTCAAGGTCCGAAAGAACGTCAGGATTTGTTCTTAAGGGTCAAAAGAACGTCAGGATTTGTTCTTCTGAAAGATGTCTTGAACAAGGGGCCAAAAGAACGTCAGGATTTGTTCTTAAGGGTCAAAAGAATGTCAGGATTTGTTCTTCTGAAAAAGTCTTGAACAAGGGGCCAAAAGAACGTCAGGATTTGTTCTTAAGGGTCAAAAGAACGTCAGGATTTGTTCTTCTGAAAAAGTCTTGAACAAGGGGCCAAAAGAACGTCAGGATTTGTTCTTAAGGGTCAAAAGAACGTCAGGATTTGTTCTTCTGAAAAAGTCTTGAACAAGGGGCCAAAAGAGCGTCAGGATTTGCTCTTAAGGGTCAAAAGAACGTCAGGATTTGTTCTTCTGAAAAATTCTTGAACAAGGGGCCAAAAGAGCGTCAGGATTTGCTCTTAAGGGTCAAAAGAACGTCAGGATTTGTTCTTCTGAAAAAGTCTTGAACAAGGGGCCAAAAGAGCGTCAGGATTTGCTCTTAAGGGTCAAAAGAACGTCAGGATTTATTCTTCTGAAAGATGTCTTGAACCAGGAAATGGATCTTTTTACAGACCGTTTTCCTGCTATTAGAGGACATCTTGAGTAGTGTATGGATCATTTCTGACCCGTTGTAAGTTGTTGATATTGTTTTACCTGCATATAAATATCCTGCAAGGAAAATATTAGTTTATGCATTATGTATGCATGCATAGTATGATGCACCTAAGTAAATGTATTATGTACTTATGGATATGTATGTTATGGTATGATGTAAATGATGCATGGATGCATCATGCAGCTTGAAGCGTCTGGATATCTTCGTATAACAACTGCTGGCCAGGGAAAATAAATCCCGATTTGTTGCTGAAGAATATGAGGAACTCGTCTTGTTTGATAATATAGTGAAGAATATGAGGAACTCGTTCCCGTCTCGTTTGATAACATAGTATTCATAAACCTCCCGTCTTTGTTTGTCGTACTCCTATTGAAAGAATAAATTCCTGACTATCCGTCTGAGGATAAAAGAGATGGATATAAATTCCAGGGGAGATGTGACTCGAAGTATTTATGAAGATGGATTTTCCCTACTAGGGGACTTGTAGCTGTCTGGTGGGGATGAACCGGCGAAGCTTCGTTGAATTCCTTCCCTCGTTCGTCCTTAGTAAATACTATTACTGCATTTTCATGCATTTCTGGTAAACATCAATCATATTAAGCATTTTATGCATTTCTGTTAAACATCAATCATATTCAAAAGCATACATACATTCAAACACAACCAATGGACGTTTCGCTTATGTAAATAGGGTAAAAGTAAATCTGGATTCAAAAATGAAATTTTATTTATATCACAAAGTGACCTATACATAGGCAAGTTTGTACAAGGAGACATAAATCCTAGTAACAGGAATTTGTCATAAAAATTTTTACAAAACAAAGAAAATCAGCTATGTGGGAAATAATCCTATTGAGTTTCAATTCTACTATTGCCATTATCTTCAAGTATCTCATCTTCTACTGTCGAGACGGAAATGATTGGATTGATCTTTATCTGTTCGAACTTGGGTTAAGTAGCACAACTGGTTGTAGCTTCATGGGTGATCCAAACGAGACATAGTCATACGCTTTAATCCCTAACTTTTGCCTGGATTGCCCTTTTAGGTTTTCAATCCACCGGGATACCCTTTTTTGCCCAAGCCGCCTTTTCAGGTTTTCGACTTGCCGGGTGTACATTTTTTCATATATATCCCTAATTTTTGCCCGAACCTTTTGGGTTCGCCGAGATGCCCTTATTTTTGCCTAGGCCAGTCAACCTAGCGGGTCTCTTTTTATGCGTAGTATTTTTTAACTATGTCTGCATTTACAGGCTGCGGGAAGTCTTCACCATCCATAGTAGTAAATATCATGGCACCTCCTGAGAATACTGTTTTGACCACAAATGGCCCTTCATATGTAGGAGTCCACTTTCCCCTAGGATCACCCTGTGGTAATATGATACGCTTGATTACCAAGTCACCAGCCTGATATACCTTTGGCTTAACCTTCTTATTAAAAGCCTTAATCATCCGTTTCTGGTACATCTGGCCATGACAAACTGCTGCTAACCTCTTCTCATCAATCAAATATATCTGGTCAAGTCGAGTCTGAATCCACTCATCTTCATCCAAGCCTGCATCCTTCATAATTCTTAAGGAGGGAATCTGAATTTCAATGGGCAGAACTGCTTCCATACCATAGACTAAGGAGAATGGGGTTGCCCCTGTTGAAGTACGTATTATAGTACGATAACCATGAAGAGCAAATGGTAACATCTTGTGCCAATCTTTATAAGTGACAGTCATCTTCTGTATAATCCTCTTAATGTTCTTATTAGCAGCTTCTACTGCCCCATTGATCTTTGGACGATACGGAGAAGAGTTGCGATGCTTAATCTTGAACTGCGTGCAGAGATCAGTAATCATAGTGTTGTTCAGATTAGAGCCATTGTCAGTAATAATCCTTTCAGGGATGCCATACCTACATATAAGATTATTCTAAATGAATCGAGCCACAACATTCTTGGTAACAGATGCAAATGAAGCTGCCTCTACCCACTTCGTGAAGTAATCAATAGTAACCAGGATGAAACGATGCCCATTAGAAGCAGTAGGCTTGATCTCACCAATCATATCAATGCCCCACATGGCAAAAGGCCAAGGAGCAGTCAACACATTCAATGGTGATGGAGGTATATGTACTTTATCAGCATAAATTTGACACTTATGACACGTTCTGGAATGTTGATAGCAGTCAGCTTCCATGGTAGACCAATAGTAACCTGCTCTCAATATCTTCTTTGCCATGGTATGACCACTAGAATGAGTGCCAAAGATCCCATCATGCATATCTTCCATAATCTCTGTTGCTTCCTTCTTATCCACACAACGAAGCAAAGTTGAATCATAATTGCGCTTGTACAAAATGCCATTACTCAAAAGGAACTTAGCAGAAAACCTCCTTAGAACCAAGACTTCTCCTCTGTTTCTTCAGTGTCAATCTCATTGCAGTATGCAGGCTTCTCAAATCTATCAATGGTAATCTTGGGAGCTTCATCATCCCAGCTGATCTCAAACATGGATGCCATGGTGGCTAGTGCATCTGCCAACTGATTTTCTCTTCGTGGAATATGTCCAAATGTAATCTCTTTGAAATGTGGGATCAAAGACAACCCATACTCTCTGTAAGGAATGAGATTATCATGCTTGGTATCCCAATCTCCTTTAATCTGACTTACTACCAGGACTGAATCTCCATACACGTCAAGGAACTGAATTTTCATATCAATGGCAGCTTTGATACCCAGGATACATGCCTCATACTCAGCCATATTATTAGTACAATAGAAACAAAGTCTGGCAGTAATCGGGGTATGACAACCTTCGGGGGAACTGATCACAACACCAACACCATTACCAAGTGCATTAGATGCTCCATCAAAAACCATAGTCCATCGGGATCCTTGTTCAGGTCCGTCATATTGTCCAGGTTCTTTGGTAATAATCATAATGTCTTCATCGGGGAACTCAAAACTCATTGACTGATAATCATCCACTGCTTGATGAGCCAAATGATCAGCCACAACACTTCCCTTAATAGCCTTCTAAGTAGTATACTGTATATCATATTCTGTTAAGATCATTTGCCATCTCGCTATTCGTCCGGAAAGAACAGGTTTCTCAAATATGTACTTGATTGGATCCATCTTCGAAATCAATAAGGTAGTATGAGTCAACATATACTGTCTTAGTCGGCGAGCAGCCCATGCCAAAGCACAACAAGTTTTCTCGAGCAGTGAGTATCTTTTTTCACAGTCGGTAAACTTTTTGCTAAGGTAGTATATTGCCTGCTCTTTTCGACCAGACTCGTCATGTTGCCCCAATACACACCCTATTGAGTTGTCTAATACTGTTAAGTACATGATCAAGGGTCTTCCATCAACTGGTGGCATCAAAATTGGAGGTTCTAGAAGATATCTCTTGATTTCATCAAATTCTGTCTGGCATTCATCATTCCACTCCATTACCTGATCTTTCTTCAACAACTTGAAGATTGGCTCACAGGTAGCAGTTAATTGGGAAATAAATCTTGCAATTTAATTCAATCATCCCAAGAAACCTCTTACTTCCTTATCAGTACGGGGAGCTGGCATCTCTTGTATAGCTTTCACTTTTGCAGGATCTACTTCAATACCTTTTCCACTGACAATGAAACCCATGAGCTTACCAGATCTAACTCCAAAAGTACACTTGTTCGGGTTCAATCTCAACTTGTATTTCTTCAATCTCTCAAACAACTTATGCAGATGATCAAGATGTTTCTCTTCATTCTGGGACCTGGCTATCATATCATCCACATATACCTCTATCTCATGATGAATCATATCGTGAAACAAAGCCACCATAGCACGCTGATATGTTGCCCCTGCATTCTTCAAACCAAATGGCATCACCTTATAGCAAAAGGTGCCCCACTGTGTAACAAAGGTTGTCTTCTCCATATCTTCAGGTGCCATCTTGATTTGATTGTAACCAGAGAAACCATCCATGAAAGAGAATACTTTATGTTGAGCTGTGTTGTCTACCAGAACATCAATATGAGGGAGTGGAAAGTCATCTTTGGGGCTGGCCTTGTTCAGATCTCTATAGTCTACACACATACGTACCTTACCATCTTTCTTTGGTACCTTTACTACATTTGCAACCCATTGAGGATAAGATGTCACAGCTAAGAACCCTGCATCAAACTGTTTCATAACCTCTGCCTTAATCTTCTCTGACATCTCAGGACGCATGCGACGAACCTTCTGCTTCTTTGGACGACAATCTTCTTTTACTGGTAAATGGTGAACCACAATGTCTGTATCCAACCCTGGCATATCTTCATAGGACCAAGCAAAGATCTCCACATAATCATGTAACATCTGAATCAATCTGCTCTTAACACCATCCTCTAATTCAGCCCCTATCTTGACCTCTTTCCTGTTTTCTTCAGTTCCCAGATTCACAACTTTGATTGGCTCTTCATGTGGCTGTATAGCTTTCTCTTCTTGTTGTAATAACCTAGCAAGCTCTACAGGTACTTCACAATCGTCCTCATTTCCATCTTCAGCTTGATAGATCAGATTCTCGAAATTATAATTGGCAATAGTAGAACTGTTATCAACAGGATCCAGAGTGGATATGGATCTGCATTTTAGTGATGTGGGTGTGTGTAAGAACACATAGCTGATAAAACAAAAAGAAAAGAAAAGAAAGACAAGGAACACAATATTTACGAAAATGAAACGTCCACTGATTTTTATTGAATGCAATATGCAAATGAAATGACATCCCGAAACAAGCATACCATTGTGCCCCGAGTAATGCACAAGGCTTAAGAGTTTAATTGTTCAAAAATTACAAACTTAAAAGTAACAACACAGTAATAGTATTTACTCCTGACTAAAGGAGATAGGAATAACATCTTCAGCTTTCCAATTATTGAGCCCAGCACCCACAGTAGGAAAAATCCAAGCATCCAGGTTATAATCTTCATCATAGTCACCCACAACATTGATCTGGTCTTTTATAATCCCCTGATTGGTAATACGAACAGCACGAGCACGACGAACAACCTTCTGGGATTCTGCAGTGAAACCCAAACCAAATTTGTCAGACTTATAAGGAATGTCAGGAAGCTGACCCCAAATAGTACAACCACCTTCATCTACCACAACTCTAGCATCTTTGAGGGAGGCCATTGTAGGAGGTACTCTGGTGACCACAAGAACTTTCTTGACAACAGGAGGAGCTTCATAATTATTAACAATCCAGGGAACCACTTCGAACGTCTGGCATGGAGTTTCAACATATTCACCTTCCACTTCAAGATATTTAAATGTGTTCACATGGCTAACTATATATCCTTCCTCCCCGTAAACAGTGACAACTTTTCCTTCTACTGGATATCTCAGCTTCTGATGTAAAGTGGAGGTTACAGCACCTGCCCCATGGATCCAGGGACGCCCAAGCAAACAAGAATACGAAGGACGAATATCCATTAAAAAGTAGCATTGAAGACTTGAGAACCTACTTTTATTGGGAGATCAATTTCTCCATGCACCACTCTTCTCGAGCCATCAAAAGCCTTCACCATTATATTACTGGGTTTCAACACAGCATCCTCAGGACTAAGCTTATTCAGCACTTCTTTGGGCAACACATTCAGTGAGGAACCATTGTCTATTAACATATGTGACAGGGTAGTGCCCCTACATTCAATGGAGATATGTAGAGCCCTGTTATGATCCCTCTTGACAGGAGTCAAATCAGCATCGGAGAAACCTAACCCATTATCATAGGTCAAGTGTGCAACACAATTTTCAAACTGGTCTACAAAAATCTCATTTGGTACATGAGCAGTCTTCAAGAATTTAATCAAAGCTTTGGCATGAGCCTCAGAACACAACAATAAGGACAACATAGAAATCTTGGAGGGAGTATGCCCCAATTGGTCAACAATGTCATAATCACTCTTGCGAATGATCTTCAATACTTCTTCCATCTGCTTAGAAAGATCATCAGCAGTGGGTACATCAGTTTGCACAGGTTCAATAACAGGACCTTTTCCCCGAGCATCAGTAGTGGAGGTAGTAGCTGGAGTAACTGTATTCTTGGAGGTAACTGGAGGAGAGAAAATTCTTCCACTTCTCGTAATCTTACTAGATCCAGCAATATTATCAACATCAAGGTTTTCATCAACAACAAGTGTCTCAGCTAAGGGTTCCTGCTTAACACCATGAATATAAACATCGGAGCCATAATTCCAAGGCACCTCTTTATCAGAAGTATACGGAATAGGACCAGGAGTGGTAATGATCATAGGAGCCATTCTAGCTTCAGCAAAAATCTTCACAGGGCCTTCAGTAGTAATTTTAATTGGACCCTTACGAGTGATTTTTACAGGTCCCTTGGAAGTAATCCTTACTGGCACTTTATCGACCATGTCTACCTCTTCAACCTTCGCACCTTTAGTTATATGTTCAACCATGCTTTCTACAGAAGGTGTCCTCTCAAATAATATTGTATAATTGTTCATGAGGCGTTGAATTCTGTCCTTCAACCTCCAGCAACTATCCGGTTTATAAGCACAATAGAAACAATCTTCATGACAACCTGGAAAGAACCCGACTTGTACCAACTTCTTCTTAATAACAGACAATGGTGTGGTCACATCTGCAACTGAGGAAATATGTGAAACTTCATCAATGGCATTGACAGTCTTTTCATGATTTGGCATGGGAGCAGTAATCACATTTGGAGTACCCAGAGGGTCAAACTCAATTTCTCCAGCATCAATCATATCCTGAATTTTATTCTTCAATATCCAGCAACTATTGGTATCATGTCCCTTACAATTTGAATGATATGCACATCGTGCATTGGGATTGTACCTGGGAGAGGTAACATTGGGGTTCTGAGGAGGGTCCCTCAAAGTGATAAGTTCACCCTTCAACAAGTGTTGCAAGGCTTGGGCCAGTGACATGTTGAGCTTAGTGAACTGCCTTCTAGGCCTCTGTTGATTGCCCTGTGGTGGCTCTGGTGTTGTAGGAGTAGGATTGGAGATATGAACTGCACTCACAGATTGATGCCTCCTATTACGATCAGATTGACCATAAACAACATTCGAATCTTTCTTCCCACTAGGGGGCTTCTTTGTAGTTCTGGATGAAGAAGCACCCACTTGGATCTTGCCATTCCTTATACCACTTTCTATGCGCTCACCCGTCATTATCAACTCAGTGAAGCCATATGATGAGCTTCCAATGAGATGACTATAAAAAGGACCATTCAACGTACACATGAACATATCCACTAACTCCCTGTCAGTTAGAGGAGGTTGTACTCTACCAGCCAAATCTCTCCACTTCTGGGCATACTCCTTGAAATTTTCTTTAGCACCCATAGACATGCTTTGTAGTTGCATGCGGGTAGGGGCTAGATCAGCATTGTATTGATATTGCTTATAAAAAGCCTCAGCAATATCATTCCAATCACGGATGTTGACACTCTCCAACTGATAGTACCATTCCAATTGAGCTCCAGATAAGCTTTCTTGAAAGAAATGGATCCACAACTTCTTATCAGCAGTATGGGGTTGGATTCTCCGGACATAAGACCTCAGATGCAGCTTGGGACAAGAGACACCATCATACACTACAAAATTAGGAACCTTGAAACCAATGGGTATGACCACCCCAGATATCAAACTCAGGTCTTCAAAATCCAGCCCAGAAGACTTTTGCAATTCCATAGCATCCATTCTATCCACCAGCATCTTGAACTTATCTTCATTAGGCTCATGATAGTAGTTAGCTTCAGAATCAGAGTCCCCCATTGTATTATGGAGACTGCCTACCTCTTTCTCAGACTCTTCAGACTCATAATCTTCAACCTGTTCTTTGGTCTTGACAGGACCTCTGAACCTTCTTCCCATGTTGATGAGGCCTCCTGACCTTCTAGTCTTCTTAGTCTTCTTGGCCAGCAGTGTCTTCAATTCATCTTGCCCCTTGGACAAGTTCAGGATCAACTCTTGGAACTGTGCATTTTGTGCCTGGAGATCTTTAACTGTTTGTTCAAGAGCCATTGCTGAAATAAACAGCGAGAAGATAAGAAACCTGTGTACAAGAAACCTGTGATGCAATGATATGGTGTATAAATGCGTATGCAATGTTTTCAAGAACCGAGGATTTAAATTTGCTTAAACAATCAAGAAAGTAAACTTTTATTAGTAATAAATTTGTTTGCCCTTTGGGCTTACAAAATGAAATGAAATAAATACAAAAAATGGGGTTTTAAGTCTCCCATGGACGTTTCCTCTTTGTGTTGAGGTATGAGTTGAGATTCCGCTCCTCGTGAAGTTGCTTTGTTAGCTCCATGATTATTTCTTGACTTGCTTTGTAATGAGCCTCGAAAGTATCCCTTTGCTCCTTCAACTGGATCCAGGATCTCTGTAAGTCTTCCATGTCAGTGGGCATGTCTGGGTGAAGGATGGTATAAGAGGTATCTCCTTCAGCAACTGGCTCCATAGTAACTGGCAGGATGGCAGGATAGGGCATCATAAGAGTCTGAGCACGAGATCGCACCCATACGAGGTAAGCTTCCATAGGAATAGTGTAGTTGGGTTCCAGAGTCTTGCTGTCAACCTTGTTCACTTTCCCCCATGCTCGTATGAACCTTTGACGGTAACCTTGCAGATCGTTGTCGTAGTCAAACACAATACCCTGAATCAACATGTCATGTGGACCATCACTCCGAGTGTAACCAAACTGTCGTATAGCTAAGGAAGGATTGTAAGTAATGCCTCCTCTTATGCCTAGAAGTGGCACATTAGGAAATTCCCTACAACGGTCAATGATAGTGACATTCTTCATAGATCTGGAGCACCAATGGATATCTGAATGAGAGAGTGACATAATCCTCTTGGACCACCTGAACCCTTGTTCATTCTTCATCACTGATCGAGGAAGGTGAGAAATAAACCACCTAGATAGCAAAGGTATGCAACACATCAAAGTTCCTCGTGCCCTTGTAGTACGGGTATGAAGAGAATGTAGGATGTCTCCAAGCAATGTAGGCACTGGATTGTGACTCAGGAATATGTTGATGGCGTGAACGTCTATGAACTGATCTGGATTGGGGAACAACACTAAGCCATAAATCAATAGGGCTAAGATCTCCTCAAAAGCATCATAACTCATAGCCTTCAGGAACACTTGAGCCTTCTCTATCAACACCTTAGCAAGAATACCCTTAACTCCACTCCTTGTTTCTAGAACAATGTCTGACTTCTTCAGATGTAGAGCTGCAGCAATGACTTCAGGTTTAGGCTCTTTTTCCAAGCCTGTGAAAGGTTTCTGATCAAGGACAGGTATACCCAGAAGTTTGGAGAACTCTTCCATTGTAGGAACCAGCTGATAGTCGGGGAATGTGAAGCAATGGTGCTTAGGATCAAAGAACTAAAACAGAACACTCATCATGTCTTCATTGAACCTTGAAGTAACTAGATCCAGTAGGTGACCATGTCTCTTGATGAACTTGGAGTTTTCAGAAACCTGAGAAACCAATTCCTTAAGCTTAGGAGGTATTCCTACAAAGTTGATCCTTATAGTATTCCTACGAGCAGAAGCCATGACCTGCAACAAAGAACAAAGATAAATCCTTTGGTCCTTGAAATAGTTAGTGAAAATGCTATGCTTATGATGCATGATGATGCTATGATGTTATGCTCAATCACAAACATGTGGCACACACAAACAAGTCACACAATAGCCCTAGGTTTAAAGGCTTGCATGAGGTTTAAAGGTAAGTACCCTCCCCTGAAGTTTAGATGGTTCATCCTATCCTACAAAAGTAACCAGGTTCTAAGGGATCTCAATATCATTGATCCTTCACAAGGGTGGTTGTTCAGTAGGCAACTTACTTGCCAACCAAAACCCTCCAAGTTTAGAATCTCAATGAGTGTAGCATCGAGTATCAACCAACTTCAGTCTTCACCAAAGCCGGTTATCTCACTACTTTTCTAAAGGCCAAGATGGGATAACTAGGGTTCTAAAAGTTAGTTAGTGTATTGACAACATATGGCAGCCTCATATTATCCTCAACTTGACTTAAGGAACATAAGCACCAACCAAGAAGTCACACTAACTATGGCCACCAGATCAACCATATCGGTATACGCCGTACAATTTCCTTGGTCTATTGCCATTTACCTAAGGTATACTAGATCCGGGTTAGGATCTTTCACACATAAGAGCACCCAACAGATAAGTATAAAGCAAACAAGGCAAACAATTTAAAGTGATCTAATTCCTAAGGGTACCCCTCTTTTATTAAATCCCCAACAGAGTCGCCAGTTCTATAACACGGTGGGAGAAATGACTTTAATTAAATGTTGCGGATAGCAAGAGTCGCCACCGACTTTTATTTTATCCAAAGGAAAGGGCATAAAAGAACAGGAAAGACCTTAAAAGATTTTTGGGTTCGGGGGGTAGGTTATGTAAAGGGAAGGTGTTAGCACCCTTTACATCCATGGTTATCCATGGGCTCTTAGTTACTTAGCTCACTTTAAACTGTTTTGAGAAGTGTAGTGTGTGTTTAGAAATTTTCTTAAGTACTTTATAATGATCCATGTACGGATATATATAAAGCCTTTGTTTTGAAAATTGTTTGAGATGTGAAGTGTTTATGAAATGTTTTAAAGAAGTGAGCAAGTACTTAAGAGGAACCTACCCTAATTTGAATCTTTACTGTTCTTAAATGTTCTTTCACTGGTAAGACTATCCCTATTATTAAGGAATAGGTAGTCATTACCTTGGATGTGAGAAGGGACAAGTGAAGGGACATCTGTGATTAGGCAACTGTAAGGTGTATTAGCAATTCGAAGGGACTTATCATCTTTTATTCGAAAGGGACAAGATCATTTACGAAGGCAACCATGAAGGGACTTGATCTTATAATTCTTTAAAGGGACTAGATGATATGAGAGAAGGGACTTTGCCTTGCACCTTACTTGACCTTTTTCTTTAGGCAACATGAGAGGTATCCTTAAGAATGTGAGATGGCGATCCAAGATCGACTTACGTGTGTGCGTGTACAAATTCAAATATTTATCTTGAGATTAATGATCTAAATTCAATTTTAAATACAAACATGTTTACACTCCCTATTTTACTAACCATGGCAATTAAAAATAAATAATAAGAATAATTCTACAACTATTACATAATTGGCACAATTACATTATAAGAATAATAAAATAATTTAAATAAATGAACATATAATAAATAAATAAATAAATTGGTTAGTAATAATAAACAAAAATAAATATAAGAAGGTTAGTGTAATCATATAATAAACTAAAAATTTAAATTTAGATAAATAATTATTTTTTTTAGAATTTTAATAAAAGAAATAAAAATAATTATATACTAATAAATATGACTAATAGTCTAATTATTTAATTTTATATACATATTATAAAAATATTTGTTAATTATAATTAAGTAAAAATAATAAATTAAACTCATAAAATAAAGTTAGGGTTTTCAATTATTTAGAAAAAAATTAATTAGGGTTAATTACTTAATCTAATCCTAATTACATTATTTATATAAAAAACTACACATAATAATATAAACAAATTATAAAATAAATATATATAATTAAAACACATAAACTAATATTTATAACATAATTAGGGTTTATAAAGAAAATTAGGGTTTTGTATTTAATTTACAAAATAAAACAATTTACTTACAAAAATATGATAATTATACATATATACATATTATGAAATAAATATAAACAATTTAAAATTTTTAAAGAAAATAAATTATGATATTTTAAGAATATAAAGAAAAAAATTTTAATGGTATTTAGAAAATATTTTTTAATTTATATTTACTAATTTAAATAAAATAGAATTAAATATAAGAAAATAAATTAAAAGAAGAAAAAAACAAAGAAATTGATCAAAAAGAAAGGACCTGGGATTTGAACCCAGGTCCTGTACCTGCCAAGGATGTCCCATAACCAACTGAGCTGTGCGCACCATGTGACTTCTTTGTGGATCAAATCAAACAAATAATAAATCTGGAAAATATCATGAGTTGTAAAAAAAGATGGGAAACCTAGGGATCGAACCCAGGTACAACTGCTTCCAAAGCATGCCTATAACCACTGGAACAAGCCATGCGTTTGTGATATTGAATAGCTCCAAGTCATTATATTTTAAACCTGCCAAAATAAATGATAAAGCACAAAAAATTTCCTTCAGCCAGGATCGAACCTAGGTCTTGAAGGTCTTAAACGCGCATGCTTACCACCAGACCAAGCAGCCTTAACTGAAATAAAATAGAAACAATTACAAAAAATATTAAACCAATTTTTAAATTTCCAGATGGCGCCAAAGAGGTCATCTTCTTCCTGGGTTGCTGCGAATTCACCTGCCAAATTACCTATGCATTTTCCTGCGAATTTTTCAATATTCATAACCTGCGAAAATCACATCTCATAGCTAAGCTCATTATTTCATGAAATTGATCAGGTTAATGTGATCCTTTAGAGGTATACGGTCTAGCCATGGTTTTTAAATGGATTTATATTGCCTCCTATGCAAAACCCTAAAACGAGCTTCAAACCCTAACCATGGTGAAACTCCAAACCTGCATCGAAACTCATAACCAACAATCCAGAATCCATGTGCATCATTCAACAAACAATATTACAAGCTCAAATTTAAATGATTATGCATAAAAATTATGAATCGAAAAAAATATTTTTGACATGAAACCGATTCAATTTGCATCATTCATGAGGTTATGGATGCTTGTGATCATGTGGATAGCATCCTGAGAGTCCAAGGATCCTCTCTATGTCTTTAGAATACCTTTAAATGCCCTGTAAAGGTGAATCCGAATTTGAGTTTTTCTACCAAATTTTGAAATTTTGAATGTTCTTCTTAGAGGCTGCAAATCGTGTCCCTCACTTGTGTTATGTTCTATACTTATATGTGAACTGAATTAGGTAAAAAAAACTAGCACTCTTTGGACTTTTTGGATAATTTGAGATTGAAAAAGATTATGTCTTAAAACTTGATTTTTATTTGATCCAACCTTGCTATTTTGGGACAATCATCATAATTTGTGTATCAATCTAATCCAAACAATATTCATGACTTTCTAGAAGCAAAATCCCTTTTTAAATATATGATTTTATATTTTATTTCAATTTAAATGATATTTTAATGAATAAAATTCAAATAAATATGAAATAAAAAATAAAAAATCAGAAAATAGGTGGGTTGGGTCGTGCTTGGTGTTTTTGTAAAGATGGGATGGCAATTTGGTGGGCTCATTTAGCAAAAATTTGATTTTAGGCCTTATTTGCTTCATAAACTTCCCTAAAATTTCCCAAATTTGCAAGGGCACAAATCCTTCAATTTTAATGCTATGAGGGTGTTCTTGGAAATTTTGGAAAGCTTAAAGAGTCCTCTAACCAACCCCATTGGTTTCATGTCCATATCTTTTACCATTCTCAAGTTATACTCTTTTGAAGTTGTTGACTTTTTGTTGTCTTTCAAAAGGACCTATAATGTCTTAGCTCATACCTTCCAAATGAAGCATTTTTGGGCTTGGCTTGTGAGACACAAAGTTTTATAGAATTCAATTTCCTTAAAAATGAGCTTTGGACGGGAAAAATTTGATGAAGCATGTGAAAGTTATGTCTGGTCAAAGTTCAGTTGACTTTTCCTGAGGAAACCCTAATTTAGAAACCCCTGATTCTTGATGATCTGAAATCTCCTTGATGAATCATGATCAACCCTTGATCAAATGATGAATTTTAATTCATATACTTGATGTTGGCAAAAAATCATGAAGTTTGACTTTGGTTTGACCACAGTTGTCCTCAGTTTGACTTTTTAACTACTTTAACTGATTTTAACTTATCTGATCATCTGACTGAGCAAACCTTTGGGAAAAGTCTTGAAACTTGTCATGGGGATTCTTGAACACATATATGATGCTATGAAGCTCACTTTAAGTCTTGGAAGTCCATTTAGCCTGATTAAAGTCAAAACCCTAGTTTAGGATGCATTGCTTAGGAGGATGCATTGTCTGAGGGAATTGTCACATCTTCTGACTAATTGTGAACTTTGTGAACCTTGTGAACCTTATGAGATGTCTTGTGAACCTTGTGAATCTCTTATTACACAATGACTTGTCTTGTGGAGGGCAAATTTTGGGGTGCAACACCAGGCTCACTGAAATGATGCAAATTCTGATTGCTCGAGGTGAACCACCTCAAAGGACTGTTATCTCTGAAGTTTTTACTGATGTTGTTGATCCTCCTGTTGTTCAGCAACCAGTTTCTACTTGGCCAAAATATGGGTTACCTCCAGATTATGTGCCAGTTTCTGCTAACGTTCAAGTGGGTGGTCCATCTGTTGTGCCAGTATTTTCAGCTCCGACTTTTGTTGAACCTCAACCTGTTGTGCACACTACTGCTCAGACTACGTATCAGAATTCTCCTTTTTTGTATCAAGCTGCTGGTCCACAAGCTGAAAGTTAGGGTGAACCTGGATACATAGATGAAGTTAGAGAACAATGTTTGACTCTTGATAAGAGGGTAAGAGGTCTAGAAGGAAAAGATGTCTTTGGTTCTGCTGCAATAGACATGTGTTTGGTTTCTGACTTGGTTCTTCCTGATAAGTTCAAGGTTCCTGTATTTGAGAAATACAATTGTCATACTTGTCCAAAGATTCATCTGCTGATGTATTGTCGCAAAATGGCTGCACATGCCAAAGATGACAAGTTGCTTATTCACTGTTTTCAAGATAGTTTGAGTGGTGCTTCTATGAAATGGTATGTTGGACTTGAGAAGAGTCACATCCGAAGCTGGAAAGATTTATCTGATGCTTTTGTAAGACAGTATAAGTACAGCCTGGACATGGCGCCTGACCGTCGTCAACTTCAAAACATGTCACAGAAAGAGAAAGAATCGTTCAAAGAGTATGCTCAGCGTTGGAGAGAGCTAGCTGCTCAAGTGGAACCACCTTTGCCCGAGAAGGAATTAACTGGTTTGTTCATGGACACTCTTCAACCGTTCTTTTGGGAGAAAATGGTAGGAAGTGTTTCATCTGGTTTTTCTGACCTAGTCACTATTGGATAAAGACTAGATGAAGGTATCAAGAAAGGTAAGATTACCAATTCTGAAGCTCCTAATGTTGCAAGAAAGTCTTTTGGGAATCTTCACAAGAGAAGAAATGGTGATGCTTATGCTGTTTCAACTGAGAGGAGGCCTTATCGCCCGCAACAACGATATGTTCAACCATATGTAGCTGTAGTTGCTCCTGTTGTTAAAACTCAACCTGCTCAAACTCAAGTTCAAGGTCAAGTTCAATTAGCTCAAGCTCAAGTTCAAATTCGAGCTCAAGCTCAGGCTCCTCATCCTGCGGCTGGACAAAATCAGTATCGCAGTAGGCCAAACTTTGATCCTATACCGATGCCTTACACTGAGTTGTTTCCTTCTTTGATTAAGAGTGGTTTAATTACTACTAGGCCTCCGCCTCTTGTTCCAAATCCTCTTCCGATTGGTTATAGATCGGATCTTCGCTGTGAGTTTCATCAGGGTGGAACTGGTCATGACCTGGAACATTACTTTGCACTGAAAGCTAAAGTGCAAGAACTTATCAGGAACAACATCCTTTACTTTAATGACCTTAATCCCAATGTTATCAACAATCCTTTTCCGAAGCTTGGGAAATGAATCTTCTAGAAGACTTCAACAGTCAAATTTTTTTCAAAACCAGAATATCAGACGGGACAGCTCATCCTTGTTGCTGATGGATCACTAGGCCATTGTTTCTTTATGTTTGCATTTTTCTTCAATTGTACTGACTTGTTTGCTTTTAAATTTGTTTGTACTTTCATGTTGATTTTAATGAAATGAGCATTGCTTTGTTTTGATTCAATTTCATTTTCTATTTTCATCTTTATGCTTTACAACTCAAGTTCATTTATCTTTTCTCAAAGTTTTACAATGATTGGAGGGAGGATGATGAAAACGAGATACCCATAATTGTTGTTGGTATGCTTTCAATTGAGACTTGGATGATGATATACAGGCATTGTTTCAAATCCTAAACACTGGAGAAATAAGGAAGTTAATCCTTTGTTAACCCCTTTTGAGCCTTGAAGTTGGAGTTTCTTTCTATTCGAAAAAACCCGTAATTTTAACCCGGGGATGGGTAGTTCTCAATTAATTCGAATGTGCATTCAAGTACAAGAGAATCATGCAAGACACCTTTCAATAAAGGTTGCAATCTCAAGTTTTCCTTCACACACATCAAGAAGTGTTGAAGATGTTTCTCAATTCAAAAGCCAATGATGGTTCATCGTAATCATTAAGCCATGCAGTCATTATCTTTAAAAAAAATGATATTGAAAAAAAAAATATTATTGAAAAAATCAAAACCCGCTAAGTCAAAACCTATGAAGGAGACTTAGGCAAAAAAAACTGGGGCATCCCGCTGGCTGTAAGTTGAAATGACGCAGTTCAGGCAAAAGTTAGGGATAATAAGAAGAAAGATTTGTCAAGAGGTCATCAAAATCCTCAGCAAAAATAAGTTGAGTTGACCAAAGTCCTCACTAGAAATAACAAAAAGAAAGATGTGACTGTTATCTCAAAGTCCGTTGGCTTACGAACCATCTTCATCTGTGCAATCCTAAATTTCTGGGAACTTTAATGCATAGGCTGAATTAATTGAATGTAGGACTGGAGTTCATCACGAAGTGGGGTGGGTACAAATAAACTTTGAGCCTATATCCTTTGTTTCATAAACTGTGAACCATGCCACGTTACAACATTCAAAATTCCTAATTGAATCCAGGCTTCTTTTGAAAAGCATACCACAACAAGGTTGCGTAAACTGACTCCCAAGTTCTTTACCAATCATTTGTTTCTTACTTTTGCTTTGACTTTCATGTTGTCTCAACCGCCGTGTTTTGACATTGTTTTCATTTACTTTACATTAATAAATTTCATTCCAAAAATGATTCTTGATTTCAAACTTTGCATTGAACTTTGCATTAAAATTACCAGGTTTGTACAAACATTTTTATTTTGCAAATAAACTTTCATCATCAAGGAATTTTCAAATAGTTGAGAAATTTGGTCAGTGATCTTATCAGGGGCAAGTTCTTCCTAGGTCTTATGGTTCAAGAGTTGTTGATCAGTGCAAGTTATTATCAGATTTGGTTAGTCAGAAGATTCTCTGCAAGTTTCGTACTGGTTTACCTTCTCAACATTCATTTCAAGAACTGAAGCCATGATCAGTTTATTCTTCTCAAACAGTTATTCCAAAGATCTGAGTATTTTCTCCGACAGTAGTCAAGAACTAAATCCATTATCAGTTTACCTTCATCATTCATTGAACTTGGGGCAACTTTCTTCAAGAATCCTCAAGCAGCTTTGCATGACTTCTCAAAAGATTTTCAACTTGGTACAGTTTGCTGGTGTGGCAGAGATTTGTTCAGCAGTAGCATTTCTAATTTTCGAGCAGAATGGCAGTGATCTCTGTGTTGAGGAATCAATTTTCCATTTCTTTTCCACTCCTCTAAGAGTCTAAACTGGTTGTCAGCATTTTCTCTCATATTATCTCTTTGGGTGTGTTATTCCCCAGTTTTGTTTACCTTTGCATATTTGAGTGTGTTATTCCTCATTATGCGTTTCCTTGGGTGTGTTATTCCCCAGTTTTGTTTACCTTTGCATATTTGAGTGTGTTATTCCTCATTATGCGTTTCCTTGGGTGTGTTATTCCCCAGTTTTGTTTACCTTTGCATATTTGAGTGTGTTATTCCTCATTATGCGTTTTTTTGGGTGTGTTATTCCCCATTTTGTTTACCTTTGCATATTTGAGTGTGTTATTCCTCATTATGCGTCTCCTTGGGTGCGTTATTCCCTATTCTTGTTAACTTTTGCATATTTGAGTTTTTAGTCCTCATTATGTGTGTTCCTGGGTGGTTTAGTCCCCATTTTCGTAAATGTCCGCATACTGAGTGTTTTAGTCCTCATATGCATTTCTCGAGGTCTGGTTGTTTTCAACTTCTTAATTTTTGGTCAAAGTCCAACTTACATGGCATTTGTCTATCTCTCCAGAACTTTTTCTTCACCTACTTGTTGTTTCTCTCAGATATTACACCCTTTTATCCGATTGCCATTCTCGGATGTCCATAGCGAAGTCATCATTGATTTGATGTACTATCCCGGACTTTTCCCATCTCATTCAGTTATGTTCCTGAATGTTGTGATTCACATTTTATCCGATTGCTATTCTTGGATGTTGTGATCGCTGTCCTTCCGATTTCCATTCTCGGATTTCCATGTTGGAGTCATCATTAAGTTGATGTACTTTCCCGAATATTTCTCATTTCATTCAGTGTTGTTCCTGAATGTTGTGATTCACATTTTTTTATCTGATTTCTATTCTCAGATATTGTGATTACCTTTTTCCGATTACCATTCTCGGATATCCTTAGTATAGTCAGTAATGCCATCCTTGGATGCTTCTGATGTGCTGTTTCGGGACTTTTCTCACTTCATTCAGTGCCATTCCTGGATGTTGTGATCTTTTCTTTCCAATTGTCATTCTTGGACATTTTCGTCTCAGCTGAGCCATGTGTTGGTCTCTAGCATGCTGATTTTCCCTCCCGGAGTCTTATGCTCCTTATCCCCAACGTTTATTCTTTTTTATGTATCGTCTTATCCCTCATGGATTTCTCTGCATTTTACATATTTTCTCTGCATTTCATATACATCTCATATGCTTTCATAACATTTTCTCACAACATTTCATGTGCTTTCATAACATTTTGCACCATTCTCATATTATTTCACATATCATTTCCATATCATTTCGTATCGTTCATTTCATTTCATTCCAGTTTTTGGCATCTTAGGATCAAAAATTGGGTTTTTTGATATTTAAGTATCTTCCATCTTGTCGAAACGAAGATTTCGATCTTCATATCTCCGGATTGAAGAAACTTAAATAGGGGCATCTGTCATACCCTAATTTTTTACCCTAAGATTTCTTCACATTTCATCTGCATTTTGCATACAAACAAGATCGCAATGGTTGCACGGTTCTTCTCGGGTTAGGTCTATGCCTCGCGGGGGATCACCGTTGTTTTTAATTGTTCTATTTGATTGTGTTTACTAACCATTAATCAAAATCCAAAAATATTTTGTTTCCTTTTGCTATTTTTTTTTCAGGAAGAAGAACCATATAAAAATGCCAAAAAACTAGCAGTCCTGCAGCTCGAGTAAATTTCACAAAAAAAGTCTAAGACGATCCGCAAATAATCCAAAATTATCAGATCAAGGATTTCCCAAGTTAATTGATTCATTCAAAGGATCTCCAAGGTTCCCGTGTTTATTTCTTCGACGTACACAAGAATCGGGCCGAAAACAACCAGGCAGCTTTTTTTGAACAAAAATTCAAAATTCAGCTTGGTTAACCGGTTAACCAAATGGTTAACCGGTTAACTAGTGCGAAATTTGAATTTTTTATTCAAATTCAGCACTCTTAGATCATTTATTTAATTGGAATATTCTAGATCCATTGGTTTCTGATTTTCTACATCATTTTGATCATTTCCTACCAAAAACCCTCACTAATCATCACTCTTTTCCATTTCCCACCAAAATTCCAATTACCAAGCCTAAATTCAAATTACCAAAGCAAGCTCCATTCCACCAAATTTCCATACCTAAGGCCTTTAAATAGGACCTCAATTTCATTCATTCGACAAGCTTTTGATAGCCAAAAAATCTCTTGCAAATTACTCCCCCAACACCAAAATTCTACAAAGCTCATCTTTCTTTCTTTTGAAGTTATCAAGAATTCACATTGAATTCTTGATTAACTTGAGCTAAACCTTCATCCTTTCATTCTTTTGCTCATAAATTTCAGTAGATCTAAGCTTGTGTTGGTTCAATTTGAAGAAAAGCTTTTGGTAAATCATCTTCCTCCATAAACCCATATTCACCATCAACATTCAAGATGTAGATCTTTGGTGCTCTTGTTTCTAGATCCTTTGGATCTTTATTTGTTGTTTGATTGCAGGGATTCTACTGTATTTTGGTTTTAAAATTCGTGCAAATTCAGATCACGATCATCCAATGTTTGAGAAAAGGTTTCAAAATGGATCATGCTGAATTTTCTGCATTTTTCAGCTTCTGGTACAGCGTTAACCGGTTAACCAGTTTAAAAACAACGCAGATTATTCAAAATCTGCTTGCGTTAACCGGTTAACCAATCGGTTAACCGGTTAACACAAGTCAGAATGGTGTTTTTGGCTTGTTTCAAGCCCCTTTTTGGTTCCTCTTTCTTCTTCTTCTTCCTCCCTTTTATTTTTACCTTGGGAAGCATTTTTGGGAGTAATTCCTCCTTAATTTCAATGGACTTTGGGTGTATATTAGAGTAGTTAATGTTCATTAATTCAAAACTACCTTTAAGTGGATTATTCAATTCATTTAAGGTACTTTGCATTAGTGATAAATTTTCATGCTTGAATCCACCAAGATGAGTGATTGAACTTAAGGATGGAAGAATACCATAAGTATGACTCAATTTGGTATTCATCTTTAGTTTTATGCGGTATCGCGTTCGGATAACGATTTATATATCGTTTATCTCGCATACATTAGCACTAATATTATGCACCTTAATTGGTGGTGGCCGGCCTCATTTGTAGGGTAATTACTTCGTAAATTACTCGGCGATTGCTTAACATAGACCTAAATGTGTCCCGACTTCGGAATAAAAATCTAATTGGGTACTTACACTTTCGTGGACCGAATCTCTTGTTGATCGCGTAATCCCAAAGTGGTTAATCATATTGCTTCAAAAATCGAGACTTGTGAATTTTTGATGCGTAGGTGCTTTGGGTCTCCCAATCTCCTTTCAAATTTCATTGAATTCGGTTCGGTTTGCCTTGATTAATCGCTATAGTGTAAGATGCTAAGCGGATCCGGTTGCCTTCGATTTTGGTTACTTTCCTTTTGGTTGTGGTTGATTAAGTTCACCATACCATTATTATGTAAATATTTGTCGCTCCCAAAAGATGAGACTGGGCTCAAATGAGGTACAGACGCGAACGGTCGGCGAAAGGAGGTGTGAGAACACACAGGAGTGAACTCACAGGAAAAGAAAAGAGTCGCCAGCTAGGCATTTTTATCCCGAAGGAAAGGTAATACTGCATAAACCTAGAAAGATATGGATAAGACGGTTGCGAACCAGAGAGACTGAGAAAGGGGGTTGGTTACAAACTGGGAAGGTATTAGCACCCAGATTGTCCGTCGTACTCGACGGGATCCACGCTTAGAAGATTTGTGTTTTAAAGGGGGAGTGTCAGTTCTATCTGTGTATCAAAGCTGGAAAGAATGCAAGTGTCAGTGAAAAAAGAATGTGAAGTGTAATAAAAGAGAGTGTCAGTGTAAGAACAGGAATGAAATGCTCAAGACTATGAGGCTTAAAGAATAAGGCTGGAAAGAGGGGAATATACAAAGACTTTTGTTCGATAACTGTTAAGTTATGCCTACGTATCCTCCCGTGCAATGAGGAAGTCAGAACACCGTAGTTCGACCCAAAGAGACTGAAAGATAAATTGACTATGAACTGCTTGCTTGTCTATGCTCAAGTGTATGACCTGTCTGGCTCAGGTGCAAACTGTCTTGCATTAGACGGAAGAAGCAAGTTCTCGCTTTTGAGTGAATGAGATGAGAAAAGAATCCCGAAGGAGACGGTTATTGTTTGTTTTTGAGTTTTCAGTCTTTTATTGCTTTTGAAAGTTTGTCATAAGTTAATGAGCTTAAGCCTAAACCAATGGATTTAGTAAACTCATCACATCTTCCCTCTGATTAGGGGTAATGAGAATACCTTAAGTTTGAAGTCAGTTTCTCACACTTAATCTCCATGATGTAGGATTAAGATCATTAACCTACTGGTGATTATTTAGATGTTTTTGTTGTTTTTGTTTAGTGTTAAGTGATGAGATTAAGCCATAATCAGGGATTAAACAGACTCATTACACCATCCTAATAGAAGGATAATAGATGAGAATGTTTAAGCTGAGGAAAGCTCCTCAACTTAATCCATGATTAGGGATTAAACTTATGACAAAACAAAACCTTTATTAAGTGGATTTTAGTTAATGATAAGATGATGAAGTGATTTTTATGGTTTGTAAGACAACTTGAGGGGGACTTGTCCATTAACATTAGGGTTAGTCTTTCTTAACCAATTAAGGAAGAATTAGAACCCTAATGCAAGGCCCAAGTTACAAGTTTGATGTCTTGGTAATTATTATGTGAATTGATTAGAGGATTTAAACACATTAAGGGTTTAACACTTAGGATTAAAGTTATACACTCCATCCTAATAGAAGGATGCAGGCATAAGCTTAATCACAAAGCCTTAAAGCCTTTAGGGTTTAGTCCCCGATTATGAGATGAGAAGAGAAGACTCAAAGAGACACAAAGGTAAAAGCTAAGTGGGGGACTAATCAATATTCACATGCTCGGATGGTCCTAGGTTAGTGAGGCTCACTATCCTAAAGAAGAAAGAAAGAAGAAGAGAAAGATGAAAGGAGAAGCTCCATGGTGGCCTAGGCACACCTCAAGTTAAGAACGAATAGAAGAAGATGAGGAATAAGATAAGATGAATAAGAAATAAGATAAGAAGATGAGAATGCGATATGAAGAAGAAATAAGATAAAGAGATGAGAATGCGATGAAGATGAGATGAGCAATGCACAAACAGAGCCTACACCAGTAGGACTTCCAGATGCAACGGCATGCAATAAGTATAAACGGTCCTCAGTGTTACCTAACGGAGAAGGTCCGTTGCCTCTTCAAAACGCGCAAGAGAACTCAGGAAGAAATTCAAGTCTAAAGCAGATTCAACAGTTCAAGCACAAATTGTCAAATATCAGGGTATCAGATCAAAGTCAAGTGCAAGCATCCATCATCCAGAATTAAAGTCCGTGCAAAATCAAAGTCTAAGTCCAAATGGCATCCAAAGGTCTCATTAGTCGACACAAATCACGAAAATAATTAGTCACAAAGTCATCATCAAGCAACATCCGCCATCACCGAAATCGAACAATGCACCTACAAAATATCAAGCGCGAACTAGAACCAAGACTAAATACGATTCTATTTAATTAGACTCAAATAAATTGAATATTCTAAAACTAAAGTTATATTAACAAAATTAAATTAAGATAAACAAAGCCAAACTAAATTATATCTTAATAAAATTCTAAACTATAATAAACTATTGTTAACAATTAAATTTAGCAAAATTAAAGAGAAAACTTAATTAAAAGAAATCAAAATATAAAAGGAACAACAAAAAAAGGATGCGAGGAGGGATGTAGTGCGGAAGCCAGGTGTGGAGTGGAAATTCTGATGGGCTTAAGGGAAACCAATCCTCATACTGATCCCGTGGAGGTGTAAAAGAAATAAGTTAAACAAACAGGCCCAGCCCTATCATCAATGATCATCAGCCTTGAAATTAAAGCAATATTCATATATATAGAAAGAATGAATCAGAGTTTGTATTTTTTTTTAAAAAGAAAATTAAAATAAAATGAACAACTAAGGGTTAATAAACACAAGGAAGAAACTCAGAACAAAAGCCAAACGAAAACAGGGGAACACCAACGATTCCTCATCTTCTCTCCGTCAACAGGATGACGCCTCTCAAAAACGAATCAATCCACGAATCGATGTTCCACTCCCCTGATCTCAGTTCAACATCTGCGAACTCTCCGGCGAACTCCTCTATGTGTCGAGAAACTCTCTTCTCCGATCTCGCTTTATTTTTTTAATGAATCAACGAGCTAAAACGGCTTTGTCTCTATTCATCGCATCAGCGGCGATTCAAGGTCTGTCTCTGTTTCGAATCAAACGAAATCAAGCTTCAAGCTCATCTCATGAGCGGTGCCGGTTCCCGATCTAAAGTTCTCTGCGGTGAAAACGACCCTTCTTGGTTGAGACGATTCCACAACAACAATACATGTAGTTCACCGACGGCGAAAAAACAGCGACAAAGAGAAACGACTCTCTCCCGGTCACGGTTTGTTCTTGCTCATCTCCTTTCTCTACGATCTCAACTCTTTCTCTGTTTTCTCTGATTTGAGCTTTCTGTTTTTTTTGGTTTGTGTTGGTTGAAGGATGTAGAAGTTGTTGTTGGCATGATGTTGATGAGAGAATCTGGAGATGCCGGTGTTGGTATGTGTTGATGTGGTGTGAGCAGAGGTTGTGACTGGTTGTAGTGGATGAAGATGTGAATTGAGTCGTTGAAGATGAAAGGGTGGCGAAGAGGGCGATTGAAGGTTATGAAGGTTGATGGAGTTGTGTGAGGTTTGGTTAGGGATTTGGTGATGAAGATGAGGCGAGTAGTTCGGATTTGATGGTTGAGGAAGGCAAAGGTTTGCCGGTTTTTTGTTGTTGATAAGTTGAAACAGGGGTGAAGGTTGAAGTTGTGTGTTGAGTGATTGAAGAAGGTTTGAAGGTTGTTGGTGAGGTTGAAGGCTGGGTTATGGTGATTGAGAGTGATGGGTGTTGAAGAGTGAAAAAAGTTTTTACTACTATTTGTGCAATGTTTTTTTCAGTATTGTTTATGTGGAGGAAATAATGGATGAGAAAGAATTATGCAGGTGACATTTTAATGGTGATATTCATTGAAGATTAGGAATGAGATGCCAATTACTATGAAAAGAAATCTGCAGACCAAGTTTTCTTAGAGAAAGAGAGAGAGATTTGGGATTGAGAAAAAGCGGCGTTTTTTTAGATTTTGGGATTAGGGTCTTTTCATTTTATACTTAGGTCAACCTAAGTCAAACTTCTATTTTCTAATGGGCCACCAAAAAGGATGTGGGCTTTGTGAAGTTCTTTTATTTGACAATGTTTTTTTTGTTTAATGATAATGTGAATTGGACTTGGTAAATAAATATAGGATAATGGCTTATGATATGTACTTTGGAGTTTTGAATGTAAATTTGAATAGGAAAAATGAAAAAATGGATAATGGATTAACTTGCATCGAAAAATTGGAAGAAAAAAAAATGGATATTGAAAAATTGAATTATAAAATGGATATTGACAAATGGTTTAACCATGGGCACAAAATTGGTTAAGGTGAAATGAATGGATATTGAACTTCGAATTCAAACTGTCAAACAATCACGTGAATGAATACCTCACCAAACTCTTGATTAAAACGAATGAACAAGTCTCAGGCCACTGAATAATTTGCAACTAAAACACCAATCATCTGAATTAATCATCTTCTGAACCTCTGGTCAGGTAAATCATGAATCACTTCTTGAATTTGTTTGAATCAATCTCCCGGGAGATAAATCCACAGATGAACACGAATGAACCTTTGATACACCCTGCTTGAGAACTTAAGCACCCAAAAAAATGACTCGCACTTGGAGGAATCTTTTGATAGTTTGACCAATATTGGGTCAAACATCCATCTGAACTGGATTGTGACAGAATAAACACACTTGAACTGAAACTAGTGTTGTTGAGAAAGAAGATAACTTGAGATGCAGAGAAGACGAGAATAGCCTTACGACTTGATGAAGAAGAAAATCCATGGTGACGAGCCAAATGGATCGGTAAACAACCATTGCAGACGTGAAATCCATGAATACCATTAACCAGGGAAATAAACCCTAATTCAGTGACAAAAGCAATATGAGGATGATGCCACTGATAACTGCATAGCTGAAACCTTGAATTCCTTGATAATGAACAAATAAGGACGTGAAACCCTAATTCCTCAGATGACGTTGATCCCATGTCTCAGGAGCCTATGCAAATGGTATGTAAAATGCGTATGAATGCAAAACGAAAAGCTGACAAAGATGAAAAACCAGAGGGCAAATTTAGGGTGTTACAGCTGCCCCTATTCAATCAGCTGTTAATCCGAAAAGGATGAGAGCAACGGCTATTAGACGTTCAAGATAAACAGTGATTGAATACCAAAAAGACCCCGAAATTTGCACTCTGATGGAGAATGCATAAATGGGAAATACACCCAACCAGATGACGCTCTGGGGATTAATGAAAAATGATGGGGACGACCATCAAGTTCATAAAGTAAAGTAAACAACGATGGGGACGACCATCGGGCTAAGCTGATGAAGGACGATCATCAGGAAAAGAAAAAGGGACCACGACGGGGACGACCATCGGGTTAAAGAATAAATGAAATAATGATGAGGGACGGTCATCAAAGGTGAAGGACGATCACCTAGTAGGGGACGGCTGCTCTGAAAGGGTCAAGATGAGGGACGGTCATCTAAGGTGAAGGACGATCACCTGGCAGGGTACGGCTGCCGAAAATATCGCGACACAGGACGAATGCCGGATAAAAGGTCGACGATGGGGACGGCCATCGGATAAAAATGATGAAGGACGATCATCAAAAGGTGAAGGACGATCACCTAGCAGGGGACGGCTGCTAAATATCACGACACAGGACGAATGTTGGATAGAAGAGAAATTTTGCTTTGCTGGCGACCTTCTGGGGAATAGTAAACACGGACGAGTGTTTATATCCAAGAAATAAAAGGTATAAGTGTTTTGACATTGTGTATAGATTAAAGATGCGGACGAGCATCCCTAAAACTACGATACGGACGAGTATCGGGTAGAAACAAATACTTGACGCATGTTCAGAGATGATGATACGGACAAGTGTCGAAGGATGCGGACGAGCAATCTTCAAAGGAGTAACAAGCACGTACGAGTGCTAAGAGGTGCGGTCGAGCATCAAATAAAGATGCGAGCACGGACGAGTACTGGCGACTTTCTTGGGGATATGCCTCAAATAAAGAGGAATCGAAAATAAAATGCACGGACGAGTGCTGCAGGGATGCGGACGAGCAATCTTCAAAGGAGTAACAAGCACGTACGAGTGCTAAGAGGTGCGGTCGAGCATCAAATAAAGATGCGAGCACAGACGAGTGCTAGTAGATATAGACTCTACTGGGGAAAGCAAACGAGCAATACCACAGAGCTAACATAGACGAGTGTTGAAAGATGCAGACGAGCAGCAATAAAGCATGATATATCACTGCTGGGGATAACTCTGCTTAGAGATAATACAGACGAGTGTTGACAAACGCAGACGAGCGGTAGACAAATGCCTGATTGGCCACCGAGAGTTACAATTCTGCAGGGGAAGATAAGTCTAGAGGTCTGACTACCCATCTCTGACTGAGGTGATATATACCTGACTGTATCATCAAATGACCACCAGTATGGCAAATTTGCTGGGAAATATTTCACTGCCGGAAGTGGAGATCAGACATGAACTCTGTGGGGAAAGATCATCTTCAGACTTAGCTAGGGAAGACGCTTCGTCAAATAACTCTTGCTGGGACCCTTGCTGGGGAGAGAGAGCTCTGACAATTCTAACTTTGTAGGGAAACAAGGCCTTCAGCTGCCTGTTGGGAAAACTTCACTGTGGAAAGATAAGTCCGCTTGGGGATGAGAACGATTCAATTAGCCTTGAAGTTCTGCTGGGGATATCGTCTGCTCTAAACTCAGCTGGGGATGTCAACCTTCATGGTTGAGAAAAAGATTTGGCAATGCTCTGCTAAGGAGAGACTTTGCTGGAGAATTAGAGATCGAAATAAGCCAAATTAAGCCCCATGTATAGCATGACAACTGTGCTGGGAAGATATGCCAATGAAAATTGGCTTTGACTGAATGCGAATAACCAACTCCTCAATTATACCATACTGCATCATCCATAAAAAGATCGTCTTCAGAGGATTTTACAGAAGACTTGGCATCCAGAATTGCCCCAGTATCTTCAAACTCTCGCAGAAATTCAACAAGTCTTGAGATAACTGCCCCAGATTACGTCTTGAAACGATTCTTGCCCCACATCAGAGCTAAAACAGAAACCATGCGGTATGAAGATGCAATGCAAATGATGTACAATGCAGACGTATGCTCATAACCAAAGATATGAAACAAGGATGACTGGGCGTAAGGCCAGGATGATAGATATATTTGGTTGCCAAGCAATTGGACTTTGAAGTTGAAGTGCCAGATGAGAACTGGTTTATTGAAATTAGGCCAACAGACGAGAACTGATGGGCAAAGAATAAGTCGTCAGACGAGAACTGACTACTTGGGGTTCATTGTCAAACGAGAATTGACTCTGAAAAAGAATGAATACCAGACGGGAACTGGCTTCCAAACGGTTAAATGAAAAGGTAACCAGACGAGAACTGGTTACAAGATTCACCTACCAGACGAGAACTGGTATTTGAAGTTGGTTTGCCAGACGAGAACTGGACTTTGGGTTTGTCTGCCGGACGAGGACTAGACTTTAAAAGGGTTTTCCAGACGAGAACTGGACTTTGAAATGTCAAGAAGTTGGGATTACGAGGCCCTGGATGCGAGATCTGATGTTTGCGGGGTATGCCCAATGCAATTATGATGCATATGCTCTATATGCGACATGAATAACGTATGCAAATGATTTATGCCATGATTATGAAAGGCCAGAAAAACTCCCGAGGGGGGAAGAAAGGTCTTAGTGACAAGGCTTCTGGTTGAGAAGGGTGACAAAGGCGACGGTGGGTAACATGATTTCCCGACACTCGTCTTGAACTCTGAGATTACTGATATACTTGCTCTGCATAGCTAAAGTTTGCCCCTGTTGGGTGAGTCTCTGAACAGACTATCACTAATTATCCAATTCTTGGCATGGCGGACTTGGATGTCCTCTCGAGGAGAGTTGCACTTAGTGAGCTCTGGAATTATTCTGCCCCGGTATGAGCGTGGGAGCGACTTGACTCACTCTGACTGAGCATTGGAAGATTTCATCCTTGGACAACAGAAATTTCGGGTGGCCTGCCCCTGTTTGGCAGATTCAGCTCTGATCAACTGACTTTGAATGACGTTCCTCGATCAACTGATGCTTGGGAACTCTCTTTACCCTGACAGATTCCTTGGTCAACAAAACCACTGGATAACATGCCCCTGATTCATAGGCCTACACGATGCGCTTGATTCTGGTCATCATTGTTGAATAATCAAGTTTTCCTCTGATTGTCCTTTGTAGGAACTTCCCGGGTGTCACAAACTAACTTGCAATTAAAACTGTACATTCACAAATGGTAATTTTAATGCAGTGCACATGCAAGTTTTTGAAAATTTATTTATTTTGATACTGTGACAGTGTGTGACGAATGGACGATTAGTCCAAACGTAGTGTTGAGTTAGCAAATCGTTAGGAGTCAATTTACGCAACCTTGTCGTAGTATGCTTTCAGAATTGAACCTGATTCAATTAGGACTTTCAAGGGTTATAACGTGGTCTGGTTCACGGTTTTTTAGAAAGAAGGATTTATGGCTCAAAGTTTATTTGTGCCCACCCATTCTCCTTGATGTTCTCCAGTCCTATGTTCAGCTAATTCGACTTAAGCGCTCGCTTCTCACAAGGGTTTTGTAATGATTGAGGAACCAATGACGTTGATGGTTTACGCACCAATGAGGTTTCTTGGAGTAACAGTCACCCATTCTGACTTTGTTTCTGGTCACACGACTTTGTTCTCATGGAAGATTCTCTTTCATTTTTTTCTTACTCCCTAACTTTTGCCTGGACTGGTTCTTTTTGAATTTTTCGATTTTGAAGTCCAGCGGGATGCCCTAACTTTTGCCTAAGTCATATGTTTTCACACATTTTTTCGACTTAGCGGGCTTTATTTCTCTTTTTTTTTCTTTGATTTTTGTTGAACAAATCGTGTGACACTGGCTTGTCATGACTTGCTGAAAGGGTTGACTGCCTCATTCCTTTGTTGGTGAGGGATAACCATTGTGGTTCTACGTCCCTTGGCCTCTTGAGGTGTAATGAATAAAGGTAATGGATCCTCGGATGCACATTCCTTTGGAAATTTGAACGCTCGGTCAAATTAACTGATAACTACCCTGCCCCGGGTTGAATGTGAGGGTTTTTTTTGTTTAGAAAAGAAACTCCTACTTCAAGGCTCAAAGGGGTTGACGAGGGTCTATCTCCCTTATATCTCCGGTATTTGGGAATTGAAGCAATGCCTGTACATCGTCAGCAGGTTCTACTCTGAAAGCATACCTTCAACAATTATGAGTATTCAGTTGTCATCATCCTCCCTCAAACCTGCTAAACAACAGTGAAATAAATGGGAGGTATATGGATGCAATTTTTTTATTTTTTTTTATTTTTTCAATGCTAGTAAATAAAAATGAGCGAATGCGACATAATTGATTCAAAAGTGCAAGATCACTACATTAACATTACCATTTAAAATAACAATGCTTAAAAGACAAGTAGCTGCTAACAGGAAAGAAACTACAATGCAAATGATAAAAGGATACAGCGATCACCAACTCTTATGACATACTGTTGTCTGAGCCACTGAAATCAAGATACGCTTCTTCTGAAGTCTTTGAACTCAATCAGGTGAAAGGTTGACGTGCACAACCAAGCTTCCTTCTGGAAAGGAAATGTAGCCCTTGTCGATCAATTGTTGTACTTTGGCTTGAAAAGCTTTGCAATCTTCAGTTGAATGCCCCATTGATCCACCATGATACCCGCACTGCTCATGAGGATTGTACCCTGGAGGGTACGACCCTGGTAACGGCTTGAGAGGCTTAGGAACCACCAAAGAGCTCTGAACTAGATGTGGCAAGAGTTCACTGTATGCCATGGGGACTGGATGAAGAGGAGCAATCCTTCTTTCCAGATTGTTACGAGGCCTAGGCTGGCTCTGAAATTGATTCTGAGGTCTTCGACCATGAGATTGCAGATTTGGACGAGGAGGAGCCCAGGGTTTCTGACACGGTGCTCTGAGCATTGCCGAATGCCCGTAAGAGTAATCAGATTCAGGAAAAGATGATCTCTTAGAAGATGTTATTCTAGAATATTCGATATTTGCCATGACGGCACTGACGTCATCCCATTCTTCTTCTTGGGAGCTAACAACAGACTCACCTTCACTAGCTGGGATATTCGAAAAGTCCTGGATCTTTCCACTTTTGAGCAGGCTCTCAATGCGTACTCCAACTATCATCAACTCAGAGAAGCTTGTCATCCCAATGCTACTCATTCTTTCCAAGTATGGCCCCTGCAAGGTGCCCACGAACAGGTCAATCAATTCTCTGTCTGAAAGTGGTGGTTGCACTTGGGCTGCCAATTCTCTCCACCGCTGTGCATATTCTCTGAAAGATTCACCACTCCTCTGGGATAGGCTCTGCAAGTGCGTGCGATTGGGCGCCACGTCCATATTGTACTGGTATTGCTTTACGAAAGCTCTAGATAAATCATTCCAAGATCGGATATGACTACTTTCCAAATCCATGTACCAACTTAAAGATGCCCCACTTAAACTGTCCTGAAAACAGTGAATCATCAACTTATCATTGCAGGCATAAGAAGTCATTTTTCTATAGAACATCACCAAATGACGCTTCGGGCAACTGACACCAGTGTATTTCTCGAACTTCGGAGTTTTGAAATCTGGAGGAATGACAAGACCAGGCACCAAACACAGGGTTAGAGCATCAAAACCGAAGGCATCAGGATCCGCTAAGGCTTTGAGTTGCTCGTCCAACACACGAAATCTTTCAGCAAGATCAATAACTTATGGATCCTTGGTTTTCACAAGAGGGATTGCCCCTTGGAAGTTCGGCATAGGGAAAGCAAAACTCTGATAATCTGTAGAATCAAAAGAAGATGAAGGTCCACCTCGGGCAACAGATGGTTCAGGTACATTCTGATTCACGATCGGGGTCTGTATAGGCTGAGCTTGAGCAAGATTGTTCACTTGTGGAAGATCCTCATCAGGAGAAAGACCATACAGAGGATTGGTCACCGAAGTGAAACCAGGTGGAAAATCAACATTCTGACGGTTGCTCTCTGACATAGCTACTGACGGCTTTCAAACTGACCCCTCTTAACTCTTGACATTGTTCAGTCTAGCTTCACACACTCTGTCGTCTTCTAACTGTGACCACTTGTTCAAACTGAGTACAGGGAAATCAGCTGGCTGGTCATGGACAAAAGAGGAAGGATGAGCTCTCTGGAAGAAGGAAATGCAATGCTGATGCAAATGCGAAATGCAAAATGATAATGCAAAAGATGCAAAGACATGGGATCACAGCTGGAAACTGCCTGGAATCTGGAATGCCGGACCAAGAATCGAGTGTCTGTAACCACAAGATTTGCATAATAACCCAAAATAGTAACCGAGAACCAAAGGTTAAAGAACTCCAGGATCATAGAGACCAAATCAAAACATAAGACTACACTGGTAATGAGTGTATGTTGAGGTCATGGGTTCCTGCAAACCTGTAAACAGCCCAACCCCCTCACAGGTAGTGTTCTAAAACAAGGATCCTCAGACTTGGATCAGTTATGAGAAGTGTAAACACTTCTAACCCGGAGGTACAGTGTTTACAATAACCATAAAAAATCCTCCTCTAATTCTGAAGGTCATAATAAAGGTCATTCAGACTTAGCAGGCTTCCCAGATAGCCCTAGCACTACAGGAAATCTGTAGCACAGAGTTCTCAAGAAGAAACCCACATCTGAACCGTGTTTCATATTCCCGCACTAGACCGAAATGGAATGGGAAAGAACATGAACCACTCTAGCCTAGGTGTCACTCAGGTCCCAGGTATAGGACCTTAACTCTCAGTAGAACCCCACCCACCAAAGCAAGACCAGATCCAGCCAAACACAGTATGACAGTATGATATATGTAAAGCTGTAAAGAAAGCAATAAATAACTGTACATAAAGCAATAAACAAAACAAATATACAAACACAAATAGCACATAACATCCCAGTAAACACAAATCAAACAAGTGCTAGGAGGAACCCACAAAAAGAACCAGAAGCCCTGGTTACAGTATAAGATTTCCCCAGCAGAGTCGCCAAGCTGTCGCTCCCAAAAGATGAGACTGGGCTCAAATGAGGTACAGACGCGAACGGTCGACGAAAGGAGGTGTGAGAACACACAGGAGTGAACTCACAGGAAAATAAAAGAGTCGCCAGCTAGGCATTTTTATCCCGAAGGAAAGGTAATGCTGCATAAACCTAGAAAGATATGGATAAGACGGTTGCGAACCAGAGAGACTGAGAAAGGGGGTTGGTTACAACCTGGGAAGGTATTAGCACCCAGATTGTCCGTCGTACTCGACGGGATCCACGCTTAGAAGATTTGTGTTTTAAAGGGGGAGTGTCAGTTCTATCTGTGTATCAAAGCTGGAAAGAATGCAAGTGTCAGTGAAAAAAGAATGTGAAGTGTAATAAAAGAGAGTGTCAGTGTAAGAACAGGAATGAAATGCTCAAGACTATGAGGCTTAAAGAATAAGGCTGGAAAGAGGGGAATATACAAAGACTTTTGTTCGATAACTGTTAAGTTATGCCTACGTATCCTCTCGTGCAATGAGGAAGTCAGAACACCGTAGTTCGACCCAAAGAGACTGAAAGATAAATTGACTATGAACTGCTTGCTTGTCTATGCTCAAGTGTATGACCTGTCTGGCTCAGGTGTAAACTGTCTTGCATTAGACGGAAGAAGCAAGTTCTCGCTTGTGAGTGAATGAGATGAGAAAAGAATCCCAAAGGAGACGGTTATTGTTTGTTTTTGAGTTTTCAGTCTCTTATTGCTTTTGAAAGTTTGTCATAAGTTAATGAGCTTAAGCCTAAACCAATGGATTTAGTAAACTCATCACATCTTCCCTCTGATTAGGGGTAATGAGAATACCTTAAGTGTGAAGTCAGTTTCTCACACTTAATCTCCATGATGTAGGATTAAGATCATTAACCTACTGGTGATTATTTAGATGTTTTTGTTGTTTTTGTTTAGTGTTAAGTGATGAGATTAAGCCATAATCAGGGATTAAACAGACTCATTACACCATCCTAATAGAAGGATAATAGATGAGAATGTTTAAGCTGAGGAAAGCTCCTCAACTTAATCCATGATTAGGGATTAAACTTATGACAAAACAAAACCTTTATTAAGTGGATTTTAGTTAATGATAAGATGATGAAGTGATTTTTATGGTTTGTAAGACAACTTGAGGGGGACTTGTCCATTAACATTAGGGTTAGTCTTTCTTAACCAATTAAGGAAGAATTAGAACCCTAATGCAAGGCCCAAGTTACAAGTTTGATGTCTTGGTAATTATTATGTGAATTGATTAGAGGATTTAAACACATTAAGGGTTTAACACTTAGGATTAAAGTTATACACTCCATCCTAATAGAAGGATGCAGGCATAAGCTTAATCACAAAGCCTTAAAGCCTTTAGGGTTTAGTCCCCGATTATGAGATGAGAAGAGAAGACTCAAAGAGACACAAAGGTAAAAGCTAAGTGGGGGACTAATCAATATTCACATGCTCGGATGGTCCTAGGTTAGTGAGGCTCACTATCCTAAAGAAGAAAGAAAGAAGAAGAGAAAGATGAAAGGAGAAGCTCCATGGTGGCCTAGGTACACCTCAAGTTAAGAACGAATAGAAGAAGATGAGGAATAAGATAAGATGAATAAGAAATAAGATAAGAAGATGAGAATGCGATATGAAGAAGAAATAAGATAAAGAGATGAGAATGCGATGAAGATGAGATGAGTAATGCACAAACAGAGCCTACACCAGTAGGACTTCCAGATGCAACGGCATGCAATAAGTATAAACGGTCCTCAGTGTTACCTAACGGAGAAGGTCCGTTGCCTCTTCAAAACGCGCAAGAGAACTCAGGAAGAAATTCAAGTCTAAAGCAGATTCAACAGTTCAAGCACAAATTGTCAAATATCAGGGTATCAGATCAAAGTCAAGTGCAAGCATCCATCATCCAGAATTAAAGTCCGTGCAAAATCAAAGTTTAAGTCCAAATGGCATCCAAAGGTCTCATTAGTCCACACAAATCACGAAAATAATTAGTCACAAAGTCATCATCAAGCAACATCCGCCATCACCGAAATCGAACAATGCACCTACAAAATATCAAGCGCGAACTAGAACCAAGACTAAATACGATTCTATTTAATTAGACTCAAATAAATTGAATATTCTAAAACTAAAGTTATATTAACAAAATTAAATTAAGATAAACAAAGCCAAACTAAATTATATCTTAATAAAATTCTAAACTATAATAAACTATTGTTAACAATTAAATTTAGCAAAATTAAAGAGAAAACTTAATTAAAAGAAATCAAAATATAAAAGGAACAACAAAAAAAGGATGCGAGGAGGGATGTAGTGCGGAAGCCAGGTGTGGAGTGGAAATTCTGATGGGCTTAAGGGAAACCAATCCTCATACTGATCCCGTGGAGGTGTAAAAGAAATAAGTTAAACAAACAGGCCCAGCCCTATCATCAATGATCATCAGCCTTGAAATTAAAGCAATATTCATATATATAGAAAGAATGAATCAGAGTTTGTATTTTTTTTTTAAAAAGAAAATTAAAATAAAATGAACAACTAAGGGTTAATAAACACAAGGAAGAAACTCAGAACAAAAGCCAAACGAAAACAGGGGAACACCAACGATTCCTCATCTTCTCTCCGTCAACAGGACGACGCCTCTCAAAAACGAATCAATCCACGAATCGGTGTTCCACTCCCCTGATCTCAGTTCAACATCTGCGAACTCTCCGGCGAACTCCTCTATGTGTCGAGAAACTCTCTTCTCCGATCTCGCTTTATTTTTTTAATGAATCAACGAGCTAAAGCGGCTTTGTCTCTATTCATCGCATCAGCGGCGATTCAAGGTCCGTCTTTGTTTCGAATCAAACGAAATCAAGCTTCAAGCTCAGCTCATGAGCGGTGGCGGTTCCCGATCTAAAGTTCTCTGCGGCGAAAACGACCCTTCCTGGTTGAGACGATTCCACAACAACAATACATGTAGTTCACCGACGGCGAAAAAAAGCAGCAAAGAGAAACGACTCTCTCTCGGTCACGGTTTGTTCTTGCTCATCTCCTTTCTCTGCGATCTCAACTCTTTCTCTATTTTCTCTGATTTGAGCTTTCTGTTTTTTTGGTTTGTGTTGGTTGAAGGATGTAGAAGTTGTTGTTGGCGTGATGTTGATGAGAGAATCTGGAGATGGCGGTGTTGGTATGTGTTGATGTGGTGTAAGCAGAGGTTGTGGCTGGTTGTAGTGGATGAAGATGTGAGCTGAGTCGTTGAAGATGAAAGGGTGGTGAAGAGGGAGATTGAAGGTTATGAAGGTTGATGGAGTTGTGTGAGGTTTGGTTAGGGATTTGGTGATGAAGATGAGGCGAGTAGTTCGGATTTGATGGTTGAGAAAGGCAAAGGTTTGCCGGTTTTTTGTTGTTGATAAGTTGAAACAGGGGTGAAGGATGAAGTTGTGTGTTGAGTGATTGAAGAAGGTTTGAAGGTTGTTGGTGAGGTTGAAGGTTGGGTTATGGTGATTGATAGTGATGGGTGTTGAAGAGTGAAAAAAGTTTTTACTACTATTTGTGCAATGTTTTTTTCAGTATTGTTTATGTGGAGGAAATAATGGATGAGAAAGAATTATGCAGGTGACATTTTAATGGTGATATTCATTGAAGATTAGGAATGAGATGCCAATTAGTATGAAAAGAAATCTGCAGACCAAGTTTTCTTAGAAAAAGAGAGAGAGAGATTTGGGATTGAGAAAAAGCGGCGTTTTTTTAGATTTTGGGATTAGGGTCTTTTCATTTTATACTTAGGTCAACCTAAGTCAAACTTCTATTTTCTAATGGGCCACCAAAAAGGATGTGGGCTTTGTGAAGTTCTTTTATTTGACAATGTTTTTTTTGTTTAATGATAATGTGAATTGGACTTGGTAAATAAATATAGGATAATGGCTTATGATATGTACTTTGGAGTTTTGAATGTAAATTTGAATAGGAAAAATGAAAAAATGGATAATGGATTAACTTGCATCGAAAAATTGGAAGAAAAAAAAATGGATATTGAAAAATTGAATTATAAAATGGATATTGACAAATGGTTTAACCATGGGAACAAAATTGGTTAAGGTGAAATGAATGGATATCGAACTTCGAATTCAAACTGTCAAACGATCACGTGAATGAATACCTCACCAAACTCTTGATTAAAACGAATGAACAAGTCTCAGGCCACTGAATAATTTGCAACTAAAACACCAATCATCTGAATTAATCATCTTCTGAACCTCTGATCAGGTAAATCATGAATCACTTCTTGAATTTGTTTGAATCAATCTCCCGGGAGTTAAATCCACAGATGAACACGAATGAACCTTTGATACACCCTGCTTGAGAACTTAAGCACCAAAACAAATGACTCGCACTTGGAGGAATCTTTTGATAGTTTGACCAATATTGGGTCAAACATCCATATGAACTGGATTGTGACAGAATAAACACACTTGAACTGAAACTAGTGTTGTTGAGAAAGAAGATAACTTGAGATGCAGAGAAGACGAGAATAGCCTTACGACTTGATGAAGAAGAAAATCCATGGTGACGAGCCAAATGGATCGGTAAACAACCATTGCAGACGTGAAATCCATGAATACCATTAACCAGGGAAATAAACCCTAATTCAGTGACAAAAGCAATATGAGGATGATGCCACTGATAACTGCATAGCTGAAACCTTGAATTCCTTGATAATGAACAAATAAGGACGTGAAACCCTAATTCCTCAGATGACGTTGATCCCATGTCTCAGGAGCCTATGCAAATGGTATGTAAAATGCGTATGAATGCAAAACGAAAAGCTGACAAAGATGAAAAACCAGAGGGCAAATTTAGGGTGTTACAATATTATTATACTATTACTATACTAACATTTTAATTCAATCTCTCGCACCTTATCCTCTTTATTTCAATCTCTCGCTCCTTATCTCTCTTATTATGCTTCTATATCATTCATCATATTGTTTATGTTTATATTGTTGCTTGTGATTTTTTTCTTTTGTCCATTTGGACACAAAAACATTAATAAAGGATTAAACACCTAAAAGACTTGTGACTTTAATTTCGGACTATGGTTACTATCCTTAGCATTGGACTTGGAGTTTCGGACTTAGATTTTAGGATCTATCCCTTTGCTTGAGTTGTTATGGATTGAAGACCTTGGCCTCGAATTAACTTCATTTGTCTTTGAAGATGGAATTTCGTTACCTTGAAGAAATGTTCATAATACGGTTTGATCGTTCTTCCTTTAGCTTTTATTTTCAAGTTTTAGGATAGTCCCTTCATCTCCTCCCACTTCTTAAATTTTCAAATCTCCTTCCTATTTTCAAAAAACTTTCTTTGTTTTCAAATTTCAAACATTTTCGCAATCAAACCTTGACTTAGGTCATGCGATTTTACCTTTTCACTTCATTTTCTTAATAAATGCTAAACCACATAAGTATATCGAAACTTTTCTTCTCAAAAACTTTAAAATATCCAAAACTCATTCAATTGTTTTTGTGCCCTCGTGCACGTTTCTTTTTAACCATTTTTTATGTTTAGATATGATTCATTCTTTCTAGCGGAATTATTCGCTAAGGAATGACGACTTATCTTTACATTTTAAAATCAATTCAACTCATTGTTTCTTTTCAAATTTTGTACCACGAACTACGGGGTTTTGATCTCGCATTGCACTTTGTGGGTACGTAGGCATGAGACAATCGTCTCTTCAAACACCAAAATCTTTAAAAAAATTCTTCTTCTCATCTCTTCAATCTTTTTTTAAGCAAACCATTTCAAACCAAAAAATGCAGTAAATATTTCAAAGGGTTCCCGTGGAGTACCACGGACATGTCGGGTGCTTAAAACCTTCCCGATTTGTAACCAATCCCCTTACCCGTTCTCTGTTTGTTTCTTTTAGCTTTTGCTTTTAGATTCCTTAGGTTTTTATTCGTTCTTTTACCTTTTTCCTTTTGGAAATAAATAAAAGCGCGGTGGCGACTCTGTGTATATTGAGTTAAGTTAATCAATAGCTTACACTCACAATTTTACCGCTACAGTAGGTAGTCTGATCAACAATAATTAAAATATAAACTAAAGACCCAGGTTCTTCTGCAGCTATCACCTCTGTCCTGTTCTTCTTCACACCTGCTCTCAGCTTGAGCTCTTCATTCTCTTTCAATGCCTCCTCCAAGGCAATCTGGCTCTGTGCCAACTGCTGAGTCTTTTCCCTTCGTATGTTGTGGACTTGTTCCACTTCTTCTTTCTTGAAGGCCATCTGTACCTCGAAAAACTCTTCTTTTTCTTTATACTTCTTCTGCTCCTGTTCCCTTTGGCCTTGCAACCAAACAATAGACTGGCGAGCTTCTTTAAGAGTCTGCAAAGTCTTCTTACGCTCTGCTTCTCTTTTTGACTCCATTAGACCCAATCTCTAAAAGTGAGCTTCCCTTCCAGCAAACTCTTTCTCTTTAGCTTCCAGGGAGGCTTGCATCTTCTGTAGCTTTCCCTCTGCTTCATTCTTGGCACGATTGGCAAGGTGGTACCAGTTAACCATTTCAGCATTCTCTATCCGGACTTCGTGCAGCTGAGCTTCCAGTTTCTTATACTCTTCAAGAGGAATAGTATTTTGACATGACACTTCTTTGGGATATAATGGAGCTTCCACTGAAAATGGCATGAGCACTTCCTCTACACGCTTCTGCAACCATGTAGCAAAAGGAGGATATGTCTTAGGATCTACCCTTCCAA
This sequence comes from Lathyrus aphaca, assembly GCA_963966055.1. Lineage (NCBI taxonomy): Eukaryota > Viridiplantae > Streptophyta > Magnoliopsida > Fabales > Fabaceae > Lathyrus > Lathyrus aphaca. The sequence goes on from OZ014521.1 coordinate 345,387,924, forward strand.
AATCCTTCTTACCTTTCTTTACCCTGTGAGCCCAAGCCTGAGATGCTTGTATGACCAACTCCTTGTTTCCCTCCACAGGAAAATACAAAGACTCCCCAAATTCTTCCATATTTGGTAGATCCCTCAGAGGATAGCCAAATTGCTTCCTGGCTAATGTTGGATGATAACTGATCACACCCTTTCTTCCTAGCAAAGGCACTCCAGCAAATCTTCCACAACTAACCAGCACCTCCTTTCCCAGCAAATCTCTGTCATATCCCCAAGCTATATCCTCAGAAGTTAGTCCCATTAGCCTCCTAGACCACCTTCATTCATCTCTCATCTCCTTGAAAGGGCCTGACTTTGGAAATTGCCTAGCAAACCACTCAGCAAATAATGAAGCACAACAGCCCACTGGTCCACCTCTGCCTTTCTCATTCCGGTAATGAACATTGTAGTAGAAATCTCCCAACAGAGTTGGCACAGGATTGCCTTTAGCAAAAATAGAAACCACTTCCAAGTTCACCAACTCCTTTTCTCCCGAGAAAAGACTAGATCCATACACCATCAAAGCCACCACAACACCAAAATCTCCCCACTTACCCTCTTTGGCATACTCTTCAGCCTCTGGTATAAGCACATCCCAAGGGAGTCATCTTCCCTCACTGTCCTTCAAAGCCTTCTTGACCTTAGCAACTGGTATACGACAGACTCTGGCTATGTCTTCTTCCTTGAGAACCAACTCAGACCCATAGTAAGGCAAAGTATCTCTGACTGGAACACTCAAAATGCTGGAAATCTCCTCCAAGGTAGGAGCCAAGATGTAATCTGGAAATACAAAACACCGCAGCAAGGGATCATAAAACTGAAGCAAAGTGTGCAAGCTATCCTTCTGGTCTGCAGTAGGTTTGTCCATGTACTTCAATATCTGACCATACCTCTTTCAGAAATTGCCTAAGACTTGGTCATTCATCAGCCCTGCTAATTTCTGAACACTCTTGACTTCTGGTTGGAGAAAAGTATAATGAACATTCTTTTTCCTTGTAATTCTCTTAACTTCTGTCATCTGGAGAGCTTATAATTACCAGAACTGGGTGCTAACTGTGAACAACAACCTGAAAAATGGAAACACGGATAGTTAATGCAAGTATGATGCGATGCAAATGCAATGCAGGCATATGATCAATCTGGGACCATCTGGATACTGAACACTGGATATTAGGACCCTCTGAATAACTGAAAACCAAGATCCTAAGAGCCATAACTCTCTGATAAAAACTCTTAGAACCAAGAAACCAAGAAATCCAGAACCATAAGGACCAAATCATAATAAGGACTATACTGATAATGAGGATATGTAGAGGCCAAGGGTTCCTGCAAACCTGTAAACCCCTCCCAATCTCACTGGTGTGCTCCGGGTCAAACATCACGGACTCTCAAAGCCGAATAGCAATAATACTTTCACCATTTCCGAGAAATGCCTCATGACCAAATCAGGGAATCGGTTTGGCATTATGTACTACGCAGGGAGGCCTTAGCTGAGTCTGGGAAAACAAGGTCATCCTATGTGAGTTCCAGGTGGGTCCTCGGGTGCAAATGGGTTTGCCACAGAATGTGGTCTGCCACTGTCACCACTAAAGAGGGATGTTTCCACAAGGTTCTCAATGATCGGTCCCCAGCTGCACATAACTATCAAGGTTATGAAATGAAAGAGGAAGATCCCAAAATCAAGACATTTCCAAGACGGTCGCAAATTTGGGCGTGGAACTCACTACTACCCCCATGAAAAGATCTCATGAGGCCAAAGTGGAAGAACTCTAAGTCCTAAGGTGCACTCGAGCCGTGGTAATGAGCTCATCTCTCAGAAACAGTACCACCCAAGCCCACCAAACAGAAAATCCAGTCCAGAAACTCCAGTAATAATATGATGCAAAAAATAAATACTGAAAACTGTAAATAAAGCTGTAAATAAAACTGTAAATAAACAATAGTAAAATAAACACACAACAAAAAACAATCAACACCCAAAGAAACATGCAAGCGCTAGGAGAGACTCTCAAGGGAACCAGAGATCCTGGGTTCGATCCCCAACAGAGTCGCCAGCTGTCGCTCCCCGGATTTCCATCCTGGTACAAACGCGAAAGTGGCGCGGAAAAAGGTTAGAGTCGCCAGCCAGGTATTTTTATCCCGAAGGAACGGGAATGGTAATGTTGCACAAACAAGAGGAAAAGAAAAGGAAGTACACAGGTCCTGCGAACCAAAGAAACTGAGTTCGGGAGTCGGTTACGACCTGGGAAGGTATTAGCACCCCAGATCGTCCGCCGTACCCGACGGGATCCACGCTTGCAAAGAAACTGTTTCAAAGGGTGAAGAAATGAAAGTTGCTGCAAAACTGAAAAGGAACTGAATTAGAAAAGGAACCGGGAAAGAAAACAAAGGAAAAACTGTAGGGAAAATAAAAGATTATGCTCGAACGGGCCCTACCCCGCTGCCTACGTACCTCATCTGGACAATGAGGATCAGAGTCGCCGTAGTTCCCCTAACTAGGGGTGGAAAAGATTGCTTGTGTCTTAAGGCTTGAACTGCCTATGTCAATGCTCAAGTGTTGCAGGCTCGGACGACGAGTGTGTTACCGTCTTGCAAAATGACAAGTAGTAGCAAGTTCGCTGACGGAGCAAAGGAGATGAGAAAAGAATTCCCGAAGGAGAGACGCTTATTGTTTGTTTGTGTTTGTTAGAAACCTTTTATGATTGTGTCACAAGGAAGTGAACTCAAGCTCTTTTCCATGGAATATGTACCTGCCACTACATTCCAAGATGGAATAATAGAACAAGCACACTCAAGTAAGGAGAAGATCCCCAAAACTTGATTCCAGAGATTAGGGCTTAGGCTCACTAACTCATTGAATTTATTAAGTGTTTTTTTTGTATTTTTGATGAAGAAGTCTTTTTTATGATTTTTCTTGGTGAAGATGATATCCTGATCAGACTTGTGCATCACAAGACAAGCTTGTACTATCCCAAGATGGGAAGACTACAAGTGTATCATGGAATAAGACTATTGCACAGGAGACCACTTCAATCTTTATTAAGATGTTTTTTAGGGTTTTGAGATGAGAAGAGAAGAGAAGCAAAAGGATCTCAAAGGTAAAAGTCTAATGGGGGACTAATGAATCCTAATTGTTATCATGCATAGAAAATCCTAGGTTAGTGAGGTTTACTATCCTAAAGGAGGAGAAGATAAGAAGAGAAAGAGAAGAAAGAAAAATAGAAGAGGGAGGAAGTAAGGCCTAAGCCCCAACAATCACAAGTAAAATGATATCAAAAAATAGAAGAGATAAGATTTGGAGATGTGGGAATCACATCCACACCTCTCACTTACCAAAGCCCCTGAAATGGTTAGTGACATAAGAATAAATGCAACACAAAATGAACATAATGTCAAACCAAAGTCACACAACCAGAAGTGAATTCTTAATCACAAATGCAAAATGCAAATTCAAAGCATAAGAATGAGAAAAGGACTATACAACTCAACATGAAGCACTATGAATCACCATGACAAAACAAAGTAAACATGAGAGAAAACAAAGCAAACTAGTCAAAGCAACATCACAAAGTTCAAGACCAGAACCCTAACATGTTAAGAAAGTGCCTAAGGGTCACATGAGATGAAGAGAAGAAGCACACATACTCAAGTATTTACATCATGAGAAGTAAAGAAGCAAAGGAAGTGAGGTGGACATGTATAAAAGTGAATGGACTTCAAAAGTAAACAAAAACAAAATTTCTCAAGGCACAAGCATCAACTCAAGACCAAAGGGGTATCAACATCCTAAGAAGGCTCTAAACAACTTGAAGAAGTTGGCACAAGTGCCCTTCTAACCTAAAGATTGAACATATGACCAAAAGGAAACAAAAGAGGATAGACAAAGAACAAAAATTCAAATCAATTCAAGTATACATCTAAAAATTCCACAAACTTGCACAAAGACTCCTCAATCATACAACATTGACATGCCAAAAGAAGAGAATGAGAATCAGAAGCTTAGCAATTCAAATAAGGGTTCAAACATGGATTAGGGTTAGAAGGCTTCATGCACAAGTTAGAGACCAAAACCAATTAAGAAAACTTCTAAAAATCAGAATAAAAATTATCAACAAACTACATCTCATCATGAATCCAGAGCAAAAAGAATCAGTTCAAAATTCAAATTAATGATCAAGATAGAAAATGTACAAGACAGCATGCTTCAAAATGAAATAAAAACAATTAATTAAAAGAAACAATTAATTCCAGCGTGGCAATTAAAAATAAATGAAAAATAAAAATGCCAAAAATTAAAGAAAACTCAAAGGATCATTCATTAAATTTTTTATAATTTTTATGAACTTATTTTTATTTTATAAAATTAAAAATCAAACTTAAAACCAAAATAAAAATAAAAAGAAATAAAAGATGCCAGGGGTGCAAATATCAAGCAAACCAGTTCATTTTATTTGGGCTTATAACACAGGGGGTGTGAATAGCAAGGGAGGCCCATTAGGTCTGCGCAGTACACAACAATTACTATGGAAATTCAAATTAATCAGGGAAAATCATGAACCATCAGATCAAACGCACGCATGAGATTCAGTCAACCATTAAACCCAGTCCTCTCATTCATTGGCCATTAGTGTGAGTGCATGACAATTATGGTGTGGTGACAAACACAAAGTCCAATTCAGATTAAAAATATAAAACGAAGCACGTGAGAGAGAGGCTGGGATTTTAATGCGTTGGCATCACCAAAACCGTCCAGATGAGAGATCCAAGGGCTCATGTTCATCTTCTTCATACAAACAAAGTCCAGAATCCGGTGACCGGAGCACTAGCTACGGCACCGGAAAATTCAACAATATGAACAAACTTCCACAGAAATGATTCAAACTATCCAGATCAAACAATTAAACCAAGCTGGATCCAAATATGTCAACAAAATTCACAATGGATCAAGGAGCAAGCCAGATCGAAGACAAAAAAACTCTGATCATCAAATTTCAAATCAACACAAAACACTTAATACTCAATCATTTTTGAATCTAAACATCACAGAATCATCAGCACAACGAGCAGATCACAATGCATACATTTAATTTCAAATCTAGATCCACGAATTTCAGAGCATGCCTGAACTTGCAGCTCCTTCAAAACACCAAGATAAGATCCCTCCAGCTGCAGATATGCTCCTTTTAACTTCTTATTGCAAAATAAATGCAAAAGAAGCCTTGAATTCTCCTAGATCTTGAGATTTGAAAGCAACTGCACTTGAATGGCACCTCTTGAAATATGAAGTTTCAGCTTGAATGAACGTGTGCAGTGTGATCCTTAGGGTTCAAGGAAGAAGAATATGTGAAGAGATTATGAAGTGAGTGCTTGAGGAGAGAAATTCGAAAAGAAATGCAAGAGAGCAAGAGAATGTGAATCTGAGAAATGAGAGAGCCTCTTCACGAATTCAGTGCATGCTTTTCTTTTATATCCTTTGTCTTTTCACCTGATTAGGGTTTATGAAGTAAAAGTGGCATGAGGAGTGTGATTGAGGTGCATTTGCAAAATTGCATGAAAAGTGTGATTGCCTCATACACCCGTGCCAAACTTCCCTCAAGTGTGCATTCTGACTTCAATCCACCCCCTCATTTCTTTTGAATCAACCCTGACCTTGGATGTGAGTGCAACATGCTTTTTGAATGATTATGCAATTTTGCCTCTTGTGTAGTATACCTCACTCCATGCACGAATTTGATGATGTTTTTGGAGCAAAATGACATTTATGCAATGCCTTGTAATATTATGACCTTATTTTGTCCATGAAACAACTTAAAAATGGCTTTCATGAGTTCTTGCATTTGGATGAAACTTGGAATTCAAGGCATGCCCTAAAAATCAAGTAATTTTCGAAGGCCCTATCGCATGATCCATGAGGGCTATGAAAATGTACTTATACTTTTTGAAAATGGGAGAACCTAACCTTCAACTTTCATGTTTAATGGCAACTCATTTGAAGCTTTTTTCACCATGTTATAAGCCTTTGAAAATTAGGGCAAAAAGTTGCCAAAATTAGAAAGTACCATGACAAACCACATGCCAAAAATGGAAAACTCCTAAAAACCCCTTGATTTTTGATCTTTTACCTTGCCAAACCTCTTCTAAGGTTATAAGAACATCCCTTGACTTGAAAAATAGGGTTGGACCCTTTGAATTCCCACAGTTGACCAATTTTTTCTTTTACAAGTAACTGATGAAATACCTGACTTCCACAAGGAGTTTTCTCATCAAATTTCATCCCTAGGATCCTATTATCATATGAAAGACTTTTCCCAGATGAAATGGCCAAAGTCACAAAGATTTCATGCTTGAAAGTGAAACCCTAATTTGGGATCATTGTGCAGGAGCTTGCCCTAGTTTGAATTCCCTGATGATCTCCCAACCTCTTGGGCTTTTGTGACTGATCTTGAACTTGTGAATGCCATGTAGACTCCTCATAGGACTTGGACAAGTCCACTGGGCATCTTGTTATAGCTTGTAATGCCTCAAATCCCTCCATAGATGATCATATGCCTAATGTTAGGTCATGAGAATGTTATGCCTCATCTTTCCATGCAAAGATGCCAAGGATATGATATGCTTATGATGATTATGGTATGATAATGATGCTTAAAAAAGAAGAGGGCAAATTTGGGGTATTACAGATACATATACAAAAGACAAAGGGGTGACTGACTCCAAATGACAACATGATTGGTGCTTGAAACCGTTAGTGTCATTGGTTCCTTAACCATCACAAAACCCTTTTTGAGAGGTGAGCACTTGTGAAAGCTAGCTGAACATAGGAATGAAGAACATCATGAAGAGGGGTGGGTACCAATAAACTTCGAGCCTATATCCTTTGTTTCTATAACCGTGAACCAGGCCACGATACAACCCTCAAAAGTCCTAACTAAAACAGGATTATTTTGAGAGCGTACTACCATGAGACCGCGTTCCTGACTCCTATGAGTTGTGCTAAAAGATCTTTGTTGGTGTTGCATGTGCATGCTTTTATTCAAATATAATTCCGTATCTTAACCAGTGATTTGTTCACAAAGTTTTGCGACACCTTTTAAATAAAGACTTCAAGATTAACATGTGTGTTGCATTAGAATTTTCATTCTCAAAACAAACATTTTATGCTTGCATACATCTGTTTGGCATCATAAAAGTTCACGTATGGAATCTCAGTCCAGAAGCTTAATCTTGCCAAAGTTGAGAAGTCTGAAACTTCCGAAGGATGATTATATCGAGGTGCACTTTTCAAGAAAACTCCATTGAGTAGGGACTTTCCCAATGGTCATTGTAACGCCCCGATTCGATTTTCCCAATTTTGTGGAGTCTTTTATTTTATTTATATGATAATTGTTTTATTTGTGAAATTATCGTGATGATATGATATGTTGATGAATTAATGTGATATATTGGCGTGATATGTGATTTTACCGTTTTATGAATTTCCGGGTAAAATTGGATAAAAGGGTATTTTAGGTATTTGTTAATTAATGATAAGTTAGAAATTAGTAGAATTGGTATTTTGTGAGAAAATTATATTTGGTTGGAGAGAGTAGAAAATAGAAAGAAAATATAAGAGAGTGAAATAGAAATAGAAATAGAAATTTATAAGTTGGTAAGAAGAGAAAGAAAAGATAGAAAGAAAAAGAGAAGAAAGAAAAAGGAGAGAAGAGAAAAAGAAGAGAAAAGAAGGAAAGTTTGAAAAGCTTCAAGATTGCTCCAAGAAATCGAAATAATCGGGTAAGGGTGATAAGCATTGTTATCTTAATATTGTGTATGATTATGTATGTGTTTGATTGGTTGAGTTTTGGTTTTGATGAAAGTTAGAGAAGATGAATAGTTAGGGTTTGAGAGAAAATGTGATAAATTGGTAGATTAATTGGTTAGAAATCGTTATAATCGAAGTATGATGTTAGATATATGTGGTTGATCACGTTTGTATGAGTTTAGAGGAGTTTTGGAGTGGTTAAGTTTGACTGTTTGCAGCTGGTATTTTGCTGAAATCGCAGTGGTCGCTCAGCGAGCTATACCTCGCTCAGCGAAAGTTCCAGGGCGATTCTCGCTCAGGGAGCGAGAGGGCTCTCAGCGAGCCTATAGGTTTTTGAGGGATTATGTGTTTTAATCCGTAGCTTTAGTTTCGGGTATCCGTTTTTAGTGATCCTTATATCGATTCAAAGCTAGAAACGTGTAGAATCTATTGATGCTAAGAAGAGTTATTTTTAGCCGACTGTTACCCGACTTTTCCGATAAAATGTAATTATGTTAATTATGGAATTGTGGGTTTGATTACTATGTTGTGGCCATTTGGAAAGTAGATACATTGCTTGAATTAAATTCAAATGTATGCTAATTGTATGAGATGAATGCATAACTATATTGTGAATATGTATGCATTTTCAAGAATGTTGTGTGTCATTTTACATGTAAGCATAATGTATGCATTCTTGTGCTATGGGATTCTTTGTGAATCCGTTGTAGCATCGTGTGCTCATGCGGAGTGTGAGCGATGACTACAACAAGATCGTGTGCCCATGTGGGGTGTGAGCAATCAGATTGTGTGCCCATGTGGGGTGTGAGTAATCCAGAAACATCGTGTTCCCGTGTGGAGTGTGAGCGATGGGTGATTTATTCACATTGATTGTGTGCCCGTGTGGGGTGTGAGCAATCGGATTGTGTGCCTGTGTGGGGTATGAGCAATCCATAAACATTGTGTGCCCATGTGGGGTGTGAGCAATGGGGAACATCGTGTGCCCGACGGGGAGTTACTTTAGGTAACAAGCGATGGTTCCATTTGGTTCCTGAGAGAACCTGCTGAAATGATGAGTCGGTACCGCATTTGCATCTGCATAGAGTCGTGTGTCGGTCTCTATGAGTTTCATTTTATCATTTTAATTATGATATGCAGAAATAAACATGAATGTGCATATGTTTATTTGGAGCATTATGGAGATGATAGTATGTGTGATGAAACATACTTGATTTTATATATGCATGTTTGATATGTGTATATGTATGTGATTTATACATTTGTAATGTATATGTGTGATTAAACATAACTAGTCGTATGTTTATGCGGAATGAATTGAATTGAGGAATAAACATAAATAATATGAGTTTATGTGAATTAGTGAATTGGTGCATGATGAACATGCTTGATTGTGTATGTACACATTGCGATGTGTATAGGTGATGAGGAATGAAATGTGTGGTGAGAATATGTTTTATGTGCATTTTTATATGTTGAGATATATAATTATATGCAATGTTATTAGGATAATGTTTCTCACCCTTCTGCTGTTTTATGATGCTCTATGAGGCATTGCAGAGTAGGTTGTTGGATGATATTTTTGTGAAACTCGTCTTCATCTTTTTGGTCGGTCGACTCTGATATGTAGCACCGGGTAGCTAGGGTTGGCTTGATGCCTTTTGCGGATACATTTGTATATGTATTTTTATGTGATATGTTTTATGTAAACATGGAATATTTTGGTGATTCAAACTTGCAGATATATTTATGATAAGTATATAAGTTTGAAATTGTTATGTTTTGTTTCCGTTGTTTAATGAATTGATGAATACGGGTGTAAGGATGAAATCCTTGTGTATGTAAGTTACCCCGTTTGTTGCATATCTTTATTGAGCAGGTGTTGTATGTTTTCAATTTCAAGCATAATGTAGCATGCCTCTTTTATACCGTTTTTCAAATATACTCTGATGAAATTTTAATATGTGCCTAAGTGATTTAATTGCTTATTTGGGGTATAGAAAGAGGGTGTTACAATCGTGGTAAGAGCCAATTAATCCGAGGCAATCACGTCAAGCAATCTCTTTAAAATTCAGCCAATCTGGGGCAATCACTTCGAGATTCAAATCTCTCAAAGAACCATTAGTCTGAGGCATGCATTCAAAATTCAGCCAAACTGGGGAAATCACTTCGAGATTCAAATCTCTCCAAGAGCATTTAGTCCGGGTATTCACTCGAAGATCATCCATTCAGGGACGAAACTACTCAAAGGCTCATACTAGGGCAGGCCACCCCAAGAGCATGAGAAATACTCTCACCCGAAGACGGTCAATCGGAGACACCTACCCAAGGTTCAAAATACTGGGGCAGAATATCTCACAGTGATCAGAGGTTTTCATGAATCCTCATGAGGCAAACTTTCTTTCATAGACCATGCAGTCTGGGGTAGTTATTTCGAGATCCGATGAATCTCTCCAAGAGTTTGAAGACACTGAGGCATCTCGTATGTCAAGTTTTCTGTAAAATCCTCTTGAGACAATTTCTTTCGATAGATCCTGGTATGAGGCGAGTTGGAAATTGCAAAGAACCATTGTTCACTCATAATTAGTAGGCAATATATCAACCCAGAGGCTGGAAGCAAAGTCGTTGTCAGCACAGTACTTCAAGATTTGTTTCATCAACAGGCTTCATTGATCAGAATTCCTTAGCAAGTCTCATTAGACAATCCCTTCTCCAGCAGTGCAACAAAGGGAATGATACTTCTTGAGAAGAAGGGTATCATCATCTCTCATTCCCAACATGAGACACTCTACACCTCTCATCCCCAACGAGGGGCAACTTAAACTCTTATCTTCAGCAGGAAGCTTTATCATTGACATCCTCTATCATCCCTAGTAGAGTTGAAAGTTGAAATTCCTACCCAACAGTAATGACAAAAGACATGTGTCCTCCCCAAGCAGAAACTTCCCTTCAATACAGGGGCAATCCCCAACAGTACAAGAAGTGTCTTTTCTCCCCAGCAGGTTTCTTCCTCAGCTAAGTCATATCTCTGGTTCCCAGCTAAGTCAGGAGGTCTCCACTTCCCTATCAGAGTGCAAGAAGAGTCCATCTTCAGCAGGGTCTTGGCTCTCCAATCCCAAAGTCCAATTTATTTTTGGCAATGACAGTTGTTCAGAGCCGGCGTATCATTAACAATATCCCCTGCATAGTTGTTTTGTCCTCATAAGGATTGACCATATCAATGCAGTGATCATCATTTCTCCCCAATCAAGCCACCTGGGATACTTGCAGTCTCCTTGTCAGGAGATCTCTTTGCATATGCATATCATAATTACATTTGCATCCTCCAAAGCGTAGCATTTCCATTATTATGGAGCATTACGCCATAGAAAAATTCAAACATATGCATATGAAGCATGAGCTAGTTGTGGTACCTTGCATAAACACCCGAAACGTTACATCTCCAATCAGACTAAAGTATTCCCCACAAAATGCAACTTCATTTCCCAGTGTGGTTATTTCTACCAAGTCTTGTTTGTTATCCCTAGTTGAGTCTTGTTTCAGTACAACAATCTCAATTTTTCGCGTCTCTTTTTAAGTACAACGATCTCGTTCCTTTCGAGTCTCCATTTAAGTACAATATTCTCGTCTTTGGGTCTTGTCTCAGTACAACAGTCTCATTTTTTTCGCGTCCCCATTTCAGTACAGCGGTTTCATGTCAGGTTATCATTTAAGTACAATGATCCCGTTCTTTTTGGTCTCGTCTCAGTACGATGGCTTTATTTTCTTGGTTATGGATCGGTTGATACCATTTCCTAGCTAGATCGGTTGATCTTATTTGAGTTGTAAATCAATCAATATTACTTCTCTTCGAGTCATAAATCGGATGATATTATGTTCTCGTTTTTTTTGGGTTATGGATCGGTTGATACCATTTCCTGGTTGGATCGAATGATCTTATTTGAGTTTTAAATCGGTTGATATTACTTCTCTTCGAGTCGTAAATTGGATGATATTACGTTCTCGTTTTTCGGGTTATGAATCGGTTGATACCATTTCCCGGTTAGATCGGTTGATCTTATTTGAGTCGTAAATCGGTTGATGTTGCTTCTCTCCTTTGTCTTTCCAAGTCAATGTTGTCTTTTTTCCCGTGGCTTGATTCGCTCAGTAGTCGCGTGTTTTCTTTGTGGCTTGATTCGCTCAGCAGTCACATCTCCGAGTTCCATTTTGTACAATGGTCTCGTTCAAAGCCCTATTTTGTACAACAGGCTCCCTTTCCGTGGCTTGATTCACTCAGCAGTCGCGTTTTTTTTCTTTGTGGCTTGATTCGCTCAGCCGTCACATCTTCGAGTACCGTTTTGTACAATGATCTCGTTCAAAGCCCTGTTTTGTACAACAGGCTCCCTTTCCGTGGCTTGATTCGCTCAGCAGTCGCGTTGTTTTTCTTTGTGGCTTGATTCGCTTAGCAGTCACATCTCCGAGTATCGTTTTGTATAATGGTCTCGTTCAAAGCCCTGTTTAGTACAACAGGCTCCCTTTCTGTGGCTTGATTCGCTCAGCAGTCGCATCGCAGGTTATCATTTTGTATAACGGTCCTGTTTGCCTGGGCTCTCGTTTATGTACAACGATCCCGTTCCACCTTGTTCTTTTCCCGCTACCTATTCAAAGGTCAAAACAAAAGAAAAAAGCAAATAAAAAGCAGATGGCATTTCTATTATCCATCGAGTTCAAATTTCCAGGTTTTATTCGAGTATTCAATCACTCCACACCTTGAATGTCTGGAAGCCGTCACTATCATTCATTCAGGTATGCAGATGATTGAATAGGGGCAGCTGTAATACCTCAAAATTTGACCTCGCTTTTATTACCAATAATTGGCTTTGTGCTTTGAATTCATCCGCATTTTCCACTAGGTCATAGTATTCATAATCCTGCATTTGCATTAAATTCTTAAGGCATGGGATCAAGCATTCTCTGGTGACTTGATTTTTCTTGGTGATACTTATGGCGTATTACACTCGAAGATTGAGACAAAGGTTAAGTTCATGTCATCATGAACATATTCTTATTATGTGGCTCACAAAGTTAATCTCGTCATCAGGACATAACAATGAATTGAGGAGCTAAGGTTTATTCATATATATTAAAGGTTTTCTTCATCATTATGCATCTGGGATAAGCGGCTCAGGGCTTCTCATCTTGTGTGTGGGTTTATTGATGCTCATTAGCTGCAGATTATGATTAGAGTTTCACTCCAATAATATGTTGCTACTTCAAGGATTCCTCAAAGCATAATGGTCCTACAAGTTGCTTATGGTTTGTTACTTCTGATACAAGTGATTTGATTTTATTGACTGAGGTATGGGTATTCAACGAGGATGCAAGTTTGGTTTGGTTTGAAAGATTAAATGTGGACTAAGCGTGTTAAGAGGACTATGGAGAGCTTTATACTTCATCATCCATTGGGCATGTCCATAATGTCTATAAATCCATGTTTTTAACAAAAGCCATTTTTTTAAATCCGTTTAAGCCCATTAATTCATATTAAAACCAGCTTCTAAATTCACCTTTGATCCAAATAATGTTCATTAGTCAAATTCCAACATTCGTGATTGAAACAAATTCAAGGTCCATCATCCGTATCCAAACTCTCATTTTTTAGTTCATTTGTCCAATTTCTTTTTTCAATTTAAAGGCATTAAAAGGTTATCATAAATTCATTTGAACATTCACTCCAAATCCAAGTCCTTACCATTGACTATATTCATTTTCAAACTCAATTCCACTCATATTAAATCATACTTTTCATATTGATCTATCCAAATCTATTTTCCTATATTCATTCAAAATAAGGAATCATATCCTTTCTTTCCAAAGAAAGTTAATTCCAATTTATTCCATTCTTTATTTTCTTTTTTTCTATTTGATTCTAATGAGCCAATTAACCGAATTTTATTTTATCAAATGCCTTTATTTCTAATTGTATTAAACCAATTCCAAATTCATAGTTCGTAATAACCAAAACACACAAAAACAAACAACAATTTTAATAACAATTTTTCAAAGAGTATTATTGAGAATAAATTTCAAACATGAAATCAGTTGGAACTCAAACTGATATAACAGGAAAATACATCAGAAAAAGGGAGAAAAAAATAGTTATAGAATAACAAAAAAAATGCAGAAAAAGGGAATGAAAACCAATCCCTAAAAAACTCTGCACTTGAGAGCAACAACTCCTCAATATAATTGATCAGAAGATCACAACCAAGACATGGGGGAATTCACAGAAACTCTCTAAAAAAAAACTTCACTTTCTCAGCATCTTCAACTCTCCAATATCCATTCCGCATAACAATCACCACCTTCAATCATCTTCGACTTTGAATCCACAATCTTCCTCCATCTTCAACTTCAACCCTGCATCTTCACTAGCTTCAATCTGAATCCGAAATCTTCGTGAACATCTTCATCAATCAGATCCGCGGAACCTTCACACTAGATCGTCACCAATCACCATCTCTTGAATTCATCACCAAGATTCTAACAACATCTTCAATCTTTTCTGCAAAATCAATAAAAACACAATATCAATACACACAACACAAAAACAACATGATCTGAAGCCAGAAGAAGGATTCAGAATCGCAACAACTCAACATAGCAGAAGTGAAATTGAAAGAGGGAGAAAGTATCAGGGCTCACATCAAGATTCGTAACAACACCGTCAATAATTTGTCAAACACTTGCACCTGCGGATTGCATTAGTATTCACCGCAAATTCATTTCACTGCAAGATTCGAGAGCAACACAATTTTAATAACCAATATAACAACCGCACGAATCAATCATAGCGGCGGCGGAAATTCAAGAGGAAAGAACTGTGACTCGCAACACTTACCTGAGTAATGTTTAGCGTCGACTTAAGAGTGATTATCATAATCGCGTTGGAATGGAAGCGATTCTTGAAATCACCCTCATGATTGTTGAAGGTCAGAGGCGGAGTTCTTGAGAAACAGACGAGAGCGTGAGGTTTGTCTGAGGTTGACGATGGAGATGGGATCGCGATGCTCTTCGGTCATTCTGCCTTGTGATGCCATCACATAACATAGTCTTAACTTCCACTTTCCCTTAAAACACGAATCCTACTCGAAGATTATTGCAACAACGAAAGACATTGAGGGGCGAGTTTTTCCGGCAACAGAGATGGCATCAGTCCGTAGTGAAAGGCATGATTGAAGAAGAAGAGTAGAAGATCCAAAGAAATAGATAGAACGAGGGATTCAGATTCATCAGTGCACCTGATTAAGGTCTTGATTTGACGTTGAGCTTCGAAGATAAAGATGAATTTTTTAAGATTATTGATGAATGAGATGACACCGCGAAGTCGTAAGGGTAAGTCGCGAGGGACACGAGATGAAGATGATGAAGCCGCTCAGGCCGCGGCGAGGTCGAAGACGGAGAGGATTGGAAATGGTGGTCGTGATGTGAATTTTGAGTCGAAGAAGAAGAGCCATGGTTGTTGTTCGTCGACGATGATGACGAGAAGAAGAAGAGCAAGTCGCAGCGTTGTGTGAAGAAGAAGGAGGATGGAAAGGTTTCGTATTAAAGAAGAGTAAGAATTGAGTTTTTCGTCTTCAGTTTTTTAGGTCAAGAGGTAGTGGATTGGGCTCAATGATGCCATGGATCTTCTTTTCATACCTCCAAATAACTAGTACACCCTCCTTGCGGGCTTCCTATGGAATTGGGCCCATTGATATTACTATCAGCATTCCTCTTTCTCAATTCGCACCCCGCCTGCGTTGGTGAAGAAGATGGGCCTTGGGCCATCATTTCGCTCTTTGCACCACTGGATTTCAATCCACACCCTTTCTGTTCCTTTTTTTATTTTTTTGTTAAATAATTTTCTTGCTAAAAAATTGTCATTTAATTTCTTGTTAATTAATTTTTGTGAATTAATACATAATCCATTTTTTCTTGTAATTTTCAATTAGAATTTTTGTCATTATTTTAATTAATTTTTGGACTAATTATGGATTAAAGTGTTTTATGAGTTTTTCGATCGATTTGTATCGATTTTGATTATGGTGGATCTTCACAAAGCAATTATGGAAGATAAGAATTTATTTTTCTTATGGAGATTACAAGACCTTGCAAGGAGTTTTTTTGGATTTCTTTTATATGAAGAATCGGTACTTCGATCAAGTAAGTAATCTCGATGCTCCACTTTTATGCATCATTTTAGTTATATGCGGCTTAGGATGATATAACTTAAGGTACATATTAAGCCCTCCCACCCGAGGAACTGGATTTATTTGTGATTTATGATGTTATATGTCGATTTCGGAGCTTAGGGATTAGGTTACGGATTAGAGAATTCGGTTCCTTTCACTTTCCCTTAAAACACTGTTTTTTGCCCATTTCGTCGCAATTATTAATAATACTTTTATGTGTGATATAATTCTGGAAAATTTCATGAGTGATCCTCATCCTCTTAATTAATTTTTCATATTTTTTTACTCCAGGTTTGATTGGTTTTAGTAATTAATTTGGATTTTTCATTCCAAGTTGTCCCAAAAGGAATGGTATTGACATAAGGGACCAAAATAATTTTTTTCCAATAGGTCTGAGATCTATTTTTTGTGTGTGATTAACCACTGGAATTTGTGACAATTTGATGCTACTTAGGAATTTTTTTCATAATTTTTGGTTCCATTTTTGATCCACTTGGTGGAGTTGTTTTTCGGCGATCATGCCTTGTTATCTCAATCGTTAAGTAATTGTTTTGGCACTTTGGTACATAATTGTGTGAAATACTTTTAGACCATGTTAGATATTGACTTCAACATTCCATGGATTTAATTTCATAATTTTTAAAGCCTTTTTGCTATTTTTCCATGTCATCTAGATCATAGGTTGAGTTATGTGTTTATGTGTCGCATACCCAATATATTAGGAAGGCATTCATGCCATTTTCTTGAGAGACTTTTTGGTAAATTTTAGGAGTTAATTATAGGTTACTTTTTGGTCCTTAATTCAAGTTATATGTCACTTTTTGAACCATGCTTATTTGGTTTGTTTTGGGAGTTTCAAAGTGCATCTTTATTTGAATTAATTTTGCCTTAAACTTGTTTCTCTTCTCCTCTAACTGTTAACATGAATTATGTGGGAATACTATATGCCAAGTCATGCATTCTAATTGCATCTAATAACTTGTGTACTATTGACCTATAATCATCTCATGCACATTTACATGTCACCCATGTTTAACTTGCATTCTTTGATATCGTATGCGATGTTTGTTCATTTGTTCTCACATCTTCTTCTCCTTGCTCCATATGCTTAAGTCATTGCATCCATGATTGTACATTCATTCATCCATATTCATAAGAATTAACTACTGACTTTGATGCTCATTTCATGTATTAATTCATGCTTGTAAGTCATATGCATTCATACTTCATCCATAAACCCTAACTTGCATTTAGGTGAACTTTTTGTACATAGTTTGATATAGTTTGATCTTGTGAGGTATCCTAGCATCCTTAGGGACCTATAGCATGTAGCTACTGACTTTAGAAGTCATGTAACCTTTAGGTACCTTCACCTTTAGACTTAGGTCTTATTTGGAACCCTAGTTCCATTCTAGGACGTTTATGGTACTTAATCGCTTTTATGCTTTGATTTTACTTTCAATATGCATTGTCATGCTAACTTTTGTTTTGTAGGGGGGAATATTGAGGTAATCCTCACTTCATTCCTATCTCTTATGCATTATAATTATGTTTGCCTTAGCACCTTGTGCTTTGCTCTTAGGCTTTCCCTTTCTTTAGAGACAACTTAACTTCCTTAGGAAGTAAGTTAGTTTCTAATTCTCTTTTCTTCTTTTCATTTCTTTCTTAGGATTAGAAAACTTCACAAACCATTAGGATATCCCTTTTGTATATGATAACTAACTTAGGTTTGTGTCTTAGTCCCCCTTAGTTTTTTCCCTTTTTCCACTTGAGTCATTCTTTCTCATCTCATAAAGAAAAACAATAAAACACCTAATAAAGGTTGGATGTTCTTATATGCCATGAGACTTTGTTGCAGAGTACTTATATGCATCCTGTTTCGGGGCGAGGTGTAAGTATTTACCACGATGGATAGGTCTTAGTATGAGAACATTCACAAAAAAATTCAAAATACTTCTCATAAAAGACAAAACAACAAACAATAAACGAATATCCTGCGGGAACTTCTCTTTCTCATCTCATTCATTTTGAACGCGAACTCGCGACGACTTGTCTCGCATACAAGACGGTAAAAGCACTCGTACCAGACGAGCCTACAACACCTGAGCATAAACATAAGCAGTTTCAGCGATAAAAAATACAAACAAAGTTCCTGCCTGGTTAGGCGAACTACGTCGACTCTGATCCTCATTTTCCCGATGAGGTACGTAGGCAATGGGGTAGGGCCTATTCAAGCACATTCTTTATTTTCCCTACATTTTCCCCATTCTTTCTTTCCAATCTCTTTTCCAGTTCCCTTCCTCAATTCTAGTTCCAGTTAGCAGTTCATTTGTTTAGCGGCATCTTGTTTCTCACCCTTTGAAACAAAACAAGCAAGCGTGGATCCCGTCAGGTACGGAGGACGACCTAGGGTGCTAATACCTTCCTAGGTCGTAAACGACTCCCGAACCTAGATCTTTGGTTCGCAGGACCTTGTCCTTTCCTTCTTCCTTAGGTTTGTGTAGCATTACCTTTCCCGTTCCTTCGGGATAAAAATGTCTGGCTGGCGACTCTACCTTTTCCGCGCCACTTTCGCGTTTGTACTAGGATGAAAATCCCGGGAGCGACAAAAAGCATACAAGAATATAAAGTATAAAGCAAGAGTAAAGAACACACAATATATCTTGGTTCACTTGAGAACTTCTCAAGCTAATCAAGTCCACCCACCAAGGTGATTTCACCTTAAACAAGGACTTAGTCCACTATAACTAAATCATTATGATTATAATTACATAGAAGCACTATGACTCACTCAATGAACTGTCCAGGGATCCAACAGGATATAACATTAATTGAACCAACAGGAACCTCTGCCAAAATTTCCTGCACAACAACCTGTCGTGACTAACTACACAACATCACATGTTGTGACTTACTATGCGGAAACCTGTTGTAACTAACTGCACAACACCACGTGTCGTGACTTCCTACACGGTCTACTACCGTGACTAACTGCATGACAACCTGTCGAGACTTTAGGCTCCAGAACCAACTGTTCTGAGCTGCACCAAAACCTTAGCTCCAGAACATGTCATCAAAACACATAGTTCTATGAATGTACTAGCAACTAATTTATGTGTCTTCCTAAAGTTATGACCTTCACTCAGTCCTTTAGGGAAAGGATTGTTTACAAATGGTGTACTTCTTAATAAGCAGATTGTTAAATCATTTAAGTACATCGGAAGAACCTAAATACACACTAAGAATATTACATTTTATTCTTGATCCATTGTGTGGTATTCTGCTTCTTTGAGTTGCTTCTTCATTGAGCATCTGAAGGTTGAAGTCTTCTTCTTCAAAAGCTTTGCTAGTTTAATCTTCAATTGAGCTTGAGAAGGACTTCTTCGTCTTGATTCACTTAAGAACATTTCTAGACAGCATTCCATGTTCTTCTTTAATCCAATGACCACTTCAGTAGTTGATTTATAGTTGAAGCTTCCATGATCATCTTCATTGTCTTCTGCAGCATATGAAGTTAAACACATTTGTGAATTCAAGATCTCTCTGCCTTAGCATATTGTTGTCAAAGAGTAATCAACTAGAAGAGCTACATATCCAAGTAAACTCTTTGCGGCTTGTTCCAATGTTATCTTTGTTTATCATCAACCTTATGTGATTGTATAATAACATCAACAACATTGTTAGTGTGTTGTAAATCAACCGTGAAGGTTGTTTTCATTTCAATATCATAACACTAACAATTCTTGGTTGGATATCATATTTTCAACATAAGTGATAATTCATAACCAAGTTGTATTACTATTCAAAAAACACAAAATCCAATAGTGTAGTTGTTCGTTTGAACTCATAGGAATCAATAACATCAACGCATGTGGTTGTGTTTCCTTTAGGAACTAACAACTGCAGTTGTACTTCCATTAGGAACCAACAACATCACAAAGCATGTGATGTTTTCCTTTTATAGCCAAACATAAAAGAACTTACTACCCAATTCGGCTACCGAGGAATCTATTACACAAGGAATTAAATAGTACAAACACATATTGTCCTTTTCCACAATTCAAAGATAGTGGAGACGTAGTGGGATAAAGCATTATCGTATTGTGTACTATCCATGCCAATGGTAACATTTTCAATTGAACTTCAGAGGCTTCTGATTATAAATCATTAAATGAAGCATGAGCTAGAGATGATGATATTTGGGTTTTCAGAGAACCAAAGTATTTAGTCTTTATAACTTGTTCACATAGAAATATGTTCTTCAGGACTTCAATATTTGGCTTGAAACCCATGATCTTCATAACTTCAAGTATCAGAGTCTTCAGAACTTCATTCACATAGAACATAGTCTTCAGCACTTGGTTCTTCAGAACCTTAATCTTCAGAACTCGTAATTCTTCAGAATCTTTTAGGCACTTGGTGTTCAGGCATTAAGTCTTCAGAACTTCAAGTCATTAGAGTCTTCAGAACTTATTTCTTCAAAAGATTAATTTCAGAAGCTTCACTTTGCTATCTGATTAGAACCACGTTCAGAACAACATCCACAAGAGCATTGCCAACGCAACATCCGCATCCTTGGATCTTTCTGATTATGTTCAGATTCAGAAGCACAATTTCTTCTGCAGCACACTTGTGACTAATTTTACACATAGTAACTTTGCATATTAGCATTTGCGTACTCATTCATAATGTTCGTTTGATCTTAATATATATAATATTCATGATCTGCACTTTAACAAACATCAGAACATAAAAGGGTTCTTTTATAAATACTTCATTGTTATCATCAAAACATAGAGATGGAATACAGAGACAACTTTTGTTCTTACAATCTCCCCCTTTTTTATGATGACAAAACCATGTAGTTTGATAGAATATTTTATACAAGCAATCAACAAATGTAACAGGGTAATAATCGGGTAATCATCAGTGAGAACATATTCATAGTTTCCGAGCAACAACTCCCCCTGAACGTGTTATCCCCAAAGTTTTATTAATGCTTGTTCAGAGTCTCCCCATGATCCCGATACTTAAAAGATACAAATTTTGAGTGGTTCAGAACATATGATATAAAAGGATTACTTCCATATACTCATCAGAGTCTGACTAGAACACATGCCTTCATCTCATAACCTTGTTACTATCATAACTCTATCATTGTTCTTAGTCTGATACCAAATGCAATATCATATTTTAGTATATCAGAACTTCATCATAGTTCTTCAAGTATAAAACACTATACTTCTAGAGTATCAGAGTTTGTCTTAACAGAACTTCTTTCTAGGATATTCATATCTAGATATTCAGGCATTCTTGAGACTTATGATTAGCTCATTATTCTGTAAGGAGTCATTGAGTGTAGACTTTGTCTTGACCACTTTCAGGAAGACTTCTACTTCAGACTCTTATGTTCGGAATATCATATTCTCAGACAGTTTACATCTTCTGAATATTATTATACCAAAATCATTATAACTTTGACTTTCAGAAAGTTCTCAACTTTTGAATAGTACTAGGTCTATCCAATTCTGAACATATGTTCATGAAGTGTACAACTTCGATTATATGAACAAACAGTTCTTAAGAGCTTAAATAGAGTTCTTACAAATAACTTGTTCTAAGAATGCCTAGTGAACTTATTAAGTTCATTGTATGAACATCAAAAATCAAACGTTAGTGATAAAAAGTTTATATCATTTGATTGGTTTGAGCTTGCATTCTTAAGGTTATATCAAAATCATATTTCCATTTCTCCCCCTTTGTGACATCATCAAAAAGTTAGAGCATATTAGAAAATAAGTTTGTTAATATGATCATGATTTTTATTTAATGCACATGTTATGTTCAAACAATTATTTTTTTTCAAAGATTGAAATTCTCAGGTTTGAGATACGCATAATGATTTGACATAATTAAACTAAGCATTCTCAAGATAATAAGCAATTAATGACTAAAAAGAAAATTTCATTAATCACAGGGATGGAGTACAAGTTTGATAATGAAAGACATACAGAGAGACTGAAAGAAACAACCATCCTAAACAATATCATTTTTCAAAGTCTTCCACATCGTTCACCTTTATGCACTTTTTCCCAACTAGGGAAGTCTCTGGTCCAATTCTTCGAACTAGTTCCAGACATTCCTCCTTAAGAAAAATTTCATATATAATCCTTCCATAAGGAATATAGGATTTTGTCTGTCTTCTATATGTCTCAATAGAACACTTTAAATGATTGAAAATTGTTTGAGGTAAATTGATGTTGACATGATGCATGAGGAGATAGATAAAGATTTTATCATTATGCGTCACAGTGCACCTGATGACTTTTCTCAGACAGAGATTGGATAGGGAGAAGTTGAACCAAGTCCTAGCGAAAGGTAGGAGAGAGAAAAGACTGATAGGTCCATAGATTTGAGGAGACTCATTGTGAACAACCTTTAGCTATTTGATAGGCTTGATGTCCGACTGAAAATCCCCAACTGTTACTCTAGAAGCAGAACAATTGATTGCATCAACAATGGAGGATGAAGTGATCTCAAGAGGAATGCCAAAGACCCCAGAGAAAATGGATTTACCTTTTGTAACACCCCAAATTTGCCCTCTTCATTTTTAAGCATCATATCGCATCATATTCATAACGGATCATGTCTTTAGCATTTTGCATAGAAAAATGAGGCATAACACTCACATGTTCTAGCATAAGGCATATGACCAACCATCTGGAAGATTTGAAGCACTGCAGATAAAAATCGAGAGCATGGTGACCAGGCAAAAATTTCACGGGATCACTCTGCACGAGCTCTGTACCATGTTCAAAGCTTAAAAAGGAAGAAAGGATCAAAATCAGCTTGAAACGGCGGGCGCCGGCATCATTTTTGAAGTTTCCCACCAAAAGGGGGGAAATTCAAATTTTGCATGCGTTAACCGGTTAACGCATATGGTTAACCGGTTAACAGCTGCGAAATTTGAATTTCCAGCAGCAAATTTCAGCATGTGGTTTTGACTCCATTTTCCAATTTTCTGATTTTTTATTCATTTGAATTTCATTTGAATTTGAGAAGGATCTAGAGCATGTATCCAAACCTCTTGCCAACCCTAGATCCAAATCACATTACCAAGCCATATTTTTTGGATCCCAAACCAAAATTTTGGGCCCCAAACCTAAATCATATTTATTCCATTTCCTTCCAAACCAAAGGGGACTCACTCATTTTTCACTCTCATTTCTGAATTTTCATTGCTCTCACTCACAATTCTCTCACTTTTCTCTCCCAATTTTCCAAATTACTCAAAGTTCCTCTTTGAAGATCACATAACCTTGCCTTGAGGTGTGTAGATCTTGGAACTAGACCTCCATCCATAGCTTCATTGCATCTTTTTGCTGGTTTTCTTGAAGATTCAGATCTGGTTTGAGATCTAGAAGTGCTTTTGGATCCAAAATTCTGCATCAAGAGCTTGATCTTGCATTTATTTTGCATGGAGTGTGGAGCTTAGCATCGGATCTTCAAGGTTTTGCGCGAGATCTATCATTTTCAGCATAATCAACAATTACCAAAGCATACCTCCGCTTTGTAGGTTGGTTTAATTTCAGATCCAACTCTGTTTTTAGCTTATTTGCATTGCTTGTGCTTTAGATCCACCATGTGTTTGTGTAATTGATTGTGTTGCATGATTTGATTGGTTGTTTGGTATCCGGATCCGATTGTTGTTGTTCATGAGCATAATGTTATGGATTGATGTGCATTGATCTATTTTTCCATGTGTAATTGAGTGCTGGTCTGGTGCAGCTTATTTGAATAAGCTGTTTTTGAAATGCTGTTTCTGCAGGAATTTGCTGCTGTTTTTACAGTGTTAACCGGTTAACGCATATGGTTAACCGGTTAACGCCCTGTTTTTCTGTGTGTTTTGTGCAGGTTTTGACTGGTTAACCGGTTAACGCATATGGTTAACCGGTTAACACTGATGCAGAATGGTTTTTCAGGGCTGTTTTGAGTTTGTTTGATCCCTTTGCTTGTGCTAATTGCCATGACTCATTGTATGATCATTAATCATGATGTTTTAAGGTGGTTTGCTTGCTGTTTGATGTATGCTTTCATGTTCTCGACGCGTAAGTCGTGTATTTGTAATGTTGGCATGATTGTTTGATTTTTGTTTTCAAGTACCTTTGAGCATGATTGATCCCATGATTGTTTTCTTGGTAAATTTGCTGGATTTTTGCTAACATTTCAGGGGCTCATGGTAAGAGAAGTGTGGATGTTTATCCACATTTCAACTTTTCATCTTTCCTCTTTTGTTTATGTTACTAACCCTTTGTTGTTGGGCTTAGGCCTTTCTTATCCCTTCTTCTATCTTCTTCTTCTCTTCTTCATTAGGATAGTAGACCTCACAAACCTAGGATCATCCATGCATGTTAACACTTAGGATTATTTTAGTTCCCCTTTAGCATTTTACCTTTATGATCCTTTTGGTTCTCTTTCTCTTCTCATCTCATAACTCTAAAAAACACCTTTAATAAATGTGAAGCGATGCATTGATCCATAGCCTTATTCCATGAGGTATGCTTGTAGTCTTCCCATCTTGGGATAGTACATGTCTACCTTGTGATGCACAAGTCTGATCAAGGTATCTTCTTCATAAAAGAAAAGCCTAAAAAACACTTCTTCATGTAAATAACCAAAAACACTTAATAATTAAGCAAGTTAGTGAGCTTATGCCCTAATCTTTGGTTTCGAGTTTTGGGGATCTTCTCCTTACTTGAGTGTGCTTGTCCTATTATTCCATCTTGGAATGTAGTGACAAGTGCACATTCCATTGATAAGAGCTTGAGTTCACTTACTTGTGACACACTCATAAAAGCTTCTAAAAAACACAAAACAAATAATAAGCGTCTTTCCTTCGGGAATTCTTTTCTCATCTCCTTCGCTCCGTACGCGAACTTGCTCCTACTTGTCATCTTGCAAGACGGTTACGCACTCGTCGTCCGAGCCTGCAACACCTGAGCAATGGCATAGGCAGTTCAAGCTTTAATTCACAAGCAATTTCCTTTTAGTACCCCTAGTTAGGGGAACTACGGCGTCTCTGATCCTCATTATCCCGATGAGGTACGTAGGCAGCGGGGTAGGGCCCGTTCGAGCACAATCTTTATTTTCCCTACATTCTTCCTTTTGTTTTCTTATTCGGTTCTTTTCCAGTTCCAGTTTCTTTTCATTTTCATTTCTTTGCTGCATTTTTTATACCCTCACCCTTTGAAACAGTATTCTTTGCAAGCGTGGATCCCGTCGGGTACGGCGGATGATCTGGGGTGCTAATACCTTCCCAGGTCATAACCGACTCCCGATCCCAGTCTCTCTGGTTCGCAGGACCCGTGTCCTTCCTTTTCTTTCTTCTGGTTTGTGCAGCATTACCATTCCCTCTCTTCGGGATAAAAATGCCTGGCTGGCGACTCTTTTCTTTTTCCGCGCCACTTTCGCGTTTGTACCAGGATGGAAATCCTCGGGAGCGACAGCTTGGCGACTCTGCTGGGGATAGAACCCAGATTCTCTGGTTCCCCTGTGAGTCTCTCCTAGCGCTTGTGTGTTGTTGTTTCGTTGGGTGATGTTTGTTTGATGTGGCTTGTTGTATTATATTGCTGTTTGTTTATTGCTTTATTTACAGCTTTATTTACAGCTTTATTTACAGTTTTCAGTATTTATTTTCCGCATCATATATATCATACTGGACTGTCTGGACTGGTTTTCTTTGGTGGGATGGGAGTTACTGATTCTTGAGAGATGTGAGCCAAGTACCCGGCTCGAGTGCACCATAGGACTTAGAGTGGTTCCACTTTGGCCTCATGAGATCTTGTCATGGGGGTAGTAGTGAGTTCCACACCCAGGTTGTGATTGTCTTGGAAATGTCTTGATTTGGGGATCTTCCTCTCTCATTACATAACCCTGACAGTTATGTGCAGCTGGGGACCGATCATTGAGAACCTTTGTGGAAACAACCCTCTCCAGTGGTGACAGTGGCAGACCACATTTTGTGGCAAACCCATTCGCACCCGAGGGTCCACTGGGAACTCGCATAGGATGGCCTGGTTCTCTTATAAGAACTCAGTTAAAGCATCTGGTCGTATGACATTAGTACTGTATCCTACGGGCTGAATGTACTATTGTTTCTCGATTTCAGCACTTGAAGCTGGGGACTTATAAGGGATGCTTGTTTTTCCCGGACTCAGCTGAGGCCTCCCTGCATAGTACATAATGCCTAACCGATTCCCTGATTTGGTCATGAGCCATTTCTCGGAGATGGTGACAGTATTATTGCTATGTGGCTTTGAGAGTCCGTGATGTCTGACCCGGAGCCTTTTACCTGTGAGATTGGGGGGTGTTTACAGGTGTGCAGGAACCCATGACCTCAACATACACTCATTTGTTCAGTTATGATCTTTGGTCCGGTGAATAAGATTTGTGGTTCCGAAGTTATGGTCCTGGAATTCTAGATTTCTTGATACTGTGATTCTGATCAGAGGGTTGTGATTATCAGAGGGTGTGACTCAGTGAACTGTTGAGATTGCCAGTTATTCGGAGGGCTTTGTCAGTGTGCCAGTTCAGATGGTCCCCGTTGGTCATATGTTTGCATTGCATTGCATCTGCATCATTCTTTGCATTAACTGTTTATGTTTCCCATTTTTCAGGGCATTGCTCGCATTTGTTCCCAGTTCTGGTATTTTTATCTCCATGGCAGAAATCAAAAGAGATCCAAGGAAAAAGAATGTGCATTATACCTTTCTTCAGCCGGAAGTTAAAAGTGTTCAGAGGTTAGCAGGTTTGATGAACGATCAAGTCTTAGGAAACTTCAAGAAAAGATATGGCCAGATACTGAAGTTTGTGGACAAGCCTACTACAGACCAAAAGGACAGCTTGCATACCTTGTTGCAATTTTATGATCCCTTGCTGCGTTGCTTTGTTCTTTCAGGTTACATCTTAGCTCCGACATTGGAAGAGATCTCCAGCATGCTGAGTATTCCGATCAGAGAGACATTGCCGTTCTACGGGTCAGAGGTTGTGCTCAAAGATGAAGACATAGCCAAGGTTTGTAGGTTGCCAATTGTTTCAGTCAGAAAGGCTTTGCAAGAGAGTAAAGGCAGAGGTCTGCCCTGGAGCGTGCTTATCCCAGAGGCTGAGAAATATGCTACAGAAGCTAAGTGGAACGACTTTGGAGCTTTGCTTGCATTGATGGTATATGGGTCTAGCTTGTTTCCCGGAGAGAAAGAGTTTGTCAGCTTAGAAGTGATCTCAATCTTCGCAAAAGGCAATCCAGTGCCTACTTTATTGGGTGACTTTTATTTTAGTGTCCATTACAGAAACGAGAAGGGTAGAGGTGGTCCGGTGGTCTGCTGTACTCCTTTGTTTGCTGAATGGTTCGCTAGACAGTTGCCTAAATCAGGTGCCTTCAAAGATATACGAGACGAATGGAGATGGTCCAGAAGACTGATGGGATTGACTGAAGAAGACATTGCTTGGGGTTATGACAGGGATTTGCTAGGAAAAGAGGTGATGGTTAGCTGCGGAAGGTTTGCCGGAGTACCTTTGCTGGGAAGGAAAGGTGTCATCAGTTGCTACCCGACATTAGCCAGAAGGCAGTTTGGCTACCCTTTGAAGGATCCTCCTCAGATGGAAATGTTTGCTGAATCTTTGTATTTTCCTGCTGACGGAAACAGAGAGCTAGTCCAACAAGCAGTTCAATCCTGGGATCACAGGAAAAGGAAAGGGAAGAAAGACTTCGGCCGAGTTGATCCCAAAGCATATCCACCATACGTTGAATGGTTGCAAAGGCATATAGAGTCAGTTCTCATGCCTTTTTCAGTCGAAGCTCCACTTTATCCTCGAGAGGTACCAAGTCCGAGCAGTACGGTTTCCTTGGAGGAGTACAAGAAGCTAGAAGCTCAGCTGCAAGCAGTCAGAGTAGAGAATGTTGAGATGGTAAGCTTATACCATCAGGCCAATGGAGCTAAGAAGGAAGTCGAAGACAAGCTGCAGAAGCTCCAAGCTTCCTTGGAAAACAAAGAGAAAGATTTTGCCGGAAGAGAAGCCCATTTCCATCGATTGGGTATGATGGAAGCGCAAAGAGAAGCCAAGCACAAGGAGACTTTAAAGACTCTCAAGAGCGCTCGACAGTCCATTGTTTGGCTGAAAGGCCAAAGGGATGAAGACCAAAAGAAATTCAAAGAGAAGGAAGAGTTCTTTGAGATTCAGATGGCTTTCAAGAAAGAGGAAGTGGAACAAGCCCACGCCATCCGGAGGGAGAGGACCCAGCAGCTAGTCCAAAGTCAATTAGCTCTGGAGGAAGCCAGGAAAGAGATTGAAGAGCTCAAGCTGAGGGCAGGTGTCAAGAAAAGCAAGGCGGAGGTGGCAGAGCCGGGATCCTTAGCTTAGTTTATTTTTCAGACTACCTACAGGCTTGTTGTAGGAGTCTTGCTTTTATTTCTTTTATCTTTATGTACTGGTTTGTAATCCTTCGGGGATATTCTGGGATGTATTCTGACTTTTAGCCTATAGTGGTTTGTCCCTACTCAGTATTAATGTACAAGTTATCGCTTTGAATGCGCAAGACTCGTTTGTCTGGATACTACTAACGTCTGAACACTTATCAAAGAGAAAGTTTGAAAGCTAAACACTAAAAGCGGTTGCCGAGATAGATGCCAGAACTGGGGCATGCCAAATGTTTAAAGTTGGGAACATGAACAGTTGCATTGCATTGCATATAACCTGTTTGTCTGTTTTGCAGGTGTCGCATCAATTACTAACGGGTTTTGTGTTTCAGGCGCAATAGCTCCTCGTAAGGTTCGAGAACGACCAGCAGTGCACAGATACCCAACCAAGGTTAACAGAGAGAGAGCCATGGATCAAATGCAGACAGATTTGGCAGATTTAAGGCAGAGGATGGACAACTTCATGACGTTAATGGCCGGAATGGGGCAGAATCAAGAACGTTTGCGAGAGATGGTGGAGAATCAGAATCGGAACGCTGCTGCTGCTGCTAATGCTGATAATCATGCCGGTGCGGGCGCACGACAGGCTGGACCTCAAGTTATACAACCAGGGGCGACCGTAGTCAATGACGGGATGCATAACATTCATGTGGATCACCAGGAGGACCAGTTCACTTTACTTGATGAGACCGAGGGTCAAGGGGTCGAAATGAACAAGAGGTTTGAAGAGATGGCTGAGCAAATCAAGGCTATTCAGTCCCAGAGTTCTTTGGGATTCGATATAACAGACTTGGGCTTGGTTCCGGGAGTCAGAATTCCGTATAAGTTCAAAGTTCCTACTTTCGAGAAGTACAACGGCACTGCTTGCCCAAGGACCCATCTGCAATCGTATGTTGGGAAAATCGCCGCTCATACAGACGATGAAAAACTATGGATGTATTACTTTCAGGATAGCTTGGTGGGAGCTTCCCTTGAGTGGTACATGAAGCTCAGCAGGGTCAATGTCAAGAGCTGGAAAGATCTCGCTGAGGCCTTCGTGAAGCAGTACCAGTATAACATGGACATGGCTCCGAATCGCACCCAGTTGCAACATATGGCTCAGACAGCAAAAGAAGGCTTCAAGGAATACGCTCAGAGGTGGCGTCAGCTAGCTGCTAGGGTGCAGCCACCCTTGTTAGAGAATGAAATGGCCGATATGTTTATGGGTACCCTCCAGGGAGTATTTCTTGAAAGACTGGCGTCAAGTTCTGCTACAAAGTTCAACGATATTGTCATCGCGGGAGAAAGGGTTGAAACGCTGTTGAAAATGGGGAAGATACAAGACCCCAGTGCTAGTAGCTCAAGTGGAGCGAGGAAAGCTTTCAGCGGACCTCCGAGAAGGCGAGAAGGTGAGACCAATGCTGTATTCGGTCGGAGCCAGGGTCGTAGTTACAGAAGACCTTATGGGCATGTGGCTGCTGCCACTATTCCTGCAGCTCCCGTACAACAAATGCTACCTCCACCACAACAACAGCAACAACAACAACAACCTAGAGCCAACTACCAGCAAAGACCTTATCAGCCGAGGCCGACTCGTCCTGCTAACAGGGTGATTGAAGCTATTCCGATGACATATGCTGCCTTGTTGCCGAGACTACTGGATTTGAACCTTATTCAATTGAGGACTTTGGCACCACCACCTCCTGGAGAGCTTCCAGCTGGGTATGATGTCAACGCGCGATGCGCTTTTCATTCAGGGGCACCCGGGCACTCAACCGAGAAGTGCAGGGCGCTACATCACAAAGTTCAAGATCTCGTAGATTCAAAGGCAATCAACTTTGCGCCACCACCGAATGTCCACTCGAACCCTATACCTCATCATGGAGGGGCAAGGGTTAATGCTGTTGAGCATGATGACAAGTTGAGTTTGGTGCTGAGTATTGATGAGGTCAAGACGCCGTTGAAAGTGGTGAAAGAGAGACTGTTGAAGGGTCAAGTATTTCCTGGTTGTTCTCTCGATTGTGAAGACTGTGCAAGTGCTGTGAATGGCTGCGAGAAATTGAAGGCGGGTTTGCAAGGGTTGATTGATGATGGATCTCTGCAATTTAGCAAGATTAGTAATGAAGAGGCTGATGATGTGTCAACCGTTACTATCTTCTACGATGAAGCTGATATGCCCGTCAGACAAGGGCCGGTTACCGTTTACGCTCCTCAGATTAGTCCTGTGACTATAACTGTACCTGGGCCAATGCCGTATAGTGATGATAGAGCCATTCCGTGGCATTATGGTTCTGATGTCTATGTGGCGGGACAGAAGATGGAAAGTAGACCTGTTGCTGATTTGACCATTGAGAATGTGGGAGGTGTTGGAGGTTTTACTCGAAGTGGCCGTTTGTTTGCTCCCCCTGCACTGAGAAAGGATCCCGAGGCCGAAGCTTCATCTAAAGACAAAGGAAAGCAGACTGTGAATGATGAGTCGAATACTCCTGTGGTTGGGCAGGGGACATTTGAGAAAGAGGTAGAGGAATTTATGAAGATCATCAAAAGGAGTGACTACAAGGTGGTTGACCAACTGAATCAGACGCCTTCGAAGATCTCTATCTTGTCACTGTTGATGTGCTCACCCGCGCACCGAGAAGCCTTGCTGAAAGTACTTCAAATGGCTTACGTTCCTCAAGAGATTACGGTCAATCAACTTGAAGCTGTTGTTGGGAGTGTCAATGCTAGCCATGGATTGGGCTTCACTGACAGAGATCTTACTTTGGAAGGAAGAAATCACAATAAAGCACTGCATATCACGATGGAATGCAGGGGCGCTGTGTTATCCCATGTTCTGGTGGACACAGGCTCTTCGTTGAACGTGCTCCCGAAAAAGGCGTTGATGAAGCTTGACATTGATGGGGTTATTCTGACGCCGAGTGATTTGGTGGTTAAAGCTTTCGATGGTTCAAGAAGATCCGTTTTCGGAAAGGTTGAGTTGCCTGTCAAGATAGGCTCTCAAGTCTTCAAGAGTGTCTTCTATGTCATGGATATCCAGCCTGCGTATAGTTGCTTGTTGGGCAGACCGTGGATACACGCAGCTGGAGCGGTCACCTCAACTTTACACCAGAAGCTTAAGTATGTGGTGGACGGCCAGGTCATCACAGTTTGTGGGGAAGAAGATATTTTCGTCAGCCACCTGTCGACGTTTAAATATGTGGAAATGGACGGAGAAATTCACGAGACTTTGTGCCAAGCATTTGAAGCAGATGTTAGTATCTTGACTCCGGTGAAGAAAAACAACGAAGGCACGTCAATTCACTCCTACCAGGAAGCAAAAGAGGCCGTCCAATCAGGCAATGTCCAGGGCTGGGGCAAGCTTTTGGAGGTGGAAAAGAAGGACGACAAATTTGGCTTAGGGTATCAACCTGGAAGGTCTACTCAGAGTGGTAAAGCTGTTGCATTCACAAGTGCTGGGTTGCTCAACCGTGATCAAATCTGTACGGCAAGTCAAGACGGGGATAGTGACAGAGACTGGGACAACAATTGGATCCGCCCGTGTGCACCCGGCGAGGAGCTAGGAAATTGGTCTGCTGAGGACATTGTTCAAGTCACCTGGCTCTCAAAGTAATTGTTTTGTTTCCTTTTATTAGCATATTGCATTGTCAAATCCAGCATTCTGCCCAAGATGTTTGGATCCATTGTACTGGGCCACCATGTTTTGTTTCGCATTGTTATTTTTGCTATGAAATAAAAGGACATTTTCAGACAAACTGTGTTCCCTTTCTTTGTTTTTAAACTTTTTCACAAAAAACAATATAAAAATGGCAATGTGTTTTCTCCTTTTTTGCTTTGTGTTAGCGTCTCTTTTCAAAATAAGCAGATTCTGAATAAGCACATCATTTGTGCAGTATTGATCATCCGGATTCCACGGATAACGTTCCTGCTATGACTATGCATGACTTTGATAATCCAGTCTACCAAGCTGATGAAGGGGTTGAGGAAGACTGTGACCTCCCTGAAGAGTTGGTCAGATTGTTGAAACAAGAGGAACGAGTTATTCAGCCTCATCAAGAAGAGATTGAGACCATCAATATTGGCAGTGAAGATGCAAAGAAAGAAATCAAGATAGGGGCCAATCTGCGGGCCGATGTCAAACAAGAGCTGATCAGTATGCTGAGAGAGTATGTGGATATCTTTGCTTGGTCATATCAAGATATGCCAGGGTTGGATACCGACATCGTGGTGCATAAGCTACCCCTGAGAGAAGACTGTCCTCCTGTAAAGCAAAAGTTGAGAAGAACCCGCCCGGATATGGCGATGAAGATCAAAGAGGAGGTGCAAAAGCAGTGGGATGCCGGATTCCTTGCCGTGACTAGTTACCCGCCTTGGGTAGCTAACATCGTACCAGTACCTAAGAAGGACGGCAAGGTCCGAATGTGCGTTGACTACAGAGATTTGAACAGAGCAAGCCCCAAGGATGATTTTCCGTTGCCACACATTGACGTGTTGGTCGACAGTACTGCTCAATTCTCAGTATTCTCCTTCATGGATGGATTCTCCGGTTATAATCAGATAAAAATGGCGCCGGAGGACATGGAGAAGACAACGTTCATTACCCCGTGGGGAACATTCTGCTACAAGGTCATGCCCTTCGGTTTGAAGAACGCTGGGGCAACTTATCAGCGGGCAATGGTCACATTGTTCCATGACATGATCCACAAGGAGATCGAATGTTATGTGGACGATATGATTGCAAAGTCCAAGGACGAAGAGGAGCATTTGGTTAACCTAAAGAAGCTGTTTGACAGATTGATCAAGTACAAGCTGAGGTTGAATCCGAACAAGTGCACTTTCGGAGTGCGTTCTGGAAAATTGCTGGGTTTCATTGTAAGTCAAAGAGGAATTGAGGTAGATCCTGCTAAAGTGAAAGCTATTCAAGATATGCCTGCACCAAAAACAGAAAAAGAAGTGCGCGGGTTCTTAGGTAGATTGAACTACATTTCTCGGTTCATATCTCACCTAACCGCCACGTGCGAACCGATATTCAAACTGCTAAGAAAAGAGCAAACAGTCAGGTGGAATGATGATTGCCAAAGAGCTTTCGACAAAATAAAAGAATACTTGCAGGAACCTCCAATTCTGATGCCTCCAGTGGAGGGGAGACCATTAATCATGTACTTGACCGTGCTAGAAGGGTCGATGGGGTGTGTGCTCGGCCAACATGACGAGTCTGGTCGAAAAGAGTACGCCATTTATTACCTTAGCAAAAAGTTTACCGACTGTGAATCCCGATACTCACTGCTCGAGAAAACTTGCTGCGCTTTGGTATGGGCTGCTCGCCGACTGAGGCAGTATATGTTGACCCATACCACACTTCTCATTTCCAAGATGGACCCCGTCAAGTACATCTTTGAGAAACCAGCATTGACCGGAAGGGTTGCTAGGTGGCAGATGATTTTAACTGAATACGACATCCAGTACACTTCTCAGAAAGCCATCAAAGGAAGTGTATTGTCGGAATACCTTGCTCAGCAACCTCTTGAGGATGACTATCAGCCGATGAGATTTGATTTCCCTGATGAGGACATCATGTACCTCAAAACAAACGATTATGAGGAACCACTTCCGGAGGAGGGAACTGATCCTGAATCCAAATGGAAGTTGATGTTTGATGGGGCTGTCAATATCAATGGTCGTGGAGTTGGTGCTGTACTCATTACTCCTGAAGGTGTTCATTTACCCTTCGCTGCCAAAATTACTTTTGGCTGCACCAACAATGAAGCGGAATACGAGGCGTGTATAATGGGAATAGAGGAGGCAATTGATCTTCGGATTAAGAACCTCGATATATTCGGAGATTCAGCCCTCGTCATTAACCAGATTACCGGCAAGTGGTATACACATCAAGAGCATCTAGTTCCGTACAGGGATTATGCTAGAAAACTGTTGACATTCTTCACAACAGTTGAACTCAAAT
Source organism: Lathyrus aphaca (assembly GCA_963966055.1). Taxonomy (NCBI): domain Eukaryota; kingdom Viridiplantae; phylum Streptophyta; class Magnoliopsida; order Fabales; family Fabaceae; genus Lathyrus; species Lathyrus aphaca. Next base: position 345,422,373 of record OZ014521.1, read on the forward strand.
ACATACCACGTGACGAAAATCAATTTGCCGATGCTTTGGCCACTCTCTCTTCGTCGATTAAAGTCATGTGTTGGAACTTTGTGCCCAGAATTGACATCTCCAGGCTTGACTCTCCCGCTTATGCTTTCTCTGTAGACGCCGTGTCTGATGAGAAACCTTGGTATTTTGATATCAAGTTATTCCTGGAGAAGCAAGAATACCCAACAGGGGCATCTTCCAAAGACAAAAAGACCTTGAGACGACTCGCTGCTAGTTTCTTCTTGAACACAGACGGGGTTTTGTATAAGAGGAACTTTGACATGGTCTTGCTCAGATGCGTGGATAGACACGAAGCAAGCCTGTTGATGCAGGAAGTCCATGAAGGATCTTTTGGTACCCATGCAGGAGGGCACGCCATGGCAAAGAAACTGCTGAGATCAGGGTATTACTGGATGACAATGGATGCAGACTGTTGTTCATTCGCCCGAAAGTGCCACAAGTGCCAAATATATGCAGACAAAGTGCATGTTCCTCCTAACCCGCTGAACATCATGTCATCTCCTTGGCCTTTCTCTATGTGGGGCATTGACATGATCGGGAAGATCGAGCCAACTGCTTCGAATGGTCATCGCTTCATTCTGGTCGCGATTGATTACTTTACCAAGTGGGTAGAAGCAGCGTCTTATGCCAATGTCACTCGTCAAGTGGTGGCAAGATTTCTGAAAAGAGATATCATATGCAGATATGGAGTACCCGAGAGGATCATTACTGATAATGGTTCTAATCTCAACAACAAGATGATGGCAGACTTATGTCGGGACTTCAAAATACAACATCACAATTCTTCTCCTTACCGACCAAAGATGAATGGTGCGGTAGAGGCAGCTAACAAGAATATCAAGAAGATTGTGCAGAAAATGGTTGTCACCTACAAGGATTGGCATGAGATGTTGCCGTTTGCTTTGCATGGGTACCGAACGTCGGTCAGGACGTCAACAGGGGCAACTCCCTTCTCTCTGGTGTATGGCATGGAAGCAGTCCTGCCTGTTGAAGTAGAGATTCCTTCACTGCGCGTGATGATGGACGTCAATCTGGATGAGGCTGAATGGGTGCGTGCTCGTTACAATCAGCTATGTCTAATTGAGGAAAAGAGATTAGCGGCTATCTGTCATGGTCAGCTTTATCAGAGGAGAATGAAGCGGGCATTCGACCAACGAGTACGTACTCGAGGGTATCAAGTGGGAGAGCTTGTATTGAAGAGGATCGTTCCTCCAGGTTCAGATAACAGGGGCAAGTGGACCCCAAACTACGAAGGACCATTCATAGTGAAGAAAGTATTCTCAGGAGGAGCGCTGATGCTCACCACTATGGATGGAGAAGACTTCCCATCTCCTGTTAACTCGGACGCAGTTAAAAAATACTTCGCATAAAGAGACCCGCTGGACACAAAAACAGAATGTAAGTCCAGGCAAGAAAAGGGCATCCCGGCGAGCTAAAAACAGAATAAAAAGCTCGGGCAAAAATTAGGGAAATGAATAAAAAAAATGTACACCCGCTGAGTTGAAAAGCCGCATTGGACAGCTCAGGCAAAAAAGGGTATCCCGGTGGATTGAAAACCCGAGAGGGCGATCTACGCAAAATAAGGGAATAAGCGAACAACTGTGATCCGAGTTATCTGAACCACGTCATCGTTTTGTACAGTTTGACAATGTCAGAAGGATAGGAAGCAGTCCCCTTGTCCTCTCAGAAAGCCAAAACAGAATGGAGAGTCTTGAAGACATGCAGGTCATAGCAGAAATGGAACTCCTTGGAATGCCGCGTACGTTGCCATTAGGATAATTTCTTTTCTCAATTTTTAGTGGCTACCTCTTTCTAGGTGGTTGCTTCCTGATGTAAATCTTTGCCTATTCAGAGGCCATTCAATAAGAGTAATATTCAGTCAAAAAGCTGTGTGTGTTTATTTTTGTTTGCAAAATGTCCTGAATTTTCGGCAAAAATAGCATTGCATCTAAACATGGTGATAATTTTGAAAAGAAAACTGACATGCAGGGAAACTGTAACCCTCTTTGAGCGTCGGGTGACGATGGATGAACCGATCATTCCATGCAAATCCCCGGGACACACGTGTGTTTTCTGTTGTTGCAGGTTGCAGGTTGGCGTCACATTCTCTCGAGCGATTTGATATTCCCCGGCATAGTACTTCCCCAGCCGAGTACTTCACCAGTAGGGTATCTCCCCAAGCAGAGATTTCCTTTCCCAGCAGGTATCTGAAGCCTGGCATCCCAAGCAGAGATTTTCCTCCCAGTAAGCCTTGGTGGCAGTCCAAGCAAGCTTTTCTTCCCCAGTGAAGTAGCATTTCATTCTTCCCCAGCGGAATATATCCAGCAGGTGCCCGAAAGCCTGACATCATCAAAGATGGAATTAGTAGTCCATTATCCCCATCAGAGTATGCCTATCAGGTACCTGAAAGCCTGATATCCCCTCAGAGTCTTGAGTTATCAGATGCTCTCCCCAGTCAGAGTGTTTGCCCAAGAAGCTTTCCCAGCCAAGTCTGAAGATGTTCCTGTCCCCACAGCGTTCATATTTGATTTTCGCTTCCGTCAGTGAAATATGTCCCCAGCAAAGTTGCCGTACTTTGGGTATTTGATGATGCAGCCAGGTATTCATCACCTCAGTCAGAATGCGTATCCAGACCTCTTGACTTGGATTACCCTGCAGAGTCGTATCTCTTATTGCCGATCAGGCATCCGTTTGTTGCTCGTCTGCAATCTTCAACACTTGTATGTGTTATCTCTAAACAGAATTATCTCCAGCAGTAATGTGTCATGTGTTATTGTTGCTCGTTTGCATCTTTCAACACTCGTATGTGTTAGCTCGGTGGTATTGCTCGTTTGCTTTCCCAGTAGAGTCTATATCTACTAGCACTCGTCTGTGCTCGCATCTTTATTTGATGCTCATCCTCTTTCAGCACTCGTCCGTGCCTTTTCCCCGGCAGTTTCCTCTTTATTTGAGGTACTCTCCAGCAATCTTCTGTGCTAGCATCTTTGTGTGATGACCATTCGCAGCTCTCGGCACTCGTCCGTGCTTGTTATTCTTTGAAGTTTTCTCTCCCCAGCGAAGTTGCCTGTACTCGTTGATGCGCGTATCTTCATTTGGTGCTCGTCCGCATCCCTGCAGCACCCGCCCGTGCATGTCGTTCCTCTTTATTTGAGGCGTATCCCCAAGAAAGTGGCCAGTACTCGTCCGTGCTCGCATCTTTATTTGATGCTCGACCGCCTCTCTTAGCACTCGTATGTGCTCGTTACTCCTTCGAAGATTGCTCGGCCGTATCTTTCGGCGCCCGTGCCTGTTGCTCATCTGTTGCTCGTCCGCAACTCCTCAACACTCGTTTGTGTTTGATTGTATCCGTTGTTGTTTGCTCGTCTGCAAATCCCAGCACTCGTCTGTGCTTGGGGATGTCCCCAGCATCGTCCGCAACCCCTTTACACTCGTCTGTGTTCTGATATGATATTTGTTGTTGCTCGTCTGCAACCTCCCAGCACTCGTCTGTGTTCGGTATGGGATCCTTCGCTGCACTCGTCTGTGCCTTGATATGTATTCTCCGCTATTGCTCGTCTGCAACGACCCGGCACTCGTCTGTGTTTGGTTAAAGCTCGTCTGCTTTTATTCCCCAGAAGTCGTTTGTGTTTTGAAGCTCGTCTGCTTTGCCTGGATACTTGTCTGTATCATCCTCGGCACTCGTCTGTGCTAGCTTGCACCTGAATGTGAAGATATCTCTGTGACTACTTCAAATGCTCGTCTGTGTTTGAACTTCCGGTATTCGTCTATACCAGTGGCTGATACTCGTCTGTATCGTCGCCTGAAACACTCGTCTGTGTTTCTCAGATCATCGTCTGATACTCGTCTGTATCATTGACTTAGGGCACTCGTCTGTGTTGTCTTGATGATCACCCAATACTCGTCTGTATTGAAGAGGTTTCGAATCCTGACAGTGGGAATTAAATGTCGAAATGGTTACCGGTCCTGGCGTAACAGGTAAATCCGAAGGAGGCTCGTCTGTCTCAAGCACCAATTATGGTAGCTGCACCTGGCGTAACAGGTTTGCTCAGAAGACTCGTCTGTCTTATACCATATATCCGCGGATAATATATGAAGAAGGTTCGTCTACCTTGATTGCATGTCTATCCCACAGACTTATATGCATTTCCGGAGCCTGCGTAAGGGTTATCCGAAGAAGACTCGTCAGTCTTATTCCACTTATCTGCGTGAGGATTAGTGAAGGAGATTCGTCTATCTCAGGCTACTTTGAAGTTCTTTAAGGGCTCGTCCGCTCTCTGCACCTGGCGTCACAGGGTTGTTAGAAGACTCGTCTGTCTCAGATTGTTGTCTTGAAGTGTTGAGGACTCGTCTGTCCAGTTCCTGGAGTCACAGGATTGTTTGAAGACTCGTCTGTCAACATGTTCTTATTACAGATATCAGTTTTAGCTGGGAGGAAGCTCGTTCGCTTCTTTCTCCCCTGCAGTCCCCAGAGCGTCATCTGGTCGGGTTTATTTCCCGGTGTTGCATTCTTCGTCAGAGTGCAAATTTCTGGTCTTCTTGGTATTCAATCACAGTTTATCTTGAATGGTCGATAGCTCGCTGCTATCGTCCTTTTCGGATTAACTGATGATTGAATAGGGGCAGTTGTAACACCCCAAATTTGCCCTCTTCATTTTTAAGCATCATATCGCATCATATTCATAACGGATCATGTCTTTAGCATTTTGCATAGAAAAATGAGGCATAACACTCACATGTTCTAGCATAAGGCATATGACCAACCATCTGGAAGATTTGAAGCACTGCAGATAAAAATCGAGAGCATGGTGACCAGGCAAAAATTTCACGGGATCACTCTGCACGAGCTCTGTACCATGTTCAAAGCTTAAAAAGGAAGAAAGGATCAAAATCAGCTTGAAACGGCGGGCGCCGGCATCATTTTTGAAGTTTCCCACCAAAAGGGGGGAAATTCAAATTTTGCATGCGTTAACCGGTTAACGCATATGGTTAACCGGTTAACAGCTGCGAAATTTGAATTTCCAGCAGCAAATTTCAGCATGTGGTTTTGACTCCATTTTCCAATTTTCTGATTTTTTATTCATTTGAATTTCATTTGAATTTGAGAAGGATCTAGAGCATGTATCCAAACCTCTTGCCAACCCTAGATCCAAATCACATTACCAAGCCATATTTTTTGGATCCCAAACCAAAATTTTGGGCCCCAAACCTAAATCATATTTATTCCATTTCCTTCCAAACCAAAGGGGACTCACTCATTTTTCACTCTCATTTCTGAATTTTCATTGCTCTCACTCACAATTCTCTCACTTTTCTCTCCCAATTTTCCAAATTACTCAAAGTTCCTCTTTGAAGATCACATAACCTTGCCTTGAGGTGTGTAGATCTTGGAACTAGACCTCCATCCATAGCTTCATTGCATCTTTTTGCTGGTTTTCTTGAAGATTCAGATCTGGTTTGAGATCTAGAAGTGCTTTTGGATCCAAAATTCTGCATCAAGAGCTTGATCTTGCATTTATTTTGCATGGAGTGTGGAGCTTAGCATCGGATCTTCAAGGTTTTGCGCGAGATCTATCATTTTCAGCATAATCAACAATTACCAAAGCATACCTCCGCTTTGTAGGTTGGTTTAATTTCAGATCCAACTCTGTTTTTAGCTTATTTGCATTGCTTGTGCTTTAGATCCACCATGTGTTTGTGTAATTGATTGTGTTGCATGATTTGATTGGTTGTTTGGTATCCGGATCCGATTGTTGTTGTTCATGAGCATAATGTTATGGATTGATGTGCATTGATCTATTTTTCCATGTGTAATTGAGTGCTGGTCTGGTGCAGCTTATTTGAATAAGCTGTTTTTGAAATGCTGTTTCTGCAGGAATTTGCTGCTGTTTTTACAGTGTTAACCGGTTAACGCATATGGTTAACCGGTTAACGCCCTGTTTTTCTGTGTGTTTTGTGCAGGTTTTGACTGGTTAACCGGTTAACGCATATGGTTAACCGGTTAACACTGATGCAGAATGGTTTTTCAGGGCTGTTTTGAGTTTGTTTGATCCCTTTGCTTGTGCTAATTGCCATGACTCATTGTATGATCATTAATCATGATGTTTTAAGGTGGTTTGCTTGCTGTTTGATGTATGCTTTCATGTTCTCGACGCGTAAGTCGTGTATTTGTAATGTTGGCATGATTGTTTGATTTTTGTTTTCAAGTACCTTTGAGCATGATTGATCCCATGATTGTTTTCTTGGTAAATTTGCTGGATTTTTGCTAACATTTCAGGGGCTCATGGTAAGAGAAGTGTGGATGTTTATCCACATTTCAACTTTTCATCTTTCCTCTTTTGTTTATGTTACTAACCCTTTGTTGTTGGGCTTAGGCCTTTCTTATCCCTTCTTCTATCTTCTTCTTCTCTTCTTCATTAGGATAGTAGACCTCACAAACCTAGGATCATCCATGCATGTTAACACTTAGGATTATTTTAGTTCCCCTTTAGCATTTTACCTTTATGATCCTTTTGGTTCTCTTTCTCTTCTCATCTCATAACTCTAAAAAACACCTTTAATAAATGTGAAGCGATGCATTGATCCATAGCCTTATTCCATGAGGTATGCTTGTAGTCTTCCCATCTTGGGATAGTACATGTCTACCTTGTGATGCACAAGTCTGATCAAGGTATCTTCTTCATAAAAGAAAAGCCTAAAAAACACTTCTTCATGTAAATAACCAAAAACACTTAATAATTAAGCAAGTTAGTGAGCTTATGCCCTAATCTTTGGTTTCGAGTTTTGGGGATCTTCTCCTTACTTGAGTGTGCTTGTCCTATTATTCCATCTTGGAATGTAGTGACAAGTGCACATTCCATTGATAAGAGCTTGAGTTCACTTACTTGTGACACACTCATAAAAGCTTCTAAAAAACACAAAACAAATAATAAGCGTCTTTCCTTCGGGAATTCTTTTCTCATCTCCTTCGCTCCGTACGCGAACTTGCTCCTACTTGTCATCTTGCAAGACGGTTACGCACTCGTCGTCCGAGCCTGCAACACCTGAGCAATGGCATAGGCAGTTCAAGCTTTAATTCACAAGCAATTTCCTTTTAGTACCCCTAGTTAGGGGAACTACGGCGTCTCTGATCCTCATTATCCCGATGAGGTACGTAGGCAGCGGGGTAGGGCCCGTTCGAGCACAATCTTTATTTTCCCTACATTCTTCCTTTTGTTTTCTTATTCGGTTCTTTTCCAGTTCCAGTTTCTTTTCATTTTCATTTCTTTGCTGCATTTTTTATACCCTCACCCTTTGAAACAGTATTCTTTGCAAGCGTGGATCCCGTCGGGTACGGCGGATGATCTGGGGTGCTAATACCTTCCCAGGTCATAACCGACTCCCGATCCCAGTCTCTCTGGTTCGCAGGACCCGTGTCCTTCCTTTTCTTTCTTCTGGTTTGTGCAGCATTACCATTCCCTCTCTTCGGGATAAAAATGCCTGGCTGGCGACTCTTTTCTTTTTCCGCGCCACTTTCGCGTTTGTACCAGGATGGAAATCCTCGGGAGCGACACCTTTATTTACAATGAATGCATATTTCCAATATTCTTTTACAAGATTTGGAAGAATGGATCCATTCAGAGTGGCAAATTATCCAGTCCAAGTTTGAACATAAGTGATCTTACAAATTTCTGACCCATCCACCCTTAGCTTCTCAAACATGGGTAGCTTTTCTGGAATAAGCTCTAGAAGAGATTCATCTCCAAGGAAATTTTTTGAAGACATGTCTAGAAAACACTATGTATTTTTACTGATTGACTAGACTAAAAAACTTAGGAATGAAAAGAGAAGGAAAAGCAGTTGTATACTTAAATAAAGTTCCGAACGTCTCAATTAATAACTCCTAGGTAGGTTATGATTATTTAGGAAGTTTTAAAGACAGAGTGAGCACGAAGGACGAAGTGAGTGGTCTAATTTTACGGTGAATATCAAGCGATCGAATGAATGACGATTTCACCATAAATGACAAGAAAAGAAAACTACTCACTTTCATAAATGATTAAGTCCTGATATATGTCTTATCATGAATGCATATAAGAAGGAATGTGTAAGGATCTTGAGATATCTTTCGAAATCCAATGTGTCATAACATGATTACGCATGGTTAATGTTTATGACAAAGGTCATTATATCTTTTCACACAGTCTCAAAATTAAGTGTTGTGATTGTTCAAAATCTGAAGAGTAAAATCAAGAGATTTTTCTCATAGAGAGAACATGTCCCTTCAATCAGAACTTTCATAGCACTAAAGGTTTATATTGCAGAACTGCACTTAATATGTGAATAATCATGCATATGATTTATGACTTCATCTAACTTGTAGAAGTATCTTTATCAGAGGACACTACTCAAACATAAATAAAGAGATCATACCTTGAGGTTGAAGGTTCTTTATGATGACTCTTTATCTGAGTGCTTCCTTTTCTGATTCTGACTTCTGACTTGAGCATCTTCTTGCAGAGCTTTTGATCAGCTTTACTTCATTCAGGTTCTAAAGGTTGTTCTTCTTCTGAATATTGACTTTGAGCTTGACGATCAAAACTAGTCTTCAGATCAGAACAAATCTTAGAACTTCTAAAGGTTTTCCTTGCAGCCTCCTTAACATCAGAACATTCATCTTCTTATCAAGAACTTCTTGACAAGAGTTGAATATCAAAGGGTCAATAATTCCATTAGCTTGAACATAAACTTCTGAGAGGTTATGTTCTAGGGAGAATTAATTGAAATCTCCTGATCTTCTGATTCTGCTTCCTTGCACAGATGCGAATCTTTGTTAGATACAAGTATCAACAAACTTTAGAAGAGTTTGAGTGACAATCTTGTTCTTGCAATACTGAGCTAACTTGATCAGAGTTGGTTCAACGAAGATCGACAACTTATCTGCTTCTAAAAAGAATATCTACTGATTTCTTCAAGGTGAATAATATTAGTGATTTAAATTCTTTCAGCTCAGAACATATGACTTTTGTCCTAATATCTCTGATTCCAGAATTCATTAATCATAAATTTTTGAGTAGAATGTTGGATAACATTCTGATCAATTTTAGTTTGTTCAATTGAGAGAGAGAGAGAGAGACTCAATTTAAAAGAACTTTAACTGTCAGAGTTACTTCCATCAAGTTCTTATAATACTCCATTAATGAAGTTCTCTAGGAACCACTAAGCTTTCTTATTTTGAATACACAAAGTATTGCTTAAAATAATAACAAAGGAAACATCATTCAATTTGCATTAAATCTTCTAACTATTAACTCGGTTAGGTCTTGGAAATTCTGACAAAAATCCTTTTCAGAGTTTGACATCCTTTGTTTATGATTTCTGACTTCTTCTGCGGACTTCAGCATGAAGTTCTTATGAATTGAAATCATACTTTACCAATCATCCTTTTCACTTCATAAAAACTTCCAATGAGCTTAATATGAGAAATTCAAGGGTGGACTAATCCGTTTCTTGAAAACATCCCATACTCATTTAGAAATAATCTGCAGCAAACAAGATTTCTTGTTTTCTGATGATTTGATTCTTGAGCGAAATACGTTGATCAACCAATCATATTTAAGATCAACATTCAACATATATATAACCTTATACAAAGAATCTATCTTGTCATTTGATTTCTCCAAATCAGTGACTTGCTCAAATGTAATCCATTTGGCTACAATTCAGTATCCTCTCAATATCATCAACTGATTTGAGACTGAAATTGTAAGTGGATTAACTTTCACCTCAGGTGTTTTCAACACACAACAATGGATCTTTATCTGAAACGGTTAAGTGTTTGATATCCATCAATAACAGAACCGGAGCTTTGATACCAATTGAAGGTGTGAGAAAAACATAAGAAAAGGGGATTGAATTGAGGTTTTCACTCTTGGCTATTTTCGCACTTTGATAAGTTGCATCAAACTATGCTATGAATGCGTAACAGAAGCATAAAATAATGTAAAGCATAAAGCCAGAGTAAAGAACACACGATATATCCTAGTTCACTTGAGAACTTCTCAAGTTAATCCAGTCCTCCCGCAAAGGTGCTTTCGCCTTAAACATGGACTTAATCCACTATAACCAAATCATTATGGTTACAATCATACAACAACATTGTGACTCACTCAATAAACTGTCCAAGGATCCAACATGATACAAAGTTCATTGACCCAACATAACCTCTGCCAAGATTTCCTGCACGGCAACCAGTCGTGACTAACTACACAACACTAATTGTCGTGACTTCCTGCACGGCCTACAACCATGACTAACTACACGACAACCTGTCGTGACTTTAGGATCTAGAACCAATTGTTCTGAGCTGCACCAGAACCTTATCTCCAAAACATGTCATCATAACACATAGTTCTATGAATGCACTAGCAACTAATTTATGCATCTTCCTAAAGTTCTGACTTCCACTCGGTCCTTTAGGGAAAAGGTTGTTTACTAATGTTGTGCTTCTTAATAATCATATTGTAAGTTCACTTAAGTACATCATAATAACCTAAATACACACTAAGAATATTACATGTTATTCTTTCTCTATTGAGTGGTTTTCTGCCTCTTCAAGTTGCTTCTTTATTGAGGACTTGAAGGTTGAAGTCTTCTTCTTCTTCAAAAGCTTTGCTAGCTTGATCTTCAATTGAGCTTGATAAGGACTTAATCATCTTGATTCACTTAAGAACATTTATGAACAATAGCTCATGTTCTTCTTCAATCCAATGACCACTTATATAGTTGATTTGTAGTTGAAGCTTCCATGATCATCTTCATTATCTTTTGCGACTTTGCAAGTTTTCTACAGTATATGAAGTTAAGCACATTTGTGAATTCAAGATCTCTCTGCCTTCGTAGATTGTTGTCAAAGAGTAATCAGCTAGAAGAGCTACATATTCAAGTAAACTCTTTGCGTCTTGTTCCAATTTTATTTTTGTTTATCATCAACCTTATGTGATTGTATGACAACATCAACAACATGGCTCAAAGACAATTTGACAACTTGTTAGTGTGTTGTAAATCAACCGTGAAGGTTGTTATCATTTCAATATCATAACAATAACAATTATTGGTTGGATATCATATTTTCAATATAAGTGATAATCCATAATCAGGTTGTATTCCTATTCAAAATACATAATACCCAATAGTCTAGTTGTTCATTTGAATTCAATTGGAATGAACAACATCAACACATGTGGTTGTGCTTACATTAGGAACCAACAACATCATAAAGAATGTGATGTTTTCCTTTTATAGCCAAATATAAAAGATCTGTTACATCCCAATTAGGTTACTAAGGAATCTGTTACACAAGGAATTAAATAGTACAATCATGTATTGTCCTTTTCTACAATTCAAAGGTAGTGGGATAAAGCATTATCATACTATGTACTATCCTTGCCAACGGTTTGTCATCTGGACTTCAGAGGCTTCTGATTATAAATTAATGAATGAAGCATGAGCTAGAGACGATGATACTTGGGTTTTCAGAGAACCTAAGTCTTTAGTCTTCAGAACTTGTTTACATAGAACTATGTTCTTTAGGACTTCAGCACTTGACTTGAAATCCACGATCTTTAGAATTTCAAGTCTTAGAGTATTCAGAACTTCGTTCACATAGAACATAGTCTTCAGAGTCTTCAGCACTCGGTTCTTCAGAACCTTAATCTTTAGAACTCGTAAGTCTTTAGAATTGTTTAGGCATTTGGTCTTCGGACGTTAAGTCTTCAGAACTTCAAGTCATCAGAGTCTTTAGAACTTAGTTCTTCAGAAGATTAATTTCAGAAGCTTCTCTTTCTATATAATTATAACCACGTTCATAACAGTATCAACATGAGCATTGCCAACACAACATCTGCATCCTTGGATCTTTTTTATTGTGTTCAGATTCACAATGGTGTTGACGATCGTTAGTTGAGTTCAAAAGGATGACAGACAGTTCGTCATGCTCATCGCGTCCATCACCGTTTTCAGATTTATGATGGACGACCCGTCATCAACATGATGTCCGTCATGCTTGGTCAGACAAATTATTTTGCCACTTTCCTATTTCAGTTTCCGTCACTCCTATTTTTACCCCATTCATTGGGCTTTATTTTATCAATTATTGGCACGAATTATAGCCTTTAAATATGATTTTTAGGACTTAGAATTATCATTCTAGCTTAGTGTAAGAATCCAATCTTAGTTTGAAAAAAAAAACATTTATTATATAAAAGCAATTATTATCTCACATTGAGAAATATTACACTTTTTGACTTAAGATTTGGAGCTTGGAATTTATTTTTTCGCAAACATTTGTAGTTTCTATTTAATTTCAATCCTTCCGGAATTTTACTAACAATTTATTTCAGCATTTTGTATCTGTATTGAAGTTTGCATTTGGAGTTGTTTCTTATTTTAATCAAAACTTATTCGTTATCCAGGTTACTTTTTTTTTCTTCCTTTTTTTGTTGCACTTTATTATATGTGTATTCATTTGTTTATTATTATTATCTTTGCAAGTATGAACATGAAAATTAAACATTGCAAGTTTTACGTTTTTATTTGTAGAGAAAATATGCATTCTTCTTGTCGAAAAAGAAAAATATTTGGATTCAAAAAATTAAGTTGGAAGAGGATTCTCAAGTTATTTGATATTTAAAGTGGATATTTGAAGGTGTATACTATTTGGCATTAGATTCTCACAAATTTACGTTGTATTGACATTACTATTAATATTACTAAGGGTCTGTTTGATTTACTTTCTAAAAATTATTTTTCTCTTTTCAAAAATTTAAAAATAATAGGATTTATTCATGTTTAAATTTTTGAAAAAAAAAATATAGTTTTTAAAAAGTAAATCAAAACAGACCCAGTAAATGGTTTTTAAGTTTTTTCTGAAAACCTTTTTTCTGTTGACGGTGAGTGGTAACTATTCTTTGATGTTTTTGGCCTGTTTGAATCAATTTTATTTTCACTTCTTAAAATATGTTTTACAATTTTTTTTTAGAAGAGAACAATTAAAAAACTTGTTTGTTTGGTAACATGATTTTTCAAAACTGTTTTAAAAAAGATAAAATAGAAATATTTGTTTGGCAAACTATTTTTAAAAACAATTTTAGAAATGAGAATATAAAAAATCTATTTGGTAATCCAATTTTTAAAAACTCTTTTTAACTAATATAAAATGAAAAAGACTTTTATAAAATAATAATTTTTAATGACTCATTAAATATACAAATGTGCGATTTTATTTAAATCTAAATAAAGTCGTGATAAAAACTTCCTATGAATAAATATATAATTTAATTCTTTTTTAGAGTCAAGTTAATAATTTTTTTCTGTTATAAAAGTTTTATATTGTTATATCAATATTTGAAGCATACATATAAACCAAACCAACATAAGTATTTAAAAATAATCACTAAAATTCTAAGTTGCTTGTATGAAAATTCAATAGAGAGATAATTAGTTCATTTAATTGTTACGGTGTACCCACATCTCATCTCTAATATGATTTCTCTCTATTTCCATTTCAGTTGCAGCTTCATTAGATAACCTTGTTAAGTTGTCGACATTGGAACCCGTTCCCTTCTATGATAGAACCTTCTTGCATCCCCTCAAATTCGATAGATCCATTTCTTCCCATATCCTAAATAACTCATCAGGTAAATTTCACTTGCGTATGTAATTGGGAATAGCATAACACGCAATAACTATGAGTCGTTGCTTATACCATTTATAAAGAGGCATCAACTTTAAAATTGGAAATCTATTTTTCAGCACCCAAAACAATGTTCAATTGTCATTCTTAGAGACGAGTGTCTATAGTTAAACAACTCTTCCGGAATTCTAGATTGTCTACCTTGACCTCTATATTCTTGTGCATGATACCTTTCACCCCTATAAGGGGGAAGAAAACCTCCAATACATGGATATTGTAATGCTCATATATAAAATACATACATCAAAGCATATTTTTCATATATAAGTTCAAGTTTGGTACTGAAATACAATAAGTTTTTTGTACAACACATTGTAAAATTTTAGCCAACTAAATACATAAGGTACTACAACAAAAGGCTAACAATAATACAAGATGTCCAAAACAAAACAAAAAGACTAAGAACTAGATCCGAAGATCTCAAAATATCCACAGCGGAAGAAAAGCCATCGATAAACAAGGATAATCAAATGGCCTTATCCTTACCCTTCGCGGTACCTGAAGTACCTGTAAAATATAACAACAACATGGGGTGAGATAACAACATCTCAGTGAGTTCCCTATCTTAGAGTTTTCTCGGCTCTAAAGGTTCAATCTAAAACAATCTCAAGTCTTTGGCCACTTCTCATACAAGAAACCAAAACAAAATGGAACATAAGTCCATGCCTACTTTCGATGCAAAATGAGTGGAACATCTACCTCAAGCATTTACGGATGCTTCCTGTGGGACTAAAGGTAACCCACCTCAAGGCATACTCAGGACTTTACAGTGGGCTTGATATAACACTCACCAAATTCCTTACAGATGCTTCCCGTGGGACTAAGAATAACTCACCTCAAAACTTACTCAAGACTTCCTACGTAAACCAGTGTAGTACTCACCCCAAGCCTTTACGGATGCTTCCCGTGGGACTCAAAGCAACCCACCTCAAGACTTACTCAAGACCTTACGGAGGACTTATAACATACACACCTCAAGTCTTTACGGATACTTCCCATGGGACTCAGTATCACCCACCTCAAGGCTTACTCAAGACGTTACGGAGGCCCCAATGTAATACATAACTCAAACCACTACCCACGTCTTACCAATGGTAACTCAAGCCTTTACAAATGCTTCTCGTGGAACACAAAGTAATCCACATCAAGACTTTATGGAGGACCTAGTGTAATACATGCCAATCATTCACACCAACCTAGGGTAGTCCAAAATATCTCACAAGTTATACCTTTTTATTTCCAAAAGCTCACACTTTTTCTAACTAACATAATTATGGTTAATTAGAAAAATCGGGTAAAAGTCGGGTCAAAATAATATCTCTTGGCATCATAATATGGTACATATTTTTAGCTTCAAAATGATATAAAGAACAGTTAAATCGGATGAGCGAGGAAAAAGTTATGAATTTTTAAAGATGGAACAAATTAATATTTTTTCCCATACTTACAGTGTTAACCGGTTAACGCCATGTGGTTAACCGGTTAACCACATCAAATTTCAAAACCAGTAGCGCAATACAACTCTGTTAAGCAGTTAACCACAGACAGTAGCTGAAAAACCAGCGTTTTTAACATACAGAATTTTTCCAAAACATCATCAAATACCAAAACAATTCACAAAAAGGTTCCTACACCTATAGTCAGCATACTCATGCATTTTAATCGAAATCTAACCGTTCAAATTCTCGATTATACGATTTTCTAGCATTTTTTCCTAACCTCAAAAATCTACAAAACTCTAGAAAATAAAAGTATCTAACTAGAACCCACCTCTACCAAAGATGATTGAGAATATTGAGAGATGAATGGGTGATGGAGCTTCAAAAATCAAGAGCTTCTTCTTCCTCTTCAAGATTTTCCTCTTCCTACCTTTTCTTTTCTTCCTTTTCCTTTTTCCTTTCCTCTTGTTTTGTTTCTATGTTATCCCACATAAAGAAAAACAAACTTAGGTTTATACGGGAAAACATATTTCCCCCCACAACGGATCCAAATAGAGAGTATCCAAAAATGTCTCTTAATTATCAATTTAATAAAACCTCTGAGTCAGATAATATTAGTTAATAAAAATAAGTCCCGCTGATTGCTCTAATTATTTTTGTTAAAACATTTTAGAGCAAATCCGGAACCCTATTGATATCAATTAATATTATTCAGAGCATTAAAATAGTTTACGGGGTATTACATCCTCCCCCCTTAAATAGAAATTTGTCCTCGAATTTAAAGATTACCTGAACATGTGAGGATACAACTCCCGCATCTCTGATTCTAGCTCCCACGTAACATCTCCCAGATGTGTCACATCCCATTGTACCTTAACAAGTGGAATCTCCTTATTTCTTAACATTTTGGTCTCTCTTCCAACAATACGGCTCAGTTGGGGTTCAAAAGTCAAGTCTGCTTCTATCTCGATAGAATCCGGCAGAATAGGCTGAAGAGGATCAGGAACAAACCTACGAAGTTGAGATACATGAAAAACATCATGCATTTAAGACAGAGAGGGTGGTAAGGATAATCTGTAAGAAACTTCACCAATCCTTTCTAAGATCTGATACGGTCCTACGTATCTCGGACTTAACTTGCGCGACTTGAACGGTCATTTCAATCTCAATCTTGGAGTAACTTTCAAGTAAACATGATCACCTTCCTCGAATTCCAAAGGTCTCCTTTGATTGTCAGCATAACTCTTCTGACGATCTTAGGCTTGCTTATCTTCTCTTGAATCATTAGAATCTTTTCCGTAGTCTCTTGAATAACTTCGGGTCCCAAAATTCTATCTTCACCCACTTCCGACCAACACAAAAGTGTTCTACATTTTCTTCCATATATAGCCTCATACAGAGCCATTCCAATGCTTGCATGGTAACTATTATTGTAAGATAACTCGATCAAAGGTAAAAGTTCCTTCCAATTTCCTTTACTTTCCAACACACACGCTCTTAACATGTCTTCCATTATTTGAATTGTACGCTCTGTCTTACCATCCGTTTGAGGATGATTAGAAGTACTCAAATGTAAATTTGTACCCATAGCTTGCTGAAACAATTTCCAAAACCTCGAAGTAAACTTTGGATCTCTATCAGACACAATGTTAGACGGGAAACCATACAACCTTACGATTTCAGCAATAAACAACCTCGCAAGATGACTTTCCTTGTACGTAGTCTTAACGGCTAAGAAACGCGCAGATTTCGTTAGTCAATCTACAATCACCCAAATAGAATCATAACCACCTTGAGTACTAGGTAAACCCACTGCAAAGTCCATAGAAATACTATCCCACTTCCAAATTGGAATATCCAAAGTTTTTAACAAACCACCAGGTCTTTGGTGCTCGATCTTCACTTGTTGACACACTGTACATTCTGACACAAACACCGCAATATCCTTCTTCATACCGGACCACCAATACTCTTTCTTTAAGTCTTGATAAATCTTCGAAGAACCCGAATTTATCGTAAAAGTACCTTTATGGGCTTCCTCCAAAATCTTTCTCTTTAACACACCATCGTCTGGAATACAAATCCTTTGGTTAAATAGGATAATCACATCCAACGCTCTTACAAAACCCGGTTGGAGTAACATCTCTTGTAACTTCTCATCTAGAACATGTGCTTGTTGAATTTTGTTCCTTAAGGCAGAATTGATATTCAAATTTCCCATAATCACACCATTCGGAGACCATAAAAATTGAAGATTAAGATCTCAAAACTTCTCCAATAATGCATATTCAAACACCATCACTTCGGCACCATGATTTACTTTTTGGCTCAAATCATCTGCCACTTTGTTCGCTTTTCCCGGATGATACTTCAATTCTAGGTCGTAATCTTTTAAGTACTCCATCCACCTTCTTTGTCTCATATTCAATTCTTTCTGGTCAAAAAGATACTTCAAACTCTTATGGTCGTTGAACATCTCAAAGCGCACACCATACAGATAATGCTGCCACACCTTTAGAGTAAACACCACGGCCGCTAATTCCAAATCATGAGTCAGATAATTCTTCTCATGAACTTTCAACTGTCGAGAATCATAAGCTATAACTTGGCCTTCCTGCATAAGAACACCTCCTAATACCATCTTAGAAGCATCGCAAAACACTTCGTAAGACTTTTTAGGATCGGGAATGCTCAACATCGGAGCAGTTGTCAATCTTTCTTTCAAATACATGAAACTTTGTTTGCAACCAGAATCCCAGTCGTAAGAAAAATCCTTTCTAGTAAGCTTAGTCAATGGTAACACCAACTGAGAAAAACCTTTGGTGAACCTTTTGTAGTAACCTGCCAACCCTAAGAAACTTCTTACTTTCGAAGCATTCCTCGATCTCTCCCAATTTATCACGGCTTTAATCTTTGACGGATCCACTGCTACACCTCCCTGAGATATAAAATGTCCAAGAAATATGACTTCTGACATCCAAAATTCACACTTGCTAAACTTAGCAAAAAGTTGTTTCTCTTCAAATTTCGACAGAATAATCCTCAGATGTTCTCCGTGCTCTTGGGAGTACGATAATAAATAAGAATGTCATCAATAAAGATTACAACAAACTCATCCAAATAAGCTTGAAATATCATGTTCATGTAATCCATAAAAATGGTTGGAACATTCGTCACACCGAAAGGCATCACTAGAAATTCATAATGACTATAACGGGTTCTGAACGCAATCTTCGGTACATCAGAACTCTTTACATGAATCTGATGATAGCCCGACCTCAGATCAATCTTTGAGAACATACAGGCTCCTTTCATTTGATCCAAAAGGTTGTCTATCCTCAGTAAGGGATACTTGTTCTTGATAGTAACCATTTTTAACTTAGGGTAATCAATACACAATCACATACCAACGTCTTTCTTCTTTACCAATAAAATAGTAGCTCCCCACGATGAAACACTTGGCCTAACAAAATGTTTCGCCATTAGATCCTCTAACTGATCCTTCAATTTTCTTAATTTAAGCGGAGCCATCTAATAAGGGGAAACAGATATGGGAGTCGTCCATGGTATCAAGTCAACTGAGAACTCAACTTCCCTCACCGGAGGTAAGTGTCGCTCCCTGGATTTCCATCTTGGTACAAATGCGAAAGTGGCGCGGAAAGAGGTAAAGTCGCCAGCCAGGCATTTTAATCCAAAAGGAACGGGAATGGTAATGTTGCACAAACCAGAAATAAAAGGAAGGGCACAGGTCCTGCGAACCAAAGAAACTGGGTTCGGGATTCGGTTACGACCTGGGAAGGTATTATCACCCCAGGTCCTGCGAACCAAAGAAACTGGGTTAGGCATGTTATGCACTCCATCATTGATAATAGTGACCCCTGGTTGCACCACAGGTATTTCCACATGACGGGCGCCAGCCTCATTGCGATTACCTCCATCTGCTGTCCCATTGTTCCTGGCTTGATTATTCTCCACCATTTCGCGCAAGCGCTCTTGCGTTTGACCCATCCCATCCATGAGGGTCATGAAGTTGTCCATTCTGGCCCTTAAATCAGCCAGATCCGCTTGCATCTGATCCATTGCTCTCTCTCTGTTCACCTTTGTAGGGTATCTGTGTACAATTGGCTGTCTCTGAACCTTCTTGGGAGCTACAGTGCCTGAAAGTAACATAAACGTCAGAAAACTGATGAATTACCTGCAAAACAACAAACACGTTATATGCATGCCATGTAACTATTCATGTTTCCATGTTCATGCATTTATGTGCCCCATTTCTGGTATTTTTGACAGAAAATACCCCAGATGTCTCTTTGGAAACTGGCTTTTCAAACTCTTTTGAGGAGTATTCAGACCCTGATGGCTTCGGAAAAACAACTTTGCTCATTCATAAATGGTAATTGGAAATAATCATTGTATAACATGAACAAACTACCAACAACCAGAGTTACAGAATTCCCAAAGGGGGTACAATTCAATACAAAAAAGCTAAAGCAAAGACTCCCACAACAAGCCTGTAGGTAGTCTGGACACAAATAATAATAAACTAAAACTCTAGGCTAAGGGATGATCCAGGTTCCTCTTCTGCAACCACCACCCTTGTCTGGTTCTTCTTGACGCATGCTCTCAGCTTAAGATTTGCAATCTCCTTCATTGCTTCCTCCAAGGCTAGCTGGCTCTGTACCAATTGCTAAGTCTTTTCCCTTCGTATTTTGTGAACTTGTTCTACTTCTTCTTTCTTGAAGGCCATCTGCTCCTCAAAGAACTCTTCCTTTTCTTTGTACTTCTTCTGCTCCTGTTCCCTTTGGCCCTATAACCAAGTAATGGATTGACGAGCTTCTCTAAGAGTCTTCAAAGTCTTCTTACGATCCGCTTCTCTTTTTGATTATGTTAAACCCAAACTCTGAAAAATGAGCTTCTTTCCCAGCAAACTCGTTTTCCTTAGCTTCTAGGGTAACCTGCATTCTCTGTAGCTTTTCTCCTACTTCTTGCTTAGCATGATTCGCACTGTGATACAAGCTAGCTATTTCAGAATTCTCTACCCGAACCTCGTGCAACTGAGCTTCCAACTTCTTATAATCTTCAATAGAAACAGTGGTTTGTACAGGTACTTCTTTTAGATATAGTGGAGCCTCAACTGAAAATGGAAGGAAGAAAGTGTCAACCCTACCCCGTATCCAAGCAGCAAAAGGGGGATATGTCTTAGGGTCCACCCTTCCAAATTCTTTCTTACCCTCCTTAACCTTTGTTTCCCAAGCTTGAGATACCTGGATGATTATCTGCTCATTATCTTCAGCTGGGAGATACAAAGTCTTTTCTATTTCCTCATCTGATGAGGGATCCTTCAGTGGGTAGCCAAATTGTTTTCTAGACAGCACCGGGTTATGACTTATACTCCCTTCCTACCTAACAAAGGCACATAAGGAAACTCACCATGCCTTGTAATAAACTCCTTCCCCACTAAGTTTCTGATATATCATCAGATGTTAACCCCATCAATCTTCTAGCCCACTTCCAATATTGCCTAAGATCTTTGAATGGTCCTGACTTTGGAAGCTTCTTAGCAAACCACTCAACGAATATGGGAGCACAACAATTCACGTACCCTTTTCTCTTCTTATTTCGGTGATGGACACCACAATAGAAATCCCCTAACAACGTGGGCACTGGATTTCCTTTGATGAAAATAGTGATGGCCTCCATAATAACCCATCCCTTTTCTCCAGGAAACAGACTTGTCCCATACACCAACAAGGCCAACAATGCACTGAATTCTGACCACTTATTTCCCAAGGCAAAAACATGAGCTTCTGTGATGAGAAAATCTAGAGCAAATCCCTTCCCCTTACTAGCTTCCAACTCCATATTTACTCTAAGCATACTCAAATGACAGGCACCTGCTATGTCCTTGTACGGGGGACACTTCTCTGCAGCATAATAGGGAGCTTCATTCCTGATAGGAATCTTCAGGATATCAGAAATCTCTTCCATAGTAGGAGCCAAGACATAGTCAGAAAATACAAAAATTCTCAACTGAGGATCATAAAACTGCAACAAAGAGTGAAGGCTATCTCTCTGATCAACAGTAGGCTTGTTCATGTAATCCAAGATCTTCCCATGCCGGCTTCTGAAATCATTTGAAACCTTGTCACTCATCAAGCCCACCAATTTCTGAATACCCTCAATTTCTGGTTGCGAGAAAGTGTAATGAGCATTCTTTTCCCTGGGTATCTCTTGTACTTCTGTCATCTGGAGAAATAATGAATACCAGAATTGGGTATTGTGGATAAATGATAACCTGAAAGGGAAACACAAATAGTTAATGCAAGTATGATGCGATGCAAATGCAATGCAGGCATATGTTCAACAGTTGAGACTGTCTGGATACGGAATACTGGACCCAAGTGACCAAGAACCAAAATCCTCTAAATAAATCCCCATGAACGAGAACTCAGTCTCAAATAAGCCCCAAATCAGATATCAGATGATTTAAGAACTCTGGAATCCATGTAACCATATCAAATCATAAGACTGTACTGGTAATGAGGTATGATGAGGTCAAGGGTTCCTGCAAATTGTAAACCCCTCCCAATTTCACGGGTGTGCTCCGGGTCAAACATCACGGACTCTCAAAGCCGAATAGCAATAATACGTTCACCATTTCCGAGGAACGGCTCATGACCAAACCAGGGAATCGGTTAAGCATTATGTACTACTCAGGGAGGTCTCAACGTGAGTCCGGGAAAAACAAGCATCATTTATAAGTTCCCAGCTTCAAGCGTTGAAATCGAGAAACAATAGTACATTCATCCTGAAGGGTACAATAATATCGTCATACGACCAGATGCTTTAACTGAGCTCCTATAAAAGAACCAGGCTATACTATGTGAGTTCCCAGTGGACCCTCGAGTGCGAATAGGTTTGCCAAAGAATGTGGTTTGCCACTGTCACCACTGGAGAGGGTTGTTTCCACAAAGTCTCTCAATGATCGGTCCCCAGATGCACATAATTATCGAGGTCATGTAATAATCCAAGAAATATTCCTGCATCAATACATTTCCAAGACGATCGCAAGTCTTGGTGTGGAACTCACTACTACTAACATAGCAAGATGCCATGAAACCAAAGTGACTATCCACGCTAAGTCCTAAGGTGCACTCGAGCCCCGGTTACGAGCTCATCTCACAGTAACCCCATCCTACCAAACAGAAAACCAGTACAGCCAGACATTCCAGTATAATATAATGTATGTGAAAATAAATATTGAAAGCGATAAATAAAGATCTAAAGTAAACTATAAATAAACAACAATAAAATAAACATACAACAACAAACAATCAACACCCAAAGAAACAAAAACACGCAAGTGCTAGGAGAGACTCTCAAGGGGAAACCAGAGATTCTGGGTTCGGTCCCCAGCAGAGTCGCCAGCTATCGCTCCCTAGATTTCCATCCTGG
Organism: Lathyrus aphaca; assembly: GCA_963966055.1. NCBI lineage: Eukaryota > Viridiplantae > Streptophyta > Magnoliopsida > Fabales > Fabaceae > Lathyrus > Lathyrus aphaca. The sequence goes on from OZ014521.1 coordinate 345,445,035, forward strand.
TACAAACGCAAAAATGGTGCGGAAAGAGGTAGAGTCGCCAGCCAGGCATTTTTATCCCGAAGGAATGGGAATGATAATGCTGCACAAACCAGAAGAAAAGAAAAGGAAGGACACGGGTCCTGCGAACCAAAGAAACTGGGTTCGGGACTCGGTTACGACCTGGGAAAGTATTAGCACCCCAGATCGTCCGTCGTACCTGACGGGATCCACGCTTGCAAAGAAATTGTTTCGAAGGTGAAGAAATGAAAGTTGCTGCAAAAAGAAAGAGTGAAACTGGATCTGGATAAAAGAAAAGAAAGGGGGAAACGTAGGGAAAATAAAAGAGTGCTCGAACGGGCCCTACCCTGCTGCCTACGTACCTCATATGGACATGAGGATCAGAGATGCCGTAGTTCCCCTAACTAGGGGTGGAAAAGATTGCTTGTGAATTAAGGCTTGAATTGCCTATGTCAATGCTCAGGTGTTGAAGACTCAGACGACGAGTGTGTTACCGTCTTGCAAAGTGACAAGTAGGATCAAGTTCGCACGTAAAGAGTGAAGGTGATGATAAGAGAAATCCCGAAGGAGAGACGCTTATTGTTTGTTTGTATTTTTAGAAGTCTTTTAGGAGTGTGGCACAAGAGAGTGAATTCAAGTCCGTTTCCATGGAATGTGTACTTGCTACTACATTCCAAGATGGAATAATAGAACAAACACACCAAGTAAGGAGAATTTATCCAAGACTTGTTTCCAAGGGCAGGGGCCTAAGCTCACTAACTTGTTGAACTTATTAGATGTTTTAGTAATTAAAATGAAGAAGTATTTTTTATGGTTTTTCTTGATGAAGATGACCTCATGACCATACTTGTACATCATGCTAGACAAGCGTACTATTCCAAGATGGAATGAATACATATACCCCATGGAATAAGGCTATACACAAGAAGTCACTTCTTTCTTTATTAATGTATTTTTTAGGTTTTTGTTTTGAGATGAGAAGAGAAAGAACCAAAGGAGCAAAAGGTAAAGGTCTAATAGGGAAAGACTAGTCCTACAGTTATCATGCAAAGGTGGTCCTAAGGTTAGTGTGGTTTGAAACTATCCTAAGAGAGAAGAAGAGCAAAGAAGAAGAAAAGACGAGGAGAAGAAAGCTAGAGAACAACTTACTCCTCTAAAGGAGATAAGTTGCTTCTAAAGGGGAAAGATGAAGAGTTGAATCACATGATGGCATAAGGCTCATAAAAAATCACAAAATAGAAAGCAAATTAAGAAGAAGAGATGAAGAGTTGAAATGTGGAAAAACATCCACACTTCACTTACCATTGCACCTACAAATGTTAGTAAAATTTCCCAGCACATCAATCAATGCTAACATATCAACACAATTCATGGAATTAACATGCTCAAAGTTTCAAGAAAACAAAATTAACAAACATGTCAAGCTTTGCAAATACATGAATCCACGTGTCGAGAAAATGAAAGCATACATCAACCAACAAGAAAATCACTCTAAACAAGCATACAAAATGATCATATAATGATCCATGATGATTATGGCAAGTATGAGAAGCAAACAAACTCAAAACAACCCAAAAATGTCACTCTGCTTCAGTGTTAACCGGTTAACCAACCTAAACCTGCAGCAAATAACCCAGAAAACATACGTGTTAACCGGTTAACCAAAGCATTAACTGATTAACACTATGCGAACATCAATAAAACCTGTAGAAAAATTAGTCCAAACCAGCTTATTTCAAATAATCCACCAACAGTCCAGCAATCAATTATGCATGAAATAGTAAGATCAATTCACATTAGTCAAACACAATTAGGCTCATGAACATTAACACATAGATCCAATCACAAATCAACCAAACAATTCAAGCAAGACAAGCAAATACACAAGCACATGGTGGATCTAAGCACAAGCATGCAAATAAGCTAAAAACAGAGATAGATCTAAACTTAACCAACCTACAAAGTTGAGATATGCTTTGGTAAATGCTGTTCGAGCTGGAAATGAGGAATCTCGCGGAAAATTTCGAAAATCCGGTGCTATTCTTCCCACACGATGCAAAATAAATGCAAGCAAAGAATCTTGATGCAAGAACTTGGCTCCTAAAAGCACTTCTAACCACCAAATCAGATCTGAACCAAGTAGTGAAACCAGAAAATTGATGCAAAGAAGCTATGGATGAAGGTCTAGTTCCAAGGTCAACAAACTTTAATGCAAAGTTTTGTGATCTTCAAAGAGGAACTTTGAGTGATTTGGAAATTGGGAGAGAAAATGAGAGAATGGTGAGAGAGTAGTGAAAATTCAGAAAATAAGAAGTGTGAATTATGAGAGAGAGCTCCTTTTTTGGTTTGGAGGGAAATGGGATAAATATCCTCTAGGTTTGGGAACCAAAAAATTTGGTTTGGAGTTAGCTTAGAAAGGTGATTAGGATCTAGCTTTGGAATTAGGCTTGGTAAACTCTCTAGATCCTTCTCCATAATTCCCAATTAATTCAAAATGAATAAAATAAAAAAATGAAAAATGGAGCCAAAACACACATGATGAACTTGCTGCTGGAATTCAAAATTCGCAGCCGTTAACCGGTTAACCAAAGCGTTAATCAGTTAACGCATGAAAAATTTGAATTTTCCCTCCTTTTGGTGGGAAACTCCAAGAATACATCTGCGCCAACCATTCCAATCTGATCTTGATTCTCAATCCTTTTAGGGCTTTGACCATGATACCGAGCTTGTACAAAAGGTCTTGTAAGCTTTCTGCCATGTCGCCTGACTCTTGACCTTGTAAAAAACGTGAGTTCCCAGATGATTGATCATATGCCTTATGCTGAAATGTGAATGTTATGCTATGCTTATGATGCTTATGATATGATGATGATGCTAGAAAGAAGAGAGAAAATAAGGGGTGTTACAGTTGTCTCTATTCAAGCAACTGTTAATCTGGAAAGGACGATAGCACGGGCTATCGACCGTTCAAGACAAACTGTGGTAGAATACCAAGAAAACCTGAAATTTGCACTATGCTGGAGAATGCAAGCAATGGGAAATAAACCCAACCAAATAACGCTTTGGGTGACTGAAGTGAAGACAAAGTAGGAGAGCTCCTTCCAAATTGAATTGTTACGCCGGATAAGAAAAGCCTTGACAGACGAGTCTCTCTTCATGCAAACCTGTTACGACAGGACATGGGCATACAAGCCCTCTTCAACTAAACCTGTTACGCCAGGAACGGACATACGAGCCCTCTTTATACATTTTGCAAAAATATATGACCTGAGACAGACGAACCTCCTTCGGATAAACCTGTTACGCCAGGACCGGCGATGCACTTAAGTCTGTGGGATAGACATGCATAATCAGGATGGACGACCCTCTTCATATATCCTCCGTAGATATATGGTTTAAGACAGACGAGTCTTCTTCATATAACCTGTTACGCCAGGTGCAACATTAGGATTTTACGAACCCTCTTCACAAATCTTGCGTAGATAAGTGGTGTCTGAGGTAGACGAACCTTCTTCGGATAACCTGTTACGCCAGGACCGGTAACCATTTTGACGTTTAATCCCACCGTCAGGACTTCAAACCTCTTCAACACAGATGAGCATTGGATGATCATCAAGAGAACACAAACGAGTGCCATAAGTCAATGATACAAACGAATATCAGACGATGATCTAAGAAACACAAACAAGAGCTTCAAGCGATGATACAGACGAAAATCATCTACTGATACAGATGAATACCAAATATCCAACACAGACGAGCATTTGGGGTAGCAATACAGGCGAGTACCAGAAATCCAACACAGACGAGCATTTGGAGTAGCCATACAGACGAGTACCAAAATGATTATCAAATCAACACATATGGATATAAGCTAACACAGACGAGTGTGGAGGATGATACAGACAAGTATCCAAACAATGCAGACGAGCTTCAAACTGATAACAAACACAGACGAGTGTTGGGGAATGCAGACGAGCATAAAAAAAAATCAAACACAGACGAGTGTTGGGAAATGCAGATGAGCAAAAGACAAGTGCCTAATAAGAATCACAACTCTACAGGGGAGAATCAGGTCAAGAGGCTTTGACAATTAACTCTGGTTGGGGGATGAACAATAGTTTGTATTACCATAATGGCCAAAAATAAATTGGCGACTTCTCTGGGGAATACTTCAACGACGGGAGTGAATCCCGATCATGACTCTGCATGGGATAACCATCTTTAGACTTGGCTGGGGAAATGCTTCAAAGAGAATTCTGACAGTTCTAAGCTCTGTGGGGAAGCGAGGCCTTCAGCTGCCTGCTGGGAATATTTCACTGGTGGAAAGATAATATGCTTGGGGAAAAGACCGCTTCAATTAGTCCTGAAGTTCCACTGGGGATTCCACTTGCTCTAACTCAGCTGGGGAACATTCTGCTTGGGGAGATATGACACCATCCTGCAAAACTTGCAACAACAGTATACGCACATGTGCCCTGGGGACTTGCATGGTATGATATGTTCATCCATTATCACCCTACACTCAAAGATAGTTTTAAATGTTTCCCTACAATGTCAGTTTTCTTAGAAAATCACCATGTTTCAAATGCAATGTTCTTCTTGCCAAAAATTCAGGATATTTTTGCACGCAAAGTTAACAAAACACAACACAACTTTTGACTGAATATTCATTCATTGAGTGGCCTCTAAATAGGGAAATTTTTACATCAGGAAGCAACTACCTGGAAAGAGGTAGCTACCATAAAATTGAGAAAAGAAATTATCCTAATGGCAATGTACACGACATTCCAATGAGTTTCCTTCCTGCTATGACCAATATGTCTTCAAGACTTTCCATTCTTGCCTTCACTTTCTGAAGAAGATGAGGGGACTGATTCCTACCCTTCTAATATTGCCAGAATGTATGAAACGATGATTTGGTTCAGATTACCCGAATCGCAGTTGTTCACTTATTCCCTTATTTTGTGTGGATCTCCCTTTCGGGTTTTCAATCCACCGGGATACCCTTTTTTGCCTGAGCTGTCCGATGTGGCTTTTCAACTCAGCGGGTGTACATTTTTTTCCCTAACTTTTGCCCGAGATTTTTATTCTGTTTTTAGCTCACCGGGATGCCCTTTTCTTGCCTAGACTTTAATTCTGTTTTTGTGTTCAGCGGGTCTTTTTATGAGAAGTATTTTTTAACTGCGTCCGAGTTAACAAGGGATTGGAAATCTTCTCCATCCATAGTGGTGAACATCAGTGCCCCACCTGAGAAAACTTTCTTTACTATGAATAGGCCTTCGTAGTTCGGGGTCCACTTGCCCATATGATCTGAACCTGGAGGAATGATCCTCTTGAGCACAAGCTCGCCTACTTGATACTCTCGAGTACGTACTCATTGGTCGAAAGATTGCTTCATTATCCTCTGATAAAGCTGACCATGACAGATAGCCGCTAATCTCTTTTCCTCAATTAGACACAATTGGTTATATCGAGCACTTACCCACTCAGCCTCATCAAGCTTCACATCCATCATCACGTGTAAAGAAGGAATTTCTACCTCAACCGGCAAGACTGCTTCCATACCATATACCAGGGAGAAGGGAGTTGCCCCGGTTGACGTCCTGGCTGACGTTCGGTAGCCATGCAACGTGAATGGTAACATCTCATGCCAATCTTTGTAAGTGACAACCATCTTCTGCACAATCTTCTTAATATTCTTGTTAGCTGCCTCTACCCCGCCATTCATCTTTGGCCGGTAAGGAGAAGAATTGTAATTCTGAATCTTGAAGTCCCGGCACAGTTATGTCATCATCTTGTTGTTTAAATTGGAACCATTATCAGTAATGATTCGCTCGGGCACTCCGTATCTGTAAATGATGTCTCTTTTCAGAAATCTGGCAACCACTTGGCGAGTGACATTAGCATAATATGTTGCTTCAACCCATTTGGTAAAGTAATCAATCGCAACCAAGATGAAGCAATGACCATTCGAAGCAGTAGGCTCTATCTTCCCGATCATGTCAATGCCCCACATAGAAAAGGGCCAAGGAGATGACATGACGTTGAGCGGGCTAGGAAGAACATGCACTTTGTCTGCATAAATCTGGCACTTGTGGCACTTACGAGTGTACGAACAACAGTCTGCATCCATCGTAAGCCAATAGTACCCTAATATCAATAGCTTCTTATCCATTGCATGTCCTCCTGCATGAGTACTGAAGGATCCCTTGTGGAATTTCTGCATTAACAAGTCTTCTTCGTGTCTATCCATGCATCTGAGCAAGACCATGTCAAAGTTCCTCTTATACAAAACTCCGTTTGCATTCAAGAAGAAGCTAGCAGCAAGGCGTCTCAAATTCTTCTTGTCATTAGATGATGGCCCAGCTGGGTATTCTTGTTTTTCCAAGAAAAGCTTGATATCCAAGTACCAAGGTTTCTCATCAGACACTGCGTCTACAGAAAAAGCATAAGCTGGTGCGTCAAGCCTGGAAATATCAATTTTGGGCACGTAGTTCCAACATAAAACTTTGATGGAAGAAGAAAGAGTATCCAATGAATCGGAAAATTGATTCTCATCTTGTGGTATATATTGAAGCTTAACTGTGTTGAAGAACGTCAACAGACTTCTGGCATAATCCCTTTAAGTAACCAAGTGTTCTTGATGTGTATACCACTTGCCGGTAATCTGGTTGATAACGAGGGCTGAATCTCAGAATATTTCGAGGGTCTTAATTCGAAGATTAATAGTCTCCTCTATTCCCATTATGCATGCCTCGTACTCCGCTTCATTGTTGGTGCAGCCAAAAGTAATTCTGGCAGCGAAGGGAAAGTGAACACCTTCGGGAGTGATACGAACAGCACCAACTCCATGTTCGTTGATATTGACTGCCCCATCAAACATCAACTTCCATTTGGATTCAGGGTCAGGCCCCTCCTCCAGAAGTGGTTCCTCGTAATATCTTGCCTTGAGGTACATGATGTCCTCATCAGGGAAATCAAACTTCATTGGTTGGTAATTGTCTTCAAGTGATTGTTGTGCAAGATAATCTGACAATACACTTCCTTTGATGGCTTTCTGGGAAGTATATTGTATATCATATTCTATTAATATCATTTGCCACCTTGCAACCCTTCCAGTTAATGCTGGTTTCTCGAAAATATACTTGACAGGGTCCATTTTTGAGATTAGCAATGTGGTGTGGGTCAACATGTATTGTCTCAGTCGGCGAGCAGCCCATGCCAAAGCGTAGTAAGTTTTCTCGAGCAGTGAATAACGGGACTCACAGTCAGTAAACTTATTGCTAAGTTAATAAATAGCATGCTCTTTTCGACCAGACTCGCCATGTTGGCCTAGAACACACCCCATTGACCCTTCTAACACAGTCAAGTACATAATAAGTGGCCGTCCTGGAACTGGAGGCTCCTGCAAATATTATTTTATCTTTTTAAAGGCTCTCTGACAATCTTCATTCCACCTGACCGTTTGTTCTTTTCTTAACATTTTGAAAATGGGCTCGCATGTGGCAGTTAGATGAGATATAAACCGAGAAATGTAGTTCAATCTCCCTAAAAACCCACGCACTTCTTTTTCTGTTCTTGGTGCATGCATGTCTTGTATTGCTTTTACTTTTGCAGGATCTACCTCGATCCCCCTTTGGCAAACAATGAAACCTAGCAATTTACCGGAACGCACTCCGAAAGTGCACTTGTTTGGATTCAACCTCAATTTATACTTTATCAACCTGTCAAACAGCTTTTTGAGATTAACCAGGTGTTTTTCTTCGTCCCGGGACTTGGCAATCATATCGTCCACATAGCACTCAATTTCCTTGTGTATCATGTCGTGGAACAAAGTTACCATAGCCCGTTGATACGTTTCCCCGACATTCTTCAACCCAAAGGGCATAACCTTATAACATAATGTACCCCACGGGGTAATGAACGTCGTTTTCTCCATGTCTGTCGGTGCCATCTTAATCGGATTTTACTCGGAGAAGCCATCCATGAAAGAAATTACCGAGAACTGAGCAGTGTTGTCTACCAGCACATCAATGCGAGGTAATGGAAAGTCATCCTTTGGACTTGATCTGTTTAGATCCTGATAATCGACGTACATCCGAACCTTGCCATCTTTCTTTGGTACAGGCACAATGTTAGCTACCCAAGGTGGGTAACTAGTTACGGCAAGGAACCCGGCATCCCACTGCTTTTGAACTTCCTCCTTGATCTTCATCGACATGTCAGGGCGAGTTCTTATCAACTTTTGCTTTACCGGAGGACAGTCTTCCTTTAGTGGCAGCTTGTGTACAACAATGTCGGTATCCAACCCCGGCATATCTTGATACGACTAGGCGAAGATATCCACATATTCACGTAGCATACCAATCAATTCCTTCTTTACCTCAGCCTGCAGACTGGCCCCAATCTTTATTTCTTTCTTTACATCCTCGGACCCGATGTTGATGATCTCTATTTCTTCCTGATGAGGCTGAATGACCATTTCCTCCTATTTCAACAATATAGCAAATTCTTCTGGGAGTTCATAGTCTTCCTCAACCCTTCATTAGCTTGGTAGATATGATTGTCGAAGTCATGCATAGTCATAGCAGGAACATTATCATAGGAATCCGAATGATCAACACTGCACAAATGATGTGCTTATTTCAGAATCTGTTTTTTCTTTTCAAAAGAGACGCAAACACACAAAAACAATGGAAAAAGAAAAACCATTGCCATTTTATTTGTTTTTTGTGAAAAAATTTAAAACGAAAGAAAGAGAACACGATTTTATTGAAAAATGTCCTTTATTTCATGGAAAAAGTAAATGCATTAAAAGCATGGTGGCCCTTGTAACACGGTGGGAGAACTGACTTTAGTTAAATGTTGCGGATAGCAAGAGTCGCCACCGACTTTTATTTTATCCAAAAGGAAAGGGCATAAAAGAACAGGAAAGACCTTAAAAAGATTTTGATTTCGGGGGGTAGGTTATATAAATGGAAGGTGTTAGCACCCTTTATATCCATGGTTATCCATGGGCTCTTAGTTACTTAGCTCACTTTAAACTGTTTTGAGAAAGGTGTAGTGTGTGATAAAAAATTTCTAAGTACTTTATAATGATCCTTGTATGGATGTATGTAAAGACTTTGTTTTGAAAATTTGTTTGAAATGTGAAGTGTAATGAAATATTTTGAAGAAGTGAGCAAGTACTTAAGAGGAACCTACCCTATGTTAAATCTTTACTGTTCTTATATGTTCTTTCAATGGTAAGACTATCCCTATTATTAAGGAATAGGTAGTCATTACCTTGGATGTGAGAAGGGATATGTATAGGGACAATCTGAATGTAGGCAACTGTAAGGTGTCTTAGCAATACGAAGGGACTTATCATCTTTTATTCGAAGGGACAAGATCATTTACCGTATTTGCTTTAAGACACCTTACTTGACCTTATAATTAGGCAACATGAGGAATACCCTTAGAAAGTGTAGGATAGCGATCAAAGATCGACTTACGTGTGTGAGTGTTCATATTCATATATTTGTCTTTCTAAGTAAGTCATTCTAAATTAATTTTTAAATCACCAACAGGTTATCACTCCCTATAGTTACTAACCATGACAAAAATATTTATAAATAATAAAATAAAGACAAAAATAAAACTACAACTATTACAAGGCTTTCGCAATTACATTATAATAGAAATAATTAATAATAAATATATAATAAATAAACTTATAATTAAAATGGGTTAGTAATAAAAATAATCATAAGAGGAAGAGGTTAACACAAATATACAAGATATAAAATTTAAGAGGATATTTTTTAAACTAAATAAATAGTTTTTTTTGAATGATTTTTAAGAAGAGAATAATAAAGGAATTATAATAATAAACAACAAGACTAATTATTTAATTAGATATTAGAAAAATTAATTAAGTTTAATATTTAAAAATTAAATAAAAATTAGGGTTAGAGATTAGAGTTAGAAATTTTAAAGACGAAATTAGGGTTTGCATATTGAATTAAAATATTAATTTGATTATTTACAAAATAAAATATATAGAATAATAATATAAACATAAAATAAAAACAAATTATATTTGAGAAAATAAGATATTGATTTTAAAAAAAAATATGAAGTTTTTTTTTATTCTATGAAAACATATTATACTATTATTTAAAATTAATTTATGATATAAATATATAATTAAAAAAAGAAAAAAAGAAGAAAATAGAAAAATTAGGTAAAAAAAATAATGGGGAGGCCTGGATTTGAACCCAGGACCTCCCCTTTACCTGCAAGGGGATTACCACTGGGCTACGCACGCAGCTGATGACCTAAAGCCATCAAACAAACATTATATGATAAATCAGGTGAAATAGTTGAGAAAAATAAAAAAATTGCTGAGGGTTGGACTTGAACCCACACCCTGATGCCTACAACCATCACCACTTTACCAACTGAGCCAAGTGCATTACCTGATAACAAACTAACAACCACATATTATAAAAACAAGTCAAATTTTGAATTCTGATTTCGCGCCAAAGCTGCTTCGTCTTCAACCTCCTGACTTGCGAAATTACCTGGGAATTTATCCACCATATTTCCTGCGAATTCACTTGCGTATGAAACCTGCCAATCTCATACCATCATCAATATGCAACGATTCATCAAATTAATTACATGGTTGTGATCTCCAACCTTCATAAAGTTCATTTATGGTCTTAAAATTAATTTATATGGTCTAAATCAAAGAACCCTAATTTTGGTTCAAGAACCCTAACAATGGCCGTTTTCGGTTTAGGTCCTCATTCTTCAATTTCTTTGCCCAGAAAGTATCTAAAAATCATCACTAACACAAATATGTAGTTAGAATTCATTATAATTGCATAAACAATCTAAATCGAAAAAAATAAGAATATGAACAATGTGGATTCGGTTCATGCTATATCTCATGATTTGGATGCTGTAAATGATTCAATTAGGTTCATTGATCATCAAGGAACACGTTGCAACCTTTAGAATTCTTTGAAACCTCCTACAAATCAAAAACCAAATGTCTCCTCTTGCTTGAATTTTTGAAGTTTGAATGTGTTGTTTGAGGCTGCAAAATTCGTGTCCAATGCATTGCTTTATGTTGTATATATATGATACAACAGAATTAGGTCAAAAAATTATTCAATCCTTTGGACTTTTGGACCTATGGAGATTGAAAAAGATTCATCCTTAAAAATTGAAATATTTTGACCTTACCTTGCTATATTTATATGATCTGAAATTATATGGTACCAATCACTTTTATATGAATATTAAGACCTTCTAGAACCAAAATCAAATCAAATATCCATCCTTTTATATTTTATTTTAATTTAAAATGATTTTTAATATAAAAAATCATAATAAATAAAACAAAATGAATAAAAATATGAATAAATAAATTTTAATTCGTGCATGATGTCATGGAAGTGTTTGGATCATAAAAAAGCAAGCCCATTTGGTGAATTATGGTTTTAAGACCCCATTTGCTTCATAAACCTCTCAAAAATTTCCCAACTTTGCAAGGGCACAAATCCTTCAATTTTAATGATATGAAGGTGTTCTTGGACATTTTAGAAAGCTTAGAGAGTCCTTTAACCAACCTCTTTAGTCTCATGTCCATATCTTTTACCATTCTCAAGTTATGCTCTTTGGAAGTTGTTGACTTTTTGTTGACCTTTAAAAGGACCTATAATGTCTTAGCTCATACCTTCCAAATGAAGCATTTTTGGGCTTGGCTTGTGAGACACCAAGTTGTAGAGAATTCAATTTCCTTCAAAATGAGCTTTGGATGGAAATTTTTTGATGAATCATGTGAAAGTTATGGCTGGTCAAAGTTCAGTTGACTTTTCCTGTGAAAACCCTAATTTAGAAACTCCTGATTCTTGATGATCTGAAGTCTCCTTGATGAATCATGATCAACCCTTGATCAAATGATGAATTTTACTTCATATAATTGATGTTGGCAAAAAAATTATGAAGTTTGACTTTGGTTTGACCACAGTTGACCTTATTTTGACTTTTTAACTACTTTGACTGATTTTAGCCTATCTGATCATCTGACTGAGCAAACCTTTGGGAAAAGTATTGAAACTTGACATGGGGATTCTTGCACACATATAGGATGCTATGAAGCTCACTTGAAGTCTTGGAAGCCCATTTAACCTGATGAAAGTCAAAACCCTAGTTTAAGATGCATTGCTTAGGAGGATGCATTGTCTGAGGGAATTGTCAAACTTTCTGACTAATTGTGAACCTTGTGAACCTCATGAGATGTCTTGTGAACCTTGTGAACCTCTTAGTACACAATGTATTGTCTTGGGGAGGGCAAATTTTTGGGTGCAACAACTGCCCCTATTCAATTTTCTGAAACCTGAGGGGTTAGATTGGTATATGTGCCAGTCGTGACCTGGAAGGTTGAAGGGGATTGAACACAAAAGCCCAAAAATTTGCACTCGCCGGTGTGTAAAGTAAAGCTGATGACTAATTGTATATGCCTGAGTGGGCTTGAAGATGCCACTTGGAAGAACTGGAGATGGGCTTATAGATGCCATCCATAATATCAGGAGGTGATAATATCTTGATGTTGATACTGGATATCAGTATTGGGTCTTTGTATAGGCCGTCTCTGAATCGTTTATGCAACATGGTTTGAATTGTTGAATAGACCAGTAGAAATAAATCTTCGTGACGATTATCTCTTCTGGAAATATCTTGGATTAGGGAATAGATCTTCGTATAGACCGTTTGCCTACTCTCCAAGGACAAAAGAATATCAGGATTAGTTCTTCTGAAAATATCTAGGACTAGGGAATGGATCTTTGTACAGACCGTTTGCCTATATCCAAGAACAAATAGATTAAATCCTCTGAAAATATCCTGGACTAGGGAATAGATCTTGTATAGACCGTTTGCCTAATATCCAAGGACAAAAGAGTGTCAGGATTAAATCTCCTGAAAATATCCTGGACTAGGGAATAGATCTTCGTATAGACCGTTTGCTTACTATCCAAGGACAAAAGAGTATCAGGATTAAGTCTTCCAAAAATATCTTGAACTAGGGAATGGATCTTTGTACAGACCGTTTGCCTATTACCCAAGAATAAATAGAGTGTCAGGATCCAATCTCCTGAAAATATCCTGGACTAGGGAATGGATCTTTGTACAGACCGTTTGCCTATTATCCAAGAACAAATAGAGTGTCAGGATCAAATCTCCTGAAAATATCCTGGACTAGGGAATGGATCTTTGTACAGACCGTTTGCCTATTATCCAAGAACAAATAGAGTGTCAGGATCAAATCTCCTGAAAATATCCTGGACTAGGGAATGTATCTTTGTACAGACCGTTTGCCTATTATCCAAGAACAAATAGAGTGTCAGTATCAAATCTCCTGAAAATATCCTGGACTAGGGAATGGATCTTTGTACAGACCGTTTGCCTAATATCCAAGGACAAAAGAATATCTTCTGAAAATATCCTGGACTAGGGAATGGATCTTCATATAGACCGTTTGCCTACTATCCGAGGACATCTTGAGTAATGATTAAGTATCAGCATTAGACCTTCGTATAGATCGTTTCTGACCTGTTGTGAATTGTTGATAGTATTTCATCTGCATATAACCATCCTGCAAGGAAAAGGTTAGTTTATGCAATATGTATGCATGCATGGCATGGTGCATCTAAGTAAATGTATTATGCATTTATGGATATGCTATGGTATGATGTAAATGATGTATGTATGAATCATGCAGCCTGAAGCGTCTGGATATCTTTGTTTAACAACTGCTGGCTAGGGAAAATAAATCCCGATTCGTTACTGAAGAATATGAAGACCTCGTTCCCTTCTTGTTTGATAGTATAGTATTTATAACCTCCCGTCTTCGTTCGTCGTACTTCTATTGAAGGAACAAGTTCCTGAGTATCCCGACTAAGGATAAAAGAGATGGACATAAATTCAAGGGGAGATGTAACTCGAAGTATCTATAAAGATAGATTTGCTCTATTGGGGATTTGTAGTTGTCTTGTGGGGATGAACCGGCGAAGTTTCGTTGAACTACCATCCTCGTTCGTCCTTAGTAAATACTATTACTGCAGTTTATGCATTTCTGGTAAACATCAATCATATTCAAAAGCATGCATACATTCAAACACAACCAATGGACGTTTTCGCTTATGTAAATAGGGTAAAAGTAAATCTAGATTCAAAGATGAAATTTTATTTATATTACAAAGTGACCTATTGTTGCACCCCAAAATTTGCCCTCACAATACAAGACTTTGTGTGCTAAGAGGTTCACAAGGTTCACAAGACCTTTCATGAAGTTCATGAAGTCTACAAGTCACTTTATGAGGTTCACAAGGTTCACAAGATTCACAATACTTACAAGACCTTTCATGAGGTCCATGAAGTCTACAAGACACTTTATGAGGTTCACAAGGTTCACAAGACATCTTATGATGGTTCACAAGGTTAACAAAGTTCAGAAATAGTCAGAAGAGTTGACAATTCCCTCAAACAATGCACCTCCTAAGCAGGGCATCCAAAACTAGGGTTTTGATTTTAATCAGGCTAAATGAACTTCCAAGACTTCAAGTGAGCTTCATAACATCTTATATGTGTGTAAGAACCCCCATGACAAGTTTCAAGACTTTTCTCAAAGGTTTGCTCAGTCAGATGATCAGATAAGTCAAAATCAGTCAAAGCAGTTAAAAAGTCAAACTGAGGTCAACTGTGGTCAAACCAAAGTCAAACTTCATGATTTTTTGCTAACATCAAGTATATGAAGTAAAATTCATCATTTGATCAAGGGTTGATCATGATTCATCAAGGATATTTCAGATCATCAGGAAATAGAGGTTTCTAAATTAGGGTTTCCTCAGTAAAAGTCAACTGAACTTTGACCAGCCATAACTTTCACATACTTCATCACCAAGTTTCCATCCAAAGCTCATTTTGAAGGAAATTTAATTCTCTACAACTTTGTGTCTCACAAGCCAAGCCCAAAAATGCTTCATTTGGAAGGTATGAGCTAAGACATTATAGGTCCTTTTGAAAGTCAACAAAAAGTCAACAACTTCAAAAGGGCATAACTTGAGAATGGTGAATGATATGAACATGAAACCAGTGGGGTTGGTTAGAGGACTCTTCAATCTTTCCAAAGTTGGGAAATTTTTGGTTGGTTTATGAAGAAAATGGAGGTTTAAAACCATTTTTTTCTAAATGGGCTTGCCATATGATGACCCAATTCATACCATTACCTCATGCACGACCCAAGACCTTAAAAATCAGATTTTTTATCATTTTATTTTTATTTATTTTGATTTAATTCATTAAAAATCATTTTAAATTAAAATAAAATATAAAAGTCAAAGATTTAAAAAGGATTAAGCTTCTAGAAATTCATAAAGATGATTGGAATCAAAGTGGTAAGAGAATCATGTTGATTTTCCTAAAATAGAAGGTGTTCATACAAGAATATTTGAATTTTAAGGCATTATCTTTTTGAATCTTTTTGGATCAAATTTTTCACACAAGCATCAATCTTTTCTGACCTAATTGATCACACTATAAGTACATGAGGTAACCCTAACAAAAACACACGAATTCCAGCCTCAAAGTGTAAGCTTGCAAATTTCAAAAACCTCACAAAACTTCAAATTCGGTTTCTTGGTTGGAAGAGATATCAAAGCATTTTAAAGGTTCAAACACACTCCTTGAACATCTCTAATGCGATCCCAATCCTCATTTGCATCCTAAACCTCCCATATAGCACAAACCGAATTCAAATATTGATACATTTATGATTTTTTCGTTTTCATACATACATGTAATATAAATTGATTTTGATTCTAGATTGGTGTTTGTGTTGAGCTTGTGAACGTTTCTGGGCAGTTTAATTTGATTTTCTATGCAGGAGTAAAGATCCACCATTGCTAGGGTTTCGGCCATGGATTTGGGGTTTTGTCATAAACCTAATATAAATAAGTTCTAAGAACATAGGAAAATTCCATGGACCTTGGGGATTATGAAACACTGATCATTGTTGAGAAATTTTACTGTTTTGATGCTTGTTCAATTTCGTAGGTTTTTGTACTCTGAAACTCGCAGGAAAACATGCAACAAAATTCCTAGTTATTTTCGCAGGAAATTTGAAGAAGATGAAGCTGGCCTGGCGCGAAAACATAATTTGAATATGGAACTTATTTTATTATGATTTGTTTCTGTTATATTTCACAAAACGCTGTAATGGCTCAGTTGGTTGTGTATGCGAGTAGATTCCTTGAGGGCTGGTGTTCGAATCCTGGCCTCAACACCTTTTTTTCTTATTTTTCAATTTAATCATGAAACTTCATATATTATTTATTATAGTCACTACTTCAACAGGTGCGCTCTCCCAGCTGGATTGGTCAAGGTGTTTGTGTGTATAGTGAAGGTCCTGGGTTCGATTCCCCCAGGCCTTTTGTTTTTCTTTCTTTTTTCCTGATTTTCAGGTATAAGGCATAAAACCAAATGGACTTCCTCCTTTGCTACCTGCGCACAGGCTGGCCCAGTGGTTGTTGTTGCTGATTTAAGTGTGTGAAAGCATGAGGTGTTGGGTTCAACTCCCAGCCAGGTAAGTTTTTTTTTCTTTTGCTTTCTAATTGTTTGATTATTATTAATATTAATTAATTAAAATTATAATATAAATCCTAAAATATTTTCTAAAACTATTTTTTTTTAATATGTGCATATATTGCTATTATATATTATTTATTTGCATAATTAGATTAATATTTAATATTTAGCATTTTTCTTCAAAACTCTAATTAATCATAATAATTTTCAAAACCCTAATTTTTTCTTCTTCTATTTTTGTTTAATATTATTATTTGTATATATTATATTTATAATGTAATTCTTAATCCAATTTTTATTAAATGTATAAATTGCTTATAATTTAAATTTTTGTACATAAATATGTTTAAAAATTAAAATGCTTAATTTATTTTTTATAATATTGTCGCTCCCGGGATTTTCATCCTAGTACAAACGCGAAAGTGGCGTGGAAAGGTTAGAGTCGCCAGCCAGACATTTTTATCCCAAAGGAATGGGAAAGGTAATGTTGCACAAACCTGAGGAAGAAGGAAAGGACAAGGTCCTGCGAACCAAAGATCTGAGTTCGGGAGTCGGTTACGAACTGGGAAGGTATTAGCACCCCAGATCGTCCGTCGTACCCGACGGGATCCACGCTTGCTTGTTTTGTTTCAAAGGGTGAGAAAAAAGAATGTTGCTGAACAAAACCGCTAACTGGAGATGGAATGAAAAAGGAACTGAAATGAGAAAGGAATAAGAAAAGAGAATGGAAAGAAAGGGGGAAATGTAGGGAAAATAAGGAATGTGCTCGAACGGGCCCTACCCCGCTGCCTACGTACCTCATCGGGATAATGAGGATCAGAGTCGACGTAGTTCGCCTAACCTAGGCGGGAACTATTTGTTTGTGTTTTTTATGCTGGAACTGCGTATGTCTATGCTCAGGTGTTCTAGGCTCGTCTGGTACGAGTGCGTTTACCGTCTTGCATATGTGACAAGTCGTCGCGAGTTCGCGTTGTGAGTGAATGAGATGAGAAGAGAAGTTCCCGCAGGATAGTCGCTTGTTATTTGTTTTTTGTCTTTTAAAAGAAGTGTTTTGAATTTTGTTTGTGAACGGTCTTGTACTAAGACCTATCCATCGCGGGAAGTATTTACACCTCGCCCCGAAACAGGACGCGTATAAACACTCCGCAACAAAGTCTCGTGTCGTACAAGATTGTTCGGTTTTTATTAAGTGTTTTATTGCTTTTCTTTTTGAGATGAGAAAGAATGACTCAAATTGATAAAAGGACAAAATCTAAGGGACTAAGACTCAATCCTAATTTTGTTCATTTATTTACAAAAGTGGTCCTATGGTTAATGAGGTTTTCTATTCCTAATGAGAAACTAGAAACTACTAGAATTCAACTTACTTCTTAATGAAGTTAAGTTGATTCTAAGAACAATGGGGAAGCCTATACAAGTTATAAGAACCAAATAACAAGGCAAAACAATAGAAATGGTCATAGGAAATAAAATTCTAAAAATGCATTAAAGGCATGAATTAAAAAAATAGTCTATTTTTATTTATTCTAATCCTAATGATAATGAAACTTTAACCTACATTCTAAATCAAAGTTAGGCCTAATATTTTCATTCTAAAAATCCACATTAAAACTAACCTAAGTCTATATTAGATTCTAGGATCAAATCTAATCTAAACTATATCTTTTTTTGACTTTGTTTTATGACCTAAACTAATGGGAATTATACATAACTAAACCTAAAAAATAATATTCTAAAAAATACTAAAACTTCTGGAAAAATTATGAAAATTAAACTATAGGGACCTAATATTATCTATAACATTGTACTAAAAGGAATCCTACAAAATCATATTTTCACTATGCCTAGAAATTATTTGTTTTCAGCTAAGAATTATCCACTAATTTCTAAGGATTACACCACTAAAACCTAAGATAAAAGGTCCTAAAAAATCCACTAAAAATATCCTAAGCACTATTATGAGTCCTCTAAACATAGAAAAAAGAATGGCTCAAAAATCCTACTGGAAGTTACCTAAATAAAATCAACAAAATCCAGCACAATTAAAGGGAGTTCAATAAAAGCTAATTAAAAGAAAAATCAGAATTAAATCGAAAATAATGCAAAATTCAGAAAACAAAAATGTTAAAAATCTCTAATTGGAATTAAAAATCTACTGGAATTTTTGTGGAATTATATTATGGATATTCCTATTTTTAATTGAATTAATCCTAAACTATACTAAACTAAGATTAAAATCTAAAAGAAAAGGAATAGGGGTTCATTAAGTAATTACTTTTAGTGGTTTTCTATTCTGGACCTAAAACAGGGGTGCAAATAATAATGCTGTAAGGCCCATTTTCGCAGGCTTTCTTGGGGGTGTAAAGAGAAGCATTTTTTAGTTGTTTTTAGAATTGGGCTCAAAAGGGGGTGAATATAGCAAAAGCAGAAGGCCCAAATCGCAGGCTTTGAGAGGGGAGGTGTGTTCAGCACTATTTTTCAGTTTATTATTTTCTTAATGGGCTTAATGGGTGGTGTTAATAGCAATCATATATAAAAGGGTGGTCCTAGGAATTAAGAGATTAAATCTTCTTTATTATTGATTAATGGCACCATATTAACATAATCTAACTATCTTAATATTTATTAATTATATTAATTCTAATATTTATCAATTATATTAATTGTCTTAATATGTATTAAATTATATTAATTGTCTTAATATGTATTAAATTAATTAATTGTCTTATAATAAACAACAAAAAACACAAAAGGGGAAATTGGCTGAAGAATCATAAAACCCTAATCTCTTCTCCCTCTTTGCGCCGCCGCACTTCTCCTCTCCCAGCCTCTCTTCTCCGTCCCTCACCTCTAACAACACGGCCCTTCTGTTCTTCGTCTTCTTCTCTCTGTCACCATTCTCAACCTAAACTACCCCAGGCCTCCACGTCATTCATCCCTTTCTCGCCACCGCAACCCTCTAAGCTTCTCTCTGAACTCATCATCAACCCTCATCTTCCTCCTCTCACTCACCGCGCCTAACCTACCATTTCTTCTTCGTCTTTCCCTGCGGCCGCCAACGTTAACCCTAACTCTCTCTTCTCCTTCCCCCTTTCGAAATCATCGTCACCTTAAATACACTCCCCTTCTTCAAGCTCGTCACTCTCTAACCCGCACCACCATAGTCTTCGTCTTCGCAATTTCCGAAGCCACCACCTCAACTTCGTTCTTCTTCCGCGAACTCATCCCTATCACTACCTCACAATTTCTTCTAAACCTAATTCCTCCTTCTCCAAGCCGACATCGAAGCCACTTCAAAACCTAAATTTCTTCATCATGAACCCTAGCGTCTATTGGAGCCTCAAACAAATAACAGCAAGGAAATAACAAACACCGACCGACGCGGACGAAGACAGGCGTTGCAAATCTACAACATTCAATACGAAAATGCGTCCTATATTTGAGCTCGTACCTGGAAACGATCGAAACGCCAATGAATGATGAGAGCTTCGCTTGATGGAACGCGATGGAAGCTATATGTGATGCTTCAGGTAAACTTAACTTTGTCCTGCTCTGCGTGTTCTTGATGCGATGGCTTTCGTTCTCAAATCTCTTGATGATATTTACTCAGAATTCTTGACAATTTACCGCTGAAATGTGTTCTTAATTCAATTGCAGATTGCCGGTAATGTCAGTGACGTTGCGGATAATGAAGATTTGGTGGAGAAGGTTGCGCAGCTCGGTGACGAGGGATGAAGATGATTAAAGGAGGAGGCTGAAATGGATAAAGATTTGGGTTGCTGAATGCAGGCTGCAGAAAAAAAACGAAGATAGAGGGAGCAATCAAGGAGAAGGGTGAAGGACAAGGTTCAGGATGAAGAGGGATAGAAGGAAGTGAAGTCTGGGTTTTAGAAGAAGAAGTCTGAAGAGGAATGAATGGAAAAAAAAATTGGGAGCGATTGAAGAAGGGTTTTGCATAGAGATGGTTGAAGGGTTGAGAATTGGGAAGAATAATGGTTGAAAGGTTCTAAAAAATCGTGGAAGAAAAATCGAAATGTGAAGATTGATTCTGATTTATAGGATCTGGAGGAAGACTTTGGAAACTTCAGGTATAGCCAGCTGGAATTCTGTTATTTTTCAGTTACTTTCTGTTGCTTTCTGTTGTGGTTGTGAGATTATTTAGGGTATGAACATTTATCATTTCTGTTGTGGATTGATTTAACAGTTAGCTATGATGCTTATAACTGATTTTGTTTTGGTTCGGATACTCCCTCTTCGTGTCGTTGTTTTCTGTCGAACCTGAATGAATTAAAAATCTTTGTTATTGCAAACTTTGTAGTCATCACTAAGCTTCAAACGGCTAACATATGATCACTGTAATAGCTGCAAACGAATTCTCAAATTCTTATTGATATTCTTGCAGGTTTGTTGGATATTAATCCATTCTGTTGAAGCTCTTCCTCCCTTTCGGCGAATTAGCATTATCACTATGAGCATCACAAAAGCAATAGCGGTACCGGTGGATTTGGAGAAACCCCAGGAGCGGGTAATGGGGATGACCCTGAAACAGGAGGTCTGAAAAGTCCTTGAACATCAAAGAAACCACTCTCAATATCATTAGTATGCTTCTCATCAACTTGGCTTGCTAGTGCCGTAAAAGAGGCCTCACGGCTTGTATTCAATGTAACTAATATTGGCGCTTAAGCCTCTCTTACCATTACTTTCCTCTTTTTTTTGATTCTGTTATCTCTGCAATCTGAGTTTGTTTCCTCTTTTTTCCTTTGCTATGTAATATCAGTCATCATGTGACTAAATTTTTTTCAACACCACTCAATTGTTACTACATGATAATATTACAATGCCCTATAAACCTACTGAATTTTAAAAGTATACCACAAATTGTAAGGACAATAGTCAGCAAGATCTTCATCCTAGCTACACTGTCCATCATTTGCAGCAAAAATGACCTATTCTTGTTCTTTACCTTGATGATCCTGCAAGACTGCCTGTACACACAGGGCATGACGGATCATGTCGTTTTTCGTGGCTAGTTCTTTGCTCCAGACAATAAGCATGATAAACGTGACCACATGCTAAAACTGCTACCACTTTAAGTTCATTGCAAGACTCTGAATTCCGTTTCAGTCGGGTCTCACATATCTTGCAAACCATCTTCGACACGTCCTGTGAGGCTGAACCCATTGTGAAACAACTTGATCGGATTCTTTCTGCCGTAGAAAATGTTTTCTCTCTGTTGTACTCTAAAATTAATGATAATGCACCAGAAAAGCTTGAAACTAACTAACTAACCGATCAACCAACTAACTTATAACAACTCATAACCGTTATAACCGTTATAGCAATAAGAATAATGACATAACAACAAAAAAAATGGGCCTGGAGTTACTTTGCAATAATCTTGTCCAACTAATACTTTCAAATAACTATAATAACTAAAATTTGAAATTCTCACTTAACACAAAGCAAACTCACGAAATGACAAATGAACGGAATAAACACGTAGGCCATCTGAATTCTTTGAGATAGATTTCACATTCCATGGACTTGATTCTTAAAAGTAACCCAAACTTGAATCGATTCTAAGAAATGAAGTGGACCATGAATAAACCTTGGCCTTCAAATCACTAAATCATTATGAACCTTGCTATCATGATATGCCAAAATATTTCCTATGAGATTTCTTAAACATTATTCCAAACACATGAATATGCCTTAGCGCTCAGAGAACCAGATTTGAAATATGAACACGGATGCAGATTGAGGCAAACTCATAATAGCTTGGCCAAGATCCTGTCAACCTTCCATTCACATCGAAATACAGTTGAATGACCACACTTGGTATGAAACTAATATCATTATCCTTGACAGCCTTGTAGATCTTTAATCACACTAGGAAAGAAACCAAACAAATGAGCTTTGAATTGTTGAGGATGAACCATACCCTGATTCAAAGAAGCTTAAACTGAACACTGGCTGATAGGCCGAATACACCAACGACTAGTCTTTGTAAGCACAATCCTTGAAGACCACTTAATCATGGAAACGAAACCTTGACGAATTAGAAAAAACATGTGAAGAGGAGATTATTGATTGCCACATAATCAGAGCTTTGAATCCATCTAATAACCACACATAGGGTGCGAAACCCTAGTTCCATAACCCGTGAAACAAACTCCAATGAAAAAGAAACCACAAACCCATGGAATAATCTGGTCCCTCAAAGAACCCTAATCTCATGCCTGAGGAATACAATGCAAAATGCATGATAATAATCTAAGGGGTAATGCAGACAAATGCGAAACAATTAGCCAATAGAGGAAATAAATAGGAGGGCAAATTTTGAGGTATTACAGCTGCCCCTATTCAATCATCTGCGAACCTGAACGAATAATTGCAATGGCTTTTATACGTTCGAGGTGTGGAGTGATTGAATACTCGAATAAAACCTGAAAATTTGCACACTGAGGGTAATGGAAATGCCATTTGCCCATTTATTTATTTATGTATTTTTTGTTTTGACCTCTGACTAGGTAATGAAAATAGAACCAGGTGGGAATGGGCCGGGAAGGATGCCATCCTCGAATGACAATTCAAAAGATCCTCGGATCTAATACGAAACCATCCTCGAATGGAGACGCAAAGGTATATCAGCCTCGACCGATAACCAAACACAGAAAGAAAATAGGACAAGATGGAACAGGATCGTTGTACATAAACGAGAGCCCAAGCAAACAGGATCATTGTACTTAAATGATAACCTGAGACGCGATCGTTGTACTTAAACGGAGACGCGAACAAATGAGACTGTTGTACTGAAACAAAACTCAAAGACGAGACCATTGTACTTAAATGGAGACTCGAGAGGAACGGGATCATTGTACTTAAACAATAACCCAAGACTTGACCGTTGTACTGAAACGGAGACACGAGAAAATGAGATTGTTGTACTGAAACAATACTCAAAGACGAGACCATTGTACTTAAATGGAGACTCGCAAGGAACGGGATCGTTGTACTTAAACGATAACCCGAGACGTGACCGTTGTACTGAAACGGAGACACGAGAAAATGAGATTGTTGTACTGAAACAATACTCAAAGACGAGACCATTGTACTTAAATGGAGACTCGCAAGGAACGGGATCGTTGTACTTAAACGATAACCCGAGACGTGACCGTTGTACTGAAACGGAGACACGAGAAAATGAGATTGTTGTACTGAAACAAAACTCAAAGACGAGACCATTTTACTTAAATGGAGACTCGCAAGGAACAGGATCGTTGCACTTAAACGATAACCCGAGACGCGACCGTTGTACTGAAACGGAGACGCGAAAAAATGAGACTGTTGTACTGAAACAAGACTCAATTGGGGATAACAACAAGACTTGGTGGAAGCATCCACCCTCGGAAATGAAGTTGTATTCTTGTGGGGAACACGTCGATCTGATTGGATATGTAACGGATCTTATGTAATATACCTCAAAACTGGCCCATGCTGGTATGCATATGTTTGAATTTATGGCGTAATGCTCCATGAGGATGGAAATGCTACGCTTTGGAGGATGCAAGTGTGATTATGCACATGCAAATGCAAAGAGATCTCCTGATAAGGAGACTGCAGGTATCCCAGATAACTTGGCTGGGGAGAAACGATGATCACTGCATTGATCTGGTTCGTCCTGATGAGGAGGAAACAACTCTGCGAGGAAAGCTGTTAATAATTCACTGGCTCTGAACAGCCGCCACTGCCAAAAATAAATTGGACTTTGAGATTGGAGTGCCAAGACCCTGCTGGAGATAGACCCTTCTTGAACTATGGTGGGGAATATGAGGACCCCCTGGCTTGGCTGGGAACCAAAGGCATGACACTGCTGAGGAAGCAACTACTGGGGAGGCAAAACACTCCTTATACTGCTGAGAATTGCCCCTGTCTGAAAGGAGACTTCTGCTTGGGGACGACACCCACTCTCTGCTACCTTGCTGGGTGAAATTTCAACTTTCACATGGCTGGGGATGATTGGAAACACCCTGGGAGATACTTGTTTCTGTTCAAACAAAAGGGAATGCCCATCCTGGATAATAGTCTTCAGCTCTGCTAGCAACACCAGTACCTGTACCTGCACGAACACAATCGATAGTACCTGTAACATAGAGAATTAGTTTGAGACCTGCTTGCCCCAGGCTCATAGCACGAATCATTGTCTAGGTATCTCAACACCCTTTCAGAGTTGTATTAAATGTTTCTATTCTCCTGCACGATTTAGAAAGCATTCAAATGTTCATAACACAATGCAAGTTACTATTTGCTAGACGTTTTCACAATCAATCAATGCTAGATGAAAAAAGCAAAAACAAAGAAGCAAAATAGTCAATTGACTGAAGTTGAATTCTTATTGATTTGGAAAGGTGGCCCTGAATAGGCAATACAAAGGAAGCAGTTCCCTGGAATGAGGGAACGACTAAAAAGAAAAACAATCTATCCTACTGGCAATGTGAGAAGTGAATCTCATCAAGTCTCAACCCAGTTATGACTCGTATGTCTTCAAGACGCTCCGCTCACTCTGCCTCTTGAGAAAAAGTAAGTGAACTGATCTTCAACCCTTAGGATAGCCTCAACTGTAGGTAGGTCATGGATCTCGCAGATCGCAGTCGTTCGTGTTAATCCCTCTTTTGCGTGGATCGCCCTTTCGGGTTTTCAATCCACCGGGATA
The DNA here is from genome assembly GCA_963966055.1 of Lathyrus aphaca. NCBI lineage: Eukaryota > Viridiplantae > Streptophyta > Magnoliopsida > Fabales > Fabaceae > Lathyrus > Lathyrus aphaca. Next base: position 345,470,386 of record OZ014521.1, read on the forward strand.
CCCTTTTTTGCGAGTTGTCCGATGTGGCTTTTCAACTCAGCGGGTGTACATTTTTTTTCCAAGATTTCCCTAACTTTTGCCCGAGCCTTTTATTCTGTTTTTGACTCGCCGGGATGCCCATTTTTGCCTGGATTATTATTCTGTTTTTATCCAGCGGGTCCTTTTTACACAAAGTATTTTCTTACTGCGTCTGCGTTGACAGGGGATTGGAAATCTTCTCCGTCCATGGTTGTCAGCATTAAGGCTCCGCCTGAGAAAACCTTTTTAACCACGAACGGTCCTTCATAATTGGGTGTCCACTTACCCCTGTGATCGTTGAGAGGAGGAAGAATCCTTTTCAGCACCAAATCTCCTGGCATGTACCTCTGTGGTCGCACCTTCTTGTCAAAAGCTGGCTTCATGCATCGCTGATACAACTGTCCATGGCACACAGCTGCTAGACGTTTCTCTTCAATGAGGCTCAATTGATTATATCTGGATCGGAGCCATTCAGCTTCATCTAGCTTGATGTCCATCATCAACCTCAATGAGGGGATTTCCACTTCGATCGGTAAGACTGCCTCCATACCATATACTAATGAGAATGGAGTTGCCCCAGTTGAGGTGCGTATTGATGTCCTGTACCCGTGCAATGCGAATGGTAACATCTCGTGCCAGTCTTTGTATGTCACAACCATCTTCTGCACAATCTTTTTGATGTTTTTATTTGCCGCCTCGACGGCGCCATTCATTTTCGGACGATATGGAGAAGAGTTGTGGTGTTCTATTTTGAAGTCTTGACACAAGTCAGCCATCATCTTGTTGTTGAGATTAGAACCATTATCAGTAATGATTCTTTCAGGGACTCCATACCGGCAGATGATGTCCCGCTTAATAAATCGGGCGACCACTTGTTTAGTGACATTGGTGTAGGATGCCGCTTCAACCCACTTCGTGAAATAATCAATAGCGACTAGGATGAAGCGATGTCCATTAGAAGCTGTTGGCTCAATCTTTCCAATCATATCGATGCCCCACATAGCGAACGGCCATGGTGAAGACATGACACTCAACGGATTCGGAGGCACATGGACTTTGTCGGCATAAATTTGACACTTATGGCATTTACGGGAATATTTACAGCAATCAGATTCCATGGTAATCCAATAGTATCCCGATCTCAATAATTTCTTGGCCATGGCATGTCCTCCAGCATGGGTACCAAAAGAGCCTTCGTGAACCTCCTGCATTAACATGTCTGCTTCGTGTCTATCCACGCATCTGAGCAGCACCATGTCAAAGTTCTGTTTGTACAGCACACCATCTTGATTCAAGAAGAAACCTCCTGCCAGTCTTCTAAGGGTCTTCTTATCCTTACTAGATGCCCCAGTCGGGTATTCTTGAGCCTTCAAGAATTGTTTGATGTCGTGGTACCAAGGCTTGTTATCTTCACCATCACCGACTGCAAAGACATAAGCAGGTCTTTCTAACCGGGAGACCGAAATTCGAGGCAAGAAATTCTCTCGACAAACTTTGATCATGGACGATAAAGTTGCGAGAGCATCGGCGAACTGGTTTTCGTCTCTAGGAACATAGCTCAGCTTCACTTTAGTAAAGAAAGTTAACAGCCTCCTGACATAATCTCTGTAAGGAATCAAACGAGCTTGATGAACTAGCCATTTGCCATTGACTTGATTTACCACCAAAGCAGAATCTCCGAAGATCTCAAGGTTCTTGACTCACAAGTCTATTGCCTCTTCGATCCCCATGATACAAGCTTCATACTCTGCCTCATTGTTAGTGCACTCGAAGGTCAACCGAGCGGCGAGAGGTGTGTGGACTCCTTCTGGTGAGATAATAACAGCACCCACTCCACTCCACTTCATGTTTACAGCTCCATCAAACATCAACTTCCATCTGGATTCAGGTTCAGGCCCCTCCTCCGGAAGTGGTTCTTCGTAGTCTTTCGACTTGAGGAACATGATGTCCTCATCCGGAAACTCAAACCTCATGGGTTGATAATCATCGATCGGCTGCTGGGCCAAGTATTCCGACAAAACACTCCCTTTGATCGCTTTTTGTGAAGTGTATTGTATGTCATACTCCGTGAGTATCATCTGCCAATGGGCCACTCTTCCTGTCAAAGCCGGCTTCTCAAAAATGTATTTCACAGGATCCATTTTGGAAATTAAGAGAGTAGTGTGAGTCAGCATGTACTGTCTTAGTCGGCGAGCAGCCCATGCCAAAGCGCAGCAAGTTTTCTCGAGTAATGAGTATCGCGTCTCACAATCGGTAAACTTTTTGCTAAGGTAATAAATGGCGTGCTCTTTTCGACCAGACTCGTCTTGCTGACCCAGCACACATCCCATCGATCCTTCAAGCACAGTAAGATACATAATCAGAGGTCTCCCTGGCACTGGAGGCATAAGAATCGGCGGTTCTAACAGGTATTCTTTGATTCGGTCGAAAGCTTGCTGATAGTATTCGTTCCATTTAATGGCCTGATTCTTCCTCAGAAGCTTAAAGATGGGCTCGCACGTGGCCGTTAGGTGAGAAATAAACCGTGCAATATAGTTTAGTCTCCCTAAGAAACCACGCACTTGCTTTTCAGTCTTTGGCTCAGGCATTTCTTGGATTGCTTTCACTTTGGTCGGATCGACCTCAATTCCTCGTTCACTAACAATGAAGCCGAGCAACTTGCCAGAACGAACCCCGAAAGTACACTTATTCGGATTTAACCTCAGTCTGAACTTCCGAAGCCTGTCAAACAATTTTGCTAGATTAACCAAGTGCTCTTCCTCTGTCTGGGATTTTGCTATCATGTCATCAACATAAACCTCAATTTCATGATGGATCATGTCGTGAAACAACGTCACCATTGACCGTTGATAGGTAGCTCCTGCATTCTTTAAACCAAATGGCATGACCTTGTAACAAAAGGTGCCCCAAGGAGTGATGAAGGTTGTCTTTTCCATATCCTCGGGAGCCATCTTGATTTGATTATAGCCAGAGAATCCGTCCATGAAAGAGAACACGGAAAACTGAGCAGTATTATCGACAAGTACATCTATGTGAGGTAGAGGGAAATCATCTTTGGGGCTGGCCCTATTCAAATCCCTGTATTCCACACACATCCTGACTTTGCCATCTTTCTTGGGAACCGGCACAATGTTAGCAACCCACGGAGGATAACTGGTCACGACCAAGAAGCCAGCATCAAACTGTTTTTGTACTTCTTCTTTTATTTTAATTGCCATGTCTGGACGCGTGCGCCTCAACTTCTGCTTTATCGGAGGACAACCTTCTCTGAGAGGTAGCTTGTGTACCACAATGTCAGTGTCTAAACCAGGCATATCTTGGTAGGACCATGCGAAGACGTCAACGTATTCTCGAAGCATAGCCATCAAACGAGTCTTGACAGATTCTTCTAATGCAGCTCCGATCTTGACTTCTTTCTTGTCTTCTTCAATACCCAGGTTTATTACTTCGACATCTTCTTCATGCGGCTGAATTATCTTCTCCTCTTGTTTAAGCAGTCTGGCCAATTCTTCGGGTAAATCGCAATCCTCTTCACCTTCCTCATCGGCTTGATAAATTGGATTGTCGAAGTCATACTCAGCCTAACAGGGTCGTCATTGATAAGATCCGGTGACGAGCACCTGCATGAATGATGATTCATGCAAGGCTTTAGCAACAACTTGAGAAAATGAGAAACATTGCCATCTTAAAACTTTTCTTTCTTTCTTTTTTAAAAAAAAAAATGAAAGTAAAAAAAATGAAAGACAGAGAACAACATGAATGAATGTGAAACATCAATTTTATTTATGATTGTGTTAATGAACAAATGAACCCTTACAAAGAGCCACTATGCCTCGGGCAAGACATAGTGCTTTAATACAGGAAAAATAGAAACAAAACATTATTACTCTTCGAAAGAGGTGACCGAAATAAGCCTTTCTGATGTCCAGTTGCTAAGCTGAGTTCCTGGAGCGGCAGGCCTGATCCATTCATCTAGGTCACAATCACTATCGACAATGTCATCCTGCACAGCACTGATGTTTTCGTAGTCTACCACTCCCGCGCTTGTGAAAGTAACCGGGCTCTGACAACCCTTAGCACTTGATTCAGACGAAGATCTTCCAGGGTGATAGCCAATCCCGAACATGTCTTTCTTTTCTGGCACTTCTACCAGACTGCCCCAGCCTTCTCGTATTCCAGATTCTACCAATTCAAGCGCTTGCTTATAAGAAGCTATGGAAACCCCCTTCTTCGGTACTTCAGGAGAAGTTGCTACTGCAGATGCTTCCTCAGACTTCAAGGGCTCAAAAGCCTGACATGGGGTCTCAACTATTTCGCCATCCATCTCCACATATTTGAATGAAGCTAGATGACTAACAAAAATATCTTTTTCCCCACTGACAGTCACAATTTGACCCTCCCAGACAAACTTTAGCTTCTGATGGAGTGTAGACGACACCGCACTTGCCGAATGTATCCAAGGTCTTCCGAGTAAACAGCTATACGCAGGTTGGATATCCATCACGTAGAACGTGGTATTGAAGACTTGTGGACCTACCTTGATAGGTAACTCCACCTCTCCAAACACCGATCTTCTAGACCCGTCAAATGCTCGAACTACTAGATCACTGGGTTTTAGAACCACTCCATCATAGTCCAGCTTCATCAGTGCTTTCTTGGGCAAAACGTTCAAAGAGGATCCAGTATCTACCAACACGTGGGAAAGCACTGCACCCTTACATTCCAGAGAAATATGCAATGCCCGATTATGAGCACGCCCGTCAGAAGTCAAATCCAAGTCTGTAAAACCCAATCCATGACTGGCATTGACGCTGGACACCACCGTTTCTAACTGATTTACAGAAATATCCTGAGGCACGTATGCCTTGTTTAGAATATTTAGGAGAGCTTTTCTGTGAGAGTCAGAACACATGAGCAAGGACAAGATGGAGATCTTCGACGGCGTCTGCTGCAAATGGTCTACGATCTTGTAGTCACTCTTCTTGATGATCCTCAGGAATTCTTCTGCTTCTTTATCAAAGGTGAGGTCTGGATCAGTTGATGGAGTTGGATCATTTACAACTACTGGTTGCTTCCCTCTGGCTCTAGCTTGGGCTTCGGCAGTATCTCTGGGTGGTACCACATTGTTTCTCAGTGTTTCCGGCGCAAACAATCTTCCACTTCGAGTAAAACCCCCTACTCCAACATTTTCTACTTGAGCTGGGGTTATACTAGTCGTGGCCAACTCTTGCCTCTGGCCATTGCAGTACACTTCACCACCATAATTCCAAGGAACAACTCTGTCACTTTGGTACATTATGGGTCCAGCAGTGGTAATGGTTATTGGTGCCGCTCTGGCTCGTGAAGGAACTTGGGATGGATCATAAAAGATAGTCACTGTGGAGACTTCACTTTCTTTTATGATCTTGTCAAACTGCAGCACTCCTTCGTCAATCATGCCTTGGATCCCGGCCTTCAACCGTTTACAACCGTTGGTAGCTTCAGTACATTCTGAACAATCCTCCTCGCATCCAAGGAAAATGCCTTTCTTCAACAAGCAAACCTTGATAGAAACCAATGAAGTCTGCAAGTCATCTACATCATCCACCAAATTCAAGTTCTCCCCTTCATCAATCGCACCAACCGTGCCCCTGTGAGGAGGCATGGGATTTTGCAGCACATTAGGAGAGGGAGCAAAATTGATCGCTTTAGAATCCAACAAGTCCTGGACAACATGTTTCAATGCTTTACAATTCTCAGTACTATGGCCGGGAGCTCCAGAATGAAACTCGCATCTAGCATTTAAGTCATAACCTTCAGGAATTTGGCCTGGCTTCGGAGGTTGCAAGGTCCGGAGCTGAATCATTTGAAGCTGCAGGAGATTCTTCAAAAGTTGGGAGTAAGACATTGGTGGAGCTTCAATATGTCTATCCTTCGGCCTATGAGAGTAGTATGGACGAGGGGCTCTTGGCTGATACCCCTGTGAGCGTTGCGGCTGTGGAGGCTGGATCTGTTGTTGAACGGGTGGAGTTGAAATAGTGACAGGGGCCACTTGCTGATAATACCCTCGGTTAATCATTCCCCTCTGTGCGTATACTGCACCTGTTTCTCCTTCTCTCCTTTTCACAAAAGGCTTCTTGATACCAGACACCGAAGCGCTTCCATTCTGAATTTTCCCCTGTTTGAGCCAGCTTTCAATTCTTTCTCCAGTCAGGATAATGTCCGAGAAACCACTTGAGGAACAACCAGCCAATCTTTCCATGAAATGCCCTGGGAGGGTATTCAGGAAAAGGTCGACCATCTCTCTCTCCAATAAAGGTGGTTGCACTCGGGCGGCTACCTCACGCCACCTTTGTGCATAGTCCTTAAAGCTCTCTGAGCTCCTCTGTGTCAAGCTCTGAAGCTGAGTACGGCTAGGTGCCATGTCAATGTTGTACTGATATTGTCTGAGGAAGGCCTCTCCCAAATCCTTCCAGCTTCTAATAGAGCTCCTCTCCAGCTTCATGTACCACTCCAAGGATCCTCCGGAGAGGCTATCCTGGAAATAGTACATCCAGAGTTTCTCGTCTCGCGTGTGGGCCGCAATCTTCCTGTAGAAGGCTTGTAGGTGAGTTTTCGGACAGGAGCTGCCGTTGTATTTATCAAATGCTGGTGGTCTGAACTTGTGTGGAATGACCACCCCAGGTACTAAACCCATATCTGACACGTCAATCCCCAAAGTGTCTTTGCACTCTAGGGCCTTGACCTTCTCCGCAAGCACCAAGAAGTCATTAAGATTTCCATCACCGCCGAAACCCATATCATTATTGAAATACTGGAATTGGTCCTCCTGCCTGTCGTGCACAGGAACGTACGTTGCCATAGCTGGATCTGGAACATGAGGTCCACCTGAGCCGTTGTTAGTGTTGGGAGGAGCCCCTAGCCCGCCGGAAGTGGTTGCCTGAGCATTAGTATTAGGAGGAGTTAACCCTTGAAATGCATTTCTCAGCTCCTGCTGCCCCTGGGCCATCCCTTGCATCAGGGTCATAAACTCTGCCATCTTGGTACGGACTTCATTGAGTTCTGTCTGCATGGCGTCCATTGCTGTTCTTTGATTGCTGCGGGTAGCGTACCGATGAGGGATATCTTGTCGAAGGTACCGGGTCTTGGCGGCCCTCGCAATCTTTGCCTGTTGAACACAGATAAATTAAACACCCCGAAGAAAAACCTGCAAAGACAAAGACAAAATGCAAATGATGCGTATGCAATACAATGTGTTCCTTTTATCCCCGAGACTTTTCCCGTTTCCGGTCCTGGCATTAAGAAGATAAGAATTGGGAAGAAAACCCAAGTAATATCCAAACATAATGACGGCTATGGAGAATTGGTGCTCATTACCCCGTGTCGGTGCAAATAACGAACAAGAAATTCAGAACAAATCAAATCATATAAACTGGAGTTTGAGAATACAAAGTCCCCGAAGGGTGTCAATCACAATAACAACACAAGTACATCACATATAGGGAATCCCACAACAAGCCTGTGGATAATCCGAGTACAATAACATGAAATTAAACCCTAGGGAACTCTATATCTTTCAATCTCCAGCTAAGGCGTTTGACGTTCTGGAACAGCTGAACTACATCTGGATGACCGGGCTCCTGGATGAGCCTCTGGATGAGGAGGTCCCTCGTATCAGAAGAAGCGTGTAACTCCTCGATCTGCTGTAGGAATGCTGCCTCATTCTCCTTGCTTTGACTCGACTCGGCCTTCGACCTTTTCACATCAGCTTTCAACTTCAAGTCTTCAATTTCCTTTTGAGCTTCCTTCAGTGTCTGCTGGCTTTCTGCTAAGCGCTGGAGACGGTCTTTCTCTTGATGATAAGCCTTCCTGAGGAGTTCTTTCTGCCCATCCAAAGAATCCTGAAGGCTTTTGATTTCCTGCTTATGCTTGGCGTCTAACTCCTTTTGCTTCTCCAGATGGTCGTCCCATTTCTCCTGCCATAAGGTAACAGCTTCATTGGCTTCACTAAGATCTTTCTTCTCTCTTCGGCGCTGGGCCGTCTTGTGAGTCTCAGCCAACCCTTTCTTTCGGAAGTAGAGCTCTCTATCTTCAAAGTCCTTCTGCTTGAGACGGACTATTTCCTCGGCTTGTACAGCTCTATCCTCCAATCGACGGTTCTGGATCATCAGCTTTTGACAAGAATTAAGAGCCTCTTGATTTTCAACCCTAAGTTGCTTAACCAAGGCTTCTAACTTCTGATATTCCTCCAAAGGCACCGTAGTAGGTGGTGGAGTCGGCACAGAAAAAGGGACTAGAGCAGCTTGAACCTCCTTCTTTATCCAGGCTTCAAATTCAGGAAACATTCGATTGTTGCTCCTGCCTAGACATGCTATACCCTTTCTCTTGATCATCTTCCAGGACCCTGCAGCTTTTTGGACCAAAGGAAGATTGTCTTTTACCGGAAAATAGAAGGTTTGGAATAATTCAGACTCATCAGGAACCTCCTTGAGCGCATACCCTAACTGTCTTCTTAAGAGGATGGGATTGTAGTTGATACCTCCCGATACTCCTAACAAAGGCACATTAGGGTAATTACCACAACTGGTAATGAAATTCTTTCCTTTCAACCTCAAAGTAAACCACCTGATATCTCCAGCAGACAAAGTGCTCAACTTTTGAGCCCAAGTAGAATTAAGATCAGCAAAACTCTCAGTAGTAAGCAAGTGTCTCATAACCCATTTGTAGAATAAAGGAGCACAACATCTAACAAGACCTCCTCGCTTCTTCTCATTCTTATAATGCACAGAATAATACAAATCACCTAACAGGGTGGGCACCGGATTCTTCAACACGAACAAATGAATAGCATTCATGTCCACAAACTTGTCCATATCAGCAAATAAAACTATCCCATACACAGATAACGCCAAGATGGCACAAACTGAATCCCACTGCTTCTCCACGGCACATTCTTCAGCTCTCTTGACCATAAACTCTAAGGGAAAACCAAGTAATCCTGCTTTGGTGGAAACCAGATTTGAAGACACCTCTGATGGGCTCAAATAAAGAGCCTTAGCAATGTCATCGTGAGTCGGTCTTGTCATCTCCGAGTTAAAAGGAATTTGATCCTTGATTGAAACTCCCATAATCTCAGCATATTCTTCCAGCAAAGGACCCAACTGAAAGTCATGAAATGTGAAACACCTAAGCCGTGGATCGTAATACTGCAACAAAGTGTGAATGGCGCTTCTCTGAGAACTATCCAAGTTGAATACCAGATCCAGAATATCACCATACGTTTCCTTGAAGTAGCCCAAATGACCCGGGGTAATCAGAGACACCAATTGGTTGACCAGGTCCATCTTGGTATCGAAGAATTTGTAGTGCACAGTTCTCTTTTTGACGTCTTCCATTCTGAAGCAATAATATGGCCAGGAACCGGGAATAAATGTAGACCCTGAGAATAAAAGAAACACAAATGATTAATGATGATATGATGTTTATGCAAGGCAAGGCATGTGATCAGTGAAGTGTCTGTGGTGTGCCAATCATATAATCAGGTGTAGGTGCAAGGTCTCAGAATCCATATATCACAATAATCATCCCTCTGATCCGGGATCCATATCTCAAGAACAGAAATCCAGATCACAAAACTGAACCAAAGGCAAAGTGGGTATGCTGAAGGTATCAGGGTTCCTGCAAACCTGTAAACCCCTCCCAATCTCACGGGTGTGCTACTCGGGTCAACATCACGGACTCTCAAAGCCGAATAGCAATAATACGTTCACCATCTCCGAGAAATGGCTCATGACCAAATCAGGGAATCGGTTTGGTATTATGTACTATGCAGGGAGGTCTCAGTTGAGTCCGGAAAAACAAGCATCCCTCACAAGTCTCCAGCTTCAAGCACTGAATCGAGAAACAATAGTACATTCATCCCGAAGGGTACAATACTATCGTCATACGAACAGTTTTGCTTTAACTGAATTCCCGTGAAAGAACCAGGCCATCCTATGCGAGTTCCCAATGGGCCCTCGGATGCGAGTGGGTTTGCCAACAAATGTGGTCTGCCACTGTCATCACTGGAGAGGGTTGTTTCCATTAAGGTTCTCAATGATCGGTCCCCAGCTGCACATAACCATCAAGGTTGTATCCTGAAGTGGGGAAGAACCCCCACACAGAATAGTCCCAAGACAGTCGCAACCTGGGTGTGGAACACATCACCACTCATCATGTAACCATGCGAGCACAACGTGTCCACGCTAATCCTATAGTGCACTCAAGCCGGGTATTTGGCTTATCTCACAGTAACTCCCATCCCACAGTAAAAATGAAAACCAGCACAGCCAGACAGTCCAGTATAATATGATGCATGGAAAATAAAATACTGAAAGCGGTAAATAAATGCGGTAAAGTAAAGCTGTAAAGTAAAATTGTAAACGAAAAAAATAAAGCTAAACTAAAGCACATAGCAACAAACAGATATACACCCAAAGAAACAAAATCAAACACGCGCTAGGATTGACTCTACAAGGGAAACCGGAAGAATCAAAGTATTCCCCAGCAGAGTCGCCAGCTGTCGCTCCCGGGATTTTCATCCTAGTACAAACGCGAAAGTGGCGCGGAAAGGTTAGAGTCGCCAGCCAGACATTTTTATCCCAAAGGAATGGGAAAGATAATGTTGCACAAACCTGAGGAAGAAGGAAAGGACAAGGTCCTGCGAACCAAAGATCTGAGTTCGGGAGTCGGTTACGAACTGGGAAGGTATTAGCACCCCATATCGTCCGTCGTACCCGACGGGATCCACGCTTGCTTGTTTTGTTTCAAAGGGTGAGAAAAAAGAATGTTGCTGAACAAAACCGCTAACTGGAGATGGAATGAAAAAGGAACTGAAATGAGAAAGGAATAAGAAAAGAGAATGGAAAGAAAGGGGGAAATGTAGGGAAAATAAGGAATGTGCTCGAACGGGCCCTACCCCGCTGCCTACGTACCTCATCGGGATAATGAGGATCAGAGTCGACGTAGTTCGCCTAACCTAGGCGGGAACTATTTGTTTGTGTTTTTTATGTTGGAACTGCGTATGTCTATGCTCAGGTGTTGCAGGCTCGTCTGGTACGAGTGCGTTTACCGTCTTGCATATGTGACAAGTCGTCGCGAGTTCGCGTTGTGAGTGAATGAGATGAGAAGAGAAGTTCCCGCAGGATAGTCGCTTGTTATTTGTTTTTTTCTTTTAAAAGAAGTGTTTTGAATTTTGTTTGTGAACGGTCTTGTACTAAGACCTATCCATCGCGGGAAGTATTTACACCTCGCCCCGAAATAGGACGCGTATAAACACTCCGCAACAAAGTCTCGTGTCGTACAAGATTGTTCGGTTTTTATTAAGTGTTTTATTGCTTTTCTTTTTGAGATGAGAAAGAATGACTCAAATTGATAAAAGGACAAAATCTAAGGGACTAAGACTCAATCCTAATTTTGTTCATTTATTTACAAAAGTGGTCCTATGGTTAATGAGGTTTTCTATTCCTAATGAGAAACTAGAAACTACTAGAATTCAACTTACTTCTTAATGAAGTTAAGTTGATTCTAAGAACAATGGGGAAGCCTATACAAGTTATAAGAACCAAATAACAAGGCAAAACAATAGAAATGGTCATAGGAAATAAAATTCTAAAAATGCATTAAAGGCATGAATTAAAAAAATAGTCTATTTTTATTTATTCTAATCCTAATGATAATGAAACTTTAACCTACATTCTAAATCAAAGTTAGGCCTAATATTTTCATTCTAAAAATCCACATTAAAACTAACCTAAGTCTATATTAGATTCTAGGATCAAATCTAATCTAAACTATATCTTTTTTTGACTTTGTTTTATGACTTAAACTAATGGGAATTATACATAACTAAACCTAAAAAATAATATTCTAAAAAATACTAAAACTTCTGGAAAAATTATGAAAATTAATCTATAGGGACCTAATATTATCTATAACATTGTACTAAAAGGAATCCTACAAAATCATATTTTCACTATGCCTAGAAATTATTTGTTTTCAGCTAAGAATTATCCACTAATTTCTAAGGATTACACCACTAAAACCTAAGATAAAAGGTCCTAAAAAATCCACTAAAAATATCCTAAGCACTATTATGAGTCCTCTAACAATAGAAAAAAGAATGGCTCTAAAATCCTACTGGAAGTTACCTAAATAAAATCAACAAAATCCAGCACAATTAAAGGGAGTTCAATAAAAGCTAATTAAAAGAAAAATCAGAATTAAATCGAAAATAATGCAAAATTCAGAAAACAAAAATGTTAAAAATCTCTAATTGGAATTAACAATCTACTGGAATTTTTGTGGAATTATATTATGGATATTCCTATTTTTAATTGAATTAATCCTAAACTATACTAAACTAAGATTAAAATCTAAAAGAAAAGGAATAGGGGTTCATTAAGTAATTACTTTTAGTGTTTTTCTATTCTGGACCTAAAACAGGGGTGCAAATAATAATGCTGTAAGGCCCATTTTCGCAGGCTTTCTTGGGGGTGTAAAGAGAAGCATTTTTTAGTTGTTTTTAGAATTGGGCTCAAAAGGGGGTGAATATAGCAAAAGCAGAAGGCCCAAATCGCAGGCTTTGAGAGGGGAGGTGTGTTCAGCACTATTTTTCAGTTTATTATTTTCTTAATGGGCTTAATGGGTGGTGTTAATAGCAATCATATATAAAAGGGTGGTCCTAGGAATTAAGAGATTAAATCTTCTTTATTATTGATTAATGGCACCATATTAACATAATCTAACTATCTTAATATTTATTAATTATATTAATTCTAATATTTATCAATTATATTAATTGTCTTAATATGTATTAAATTATATTAATTGTCTTAATATGTATTTAATTAATTAATTGTCTTATAATAAACAACAAAAAACACAAAAGGGGAAATTGGCTGAAGAATCATAAAACCCTAATCTCTTCTCCCTCTTTGCGCCGCCGCACTTCTCCTCTCCCAACCTCTCTTCTCCGTCCCTCACCTCTAACAACACGGCCCTTCTATTCTTCGTCTTCTTCTCTCCGTCACCATTCTCAACCTAAACTACCCCAGGCCTCCACGTCATTCCTCCCTTTCTCGCCACCGCAACCCTCTAAGCTTCTCTCTAAACTCATCATCAACCCTCATCTTCCTCCTCTCACTCACCGCGCCTAACCTACCATTTCTTCTTCGTCTTTCCCTGCGGCCGCCAACGTTAACCCTAACTCTCTCTTATCCTTCCCCCTTTCGAAATCACCGTCACCTTAAATACACTCCCCTTCTTCAAGCTCGTCACTCTCTAACCCGCACCACCATAGTCTTCGTCATCGCAATTTCCGAAGCCACCACCTCAACTTCGTTCTTCTTTCGTGAACTCATCCCTATCACTACCTCACAATTTCTTCTAAACCTAATTCCTCCTTCTCCAAGCCGACATCGAAGCCACTTCAAAACCTAAATTTCTTCATCATGAACCCTAGCGTCTATTGGAGCCTCAAACAAATAACAGCAAGGAAATAACAAACACCGACCGACGCGGACGAAGACAGGCGTTGCAAATCTACAACATTCAATACGAAAATGCGTCCTATATTTGAGCTCGTACCTGGAAACGATCGAAACGCCAATGAATGATGAGAGCTTCGCTTGATGGAACGCGATGGAAGCTATATGTGATGCTTCAGGTAAACTTAACTTTGTCCTGCTCTGCGTGTTCTTGATGCGATGGCTTTTGTTCTCAAATCTCTTGATGATATTTACTCAGAATTCTTGACAATTTACCGCTGAAATGTGTTCTTAATTCAATTGCAGATTGCCGGTAATGTCAGTGACGTTGCGGATAATGAAGATTTGGTGGAGAAGGTTGCGCAGCTCGGTGACGAGGGATGAAGATGATTAAAGGAGGAGGCTGAAATGGATAAAGATTTGGGTTGCTGAATGCAGGCTGCAGAAAAAAAACGAAGATAGAGGGAGCAATCAAGGAGAAGGGTGAAGGACAAGGTTCAGGATGAAGAGGGATAGAAGGAAGTGAAGTCTGAGTTTTAGAAGAAGAAGTCTGAAGAGGAATGAATGGAAAAAAAAATTGGGAGCGATTGAAGAAGGGTTTTGCATAGAGATGGTTGAAGGGTTGAGAATTGGGAAGAATAATGGTTGAAAGGTTCTAAAAAATCGTGGAAGAAAAATCGAAATGTGAAGATTGATTCTGATTTATAGGATCTGGAGGAAGACTTTGGAAACTTCAGGTATAGCCAGTTGGAATTCTGTTATTTTTCAGTTACTTTCTGTTGCTTTCTGTTGTGGTTGTGAGATTATTTAGGGTATGAACATTTATCATTTCTGTTGTGGATTGATTTAACAGTTAGCTATGATGCTTATAACTGATTTTGTTTTGGTTCGGATACTCCCTCTTCGTGTCGTTGTTTTCTGTCGAACCTGAATGAATTAAAAATCTTTGTTATTGCAAACTTTGTAGTCATCACTAAGCTTCAAACGGCTAACATATGATCACTGTAATAGCTGCAAACGAATTCTCAAATTCTTATTGATATTCTTGCAGGTTTGTTGGATATTAATCCATTCTGTTGAAGCTCTTCCTCCCTTTCGGCGAATTAGCATTATCACTATGAGCATCACAAAAGCAATAGCGGTACCGGTGGATTTGGAGAAACCCCAGGAGTGGGTAATGGGGATGATCCTGAAACAGGAGGTCTGAAAAGTCCTTGAACATCAAAGAAACCACTCTCAATATCATTAGTATGCTTCTCATCAACTTGGCTTGCTAGTGCCGTAAAAGAGGCCTCACGGCTTGTATTCAATGTAACTAATATTGGCGCTTAAGCCTCTCTTACCATTACTTTCCTCTTTTTTTTGATTCTGTTATCTCTGCAATCTGAGTTTGTTTCCTCTTTTTTCCTTTGCTATGTAATATCAGTCATCATGTGACTAAATTTTTTTCAACACCACTCAATTGTTACTACATGATAATATTACAATGCCCTATAAACCTACTGAATTTTAAAAGTATACCACAAATTGTAAGGACAATAGTCAGCAAGATCTTCATCCTAGCTACACTGTCCATCATTTGCAGCAAAAATGACCTATTCTTGTTCTTTACCTTGATGATCCTGCAAGACTGCCTGTACACACAGGGCATGACGGATCATGTCGTTTTTCGTGGCTAGTTCTTTGCTCCAGACAATAAGCATGATAAACGTGACCACATGCTAAAACTGCTACCACTTTAAGTTCATTGCAAGACTCTGAATTCCGTTTCAGTCGGGTCTCACATATCTTGCAAACCATCTTCGACACGTCCTGTGAGGCTGAACCCATTGTGAAACAACTTGATCGGATTCTTTCTGCCCTAGAAAATTTTTTCTCTCTGTTGTACTCTAAAATTAATGATAATGCACCAGAAAAGCTTGAAACTAACTAACTAACCGATCAACCAACTAACTTATAACAACTCATAACCGTTATAGCAATAAGAATAATGACATAACAAAAAAAAAATGGGCCTGGAGTTACTTTGCAATAATCTTGTCCAACTAATACTTTCAAATAACTATAATAACTAAAATTTGAAATTCTCACTTAACACAAAGCAAACTCACGAAATGACAAATGAACGGAATAAACACGTAGGCCATCTGAATTCTTTGAGATAGATTTCACATTCCATGGACTTGATTCTTAAAAGTAACCCAAACTTGAATCGATTCTAAGAAATGAAGTGGACCATGAATAAACCTTGGCCTTCAAATCACTAAATCATTATGAACCTTGCTATCATGATATGCCAAAATATTTCCTATGAGATTTCTTAAACATTATTCCAAACACATGAATATGCCTTAGCGCTCAGAGAACCAGATTTGAAATATGAACACGGATGCAGATTGAGGCAAACTCATAATAGCTTGGCCAAGATCCTGTCAACCTTCCATTCACATCGAAATACAGTTGAATGACCACACTTGGTATGAAACTAATATCATTATCCTTGACAGCCTTGTAGATATTTAAGCACACTAGGAAAGAAACCAAACAAATGAGCTTTGAATTGTTGAGGATGAACCATACCCTGATTCAAAGAAGCTTAAACTGAACACTGGCTGATAGGCCGAATACACCAACGACTAGTCTTTGTAAGCACAATCCTTGAAAACCACTTAATCATGGAAACGAAACCTTGACGAATTAGAAAAAACATGTGAAGAGGAGATTATTGATTGCCACATAATCAGAGCTTTGAATCCATCTAATAACCACACATAGGGTGCGAAACCCTAGTTCCATAACCCGTGAAACAAACTCCAATGAAAAAGAAACCACAAACCCATGGAATAATCTGGTCCCTCAAAGAACCCTAATCTCATGCCTGAGGAATACAATGCAAAATGCATGATAATAATCTAAGGGGTAATGCAGACAAATGCGAAACAATTAGCCAATAGAGGAAATAAATAGGAGGGCAAATTTTGAGGTATTACAAATATGTAAATATTCTATAATTGTTTATAATTTAATTTTGCATGTAAATAATTTCTATTATATGTTTAAAAATTGCTAATTTAATTTTTGTAATTATAATTTATTTTCATAATATGTTCATAATTGATTTAATTTTTATAATTTACATATAACTTCAAATTTTATAATAATTAATATAATTGTTCATATTTTCTTATTAACCATTAAAAATTTTGTTTATTATAATATCCTTGTTTATTTCATTATTATTATTAATTATGTTTATATGATTATTACTAACCCCATTTAATTTAGTGTAATTTTTATTATTATTTTCACTAACCCTATTATAATTATTTATTTATTTTGCTTATTTACTATTTTTCTTATTTATTTAAATTGCTTTTATTATTATTATTGTAATTGCTCCTGGATGTAATATTTTATAATGTTAATTATTTATTTTATACTATGGTTAGAAAATAGGGAGTGTAACATGTATGTTTATTTAAAATTAATTTAGATCACTTAATTTAAAGATAAAATATTAAATTGTACACTCACACACGTAAGTCGATCTTGGATCGCCATCTCACTTCCTTAGGGATTCCTCTCATTGTTGCCTAATCAAAAGGTCAAGTGGGGTGTATAAAGCAAAAGTCCCACAAAGTAAAGTCATCTAGTCCCTTAACAATAAAAGATCAAGTCCCTCTTCGAATGTTGCCTTCGTAATGATCTTGTCCCTTCCGAATAAAGATGACAGTCCCTCCAAAAATGCTTATACACCCCACAGTTGCCTAAATAAACAGATGTCCTTTTACTTGTCCCTCACATCCAAGGTAATGACTACCTATTCCTTAATAATAGGGATAGTCTTACCACTTAAAGGATTCAAGAACAGAAAAGACTTAAAACTTAGGGTAGGTTTCTCATAGTTGTTTGCTCACTCTTCATAACTTTTCAAATACTTCACACTTTCAAACAAATTTTCAAAACAAAGGTTTTTTACGCATCCGTACATGGATCATTATCAAACTTTTAAGAAAATTTCTATTCACACACTTCACATTTCAAAAACATTTTAAAGTGAGCTAAGTAACTAAGAGCCCATGGATAACCATGGATGTAAAGGGTGCTAACACCTTCCCTTTACATAACCTACCCCCCGGACCCAAAAATCTTTTAAAAGGTCTTTCCTGTTCTTTTATGCCTTTCCTTTGGATAAAATAAAAGTCGGTGGCGACTCTTGCTATCCGCAACATAACTAAAGTCAGTTCTCCCACCGTGTTACAGAACTGGCGACTCTTCTGGGGATTTAATATTAAAGAGGGGTACCCTTAGGAATTAGATCACTTTAAAATTGTTTGCCTTGTTTGCTTTATACTTATCTTGTTGGGTGCTCTTATGTGTGAAAGATCCTAACCCGGATCTAGTGTACCTTAGGTAAATGGCAATAAACCAAGGAAACTGTACGGCGTATACCGATATGGTTGATCTGGTGGCTATAGTTAGTGTGACTTCTTGGTTGGTGCTTATGTTCCTTAAGTCAAGTTGAGGATAATATGAGGCTGCCATATGTTGTCAATGCACTAACTAACTTTTAGAACCCTAGTTATCCCATCTTGGCCTTTAGAAAAGTAGTGAGGTAACCGGCTTTGGTGCAGACTGAAGTTGGTTGACACTCGATACTACACTCATTGAGATCTTAAACTTGGAGGGTTTTGGTTGGCAAGTAAGTTGCCTACTGAACAACCACCCTTGTGAAGGATCAATGATATTGAGATCCCTTAGAACCTGGTTACTTTCGTAGGACAGGATGAACCAACTAACTTCAGGGGAGGGTACTTACCTTTGAACCTCATGCAAGCCTTTAAACCTAGGGCTATTGTGTGACTTGTTTGTGTGTGCCACATGTTTGTGATTGAACATAACATCATGACATCATCATGCATCATAAGCATAGCATTTTCACTAACCATTTCAAGGACCAAGGGATTTATCTTTGTTCTTTGTTGCAGGTCATGGCTTCTGCTCGTAGAAACACCATCAGGATCAACTTTGTGGGCATACCTGCTAAGCTTAAAGAGTTGGTTTCTCAAGTGTCTGATCACTCCCAGTTCATCAAGAGACGTGGTCACCTATTGGATTTAGTCACTTCAGGGTTCAATGAAGACATGATGAGTGTTCTGTTTCAGTTCTTTGACCCTAAGCACCATTGCTTTACATTCCCTGATTATCAGCTGGTTCCTACAATGGAAGAATTCTCTAAACTTCTGGGTATACCTGTTCTTGATCAAAGACCCTTCACAGGCTTGGAGAAGGAGCTTAAACCAGAGGTTATTGTTGCAGCTCTACATCTGAAGAAGTCTGACATTGTTCTAGAAACGAGAAGCGGAGTTAAGGGTATTCTTGCCAAGGTGTTGATAGAGAAAGCTCAGGTATTCTTGAAGGCCATGAGCTATGATGCTTATGAGGAGATCTTAGCCTTGCTAATTTATGGCTTAGTATTGTTCCCCAATCCAGATCAGTTCATAGACGTTCATGCCATCAACATATTCCTGAGTCACAATCCAGTGCCTACATTGCTTGGAGACATCTTACATTCTCTTCATACCCGTACTACAAGGGCAAGAGGAACTTTGATGTGCTACATACCTTTGCTATCTAGGTGGTTTATTTCTCACCTTCCTCATTCAGTAATGAAGAATGAACAAGGGTTCAGGTGGTCCAAAAGGATCATGTCACTCTCTCACTCAGATATCCATTGGTGCTCCAGATCTATAGAGAATGTCACCATCATTGACCGTTGTGGGGAGTTTCCTAATGTGCCACTTCTAGGCATAAGAGGGGGCATCACCTACAATCCCTCTCTAGATTTACGACAGTTTGGTTACGCTCGGAGTGATGGCCCACATGACATGTTGATTCAGGGAATTGTGTTTGACTATGACAACGATCTTCAAGGTTACCGTCAGAGATTCATACGAGCCTGGGGAAAAGTGAACAAGGTTGACAGCAAGACACTGGAGCCTAAGTACACTATTCCTATGGAAGCTTATCTCAGATGGGTGCGATCTCGTGCTCAGACTCTCATGATGCCATATCCTGCTATCCTGCCAGTTACCATGGAACCTGTTGCTGAAGGAGACACTGCTTATACCATCCTTCACCCAGACATGCCTACTGACATGGAAGACTTACAGAGATCCTGGATCCAGTTGAAGGAGCAAAGGGATACTTTCGAGGCTCATTACAAAGCAAGCCAAGAAAGAATCCTGGAACTAACAAAGCAACTTCACGAGGAACGAAATCTCAACTCATACCTCAACACAAAGAGGAAACGTCCATGGGAGACTTAAAACCACATCTTTTGTATTTATTTCATTTCGTTTCTGTAAGCCCAAGAGGCAAAACAAATTTACTACTAATAAAAGTTTACCTTCTTGTTTGTTTAAGCAAATTTAAATCCTGCGGTCCTTGAAAACATTGCATATACATTCACATACCATATCATTGCATCACAGGTTTTTTGTGCACATGTTTCTTATCTTCTCGCTGTTTATTTCAGCAATGGCTCTTGAACAAACAGTTAAGGATCTCCAGACACAAAATGCACAGTTCCAAGAGCTGATCCTGAACCTGACCAAGGGGCAGGATGAATTGAAGACACTGCTGGCCAAGAAGACTAAGAAGACTAGAAGGTCAGGTGGCCTGATCAACATGGGAAGAAGGTTCAAAGGTCTTGCCAAGACCAAAGAACCAGTTGAAGATTATGAGTCTGAAGAGTCTGAAAAAGAGGGAGGCAATCTCCACAACACTATGGGGGACTCTGATTCTGAGGCTAATTACTACCATGAGCCTAATGAAGACAAATTCAAAATGCTGGTGGATAGAATGGATGCTATGGAGTTGCAGAAGTCATCTGGGCTGGATTTTGAAGATTTGAGTCTGATATCTGGGGTAGTCATACCCATTGGTTTCAAAGTTCCTACCTTTGTTGTTTATGATGGGGTCTCTTGTCCCAAGCTGCATCTGAGGTCTTATGTCAGAAGAATCCAACCTCACACTGCTGATAAAAAGTTGTGGATCCATTTTTTTCAAGAGAGCTTATCTGGAGCTCAATTGGAGTGGTATTATCAATTGGAGAGTGTCAACATCAGGGATTGGAATGATCTTGCTGAAGCTTTCTATAAGCAGTATCAATACAATGCTGATTTAGCTCCTACTCGCATGCAGCTGCAAAGCATGTCTATGGGTGCCAAAGAAAGTTTCAAGGAGTATGCTCAGAAGTGGAGAGATTTAGCTGGAAGAGTACAACCCCCTTTAACTGACAGGGAATTGGTTGATATGTTCATGTGTACGCTGAATGGTCCTTTTTACAGTCATCTCATTGGAAGCTCATCATCTGGCTTCACTGAGTTGATAATGACAGGAGAGCGAGTGGAAAATGGTATAAAGAGTGGCAAGATCCAAGTGGGCACTTCTTCATCAGGTGCTGCAAAGAAGCCTCCCACTGGAAGAAAGAATCCAATGCTGTTTATGGTCAACCTGATCGTAATATAAGGCATCAGTCTGTGAGTGTAGTTCATATTTCAAATCCAACACCTACAACACCAGAACAGCCACAGGGCAACCAACAGAGGGCTAGAAGGCAGTTCACAAAGATCAACATGTCAATGGCTCAGGCATTGCAACACTTGTTGAAGGCTGAACTTATTACTCTGAAAGAGGCTCCTCAGAATCCCAATGTTACCTCTCCCAGGTACAATCCAAATGCACGATGTGCATATCATTCGAATTGTCAGGGACATGATACTAATAGCTGCTGGGTCTTGAAGAACAAAATTCAAGATATGATTGAGGCTGGGGAAATTGAGTTTGACCCTCCAGGTACTCCAAATGTGATTACTGCTCCCATGCCAAATCACGAGAAACTGTCAATGCCATTGATGAAGATTTACATATCTATTCAGTTGCAGAGTTGACTACACCATTGTCTGTTATCAAGAAGAAGTTAGTACAAGCTGGGTTCTTTCCAGGTTGTCGTGAAGATTGTTTGTATTGTACCTATAAGCCGGATAGTTGCTGGAGATTGAGAGATGGAATTCAACGTCTCATGGATAAGTATACTATAGTGTTTGAGAGGACTCCATCGTCTGTAGAAAGTATGGTGGATCATATTACTAAAGGTAGGAAGACTGAAGAGGTTGACATGGTTGACAAAGTGCCAGTAAGGATCACTTCCAAAGGTCCTATTAAAATCACTCATAAGGGTCCAATCAAGATTACTGCTGAAGGCCCTGTGAAGGTTGTTGCTGAAGCCAGAGTGGCTCCTATGGTCATTACTACTCCTGGTCCTATTCCGTATACGTTTGATAAAGTTGTGCCTTGGCATTATGGGTCTGATGTTTACATCCATGGTGTTAAGCAGGAGCCCTTAGCTGATGTGCCTGTTGATGTTGATAATATTGCTGGATCTAGTAAGATCACACGAAGTGGAAGAGTCTTCTCTCCTCCAGTAACTTCCAAGAATGCAGTTACTCCTGCTGCTACCTCCACCACTGATGCTCGGGGCAAAGGTCCTGTTATTGAGCCTATACCTACTGATGTACCAGCTGCTGATGATCTCTCTAAGCAGATGGAAGAAGTATTGAAAATCATTCGCAAGAGTGATTATGACATTGTTGATCAGTTGGGGCATACTCCCTCCAAGATTTCTATGTTGTCCTTGTTGTTATGTTCTGAGGCTCATGCCAAAGCTTTGATCAAGTTTCTGAAGACTACTCATGTACCCGATGCAATTTCTGTTGACCAGTTTGAGAATTGTGTTGCCCACCTGACCTATGATAATGGGTTAGGGTTTTCTGATGCTGATTTGACCCCTGCCAAGAGGGATCATAACAGGGCTCTGCATATCTCAATTGAATGCAGGGGCACTACCCTGTCACATGTATTGATCGACAATGGTTCCTCTCTGAATGTGTTGCCCAAAGAAGTCCTGAATAAGCTGAGTCCTGAAGATGCTGTGCTAAAGCCCAGTAATATAGTGGTGAAGGCTTTTGATGGTTCTAGAAGAGTGGTGCATGGAGAAATTGATCTCCCAATCAAAGTTGGTTCTCAGGTTTTTAATGCTACATTTTATGTGATGGATATTCGTCCTTCGTACTCTTGTCTGCTTGGTCGTCCCTGGATCCATGGGGCAGGTGCTGTAACCTCTACATTACATCAGAAGCTAAGATATCCGGTGGAAGGAAAAGTTGTTACTATCTATGGAGAGGAAGAATATTTTGTCAGCCATGTGAACACCTTCAAGTATCTGGAAGTGGAAGGTGAATATGTTGAAACTCCGTGTCAGACATTTGAAGTGGTTCCTTGGATTGTTAATGACTATGTAGCTCCTCCTGTTGTCAAGAAAGTTCATGTGGTCACCAGAATACCTCCAACAATGGCTTCCCTCAAAGATGCTAGAGCTGTAGTAGATGAAGGTGGTTGTACTATTTGGGGTCAGCTTCCTGATAACCCATACCAGTCTGACAAATTTGGTTTGGGTTTCACTGCAGAGTCCCAGAAGGCTGTTCGTCGTGCTCGTGCTGTTCGTATCACCAATCAAGGGGTTATGAAAGATCAGATCAATGCTGTGGGTGACTATGATGAAGACTACAACTTGGATGCTTGGATTTTTCCTACTGTGGGTGCTGGGCTCAATAATTGGAAAGCTGAAGATGTTATCCCTATCTCCTTTAGTCAGGAGTAAATACTATTACTGTGTTGTTGCTTTTTTAAGTTTGTAATTTCTTGAACAATTAAAACTCTTAAGCCTTGTGCCTTACCCGGGGCACAATGGTGTGCTTGTTACGGGATGTCATTTCATTTGCATACTTCATTCAATAAAAATCAGTGGACGTTTCGTTTTCATAAATATTGTGTTCCTTGTCTTTCTTTTCTTTTCTTTTTGTTTTATCAGCTATGTGTTCTTACACACACCCACATCACTAAAATGCAGATCCTCATCAACTCTGGATCATGTTGATAACAGTTCTACTATTGCCAATTATAATTTCGAGAATCCGATCTATCAAACTGAAGACAGAAATGAGGACGATTGTGAAGTACCTGTAGAGCTTGCTAGGTTGTTACAACAAGAAGAGAAAGCTATATAGCCACATGAAGAGCCAGTCGAAGTTGTGAATCTGGGAACTGAAGAAAACATGAAGGAAGTCAAGATAGGGGCTGATTTAGAGGATAGTGTCAAGAGCAGATTGATTCAGATGTTACGTGACTATGTGGAGATCTTTGCTTGGTCTTATGAAGATATGCCAGGGTTGGATACAAACATTGTAGTTCACCGTTTACCAGTAAAAGAAGATTGTCGTCCAAAGAAGCAGAAGGTTCGTCGTATGCGTCCTGAGATGTCAGAAAAGATCAAAGCAGAGGTAATGAAACAGTTTGATGCAGGGTTCTTAGCTGTGACTTCTTATCCTCAGTGGGTTACAAATGTGGTACCAGTTCCTAAGAAAGATGGTAAGGTACGTATGTGTGTAGACTACAGGGATTTGAACAAGGCCAGCCCCAAAGATGACTTTCCACTTCCTCATATTGATGTTCTGGTAGACAACACTGCTCAGCATAAGGTATTCTCTTTTATGGATGGTTTCTCTGGTTACAATCAAATCAAGATGGCACCTGAAGATATGGAGAAGACAACATTTGTGACACAATGGGGCACTTTTTGCTATAAGGTGATGCCATTTGGTTTGAAGAATGCAGGGGCAACATATCAGCGTGCTATGGTGGCTTTGTTTCATGATATGATTCATCATGAGATAGAGGTATATGTGGATGATATGATAGCCAGGTCTCAGAATGAAGAACAACATCTTGATCATTTGCATAAATTATTTGAAAGGTTGAAGAAATACAAGTTGAGATTAAATCCAAACAAGTGTACTTTTGGAGTTAGATCTGGTAAACTCATGGGTTTCATAGTCAGTGGAAAAGGTATTGAAGTGGATCCTGCAAAAGTGAAAGCTATACGAGAGATGCCAGCCCCCCGTACTGAGAAGGAGGTTAGAGGTTTCTTGGGACGATTGAACTACATTGCAAGATTTATTTCCCAATTAACTGCCATCTGTGAGCCAATCTTCAAGTTGCTGAAGAAAGATCAGGTGATGGAATGGAATGATGAGTGCCAGACTGCCTTTGATGAAATCAAGAGATATCTGCTAGAACCTCCAATTTTGATGCCACCAGTTGATGGAAGACCCTTGATTATGTACTTAACAGTGTTAGACAACTCAATGGGGTGTGTATTAGGGCAACATGACGAGTCTGGTCGAAAAGAGCAGGCAATATACTACCTTAGCAAAAAGTTTACCGACTGTGAAACAAGATACTCACTGCTCGAGAAAACTTGTTGCGCTTTGGCATGGGCTGCTCGCCGACTAAGACAGTATATGTTGACTCATACTACCTTATTGATTTCAAAGATGGATCCAATCAAGTACATATTCGAGAAACCTGCTCTCTCCTGAAGAATTGTAAGATGGCAAATGATCTTGACAGAATATGATTTACAGTATACTACTCAGAAGGCCATTAAGGGAAGTGTTGTTGCTGATCATTTGGCTCATCAAGCAGTGGATGATTATCAGTCAATGAGTTTTGAGTTCCCTGATGAAGATATTATGATTATTACCAAAGAACCTGGACAATATGATGGACCTGAACAAGGATCCCGATGGACTATGGTTTTTGATGGTGCCTCTAATGCACTTGGTAATGGTGTTGGTGTTGTGATTAGTTCCCCTGAAGGTTGTCATACCCCGATTAATGCAAGATTGTGTTTCTATTGTACCAATAACATGGCTGAGTATGAGGCATGTATCCTGGGTATTAAAACTGCTATTGATATGAAGATTCAGTTCCTTGATGTGTATGGAGATTTAGCCCTGGTAGTAAGTCAGATTAAAGGAGATTGGGATACCAAGCATGATAATCTCATTCCTTACAGAGAGCATGTGTTGTCTCTGATCCCACATTTCAAAGAAATTACCTTTGGACATATTCCACGGAGAGAGAATCAGTTGGCAGATGCATTAGCCACCATGGCATCTATGTTTGAGATCAGCTGGGATGATGAAGCTCCCAAGATTACTATTGATAGATTTGAGAAGCCTGCATACTGCAATGAGATTGACACAGAAGGGGCAGAGGAGAAGCCTTGTTTCTATGAAGTAAAAAGATATCTTGAAGCTCAGGAGTTCCCTGAAGGGGCATCTGTCAAAGATAGGAAGTTTCTGAGAAGGTTTTCTGCTAAGTTCTTTTTGAGTAATGGGATTTTGTACAAGCGCAATCATGATTCAACTATGCTTCGTTGTGTGGATAAGAAAGAAGCAACAGAGATTATGGAAGATATGCATGATGGGATTTTTGGCACTCATTCTAGTGGTCATACTATGGCAAAGAAGATATTGAGAGCAGGTTACTATTGGTCTACCATGGAAGCTGATTGCTATCAACACTCCAGAACTTGTCACAAGTGTCAAATTTATGCTGATAAAGTACATATACCTCCATCACCCTTGAATGTGTTGACTGCTCCTTGGCCTTTTGCCATGTGGGGCATTGATATGATTGGTGAGATCAAGCCTACTGCTTCTAATGGACATCGGTTCATCCTGGTTGCTATTGATTACTTTACTAAGTGGGTAGAGGCAGCTTCATTTGCATCTGTTACTAAGAATGTTGTGGCTCGATTCATTAAGAATAATCTCATATGTAGGTATGGCATCCCTGAAAGGATTATCACTGACAATGGCTCTAATCTGAACAACACTATGATTACTGATCTCTGCACGCAGTTCAAGATTAAGCATCACAACTCTTCTCCGTATCGTCCAAAGATGAATGGGGCAGTTGAAGCTGCTAATAAGAACATTAAGAAGATTATACAAAAAATGACTGTTACTTACAAGGATTGGCATGAGATGTTACCATTTGCTCTTCATGGTTATCGTACTACAATACGTACTTCAACAGGGGCAACCCCATTCTCCTTAGTCTATGGTACAGAAGCAGTTTTGCCCATTGAAGTTCAGATTCCCTCCTTAAGAATTATGAAGGATGCAGGCTTGGATGAAGATGAGTGGATTCAGACTCGACTTGACCAGATAAATTTGATTGATGAGAAGAGGTTAGAAGCAGTTTGTCATGGCCAGATGTACCAGAAACGGATGATCAAAGCTTTTAATAAGAAGGTTAAGCCAAAGATATATCAGGCCGGTGACTTGGTAATCAAGCGTATCATATTACCACAGGGTGATCCTAGGGGCAAGTGGACTCCAACATATGAAGGACCATTTGTGGTCAAAACAGTATTTTCAGGAGGTGCCATGATACTTACTACTATGGATGGTGAAGACTTCCCACAGCCTGTAAACGTAGACATAGTTAAAAAATACTACGCATGAAAAGAGACCCGCTAGGTTGACAGGCCTAGGCAAAAATAAGGGCATCCCGGCAAACCAAAAGGGTTTGGGCAAAAATTAGGGATATATATAAAAAGATGTACACCCGGCAAGTCGAAAACCTGAAAAGGCGGCTTGGGCAAAAAAGGGTATCCCGGTGGATTGAAAACCTGAAAGGGCAATCCAGGCAAAAGTTAGGGATTAAAGCGTATGACTATGTCTCGTTTGGATCACCCATGAAACTGCAACTAGTTGTGTTACTTACTCAAGTTTGAACAGATAAAGCTCAATCCAATCGTTTCCGTCTCAACAGTAGAAGATGAGATACTTGAAGATAATGGCAATAGTAGAATTGAAACTCAATAGGATTATTCCCACATAGCTGATTCTCCTTGTTTTGTAAAAAAAAATTTATGACAAAATCCTCTTACTAGGGTTTATGTCTCCTTGTACAAACTTACCCATGTATGGGTCACTCTTTGGTATAAATAAAATTCCATTTTTGAATCCTGATTTACTTTTACCCTATTTACATAAGCGAAACGTCCATTGGTTGTGTTTGAATGTATGTATGCTTTTGAATATGATTGATGTTTACCAGAAATGCATGTATGCTTAATATGATTGATGTTTACCAGAAATGCATAAAAATGCAGTAATAGTATTTACTAAGGACGAACGAGGGAAGGATCTCAACGAAGCTTCGCTGGTTCATCTCTACAAGACAGTTACAAATCCTCAGTAGGGCAAATCCATCTTCATAAAGTCACATCTCCCCTGGAATTTATATCCATCTCTTTTATCCTCATACGGATATTCGGGAATTTACTTTCCAATAGGCGTACGACGAACAAAGACGAGAGGTTATATATACCCTACTATCGAACGAAGACGGGAGGTTATGTATACCTTGCTATCCCCAGCAGACGAGAGGTTATATATACCCTACTATCGAACGAAGACGGGAGGTTATGTATACCTTGCTATCCCCAGCAGACGAGAGGTTATATATACCCTACTATCGAACAAAGGCGGGAGGTTATGTGTACCTTGCTATCCCCAGCAGACGGTAGGTTATGTACAATATATTATCAAACAAGACGGGAATGAGTTCCTCATATTCTTCAACAACGAATCGGGATTTATTTTCCCTGGCCAGCAGTTGTTATACGAAGATATCCAGACGCTTCCGGCAGCATCATATCGTACATACATCATTTACATCATACCATAACATACATATCCATAGATACATAATACATCACTTAAGTGCATCATATTATACATACATACATAATGCATAAACTAATACTACCATACAGAATGCTACCTTGTTTTTCAGGTTAATTCTCCAGCAGACAGACTTCATCAATAACTTGTGACTATCAGGACTGCTTTATCCTCCTGAAAGTTATCATTCCCTCAGGACTGCTTTATCCTCCTGAAAGCTTCTTATACCTCAGGACGTTGTTATCCTCCTGAAAGCATATCATTCCCTCAGGACTGCTTTATCCTCCTGAAAGCTTCTTATACCTCAGGACGTTGTTATCCTCCTGAAAGCATATCATTCCCTCAGGACTGCTTTATCCTCCTGAAAGCTTCTTATACCTCAGAACGTTGTTCATCTTTCTGAAAGCATAGTACCTCCTCAGGACGTTGTTATCCTCCTGAAAGCATATTATCTCCTCGGGACGTTGTTTATCTTCCTGAAAGCTATCATCACTTCCTCAGGATGTTGTTTATACTCCTGAAAGTATATTATTACCTTGGGCCGTTGTTATCTTCCCAAAGGTTACCACTTCCTCAGGACGTTGTTATCTTTCTGAAAGCATATTATTACCTCAGAACGTTGTTTATCTTTCTGAAAGCATATTATTACCTCGGGACGTTGTTGATCTTCCTGAAAGCTATCATCATACCTTCATATTTTGGACTGCTTTATCCCCCACGAAATGTACCTGAAGAATGTTTCTCCAAGTGGCATCTTTAATCCCACTCAAGCATATACAACCAATCATCAATACTACTCTGCGCACCGGCGAGTGCAAATTTTTGGGCTTTTGTGTTCAATCCCCTTCAACCTTCCAGGTCACGACTGGCAAATATACCAATCTAACCCCTCAGGTTTCAGAAAATTGAACAGGGGCAGCTGTTGCACCCCAAAATTTGCCCTCACAATACAAGACTTTGTGTGCTAAGAGGTTCACAAGGTTCACAAGACCTTTCATGAAGTTCATGAAGTCTACAAGTCACTTTATGAGGTTCACAAGGTTCACAAGATTCACAATACTTACAAGACCTTTCATGAGGTTCATGAAGTCTACAAGACACTTTATGAGGTTCACAAGACATCTTATGATGGTTCACAAGGTTCACAAAGTTCACAAATAGTCAGAAGAGTTGACAATTCCCTCAAACAATGCACCTCCTAAGCAGGGCATCCAAAACTAGGGTTTTGATTTTAATCAGGCTAAATGAACTTCCAAGACTTCAAGTGAGCTTCATAACATCTTATATGTGTGTAAGAACCCCCATGACAAGTTTCAAGACTTTTCTCAAAGGTTTGCTCAGTCAGATGATCAGATAAGTCAAAATCAGTCAAAGCAGTTAAAAAGTCAAACTGAGGTCAACTGTGGTCAAACCAAAGTCAAACTTCATGATTTTTTGCCAACATCAATTATATGAAGTAAAATTCATCATTTTATCAAGGGTTGATCATGATTCATCAAGGATATTTCAGATCATCAGGAATCAGAGGTTTCTAAATTAGGGTTTCCTTAGTAAAAGTCAACTGAACTTTGACCAGCCATAACTTTCACATACTTCATCACCAAGTTTCCATCCAAAGCTCATTTTGAAGGAAATTTAATTCTCTACAACTTTGTGTCTCACAAGCCAAGCCCAAAAATGCTTCATTTGGAAGGTATGAGCTAAGACATTATAGGTCCTTTTGAAAGTCAACAAAAAGTCAACAACTTCAAAAGGGCATAACTTGAGAATGGTGAATGATATGAACATGAAACCAGTGGGGTTGGTTAGAGGACTCTTCAAGCTTTCTAAAATGTCCAAGAACACTCTCATAGCATTAAAATTGAAGGATATGTGCCCTTGCAAAGTTGGGAAATTTTTGGTTGGTTTATGAAGAAAATGGAGGTTTAAAACCAATTTTTTCTAAATGGGCTTGCCATATGATGACCCAATTCATACCATTACCTCATGCACGACCCAAGACCTTAAAAATCAGATTTTTTATCATTTTATTTTTATTTATTTTGATTTAATTCATTAAAAATCATTTTAAATTAAAATAAAATATAAAAGCCAAAGATTTAAAAAGGATTAAGCTTCTAGAAATTCATAAAGATGATTGGAATCAAAGTGGTAAGAGAATCATGTTGATTTGCCTAAAATAGAAGGTTTTCATACAAGAATATTTGAATTTTAAGGCATTATCTTTTTGAATCTTTTTGGATCAAATTTTTCACACAAGCATCAATCTTTTCTGACCTAATTGATCACACTATAAGTACATGAGGTAACCCTAACAAAAACACACGAATTCCAGCCTCAAAGTGTAAGCTTGCAAATTTCAAAAACCTCACAAAACTTCAAATTCGGTTTCTTGGTTGGAAGAGATATCAAAGCATTTTAAAGGTTCAAACACACTCCTTGAACATCTCTAATGCGATCCCAATCCTCATTTGCATCCAAAACCTCCCATATAGCACAAACCGAATTCAAATATTGATACATTTATGATTTTTTCGTTTTCATACATACATTTAATATAAATTGATTTTGATTCTAGATTGGTGTTTGTGTTGAGCTTGTGAACGTTTCTGGGCAGTTTAATTTGATTTTCTATGCAGGAGTAAAGATCCACCATTGCTAGGGTTTCGACCATGGATTTGGGGTTTTGTCATAAACCTAATATAAATAAGTTCTAAGAACATAGGAAAATTCCATGGACCTTGGGGATTATGAAACACTGATCATTGTTGAGAAATTTTACTGTTTTGATGCTTGTTCAATTTCGTAGGTTTTTGTACTCTGAAACTCGCAGGAAAACATGCAACAAAATTCCTAGTTATTTTCGCAGGAAATTTGAAGAAGATGAAGCTGGCCTGGCGCGAAAACATAATTTGAATATGGAACTTATTTTATTATGATTTGTTTCTGTTATATTTCACAAAACGCTGTAATGGCTCAGTTGGTTGTGTATGCGCGTAGATTCCTTGAGGGCTGGTGTTCGAATCCTGGCCTCAACACCTTTTTTTCTTATTTTTCAATTTAATCATGAAACTTCATATATTATTTATTATAGTCACTACTTCAACAGGTGCGCTTTCCCAGCTAGATTGGTCAAGGTGTTTGTGTGTATAGTGAAGGTCCTGGGTTCGATTCCCCCAGGCCTTTTGTTTTTCTTTCTTTTTTTCTGATTTTCAGGTATAAGGCATAAAACCAAATGGACTTCCTCCTTTGCTACCTGCGCACAGGTTGGCCCAGTGGTTGTTGTTGCTGATTTAAGTGTGTGAAAGCATGAGGTGCTGGGTTCAACTCCCAGCCAGGTAAGTTTTTTTTCTTTTGCTTTCTAATTGTTTGATTATTATTAATATTAATTAATTAAAATTATAATATAAATCCTAAAATATTTTCTAAAACTATTTTTTTTAATATGTGCATATATTGCTATTATATATTATTTATTTGCATAATTAGATTAATATTTAATATTTAGCATTTTTCTTCAAAACTCTAATTAATCATAATAATTTTCAAAACCCTAATTTTTTCTTCTTCTATTTTTGTTTAATATTATTATTTGTATATATTATATTTATAATGTAATTCTTAATCCAATTTTTATTAAATGTATAAATTGCTTATAATTTAAATTTTTGTACATAAATATGTTTAAAAATTAAAATGCTTAATTTATTTTTTATAATATATAAATATTCTATAATTGTTTATAATTTAATTTTGCATGTAAATAATTTCTATTATATGTTTAAAAATTGCTAATTTAATTTTTGTAATTATAATTTATTTTCATAATATGTTCATAATTGATTTAATTTTTATAATTTACATATAACTTCAAATTTTATAATAATTAATATAATTGTTCATATTTTCTTATTAACCATTAAAAATTTTGTTTATTATAATATCCTTGTTTATTTCATTATTATTATTAATTATGTTTATATGATTATTACTAACCCCATTTAATTTAGTGTAATTTTTATTATTATTTTCACTAACCCTATTATAATTATTTATTTATTTTGCTTATTTACTATTTTGCTTATTTATTTAAATTGCTTTTATTATTATTATTGTAATTGCTCCTGGATGTAATATTTTATAATGTTAATTATTTATTTTATACTATGGTTAGAAAATAGGGAGTGTAACATGTATGTTTATTTAAAATTAATTTAGATCACTTAATTTAAAGATAAAATATTAAATTGTACACTCACACACGTAAGTCGATCTTGGATCGCCATCTCACTTCCTTAGGGATTCCTCTCATTGTTGCCTAATCAAAAGGTCAAGTGGGGTGTATAAAGCAAAAGTCCCACAAAGTAAAATCATCTAGTCCCTTAACAATAAAAGATCAAGTCCCTCTTCGAATGTTGCCTTCGTAATGATCTTGTCCCTTCCGAATAAAGATGACAGTCCCTCCAAAAATGCTTATACACCCCACAGTTGCCTAAATAAACAGATGTCCTTTTACTTGTCCCTCACATCCAAGGTAATGACTACTTATTCCTTAATAATAGGGATAGTCTTACCACTTAAAGGATTCAAGAACAGAAAAGACTTAAAACTTAGGGTAGGTTCCTCATAGTTGCTTGCTCACTCTTCAAAACTTTTCAAATACTTCACACTTTCAAACAAATTTTCAAAACAAAGGTTTTTTACGCATCCGTACATGGATCATTATCAAACTTTTAAGAAAATTTCTATTCACACACTTCACATTTCAAAAACATTTTAAAGTGAGCTAAGTAACTAAGAGCCCATGGATAACCATGGATGTAAAGGGTGCTAACACCTTCCCTTTACATAACCTACCCCCCGGACCCAAA
Source organism: Lathyrus aphaca (assembly GCA_963966055.1). NCBI lineage: Eukaryota > Viridiplantae > Streptophyta > Magnoliopsida > Fabales > Fabaceae > Lathyrus > Lathyrus aphaca. Next base: position 345,503,446 of record OZ014521.1, read on the forward strand.
AATCTTTTAAAAGGTCTTTCCTGTTCTTTTATGCCTTTCCTTTGGATAAAATAAAAGTCGGTGGCGACTCTTGCTATCCGCAACATAACTAAAGTCAGTTATCCCACCGTGTTACACCTATACATAGGCAAGTTTGTACAAGGAGACAGAAATCCTAGTAAGAGGAATTTGTCGTAAAAAAATTTTACAAAACAAAGAAAATCAGCTATGTGAGAAATAATCCTATTGAGTTTCAATTCTACTATTGCCATTATCTTCAAGCATCTCATCTTCTGCTGTTGAGATGGAAACGATTGGATTGATCTTTATCTGTTCGAATCTTGATTTAGGTAGTACCATCAGTTGAAGTTACATGAGTGATCCAAACGAGATATAGTCATACGCTTTAATCCTTAACTTTTGCCTGGATTGCCCTTTCAGGTTTTCATTCCACCGTGATACCCTTTTTTGCCCAAGCCGCCCTTTCAGGTTTTCGACTTGCCGGGTGTACATTTTTTTATATATATATCCCTAATTTTTGCCCGAACCCTTTTGGTTCGCCGGGATGCCCTTATTTTCCTAGGTCAGTCAAACTAGCGGGTCTCTTTTTATGCGTAGTATTTTTTAACTATGTATGTGTTTACGGGTTGTGGGAAGTCTTCACCATCCATAGTAGTAAGCATCATGGCACCTCCCGAGAATACTCTTTTGACCACAAATGGTCCTTCATAAGTAGGAGTCCATTTTCCCCTAGGATCACCCTGTGGTAGTATGATACGCTTGATTACCAAGTCACCAGCCTGATATACCTTTGGCTTAACCTTCTTATTGAAAGCCTTGATCATCCGTTTCTGGTACATCTGACCATGTCAAACAGCTGCCAGCCTTTTCTCATCAATCAAATTTATCTGGTCAAGTCGAGTCTGAATCCACTCATCTTCATCCAAGCCTGCATCCTTCATGATTCTTAAGAAGGGGATCTGAACTTCAATGGGCAGAACTGCTTCAACACTATAGACTAAGGAGAATGGGGTTGCCCCTGTTGAAGTACGTATTGTAGTACGATAACCATGAAGAGCAAATGGTAACATCTCGTGCCAGTCTTTGTAAGTGACAGTCATCTTCTGTAGAATCTTCTTAATGTTCTTATTAGCAGCTTCTACTGCCCCATTCATCTTTGGACGATACGGAGAAGAGTTGTGATGCTTAATCTTGAACTGCGTGCAGAGATCAGTAATCATAGTGTTGTTCAGATTAGAGCCATTGTCAGTAATAATACTCTCAGGGATGCCATACCTACATATAAGATTATTCTTAATGAAACGAGCCACCACATTCTTAGTAACAGATGCAAATGAAGCTGCCTCCACCCACTTTGTAAAGTAATCAATAGCAACCAGGATGAAACGATGCCCATTAGAAGCAGTAGGCTTGATCTCACCAATCATATCAATGCCCTACATGGCAAAAGGCCAAGGAGCAGTCAACACATTCAATGGTGATGGAGGTATATGTACTTTATCAGCATAGATTTGACACTTGTGACATGTTCTGGAATGTTGATAGCAGTCAGCTTCCATGGTAGACCAATAATAACCTGCTCTCAATATCTTCTTTGCCATGGTATGTGTAACACGGTGGGAGAACTGACTTTAGTTATGTTGCGGATAGCAAGAGTCGCCACCGACTTTTATTTTATCCAAAGGAAAGGCATAAAAGAACAGGAAAGACCTTTTAAAAGATTTTTGGGTTCGGGGGGTAGGTTATGTAAAGGGAAGGTGTTAGCACCCTTTACATCCATGGTTATCCATGGGCTCTTAGTTACTTAGCTCACTTTGAATTGTTTTTGAAAAGGTGAAGTGTGTGAATAAAAATTTTCATAAGAGTTTAATAATGATCCATATACGGATGCGTAAAAAACTTGTGTTTGAAAATTGTTTGAAATTGTGAAATGTTTGAAAGGTTTTGAATGAAGTGAGCAAGCAACTATGAGGAACCTACCCTAAAGTTTAAGTCTTTCTGTTCTTTATCCTTTAAACGGTAAGACTATCCCTATTATTAAGGAATAGGTAGTCATTACCTTGGATGTGAGGGACATATGAGGGACATCTGTTTAATGAAGGCAACTGTGGGGTGTATTAAGCATTAGGAGGGACTGTCATCATGATTCGAAAGGGACAAGATTTTTTATGAAAGGCAACCATTAAGGGACTTGATGACTTTTCTTTTAAGGGACTTGCTTTATACACCCCACTTGACCTTTTTGAATAGGCAACAATAAGAGGTAACCCTAGAAAGTGAGATGGAGATTAAAAATCGACTTATGTGTGTGAGTGTTTAATTTTATTTATCTTATAATTAAATGATCTAAATTCAATTTTTAAATATAATACATGTTTACACTCCCTATTTTACTAACCATAGCATGCAAATTAAATAATTTAAATATTTACAAAAAATTTACATCCAGGAGCAGTTACAATAATTATAATAAGCAATTAAAAATAAATAGCAAAAAATAAATAAGCAAGATATAAATAATAAATAAAATAAATAAATAGGCAATAAATAAATATAATAGGGGTTAGTAATAATAATTAAAAATAAATAAGGTTAGTGAAATAAAAATAATAAGCATAATTAAAAAATAAATGGATTAGTAATAATATGATTAGTAATAATAATAAACAAAAATAAATAATAAATAAGAATTAGAAATTATTAAGGAAATATGAGCAATTTAATTATAAAATTTAAAATTATATGCAACTTATTAATTCTAAACATAAAAAATTATAATTACAATATTAGCATAAATTTAATTGTTTTTAAACATATATATTTTTTAAAAAAAAGATAACATTTAGATTATGGACAAATTATAGAAACAATTACATATTATAAAAAAAATTTGATTATAATCATATTTACAAAATTTAATTATATTAAATATTATATTTACAAAATTTAGAAAATAAAATTAGGGTTTTGTTAGAAAAATATTTAAGAGTTTATAATATAATATACAAAATTATTTTAATTAATATACATATATTATAATTATATAATAAAAGAAATAATTTTTGAATTAAGAAAATATGATTTTTGAATATTAGAAACTATTGATATGTATTTATAAAATTATTTAATTACATATATGTTTATTAATAAAATCTAAATCAATAATAAAAATAAAAAATATAACAAAACATACCTGGCTGGGATTTGAACCCAGGTCACCAGGTCTACCAGCAGCAAGACACACCACCAGGCCAGCACATGCTCAGGCAGCAAGAAAGAAGGTGGAATTGACTTTGTTTCATATCCTGTAAAATCCAGAAAAATAAAAAGAAAACAAAAGGCCTGGGGGAGGATCGAACCCAAGACCTCTTAAGCTAACACGCATACACAAGACCAATCCAGCTAGATGAGCGAACCTGTTAATGAATCAACTACAAATCATAATATATTACGCTTGCAATTAAGATGGATAAATAACAAAAAATTGGTTGGAGTGAGGATTCGAACACCACCCCTCCAGCAATACGCGCATCTGTCTTACCACCAGGCCAAGCACCAAGCTTGTGAAATAAACAGAAACAAAATCATATTATTTTTAAACAACAATTTGAATATAGATTTCGCGCCAGGGTCTTCATCTTCTTCCTTGGGCGCTGCAAATTTTCCTGCGAAATTCTCTGCGAATATACCTGCGTTTTTTCATTCCTGCGAATCACAAACTTCAACCAAACAACCAAATTTCACAAGATTAATTATGTCATTGAGTTGCTACTGAGTTTTGCAATTGTCCTACGTTTTTAGAATCCATTTATCATGATGAAATCATGAAACCCTAAAGGGGGCCGTGAACCCTAATCATGGTGAAATCTCATACCTGCACGAAAAACTTAATTGAATAGCCCAGAATCATTCCAAGGTTCATCACAAACATCATCAAACAATCAAAAACAAGTTAAATACAGTCAATCAATGGAATCGAAAAATCATGTTCAAGAACAAAGTTTTGCTCGGGTTATGCAATTCATGAGGCTTTTGATGCAAATGGTGATTGATTCATGATCAGTGATGTCCAATAGTCATAGCTATGTCCTCAAAATACCTTCTAAAGCCCTGGAAATCCAAAACTGAATGTGAGTTGTGGAGAGGTTTTTGAACAATGTGAACTTACTCTTGGGCTGTGGAATCCGTGAATTCATGTTAGGGTTGTGTTTAGTACTTATAGGTGGTTGAATTAGGTCAGAAAAATTGAATGGTTGTGTACAAGATTTGATTCAAAAAGATTCACAATGATAAGCTTTGAAATTTCAATATTTTTGCATCAACACTTTCTATTTCAAGCCAATCAATGTTATTCTTGTATCAATTTGTTCCATGCTGAATTCATGACTTTCTAGAACCAAAAATAAAATGTAATCTTCATATTTAATATTTTATTTAAATTTAAAATGATTTTAAGTATAAAAAATCATAATAAATTAATTAAATAAAATAAAAATTATGAAAATATCATAGAATTTTCGTGCATGATGTCATGGATTGCTTTGGGTCATTAAAAGTTCAGCCCACTTGACAAAATTTGGTTTTAAACCTCCATTTGCTTCATAAACTTCCCTAAAATTCCCCAACTTTGCAAGGGCACATATCCTTCAATTTTAATGGTATGAGGGTGTTCTTGGACATTTTGGAAAGCTTGAAGAGTTCTCTAAACAACCCCACTGGTTTCATGTCCATATCATTTACCAATCTCAAGTTATGCCCTTTTGAAGTTGTTGACTTTTTGTTGACTTTCAAAAGGACCTATAATGTTCTAGCTCATACCTTCCAAATGAAGCATTTTTGGGCTTGGCTTTTGAGACACAAAGTTGTAGAGAATTAAATTTCCTTCAAAATGAGATTTGAGTGGAGACTTGGTGATGAAGTATGTGAAAGTTATGGCTGGTCAAAGTTCAGTTGACTTTTGCTGAGGAAACCCTAATTTAGAAACTCCTGATTCTTGATGATCTGGAATCTCCTTGATGATTCATGATCAACCCTTGATCAAATGATGAATTTTACTTCATATACTTGATGTTGGCAAAAAATCATGAAGTTTGACTTTGGTTTGACCACAGTTGACCTCAGTTTGACTTTTTAACTACATTGACTGATTTTGACTTATCTGATCATCTGACTGGGCAAACTTTTGAGAAAAGTCTTGAAACTTGTCATGGGGGTTCTTACACACATATAAGATGTTATGAAGCTCACTTGAAGTCTTGGAAGTCCATTTAGCCTGATTAAAGTCAAAACCCTAGTTTTAGATACACTACTTAGGAGGTGCATTGTTTGAGGGAATTGTCAACTCTTCTGACCCATTGTGAACTTTGTGAACCTTGTGAACCATCATAAGATGTCTTGTGAACCATGTGAACCTCATGGGAGGTCTTGTGAACCTTGTGAACCTTGTAAACCTCATAAAGTAACTTGTAGACTTCATGAACCTCAGGAAAGGTTTTGTAAGCATTGTGAATCTTGTGAACCTTGTGAACCTTCATGAAGTGTCTTGTAGACTTCATGAACCTCATGAAAGGTCTTGAAAGTATTGTGAATCTTGTGAACCTTGTGAACCTTCATGAAGTGACTTGTAGACTTCATGAACCTCAGGAAAGGTTTTGTAAGCATTGTGAATCTTGTGAACCTTGTGAACCTTCATGAAGTGTCTTGTAGACTTCATGAACCTCATGAAAGGTCTTGAAAGTATTGTGAATCTTGTGAACCTTGTGAACCTTCATGAAGTGACTTGTAGACTTCATGAACCTCAGGAAAGGTTTTGTAAGCATTGTGAATCTTGTGAACCTTGTGAACCTTCATGAAGTGTCTTGTAGACTTCATGAACCTCATGAAAGGTCTTGAAAGTATTGTGAATCTTGTGAACCTTGTGAACCTTCTTAGAACACAAAGTCTTGTATTGTGAGGGCAAATTTTGGGGTGCAACAGCTGCCCCTGTTCAATTTTCTGAAACCTGAGGGGTTAGATTGGTATATTTGCCAGTCGTGACCTGGAAGGTTGAAGGGGATTGAACACAAAAGCCCAAAAATTTGCACTCACCAGTGCATAAAGTGATACAGGTGGCTAGTTAAATATGATTGAGTGGGCTTAAAGATGCCACTTGGAGAAAAGTTCTTAGATACATTTCTTGGAGGATAAAGCAGTCCAAAGTATGAAGGTATAATGATAGCTTTCAGGAGGATAAAGCAGTCCTGAAGTAATGATAACAGCTGTCAGGAGGATGGAGCAGTCCTGAGGTAATAATGTGATTTCAGGAGGATAAAGCAATCCTGAGGTATAAGAAGTTGTCAGGAGGATAAAGCAGTCCTGAGGTAATAATAAGCTGTCAGGAGGATAAAGCAATCCTGAGGTAGTGATATGATTTCAAGAGGATGAAGCAGTCTTGAGAGATAATAAGTTTTTCAGGAGGATAAAGCAGTCCTGAGGTAATAATAAGCTGTCAGGAGGATAAAGCAATCCTGAGGTATGAGAAGCTGTCAGGAGGATGAAGTAGTCCTGATGTAGTAATATGTCTTCAAGAGGATGAAGCAGTCTTGAGAGATAATAAGTTTTCAGGAGGATAAAGCAGTCCTGATGTATAATGCTTTCAGGAGGATAAAGCAGTCCCGGAGTACTAGAAGTTTTCAGGAGGATGAAGCAGTCCTGATGGATGATATGCTTTCAGGAGGATAAAGCAATCCTGAGGGATGATAACTATCAGGAGAATAAAGCAATCCTGATAATCATAAGTCTGTTTGCTGGATAATTAACCTGAAAACAAAGTAGCACTCTGTATAGTAATATTAGTTTATGCATTATGTATGCATGTATGATATGATGCACTTAGGTAATGTACTATGTATCTATAGATATGTATGTTATGGTATGATGTAAATGATGTATGTATGATATGATGCTGCCTGAAGCGTCTGGATATCTTCGTATAACAACTGCTGGCCAGGGAAAATAAATCCCGATTCGTTGTTGAAGAATATGAGGAACTCGTTCCCGTCTTGTTTGATGATATATTATACATAACCTTCCTTATGCTAGGGATAAGGAGGTATATATAACCTCCCGTCTGCTGGGGATAGCAAGGTATATATAACCTCCCGTATGTTGGGGATAGTAAGGTATACATAACCTTCGTCTTCGTTCGATAGTAGGGCAGATATAACCTCCCGTCTTTGTTCGATAGTAGGGCAGATATAACCTCCCGTCTTCGTTCGTCGTACTCTTATTGGAAAGTAAATTCCCGTATATCCGTATGAGGATAAAAGAGATGGATATAAATTCCAGGGGAGATGAGACTTTATGAAGATGGATTCGTCCTACTGAGGGTTTGTAACTGTTTTGTAGAGATGAACCGGCGAAGCTTCGTTGAAATCCTTCCCTCGTTCGTCCTTAGTAAATAATATTACTGCATTTTCATGCATTTCTGGTAAACATCAATCATATTAAGCATACATGCATTTCTTGTAAACATCAATCATATTCAAAAGCATACATATATTCAAACACAACCAATGGACGTTTCGCTTATGTAAATAGGGTAAAAGTAAATCTGGATTCAAAAGATGGAATTTATTTATATCAAAAAGTGACCCATACACGGGTAAGTTTGTACAAGGAGACATAAACCCTAGTAAGAAGATTTTGTCATAAATTTTTACAAAACAAGGGAAATCAGCTATGTGGGAAATAATCCTATTGAGTTTCAATTCTACTATTGCCATTATCTTCAAGTATCTCATCTTCTGCTGTTGAGACGGAAACGATTGGATTGAGCTTTATCTGTTCAAACTTGAGTAGGTAGTACAACTGTTTGCAGTTTCATGGGTGATCCAAACGAGACATAGTCATACGCTTTAATCCCTAACTTTTGCCTGGATTGCCCTTTCAGGTTTTCAATCCACCGGGATACCCTTTTTTGCCCAAGCCGCCTTTTCAGGTTTTCGACTTGCCGGGTGTACATTTTTTCATATATAACCCTAATTTTTGCCCAAACCCTTTTGGTTTGCCGGGATGCCCTTATTTTTGCCTAGGCCTGTCAACCTAGCGGGTCTCTTTTTATGCGTAGTATTTTTTAACTATGTCTGCGTTTACAGGCTGTGGGAAGTCTTCACCATCCATAGTAGTGAGTATCATGGCACCTCCTGAGAACACTGTCTTGACTACAAATGGTCCTTCATATGTTGGAGTCCACTTGCCCCTAGGATCACCCTGTGGTAATATGATACGCTTGATTACCAAATCACCAGCCTGATATACCTTTGGCTTCACCTTCTTGTTAAAAGCTTTGATCATTCGTTTCTGGTACATCTGGCCATGACAAACTGCTGCTAGCCTCTTCTCATCAATCAAATTTATCTGGTCAAGTCGAGTCTGAATCCACTCATCTTCATTCAAGCCTGCATCTTTCATAATTCTCAAGGAGGGAATCTGAACTTCAATGGGCAGAACTGCTTCCATACCATAGACTAAGGAGAACGGAGTTGCCCCTATTGACGTACGTATTGTGGTACGATAACCATGAAGAGCAAATGGTAACATCTCATGCCAATCCTTATAAGTAACAGTCATCTTCTGTACAATCTTCTTAATGTTCTTATTAGCAGCTTCAACTGCCCCATTCATCTTTGGACGATACGGAGAAGAGTTATGATGCTTAATCTTGGACTGCGTGCAGAGATCAGTAATCATAGTGTTGGTCAGATTAGAGCCATTGTCAGTGATAATCCTTTCAGGGATGCCATACCTACATATGAGATTATTCTTAATGAATCTAGCCACAACATTCTTGGTAACAGATGCAAATGAAGCTGCCTCTACCCACTTTGTGAAGTAATCAATAGCAACCAGGATGAAACGATGCCCATTAGAAGCAGTAGGCTTGATCTCACCAATCATATCAATGCCCCACATGGCAAAGGGCCAAGGAGCAGTCAACACATTCAATGGTGATGGAGGTATATGTATTTTATCAGCATAAATTTGACACTTGTGACAAGTTCTGGAGTGTTGATAGCAATCAGCTTCCATGGTAGACCATAGTAACCTGCTCTCAATATCTTCTTTGCCATATTATGACCACTAGAATGAGTGCCAAAGATCCCATCATGCATATCTTCCATAATCTCATTTGCTTCCTTCATATCCACACAACTAAGCAAAGTTGAATCATGACTGCGCTTATACAGAACGCCATTACTCAAAAAGAACTTAGCAGAGAACCTTCTCAGAAATTTCCTATCTTTGACAGATGCCCCTTCAGGGAACTCCTGGGCTTCAAGATATCTTTTTACTTCATAGAACCAAGGCTTCTCCTCTGCTTCTTCAGTACCAATCTCATTGCAATATGCAGGCTTTTCAAATCTATCAATAGTAATCTTGGGAGCTTCATCATCCCAACTGATCTCAAACATGGATGCCATGGTGGCCAAAGCATCTGCCAACTGATTCTCTCTTCGTGGAATATGTTCAAAGGTAATCTCTTTGAAATGTGAGATCAAAGACAACACATGCTCTCTGTAAGGAATGAGGTTATCATGCTTGGTATCCCAATCTCCTTTGATCTGACTAACTACCAAGGCTGAATCTCCATACACGTCAAGGAACTGAATCTTCATATCAATAGCAGCTTTAATACCCAGGATACATGCCTCATACTCAGCCATGTTATTGGTACAATAGAAACAAAGTCTGGCAGTAATCGGGGTATGACAACCTTCAGGGGAACTAATCACAACACCAACACCATTACCAAGTGCATTAGAGGCACCATCAAAAACCATAGTCCATCGGGATCCTTGTTCAGGTCCGTCATATTGTCCAGGTTCTTTGGTAATAATCATAATATCTTCATCAGGGAACTCAAAACTCATTGACTGGTAATCATCCACTGCTTGATGAGCCAAATGATCAGCAACAACACTTCCCTTGATGGCCTTCTGAGTAGTATACTGTATGTCATATTCTGTCAAGATCATTTGCCATCTTGCAATTCTTCCGGAGAGAGCAGGTTTCTCGAATATGTACTTGATTGGATCCATCTTTGAAATCAACAAGGTAGTATGAGTCAACATATACTGTCTTAGTCGGCGAGCAGCCCATGCCAAAGCGCAGCAAGTTTTCTCGAGCACTGAGTATCTTGTTTCACAGTCGGTAAACTTTTTGCTAAGGTAGTATATTGCCTGCTCTTTTCGACCAGACTCGTCATGTTGCCCCAATACACACCCCATTGAGTTGTCTAACACTGTTAAGTACATAATCAAGGGTCTTCCATCAACTGGTGGCATTAAAATTGGTGGTTCTAGCAGATATCTCTTGATTTCATCAAAGGCAGTCTGGCACTCATCATTCCATTCCATCACTTGATCTTTCTTCAACAACTTGAAGATTGGCTCACAGATGGCAGTTAATTGGGAAATAAATCTTGCAATGTAGTTCAATCGTCCCAAGAAACCTCTAACCTCCTTCTCAGTACGGGGAGCTGGCATCTCTCGTATAGCTTTTACTTTTGCAGGATCCACTTCAATACCTTTTCCACTAACAATGAAACCCAGGAGCTTTCCCGATCTAACTCCAAAAGTACATTTGTTTGGGTTCAGTCTCAACTTGTATTTCTTTAACCTCTCAAACAATTTATGCAAATGATCAAGATGTTGCTCTTCATTCTGAGACCTGGCTATCATATCATCTACATACACCTCTATCTCATGATGAATCATATCATGAAACAAAGCCACCATAGCACGCTGATATGTTGCCCCTGCATTCTTCAAACCAAATGGCATCACCTTATAACAAAAAGTGCCCCACTGCGTAACAAATGTTGTCTTCTCCATATCTTCAGGAGCCATCTTGATTTGATTGTAACCAGAGAAACCATCCATGAAAGAGAATACCTTATGCTGAGCAGTGTTGTCTACCAGAACATCAATATGAGGAAGTGGAAAATCATCTTTGGGGCTAGCCTTGTTCAGATCTCTGTAATCCACACACATACGTACCTTACCATCTTTCTTAGGAACTGGTACCACATTTGCAACCCACTGAGGATAAGAAGTCACAGCTAAGAACCCTGCATCAAATTGTTTCATTACCTCTGCTTTGATCTTTTCTGACATCTCAGGACGCATACGACGAACCTTCTGCTTCTTTGGACGACAATCTTCTTTTACTGGTAAACGGTGAACCACAATGTTCGTATCTAACCCTGGCATATCTTCATAAGACCAAGCAAAGATCTCCACATAGTCACGTAACATCCGAATCAACCTGCTCTTGACACTGTCCTCTAAATCAGCCCCTATCTTGACCTCTTTCCTGTTTTCTTCAGTTCCTAGATTCACAACTTCGACTGGCTCTTCATGTGGCTGTATAGCTTTCTCTTCTTGTTGTAACAACCTAGCAAGATCTACAGGTACTTCACAATCGTCCTCATCTCCGTCTTCAGTTTGATAGATCGGATTCTCGAAATTATAATTGGCAATAGTAGAACTGTTATCAACAGGATCCAGAGTGGATGAGGATCTGCATTTTAGTGATGTGGGTGTGTGTAAGAACACATAGCTGATAAAGCAAAAATAAAAGAAAAGAAAGACAAGGAACACAATATTTACGAAAATGAAACGTCCACTGATTTTATTGAATGAGGTATGCAAATGAAATGACAGCCCGTAACAAGCACACCATTGTGCCCCGGGTAAGGCACAAGGCTTAAGAGTTCAATTGTTCAATAAATTACAAACTTAAAAGCATCAATACAGTAATAGTATTTACTCCTGACTAAAGGAGATAGGGATAACATCTTCAGCTTTCCAATTATTGAGTCCAGCACCCACAGTAGGAAAAATCCAAGCATCCAAGTTGTAGTCTTCATCATAGTCTCCCACAACATTGATCTGATCTTTCATAACCCCTTCATTGGTGATACGAACAGCACGAGCACGACGAACAGCCTTCTGGGACTCTGCAGTGAAACCCAAACCAAACTTGTCAGACTTGTATGGAATATCAGGAAGCTGACCCCAAATAGTACAACCACCTTCATCCACCACAGCTCTAGCATCATTGAGGGAGGCCATTGCCATTGTTGGAGGTTTTCTGGTGACCACGGGAACTTTCTTGACAACCGGAGGAGCTACATAATCATTAACAACCCAAGGAACCACTTCAAACGTCTGACACAGAGTCTCAATGTATTCACCTTCCATTTCTAGATACTTGAAAGTATTCACATGGCTGACAAAGTATTCTTCTTCTCCATAGACAGTAACAACCCTTCCTTCTACCGGGTATCTCAACTTCTGATGTAATGTGGAGGTTACAGCACCTGCCCCATGGATCCAGGGACGACCAAGCAGACAAGAGTATGAAGGAAGAATATCCATCACATAAAATGTAGCAGTAAAAACCTGGGAGCCAACTTTGATTGGAAGATCAATTTCCCCGTGCACTACTCTTCTAGAACCATCAAAAGCCTTTACCACAATATTGTTGGGCTTCAGCACAGCATCTTCAGGACTCAGCTTATTCAAGACTTCCTTGGGGAACACATTTAGAGAGGAACCATTGTCTATCAGTACATGTGACAGGGTAGTGCCCCTGCATTCAATTGAGATATGCAAGGCCCTGTTATGATCCCTTTTGGCAGGGGTCAAATCAGCATCAGAAAATCCTAACCCATTGTCATAGGTCAGGTGGGCAACACAATTCTCAAACTGATCCACAGAAATTGCACTGGGTACATGAGCAGTCTTCAGAAACTTGATCAAAGCCTTGGCATGAGCCTCAGAACACAACAATAAGGACAGCATAGAAATCTTTTAGGGAGTATGCCCCAACTGATCAACAATGTCATAATCACTCTTGCGAATGATTTTCAATACTTCTTCCATCTGCTTAGAGAGATCATCAGCAGCTGGCACATCAGTAGGTACTGGTTCAATAATAGGGCCTTTGCCCCTAGCATCAGTGGTGGAAGCAGCAGCAGGAGTAACTGTATTCTTGGAAGTAACTGGAGGTGAGAAGACTCTTCCACTACGTGTGATCTTACTAGATCCATCAATATTGTCAACATCAACAGGCACATCAGCTAAGGGTTCTTGCTTAACACCATGGATATAAACATCAGATCCATAATGCCAAGGCACAGCTTTGTCAGACGTATACGGAATAGGACCAGGAGTAGTAATGACCATAGGAGCCACTCTGGCTTCAGCAACAACTTTCACAGGACCTTCAACATTAATTTTGATTGGACCCTGATGAGTGATTTTAATAGGACCCTTTGAAGTGATTCTTACTGGTACTCTGTCAACCATGTCAACCTCTTCAGTTTTCTTACCTTGCGTAATATGATCTACCATATTTTCCACGGAAGATGGTCTTCTTTCGAACACTATGGTGTAATTATTCATGAGACGTTGAATTCCATCCTTCAACCTCCAACACTTATCTGGATTATACTCACAATAAACACAATCTTCACGACAACCTGGAAAGAACCCAGCTTGTACTAACTTCTCTCTGATGACAGACAATGGTGTGGTCAACTCTGCAATTGAATGGATATGCAGATCTTCCTTAATGGCATTGACAGTCTTCTCGTGATTTGGCATTGGAGCAGTAATCACATTTGGAGTACCCGGAGGATCAAACTCAATCTCTCCAGCATCAATCATATCTTGAATTTTGTTCTTCAAGACCCAGCAGTTATTAGTATCATGTCCCTGACAGTTTGAATGATATGCACATCGTGCATTGGGATTATACCTGGGAGAGGTAACATTGGGATTCTGAGGAGCCTCCTTCAAAGTAATAAGTTCAGCCTTCAACAAGTGTTGCAATGCCTGAGCCATTGACATGTTGATCTTTGTGAACTGCCTTTTAGCCCTCTGTTGGTTGCCTTGTGGTTGCTCTGTTGTTGCAGGAGTTGGATTTGAAATATGAACTGCACTAACAGACTGATGCCTTCTGTTACGATCAGGCTGACCATAAACAGCATTGGATTCTTTCTTCCCAGTGGGAGGCTTCTTTGCAGCACCTGATGAAGAAGTGCCCACATGGATCTTACCATTCTTTATACCATTTTCTACTCGCTCTCCTGTCATTATCAACTCAGTGAAGCCAGATGATGAGCTTCCAATGAGATGACTGTAAAACGGACCATTCAGTGTGCACATGAACATATCAACCAGTTCCCTGTCAGTTAAAGGGGGTTGAACTCTTCCAGCTAAGTCTCTCCACTTTTGAGCATACTCCTTAAAACTTTCTTTGGCACCCATAGACATGCTCTGAAGCTGCATGCAAGTGGGGGCTAAGTCAGCATTGTATTGATACTGCTTATAAAAAGCTTCAGCAAGATCATTCCAGTCCCTGACGTTGACACTCTCCAACTGATAATACCACTCCAACTGAGCTCCAGATAAGCTCTCTTGAAAAAAATGGATCCACAATTTCTTATCAGCAGTGTGAGGTTGAATTCTTCTGACATAAGACCTCAGATGCAGCTTGGGACAAGAGACCCCATCATAAACAACAAATGTAGGAACCTTGAAACCAATGGGTATGACTACCCCAGATATCAGACTCAAATCTTCAAAATCCCGCCCAGATGATTTCTGCAACTCCATGGCATCCATCATATCCACCAGCATCTTGAATTTGTCTTCATTAGGATCATGGTAGTAATTAGCCTCAGAATCAGAGTCCCCCATAGTGTTGTGGAGACTGCCTCCCTCTTTTTCAGATTCCTCAGATTCATAGTCTTCGGCTGGTTCTTTGGTCTTGGCAAGACCTTTGAACCTTCTTCCCATGTTAATCAAACCAGCTGACCTTCTAGTCTTCTTAGTCTTTTTGGCCAGCAGTGCCTTCAATTCATCCTGCCCCTTGGACAGGTTCAAGATCAGCTCTTGGAACTGTGCATTTTGTGCCTGGAGATCCTTAACTGACTGTTCAAGAGCCATCGCTGAAATAACCAGCGAGAGGATGAGAAACCTGTGCACAATTATAAACCTGTGATGCAATGAAATGATATGTGAATGTATATGCAATGTTTTCAAGGACCGCAGGATTTAAATTTGCTTAAACAAACAAGAAGGTAAACTTTTATTAGTAATAAATTTGTTTTGCCTTTTAGGCTTACAAAAAATGAAATGAAATAAGTACAAAAGATGGGGTTTTAAGTCTCCCATGGACGTTTCCTCTTTGTGTTGAGGTATGAGTTGAGGTTCCGTTCTTCATGAAGTTGCTTTGTTAGTTCTAGGACTCTTTCTTGGCTTGCTTTGTAATGAGCCTCGAAAGTATCCCTTTGCTCCTTCAGTTGGATCCATGATCTCTGCAAGTCTTCCATATCAGTAGGCATGTCTGGGTGAAGGATGGTATAAGTTGTGTCTCCTTCAGCAACAGGTTCCATGGTAACTGGTAGGACGGCAGGATATGGCATCATGAGAGTCTGAGCACGAGATCGTACCCATTTGAGATAAGCTTCCATAGGAATAGTGTACTTAGGCTCCAGTGTCTTGCTGTCGACCCTGTTTACTTTTCCCCATGCTCGTATGAATCTCTGACGGTACCCTTGAAGATTGTTGTCGTAATCAAACACAATACCCTGAATCAACATGTCATGTGGACCATCACTCTGAGTGTAACCAAACTGTCGTAAAGCTAGAGAGGGGTTGTAGGTGATGCCTCCTCTTATACCTAGAAGTGGCACATTAGGAAACTCCCCACAACGGTCGATAATGGTGACATTCTCCATAGATCTGGAGCACCAATGGATATCTGAGTGAGAAAGTGACATGATCCTCTTGGACCATCTGAACCCTTGTTCATTCTTCATTACTGAGCGAGGAAGGTGAGAAATAAACCACCTAGTAAGCAAAGGTATGCAGCACATCAAAGTTCCTCTTGCCCTTGTAGTACGGGTGTGAAGAGAATGCAGGATGTCTCCAAGCAATGTAGGCACTGGATTGTGACTCAGGAATATATTGATGGCATGAACGTCTATGAACTGATCTGGATTGGGGAACAATACTAAGCCATATATCAGCAAGGCTAAGATCTCCTCAAAAGCATCATAGCTCATGGCCTTCAAGAACAACTGAGCTTTCTCTATCAACGCCTTGGCAAGAATACCCTTGACTCCACTTCTCGTCTCTAGAACAATGTCATACTTCTTCAGATGTAGAGCTGCAGCAATAACCTTTGGTTTAAGTTCCTTCTCCAAGCCTGTGAAGGGTCTTTGATCAAGAACAGGTATGCCCAGAAGTTTAGAGAACTCCTCCATTGTAGGAACCAGCTGGTAGTCAGGGAATGTAAAGCAGTGGTGCTTAGGGTCAAAGAACTGAAACAGCACACTCATCATGTCTTCATTGAACCCTGAAGTGACTAGATCCAATAGGTGACCATGTCTCTTGATGAACTGGGAATGATCAGACACTTGAGAAACCAACTCTTTAAGCTTGGCAGGTATGCCCACAAAGTTGATCCTGATGGTGTTTCTACGAGCAAAAGCCATGACCTGCAACAAAGAACAAAGATAAATCCTTTGGTCCTTGAAATGGTTAGTGAAAATGTTATGCTTATGATGCATGATGATGTCATGATGTTATGCTCAATCACAAACATGTGGCACACACAAACAAGTCACACCATAGCCCTAGGTTTAAAGGCTTGCATGAGGTTTAAGGTAAGTACCCTCCCCTGAAGTTAGATGGTTCATCCTGTCCTACAAAAGTAACCAGGTTCTAAGGGATCTCAATATCATTGATCCTTCACAAGGGTGGTTGTTCAGAAGGCAACTTACTTGCCAACCAAAACCCTCCAAGTTTAAGATCTCAATGAGTGTAGTATCGAGTGTCAACCAACTTCAGTCTGCACCAAAGCTGGTTACCTCACTACTTTCTAAAGGCCAAGATGGGATGACTAGGGTTCTAAAAGTTAGTTAGTGCATTGACAACATATGGCAGCCTCATATTATCCTCAACTTGACTTAAGGAACATAAGCACCAACCAAGAAGTCGCACTAACTATGGCTACCAGATCAACCATATCGATATACGTCGTACAGTTTCCTTGGTCTATTGCCATTTACCTAAGGTACACTAGATCCGGGTTAGGACCTTTCACACATAAGAGCCCAACAAGTAAGTATAAAGCAAACAAGGCAAACAATTTTAAAGTGATCTAATTCCTAAGGGTACCCCTCTTAAATTTAAATCCCCAGCAGAGTCGCCAGTTCTGTAACACGGTGGGAGAACTGACTTTAGTTATGTTGCGGATAGCAAGAGTCGCCACCGACTTTTATTTTATCCAAAGGAAAGGCATAAAAGAACAGGAAAGACCTTTTAAAAGATTTTTGGGTCCGGGGGGTAGGTTATGTAAAGGGAAGGTGTTAGCACCCTTTACATCCATGGTTATCCATGGGCTCTTAGTTACTTAGCTCACTTTGAATTGTTTTTGAAAAGGTGAAGTGTGTGAATAAAAATTTTCATAAGAGTTTAATAATGATCCATGTACGGATGCGTAAAAAACTTGTGTTTGAAAATTGTTTGAAATTGTGAAATGTTTGAAAGGTTTTGAATGAAGTGAGCAAGCAACTATGAGGAACCTACCCTAAAGTTTAAGTCTTTCTGTTCTTTATCCTTTAAACGGTAAGACTATCCCTATTATTAAGGAATAGGTAGTCATTACCTTGGATGTGAGGGACATATGAGGGACATCTGTTTAATGAAGGCAACTGTGGGGTGTATTAAGCATTAGGAGGGACTGTCATCATGATTCGAAAGGGACAAGATTTTTTATGAAAGGCAACCATTAAGGGACTTGATGACTTTTCTTTTAAGGGACTTGCTTTATACACCCCACTTGACCTTTTTGAATAGCCAACAATAAGAGGTAACCCTAGAAAGTGAGATGGCGATTAAAAATCGACTTATGTGTGTGAGTGTTTAATTTTATTTATCTTATAATTAAATGATCTAAATTCAATTTTTAAATATAATACATGTTTACACTCCCTATTTTACTAACCATAGCATGCAAATTAAATAATTTAAATATTTACAAAAAATTTACATCCAGGAGCAGTTACAATAATTATAATAAGCAATTAAAAATAAATAGCAAAAAATAAATAAGCAAGATATAAATAATAAATAAAATAAATAAATAGGCAATAAATAAATATAATAGGGGTTAGTAATAATAATTAAAAATAAATAAGGTTAGTGAAATAAAAATAATAAGCATAATTAAAAAATAAATGGATTAGTAATAATATGATTAGTAATAATAATAAACAAAAATAAAATAATAAATAAGAATTAGAAATTATTAAGGAAATATGAGCAATTTAATTATAAAATTTAAAATTATATGCAACTTATTAATTCTAAACATAAAAAATTATAATTACAATATTAGCATAAATTTAATTGTTTTTAAACATATATATTTTTTAAAAAAAAGATAACATTTAGATTATGGACAAATTATAGAAACAATTACATATTATAAAAAATTTTTGATTATAATCATATTTACAAAATTTAATTATATTAAATATTATATTTACAAAATTTAGAAAATAAAATTAGGGTTTTGTTAGAAAAATATTTAAGAGTTTATAATATAATATACAAAATTATTTTAATTAATATACATATATTATAATTATATAATAAAAGAAATAATTTTTGAATTAAGAAAATATGATTTTTGAATATTAGAAACTATTGAATATGTATTTATAAAATTATTTAATTACATATATGTTTATTAATAAAATCTAAATCAATAATAAAAATAAAAAATATAACAAAACATACCTGGCTGGGATTTGAACCCAGGTCACCAGGTCTACCAGCAGCAAGACACACCACCAGGCCAGCACACGCGCAGGCAGCAAGAAAGAAGGTGGAATTGACTTTGTTTCATATCCTGTAAAATCCAGAAAAATAAAAAGAAAACAAAAGGCCTGGGGGAGGATCGAACCCAGGACCTCTTAAGCTAACACGCATACACAAGACCAATCCAGCTAGATGAGCGAACCTGTTAATGAATCAACTACAAATCATAATATATTACGCTTGCAATTAAGATGGATAAATAACAAAAAATTAGTTGGAGCGAGGATTCGAACACCACCCCTCCAGCAATACGCGCATCTGTCTTACCACCAGGCCAAGCACCAAGCTTGTGAAATAAACAGAAACAAAATCATATTATTTTTAAACAACAATTTGAATATAGATTTCGCGCCAGGGTCTTCATCTTCTTCCTTGGGCGTTGCAAATTTTCCTGCGAAATTCTCTGCGAATATACCTGCGTTTTTTCATTCCTGCGAATCACAAACTTCAACCAAACAACCAAATTTCACAAGATTAATTATGTCATTGAGTTGCTACTGAGTTTTGCAATTGTCCTACGTTTTTAGAATCCATTTATCATGATGAAATCATGAAACCCTAAAGGGGGCCGTGAACCCTAATCATGGTGAAATCTCATACCTGCACGAAAAACTTAATTGAATAGCCCAGAATCATTCCAAGGTTCATCACAAACATCATCAAACAATCAAAAACAAGTTAAATACAGTCAATCAATGGAATCGAAAAATCATGTTCAAGAACAAAGTTTTGCTCGGGTTATGCAATTCATGAGGCTTTTGATGCAAATGGTGATTGATTCATGATCAGTGATGTCCAATAGTCATAGCTATGTCCTCAAAATACCTTCTAAAGCCCTGGAAATCCAAAACTGAATGTGAGTTGTGGAGAGGTTTTTGAATAATGTGAACTTACTCTTGGGCTGTGGAATCCGTGAATTCATGTTAGGGTTGTGTTTAGTACTTATAGGTGGTTGAATTAGGTCAGAAAAATTGAATGGTTGTGTACAAGATTTGATTCAAAAAGATTCACAATGATAAGCTTTGAAATTTCAATATTTTTGCATCAACACTTTCTATTTCAAGCCAATCAATGTTATTCTTGTATCAATTTGTTCCATGCTGAATTCATGACTTTCTAGAACCAAAAATAAAATGTAATCTTCATATTTAATATTTTATTTAAATTTAAAATGATTTTAAGTATAAAAAATCATAATAAATTAATTAAATAAAATAAAAATTATGAAAATATCATAGAATTTTCGTGCATGATGTCATGGATTGCTTTGGGTCATTAAAAGTTCAGCCCACTTGACAAAATTTGGTTTTAAACCTCCATTTGCTTCATAAACTTCCCTAAAATTCCCCAACTTTGCAAGGGCACATATCCTTCAATTTTAATGGTATAAGGGTGTTCTTGGACATTTTGGAAAGCTTGAAGAGTTCTCTAAACAACCCCACTGGTTTCATGTCCATATCATTTACCAATCTCAAGTTATTCCCTTTTGAAGTTGTTGACTTTTTGTTGACTTTCAAAAGGACCTATAATGTCCTAGCTCATACCTTCCAAATGAAGCATTTTTGGGCTTGGCTTGTGAGACACAAAGTTGTAGAGAATTAAATTTCCTTAAAAATGAGCTTTGAGTGGAGACTTGGTGATGAAGTATGTGAAAGTTATGGCTGGTCAAAGTTCAGTTGACTTTTGCTGAGGAAACCCTAATTTAGAAACTCCTGATTCTTGATGATCTGGAATCTCCTTGATGATTCATGATCAACCCTTGATCAAATAATGAATTTTACTTCATATACTTGATGTTGGCAAAAAATCATGAAGTTTGACTTTGGTTTGACCACAGTTGACCTCAGTTTGACTTTTTAACTACATTGACTGATTTTGACTTATCTGATCATCTGACTGGGCAAACTTTTGAGAAAAGTCTTGAAACTTGTCATGGGGGTTCTTACACACATATAAGATGTTATGAAGCTCACTTGAAGTCTTGAAAGTCCATTTAGCCTGATTAAAGTCAAAACCCTAGTTTTAGATACACTGCTTAGGAGGTGCATTGTTTGAGGGAATTGTCAACTCTTCTGACCCATTGTGAACTTTGTGAACCTTGTGAACCATCATAAGATGTCTTGTGAACCTTGTGAACCTCATGGGAGGTCTTGTGAACCTTGTGAACCTTGTAAACCTCATAAAGTGACTTGTAGACTTCATGAACCTCAGGAAAGGTTTTGTAAGCATTGTGAATCTTGTGAACCTTGTGAACCTTCATGAAGTGTCTTGTAGACTTCATGAACCTCATGAAAGGTCTTGAAAGTATTGTGAATCTTGTGAACCTTGTGAACATTCATGAAGTGACTTGTAGACTTCATGAACCTCAGGAAAGGTTTTGTAAGCATTGTGAATCTTGTGAACCTTGTGAACCTTCATGAAGTGTCTTGTAGACTTCATGAACCTCATGAAAGGTCTTGAAAGTATTGTGAATCTTGTGAACCTTGTGAACCTTCTTAGAACACAAAGTCTTGTATTGTGAGGGAAAATTTTGGGGTGCAACAGTATGACCACTAGAATGAGTGCCAAAGATCCCATCATGCATGTCTTCCATAATCTTTGTTGCTTCCTTCTTATCCACACAACAAAGCAAAGTTGAATCATGATTGCGCTTGTACAAAATTCCATTACTCAAGAAGAACTTAGCAGAAAACCTCCTTAGAAACTTCTTATCTTTGAAAGATGCCCCCTCAGGGAACTCCTGAGCTTCAAGATATCTTTTCACTTCATAGAACCAAGGTTTCCCCTCTACTTCTTCAGTATCAATCTCATTGCAGTATGCAGGCTTCTCAAATCTATCAATAGTAATCTTGGGAGCTTCATCATCCCAACTAATCTCAAACATAGATCCCATGGTGGCTAATGCATCTGCCAACTGATTCTCTCCTCGTGGAATATGTCCAAAGGTAATCTCTTCAAAATGTGGGATCAAAGACAACACATGATCTCTGTATGAAATAAGATTTTCATGCTTGGTATCCCATTCTCCTTTGATCTGAATCACTACCAGGGCTGAATCTCCATATACGTCCAGGAACTGAATCTTCATATCAATGGCAGCTTTGATACCCAGGATACATGCCTCATACTCAACCATGTTATTGGTACAATAGAAACAAAGTCTTGCAGTAATTGGGGTATGACAGCCTTCGGGGGAAATGATCACAACACCAACACCATTGCCAAGTGCATTAGAAGCTCCATCAAAAACCATAGTCCATCGGGATCCTTGTTCAGGTCCGTCATATTATCCAGGTTCTTTGGTAATAATCACAATGTCTTCATCAGGGAATTCAAAACTCATTGACTGATAATCATCCACTGCTTGATGAGCCAAATGATCAGCTACAACACTTCCTTTAATGGCCTTCTGAGTAGTGTACTGTATATCATATTCTGTTAAGATCATTTGCCATCTTGCTATTCGTCCAGAGAGAGCAGGTTTCTCGAATATGTACTTGATTGGATCCATCTTTGAAATCAACAAGGTAGTATGAGTCAACATATACTGTATTAGTCGGCGAGCAGCCCATGCCAAAGCGCAACAAGTTTTCTCGAGCAGTGAGTATCTTGTTTCACAGTCGGTAAACTTTTTGCTAAGGTAGTATATTGCCTGCAATTTTCGACCAGACTCGTCATGTTGCCCCAACACACACCCCATTGAGTTGTCTAGTACTGTTAAGTACATAATCAAGGGTCTTCCATCAACTGGTGGCATCAAAATTGGAGGTTCTAGAAGATATCTCTTGATTTCATCAAAGGTTGTCTAGCACTCATCATTCCACTCCATTACCTGATCTTTCTTCAACAACTTGAAGATTGGCTCACAGGTAGCAGTTAATTGGGAAATAAATCTTGCAATGTAATTCAATCGTCCCAAGAAACCTCTAACTTCTTTCTCAGTACGGGGAGCTGGCATCTCTTGTATAGCTTTCACTTTCGCAAGATCTACTTCAATACCTTTTCCACTGACAATGAAACCCAGGAGTTTACTAGATCTAACTCTAAAAGTACATTTGTTTGGGTTCAATCTCAACTTGTATTTCTTGAATCTTTCAAACAGCTTATGCAGATGATCAAGGTGTTGTTCTTCATTCTGGGACCTGGCTATCATATCATCCACATATACCTCTATCTCATGATGAATCATATCATGAAACAAAGCCAACATAGCACGCTGATATGTTGCCCCGACATTCTTCAAACCAAATGGCATCACTTTATAACAAAAAGTGCCCCACTGTGTAACAAATGTAGTCTTCTCCATATCTTCAGGTTCCATCTTGATTTGATTGTAACCAGAGAAACCATCCATGAAAGAGAATACCTTGTGTTGAGCAGTGTTGTCTACCAGAACATCAATATGAGGAAGTGGAAAGTCATCTTTAGGGCTGACCTTGTTCAAATCCCTGTAATCTACACACATACGTACCTTACCATCTTTCTTAGGTACCGGTACCACATTTGCAATCCATTGAGGATAAGAAGTCACAGCTAAGAACCCTGTATCAAACTGTTTCATCACCTCTGCTTTAATCTTTTCTTACATTTTTAGGACGCATGTTACGAACCTTCTGTTTCTTTGGACGACAGTCTTCTTTTACTGGTAAACGGTGAACCACAATTTCTGTATCCAACCCTGGCATATCTTCATAGGACCAAGCAAAGATCTCCACATAATCACGTAACATCTGAATTAATTTGCTCTTAACACCATCCTCTAATTCAGCCCCTATCTTGACCTCTTTCCTGTTTTCTTCAGTTCCCAGATTCACAACTTCGACTGGCTCTTCATGTGGCTGTATAGCTTTCTCTTCTTGTTGTAACAACCTAGCAAGATCTACAGGTACTTCACAATCTTCCTCCCTTCCATCTTCAGCTTGATAGATCGGATTCTCGAAATTATAATTGGCAATAGTAGAACTGTTATCAACAGGATCCAGAGTGGATGAGGATCTGTATTTTAGTGATGTGGGTGTGTGTAAGAACACATAGCTGATGAAAATAAAAGAAAAAACAAAGAGCACAATATTTACGAAAACGAAACGTCCATTGATTTTTATTGAATGAAGTATGCAAATGAAATGACATCCCGAAACAAGCATACCATTGTGCCCCGGGTAAGGCACAAGGTTTAAAAGTTTAATTGTTCAAAATTACAAACTTAAAATAAAAATACAGTAATAGTATTTACTCCTGACTAAAGCAGATAGGAATAATGTCTTCAGTCTTCCAATTGTTGAGCCCATCACCCACAGTAGGAAAAATCCAGTTATCCAGATTGTAGTCTTCATTATAGTCACCCACATCATTGATTTGATCTTTCATGATCCCTTGATTAGTGATACGAACAACATGAGCACGACGAACAGCCTTCTGGGACTCTGCAGTGAAACCCAAACCAAACTTGTCAGACTTGTAAGGAATGTCAGGAAGCTGAACCCAAATAGTACAACCACCTTCTTCAACCACGACTCTAGCATCTTTGAGGGAAGCCATTGTAGGAGGTACTCTGGTAACCACAGGAACTCTTTTAACCACATGAGGAGCTTCAGTAGCAGGAACGACCCAAGGAACTACTTCAAATGTCTGGCAAGGAGTCTCAACATATTCACCTTCCACTTCAACATACTTAAATGTATTCACATGACTGACCATATATTCTTCTTCCCCATAAACAGTGACGATCTTTCCCTTCACTGGATATCTCAACTTCTGATGTATAGTGGAGGTCACAGCACCTGCCCTGTGGATCCAGGGGCGCCCAAGCAAACAGGAGTACGCAGGACGAATATCCATTACATAGAAGGTAGAATTAAAGACTTGAGAGCCTACTTTGATTGGGAGATCTATTTCTCCATGCACCACTCTTCTTGAACCATCAAAGGCCCTCACCACTATATTACTTGGTCTTAACACAACATCTTCAGGACTGAGCTTGTTCAGAACCTCTTTGGGAAGTACATTCAATGAAGAGCCATTGTCTATCAACACGTGAGACAAGGTAGTGCCCCTACATTCAATGGAGATATGCAAAGCTCTGTTATGGTTTCTCTTGGCAGGAGTCAAATCAGCATCAGAAAAACCTAACCCATTATCATAAGTCAGATGTGCAACACAATTTTCAAATTGATCCACAAAAATTTCATTTGGTACATGAGCAGTCCTCAAGAACTTGATCAAGGCTTTAGCATGAGCCTCAGAACACAGCAACAAAGACAACATGGAAATTTAGGAGGGAGTATGCCCCAACAGGTCAACAATATCATAATCAATCTTGCGAATGATCTTCAACACTTCTTCCATCTGTTTAGAAAGATTCTCAGCAGTCGGTGCCTCAGCTTGCACAGGTTCAACCACAGGACCTTTGCCCCGAGCATCAGCATTTGGCTCAGAAGTGGAGGTAGTAGTTGGAGTAACTGTATTTTTTTGAGGTAGCCGGAGGAGAGAAAATTCTTCCACTTCTGGTGATCTTACTAGATCCAGCAATATTATCAACATCAAGGTTATCATCAGTAGTATCAGCTAAAGGTTCCTGCTTAACACCATGGATATAAACATTGGAACCGTAATTCCAGGGTATAGCTTTATCAGAAGTATACGGAATAGGGCCAGGAGTGGTAATAATCATGGGAGCCACTCTAGCTTCAGCAACAGTCTTCACCAGACCTTCAGCAGTAATCTTGATAGGTCCTTTGGAAGTGATCTTGACAGGGTCTTTGGAGGTAATCTTCACTGGCACTTTATCAACCATATCCACATCTTCAGCCTTCGCACCTCGAGTCAGATGTTCACACATACTTTCCACAGAAGGTGTCCTCTCAAATAATATAGTGTAATTGTCCATGAGGCGTTGAATACCATCTTTCAACTTCCAGCAACTATCAGGTTTGTAGGCACAATAAAAACAATCTTCATTACAACCTGGAAATAATCCAGCCTGTATCAACTTCTTCTTGATACTAGATAAGGGAGTAGTCACATCTGCTACTGAGGAAACATATGAAACTTCATCAACAGCATTAACAGTCTTCTCATGATTGGGCATGGGAGAAGTAATCACATTTGGAGTACCAGGAGGGTCAAATTCAATCTCTCCAGCTTCAATCATATCTTGAATCTTGTTTTTCAATATCCAGCAGTTGTTGGTATCATGTCCCGGACAATTAGAATGATAGGCACATCGTGCATTAGGGTTGTATCGAGGAGAGGAAGTATTAGGATTCTGAGGAGGGTCCTTCAAGGTAATGAGTTCCCCTTTCAACATGTGTTGCAAGGCTTGGGCCAGTGACATGTGGATCTTGGTGAATTGTCTTCTAGGCTTCTGTTGATTGCTCTGTGGTATCTCTGGTGCTGCAGGAGTAGGATTAGAAATGTGAACTGCTCCTACAGATTGGTGACTTCTGTTACGGCTGGGTTGACCATACACAACATTAGACTCCTTCTTCCCACTAGGGGGCTTCTTGGCAGTGCTTGATGAAGAGGCACCCACCTGTATCTTACCACTTCTTATACCACTCTCCACACGTTCTCCAGTCATTATCATCTCGGTGAAACCAGATGATGAGCTTCCAATGAGGTGACTATAGAAAGGACCATTCAGCGTACTCATAAACATATCCACTAGCTCCCTGTCAGTCAGAGGAGGTTGAACTCTGCCAGCCAGGTCTCTCCATAAATGGGCATACTCCTTGAAATTCTCCTTAGCACCCATAGACATGCTTTGGAGTTGCATGTGAGTTGGTGCTAGATCAGCATTATATTGGTATTGCCTATAGAAGGCCTCAGCAAGATCATTCCAATCACGAATATTAATGCTTTCCAGTTGATAGTATTATTCCAATTGAGCTCCAAAAAAGCTCTCTTGGAAGAAATGAATCCACAATTTCTTATCAGCAGTATGTGGTTGAATCCTCCGGACATAGGACCTTAGATGCAGCTTGGGACATGAGACACCATCATACACTAGAAAAGCAGGAACCTTGAAACCAATAGGTATAACCACTCCAGATATTAAACTCAGATCTTCAAAATCCAGCCCAGAAGATTTTTGTAACTCCATGGCATTCATCCTGTCTACCAGCATCTTGTACTTATCTTCATTAGGATCATGATAATAATTTGCTTCAGAATCAAAATCTCCCACAGTATTATGGAGACTGCCTCCCTCTTTCTCAGAATTTTCAGACTCATAATCATCAACCTGTTTCTTTGTCTTGACATGACCTTTGAACCTTCTTCCCAGATTAATAAGGCCTCCTGATCTTCTAGTCTTCTTATTCTTCTTAGCCAGCAGTGTCTTCAACTCATCTTGTCCCTTGGACAAGTTCATAATCAACTCTTGGAATTGTGCATTCTGAGCCTGGAGATCTTTGACAGTCTGTTCAAGAGCCATTTCTGCTGAAATAAATAGCGAGAAGATAAGATACCTGTACATAAGAAACCTGTGATGCAGTGATATGGTATGTAAATGTGTATGCAATGTTTTTAAGGACCGCAGGATTTAAATTTGTTTAAACAATCAAAAAGGTAAACTTTAATTAGTAATCAAATAAACTTGTTTGCCCCTTGGGCTTACAATACAATGAAATGAATACAAAGAATGGGGTTTTAAGTCTCCCATGGACGTTTCCTCTTTGTGTTGAGGTATGAGTTGAGATTCCGCTCCTCGTGAAGTTGTTTTGTTAGCTCCAGGATTCTTTCTTGACTTGCTTTGTAATGAGTCTCAAAAGTATCTCTTTGCTCCTTCAACTGGATCCAGGACCTTTGTAACTCTTCCATGTCAGTGGGCATGTCTGGGTGAAGAATGATATAAGAAGTATCTCCTTCAGCAACAGGCTCCATGGTAACTGGCAGGATAGCAGGATATGGCATCATAAGAGTCTGAGCACGAGATCGCACCCATCTGAGATAAGCTTCCATAGGAATAGTGTACTTGGGTTCCAGAGTCTTGCTGTTAACCTTTTTCACTTTACCCCATGCTCGTATAAACTTTTGACGGTAACCTTGCAGATCGTTGTCGTAGTCAAACACAATACCCTGAATAAGCATGTCATGAGGACCATCACTCTGAGCATAACCAAACTGACGTAGAGCTAAAGAAGGGTTATAGGTAATGCCCCCTCTTATGCCGAGGAGTGGCACATTAGGGAACTCCCCACAACGGTCAATGATAGTAACATTTTCCATAGATCGAGAGCACCAATGAATATCTGAATGAGAAAGTGACATGATCCTCTTGGACCACCTGAACCCTTGTTCATTCTTCATCACTGATCGAGGAAGGTGAGAAATAAACCCCCTAGATATTAAAGGTATGCAACACATCAGAGTTCCTTGTGCCTTTGTAGTACGGGTATGAAGAGAGTGTAAGATGTCTCCAAGTAATGTAGGCACTGGATTGCGAGTCAAAAATATGTTGATGGCGTGTACGTCTATGAACTGGTCTGGATTGGGGAACAACACTAAGCCATAAATCAACAAGGCTAAGATCTTCTCAAAAGCATCATAACTCATAGCCTTCAGGAACACTTGAGCTTTCTCCATCAATACCTTAGCAAAAATACCCTTAATTTCACTCCTTGTTTCTAAGACAATGTCTGATTTCTTTAAATGTAGGGCTTCAGCAATGACTTCAGGTTTAGGCTCTTTTTCTAAGCCTGTGAAAGGTTTCTGATCAAGGATATGTATACCCAGAAGCTTGGAGAACTCTTCCATTGTAGGAACCAGCTGATAATCGGGGAATGTGAAGCAGTGATGTTTAGGGTCAAAGAACTGAAACAGAACACTCATCATATCTTCATTGAACCCTGAAGTGACTAGATCCAGTAGGTGACCATGCCTCTTGATGAATTGGGAATTTTCAGAAACTTGAGAGACCAATTCTTTAAGCTTAGGAGGTATTCCTACAAAGTTGATCCGGATAATATTCCTACGAGCAGAAGCCATGACCTGCAACAAAGAACAAAGATAAATCCTTTGGTCCTTGAAATGTTTAGTGAAAATGTTATGCTTATGATGCATGATGATGCTATGATGTTATGCTCAATCACAAACATGTGGCACAAACAAACAAGTCACACAATAGCCCTAGGTTTGAAGGCTTGCATGAGGTTTAAAGGTAAGTACCCTCCCCTGAAGTTTAGTTGGTTCATCCTGTCCTACAAAGTAACCAGGTTCTAAGGGATCTCAATATCATTGATCCTTCACAAGGGTGGTTGTTCAGTAGGCAACTTACTTGCCAACCAAAACCCTCCAAGTTTAGAATCTCAACGAGTGTAGCATCGAGTATCAACCAACTTCAGTCTTCACCAAAGCCGGTTATCTCACTACTTTCTAAAGGCCAAGATGGGATAACTAGGGTTCTAAAAGTCAGTTAGTGTATTGACAACATATGGCAGCCTCATATTATCCTCAACTTGCTTAAGGAACATAAGCACCAACCAAGAAGTCACACTAACTATGGCCACCAGATCAACCATATCGGTATACGCCGTACAGTTTCCTTGGTTTATTGCCATTTACCTAAGGTACACTAGATCCGGGTTAGGATCTTTCACACATAAGAGCACCCAACAAGTAAAGTAAAGCAAACAAGGCAAACAATTTTAAAGTGATCTAATTCCTAAGGGTACCCCTCTTTTATTAAATCCCCAGCATAGTCGCCAGTTCTGTAACACGGTGGGAGAACTGACTTTAGTTAAATGTTGCGGATAGCAAGAGTCGCCACCGACTTTTATTTTATCCAAAAGGAAAGGGCATAAAAGAACAGGAAAGACCTTAAAATGATTTTGAGTTCGGGGGGTAGGTTATATAAAGGGAATGTGTTAGCACCCTTTATATCCATGGGCTCTTAGTTACTTAGCTCACTTTAAACTGTTTTGAGAAAGGTGTAGTGTGTGATAAAAAATTTCTAAGTACTTTATAATGATCCTTGTATGGATGTATGTAAAGACTTTGTTTTGAAAATTTGTTTGAAATGTGAAGTGTAATGAAATATTTTGAAGAAGTGAGCAAGTACTTAAGAGGAACCTACCCTATGTTAAATCTTTACTGTTCTTATATGTTCTTTCAATGGTAAGACTATCCCTATTATTAAGGAATAGGTAGTCATTACCTTGGATGTGAGAAGGGATATGTATAGGGACAATCTGAATGTAGGCAACTGTAAGGTGTTTTAGCAATACGAAGGGACTTATCATCTTTTATTCGAAGGGACAAGATCATTTACCGTAGGCAACATCGAAGGGACTTGATCTTATAATCTTAAAAGGGACTTGATGATATTTTATGAAAAGGGACTTTGCTTTAAGACACCTTACTTGACCTTATAATTAGGCAACATGAGGAATACCCTTAGAAAGTGTAGGATGGCGATCAAAGATCGACTTACGTGTGTGAGTGTTCATATTCATATATTTGTCTTTCTAAGTAAGTCATTCTAAATTAATTTTTAAATCACCAACAGGTTATCACTCCCTATAGTTACTAACCATGACAAAAATATTTATAAATAATAAAATAAAGACAAAAATAAAACTACAACTATTACAAGGCTTTCGCGATTACATTATAATAGAAATAATTAATAATAAATATATAATAAATAAACTTATAATTAAAATGGGTTAGTAATAAAAATAATCATAAGAGGAAGAGGTTAACACAAATATGCAAGATATAAAATTTAAGAGGATATTTTTTAAACTAAATAAATAGTTTTTTTTATAAATGATTTTTAATATAAAAAATCATAATAAATAAAATAAAATGAATAAAAATATGAATAAATAAATTTTAATTCGTGCATGATGTCATGGAAGTGTTTGGATCATAAAAAAGCAAGCCCATTTGGTGAATTATGGTTTTAAGACCCCATTTGCTTCATAAACCTCTCAAAAATTTCCCAACTTTGCAAGGGCACAAATCCTTCAATTTTAATGCTATGAAGGTGTTATTGGACATTTTAGAAAGCTTAGAGAGTCCTCTAACCAACCTCTTTGGTCTCATGTCAATATCTTTTACCATTCTCAAGTTATGCTCTTTGGAAGTTGTTGACTTTTTGTTGACTTTTAAAAGGACCTATAATGTCTTAGCTCATACCTTCCAAATGAAGCAATTTTGGGCTTGGCTTGTGAGACACAAAGTTGTATAGAATTCAATTTCCTTCAAAATGAGCTTTGGATGGAAAAAAATTTGATGAAGCATGTGAAAGTTATGGCTGGTCAAAGTTCAGTTGAGTTTTCTTGTGAAAACCCTAATTTAGAAACTCCTGATTCTTGATGATCTGAAGTCTCCTTGATGAATCATGATCAACCCTTGATCAAATGATGAATTTTACTTAATATACTTGATGTTGGCAAAAAATAATGAAGTTTTACTTTGGTTTGACCACAGTTGACCTTATTTT
Organism: Lathyrus aphaca; assembly: GCA_963966055.1. Lineage (NCBI taxonomy): Eukaryota > Viridiplantae > Streptophyta > Magnoliopsida > Fabales > Fabaceae > Lathyrus > Lathyrus aphaca. The sequence goes on from OZ014521.1 coordinate 345,534,838, forward strand.
GACTTTTTAACTACTTCGACTGATTTTAGCCTATCTGATCATCTGACTGAGCAAACCTTTGGGAAAAGTCTTGAAACTTGACATGGGGATTCTTGCACACATATAGGATTCTATGAAGCTCACTTGAAGTCTTGGAAGCCCATTTAACCTGATGAAAGTCAAAACCCTAGTTTAAGATGCATTACTTAGGAGGATGCATTGTCTGAGGGAATTGTCAAACTTTCTGACTAATTGTGAACCTTGTGAACCTCATGAGATGTCTTGTGAACCTTGTGAACCTCTTAGTACACAATGTCTTATCTTGGGGAGGGCAAATTTTGGGGTGCAACATCCCTACAAATGGATCCATGAACCTTGGGCAGAGTGCAGGATTTGACATGCAGTATGATAAAATGGAAATAAGAAAATTACTTTGACTGCCAAGTAACTTGAACAAAATCTTCAGCAGACCAGTTCTGGAGCTCCTCCCCAAGTACGCATAGGTGAATCCAATTATCCAAGTCGTAGTCACTATCCCAATCTTCATTTGTTGCACAAATGTTGTTGTAGTTAAGCATTCCAGCACTAGTGAACGTTATGGACTTATTGCCCTGAGACCAGCTAGACCCACCAGGTTGATATCCAAGCCCAAACTTGTCATCCTTCTTTTCCACTTCTAACAACTTGCCTCAGCCTTGGGCTTTTCCGGATTGGACTACTTCCTTAGCTTGCTTGTAGGAGTAGATAGGAGTCCATTCCTTCTCATGACTTTGAACTGCAACAACCGGAGACAAAGCACTAACATTAACTGTCTCGAAGGCCTGGAAAAGTGTTTCATGGATCTCTCCGTCCATTTCCACGTACTTGAAGGTCGACATATGGCTTACGAAAATATCTTATTCCCCGCATACAGTGACAACCTGGCCGTCTACCACATACTTTAACTTTTGATGCAACGTGGATGTTACTGCGCCAGCAGCATGAATCCAGGGACGTCCCAGCAAACAGCTATAAGCGGGTTGGATATCCATAACATAGAACGTGCTCTTGAATACCCGAGACCCAATATTTACTGGTAGCTCCACCTCCCCAAACATAGACCTCCATGACCCGTCAAAGGCTTTTACAATCAAATCACTGGGTCACAAGACAATGCCATCAACATTCAGCTTCATTAAGGCCTTCTTAGGGAGCACGTTGAGAGAAGAGCTTGTATCTACTAAGACATGTGATAGAACAACGCCCTTACATTCCATAGTGATATGTAAGGCCTTGTTGTGATTACGTCCCTCAGAAGTGAGATCTCTATCTGTGAATCCCAACCCATGGCTGGCGTTCACACTGGCTACCACAGCCTCTAACTGGTTAACAGTTATCTCTTGTGGTACATAGGCCATTTTCAAAACTTTCACCATAGCCTCCCGGTGAGCCTGGGAACATATTAACAACGACATAATGGATATCTTGAATGGGGTTTGATTCAGCTGTTCAACCACCTTGTAGTCACTTTTCTTAATTATTCTCATGAATTCTTCAACTTCCTTTTCAAAAGTGCCCTGACTAACAACAGGAGTTGCCACCTCTTCAGTCATTATCTGCTTACCCTTGGCCTTTGCAGCAGCTTCAGCTTCGGGATCACCTCTAAGAGTTTGAGGAGCAAAGAGACACCCACTCCGAGTAAACCCACCAACTTCTTTGACATTCACAATAGTCGGGTCAATTGTCACTACTTTACTTTCCACCTTTTGACCTTCTACGTACACATCTGAGCCATAGTGCCAAGGAATGGCCTTGTCATCAATATAGGGAACTGGTCCCGGGACAGTGATAGTTACCGGACTCACTTCTGGAATGTAGATAGTCACCGGCTCTCTCCGGGCAGGAACCTCAGCAGGATCAAAATAAATTGTCATTGTAGACACACAATCACTTCTATTATCAACCTTGTCAAACTGTAGTGACCCCTCGTCAATCAAACACTGAAACCCAACTTTCAAATCCCCACAACCATTAACTGAATTCATATAACCCTCGTAGTCAAAATCACAACCTGGGAATACCTGCCCTTTTAGCAATCTGTCTTTTACCACTAACAATGAAGTCTTAACTTCTTCTACGTTCAAAATCAAGCTCAACCTTTCGCCACCATCAACAGCGTTTATCCGGGCCCCTCCATGATTTGGAATGGGGTTTGACATAAAATTTGGAGGCGGTGCGAAGTTAATTGCTTTCGAGTCAATCAAGTCTTGGATCTTATGCTGTAATTCCCTGCACTTCTCTGTTGAGTTCCCGGGAGCTCCTGAATGAAACGCGCATCTTGCGTTAGCATCATACCCCACTGGAAGTTCTCCAGGTGGTGGTGGTGCCAATGTCCTCAACTGAACCAAATTTAAATCTAACAATCTCTGGAGTAGTGTTGTATATGTCATAGGGATTTCCTCAAGCACCCCGTTAGCTGGACGAGTTTGTCTCTGTTGATAGGGTCTTTGCTGATAGTTATTGCGTTGCAGCTGTTGTTGTTGTTAATGTTGTTGTGGTTGTTGAACAGGACTTGTTGGAATGGTGACAGTTGCCACCTGCTCGTACGATCCCCTGTACCCACGGCCCCGGCCTCGGCCATACACAACATTAGTTTCTGTCTCTCTTCTTCTTGGAGGTCCATTAAAAGCTTTTCTAACACCACTTGAGCTACCTGCACCACTGTCTTGGATCTTCCCCATTTTCAGCAGAGTTTCAACCCTTTCTCCGGCTATCACGATGTCATTAAACTTTATTACTGAACAAGATGCCAGTCTCTAAATAAACACACTTTGTAGTGTTCCCATAAAAATGTCTGCCATTTCATTTTCTAACAAGGGAGGTTGTACTCGAGCGGCAAGCCGACGCCACCTCTGGGCGTACTCTTTGAACCCTTCCTTATCACTCTGAGACATTTCTGCAACTGGGTATGATTTGGAGCCATATCCAAATTGTACTGATACTGTTTCACAAACACCTCAGCTAAATCCTTCCAGCTTCGAATGTTGACCGTACTCAGCTTCATGTACCATTCCAAGGAAGCTCCTACAAGACTATCCTAGAAATAATACATCCACAACTTCTCATCATTTGTATGCGCAGCAATCCTTCCCATAAAAGACTGAAGGTGAGTTTTCGGGAAAGCCGTGTCGTTGTACTGATCAAAAGTAGGGACCTTGAACTTGTAGGAAATTCTCACCCCTGGTACTAAGCCCAAATCAGTGATGTCAAACCCTAGAGAACTCTGAGACTGAATGGCGTGAATTTGCTCAGCCATTTCTTCAAATCTCCTATTCATGTCAATTCCCTGGCCTTGTGCCACATCCAGCAAAGTGAATTGTTCATCCTTCCCATCCATCTTCATGTTATGCACTCCATCATTGATAATAGTGACCCCTGGTTGCACCACAGGGATTTCCACATGACGGGCGCCAGCCCCATTGCGATTACCTCCATCTGTTGTCCCATTGTTCCTGGCTTGATTATTCTCCACCATTTCGCGCAAGCGCTCTTGCGTTTGACCCATCCCAGCCATGAGGGTCAAGAAGTTGTCCATTCTGGCCCTTAAATCAGCCAGATCCGCTTGCATCTGATCCATTGCTCTCTCTCTCTGTTCACCTTTGTAGGGTATCTATGTACAATTGGCTGTCTCTGAACCTTCTTGGGAGCTATAGTGCCTGAAAGTGACATAAACGTCAGAAAACTGATGAATTACTTGCAAAACAACAAACATGTTATATGCATGCCATGTAACTATTCATGTTTCCATGTTTAGGCATTTATGTGCCCCAGTTCTGGTATTTTTGACAGAAAATACTCCAAATGTCTCTTTGGAAACTGGATTTTCAAACTCTTTTGAGGAGTATTCATACCCTGATGGCTTCGGACAAACAACTTTGCTCATTCAGAAATGGTAATTGGAAATCATCATTGTATAGCATGAACAAACTACCAACAACTCCAAAAAAGCTAAAGCAAATACTCCCACAACAAGTCTGTAGGTAGTCTGGACACAAATAACAATAAACTAAAATTCTAGGCTAAGGGATGATCCAGATTCCTCTTCTGCAACCACCACCCCTGTCTAGTTCTTCTTGATGCCTGCTCTCAGCTTAAGATTTGCAATCTCCTTCATTGCTTCCTCCAAGGCTAGCTGGCTTTGTACCAATTGCTGAGTCTTTTCCCTTCGTATTTTGTGAACTTGTACCTTATCTTTTTATTACATTGTTATTGCACCTTTTTTTTTATCCAATCTCATATCTCATATGTTTTTATTTTTTTTTATCCAATCTCATATCTCATATGTTTTTATTTTTTTTATCCAATCTCATATCTCATATGTTTTTATTTTTTATCTTCTCTAATCTCCTCCTTTATTTTTTTCTATTTTATTATAATACTTTTAATATTATTTTATACTACTATTATTTCCACTTTTATTTAAATTGATTTTTGTATATCAGAATTTTTTGTCTAAATATGATAAGTTTGATTATTTGTAATGTATGAATGAATAAACACAAAGTTATATTGTTCTCTATATATGTATAAATGACTCAATAAAAATCTTTAAAAAAACCGAACCAATCAAACCAACCACATCAATCAAACCAACCCAAAATGGTTTGTTTTGGCTCAGATTTTTTTTAAAAACCAACCGAACCCCATACTTTTTTCTCTTACAATTCAGATGATTTTTAGCATCAAAAACGCTCAAACCGCACTGCAAACATCCCTAATTAAAACTATCCAATTTTTTAAATGGATTTAACCAATGAATATAAAATAATGTTTAGTTACAATTTTGTAAGTTATTTATTAATTTATTTTGAACTTTTAATAAGTATATTTAATAAATAAACATATTTCTCAACTATCAATGCACAATATAAAATTAAATTAAAAAATAAAAGTAATAATTAAGAAAATAAATTAAAATAAATTTTATGGTGGATCTTTTTAAAAATAAATTAGCAAACCGGATTCATGATTCATGAATATCCAATTCATCTATTTTAGAAAAAAAAGAATGATTCAAAATCACATATGTATGAGGCGTTTCCAAGACCCAATGGCATTGAAGAACCATGAATCAGGATCACCACAAAATCGATTTGGCGTCCGAGCCATTACACTGAAAGGAACCATTTATCCTTCAGAATTGGTAAATGGACGCTAAAAAATAATCATATAAAAGATTAGAATAAATCACAATTATTCACTAAACAAGTGAAATATTAAAAAGTGCTCAGTGGAAGGAGAAGTCGTTTTAAAATTAGGCTCACGGCAAAACCACTACCCATAAACACTTCCTTGGTGTCTTAATCTCATCATAGCACCGTTACAGAAATTATAACAAAATCATAAAAACAATAGTAATGAAAAAAGGCCTCAGTGTGTGTAACAATCAGATCCTTGATTAAAAATCTCACTGAAATCCGCTAAGATTAAGTATACTATCATCATAAGCCAATTTAATTCTTAAAATTATCAAATAAAACCTAATATAAAAACAAGAACTTCATAAAATTGAAGAATAAAAACAGAAAAACAAAAGCGTTATTTGATTGAAATAGGGAAAATTATTTGTGCTCAGACAGCCAAGGGTTTGTAATCAAATCCTGGGTGAAGATTCCCAGATCAGAAACTCTAGTCCACAAATTCTATCGTCATCGCACAACATTCAACTTCATAAACATAAACAAAGAGAAAAAAAATGAAAGGAAATCTTACTGATATTAAGATTCCGAACTCGAGAATTCTAACGATCTAAAACAAAGGTTAAAACTATGAAGAAATCTAATCTATATGAAATAAAACTGAAGATTTCGAAGAAAAAAAACTAACAAACGTAAAACAGTATTTTGACCTGAACATGTGAGAAAGGAAGATGAGGTTGGAATATATTGGCAGTGAAGTGAGTGGCGATCGGCAGAACACCTAGGTTTCTCAGTGGGTTGGACCTTAAGCTTTAAATCTAAGGCCCACTTAACTAGTATTCACTTGAGGAATTTACGAGGAATCTATATGTAATCCCCTATCGTACCTAACATCCGTATTTGTAGCAAAATATTATATTTATCCTTTGAAAATAATGAATTTTGAGGGAATGTATCGGATATTTTAAAAAATAACGGGGATTTTAAAATCTCAGGTAAACTCCCAGAAATTTTCACACAATACTGATAATTTCAAATTCTCGGTACAGTAAAATTTTCACTTTTTTTTTTTAATTTTTACACTACCGGAAATTTCAAACACCCCAAAATTTATAGAAAATTTTTGAGAATTTGAAATTCACGGTAGTGTAAAAATTAAAAAAAAAAGTGAAAATTTTTACACTACCGATAATTTCAAATTCCCCAAAATTTCACTAAATACCGGAAATTTAAAATTCCCGGTAGAGAAAAAAATTTTCACTTTTCACCCAAATTTTTCAGAAACAATGTTGAAATTATGATAATTTGGAGGAAGTCAGATACAATTAGGGGGGCAGGTAGATTCATCGAAATTCACCTCTAATCTTACTCCTTGTATTCCATATATTATAAAAATGACAATTGTGTAATCCTCTAATAATTTATTTTTCACAAAATTGAAGAAAAAAAAATCTCCATGAATTACTAAAAAAGAAAATAAATATCCAGTAACTGTTGGATAAATCTGAAAAAATTTGAGCATTATTTTAGAAAATAATAAGTTTCTTAGTTTATGATATCTCAACATGTGTTTAAATTGAACTTTTTAAAAATTCAATGTGTATTAATACAAAATATGGTCTACCGAATTTTCAGATACCCTTAGAGTGTGTTTGGATGTAGTATTTTAATGAGGGAAAATAATTTTTTGAGGGAATTTGAAATGACTTGACCAAAATTCATTGTTTTGATACAAAATATGGAGAATTGTTAAAATGATGTAAATTTATAGAGTATTTTATTCATGTTAAATTTAAGGAATTTAAAATGACACCAAAAAGTAGAGAATTCTAAATTGCTTCATCACTCTATATAGTATGTGTAACACCCTAAATTTGCCCTCTCATTTTCATAGTATTTCGCATATCATTTGCATATTTCGCACTGCATCATTAGCATAGAAAATGAGGCATAACGTTCATTGTTGAAGCATAGCATGGATCATGGCAGTGATTTCACTCCAGGTGTGTTTGTTCAGTTCGCGTTTCCCTTCAGATGGACGTTTGACCTAATCTTGGTCAAACTATCAAAGGATTAGTTGAATTGCAAGTTATCTGTATTGGGGGTTATTTCTCAGGCAACATGTTTCAAAGTCGGGTCGTGTTGCGTGCAGAGGTCATCTGTTTGCTAAGTAGTGGTTCATGTGATGGTGTTGGATTCAGAGATTCAGGCTTATCATGATGACGCTTAAAATGTGACTTATTCAAAAGGTTGGTGGTTTCTGTGGAGGCAATGCGAGATTAGTTTTGAGTTGAGTGAATTGATTGAATCGATATTTCGTGGCTATGTGTGCATTGGTGATAATTGGTTCGTCCCACAAATATATGTCTTATATCCACTTTTAAACTTCTTGTCGAATTATCCATTTAAACCAATTTCTCAAACATTGTCCATGTTTCGAGTTCTCCCATTTTTTTGAATATCATTTAAATCCATATCCAGTCATTTCTAATTTCCATTCTTCTTTATTATTTTATCACCGATTTTTTTCTTTATTCCTATATTCAAATGCCCAAATTCCCTTTTTATTTTCCAATTTCATATTAATTTGCCAGATTTGTTACAAGCCCATCACAGGCCCATTTATGAGGAAATGTTACAAAAAAAAAGCCATTTGATGTACTCCCTAATCCTCAACTTGCAGCATCCTAAAAGTGAAAGAAGAAACACGTCATCAAGCTTTTTTCTTTCTTCAGCTTCAAAAGGTCAAAATAAAACGTCCAGCTGGATAACAAAAGGGGTGTTTTCGCAGCTCACGAAACTCACTGAAGCCATCACCTCATTGAAGCCAGATTCTAGCCGCATCACACGAACAATGCCACGCGTGAAGTAATTTTTGATGAAAAAGGCAGAAAAATAACTGAAAACGCAGTGAAAGAGAGCACGCAAATAGCATGAATAAATTGTGATTCAAAACGCAGGAAGTTTGTGAATTAAACACAAGAGTCACGCAGAAGAAAACGAAAAAAAAGAAGAAGGCAGTGAAGAAAAATTCAGTTACAAAAAACTTCATAACAGACTCTTTTTTCGAATCATCACTCACCACTAATAACAGTCTTTTCTTCTCACTTTCTTCACAAAAACAAAAACAGAATTTCCGATTCTTCCTCATTACAACTTCACTGATTTTCATTCAGATTCATCATGGCATTCACATGAGAATTCCACCAACAAAGTTAATCAATCTATTCTTCATTCAAAAAAAAAAAGAGAAAAGAATAAGCAGATTAGAGTCTCAGCTTTTGAGGAGATAACAACACCACCGAATTGCACTCTTCTTCCTCATTGCCTCACAAGGCAGATTTATCACTTTTCTTCATCACTGATTCACACTTCATTCTTCATTATCCCTCAACAACAACAAGTCCTCACTATATACAAAAACTCATCAAAGCAAAAAAACCTCGATCCCTCTTCATCACCAAGCCAAGCACATATTTCATTCTTTCCATCACACAACAATCAAAATCAGAATTCATTTCATCTTCACCATGTTACACCGAAACGGAAATTCACTGAAGTTCATCATCACGTCCTTTTGAAAAAGAAAACAAAGAAACTTCTCTGAGAATTCATCATCGTTACATCAAGCTTTAGCTTCTTCGTCACTGTTCATCAATCGAATTGATCATCCTCGTCGTCGTCGCTTTTCGTCAAGTTTTCAACACGCAACCGACGCGAATCTCGGCGTCGAAAGTTGGCGAAATTCTTACCTCTTTACTTGATTCTCGTATGTTTAGAGTTTGCTCTTGTGATTTCTTCATGTTGTTGTTGTGGTTTTGGTCCATCCGTCGTTCGGTTTGTGCAAGGAAAACGTTTTCTGGATTTGTGAAGAGAGTTTGAATAAGGTTTATGTTGGTGTTTTGAGTTCGGATTCGGTTTAGTGTAGAAGATTAGAGAGTGTTTGTGTTGGTGTAGTCTCGGTTTTGTGGTGGCTGGCCGGAGGATGGGAGTTGAAGGCCGGCGATGCAAGGTTGAGGAAGGAGGTCCAGCGGCGTCTAGGTTAAGGAGGTGAAGAAGAGGGATAGCGTTTTAGAGAGAGAAGATCGTGATTGGAGTTGTTTTTTTTTATTTCAGTTGATTTTATTGATATAAAGTGATGAGTTGTTGTTATTATTAAAAGAATTCAATGAAAGAATATATTAAGATGTTGATTTTCGAGGAGATAAAGGATAAGGTGGTAGATTTTTTGGATTTCGTCCATACCGGCGGTGACACTTGTCACCGTCCAGTAGGACCTCTCCGCTTTGCTTACGTGTGCAGGCGCCCAAGTAACCAGCATGCTCTCTCGCGTTTTCATCCACATGATGCGATTACTATTGCCAGTCTTCAGATCATGTGCTTTCCAGCAAGTCAACAAAGTTGACCGCAACTCATCCCATAGTCCCTCAGCTCCTTCTGCGTTTTGGGCCTAGTGCCCTTGCTTTCTCCACCCCCTTTATATGGCCCATTCTCTTTTTTAACTGTATTTGCACCCCCTCCCCTTTTTCTTAGAATTTTATTTTATTTTTTATATATTAGTTCATTTTAATTCATTTTAAATACTAAAATACATCAGAAAATTCTACAAAAAATATATTTACGCTCATAATCCATTTTAGAATTTTGTCATATTTTTCATTTCCTGATTTTTATTAATTTTCATTTTATTTCGATTTTCTTTTAATTTCTTTTTCATTTAGTTTCCATAATTAGAGCTTCATCTTGTAAAATTTGTTTCTCCTCCCTCGACTAACTTTTTTGCTCCGTTCTTTTTGCGTTATTTCATAGACTCATAAAAGTACCTAAAAACTTTTTTTTATATATTTTTAATTCCATTTTATCCATAGTTTTGTAAGTCGTATTCGTGTGTTTCCGTTACTTGTTCTTAAGCGACTTTGTGTGATTATTTAGTGGAGTTTCTTTGTGAATTTTTGTGAGATATTTTGATGCATTGTTAGTTGCTGGTTGTTGACTTTAGAAATTTAATTTCATAATTTTCTCATGTCATTTGATATTTGTTTGGAGTCTTGTCTCTTAGGTAGTGTTTCGTGCCTCCTTATTCCTTCTTGCTAACATAGTTGAGGAAGGCATTTATGCCATCCTATTAGGATTTGTGGGTCTTTGTTTTAGGTCACCTATAGGGTTATGTACTGACTTTTTGTTTAGTTTGGCTTGTAATTGTCATCTTTTGGTTGGCGTAAATATTTTCATTTCACTTGTATGCTTGTTACTAACCTTGCAGGGGCTATGGTAAGTGTGAGATGTGGGAATTGAGTTCCACATCTCCAATTCTCATCTCTTCCTCTTATGTTTGTGCACTAACCCTTTGTTGTTGGGCTTAGGCCTTTCTTATCCCTTCTTCTATCTTTTTCTTCTTTTCTTCTTTCCTTCTTTCCTTCTTCATTAGGATAGAAACCTCACTAACCCTTAGGACATCCATGCATGTTAACACTTAGGATTATTTTAGTCACCCCTTTAGAATTTTTCCTTTGAGATCCTTTGGTGCTCTCTCTTCTCATCTTCAAACTTAATTTTTAATTCACTTAATAAAGGTTGAGTGCTTTCATGTGACATGAGACTTTGCTATGAGATGCTTGCACGCGTTCCGTTTCGGGGCGAGGTGTGAGTCATCACTCGTGGTGGATAGGTCTTAGCATGAGTACCTCACAAAGAAAAAATCTAAAAAAACATTTCTTAACCAAAAACCACAAAAATACTTAATAATGGTAATAGGCCAGTGTGCTTAAGCCTTCACTTGTGAGACTAGCTTTGGGGATTTCCTCCATAGATAGGTGTACCTCTTGCGCATTCCATTTCGGAATGATGTGAGACGTACACATCCCATTGATTAAGACTTAGGTACACTTACCTGTGAAAACTTTCACTCATAGAAGTTTCTAAAAAACACCAAACAAACAATAAGCGTCTTTCCTCCGGGAATTCTTTTCTCATCTCCTTCGCTCCGTATGCGAACTTGCTCCTACTTGTCACTTTGCAAGACGGTTACGCACTCTTCGTCCGAGTCTGCAACACCTGAGCAATGGCATAGGCAGTTCAAGCCTTAATTCACAAGCAATTTCCTTTTAGTACCCCTAGTTAGGGGAACTACGGCGTCTCTGATCCTCATTATCCCGATGAGGTACGTAGGCAGCGAGGTAGGGCCCGTTCGAGCACAATCTTTATTTTCCCTACATTTTTCCTTTTGCTTCCTTATTCAGTTCTTTTCCAGTTCCAGTTTCTTTTCATTTTCATTTCTTTTGCTGCATTTTTCATACCCTCACCCTTTGAAACAATTTTATTTGCAAGCGTGTATCCCGTCGGGTACGGCGGACGATCTGGGTGCTAATACCTTCCCAGGTCGTAACCGACTCCCGAACTCAGTCTCTTTGGTTCGCAGGATCCGTGTCCTTCCTCTTTCTTTCTTCTGGTTTGTGCAGCATTACCATTCCCGTTTCTTCGGGATAAAAATGTACGGTTGGCGACTCTATTCTTTTTCCGCGCCACTTTCGCGTTTGTACCAGGATGGAAATCCGGGGAGCGACAATATGAATGTTAAATTATTGGCTTAATACCCTTTTTAGTCCTGTAACTATAGGCCAGGGTCCAATTTGGTCTTCTTTCTTTTAAAAGTTCCAAATTGATCCCATACGTTTTTAAATAGTTTCACGTTGGTCCAATCCGTCAAATTGCAGCTAACGGTGTTAAAATTTCTGAGGTGTATTCTGAGTTGGCATTGTTTATGTATAGTCATCTTCCTTCTACATTTTGCTGTGATTTCTTATAAAATTAGGTCACGAATTCATCTTCCTTTCTACAACATTGTATCTTCTTCTTCTTCTTCATTACCAAAAGTTAGGGCACAAATTCTTCTCCTTCTAATTGAAACTACAATCTTCCCTAAGTATGAGTGTCTCACGTGGTTCATCTTCTTCGTCAAGAACTAGGTTCGATCCACAAGTCTACACAAGTTTTGGGAAGATTATGTGTGGTTGTGGAGAAGTAACTGTTCTTCGAAAAGCAAGAACACCCAACAACTATGGAAAGCTATTTTGGGGTTGTCAACATTTTAAGGTAATGTTTTTTCTTTAGCACCTGATCGACATTCATCTCTTTCAATGTTCTGACTTGAAAAACAGAATTGTACAGGGAAGCACAAATGCGGGGTGTGGATTCTTTGAATGGTTTTATGATGTTGGTAATGGTGAAAATGAAGAAAGCATAAGGAATATGCAATGGAAAATGGACATGCAATACAAAGAGTTGGTTGAACTCAAGAAAGAATTATGCGAGGCAAAAGAAATGGTAGAAGTCTTGAATGTGGAGAAGTTGCAACAAGATGAATGCTTGAAGAATACTAAGAAATGGAAGCTTATATGGAAGTGCGTGTGTTACTCAATGTTGGTTGTTTTAGTAGTATTGATGTTCTGAAATTATGTGTTGTAATAGAGTTGAAAATGGATATGTAACAAGTTTATATGTCATCTATTATGTAACAAGTTTCTTTTGAATGGAAAAGGGTTGGTTTAGGACTATTATGTATTACTGTTATTGTGTTGATATATTAACAGTTTCTTGCCATATGTTGAACATAATAGCAGATATTTGCATAAGTTGAACATAATAGCACTATTATGTTTTACTGTTATGGTTTAGGACTATGTTGTAATAGCAGAATTTTCCATAAGTTAAACATACCATACTAATAGATTTTGATACAATACCATACCAAAGTTGAACATACCAATACTACAAACAGAATTTCCAAAAGTTTCCATATGTTTTATTGGAATTGCAATACAAACAGAACTTCCAAAAGCAGAATTACCAAAGCCATATGTTTTACTGAAATTGCAATACAAACAGAATTTCCAAAAGCAGAATTACCAAAGCAAGACTTATACCATAATAATAGAATTTTATAACTTGGAAATACACATAATTACCATACTCCATTAAGTCATAGCAGGTCTTGTAAAGCATTACATAACAGGTCTTGCAATATATTACATAGCAGAATTATACTCTCTAGGACAATTATGTTTGTCAACTAGTTTCCTAAGTTGCCAAGTCTCTTCATCAGGAAACTTTCCACAATAGGCCTTCACCTCACATCCTTCCTTACAAATGAATTTCACTCTTATTTTGTCATTTTTCAAAAATTTTAAACCTCTTCCATTTTGAACTGCATATGTTTGAATGACTTCCTTAAACTCACTTTTGCTGTTAAAGTAAGTGCCCAACTCCCACTTATAGTCAGTCATATCTTTCATAGGCTTAAATATGGGATGTTTCTTCTTCCTTGGTACATAACTATCCTCACTATCACATCCATTTTCTAAATAATCACTATCATAAAAACCATCATTATCTTGTACATAACTATCTTCCCCTTTCTTTTTCTTCAACTTACTGCATCCTTCAAGGTTATCATCAAAACTAATCATGTTAGCATCATTCTCTCCCTCATTGTCCAAACTAACATCAAAATCAGTAAAAGACACTTCCATAGAACTATCATAAACAAATGAAGAATCCTCATCATCAGAACTTGTGTCAACCCCCTCATTAACATGTACACTTCCACCTGGATTGCCTCCCTCATCAGCATTCACTCCCTCATCTGCATTCACTCCCTCATCATCATTCACTCCCTCATCATTATCATTCACTCCCTCATCAGTATTCACTCCCTCACCAGCATCAACATTCACTCCATCTCCTACATTGACTTCTTTTTCTACATCCTTTCTCACTTGTTCAACCAACTCTGCAACAATGTCATAGTGTTCAGGCACAACAGTGTTAAGGGGTTCTTCATTTAAGGGTTCCTCCTCCATGTTTGAAGTTTGTTCATCCAATGGAATATCAACATATTCAGGTTGGGACAGAGGGTGTTCAATATAAATGTCTACTTTCAGGTGAACCCTACATAAGTCAGCTATTTCTAAGGCTCCCTTATCATCTTTAAGCAAATTAATACCAAAGGTAGGATCCTTATAGTATATATTCTCTACCTGAGTATACCCTAGCTCTTTTAAAACACCAATCAACTCAAAATATGACCACCTATCAACATCTACCCTTAACTCATTGCATTTTCCTCCAACATAATTACTCTTATCGGAATCCAGAAATTCACCACTATGGTGAATGTTAAGAGATATTATTTCTTCCATTTCAAACTAAATCACCTACAATGTCAAATTTAAAAAACAACATACACCAACCCTAGATTTAGAAAGATGGGAAAAAAGCCTAGCATGTGAATTACATATCTCTCAGGCTAAAATCCCTAAACGTACTATATACATAAACCCTAGAATCAGAAAGTGAAACTATTAAACTAACCTCATCTTCGTCTTAAATAAATGGAGCTTCTCAATCTACGTCTTCTATGGTATTTGTCTTCGTCTTCTCTGCTAGGGCACCCACAATCAGTTCTTTGTGTCTTGAAAATGTGAGGAAGGTTGGGTCATACAACTAAAGGGAGGGTCAAACAGTTCACCAAGCCACATCACCATTAACTTCATTACACATCAGCAAAACACTTACACGTAATCAACAATTTAACACAAAATTTAACTTTTCTAACAGATTGGACAAACGTGGAACTATTTAAAAACGTATGGGACCAATTTGGAACTTTTAAAAGAAAGAGGACCAAATTGGACCCTGACCTATAGTTACAGGACTAAAAAGGGTATTAAGCCTAAATTGTTTATTAATAATTTTTCAAATTTTGCAAGATGGTCCTCATATTTTATAAAAATTTCAAATTCACCCCCAAAAATTTCAAAAAATTGCAAATAAGTCCTTAATAATTTTCAGATTTTACAAATTGATCCTTAAAATTTTCAAAAATTGCAAATTGATCCATATTTTCCATATTTTAAATTTGACCCAAAAGTTTTAAAAATGATGAAAATCACCCCAAATCTTTTACAATGAATCATTTTAATAGTCTATCCAAACAAAAGAATTTAAAATTGAATGGATTCTAATTGAATCATTTGAATTACCTAGAATTTTAAATTCCTTAAAAATTCTCAATTACCTCATCCAAACAAACTCTTAGAGTGTGTTTGGATAGGGTAATTGAAATTTTTTAAGGAATACAAAATTTTAGGTAATTCAAATGAATCAATTAGAATCCATTCAATTTTAAATTCTTTTGTTTGGATAGAGTATTAAAATGATTTATTGTAATTTTTTTGGGGGCAATTTTCATAATTTTAGTTTTTTTGGGTCAAATCTAAAATATGAAAAATAGGGACCAATTTGCAATTTTTAAAATTTTGAAGAACCAATTTGTGAAATATGAAAATTATTAGGGACTTATTTGTAATATTATTGAAAATTTTGGGGGTGATTTTGAAATTTTTATAAAATATGAGGACCATCTTGCAAAATTTGAAAAATTTGTAATAAACAATTTAATATTCATATTATATAGAGTGATGAAGCAATTTGAAATTATCTATATTTTGGTGTCATTTTAAATTTCTTAAATTTAACATGAATTAAATACTTCATAAATTTACATCATTTTAACAGTTCTCCATATTTTGTAGGGGTGTTCGCGGGTTGGGTTGGGTCTAATTTGATTAAATCAAATACCCGACTCAATCAATATTCTTTGGGTTGGGTTGCGTGTTCAACCCGTAATTTCAAGATTATACCCGAACCAATCCAACCCGCTTATCAATGGGTTGGGTTGGGTTGGGTTCGTGGGTCATCCACTAAACATAATTTTTAAATTCTAAATAAAATATATCATTTAATTAACTTATTTATATTACAAAAAAATTAAAAAAATCATAAACTTTTAGTATTCAATTTGAATAAAATTTATTGGTTAATAAAAAATTAGAAAAATATACAAATGGTGTAAAGTATAATATAAAAAGTAAGATATATCTCTCTTTGAATAGATAAAATTAATCTCTCAAATTTGATTTAGACTTATGTTTTTACAATTAATAAAAACTATAATTATATTAAAAAATATATGCATTCTAAGAACTATGCTAAATAATTTATAAATAAAATTAAATAAAAATAGTGAGATATATTAATGGGTTGGGTTCGCGGGTTCTTGGATTTAAAACTTCAAACCCGTTACCCGAACCAAACACCAATGGGTTTGAATGGGTTAGTTCGGGTTGGAACCGTGCATGATTGAGTTGGGTAAAAATAAGGGTTGGGTTGGGTTGGGTGAGTGGGTTCGCGGGTTGACCCGTACCCATGAACACCCCTAATATTTTGTATCCAAACAATGAATTTTGGTTAAGTCATTTCAAATTCCCTCAAAAAATTATTTCCCTCATTAAAATGCTTCATCCAAACACACTATTATAGTATTTTGTAGATTGATTTCTTATCTTTTAATTACAAATGTCTTGTGTCATAAATGGATGAAGATAGGATTAACGTAGTACTGGAAGATTTTACACTTATTTTCACCATTATAGAGATATGTTACATTAACATTTCATCTATGTTCATTTTATATTAGGTAGGTTTGTCATTAATTTATTTTATGTTAAAATTGATAGATGTTTATGTCTCAGATAGAAGTATTATCATGTGCATAAATGATTGGTCGACAATATAATATTATTGTAGTTATCATTCGCTATTCTACACAAAATTGAATGTTTGATAGGTGCAAAAAACTATTTATTGGTTACGATAAGGGAGAAAAATACAAAAATAAAGGGAAGATGACTATTACTTAGCAAAAAGGTCAAGTGCCCTTTTTGGAATTATGTGTCAAGTGGTTGTGGCTGGAACATAAATGTTAGATATGGTTATTCACAATCCTGAGATATCAAAGGATTTAGACGATTGTGGTATACTTTGTCAGTTAAGAATTGAGGAAAAACTGTTTGTGAATGATATGACAAAGTACCACATAGCGTCGTGCATTGAAAGATCGAAATACAAAAACAATCAGACAAATATCAAGCAAGTCTACAAAGTAATAGATACATACCAGAATACTATGAGAGGTTCATTCACAAAAATGCAACACATGTTGTGTTTAATTCATAACGAGGGGTATTAGTGTTGGAAAAGAAATATGGAGGACTTGGATGTTATTGGTGATATATTCTAGACATATCTTGATTCAATGAAGTTTATTAATATGTTTCATCTGGTTCTAATCTTTGACTCCACATATAAAACCAATAGATGTCAGATACCCCTACTTAATATTGTTGGTGTTACATCAACTGAGATGACTTTCTTAATTGGGTTTGTTGACATGGAACATGAAAGAAAAGGTCAATTTCACATGGGCACTAGAGAACTTAATGGAAATTTTCACATCTAAGAAGTTGTTTCCCAATGTTATAGACACATATTGAGAATTTTTCTCGATGAATTTCATTGAAGTTTTTCCCTTTCATCAGTCTACATTTAATGTACTGGCCATATCGGGAAAAACGTTGAGGCTAAATGTAACATCATAAAACTCCGACTCTTAATTTAAAAGAGAACTTTCATACCCTAAATTTTGCCCACCTAAAGTCATTCATTTTTATTTCAGTCATTTGCATTCATTCCTCTGCGATTCAGCTATCCATTCTCATACATTCATATACAGTCATTTCATTCATATGTATCTCATCATCTGATTGAGTTTCTTATGACCATTTCATTTGGTCATAAAATATTTGATTTATTTGTCCTGACCATTCCATGTATTTCTCCATTCATGTCCATTATCAGCTTTGGTTTGAATTGCACTTAACCTTTATAGATTGATAACTTAAAGTTTTGTTAGAATTTTTAATTAGGTTTTAATTTATTCTAATCAATTAGAGCTACATCATTGTTCATCCATATTTGACATCTTGTCTTGTATTTGCATTAAAGGATTAACTTTATTTAGATTCATTTTTTTGCATTCTTAGAAATTAGGTTTTAATTGTTGTGCCATGATATTTGCTCTTAGGTCTTTGTTGTGTCATGTTATGTTTTAGGTTCTAGAAAGATCTTTATGTTAAGTAGTGATAGTAGCATTTGATTTTCCATGTCAATTTGAACCAAGAATCAAAAAATAATTATAGTCGTGTTTGAATTAAGTAATTCAAATTTTGTCACATTTTTATAAGAAATAATAGTGTTACATTAAAAAATAAAAAATAAATTACTTTCTCTTTTAAATTAGAATTTTACATTACAAAATAATTATTTTTTTAGTTTTTATATTACATAGTACTTTATACATTAAAATTAAACAAAAATTACAAAAATAGAATATGTCCAAAATAAATAGGGACCCTTGTTGGCGGCTTCCTGTGCAAAACCCCACATGTCAATATCAAGGGATTGTCTTGTATTCACATAAATTATGTAGAAGCAGAGTTAGTGTTAGATCCATGGTTTTAGGATTGACGACAATTTTGCTAAAACATGGTTCACAACAAGATGTTAGGTGAGATGTCCTATGTAACACCCCATTTCTATCCAGCGATTATAATGAAAATCAGAGTATTAAAAATTCAACCAACAAGTACACGAATAGGATGCTACATGTCGTACCTCAAAAAATATGATCCTCGCGTTGGACGCAGAAAGAACAAAAGAGTCGCCACCTAATTCTATTTATTCTAATTAAAGAAAAGGGAGATATAGATACAACATAATAAGGATAAGAAATGCTCAACGAACCAAATTCTAAGTTCGGGAGTCGGTTACATAAGAGGAAGGTTTTAGCACCCCTCATGTCCGTTGTACTCAACGGGAACCTCTTAGTCTAACTATGCAATTAAATGTTGATTTATGCTATTGTCTTATAAATGGTTTGCTAAGATGTTTGTTTTAAAGGAAACACATATTTTTAATTATTATGGAGAAATGGTAAATTTTTATTATTGTGCTCGCAAATGATTAAAATCCTTGTGCCTACGCATTCCCTTGTGCAATGGGAAAGTCAGAGCTTCGTAGTTCGTGCAACTATGGTTTGTGTTTTTTAATGAACAATTGTTTGAAACGCTTTCTAACTGCTAAGTGTTGGCTTATATGCTCGCGATAGGAGGCTGAAGCGCTAGCTTGTCTGCGAAGTAGAAAGATTTAAACAATGTTCGTTTAGAGAAAAGTGTTTGGCCTTTGTTAAGGTGTTTAAAACGAAAGGGCGAATGAACCACAACGCGTGGAGCTGGCCCAAGAGTGATTCATTCAAGAACTATGTGGAGTGATAGAATCCAGAATTCAGTTCCTTCGTTGATTAATTATGAAAATGATTTGTATTTGTTGGTAGATTTTAAGTTGTATTTGAAAGGAAGAGATAAGTCGTCATCTCTAAGGGATATATCTCGCCTATTTCACCACAAACATTTGAGGAATGAAATTGAAAGAAGCTTTAAACTTGGATACGAGGATCGACAAGCAATGCCACATTCTTTCTTTGAGAAATAAAATCGGAAGAAGCTTTAAACTTAGATATCAAGATCAACAAGCAATGCCACATTCTTCCTTTGAGAATAATTGTTTGAGAAAATTGATTTTTTGTGTTTGTGGGAATAGGAGAAATATATTTCCTATGGAGATGAATCATGTATCATCTTTGAATGTTTTAAGTGTTTTAAATACGAAAGAGTGAATGGATCACGCCCCGTGGGGCTGGCCTCAAGAATGATCCACTCAAGAACTATCTGGAATGCTAGACTCCAGAATTCAGTTTCTTCGTATTTTTATTTGTAATAATTAGGTATTTTAGGAACGAGAGGGAGAATAAACCACAACTCAAAGGCTAGTCTCAAGAATGATTTATTCAAGAACTATGTGGAGTGCTAGACTCCAGAAATCAGTTCCTCCGTTATTTGATATGTGAATTAAGTATTTGCGTTTGTTTTTGATGATTTAGGGTTTAAAATTTTAGAAACGATGGAGTAAATGAAACACAATTCGAAGGCTAGCCTCAAGAGTGGTTCATTAAAGAACCTGAGGAATGCTAGATTCCTGAGTTCAGTTACTCGTTAATTTATCGAAAGTTTGAATGATTATTAAGTTAGAAGAGCTAGATGGCGAGCCGCGAAGTACTCGACTTCCGGGTAAAATGCAAATGGAGGTTGGTTGTTTGATTGATTATGTGGATTCGAATCCTAGTCCCTAGGGGTGCTCTTAGTGATACGAAACCCTAACCATATGGAATGTGCAAGTGTGCGAGTGAAACCGCTCGGTGTTGGACTGAGGGTTCGCGAGTGAAATGAAAGCAATAAATACAGAGAAATAAATGAATTGTGTACAATATAATCGGGAGAGGGGTACACAAATAATTACAAGGGATTGCGATGAAATAAAGGGTCTCGTTGTTATTTGCCCAAGAGAAAGCGTATGTGCAGTGTATTAATAATTCGGAGGCGTCGAAGCTTAATATTGTATAAAAATAAATAAATAAATAAAATAAAATAAACTATGGAATAAAAAAACATGGCCTCATATTGGTCACGATTTATCGATTTATCGGAATCGATTTAATTGTGGCCTTTTGTTATATCATTGGCCCTAAAAATAATAAATTGGTAAACAAATGATCTAAAATATTAATTAGAAAATATTAGAAATAAAATATGGTCTCATAACGATTTTGATAACGTCTATTCGAAATCGAATATCAAAAAACCGCGTTTATATCATAGACCCTAAAAAAAATAAATCGATAATAAATATAAATATAATAAAGATATCTATAATAATTATAAAAAAGATTAAATTAAATATTACTAAACCAAAAGAAAACAAAACAAATGAAACTAAATAAAGTAGAAAGAAATATAAGAAAAGAGATGTCATGCCGGTTTTAAAGGTGCAGTCCTGAGAATAGGTGCAAAGCCCATACCAACAGCCTAATGGGGCACCAATCCGGCCCAACATGTAGGCAATGCTTAGAGAAAAATGACCTAGTCGCTTTGCTGACATCATCGATCAACATATGAAACAAAAAAACAGAAGGAACAGATGGTCATGAGACATGTGTTAATTGGAATAAACAAATTTTTAATACAAACTAAAAAAAAAACTAATACGCATATATTCAACTGAAAATAAGAAAAGAAGAGTCTCAAAACATATTCACACCCAGGGTCAAAAATTAGAAAGAAGAACAACCTTAACTTTCCCTCAATCTCGCACAATTTCGTGTTTGGTCTGTGTTTTATGGTGATGCTTCGATCACTCACTCGCGGTCGATTTGGTTTGCTCGTCTCCGGTCTCGCGATGCAACCTGGTTTTGTTCGACTCACCGATCTCGCTCTATTTCGACTTTGATTCACGGTTCACTTGATTCGTTTGTGTTCAAAGTTTTGGTGTTTCGGTGTTCACTCTTGGTTTGAATTTGAGTTTGTTTGTTTCTGTTTCGGTTCGTGAAGGCTTTGTGCGATTTGTTTGGGTTTTCGGTGGTTCACGGTTGAATTTGTTTCTGCGTTTTCGAACTTAGATCTCCTTCATCTTTTTTTTCCAGATTTTTTTTCTTCTGGTGTTTATTGTTTGGTTTTCTCTGAGTTTAATAACTTGTGGCTAGGTCCCCCTTTGTGTGGCTAAGTAGTTTGGTTTTATATGACAAGTTTAGGGTTTTTTTTGAATTTGTGAAAACTTGTTGGCTAAGTTTATCTCATCAGTTGTTTTGTTTGGTACTGATATCTAGTTCCTTTCAATTTAAGGTTTTGTATTTGGAGCAGAGTTTTTTTTATAAATATTTTTGTATAAGGGATGTAGATGCTTGTTTTTCAAAGTCTTACGTTTGCCAATTTGATACAAGGGGTGTAGACTTTGATTTTTTATGATAGTAAGTTTACATTGGTATGATACAGACTATGGGCAGGAATTTTGGAGTGAAGTGGTTGTCTTCTCAAAACAAGTACAAATTATATAATTATTTTTAGAGATTTTCGTTAGTAAAAAGAAAAGAAAAATAAATAACCTAAAAAAAACTAGTTTAAAATAAACTAAGTAAAATTTAAACTAATTTACTGTTAATAAAAAAATTGAACTAAGTTAAGTTTAAAAATAAAAAATCTAAAAAATCTAATATAATCTAAACTCCTATTTAAAATTAAATTAAATTGAGAAATAAACTAAAATTAAACTAACTAAAATTAAACTTAAATAAAGTAATCTAATTAAAAACGGAACTAAATATTAATTCTGAATAACCTAATATAACTATTTAACTAGAAATAGAAATAGAAATAAAAAACAAAAGATAGTTAAACTAAAACAAAGTAAATATTCTAAACAAATTCAAAACAAAATCTCAAATATTGGAATAAATTCGGAATGACATTTGAAATGGTAAAATAAACTAAAAAAATGCATGATTAATGATTAATGAGATGTTTAACTTAAAAAATGCCAAAATGATTAAATTTCCATATATTGACGAAAATGCGTCAAATGAACGAGAACATTAAAAAAAATCTGGTCAAAATTTGGGGTATGACAGTTGCCCCTATTTAATCTTCTTGAACCTGAATGTATGAATAACAAAGTTTTTGGACATTCGAGGTAGAAGAGGATTAAATACTAAAATACCTAAAATTTTGACCGAATGCAGATGAAATGCAATGTTATGAATTCATGAGAGACTCTTTTTGTTTTGCTAGGGATATGAGGTATGAGATGCAAGAAACCCTAGCATGCTAATTTTTTTTTTTTGATGATGAATATGCCTGGTGAAAAGATGAAGATATATGATAATGATGATCCATAAAAACAAACCCGAGGGTGAAGACTCACTGGGGATAACATATGATGGGGACAAAAAAACAAAAACGGGAAGTATTCAAAGTGATAGGTCAACAGGTTCAAGTGTAACTGTTGGCACTAAGGATAACAAAAGACGGGAAACAAAAGGAAATTTAAAGCATAAGCTCAATGAACAAATTGACACTCCAGGACGGCCAGAAAATAATTCAAAGTAAGAAATCCAGTGGCCCGATGCGACCAAATGTCGTCAGGAATAGAAAGACCTAGGAATAAACGAAATGGCAAATCAACGGCTCTATGCGACCAGTTGACTTTGAGAAGAAAAACAACAACATATTTAAAGTGAATGCACAGCGGCTCTGTGCGACCAACTGACACTAAGAATAAAGATGAAAAACTATCCAAAATGAATGCGCAACGGCTCTAAGCGACCAACTGACACTATGAATGAGAACATACTATCTGAAGTGATGATTTAGCAAGTTCAAGTGTGACTACTGGGGATTCCAATATATCAACTCAGAGGTTGAGAAAGGAAAAGATAACACATCGACTCGGGGTTAGAGAAGACAAGTCAACTCGGCGGTTGAGGAAATAAATAAAACGACAAAGACTCGGGGTCAAGAAAGCAAGTCAATTCGTTGGTTGAGGAAATAACTAAAACAACATCGACTCGATGGTCGAGAAAACAAGTCAACTCGGCGGTTGAGGAAATAAATAAAACGACATTGACTCGGCAGTCGAGAAAACAAGTCAACTCGGCGGTTGAAGAAATAAATAAAACGACATCGACTCGGCGGTCGAGAAAACAAGTCAACTCGGTGGTTGAGGAAATAAATAAAACGACATCAACTCGGTGGTCGAGAAAACAAGTCAACTCGGCTGTTGAAGAAATAAATAAAACGACATCGACTCGGCGGTCGAGAAAACAAGTCAACTCGGTGGTTGAAGAAATAATTAAAACAACATCGACTCGGTGGTCGAGAAAACAAGTTACCTTGGCGGTTGAAGAAATAATTAAAATGACATAGACTCGAAGGTCGAGAAAACAAGTCAATTTGGTGGTTGAGGAAATAAATAAAACGACATCGACTTGGAGGTCGAGAAAACAAGTTAACTCGGCGGTTGAGGAAATGATAAAACAACATTGACTCGATGGTCTAGAAAATAAGTCAACTCGGCGATTGAGGAAATAAATAAAATGACATCGACTCGGAGGTCGAGAAAACAAGTAAACTCGGCGCTTGAGGAAATGACAAAAATGACATCGACTCGACGATGGAGAAAACAAGTCAACTTGGCGGTTGAGGAAATAATTAAAATGACAACGACTTGGTGATAGAGAAAACAAGTCAACTCGGCGGTTGAGGAAATAATTAAAGCGACATCAACTCGGCGGTCGAGAAAACAAGTCAACTCGGCGGTTGAGGAAATAAATAAAACGACATCGACTCGGCGGTCGAGAAAACAAGTCAACTTGGCGGTTGAGGAAAATGAAATAACTAAAACGACATCGACTCGGCGGTCGAGAAAACAAGTCAACTCGGAGGTTGAGAAAATAAATAAGACGACATCGACTCGGCAGTCGAGAAAACAAGTCAACTCGACGGTTGAAGAAATAACTAAAACGACATCGACTCGGCAGTCGAGTGTCGCTCCTGTAAACACCCCAAATTTGCCATCACTCATTACACCATGGCTTGTGGTCTTGTTATTTGCATAAGTTCAAACATATCATCTCATATTACATTTTTGCTTCACTGCATTGGTTCAAATTCATCTGCATCTAGGGTTTGTGATCTGAGCCACCCCAAGGGTCTCCAATCATCTCAAGAGGGTCCATTTATGTTCAAGCATCATATTATATCCTCCCAAGATCAAGGAAGTCAGAAAATCACAAGAACTGAGAAAGACATGGAAGCAGAGCCAAGCTTAACTGCACAGATGACCTAAAATTAGGGTTTTGGTTTCAGAGGCCATAACTCCAAATTTTTTGTTCATTCTTGTTTCTATTGGTCTCTATATGACATAAGTATCATGCATACCAATTTTCATGAAGAAATTCAACGAGGAAGGCATCTGATCAATAAATGACTTCTTGAGTAAGTTAGTGCAAAATCAGGGCATCTGAGGCCCCCAATCATCCAACCAAAGGGTCTTCTCCATCATTTTGGGTGTATATGATCTTTATTTGATCCTAGAAGAAGTTAGAAGTTCACAAAATTGAAGAATTTCAAGCCATTTGCAAAGTTTCCATTTTGGGAAAGTGACTTGTAATGCAAACTTGCCATTTTGGGAAAGTTTTTCAACCTCCTCTTTTTTACTCAAAAATGCTTCAAATGAAAAATTATTGGTCATGAAAGTTGTAGATTGGATTATTCCCTTTTCAAAAAGTACAAGAACTTGATCTAATTCATCATAGAACTCAAGTTATGGCCTTGCAAAGTTGGGAAAATCACAAAATTTCACTTATGAACCAAAGAGGGAAACTTGCAAAAACTCATGTCAAACCAATTTGTGACCTTAAAATGACTTCTAACCATTACACAAACATAGTACATGACCTATAATTCAGATTTGCCCAAGGAATCTCTCACTTTCATGCCTTGGATCCCAAGTATCATAAGCCATTTATCATAAAAGTCACAAAGAGGAAAATCTTGCAACAATGATTCTTAGGGTTTTGTTTGATTTCTAATCAATCTCAAAGTATCATAACAACATTATATGGTCCACTTTGCTGCAAATTTCCTAAGGAATGTCACATGTCCATGACCAACACTTCAAAATGCAACAAATTGTGAAAAAGGCAAAACATGTGACATCTCACCATTCATCCACTTCTGATCATTCCAAAGCATCCCATGGTCATCCTTAAAGCCAACAGAACTCAGAGCAGCCCTAGGATAGCTTCTGTCACAGCCCATACTTGAGGTACACCTACCACTGACTTTTTGGCCAATTGCCCCATGCCATTCCCACAATACATGTCAACTCCTCTGACTCTTTCCAATAGTTTGGGATTGGTTTATGGATCATAAAGCAAGCTTCACATGAGCTCAGAAGGGACACACAATCAGATTTCACAAAATTGACAAAAACCTTCATCTCTTCGAAACTCCTTCCACAGCCATCACACTTTAATTTTTTCTTCACCAACAAGTCACACATCCCCCATAGAACCAAAATCAACCATTAAAACAGCCAAAAGCATCACATACACAAACCTCAAAACCTGCTACACCAGAACTGAAACTTCCAAATCAACCACCATCAAAGGTTTTGAAGCATCTCATTAGTCTCAGGAGGTTCAGAGGAGACTCTTTGCACGAAGGAGAGGCCTGGAAAGCTCACATTTGCAGTTCATCGTCTCAGGTAAGCTCAAGAACAAAACTTTTCAGAGCTTGTTTCTTTTGTTACAAAACGAAAATATATGTTATGCTGGTCATGCTGATACTCTTAGAATTAAAAATGGTGAAGAAATGACTATTTTGTGGCTCTCTGAAATTTCACCCGTGAAATAGTTTGATTCGATTCTCTTTGTTCTTGAGTTGTAAATGATGTTTGAGGGCTGATTTGAATGGGGTTTGGGTAGAGGATCATTTCTGGGTGGTTGATTTGGTGTGGGGTGGCCTGTAGAGTGTTTTAGGGTTTTGGTCCCACCGGAGAAGATGACCGGAGCTCCTCTCCGGTCACCTGAAAGTGTTTAAGTCTTAAACCCTAATTAATTTTCCAGATTGCTTCATGGCCCTTGGATGAGGATTAGGTTAATTTTTGAGTGGTTCAGATTAAGTCACTTAACCCTAATTCAGTTTTATTAAATTAATTAAGTTTAATTAAATCAAAATGAATCTCAGTTAGATCCTGCTGTCATTTAATTTGTACATTTTAATTTTCTTGTCATTTTCTTGTCATTTAATTTGTACATTTTATTAAAAATAGTAAAAAATATCAAAAAATTCTGAAAATTTTTATTAAATCTTTTATGAATTTTCAGAACCCAAAAATATTTTTATTTTATTTTTTGCATTAAAAATTATTTTTAAATCATTTAAATGTTTATTTTTAATTAGTTAATGGAAATTAATTAATTAAAAATACAATTATGTATTTAAAAATCCCCAAAAAATTCAGAGAGCATTTTGAAACATTTAGAAACATTTACAAACTCACCAAGCAAATTTATTTTTGGTTTTGATCATACTTTGATAATTTTCATTTGAATTAGGGTTCTTTAATTTGAATATTTTTAACCCTAACTTCAAAAATTCATAACTTTTGATCCAAGTTGAGTTTGTGAATGATTCTTTTTGCATTGTGTTAGGCATACTTTCAAGCATCCAAAAAAATTTTTGTTTCATTTTTATCTTGCATTTTCAATTTGTTTGGCATTTTCCCTTTAGGATCACCCTTAAAACCATAGAAACTTAGAAAAATCATAAGTCCTTTAGGGTTTAGCTTCTGACCTTCCCCTTTGGGAAGTGAACTTGTATGGGTTTAGGGTACCTTTGATCCCATTTTCAATTTTTTATCTTGTCCTTAGCTTCTGATTTTGAATTTTTCATTGCATCTTGTTCATAAACCCTAATCTTTGCCTTCATTTGCATTCATCCTTCATAAGCTTGCATACATAAACTTGCCATGACATTTTGTGCATCCGCATGACATATAAAACATCTTAGGACATATTAGAATCATGTTTGATCATTGCATAATCCATTTGCTATGCTTTTGCTTTCATTTGATGTCATATGTTTTCATGAACTTTCATGCTTACTTTCATGTCTCATTTGCATCTTCATTGCTTGTATGATCATCCTCATTTCTTGACATGCTTTCATACTATCTCATAGCATCATTTGCATCATGAACATGCTTCTGACTTTGGCTTTTCATCTTTGCATTTCATCTCATTTTCATTTCATTTCATTTCTTGTTGCTAACTTTTCAGGTGGTAAGTGTTTGAGAAGTGAATTTGCCTTCACTTCTCATCTCTTTTATGCATCCATTGCTGCATTTTTACTTGTGAATTAGAGTGAGCTTGCTCATTCATGCTCTTTCTCCTCTTTCTTTCTTCAAGCAACTTATCTTCTTAAGTGAAGTAAGTTGTCTTGCTTCTTGCTGTTTCTTTTCCTTCCATCCTGCTTCTTCCATGGTGGCTTTTCCTTGAAGATCTTCTTGCAAGATTCATAAACCCTAGGAATACCCAAGCATGATCACAATTAGGGTTTGATTAGTCCCCCCATTAGTTTTACCTTTGTGTCATCTTTGAGTCTTCTCTTCTCATCTCTTAATCAAGGACTAAACCTTAAAGGTTTTAAGGCTTTGTGATTAAGCTTATGCCTGCATCCTTCTATTAGGATGGAGTGTATAACTTTAATCCTAAGTGTTAAACCCTTGACGTGTTTAAATCCTTTAATCAATTCATCTAATAATCACTAAGACACCAAGCTTGTAACTTGGGCCTTGCATTAGGGTTCTAATTCTTCCTTAACTGGTTAAGAAGGACTAACCCTAGTGTTAATGGACTAGTCCCCCTCAAGTTGTCTTACAAACCATAAAATTCACTTCTTAATCTTACATTTAACTAAAATCCACCTCAATAAAGGCTTTGTTTTGTCATGAGGTTAATCCCTAATCATGGATTAAGTTGAGGAGCCTTCCTCAGCTTAAATGTTCTCATCTATTATCCTTCTATTAGGATGGTGTAATGAGTCTATTAAATCCTTGATTATGGCTTAAACTCATTACTTAACACTAAACAAAAACACCAAAATCATCTAAATAAATGCAAGTGGGTTAATGATCTTAATCCTACATCATGGTGCTAATACCTTTAAAACATAAAATAGCACATAAAATAGCACTGACACTACCCCTTTAAAACACAAACTTTCAAGCGTGGATCCCGTCGAGTACGACGGACAATCTGGGTGCTAATACCTTCCCAGGTTGTAACCAACCCCCTTTCTCAGTTTCTCTAGTTCGCAACCGTCTTATCCATCTTTCCCAGGTTTATGCAGCATTACCTTTCCTTCGGGATAAAAATGCCTAGCTGGAGAATCTTTTCAGTTCACCCTTGTGTCCTCCTTTTCACCGACCGTTCGCGTCTGTACCCCTCTAGGCCCCCGTGTCATCAGGTGGGAGCGACAGCTTGGCGACTCTGCTGGGGATTCTTATATTGCAACCAGGGCTTCTGGTTCTTTTTGTGGGTTCCTCTTAGCGCTTGTTTGATTTGTATTTACCGGGGTGTTATGTGCTATGTGTGTTTATTTATTTTGCTTTATTTACTGCTTTATGTACAACTTTATTTATTGCTTTCTTTACAGTTTTGCATATTTCATATTGTCATTGCTGGATCTGGTTTTCTTTGGTGGGTGGGGTTCCATTGAGAGTTTAAGGTCCTATACCTGGGACCTGAGTGACACCTAGGCTAGAGTGGTTCATGTTCTTTCCCATTCCATTTCGGTCTAGTGCGGGAATATGAAACACGGTTCAGATGTGGGTTTCTTCTTGAGAACTCTGTGCTACAGATTTCCTGTAGTACTAGGGCTATCTGGGAAGCCTGCTAAGTCTGGATGACCTTTATTATGACCTTCAGAAGCTGAGGTGAATTAGAGGAGGATCCTTTATGGTTATTGTAAACACTGTACCTCCGGGTTAGAAGTGTTTACACTTCTCATAACTGATCCAAGTCTGAGGATCCTTGTTCTAGAACATTACCTGTGAGGGTGTTGGGCTGTTTACAGGTTTGCAGGAACCCTTGGCCACATCATACCCTGTTACTGTTTTGTTTAAGAGTACTCCACTTTGGACAGTTCTTGTGATTAACCCTGGACATGTGACTCTTTATTTGAGTCCCCCACCCTGGTTACCTGATTTTTGAACCTCCATCTGGACCTTTGAACATACATGGGCCTTATATCAAGACAGATAATCAGATCTAGCTTGATCACAAACCCTTGCATATCATTTGCATATATCATCATTGCATCATTTGACATTTGTTTATTTGTTTTTCAGGGTATCCACCTCATTATATCTTGGTTTTGGTTTTGACCCCTTCTTCTGCATAGACCTCTGCTTCAGCTGTCTTCATCAGTTACCTGCTTCAGTTATCTCCATCCTTACCAGCATCAGTCTGTCAGTGGTTCACTTCCAGCATCAGTCTGTGATCTTCACCAGCATTTGTCCTCAGTTTCTTCAGCAGCACTCATGGCTACTCGCAGGAAGAGCAACATATCATACCACTTTTTTGAGCCTGTTTTGACTGGTATCAGGCAAGTCCAGTCACTCATCACACCTGACCACATCCCACTGTTTAGAGAGCACTATGGAGGTATCCTGGATATGGTTATGGACCTTGATCCTTCTCAGAGGAGCATGATCCACACATGCTTGCAGTTTTATGACCCTCCATTGAGATGCTTCACCTTTCCAGACTTTCAGTTAGGGCCTCTGCTGGAAGAGTTTTCTTTATTGATTGGAGTACCTATCAGAGGTGGAATCCCTTTCAACCCAGAGATGACTGCTCCCAGAAATGAAGAGATAGTAAGGGCACACTGTACTTGGAGCCTGCCCTGATTGAGCAAAGTATGACCACAAAAGCTGGGATTCCTGGTTTGCATCTGGACTTCTTGATTTCTCAGGCCATCCTGAAGGCTTCATTGGGAGAGTGGAGGGCAGTCTGTGCACTGTTAGACCTCAGCATATATGGGGCTATACTGTTTGCAGATGAGCCCAAATTTGTCAGCAAGAATGCCATCCATCTGTTTCTCCTGAAGAACCCAGTACCCACACTGCTAGGAGATTTCTATTATTCCATCCATCAGAGGAATGAGAAACAAAGGGGGAAGTTGGTAAGATGTTGTGCTCCTTTGTTTTACACCTGGATGCTCAGACACCTGCCTAAGTCAGATACTTTCTTGAACCCCCACCAGCAGAAGAATTGGGCCAAAAGGTTCATGGCCTTGACTTCAGATAATATCAGATGGTGCACCCAGAGTACCAAAGGCAGGGACATTATCACCAGTTGTGGACAATACCCAAATGTGCCTCTGATAGGAGTGAAGGGTTGCATCAACTACAATCCTTTACTGTTTAAGAGACAACTGGGTTATGCCCTGGTTCACCCTCCCAAAGGATAGGATTTAGCTGAGACCCTATATTGTGAAGTGCAACCTAATTCAGCTGTTGTCAGACAAGCATCCTGGGCTTGGGATAACATCCGGACAAAAAGGGTAGCTATTCTTGGAAGATGTAATAATGTTGCTTCAGCTCAGTACACAGACTGGTCCCGTACTAGAGCTCAGATTACCAGAATGCCTTTCACCTTGGAAGACATACCTGGGCCATCCACAGTACAACCTGCAGGAACAGTTAGCCTGGAGGAATTTGAAAAATTGAAAGAAAGGAATGAGCAGCTATCACAGGCCTTGAAGAAGACTCTTTGGGAAAGGAGTGATGGTCTCCTGGACATTGAGAGATTGGAGAAGCTCAGGATTGAACACCTTGCCAAAATTGAGAAGACAGAAGACTACATAAGGAAAGCAAGGGCTGGGGAACAGATATTGAAGAATGCCTGCAAGGAGGCCAAGATTCAGAAAGCTAGGGCTGAGCACTATTTGCAAGAGAGTCAGGCTAGGTGGGTCAGGATCACCGAAGTCCGTACACAAGAAGACCAGTAGACTCAAGCCAAGATTGAACAGCTAGAGGCCAATGAGAAGAAGCAGCAGGAAGCTTTGTTGGCAGCTCAGAAGGAGATTTCAGAGTTAAAGCTCAGAGCAGGGTTGAAGAGGTCAAAAGACCAGGACATGCATAAGAAGTTGACTACTGCTATTGCTACCAGGAACCTCCTCATTAGGACCATTACAGAGCACCCAGCTGGTCCAGTGACTGAGGCACTCTTGAAGGAGGTCAGAGAGGATGAGTTTGGACTGGATGTCTGATCCTTTGCTTGTTGTTTGTTTCCTTTTGATGTACTTTTCCTTTTGTTGTATTTTGACCCTCCATGGGCATGTATTGTAAAACAAACTATGTATTGTTCACCATTTGTAATATATTTTAGTTTGTTTTCATTTGGGCTTTCTCTCAACAACACCAAGCATCTTCCTCGAGGTCTGGAAAGGTCAAAACCAAGAACCAAACCGGATACCTTGGAAAACAAATAAGCATACTACATTGCATACTAACCTTTTCTTTGTTTTGTAGGTTTTTGTTATTATTGTTTCTAACTTTGTTGTGAACCAGGAAATATTGCTCGTCGCCGAGTGTTCCCTGTCAACCGCACGCACTGGTACCCGACTCGTAACAATCTTCCCGACATTCAAATGGAACAAGTACAGCAGGATCTGACTGAGGTCAGAAATCAGATGGCCAATGAGAGAGTAGAGATGAGAAATCAGATGTCTCAGTTCATGGCAGTGATGACTGGCTTGGCCCAGAGCCAAGAAAGGTTAATAGAGCTGGTGGAAAGACAAACTCCTGAAGAGCCTCATCTTGGAACAGGAGGAACTAGCAACAATGAACGGGGCCAAGCTCGTATTAACCCACCGGAGTATTAACCTCATCTGAATCCTGAAGTTAACATCCCAAGAAATGGTCAAGGTAATGCTACTGGGGGCCAAATCCTGCAGGAGGATCCCCAGGGAGAACAGTTTACTGTCATTGGGGCTGGAGATGAGATATATGACAGAAGATTGGACGAGATTGCTGAAAAGTTAAGATCTTTAGAATCTCAGAATTCTTTGGGCTTCGATGTGATGGATATGGGACTAGTTGATGGGGTGAGAATTCCCCACAAATTTAAACCCCCATGCTTTGAAAAGTACAATGGTACCTCCTGTCCTCGCACTCATCTGCAGTCTTTCTTGGGAAGGCTCAAAGCTTATACCATGGATGAAAAGTTATGGATGTTCTACTTTAAGGACAGTCTGACTGGAGCTTCGAGAGAATGGTATTCGCATTTGTCTAGGGCCACCATAAGATGCTGGAAGGATTTGACCGAGGCTTTCATCCGTCAATATCAGTACAACCTGGACATGGCTCCCAATAGAACTCTTCTAATGGGCATGTATCAGTCTTCCAGAGAGAGCTTCCGGGATTATGCTCAAAGGTGGAGACAGCTTGCTGCTGCTGTCCAACCACCCATGTCAGAAAGGGAAATGGCTGACATGTTCATGAACACATTGCAAGGGACTTATATTGATAGACTGGCTGCTTTCTCTTCTACCAGTTTTGCTGATGTGGTCATAGCTGGTGAGAGGATTGAAAGTCTCTTGAAGATGGGCAAAATCTCCGACAGTGGTGCAAGTTCCTCCAGTAATCCCCGAAAACCTTTTGCGGGACCCCGAAGGGCAGGTGAAACAAATTCCATTCATACAAGCAGGGGAAGGCCTCAATATGCCCACCGGTCAGTAGCAGCTGTTACCATCCCAGCTCCAATGCCACAAAAATCATCATATCCTCAACAACAACAACCACAGTATCAACAACAAGCTCATTATCCGCAACAAAGGTCGTACAACAACAGCAATAGCAACCAACAGCAGCGTCCTTTCCAACAGAGGCCATCACAAGCAAACAGGGTAATTGACCCAATTCCAATGCCGTATGCTGCACTCTTGCCACAACTCCTGAAGCTCAACCTAGTTGAGTTAAGGACGTTGGAACCTCCAGATCCTCTTAATATGCCAAAGAACTATGATACAAATGCCAGGTGTGCATTCCACTCAAACGCACCAGGGCATAATACTGGAAAGTGCAGGGCCTTACAGATGAAAGTCCAGGATTTGGTGGACTCAAAAGCTCTCAATTTCGTGCCTCCTCCGAACGTCACAAGAAATCCAATGCCTAGTCACAACGGGCCTAGGATTAACGCTATTGAGGAGGGTAAACCATCCACATTAATCAACAGTGTTGCACAGATCCGAACACCCTTGGTTGAAATCAAAGCTCAACTGTTAGAATGCCAAGTGTTTCCCGGATGTGAGGTCGGCTGTGGATATTGCAACATTGCTGTTAATGGATGTGAGAGACTGAGAAACGGCATAGATAGCCTCATTAGAGATGCCATTCTTCAGATTACAACAACAGCAACTACAACTCCAACAATTCCTTCATCAATAATCACAGATACTCCTACAACGTCAGCAACCATTGTTCCAACAGATTCTGCTACAACTCCAACAATTATTCAATCAATCACTTCAACGGATACAAGTTCAGTCATAATTCCTTCTACAAAGACAACACCCATTACTCCATCAGTTTCTGCTACAACTTCAACACCCGCCCAGTCAACAGTACCGTCTACAACATCAGCAACAGTTAATGAAAGCATCTCAACGGTTACGATATACTACGATCCTGCAAATGTTCCTTCCAACAACTCACAACAAAATGCTACTCCTGTCAGAACTCCAGTTACCATATATTATGATCCACACACCATTGTGGTCCCCTCTGCAGCTGCTATCAGTCCAGTCACTATCACGGTGCCTGGGCCAGTTCCTTACGAAAGCAATAATGCCATCCCTTGGCATTATGGCTCAGATCTATATTGCGAGGGGAAGAAAATCACTTTAGAGTCATTAACTTCTTCACCTCAGATAGACAATGTGGGGGGAGGCGGAGGCTTCACTAGAAGTGGACGTCTCTTTGCCCCACAAATACCAAGACCCATTGCTGAAGCAGAAGCTGCTGCTAAGGCAAAAGGGAAGAGTGTGGTGCAAGAAGAACCAGTTGCTAAAGAAACTTTGAAGACTCCTTTTGATCAAGAGGTTGATGAATTCATGCGGATAATCAAAAAGAGCGATTATAAGGTGGTGGACCAGCTTCACCAACCACCTTCCAAAATCTCCATACTATCATTGCTAATGTGCTCTGAGGCTCATCGGAACGCACTATTAAAAGTCCTGCACGCAGCTTACGTGCTAGAGGAGATTACTGTCAATCAGTTAGAGGCTGTGGTTGGAAATGTCAACGCTAGTCATGGACTAGGATTTACCAATGCTGATCTGAAAATGGAAGGTCACAATCACAAAAAGGCTTTGCACATTACCTTAGAGTGTAAGGGTGCAGTTCTTTCTCACGTATTGGTGGACACAGGGTCATCACTCAATGTCCTACCCAAGAAAGCCCTTGTGAAGCTGGAACATGATGGATTGGCACTACGCCCAATCAACTTGGTAATGAGAGCCTTTGACGGTTCTAAAAGATCAGTTCTGGGAGAGATAGAGTTGCCAATAATGATTGGCCCACAGGTTTTCAAAACAACCTTCTTTGTGATGGATATATAGCCTACCTACAGCTGTCTATTGGGTAGAACATGGATACACGCCGCTGGCACCGTGACGTCAACCCTTCACCAGAAGTTAAAATTTGAGTGGGAGGGCCAAGTCATTACCATTTGTGGGGAAGAGGATATCTTCGTTAGCCAGCTGGCTACTTTTAAATACATTGAAATGGATGGGGAGATCCATGAATCCATGAGTCAAGGGTTTGAGGCCCTTAATATTAATGAAGCATCTGCTGTGTCTGGGACTTCCATCACATCATATCAACAAGCCCGAAAGGTTGTTGAGGAAGGTACCGCTCAAGGCTGGGGCAAGCTGCTGCTAGTGGAAAAGAAAGAAGACCGATTCGGGTTGGGTTACAGATCAACTCGACAAGATCAACCAGAGGCTGCAAAGGAGCCCAAGTTTGTCAGTGGGGGGATGCTCACCTTGGATGCTGTGAACAGTTTGGAAGATGAGTCAGAAGACGAGCGCAACCTGGAAAGCTGGATACATCCAAGGATCCCGGGGAACCATGTCTCAAACCGGTCTTCCCAGGAAATTATAAGAGTTACTCCTGTAGAGTAATTATTATTTCCTGTCTTTAAGCATGCATCAAGTCCTACATCTTGCCCAAGATGTCAGGACTCATTTTGTAATCGGGCCATCTTGTATTTTGTGCAAACGATCAATTAATGAATATCAGGACATCTTTTGCAAATGAGTCTTTTCTTTTCCGCTCACTGTTTTTCATTTTTCATTTTTTGTACAAAAATAAAATGGCAATGTTTTTCAATAATAACTTCATTTTCACTTTTTTCTAAACAAGATAAAACCGATCACTAAAATGAACAAATCTAAACCCTTGCAGAGAATATCCTCCAGACTGCACCGACAACAACACTGTTATGACTTCGTATGACTTTGACAATCCGATTAATCAAGCTGATGAAGGGGTTGAAGAAGATTATGAGCTACCTGAAGAATTAGTCAGGTTGTTGAGACAAGAGGAGAAGGTTATCACTCCTCATCAGGAGGAAGTTGAGACGGTTAATCTTGGTACAGAAGAAGACTTGAAAGAAGTTAAGATCGGGGCCTGCCTGCAAGATTCAGTGAAAGAGCAACTTATTGACATGCTTCGGGAGTATGTAGATGTTTTTGCTTGGTCTTATCAGGATATGCCAGGGTTGGACACCGACATTGTTATGCACAGGCTACCTCTGAAAGAAGACTGTCCGCCAGTAAAACAGAAGATGCGCCGTACTTGTCCAGATATGGCCATGAAGATAAAAGAAGAGGTACAAAAACAGTGGTACGCCGATTTCCTTGCTGTAACTAGTTACCCGCCGTGGGTTGCTAACATTGTACCCGTGCCTAAGAAGGATGGCAAGGTGAGGATGTGTGTGGATTACCGGGATCTGAACAGAGCCAACCCGAAAGATGACTTCCCTTTACCTCACATTGATGTATTGGTCGACAATACGGCTCAGTTCTCGGTGTTCTCCTTCATGGATGGATTTTCAGGATATAATCAGATCAAGATGTCACCTGAAGACATGGAGAAGACAACTTTCATCACACCCTGGGGCACATTCTGCTATAAGGTAATGCCATTCGGACTGAAGAATGCTGGTGCCACTTATCAACGGGCTATGGTAACATTATTCCATGACATGATCCACAAATAAATTGAATGTTATGTGGATGACATGATTGCCAAGTCCCTCACAGAAGAAGACCACCTGGTGAATCTGTTAAAGTTATTCAAGCGTCTAAGGAAGTATCAGCTGAAGCTAAACCCCAACAAATGCACATTTGGGGTACGATCCGGTAAGCTGCTGGGATTTATCGTAAGTGAGAAAGGGATTGAAGTTGACCCTGACAAAGTCAAAGCCATTCAAGAAATGCCTGCACTAAAGACTGAAAAAGAAGTTCGGGGGTTCTTAGGTAGATTGAACTACATATCAAGGTTCATATCTCATCTTACTGCAACCTGTGAGCCCTTGTTCAAGTTGTTAAGAAAAGAACAAACGGTCAGGTGGAATGAAGACTCCCAGAGGGCTTTTGACAAAATCAAGGAATACTTACAAGAACCTCCGATTCTTATGCCTCCAGTTGAAGGAAGACCTCTAATAATGTACTTGATAGTATTAGAAGGATCAATGGGGTGTGTGCTGGGCCAGCATGACGAGTCTGGTCGAAAAGAGTATGCAATATACTACCTAAGCAAAAAGTTTACCGACTATGAACGGCGTTATTCACTGCTCGAGAAAACTTGTTGTGCTTTAGCGTGGACTGCTCGCCGACTGAGACAATATATGTTGACCCACACTACTTTATTGATCTCCAAGATGGACCAGTTAAGTACATTTTTGAGAAGTCAGCACTTACTGGATGGGTTGCAAGATGGCAAATGATTCTCACAGAATATGATATTCAGTACACGTCTCAGAAAGCCATCAAAGGTAGTGTATTGTCTGATTATCTTGCTGAGCAACCCATTGATGATTACTAGCCAATGAGATTTGACTTCCCTGATGAAGACATCATGTTCATAAAAGCAAAAGATCATGAAGAGCCTATTCACACTGAAGGACCTGACCTAGAAGAAGAATGGACTATGATGTTTGATGGGGCTGTTAATATGAATGGTCGTGGTGTTGGTGCAATACTCATTACACCTAAGGGAGTTCATATGCCTTTCTCGGTAAAACTCACCTTTAACTGCACTAACAACGAAGCTGAATACAAAGCTTGTATCATGGGTCTTGAGGAAGCCATTGACCTCAGGATCAAGACTTTGACTATGTTCGAAGATTCAGCTCTGGTGATTAATCAAACCAACGACAAATGGTACACTCACCAAGAGCATCTGATACCTTACCGGGATTATACGAGGAGATTACTGACTTTCTTCACCATAGTCAAGCTTGAGTATATCCCTCGAGACGAAAATCAGTTCGCGGATGCTTTGGCTACCATTTCCTCCATGATCAAGGTTCAAGCTGCCAACTTTGTTCCTCGGATTTCAGTATCCAGGCTTGATAGACCAGCATATGTATTCTCAGCAGACCTTGCTAAAGATGATAAGCCTTGGTTCCATGATATCAAATGCTTCTTGGAGGATCAAACATACCCACCTGGGGCATCTTCCAATGATAAGAAGACATTAAGAAGGCTAGCTGGTAGTTTCTTCCTGAATGCTGATGGTTCCTTGTACAAAAGAAACTTTGATATGGTACTTCTCAGATGTGTTGATAAGGCAGAAGCAGACTTGTTGATGCACGAGGTGCACGAAGGATCTTTTGGTACCCATGCTGGAGGGCATGCTATGGCTAAAAAGTTGCTAAGATCAGGCTATTATTGGATCACAATGGATGCAGACTGTTGTGCTTATGCCAGGAAATTCCATAAATTCCAGATTTATGCGGATAAAGTGCATGTGCCTCCAAATCCTCTGAATGTGATGTCTTCACCTTGGCCTTTTGCCATGTGGGGCATAAATATGATCGGCAAGATTGAACCGACTGCTTCAAATGGCCACAGATTCATCCTTGTAGCCATTGACTATTTTACCAAATGGGTTGAAGCAGCTTCCTATGCAAATGTCACAAGGCAAGTGGTAGCCTGATTTCTGAAGAGAGACATCATCTGTCGGTATGGAGTGCCCGAGCGAATCATTACTGATAATGGTTCTAACTTAAACAATAAAATGATGGCAGAACTGTGTCGGGACTTCAAGATCCAACATCACAACTCTTCTCCTTATAGGCCAAAGATGAATGGCGCTATGGAGGCAGCTAACAAGAATATCAAGAAGATTGTGCAGAAGATGGTGGTCACCTATAAAGACTGGCATGAAATGCTACCATTTGCTTTGCATGGGTACCGTACGTCAATCAGAACATCCACTGGGGCAACACCATATCAGCTTGTGTATGGTATGGAGGCAGTCCTACCTGTTGAAGTTGAATTACCCTCCTTACGGGTACTGATGGATGTTAAGCTGAATGAAGCAGAATGGGTCCGATCCCGATATGAACAACTGAATCTGATTGAAGAGAAGAGATTAGCTGCAATTTGTCATGGGCAGTTATATCAGAAGAGAATGAAGAAAGCCTTCGATTAGAAAGTCCGACTTCGAGAATACCAAGTAGGAGACCTTGTGCTAAAAAGACTCCTTCCTCCTCATACAGACCACAGGGGAAAATGGACTCCGAATTACGATGGTCCATTCATAGTAAAGAAAGTTTTCTCTGGTGGAGCACTGATGCTCAGTACTATGGATGGTAAAGATTTCCTGTCCCCTGTAAATTCAGATACAGTTAAAAAATACTTCGCATAAAATGACCCGCTGGACACAAAAACAGAATGTAAGTCCAGGAAAAAATAGGGCATCCCGGCGAGTCAAAAACAGAATAAAAGACTCGGGAAAAAATAAGGGAAAATAAATAAAAAATGTACACCCGCTGATTTGAAAAGCCGCATTGGACAGCTCAGGCAAAAATGGGTATCCCGATGGATTGAAAACCCGAAAGGGCGATCCACGCAAAATAAGGGAATAAGCGAACAACTGCATTCTGAATTCGTCTGTATCATTTACAACCTGGCACGCTTCGAAAGATTCGAGCATCGGTCAGAATCAGCCTTCTTCAAAAAGCAGGATGAGAAGAACGTCAATGTCATACGAGTCATAGCAAAAGGGAAGCACACCGAAGCGTCGTCAACATTGCCAACACCTGTTTGTTTCTTAATTTTGTAACAATCTCCTCATTTCAGAGGATCTATTTCTTTGACTGTACTTGCCAATTCAGGGCACACAAATTAATAAGATCAGATTTTCAGTCACCTTTCGTCTTGTACATTTTATTTCATTTGCAAAATGTCCGATATCCTTGATATAATGATTGCATAAATACAGATGCGTCTTTCCTAAAATTACATGCTTACAGGAAATATGTTTGCTCTCGGGAGTGTCTAAATTCCTATGATGAAATCCAGTAAAGGACACCTCGGGATACTCGTACGTTTCTTTGTCATAACAGGATCACAGGAATCCAAAGCGCAGCATGGGGCGTGAAAGCTCCTCCCCAAACAGAACAACATCAAAAGGGGCTCCTTTCCCCAGCAAATTTCATCATCCTCAGCAGGATCCCCACAGAAATCTCTAGGAAGATCGTTCAGTGATCATTCCTCCCCAGCCAAGTATCAGGCAGGGAATCATCTCTCCACAAAGTTTCAACCTCAATCCAGGAGAGCAACGTCTGAAGATCTCACAACAAAGTGACAAAAGCTTCCACAGCCCCAGCTGGGCCCCTCATCATCAAAGATAGGTCTGTCAGTGACTTATTTCCCCAAGCAGAATCACCTGTATCAGATCTACCAATGATCTTCATCCCCAGCTGGGATATTCTTTCAAGCAGATCAGCCAGGGATCTTCACCGCAACGGGATCCGAGTCCCGGATCAGTATCTTTTGCATAATCATAGCATTCGCATCATGTTTCCCCTTAGAGCTAGCATTCCATCTAATACGGAGCATTACGGAAAAAATCAAACATATTGCATAATTATAAGCCATGTTTTGAATCAAACACCTGTCTATACCAACATTCCACCAGCAATATATATACAAAGACTCACAGTCACAGCAGAAAGCCTAAGTGTCCCCGTTGCACTCGCAAATACAGATACATGCTCATTTTGGCACTCGTCTGTGTCATCATTCCCCAGTAAAGTCGCACGAAGGCTCTCTACAAACAGATATACCTATACACACTCTTTGGACACTCGTCCGCGTCACCATTCCCCAACATGGTTGCCTAAACACTCATTGTAAACCAAACACTTGTTTATAACGCGCTTCTTCCAACACCCGTCCGTGTCATCTTATCCCCACAGATCTTCAGAATATCTTTTGCACTCATAACTCACACTTCCTCTTATGATACTCGTCTGTATCATACTCTCCCCAGCAAGTTGAACACTCATCTATGTCTCACTCATGCTTATTTTTCACTCATACAGATACTTGTCCGTATCTTGTATACACTACTTATCTCTCCTCAGATTCAACACTCGTCCGTGTTCTTCGTTAACCAGTTGGTACTCGTCCGTACCATCATCTCTGAACATGCGTCAGCGTTTGTTTCTACCGATACTCGTCCGTATCATAGTTTTAAGGATGCTCGTCCGCATCTTTAACCCATACACAATGTCAAACACTTATACCTTTTTCTTGAAATTAGACACTCGTCTGTGTCTACCCTTCCCCGGAAGAGTCCCCAGCAAGTCCCCAGTAAAAAGCAAAAAAATGTTCTTTTCTATCTGACATTCGTCCTATGTCATGATACTTTCGGCAGTCGTACCCTGCCAGGTGATCGTCCTTCATCATCCCCAATGGAGTCTCCATTATTGGAACCCTTCCCTATCCGACATTCGTCCTATGTCATGATATTTTAGCAGCCGTCCCTTGCTAGGTGTTTGTCCTTCACCTTTTGATGATCGTCCTTCATCATTTTATCCGATGGCCGTCCCCATCGTTGATCTTGTTATCTGACATTCGTCCTATGTCATGATAAACCCCGAGAGCAGCCGTACCCTGCTAGGTGATCGTCCTTCACCCTTTTGATGATCATCCTTCATCATGCTTATCCGATGGTTATCCCCATCGTCGACTCTTTCTATCTGACATTCGTCCTATGTCATGATATTTTCGGCAAACGTACTTTGTCAGGTGATCGTCCTTCACCTTAAATGACCGTCCCTCATACTTATCCCCAACAGAGCAGCCGTCCCCTGCTAGGTGATCTTCCTTCACATTTGATTTCATTAACCCGGTGGCCGTCCCCATCATTTTTTACCCATTAATTTATAAACCTGATGGCCGTCCCCGTCATGATACTTCCATCACCCCAGCATGTCGGCCGTCCCCGTCATTGGTTTATCCCCAGCAGTCGTCCTCTGCTCGACGGTCGTCCTCCGTCGCCCGCACTTTATAATCATATTTTTTTTGCTGTCTTTTACAATTTATATCCCTTTTCTTCTTCTCCCCAGCGAGTGCAAATTTTGGACTGTCTTTGGTATTCAACCATAAGTTATCTTGTTTGTCTGTTAAGCCAGGCGCTTACATCCTACACAGCTAACTCATGTTTGAATAGGGGCAGATGTAAACACCCCAAATTTGCCCTCACTCATTACACCATGGCTTGTGATCTTGTTATTTGCATAAGTTCAAACATATCATCTCATATTACATTTTTGCTTCACTGCATTGGTTCAAATTCATCTGCATCTAGGGTTTGTGATCTGAGCCATCCCTGGGCTATCTGAGCCACCCCAAGGGTCTCCAATCATCTCAAGAGGGTCCATGTATGTTCAAGCATCATATTATATCCTCCCAAGATCAAGGAAGTCAGAAAATCACAAGAACTGAGAAAGACATGGAAGCAGAGCCAAGCTTAACTGCACAGATGACCTAAAATTAGGGTTTTGGTTTCAGAGGCCATAACTCCAAATTTTTTAGTCATTCTTGTTTCTATTGGTCTCTATATGACATAAGGATCATGCATACCAATTTTCATGAAGAAATTCAACGGGGAAGGCATCTGATCAATATATGACTTCTTGAGCAAGTTAGTGCAAAATCAGGGCATCTGAGGCCCCCAATCATCCAACCAAAGGGTCTTCTCCATCATTTTGGGTGTATATGATCTTTATTTGATCTTAGAAGAAGTTAGAAGTTCACAAAATTGAAGAATTTCAAGCCATTTGCAAAGTTGCCATTTTGGGAAAGTGACTTGTAATGCAAACTTGCCATTTTGGGAAAGTTTTTCAACCTCCTCTTTTTTTTACTCAAAAATGCTTCAAATGAAAAATTCTTGGTCATGAAAGTTGTAGATTGGATCATTCCCTTTTCAAAAAGTACAATAACTTGATCTAATTCATCATAGAACTCAAGTTATGGCCTTGCAAAGTTGGGAAAAATCACAAAATTTTACTTATGAACCAAAGAGGGAAACTTGCAAAAACTCATGTCAAACCAATTTGTGACCTCAAAATGACTTCTAACCATTACACAAACATAGTACATGACCTATAATTCAGATTTTCCCAAGGAATCTCTCACTTTCATGCCTTGGATCCCAAGTATCATAAGCCATTTATCATAAAAGTCACAAAGAGGAAAATCTTGCAAGAATGATTCTTAGGGTTTTGTTTGATTTCTAATCAATTTCAAAGTATCATAACAACATTATATGGTCCACTTTGCTGCAAATTGCCCAAGGAATGTCACATGTCCATGACCAAAACTTCAAAATGCAACAAATTGTGAAAAAGGCAAAACATGTGACATCTCACCATTCATCCACTTATGATCATTCCAAAGCATCCCATGGTCATCCTTAAAGCCAGCAGAACTCAGAGCAGCCCTAGGATAGCTTCTGTCACAACCCATATTTGAGGTACACT
Source organism: Lathyrus aphaca (assembly GCA_963966055.1). Lineage (NCBI taxonomy): Eukaryota > Viridiplantae > Streptophyta > Magnoliopsida > Fabales > Fabaceae > Lathyrus > Lathyrus aphaca. The sequence goes on from OZ014521.1 coordinate 345,578,476, forward strand.
ACCACTTACTTTTTGGACAATTTCCCCATGCCATTCCCACAGTACATGTCAACTCCTCTGACTCTTTCCAATAGTTTGGGATTGGTTTATGGATCATAAAGCAAGCTTCACATGAGCTCAGAAGGGACACACAATCAGATTTCACAAAATTGACAAAAACCTTCATCTCTTCGAAACTCCTTCCACAACCATCACACTTCAATTTTTTCTTCACCAACAAATCACACATCCCCCATAGAACCAAAATCAACCATTAAAACAGCCAAAAGCATCACATACACAAACCTCAAAACCTGCTACACCAGAACTGAAACTTCCAAATCAACCACCATCAAAGGTTTTGAAGCGTCTCGTTAGTCTCAGGAGGTTCATAGGAGACTCTTTGCACGAAGGAGAGGCCTGGAAAGCTCACATTTGCAGTTCATCGTCTCAGGGAAGCTCAAGAACAAAACTTTTTAGAGCTTGTTTCTTTTGTTACAAAACGAAAATATATGTTATGCTGGTCATGCTGATACTCTTAGAATTAAAAATGGTGAAGAAATGACTATTTTGTGGCTCTCTGAAATTTCACCCGTGAAATAGTTTGATTCGATTCTCTTTGTTCTTGAGTTGTAAATGATGTTTGAGGGCTGATTTGAATGGGGTTTGGGTAGAGGATCATTTCTGGGTGGTTGATTTGGTGTGGGGTGGCCTGTAGAGTGTTTTAGGGTTTTGGTCCTACCGGAGAAGATGAACGGAGCTCCTCTTCGGTCACCTGAAAGTGTTTAAGTCTTAAACCAAAAATTAATTTGCCAGATTGCTTCGTGGCCCTTGGATGAGGATTAGGTTAATTTTTGAGTGGTTCAGATTAAGTCACTTAACCCTAATTCAGTTTTATTAAATTAATTAAGTTTAATTAGTTTAATTAAATCAAAAAGAATCTCAGCCTTTAAAAAACGCGCGCAGTCAACCCTGGACCCCCAACTTCAAATCTGGATCATTGGATCTGTTTACTTTTCCATTTCAATTGATTTTATTTCATTTTCTTGTCATTTAATTTGTACATTTTATTAAAAATAGTAAAAAATATCAAAAAATTCTGAAAATTTTTATTAAATCTTTTATGAATTTTCAGAACCCAAAAATAATTTTTATTTTACTTTTTGCATTAAAAATTATTTTTAAATCATTTAAATGTTTATTTTTAATTAGTTAATGGAAATTAATTAATTAAAAATACATTTAGGTATTTAAAAATCCCCAAAAAATTCAGAGAGCATTTTGAAACATTTAGAAACATTTACAAACTCACCAAGCAAATTTCTTTTTGGTTTTGATCATACTTTGACAATTTTCATTTGAATTCGGGTTCTTTAATTTGAATATTTTTAACCCTAACTTCAAAAATTCATAACTTTTGATCCAAGTTGAGTTTGTGAATGATTCTTTTTGCATTGTGTTAAGCATACTTTCAAGCATCCAAAAACATTTTTGTTTCATTTTTATCTTGCATTTTCAATTTGTTTGGCATTTTCCCTTTAGGATAACCCTTAAAACCCTAGAAACTTAGAAAACTCATAAGTCCTTTAGGGTTTAGCTTCTGACCTTCCCCTTTGGGCAGTGAACTTGTATGGGTTTAGGGTACCTTTGATCCCATTTTCAATTTTTTATCTTGTCATTAGCTTCTGATTTTGAATTTTGCATTGCATCTTGTTCATAAACCCTAATCTTTGCCTTCATTTGCATTCATCCTTCATAAGCTTGCATACATAAACTTGCCATGACATTTTGTGCATCCACATGACATATAAGACATCTTAGGAAATATTAGAATCATGTTTGATCATTGCATCATCCATTTGCCATGCTTTTGCTTTCATTTGATGTCATATGTTTTCATGAACTTTCATGCTTACTTTCATGTCTCATTTGCATCTTCATTGCTTGTATGATCATCCTCATTTCTTGACATGCTTTCATACTATCTCATAGCATCATTTGCATCATGAACATGCTTCTGAATTTGGCTTTTCATCTTTGCATTTCATCTCATTTTCATTTCATTTCATTTCTTGTTGCTAACTTTTCAGGTGGTAAGTGTTTGAGAAGTGAATTTGCCTTCACTTCTCATAGTCTCTTCTCATCTCTTTTATGCATCCATTGCTGCATTTTTACTTGTGAATTAGAGTGAGCTTGCTCATTCATGCTCTTTCTCCTATTTCTTTCTTCAAGCAACTTATCTTCTTAAGTGAAGTAAGTTGTCTTGCTTCTTGCTATTTCTTTTCCTTCCATCTTGCTTCTTCCATGGTGGCTTTTCCTTGAAGATATTCTTGCAAGCTTCATAAACTCTAGGAATACCCAAGCATGATCACAATTAGGGTTTGATTAGTTCCCCCATTAGTTTTACCTTTGTGTCATCTTTGAGTCTTCTCTTCTCATCTCTTAATCAAGGACTAAACCTTAAAGGTTTTAAGGCTTTATGATTAAGCTTATGCCTGCATCCTTCTATTAGGATGGAGTGTATAAATTTAATCCTAAGTGTTAAACCCTTGATGTGTTTAAATCCTTTAATCAATTCATCTAATAATCACTAAGACACCAAGCTTGTAACTTGGGCCTTGCATTAGGGTTCTAATTCTTCCTTAACTGGTTAAGAAGGACTAACCCTAATGTTAATGGACAAGTCCCCCTCAAGTTGTCTTACAAACCATAAAATTCACTTCTTAATCTTACCATTAACTAAAATCCACCTCAATAAAGACTTTGTTTTGTCATGAGGTTAATCCCTAATCATGGATAGTGTTGAGGAGCCTTCCTCAGCTTAAATGTTCTCATCTATTATCCTTCTATTAGGATGGTGTAATGAGTCTATTAAATCCTTGATTATGGCTTAAACTCATTACTTAACACTAAACAAAAACACCAAAAACATCTAAATAAATGCAAGTGGGTTAATGATCTTAATCCTACATCATGGTGATTAAGTGTGAGGTGTTTACTTCATACTTAAGGTATTCTCATTACCCCTAATCAGAGGGAGGATGTGATGAGTTTACTAACCCTTGGTTTAGGCTTAAGCTCATTAACTTATGACAAACTCCAAAAGCAATAAAAGATTGAAAACTCAAAAACAAACAATAATCGTCTCCTCTGGGATTCTTTTCTCACCTCATTCACTCACAAACGAGAACTCGCTTCTTCCGTCTAATGCAAGACAGTTTGCACCTGAGCCAGACAGGTCATACACTTGAGAATAGACAAGTGAGCAGTTCACAAGTCAATTTATCTTTCAGTCTCTTTGAGTCGAACTACGGTGTTCTGACTTCCTCATTGCACGAGAGGATACGTAGGCATAACATAACAGTTATCGAACAAAAGTCTCTGTATATTCCCCCCTCTTCCAGCATTATTCTTTAAGCCTCATTGTCTTGAGCTTTGCATTCTTTCTTTACACTGACACTCTTTATCTCACTTCACACTCTTTTCCAGCACTGACACTTGCATTCTTTTCCAGCTGTTGCACATAAAATAGAACTGACACTGCCCCTTTAAAACACAAATTTTCAAGCGTGGATCCCGTCGAGTACGACAGACAATCTGGGTGCGAATACCTTCCCAGGTTGTAACCAACCCCTTTTCTCAGTTTCTCTGGTTCGCAACCGTCTTATCCATCTTTCCCAGGTTTATGCAGCATTACCTTTCCTTCGGGATAAAAATGCCTAGATGGCGACTCTTTTCAGTTCACCCTTGTGTCCTCCTCTTCGCCGACCGTTCACGTCTGTACCCCTCTTGGCCCCCGTGTCATCATGTGGGAGTGACAGCTCCCCGGACTTACGTCCCGGTGCAAACGCGAACGGTCGGCGAAGGAGAAGGAGGGTGAATTGAAAAGAGTCGCCAGCTAGGAATTTTTATCCCGAAGGAAAGGTAATGCTGCATAAACCTGGAAGGGTATGGATAAGACGGTTGTGAACCAGAGAAACTGAGAAAGGGGGTTGGTTACGACCTGGGAAGGTATTAGCACCCAGATCGTCCGTCGTACTCGACGGGATCCACGCTTACAAGATTGTGTTTAAAAGGGGTAGGTGTATGTGCTATCTGTGTGCAAAAGCTAGGGAAAGAAGGTACAAGTGTCAGTGCAAAAGGTGTGAATTGCTCAGGAACTGAGGCTTTAGAAAAAAGAATGCTGAAAGAGGGGGAAGACAAAGAGACTTTTGTTCGATAACTCTTAAGTTATGCCTACGTTTCCTCGCGTGCAATGAGGAAGTTAGAACACCGTAGTTTGACTCAAAGAGACTGAAAATAAATTAACTGTGAACTGCTTGCTTGCCTATGCTCAAGTGTATGACCCGTCTGGCTCAGGTGCTAACTGTCTTGCATTAAATGGAAGAAGCAAGTTCTCGTTTGTGAATGAGTGTGATGAGAAAAGAATCCCAGAGGATACGATTATTGTTTGGTTTTGTGTTTTTAGTTTATTTATTGATTTTGGTGTTTTTCATAAGTTAATGAGCTTAAGCCTAAATCAAGGGCTTGTAAACTCATTATATCTTCCCTGATTAGGGATAATGAGCCTACTTAAGTGTGAGATAAGCATCTCAACTTAATTACCATGATGATATAGGATTAAGATCATTAACCTACTTGTGATTATTAATATGTTTTTGGGTTTTTTTTTAGTGTTAAGTAATGAGTTTAATCTCTAATCAGGGATTAGTGAACTCATTACACCATCCTAAGAGAAGGATGATAGATGAGAACACGTAAGCTGAGGAAGATACCTTAACTTAATCCATGGTTAGGGATTAAATTCATTATATAACAAGCCTTTATTAAATGGATTTTAATTAAGGGATGAGATTAAGAAGTGGATTTTATGGTTTGTAAGACAACTTGAGGGGGACTTGTCCATTAAACACTAGGGTTAGTCCCTCTTAAGCATAAGGAAGAGATAAAACCCTAATGTAAGGCCTAAGTTACAAGATAAAGTCTTAGTGATTATTAATGTGTTTTGATTAAGAGGTGTAAACAAATTAAAGGTTTAACACTAAGGATTAAAGTTATACACTCCATCCTAAGATAAGGATGCATGCATAACCCTAAGTTATACATCTCTTAAGAGTTTAGCCCCTGATTAAGAGATGAGAAGAGAGACTCAAGGAGACTCAAAGGTAAAAAGCTAGGGGGGACTATACACAACACTAAAAGTTATCATACTTAGATATCCTATGGTTTGTGAGGCTTAAGAGAAAATATCTTCAAGAGGCCACCATGGAAGAAGCAGATGAAAAGAGAAGGACGAAGAAGAACAAGTTACTTACTTCCTGAAGAAGATAAGTAACTTGGAAGAAAGAAAGTAAGAAGGAGAGAGCATAAGTGAAGCAATTTCACTTCATAGACAAGTAAAGGATGCAAATGCAAAGGAAATAAGAGGTGAGAGGTGAAGGTAAATCCACCTCCCAGATAACTTACCAAAAGTTCCTAAAATGTTAGTATGAATGCATAAGACATGAAATGAAATGAAATAAGACAAATGAAGGTGCAAAGACCAAAGTCAGAAGTGGATGTGCAATGTAAATGGCATATGATATGATGTAAAGTCATACAAGATTCATATGAATGATCATACAAAGATGAGATGCAATGGAAGCATGTTTAGAAGCATGAAAACACATGGATGTTCATGGAATGTAATGGATACAAAGCATAGAAAATGAATGAATAATTGATCAATCAATGTTTCAAACATGTCCTAAGATGTCTAAGATGACATACAAAATAATGGAATGGCATGGCAAGTTCATATTGATGATATGCAAAGGAGAATGCAAATGAAGATGCAAAATTAGGGTTTTAAGACAACATGAGATGCATATGACCAAAATAGAAGCATTCAACATGATAAAAAATTAAAATCAAGCTCAAACAAACCCTAATCCCATATAAGATCACACCCCAAAGGAGAAATTCAGAAGCTTAACCTAGTGGTAGTTATGAAATTTCTAAGTTTGCTAGGGTTTTTGGGTGCTTCTAAAGGAAAAGTGCAAATCAAATTGAAAATGCAAGATAAAATCATAACATAAATAACCTAGAGACCATATGAAATCTATGAAACAATGCAATAAGAACCAAGTTCAAACTCATCATGGTTAGGCCGAAATGAATTTTTCAAGTTAGGGTTAGAAAATGTGATTTTTAAGAACCCTAATTCAAAGAAAATTGTGAAAATGTGATCAAACCTAAAAAGAAATTTGTATGGTTAGTTTGAAAATGTTTCTAAATGTATTGAAATGCTTCATGAATTTTTTGGTTATTTTTAGAAACCTAAATGCATTTTTTATTAATTAAAATCCTTTAATTAATTAAAAATAACATTTAAATATTTTAAAAATACTTTTTTAATGCAAAAAATAAAATAAAAAATGTTTTTAGGTTAAGAAAATTATTTGAAACAAAAATGCAAAGTTTGAGAATTTTTTGATGTTTTTTGCTATTTTTAATAAAATGAACAAAAGAAATGAAATAAAATGAAATTAAAATGAATAAAATGGAAAGTATGATGATCCAGTGGCTGAGATTCAAACTGGGGAGGGAAATGTTGACTGCGCGCGCAATCCTAGGGTCCAGATCAAATCTGGCTAATTGATTTTAATTAAATTAATTAATTATGGATTAACATTAATGATGCAATCCGGGCCACTCAATTACGCGCTAACCCTAAGATCTAAAGGCCCAGATTCAAACTGACTAATTAAACCCTAAACATTTTCAGGTGACCGGAGCAAGCTCCGGTCATCTTCTCCGGCGAGCACCTCACCCCAACTTCTTCCCTAGGCTACCCCAGACCCCCAAATTCTCCAGAAACAATCCCCAAACCATTCTAAACAAGATTCAGGCCATGAAAAACATTTATCATGCATCAAAGTGGTGAATCGAAGAAAAACATTTTTAGGTCAAAAATTTCAGAGCAAGCATACATCCTGGTTTCTCAACCATTTTCAAAACAAATCATATCAGCATGATCAGGGAGACACATAAAATCATTTAAGAACTTAAAAGAAAGGTTCTGGAAAATTTGTTCTTGATGGTTACCTGAGATGAAGCTTTCTCAATCTGAGCTTTCTGGACCTCTCCTTGATGTTGATCCACCCCAATGAACTCCCTAAAGCTTCTGAAAGGTTTAGAACAAGTTTGTATGGCTTGGTTTTAGTGTTTCAGTTCTAATAACTCAGAAATCGTGTTTCTGATTGAGAGGTTTTTAGGCCATGGCAAGGGGTGGGAAATGATCCTTGAGGTATGTGGAGTTGAATGGTGAAAGAAATTTTGAGTTTTGATGGCTGGTTTGAGAGAATCGAAGAAGGGAAGTTTTTTGTGATTTTCTTGCAATCTGAGCTTGTGGGATGATTCAGGCCAATGTGTTATGTGAAATGAGGTCCATAAGATCAGTATAGGCCAATGAGAGTGATCAGAAAGTGGGTGGTGGCATAGTGTGATTGGTATGGGCCAAGTTGCAAAAATGTCAACATTGTGTACTTGAGGTATGGGCATGGTGCAGAGATGGCTTTAGGGGTGTCTTGGCCTCAGCTTGATTCATGGATGGCCCTAGGATGAAGTTTATGCAGCTGGCACAAGTGGATGAAGAGTTTCAATAGGTTTTGCAAATTTCCAACTTTGAGAAATTTGTGAAAATGGCTTGATGAAACTTGCAATCTAAGGTACAATTCTGGTCCAAATGCATTGCACTATGTTTGTATGATGCTTAGAAGTCAATTAGAGGTCATGAAATGGCTTGAAACTTGAATTTGCAAAAATCCCTCTTTGGTGCACACTTGAAAATTATAGGATTTTTGCCAACTTTGAAAGGCCATATCTTGAGTTCTAGGATGAATCAAGACATGTTATAGTACTTTTTGAAAATGGGAAGACATAATCTACAACTTTCATGCCAAAGAATTTTTCATTTGAAGCATTTTTGGTCATGAAAGAATAGGTTGAATATCTTTCACAAAATGGAAAGTTTTCGTTACAAGCCATTTCCAAAAATAACAAGTTTGCATTTGGCTCAAAATTCTTTAATCTTGTGAACTTCCAACCACTTATAAGATCAAATAAAGATCATAGAGACTCAAAATGATATTGATGACCCTTTGGTACCCTTGATGGAGGCCTCAGATGCCCTGATTTTGACTTTACTTGCTCAAGAAGTTACCCAATGATCAGATGACTTCCACAATGAATTTATTCATCAAATTTGGTACACATGATCCTTATAACATATTAAGACCATTAGAAACAAGAATGACCAAAAATTTTGGGATTAAGGCCTCTGAAACCAAAACCCTAATTTTAGGTCATCTGTGCAGGAAATCTTTAGTCTGCCTCTATGCCTTTGTCGTTCTTTGTGATCTCTTGACTTTTATGAACTTTGGGGAGCATATTATGATCATGGAACACACATGGACCCTCTTGGAAAGCTTCAAGACCTTTGGAATGGCTCAGATTACTTCTTGGATTGCTCATATCATAAACCCTAGATGCAGATGAAATAAACTATGCAGATGAATAAATATGCAATATGAGATGGTATGCCTATGCTTATGCAAAAATGAAAGATCACAAGCCATGGTGTGAGAAAAAGTGAGGGAAAATTTGGGGTGTTTACAGTTGCCCCTATTCAAGCATGAGTTAGCTGTGCAAGATGTAAGCGTCTGGCTTAACAGACAAACAAGATAACTTGTGGTTGAATACCAAAGACAGTCTGAAATTTGCACTCGCTAGGGAGAAGAATAAAAGGGATATAAATTGTGAAAGATAGTATAGTATGAGTATCAAATGAAAGCGATGAAGGACGACCATTGAGCAGAGGACGATTACTGGGGGTAAACAGTAAGCAAAGTAATGACGGGGACGACCATCATGCTGTAAAATAAAGAAACCGCGACGGGGACGGCCATCAGGTAAGGAAATAAAATTCTCTAGGGATTAAGAAAAGCACTGATGGGGACGACCATCAGGCTTGGAAGATAAAGTAAACAACGATGGGGACGACCATCGGGTAAAACTAATGAAGGACAATCACCAGGAAAAGGAAAAGGGACCACGACGGGGATAACCATCTGGTTAAAGAATAAATGAAATAATTGATGAGGGACGGTCATCAAAGGTGAAGGACGATCACCTAGCAGGGGACATCTGCTCTTTATCTCGATATAGGACGAATGCCGGATAGAAAAGGTCAACGATAGGGACGACCATCGGATAAGCATGATGAAGGATGATCATCAAGAGGTGAAGGATGATCACCTAGCAGGGTACGACTGCTCTTGGGGATTATCGCGACATAGGACGAATGCCGGATAACAAGATCAACGATGGGGACAACCATCAGATAAATGATGAGGGACGGTCACCATAAGGTGAAGGATGATCACCTAGCAGGGGACGACTGCTCTTTATCATGACACAAGACGAATGCCAGATAGAAAGTTCCAACAATGGGGATTCCACTGGGGAAAGGATGAGGGACGGTTATCAAGAGGTGAAGGACGATCACCTGGCAGGGGATGGCTGCTGAAAGTATCACGACATAGGATGATCCAGTAATAGCCTGATCTTAGCAACTTTTTAGCCATAGCATGCCCTCCAGCATGGGTACCAAAAGATCCTTCGTGCACCTCGTGCATCAACAAGTCTGCTTCTGCCCTATCAACACATCTGAGAAGTACCATATCAAAGTTTCTCTTATACAGGGAACCATCAGCGTTTAGGAAGAAACTACCAGCTAGCCTTCTTAAGGTCTTCTTATCATTGGAAGATGCCCCAGGTGGGTATGCTTGATCCTCCAAGAAGAACTTAATGTCATGAAACCAAGGCTTATCATCTTTAACCACATCTGCTGAGAATACATATGCTGGTCTGTCGAGTCTGGACACTGATATCTGAGGCACAAAGTTGGCAGCCTGGACTTTGATCATGGATGAAATAGTAGCCATAGCATCTGCAAACTGATTTTCATCTCGAGAGATATACTCAAGCTTGACTGTTGTGAAGAAAGTCAACAACCTCCTTGTATAATCTCGATAAGGTATCAGATGGTCTTGGTGGGTGTACCATTTGCCGTTGGTTTGATTGATTACCAAAGCTGAATCTCTGAATACAGTCAAAGTCTTGATCCAGAGGTCAATGGCTTCCTCCAGACCCATAATACAAGCTTCGTATTCAGCTTCGTTGTTAGTGCAGTTAAAGGTGAGTTTCACCGAGAAAGGCATGTGGACTCCCTTAGGTGTAATGAGTACTGCATCAACACCACGACCATTCATATTAACAGCCCCATCAAACATCATAGTCCACTCTTCTTCCGGGTCCGGCCCTTCAGTGTGAACAGGCTCTTCATGATCTTTTGCTTTTATGAACATGATGTCTTCATCAGGGAAGTTAAATCTCATAGGCTGGTAATCATCAATAGGTTGCTCAGCAAGATAATCGGACAATACACTGCCTTTGACGGCCTTTTGAGATATGTATTGAATGTCATATTCTGTGAGAATCATTTGCCATCTTGCAACCCTTCCGGTAAGTGCTGGCTTCTCAAATATGTACTTGACTGGGTCCATCTTTGAGATCGATAAGTTAGTGTGGGTCAACATATACTGCCTTAGTCGGCGAGCAGCCCACGCTAAAGCACAACAAGTTTTCTCGAGCAGTGAATAACGTTGTTCACAGTCAGTAAACTTTTTGCTTAGGTAGTATATTGCATACTCTTTTCGACCAGACTCGTCATGCTGGCCCAGCACACACCCCATTGACTCTTCTAATACTGTCAAGTACATGATAAGAGGTCTTCCTTCGACTGGAGGCATAAGGATTGGAGGCTCTTGTAAGTATTCTTTAATTTTGTCAAAAGCCCTTTGGCAGTCTTCGTTCCACCTGACCGTTTGTTCCTTTCTTAACAGCTTGAACAAAGGCTCACAGGTTGCAGTAAGGTGAGATATGAACCGTGAAATGTAGTTCAATCTACCTAGAAACCCCCAAACTTCTTTTTCAGTCTTCGGTGCAGGCATTTCTTGAATGGATTTGACTTTATCAGGGTCAACTTCAATCCCTTTCTAACTTACCATAAATCCTAGCAGCTTACCGGATCGCACCCCGAATGTGCATTTGTTGGGGTTTAACTTCAATTGGTATTTCCTCAGACGCTTGAATAACTTTAACAGATTCACCAGGTGGTCTTCTTCTGTGAGGGACTTGGCAATCATGTCATCCACATAACATTCAATTTCTTTGTGGATCATATCATGGAATAATGTTACCATAGCCCGTTGATAAGTGGCACCAGCATTCTTCAATCCGAATGGCATCACCTTATAACAGAATGTGCCCCAGGGTGTGATGAAAGTTGTCTTCTCCATGTATTCAGGTGACATCTTGATCTGATTATATCCTGAAAATCCATCCATGAAGGAGAACACCGAGAACTGAGCCGTATTATCCACCAATACATCAATGTGAGGTAAATGGAAGTCATCTTTCGGGCTGGCTCTGTTCAGGTCCCGGTAATCAACACACATCCTCACCTTGCCATCCTTCTTAGGCACAGGTATAATGTTAGCAACCCACGGCGGATAGCTAGTTACAGCAAGGAATCCGGCGTCCCACTGTTTTTGTACCTCTTCTTTTATCTTCATTGCCATATCTGAGCGAGTACGGCGCAACTTCTGTTTTACTGGCGGACAGTCTTCTTTCAGAGGCAGTTTGTGCATAACAATGTCGGTGTCCAACCCTGGCATATCCTGATAAGACCAAGCGAAAACATCCACATACTCCCGAAGCATGTCAATCAGTTGCTCTTTCACTGAATCTTGCAGGCAGGCCCCGATCTTAACTTCTTTCAAGTCTTCTTCTGTACCAAGGTTAACCGTCTCAACCTCCTCCTGATGAGGAGTGATAACCTTCTCCTCTTGTCTTAACAACCTGGCTAGCTCTTCAGGTAGCTCATAATCTTCTTCAACCCCTTCATCAGCTTGATTGATTGGATTGTCAAAGTCATATGAAGTCATAGCAGTGTTGTTGTCGATGCAGTCTGGAGGGCACTCTCTGCAAGGGTTTAGATTTGTTCATTTTAGTGATCAGTTTTATCTTATTTAGAAAAAGTGAAAATGAAGTTATTTATTTTGAAAAGCATTGCCATTTTATTTTTGTACAAAAAGTGAAAAATGAAAAAAACAGTGAGCGAAAAAGAAAAGACTTATTTGCAAAAGATGTCCTGATATTCATTAATTGATCTTTGCACAAAATACAAGATGGCCCGATTACAAAATGAGTCCTGACATCTTGGGCAAGATGCAGGACTTGATGCATGCTTAAAAATACAGGAAATAATAATTACTCTGCAGGAGTAACTCTTATAATTTCCTGGGAAGACCAGTTTGAGACATGGCTCCCCGGGGTCTTTGGACGTATCCAGCTTTCCAGGTTGCGCTCGTCTTCTGACTCATCTTCCAAGCTATTCACAACATCCGGGGTGAGCATCCCCCCGCTAACAAACTTGGGCTCCTTTGCAGCCTCCGATTGATCTTGTCGAGTTGGTCTGTAACCCAACCCGAATCGGTCCTCCTTCTTCTCCACGGGCAGCAGCTTGCCCCAACCTTGGGCGGTACCTTCCTCAACAACCTTCCGGGCTTGTTGATATGATGTGATGGAGGTCCCAAGTCCAGCAGATGTTTCATTAATATTAAGGGCCTCAAACCCTTGGCTCATGGTTTCATGGATCTCCCCATCCATCTCAATGTATTTGAAAGTAGCCAGCTGGCTAACAAAGATATCCTCTTCCCCACAAATAGTAATGACTTGGCCTTCCCACTCGAATTTTAACTTCTGGTGAAGGGTTGACGTCACGGCGCCAGCGGCGTGTATCCATGGTCTACCCAATAGACAGTTGTAGGCAGGCTGTATATCCATCACAAAGAAGGTCGTTTTGAATACCTGTGGGCCAATCATTATTGGTAACTCTATCTCTCCCAGAACCGATCTTTTGGAACCATCAAAGGCTCTCACTACCAAGTTACTTGAGCGTAGTGCCAATCCATCATACTCCAGCTTCACAAGGGCTTTCTTGGGTAGGACATTGAGGGATGACCCTGTGTCCACCAATACATGAGAGAGAACTGCACCCTTACACTCCAAGGTAATGTGCAAAGCCTTGTTGTGATTACGACCTTCCGTTGTCAAATCAGTGTTGGTAAATCCTAGTCCATTACCGGCGTTAACATTTCCAACCACAGCCTCTAACTGATTGACAGTAATCTCCTCCGGCACATAAGCTGCGTGCAGGACTTTCAATAGTGCATTCCGATGAGCCTCGGAGCACATTAGCAATGATAGTATGGAGATTTTGGAAGGTGTTTGGTGAAGCTGGTCTACCACCTTGTAATCACTTTTCTTTATGATTCTCATGAATTCATCAACCTCTTGATCAAAAGGAGTCTTCAAAGCTTCTTTGACAACTTGTTCTCCTCGCGCCATACTCTTCCCTTTTGTCTTAGCAGCAGCTTCTGCTTCAGCCATGGGTTTTGGAATTTGTGAAGCAAAGAGACGTCCGCTTCTAGTGAAGCCTCCGCCTCCCCCCACATTGTCAATCTGAGGTGAAGAAGTTGATGATTCCAAAGTGATTTTTTGCCCCTCGCAGTATAGATCTGAGCCATAATGCCAAGGGATGGCATTATTGCTTTCGTAAGGAACTGGCCTAGGCACCGTGATAGTGACTGGACTGATAGCAGCTGTAGAGGGGACCACAATGGTGTGTGGATCATAGTATATGGTGACTGGTGCTCTGGTAGGAGTGACATTTTGTGAGTTGTTGGTAGGGATGTTTGCAGGGTCATAGTATATGGTAACCGTTGAGACGCTTTCATCAATTGTTGCTGATGTTGTAGAAGACACTATTAACTGGATGGGTGTTGAAGTTGTAGCAGGGATGGTGACTGAACTTGTGTCCGTTGAAGTGATTGATTGAGCAGTTGTTGGAGTTGTAGTAGAATCTGTTGGAACAATGGTTGCTGACGTTGTAGGAGTATCTGTGATAGTTGATGATGGAATTGCTGGATTTGTAGGCGCTGTTGTCGTAATCTGAAGAATACCATCCTTAATAAGACCATCTATGCCGTCTCTCAGCCTTTCACACCCATTGACTGCAATATTACAATACCCACAGCCGAGCTCACACCCAGGGAACATTTGGCATTCTAAAAGCTGAGCTTTGATTTCAACCAAAGGTGTCCGGATTTGTGTAACACTGGTGATTAGGGTGGATGGTTTGCCTTCCTCGATAGCATTAATCCTAGGCCCATTGTGACTAGGCATTGGATTCCTTGTGACATTCGGAGGAGGTGCAAAGTTGAGAGCTTTTGAGTCCACCAGGTCTTGGACTTTCATCTGTAAGGCCCTGCATTTTTCAGTATTATGCCCCGGTGCGTTTGAGTGGAATGCACACCTGGCATTGGCATCATAGTTCTTTGGCATATTGGAAGCTTCTGGAGGTGCCAATGTCCTTAACTCAACCAGGTTGAGCTTCAGGAGTTGTGGCAAGAGTGCAGCATATGGCATGGGAATTGGGTCAATTACCCTATTTGCTTGTGATGGTCTTTGTTGGAAAGGACGCCGTTGCTGATTGTTGTTTCTGTTGTTGTAGGTTCTCTGTTGCGGATACTGAACTTGTTGCTGGTACTGTGGTTGTTGTTGTTGAGGATATGCTGATTGTTGAGGAATCGAAGCTGGAATGGTAACAGCTGCTACTGACCGGTGAACATACTGAGGTCTGCCCCTGCTTGTATGAATGGAATTGGTCTCACCAGCCCTTAGGGGTCCCACAAAAGGCTTTCTGGGATTACTGGATGAACTTGCACCACTGTCGGAGATCTTGCCCATCTTCAAGAGGCTCTCAATCCTCTCACCAGCTATGACCACATCAGCAAAACTGGTAGAGGAAAAAGCAGCCAGTCTATCAATATAGGTCCATTGTAATGTATTCATGAACATGTCAGCCATTTCCCTTTCTGACATGGGTGGTTGGACAGCAGCAGCAAGCTGTCTCCATCTTTGGGCATATTCCCTGAAGCTTTCTCGGGAGGATTGAGACATTCCCATCAGAAGGGTCCTGTTGGGAGCCATGTCCAGATTGTATTGATATTGACGGATGAAAGCCTCAGCCAAATCCTTCCAGCATCTTATGGTGGCTCTAGATAAATGTGAATACCACTCCCTTGAAGCCCCAGTCAAACTTTCTTCGAAGTAGAACATCCACAACTTTTCATCCATAGTATAAGCTTTGAGCCTTCCCAAGAAAGACTGTAGATGAGTGCGAGGACAGGAGGTACCATTGTACTTTTCAAAGCATGGGGGCTTGAATTTGTGGGGAATTCTCACCCCATCCACTAGTCCCATGTCCATCACATCGAAGCCCAAAGAATTCTGAGACTCCAAAGATCTTAATTTCTCTGCAATCTCGTCCAATCTCCGGTCATAAACCTCATCTCCAGCTCCCATAACAGTAAACTGCTCTTCTTGGGGATCCTCCTGCAAGATTCTCCCTCCAACAGTATTACCTTGCACATTCCTCGGGATGTTAGCTTCTGGATCCAGATGAGGTCCAAATACTGGTGGATCAATACGAGGCTGACCCCTCTCATTGTTACTAGTTCCTCCTGTTCCAAGATGAGGTTCCTCAGGAGTTTGTCTTTCCACCAGCTCTCTTAACCTTTCTTGACTCTGGGCCAAGCCAGTCATCACAGCCATGAATTGAGACATCTGGTTTCTCATCTCCACTCTCTCATTAGCCATCTGATTTCTGACCTCAGTCAGATCCTGCTGTACTTGTTCCATTTGAATACCAGGAAGGTTGTTGCGAGTCGGGTAACGATGCGCGCGGTTGACAGGGAACACTCGGCGACGAGCAATGTTTCCTGAGATCACAACAAAGTTAGAAACAAATAATAGTAAAACCTATAAAACAAAACAAAAGTTAGTATGCAATGCAATATGCTTATTTGTTTTCCAAGGTATCTGGTTTGGTTCTTGGTTTTGACCTTTCCAGACCTCGAGGAAGATGTTTGATGTTGTTGAGAGAAAAACCCAAATGGGAACACACTGAAATATATTACAAATGGTGAACAATACATAGTCTGCTTTACAACACATGCCCTTGGAGGGTTAAAATACAGCACAAAAGGAAAAAGTACATCAAATGGTAATAACAACAAACAAAGAATCAAACATCCAGTCCAAACTCATCCTCCTTGACCTCCTTCAGGAGTGCCTCAGTCACTGGACCAGCTGGGTGCTCTGTAATAGTCCTAATGAGGAGGTTCCTGGTAGCAATGGCAGTGGTCAGCTTCTTGTGCCTGTCCTGGTCCTTTGATCTTTTCAATCCCGCTCTGAGCTTTAACTCTGAAATCTCCTTCTAGGCTGCCAACAAAGCTTCCTGCTGCTTCTTCTCATTGGCCTCTAATTGTTCAATCTTGGCTTGAGTATTCTGGTCTTCTTGTGTATGGGCTTCAGTGATCCTGACCCACCTAGCCTGACTCTCTTGCAGATAGAGCTCAGTCCTAGCCTTCTAAAGCTTGGCTTCTTTATAGGCATTCTTCAATATTTGCTCCCCAGCTCTTGCTTTCCTTATGTAATCCTCTGTCTTTTCAATTTTGGCAAGATGCTCCACCCTGAGCTTTTCCAATCTCTCAATGTCCAGACGACCATCACTCCTTTCCCAAAGAGTCTTCTTCAAAGCTTGAGATAGGTTCTCATTTCTTTCCTTCAGCTTCTCAAATTCTTCTAGGCTGACAGTTGCTGCTGGCTGTACTGTAGATGGTCCAGGCATGTCTTCCAAGGTGAAAGGCATTCCATTAATCTGAGCTCTAATACGGGACCAGTCATAGTATTGGGCTGAAGCAACATTATTACACCTTCCAAGAATATCCATCCCCTTTGTCTGAATGTTGTCCCAAGCCCAGGATGCTTGTCTGACAACAACTGAATTAGGTTTCACTTCACAATACAGGGTCTCAGCTAAATCTTGTCCTCTGGGAGGGTGAACCAAAGCATAACCCAGTTGTCTCTTAAACAGCAAAGGATTGTAGTTGATGCAACCCTTTACTCCCATCAGAGGCACATTTGGGTATTGTCCACAGCTGGTGATAATGTCCTTGCCTTTGGTGCTTTGGGTGCACCATCTGATATCATCTGAAGTCAAGGCAATGAGCCTCTTGGCCCAATTCTTCTGTTGGTGAGGATTCAGGAAGGCATCTGACTTAGGCAGGTGTTTGAGCAGCCAGGTGTAAAACAAAGGAGCACAACATCTCACCAACTTCCCCCTTTGTTTCTCATTCCTCTGATGAATGGAGTAGTAAAAAACTCCCAGCAGTGTGGGCACTGGGTTTCTCAGAAGAAACAAATGGATGGCATTCTTGCTGACAAATTTGGGCTCATCTGCAAATAGTATAGCCCCATATATGCTGAGGGCCAACAATGCACAGACTGCCCTCCATTCTCCTAATGAGGCCTTCAGGATGGCCTGAGAAATCAAAAAGTCCAAGTGCAAACCAGGGATCCCAGCTTTGGTTGTCATACTTTGCTCAATCAAGGCAGGCTCCAAGTACAGTGCTTTTGCCACTTCTCCATTGCTGGGAGCAGGCATCTCTGGGTTGAAGGGGATTCCACCTCTGATAGGTACTCCAATCAATGAGGAAAACTCTTCCAGCAAAGGCCCTAGCTAAAAGTCTGGGAAGGTGAAGCATCTCAAAGGAGGGTCATAAAACTGTAGGCAGGTGTGGATCATGCTCCTCCGAGAAGGGTCAAGGTCCATAACCATATCCAGGATGCCTCCATAGTGTTCTCTAAACAATGGGATGTGGTCAGGTGTGATGAGGGACTGGACCTGCCTGATACCAGTCAACACAGGCTCAAAGAAATGGTAGGATATGTTGCTCTTCCTAGGAGTAGTCATGAGTGCTGCTGAAGAAGATGAAGATAGGTACTGATGAAGATCACAGACTGATGCTGGAAATGAGCCACTGACAGGCTGATGCTGGTGATGATGAGGATAGCTGAAGCAGATAACTGATGAAGAAGAGGTCTTGGCAGAAGAAGGGGTCAAAACCAAACCAGATATGATGCGGATACCCTGAAAAACAAATAAACAAATGTTAAATGATGCAATTATGATATATGCAAATGATATGCAAGGGTTTGTGATCAAGCTGGATCTGATATCTGCCTTGGTATAAGTCCATGTATGTTCAAAGAAGGTCCAGATGGAGGTTCAAAAATCCAGTAACCAAGGTGGGGGACTCAAATAAAGAGTCACATGTCCAGGGTTAATCACAAGAACTGTCCAAAATGAAACACTCTTAAACAAAACAAAAACAAGGTATGATGTGGCCAAGGGTACCTACAAACCTGTAAACAGCCCAACCCCCTCACATGTAGTGTTCTAAAACAAGGATCCTCAGACTTGGATCAGTTATAAGAAGTGTAAACACTTCTAACCCGGAGGTACAGTGTTTACAATAACCATAAAAGATCCTCCTCTAATTCACCTCAGATTCTGAAGGTTATAATAAAGGTCATCCAGACTTAACAGGCTTCCCAGATAGCCCTAGCACTACTGGAAAATCTGTAGCACAGAGTTCTCAAGAAGAAACCCACATCTGAACCGTGTTTCATATTCCCGCACCAGACTGAAATGGAATGGGAAAGAACATGAACCACTCTAGCCTAGGTATCACTCAGGTCCCAGGTATAGGACCTCAAACTCTCAATGGAACCCCACCCACCAAAACAGAAAACCAGATCCAGCACAGATAATGACAGTATGAAATATGAAAAACTGTAAAGAAAACAATAAATAAAGCAAATAAATAAACACAATTAGCACATAACACCCCAGTAAACACAAATCAAAAAAGCGCTAGGAGGAACCCACAAAAAGAACCAGAAGCCCTGGTTACAGTATAAGGGTCCCCAGCAGAGTCGCCAAGCTGTCGCTCCCACCAAATGAGGCTAAGTTAAATGGGGTACAGACGCGAACTGTCGGCGAAAGAGAAGAGAACACACAAGGGTGAACTCAAAAGAAAAAGAGTCGCCAGCTAGGCATTTTTATCCCGGAGGAAAGGTAATGCTGCATAAACCTAGAAAGATATGGACAAGACGGTCGCGAACCAGAAAAACTGAGAAAGGGGGTTGGTTACAACCTGGAAAGGTATTAGCACCCAAGTTGTCCTCCGTACTCGACGGGATCCACGCTTGAAAGATTTGTGTTTTAAAGGGGTAGTGTCAGTGCTATTTGTGTATCAAAGATGGAAAGAATGCAAGTGTCAGTGTCAAAGAAATGTGAAGTGAAATAAAAGAGTGTCAGTGCAAGGAAAGAATGTGAAGCTCAAGACTATGAGGCTTAAAGAATAATGCTGGAAGAAGGGGGAATATAGATAGACTTTTGTTCGATAACTGTTAAGTTATGCCTGCGTATCTTCTCGTGCAATGAGGAAGTCAGAACACCGTAGTTTGACTCATAGAGACTGAAAGATAAATTGACTTGTGAACTGCTTACTTGTCTATGCTCAAGTGTATGACCTGTCTGGCTCAGGTGCTAACTGTCTTGCATTAGACGGAAGAAGCAAGTTCTCGTTTATGAGTGAATGAGATGAGAAAAGAATCCCGGAGGAGACGATTATTGTTTGTTTTTGGTTTTCAATCTTTTATTGCTTTTTGTGTTTGTCATAAGTTAATGAGCTTAAGCCTAAACCAAGGGTTAGTAAACTCATCACATCCTCCCTCTGATTAGGGGTAATGAGAATACCTTAAGTATGAAGTAAGCACTTCACACTTAATCACCATGATGTAGGATTAAGATCATTAACCTACTTGTAATTATTTAGATGTTTTTGGAGTTTTTGTTTAGTGTTAAGTAATTAGTTTAAGCCATAATCAAAGATTTAATGGACCCATTACACCATCCTAATAGAAGGATGATAGATGAGAACATTTAAGCTGAGGAAGGCTCCTCAACTTAATCCATGATTATGGATTAACCTCATGACAAAACAAAGCCTTTATTAGAGTGGATTTTAGTTAATGATAAGATTAAGAAGTGAATTTTATGGTTTGTAAGACAACTTGAGGAGGACTTGTCCATTAACACTAGGGTTAGTCCTTCTTAACCAGTTAAGGAAGAATTAGAACCCTAATGCAAGGCCCAAGTTACATGTTTGATATCTTAATGATTATTAAGTGGATTGATTAAAGGATTTAAACACATTAAGGGTTTAACACTTAGGATTAAAGTTATACACTCCATCCTAATAGAAGGATGCAGGCATAACCCTAATCACAAAGCCTTAAAACCTTTAAGGTTTAGTCCTTGATTAAGAGATGAGAAGAGAAGACTCAAAGATGACACAAAGGTAGAACTAATGGGGGGACTAATCAAACCCTAATTGTTATCATGCTTGGTTATCCCTAGGGTTTATGAGGCTTGCAAAAGATCTTCAGGAGAGAAACCACCAGGAAAGAAGCAGATGAAAGGAGGAAGAAGCAGAGAGAAGCAAAACAACTTGATTCACTTAAGAAGACAAGTTGCTTGAAGAAAGAAAGTGAGAAGGAGGCATGAGTGAGAAAGCTCACTCTAATACACATACAAAATGCAGCAAAGAAGGCATAAAAGAGATGAGAAGAGATTGTGAGAAGTGAAGGCAAATTCACTTCTCAAAACAACTTACCACCTGAAAAGTTAGCAAAAGAAATGAGATGGAATGAAATGAATGTAAAGATGAAAGTCAAAACCAGAAGAATGAACATGATGTCAATGATGCTAAGAGATGATGCAAACACATGTCAAGAGTTGTGGATGATCATACAAGGATGAGGATGCAAATGAAGCATGCTTTGAACCATAAAAGTTCATGAAAGTTTATGAAATGGAATGAATGCATAACATGGCAAATGAATGATGCAATGATCAAACATGATTATAACATGTCCTAAGATATCTTATATGTCATGTTGATTCACAAAATGTCATGGCAAGTTCATGTATGCAAGCAAATGAAAGATGGATGCAAATGAAGATGAAATTATTAGGGTTTACATACAATATGCAATGCAAAATTCAAAACCAGAAGCAAGTGACATGATAAAAAATTGAAAATGGGATCAAAGGAACCCTAACCCTACACAAGTTCTCTTCCCAAAGGAGGGGACCTAACTCTTAACCTAATGGAGGTTATGATTTTTCTAAGTTGGCTAGGGTTTTAAGGCACTTCAAAAGGAAAAATGCACATCAAATTGAAAATGAAAGATAAATTCAAACCAATTTTAACCTAGAAACTACATGATATGAGGAATGCAATGCAAAAAGAACCAACATCAAACCCTTCATGGTTAGGCAGAATGAATTTTTCTAAGTTAGAACAAAAATAATGCCTTTTAAAAACTTTAATTCCAATGAAAAATGTCAAAATACATCAAGAACCAAAAAGAAATTTGTTTGAAGAGTTTGATAATGTTTCTAAATGTGTCAAAATGCAATGTGAATTTTTTTGTGATTTTTAGAAACTTAAATGCTATTTTAATTAATTAATTCTCATTAACTAATTAAAATAAACATTAAAATATTTTTAAAATACGAAAATTATGCAAAAAATAAAATAAAAATTATTTTCAGAAAGAGAAAAATATTTTAAGGCTGGATGCAAAAAATGAGATTTTTTAGAAATGATTTACTATTTTAAATAAAATATGCAAAACAAATGAATAAAAGGGAAAATAATATTGAATTAAATGGGAGGTATGCTGATCTGAGGGCCAAGATTCAAAGCTGGGACGCGGGAGTTGACTGCGCGCGTGATCTAGTGGCTGTAATTCAAACTGACTAAATCTCAATTAAATAATTAATTAATCCTGATTAATATAGAATTAGGGCTTAATGAGCAATCTGGTTCGTTAATTCGCGCGCGGGAAAGACCATCCAACGCTCCTCATTTAAAACTGGACCTAAACCCTAATTAACATTAATGATTCTCAGACGGCCGGAACAGTGTTCCGGTCGTCTTCTCCGACGAGTCCAAAACCTTATCTCTCTCTCCAAGCAACGAAAATGAAATCTCTCTGCCCAGAATCAAACCCCACTCATCACTGAATCAAAACCCCCAAACAAAAATCATTTCTTTTTCACCAACAATGCAAATCGAAACAAAGTAATTTTAGGTCAGAAACTTTCAGACAACTCATACATACTCAATACTCCACCATTTTGAAAAGTAAACACATCAGAATCATCAGCACATCATAATGATTCGATTTAGAACTTAAAAACAAGGTTCTGAGAAAAAAGTTCTTGAGCCATACCTGAGATGGAACCCTCTGGTTCTGGGCTTCCTGTCCTTTCCTTTGCTGCAAATCCACTTCTTTGAACCCCATAATGATGAAGTGAAGCCTAGAAAGCTTCAAGAATGGCTGGTTTGAATGTTTCAGTTCTGATATAGCAGAAATGGAGGTTTGTGTGTGTGATGTTTCAGGCTGTTTTGAGGGTTGATTCTTGTTCTATGGATGATATGTGATTTGTTGGTGAAAGAAAAATGGAAGTTTGATGGCTGGTTTGAGAGAATCGAAGAAGGGAAGGATTTTGCAAGTTATGTGAATGCTGGTTGTGTGTGTCTTCTGAGCTTATGTCCAGCTTGTTTTATGATCCATAGAACATCCCTAGACTATTGGAAGAGGTCTGAAGAAGTGACTTGCACTGTGGGAATGGCAATTGGCCAAAAATCAATGTTAGGTGTACTTGAGGCATGGGCTGTGGCAGAGGCTATTTTAGGGCTGCTCTGAGTTCAGCTGCCTTCAAGGATGGCCATGGGATGAATTGATGTGATCTGAAATGGATGAAGGGTGAGATGCCATAGGTTTTGCCTTTTTGCAACTTGTTGCATTTTGTGATTTTTGGTCATGGACATGTGACATTCCTTGCTGAATTCTTGTTGTGAAATGTTACATGACGTTATGGTAATGCTTTGGGATCAGTTAGAGACCACACAAACCCTTGGGAATCATTTTTGCAAGAATTCCCCCTTTTGAACTTTATGGAAAATGGTTTATGATAACTTGGAATCCAAAGCATGAAAGTGAGAAATTTCTTGGGCAAATCTGAATTATGGACCATGAATGATGTTTGTGTGGTGACTAGAAGTTGATTTGAAGTCACATTTGGCTTTGGCAAGTGTTTTTGCAAGTTTCCTCTTTGGCACAAAAGTGAAAATTTAGTGATTTTGTCCAACTTTGCAAGGCCATAACTTTTGTTCTAAAATGAATTAGAATGAGTTCTTGTACTTTTTGAAAATGGGAGGATCCAATCTACAACTTTCATGACCAAAGATTTTTTATTTGAAGCATTTTTGGATCAAAAAGAGGAGGTTGAAAAACTTTCCCAAAATGGCAAGTTTTCATTACAAGTCACTTTCCCAAAATGACAACTTTGCAAATGGCTTGAAATTCTTCAATTTTGTGAACTTCTAACATCTTCTAAGATCAAATAAAGATCATAAACATTCAAAATGATGGAGAATACCCTTTGGTTAGGTGATTGGGGGCCTCAGATGCCCTGATTTTGCACTGACTTGCTCAAGAAGTCATCTTGTGATCAGATGCCTTCCCCTTTGAATTTCTTCATGGAAATTGGTATGCATGATCCTCATATCATATAGAGACCAATAGAAACAAGAATGACCAAAAAATTTGGATTTATGGCCTCTGAAACCAAAACCCTAATTTCAGGTCATCTGTGCAGTTAAGCTTGGCTCTGCTTCCATGCCTTCCTCAGTTCTTGTGATTTTTGATTTCCTTGATCTTGGGAGGATAGAATATGATGATTGAACATACATGGACCCTATTGAGATGATTGAAGACCTTTGGAGTGGCTCAGATGACCCTTGGATTGCTCAGATCACAAACCCTAGATGCAGATGACTTAGAACCAATGCAGTGAAGCAAAAATGTACTATGGGATGATATGATTGAACTTATGCAAATGAAAAGAATCACAAGCCATGGTGAAGTGAGTGAGGGCAAATTTGGGGTGTTTACAATATGCAAGGGTTTGTGATCAGGTGTTGGATTTGCCATTTTCTTTGGATAGGGTCCATGAGTGTTCACAAGTCTGGATGAAGGTCTGAGAACCAGTAACCAGGTGAGGGACTCAAATAAAGAGTCACAAGTCTAGGGTTTAATAAGATCGGTCCAAAATAGTGTAACCTTAACAATATCAGTAACAAGGTATGCTGAGGCCAAGGGTTCCTGCAAACCTGTAAACAACCCCACCCACTCACATGTATTGTTCTAGAACAAGGATCCTCAGACTTGGATCTATTATGAGAAATGTAAACACTTCTAAATCGGAGGTACAATGTTTACATTAATCATAAAGGATCCTCCTCTAATTCACCTCAGATGCTGAAGGTCATCTAAAAGGTCATCCAGACTTAGCAGGCTTCCCAGATAGGCCTAGTACTACAGGAAATCCATAGCACAGAGTTCTCAAGAAGAAACCCATGTCTGAACCGTGTTTCATATTCCCGCACCAGATTGAAATGGAATGGGAAAAAATATGAAGCCACTCGAATCCTATGAGTCACTCAGACTCCCGGTATGGAACCTTTCTCACTGAGAT
This sequence comes from Lathyrus aphaca, assembly GCA_963966055.1. NCBI lineage: Eukaryota > Viridiplantae > Streptophyta > Magnoliopsida > Fabales > Fabaceae > Lathyrus > Lathyrus aphaca. The sequence goes on from OZ014521.1 coordinate 345,603,149, forward strand.
ACCCCTCCCACCAAGGCAAACTAACAAATCCAGCATATATATGATATGACAATAATATGAAATGCATAAAACAGTAAATGAAAGCGATAAATAAATGCAGTAAATAAAGCTGTACAGAAAGCAATAAATAAAGCAAAAGTGAAAGCACACACAACACATAACACCCCCATAAACACAAATCAAACAAGCGCTAGGAGAAACCCACAAAAAGAACCAGAAGCCCTGGTTGCAAGATAAGTCCCCAGCAGAGTCGCCAAGCTGTCGCTCCCCGGACTTACGTCCTGGTGCAAACGCGAACGGTCGGCGAAGGAGAAGGAGGGTGAATTGAAAAGAGTCGACAGCTAGGCATTTTTATCCCGAAGGAAAGGTAATGCTGCATAAACCTGTAAGGGTATGGATAAGACGGTTGCGAACCAGAGAAACTGAGAAAGGGGGTTGGTTACGACCTGGGAAGGTATTAGCACCTAGATCGTCCGTCGTACTCAACGAGATCCACGCTTACAAGATTTTGTTTAAAAGGGGTAGGTGTATGTGTTATCTGTGTGCAAAAGCTAGAGAAAGAAGGTACATGTGTCAGTGCAAAAGGTGTGAACTGTAACGCCCTGATTTGATTTCCCCATTTGTTTTGTTGAGTCTTTAATTGATTTAATTGAGAATTGATTTGTTTGTAGAATTAACATGATTATGTGCTATGTTAATGTGATAAAATGTGAATATGTGTTGTGTTGGTGTGTTGGTGTGATATTACCGTTTCGAGAGTTTCCGGGTAAGATTGATTAAGAGGGTATTTTAGACCTTTACTTTTAGTAATAAGTTAGAATTGTTTAGAATTGGTATTTTGAGAGAAAATAATATTTTGGTTGGAAAAGAGATAAAATGAGTTAAGTGTAGAAAATAGAATTAGTTAGTAGTAGAAATAGAAATAGAATTGAAAGAGAGATATAAAAGAAAGTTGGTAAGAGAGAAATAGAAAAGAAAGAAAAGAAGAGAAAGAAAGAGGAGATAAGAGAAAGATAAGGAAAAGAGGAAAAGAGAGAATTTCTTCAAGGTTGGTCCGCGAAGAAGAATCGATCGGGTAAGGGTGATAAACTTTGTTATTCTAAGATTGTATATGATTGTGTATGCTTGGGTTTTTGGTTTGAGTTGATTTTGGAGAGTTTTAAAGAGATGAAAATGTTAGGGTTTTGGTAGAAATTGTTAGAAATGGTGGATTAATCGGTTAGATATTGTTATAATCGAAGCAAGAGGTTAGAAATGTGTGCTAGATCATGTTTGGATAGCTTGGGATGAGTTTGTGGGGTTTTGGAGTGGACTGTTGCGTAACCGAGTTGCTGCAGAATTCGCAGTGCTCGCTCAACGAGCATTTCCCCGCTCAGCTAGAGTTCCAGCATATTGCTTGCTCAGCGAGCGATTCTCGCTCAGCTAGACCTGGAATTTTGGAATTTTTTTTTATTCATAACTTTTGATTCGAGTATCCGTTTTAAGCGTTCCACATATCGATTCGAAGCTAAAAACAAGTAGAATCTATTGATGCTAAAATATCTAATTTTTAGCCGACTTTTTCCCGACTTTCCGATAAAACGTAAATGAGTTAATTATGGAAATGTTTGTTTGTTATAATGTTGTGGCCTTTGGGCAAGTGATTACTATGCTTAAATTGTATGCATATGTATGTTAATGGTATGTGTTGAGTGCATAATTATGTTGTGAATAATGTATGCATTTTCAAGGATGTTTTGTGTCATTTTGCATGTAAGCATCATGTCTGCATTCTTGTGGGTTCCTTGTGAATCTGTTGTAGCGTCGTGTGCTCATGTGGAGTGTGAGCGATGACTACAACACGATCGTGTGCCCATGTGGGGTGTGAGCAATCGGATTGTGTGCCCGTGTGGGGTGTGAGCAATCGGATTGTGTGCCCGTGTGGGGTGTGAGCAATCCATAAACATCGTGTGCCCATGTGGGGTGTGAGCGATGGGTGATTAAGTTCACATTGATCGTGTGCCCATGTGGGGTGTGAACGATCAGATTGTGTGCCCGTGTGGGGTGTGAGCAATCCTGAAACATTGTGTGCCCATGTGGGGTGTGAGCAATGGGGGACATCGTATGCCTGACGGGGAGTTACTTTAGGTAACAAGCGATGATTCTATTTGGTTCCTGAGTGAACTTGCTGAATGTTGAGTCGGTACCGCATTGCATCTTCATAGAGTCGTATGTCGCTCTCTATGAGTTGCATTTATACATTGTATGTATATGATGAAATAAACATGATTGTGCATATGTTTATTTGCAATGTTGTGAAATGATTGGTATGTGTGAAGGACATACTTGCGGATATATATATATATATATATATATATATATATATATATATGCATATTTGATATGTGTATATGTATGTGATTTAAACATTGAATGTATATGTGTGATATAATTATAGCTTGTCGTATGTTTATGTGGAATGAATGTAAATGAAGAATAGACATAAATAATATAAGATTTATGTGTATTGGTAATTTGTGAATGATTGTACATGCTGGTTGGTAAATGAAGATACATTGCGATGTATGTGTGTTATGTGAACATGATTGATATATGATTTGTGTTATGTGAATGAAATGGTGATAAGTATGCGTATAAGTATGCTTTATGTTATGTATGAATGATATGTTGTGGTGAGAATATGTTGATGTATATGTTATATGTTGAGATATATGATTATATGCAATGTTATTATGATAATGTTTCTCACCCTTCTGCTGTTTTATGATGCTCTACGAGGCATTGTAGATTAGGTGTGCCGGAGTCGTTTTTGTGAAGCTTGTCTTCATATCTTTTGGTCGGTCGGCTCTGATATGTAGCACCGGGTAGTTAGGCGGCCTTGTGCCTTCTTGGGGATACATTTGTATATATATTCGTTGTGGACATGTTTTGTATAACATGATATATTTGTACGCTTCTAACTTGTAGATATATTTTGATAAATATATAAGTTGAAGTTGTTGATGATTTAAGTTTTCCGCTGTGCAATTTATAATTGAGATATGGGTGTAAGGATTGAAATTCCTTTATGGATAGCTACCCCATTGTTGCATATCTGTTTGAGCAGGTGTTGTATGTTTTAATTTCACGTAATGTGGCATGCTCCTTTTTATGCTTGATTTAAATTATACTCTGACGAAATTTTATCTATGCCTAAATGATTTAATGTATTATTTGGGGGTATAGAAAGGGAGCGCCGAATGTGAATGCTAACGATGAGTTCAGGAAGAATCAACTGCCGATTTTCAAGGGGAGGTTTGATCCAGATGGTGCTCAGAACTGGTTGAAGGAAGTTGAAAGAATCTTCCGAGTGATGGATTGTGCTGAGGGAAGTAAGATGAGGCTTGGTTCTCACATGTTGAAGGAAGAAGCCGATGACTGGTGGGTCGGTAGAAGTCTTTCTTTAGAGGAAGAAGGTGGAGAGATTACATGGGCAGTTTTTCGCACTGAGTTCTTAAGGAAGTATTATCCTGAGAGTGTTAAAGGGAAGAAGGAGATGGAATTCCTTTAGCTGAAGCAAGGTAGTATGTCAGTGGTTGACTATACTGCTAAATTTGTGGAATTGGTTCAGTTTCATCCTCATTATGCTGCTGCTACTGCTGAGTTTTCTAAGTGCATTAAGTATGAGAATGGTTTGCGTCCTGAGATTAAGCAAGTTGTGGGATATCAGAGGATCAGAAGGTTTTCGGATTTGACTGAATGTTGTAGGATCTTTGAAGAGGATAGTAAAGCTCGTTCTACGCACTATAAGAGTGTGAATGAGAAGAGAGGGAAGCAACATGTTCGAAGTGGACCTTATGTGACACCCGCTGATAAGGGCAATCATAGGGGAAGCTTTGACAAGAGATCTAGTGGAGGGAGTTCTGGTCCCGTGAAGTGTTACAAGTGTGGCGCCTTGGGCCACAAGTCTTTTGAGTGTGGAGAGAATTTGGTGAAGTGTGCTAATTGTGGTGGTCTTGGACATGCTACGACCGAGTGTCGAAGGAGTGTAGTTAAGTGCTTTAATTGTAGTGAAGTTGGCCACATTAGTACTAAGTGTACTAAGCCGAAGCAAGCTCAGGCAGGCGGAAAGGTGTTTGCATTAGCAGGGAAGGATACTACTAGTGTAGACCGTTTGATTAAAGGTATATGCTTTATTAATAGTAGGCCTTTAGTTACTATTATTGATACGGGAGCGACTCATTCGTTTATTTCTCTTGAGTGCGCTAATCGTTTGAATTTGTTTATGTCTTCTTGGGGTGGTGAGATGGTTATTGAGACTCCTGCTTCAGGATCGGTAATTGCTTCTTTAGTGTGTGTAAGTTGTTCTTTGACCATGTTTGGTAAAGACTTTGTTTTGGATTTGGTTTGTTTGCTGTTGGAAGGTTTGGATGTAATCTTGGGTATGAACTGGTTGCAGTTTAATCGAGTTCATATAGATTGCTATCATAAGTTAGTGAGGTTTCCTTCTTTGGATGATGAAGAAGAGAGTTTCCTATCCACGAAAGAGTTGAAGAAACTTTTAGTGGACGAAGCTCAGTTGTTTGGTTTGTTTACATTGTTGTCTGTGGAGAATGAAGTGGAGCTTAGTAGGTTCCCAGTGGTGTGTGACTTTCCAGAAGTATTTCCTGATGATATTGTGGATGTACCACCGGAAAGGGAAGTTGAGTTTTCTATTAATATAATTCCTGGTACTAGACCGATTTCGATGGCACCGTATCGTATGTCAGCTTCAGAGTTGGTAGAACTGAAAAAGAAATTGAATGACTTGTTGGACAAGAGGTTTGTTAGGCCGAGTGTTTCTCCTTAGGGTGCACCGGTATTGTTAGTAAAGAAGAAGGACAGAAGCATGCGGTTATGTATTGATTATCGACAGTTGAATAAGGTGACAATTAAGAACAAGTATCCGCTTCCGAGGATCGATGATTTGATGGATCAATTGGTTGGTGCGCGTGTTTTTAGTAAGATTGATTTGAGATCAGGGTATCACTAGATTAGGGTGAAAGAAGAGGATATTCAGAAGACGGCTTTTAGGACACGGTATGGTCACTACGAGTATTCCGTGATGCCATTCGGAGTTTCTAATGCGCCGGGTGTGTTTATCGAATATATGAATCGTATTTTTCATGAACATTTGGATTGTTTTGTGGTTGTGTTCATCGACGACATTTTGATTTATTCTAAGTCTCAAGAAGAGCATGAAGAGCATTTAAGGATTGTGTTGCTAGTTTTGAGAGAGAAGCAGTTGTATGATAAGTTATCCAAGTGTGAGTTTTGGTTGACGAAGGTGAGTTTTCTTGGTCATGTTATTTCTGATGGTGGTATTAGTGTGGATCCATCCAAGATTGATGCTGTGATGCAGTGGGAAGTTCCTAGATCGGTTACGGAGATTCGAAGCTTTTTAGGCTTGGAGGGTTATTATCGGAGGTTTATTGAAGGATTTTCAAAGTTGGCACTTCTGTTAACGCAGTTGACGTGTAAAGGAAAGGATTTCATTTGGGATATTCATTGTGAAGAAAGTTTTATGGAGCTTAAGAGAAGGTTGACTACGGCTCCGATTTTGGTTTTGCCGAATCCTACGGAACCATTTGTGGTGTTTTATGATGGTTCTTTGTTTGGACTAGGTGGTGTTTTGATGCAAGATGGAAAAGTTGTGGCTTATGCTTCGAGACAATTGAGAGTACATGAAAAGAATTACCATACGTACGATTTGGAATTAGCGGCTGCGGTTTTTGCTCTAAAGATTTGGAGGCATTATTTGTTTGGTGCGAGATTTGATGTTTTTAGTGATCACAAGAGTTTGAGGTATTTGTTTAATCAAAAAGAGTTGAATATGAGGCAACAAAGATGGTTAGAACTTTTGAAGGATTATGACTTTGGTTTGAATTACCATCCGGGTAAGGTGAATGTGGTGGCCGATGCGTTAAGTCGTAAGTTGTTACATATGTCCGCTTTGATGGTGAAAGAATGGGAGCTTCTGGAAGATTTTAGAGATTTGAGTTTGGTTTGCGAGATGACGCCGAGGAGTGTGAGACTTGGTATGCTTCATATTACGAATGATTTTCTTGCAACCGTTTGTGAAAAGCAAAAGTTGGACTTGAAATTTGTTGATTTGATGATGAATGAGAATGAGGACTTTAAGGTTGATAATTTTGGATTTTTGAGATTTCGTGGACGTATTTGTATTCCCGATGATGTAGAGTTGAAAAAGATGATTTTAGAGGAAGGACACCAGAGTAATTTGAGTATTCATCTAGGAGAGAACAAGATGTATCAATATTTGAAGAAGATCTTTTGGTGGTTTGGATTAAAGAGAGATGTGGCTCATTTTGTGTATGCATGTTTGAATTGTCAGAAGTCGAAGGTGGAACATCAGAAGCCTAGTGGTTTGATGCAACCGTTGGATATTCCGGAATGGAAATGGGATAGTATATCGATGGACTTTGTTACGGGTTTGCTGAATACTCTAAGAGGTCATAATGCAATTTGGGTGATTGTTGATAGGCTTACTAAATCTGCTCACTTTATTCCGATGGATATTAGTTATTCTTTGGAGAAGCTAGCCGAGATTTATGTTTCCGTGATTGTGAAGTTACATGGAGTTCCTAAGAGTATTGTATCGGATAGAGATCCTAGATTTACATCGAGGTTTTGGGAAAGTTTGAAAAAGGCTTTGGGTTCTAAGCTAAGATTGAGTCCAGCTTACCATCCGCAAACGGACGGTCAAACCGAGAGGACGATTCAATCGTTAGAGGATTTGTTGCGTGTTTGTATGCTAGAACAAGGTGGCGTTTGGGATAGTTATTTAGCATTGATTGAGTTCACCTATAATAACAATTTTCATTCGAGTATTGGTATGGCACCATTTGAGGCTTATATGGTCGGAGATGTCGAACACCTTTGTGTTGGCATGAAACCGGAGAGAGAACGGTAGTTAGACCGGAGATGGTACAACAAACGACGAAAAAGGTGAAGTTTATTCGGGAGAAGATGAGAGCTTCTCAGAGTAGGAAAAAGAGTTATCATGATAAGAGACAGAAGGATCTTGAGTTTCAAGAAGGCGACCATGTGTTTTTGAGAGTTACACCGGTTACGGGTGTGGGTCGTGCTTTGAAGTCGAAGAAGTTGACTTCTCGTTTTATTGGTCCGTATCAGATTACTGCAAGAGTTGGTGTTGTGGCTTATCGTGTGGCGTTGCCCCCGAACCTTTTGAATTTGCATGATGTGTTCCATGTTTCACAACTTCGGCAGTATGTTCCGGATCCGTCACATGTTATTCCTATGGACGAGGTTGAGGTGAGAGATAACCTTACAGTGGAAGCTTTGCCGGTTAGGATTTTGGATCGTGAGATCAAGAGGTTAAGAGGCAAGGATATTGCGCTTGTGAAAGTAGCGTGGGGAGGCGCTGCGGAAGGCAATATGACTTGGGAATTGGAGAGTGGGATGCGCGAGTCGTATCCGGAGTTTTTTGGATAAGGTATGGTTTTCGAGGACGAAAATTTCTAAAGTAGGGGAGAGTTGTAACACCCTGATTTGATTTTCCCATTTGTTTTGTTGAGTCTTTAATTGATTTAATTGAGAATTGATTTGTTTGTAGAATTAACATGATTATGTGCCATGTTAATGTGATAAAATATGAATATGTGTTGTGTTGGTGTGATTTTACCGTTTCGAGAGTTTCCGGGTAAGATTGATTAAGAGGGTATTTTAGACCTTTACTTTTAGTAATAAGTTAGAATTGTTTAGAATTGGTATTTTGAGAGAAAATAATATTTTGGTTGGAAAAGAGATAAAATGAGTTAAGTGTAGAAAATAGAATTAGTTAGTAGTAGAAATAGAAATAGAATTGAGAGAGAGATATAAAAGAAAGTTGGTAAGAGAGAAAGAGAAAAGAAAGAAAAGAAGAGAAAGAAAGAGGAGAGAAGAGAAAGAGAAGGAAAAGAGGAAAAGAGAGAATTTCTTCAAGATTGGTCCGCCGAGAAGAATCAATCGGGTAAGGGTGATAAACTTTGTTATTCTAAGATTGTATATGATTGTGTATGCTTGGGTTTTTGGTTTGAGTTGATTTTGGAGAGTTTTAAAGAGATGAAAATGTTAGGGTTTTGGTAGAAATTGTTAGAAATGGTGGATTAATCGGTTAGATGTTGTTATAATCGAAGCAAGAGGTTAGAAATGTGTGCTAGATCATGTTTGGATAGCTTGGGATGAGTTTGTGGGGTTTGGAGTGGACTGTTGCGTAGCTGAGTTACTGCAGAATTCGCAGTGCTCACTCAGCGAGCATTTCCTCGCTCAGCTAGAGTTCCAACACATTGCTCGCTCAGCGAGCGATTCTCGCTCAGCTAGACCTGGAATTTTGGAATTTTGTTTTATTCATAACTTTTGATTCGAGTATCCGTTTTAAGCGTTCCACATATCGATTCGAAGCTAAAAACAAGTAGAATCTATTGATGCTAAAATATCTAATTTTTAGCCGACTTTTTCCCGACTTTCCGATAAAACGTAAATGAGTTAATTATGGAAATGTGGGTTTGTTATAATGTTGTGGCCTTTGGGCAAGTGATTACTATGCTTAAATTGTATGCATATGTATTTTAATGGTATGTGTTGAGTGCATAATTATGTTGTGAATAATGTATGCATTTTCAAGGATGTTTTGTGTCATTTTGCATGTAAGCATCATGTCTGCATTCTTGTGGGTTCCTTGTGAATCTGTTGTAGCGTCGTGTGCTCATGTGGAGTGTGAGCGATGACTACAACATGATCATGTGCCCATGTGGGGTGTGAGCGATTGGATTGTGTGCCTGTGTGGGGTGTGAGAAATTCATAAACATCGTGTGCCCATGTGGGGTGTGAGCGATGGGTGATTAAGTTCACATTGATCGTGTGCCCATGTAGGGTGTGAGCGATCGGATTGTGTGCCCGTGTGGGGTGTGAGAAATCCTGAAACATTGTGTGCCCATGTGGGGTGTGAGCAATGAGGGACATTGTATGCTTGATGGGGAGTTACTTTAGGTAATGAGCGATGATTCTAGTTGGTTCCTGATTGAACTTGCTGAATGTTGAGTCGGTACCGCAATACATCTGCATAGAGTCGTTTGTCAGTCTCTATGAGTTGCATTTATACATTGTATGTATATGCTGAAATAAACATGATTGTGCATATGTTTATTTGGAATGTTGTGAAATGATTTCTATGTGTGAAGGACATACTTGCGGATATATATATGCATGTTTGATATGTGTATATGTATGTGATTTATACATTGAATGTATATGTGTGATTTAAACATAGCTTGTCGTATGTTTATGCGGAATGAATGTAAATGAAGAATAGACATACATAATATAAGATTTATGTGTATTGGTAATTTGTGAATGATTGTACATGTTGGTTGGTAAATGAAGATACATTGCGATGTATGTGTGTTATGTGAACATGATTGATATATGATTTGTGTTATGTGAATGAAATGGTGATAAGTATGCGTATAAGTATGCTTTATGTTATGTATGAATGATATGTTGTGGTGAGAATATGTTGATGTATATGTTATATGTTGAGATATATGATTATATGCAATGTTATTATGATAATGTTTCTCACCCTTCCGCTGTTTTATGATGCTCTACGAGCTATTGCAGATTAGGTGTGCCAGAGTCGTTTTTGTGAAGCTTGTCTTCATATCTTTTGGTCGGTCGGCTCTGATATGTAGCACCGGGTAGTTAGGTGGCCTTGTGCCTTTTTGGGGATACATTTGTATATGTATTCGTTGTGGACATGTTTTGTATAACATGATATATTTGTACGCTTCTAACTTGTAGATATATTTTGATAAATATATAAGTTGAAGTTGTTGATGATTTAAGTTTTCCGCTGTGCAATTTATAATTGAGATATGGGTGTAAGGATTGAAATTCCTTTGTGGATAGCTACCCCAATGTTACATATCTGTTTGAGCAGGTGTTGTATGTTTTAATTTCACGTAATGTGGCATGCTCCTTTTTATGCTTGATTTAAATTATACTCTGACGAAATTTTATCTATGCCTAAATGATTTAATGTATTATTTGGGGGTATAGAAAGGGGGTGTTACATGAATTGCTCAGGAACTGAGGCTTTAGAAAAAAGAATCCTGAAAGAGGGGGAAGACAAAGAGACTTTTGTTCGATAACTGTTAAGTTATGCCTACGTATCCTCGCGTGCAATGAGGAAGTCAGAACACCGTAGTTCGACTCAAAGAGATTGAAAATAAATTGACTGTGAACTGCTTGCTTGCCTATGCTCAAGTATATGACCCGTCTGGCTCGGGTGCTAACTTTCGTGCATTAAACGGAAGAAGCAAGTTCTCGTTTGTGAATGAGTGTGATGAGAAAAGAATCCCGGAGGAGACGATTATTGTTTGTTTTTGTGTTTTCAGTTTTTTTTATTGTTTTTGGTGTTTTGCATAAGTTAATGAGCTTAAGCCTAAATCGAGGGCTTGTAAACTCATTATATCTTCCCTGATTAGGGATAATGAGCCTACTTAAGTGTGAGATAAGCATCTCAACTTAATTACTATTATGATATAGGATTAAGATTATTAACCTACTTGTGATTATTAAGATGTTTTTGGGTTTTTGTTTAGTGTTAAGTAATGAGTTTAATCTCTAATCAAGGATTAGTGAACTCATTACACCATCCTAAGAGAAGGATGATAGATGAGAACACTTAAGCTGAGGAAGATACCTCAACTTAATCCATGGTTAGGGATTAAATTCATTATATAACAAGCCTTTATTAAATGGATTTTAATTAAGGGATGAGATTAAGAAGTGGATTTTATGGTTTGTAAGACAACTTGAGGGGGACTTGTCCATTAAACACTTGGGTTAGTCCCTCTTAACCATAAGGAAGAGATAGAACCCTAATGTAAGGCCCAAGTTACAAGATAAAGTCTTAGTGATTATTAATATATTTTGATTAAGAGGTGTAAACAAATTAAAGGTTTAATACTAAGGATTAAAGTTATACACTCCATCCTAAGATAAGGATGTAGGCATAACCCTAATTCCAAAGTCCTAAAGCTTTAAGAGTTTAGCCTCTGATTAAGAGATGAGAAGAGAGACTCAAGGAGACTCAAAGGTAAAAAATCTAGGGGGGACTATACACAACCCTAAAAGTTATCATACTTGGATATCCTATGGTTTGTGAGGCTTAAGAGAAAAGATCTTCAAGAAGGCCACAATGGAAGAAGCAGATGAAAAGAGAAGGAGGAAGAAGAACAAGTTACTTAATTCCTGAAGAAGATAAGTAACTTAGAAGAAAGAAAGTAATAAAGAGAGAGAATAAGTGAAGCAAGTTCACTTAAAAGACAAGTAAAGGATGCATATGCAAAGGAAAGAAGAGGTGATAGGTGAAGGCAAATCCACCTCCCAAATAACTTACCAAAAGTTCCTGAAATATTAGTATGAATGCATAAGACATGAAATGAAAAGAAATAAGACAAATGAAGGTGAAAAGACCAAATTCATAAGTGTATGTGCAATGTAAATGGAATATGAGATGATGCAAAGTCATACAAGATGCATATGAATGATCATACAAAGATGAAATGCAATGGAAGCATGTTTAGAAGCATGAAAACACATGGATGTTCATGGAATGTAATGGATACAAAGCATAGAAAATGAATGAATAAATGATCAAGCAATGTTTCAAACATGTCCTAAGATGTCTAAGATGACATACAAAAGAATGGAATGGCATGGCAAGTTCATATGATGATGATATGCAAAGGAGAATGCAAATGAAGATGCAAAATTAGGGTTTTAAGACAACATGAGATGCATATGACCAAAACAGAAGCATTCAACATGATAAAAAATTGAAATCAAGCTCAAACAAACCATAATCCCATATAAGATCACACCCCAAAGGAGAAAGTTAGAAGCTTAACCTAGTGGAAGTTATGAAATTTCTAAGTTTGCTAGGGTTTTTGGGTGCTTCTAAAGGAAAAGTGCAAATCAAATTGAAAATGCAAGATAAAATCATAACATAAATAACCTAGAGACTATATGCAATCTATGAAACAATGCAAGAAGAACCAAGTTCAAACTCATCATGGTTAGGCATAAATGAATTTTTCAAGTTAGGGTTAGAAAATGTGATTTTTAAGAACCCTAATTCAAAGTAAATTGTGAAAATGTGATCAAACCTAAAAAGAAATTTGTATAGTGAGTTTTAAAATGTTTCTAAATGTATTAAAATGCTTCATGAATATTTTGGTGATTTTTAGAAACCTAAATGCATTTTTTATTAATTAAAATCCATTAATTAATTAAAAATAACATTTAAATATTTTAAAAATATTTTTTAATGCAAAAAATAAAATAAAAAATGTTTTTAGGTTAAGAAAAATATTTGAAACATAAATGCAAAGTTTTAGAATTTTTTGATGTTTTTTGCTATTTTTAATAAAATGAACAAAAGAAATGAAATAAAATGAAATTAAAATGAATAAAATGCAAAGTATGATGATCCAGTGGCTGAGATTCAAACTAGGGAGGGAAATGTTGACTGCACGCGCAATCCTAGGGTCCAGATCAAATCTGGCTAATTGATTTTAATTAAATTAATTAATTATGGATTAACATTAATGATGCAATCTGGGCCACTCAATTACGCGCCAACCCTAAGATCTAAAGGTCCAAATTCAAACGGACTAATTAAACCCTAATTAAACCCTAAACATTTTCAGGTGACTGGAGCAAGCTCCGGTCATCTTCTCCGGCGAGCACCTCACCCCAACTTCTTCCCTAGGCTACCCCAGACCCCCAAATTCTTCAGAAATAATCCCCAAACCATTCTAAACAAGATTCAAGCCATGAAAAACATTTATCATGCATCAAAGTGGTGAATCGAAGAAAAACATGTTTAGGTCAAAAATTTCAGAGCAAACATACATCCTGGTTTCTCAACCATTTTCAAAACAAATCATATCAGCATGATCGGGGAGACACATAGAATCATTTAAGAACTTAAAAGAAAGGTTCTGGAAAATTTGTTCTTGATGGTTACCTGAGATGAAGCTTTCTCAATATGAGCTTTCTGGACCTCTCCTTGATGTTGATCCACCCCAATGAACTCCCTGAAGCTTCTGAAAGGCTTAGAACAAGTTTGTATGACTTGGTTTTAGTGTTTTAGTTCTGATAACTCAGAAATCGTGTTTCTGATTGAGAGGTTTTTAGGCCATGGCAAGGGGTGGGAAATGATCCTTGAGGTATGTGGAGTTGAATTGTGAAAGAAATTTTGAGTTTTGATGGCTGGTTTGAGAGAATCGAAGAAGGGAAGTTTTTTGTGATTTTCTTGCAATCTGAGCTTGTGGGATGATTCAGGCTAATGTGTTATGTGAAATGAGTTCCCTAAGATTAGTATAGGCCAATGAGAGTGATCAGAAAGTGGGTGGTGGTATAGTGTGATTGGTATGGGCCAAGTTGCAAAAATGTCAACATTGTGTACTTGAGGTATGGGCATGGTGCAGAGCTGGCTTTAGGGGTGCCTTGGCCTCAGCTTGATTCATGGATGGCCCTAGGATGAAGTTTATGCAGCTGGCACAAGTGGATGAAGAGTTTCAATAGGTTTTGCAAATTTCCCACTTTGAGAATTTTGTGAAAATGGCTTGATGAAACTTGCAATCTAAGGCACAATTCTGGTCCAAATGCATTGCACTATGTTTGTATGATGCTTAGAAGTCAATTAGAGGTCATGAAATGGCTTGAAACTTGAATTTGCAAAAATCCCTCTTTGGTGCACACTTGAAAATTATAGGATTTTTGCCATCTTTGAAAGGCCATATCTTGAGTTCTAGGATGAATCAAGACATGTTCTAGTACTTTTTGAAAATGGGAAGACATAATCTACAACTTTCATGCTCAATAATTTTTTATTTGAAGCATTTTTAGTCATGAAAGAATAGGTTGAATATCTTTCCCAAAATGGAATGTTTCCATTACAAGTCATTTCCAAAAATAGCAAGTTTGCATTTGGCTCAAAATTATTCAATCTTGTGAACTTCCAACCACTTCTAAGATCAAATAAAGATCATAGAGACTCAAAATGATGATGATGACCCTTTGGTACCCTTGATGGAGGCCTCAAATGCCCTGATTTTGACTTAACTTGCTCAAGAAGTTACCCAATGATCAGATGACTTCCACAATGAATTTCTTCATCAAATTTGGTACACATGATCCTTATAACATATTAAGACCATTAGAAACAAGAATGACCAAAAAATTTGGGATTAAGGCCTCTGAAACCAAAACCCTAATTTTAGGTCATCTATGCAGGAACTCTTCAGTCTGCCTCTATGCCTTTGCCATTCTTTGTGATCTCTTGACTTTTATGAACTTTGGAGAGCATATTATGATCATGGAACACACATGGACCCTCTTGGAAAGCTTCAAGACCTTTGGGATGGCTCAAATTACTTCTTGGATTGCTCAGATCACAAACCCTAGATGCAGATGAAATAAACTATGCAGATGAAACAAATATGCAATATGAGATGGTATGCCTATGCTTATGCAAAAATGAAATATCACAAGCCATGGTGTGAGAAAAAGTGAGGGCAAATTTGGGGTGTTTACATCGAGAAAACAAGTCAACTCAGTGGTTGAGGAAATAAATAAAATGACATCGACTCGGCGGTCGAGAAAACAAGTCAACTCGGTTGTTAAAGAAATAAATAAAACGACATCGACTCGGCGGTCGAGAAAACAAGTCAACTAGGCGGTTGAAGAAATAATTAAAACGACATCGACTCGGTGGTCGAGAAAACAAGTCAACTCGGCGGTTGAAGAAATAATTAAAACAACATAGACTCGGCGGTCGAGAAAACAAGTCAACTTAGTGGTTGAGGAAATAAATAAAACGACATCGACCCGGAGGTCGACAAAACAAGTCAACTTGGCGGTTGAGGAAATGATAAAACAACATCGACTCGGCGTTCTAGAAAACAAGTCAACTCGGCGGTTGAGGAAATAAATAAAATGACATCGACTCGGAGGCTGAGAAAACAAGTAAACTCGACGCTTAAGGAAATGACTAAAACAACATCGACTCGGCGGTGGAGAAAACAAGTCAACTCGGAGGTTGAGGAAATAATTAAAACGACATCAAATCGGCGATAAAGAAAACAAGTCAACTCGGTGGTTGAGAAAATAATTAAAACGACATCGACTCGGCGGTCGAGAAAACAAGTCAACTCGGCGGTTAAGGAAATAAATAAAACGACATCGACTCGGCGGTCGAGAAAACAAGTCAACTTGGTGGTTGAGGAAAAGGAAATAACTAAAACGACATCGACTCGGCGGTCGAGAAAACAAGTCAACTCAATGGTTGAGGAAATAATTAAAACGACATCGACTCGGCGGTCGATAAAACAAGTCAACTCGGCGGTTGAGGAAATAAATAAAACGACATCGACTCGGCGGTCGAGAAAATAAGTCAACTAGGCGGTTGAGGAAAAGGAAATTTTCAAATTACCCAAAGTGATAAATCAACAATTTCAAGTGTAACTATTTACATTGAGGATAAAAAAGACAAACATAGTGATTGGGCAACAACTTTATGCGACCAAATGATACTGGGAGTAGAATGCAAAGTACTCAAATATAAATCAACGACTCTAAGCGACCGGCTGAAGAATAAAGGCAAGAAATGTTGGAGTTTTAAACAAGATAAACGTCCAACCTCTAGAAATTCCCTAAATGAAGAGTTCAAAGAAGACCTTCAGGAACCATCAGGAAAACATATATGTATGCCAAATTAAATGAACTTAAACCGTAAGGAGAGGGTTTTACAACCTGATTAACAGATTTGTGCCAATGAGAATTGGAATTTGAAGAGATATTGGTGGCAATAAAGGCGAATACCAACAACAGATGGACTTCTGCAGGGGATACCAGTGTTACTGGGAAGAAGACTTTGGTTAACCACACTTCGGGGAACTAATCAACAATGAATTTTAGAATGAGGGCTAAAATTACTCGAACCTGAAGTCATATGGATGACAACAGAGGAGGATAAATGCTAATGTCAAATGCGTATGATTGAGCATGATGCGAATGATAATGATATGCAAATACTGACTCTGGGGAGACAAAGAGTTTTGACAAGACTCAAAGGAGAGTAGGATCTCAATGCCAATACTTAGATGAGCAATATAAAAAAAATGTTGGGGAAATGTCTTCGAACATGGAACTGAAAGCTTGGTCCAAGGATCCATCCAAGAGTGCTACCAGCTTTTAATCCTTTATGAGGGATTCCTGTAATAATGGCATGAGAGTGTTACTGCAAGCCAAAGGTTTTTTCGAGAAGACAAAAGATTTTTAATCTTTCTAAAGTCAAAGAAATTTGAAAGTTTTTTCATATGTTTTCGAAAATTATTTTTCCTAAAAAGAACTTGTCATTCTCCAAGTTATAGTGTAATTCAGTAAAGACATATTGCATAACAACGAAAATAAGAAGCTAAAGGACAAAATTTATAGGCAAAAGGTTGTATTTCATTCAAGAATGGTAGCTTGCCAATAGAAAAAGCTCCATGGAAAATTACAATTTGAAAATGTGTAAGCACCCCAAATTTTCCCTCACTTTTTCTCACACCTGGCATGTGATCTTTTCATTTTGCATTACATAAGCATTTCATCTCACTGCATAATGTATTTCACTGCATAGTTTGCATAGCTAGGGTTTGTGATCAGGAGAATTCAAGAAGTGATATGAGCCATCTTAAAGGTATTGAAGCATGCCAAGAGGGTCCATGTGTGTTCTATGATCATCTTATGCCTCCCAAAGTTCATTGAAGTCAAAATATCACAAAGCATTGCAAAGGCAAAGAGGCAGACTGAAGATTTCCTACACAGATGACCTAAAATTAGGGTTTTGGGTTTGAGGCCCTTAACCTCAATTTTTTTGGCCATTATTGATTCTAATGGTCTTAATATGTTATAAGGAGCATGTGTACCAAATTTGATGAAGACATTCATTATGGAAGTCATCTGATCAACTGGTAACTTATTGTGCAAGAAAAGTCAGAAAATCAGGACATCTGAGGCCACTACCAATGGTACCAAAGGGTCATTTTCATCATTTTCAGGTTCCATGATCTTTATTTGATCTTAGAAGTGGATAGAAGTTAACAAGATTGAAGAATTTCAAGCCATTTGCAAACTTTCCATTTTTGGACATGACTTGTAATGAAAACTTTCCATTTTGGGAAAGATTTTCAACCTCCTCTTTCTTGACCAAAAATGCTTCAAATGAAAATCACTCAAAACATAGCACACAAGGCCTCAGAAGGACACCGTAATCAGATTGTAAGAAAATCACTCAAAACTTCTCATTTTCGATTCTCTCAAACCAGCCATTAAAACTCAAAAATTCTTCACCAACAAGTCACACTTCATCCATAGAACAAAACCCAACCCTCAAAATGGCCTGAAACATCACAAACACAAACCTCCATTTCTGCTACACTAGAACTAAAACGCAAAAACCAAGCCATCTAAGCTCCATCTAAGCACTTCATTCACTCACGGGGGACCAGAGGGAACTTTTTGCACAAGGGAGGAGCTCTGGAACTTCATATTTGCAGTTCACCAACTCAGGTAACCTCAAGAACAAAATCTTTCAGAACTTCAATTTCTTGTTATAAAATGAAAATATATGTTATGGGGATCACACTAATTCTCTTAGATTTGAAAATGATTAAGAAATGAGCATTTCACGAGCTTCTAAAAATTTGTCCATGAATATGTTTTGATTCGATTCTCTCTGATTGTGTGATATGAATGTTGTTTAATGATTGATTTGAGTTGCATTTTGCTTGGGGATCATTTCTAGGAGGTTTAGAGGTCTTGATTTTTCCTAGGGAAGAAGTTGAGTGTTGGGGTGACCAGAGAAGACGACCGGAGCACTGTTCCGATCGCCTGAAGGTCATTAGGGTTTAATTAGGGTTTAGTATCCAGATTGCATATGGACCCTTAGATCTTGATTAGCTTAGGTGATTGGACGGATCAGATTAGTTCATTAGCCCTAATCTCTTTTAATTAGGTTTAATTAAATTAATTAACCAGATTCAATCCCAGCCACCCAAAAAACGCAAGCAGTCACCCCAATTTTGAATCTTAGCCTTAGATCTTGCATACTTTCATTTTTCTTTTTATTTTTCATATTTCTTTTCATCTATTTATTAAAACTAGCAAAAAAGCATTTTTAAAATCTCATTTTATGCATTTTCACTTCAAATATTTTTCTAAACCCCAAAAAAAAAATTTAATTTTTGCATTAAAAAAGTATTTTTAAATCATTTAAATGTTTTATTTAATTAATTAATTAATTTTAATTAATTAAAAATACCTTTAGATATCTAAGAATCACAAAACAATTCATGAAGAATTCTTAGGCATTTAGAACAATTTACAAACTCACCATACAAATTTCATTTTAGGTTAGATCATGTTTTCACAATTATCTTTGAATTAGGGTTTATAAAATTCCCATTTTTCTAACCCTAACTTGAAAATATCATTTCTGATCAACCATGATGAGTTTGTACTTGATTCTTTTTGCATTCTTTCACACATTGCATCTAGTATCTTGGTTATTTAACTCATAAGTCTGCATTTCATTTTTGAATTGATTTGTGTCATACCCCAAATTTGTCCTACCCGCACCATTTTTATTTTACTGTTTAACCGATATTTAAAAATTCAAAAATATGCACAATTTTATTTTCTGTGTAATCGCATAAAAAAAATCTAAAATTAAGTCATTTCCTTTTATGCAAAAAGTCGGTATGTCGTGTGGAGGCATTTCATCCGATTACTTCCATCATTTTCATAAACTTTTGTTTCAAAATAGTTTTTTTTAAGCCCATTATTATTAGCCCATTTACTTTTTTTCCTAACACAAAGTAAAAATCTCATTATTTTATCATTTCTATTATTATTACCATTCTTATTCTATTATTGTTAATATTACTTTTTTTGTTATTATTTTCATCACTATTATTATTTCTAAATTTTTTTTTTATTTTTCGTTAGTATTCTTATCATTATTATTATTATTTTCATCTTTATTTTTACTACTATTATTATTACTTTTATTATTTTTTTTACATCACTATTATTTTTACTTTTACCATTAGTGTTTTCTTATTATCATTATTATTCTCTTATTGTTATTATCATTATCACCATTATTACTTTTATTTTATTTTTATAAATCCACTTCATAATTTCTTTTATTATTATTATTATTATTATTATTATTATTATTATTATTATTATTATTATTGTTATTATTACTATTATTATGTTATTACTATGATTCACATATTCCTTTATTTCCAATTCTCACACATTCTACCAACCCCACTTATTTTCCCAAATATTCCTTCACAAATGGTACTATCAGCAAATATCAGCACAACAATATTCCATTGGTCCCACCACTACCTCAGCAACGCATCCCACAATGCAAAAGGCAAATTTTCAGAATCCAGCTAGCACAAAAATCTTCAAAACGCAAAAAAATGACAGCTCACAAATTATCCTCCTCAAATTCCTATATAACAACTCTGTCTCATTTCAAGAAGGGGGGCTTGAAAAACAAAAAAAAACCTTCAAAAAATCAGCAATAATCAGCCTCATAAACCCATTCCTCACATTCACTTTTATTCAGAATCATAACACTCAAACTCATCCATCATTTTTTCATTCTTAGAATCGTTTCACAACCACAAACCACCAAAATCGCCCTCCATACACAATCACACCATCACTGCCTCACCCTTTCAAACCTTCACTCTCAACCAAACTTTACACCATAAATAAACCTTTGGCATCACCATTTTTTTCCTTCAATCTCTAAACCCATCAACAGTGATAACCCACCTTCATCCGACAACCACCCTCTTCAGAAAACGCAAATCGCAGCAGAACCCAACCAAATCACCACTGCCAACCATCAATAATAACCTTGAACCATAAAACCTTGAAGAAAACTGAGCCAAAACAGAGTTGTAAAATCGTGAAAAATCTGAACCAATATCACACAGCCTCCGTTCACCGACCTCCATTGCTAACCTTTGAAGCAACAAAACCGCCATTCATGTAAAACCAAATCTTCACCTCAAACCCTTCACGAATCCGCAGCTACCATACCCACCCTTTTCCTCCAAAAACAATATTCAAACAATCTCACAAAGAAACACAAGAAGCCAAACCTGTGACAACCAAACCGCGAGCCATCGTGAAAACCCTCCTTCATCAAACCCGTCACCTACAACCAACCCGCGATCTTCAGAAAACTTCGAAATCTGCAAATCACCATCGCAACAAACCGTTAATCACCAGCAACCACCGCATCTCCCACCATGCAACACCACAAACCGTTGGAGAGAAGCTCTTCGAATCGCCGGCAATCGCGCCGGACAACACCCCGTGACCACCCCGTGAAAGCCAAGCCATCATTGCGAGCCCTTTCCTTCATAAAATCGCCGCGTGAGAGACAGGGAGATGAGCCGAGAGAGACGGACTGAAACCAGAGCGCGTTCCTGAAGTGTGCCGCCGTTGATTTCGAAAGGGTGGGTTTCCACCATTTTTTCTTCTGTTAGAACAAGCGTGTTCCCTGTGTATTTTATTTCGCAAAGCTTTTATTCCTTTTTATTTACTTTGTTTTTTTTGTTTTTTTTATTGTGATTTCTTTTAGAAAAGTCTTGGGTGATGATACATATACTGAGCCCACCTTGTTTTATTTCTTTGTTTTTTCCCTTCTTAAAAAACTTTTGTTTTTTTATTATTTGTTTTTTAAGTGCTTTATGGTTGTTATGGTTATTTTGAAAACCTTGGGCTCATCCGTTTTGTTCTTCATACACATTATATTCATATATCATTTCTTTATGTCCTCTTTTATTTACTTTTTTGTTGTTGAGTGTTTAATGTGCTTTGAGTCCTAAGCCTGTCCGAATTTCTATACAACACCGCTGATGTTTCTTTTTTAATTTCCAATTTCATTTTGTTCTAGTTTATTATAGATTTAGTGGAATATGAATATCATCAATTTTATTTAATTTCTTTTCATATTTAGGGCCAATGACATAACAAAAGGCCAATGTTCGCCCGATTTCATTAAATCGGTGATACTCAATCAATATGAGACCCTCCTTGTAATTAGTTTTTTTATTATTTGTTTTTTTATTATTTCGGCAAATAAACATTGAAATTAATTTAATTTATTTATTATTCTTAATATCATTTGATTTATTTATTATTTATATTCATTATCTTATTTTAATTTAATTCTAACAATTCAATCAAATAATTTTTATTTATTTCCGCATTTCAAAAGTAATGTTTCGACTCCTTATAGAATGATTCCAATTTTGAATCTATTCTAAGGTAGTTCACGAAATAAACTTTGACGCGTCCCAAAAAGGTCCAACTCCTTCGAATAGTTGTTCTCGATTAAAAGGTCCAACGCCTTCGAATAGTTGTTTCCGATCAAAAAGGCCAAACGCCTTCGAACCGTTCAAAAAACACTGCACACACGCTTTCTCTTGGGTGAATTACAACGAGACCTCTTTATTTCTCGCAATCCCCTGTATTTATTTTGTATCCCTCTCCCATTACTTTGTACGCATTTTATTTTCCGTATTTTATTTAATTATGAATCCTTGGTCCAACGCCAAGCGATTGCACTTGCACACTTGCACTTTATTTTTCAGTTATTGTTTCGTTTAGGATCCACCTTACCTTGCGAGCCGAGCGCTTCGTGCCTCGCTAACAATCTACAAAATAAACCTCCATTTGCATTCACCCTCTAACCTCAAAAAACCAAAACATTTATTTTTAGATCCAAACCCTTGATCCAACGTCAAGCGGTCACTAGGAAATAAAACACTTTAATAATACGAGAAGAATTGTACGCCACGAGCCTTAAGCGGTAGAAAGGAGGATAATGAGCTCTCGTTACTCGCTCCGATTATTTCAACGCAAGACGCTCGTCTTGTTGGACGGGATAAACTATCCATAGTCTTTAGTGCAAGTCGACTCCGAAACCCTTTCATCGAAGAGAGGTAATAAAATCAACAACCATTACCTGTAGTAGGCCGAACTACGAGGCTCTGACTTTTCCATTGCACACGGGAGTACGTAGGCACGAGGATCTCAATCCTTGCCGAGCACCTAGGATCAATCTAACTTATAATTCAACTCATTTCCCTCTAGCAAGCAATTCGTTTAAGCATAGACATCCTTTCGCGCGTGATAACTTAGATGGTTCCCATCGAGTACGATGGATGTAGGGGGTGCTAATACCTTCCCCCTGCATAACCGACTCCCGAACCCAGGCAATGGTTCCGTTGACCTTTGTCCTTATCCCTTTCTTCCCGGGTTGTATCTATATCTTCCCTTTCCCTCTTCGGGAATAAATAGAATTAGGTGGCGACTCTTCAGTCTGTCCGGCACGCGGCTCCATCCTTTCGGATCGCGTGAGGTCATATTTTTCGGGGTACGATAACTGGCGACTCTGCTAGGGACTAGTTCACCCCTATGCGAGTCAGGCCTAGTCTAGGTTCCCGCGCTTGTTTGTTTGTTTGCTTTAATGCCTTGCTTGTTTATTTTTATCGCTTTCTTTGTCGCATTCCATCTTATATATCTTGTGGCTCCTTGGTACTTTAATTTGGATCGATACTTTGTAAAAGAAACTTTAGGGAAAGGCTCTATACCCGGGCTTGCGAGTATAAACATAAGTTAGCGAGGTTGTGTAGTATGGGCTCTCGAGAGAACCACTCTCGTGGGTTGTCGATACGAAAACCTCACTTGGAGTAGATTCTAATGAGAATACTGACAACCGTCAAGTCCTTGACGTGTGTGCTCAGTTGCTTTCATTAGGGTCATCAACTCTAAGGACCTTTAGACCCTTTTGGTTAAAACATCGGTTGATGGTTGCGTAGTATTGGGCACTAGGGTTCTCCCTCGCGTGGCTCGATACGAAAACCTCACTTGGAATAGACTTACTCAATGGAGTTGATTGACTATCAAGAATGTATGAAATTGACACGTGCATCAAACAGTTGAGAAAGTTCCATAACTCCAGGACTTTGTTTTAGACCTCGTGTCGATGATCACGTAGTATGGACTCCCGAGTAAATTTTATCTCGTGGATTGTCGATACGAAGATCTCACCCAAAATAGATTCATATGGCGGAGTCAATCAACCGTCATGCTTATGGCGTGTGTGATGAACAGCCATATGAATTGATAACTTTGGGATCCCTAAACCTTAGAGTCTACCCAGTGAGTTCTTGATTAGAGTATCCTCCATCTGTACCTTGGACTCATGAGACCCTGATCTTGTGATCCTTGATTCTGACATTTCATATCATTTCATTTGCATTATTTATTCATATTGCATTTCATTCCAAATCCAGAAAACTCATTTCATGTTCCTCCATCTTCAGTAAATCAAGCTGGTTTCCCGACGCTCGTATCGTGCAAGACGACCATACTTAACTCCAGCCAACACTAGAAGACTGATGGACGTAATTCAAGAAGAGCAAGCTGCCATGAGGGAGGAGATTGACTCGGTCAAGAGCAAGATTGACCGGATTTATGAGACTTTGCAAGCTTTGGCCAGAATGGAAGAACGTCGCGAAGCTGCTGCCGCAATGAACAATGCTCAAGTGCAAGGATCTACCTTGCGAGCAATGCCTTCAGTTCCAGTTCCAAATCCTTTGGTCTACGGATTGCCTCCAGGTTTCACTCCTGCTGTTGAAGAGGTCATTTCCCAACCAATACCTGCTTCTGGCGTTACTGTTGGTGCTATTCCTCAAGCTCAACCTATTCCAACTCAAGTCCAGTTTCCTCTCGCCGGAGAGGATCATCAAGTTGAGTATGAGATGCATACTGCTGTTCCAATCACTAATCCTCATGCTGTTCAAGAGTCTGAAGCTATGAAGATGTGCCGCGAGTTAGCTGAAAAACTCCGAATTATGGAAGGACACAACTCAACTTCTCTGAGTGCCTCAGACATGTGCTTAGTTCCAGATGTTGTGATCCCTACTAAGTTCAAACTGCCAGAATTTGAGAAATACAAAGGCCTCAGCTGTCCTGAGCTTCATTTGAGGATGTACTGCAGGAAAATGGCCGCTCATGCCAAAGATGATAAGCTTATGATCCATTGCTTCCAAGACAGCCTGTCTGGAGCGTCTCTAGAATGGTACATGCAGCTCGAACGCAACAATGTTCGTACTTGGCTCGATTTATCTGATGCATTCAAAAAGCAGTACAAGTACAACACTGATCTTGCTCCTAACCGTACTCAACTTCAGAGTATGTCTCAAAAGGAAAGCGAATCCTTTAAGGAGTACGCCCAACGCTGGAGGGAGCTAGCTGCCAGAGTCCATCCTCCATTGGTTGACCGTGAATTGATCGATATCTTCATGGGTACCCTGCAGGGACAATACTACGAGAAGCTGATCAGCAGTGTATCTTCTGGATTTTCAGACATGGTGATGGTAGGAGAAAGAATCGAAGAAGGCTTGAAGAGTGGAAAAATCCAAGGAGGTTCTAGAGGCCAAGCTGGAACCAAGAAGCCTTTCAATGGATACAAAAAGGGCGAAACAAATGCCATTTCTGCGGCAAATGGAAATTTTCAACAGAGTGCACCTGCTCCCATTCCCTACTACCAGTATCCCTATGTTGCTGCTGCGCAATATGCTCCTATGCCATATCATCCAGTTCCTCCGGTGCCTTATCAGCAGGCCTTTCAAGCTCTATTTCCGCCTCAGATGGCTCATCAACCACGTCCACATCCTATGGTTGCAGCCGCGCAATATGCACCTGGACCATACCAGCAACCGGCTTATCCACAATGGCCTAGTCAACAACAACAACGCGCTCCTCAACAATGTCCACCATATCAACAAAGAGGATATGATAGGCACATTGATCCTCTGCCTATGTCATACACCGAAATCTTTAAACAGCTGATAGCAAAAGGACCTCTTACTTTGAGAGATATGCCACCTCAGACTGGCAATGCCCGGAACTATGATGCCAATGCTCGCTGTGAGTATCACAAAGGCGCTCCAGGTCATACAATCGAGAACTGTCATGCCTTCAAGCATATGGTTCAGGATATGATCAACTCTAAGGACCTAACTCTCACTCCGAGGAATGCAAATGTCCAGAACAATCCAATGCTGCCGCACTGGGCCAACAAGTGAAGACATGTAAAGGGTTTGTTGAAGACCAAGCTGAGTAGTCTCCAACTTTGAAGCATTCAATGAAGAGAAGTTCAATTCCTCAAATCAAGGCAGCCAATGCCATTTATTATTCCTGCATTCCTGTTGTTTTGTAATGTTTGTTTAAGTACTATTTGCTCTGAACATTGTTATCGTTTGTACTTGGTTATGTTAATGTTATGTTTATGCATGTTTTGAATCAATTTATTCGCATTCGCTCATATTTATCATCTATCGCAAAAAATCACAAAAATATTTCCTCACTTCACTTTAGCAAATATTTGAGGGAGGATGATGAAAACGAAATACCCATAACTGTTGCGGTATGCTTTCAGATAAAACCTCGTCAATGATGTATAGGCATTTGTTCAAATCCCCAAACACTAGAGATATAAGGAGTTAATCCCTAGCCAACCACTTCGAGCCTAGAAGTAGGAGCTTTCTTTCGGATACAACCCTTACATTTAACTCGGGGCAAGGTAGTCGTTCAGTTAACCTGGATACACCTTCAAATCGCAAGATGAGACATCCCGTCAGAGGACCATCAACAAATGACTTGGCAGTCACAATATTCAAACAAAAAAAAGAAAAGAAAAGCCACTAAGTTGAGCACCCGAAGGGAGACTTAGTCGAAAAAGAAGAAATCAAAAGAGGAACTCAAATCCTCAGCAAAAGCAAAACAAATATCAGTGATCACCAAATCAAGAATCAAAGGGTCACTAACAGCAAAATAAGATGACTGCCACTTCAAGCAAACTTTGAAGCTTCATCTCCACTCTTGCAAAGTCAAAACAAATACATGTGTAGAGTTAACTGAATGTAGGACTGGAGAAAATTACGAAGAAGGGATGGGTACAAATCAAACTTTGAGCCTTATATCCTTTGTTTCTCTAACCATTAACCAGACCACATTACGACCCTCAAAAGACCTAATTGAGGCGCAGTTTATTCTGAAAGCATGCTACCAACAAGGTTGCGTAAATTGACTCCCATATATTTGCTAATCTTCAATCTCGATTGCACATTATTCTTACTGCATCTTTCACGCACTTTCTAAGTCAACACCTCGTTTGGGCTAACGGTCCATTCGTCACACTATCACAATCATTCAAATAAAACAATTTTTTCAAAACTTACATGAACTTTACATTAACACTACCATTTGTGTATGAATAATTTAATTGCAATTCAGTGCTTGACATCAGTACAATCCCAACAAGGGGAAATCAAAAGAGAAATTTGAACTTCATTGTAGCAACATGAATCAAGACTACTTCAACAGTCCAATCAGGGGCAAATCATCTTCAACAACCCAATCAGGGGAAAATTATCTTCCAACAGCTCAACCAGGGGCAAACACCTACCAAATCCAGACGCTGGGACCGATCATGCCATGGTCATTGTCAAAGCTCCCCATCAGATTTATTTCAAATACCCTACAGACAGGGGCAAGCAAACAAAGAGCACATCTTCCTATCTCTTTTCCCCAGCTGAACAGGCAGTCCTTGCTAGACGTTGGTAATCATTCAAAGCGAAATCAGTCTTCATATGTCAATTAAGTCGCTCCGCTCATCAGCAATTGACCCAACTTGGAGCATTCAAATTTATCTTCCGATCATGCTTCGTCAAAGATCGAGTGTCGGGGAATCAGTCCCTCCACCCACCCAAAGTCCAATCATTATTGGCAACTACCAAACCAAAAGTCCATCAAGCTGGCACCTTTCAATCGCTCATATGCATCATTACGCATCATCAATGTCATAAGCATCGTTTACATCAATCATTTATAACATTTGCATCATATGCATACCTAAATAAACAAGACTTTTTATATATTCCCCAACATTTTCAGCTTACATCTCAGTGCATAATCATTTGCATCGTATCTCCATCGTTATGGAATACCATTTCAAACAATCACGCATACGTGCATAACTCAGGATCCAGGATCAACCAAGGACTCCAGGCCTTTCCCCAGCGGAAGTCAGGGTCCAGGGCCAACCGAAGATTCCAAAGATATTCCTAGGTGTTATTCAGTGGACGTCCCCGGTGGATATTTCTCTTCCAGATTATTTAATTTTTTGTTACTCTTCATCCTTTAGGTGTCGGGGTCGCTTTATCATCCTTTTGGTGATAGCGATTATTTAATTTTCTGTTACTCATCATCCTTTTGATGTTGGGGTCGCTTTATCATCCTTTTGGTGATAGCGATTTTATTTAATTTTCTATTACTCAGCATCCTTTTGATGTTGGGGTCGCTTTATCATCCTTTTGGTGATAGTGATTTTATTTAATTTTCTGTTACTCAACATCCTTTTGATGTTGGGGTCGCTTTATCATCCTTTTGTTGATAGCGATTTTATTTAATTTTTCTGTTACTCAGCATCCTTTTGATGTTGGGGTCGCTTTATCATCCTTTTGGTGATAGCGATTTTATTTAATTTTCTGTTACTCAGCATCCTTTTGATGTTGGGGTCGCTTTATCATCCTTTTGGTGATAGCGATTTTATTTAATTTTCTGTTACTCAACATCCTTTTGATGTTGGGGTCGCTTTATCATCCTTTTGTTGATAGCGATTTTATTTAATTTTTCTGTTACTCAGCATCCTTTTGGTGTCGGGGTTGCTTTATCATCCTTTTGGTGATAGCGATTTTATTTAATTTTCTGTTACTCAGCATCCTATTGATGTTGGGGTCGCTTTATCATCCTCTTGTTGATAGCGATTTTATTTAATTTTTCTGTTACTCAGCATCCTTTTGGTGTCGGGGTCGCTTTATCATCCTTTTGGTGATAGCGATTTTATTTTCAGTCAGTTGCCTTATCATCCTCTGTTGATAAGTGATTTTATTTTTCAGTTATTTGCCTTATCATCCTCTGTTGATAAGTGATTTTATTTTTCAGTCATTTGCCTTATCATCCTCTGTTGATAAGTGATTTTATTTTTCAGTTATTCGCCTATCATCCTCTGTTGATAAATGATTTTATTTTCAGTCTGTTGCCTTATCATCCTGTGGTGATAAGTGATTTATTTTGTCAATTTGTCTCTTGCTGTGTCACCCATCATTTCCAATTTTAATCATCTGCTATTTTCACATTTTCTTTTATCGGACAAATTTGGAGTCTGTTAGTATCTAATTATCTTATACCTTGAAAGTTTGAACGCGAACCAGTTCATCTTACTCGGTCTAAGCCAATTCGATAGGGGCAACTGTCATACCCCAAATTTGTCCTACCCGCACCATTTTTATTTTACTGTTTAACCGATATTTAAAAATTCAAAAATATGTACCATTTTATTTTCTGTGTAATCGCATAAAAAAAATCTAAAATTAAGTCATTTCCTTTTATGCAAAAAGTCGGTATGTCGTGTGGAGGCATTTCAGCCGATTACTTCCATCATTTTCATAAAATTTTGTTTCAAAATAGTTATTTTTTTAAGCCCATTATTATTAGCCCATTTACTTTTATTCCTAACACAAAGTAAGAATCTCATTATTTTATCATTTCTATTATTATTACCATTCTTATTCTATTATTGTTAATATTACTTTTTTTGTTATTATTTTCATCACTATTATTATTTCTAAAAAAAATTATTATTTTTCGTTAGTATTCTTATCATTATTATTATTATTTTCATCTTTATTTTTACTACTATTATTATTACTATTATTATTATTTTTTTTCATCTCTATTATTTTTACTTTTACCATTAGTGTTTTCTTATTATCATTATTATTCTCTTATTGTTATTATCATTATCACCATTATTACTTTTATTTTATTTTTATAAATCCACTTCATAATTTCTTTTATTATTATTATTATTATTATTATTGTTATTATTACTATTATTATGTTATTACTATGATTCACATATTCCTTTATTTCCAATTCTCACACATTCTACCAACCCCACTTATTTTCCCAAATATTCCTTCACAAATGGTACTATCAGCAAATATCAGCACAACAATATTCCATTGGTCCCACCACTACCTCAGCAACGCATCCCACAACGCAAAAGGCAAATTTTCAGAATCCAGCTAGCACAAAAATCTTCAAAACACAAAAAAATGACAGCTCACAAATTATCCTCCTCAAATTCCTATATAACAACTCTTTCTCATTTCAAGAAGGGGGGCTTGAAAAACAAAAAAAAAACCTTCAAAAAATCAGCAATAATCAGCCTCATAAACCCTTTCCTCACATTCACTCTTATTCAGAATCATAACACTCAAACTCATCCATCATTTTTTCATTCTTAGAATCGTTTCACAACCACAAACCACCAAAATCGCCCTCCATACACAATCACACCATCACTGCCTCACCCTTTCAAACCTTCACTCTCAACCAAACTTTACACCATAAATAAACCTTTGGCATCACCATTTTTTTCCTTCAATCTCTAAACCCATCAACAGTGATAACCCACCTTCATCCGACAACCACCCTCTTCAGAAAACGCAAATCGCAGCAGAACCCAAAAACAATATTCAAACAATCTCACAAAGAAACACAAGAAGCCAAACCTGTGACAACCAAACCGCGAGCCATCGCGAAAACCCTCCTTCATCAAACCCGTCACCTACAACCAACCCGCGATCTTCAGAAAACTTCGAAATTTGCAAATCACCATTGCATCAAACCGTTAATCACCAACAACCACCGCATCTCCCACCGCGCAACACCACAAACCGTTGGAGAGAAGCTCTTCGAATCGCCGGCAACCGCGCCGGACAACACCTCGCGACCACCCCGTGAAAGCCAAGCCACCATCGCGAGCCCTTTCCTTCATAAAATCTCCGCGTGAGAGACAGAGAGATGAGCCGAGAGAGACAGACTGAAACCAAAGCGCGTTCCTGAAGTGTGCCGCCGTTGATTTCGAAAGGGTGGGTTTCCACCATTTTTTTTTCTGTTAGAACAAGCGTGTTCCCTGTGTATTTTATTTCGCAAAGCTTTTATTCCTTTTTATTTACTTTCTTTTTTTTTAATTTTTTATTTTATTGTGATTTCTTTTAGAAAAGTCTTGGGCGATGATACATATGCTGAGCCCACCTTGTTTTATTTCTTTGTTTTTTCCCTTCTTAAAAAACTTTTGTTTTTTTATTATTATTTTTTTAAGTGCTTTATGGCTGTTATGGTTATTTTGAAAACCTTGGGCTCATCCATTTTGTTCTTCATACTCATTATATTCATATATCATTTCTTTATGTCCTCTTTTATTTACTTTTTTTTGTTGAGTGTTTAATGTGCTTTGAGTCCTAAGCCTGTCCGAATTTCTATACAACACCGCTGATGTTTCTTTTTTAATTTCCAATTTCATTTTGTTCTAGTTTATTATAAATTTAGTGGAATATGAATATCATCAATTTTATTTAATTTCTTTTCATATTTAGGGCCAATGACATAACAAAAGGCCGATGTTCGCCCGATTTCATTAAATCGGTGATACTCGGTCAATATGAGACCCTCCTTGTAATTAGTTTTTTTATTATTTGTTTTTTTATTATTTCGGCAAATAAACATTGAAATTAATTTAATTTATTTATTATTCTTAATATCATTTGATTTATTTATTATTTATATTCATTATCTTATTTTAATTTAATTCTAACAATTCAATCTAATTATTTTTATTTATTTCCGCATTTCAAAAGTAATGTTTCGACTCCTTATAGAATGATTCCAATTTTAAATCGATTCTAAGGTAGTTCACGAACTAAATTTCGACGCGTCCCAAAAAGGTCCAACGCCTTCGAATAGTTGTTCTCGATTAAAAGGTCCAACGCCTTCGAATAGTTGTTTCCGATCAAAAAGGCCGAACGCCTTCGAACCGTTCAAAAAACACTGCACACACGCTTTCTCTTGGGCGAATTACAACGAGACCTTTTTATTTCTTGCAATCCCCTGTATTTATTTTGTATCCCTCTCCCATTACTTTGTACGCATTTTATTTTCCGTATTTTATTTAATTCTGAATCCTTGGTCCAACGCCAAGCGATTGCACTTGCACACTTGCACTTTATTTTTCAGTTATCGTTTCGTTTAGGATCCACCTTGCCTTGCGAGCCGAGCGCTTCGTGCCTCGCTAACAAACTACAAAATAAACCTCCATTTGCATTCACCCTCTAACCTCAAAAAACCAAAACATTTCTTTTTAGATCCAAACCCTTGATCCAACGTCAAGCGGTCACTAGGAAATAAAACACTTTAATAATACGAGAAGAATTGTACGCCACGAGCCTTAAGCGGTAGAAATGAGGATAACGAGCTCTCGTTACTCGCTCCGATTATTTCAACGCAAGACGCTCGTCTTGTTGGACGGGATAAACTATCCATAGTCTTTAGTGCAAGTCGACTCCTAAACCCTTTCATCGAAGAGAGGTAATAAAATCAACAACCATTACCTGTAGTAGGCCGAACTACGAGGCTCTGACTTTCCCATTGCACACGGGAGTACGTAGGCACGAGGATCTCAATCCTTGCCGAGCACCTAGGATCAATCTAACTTATAATTCAACTCATTTCCCTCTAGCAAGCAATTCGTTTAAGCATAGACATCCTTTCGCGCGTGATAACTTAGATGGTTCCCATCGAGTACGATGGATGTAGGGGGTGCTAATACCTTCCCCCTGCATAACCGACTCCCGAACCCAGGAAATGGTTCCGTTGACCTTTGTCCTTATCCCTTTCTTCCCGGGTTGTATCTATATCTTCCCTTTCCCTCTTCGGGAATAAATAGAATTAGGTGGCGACTCTTCAGTCTGTCCGACGCGCGGCTCCGTCCTTTCGGATCGTGTGAGGTCGTATTTTTCGGGGTACGACAATTTGCATTTTTCCTTGTGAATCACCCAAAAACCCTAGTTAACTTAGGAAATTCATAACTTTCTCTAGGTTTAGCTTCAGATCTTCATCTTTGGGTAGTGATCTTGTGTATGATTAGGGTTTGTTTGAGTTCATTTTCAATTTTTATCATGATGTATGCTCCTGTTTTGGTCATGTGCATCTCATACATTCATAAAACCCTAATTTCTCATGTTCATTTGCATTCATCTTTGTATATCATCATCACATGAACTTGACATGACATTCCATTCATTTGTATGCCATCTTAGACATCTTAAGACATGTTTGAACATTGGTTGATCATTGCATCATTCATTTGGTATGCTTTGCATTCATTACATTTCATGTTCATCCATGTTTTTTCAAGCTTCTAACATGCCATCTTTGCATCTCATCTCTTGTATGATTATTCATATGCATCATGTATGTCATTGCATCATCTCATAATATATTTACATCATGTTTACACTTCTGGTTTTGGTCTTTGCACCTTCATTTGATTTATTCCCTTTTGCTTTGCATCTTATGAATTCACACTAACATTTCAGGGGCTTATGGTAAGTTGTTTGGTATGTAGATTTGCCTTCACATCCCACCTCTTCTCATCTCTTCATATGCATTATTTACTTGTCTTTGAAGTGAACTTGCTTCACTTGTGCTCTCTTGCTCTTATCTCTTCCTCTTAGGTTACTTATCTTCTTCAGGAAGTAAGTAGCCTATCCTCCTTTCTCTTCTCTTTTCATCTGCTTCTTCTTCCTTGGTGGCCTTCTGAAGATCTTTCTCTTAAGCCTCAAAAACCATAGTAACATCCAAGCATGATAATTTTAGGGTTGTATATAGTCTCCTCTTAGTTTTTACCTTTGAGTCTCCTTGAGTCTCTTTTCTCATCTCATAATCAGTGGCTAAACACTTAAAGCTTTAGGACTTTGAATTAGGGTTATACCTGTATCCTTATCTTAGGATGGAGTGTATAACTTTAATCCTTAGTGTTAAACCTTTAATTTGTTTACACCTCTTAATCAAAACACCTAACACCCCATTCACAGGAAAAGGTGAAAGGGCTAATGATCTTTTGGCACTCATACATACTGATGTATGTGGACCACTGAACATACCAGCCAGAGGAGGTTTTCAGTACTTCATCACTTTTACTGATGACTTCAGTAGATACGGATATGTGTATTTAATGAAACACAAATCTGAGTCCTTTGAAAAGTTCAAGGAATTCAAGAATGAAGTACAAAACCAACTAGGTAAGAATATTAAAGTTCTTCGATCAGATCGAGGCGGTGAATATTTAAGCCTAGAATTTGATGACCATCTAAAAGAGTATGGGATTCTATCCCAACTTACTCCTCCTGGAACACCACAATGGAATGGTGTATCTGAGAGAAGAAATCGAACCTTGTTAGACATGGTCCGATCCATGATGAGTCACGCCGATCTTCCAAACTCCTTTTGGGGACATGCATTATTAACAGCAGCTTACACACTTAACCGTGTTCCATCCAAAAAGGTTGATAAGACACCATATGAGATATGGAGTGGTAAGAAACCACATATGTCTTACATGAAGATTTGGGGTTGCGAAGTTTACGTCAAACGACAAATTTCAACCAAGCTTGAGCCCAAATCTGACAAATGCTTATTTGTGGGGTATCCTAAAGAAACAAGAGGATATTACTTCTACAATCCTTCTGAGGGCAAAGTGTTTGTCGCTCGAACTGGAGTCTTTCTGGAAAGGGATTTTATTTCCAAAGGAAACAGTGGGAGGAAAATAGAGCTTGAAGAAATTCAAGAATCACAAAACATTGAAACACCTATGGAGGAACTAGAGCAGGAAACACAAGTAGTTGTGGAAGACCAACCTGCTCAAGTAGAACAAGACCATCGTAGGTCAAGCAGGACACGTCACCAACCTGAGAGATATGGATATCTCATAAGTGATCAGGGTGATGTATTACTCATGGATCAAGATGAGCCTGTGACCTACAAAGAGGCCATAACTGGTCCTGAGTCTGAGAAGTGGCTAGAAGCCATGAAATCTGAAATGGATTCCATGTACACAAACCAGGTTTGGACCTTGGTAGAACCTCCTATAGGAGTTAACCCTATAGGATGCAAGTGGGTCTTCAAGAAAAAGACTGACATGGATGGTAAGGTACATACCTATAAAGCAAGACTGGTTGCAAAAGGCTATAAACAAATTCATGGGGTTGACTATGATGAAACCTTTTCACCAGTTGCAATGCTTAAATCTGTTCGGATTTTACTTGCCATCGCTGCATATCATGATTATGAAATATGGCAGATGGATGTCAAAACTGCTTTCCTTAATGGGAATCTTCTTGAGGATGTGTACATGACACAACCTGAAGGATTTGACATACCACAAGATGCCCAAAAGATATGCAAGTTACAGCGATCAATCTATGGATTGAAGCAAGCTTCCAGAAGCTGGAATCTTCGTTTTGATGAAACCGTAAAACAATATGGATTCATCAAAAATGAAGATGAACCTTGTGTCTACAAGAAGGTTAGTGGGAGCATGATCGTGTTTCTGGTATTATATGTAGATGACATATTACTCATTGGAAACGATGTCCCTACCTTGCAACAAGTGAAGACTTGGTTAGGGAATTGTTTTTCTATGAAAGACCTAGGTGAAGCAGCCTATATATTAGGAATTAGGATCTATAGAGATAGATCACAAAAACTGCTTGGCCTAAGTCAGAGTACATACATAGATAAAGTGTTGAGACGCTTTAATATGCATGATTCCAAGAAAGGATTCATACCTATGCAACATGGTCTATGTTTATCAAAAACACAATCCCCTTCAACTAAGGAAGAAAGGGATCGCATGAATAAGATTCCATATGCATCTGCAATAGGATCTATCATGTATGCCATGTTATGTACTCGACCAGATGTCTCGTATGCATTAAGTGCAACGAGTAGGTACCAATCTGATCCCGGTGATGCTCACTGGGTAGCTGTCAAGAATATCCTTAAGTACTTGAGAAGGACTAAGAATTCATTCTTGATATATGGAGGTCAGGAAGAGCTTGATGTAATTGGTTACACTGATGCTAGCTTCCAGACAGATAAGGATGATTTTAGATCACAATCTGGTTATGTGTTCTGTCTCAATGGTGGCGCTGTGAGCTGGAAAAGTTCAAAGCAGGAAACAGTTGCTGATTCTACAACTGAGGCCGAGTATATTGCTGCCTCAAATGCAGCAAAGGAAGCTGTTTGGATCAAGAAGTTCATTAGTGAACTTGGCATAGTCCCAAGCATTGTGGATCCCATTGGTTTATATTGTGATAACAATGGTGCTATCGCACAAGCTAAGGAGCCTAGATCTCACCAACGATCCAAACACATACTTAGGCGTTATCACCTCATTCGAGAGATAATCGATCGGGGAGATGTGAAGATATGCAGAGTACCTACACTTGACAATATCGCTGACCCATTAACAAAGCCTCTTGCGCAACAGAAGCATGATGGTCATACTAGATCTATGGGTATTAAGGGTATGCCTAATTGGCTCTAGTGCTAGTGGGAGATTGTTGGTGTAAGCCCTAGAGGCCAATACTTTTTGGTACTTGTATCGGATTATTCGTTTAATAATAAAAGGCATTTCTTTATTATGTTTGTCTTTCAGAATAATAAAGTCCCTAGAATAGTTAGTCTGTTTAATGAAATGTTAAGTGTGACTTAATCATGAGATCCCATTAAACATAAAGACATTATTCTTAAAATATCCGTAGTCAAGCTTTATTGCAAAGTGGGATAACATTAAAGCATTGAGACTATTATGAAGATAGACTGATGATCACATCTCATGGATCATGGATAAAGAGTTATCAAGTCTTGACATAGGTATAAATATTAGGAGTAATATTTATACCGGATTGACCCGCTATGAGAATACTACATAGTATGTTATGCAAAGTGTCATAAGTTATTCTCATGGTGATAATGGTGTATTACCACCCTTCGACCTGAAACCACTATGGACCCTAGATGTAGAGTCGGGTGCTTTATTGCTGATCAAACATTATCCGTAACTGGATGATCATAAAGACAGTTGATGGGCACTCCACGAAGCATTCTGAGGGACATGAGTGTCCTAGATGGAATTTGCCAATCCTGCATAACAGGAGAAATGTCTAAGGGCCCAATATTGAACTGGACAAGGATGACACAGTGTATGCCTTGTGTTCAATATAGACATAGGGGCAAAAGGGTAATTGTACAAACATATATTATCACGAAAAAGGTTTTGTCAGATCACATGACATTTTCGTGACTTGGGTAGCAGTGATGTGTTGCTAGATACCGCTCACTGTTTATTATGTTAAATATATAATTTAATATAATTACCAACGTTACGAAATCCTACAGGGTCACACACATAAGGACAGTTTGATGAGAGATAGAGAAATCAAAGGAACACCGTAAGGTACGGTGCACTTAAGTGAAAATAGAAATTCGGATAATATAATAATAATTATTGTTATTTTATAATGGTTATAAAATAATAATAAAATAAATATATTTATTATAATAATAGTTATTATAATAATATATAATATTATTATGGATCATGTGAATTGGGCTTTTAGCCCGCAGCCCACAAGAGAGTCTATAAAAGGAACCCTTGTGATGAAGCTTTCACTTGATGCAATTTCGTTTTTGATTCTCACTCAAATAATTCTGTTCGTAAGCAGCTAGCACTGTGACCGGAAGCTGTTCGTGTGGACTGAGTAGAGGCGTTGCACTTCATCAACGCTTGTGATCGCTGCATCAAAGATCTGAATCGCCACAAAGAGGTAACGATTCTATCACTGACCATGCTCATTCGTAAGGATCACTAAAGGAAAATTTTTGTTTTCCGCTGCGTTTAGATCGCAATTTTCCTTCAGTGGTATCAGAGCCACTTACGAAACCATGGATCTGATAGCTGTTAAATTTCCGTCTTTTCTGTATTTGATTCGATTAAAACACAGAATGAATTTAACAATAAACGATTAATTAAATTTGGCATCTGTTGTGTACGATTTGGATGATTGATGTTGATTATGCTTCAGAAACCGACATTAGTATGGTGAAGTTGTGCGATACATTGATCATCCATAGGTTACACAATTAGATCGATCACTTTTATATAAGATATAAGAAATTCTGATGCAAAGATGGTATATGGGATATACTGTTTTGATTTCATCCATTCAATCACATAAGGATTGTAATTCTTTTGAAAGATCATCATTTTCATTCGCTTCGGAATCCGACGTTAGTATGGTGAAGCAATGACATGTTGATCTATCATATTGAGTTATCAATCGAGTTGTGTTTGACGGCATGAAATTGTTGCATTAGGATTAATGGCAGTACAAGTGTTGTATTGCCGCAGACTTTTCCGGTTGGGGTTGTAAATGCACAAAAGTTGTGCAGGAAACGACGTGAAATACAATGAAGTGTTCATAAAATTTTTCGTTGAAGAACCACCGTCCGCTGACCGGGCAGCGGAACCCCCGACTAAGTCTGCAAAGTGTGATCAATCAGCCGAAATTTAATTTAGTTTATTTAATTATCGGAATTTTAAACTAATAATAAAAGTGTGTTTATTATTATTTATTTGTGGTGATCAGTTATGGCCTTAGTTTATCCTTTATTATTGTTTTGGGATTTTTAAATACGGCCTGCGAGTCGTGCCTCTCTTGAGACATGCAGATCTTGTTTAATTGGAAAGATGACAAAGT
Organism: Lathyrus aphaca; assembly: GCA_963966055.1. Lineage (NCBI taxonomy): Eukaryota > Viridiplantae > Streptophyta > Magnoliopsida > Fabales > Fabaceae > Lathyrus > Lathyrus aphaca. The sequence continues at coordinate 345,641,086 of OZ014521.1, forward strand.
CCCCATTCACAGGAAAAGGTGAAAGGGCTAATGATCTTTTGGCACTCATACATACTGATGTATGTGGACCACTGAACATACCAGCCAGAGGAGGTTTTCAGTACTTCATCACTTTTACTGATGACTTCAGTAGATACGGATATGTGTATTTAATGAAACACAAATCTGAGTCCTTTGAAAAGTTCAAGGAATTCAAGAATGAAGTACAAAACCAACTAGGTAAGAATATTAAAGTTCTTCGATCAGATCGAGGCGGTGAATATTTAAGCCTAGAATTTGATGACCATCTAAAAGAGTATGGGATTCTATCCCAACTTACTCCTCCTGGAACACCACAATGGAATGGTGTATCTGAGAGAAGAAATCGAACCTTGTTAGACATGGTCCGATCCATGATGAGTCACGCCGATCTTCCAAACTCCTTTTGGGGACATGCATTATTAACAGCAGCTTACACACTTAACCGTGTTCCATCCAAAAAGGTTGATAAGACACCATATGAGATATGGAGTGGTAAGAAACCACATATGTCTTACATGAAGATTTGGGGTTGCGAAGTTTACGTCAAACGACAAATTTCAACCAAGCTTGAGCCCAAATCTGACAAATGCTTATTTGTGGGGTATCCTAAAGAAACAAGAGGATATTACTTCTACAATCCTTCTGAGGGCAAAGTGTTTGTCGCTCGAACTGGAGTCTTTCTGGAAAGGGATTTTATTTCCAAAGGAAACAGTGGGAGGAAAATAGAGCTTGAAGAAATTCAAGAATCACAAAACATTGAAACACCTATGGAGGAACTAGAGCAGGAAACACAAGTAGTTGTGGAAGACCAACCTGCTCAAGTAGAACAAGACCATCGTAGGTCAAGCAGGACACGTCACCAACCTGAGAGATATGGATATCTCATAAGTGATCAGGGTGATGTATTACTCATGGATCAAGATGAGCCTGTGACCTACAAAGAGGCCATAACTGGTCCTGAGTCTGAGAAGTGGCTAGAAGCCATGAAATCTGAAATGGATTCCATGTACACAAACCAGGTTTGGACCTTGGTAGAACCTCCTATAGGAGTTAACCCTATAGGATGCAAGTGGGTCTTCAAGAAAAAGACTGACATGGATGGTAAGGTACATACCTATAAAGCAAGACTGGTTGCAAAAGGCTATAAACAAATTCATGGGGTTGACTATGATGAAACCTTTTCACCAGTTGCAATGCTTAAATCTGTTCGGATTTTACTTGCCATCGCTGCATATCATGATTATGAAATATGGCAGATGGATGTCAAAACTGCTTTCCTTAATGGGAATCTTCTTGAGGATGTGTACATGACACAACCTGAAGGATTTGACATACCACAAGATGCCCAAAAGATATGCAAGTTACAGCGATCAATCTATGGATTGAAGCAAGCTTCCAGAAGCTGGAATCTTCGTTTTGATGAAACCGTAAAACAATATGGATTCATCAAAAATGAAGATGAACCTTGTGTCTACAAGAAGGTTAGTGGGAGCATGATCGTGTTTCTGGTATTATATGTAGATGACATATTACTCATTGGAAACGATGTCCCTACCTTGCAACAAGTGAAGACTTGGTTAGGGAATTGTTTTTCTATGAAAGACCTAGGTGAAGCAGCCTATATATTAGGAATTAGGATCTATAGAGATAGATCACAAAAACTGCTTGGCCTAAGTCAGAGTACATACATAGATAAAGTGTTGAGACGCTTTAATATGCATGATTCCAAGAAAGGATTCATACCTATGCAACATGGTCTATGTTTATCAAAAACACAATCCCCTTCAACTAAGGAAGAAAGGGATCGCATGAATAAGATTCCATATGCATCTGCAATAGGATCTATCATGTATGCCATGTTATGTACTCGACCAGATGTCTCGTATGCATTAAGTGCAACGAGTAGGTACCAATCTGATCCCGGTGATGCTCACTGGGTAGCTGTCAAGAATATCCTTAAGTACTTGAGAAGGACTAAGAATTCATTCTTGATATATGGAGGTCAGGAAGAGCTTGATGTAATTGGTTACACTGATGCTAGCTTCCAGACAGATAAGGATGATTTTAGATCACAATCTGGTTATGTGTTCTGTCTCAATGGTGGCGCTGTGAGCTGGAAAAGTTCAAAGCAGGAAACAGTTGCTGATTCTACAACTGAGGCCGAGTATATTGCTGCCTCAAATGCAGCAAAGGAAGCTGTTTGGATCAAGAAGTTCATTAGTGAACTTGGCATAGTCCCAAGCATTGTGGATCCCATTGGTTTATATTGTGATAACAATGGTGCTATCGCACAAGCTAAGGAGCCTAGATCTCACCAACGATCCAAACACATACTTAGGCGTTATCACCTCATTCGAGAGATAATCGATCGGGGAGATGTGAAGATATGCAGAGTACCTACACTTGACAATATCGCTGACCCATTAACAAAGCCTCTTGCACAACAGAAGCATGATGGTCATACTAGATCTATGGGTATTAAGGGTATGCCTAATTGGCTCTAGTGCTAGTGGGAGATTGTTGGTGTAAGCCCTAGAGGCCAATACTTTTTGGTACTTGTATCGGATTATTCGTTTAATAATAAAAGGCATTTCTTTATTATGTTTGTCTTTCAGAATAATAAAGTCCCTAGAATAGTTAGTCTGTTTAATGAAATGTTAAGTGTGACTTAATCATGAGATCCCATTAAACATAAAGACATTATTCTTAAAATATCCGTAGTCAAGCTTTATTGCAAAGTGGGATAACATTAAAGCATTGAGACTATTATGAAGATAGACTGATGATCACATCTCATGGATCATGGATAAAGAGTTATCAAGTCTTGACATAGGTATAAATATTAGGAGTAATATTTATACCGGATTGACCCGCTATGAGAATACTACATAGTATGTTATGCAAAGTGTCATAAGTTATTCTCATGGTGATAATGGTGTATTACCACCCTTCGACCTGAAACCACTATGGACCCTAGATGTAGAGTCGGGTGCTTTATTGCTGATCAAACATTATCCGTAACTGGATGATCATAAAGACAGTTGATGGGCACTCCACGAAGCATGCTGAGGGACATGAGTGTCCTAGATGGAATTTGCCAATCCTGCATAACAGGAGAAATGTCTAAGGGCCCAATATTGAACTGGACAAGGATGACACAGTGTATGCCTTGTGTTCAATATAGACATAGGGGCAAAAGGGTAATTGTACAAACATATATTATCACGAAAAAGGTTTTGTCAGATCACATGACATTTTCGTGACTTGGGTAGCAGTGATGTGTTGCTAGATACCGCTCACTGTTTATTATGTTAAATATATAATTTAATATAATTACCAACGTTACGAAATCCTACAGGGTCACACACATAAGGACAGTTTGATGAAAGATAGAGAAATCAAAGGAACACCGTAAGGTACGGTGCACTTAAGTGAAAATAGAAATTCGGATAATATAATAATAATTATTGTTATTTTATAATGGTTATAAAATAATAATAAAATAAATATATTTATTATAATAATAGTTATTATAATAATATATAATATTATTATGGATCATGTGAATTGGGCTTTTAGCCCGCAGCCCACAAGAGAGTCTATAAAAGGAACCCTTGTGATGAAGCTTTCACTTGATGCAATTTCGTTTTTGATTCTCACTCAAATAATTCCGTTCGTAAGCAGCTAGCACTGTGACCGGAAGCTGTTCGTGTGGACTGAGTAGAGGCGTTGCACTTCATCAACGCTTGTGATCGCTGCATCAAAGATCTGAATCGCCACAAAGAGGTAACGATTCTATCACTGACCATGCTCATTCGTAAGGATCACTAAAGGAAAATTTTTGTTTTCCGCTGCGTTTAGATCGCAATTTTCCTTCAGTGGTATCAGAGCCACTTACGAAACCATGGATCTGATAGCTGTTAAATTTCCGTCTTTTCTGTATTTGATTCGATTAAAACACAGAATGAATTTAACAATAAACGATTAATTAAATTTGGCATCTGTTGTGTACGATTTGGATGATTGATGTTGATTATGCTTCAGAAACCGACATTAGTATGGTGAAGTTGTGCGATACATTGATCATCCATAGGTTACACAATTAGATCGATCACTTTTATATAAGATATAAGAAATTCTGATGCAAAGATGGTATATGGGATATACTGTTTTGATTTCATCCATTCAATCACATAAGGATTGTAATTCTTTTGAAAGATCATCATTTTCATTCGCTTCGGAATCCGACGTTAGTATGGTGAAGCAATGACATGTTGATCTATCATATTGAGTTATCAATCGAGTTGTGTTTGACGGCATGAAATTGTTGCATTAGGATTAATGGCAGTACAAGTGTTGTATTGCCGCAGACTTTTCCGGTTGGGGTTGTAAATGCACAAAAGTTGTGCAGGAAACGACGTGAAATACAATGAAGTGTTCATAAAATTTTTCGTTGAAGAACCACCGTCCGCTGACCGGGCAGCGGAACCCCCGGCTAAGTCTGCAAAGTGTGATCAATCAGCCGAAATTTAATTTAGTTTATTTAATTATCGGAATTTTAAACTAATAATAAAAGTGTGTTTATTATTATTTATTTGTGGTGATCAGTTATGGCCTTAGTTTATCCTTTATTATTGTTTTGGGATTTTTAAATACGGCCTGCGAGTCGTGCCTCTCTTGAGACATGCAGATCTTGTTTAATTGGAAAGATGACAAAGTCCCCATTCACAGGAAAAGGTGAAAGGGCTAATGATCTTTTGGCACTCATACATACTGATGTATGTGGACCACTGAACATACCAGCCAGAGGAGGTTTTCAGTACTTCATCACTTTTACTGATGACTTCAGTAGATACGGATATGTGTATTTAATGAAACACAAATCTGAGTCCTTTGAAAAGTTCAAGGAATTCAAGAATGAAGTACAAAACCAACTAGGTAAGAATATTAAAGTTCTTCGATCAGATCGAGGCGGTGAATATTTAAGCCTAGAATTTGATGACCATCTAAAAGAGTATGGGATTCTATCCCAACTTACTCCTCCTGGAACACCACAATGGAATGGTGTATCTGAGAGAAGAAATCGAACCTTGTTAGACATGGTCCGATCCATGATGAGTCACGCCGATCTTCCAAACTCCTTTTGGGGACATGCATTATTAACAGCAGCTTACACACTTAACCGTGTTCCATCCAAAAAGGTTGATAAGACACCATATGAGATATGGAGTGGTAAGAAACCACATATGTCTTACATGAAGATTTGGGGTTGCGAAGTTTACGTCAAACGACAAATTTCAACCAAGCTTGAGCCCAAATCTGACAAATGCTTATTTGTGGGGTATCCTAAAGAAACAAGAGGATATTACTTCTACAATCCTTCTGAGGGCAAAGTGTTTGTCGCTCGAACTGGAGTCTTTCTGGAAAGGGATTTTATTTCCAAAGGAAACAGTGGGAGGAAAATAGAGCTTGAAGAAATTCAAGAATCACAAAACATTGAAACACCTATGGAGGAACTAGAGCAGGAAACACAAGTAGTTGTGGAAGACCAACCTGCTCAAGTAGAACAAGACCATCGTAGGTCAAGCAGGACACGTCACCAACCTGAGAGATATGGATATCTCATAAGTGATCAGGGTGATGTATTACTCATGGATCAAGATGAGCCTGTGACCTACAAAGAGGCCATAACTGGTCCTGAGTCTGAGAAGTGGCTAGAAGCCATGAAATCTGAAATGGATTCCATGTACACAAACCAGGTTTGGACCTTGGTAGAACCTCCTATAGGAGTTAACCCTATAGGATGCAAGTGGGTCTTCAAGAAAAAGACTGACATGGATGGTAAGGTACATACCTATAAAGCAAGACTGGTTGCAAAAGGCTATAAACAAATTCATGGGGTTGACTGTTGGTGTAAGCCCTAGAGGCCAATACTTTTTGGTACTTGTATCGGATTATTCGTTTAATAATAAAAGGCATTTCTTTATTATGTTTGTCTTCAGAATAATAAAGTCCCTAGAATAGTTAGTCTGTTTAATGAAATGTTAAGTGTGACTTAATCATGAGATCCCATTAAACATAAAGACATTATTCTTAAAATATCCGTAGTCAAGCTTTATTGCAAAGTGGGATAACATTAAAGCATTGAGACTATTATGAAGATAGACTGATGATCACATCTCATGGATCATGGGTAAAGAGTTATCAAGTCTTGACATAGGTATAAATATTAGGAGTAATATTTATACCGGATTGACCCGCTATGAGAATACTACATAGTATGTTATGCAAAGTGTCATAAGTTATTCTCATGGTGATAATGGTGTATTACCACCCTTCGACCTGAAACCACTATGGACCCTAGATGTAGAGTCGGGTGCTTTATTGCTGATCAAACATTATCCGTAACTGGATGATCATAAAGACAGTTGATGGGCACTCCACGAAGCATGCTGAGGGACATGAGTGTCCTAGATGGAATTTGCCAATCCTGCATAACAGGAGAAATGTCTAAGGGCCCAATATTGAACTGGACAAGGATGACACAGTGTATGCCTTGTGTTCAATATAGACATAGGGGCAAAAGGGTAATTGTACAAACATATATTATCACGAAAAAGGTTTTGTCAGATCACATGACATTTTCGTGACTTGGGTAGCAGTGATGTGTTGCTAGATACCGCTCACTGTTTATTATGTTAAATATATATAATTTAATATAATTACCAACGTTACGAAATCCTACAGGGTCACACACATAAGGACAGTTTGATGAGAGATAGAGAAATCAAAGGAACACCGTAAGGTACGGTGCACTTAAGTGAAAATAGAAATTCGGATAATATAATAATAATTATTGTTATTTTATAATGGTTATAAAATAATAATAAAAGAAATATATTTATTATAATAATAGTTATTATAATAATATATATAATATTATTATGGATCATGTGAATTGGGCTTTTAGCCCGCAGCCCACAAGAGAGTCTATAAAAGGAACCCTTGTGATGAAGCTTTCACTTGATGCAATTTCGTTTTTGATTCTCTTTTCTCACTCAAATAATTCCGTTCGTAAGCAGCTAGCACTGTGACCGGAAGCTGTTCGTGTGGACTGAGTAGAGGCGTTGCACTTCATCAACGCTTGTGATCGCTGCATCAAAGATCTGAATCGCCACAAAGAGGTAACGATTCTATCACTGACCATGCTCATTCGTAAGGATCACTAAAGGAAAATTTTGTTTTCCGCTGCGTTTTGATCGCAATTTTCCTTCAGTGGTATCAGAGCCACTTACGAAACCATGGATCTGATAGCTGTTAAATTTCCGTCTTTTCTGTATTTGATTCGATTAAAACACAGAATGAATTTAACAATAAACGATTAATTAAATTTGGCATCTGTTGTGTACGATTTGGATGATTGATGTTGATTATGCTTCAGAAACCGACATTAGTATGGTGAAGTTGTGCGATACATTGATCATCCATAGGTTACACAATTAGATCGATCACTTTTATATAAGATATAAGAAATTCTGATGCAAAGATGGTATATGGGATATACTGTTTTGATTTCATCCATTCAATCACATAAGGATTGTAATTCTTTTGAAAGATCATCATTTTCATTCGCTTCGGAATCCGACGTTAGTATGGTGAAGCAATGACATGTTGATCTATCATATTGAGTTATCAATCGAGTTGTGTTTGACGGCATGAAATTGTTGCATTAGGATTAATGGCAGTACAAGTGTTGTATTGCCGCAGACTTTTCCGGTTGGGGTTGTAAATGCACAAAAGTTGTGCAGGAAACGACGTGAAATACAATGAAGTGTTCATAAAATTTTTCGTTGAAGAACCACCGTCCGCTGACCGGGCAGCGGAACCCCCGGCTAAGTCTGCAAAGTGTGATCAATCAGCCGAAATTTAATTTAGTTTATTTAATTATCGGAATTTTAAACTAATAATAAAAGTGTGTTTATTATTATTTATTTGTGGTGATCAGTTATGGCCTTAGTTTATCCTTTATTATTGTTTTGGGATTTTTAAATACGGCCTGCGTGTCGTGCCTCTCTCTCGATCTCTTTATGTAACTTCTTTTCTCATCTCACTCCCTCGTATGTAAAACGAGTTTTCTTATATGTAATGTAATATTATGTTATGAATAAAAAGGAAGTATTCAATATTAAAGGAGGACAACCTTGGAGATCATGCTTGGAGAAGCTTAGATCGTTATTAGGTTAGCTTAGGTTCTCTCATTGGCTTGAGAGAACAATTGCGTTAGGGGCCATAATTGTATCTTTTTATATGTATGTTGATGCATGTAATTGTATGTTGATGCATGTGAGAGACGTTTTGCATGTTAAGCCGGTGAGATCAAACTAATAACAAAATCCCTCAAAATTAAATATTAAGTTTATGCTTTCCAATTTTTAGCACTCATCAAGACTAGTATCGAGCATTGTAGGTTTCGCCTACGCGAGGTGCATGTTCTATATTAGTAAGGTGTGATGGGATAATTGTAATATCCAATTGCTAAAACAATGGGTCAAACTTAACTAAACAAATTATAATAAGATTATACATGTTTAGAAGCAAGAATTGGGAATGATTCATGTGATGGATCAGAATAAGGAGTTATTCACCCAATTGAAAATATTCGAGAGTTGTATGAGATACAATTGGAAGGAGTTCCTACTTAAATAACTTAGTTTTGTGTAATCAGCCTAACGCTGACTTAAAACAAAGTGAAACATGGATCTCGACCCACTAGAAAGTCTTCCAACGGGATTTTCCGAATCAAATGATGAGGGTCATTTGTTTTGAATAAAATAGTGGGAGCATATTTGATTAAAGGCCTAATTAAATATGTTGTTTTAATGATACTTATATTTTCATATTTCTCTTGTAGATTACCATGACAACAAACACATCGAACAATATTTTGCGATCCATCCTAGATAAGGAAAAATTGTCTGGGACAAATTTCCTGGATTGGCACCGTAATCTGAGGATTGTCCTCAAGCACGATAAGAAGCTGTATGTCTTGGAGACACCAGTTCCTGAGGAGGAACCTCCTAGTTCTGCATCAAAGGCAGAAAGAGATGCTTATAAGAAGCATTTCGATGATGCCAATGAAACCGCTTGCCTCATGCTTGCTACCATGAACTCTGAGTTGCAAAAGCAACATGAGAACATGTCTGCGTTCGATATGATCGGACATCTGAAAATGCTTTATCAAGAGCAAGCAAGAAATGAGAGGTTTCAGGTTTCAAAGTCCCTTTTTAACAGCAAGTTAGCTGAGGGAGCCCCTGTAAGTCCCCATGTACTCAAGATGATTGGGTATGTGGAGAATCTTGACAGATTAGGGTTTCCCCTTGGAAAAGAACTTGCGATTGATCTGATCTTGCAATCGTTGCCAGAGAGCTTCAGTCAGTTTGTCCTGAATTTCAATATGAATGACTTGGACAAAAGTCTTCCAGAACTGCTAGGCATGTTGAGAACTGCTGAGCAGAATATGAAGACAAAAGGGAAATCTATTCTGATGGTCAGTAATGGAAAGAAACAGAACAAGAGGCCCATCAAACAGGGTGGTAGAGGGAAAGGCAAGGAAGTTGCCAAACCCAAACCCACTCCTCCTGTTTTGAAGCCTAGTGGAGGAATAGCAAAGGAGGGCACTTGCTTCCATTGCGGTAAGACCGGACATTGGAAGAGAAATTGCCCAAAGTACCTGGAAGATAAGAAAAATGGAGTAGAGACTTCAAATTCAGGTATTTTTGTTATTGAAATTAATTTATCTACTTCTGCATCATGGGTATTAGATACTGGATGCGGTTCTCACATTTGTACTAATGTGCAGGGGCTAAAAAGGAGTAGAGATTTGGCAAAAGGTGAAGTTGACCTACGAGTTGGCAATGGAGCAAAGGTTGCTGCTTTAGCTGTAGGAACTTATGTTTTAACTTTACCTAGTGGTTTAATAATTCAGTTAGAGAACTGTTATTATGTACCTGCAATTAGCAGGAATATTATTTCCGTTTCTTGTTTGGACAAGTTTGGTTTTTCATTCATAATAAAGAACAATTGTTGCTCAATTTATTTGAATGATATATTCTATGCTACTGCAAAAATGAATAATGGACTATATGTCCTTGATCTTGAAATGCCAATTTATAACATTAATACTAAAAGGTTGAAACCTAATGAGTTGAATCCAACTTACCTTTGGCACTGTCGATTAGGCCACATAAATGAGAAACGCATTTCCAAACTCCATAAAGATGGACTCTTGGACTCTTTTGATTATGAATCATATGAGACATGCAGATCTTGTTTAATTGGAAAGATGACAAAGTCCCCATTCACAGGAAAAGGTGAAAGGGCTAATGATCTTTTGGCACTCATACATACTGATGTATGTGGACCACTGAACATACCAGCCAGAGGAGGTTTTCAGTACTTCATCACTTTCACTGATGACTTCAGTAGATACGGATATGTGTATTTAATGAAACACAAATCTGAGTCCTTTGAAAAGTTCAAGGAATTCAAGAATGAAGTACAAAACCAACTAGGGAAGAATATTAAAGTTCTTCGATCAGATCGAGGCGGTGAATATTTAAGCCTAGAATTTGATGACCATCTAAAAGAGTATGGGATTCTATCCCAACTTACTCCTCCTGGAACACCACAATGGAATGGTGTATCTGAGAGAAGAAATCGAACCTTGTTAGACATGGTCCGATCCATGATGAGTCACGCCGATCTTCCAAACTCCTTTTGGGGACATGCATTATTAACAGCAGCTTACACACTTAACCGTGTTCCATCCAAAAAGGTTGATAAGACACCATATGAGATATGGAGTGGTAAGAAACCACATATGTCTTACATGAAGATTTGGGGTTGCGAAGTTTACGTCAAACGACAAATTTCAACCAAGCTTGAGCCCAAATCTGACAAATGCTTATTTGTGGGGTATCCTAAAGAAACAAGAGGATATTACTTCTACAATCCTTCTGAGGGCAAAGTGTTTGTCGCTCGAACTGGAGTCTTTCTGGAAAGGGATTTTATTTCCAAAGGAAACAGTGGGAGGAAAATAGAGCTTGAAGAAATTCAAGAATCACAAAACATTGAAACACCTATGGAGGAACTAGAGCAGGAAACACAAGTAGTTGTGGAAGAGCAACCTGCTCAAGTAGAACAAGACCAGCGTAGGTCAAGCAGGACACGTCACCAACCTGAGAGATATGGATATCTCATAAGTGATCAGGGTGATGTATTACTCATGGATCAAGATGAGCCTGCGACCTACAAAGAGGCCATAACTGGTCCTGAGTCTGAGAAGTGGCTAGAAGCCATGAAATCTGAAATGGATTCCATGTACACAAACCAGGTTTGGACCTTGGTAGAACCTCCTATAGGAGTTAACCCTATAGGATGCAAGTGGGTCTTCAAGAAGAAGACTGACATGGATGGTAAGGTACATACCTATAAAGCAAGACTGGTTGCAAAAGGCTATAAACAAATTCATGGGGTTGACTATGATGAAACCTTTTCACCAGTTGCAATGCTTAAATCTGTTCGGATTTTACTTGCCATCGCTGCATATCATGATTATGAAATATGGCAGATGGATGTCAAAACTGCTTTCCTTAATGGGAATCTTCTTGAGGATGTGTACATGACACAACCTGAAGGATTTGACATACCACAAGATGCCCAAAAGATATGCAAGTTACAGCGATCAATCTATGGATTGAAGCAAGCTTCCAGAAGCTGGAATCTTCGTTTTGATGAAACCGTAAAACAATATGGATTCATCAAAAATGAAGATGAACCTTGTGTCTACAAGAAGGTTAGTGGGAGCATGATCGTGTTTCTGGTATTATATGTAGATGACATATTACTCATTGGAAACGATGTCCCTACCTTGCAACAAGTGAAGACTTGGTTAGGGAATTGTTTTTCTATGAAAGACCTAGGTGAAGCAGCCTATATATTAGGAATTAGGATCTATAGAGATAGATCACAAAAACTGCTTGGCCTAAGTCAGAGTACATACATAGATAAAGTGTTGAGACGCTTTAATATGCATGATTCCAAGAAAGGATTCATACCTATGCAACATGGTCTGTGTTTATCAAAAACACAATCCCCTTCAACTAAGGAAGAAAGGGATCGCATGAATAAGATTCCATATGCATCTGCAATAGGATCTATCATGTATGCCATGTTATGTACTCGACCAGATGTCTCGTATGCATTAAGTGCAACGAGTAGGTACCAATCTGATCCCGGTGATGCTCACTGGGTAGCTGTCAAGAATATCCTTAAGTACTTGAGAAGGACTAAGGATTCATTCTTGATATATGGAGGTCAGGAAGAGCTTGATGTAATTGGTTACACTGATGCTAGCTTCCAGACAGATAAGGATGATTTTAGATCACAATCTGGTTATGTGTTCTGTCTCAATGGTGGCGCTGTGAGCTGGAAAAGTTCAAAGCAGGAAACAGTTGCTGATTCTACAACTGAGGCCGAGTATATTGCTGCCTCAAATGCAGCAAAGGAAGCTGTTTGGATCAAGAAGTTCATTAGTGAACTTGGCATAGTCCCTAGCATTGTGGATCCCATTGGTTTATATTGTGATAACAATGGTGCTATCGCACAAGCTAAGGAGCCTAGATCTCACCAACGATCCAAACACATACTTAGGCGTTATCACCTCATTCGAGAGATAATCGATCGGGGAGATGTGAAGATATGCAGAGTACCTACACTTGATAATATCGCTGACCCATTAACAAAGCCTCTTGCGCAACAGAAGCATGATGGTCATACTAGATCTATGGGTATTAAGGGTATGCCTAATTGGCTCTAGTGCTAGTGGGAGATTGTTGGTGTAAGCCCTAGAGGCCAATACTTTTTGGTACTTGTATCGGATTATTCGTTTAATAATAAAAGGCATTTCTTTATTATGTTTGTCTTCAGAATAATAAAGTCCCTAGAATAGTTAGTCTGTTTAATGAAATGTTAAGTGTGACTTAATCATGAGATCCCATTAAACATAAAGACATTATTCTTAAAATATCCGTAGTCAAGCTTTATTGCAAAGTGGGATAACATTAAAGCATTGAGACTATTATGAAGATAGACTGATGATCACATCTCATGGATCATGGGTAAAGAGTTATCAAGTCTTGACATAGGTATAAATATTAGGAGTAATATTTATACCGGATTGACCCGCTATGAGAATACTACATAGTATGTTATGCAAAGTGTCATAAGTTATTCTCATGGTGATAATGGTGTATTACCACCCTTCGACCTGAAACCACTATGGACCCTAGATGTAGAGTCGGGTGCTTTATTGCTGATCAAACATTATCCGTAACTGGATGATCATAAAGACAGTTGATGGGCACTCCACGAAGCATGCTGAGGGACATGAGTGTCCTAGATGGAATTTGCCAATCCTGCATAACAGGAGAAATGTCTAAGGGCCCAATATTGAACTGGACAAGGATGACACAGTGTATGCCTTGTGTTCAATATAGACATAGGGGCAAAAGGGTAATTGTACAAACATATATTATCACGAAAAAGGTTTTGTCAGATCACATGACATTTTCGTGACTTGGGTAGCAGTGATGTGTTGCTAGATACCGCTCACTGTTTATTATGTTAAATATATATAATTTAATATAATTACCAACGTTACGAAATCCTACAGGGTCACACACATAAGGACAGTTTGATGAGAGATAGAGAAATCAAAGGAACACCGTAAGGTACGGTGCACTTAAGTGAAAATAGAAATTCGGATAATATAATAATAATTATTGTTATTTTATAATGGTTATAAAATAATAATAAAAGAAATATATTTATTATAATAATAGTTATTATAATAATATATATAATATTATTATGGATCATGTGAATTGGGCTTTTAGCCCGCAGCCCACAAGAGAGTCTATAAAAGGAACCCTTGTGATGAAGCTTTCACTTGATGCAATTTCGTTTTTGATTCTCTTTTCTCACTCAAATAATTCCGTTCGTAAGCAGCTAGCACTGTGACCGGAAGCTGTTCGTGTGGACTGAGTAGAGGCGTTGCACTTCATCAACGCTTGTGATCGCTGCATCAAAGATCTGAATCGCCACAAAGAGGTAACGATTCTATCACTGACCATGCTCATTCGTAAGGATCACTAAAGGAAAATTTTGTTTTCCGCTGCGTTTTGATCGCAATTTTCCTTCATTGACTATGATGAAACCTTTTCACCAGTTGCAATGCTTAAATCTGTTCGGATTTTACTTGCCATCGCTGCATATCATGATTATGAAATATGGCAGATGGATGTCAAAACTGCTTTCCTTAATGGGAATCTTCTTGAGGATGTGTACATGACACAACCTGAAGGATTTGACATACCACAAGATGCCCAAAAGATATGCAAGTTACAGCGATCAATCTATGGATTGAAGCAAGCTTCCAGAAGCTGGAATCTTCGTTTTGATGAAACCGTAAAACAATATGGATTCATCAAAAATGAAGATGAACCTTGTGTCTACAAGAAGGTTAGTGGGAGCATGATCGTGTTTCTGGTATTATATGTAGATGACATATTACTCATTGGAAACGATGTCCCTACCTTGCAACAAGTGAAGACTTGGTTAGGGAATTGTTTTTCTATGAAAGACCTAGGTGAAGCAGCCTATATATTAGGAATTAGGATCTATAGAGATAGATCACAAAAACTGCTTGGCCTAAGTCAGAGTACATACATAGATAAAGTGTTGAGACGCTTTAATATGCATGATTCCAAGAAAGGATTCATACCTATGCAACATGGTCTATGTTTATCAAAAACACAATCCCCTTCAACTAAGGAAGAAAGGGATCGCATGAATAAGATTCCATATGCATCTGCAATAGGATCTATCATGTATGCCATGTTATGTACTCGACCAGATGTCTCGTATGCATTAAGTGCAACGAGTAGGTACCAATCTGATCCCGGTGATGCTCACTGGGTAGCTGTCAAGAATATCCTTAAGTACTTGAGAAGGACTAAGAATTCATTCTTGATATATGGAGGTCAGGAAGAGCTTGATGTAATTGGTTACACTGATGCTAGCTTCCAGACAGATAAGGATGATTTTAGATCACAATCTGGTTATGTGTTCTGTCTCAATGGTGGCGCTGTGAGCTGGAAAAGTTCAAAGCAGGAAACAGTTGCTGATTCTACAACTGAGGCCGAGTATATTGCTGCCTCAAATGCAGCAAAGGAAGCTGTTTGGATCAAGAAGTTCATTAGTGAACTTGGCATAGTCCCAAGCATTGTGGATCCCATTGGTTTATATTGTGATAACAATGGTGCTATCGCACAAGCTAAGGAGCCTAGATCTCACCAACGATCCAAACACATACTTAGGCGTTATCACCTCATTCGAGAGATAATCGATCGGGGAGATGTGAAGATATGCAGAGTACCTACACTTGACAATATCGCTGACCCATTAACAAAGCCTCTTGCGCAACAGAAGCATGATGGTCATACTAGATCTATGGGTATTAAGGGTATGCCTAATTGGCTCTAGTGCTAGTGGGAGATTGTTGGTGTAAGCCCTAGAGGCCAATACTTTTTGGTACTTGTATCGGATTATTCGTTTAATAATAAAAGGCATTTCTTTATTAGTTTGTCTTTCAGAATAATAAAGTCCCTAGAATAGTTAGTATGTTTAATGAAATGTTAAGTGTGACTTAATCATGAGATCCCATTAAACATAAAGACATTATTCTTAAAATATCCGTAGTCAAGCTTTATTGCAAAGTGGGATAACATTAAAGCATTGAGACTATTATGAAGATAGACTGATGATCACATCTCATGGATCATGGATAAAGAGTTATCAAGTCTTGACATAGGTATAAATATTAGGAGTAATATTTATACCGGATTGACCCGCTATGAGAATACTACATAGTATGTTATGCAAAGTGTCATAAGTTATTCTCATGGTGATAATGGTGTATTACCACCCTTCGACCTGAAACCACTATGGACCCTAGATGTAGAGTCGGGTGCTTTATTGCTGATCAAACATTATCCGTAACTGGATGATCATAAAGACTGTTGATGGGCACTCCACGAAGCATGCTGAGGGACATGAGTGTCCTAGATGGAATTTGCCAATCCTGCATAACAGGAGAAATGTCTAAGGGCCCAATATTGAACTGGACAAGGATGACACAGTGTATGCCTTGTGTTCAATATAGACATAGGGGCAAAAGGGTAATTGTACAAACATATATTATCACGAAAAAGGTTTTGTCAGATCACATGACATTTTCGTGACTTGGGTAGCAGTGATGTGTTGCTAGATACCGCTCACTGTTTATTATGTTAAATATATAATTTAATATAATTACCAACGTTACGAAATCCTACAGGGTCACACACATAAGGACAGTTTGATGAGAGATAGAGAAATCAAAGGAACACCGTAAGGTACGGTGCACTTAAGTGAAAATAGAAATTCGGATAATATAATAATAATTATTGTTATTTTATAATGGTTATAAAATAATAATAAAATAAATATATTTATTATAATAATAGTTATTATAATAATATATAATATTATTATGGATCATGTGAATTGGGCTTTTAGCCCGCAGCCCACAAGAGAGTCTATAAAAGGAACCCTTGTGATGAAGCTTTCACTTGATGCAATTTCGTTTTTGATTCTCACTCAAATAATTCTGTTCGTAAGCAGCTAGCACTGTGACCGGAAGCTGTTCGTGTGGACTGAGTAGAGGCGTTGCACTTCATCAACGCTTGTGATCGCTGCATCAAAGATCTGAATCGCCACAAAGAGGTAACGATTCTATCACTGACCATGCTCATTCGTAAGGATCACTAAAGGAAAATTTTTGTTTTCCGCTGCGTTTAGATCGCAATTTTCCTTCAAAATCCACTTAATAAAGGCTTATTATCTAATGAATTTAGTCCCTAACCATGGATTAAGTTGAGGAGTATCTATCATACTTCTCTTAGGATGGTGTAATGAGTTCACTAATCCCTGATTAGAGATTAAACTCATTACTTAACACTAAACAAAAACCCAAAAACATCTTAATAATCACAAGTAGGTTAATGATATTAATCCTAAATCATCATGGTAATTAAGTTGAAATTCTTATCTCACACTTAAGTAGGATCATTATCCCTAATCAGGGAGGATATAATGAGTTTACAACCCTTGATTTAGGCTTAAGCTCATTATCCTATGCAAAACACCAAAAACAATAAAAAACTAAAAATACAAAAAACAAACAATAATCGTCTCCTCCGAGATTCTGAACACTCATGGACCCTATCATAGCAACTGACAATCCAACACCTGATCACAAACCCTTGCATATCATTCAACATACATCATATTGCATTATTTGACATTTGTATATTTGTTTTACAAGGTATCCACATCTTCTTTGGTTTGGTTTTGACCGTTCTTCTGCTCAGATATCTGCTTCAACCATCCTCTTCAGCTATTTGCATCAGTTATCTTCTTCAGTTATCTTCATCAGCACCCATTGTCAGTATGGATTCAACCAGGAAGAGCAATATCACTTACCATTTCTTTGAGTATCCCCTGGCAGGCATCAGGCAGATACAGGCTCTCATCACTCCTGATCATGTCCCCTTATTCATAGAACATTATGGTGGTATCCTGGACATGATCAAGGACTTGGATGCATCACAGAGGATCATGATTCACACTTGCCTTCAGTTCTATGACCCTCCTCTCTATTGCTTCACTTTCCCAGACTTTCAAATAGGCCCTCTTTTGGAAGAGTATTCTATGTTGTTGGGTGTCCCTATCAGAAGAGGATTTCCTTTCAACCCTGAGATGACTGCTCCTAAGAATGAATACATAGCTTATCTTCTCCTCCTTTAGGATAGTAAACTTCACTAACCTAGGATTTCCTTTGCATGATAACAATTAGGATTGGTTAGTCCCCCATTAGACTTTTTACCTTTAAGATCCTTTGGTTTTCTTCTCTTCTCATCTCAAAAACTCTAAAAAACATCTTAATAAAGATTGAAGTGGTCTCCTGTGCAATAGCCTTATTCCATGAAACACTTTTATTTTTCCAATCTTGGGATGGTACAAGCTTGTTCATCATGATGCACAAGTCTGATCAGGATGCCAACTTCACCAAGAAAATCATAAAAAAACACTTCTTCATCCAAAAATACAAAAACACTTAATAAATTCAATGAGTTAGTGAGCCTAAGCCCTAATCTCTGGAATCAGGTTTTGGGGATCTTCTCCTTACTTGAGTGTGCTTGTTCTATTATTCCATCTTGGAATGTAGTAGCAAGTACACATTCCATGGAAAAGAGCTTGAGTTCACTTCCTTGTGACACACTCATAAAAGCTTTTTAAAAAAACACAAACAAACAATAAGCGGCTTTCCTTCGGGAATTCTTTTCTCATCTCACTCGCTCCGTCCGCGAACTTGCTCCTACTTGTCATTTTGCAAGACGGTTACGCACTCGTCGTCCGAGTCTGCAACACCTGAGCATTGACATAGGCCGTTCAAGCCTTAAGACACAAGCAATCTTTTCCACCCCTAGTTAGGGGAACTACGGCGACTCTGATCCTCATTGTCCAGATGAGGTATGTAGGCAGCGGGGTAGGGCCCGTTCGAGCACAATCTTTATTTTCCCTACATTTTTCCTTTTCATTTCTTTTTCAGTTCCCTTTTCATTTCTTTTATCCAGTTCAATTCCTCTCCTTTGCAGCAGCTTTCATTTCTTCACCCTTTGAAACATTTTCTTTGCAAGCGTGGATCCCGTTGGGTACGGCGGACGATCTGGGGTGCTAATACCTTCCCAGGTCGTAACCGACTCCCGAACTTAGTCTCTTTGGTTCGCAGGACCCGTGTCCTTCCTCTTCTTTTCTTCTGGTTTTTGCAGCATTACCATTCCCGTCTCTTTGGGATATAAATGCTTGGCTGACGACTCTACTTCTTTTCCGTGCCACTTTCGCGTTTGTACCAGGATGGAAATCCAGGGAGCGACAGCTGGCGACTCTGCTAGGGACCGAACCCAGAATCTCTGGTTCCTTTGAGAGTCTCTCCTAGCGCTTGTTTGTTTCTGTTTTTTTGGGTGTTGATTGTTTGATGTTGAGTGTTTATTTTACTATTGTTTATTTACAATTTATTTAAAACTTTATTTACAGTTTTGAGTACTTATATTCATGCATCATATATTATTACTCGACTGTCTGGACTGGATTTTTTTCTGTTTGATGGGACTTGGGTGATACTGTTACTGTGAGATGAGCTCATTACCAAGGCTCGAGTACACCTTAGGAATTAGAGTGGTTCCACTTTGGCCTCATGAGATCTTGTCATGGGGGTAGTAGTGAGTTCCACGCCGAGATTTGCGACCGTCTTGGAAATGTTTTGATTTGGGGATCTTCCTTTCTCAATTCATAACCTTGATAGTCATGTGCAACTGGGGACCGATCATTGAGAACCTTGTGGAAACATCCCTCTCTAGTGGTGACAGTGGCAGACCACATTGTGTGGCAAACCCATTCGCACCCGAGGGCCCACCTGGGACTCACATAGGATGACCTTGTTTTCCCGGACTCAGCTGAGGCCTTCCTGCGTAGTATATAATGCCAAACCGATTCCCTGATTTGGTCATGAGCCATTTCTCGGAAATGGTGAACGTATTATTGCTATTCGGCTTTGAGAGTCCGTGATGTTTGACCCGGAGCACACCAGTGAGATTGGGAGGGGTTTACAGGTTTGCAGGAACCCTCGGCCTTTACATACCTTCATTATCAGTGTGGTCCTTGTTATGATTTGATCCTTATGGTTCTGAATTTCTTGATCTCTTGGTTCTGAGGATTTCTATCAGAGGGTTATGGCTCAGAGGATCTTGGTTTTCAGTTATTCAGAGGGTCCTAATATTCAATATTCAATATTCGCATTTGCATCGCATCATACTTGCATTAACTATTTGTGTTTCCATTTTTCAGGTTGTTGTTTACAGTTTAGCACCCAGTTCTGGTAATTGTAAGCTCTCCAGATGGAAGAAGTTAAGAGAATTACAAGGAAAAAGAATGTTCATTACATTTTTCTCCAGCCAGAAGTCAAGAGTGTTCAGAAATTAGCAGGGCTGATGAATGACCAAGTTTTAGGGAATTTCAGAAAGAGGTATGGTCAGATATTGAAGTACATGGACAAACCCACTGCAGACCAGAAGGATAGCTTGCACACTTTGCTTCATTTCTATGATCCTTTGTTGCGGTGCTTTGTATTTCCAGATTATATCTTGGCTCCTACCTTGGAGGAGATTTCCAGCATTTTGGGTATTCCTGTCAGAGATACTTTGCCTTATTATGGGTCTGAGGTGGTTCTCAAGGAATAAGACATAGCCAGAGTCTGTCATTTACCAGTTGCTAAGGTCAAGAAGGCTTTGAAGGACAGTGAGGGCAGAGGACTTCCTTGGGATGTGCTTATACCAGAGGCTGAAGAGTATGCCAGAGAGTGTAAGTGGGGAGATTTTGGTGTTGTGGTGGCTTTGATGGTATATGGATCAAGTATTTTCCCGGGAGAAAAGGAGTTTGTGAACTTGGAGGTGATTTTCATTTTTGCTAAAGGCAATCCTGTGCCAACTCTGTTGGGAGATTTCTACTACAATGTTCATTACCGGAATGAGAAAGGCAAAGGTGGACCAGTGGGCTGTTGTGCTTCATTATTTGTTAAGTGGTTTGCTAGGCAATTGCCAAAGTCAGGCCCTTTCAAGGAGATGAGAGATGAGTGGAGGTGGTATAGGAGGCTAATGGGACTAACTTCTGAGGATATAGCTTGGGGATATGACAAAGATTTGCTGGGAAAGGAGGTACTGGTCAGTTGTGGAAGATTTGCTGGTGTGACTTTGCTAGGAAGAAAGGGTGTGATCAGTTATCATCCAACATTAGCCAGGAAGCAATTTGGCTATTCTCTGAGAGATCCACCAAGTATGGAAGAATTTTATGAATCTTTGTACTTTCCTGTGGAGGGAAACAAAGAGCTAGTCATACAAGCATCTTAGGCTTGGGCTCACAGGGTGAAGAAAGGTAAGAAAGACTTTGGAAGAGTAGATCCCAAGACATATCCTCCTTTTGCTACATGGTTGCAGAAACGTGTAGAGGAGGTGCTCATGCCATTTTCAGTGGAAGCTCCATTGTATCCCAAAGAAGTGCCATGCCAGAATACTGTTCCTTTGGAAGAATATAAGAAACTGGAAGCTCAGCTGCACGAGGTCCGGATAGAGAATGCTGAAATGGTTAACTTGTACCACCTTGCCAATCGTACCAAAAATGAAGCAGAGGAAAAGCTACAGAAGATGCAAGCTTCATTAGGAGCAAAGGAAAAGGAGTTTGCTGGAAGGGAAGCTCACTTTTAGAGATTGGGTCTAATGGAATCTAAAAGAGAAGCAGATCGTAAGAAGACTTTGAAGTCTCTTAAAGAAGCTCGCCAGTCCATTGTTTGGTTGCAAGGCCAAAGGGAACAGGAGCAGAAGAAGTATAAAGAAAAAGAAGAGTTTTTCGAGGTACAGATGACCTTCAAGAAAGAAGAAGTGGAACAAGTCCACAACATACGAAGGGAAAAGACTCAACAGTTGGCACAAAGTCAGATGGCCTTGGAGGAGGCATTGAAAGAGATTGAAGAGCTTAATCTGAGAGAAAGTGTGAAGAAGAACCGGACAGAGGTGATAGCTGCAGAAGAACCTGAGTCTTTAGTCTAGATTTTCTTTATTGTTGTTCAGACTACCTACAGACTTGTTGTAGGAGTCTTGCTTTATCTTTTGTCCTTGTGTTCATGTATTGACTTGTAACCTTTCGAGGAATTTGTTTGTGCTCTAAATTTTGGCCGGCAGTGGGTTATCCATGTTGTGCAGTGTTAATATTCAAATTACCATTTCTGAGTATGCAAAGCTTGTTTGTCTGATACTGCTAAGATCTGAACACTCTTCAAAGGGAAAGTTTGAAAATTAATACTCAGTGGTTATCTGGAGCAAATACCAGAACTGGGGCATACAAAGGCCTAAAATTGGAAACATGAGTAGTTACAGTGCATGCATATAATGTGTTTGTTTGTTTTGCAGGTAGTTCATCAGTTTCTAACGTTTATGTCCTTTCAGGCACTATAGCTCCCAGGAAGGTTCGAGAACAGCCTACTGTACACATATATCCCACAAGAGTCAACAGAGAGAGAGAGAGTCATGGATCAAATGCAGGAAGATTTAGATGACTTGAGATTGAGAATGGACAATTTCATGACCCTTATGGCAGGGATGGGTCAGACTCAAGAATGCTTGCACGAGATGGTGGAAAATAATCAGGCCAGGAATAATGGGGTTGCTGATGGAGGTAATCGCAATGGTGCTGGTGCCCGTCAAGTTAAAATCCCTGTGGCACAGCCAGGGATAACCATTATCAATGATGGACTAAACAATGTGCAGATGGATGGCCAAGATGAACAATTTACTTTGCTGGACGAGGCTGAAGGCCAAGGGGCTGAAATGAACAGAAAGTTTGAAGAGATGGTTGAGCAGATTCGTGCCATTCAATCTCAGAGCTCTCTGGGTTTGATATTACTGACTTGGGCTTGGTTCCAGGGGTTAGAATCCCTTACAAGTTCAAGGTTCCCACTTTCGAGAAGTACAATGGCACGACTTGTCCGAAGACTCACCTCCAGTCCTTTGTAGGAAGAATTGCTGCCTATACTGATGACGAGAAGTTATGGATGTATTACTTCCAGGATAGCCTGGTGGGGGCCTCCTTGGAGTGGTATATGAAGCTGAGCAGGGTTAATATTAAGAGCTGGAAGGATTTAGCAGAGGCGTTCGTGAAGCAGTACCAGTACAATTTGGACTTGGCTCCAAATCGCACTCAATTGCAGACCATGTCTCAAAATGCTAAGGAGGGGTTTAAGGAGTATGCTCAAAGGTGGCGCCAGCTTGCTGCTAGAGTACAACCACCTTTGCTGGATAATGAGATGGCTAATATGTTCATAGGAACATTGCAAGGGGTGTTTATCGAGAGGTTGGCGTCTTGTTCAGCTACTAAGTTCAATGACATAGTGATAGCAGGCGAGAGGGTCGAAACTCTGTTAAAGATGGGGAAGATTCAGGACACCGGTGCGAGTAGCTCGAGCGGTGTAAGAAAAGATTTTAATGGACCTCCGAGAAGGAGAGAAGGAGAAACCAATGCTGTGTATGGCCGAGGACGGGGCCGAGGATATAGAAGATCATATGAGCAAGTGGCAACTATCACTATTCCTTCAAGCCCTATACAACAAACTCAACCCCTATAAAAGCAACAACAGCAACAGCCGCAGCGTAACAATTATCAGCAAAGGCCTTATCAAATGAGACAAGCTCGTCCGACTAATAGGGGTCTTGAAGCATGGAGGGGCGAGGATAAATGTTGTTGACGGGGGTGAGAAGTTAAGCTTGATTCTGAACGTAGAAGAGGTGAAGACTCCATTGCTGGTAGTGAAAGAAAGGTTGTTGAAAGGACAAGTATTCCCGGGGTGTGGTTCTGATTGTGAAAAGTGTTTAAGTTCAGTAAATGGCTGTGAAGACTTGAAGGTGGGGCTGTAATGTCTGATTGACAAGGGGTCGCTGCAGTTTGATAAAGTTGATGATAAAGGTGATTGTGTGTCTACCATAACCATTTACTATGATCCAGCTGAAGTACCTGCCAGGAGGGAGCCTGTGACAATATGTGTTCCAGAAGTCAGTTATGTTAATATTACTGTTCCAGGGCCTGTTCCTTATACTGATGATAAAGCCATCCCGTGGCATTATGGCTCAGATGTGTATGTGGAAGGTCAGAAGGTGGAGAGTAAGTCAGTAACAGTTGACCCGACTGTGGTGAACATCGGAGGAGTTGGTGGTTTTACGAGAAGCGGACGTCTTTTTGCTCCTCAAGCTCTGAGAGGAGATCTTGAAGCCGAAGATGTGGCAAAGGCTAAAGGAAAGCAGATAGCGACCGAAGAAATGACAACTCCTGTTGCTGTACAAGGTACATTTGAGAAAGAAGTGGAGGAGTTTATGAGGATAATAAAGAAGAGTGACTACAAGGTAGTTGAACAGTTGAATCAGACGCCGTCCAAAATATCAATTATGTCCTTGTTGATGTGTTCTCCAGCTCACATAGAAGCTTTGTTGAAAGTATTGCAGATGGCATACGTTCCACAGGAGATAAATGTTAATCAATTGGAGGCTGTAGTAGGTAGTGTGAATGCTAGCCATGGGTTGGGCTTCACAGATAGAGATCTTACTTCAGAAGGCCGCAATCACAATAAAGCACTGCATATTACCATGGAGTGTAAGGGTGTTGTCCTGTCACATGTCCTGGTTGACATAGGCTCTTCTCTCAATGTAATTCCTAAGAAAGCCTTGATGAAGCTGAATGTTGATGGCATCGTCTTGCGACCCAGTGATTTAATTGTGAAAGCCTTTGATGGGTCCCGGAGGTCTGTGTTCGGGGAAGTTGAGTTACCTGTGAAGATAGGATCTCAAGTGTTCAAGAGCACGTTCTATGTCATGGATATTCAACCTGTGTACAGTTGCTTGCTGGGGTGTCCCTGGATCAATGCTGCAGGCGCAGTGACGTCCACATTGCATCAAAAGCTGAAGTATGTGGTTGATGGCCAGGTAATCACTGTGTGTGGAGAAGAAGACATCTTTGTTAGTCACCTGTCAATTTTCAAATACGTGGAGATGGACGGAGATATTCATGAAACGTTGTGTCAGGCTTTCGAAGCGGTTAATGTCAGCATTTTGGCTCCGGCAGAGAGGAATAATGAGAAGGAAGGGACCTCCATTCACTCCTACAAACAGGCCAAAGAAGTGGTTCAATCTGGAAGCGCCCAGGGCTAGGGCAAGTTGCTGGAATTAGAGAAGAAAGATGACAAGTTTGGTCTTGGTTATCAGCCTGGTGGGTCTAACTGGCCTCAGAGTGGTAAAGCCATAACTTTCACAAGCGCCGAAATGCTCAATCGCAACCACATCTGTGAAACAAGTGAAGGAGGGGACAGTGATTGCAACTAGGATAGCTGGATTCACCCATGTGCACCTGGGGAGGAGCTCAAGAACTGGTCTGTCGAGGATTTTGTTCAAGTTACCTTGCAATCAAAGTAATTTACTTGTTTGCCTTTTTTATCATGCTGCATGTCAATCCTGCACTCTGCCCAAGGTGCACAGATCCATTTGTAGGGCCACCATGCTTTTAATGCATTTATATTTTACCATGAAATAAATGACATTTTTCAAGCAAATTGTGTTCTCTTTCTTTCGTTTTAAATTTTTCACAAAAATTAAAATGGCAATGTGTCTTTTCTTGTGTTTTGTGTGTTTGCGTCTCTTTTGAAAAAAAACGGATTCTGAAATAAGCACATCATCTGTGCAGTGTTGATCATTCGGATTCTAATGATAACGTTCCTGCTATGACCACGCATGACTTCGACAATCCTATCTACCAAGCTGATGAAGGGGTTGAGGAAGACTGTGGACTCCCCGAAGAATTGGTCAGGTTGTTGAAACAAGAGGAAAGGGTCATTCAGCCTCATCAGGAAGAGATAAAGATCATCAACATCGGGACTGGAGATGTAAAGAAGGAAATAAAGATTGGGGCCAATATGCAGGCCGAGGTGAAGAAAGAGTTAATTGGTATGCTACGTGAATATGTGGATATCTTCGCCTGGTCGTATCAAGATATGCCAGGGCTAGATACTGACATCGTTGTGCATAAGCTGCCACTAAGAGAAGACTGTCCTCCTGTGAAACAAAAGCTGAGAAGAACTATCCTGATATGGCGATGAAGATTAAGGAGGAAGTTCAGAAGCAGTGGGATGCCGGATTCCTTGCCGTAACTAGTTACCCACCTTGGGTAGCTAACATTGTGCCTGTACTAAAGAAAGACGGCAAAGTCCAGATGTGCATTGATTATCAGGATCTAAACAGAGCAAGTCCAAAGGATGACTTTCCATTACCACACATTGATGTGCTGGTAGATAACACCGCTTAATTCTCGGTATTTTCTTTCATGGATGGCTTCTTCGGGTATAATCAGATCATGATGGCACCGAAAGACATGGAGAAAACAACGTTCATTACCCCGTGGGGTACATTTTGCTACAAGGTAATGCCCTTTGGATTGAAGAACGCTGGGGCAACGTATCAGCGGGCTATGGTCACATTGTTCCACGACATGATACACAAGGAGATTGAATGCTATGTGGACGACATGATTGCCAAGTCCCGAGACGAAGAAGAGCATCTGGTCAATCTCAAGAAGCTGTTTGATAGATTGATAAAGTATAAACTGAGGTTGAATCCAAACAAGTGCACTATTGGAGTGCGTTTCGGAAAACTGTTGGGTTTCATTGTTAGCCAGAAAGGAATCGAGGTGGATCCTGCAAAAGTAAAAGCAATACAAGATATGCCTGCACCTAAAATAGAAAAAGAAGTGCGCGGGTTTTTAGGGAGATTGAATTACATTTCACGGTTCATATCTCATCTAACTGTCACGTGTGAGCCAATATTCAAATTATTAAGAAAAGAGCAAACGGTCAGGTGGAATGAGGACTGTCAAAGAGCCTTTGAAAAGATAAAAGAATATTTGTAGACACCTCCGATTCTAATGCCTCCCATTCCAGGACGACCACTTATCATGTACTTGACTGTGCTAGAAGGGTCGATGGGGTGTGTTCTGGGCCAACATGACGAGTCTGGTCGAAAAGAGTATACTATTTATTAACTTAGAAAAAAGTTTACCGACTGTGAATCTCGTTACTCACTGCTCGAGAAAACTTGCTGCGCTTTGGTATGGGCTGCTCGCCGATTGAGACAGTATATGTTGACCCATACCACACTGCTAATCTCAAAAATGGATCCTGTCAAGTATATTTTCGAGAAACCAGCATTAACCGGAAGGGTTGCAAGGTGGCAAATGATCTTAACAGAGTATGACATACAATATACTTCTCAGAAAGCCATCAAAGGAAGTGTATTGTCAGATTACCTTACACAGCAACCTCTTGAAGATGACTATCAGCCAATGAAGTTTGATTTCCCTAATGAGGACATCATGTACCTCAAAGCAAAAGATTGCGAGGAACCACTTCCAGAGGAGGGGCCAGACCCTGAATCCAAATGGAAGTTGATGTTTGATGGGGAAGTCAATATCAACGGACGTGGAGTTGGTGCTATTCTTATCACTCCTGAAGGTGTTCACTTTCCCTTCACTGCCAGAATTACTTTTGGCTGCACCAACAATGAAGCGGAATACGAGGCGTGCATAATGGGAATAGAGGAGGCTATTAATCTTCGGATTAAAACCCTCGATATATTCGGAGATTCAACCCTCGTTATCAATCAGATTACCGGAAAGTGGTATACACATCAAGAACATTTAATTCCTTATAGGGATTATGCCAGAAAATTGTTGACGTTCTTCACAACGGTTAAGCTTCAGTATATACCACGAGATGAGAATAAATTTGCCGATGCATTGGCTACTCTTTCTTCGTCCATCAAAGTCTTGTGTTGGAATTATGTGCCCAGGATTGACATTTCCCGGCTTGACGCACCAGCTTATGCTTTCTCTATAGACGCAGTGTCTGATGAGAATCCTTGGTACTTTGATATCAAGCTCTTCCTGGAAAAACAAGAATACCCAGCTGGGGCATCATCCAATGACAAGAAGACCTTAAGACGACTTGCTGCTAGCTTCTTATTGAATACAAATGGGGTTTCGTATAAGAGGAACTTTGACATGGTCTTGCTCAGATGCGTGGATAGACACGAAGCGAGCCTGTTAATGCAAGAAGTTCACGAGGGATCTTTCGGTACTCATGCAGGAGGACATGCAATGGCTAAAAAGTTGTTGAGGTCAGGGTACTATTGGTTAACAATGGATGCAGATTTTTGTTTGTACGCCTGTAAGTGCCACAAGTTCTAGATTTATGCAGACAAGGTCCATGTTCCTCCCATCCCACTCAACATCATGTCATCTCCTTGGCCCTTTTCTATGTGGGGCATTGACATGATCGGGAAAATAGAGCCTACTGCTTCAAACGGTCATCGTTTCATCTTGGTTGCGATCAATTACTTCACTAAGTGGGTTGAAGCAGCATCTTACGCCAATCTCAGGTGGAGCACTGATGCTCACCACTATGGATGGAGAAGATTTCCAATCCCCTGTTAACTCGGACGCAGTTAAAAAATACTTCGCATAAAAAGACCCGCTGGACACAAAAACAGAATTAAAGTCCAAGCAAGAAAAGGGCATCCCGGCGAGCTAAAAACAGAATAAAAAGCTCGGGAAAAAGTTAGGGAAAAAATGTACACCCGCTGAGTTGAAAAGCCACATCAGACAGCTCATGCAAAAAAGGGTATCCCAGTGGATTGAAAACCCGAAAGGGCGATCCACGCAAAACAAGGGAATAAGCGAACAACTGCGATCCGAGTAATCTGAACCAAATCATCATTTCGTACAGCCTGACAATATCAGAAGGATAGGAATCAGTCCCCTCATCTTTTCAGAAAGCAAAAGCAAGAATAGAGAGTTTTGAAGACATGCTGGTCATAGCAAGAAGGAAACTCATTGGGATGTCGTGCCCATTGCCATTAGGATAGTTTATTTTCTCAATTTTATGGTAGCTACCTCTTTCCAGGTGGTTGCTTCCTGATGTAAAAACTTTGCCTATTCAGAGGCCTTTCAATAAAAAAATATTCAGTCAAAAAGATGTGTTGTGTTTATCTTTTGTTTGCAAAAATGTCCTGAATTTTTGGCAAAAATAATAAGCATTGCATCTAAAACATGGTGATTATTCGAAAAATGACATTTCAGGGAAACATTTGAAATCCTTTTTGAGTGTCGGGTGATGATGGATGAACAGATCATACCATGCAAGTCCCCGGGGCACATATGTGTTTTCTGTTGTTGTAGGTTTTGCAGGATGGCGTCACATTCTCCCAAGTAGAATTTTCTCCAGCTGAGTCAGAGCAGATGGGATCACCAGCAGTTTATTTTCCAACAAGTGAAGTATGCCCAGCAGGCAGTGGGAGGCCCTTCCCCCACAGAATTTATAATTGTCAGAATACTTTTCCTAGCAAAGGATATTTGAGGAAATATCTCCCCATCCGTGTTGGAAGATCGTCATTTCCCCCACAGAGTTTCATGATTGAGATACACCCATCATTGAAATATTCCCCAGCACTCATTTGTGTTTAATAGTTGTTATTGCTCGTCTGCATTCCCTGACACTCGTCTGTGTTCATACCTTATGGTTGCTCGTCTGCATTTCTCAAACACTCGTTTGTGTTCACATTTAGTATTGCTCGTTTGCTTTCCCCAGCAGTGGCCCATGGTTGTAATTGTTGTTGCTCGTCTGCACTTCCCACCACTCGTCTGTGATTGATATTTGCCTGTTGCTCGTCTGCATTCCCCAACGCTCGTCTGTGTTTGTTATCCGTTTAAAGCTCGTTTGCATTGTTTGGATACTCGTCTGTATCATCCCTCACGCTCGTCCGTGTTAGCTTATATCCATGAATGCTGATTTGATAATCGCTATGGTACTCGTTTGTATTGCTACTCCAAATGCTCATCTGTATTGGATCTCTGGTATTCGTCTGTATCAGTGGCTGATATTCGTCTGTATCATCGCCTGAAGCGCTCGTCTGTGTTTCTTAGATCATCGTATGATATTCGTTTGTATCATTGACTTTTGGCACTCGTCTGTGTTTCTCTTGATGATCATCTAATACTCGTCTGTATTGAAGAGGTTTGAAGTCCTGATGGTGGGATTAAACGTCAAAATGGTTACCGGTCCTGGCGTAACAGGTTTATCCGAAGGAGATTCGTCTGTCTCAAGCACCGCTTATTATTGTTGCACCTGGCGTAACAGGGTTGCTTGAAGAAGACTCGTCTGTCTTAGACCATATATCCACGGAGGATATATGAAGAGGGTTCGTCTATCCTGATTATGCATGTCTATCCCAAAGACTTAAGTGCATCACCGGTTCTAGTATAACAGGTTTATCCGAAGGAGATTCGTCTTTCTCAAGTCATATATTTTGCAAAGTGTAAGAGGGCTCGTATGTCCAGTTCCTGGCGTAACAGGATTGTTCGAAGAAGACTCGTCTGTCAAAGTATTCTTATCCAAAATAACAGTTCAACTTGGAAGGAGCTCATCTGCTTTGTCTTTACTTCAGTCACCAAAGCGTCATTTGGTTGGGTTTATTTCCCATTTCTTGCATTCTCCATCAGAGTACAAATTTCAAGTTTTCTTGGTATTCAACCACAACTCATCTTGAACGGTCGATAGCCCGTGCTACCGTCCTTTTCAGATTAATAGTTGCTTGAATAGGGGCAGCTGTAACACCCTAAATTTTCCCTATTCTTTTTAAGCATCATTATCATACCATAATCATCATAAGCATATCATGTCCTTGGCATCTTTGCATGGAAAAATAAAACATAACACTCTCATGAGCTAGCATTAGGCATATGATCAATTGTTGGTGGATTTGAGGCATTACAAGCTATAAAAAGAGGCCCAGTGGACTTGTCCAAGTCCCATGAGGAGTCTACATGTCATTCAAAAGCTCAAGATCAGTTACAAAGGCTCAAGAGGTTTAGAGATCATCAGAGAATCCAATATAGGGAAAGCTCCTACACAATGATCCCAAATTAGGGTTTCACTTTCAAGCATGAAATCCTTGTAACTTTGGCCATTTCATCTGGGCAAAGTCTCTCATAGGACAAGAGGATCCTAGGGATGAAATTTGGTGAGAAAATTCCTTAGGGAAGTTAGTTATTTCATCAGAAGTTCCAAAGTGCAACTTTTCTCTTGAGAGGGAAATCCTGATTAGGGTTTTGGGCCAGATCCTCATATTCTCCTAGCTTTTATCATTTCTTGTGGGAAAAGGCTCTCATTTGATCTGCATGGCTTATATATGAAGTTTGAGGCAAAAATTCATTGAAGAAGTCAGGGTTTGGTTCAATTGCTTGAAGGTGAAGCAAGAAAGTCAATTGTGCAGTCAATAAAGTCAACATGAAGATTTCAGAGTTTTTTAATCAGGATTATCATTTTTGAAGTCATATCATGTCAAGGAATAATTCAGTTGAACTTAAATGTCAAAAATCGGGAGTATGCAAAAAGTTACTAAATTTGGAAATTTGGAGGTTTCC
Source organism: Lathyrus aphaca (assembly GCA_963966055.1). NCBI lineage: Eukaryota > Viridiplantae > Streptophyta > Magnoliopsida > Fabales > Fabaceae > Lathyrus > Lathyrus aphaca. Next base: position 345,672,388 of record OZ014521.1, read on the forward strand.
ATTTTTGGAAATTATTTGTCCTTAAACTTCAGGCTATTATTTCACGTGCGAAAAAGCTCCGAATGATTTTCCAGTGAACACGAAAGTTATAGAGCATGATTTTCCCTTTCCGAAAAGTCGTAGAATGCTTTCATAGCATTTTTAGAACTCAAGTTATGATTTTTTGAAGTTTGGAGCATTTTAGGGTTTCTTGTGGTGGACATGTGTCAATTTGTGATTGGCCCATTATTAAATGAATTTATGTTGCATGTCATGATATTATTTTATAACATTTTTTAATGAGGCCATGCTAATATTGCGTGACCAAAAAAATGAAAATGATGCAAAGATAAGGCACTTGGTGATGGTGTACGAAATTGGTGTGGAAAAAATCAGCATCTTAGGTCCATCCAACCACTGCCTGCCACATGTCACTCTTGAGGTCACATTTTTTCTCCTCACTCACTCCATAACATGCTGATGGCATTGAGAGGAAAAGAAAAGGGACTCAGGTGTGGCGTTCCATGTGGTACCATGCACACGAGTGGATCAACACCATCCAACCCTCATGACACATCATCATCTACCAATTCCATACTGCCAACGCGTTGATCCCATGGTAATTCACGTGAACTTACATGCATGGGATTGATTTTCAAAAAAAGAAGCAAGCTGAAAAAGAGAGCCAAGGTCTCACGCATGCTCTGTGTTTGTGAGGAGGAAATAACTAATTTAGTTCACCACACCACAAAGTGCACTCGGCACCCTTGAGATATAAGAAGCAGCAAGCACAATTCCTGCAGCATATTACATCACACTCTTTAATCTCTCTCTCCTCTCTCATTGTAATCTCAGTTGCACAATAGAAAAGCAAATTCCAGATCTGATTGGTGACTTTGGCATCTCATTCTTCATCCTCAATACCTCTGCATCCTCACGTTCACTATCAGACCACATACATAAGCAGTTCTTGGAGTTTCGGGCAAGGAAAAGTTTCAATCACTCTCTCTGATTTTGCCTCAGCTTCATCTGCGAGCCTTTATTTGGCTCAAACAAGACCAAGGAGTTCATAAGTAAGCTTTGTTGATCTCTGGATTTCAGAAAATCTTAAGAAAAGCTCAAGTGCAGGTTTGAACATTCACTCTCCTTCACTTCAGATTTGTTTTTTTCCAGTTGTTTTGACTTGCTAAGGTTGGATTTAAGATGACTGAAGTGTTTGAATTCTTTGATTAAGCTTAATATGAGATTTACAATTTTCATGTTGAACTTTATTTTGTTCGATCTGCTCTAAATATGGCTTGTTTTTAAAATGTGATAGCATATCCATGATCCTTGTATTTTGGACTTCATTTTTGGTTTTTGTACTTTTGATTTTCGTTGAGAGATGAGGAAGTTATGATGCTATGGATTCTTGATGATAGTGATGTGTTTGCTCTGTTCTCCTGTGTTTTTTTGAATTGCTTCATGAGAGTGAGGAAGAAGACGGTGATGTGTTAAGCTGTGAGTGGATGCATTAAGTTTTTTGTCCTTTAGTACTTAACCCTAACTTGACTGATTGTTTTCATGTTCACATGTCTTTTGTTCATTTTCAGTTTAATAAAATAAATTATAACAAGTAAAATAATAAAGCTGATTATTGGCAAGGTTTTTGAATTTTCGTATGGGCCTAAGGCCAATTGACTAACCGCACCCCCATTGTTGGGCCCAGATTATGGTTGAACTGAATTCCATTGCTGTTCTCACCCTCATCCTCATTAATTCTATTTTATTATTTCATTTTATTGTCAGTTTGATTTTTAATTTTTAAAAATAGAAATAAGTCTTTAAAAATTCTAAAAAATTTCATGATTGATCCTTTGAGTTTTCCTTAATTTTTGGTATTTTTATTTTTCATTTATTCTTGTTTGACACGCTGGAATTATTTGTTTCTTTAATTAATTGTTTTTATTTCATTTTTGAAACATGTTGTCTTGTATAATTTCTATCTTGATCATTAATTTGAATTTTGAATTGATTCTTTTTTCTCTGGATTCATGATGAGATGTAGTTTGTTGATGATTTTTATTCTGATTTTTGGAAGTTTGCTTAATAGGTTTTGGTCTCTAACTTTTGCATGAAGTCTTATAACCCTAATCCATGTTTGAGCCCTTATTTGAGTTGTTTAGGTTCTGATTCTCATTCTCTCCTTTTTGCATGTCAATATTGTATGCTTGAGGAGTATTTGTGCAAGTATGTGGAATTTTTGGATGTATATTTGAATTGATTTGAATTTTTGTTCTTTGCCTAGCCTCTTTTGTTTCCTTTTGATCATATGTTCAATCCTTAGGTTAGAAGGGCACTTGTGCCAACTTCTTTAAGTTGTTTAGAACCCTCTTAGGATTTTGATACTCCTCTGGTCTTGAGTTAATGCTTGTGCCTTGAGAAATTTTGTGTTTGTTTGCTTTTGAAGTTGATTCACTCTTATGCATGCTCACTTCACTTCTTTTGCTTTTTTACTTCTCATGATGTAAATACTTGACTTTGTGTGCTTCTTATCTTCATCTTACATGATCCTTAGGTACTTTCTTAACATGTTAGGGTTCCGGTCTTGAACTTTGTGATGTTTCTTTGTCTAGTTTGCTTTGTGTCATCTCATGTTTACTTTGTTTTGTCATGGTGATTCAGAATGCTTCATGTTGAGTTGTATAGTCCTTCTCTCATTCTTATGTTTTGTATTTGCATTTGGCATTTGTGATTAGGACTTCACTTCTGGTTGTTTGACTTTGGTTTGATATTATGTCCATTTTGTGTTGTATTTATTCTTATGTCACTAACCATTTCAGGGGCTTTGGTAAGTGAGGGGTGTGGATGTGAGTTCCACATCTCCAAGTCTTATCTCTTCTCTTTTCCTTATTGATATAATATTACTTGTGTTTATTGGGGCTTAGGCCTTACTTCCTCCTTCTTCTCTTCTTCATCCTTCTCTTTCTTTTCTTATCTTCTCCTCCTTTAGGATAGTAAACTTCACTAACCTAGGATTTCCTTTGCATGATAACAATTAGGATTGGTTAGTCCCCCATTAGACTTTTTACCTTTAAGATCCTTTGGTTTTCTTCTCTTCTCATCTCAAAAACTCTAAAAAATATCTTAATAAAGATTGAAGTGGTCTCCTGTGCAATAGCCTTATTCCATGAAACACTTGTAGTTTTCCCATCTTGGGATGGTACAAGCTTGTTCATCATGATGCACAAGTCTGATCAGGATGCCAACTTCACCAAGAAAATCATAGAAAAAACACTTCTTCATCCAAAAATACAAAAACACTTAATAAATTCAATGAGTTAGTGAGCCTAAGCCCTAATCTCTGGAATCAAGTTTTGGGGATCTTCTCCTTACTTGAGTGTGCTTGTTCTATTATTCCATCTTGGAATGTAGTGGCAAGTACACATTCCATGGAAAAGAGCTTGAGTTCACTTCCTTGAGACACACTCATAAAAGCTGTTAAAAAAAACACAAACAAACAATAAGCGTCTTTCCTTCGGGAATTCTTTTCTCATCTCACTCGCTCCGTCCGCGAACTTGCTCCTACTTGTCATTTTGCAAGACGGTTACACACTCTTTGTCCGAGCCTGCAACACCTGAGCATTGACATAGGCAGTTCAAGCCTTAAGACACAAGCAATCTTTTCCACCCCTAGTTAGGGGAACTACGGAGACTCTGATCCTCATTGTCCAGATGAGGTACGTAGGCAGCGGGGTAGGGCCCGTTCGAGCACAATCTTTATTTTCCCTACATTTTTCCTTTTCATTTCTTTTTCAGTTCCCTTTTCGTTTCTTTTATCCAGTTCAATTCCTCTCCTTTGCAGCAGCTTTCATTTCTTCACCCTTTGAAACATTTTCTTTGCAAGCGTGGATCCCGTCGGGTACGGCGGACGATCTGGGGTGCTAATACCTTCCCAGGTCGTAACCGACTCCCGAACTCAGTCTCTTTGGTTCGCAGGACGCGTGTCCTTCCTCGTTTTTTCTTCTGGTTTGTGAAGCATTACCATTCCCGTCTCTTCGGGATATAAATGCCTGGCTGGAGACTCTACTTCTTTTCCGTTCCACTTTCGCGTTTGTACCAAGATGGAAATCCAGGGAGCGACAGGTTCCATTGTTGGGGGCCTCAGATGCCCTGATTTTGACTTAACTTGCTCAAGAAGTTACCCAGTGAACAGATGACTTCCACAATGAATTTCTTCATCAAACTTGGTACACATGATCCTTATAACATCTTAAGAACATTAGAAACAAGAATGGCCCAAAAATTTAGTGTTGAGGCCTCTGAAACCAAAACCCTAATTTTGGTCATCTGTGTAGTGAAAACCCTAGCTCTGCTTCCATGCTTTCCCAGATCTTGTGATTTCTTGACTTCCTTGAACTTTGAGAGGCACAATATGATGATAGAACACACATGGACCCTTTTGGAACACTTTGAGGCCTTTGGAGTGGCTAAGATGGGATCTTGGATTGCTCAGATCACAAACCCTAGATGCAGATGAATTTGAACTATGCAGATGAAACAAATATGCAATATGAGATGATGTGCTTAAACTTATGAAAAATGAAAGATCACAAGCCATGGTGTGATATGAGTGAGGGAAAATTTGGGGTGTTTACAGCTGCCCCTATTCAAACATGAGTTAGCTGTGCAGGGTGTAAGCGCCAGGCTTATCAGACAAACAACATAACTTGTGGTTGAATACCAAAGACAGTCCGAAATTTGCACTCACTGGGGAGAAGAAGAAAAGGGATATAAATTGTAAAAGATAGTATATTATGCTTATAAAGTGAAGGCGATGGAGAACGACCATCGAGCAGAGGACGACTGCTGGGGATAAAGCGGTAAGTAAAGCAATGACGGGGACGGCCGACAAGCTGGGGAGATAAAGAGACCACGACGGGGACGGCCATCGGGTAAAGAGACAAGATTCTCTGGGGATTAAAGTAAAGGCAATGATGGGGACGGCCATCAAGTTCGGAAAGTAAAGTAAACAACGATGGGGACGGCCATTGGGTGAAAGAATAAATGAAATAACGATGAGGGACGGTTATCAAAGGTGAAGGACGATCACCTAGCAGGGGACGACTGCTCTTTATCACGACATAGGACGAATGTCGAATAGAAAAGGTCGACGATGGGGATGGCCATCGGACAAAATGATGAAAGACGATCATCGAGAGGTGAAGGACGATCACCTAGAAGGGTACGGCTGCTCTCGGGGGTTTATCACGACATAGGAAGAATGTCAGATAACAAGATCAACGATGGGGACGACCATCGGATAAATGATGAGGGACGGTCATCAGAGGTGAAGGACGATCACCTAGCAGGGGACGGATGCTCTTTATCACGACATAGGACGAATGTCGGATAGAAAAAAGGGTTCCAATAATGGAGCTCCGCTGGGGAAAGGATGACGGACGGTCATCCAAAGGTGAAGGATGATCACCTGGCAGGGGACGACTGCCGAAAGTATCACGACATAGGACGAATGTCGGATAGGAGAAAAGTTGTTCTGCTTAGGAATGGTAAACACGGACGAGTGTTTACGCCTTCTAGAATAGAAGGTATAAGTTTTTTGACGCTTTGTATAGATTAAAGATGTGGACGAGCATCCTTAAGACCATGATACGGACGAGTATCAGTAGAAACAAACGCTGACGCATGTTCAGAGATGATGATACGGACGAGTACCAACTGGTTAACAAAGAACACGGACGAGTGTTGAATCTGTTGAAGAGTGATATATATACAAGATACGGACGAGTATCTTCTATATAAGTATGAGTGAATATTGTTGGTGAAGTATGAGCAAGACACGGACGAGTGTTCAGATTGCTGGGGAAAGTATGACACAAACGGGTGTCAAAAGAGAATGTGTATAAGTTATGAACAAATATTTGCATGTGAGGGTGTAAAAGGTGTGATATGACAAGGACAAGTGTCGAAATAGTATATATAAACAGGCATTTGTGTTGGAGAGTGCAAAGGGGACGCTTTGGCTTTTATTTGCAAGGGATGTGGGTTTTATATATATTGTTGATGAAGTACTGATGGTAATTGCAGGTGACTGGCTCGAACCTGGCCTGTGATCATGCAAATGTTTGATTTTTGCCGTAATGCTCCGTATTCGATGGAATGCTACGCTTATTTTGTGAATATGATGCGAATGTTATGATTATGCAAAGGAAGAACCGATCCGGGATTCAGATCCCACTGAAGATTGGATCTTTGGCTGATCTGCTTGGAGGGATATCCCAGCAGGGGGAGATCATTGGTAGATCTGTTAGGAGATATAGTTCTGCTTGGGGAAATAGATCATTGATAGGCCTATACTATAAGGAGAACCTCAGCTGGGGAGAAGGAAACTTTCGTCACTTTGTTGTGTAAGAGTTTCAAACATTGCTCTTCTGGGGAGGGGCTGGAAATTCTATGGGGAGATCGGCTGGGGATGCTCCTGTTGAGTAGACCTGTGCTAGGTATGAGGAGGCTTTGACAACTCCGCTTTGGAAAAGCATTCCAGATATTGCTTGGGGAGGAGGTATGCTGGGGATGTGTGCTTGGCATGCCCCATGTTGCGTATTGAATACCTGCAACCTGTTAAGACAAAGAAGCGCACAAGCATCCCGAGGTATCCCTTACCGGATTCCGTCATAGGAGTTTGATATTCCTAAGAGTAAACATATTTCCTGCAAGCATTTATCAAAAATGGCTCATTTGTTTTATGCAAATATTATATCATGGATATTGGAAATTTTGCAAACGAAACAAAAATGTACAAGAAGAGGTGTGACTGAAAATATGATTTTATTAATCTGGGTGCCCTGAATTGGCAGATACAGTCAAAGAAACAAATCCCCTGGACTGAGGAGATTGCTATAAATTGAGAAAAGTAAAAGTGCTAGCAATGTCGACGATGCTCCGATGAACTTCCTTTGCTATGACCTGTATGACCTTGACGTTCTTCTCATTTTGGTTTCTGAAGAACGTTGATTCTAACTGCTGCTTTATCCTTTCGAAGCTTACCGTGTTGTGAGTGATACAGACGAATTCAGAATGCAGTTGTTCGCTTATTCCCTGATTTTGCGTGAATCTCCCTTTCGGGTTTTTGATCCACCGGGATACCCATTTTTGCCTGAGCTATCCAATGCGGCTTTTCAACTCAGCGGGTGTACTTTTTTTCCCTTATTTTTGTCCGAGTCTTTTATTCTGTTTTTGACTCGCCGAGCTGCCCTATTTTTGCCTGGACTTACATTCTGTTTTTATGTCCAGCGGGTCATTTATGCGAAGTATTTTTTAACTGCATCTGAATTCACATGGGATAAGAAATCTTCACCATCCATAGTAGTGAGCATCAGTGCTCCACCAGAGAAAACCTTCTTTACTATGAATGGACCGTCGTAATTAGGAGTCCATTTGAGGAGGGAGGAGTCTTTTCAGTACAAGATCTCCTACTTGGTATTCCCGAAGCCTGACTTTCTGATCGAAGGCTTTCTTCATTCTTTTTTGATATAACTGTCCATGACAGATAGCAGCTAACTTGTTTTCTTCGATCAGATTCAGTTGATTGTACCGAGATCGGACCCATTATGCTTCGTCCAGCTTTACATCCATCAGTACCCGTAAGGAGGGTAGCTCAACTTCAACAGGTAGGAAAACCTCCATACCATATACCAACTGATTAGGTGTTGCCCCAGTAGACGTTCTGATAGAGGTTCGATACCCATGCAAGGAAAATGGTAACATTTCATGCCAGTCTTTGTAAGTAACCACCATCTTCTACACAATCTTCTTGATTTTTTTGTTAGCTGCCTCAACAGCGCCATTCATCTTTGGCCTGTAAGGAGAAGAGTTGTGATGTTGGATTTTGAAGTCCCGGCACAGCTCTGACATCATTTTGTTGTTCGAATTGGAACCATTATCAGTAATGATCCGCTCGGGAACTCCATATCGACAGATGATGCCTCTTTTCAGAAATCTGGCTACCACTTGTCTGGTGACGTTTGCATATGAAGCTGCTTCAACCCATTTGGTGAAGTAATCAATGGCTACCAGGATGAATCTGTGGCCATTTGAAGCAGTCGGTTCGATCTTTCCAATCATGTCAATGGCCCACATGGCAAAGGGCTAAGGTGAAGACATCACGTTCAAAGGATTTGGAGGCACATGCACCTTATATGCATAAATCTGGCATTTATGACATTTTCTGGCATAGGCACAACAGTCTGCATCCATTGTGATCCAGTAGTAACCTGGTCTTAATAATTTCTTAGCCATTTCATGTCCTCCAACATGGGTACCGAAAGATCTTTCATGCACCTCGTGCATCAACAAGTCTGCTTCTTTCTTATCAACACATCTGAGCAGACCCATATCAAAGTTTCTCTTGTATAATGAACCATCAGCATTAAGGAAGAAACTACCGGCCAGTCTTCTCAATGTCTTCTTATCATTAGATGATGCCCCAGGTGTGTATGTCTGATCTACTAAGAAGCATTTGATGTCATGGAACCAAGGCTTGTCATCATTAGCAATGTCCACGGAGAATACGTATGCTGGTCGGTCCAGTCTGGATACCAAAATCCGAGGCACATAATTTGTAGTTTGAACTTTGATCATGGAGGAAATGGTATCTAAAGCATCTGCGAACTGATTTTCATCTTGAGGGATGTACTCAAGTTTGACTGTTGTGAAGAAAGTCAATAATCTCCTCGTGTAGTCACGATATGGAATCAAATGCTCTTGGTGAGTGTACCATTTACCGCTGGTCTGATTGATTACCAAAGCCGAATCTCCGAATACAATTAGTGTCTTGATCCTGAGGTCAATGGCTTCCTCAAGTCCCATGATACAAGCTTTGTATTCAGCTTCGTTGTTAGTGTAGGAAAAGGTGAGTTTTGCCGAGAAAGGCATATGAACTCCCTTAGGTGTGATGAGCACTGCACCAACTCCACGACCATTTGTATTGACAACCCCATCTAACATCATTGTCCACTCTTCTTCTGGATCAGGCCCTTCAGTGTGAACAGGATCTTCATGATCTTTTGCTTTTAGGTACATGATGTCTTTATCAGGGAAGTCAAATCTCATTGGTTGGTAATCATCAATGGGTTGCTCAGCCAAATAGTCAGATAGTACACTTCCCTTGATGGCCTTTTGAGATGTGTACTGAATGTCGTACTCTGTCAGAATCATTTGCCATCTTGCAACCCTTCCGGTAAATGTTGGCTTATAAAATATGTACTTGACGGGGTCTATCTTTGAGATTAATAAGGTAGTGTGAGTCAACATATACTGTCTCAGTCGGCGAGCAGCCCACACTAAAGCACAACAAGTTTATTTGAGCAGTGAATAACGTTGTTCACAGTCGGTAAACTTTTTGCTTAGGTAGTATATTGCATACTCTTTTCGACCAGACTCGTCATGCTGGCCAAACATACACCCCATCGATCCTTCTAATACTGTCAGGTACATTATTAGAGGTCTTCCTTCAACTGGAGGCATAATAATTGGAGGTTCTCGCAGGTACTCCTTGATCTTGTCAAAAGCCTTATGACAATCTCCGTTCCACCTGACCGTTTGTTCCTTTCTTAACAATTTGAACAAGGGCTCACAGGTTGTAGTGAGATGATATATGAACCTTGATATGTAGTTCAATCTACCTAAGAACCCCCGAACTTCTTTTTCAGTCCTAGGTGCAGGCATCTCTTGAATGGCTTTGACTTTGTCAGGATCAACTTCAATTACCTTTTCACTTACAATGAATCCCAGCAGTTTACCGGAGCGTACCCCGAATGTGCATTTGTTGGGGTTTAGCTTCAGCTGATACTTTCTCAGACACTTGAACAGCTTCAGCAAATTTACCAGATGATCTTCTTCAGTGAGGGACTTGGTAATCATGTCATCCACATAACATTCAATTTCTTTGTGGATCATATCGTGGAATAACGTTACCATAGCCTGTTGATAAGTCGCGCCGACATTCTTCAGTCCAAAAGGCATTACCTTGTAACAAAATGTGCCCCAAGGTGTAATGAAGGTTGGTTTCTCCATGTCTTCGGGTGACATCCTGATCTGATTATACCCATAAAATCCATCCATGAAGGAAAACACCGAGAACTGAGTTGTGTTGTCGACCAATACATCAATGTGAGGTAATGGGAAATCATCCTTCGGGCTAGCTCTATTCAGATCCCGGTAATCCACACACGTCTGTACTTTGCCATCCTTCATAGGCACTGGTACAATGTTAGCAACCCACGGTGGGTAACTAGTTATAGCAAGGAAACCGGTGTCCCACTGTTTTTGTACTTCTTCTTTAATCTTCATGGCCATATCCGGACGAGTACAGCGCAACTTTTTCTTCACTGGAGGGCAATCTTCTTTCAAGGGCATCTTGTGCATAACAATATCGGTATCTAGACCTGGCATGTCTTGATAGGACCAAGCAAAGACATCGACGTATTCTCGAAGCATGTCAATGAGCTGTTCTTTTACTGAAGCTTGCAGACCGGCCCCAATCTTCACTTCTTTCAAATCCTCTTCGGTACCAAGATTCACTGTTTCAACCTCCTCCTGATGAGGAGTAATCACTTTCTCTTCTTGTCTCAACAACCTGGCTAACTCTTCAGGTAACTCATAGTCTTCTTCAACCCCTTCATCAACTTGATTAATTGGATTGTCAAAGTAATACAAGGCCATAGCAGTGCTGTTGTCGGTGCAATCTGGAGGATAATTTCTGCAAGGGTTGAGATTTGTTCGTTTTAGTGATCAATTTTAATCTTGTTTAGAAAAAGTGAAAATGAAGTTATTTGTTTTGAAAACATTGCCATTTTATTGTTTTGTACAAAAGTAAAAAAATGAAAAGACAGTGAGCGAAAAAGAGACTTGTTTGCAAAAGATGTCTGATATTCATTGATAATTCATTTGCACAAAATTACAATATGGCCCTATTACAAAATGAGTCCTGACACCTTGGGCAAGATGCAGGACTTGATGCATGCTAATAAGATAGGAAATAATAACTACTTTGTAGGAGTAACCCTTATAATTTCCTTGGAAGACCAGTTAAGGACTTGGTGCCCCGGGATCCTTGGACGTATCCAGCTCTCCAGGTTGAGGTCATTTTCCGCCTAGTCTTCCAGGTTGTTAACAGCATCTGGGGTGAGAATCCCCCCACTGATGAACTTGGGCTCTTTGGCAGCCTCTGATTGATCTTGTCGGAATGGTTTGTAACCCAAACCGAATTTGTCCCTCTTCTTCTCCACTGGCATCAGCTTGCCCCAGCCTTGGGCATTACCATCTTCAACAACCTTCCGGGCTTACTAATAGGAGACAATTGAAGTACCCATCCTATCTTCCTGGGATGCAGCAAATACTTCAGTCGTAGCCTCATTGACATTCAGGGCCTCGAACCCTTGGCTCATAATTTCATGGATTTCACCATCCATCTCAATGTATTTGTATGTAGCCAGATGGCTAAAAAATATGTCCTCCTCACCACAGATGGTGATAATTTGTCCTTCCCACTCATATTTCTATTTCTGGTGAAGGGTCGATGTTTCTGCGCCTACGACGTGAATCCATGGTCGACCCAACAAACAGCTGTAGGCCGGCTGTATGTCCATCACATAGAAAGTAGTCTTAAAGACCTGCAGACCGATTATCACAGGCAGCTCCACCTCTCCAAGAACAGATCTCTTGGAGCCATCAAAATCCCTCACCACAAGATTGCTTGGTCGGAGAGCTATTCCATCATATTCGAGCTTGACAAGAGCTTTCTTCGGCAAGACATTGAGTGAGGACCCAGTGTCTACAAGAACATGAGATAGTACAACTCCTTTGCACTCCAGGGTTATGTGCAAAGCTTTGTTGTGGTGACATCCTTCTGTTGTTAAATCAGCATCAGTGAAACCTAGCCCATGGCTAGTATTGACATTAGACACCACTGTTTCAAGCTGATTCACCGTGATCTCTTCTGGCACGTAGGCAACGTGCAGAACTTTGAGTAGTGCATCTCGATGGGCTTTTGAACACAACAACATGGATAGTATAGAGATCTTAGAAGGACTCTGGTGGAGCTGATCCACAACTTTATAGTCACTCCTTTTAATTATCCTCATAAATTCATCCACATCCTGATCGAAGGATGATTTATGAGTCTCTTTTGATGCAGATTCTTCAGGTATCACACTCTTTCCTTTGGCTTTGGCAGTAGCCTCTGCCTCAGTGTTAGTTCTGGGAGCTTGTGACGTGAAAAGGCGTCTGCTTCGGGTGAAGCCTCCGCCTCCCCCGACATTATCCACTTGGGGAGTGTGAACAGAAAAATCAAGAAGGACTTTTTCTCCGTTGAGTAAAGGTCAGCACCATAATTCCATGGTACAACACTGTCTTTATCATATGGAATTGACCCTGGTACCGTGATGGTGACTGGGCTCACTGCAGCAGATGTTGGAATCGTTATTGTATGTAGATCATAGAAGATAGTGAGAGGACATTTGGTGGATGTTGGTGGTGGTGAATTGAAGCTTGATTAAAACTGTTGTTGAGATTGTTGAAAGTTGCTGGAATTTGGGACCGTTGTAGGGTCATAATAGATAGTAACTGTAGAGACATCATTATTGGTGGTTGTTGGAGTTGTAGAAGGAGATGAACTGGAACTGTTGTTTGTTGAAGTGAAGGAAGAAATGGTTGTTGAAGTTGTAGATGAATCAGTAGGAACAATGGTTATTGCAGTTGTAGAAGAATCACTAGGAACAATGGTTGTTGCAGTTGTAGAAGAATCAGTAGGAACAATGGTTGTTGCAGTTGTAGAAGAATCACTAGGAACAATGGTTGTTGCAGTTGTAGAAGAATCACTTGTTGTTGAAAAAAGAGTTGCTGGTGTTGTAGAAGCAGTTGTTGTAATTTGCAGAATTCCTTCTTTGATCAAGCCATTGACGCCATTCCTCAAGCTTGCACACCCGTTCTCAGAAACCTTCCAAGATTCACAACAGGCCTCATAACCTGGAAACACTTGGCATTTCAAAAGCTGAGCTTTAACCTCTGCCAAAGGTGTCTGAATATTTGCAATATCTTTTATTAAATCCATGGGTGAGCCTTCTTCTATAGCATTAATCCTTGGCCCACTATGGCTCGGCATAGGATTCTTCATGACATTGGGAGGTGGTGCAAAGTTCAGGGCCTTTGAATCTACCAGATCCTGGACCTTCATATGCAGAGCCCTGCATTTTTCTGTGGAGTGACCAGGTGCATTAGAATGAAAAGCACACCTAGCGTTAACATCGTAGTTTCTCAGAAGGTTTTCAGGATCAGGTGGAGCCAATGTCCTCAACTCAACAATATTGAGCTTTAGAAGTTGTGGCAGCAATGTAGCATATGGCATTGGAATAGGGGTCAATCACCCTGTTGATCTGAGATGGCCGCTGTTGAAAAGGGCGTTGTTGTTGATTGTTGTTATTGTTGTTGTAAGATCTCTGTTGAGGGAATTGCGGCTGTTGAGGAAAGTGTTGTGGTTGTTGAGTATACTGAGGAGATGGAGTAGGGGTAGTAACAACAGCAACTGATCTGGGCAGATATTGGGGTCTCCCTCTTCCCACGTGCACATAATTTGTTTCACCAGATCTACGGGGCCCAGCAAATGGCTTCCTTGCACTGCTTGAACTAGCACCGTTGTCGGAGATCTTTCCCATCTTCATTAAGCTCTCAATTCTTTCCCCAGCTATCACCACGTCTGCAAAGCTGGTAGAAGAAAATGCAGCCAATATGTCAATATAGGTACCATGGAGAGTATTCATGAACATGTCTTCCATCTCCCTTTCAGACATCGGGGGTTTGTCGCTCCCACCTGATGACACGGGGGCCAAGAGGGGTACAGACGCGAACGGTTGGCGAAGAGGAGGACACAAGGGTGAAATGAAAAGAGTCGCCAACTAGGCATTTTTATCCCGAAAGAAAGGTAATGCTGCATAAACCTGGGAAAGATGGATAAGATGGTTGCGAACCAGAGAAACTGAGAAAGGGGGTTGGTTACAACCTGGGAAGGTATTAGCACCCAGATTGTCCGTCGTACTCGACAGGATCCACGCTTGAAAGTTTGTGTTTTAAAGGGGTAGTGTTAGTGCTATTTTATGTGCAACAGCTGGAAAAGAATGCAAGTGTCAGTGCTGGAAAAGAGTGTGAAGTGAGATAAAGAGTGTCAGTGTAAAGAAAGAATGCAAAGCTCAAGACAATGAGGCTTAAAGAATAATGTTGGAAGAGGGGGGGGAATATACAGAGACTTTTGTTCGATAACTGTTAAGTTATGCCTACGTATCCTCTCGTGCAATGAGGAAGTCAGAACACTATAGTTTGACTCAAAGAGACTGAAAGATAACTTGACTTGTGAACTGCTCACTTGTCTATGCTCAAGTGTATGACCTGTCTGGCTCAGGTGCAAACTGTCTTGCATTAGACGGAAGAAGCGAGTTCTCGTTTGTGAGTGAATGAGGTGAGAAAAGAATCCCGGAGGAGACGATTATTGTTTGTTTTTGAGTTTTCAGTCTTTTATTGCTTTTGGAGTTTGTCATAAGTTAATGAGCTTAAGCCTAAACCAAGGGTTAGTAAACTCATCACATCCTCCCTCTGATTAGGGGTAATGAGAATACCTTAAGTATGAAGTAAACACCTCACAATTAATCAACATGATGTAGGATTAAGATCATTAATCCACTTGCATTTATTTAGATGTTTTTGGTGTTTTTGTTTAGTGTTAAGTAATGAGTTTAAGCCATAATCAAGGATTTAATAGACTCATTACACAATCCTAATAGAAGGATAATAGATGAGAACATTTAAGCTGAGGAAGGCTCCTAAACTTAATCCATGATTAGGGATTAACCTCATGACAAAACAAAGCCTTTATTGAGGTGGATTTTAGTTAATGGTAAGATTAAGAAGTGAATTTTATGGTTTGTAAGACAACTTGAGGGGGACTTGTCCATTAACACTAGGGTTAGTCCTTCTTAACCAGTTAAGGAAGAATTAGAACCCTAATGCAAGGCCCAAGTTACAAGCTTGGTGTCTTAGTGATTATTAGATGGATTTATTAAAGGATTTAAATACATCAAGGGTTTAACACTTAGGATTAAAGTTATACACTCCATCCTAATAGAAGGATGCAGGCATAAGCTTAATCACAAAGCCTTAAAACCTTTAAGGTTTAGTCCTTGATTAAGAGATGAGAAAAGAAGACTCAAAGATGACACAAAGGTAAAACTAATGGGGGAAATAATCAAACCCTAATTTTGATCATGCTTGGGTATTCCTAGGGTTTATGAAGCTTGCAAGAAGATCTTCAAGGAAAAGCCACCATGGAAGAAGCAGGATGGAAGGAAAAGAAACAGCAAGAAGCAAGACAACTTACTTCACTTAAGAAGATAAGTTGCTTGAAGAAAGAAAGAGGAGAAATAGCATGAATGAGCAAGCTCACTCTAATTCACAAGTAAAAATGCAGCAATGGATGCATAAAAGAAATGAGAAGAGACTATGAGAAGTGAAGGCAAATTCACTTCTCAAACACTTACCACCTGAAAAGTTAGCAACAAGAAATGAAATGAAATGAAAATGAGATGAAATGCAAAGATGAAAAGCCAAAGTCAGAAGCATGTTCATGATGCAAATGATGCTATGATATAGTATGAAAGCATGTCAAGAAATGAGGATGATCATACAAGCAATGAAGATGCAAATGAGACATGAAAGTAAGCATGAAAGTTCATGAAAATATATGACATCAAATGAAAGCAAAAGCATGGAAAATTGATGATTCAATGATAAAACATGATTCTAATATGTCCTAAGATGTCTTATATGTCATGTGGACGCACAAAATGTCATGGCAAGTTTATGTATGCAAGCTTATGAAGGATGAATGCAAATGAAGGCAAAGATTAGGGTTTATGAACAAGATGCAATGCAAAATTCAAAATCAGAAGCTAATGACAAGATAAAAAATTGAAAATGGGATCAAAGGTACCCTAAACCCATACAAGTTCACTACCCAAAGGGGAAGGTCAGAAGCTAAACCCTAAAGGACTTATGATTTTTCTAAGTTTCTAGAGTTTTAAGGGTGATCCTAAAGGGAAAATGCCAAACAAATTGAAAATGCAAGATAAAAATGAAACAAAAATGTTTTTGGATGCTTGCAAGTATGCTTAACACAATGCAAAAAGAATCATTCACAAACTCAACTTGGATCAAAAGTTATGAATTTTTGAAGTTAGGGTTAAAAATATTCAAATTAAAGAACCCTAATTCAAATGAAAATTGTCAAAGTATGATCAAAACCAAAAATAAATTTGCTTGGTGAGTTTGTAAATGTTTGTAAATGTTTCAAAATGCTCTCCGAATTTTTTGGGGATTTTTAAATACCTAAATGTATTTTTAATTAATTAATTTCCATTAACTAATTAAAAATAAACATTTAAATGATTTAAAAATAATTTTTAATGAAAAAATAAAATAAAAATTATTTTTGGGTTCTGAAAATTCATAAAAGATTTAATAAAAATTTTCAGAATTTTTTGATATTTTTTACTATTTTTAATAAAATGTACAAATTAAATGACAAGAAAATGAAATAAAAACAATTTAAATGGAAAAGTAAACAGATCCAATGATCCAGATTTGAAGTTGGGGGTCCAGGGTTGACTCCGCGCGTTTTTTAAAGGCTGAGATTCATTTTGATTTAATTAAACTAATTAAACTTAATTAATTTAATAAAACTGAATTAGGGTTAAGTGACTTAATCTGAACCACTCAAAAATTAACCTAATCCTCATCCAAGGGCCACGAAGCAATCTGGCAAATTAATTAGGGTTTAAGACTTAAACACTTTCAGGTGACCGGAGAGGAGCTCCGGTCATCTTCTCCGGTGGGACCAAAACCCTAAAACACTCTACAGGCCACCCACACACCAAATCAACCACCCAGAAATGATCCTCTACCCAAACCCCATTCAAATCAGCCCTCAAACATCATTTACAACTCAAGAACAAAGAGAATCGAATCAAACTATTTCACGGGTGAAATTTCAGAGAGCCACAAAATAGTCATTTCTTCACCATTTTTAATTCTAAGAGTATCAGCATGACCACCATAACATATATTTTCGTTTTGTAACAAAAGAAACAAGCTCTGAAAAGTTTTGCTTGAGCTTACCTGACACGATGAACTGCAAATGTGAGCTTTCCAGGCCTCTCCTTTGTGCAAAGAGTCTCCTATGAACCTCCTGAGACTAATGAGATGCTTCAAAACCTTTGATGGTGGTTGATTTGGAAGTTTCAGTTCTGGTGTAGCAGGTTTTGAGGTTTGTGTATGTGATGCTTTTGGCTGTTTTAATGGTTGATTTTGGTTCTATGGGGGATGTGTGACTTGTTGGTGAAGAAAAAATTGAAGTGTGATGGCTGTGGAAGGAGTTTCGAAGAGATGAAGGTTTTTGTCAATTTTGTGAAATCTGATTATGTGTCCCTTCTGAGCTCATGTGAAGCTTGCTTTATGATCCATAAACCAATCCCAAACTATTGGAAAGAGTCAGAGGAGTTGACATGTACTGTGGGAATGGCATGGGGCAATTGGCCAAAAAGTCAGTGGTAGGTGTACCTCAAGTATGGGTTGTGACAGAAGCTATCCTAGGGCTGCTCTGAGTTCTGCTGGCTTTAAGGATGACCATGGGATGCTTTGGAATGATCATAAGTGGATGAATGGTGAGATGTCACATGTTTTGCCTTTTTCACAATTTGTTGCATTTTGAAGTTTTGGTCATGGACATGTGACATTCCTTGGGCAATTTGCAGCAAAGTGGACCATATAATGTTGTTATGATACTTTGAGATTGATTAGAAATCAAACAAAACCCTAAGAATCATTCTTGCAAGATTTTCCTCTTTGTGACTTTTATGATAAATGGCTTATGATACTTGGGATCCAAGGCATGAAAGTGAGAGATTCCTTGGGCAAATATGAATTATAGGTCATGTACTATGTTTGTGTAATGGTTAGAAGTCATTTTGAGGTCACAAATTAGTTTAACATGAGTTTTTGCAAGTTTCCCTCTTTGGTTCATAAGTGAAATTTTGTGATTTTTTCCAACTTTGCAAGGCCATAACTTGAGTTCTATGATGAATTAGATCAAGTTCTTGTACTTTTTGAAAAGGGAATGATCCAATCTACAACTTTAATGACCAAGAATTTTTCATTTGAAGCATTTTTGCGTCAAAAAGAGGAGGTTGAAAAACTTTCCCAAAATGGCAAGTTTGCATTACAAGTCACTTTCCCAAAATGGCAACTTTGCAAATGGCTTGAAATTATTCAATTTTGTGAACTTCTAACTTCTTCTAAGATACAATAAAGATCATATACACCCAAAATGATGGAGAAGACCCTTTGGTTGGATGATTGGGGGCCTCAGATGCCCTGATTTTGCACTGACTTGCTCAAGAAGTCATCTATTGATCAAATGCCTTCCCCATTGAATTTCTTCATGAAAATTGGTATGCATGATCCTTATGTCATATAGAGACCAATAGAAACAAGAATGACCAAAAAATTTGGAGTTATGGCCTCTGAAACCAAAACCCTAATTTTAGGTCATCTGTGCAGTTAAGCTTGGCTCTGCTTCCATGTCTTTCTTAGTTCTTGTGATTTTCTGACTTCCTTGATCTTGGGAGGATATAATATGATGCTTGAACATACATGTACCCTCTTGATATGATTGGAGACCCTTGGGGTGGCTCAGATAGCCCATGGATGGCTTAGATCACAAACCCTAGATGCAGATGAATTTGAACCAATGCAGTGAAGCAAAAATGTAATATGAGATGATATGTTTGAACTTATGCAAATAACAAGATCACAAGCTATGGTGTAATGAGTGAGGGCAAATTTGGGGTGTTTACAGGGTTGAACGGCAGCTACTAGTTGCCTCCACCTTTGGGCATACTCTCTAAAGCTTTCACGGGAAGATTGAGACATCCCCATTAGAAGGGTCCTGTTTGGAGCCATGTCCAGATTATATTGATACTGAAGGATGAAAGCCTCAGCCAAATCTTTCCAGTTTCTTACTGTGGCTCTGGTCAAGTGGGAGTACCATTCTCGGGATGCCCCTGTCAAGCTATCCTCGAAGTAAAACATCCACAGCTTCTCGTCCATGGTGTATGCTTTTAATATTCACAAGAAAGACTAAAGGTGGGTACATGGGCAGGATGTGCCATTATATCTCTCAAAACAAGGGGTTTTGAACTTGTGAGGAATTCTCACCCCTTCCACCAATCCCATGTCCATGACATCAAAACCTAGAGAGTTTTGGGATTCAAGAGACCTCAGTTTCTATGCAATTTCATCCAACCGACGGTCGTAAAATTCGTCTCCAACCCCGACCACAATAAACTTCTCTTCTTGAGGATCCTCCTGCAAGACCCTTCCTCCAGTAGTGTTACCCTGTGTATTCCTTATGGCATTGATGTCTGGGTTCAGATGAGGTCCAAACTCTGGAGGATCAGTGCGAGGCTGCACATGATTGTTGTTACTGGTACCTCCTGTACCTGGATGGTGTTCCTCGGGAGTTTGTCGCTCAACCAACTCCCTCAGTCTTTCTTGGCTCTGAGCTAAACCAGTCATCACTGTCATAAATTGGTTCATTTGTGCCCTCATCTCTGTCTTTTCATTGGCCATTCGGGCCCTCACTTCAGTCAAGTCTTGTTGAACCTGATCCATCTATAGTCCCGGAAGGTTGTTTCTTGTCGGGTACCGGTGTATTTTGTTGACAGGGAACACTCTTCTGCGAGCAATGTTTCCTGAAACCACAACAAAGTGAGAAACAAAAACAAACAAAAACCTACAAAACAAAGAAAATGTTAGTATGCAATGCAGGATGCCTATTCGTCTTCCAAGGGTATCCGGTTTGGTTCTTTGGTTTTGACCTTTCCAGACCTCGAGGAAATGCTGATGATGTTGCAGAGAGAGATAAAGCCCACCAAACAATAATACAAACCATATATATTACAAAGAGTGAAGATACATAATTTGATTACAATAACATTACCTTGGCGGGTCAAAATACATTAACAAAAGGAAAATACAATCAAAATGAAGTACAAACAAAAAAGAGTCAAACATCCAATCCAAAGTCATCTTCTCTGACTTCCTTCAGGAGGGCCTCAGTCACTGGACCAACCGGGTGCTCTGTGATAGTCCCGATGAGGAGGTTCCTGGTGGCAATGGCACTGGTCAACTTCTTATGCTTATCCTGATCCTTTGACCTCTTTAACCCCGCCCAGAGTTTCAATTCAGAGATCTCCTTCTGTGCTGCTAATAATGCCTCCTAATGCTTCTTCTCACTAGCATCTAGTTGCCCTATCTTAGCTTGAGTTCTTTGATATTCTTGTGCACGGGCCTCAGTGATCCTGATCCACCTATCCTAGCTCTCCTCTAAGTAGGGCTCTGCCCTAGCCTTCTGAGTCTTTGCTTCCTTGCAAGCATTCTTCAGTACTAACTCCCCTGCTCTAGCCTTTCTGATGTAGTCATTCGTCTTCTCAATCTTGGTCAAGTTCTCAATCCAAAGCTTCTCTAACCTCTCATTATCTAAACGGTTGTCATTCCTCTCCCAGAGGGTCTTCTTCAAAGCTTCAGAGAGTTGATTATTCCTTTATTTCAGTTTCTCAAACTCTTCCAAACTGACAGTAGCTGCAGGCTGTACTGTTGATGGTCCAAGTGTATCCTCCTAAGGTGAATGGCATCCGGGTGATCTGCCCCCTGGTACGAGACCAATCAAGATACTATGCTGAAGCTATATTGTTGTACTTGCCAAGGATAGTTGTCCCCTTAGTCTGAATATTGTCCCAGGCCCAGGCTGCCTGTCTGACAATAGCAGAGTTGTGTTGGATGTCACAATAGAGGGTCTCTGTCAAGTCTTGCCCTCTTGGGGGATGAAACAAAGCATACCCTAATTGCCTCTTGAAAAGCAAGGGGTTGTAGTTGATGCAACCTTTTACTCCAATCAAAGGCACATTAGGATATTGCCCATAGCTAGCAATGTTGTCATTGTCCTTGGTGCTCTGAGTGCACCATTTGATGTCTTCTGATGTAAGGGAAATCAATCTCTTAGCCCAATTCCTTGGCTGGTAAGGGTTCAGGAAAGTGTCTGATTTTGGTAAGTGTCTTAACAACCAACAATAATAGAGGGGAGCACATCATCTGACCAATCTTCCCCTTTGCTTCTCATTCCTTTGGTGTACTGAATAATAGAAGTCTCCAAGCAAGGTAGGAACTGGGTTCCTCAGTAAGAACAAGTGAATAACATTCTTGCTTACAAACTTTGGCTCGTCTGCAAACAAGATAACTCCATATATGCTGAGGGCCAAGAGTGCACAAACAACATCCCACTTCCCTGCTGCAGCATGCAGGGTGGCCTGAGAGATCAAGAAGTCCAAGTGAAGGCATGGGATTCCAGCCTTGGTGGTCATGCTCTGATCAATAAGGGTAGGCTCCAAGTGCAATACCTTATCTATGTCTTCATTCTTGGGAGCAACCATCTCAGGGTTGAAAGGAATCCCTCTCCTGATAGGAACTCCTAACAACATGGAAAATTCTTCTAGCAGAGGTCCCAACTGAAAATCAGGGAATGTGAAGCATCTGATAGGAGGATCATAAAACTGCAAGCAAGTATGGATCATGCTCCTCTAGGATGCATCCAGGTCCATGATCATGTCAAATATTCCTCCATAATGTTCCCTGAATAAAGGGACATGATCAGGAGTAATGAGAGAATGGATCTGTCTGATGCATGTCAGAGTGGGCTCAAAGAAATGGTATGTGATGTTGCTCTTTCTGGAAGTGTCCATGCTGATACTGGATGCTGGTGAAGAAAACTAAGGGTGACTGCTGATGAAGGTCACTGAAGAAGATGCTGGAGATGAGTCTCTGATGAAGACAACTGATGGAGAGAACTGGGGAGAACCTCTAGTGAAAATGCTGGTGGAGATAACTGGAAAAGTCTGAGCAGCAAAACAGGTCAAAACCAAAACAAAGATAATAAGGTGGATACCCAGTAAAATAAATAGGAAAATGTTAAATGATGCAAAAATGATGTATGCAGAATGATATGCAAAGGGTTTGTGATCAAGTGCTGGATCTGTTATCTACCTTGATAGGGTTCATTTGTATTCATAAGTCCGAATGGAGGCTTTGAAAACCAGTAACCAGATGGGGGACTCAAATAAAGAGTCACAAGTCCAGGGTTTCACAAGAACTGTCCAAAATAATACCACCTTAACAAATCTAGTAACAAGGTATGATGAGGCCAAGGGTTCCTGCAAACCTGTAAACATCCCAACCCCCTCACATGTGTTGTTCTAGAACAAGGATTCTCAGACTTGGATCAGTTATGAGAAGTGTAAACACTTCTAACCCGGAGGTACAGTGATTACAATAACCATAAAAGATCCTCCTCTAATTCACCTCAGATGTTGAAGGTCATAAAAGGTCATCTAGACTTAGCAGGCTTCCCAGATAGCCCTAGTACTACAGGAAATCCGTAGCACAGAGTTCTCAAGAAGAAACCCATGTCTGAACCGTGTTTCATATTCCCGCACCAGACCGAAATGGAATGGGAAAGAATATGAAGCTAATCTAGCCTATGTGTCACTCAGGTCCCCGGTATGGAACCTTAATCACTCAATGATCCCCACCCACCAAAACAGACAAGAGATCCAGCACCAATGATATGACAATAGTATGAAATGTATAAAACTGTAAATGAAAGCAATAAATAAATTTGTACATAAAGCAATAAGTAAAGCAACAAACAAATAAGCACAAGTAGCACATAACACCCCCGTAAACACAAATCAAACAAGCGCTAGGAGGAACCCAAAAAAAGAACCAGAAGCCCTGGTTGCAATATAAGGGTCCCCAGCAGAGTCGCCAAGTTGTCGCTCCCCCGAAAATACACCTGGTCAGATAGGGTACAGACGCGAACGGTCGGCGAAAAGGGAAATGAAGGTGAAGATAAATAGAGTCGCCGGCTATGCATTTTTATCCCAAAGGAAAGGTAATGCTGCATAAACCTAGGAAAAGATGGATAAGACGGTTGCGAACTAGAGAAACTGGGAAGGTATTAGCATCCAGATCGTCCGTCGTACTCGACGGGATCAACGCTTATAAGATTGTGTTTAAAAGGGGTAGGTGTATGTGTTATCTGTGTGCAAAAGCTAGGGAAAGAAAGTACAAGTGTCAGTGTAAAAGGTGTGAATTGCTCAGGAACTGAGGCTTTAGAAAGAAAGCTGAAAGAGGGGGATGACAAAGAGACTTTTGTTTGATAACAGTTAAGTTATGCCTACGTATTCTCTCGTGCAATGAGGAAGTCAGAACACCGTAGTTCGACTCAAAGAGACTAGAAGATAAATTTACTGGTGAACTGCTTGATTGTCTATGCTCAAGTGTACGACTCGTCTGGCTCGAGTGCTAACTGTCTTGCATTAGACGGAAGAAGCGAGCTCTCATTTGTGAATGAGTGTGATGAGAAAAGAATCTCGGAGGAGTCGATTATTGTTTGTTTTTGTGTTTTCAGTCTTTTATTGTTTTTGAGGTTTTTTGCATAAGTTAATGAGTTTAAGCCTAAATCAAGGGCTTGTAAACCCATTATATCCTCCCTGATTAGGGATAATGAGAATACTTAAGTATGAGATAAGCATCTCAACTTAATTACCATGATGATATAAGATTAAGATCATTAACCTATTTGAGATTAATTAGATGTTTTTGGTTTTTTTGTTTAGTGTTAATTAATGAGTTTAATCTCTAATCACAGATTAGTGAACTCATTACACCATCCTAATAGAAGGATAATAGATGAGAACACTTAAGCTGAGGAAGATACCTCAACTTAATCCATGGTTAGGGATTAAATTCAATATATAACAAAGTCTTTATTAAATGGATTTTAATTAAATATGGGATTAAGAAGTGAGTTTTATGATTTGTAAGACAACTTGAGGGGGACTTGTCCATTAAACACTAGGGTTAGTCCTTCTTAACCATAAAGGAAGAATTAGAACCCTAATGTAAGGCCCAAGTTACAAGATAGAGTCTTAGTGATTATTAAGATGGTTTAATTAAGAGGTTTAAACAAATTAAAGGTTTAACACTTAAGATTAAAGTTATACACTCCATCCTAAGAGAAGGATGCAGGCATAAGCCTAATACCAAAGTCCTAAAACTTTAATAGTTTAGTTTCTGATTATGAAGATGAGAAGAGAGACTCAAGGAGACTCAAAGGAAAAAACAAAGGGGGACTAAATACAACCCTAATTATTATCATGCTTGGATGTTCCTATGGTTTGTAAGAATTGAGAAAGATCTTCAAGGAAGCCACCAATGGAAGAAGCAAAAGAAATGAGGAAGAAGCAGAAGAAATAAGTTACTTACTTCATTGAAGAAGATAAGTAACTTAAAGAAAGAAAGTGAGAGATGAACACAAGTGAACAAGTTCACTTCAAAGAAACCAGCAAGATGCATATGAAATAGATGAAGAGAAATGATAATTGAAGGCAAATCCACTTCTCAAAGTAACTTACCACCTGAAAATGTTAGCATGAATGCATAAAGTTCAAAGCATAAAGAAAAGAAATGAAATGAGATGCAATGAGATGAAATGACCAAAGTCAGAAGTGTTTATGCAATGTTAATGTCATGTGAGATGATGCAAAGGCATATAAAGTGCATATGAATGATCATACAAAGAATGAGATGTCATGTAGGCATGCTTTGAAGTTTGAAAGTTCATGAAAGTTAATGAAAGGAAATGAATGTAAATCATGGAAAATGAATGAAGAAATGATCAAGCATGATTATAACATGTCCTAAGATGTCTAAGATGACATATGAATGCATGAAATGTCATGGCAAGTTCATGTATGGATGCATATGCAAGATGAATGCAAGTGAACATGCAAAATTAGTGTTTTTTGGAAGTATGAGATGCAAATGGCAAAGACAGAAGCAAATGTCATTATAAAAAATTGAAAATGCACTCAAAGGAAACCTAAACCTATACTAGGTTACCATCTAAAGGGAGAGGTCAGAAGCCAAACCTAGAAGGAGTTATGAATTTCCTAAGTTTCTAGGATTTTTTGGGTGATCCTCAAGGTAAAATGCCAAACAAATTGAAAATGCAAGATAAATTTATGCCAAAAATAACCTAGATACTACATGATATGTGTAAAACAATTCAAAAAGAACCATCTTCAAAACCTTCATGGTTAGGCAAAAAGGATTTTTCAAAGGTTAGGGTTCAAAATGTGATTTTATGAACCCTAAATTCAAAGAAAATTGTAAAATGATGATCAAAACCAAAAAGAGATTTATATGAAGGGTTTGAAAATGTTTCTAAATGTGTTAAGATGTAACACGAATTTTTTTGTGATTTTTAGAAACCTAAATGCTATTTTAATTAATTAATTTCCATTAATTAATTAAAATAAACATTTAAATATTTTAAAAATACTTTTTATATGCAAAAAAATAAAATAAAAATCATTTTCTGATTAAGAAAAATATTTGAAACAAAAATGCAAAAGGAAATATTTTTGGGATTTTTCCAAGTATTTTAAATTAAATGTGCAAGAAAAATGAATAAAAATGAAATAAAAATGAATTTAAGTGGAAAGTATGCAAGATCCAAGGCTGAGATTCAAACTAATTTGGAGGGAGTTGACTGGCGCGCAATCCAGTGGCTGAGAATTAATCTGGATAATTAATTTTGATTAAATTAATTAAACAGAGATTAGGGCTAATGACACAATCTGAACTGTTCATACACGCGCGGAAAGGTCCATCCAAGGGCTGACATTCAAACTGACCCTAACCCTAATTAAAACCCTAATGACATTCAGATGACCGGAACAGTGCTCCGGTCATCTTCTCCGGTGAGACCAAATCCCCAGCTTCTTCCCTAGGCCAAATTAGGAGCTCTAACTTTCCAGAAATGATCCCCTAACTACCCCAAACAAGAATCAACCATCAAACAACATTTATATTGCATCAAACATGAGATTCGAATCAAAAGATAAAAATTTCAAAAGTTTCAGAAGCACGATACAAACTCAAATCTCAACCATTTTCAAAAATAAAAGGTGCAGTGTGATCAGTGAAGCATGAAGAACATTTCTATAACAAAAAATACAAGTTCTGGAAAATTTGTTCTTGATGATACAGGAGCTTGAGCTTTCTCAATCTGAGCTATCTGGGCCTCTCCTTGGTACCAATCAACTCCAATGGACCTCCTGAGGATGCTTTGATGCTTGGAATGAATTTATTTGGGTTGTTTTGAAGTTTCAGTTCAAGGGGGGGTGAAATCGTGTTTTTGATTCTTGAGGTTTCAGGCTTGTTTAATGGTTGGGAAATGATCTGGAGGGTGTATGGAGATGATTGGTGAAGTTTGCTTGAAGTTTTAATGGCTGGTTTTGGAGTTTCGAAGAAATGAAGTTTCTTGAGGATTTTGGCAATCTGAATGTGTGGGATGATTCCAGCTCCAAGATGTTATAAAATGTGATCCTTAGGGCATGTATGTGAAGCTGTGATAGGTCAGAAGAGTTGTTGTGGGCTATGCTGATTGGTATGGTGTGAAATGCAAAAAGTCAAGGTTGGTTGTACTTGAGGTATGGGTCATGGAAGGCCTGGTTGCAAGGGGTGTCTGGCCTCAGCTGTGTTCAAGGAGGACCATGGAAACAGATTTGGCATGCTGGCACAAGTGTATGGAAAGATCTATACCATTTTGCAAATTTGAGAAGTTTTGGCCCTTTTGAAATTTCTTAAAGTTCAAGGCATGGAAATGTATAATTCTTGGGCCATTTCTGATCAAAATGAGTTGTACTATGATGGTATGATGTTTAGAGATGCATTAGAGGTCAAGAAAAGGCTTGGTATGAGAAATTGCAAAATTCCCTCTTTGGCATGAATGTGAAAATTATAGGATTTTTGCCAACTTTGAAGGACCATAACTCGAGTTCCATAATGAATTAGAACATGTTCTTGTACTTTTTGAAAAGGGAAAGACCTAATCTACCACTTTCATGACCAAGAATTTTTCATTTGAAGCATTTTTGGATGAGAAAGAGGAGGTTGAAAAACTTTCCCAAAATGGAAAGTTTCCATTACAAGTCATTTCCATTTTTGGCAACTTTTGGTTTAGCTCAAATTTCTTCAATTTTGTGAACTTCCAAGCACTTCAATGATCAAATAAAGATCATATAACTTCAATTTGATGAAAATACCCCTTTGGTTCCATTGTTGGTGGCCTCAGATGCCCTGATTTTGACTTAACTTGCTCAAGAAGTTACCTAGTGAACAAATGACTTCCACAATGAATTTCTTCATCAAACTTGGTACATATGATCCTTATAACATATTAAGAAAATTAGAAACAAGAATGGCCCAAAAATTTGGTGTTGAGGCCTCTGAAACCAAAACCCTAATTTTGGTCATCTATGTAGTGAAAACCCTAGCTCTGCTTCCATGCTTTCCCAGTTCTTGTGATTTCTTGACTTCCTTGAACTTTGAGAGGCACAATATGATGATAGAACGCAAATGGACCCTCTTGGAACACTTTGAGGCCTTTGGAGTGGCTAAGATGGGATCTTGGATTGCTCAGATCACAAACCCTAGATGCAGATGAATTTGAACTATGCAGATGAAACAAATATGCAATATGAGATGATATGCTTAAACTTATGCAAAATGAAAGATCACAAGCCATGGTGTGATATGAGTGAGGGAAAATTTGGGGTGTTTACAGCTGCCCCTATTCAAACATGAGTTAGATGTGCAGGGTGTAAGCACCTGGCTTATCAGACAAACAAGATAACTTGTGGTTGAATACCAAAGATAGCCCGAAATTTGCACTCACTGGGGAGAAGAAGAAAAGGGATATAAATTGTAAAAGATAGTATATTATGCTTATAAAGTGAAGGCGATGGAGGACGACCATCAAGCAGAGGACGACTGCTGGGGATAAAGCGGTAAGTAAAGCAATGACGGGGACGGCCGACAAGCTGGGGAGATAATGAGACCAAGACGGGGTCGGCCATCGGGTAAAGAGACAAGATTCTATGGGGATTAAAGTAAAGGCAATGATGGGGATGGCTATCAAGTTCGAAAAGTAA
This sequence comes from Lathyrus aphaca, assembly GCA_963966055.1. Classification (NCBI taxonomy): domain Eukaryota; kingdom Viridiplantae; phylum Streptophyta; class Magnoliopsida; order Fabales; family Fabaceae; genus Lathyrus; species Lathyrus aphaca. Next base: position 345,700,584 of record OZ014521.1, read on the forward strand.
AGTAAACAACAATGGGGACGGCCATCGGGTGAAAGAATAAATGAAATAACGATGAGGGACGGTCATCAAAGGTGAAGGACGATCACCTAGAAGGGGAAGGCTGCTCTTTATCACGACATAGGACGAATGTCGGATAGAAAAGGTGGACAATGGGGACGGCCATCAGACAAAATGATGAAGGACGATCATCGAGAGGTGAAGGACGATCACCTAGCAGGGTACGACTGCTCTCGGGGGCTTATCACGACATAGGATGAATGTCGGATAACAAGATCAACGATGGGGATGACCATCAGATAAATGATGAGGGACAGTCATCAGAGGTGAATGACGATCACCTAGCAGGGGACGGCTTCTCTTTATCACAACATAGGACGAATGTCAGATAGAAAAAAGGGTTCCAATAATGGAGACTCCGCTGGAGAAAGGATGAGGGACGGTCATCCAAAGGTGAAGGATGATCACCTGGCAGGGGACGACTGCCGAAAGTATCACGACATAGGACGAATGTCGAATAGGAAAAAAGTTGTTCTGCTGGGGAATGGTAAACACCGACGAGTGTTTACGCTTTCCAGAATAGAAGGTATAAGTGTTTTGACGATGTGTATAGATTAAAGATGTGGACGAGCATCCTTAAGACCATGATACGGACGAGTATCGTTAGAAACAAACGTTGACGCATGTTTAGAGATGATGATACGGACGAGTACCAACTGGTTAACAAAGAACACGGACGAGTGTCGAATCTGTTGAAGAGTGATATATATACAAGATACGGACGAGTATCTTTTGTATAAGTATGAGTGAATATTGTTGGTGAAGTATGAGCAAGACACGGACGAGTGTTCAACTTGTTGGGGGAAAGTATGACACGGACGGGTGTCAAAAGAGAATGTGTATAAGTTATTAACAAATATTTGCATGTGAGGGTGTAAAAGGTGTTCCGGCGACCTGTGGGGATGACACGGACAGGTGTTGAAAGAAGTGTGTTATAAACAAGTGTTTGATTGGCAACAAGTGTTTTGACAACCATGCTGGGGAAAGGTGACACAAACGAGTGTCAAAAGAGTATGTATAGGTATTTGTATTTGAGAATGTAAAGGGGATATTTTTGGCTTATATCTGTAGGGGAATGATATGACATGGCCGAGTGTCGAAAGAGTATATATAAACAGGCATTTGTGTTGGAGAGTGCAAAGGGGACGCTTTGGCTTTTATTTGCAAGGGATGTGGGTTTTATATATATTGTTGATGAAGTATTGATGGTAATTGCAGGTGACTGGCTCGAACCTGGCTTGTGATCACGCAAATGTTTGATTTTTGCCGTAATACTCCGTATTAGACGGAATGCTACGCTTATTTTGTGAATATGATACGAATGCTATGATTATGCAAAGGAAGAACCGATCCGGGATTCGGATCCCACTGAAGATTGGATCTCTGGCTGATCTACTTGGAGGGATATCCCAGCTGGGGGAGATCATTGGTAGATATGTTAGGAGATATAGTTCTGCTTGGGGAAATAGATCATTGATAGGCCTATCCTATAAGGAGAACCTCAGCTGGGGAGAATGAAACTTTCGTCACTTTGTTGTGTAAGAGTTTCAAACATTGCTCTTCTGGGGAGAGGCTGGAAATTATGTGGGGAGATCGGCTGGGGATGCTCCTGTTGAGTAGACTTGTGCTAGGGATGAGGAGGCTTTGACAACTCCGTTGGGGAAAAGCATTCCAGATATTGCTTGGGGAGGAGGTATGCTGGGGAAGTGTGCTTGGCATGCCCCATGTTGCGTATTGAATACCTGCAACCTGTTAAAACAAAGAAACGCACAAGCATCCCGAGGTATCCCTTATCGGATTCCATCATAGGAGTTTGATATTCCTGAGAGTAAACATATTTCCTGCAAGCATTTATCAAAAATGGCTCATTTGTTTTATGCAAATATTATATCATGGATATTGGAAATTTTGCAAACGAAACAAAAATGTACAAGAAGAAGTGTGACTGAAAATCTAATTTTATTAATATGGGTGCCCTGAATTGGCAGATATAGTCAAAGAAACAAATCCCTTGGACTAAGGAGATTGTTATAAATTGAGAAAAGTAAAATTGCTAGCAATGTTGACGATGCTCCGGTGAACTTCCTTTGCTATGACCTGTATGACCTTGACGTTCTTCTCATCTTGCTTTCCGAAGAAGGTTGATTCTGACTGCTGCTTTATCCTTTCGAAGCTTGTTGTGTTGTGAGTGATACAGTCGAATTCATAATGCAGTTGTTCGCTTATTCCCTGATTTTGCATGAATCGCCCTTTCGGGTTTTCGATCCACCGGGATACCCATTTTTGCCTGAGCTGTCCAATGCGGCTTTTCAACTCAGCGGGTGTACATTTTTTCCCCTTATTTTTTCCCGAGTCTTTTATTCTATTTTTGACTCGCCGGGATGCCCTATTTTTGCCTGGACTTACATTCTGTTTTTATGTCGAGTGGGTCATTTATGCGAAGTATTTTTTAACTGCATCTGAATTCACATGGGATAAGAAATCTTCACCATCCATAGTAGTGAGCATCAATGCTCCACCAGAGAAAACCTTCTTTACTATGAATGGACCGTCGTAATTAGGAGTCCATTTGCCCATGTGGTTTGTATGAGGAGGGAGGAGTCTTTTCAGCACAAGATCTCCTACTTGGTATTCCCGAAGCCTGACTTTCTGATCGAAGGCTTTCTTCATTCTTTTCTGATATAACTGCCTATGACAGATAGCAGCTAACCCCTTTTCTTCGATCAGATTCAGTTGATTGTACCGAGATCGGACCCATTCTGCTTCGTCCAGCTTTACATCCATCAGTACCCGTAAGGAGGGTAGCTCAACTTCAACAGGTAGGACAACCTCCATACCATATACCAACTGATAAGGTGTTGCCCCAGTAGACGTTCTGATTGAGGTTCGATACCCATGCAAGGAAAATGGTAACATTTCATGCCAGTCTTTGTAAGTAACCACCATCTTCTGCACAATCTTCTTGATTTTTTTGTTAGCTGCCTCAACAACGCCATTCATCTTTAGCCTGTAAGGAGAAGAGTCGTGATGTTGGATTTTGAAGTCCCGGCACAGCTCTGCCATCATTGTTTTTGTTCAAATTGGAACCATTATCAGTAATGATCCGCTCGGGAACTCCATATCGACAGATGATGTCTCTTTTCAGAAATCTGGCTACCACTTGTCTGGTGACGTTTGCATATGAAGCTGCTTCAACCTATTTGGTGAAGTAATCAATGGCTACCAGGATGAATCTGTGGCCATTTGAAGCAGGCGGTTCGATCTTTCCAATTATGTCAATGCCCCACATGACAAAGGGCCAAGGTGAAGACATCACATTCAAAGGATTTGGAGGCACATGCACCTTATCTGCATAAATCTGGCATTTATGACATTTTATGGCATAGGCACAACAGTCTGCATCCATTGTGATCCAGTAGTAACCTGATCTTAACAAATTTTTAGCCATTGCATATCCTCCAGCATGGGTACCGAAAGATCCTTCATGCACCTCGTGCATCAACAAGTCTGCTTCTTTCTTATTAACACATCTGAGTAGAATCATATCAAAGTTTTGCTTGTATAATGAACCATCAGCATTAAGGAAGAAACTACTGGCCAGTCTTCTCAATGTCTTCTTATCATTAGATGATGCCCAGGTGGGTATGTCTGATCTTCTAAGAAGCATTTGATGTCATGGAACCAAGGCTTGTCATTATTAGTAATGTCCACAGAGAATACATATGTTGGTCGGTCCAGTCTGGATACCGAAAACCGAGGCACATAATTTACAGTTTGAACTTTGATCATGGAGGAAATGGTAGCTAAAGCATCTACGAAATGATTTTTTGTCTCGAGGGATGTACTCAAGTTTGACTGTTGTGAAGAAAGTCAATAATCTGCTCGTGTAGTCACGATATGAAATCAAATGCTCTTGGTGAGTGTACCATTTACTGTTGGTCTGATTGATTACCAAAGCCGAATCTCCGAATACAGTTAGTGTCTTGATCCTGAGGTCAATGGCTTCCTCAAGTCCCATGATACAAGCTTTGTATTCAGCTTCGTTGTTAGTGTAGGAAAAGGTGAGTTTTGCCGAGAAAGGCATATGAACTCCCTTAGGTGTGCTGAGCACTGCACCAACTCCACGACCATTCGTATTGACAGCCCCATCAAACATCATTGTCCACTCTTCTTTCGGATCAGGCCCTTCAGTGTGAACAGGATCTTCATGATCTTTTGCTTTTAGGTACATGATGTCTTCATCAGGGAAGTCAAATATCATTGGTTGGTAATCATCAATGGGTTGCTCATCCAGATAGTCAGATAGTACACTGTCCTTGCAACCCTTCCGTACTCTGTTAGAATCATTTTCCATCTTGCAACCCTTCCGGTAAGTGTTGGCTTCTAAAATATGTACTTGACGGGGTCCATCTTTGAGATTAATAAGGTAGTGTGAGTCAACATATATTGTCTCAGACGGCGAGCAGCCCACGCTAAAGCACATCAAGTTTTCTCGAGCAGTGAATAACGTTGTTCACAGTCGGTAAACGTTTTGCTTAGGTAGTATATTGCATACTCTTTTCGACCAGACTCGTCATGCTGGCCTAACACACACCCTATCGATCCTTCTAATACTGTCAGGTACATTATTAGAGGTCTTCCTTCAACTGGAGGCATAAGAATTAGAGGTTCTTGCAGGTACTCCTTGATCTTGTCAAAAGCCTTATGACAATCTCCGTTCCACCTGACCGTTTGTTCCTTTCTTAACAATTTAAACAGGGGCTCACAGGTTGCAGTGAGATGAGATATGAACCTTGATATGTAGTTCAATCTACCTTAGAACCCCCGCACTTCTTTTTCAGTCCTAGGTGCAGGCATCTCTTGAATGGCTTTAACTTTGTCAGGATCAACTTCAATTCCCTTTTCACTTACAATGAATTCCAGCAATTTACCGGAGCGTACCCCGAATGTGCATTTGTTGGGGTTTAGCTTCAGCTGATACTTTCTCAGACGCTTGAACAGCTTCAACAAATTTACCAGATGATCTTCTTCAGTGAGGGACTTGGCAATCATGTCATCCACGTAGCATTCAATTTCTTTGTGGATCGTATTGTGGAATAACGTTACCATAGCCAGTTGATAAGTCGCGCCGGTATTCTTCAGTCCAAAAGGCATTACCTTGTAACAAAATGTGCCCCAAGGTGTAATGAAGTTTGTTTTCTCCATGTCTTCGGGTGACATCCTGATCTGATTATACCTAGAAAATCCATCCATGAAGGAAAACACCGAGAACTGAGTTGTGTTGTCGACCAATACATCAATGTGAGGTAATGGGAAATCATCCATCGGACTAGCTCTATTAGAATCCCGGTAATCAACACACATCCATACTTTGCCATCCTTCTTAGGCACTGGTACAGTGTTAGCAACCCACGACGGGTAACTAGTTACAGCAAGGAAACCGGTGTCCCACTGTTTTTGTACTTCTTCTTTAATCTTCATGGCCATATCCGGACGAGTACGGCGCAAATTTTACTTCACTGGAGGGGAAGCTTCTTTCAAGGGCAGCTTGTGCATAACAATATCGGTATCTAGACCTGGCATGTCTTGATAGGACCAAGCAAAGATGTCGACGTATTCTTGAAGCATGTCAATGAGCTGTTCTTTTACTGAAGCTTGCAGACCGACCCCAATCTTCATTTCTTTCAAATCCTCTTTGGTGCCAAGATTCATTGTTTCAACCTCCTCCTGATGAGGAGTAATCACTTTCTCTTCTTGTCTCAACAACCTAGCTAACTCTTCAGCTAACTCATAGTCTTCTTCAACCCCTTCATCAGCTTGATTAATTGGATTGTCGAAGTCATACAAGGCCATAACAGTGCTGTTGTCGGTGCAATCTGGAGGATAATTTCTGCAAGGGTTGAGATTTGTTCGTTTTAGTCATCAATTTTAATCTTGTTTAGAAAAAGTGAAAATGAAGTTATTTGTTTTGAAAACATTGTCATTTTATTATTTTGTACAAAAGTAAAAAAAATTGAAAAGACAGTGAGCGAAAAAGAGACTTGTTTGCAAAAGATGTCTGATATTCATTGATAATTCATTTGCACAAAATTACAATATAGCCCTATTACAAAATGAGTCCTGACACCTTGGGCAAGATGCAGGACTTGATGCATGCTAAAAAGACAGGAAATAATAATTACTCTGCAGTTAAGGACTTGGTGCCCCGGGATCCTTGGACATATCCAACTCTCCAGGTTGAGGTCTCTTTCCGCCTCGTCTTATAGGTTGTTAAAGCATCTGGGGTGAGCATCCCCCCACTGATGAACTTGGGCTCTTTGGCAGCCTCTGATTGATCATTTCGGAATGGTTTGTAACCCAAACCGAATATGTCCCCCTTCTTCTCCACTGGCATCAGCTTGCCTCAACCTTGGGCATTACCATCTTCAACAACCTTTCGGGCTTGCTGATAGGAGACAATTGAAGTACCCATCCTGTCTTCCTGGGATGCAACAAATACTTCAGTCGTAGCCTCATTGACATTCAGGGCCTCGAACCCTTGGCTCATAGTTTCATGGATTTCACCATCCATCTCAATGTATTTGTATGTAGCCAGATGGCTAACAAATATGTCCTCCTTACCACAGATGGTGATAATCTGTCCTTCCCACTCATATTTCAATTTCTGGTGAAGGGTCGACGTTACTGCGCCTGCGGCGTGAATCAATGATCGACCCAACAAACAACTGTAGGCCGACTGTATGTCCATCACATAGAAAGTAGTCTTAACCTGCGGACCGATTATCACAAGCAGCTCCACCTCTCCAAGAACAGATCTCTTGGAGCCATCAAAAGCCCTGACCACAATATTGCTTGGTCGGAGAGCTATTCCACCATATTCGAGCTTGACAAGAGCTTTCTTCGGCAAGACATTGAGTGAGGACCCAATGTCTACAAGAACATGAGATAGTACAACTCCTTTGCACTCCAGGATTATGTGCAAAGCTTTGTTGTGGTGACGTCCTTCTGTTGTTAAATTAGCATCAGTGAAACCTAGACCATGGATTGTATTGACATTAGACACCACTGTTTCAAGCTGATTCACCGTGATCTCTTCTGGCACGTAGGCAGCGTGCAGAAATTTGAGTAGTGCATCCCGATGGGCTTCGGAACACAACAACATGGTTAGTATAGTGATCTTAGAAGGAGTCTGGTGGAGCTGATCCACAACTTTATAGTCACTCCTTTTAATTATCCTCATAAATTCATCCACATCCTGATCGAAGGATGATTTATGAGTCTTTTTTGATGCAGATTCTTCAGGTATCACACTCTTTCCTTTGGCTTTGGCAGTAGCCTCAGCCTCAATGTTAGTTCTGGGAGCTTGTGACGCGAAAAGGCGTCCGCTTCGGGTGAAATATTAATTCTTCTAGTCATCATTTCAATTCCAATTGGGTTTAGCGTATATATGATCTCCGGTGAATTCAAATTTAAACTAGACGATTTTCTGGAAAACTTCCGCAATACATTTTCAATTAAATTTTGAAAAGTAATTTTTTAAAAAGCGATTTATTCAAACCCCTTCTAGATCCGTGATATCGTCTAACAAGTGGTATCAAGAGCACCGGTTCATCTAGTGCTTCACATACAACTTATTGGAAAATGGACAACGATCCAACGGGGGCGTACAATAGAGCTCCAGTTTTTACCGAAGAAAACTATAGTCACTGGAAGGATTGTATGCGCATTCATATCAAATCTGTTGATAGAAAAAGTTTGAAAGTTATTCAAGACGACCCTTTTCAAATAACTATGGCTGGTCCGGATAATGTCCAAATTGAAAAACCGGAAGCACAATAGGATGAGAATAATGAAAAGAAATATAGCTACGATTGGAAAGCTCGAAACATGCTCATAGATTCTTTAGGAGCGGATGAATATTTTCGAGTTTCTCATCACACATCGGCTAAATCTATGTGGGAAGCCCTACAAGTTGCCCATGAGGGAACCGATGATGTAAAGCTTGCTCGAATTAATACTCTACAACAAGAGTTCGATTGATTTCACATGAGCCAAGGGGAAACCGTTGGTGAAATGGGAAAAAGATTTTCTCACTTGACAAATCGATTAAATGCTCTTGGTAAAACTACTCCTAATGATGTGGCTACTAACAAGATTTTGAGATGTCTTACTAGGGAATGGTTGCCAAAAGTTACGGCAATCAAAGAAGCCAATGATGTAAGAACCTTGGATCTAACTACACTCATTGGAAAGCTACGAGAGCATAGACAAGAGCTCTTAAACTTACATGAGCATGAAGACAATGAAAAGAAAGAAAAGAACGAGAAAAATAAAGATCATGAGAAGAAGAAGAAGTCTATTGCATTGAAGGCTTCTTCCTCAAAATCCTCCACCAAGAAAGATAGTGAGAGTGATTCAAGTGATGATGAAGACGAATCAAACGAAGATATGAGTTTATTTGTAAGAAGATACAATCGGTATCTCAAAAAGAATGAAATATCTCATTCGGACAAGTGTCTCATCAACTATCGAAGAAAATCTAATCCTTCCAAGAAAGAGTTTGTTAAAAGTACTAAAGGCAAGGGATCTTGTTACAATTGTGGAAAACCGGGTCATTACAAACCAGATTGTCCTATGCTAAAGAAAGACAAGGAAAAAGACAAGTATCAAAGAAAAGGTAACAAGGCTAGAAGAGCATATATCGCTTGGGAAAGTGATAGTGATTCATCTATAAAAGATAGCTCAAGCGATAAGGAAGAAAAAGTAAATCTTTGCCTCATGGCCCATAAGAAAGGCAAGAAAGAGGTAAGACATGCTAAATATGATTATGCTGAAAAATTGTCCTATAATGATTTGCTTAGTACTTTTAATGTTCTCCATCAAGAGGCAAAAGAAGCTTTCAAGCGCATTGCATCCGACAAAAGAAATTTTGCATATTTAGAGAAAAAGGTTTCAGATAATGAAAATGCAATGAAAGCTCTTAATACTTCGATGGTAGAATCTATTGTAGAAGACAAGCGAGAATGACATAACTTTCATAGTTGTGAAACATGTTGGATTTGGCAAAAAGAGGTTAAAACTCTTCAAGCCAAACTAGACAAGTTGTCACAACCAAAGATGACGTTTACTATTGATCGTTCAAACTTTAGAGAATCAATGAACAACCCATATAAAAAAATATACCTATGTTGTGAAAGATCAAAATAGTAAATGCAAGTCTAAACCATTCTTGAAATGTCACTATTGTTGCAAGGAAGGTCATACGATTGCCAAATGTCGGTTTAGGAGATACTTGGTCCCTAAAGGCATTTGTCAATGGTTTCCCAAAAGCAACAAAATTTTCACTCACACTCTAGGACCCAATGAAAATTGGGTAGCTTTCTCTCTTGTCTAATCATGTAGGTGGAGTGTCTTGAGACTACGGAGAAACGTTGGTTTCTTGATAGTGGTTGCTCAAGACATATGACAGGTGATATTTCCCTATTCTATGACTTTGTGGCTTAGAGGATGCATTTTGTTACCTATGGTGATATCAACAATGGAGCTATACTCGGCAAAGGTAGTGTAGGTAATCCCTCTTCTACATCTATCTCTAATGTCCTTTTAGTTGAGGGTCTTAAGCATAATCTTGTTAGCATTAGTCAATTATGTGAAAAGGGATATAATGTCTCATTCTCTAAAGAAGGTTGCATAATTGAACATAATGAAAACAAAAAGGATTTGTTTAAAGGCCTGAGGGTTAACAATGCATATATGCTTGATTTGAATTCGTTGACCATGAGTGATCCTAAATGTCTTATTTCCAAAAGTGAAGAGTCTTGGCTTTGGCATAGACGTTTAGCTCATATCAACTTTGACTTGCTAAATAAGGTTGTCTCCAAAAACTTAGTAGTCGGTTTGCCTAACATAAAGTTCACTAGAGACCATCTTTGTGATGCTTGCCAAATGGGAAAGCAAACAAAGATATCTTTTAAATCAAAAAATTTAGTCTCTACTTCTAGACCTCTTGAACTTTTACACATGGATCTTTTTGGTCCTTCTAGAATCAAAAGTATAGGAGGGAACTATTATGGTTTTGTTATTGTTAACGACTACTCTCGATTTTGTTGGACAATTTTCTTAGCTAGTAAAAGTGATACCTTTTCGGCTTTTGAAACTTTTGCGAAATTATCTCAAAATAAACTTGGCACAAACATTGTAACTATTAGAAGTGACCATGAGATGAAGGAAGTAGTTTTGTTGTGTTGCTGGAATTGGTTTTATGATTATAAACATGATTTATATTGTAAATTGATGATTGGTTGTTATTGATAAATGAAGTTGTTTGGTTGTATTGTTGAAAATTGGTTTTTTATGCTTATAAACATTAGGTTATTGTGAATTTACGATTTGTTGATGTTGATGTTGATGAGCGAAGCTGTTTTGTTATCCTGTTGATCAAAGGAGTTGTTTTGTTGTATTATCGATAAAGAAGTATTCTTTATGTGTTGTCATGATTATTTGATGATTGATTTGCTGAATATGAAATGAATGATGCACATTTGATTTTTTTGGTGATTTTTACGGAGTAATGCATCATTGCATTTAATGACATTCACGATGGGGCTTCGGCCTATTTGGTAGCTTCAATCCCATTGGGTGGATTTGAGCGATTCAGTGATTATGGCGTGCTCCCTTGTGGAGGGTTGATGGTCATATATCCATCTCACGGAGAAATTGGTATCACATGCATATTGTGCATTTCATGATGGTTGAATTCGGATTTTCTTTGGAATGTGTTTATGATGGTGTTTGTTGTTGAATTTTGTTGTTGATGTTGTTATGATATTGTTTATGCTTGATTTATTTATATTCTGTATCCTTGTATTGTTATAACGAATTATGATTACTCACCCTGCCTGCTTGGAAATGTTGCCTCTTTTGTGGGTAACTTGCAGATATCCGAGTTGAGTTCGTGGTACGTGAAGTCTTAGTTGGAGGTTGTATAGCTTAAGTCTAGAGTGTCTGGTGTCTTGCTCTGATAGATGTAACATCGGGGGAAATAGAACGCTTATATGATTGGATTTTCGTTTTGTTATGATGGGTTTTATGAGTTGTTAAATGTTGAATTAAGAATGATGATAATTGTTGACTTTGACCAATAGGTCTTTATGTTTTAATGAGATAAGAGGAAAATATTTTAAATATATAATTCCACTACGGTAGTTTTGATTTTTTGAGAAAAAAATATTTTTAATATAATATTTTGGATTGATGTTTTATGAATAAATGTGACACCTTCTATGAATTAATCTGATAATATTTTACTTAAATTGTTTGTGGGGTAGAAGGGTGTTACATCTTTCATGAACATGTCGATCTCAGTTTGGAATAATTTGGATTGTATGCAAAGATGTTTTCTATGGGTTGGTTCCAAAGGAGAAATAAAGATTGTGTGGCTTAATTGAAAGGTTGTTTGTAAAGTCAAAAGGATAAGTGGTTTGGGAGGGGGTCAAGGATATCATACTTGTTAATATTTCCTTGCTAAGTAAGTGAAGCTGAATGAATCGTTTGGATTTCAATTTGCTTTGGAGAGACATTGGCTTTGCAAGGTATGGTTCTAAGAGTTTTGAGTCCACCACGGGGGTAAAGGGAGGAGGTCTTAGGAGGGTGTCTCATTGGGGAATATGGGTTTATCTCCTTGGATCTCCTTCTGATCAGAATATTGATTGGTTTGCTTCTTCTTATGTTAAAAAGGTTGGGAATGCTTGGAAGACCAGTTTTTAGCATGATGTCTGAATGGGGTTTACCCCATTGTGTATCTCTTTTGAGAGGCTTTTTCCTTCTCTCTGAGAAAAAGTTATAAAGGGTGGGTTCTCTAGGATCTTTGGAGGGGGAAGTTTGGCTGTAGAGTTTTTAGTTGAGACATCCTTTTTGAGTTTGGGAGGATAAGCTTTTTGAGGTTTTACTCGACCTTATTTCAGAGGTGGTTAGGCATGGCCGAGTACATTCTTTGATTTGGAAACCTGATTCGGATAGGGGCTTCTCGACTAGATTCTCGGGATTAGAGACCTGATCCTGATCTAGGTTTATGCCTAATATATTTATTAAATTTGATTTTTAAGTTTTTAACAAGAATAAAAATAATTTTAATTTTTATTATTATTAAGCTATGAAATAAACCAATATTAATATTAAAATGTATAATAATATATTGATTGCGCCATAAAATTATTTATTAAAATAGTTCACTATAATTATGCAATGACATTGTTGTTAGAGATATTTTTTACGATGAAATGAAAGTAAGAGTGCTTATATAATATATTACTACACTTTTAACCTTGTTTTGAAAATTGAAAAGCAATAAAAACATAAATTACTTTTTATTAAAATTATAAAGTACAAACATTATGTTGTACAAGTAAAATTATTCGCTTAGAGATAATATAATCATTTTAAATTTTAATTTTTAATGTAGTCTGTTCCGACAATATTTTTCAAAGCATATCATATATAAAGGTAAAGGCTTCCATGGACAATCATCGTCAGTAACACAAGGTACTCGATCTGCATTGTCAAATTAAAAAGAAAAGAGTGTTACTAAAAGATAATATAATAAAGTATATAATTTAAATTATAAAATTTGAATATTGTGAAAAGAATAACATACCAGTACCACCATTTGTTACAAAAGGAAATAGAGAAAGAATTGTAATAAATGCATAAACAAACATATGAATTTGAACCATATTATTTTTCTTCTCTTTTGTATGTAATAAATAGGATTTTTGTCATCTTTATATATAAAGAACTTTAAAGTTCTACCAATTTCAATTAAATAGTTTTTAACATTTAAGATTTGCAAAAGGTCATTTATAAAATTATAATTAATATTAATGGTCTCCGACCAATATCTTTGGTTTATCCTTTTATCTCACATAATATTTTTTTTGATGATAGTCAAAGTTCACGATTTTTTATTCAACTTCATTATATATATTTTATTTATCTTTTAACCTTTCATAATATATTAAGTGAAAGAACAAAAATAGATACAAAGTATTAAATGAAGACAAATTTATTTATATAAATAACTCATCGAAGAGATGAAACACATTTATTAGTAAATTAACATATATTAATTTAGTTTTTAAGACAATAATAATAATAATAATATGAAAGGTAATAGATATAAAATGTAATAGATATCAAATGTAAAATATATGTACTGATAACTTAATCAATACAATTTTTTTAATGTGAAATACAGGTGTAGATAAATTAACCGATACAATTTTTTCTGTTGCAGATGACATTAGGTGAAATTCACTTCTTATTTGTGTTTTTGAAAGATATGTTATGTATTTTTGAAAGATATGTTATGTATGTCTAATTATCATTTTTGCTAATTTTTTAATGAGTTATGTTTTACATTTCCTCATCTTTTTGTATTTTTTGTTTTATTCAATAAATTGTCTTTAATAAAATAAATGTGAAAACTAGATGTTATGGTAGCAGTAAAAATCATGAGTGTGAACTATTGATTAACTTAACTCAATGAAAACAGAGTCGTCACCACCTTTTTATTTTATTCCAAAAGGAAAAGGAAAAAAAGAGAGCAAATAAATCCTAAAAATGAATCTAAAGCAAAAGTTAAAAGAAACAAACAGAGAATGGGTAAGGGGTTGGTTACAAAATGGGAAGATGTTAGCACCTAAAACGTTTGTGGTATTCCACGGGAGTCCTTTGAAATATTTACGCTTTTGGTTTGAAAATAATTTATTAAATGAGAGTGAAGGGATGAGAAAAGAATTGATTTGTAATGTTTTTGTGTTTGGAGAGGTTTACATCCTCATGCCTACGTACCCACAAAGTGTAATGTAAGATCAAAATTTCGTAGTTCGTGGTAAAAAGAACAAATTTATTTATCGGCTTTGATTGATTTTAAGAATGTAAAGACAAGTTGTCATCCTATAGAAAATAATTCCACTATATAGTATGAATCATGTCTAAACTTATGAAAAGAGTTAAAATAAAAAAATGCACAAAGACACGAAAGAGTGAATGAATTTTTGTATTATTTTAAGGTCTTTTGAAAATAATGTCAATATGCTTAAGTTCATTAGCATTTATTAAGAAATGAAAATAAAATGTAAAAATACACTTGACCAAGGTTAAGGTTTGAATTATGAAAGTGGTGAAGGTTTTAAAAAGAAAAATCATTTGAAAAAGGGAGAATGTTTTGAAAATTAAAGAATGGGAGGAGATGAAGAGACTACCCTAAAAATAATAGAAAAAAGATAAGGCAGGAGAGGTCTAACCACTTGAAGACATTTCAAAGAAAAAGTAACTTAGAATTTCATCCTCTTAAACAAATGATGATTCAAATAAAGGCTAGCATAACCACTCCATAATCAAGCAAGGGGATAAAATCCTAGTACTAAGTCCATAGGTCCAAGATGTAGAAATCCTCCAAAGCAAGAGATAGTAATTATAGTCCACAATTAAGAATAAGTCTTTTAAAGTGTTTAGGCCTTTATTAATATTTTTGGTGTCCAAATAGACAAGAAGAAAAGAAAATCATAGGAAATAATGACATAAACATAAACATGATAATGGATGATATAAAGCATAATAAAATAAAAGAGAATGAAATGAGAAGTAAAATAAAAAGGATAGTGAGCGAGAAGGAAATAAAAGCAACATAATAATATACATAATAATACGGTGAACTTAATCATCCACAAAGGTAACAATGCCAAAAGGCTCAAGGAAACAACCGAATTTCATCTCGCATTTTGCACTATATGGTTGACCTATGTACTCAAGTCATTGATGAACAAAACTTGTCAGAAGACTGATAGAATCAAAGCCTCTACAATAAAAAGTTTGAGAATTATGAACTTAGCACAAAGATCAACCATGCTTGGTCTTGCACAACCAATCAAGGTCCGTGCCACGAAAGTACAAATCCCGATAAGGATAAAGAGGGATAAATGTAGCGCTATGTTAAGCAATCTCCAAGTAACTTATATAGAAGTCACCCTACAATGAGATTGTTCAATATCAATTAAGGTAACTATTATTTATACTAATAAATGTTAGATGAAAAACATGTGATCAAAAATGAAATTGGTGCCAAAATCATAAAATTTGAATTTCTACCAAATTTTTCAAAGTTTTGCTTGTGTAATCGGTTATCACCTGGGTGTTGACCGGTTACACAATACAGATTTTGAAAAATTGTTGCTTTTCTTCTACTGTTGTGGCTTCGGTTCGATTATTTTTCTTGTCAAAAGAGGCATGGAAATAACACATAAACCTTGGAATTCCTTGAATAATAATCAATAAAACTTAGGAAATCCTTGATTAGATGAATTCGAATTGTTTGCAGATCAATTTTGACTTTGTTCAGATGAAATTTGTTCGAGCTGAGGAATTGTTTTGGCATTCTTGCTTTCTTCTTTAAAAGTTAGTAAAAGATGGAAAACAAAATATTTTTGTATTTTGATTAGATTTAGTAAACATAAACAAATAAAATGCTCAAAAAAGCAATGGTGATCCCCTGTGAGGCATAAACTTGCAACCGAGAAGGATAGAAGAACTAATGCGTGATCTTGTTTGTATGTAATGATGCAAATGAAAAATATCACAGAATCCTAAGGAAAAAAATTAGGGTGTGTAAACACCCCAAATTTTCCCTCACCCATTCACACCATGGCTTGTGATATTTTCATATGCATAAATTCAATCATAGCATCTCATATTACATTTTTGATTCACTGCATTGATTCAAAGTCATCTGCATCTAGGGTTTGTGATCTGAGCAGTCCAAGAGCCATTTGAGCCACTCCAAAGGTCAGCAATCACTTCAAGGGGATCCATGTATGTTCAAACATCATATTATATCCTCTCAAGATCAAAAAAGTCAAAGAATCACAAGAACTGAGAAAGGCATGGAAGCAGAGCCAGGTTTAACTACACAGATGACCAAAAATTAGGGTTTTGGTTTCAAAGGCCATAACTCCAAATTTTTTGGTCATTCTTGTTTCTATTGGTCTCTATATGATATTAGGATCATGCATATCAATTTTCATGAAGAAATTCAATGGGGAAGGCATCTGATTAAGAGATGACTTCTTGAGCAAGTCAGTGCAAAATCAGGGCATCTGAGGCCCCCAATGACCCAACCAAAGGGTATTCTCCATCATTTTGAATGTGTATGATCTTTATTTGATCATAGAAGATGTTATAAGTTCACAAAATTGAAGAATTTCAAGTCATTTGCAAAGTTGCCATTTTGGGAAAGTGACTTGTAATGTAAACTTGCCATTTTGGGAAAGTTTTTCAACCTCCTCAAATTGATTCAAGAATGCTTCAAATGAGAAAACTTTGGTCATAAAAGTTGTAGATTGGATCATTCCCTTTTCAAAAAGTACAAGAACTCATTCTAATTCATTTTGGATCAAAAGTTATGGCTTTGCAAAGTTGGGAAAAATCATGAAATCTCCACTTTTGGCACCAAGGAGGGATTTTTGCAAATTCAGATTTCAAGCATTTTCAAGACCTCTAAGTGACTTATTTGCATCATTATAACATGTTACAACTTAGAAAAGTCAAATTTGTGCCAAGAATTTTTCATTTCCATGCCTTGGATTACAAGTTGCATAAGGTATTTTTCATAAAGGATTCAAATTTGAAACTTTGCAAAAGGGACCTCTCATGTTTAAATTGAACTCCAATTGGTATCAAAGCAGCATAACAATATTACATAACTCATTTTGTCACATTTTCCCCAAAATATCACAAGTTTCCTTGCCTTGGTTCATGAGAAAATCCAAAGAGGGAAATGTGCAAGAACCTTGGAAACCCTTGATCAAGGCTAGCCAGCTCACAAAGTCAGATCCAAAGGCCTTCCTTGACTCAAGCTGAGGCAGGACAAGCCCTAAGATCTCCTATGACCCGAGCCATACTCATAGTACACAAGATCTTGACTTTTTGCATTTTTGCCCATGCCAATCCCACAGTGCCACCACCAACTCTCTGCCCAATCAGAGTCAAATATGTGGACATCAAGCATCCCAAAACACACCACACTCCAACCAGAAAGCTCCCACATTCCAGCATCCACAAAAACTGTCAAAAACTTCTCCTCTTTGAATCTCTTTACACAACCATCAAACCTTCATTTTTCCTTCACCAATGAATCATACACCTTCCATGGAACCAAAATCCACCATTGGAACAGCTTGAAACCTCACATATCCCAACTGTGAAACCTGCCATATCAGAACACAAACTCACAAATCAGCCACCAACAAAAGATTTTGGGCATTCCATTGATCTCAGGGGGTTCAGAGGTGACACTTTGCACAAAAGAGAGGCCTGAAAAGCTCATATTCACAGTTCATCATCTCAGGTAGCTTCAAACTTCAAACTTTTCAGAGCTTGTTTTTCTTGTTATAAAATGAAAGTGTATGTTGTGTTGATCATACTGATGTCCTTGGAATTGAAAATGGTGGAGAAATGATCATTTCATGGCTCTCTGAAATTTCACCCGCAAAACGTTTTTGCTTCGATTCCCTCTGTTCTTGGTTTAGAAATGATGTTTGAAGGGTGATTTGAATGGGGTTTGGGTAGAGGATCATTTCCCTGTGTTCAATTTGAGTTGGGGTGGCCTGTAGCATGATTTAGGGTTTTTGACCCGCCGGAGAAGATGACCGGAGCTTCCCTCCGATCACCTGAAAGTCATTAAACCCTAACCCTAATTAGTTTGCCAGATGCATTCGTGGCCATTGGATTTGGATTAGATTAAGTTTTGAGTGGCCCAGATCATTTCATTAAACCCTAATCTGTTTTTATTAATTTAATAAATCACATTTAAGTTAATTAAGCATGAAGAGATCCTGACCCTCAATTAGCGCGCGCAGACAACCATTGACCCCCAAGTTTGAATCTCAGCCATGGATCTTGCATACTTCTCATATTTTCATTTTTTTATTCATTTATTTTGTATTTAATTTGTACGAATTATTTAAAATAGTAAAAAACATTTAAAAATTCTGAAAATTTTTGTCAAACATTTCATTAATTTTTAGAACCCAAAAATATTTTTATTTTTATTTTTTGCATTAAAAATCATTATTAAATCATTTAAATGTTTATTTTTAATTAGTTAATGAAAATTAATTAATTAAAAATGCATTTAGGTATTTAAAAATCACCAAAAAATTCACATTGCATTTAAAAACATTTAGAAACATTATAAAACTCTCAAAACAAATTTCTTTTTGGTTCTTGATGCATTTTAACAATTTTCATTGGAAATAAATTCATTAAAGGGCAATATTTTGGTTCAAACTTTGAAAAATATTATGCCTAACCCTTGAGAGTTTGATGATGGTTCTTCTTGAATTGCATCCTTCATAGCATGTAGTTTATAGGATAAAATTGGTTTGAACTTATCTTTCATTTTTCAATTTGTTTTGTATTTTTCTTTGTGAGGCACCTTAAAACCCTAGCCAAATTGAGAAATTCATAACTTGCACTAGGTTAAGAGTTAGGTCCCCTCCTTTGGGCAGTGAACTTGTGTAGGGTTAGGGTTCCTTTGACCCCATTTTCAATTTTTTGTCATGTCATTTGCTTCTGGTTTTGGATTTTTGTGATGCATGTTGTATGTGAACCCTAATTTGTGCCTTCCTTTGCATCCATCTCTCATTTGCTTGCATTCAATGACTTGCCATGACATTTTGTGCATCCACATGATTCATAATACATCTTAGGACATATTAGAATCATGTTTGATCATTGCATCTTTCATTTTCCATGTTGTGCATTCATATCATCTCATAAACATTCATGAACTTCTATGGTTCAAAGCATGCCTCCTTTGCATCCTTATACTTGTTTGATCATCCTCATCTCTTGTCATGTGTTTGCATCATCTCTTAGCATCATTGAAATCATGTTTATGCTTCTGATTTTGGTTTGCATCATGACATTTCATCTCATTTGCATTGCATTTCATTTCTTTTGCTAACTTTTCAGGTGGTAAGTTGTTTTGGGAAGTGAATTTGCCTTCGCTTCTCACAATCTCTTCTCATATCTCTTGCATCCTTGCTGCATTTTATCTTTGTATTAGAGTGAGCTTGCTCATTCATGTTCATTTCCCACTTTCTTCCTTCAAGCAACTTGTCTTCTTAAGTGAAGCAAGTTGTCTTACTTCTCTCTGTTTCTTTCTCCTTTCATCTGCTTCTCTCCTTAGTGGCTCTTTGAAGTTTCTTTCTCTCTTAAGCCTCAAAAACCCTAGGATCTCCAAGTATGATAACAATTAAGGCTTGATTAGTTCCCCATTTAGTTTTGCCTTTGTGTCATCTTTGAGTCTTCTCTTCTCATCTCATAATCAAGGACTAAACCCTAAAGGTTTTAAGGCTTTGTGATTAAGCTTATGCCTGCTTCCTTCTATTAGGATGGAGTGTATAACTTTAATCCTAAGTATTAAACCCTTAATGTGTTTAAATCCTTTATTCAATTCACTTAATAATCATCAAGACATCAAGCTTGTAACTTGGGCCTTGCATTAGGGTTCTAATTCTCCCTTAATTGGTTAAGAAGGACTAACCCTAGTGTTAATGGACAAGTCCCTCTCAAGTTGTCTTACCAACCATAAAACTCACTTCTTAATCTTACCATTAACTAAAATCCATTTAATAAAGGCTTTGTTTTGTCATGAGGTTAATCCCTAATCATGGATTAAGTTGAGGTATCTTCCTCAGCTTAAATGTTCTCATCTATTATCCTTCTATTAGGATGGTGTAATGAGTCCATTAAATCTTTGATTATGGCTTAAACTCATTACTTAACACTAAACAAAAACTCTAAAAACATCTAAATAAATACAAGTAGGTTAATGATCTTAATCCTGCATCATGGTGATTAAGTGTGAGGTGCTTACTTCATACTTAAGGTATTCTCATTACCCCTAATCAGAGGGAAGATGTGATGAGTTTGCTAACCCTTGGTTTAGGCTTAAGCTCATTTTCTTATGACAAACTTCAAAAAGCAATAAAAGCCTGAAAGCACAAAAAAACAAACAATAATCGTCTCCTCCGGGATTCTTTTCTCATCTCATTCACTCACAAACGAGAACTTGCTTCTTCCGTCTAATGTAAGACAGTTTGCACCTGAGCCAGAAAGGTCATACACTTGAGCATAGATAAGTAAGCAGTTCACAAGTCAATTCATTTTCCAGTCTCTTTGAGTCGAACTATGGTGTTCTGACTTCCTCATTGCACGAGAGGATACGTAGGCATAACTTAACAGTTATCGAACAAAAGTCTCTGTATATTCCCCTTCCTCCCAGCATTATTCTTTTAGCCTCATTATCTTGAGAATTTCATTCTTGTCCTTACACTGACACTTCTCATATTTCACTTCACTTTCTTCCAGCACTGACACTTGCATTCTTTCCCGCTTTGACACACAAAACAGCACTGACACTACCCCTTTAAACACAAACCTTTTAAGCGTGGATCCCGTCGAGTACGACGGACAATCTGGGTGCTAATACCTTCCCAGGTTGTAACCAACCCCCTTTCTCAGTCTCTCTGGTTCGCAACCATCTTATCCATATCTTTTCTTAGGTCTATGCAGCATTACCTTTCCTTCGGGATAAAAATGCCTAGCTGGCGACTCTTGTCTTCTGAGTTCACCCTTGTGTGTACTCTCTCTTTTCTCCGACCATTCGCGTCTGTACCCCATTTGACTTAGCCTCATTTGGTGGGAGCGACAGGGTGCTACAACTTCCCCTATTTATGTTTCTTCAATATGGAGTTATGAAGATTGATATCTTTGTTTCAACAAGATGGAAGAGACTTAAATATAAAAAATCCAATTTTTGGCCCTAAGAAACCATGCAATGATATGAATATGAAATGACATACAAATCCGATATCCTTGTGGGAAATATAGCACCACAAGAGGCAAACAAAACCTTGTGGAACAAGAGGAAACTCCCGTTGGAGAAAAACAACAAATGACAAGATAGTTTACCAGGAAAATAAATCACTAGATAGCCGACTCAACTTTGGAAATGATTGTGTGTGAAATAAATCAAAACACAATCAGAAAAGGAAAGGGCTCAACAAAGAAGGATAACACTTCACTGGATAAAACATCAACCAAAACAAGTATTAAAATCCAAAAAATGGATAGAAACTAAGCTGGAAACACATTATCTACTACCAGTTACTGGGTAGAGATACAAGTAAACAAAAGAATACAACATCGCATGCTACCGGTTACTGGGTAGAAGAAAATGTAATGAATTCAAGGAGAAAAGTATTGACTGGAATTTACTGGGAAAACACATCAATAATATGAGGAAAAAAATTAATGACTACCATTTACTAGATAGGCGAACCAAAAGAAATATATCATCTACTACCTGTTATTAGATAGAGAAAATCAAACAGATTAGGAGCATAATTACCGGCTACCATTTACTATGTAAACAAACCGAAACAAATGATATTATCTGCTACCTATTACTGGGTAGAAAATGTGCAGATAAAAAACTTGTCGAAATAAATCTAAACTACCAGTTAGTGGGTAAGATTAAAGCAAACAACTTGAAAAGAAGGACTACCTATTATCACTGAATGATAGAAACGAAGGTAACCAACCAATAAAGGGAGAAATATTATCTACTACCGGTTACTGGGTAGAAAATATGTAGATAATAGACTCAACAAAATAATCTCGACTACTATTTATTGGGTAGAAGTAGAAACAATCAACGAGGGATAACATCTACTACCCATTACTAGGTAGAAAAATCTGTAGATGTTAAGAGAATCTCGACTACCAGTTACTGGGTAGGAGCAAAAGCAAATCAGCTCAAAAAAAGGAACGTTACCTAATACCACCAAAGTGGCGTTTAAACCAAGATAATACATTCACAAGAGAACAAAAGTCCAATCCAAGAACAAATTGGAAAGAAATGGTCAAATAAGACTCATCCCGAGGAGGAAATATCTCAAATGGGGAAAGTTCCATCTAGATAATAAATTGGGGAGGAAACTGAATCAAAATCATCCACGAGGAACAAAATCACTGGAAAATTAGAAAGGATAAACACTTTTTTCTTAACGGTCGACACTCTAAACTTGAGAGAAGACAACACACATTCTTCGGGGAAAATCAAGACCAAAAAGTGGAGAACATGTATCAACGAATGCAGGTATGCAATCATATGATGTTTATGAATATAACGGATGCATGATTATGTGTATGGATGTACTAATGAAACAAACACAAAGATAAGCAATGGGTGACATAAACACCACAATAACCGAATACTCAGCTAATCCCATGGCAAAACCGTTGGGAATTCAGTTGGAGATTCAACTGGAAAAATCCTGCAGGGGATAAAAAAAGCCATCAAAGGAATAAATCCTACTGCAAGGATCAACTCATAATGAGAAGATAAAATACTATTTGGGAAAAACACCCAAAAACCAGTCTTCAATAATCTACAAAAGGGATAACATCAAGAATTCCACTCTTAGGGGATAACATGTTAGGGGAAACACCAGCAATACCAAATCTTCCACACTCTTTTAAAAAATGGAGAACTATCCATCCAAACTCTGATGGGGAATAGACGAAGATCCACTAGTAATGAAAATATAGAAAAACCTACTGGGGTAATAAACATCAACATCAACTCTGCAAAGGAGACACCACAATGTCGAGGAAAGATAACAATCTATTAGGGATAGGGAAACATTTCCACAATCATTGTTTGGGACAAAGAATATTCCTGTTAGGAAATAAACACCAAGCATGTATTTCAATAAACATCAAATTTTGAAAGGGATAACACCATCTTGAAATGACTTCGATTTAAGGAAAGGGTATGAGGCTTACTGAGGATTAAATATGAGCCTGCTGAGAATCATCACATGTTTATCTACTGGGGATATGAGAGAAAGACCTCTGGGAATTATCCACCAATGAAATAAAATTTCGGACTTGCCGATCCTCGTGGGGATATCATAAGTTAACATCACAGCCAAAAGTCAAGTTACAATAGATTTTAAATCAATACCCAACACTAGGTAAGAGAAAACCTATCAACTGACTACTACAACAATACTTCTGTCATGGAGAAATAACATACTCAAGCTGAGGAACAAATCAAAACTCGGCTGAGGATTCTCGTAAAACAAACATTCCTTTTTGAATCAATAACAATTATGTTGAGGAAAAGATTAAAACTCAGCAGGGGAATTCTCATGTAGCAAACATTCTTCAATTTTGCTCACTACCGGAGAAGCAATATTACCATCGCTTCATAATTCCTGGATTGTCAAGAAACTCTATATGGAGAATCAATCAAATCACATCCTGCTTTGGGAGAGGCAAGCTACACACTTCAAGACTTTACCGTCCATGGGATAACTATTGACATTCTTTCTTTGTTCATAAATCAAAAAGAAAAATGTTTTTATAATCTTCAAAAATTCAATTAATTATGTTTGTTTCAAAATTATCATAAAAAATAAATGAAATTTTATAAACATAAACAACATAAGGAATTGTAAACAATTGGATAAAATCTCAACTTTCATTGAGAGAATGATAGTCCGCAAATGGTGTAACTCCATGGATCATTACAAGTTTGAAAAATGGTAAATACATGGAAAAAAGGAAATATTGAAATAAAATTATCATTATTCTCCCTACCAACTTTGAACTCCATTGTGCTTGAAACTTCAATCAAGGATAATTGAATAAGAATCTTTGATAGGAAACCTTATTGGGGAAGATAATCCAGAATTTCTTGTTGTTTTAAGTGATCCAATCTGATATGATGTAATTACTTACCATGATACCTAACTTTTGCCTAGATTGCCCTTTCGGGTTTTCAATCTACCGAGATAATTATTTATGTTTAAGTCTCTAACTTTTACCTAGATTACCCTTTCAAATTTTCAATTCACCGAGATGCTCATTTTATCCTAAGCTTCCCTTTCGGGTTTTCAACTTAGCGATTTGTTCTTTTATTTTTTAGGTGAAGTATTTCTTGACTACATCAACATTCACAGGACAAGTGATCCCCTCACCATCCAAAGTTTCAAGAATCAATGAACCGTCATAAAATGATTTCTTAACAACATATGGGACATCATTATTAGGAGTCCACTTCCCCTAGAATCAGTAATGCAAGACTGGATCTTTTTGAGTACGAGGTCTCCTTCTCTGAATACATGAGGTTTAACCTTCTTGTCAAAAGCTCTCTTCATTATTTGCTGGTACAATTGACCATGGCATAAATCTGTCACTCTCTTTTCCTTAATCAAATTCGACCCATCAAATCTACTTTGACACCATTCAGCCTCTATCAATTTGGCTTCCATCGGAACTCTCATTGATGGGATCTCAACCTCGACGGGGAGCACTACTTCCATAGAATATACAAACGAGAAAGGGGTTTCCCCTGTTGAGGTGCGGTCGGATGTATGATACCCATGCAAAGCAAAAGGGAGCATCTCATGCCAGTCCTTATATGTCACAACCATCTTCTGAATGATTTTCTTAATATTCTTATTCGTAGCTTCAACGACCCCATTCATCTTCGGTCTATAAGGAGAATAATTATGGTGTTGAATCTTGAATTATTCTCAAAGCTCTTTCATCATCTTATTATTCAAGTTCGAACCATTATCATTAATGATTCTATTTAGAACACCATATTGGCAGATAATATGATTCTTGATAAACTAAACCACAACTTGGTTGGTCACATTAGCATACGATGTCGCTTCTACCCACTTGGTGAAGTAGTCGATAGACACAAGGACAAAACAATGCCCATTCGAAGATTTGGACTCAATCATGCCAATATATCGATTCCCCACTTAGAGAAAGGCCACATGGGAAGAAATAACTTTGAGATGAGTTGGTGGCACATAAATCTTATCAGCATAAACTTCGAACTTATGGAACTTCTTCACGTATTTGCAACAATCATATTCCATTGTCAGCCAATAGTAACCTACTCTCAAAATCCTTTTAGCCATTGCATGCCAATTTTCATGAGTACCAAAGGATATTTCATGAATTTATTTCATTAACATGTTTTCTTTGTGTCTATCCACACATCTGAGCAAGACCATGTTAAAGTTTCTCTTGTAAAGCACATTTTCATCTAAAAAGAAATTGCCTGCCAATATCCTCAAAGTCCTTCTATCTTTAGTCGATGCCCCAAGTGGGTATTCTTGACTCTGGATAAAACATTTAATATCATAATACCAAGGCTTGTCATCTTGAACTTCTTCCACTACAAACACATGAGCTAGTCTATCAAGACGCATCACACTAATCATAGGAAATTCATTCCATTGATTCACTGTTATCATAGAAGCTATTGTTGCCAAAGCATCTGCCATCTGATTCTCATTGTGAGGCATATAATGGAACTTAACTTTAGTGAAGAAAGTGGATATCCTCCTGGCATCATCTCTATACGGAATCAAGTGAGGTTTATGAGTTTCCCACTTACCCTTGATCTGATTAATCACCAAGGCTAAATCTCCACATACATCAAGATTCTTAATCCTCAAATCAATGGCTTCTTCAAGACCTATAATACAAGCTTCATACTCAGCTTCAATATTGGCATAATTGAAAGTTAATCTTGTAGTGAAAGGAATATGTGAACCATGGGGAGTAATGATCATTGCCCCAATTCCTTTTCCACGTGAATTCAGAGCTCCATAAAAAATTAAACTCCATTGAGATCCAGGCTCAGGCCTTTCTTCAATCAAAGGCTCATCACTATATTTCATTTTCAAATACATCACGTCCTCATCAGGGAAATCAAACTTGATGGACTATTAATCATCAATTGGATGGTGTGCCAAATGGTCAGCCAAGATATTTCCTATTTTTACAACATTTTAAGCTCGGTACTCGATATCATATTCGGATAACAACAATTGCCAACGGGAAATCCTCCCAGTTAAATCAGGATTTTCAAAGATATACTTGATCAGATCCATTTTGGATATCAACCAAGTTGTATGATTTAACATATACTGGCGAAGACGCTTGTCAGCCCAAGCTAAGGCACAACAAGTTTTTTCAAGCATGGAGTACCAAGACTCACATTCAGTGAACTTCTTACTCAAATAATAGATAACATATTATTTTCTACCAGATTCATCTTGTTGACAAAGCACACAACCCATGGAATCTTCCAGCACAGTCAAGTACATGATCAATGATCTCCCTTCCACCGGAGGAGACAAAATAGGAGGTCCAAGTAGATATTCTTTGAATCTTTCAAAAGCTTCCTGACAATCATCAGTCCAAATGTAACAACCCATTTTTATTTAATTATTATTTGCAAAGTAATTTTGAGCTAGTGTAATTTCTTGTGTGCTTTGATGTGTGGATATATGTGATTATGTGTGTTTGGTGGTGTAGGGAATAACACTAATTAAATCATAATTATTAATAGTAATTAGTTAATTATTTTTAATTAAAATAATTTAGTTGAGATTGTTTAGATTTAAATAATTGATTTTAATTATTTTATTAAAATAAGAGTTGATAATATGAATAAAAGGATAAAGAGGGCAAAATGGACTATTCGTGAGGTTTAGTGAGGGTAAGAAGGGAATATCATATTAGGTGTCTAAGGGTTATAGTAGGAAAAAGAGGAAAAAATGGAAAAGGAGATTCATTGTGAACTATCGTGATTTTGTAGAACGAGGTACATGAAAGAGGAACAAAGCTAGGGCTTAGAGAGCTTCGAAGAAAATCTTCATCTAAGGTAAATGTGGGATTTCTTTATTCTCTCAAGGGTTATATGATGTAGGTATTGAGGTAGAAATCACTAGGTTGAAAACCATGGACTTGTTGTATGAGGATTGATTGGGGTTTTGGGGAGAACTTATGATTATGTGATTGGAATGGATGAATTGATTGTGTTTGATGTATATGGTTTGATTGTATTTGTTATATATAGGTTATATAAAATTAATTTGTGTGAAATTGGTGTTAAAAATTGAGTTTTAAGAAGAAAATTGTATGCAAGGAGTAGTTGTTATCGCAGGGTTTTTCTGCCAAAATCGCAGAGCGCGCTTAGCGCGGTGTAACGTGTAACACCCTTCTACCCCATCACAAATTAAGAAAATTAAATTCATTTATCAGAGTACAAATCGTTAAAAAGGGCATCACATTTACTTAAATCAAAAATCAAAACATCACATAGAGTCTTATCCCGTAACACAGGTTCACAAAATCATGGAAAACACTCATTAACCTTTTCTTCATAATTATGTAGCGGAAAAACAAATAAGTCATAAAATCATCTATAATTAAACAAAACTCATAAATCGTTCTAAAATAACATTTTTATCAAATCATTTAAACAACATTAAGCATCTTAATCCAAATAAAAGAATAAACACTCAAACGAATCCCATCCCGATGTTACTGGACACAGAGTATGACTCCACTTCTAACTAACTTGACGATTCACTATCTCCGAGTTAAGCATGCCCGAGCTAACCTTGATTATCTGCATGATGGCATGATAGACGATCACCAGAAGGCAGGGTGATTAAATTCACATTCAACAATATAATATAGAAATAAGAATTTAAATCAAAACAACAACAAAAATTCTTTTACAGCTCATTTATACATATCATCTTCATTGTCATCATCATCACATCATAGAAATATTCATCATGCTCATTTAACACACATTATCAAATACATCTCATCATTACACAAAACAATAATGCACTCATGCTATATCATTTAGAATGAAATTCAACCTCTTAATAATGCATGTGGTACCAAAACATCCTCATGTGATGGACACTGGGCCATTAATCCCCCCCTTAGGGAGTACATCATAAACATCATATCACTTCAATCCACACAATGGGATTGAAGCTACCAATGGACCGAAGTCCCCTAATAAATTCAATGCCATGAATGAAAGATGCAATATACATACATCATCCTAAAAACATCATAACATTGCATCCAACTTCATTATTAATCAATTATTCCTCATACTCATTCATAACATCAAGTACATACTCATGGGATATCATATAACACACTCATCCTACAACATACCTCTACGTCAGGAAATTATACATCATAACTCGAATAAAATCAATAATTCATCATTCATCACTTAATTATTAACTCTACTCATATAACCTCCAAGACACATCATTTGACAACTTCACAACGTCATAGCAACCTAGAACATACTACCCAAAAAACAGTTTTCAAAATAAAGACATTTTTCCAAGTTGTCGATCCCACCAAATGAAACCTAGGTCAAATAGGGTACATACGCGAACTGTAACACCCTTCTACCCCAAAACATAATATTGCAATAATATCAGAGTAATTATCAAAAGGGTATTACATATCTTCAAAAATCAACATCAACTTTGTCCTGTCCTGTAACACGGGTTAAACAACATCAAAATAACATAAATCATTTCACAGCGGAATTTGACTTCATAATTCAAAACTTTATAAACATCATTTTCACCATCCTGAATTTAACGTCATAAAATGGAAAACATTATCCAGATAATAACATACTGAAAACAGTTAACAAAAGAAACCCATCCCAGTGTTACATGACACAGAGCAGGACACATAAACCAGAACCACTTCTAAGGAACACTAAAGCATGCTCCGAAACTCATGAATTACTCCTATTACACTGCAGTACTATTCTTCGACATCTGCAAGTTACCCACGAAAGAGGCAACATTTCCAAGTAGGCAGGGTGAGTAATCATAATATATCATAAACATATAAGAATATGAAATATAAATAATTAGATTAACATATCATAACATCATTAACAATTAAACTCAGCAACAACAACACAATCATGAAATTCAACAACAACAACAACACCGTCATGAGTTCATCCAGAATATGCAATGCTAACCATCCTTATATGCAATATGCATGTGGTACCAATTTCACCATAAGATGGATACATGACCATCAACCCTCCACAAGGGAGCACACCATAAGATGGATACATGACCATCAACCCTCCACAAGGGAGCACACCATAATCATCGAGACACTTCAATCCACACAATGGGATTGAAGCAAATAAATAGGCCGAAGCCCCATCGTGAATGTCATGAAATGCAATGATGCGTTACACCGTAAATATTCATCGAGAAGTCAAATGCGCATCATTCATTTCATATCTAACAGTTCAAACATCAAATAATCATATAATTTCATCGTGAAAATACACCAAAACCTCATCTCATTAGCCATCTCAAAACACCAAGACATCACCATTCATTTCATGTTCATCAAATAATCATCGTAAAATAATATCTTTCGTCATGACAACACATCAACAACAAAACACCAATTCATAATAATATTGTGTTTATAATCATAAAAATCAATTTTTAACAACACAAGAAACCATTCCTTTTAATCCATAATAACTAACCATCGATTTATAATAAAATCATGTTTCTAATATTTATCATCATGATAGTACGCCTATAACCCTCGTTCATAAACAACCCAAGATAATACACCAAAACTCCGGTTCATTAACCATTTCAACTCATCAAGACTCGACCCAAACCCGGTAAAATTATAAGGTAATTCTATCCGTCTTTATAAAAACTCAGTTCAGAAAATTATCTCACTTCTCTCATTTTCATCCATCAAAATAAAGTTTAATTCATGCTCTTTCCGACGCTTCAAACGGAATGCGAATCGGACTTACGGTTTGAAAGTTATGGATTTTTAAAGAAATAAAATTTGTCTTTCAAACAGTGTTAACCGGTTAACCCATAGCGTTAACCGGTTAACGCCTGCGAAACTTCATTAAAACACAAAAATTGTAATGGTTAACCGGTTAACCCATAACGTTAACCGGTTAACACACGCTTTACAGCAGTTCTCTGTTGCGCAATGCAGACTGCACTCCAACCATCAAAACTCCAATTTCACTACGGGTTTCATATCAATCCACCCCAAAACCATTCCAATACATCAATTAAAACACAATAACATCGAGACAACAAGTTATACAATCAATTATATGATTCAACACATTTTTATCACTCTAGTTCATCAAGATTTTACTCATAAACTCAACCTAAATCAAAAACCCCTAAACTCACAAAACTCATACAAATCTAATCTAATCATAATCCAATTCTTATATAATTATAATAGATTATGAAAACTCCCCATACCTTAGAGAATTTCGCCGATTGATACTCTTCATCCAAGGTTCCTCGCAACTTTCTGACTCTGAGCTTCTCCTTCCTCTTTTCTTCTCCTCAAAGCTCCTCTTTACCAAAAAGAATACGATAAGTGAGAACTTTGATCGTGTTCTCCTATTTGGGTAAAATTATCCCAGTTAAGTCTTTTCCCACTTTACCCTCATAATTTTCGCCAAAAGTCCACCTTACCCTTTTCTTTAATATATTTTTAATAATAATAATAAAATAGCATAATAAAACACTATTTATCCTTATTATATAAAAATACTCTTATATTCCAAAATAACCAACATAACATTCATACTTCCACTCATATTATTTTAAATAACAACCAATAATCCGAATAATACTACATGATTATTCTTATTATTAATATTACTAAAATAATTTCACCACCGGCATCAGTCACATAATCACCAATTGTCAATTCATTCAAATATCCTTAATTAAGCCACAAATACTCATAATCGAATTTGGGGTGTTACACGAACGGTCGGCGAAAGAGGAAATGAAGATGAACTGAAAAGAGTCGCCAGCTAGGCATTTTTATCCCGAAGGAAAGGTAATGCTGCATAAACCTAGAAAAGAGATGGATAAGACGGTCGCGAACCAGAGAAACTGAGAAAGGGGGTTGGTTACAACCTGGGAAGGTATTAGCACCCAGATTGTCCGTCGTACTCGACGGGATCCACGCTTAAAAGTTTGTGTTTAAAGGGGTAGTGTTAGTGCTATTCTGTGTGCAGAAAAACTGGAAAAGAATACAAGTGTCAGTGCTAAAGAAGTGTGAAGTGAATAAAAGGAGTGTCAGTGCAAGAAAAGAGTGTAATGCTCAAGACAATGAGGCTTAAAAGAATAATGCTGGAAGAGGGGGGAATATACAGAGACTTTTGTTCGATAATAGTTAAGTTATGCCAACGTATCCTCTCGTGCAATGAGGAAGTCAGAACACCGTAGTTCGACTCAAAGAGACTGAAAGATAAATTGACTTGTGAACTGCTTGCTTGCCTATGCTCAAGTGTATGACCCGTTTGGCTCAGGTGCAAACTGTCTTGTATTAGACGGAAGAAGTAAGTTCTCGTTTGTGAGTGAATGAGATGAGAAAAGAATCCCAAAGGAGACGATTATTGTTTGTTTTTGGTATTTTCAATATTTTATTGCTTTTTGGAGTTTGTCATAATAAAATGAGCTTAAGCCTAAACCAAGGGTTAGTAAACACATCACATCCTCCCTCTGATTAGGGGTAATGAGAATACTTTAAGTATGAAGTAAGCACTTCACACTTAATCACCATGATGTAGGATTAAGATCATTAACCTACTTGCAATTATTTAGATGTTCTTTTTTGGAGTTTTTGTTTAGTGTTAAGTAATGAGTTTAAGCCATAATCAAAGATTTAATGGACTCATTACACCATCCTAATAGAAGGATTATAGAGAACATTTAAGCTGAGGAAGACTCCTCAACTTAATCCATGATTAGGGATTAACCTCATGACAAAACAAAACATTTATTAGAGTGGATTTTAATTAATGGTAAGATTAAGAATTGGATTTTATGGTTTGTAAGACAACTTGAGGGGGACTTGTCCATTAACACTAGGGTTAGTCCTTCTTAACCAATTAAGGAAGAATTAGAACCCTAATGTAAGGCCCAAGTTACAACCTTATTGCCTTAGTGATTATTAGATGGATTGATTAAGAGATTTAAACACATTAAGGGTTTAACACTTAGCATTAAAGTTATACACTCCATCTTAAGAGAAGGATGCAAGCATAATCTTAATCACAAAGCCTTAAAACCTTAAAGGTTTAATCCTTGATTATGAGATGAGAGGAGAGACACAAAAGAAGACATAAAGGTAAAACTAGAGGGGGACTAATCAAAAACCTAATTGTTGTCATGCTTGGGTGTTCCTATGGTTTATGAGGCTTGCAAGAGATCTTCAAGAAAAGTCACCAAGGAGAAAGCAAGATGGAAGGAGGAGAAGCAGAAGAAGCAAGTTAACTTACTTCACTTAAGAAGATAAGTTACTTGAAGAAAGAAAGTGAATGGAGAACATGAATGAGCAAGCTCACTCTAAGACCAATACAAAATGCATCAAGGATGCATACAAGAAGAGATGAGAAGAGAAGTGAGAAGTGAAGGCAAATTCACTTCTCAAAGTACTTACCACCTGAAAACTTAGCATAAAGGAATGAAATGAAATGAATGCAAAGGTGAAAAAAAAAACCAAAAGCATATTCTTGATGAGAATGCAAATGAAGCATGAAAGAAGCATGAAAGTTCCTTAATGCTCATGGAATGTAATGAATGAATAACATGGGAAATGGATGAGGAAATGATCAAGCATGAGTCTAATGTTTCCTATGATATCTTAGAAGTCATGTGGATGCAAGAAATGTCATGGAAAGTCATTGTATGAATGCTTATGCAAGATGATGCAAAGGAAGATAAGAAATTAGGGTTTTCATACAACATGAGATGCAAAACTCAAAAACAGAAGCAAATGACAAGATAAAAAATTAAAAATGCAATCAAAAGAAGCCTAACCCCATATGATATCACACCCAAAGAAGAAGACCTAACTCTTAACCTAATGAAAGTTATGATTTTTCTAAGTTTTCTAGGGTTTTAAGGCACATAAAGGGAAAAAATGCAAATCAAATAAAAAATGCAGAAGAAATTTGTGACAAAATTATGCTAGAGACTACATGTCAAATGAAGATTAATGCAAAAAGAACCATTGTTATACCATTCTTGGTTAGGAAGAAAATAATTCTTGAAGTTAGGGTTCTAAAATAGGCATTTTATGAACCCTAAATTCAAGAAAATTATCAAATATGATTCAAAACCAAAAAGAAATTTTTGTGGATGGTATGACAATGTCTCTAAATGTTTAAAGATGCAATATGATTTTTTTGGGATTTTTTAGAAACCTAAATGATATTTTAATTAATTAATTTTCATTAATTAATTAAAATAAACATTTAAATATTTTGAAAAAGATTTTTTAATGCAAAAAAATAAAAATAAAAATATTTTTGGGTTGAGAAAATTATTTGAAATAAAAATGCAGAATAAAAATATTTTTGGAATTTTCTTGCTATTTTAAATAAAATGTACAAAATAAATAAGAACATATGAATTAAAATTGAATGAAATGGAAGTATGCTGATCCAAGGGATGAGGTTGATTCTGGGGAAATCCAGGGTTGACTTGGCGCGTAATCCTATGGCTTATATTCAAACTCAGCTAACCCTAATTAATTAATTAATTAATTAATCCTAATTAAAATTAATGAGGTGATCTCAACCACAAAAACACGCGCGGGAAGGGAAATCCAAAGGCCCGGATTCAAATGAAACCCTAACCCTAATTAAGATTGATAATAACTTTCAGGTCACCGGAGAAGAGCTCCGGTCGTCTTCTCCGGTGACACCCTCACCTGAAAATTTCCATCTCTCTCCCTAGGTAATTTCTGGAGCTCTAAAGCTCCATATCAACTCCCCTCACTCCCCTAAACTCAAATCCACCCTCAAATCACATTTATTCATGCTCATAAACAAGATTCGAAGAGAAGATAAAAAATGGCAAAAATTTCAGAGATTCAGTACATACTCATTTCTACACCATTTTAAAAAATTCAAAGCTCAGTGTGATCAGTGAAGCATGCTTTATCATATTGTAACATAAAAAGAGAGTTCTGGAAAAATGAATTCAGATGGCTACCTGAGATGGAGCTTTCCAAACTTGAACTTTCTGGCCACTTCCTTTGCACAAAAAGACTCCCTTTGACCTCCTGAGGCTAATGGAATGCTTCAAAGGCTTTGAGAATGGCTGGTTTGTGTTGTAGCAACTGAACTGGCTGAGAATCGTGTTTTGTATATGGTGTGTTCTTGGATGATTTGAGGGTTGCTTTGGGGTCAGTGAGTGATCTAGAGATGAATGGTGGAATTGGTTCTGAGTTTGAGTAAGTGAGCTGGGAGATTCGAAGGAAAATTCAAGAGGGAGAGATTTTGGGAACTTGATCAATCTTAGGTTTCAGCTTGCAATGTTGTGTGTTATAATCAGAATTTGGTCCACATATCAAGTTGTGATAGGTCAGAGAAGTGGTTGTGGCCTATGGTGATTGGTATGGCCTTCTTGCAAAAAGTCACCAACTTGTGTACTTGAGGTATGGGCAAGGATGCAGCTGGCTTTTGGGCATGTCCATGTGCATCTGAGATCAAGGATGTCCATAGAATCCATTTGGAGGCAATTCAGCAAGTTGAAACAAAGTTATGGGGTGTTTTGCAAATATGTGAAGTTTTGGCCCTTTTGAGAAATCTTGATGTTCAAGGCATGTAATCTTGCAATTCTTTGGGCAATTCTGATCTAGAGGCAATGTACTATGATGTTATGATACATTGAAGTGTGTTTGAAGTCACAAAATGCCTTGGCAAGTGGTTTTGCAAAGAATCCCCTTTGGTGCATTCTTGAAAATTATGGGATTTTTGCCAACTTTGACAAGCCATATCTTGAGTTCCAAAATGAATTAGATCTTGTTCTTGTACCTTTTGAAAAGGGAATGATCCAATCTACAACTTTCATGACCAACAATTTTTCATTTGAAGCATTTTTGGTTGAGAAAGAGGAGGTTGAAAAACTTTCCCAAAATGGAAAGTTTACATTACAAGTCATTTCCATTTTTGGCAACTTTTGGTTTAGCTCACTTTTCTTCAATTTTGTGAACTTCCAAACACTTCAATGATCAAATAAAGACCATATCACTTCAATTTGATGAAAAATCCACTTTGGGTCCATTGATGGGGGCCTCAGATGCCCTGATTTTGCTCTGACTTGTTCAAGAAGTTACCCAGTGATTAGATGACTTCCACAATGAATTTCTTAATCAAACTTGGTACACATGATCCTTATAACATATTGAGACCATTAAAAACAAGAATGGCCAAAAAAATTGGAGTTATGGCCTCTGAAACCAAAACCCTAATTTTAGGTCATTTGTGCAGTTAAACCCTAGCTCTGCTTCCATGCTTTGCCAGTTCTTGTGATTCTTTGACTTCCTTGATCTTTGGTGGATATAGTATGATGATTGAACATACATGTACCCCCTTGAAATGATTTATGGCCTTTGGAGTGGCTCAGATGGATCTTGGATGGCTCAAGTCACAAACCCTAGATGTAGATGAACTTGACCTAATGCAGTGAAGCAAAAGTGCCACATGAAATGGTATGATTAAACTTATGTAAATATGAAAGATCACAAGCCATGGTGTGAACTTAGTGAGGGAAAATTTGGGGTGTTTACAGCTGCCCCTATTCAAACATGAGTTAGCTGCGCAGGATGTAAGCGCTTGGCTTAACAGACAAACAAGATAACTTGTGGTTGAATACCAAAGACAATCCAAAATTTGTACTCACTGGGGAGAAGAAGAAAAGGGATATAGATTGTAAAAGGAAAGTATAGTATGATTATAAAGTGTGGGTGATGGAGGACGACCATCGAGCAGAGGACGACTGTTGGGGATAAAACAATGACGGGGACGACCGACATGCTGGGGAAGTAAAGAGATCATGATGGGGACGACCATTAAGTAAAGAAAAAAAACTATCTGGGGATTAAAATAAAGGAAATGATGGGGACGACCATCAATTTCAGAGAATAAATGAAGTAATGATGAGGGACGGTCATCAATGGTGAAGGACGATCACCTAGCAGGGGACGACTGCTCTTTACCACGACATAGGACGAATGTCGGATAGAAAAAGTCAACGATGGGGATGGCCATTGGATAAGCATGATGAAGGACGATCATCAAGAGGTGAAGGACGATCACCTAGAAGGGTACGGCTGCTCTCGGGGTTTATCATGACATAGGACGAATGTCAGATAACTAGATCAACGATGTGGACGGCCATCGGATAAAATGATGAAGGACGATCATCAAAAAGGTGAAGGACGATCACCTAGCAGGGGACAACTGCTAAATATCTCGACATAGGACGAATGTCGGATATAAAAGGGTTCCAATAATGGAGACTCCGCTGGGAGAAGGATGAGGGACCGTCATCCAAAGGTGAAGGACGATCACCTGGTAGGGTACGACTGCCTAAAGTATCATGACATAGGACGGATGTCAGATAACAGAAAGATTACCTTACTGGGGAAAGTTAAACACGGACGAGTGCTTACGCTCTTAAGAAGAAAAGGTATAAGTGTTTGACACTGTGTATAGATTAAAAATGCGGACGAGCATCCTTAATACTTCGATACGGACGAGTATCGGTAGAAACAACGCTGACACATGTTCAGAGATGATGATACGGACGAGTATCAACTGGTTAACAAAGAACACGGACGAGTGTTGACTCTGAGGGGAAATAAGTGTGTATACAAGATAAGGACGAGTATCTATATGAGTAAAAATAAGCATTGTGAAGTATGAGAAAGACACGGACGAGTGCTCAACTTGCTGGGAAAAGCGACACGGACGAGTGTCAAAAGAGGAAGTGTATAAGTTATAAACTTATAAGTGTAAAAGTTGTTCAGGCAATTTGTGGGGATAGGATGACACGGAAGGGTGTCAATGAGAGTGTATTATAATAAGTGTTTGGGTAACCATGCTGGGGATAGGTGACACGGACGGGTGTCAAGAGAATGTACAAGCACTGGTTTAGTTTATATCTGCAGGGGATGATATGACACAGACGAGTGTCGAAAGTACATATGATCATGTGTTTGTTGATTGCAAAGGGGACGCTTTGGCTTTCTGTGGGGATATATGAGATGACACAGACGAGTGTCGGGAAAACATATTGTGGATAATTATTTGCTGGGCGAAAGTTTTCTGGTGCATTTTCTGGGAAATGGTGGCACATACATGAGACCTTACAATAAAATGTATGCATTCATCACGATACCCAATACTAAGGCTTGGCTATGCGAAACATAACTACACATCAGTGTGCGAAATATGACCCAGAAAATCCCCTCCCCTATTTTATCTAGTGTTGCCACAGCAAGATAGTATCCCAAATCCTTCGTTGCCTTTTCAGCAGCAAAGTTGCTTAGAAGGTGAGTCAGAATTGCCTACTAAAGCATGAAGCTACGAGGAGAGGAAAGTGAAGAGTAGGGTTTCGTACTTTTACTTTAATTTGGGTCTTGAAATGAAATGGAGAAGAAGCCCCTTCGTACACCGAATACCTCTTTTTTTCTTCCCCCTTTTTTTTATATTTATTATACCTCCCTTTTTTTAAGGGATGTACTTTGTACGTTGTTGATGAGGTACTTGGTATTCGCAGGTGACTGGTTCAAACCTGACTTGTGATGCCGTAATGCTTCGTATTAGACGGAATGCTACGCTTTTGTGGTGATTTATGATGCGAATGCTATGATTATGCAAAAGATACCAATCCGGGACTCGGATCCCACTGCTTGTGGAGACCTCCGACTGATCTGCTTGACAGGATATCACAGCTGGGGATGAGATCATTGGTAGATTTGATAATATGTATGGCTCTGCTTGGGGAACTAGATCACTGATAGACTTATCCGGTAATGAGATAACCCAGCTGGGGATGAGAAAGCTTTTGTCACTTTGTTGTGTAAGAACTTTAGACATTGCTCTTCTGGGAGAGGCTGGAGCTCTGTGGGGAGATGGTTCCCTGTCTTTACTGGAGATGAGAGATTTGGCACTCTGTTGGGAGGGAAAATCACTGAACGATCTTCCTAGATATTTCTGTGGGGATCCTGCTGAGGATGATGAGACTTGACAACTCAGCTGGGGAAATGAGCATTTTCTGATGCTGCTTGAAGATGAGTTGGAGAAGTGATGCCTTGGAAACTTTGCTGGGAAAAACAATCCAGATACTGTTAGGGGAGGAAGTATGCTTGGCATGCCCCATGTCGCGAATTGAATACCTACAATCCTGTTAAGACAAAGAAACGCACAAGTGCCCCGAGGTATCCCTTACCGGATTCCATCATAGGAGTTTAGATACTCCTGGGAGTAAAATACATTTCCTGCAAGCATTTATTAGAAAGGCATATCTGTTTTATGCAAGTATCATATCATGAATATTGGACATTTTGCAAACGAAACAAAAATGTACAAGACGAAATGTGACTGAAAACTCTGGTTTTATTAATTTATATGCCCTGAATTGGCAAGTACAGTCAAAGAAACAAATCCCCTGAAATGAGGAGATTGTTACAAATTGAGAAAAATGAAGGTGCTGGCAATGTTGATGACGCTTCAGTGAGCTTCCTTTTGCCATGTTGTGAGTGATACAGACGAATTGAGAATGCAGTTGTTCGCTTATTCCCTAATTTTGCGTGGATCGTCCTTTCTGGTTTTCAATCCACCCGGATACCCATTTTTGCCTGAGCTGTCCAATGCGGCTTTTCAACTCAGCAGGTGTACATTTTTTTTTATTTTTCCCTTATTTTTGCCCGAGTCTTTTATTCTGTTTTTGACTCGTCGGGATGCCCTATTTTTGCCTGGACTTACATTCTGTTTTTATGTCCAGCGGGGCATTTTATGCGAAGTATTTTTTACCTACATCTGAATTCACAGGGGACAGGAAATCTTCACCATCAATAGTAGTGAGCATCAGTGCTCCACCAGAGAAAACTTTCTTTACTATGAACGGACCATCGTAATTCGGAGTCCACTTTCCCCTGTGGTCTGTATGAGGGGGAAGGAGTCTTTTCAGCACAAGATCTCCTACTTGGTATTCTCGAAGCCTGACTTTCTGATCGAAGGCTTTATTCATTCTCTTTTGATATAACTGCCCATGACATAATGCAGCTAATCTCTTCTCTCCGATCAGATTCAGTTGATTGTACCGAGAACTGACCCATTTTGCTTCATTCAACTTGACATCCATCAATACCCGTAAAGAGGGTAATTCAACTTCAACAGGTAGGACTGCCTCCATACCATACACAACCTGATACAGTGTTGCCCTAGTGGATGTTCTGATTGAGGTACGGTACCCATGCAAGGCAAATGGTAGCATCTCATGCCAGTCTTTGTAAGTAACCACCATCTTTTGCACAATATTCTTGATATTCTTGTTAGCTGCCTCAACAATGCTATTCATCTTTGGCCTGTAAGGAGAAAAGTTATGATGTTGAATCTTGAAGTCTCGGCAGAGTTCTGCCATCATTTTATTGTTCAAGTTGGAACCATTATCAGTAATGATTCGCTCGGGTACTACATACCGACAGATGATGTCTCTCTTCAAGAATCTGGCTACCACTTGTCTGGTGACATTTGCATACGAAGCTGCTTCAATACATTTGGTGAAGTAATCAATGGCTACCAGGATGAATCTGTGGCCATTTGAAGCAGTCGGCTCGATCTTTCCAATCATATCAATGCCCCACATGGCAAAGGGCCAAGGTGAAGACATCACATTCAAAGGATTCGGAGGCACATGCACTTTGTCCGCATAAATCTGGAATTTGTGGCACTTTCTTGCATAAGCACAACAGTCTGCATCCATTGTGATCCAGTAGTAACCTGATCTTAACAACCTTTTAGCCATTGCGTGTCCTCCAACATGGGTACCGAAAGATCCTTCATGCACCTCGTGCATCAGCAAGTCTGCTTCTGTCTTATCAACACATCTGAGAAGTACCATGTCAAAGTTTCTCTTGTACAAGGAACCATCAGTATTCAGGAAGAAACTACCATCTAGCCTTCTTAATGTCTTCTTATCATTGGATGATGCCCCAGGTGGGTATGTTTGATTCTCTAAGAAGCATTTGATGTCATGGAACCAAGGCTTCTCATCTTTAGCAATGTCCACAGAGAATACGTATGCTGGCCTGTCAAGTCTGGACACTGAAATCCGAGGCACAAAGTTGGCAGCTTGAACTTTGATCATGGAGGAAATGGTAGCCAGAGCATCTGCAAACTGATTTTCATCTCAAGGGATATACTCAAGTTTGACTGTAGTGAAGAAAGTCAGTAATCTCCTCGTGTAGTCTCGGTATGGAATCAAATGCTCTTGGTGGGTGTACCATTTGCCGTTGGTCTGATTGATTACCAAAGCTGATTCTCCGAATACAGTTAAAGTCTTGATCCTGAGGTCAATGGTTTCCTCAAGACCCATGATACAAGCTTCATATTCACCTTCGTTGTTAGTGTAGTTAATGGTGAGTTTTGGTGAGAAAGGCATGTGAACTCCTTTAGGTGTAATAAGCACTGCACCAACTCCACGACCATTCATATTGACAGCCCCATCAAACATCATTGTCCATTCTTATTCTGGGTCAGGCCCTTCAGTGTGAACAGGCTCTTCCTGGTCTTTTGCTTTTAGGAACATGATGTCTTCATCGGGGAAGTCAAATCTCATTGGCTGGTAATCATCAATGGTTTGCTCAACTAGATATTCAGACAGTACACTGCCCTTGATGGCCTTTTGAGATGTGTACTAAATGTCATACTCTTTCAGAATCATTTACCATCTTGCAACCCTTCCGGTAAGTGCTGGCTTCTCAAATATGTACTTGACTGGATCCATCTTTGAGATCAATAAGGTAGTGTGGGTCAACATATACTGCCTTAGTCGACGACCAGCCCACGCTAAAGCACATCAAGTTTTCTCGAGCAGTGAATAAAGTTGTTCATAGTCGGTAAACTTTTTGCTTAGGTAGTATATTACATACTCTTTTCGACCATACTCGTCATGCTGGCCCAGCACACACCCCATTGATCCTTCTAATACTGTCAAGTACATTATTAGAGGTCTCGCTTCAACTGGAGGTATAAGGATTTGAGGTTCTTGTAAGTACTCCTTGATTTTGTCAAAATCCTTCTGGCAGTTTTCATTCCACCTGACCGCTTGTTCTTTCCTTAATAATTTGAACAGAGCCTCACAGGTTGCAGTGAGGTGAGATATGAACCTTGAAATGTAGTTCAATCTACCTAAGAACCCCCGAACTTCTTTTTCAGTCTTAGGTGTCAGGGTCAACTTCAATTCCTTTTTCACTTACAATGAACCCCAGCAGTTTACCGGAACGTACCCCAAATGTGCATTTGTTGGGGTTTAGCTTCAGCTGATACTTTCTCAGACGCTTGAACAACTTCAACAGATTTACCAGATGGTCTTCTTCCGCGAGGGACTTGGCAATCATGTCATCCACATAACATTCAATTTCTTTGTGGATCATGTCGTGGAATAATGTTACCATAGCCCGTTGATAAGTGGCACCAACATTCTTCAGTCCAAATGGCATTACCTTATAACAAAATATGCCCCAGGGTGTGATAAAAGTTGTCTTCTCCATGTCTTCAGGTGACATCTTGATCTGATTATATCCTGAAAATCCATCCATGAAGGAGAACACCGAGAACTGAGCCGTATTGTTGACAAATACATCAATGTGAGGTAATGGGAAGTCATCCTTCGGGCTGGCTCTGTTCAGATCCCGGTAGTCTACACACATCCATACTTTGCCATCCTTCTTAGGCACTAGAACAATGTTAGCAACCCACGGCGGGTAACTAGTTACAGCAAGGAAACCGGCGTCCCACTGTTTTTGCACCTCTTCTTTTATCTTCATGGCCATATCCGGACGAGTACGGTGTAGCTTCTGTTTTACTGGAGGACAGTCTTCTTTTAGTGGCAGCTTGTGCATAACAATGTCGGTATCCAGACCGGGCATGTCTTGATAGGACTAAGCAAAGACATCAACGTACTCTCAAAGCATGTCAATAAGTTGTTCCTTCACTGAATCTTGCAGACGGGCCCCGATCTTCACTTCTTTCAAGTCTTCTACGATACCAAGATTAACTGTCTCAACTTCCTCCTGATGAGGAGTGATAACCTTCTCCTCTTGCCTTAACTGTCTGGCTAGTTCGTCAGGTAGCTCATAATCTTCTTCAACCCCTTCATCGGCTTGATTAATCGGATTGTCGAAGTCATACGAAGTCATAGGAGTGTCGTTGTCGGTGCGGTCTGGAGGGCACTCTCTGCAAGGGTTTAGATTGGTTCATTTTAGTGATCAGTTTTATCTTGTTTAGAAAAAGGTGAAAATGTAATTTTTATTTTGAAAACATTGCCATTTTATTGTTTTGTACAAAAAATGAAAAATGAAAAACAGTGAGCGAAAAAAAGATTTGTTTGCAAAAGATGTCCTGATATTCATTAATTGATCGTTTGCACAAAATACAAGATGATCCGATTACAAAATGAGTCATGACATCTTGGGCAAGATGCAGGACTTGATGCATGCTTAAAAGACAGGAAATAATAATTACTCTGCAGGAGTAACTCTTATAATTTCCTGGGAAGACTAGTTAGAGACTTGGTTCCCCGGGATCCTTGGACGTATCCAGCTTTCCAGGTTGCGTTCGTCTTCTTCCTCGTCTTCCAGACTGTTCACATCATTCGGAGTAAGGATTCCCCCACTGACAAATTTGGACTCCGTTGCAGCCTCCGGTTGATCTTGTCGAGTTGGTCTGTAACCCAACCCGAATCTGTCTTCTTTCTTTTCGACTGGCAGCAGCTTGCCCCAGCCTTGAGCGGTACCCTCCTCAACAACCTTCTGGGCTTGTTGATATGAAGTGATGGAAGTTCCAGACACAACAGTTGCTTCATTGATGTTAAGGGCCTAAAACCCGTGACTCATAGTCTCATGGATCTCCCCGTCCATCTCTATATACTTGTAAGTAGCCAGATGGCTAACGAAAATGTCTTCCTCCCCACAGATTGTGATGATCTGGCCTTCCCACTCAAATTTTAATTTCTGGTGAAGGGTAGATGTAACAGCGCCAGCGGCGTGAATCCAGGGTCTACCCAACAAACAACTGTAGGCTGACTGTATGTCCATCACGGAGAAAGTAGTTTTAACGATTTGTAGGCCAATCATCACGGGTAATTCAATCTCTCCAAGCACTGATCTCTTAGAGCCATCAAACGCTCTCACCACCAAGTTACTTGGACGCAATGCCAAACCATCATACTCCAGCTTCACCAAGGCTTTCTTTGGGAGAACATTGAGCGAGGACCCAGTGTCTACCAGCACATGAGAAAGAACAGCGCCTTTGCACTCTAAGGTGATGTGTAAAGCCTTGTTATGACTGCGCCCCTCCGTTGTTAAATCAGCATCTGTGAAGCCCAGTCCATGACTGGTGTTAACATTTGCAACCACTGTTTCCAGCTGATTAACCGTAATCTCTTCGGGCACGTAGGCTGCGTGCAGGACCCTCAACAGTGCATTCCTATTGGCTTCGGAACACATTAACAATGATAATATAGAGATTTTGGAGGGTGTCTGATGAAGCTGGTCCACCACCTTGTAATCACTCTTTTTGATTATTCTCATGAACTCATCCACCTCTTGTTCAAGTACCACATTCTTCCCTTTTGCCCTAGCAGCAGCCTCTGCTTCAGCGTTGGGTCTCGGTGTTTGTGAGGCAAAAAGGCATCCGCTTCTGGTGAAGCCTCCGCCTCCCCCAACATTGTCAACTTGTGGTGAAGAGGTTGATGAATCTAGAGTGATCTTCTTTCCGTCACAGTAGAGATCAGAGTCGTAGTTCCAAGGTATGGCATTACTGCTTTCATAAGGAACGGGTCCTGGCACC
Organism: Lathyrus aphaca; assembly: GCA_963966055.1. NCBI lineage: Eukaryota > Viridiplantae > Streptophyta > Magnoliopsida > Fabales > Fabaceae > Lathyrus > Lathyrus aphaca. Next base: position 345,744,547 of record OZ014521.1, read on the forward strand.
GTAATGGTGATCAGAGTGATTGCTGTGGCGGAAGGAACTGTGATGGTATGCAGGTCGTAATAGATTGTGACTGGAGATCTGACAGGAGGTGTTACAGTTTGTTGTTGGAAATTGTTGTTGGGATGAACATTTGTCGGGTTATAATAGATCGTGACCGTTGAGACATCTTCATTAGTGTTTGCTGGTGTTGTAGGCGTTTCCGTTGGTAAGATGGGTGCTGATGTTGTAGAAGTAAATGTTGATGAACTCTGATCTGTTGAAATAATGGTGTAACACCCCAAAATTTGCCCTCTTATTTATTTTCATCTAAACCGATTTTTTGCAATAATTCATACCATCGAGTTTCTTAAAGCATGCACATGATCAGGAGATCTATGAGACATCGTTTCTTAAATTATGGAGTGTTATTTTCCTCAATTTGGGAGAGAGACTTTAAAGTGTTATTATCATAAGTGTCGGCTTCAGACTTCATCAAATATTCGGATTATCTTTGTTTCCCAACATTAAGCTGGTTACTTGATCAAATTCAGGATGGATGGTCCTTTTGGGGTTCAATATGCTTACATTGTGATTAAGACTATCCTTCCCCACTTGATGTGCCCATTTGTGTTAAATTGAGCAATTAACCCAGGATTAACGGAGCATAAAATTGAAGTTGTTTTCAAGATCTTTAAGATATTAAGTCTTGTTTATCGAAGAAATTCAAGAACAGGTTCCATGGATTTGGATTACAATACATTTAAATTTGGTATATTTGGCTTGAACTTGGAGATAATAACTTATAATGTATAAATAATTTCATCACATGAATTAGATGGGCTTTGTTGTTCCATGTCATTTGAACTCTAAAGCTATTAAAGTTCTAGAAGCGTATAAAAGCCAAAAAGGGGGAACTATCTTTTATCAAAAGGCCATGACTTTGATATTTGGGTTGGTTGTGTTTCCTTGAACTACACAAAATGTGCATATCTTGGTTGTGATAAACTATATGGGAAATAGAGTGCTGGTACAATAGCACGACAATAACAGAATTCCTGAACTAAAGAAGTCTATACCAAAAAGATCTTATTGAATTACAACTTTTTCTTTTATTACAAACAGGATGTGTGGGATCCCCATTGGAAATCAACACCTAGTAGTAAATTCGCATATCTTATTCAGAGGTTGAAAGCTTTGGGTCCAGATATATACAATAGCAGTAACGAGATGCATTTATGAGAAAAGTTTCACTTTGCACACAAAATGTCAAATATACGTTTTAGGAATGTTCTATAAAATAAATTAAAACACCAATATACACTCTGCCAAAGTTTTGATATTTTCACATTTTGTTTTGATATCAAATACACCAGGGTCTACAACGAATGTCACTTCTTCAGGGTGGCGGTCTTTCATTTCCTAGTAAAGATGCATATAGACTAATGAAGGTGAAATTGCCTCGGCTATAGTAGCAGCTTCAACAACAGCCGATCATCAATCGCACATCCTGTAGCCATATCAGTTATGAAAACTATGAACAAAATCTGGAGAAAAAAAAAGGGAGAGGCACTAAGGTATTAACATGAAGCTCAATAAAAAAGAAAAAAAAAACGATAACAAGAAGGAAAAAAGAATGCTAACCACAAATCTCTGGTCTGCCGAGCTATCTAGGCTAGCTACTAGTGCATTTTTGACCCAGAGGATCTCATCAGTTAGTATGATGCCAGCATTCTGCGAAGCCGCCAGTGTAAACATTCAGAAAAATATTGAAGGATCAGACTAAAGTTCTTTAACACTAGCGTCGGTTTCGGTAAAATTTGTTTACATCTGCAAGCGCAAGGGTCTTTCAAAATTGAGGAGTGCTGGAAACAGGTTACCAAGATCAACAAATATCAGAAGAAAACATCAATACCCAAAGTCAGTTACAAAATCTTGACAAAAAAGAGAAGTAATCCAAATCAGTTACAAAAGTTCCTAAATGCATAATTACCATAACTGAAAAATAACAAACTCTAACAGATTTATAACAGAACTTTAACTGATTCAAAAGGAAACACTCACCATTAATCTCTATAAAGCCATTGGTCTTCTTCTTCATTGGGGCTGGATCTGTTCTCTGAAAAATTTTCTCCACCATTCTCCTTCACCATCCTGTTTCTTCTTCTTCAACACTCCCTTATTCCAAGCACACATCGGCATCATCATATTCAATTCCATCCTTCAAGAAAAGAGCCATAAGCAATCGTCACCTTTTCAAAGCAAATTTTCAAGAGCAATCCTCAACAATTATCAACCTTATCTCATCCCCAGCTTTATCAAAGCCTCCGTCATTGTATTCCACTTTGTTTCGGTATTCTTCAATCACCCTTAGCTATCGTCATCTGCAGAGAAAGGGCACGAATCGTCAATAATAGCTCTACACACCAAAACATGGTGATCACCCTATCAATAAGAACGCAATATACCTGATCAAATGCGGAATCAAAAGTTTAGCTTCAAATCCGTGTCATCTTCGACAACATCTTCTGTAGATTAATCGTCATGTCCACTCCTTCAATCCGCCGCGCTAGCATCTGTGATCTATAACATAGCTCCAATCCGTAAATGCTATCAAAATTTTCTCCTCAATCATCTTTCATCAAAGATTTCACCTGCAAGCGGGAAAAACCACATCAATAGAAACTCAACGCACGAAGAAGACGAAGGACATCAAATTAGAAGCTTACGCGAGAAATTCGCTGGAATTATTTATGTTTCACAGGTACGTCGTTTTGTTGAAACTTGCAAACATTCATTATTATTGTATAGGCTGTGATTGAAGGAACAAGAACCCTGTGAATCTGAGCATGAATTCATGATCTTGAGAGTTTGGTTTAGGGTATTTGTGTTTAGGTTTTTGCGTTTCGGCTCAGTGTTAGGGTTAGGGTAGTTTGAGATCGTAACGAGGTTATGCAAGAATCAGCGGCAGACACAGTTTCATCTTCTCCGATAAGGAGAGGGTTGCCGACAGCTTGTTAGGGTTCGGTAAGAGCATTGTTGAGGAAGAAGACGAGTGTGAAAGAGAGCAAGATACGTTTGGGTGGAGGAGAATGTCTGAGTTAGGATGGGTGAGTTTGTTTGGGGATTTACCGGTAGATTGAGGGCGGCGGAGCTAGGCTTATGAGGAAAAGATGGGAGTGAGAGAGATAAGGGGAAGTGCGTGAAGGAGAGGAAAAGAGGCATCTGTTGGAGAGGAAAGTAATGTAACAAGAGATGGTGACGTTGAATCAAAGAAAGCAAAGAGGAGAGAGGATGATGGTGTGCGGCGTGAGGGGGAAGAAGGGAAGGGTGACGGCGGCGGAAAAGCCAAGAAGAAGAACTAGGGTTTCGTTGGTTTTGTTCTTTGTCCCCTTTGTGTTTTTTTTTTCTTTTCTGTTTTATAACTTTAATTTAAGTTAATTAATTGAAGAAATTAAAGAAAATATTTAGAATATTAAAACAATTAAACTCAATTAATCACCATTTAAATGCATTGTTTGAATTCCCATAAACATAATTAGTTAATTTCTGTTTTCAGAATTTGGATAAGAATAAGTTCCTGCGCAGTGGGCCTAGGAAGTTCACTATCCCCACCCCCGTTTTCGGCCCATATGTTTTGATAACTTAACAAAATTTCTATTCTCACCCATCCTGCACTGTCTATACATGTGGGCCTTGCGAAATGCTGCTCGCACCCCCATGTACAAGCCCAGCATTTTATTTAGCTAAAAACAATTTCTAGAGGCACCCCCTAGCATTTCCATTTAGAATTTTAGATTCTTATTTCGCTATTTTTATTTAATTCATAAGTAAATATTAAAAGGCAAAATAAAATTCCCCAAAAATTATATTAGAATATTAACTAATTTTAGAACCATGTCCAATTTTTATTTTCTGAAATTAATCATTTTTTAATTTTAATTCGATTTTGTATTTTAATTGATTCATATTGATTTCCTTCATAAATACATAAATTTGTACAATTTCTTTCTGCCACCTCCCATAACATTTTTTGCCCATTCTTTTTGCTATGATTAAAGGACAAATAGAAGTACTTAGAGTATTTTTTGTGTATTTTTTAGGGCATTTTTCCTACTATTGTGGTAGTGCGATTCGTACAAAATTGTGATTAAACTTTAGTTAGATTTAGGTGACCATTTACCATAATTAAGATTAGAATTTTTTAAGAGATTTTTTGACCTAGTGTTATAATCAAGTTCAAGACTTTAGGAAATTAATTTCGCATTTTTTCCATGACTTTTAATATTTTTGGCACTTTAATTCATTCCATCATATTATGCATATTCATGGTTCATATCATTCACTAACTATTTGTTTTTTTGTGCAAGGTATTTTTCAAGGTTTGGCTTATGGACTTGGATATTATTTTATGCCTCGATTATGCTCTTGTGATTTGTACTTTATGATGTAATATCTTAGAACTTGTATGCTTTTATAGTTTCTATAATTAGGATAGAAAAGATAAAACAAATCGTTAGAAAACAAAATCTCAAAAAATGAAATAAATAAGATACTCGATCCAACGTCGAGTAAATTTTCAAATAAACAAATAAAGTTGCATGTGACTTTAGGGTTCCTCAATTACCATCGTTCCACTTCATTCAACCAAAAGCAAGCCTTGTATGTTTCACACCATAAGTCGTGCGTCTTAGCACCACGCAATCGACCCACCCGATCCATTGTTTCATCTCATTTATATTTCATGCCGTGTATACCCACCATGACTTAGGAGGACCATATTGTTCATTATTGCCTTTTATATTATCATGTCTAGTTCTATAATCTCTTAGGTAGATTTAATTTCAAACCTCATTAACCATAGGTCATCCATGAATTCAACTAACTTAGGGTAAGTCTAGTTTCCCTTAGAAGTTTTCCTTTTATAATTTGAGTCTCACTTCTCATCTTAAAAGAAAATCAAAAACACTTAATAAAGGAAATATGTACAATACGTCACAAGCCTTAATCTATACAGGAAATGACCAGTGGAGGTCTCCTCCACTCTTCTAGGATGCTTTACAAACGTTCCATTGGGGGCGATCTTGGAAAGTATTCACTCCTGTGTCATAGTCTTTAGTGTTGTACATTCAATAAACACAAATTCAAAAACACTTCTTCTAAAAAACAACAAACCAAGAAGTCACGTCTTCTCATCTCATCTCATACTCTTTGCGGACGAACATGACTTGTCTCGACAGTTCAAACAGCGATACGGTAAACACCCTCGAGTCAGAGCCGGTAACACCTAAGCTAGAACTATGGCAACGTCATCCTAAAAACCACAAACGAGTATAAGCCTTAGTTAGACGAACTACGGCGTCTCTGATCCTCATTCATCCTGATGAGGTATGTAGGCAGTGGGGTAGGGCCCATTCGAGCACAATCTTTCTTTTTCCCTATATTTTTCCCCTTTTATTCCCATTTTCCAAATCCATTTCTTTTCTCATTTCCATTTCATTCCAGATAGCTATTCTTTCAGTTAAACATCATATTATTCTTCGCCCTTTGAAAACAGACTTATAAGTGTGGATCCCGTCGAGTACGGCGGACGGATTGGGGTGCTAATACCTTCTCAACTTGTAACCGACTCCCGTATCCAGATCTTTGGTTCGCAAGGCCTCATCTTTTTCTTTCTTCCTTAGGTTTGTGCAACATTACCTTTCCCATTCTTTCGGGATAAAAATGTCTGGCTGGCGACTCTAACCTTTCCGCGCCACTTTCGCGTTTGTACTAGGATGAAAATCCCGGGAGCGACAAATGGATGGAGTGATTGCTGGAGTTGTGGATGAATCAGTGGGAATGATAGTTGTTGCTGTTGTAGGAGGAACTGTTGTTGCTGAAGAAAGAATTGTAGATGTTGAAGGAGAATCCATTGTTGCTGAAGAAAGAGTTGTTGATGTTGAAGGAGCCATTGTGGTAATATGCAAGATTCCATCTCTAATAAGTCCATCTATGCCAAGCCTTAGCTTCTTACAACCATTAATAGCAATCTTGCACCATTCGCAACAGGCCTCACAGCCCGGGAACACCTGGCATCTTAAAATGCGAGCTTTGACTTCTGCCAACGGTGTCCGAATCTGTGCAACATTGTCAATCAGTGCAGATGGTTGGTCTTCCTCTATGGCATTAATCCTGGGCCCACCATGATTAGGCATAGGATTTCTGTTAACATTCAGAGGAGGTGCGAAATTGAGAGCTTTGGAATCGACCAAATCTTGAACCTTCATTTGCAAGGCTCTACATTTCTCGGTACTGTGACCAGGTGCGTTGGAATGAAAGGCACACCTGGAATTGGCATCATAATTCTTCGGGAGGTTGAGAGGATCTGGTGGAGCCAACGTCCTTAACTCAACCAGGTTGAGCTTCAGGAGTTGTGGCAGTAGAGCGGCATAAGGCATAGGGATGGGATCAATCATCCTATTTGCCTGAGATGGCCTCTGTTGAAAGGGGCGCTGCTGTTGGTTGTTGTTATTATTGTCGTACGTTCTTTGTTGCGGAAAATGAGATTGTTGTTGATAGTGATGTTGTTGTTGTTGTTGAGGAAACAGTGGTTGTTGTGGAACTGGAGCCGGGATAGTAACGGCTGCTATTGATCTTTGAGAATACTGGGGTCTGCCCCTACCTGCATGGATAGAATTTGTTTCACCTGCCCTTCGGGGTCCTGAAAAAGGTTTTCTAGGGTTGTTGGAGGAACTTGCACCGTTGTCGGAGATTTTGCAAATTTTCAAAAGACTCTCAATTCTCTCACCAGCTATAACTACATCGGCAAAACTGGTGGAAGAGAAAGCAACAATTCTGTCAATATAAGTTCCCTGCAAGGTGTTCATAAACATGTCAGCCATCTCTCTTTCAGACATGGGTGGCTGGACAGCAGCAGCAAGCTGTCTCCACCTTTGAGCAAAATCCCGAAAGCTTTCCCTTGAAGACTGAGACATGCCCATTAGAAGAGTTGTATTGGGAGCCATGTCCTGGTTGTACTGATATTGCCGGATGAAGGCTTCGCCCAAGTCTTTCCAACATCTTATAGTGGCTCTGGTCAGATGCGAATACCATTCTCTTAATGCTCCAGTCAGGGTGTCCTCAAAATAGAACATCCATAACTTCTCGTCCATGGTATAAGCCTTGAGTCTTCCTAAGAAAGATTGCAGATGAGTACGCGGGCTGGAGATACCATTATATTTTTCAAAGCACGGGGGTTTGAATTTGTGGGGAATCCTCACCCCATCTACCAGCCCCATATCCATTACGTTAAAGCCTAAAGAATTCTGGGATTCCAAGGACCTCAGCTTTTCAGCAATCTCATCCAGTCTTCGGTCATACACCTCATCCCCAGCCCTAATAACTGTGAACTTCTCCTCCTGAGGATCTTCTTAAAAGATCCTGCCTGCAGCAGTGTTTCCTTGAATATTCCTTGGGATATTAACATCTGAGTTCAAATGGGGCCCGAACTCTGGTGGGTTGATGCGAGGTTTCCCGCGTTCATTATTGCTGGTTCCTCCCATTGCAGGGTGGGGTTCTTCAGGTGTCTGCCTTTCTACCAGCTCTCTCAGCCTCTCTTGGCTCTGAGCTAAGCCAGTCATCACAGCCATAAACTGGGTCATTTGGTTTCTCATTTCAACCCTTTCATTTGCCATTTGATTTCTTACTTCATTCAGGTCCTGGTTCACTTGATCCATTTGAATGCCTGGAAGGTTGTTTCACGTTGGGTACTGGTGTGTACGGTTGACAGGGAACACTCTGCAACGAGCAATGTTTCCTGAAACCACACAAAGTGAGAAACAATAAAACAATCAAAAACCTATAAAACAAAGAAAATGTTAGTATGGAATGCAATATGCTTATTTGTCTTCCAAGGTATCCGGTTTGGTTCTTTGGTTTTGACCTTTCCAGATCTCGAGGAAAAGCTTGATGATGTTGAGAGAAAGCCCACCAAAATAAAACAAACTGATATATTACAAATGATGAAAATACATAGTCTGTTTACAATAAATGCCCATGGTGGGTCAAAAAATACAACAACCAAAAGAAAAAGTACATCAAAAGGAAGGAAATACAAGCAAAAGGAATCAGACATCCAAACCAAAGTCATCTTCCCTGAATTCCTTCAGGAGGGCCTCCGTCACTGGACCAGCTGGGTGCTGTGTAATAGTCCTAATGAGGAAGTTCCTGGTAGCAATGGCATTAGTCAGCTTCTTATGTCTGTCCTGATCCTTTGATCTCTTTAACCCTGCCCGGAGTTTCAATTCTGATATCTCCTTCTGAGCTACCAACAAAGCTTCCTGCTGCGTCTTCTCATTGGCCTCGAGCTGCTCAATCCTGGCCTGAGTCCTCTGGTCTTCTTGTGCACGGGCTTCGGTGATCCTGATCCACCTAGCCTGGCTTTCCTCCAGATAATGCTCAACCCTAACCTTCTGAATCTTGGCCTTCTTGCAGGCATTCTTCAAAACCAGCTCTCCTGCTCTTGCCTTCCTTATGTAATCATCTGTCCTTTCAATCTTGGTCAGATGCTCAGTCTTGAGTCTTTCCAATCTCTCAATGTCCAGATGACTGTCATTTCTCTCCCAGAGAGTCTTCTTCAGGGCTTCAGATAGCTGATTATTCCTCTCTTTTAGCTTTTCAAATTCCTCCAGGCTAAAAGTTGCTGCAGGCTGTACTGTAGAAGGTCCAGGTGTGTCTTCCAAGGTGAAAGGCATCCTGGTGATCTGAGCTCTAGTACGGGATCAGTCAGAGTACTTGGCTGAAGCAATATTGTTACACCTTCCAAGGATGGCTGTCCCTTTGGTTTGAATGTTGTCCCAAGCCCAGGCAGCTTGTCTGACAACAGCTGAGTTAGGTTGCACTTCACAGTATAGGGTCTCAGCCAAATCTTATCCTCTGGGAGGATGAACCAAGGCATATCCTAATTGTCTCTTAAACAATAAGGGGTTGTAATTGATGCAACCTTTTACTCCTATCAGAGGCACATTAGGGTATTGCCCACAACTGGTAATAATATCCTTGCCTTTGGTGCTCTGAGTGCACCATCTGATATCATCTGATGTTAAGGCAATGAACCTCTTGGCCCAATTCTTCTACTGATGGGGGTTCAAGAAGGCATCTGATTTGGGCAAGTGTCTGAGCACCCAAAAGTAGAACAGAGGAGCACAACATTTGACTAGCTTCCCCCCTTGCTTTTCATTTCTCTGATGGATGGAGTAGTAGAAATCCCGTAGAAAGGTAGGCACATAGTTCCTCAACAAGAACAAGTGGATGGCATTCTTACTCACAAATCTGGGCTCATCTGCAAACAATATAACCCCATATATGTTGAGGGCTAAAAGTGCACAAACTGCCTTCCATTCTCCCACTACAGCCTTCAGGGTGGCCAGAGAAATCAAGAAGTCCAGATGTAGACCAGAAATCCCAACTTTTGTTGTCATGTTTTGCTCAATGAGGGCAACCTCCAAATGCAATTCCCTTGCTATCTCTTCACTTCTGGGAGCAGTTATCTCTGGGTTGAAGGGGATCCCTCTTCTGATAGGCACTCCAATTAACAAGGAAAACTCTTCCAACAGAGGCCCCATCTGGAAATCAGGAAAGGTGAAGCATCTGAGTGGAGGGTCATAAAACTGTAAGCATGTGTGGATCATGCTCCTCTGAGATGAATCAAGGTCCATGACCATGTCTAAAATACACCCATAGTGCTCTCTAAACAGTGGGATGTGGTCAGGTGTGATAAGGGACTGGACCTGCCTGATACCAGTCAGAGAGGGCTCAAAGAAGTGATAAGGTATGTTGCTTTTCCTTAGAATATCCATGAGTGCTGATGAAGAAGCTGAAGTCAAATGCTAATTGTCGTACCTCGAAAAATACGATCTTCGCGAATGCGGTCGCGGCTGGGCTGAAATGAGAGTTGCCACCTAATTTTATTTATTCCCAAAGAGGGAAATGGTAAATATAGATAAAACTGCCAAGAAGGGATAAAACAAGGTCATCGCAAACCATTGTCGGGGTTCGGAAGTCGGTTATATAGGAGGAAGGTATTAGCACCTCTTACATCCATCGTACTCGATGGGAACCATCTAGGTTGTTACGCATGAAGGGAAGTCTACACTTATGATTACTTGTTGAACTAAGGGGTTTATTGATCCTAGGGGCTTAGCAAGGATTGAGATCCTCGTGCCTACGTATTCCCTTGTGCAATGGGAAAGTCAGAGCTTCGTAGTTCGGCCTGATACAGGTGATGGTTGTTGATTTTATTACCTTTCTTCGATGAAAGGATTTAGGAGTCGATTTGCACTTAAAGACTATGGATAGTTAATTCTGTCCAACAAGACGAGCGTCTTGCATCGAAATAATCGGAGCGAGTAACGAGAGCTCGTTATCCTCCTTTCTACCGCTTAAGGCTCGTGGCGTGCAATTTTCCTCGTATTATTGAAGTGTTTTATTTCCAAAGCCCGCTTGACATTGGATCAAGGGTTTGGATCTAAAAAGTAGCATTTTGGTTTTTTGATATTTGAGGTGAATGCAAATGGAAGTTCATTTATCTGGTTAGCTAGCGAGGCACAATGCGCTCGGCTCGCAAGGTGGAGGAACCAAGCTAAAGGCTAGCTTATGGAAAACAAACGTGATGCGTTGATTCGTTAAGTTGGAAAAAATGTTGAGAAAGGTGTAAGGTGCAAAGTAGTGCAGATGGCGATCAAGGAATGATCGACTTACGTGTGTGTATGAAGTGAAGTGTGTATGGATATTTACTTGGCGTTGGACCAAAGATTTCATTTATCTTTGAAAATGATTAATCTTAGTGTGCGTTCGTATTTTACTTAGCAATTTATCGTCAAAACACAAAGGTAATCACACAAGCAAGCATTATATCAAGTCACAAGCAAAAAGGATCAGACATACACAAACATTCATCACACATACAAAGTCGAACAAAGATAAAAATGTTAATTAAGCAAATTAAATAGAGATATTTAATTAGATTAATTATCAAATTAATTAATCAAATTAAATAAGAATATTTAATTAAATTAATCAAAGAAAATAATATTGGTTTTGAAATACCCAAATGATAAATTGATAAATAAATTTGAAAATAAAGTTGAGAAACTATTTTTTGGTGTTTTTGAGGATTAAAAGGGAAAATTAATTAACTAATTACCTAAATAAAATTATTTAATAAAACTAAATAAATAATTAATCATCTTAAATAAAATGACTTAGAATAATTAAATTACAAAAAGTGTTTGTTTTTTTTAGATTTTTATATAAAGATGATTAAAACTAAATACAATACAATAAAAAGATGGGCCTTGTTGTAGTAAAAACAGGGGTGTGAAATCAGAAATATTCTGGGCCCAGAAGCATAAAAGCCCAAACGAAATTTAGGGTTTACCCAAATACTTTGGATCAAAAGTTGACCAACAGAGTGGAACAATCAAGATCGTCAGATCACGAGGTTTGATTTTACCCACCAATCCAAACCATCGATCTTGTGATGGAACATTGTAACCAAAGAAGGTTCAAGCATTAGATCCCAACGGATCATAAACAATCACATTTAGAAGCACATGGAATAATGGGGAAACACACCTTTTTATTTGTCCATTTATGCACTGTAACATCAATTGATGACACTGTTCATAACTTAACATTGGGCAGTGAAAAACAATAAAGGAGATTATATTCTTTTGATACTTGTAAAGACCCCAAATTTGACCTCACCCATTCACACCATGGCTTATGATCTCCTCACATGCATAAACTCAATCATACCATCTCATATTACATTTTTGATTCATTGCATTGGTTCAAAGTCATCTGCACCTAGGGTTTGTGATCTGAGCAATCCAAGAGCTTATTGAGCCATTCCAAAGGTCTTCAATCACTTCAAAAGGGTCCATGTATGTTCAAACATCATATTATATCCTCCCAAAGTCAAGAATGTCAAAGAATCACAAGAACTGAGGATGGCATGGAAGCAGAGCCAGGTTTGACTGCACAGTTGACCCAAAATTAGGGTTTTGGTTTCAGAGGCCATAACTCCAAATTTTTTGGTCACTCTTGTTTCTATTGGTCTCTATATGGTATAGGGAGCATGCATATCAATTTTCATGAAGAAATTCCATGGGGAAGTCATCTGATCAAGAGTTGACTTTTCAAGCAAGTCAGTGCAAAAGCAGCGCATCTGAGGCCCCCAGTGACCCAACCAAAAGGTGTTCTTCATCATTTTGATTGTGTATGATCTTTATTTGATCATGGAAGATGTTGGAAGTTCACAAAATTGAAGAATTTCAAGTCATTTGCAAAGTTGACTTTTTGGGAAAGTTTGACTTTTAATGAAATTGCCATTTTGGGAAACTTTTTCAACCCTTGCTTTTTGATTCAAAAATGCTTCAAATGGAAAAACTTTGGTCATGAAAGTTATAGGTTGGATCATTCCATTTTCAAAAAGTACAAGAACATGACCTAATTCATTTTGGATCAAAAGTTATGGCTTGTCAAAGTTGGCTAAAATCACAAAATTTGAAGTTTTCCACCAAAGAGACATTTTGCAAAATGGTTTGTTCAAGTGTTCTAAAGGCCTCAAATGTGTATCATTTCTTTACAACATGATCATGCAACATCTAAAATTCAGAATGGGCCAAGAGATCACTCATCTTCATGACTTATGGAGCAAGATTTCTCAAAAGAAACAAAAGTGAAGCAAGTTGCAAAAACTCACTCAAGTGTGAATCCACTTGCTTGCTGACTTCACAAACAATCCTATGGCTCTCTACACATCTTGCTGCGCAGGACACCCCATCTGTCCTTGGCTAGCTAGTAGCACATGCCTCTCTTACACAACTTTGACATTTTGGCAACTTGAGCCATACCAATCACAAAAGCACACATCAACTCATCTGACCAATCCCATTAGTTTATGCAAACAAAAAGCAAGCAAAAGCACAGACAACACAAGCCAGAAAGCTCCCACAACACAGCTCTCTCATTTTCACCTCAGTTTGCAAAAGCTTTCGAAACACTCTCCACAAGCTGCAAACACACAAACCAACTTCACAAATCAACTCAGCACACTTCACTGGCCAGAAACCACCCATCACCATAGCCTGAAACTCCCTGAATCAAAAACACGATCACCACCCTCCCTTGAACAGAACTTCTGCCATCTCTCAAACCATCCATTATAAACTTCAAACAAGCATTGGAAGCTTCTCAGGGGGTCCAGTGGAGTTGATTGAAAGCAAGAAATCAGCCAGAAAGTGCTAGAAACCAAAGCTTCAGTTCAGGTATCCATCAAGAACAAATTTTCCAGAACTCATTTTACTTGTTATAAATTGATTCTATATGATATCCTGATCACCATGATGTGTTTAAAAATGAAAATGGTGGAATATTGAGCATGTATGAACTGTCTGAAACTTTTTGCCCTAAATGAGTTTTGCTTCGATTTGCTTGATTAATGGATGAAAAATGATGTTTGTTTGGGGGTTTTAATTCAGTGTTGAATGGGGATGAATTCTGGGCAGTTAGATTTCATTTTTATTGCGTGTGGAGGGAGTTAGAAATTTGGCTCGTCGGAGAAGATGACCGGAACCACTGTTCCGGTCATCTGAAAGTAATTAGGGCATTTAATTAGGGCACTAATCATAATTAGAAAGTTTGAATACTGGCCGTCCAGATGCGCGCCAGGTCAATTCGCGCGCGTGTGAGTTCAAATCTCAGCCTTTGATCTTGCTGACTTTTCTATTTTTCAGTTTTATTTCATTTTTATTTCATTTAATTCCATTTGTTTTGTTCAATTTATTAAAAATAGTAAAAATCATTGAAAAATTCTGAAAATTTTTGTCAAAGCTTTTATTAATTTTCAGAAACCAAAAACATTTTTATTTTTATTTTTTTGCATTAAAAATTATTTTTAAATCATTTAAAAGTTTATTTTTAATTAATTAATGAGAATTAATTAATTAAAAATACTTTTAGGTATTTAAAAATCATAAAAAAATTCATGAAACCTTTAAAATCATTTAGAAACATTGTCCAACCCTCAAACCGAATTTATTTTTTGATCTTAATGCATTTTGGCAATTTTCCATGGAATTAATTCTATTTCAAAGCATTATTTTGACCCAATGTTCAAAAATTCATTTCTGCCTAGTCTTTAAGAGTTGGACTTTGATTCTTTTTGCATTGTGTCTTGCTTATCATGTAGTTTGTAGGATTAAATTGGCATGTTTTGATCTTGCATTTTTCATTTTGTTTGACATTTTTTTTCTTGACAAGGTACCCTAAAACCCTAGAAATCTTAGGAAATTCATAACTTTCACTAGGTTAAGAATTGGATCCCCTCCTTTGGGCAGAGAGTTTGTACAGGTTTAGGGTTCCCTTGGATGCATTTTCAATTTTTTTATCTTGATGTTTGCTTCTGGTTTTGGTTTTTGTTTGGTGCATTGATCATTAAACCCTAATTTGGGCTTCCTTTTGCATTCATCTTGCATTTGCTTGCATACCATGACTTGCCATGTCATTTTATGTATCCATATGATTCATTAGACATCTTAAGACATATTAGAAGCATGTTTGATCATTGCACCTTTCATTTGCCATGTTGTATGTCATTTGTATTGCATAACTTTTCATGTATGTTCATGGTTCTAAGCATGTTTCTCTTGCATCCATATGTTTGTATGATCATCCCCATGCCTTGTTTCATGTTTGCATCATCTCATATCATCATTATCATCACACACATGCTTCTGATTTTGGTTTGCATCATGCCATTTCATTTCATTTTGCATTGCATTGCATTTCTTTCACTAACTTTTCAGGTGGTAAGTCACTTTGAGAAGTGAATTTGCCTTCACTTCTCACAATTTCTTTTCATCTCTCTTATGCATCATTGCTGCATTTTGTCTTGTGTTTGAGATTGAGCTTGCTCTTTCTTCTTCTTCTTACTTTCTTTCCTCAAGTGACTTGTCTTCTTAAATGAAGCAAGTTACTTTGCTCCCTTTGCTCCTTTCATTTGCTTCCTGGTGGTTCCTCTGAAGATCTCTCTTGAAAACCTCATAAACCTTAGGAAAAACCAAGCATGACAATAATTAGGGTTTTGATTAGTCCCCCACTTAGTCTTACCTTTGTGTCTCATTGAGTCTTCTCTCCTCACCTCATAATCAGGGACTAAACCCTAAAGGTTTTAAGGCTTTGTGATTAAGCTTATGCCTGCATCCTTCTATTAGGATGGAGTGTATAACTTTAATCCTAAGTGTTAAACCCTTAATGTGTTTAAATCCCTCAATCAATTCACCTAATAATTACCAAGACACCAAGCTTGTAACTTGGGCCTTGCATTAGGGTTCTATTTCTTCCTTAATTGGTTAAGAAGGACTAACCCTAGTGTTAATGGACAAGTCCTCCTCAAGTTGTCTTACAAACCATAAAAATCACTTCATCATCTTATCATTAACTAAAATCCATCTAATAAAGGCTTTGTTTTGTCATGAGTTTAATCCCTAATCATGGATTAAGTTGAGGAGCTTTCCTCAGCTTAAACATTCTCATCTATTATCCTTCTATTAGGATGGTGTAATGAGTCTGTTTAATCCCTGATTATGGCTTAATCTCATCACTTAACACTAAACAAAAACAACAAAAACATCTAAATAATCACAAGTAGGTTAATGATCTTAATCCTACACCATGGTAATTAAGAGTGAGAAGCTGACTTCACACTTAAGGTATTGTCATTACCCCTAATCAGAGGGAAGATGTGATGAGTTTACTAAATCCATTGGTTTAGGCTTAAGCTCATTAACTTATGACAAATTTTCAAAAGCAATAAAAGACTGAAAACTCAAAAGCAAACAATAATCGTCTCCTCCGGGATTCTTTTCTCATCTCACTCACTCATAAACGGGAACTTGCTTCTTCCGTCTAATGCAAGACAGTTTGCACCTGAGCCAGACAGGTCTTACACTTGAGCATAGACAAGTAAGCAGTTCATCAGTCAATTTATCTTTCAGTCTCTTTGGGTCGAACTACGGTGTTCTGACTTCCTCATTGCACGAGAGGATACGTAGGCATAACTTAACAGTTATCGAACAAAAGTCTCTGTATATTCCCCCTCTTTCCAGCCTTATCCTTTTAGCCTCATAGTCTTGAGCATTTCATTCTTGTTCTTACACTGACACTTCACACATCTCATTTCACTTTCTTTTTACACTGACACTTGCATTCTTTCCAGCTTTGGATACACAGATTGCATTGACACTACCCCTTTAAAACACAAATCTTTTAAGCGTGGATCCCGTCGAGTACGGCGGACAATCTGGGTGCTAATACCTTCCCAGGTTGTAACCATCCCCCTTCCTCAGTCTCTCTGGTTCACAACCGTCTTATCCATATCTTTCTAGGTCTATGCAGCATTACCTTTCCTTCGGGATAAAAATGCCTAGCTGGCGACTCTTTTCATTTCATCCTTTCGCCGAGCGTTCGCGTCTGTACCTCATTTGAGCCAGTCTCATCTTTTGGGAGCGACAGCTTGGCGACTTCACTGGGGACCCTTATACTGTAATCAGGGCTTCTGGTTCTTTTTGTGGGTTCCTCCTAGCGCTTGTTTGATTTGTGTTTACTGGGGTGTTATGTGCTATTTGTGCTTGTTTATTTATTTTTTGCTTTATGTACAGTTGTTTACTGCTTTCTTTACAGCTTTACATACTTCATACTGTCATACTGTTCTGGCTGGATCTGGTTTTGTTGCTTTGATGGGTAGGGTTCTATTGAGAGTTAAGGTCCTACACCTGGGACCTGAGTGACACCTAGGCTAGAGTGGTTCATGTTCTTTCCCATTCCATTTCGGTCTGGTGCGGGAATATGAAACACGGTTCAGATATGGGTTTCTTCTTGAGAACTCTGTGCTACAGATTTCCTGTAGTGCTAGGGCTATCTGGGAAGCCTGCTAAGTCTGGATGACCTTTGTTTTGACCTTCAGAAACTGAGGTGAACTAGAGGAGGATCTTTTATGGTTATTGTAAACACTGTACTTCCGGGTTAGAAGTGTTTACACTTCTCATAACTGATCCAAGTCTGAGGATCCTTGTTTTAGAACACCACCTGTGAGGGGGTTGGGCTGTTTACAGGTTTGCAGGTACCCTTGACCTTAGCATACCCTGTTACTTTGCTTTGATTAAGAGTAGTCCATTTTGGAACAGTTCTTGTGATTTTAACCCAGGACATGTGACTCTTTATTTGAGTCCCCCGCCTTGGTTACTGGACTTATGAACCTCCATCTGGATTTCTTGAACATACATGGACTTATATCAAAGCAGCAATCAGATCCAGCTTGATCACAAACCCTTGCATATCATTTGCATACATCATCATTGCATCATTTAACATTTGCTTATTTGTCTTTCAGGGTATCCATACTATATTTTTGGCTTGGTTTTGACCCCTTCATCTGCATAGACCTATCTGCTTCAGCTATCCTCATCAGCTACCTGCTTCAGTCACCTGCATCACCAGCATCAGCCTGTCAGTGGCCCATCTTCAGTATTATTCTCCATCATCAGCATTTGTCTCAGCTCTTCTTCAGCAACATGGCACCCAAGAAGAGCAACATCTCATATCATTTCTTTGAGCCTGAGCTGGCTGGCATCAAGAGGGTCCAGGCCCTGATTACTCCAGACCATATACCACTATTCAGAGAACATTATGGAGGCATCCTTGATGTGGTTATGGATTTGGACCCTTCCCAGAGGAGCTTGATTCATACTTGCCTGCAGTTCTATGATCCCCCTCTGAGGTGCTTTACCTTTCAGGATTTTCAGTTGGGGCCTTTATTAGAGGAGTATTCATCATTGGTTGGTGTATCTGTCAGGGGAGGTATCCCTTTCAACCCTGAGATGGATTTTCCTAGTGATGAAGAAGTGGCAAAGACACTATATCTGGAACCCTCTCTGATTGGACAGAAATGACTACCAAGGCTGGAATCTCTGGTCTACACTTGGATTTCTTGACTTCCCAGGCTATCCTGAAGGCCTCCTTGGGAGAATGGAAGGCAGTCTGTGCTTTGTTAGCCCTCAGCATATATGGGGTTATACTTTTTGCAGATGAGCCTAAGTTTATTAGCAAGAATGCAATCCATCTTTTCATTCTGAGGAACCCAGTGCCCACCTTATTAGGAGATTTCTACTACTCTGTTCACCAAAGGAATGAAAAGCAAAGAGGAAGATTGGTGAGGTGCTGTGCTCCCCTGTTCCATACCTGGCTGCTCAAGCACTTGCCCAAGACTGATGCATTCTTGAATCCTCACCAGCAGAAGAACTGGGCGAGAAGACTCGTTGCTTTGACCTCAGCTGACATCAGGTGGTGCACTCAGAGCACCAAGGGCAGGGATATCATTACTAGTTGTGGGAAGTTCCCCAATGTACCCCTGATAGGAGTGAAGGGTTGCATCAACTACAACCCTCTGTTATTCAAAAGACAATTGGGCTATGCATTGGTCCACTCTCCTAGAGCACAAGACTTGGCTGAAACCCTTTATTGTGAGATTAAGCCTAATCTAGCTATTGTCAGGCAAGCATCCTGGGCTTGGGGCAATGTCCAGACCAAAGGGATGGCCATTTTTGGGAGATGCAACAATGTGGCCTCAGCTCAGTACTATGAGTGGTCTCATGCCAGGGCTCAAATTTCTGGGATGCCCTTCACCATTGAGGATGCACCTGGACCCTCCACAACACCACCTCCTGCCACTGTCAGCTTAGAGGAGTTTGAGAAATTGAAAGAGAGGAATGAGAATCTGACTCAGGCTCTACAGAAGACCCTCTGGGAGAGGAGTGATGGTCGTCTGGACATCGAAAGGTTAGAAAAGCTAAAGGTGGAGCATCTAGCCAGGATTGAGAAGTCAGAAGACTACATCAAGAGGTCAAGGGCTGGAGAGCAGATCTTGAAGAATGCCTGCAAGGAGGCTCAGTTCCAAAAGGCCAGGACTGTCTTGTA
Organism: Lathyrus aphaca; assembly: GCA_963966055.1. Classification (NCBI taxonomy): domain Eukaryota; kingdom Viridiplantae; phylum Streptophyta; class Magnoliopsida; order Fabales; family Fabaceae; genus Lathyrus; species Lathyrus aphaca. The sequence goes on from OZ014521.1 coordinate 345,763,543, forward strand.
TCTGAAAGAGAGTCAAGCTAGGTGGGTCAGGATCACCGAAGCTCGTACTCAGGAAGATAAAAGGACTCAGGACAAGATTAAGCAGTTGGAGGCTAGTGCAAAGGAGCAACAAGAAGCCCTGCTAGCAGCCCAGAGGGAGATCTCAGAGTTGAAGATTAGGGCTGGTGTGAAGAGGTAAAAGGACCAGAGTCGACACAAGAAGCTAACTGCAGCTGTTGCCACCAGGAATCTTCTTATCAGGAACCTCACAGAGCGTCCAACTGATCCTGTGACTGAAGCACTTCTAAAGGAAGTTCAGGAGGATGAGTTTGGTCTTGGTGTCTGACTTTTGCTTGTTGTTGCTTTCATTTCATTGTACTTTTCTTTTTTTATGTTGTATTTTGACCCCTTAGAGGGCATGTATTGTAAAAAAACAAACTATGTATCATTCACTTTTGTAATATATTTATTAGTTTGTTTTATCTGAGTTCTTTCAAGCAACATCAAAAGCATCTTCCTCAAGGGTCTGGAAAGGTCAAAACCAAGTGCCAAGCCGGATACCTTGGAGACAAATAAGCATGCTGCATTGCTTACTAACCTCTTGTTTTGTTTTGTAGGTTTTGTTTTGTTTTTGTTACTAACTCTGTTGTGGTTCAGGAACATTTGCTCGACGTCGGGTGTTCCCACTCAACCGTCCACACAGATATCCTACCTGCAACAACCTTTCGGGTATACAGATGGACCAGGTACAACAGGACCTTACAGAGGTCAGGGCTCAAATGGCCAATGAGAGACTGGAAATGAGAAATCAGATGACCCAGTTTATGGAGGTGATGAATGGATTGGCACAGAGCCAAGAAAGATTAAGAGCATTGGTAGAAAGGCAGACTCAGGAAGACCCCCATCTAGGGACTGGTGGAACAAGCAACAATGAGAGGGTTCAGCCTCATGTCAACCCACCTGTGTATGGGCCTCACCTTCACCCAGAGATCAACATCCCTGCTAATGTACAAGGGAATGCTACTACAGGTCGGGTACTGCAAGAAGACCCCCAGGAAGATCAGTTCACTGTGATGGGAGCTGGGGACGAGGCCTATGACAGAAGGCTAGATGAAATTGCTGAAAAATTAAGGTCCTTGGAGTCTCAAAACTCCTTGGGTTTTGATGTCATGGACATGGGCTTAGTGGACGGGGTCAGGATTCCCCACAAGTTTAAACCTCCGTGCTTTGAGAAGTACAACGGAACTTCTTGTCCGCGAACCCACTTGCAATCCTTTCTGGGGAGGTTGAAGGCATATACCATGGATGAAAAGCTATGGATGTTTTATTTTGAGGATAGCTTAACAGGAGCTTCAAGGGAATGGTACTCTCACTTGACTAGAGAAACCATCAGGTGCTGGAAGGATCTGGCTGAGGCCTTCATTAGACAATACCAGTACAACTTGGATATGGCTCCCAACAGGACCCTCCTGATGGGAATGTCACAATCATCCAGAGAAAGCTTCCGGGAGTACGCCCAGAGGTGGAGACAGCTTGCTGTTGCTGTCCAACCACCCATGTCGGAAAGGGAAATGGCCGACATGTTTATGAACACCCTCCAAGGGACATACATTGATAGGCTAGCTGCTTTTTCTTCCACCAGCTTCGCGGATGTAGTCATAGCTGGAGAAAGAATTGAGAGCCTTCTAAAGATGGGAAAGATTTCCGACAATGGTGCAAGCTCGTCCAACAACCCAAGAAAGCCTTTTGTAGGTCCAAGAAGAACTGGTGAGACTAATGTTATCCATACCATCAGGGGCAGACCCCAGTATGTTCATAGGTCAGTGGCAGCTGTCACCATTCCCGCTCCAATTCATCCACAACCAGCATATCAACCACAACAACAATCCCACTACCAGCAACAAGCGCAGTATCCACCTCAGAGAAATTATAACAACAACAATACCAGCAACAAAAATCAGCAAAGACCGTTTCAACAGAAACCATCTCAGGCCAATAGGGTGATTGATCCGATCCCTATGCCTTATGCCACATTATTACCACAACTCCTGAAACTCAACCTAGTTGAGCTAAGGACATTGGCACCTCCAGATCCTGCCAATCTTCCCAGGAATTATGACGCCAGCGCCAGATGTGCTTTTCACTCAAATGCACCTGGCCACAGTACAGAGAAGTGAAGAGCTTTGCACATGAAAGTACAGGATCTAGTGGATTCCAAAGCTCTAAACTTTGCACCCCCACCAAATGTCAGTAAGAACCCTATGCCCAACCACGGTGGACCCAGAATCAATGCTATTGAAGAAGATAAGCCGTCTTACTTGATAACCAGTGTGGGGCAGATTCGGACACCCTTGGTAGAGATTAAAGCTCAACTCCTTGAATGTCAAATGTTCCCCGGATGTGAGCTAGGATGTGCTTATTGCAACATTTCAGTAAATGGGTGTGATAACTTGAGAAGTGGCATAGAAGGTCTCATCCAGAGTGGCTTGCTTTAAATCACAACGTCAATACCTACAAATCCAGCAATCTCCTTAACAACAATTCCCGAGTCTTCTACAACTGCAACAACAATTGTTCCACACAACTCTTCAATCTCATCAACAAATGCTTCGTCTGTCACTTCAACGGACCAAATATCAACAAACATCCCTTCTACAACTTCAGCACCCCTTCATTCAGAACCTCCTACAACAGCAATACCTATCCAATCAACAGTGCCTCCTACAACATCAACAGCAAATAATGAAAGTGTCTCAACGGTTACAATTTATTATGATCCTGCAAATGATACTGCCTACAACTCACAAAATGCCACTCCTATCAGAGCACCAGTCACAATATACTATGATCCACATACTATCATGGTTCCTTCCGCAGCTGCTATCAGTCCAGTCACTATCACAGTGCCTGGGCCAGTCCCTTATGAAAGCAATAATGCCATCCCTTGGCATTACGGCTCCGATCTATACTGCGAAGGACAGAAAATCACTCTGGAATCATCAACTTCTTCACCACAAATAGACAATGTGGGGGGAGGCGGAGGCTTCACTCGAAGTGGACGTCTCTTTGCCCCGCAAATTCCAAGACCCATTGCTGAAGCAGAAGCTGCTGCCAAAGCAAAAGGGAAGAGCATGGTACAAGAAGAACAAGTTGTTAAAGAAGCTTTGAAAACCCCTTTTGATCAAGAGGTTGATGAATTCATGAGAATCATCAAGAAAAGTGATTACAAGATAGTGGACCAGCTTCACCAGACGCCTTCCAAGATCTCCATTTTATCATTGTTAATGTGCTCCGAGGCTCATCGGAACGCACTACTAAAAGTCTTGCACGCAGCTTATGTGCCAGAGGAGATTATCGTCAACCAGTTAGAGGCCGTAGTTGGAAACGTCAACGCTAGTCATGGACTAGGATTTACCAACACTGATTTGACGATGGAAGGCCGCAATCACAACAAGGCTTTGCACATTACCTTGGAGTGTAAGGGTGCAGTTCTTTCCCATGTACTGGTAGATACAGGGTCATCCCTCAATGTCTTACCTAAAAAAGCCCTTGTGAAGCTGGAGTATGAAGGATTGGCATTACGTCCCAGCAACTTGGTAGTGAGAGCCTTTGACGGTTCTAAGAGATCAGTTCTGGGAGAAATTGAGTTGCCTATAACGATTGGCCCACAGAATTTCAAAACGACCTTCTTCGTGATGGATATACAGCCTGCCTACAGCTGTTTATTGGGTAGACCATGGATACACGCCGCTGGCGCCGTGACGTCTACCCTTCACCAGAAGTTAAAATTCGAGTGGGAGGGCCAAGTCGTTACTATTTGTGGAGAGGAAGATATCTTTGTTAGCCATCTGGCTACATACAAATACATTGAGATGGATGGGGAGATCCACGAAACTATGAGTCAAGGGTTTGAGGCCTTGAACATAAATGAAGCATCCGCTGTACCTGGAACCTCAATGACATCTTATCAGCAAGCCCGGAAGGTTGTTGAAGAAGGGACTGCCCAAGGGTGGGGCAAGTTGCTGCCTGTAGAGAAGAAGGAGGACAAATTTGGGTTGGGTTACAAACCAACTCAACAAGATCAAGCAGAGGCTGCTAAGAAGCCCAATTTTGTCAGTGGGGGGATGCTCACCCCAGATGCCGTGAACAACTTGGAAGACGAGGATGAAAGCGACCGCAACCTGGAGAGTTGGATACGTCCAAGGATCCCGGGGAGCAGTATCTCAAACTGGTCTTCCCAGGAAATTATAAGAGTTACTCCTGCAGAGTAATTATTATTTCCTGTATTTTTAAGCATGCATCAAGTCTTGCATCTTGCCCAAGATGACAAGACTCATTTTGTAATCGGGCCATCTGTAATTTTTGTGCAAATAGATCAATCAATGATAATCAGACATCTTTTGCAAATGAGTCTTTTCTCTTTTCCGCTCACTGTTTTTTCCATTTTTCTTTTTGTACAAAAAATAAATGGCAATGTTTTCAAAATGACAACTTTTTTTCACTTTTCTAAACAAGATTAAAATCAATCACAAAAATGAACAAACTGAACCCTTGCAGAGAGTGCCTCCCAGACCGCACCGACAACAGCACGGCTATGGCTTCGTATGACTTTGACAATCCAATCAATCAAGCTGATGAAGGGGTTGAAGAAGAGTATGAGATTCCTGAAGAGCTAGCCAGATTGTTGAGACAAGAGGAAAAGGTTATCACTCCTCATCAGGAGGAGGTCGAAACGATCAATCTTGGTACAGATGAAGATGTGAAAGAAGTCAAAATCGGGGCCTGCTTACAAGACTCAGTGAAGAGACAACTGATTGACCTGCTTCAGGAATATGTGGATGTGTTTGCTTGGTCTTATCAGGATATGCCAGGGTTGGACACCGACATTGTTATGCACAGGCTGCCTTTAAGAGAAGATTGCCTGCCAGTTAAACAGAAACTGTGCCTTACTCGCCCATACATGGCAATGAAAATCAAAGAAGAGGTACAAAAGCAGTGGGACGCCGGGTTCCTGGCTGTAACTAGCTATCCACCGTGGGTTGCTAATATAGTACCTGTGCCTAAGAAAGACGGCAAAGTAAGAATGTGTGTTGACTACCGGGATCTGAACAGAGCTAGCCCGAAAGATGACTTCCCTTTACCTCATATTGATGTATTGGTGGATAATACGGCTCAGTTCTCGGTGTTCTCCTTCATGGACGGATTTTTAGGATACAATCAGATCAAAATGTCACCTGAAGACATGGAGAAGACGACTTTCATCACACCCTGGGGCACGTTCTGTTACAAGGTGATGCCATTCGGACTAAAGAACGCTGGTGCAACGTATCAACGGGCTATGGTAACATTATTCCACGACATGATCCATAAAGAAATTGAATGTTATGTGGATGACATGATTGCCAAGTCCCTTACAGAAGGAGACCACCTGGTGAATCTGCTGAAGTTATTCAAGCGGTTGAGGAAGTACCAATTGAAGTTAAACCCCAACAAATGCACATTCGTGGTGCGATCTGGTAAGCTGCTGGGATTTATTGTGAGTGAGAAAGGGATTGAAGTTGACCCTGATAAAGTCAGAGCCATTCAAGAAATGCCTGCACCGAAGACTGAGAAAGAAGTTCGGGGGTTCTTAGGACGATTGAACTACATTTCACGGTTCATATCTCACCTTACGGCAACCTGTGAGCCCTTGTTCAAACTGCTAAGAAAAGAACAGACGGTCAGGTGGAACGAAGACTGCCAGAGGGCTTTTGACAAAATCAAAGAGTACTTGCAAGAGCCTCCAATCCTTATGACTCCAGTTGAAGGAAGGCCTCTAATCATGTACTTGACAGTATTAGAAGAGTCAATGGGGTGTGTGTTGGGCCAGCATGACGAGTCTGGTCGAAAAGAGTATGCAATATACTACCTAAGCAAAAAGTTTACCGACTGTGAACAACGTTATTCACTGCTCGAGAAAACTTGCTGTGCTTTAGCGTGGGCTGCTAGCCGACTGAGACAGTATATGTTGACCCACACTACCTTATTAATCTCCAAGATGGACCCAGTCAAGTATATTTTTGAGAAGCCAGCGCTTACCGGAAGGGTTGCAAGATGGCAAATGATCCTCACAGAATATGACATCCAGTACACATCTCAGAAAGCCATCAAGGGCAGTGTATTGTCTGAATATCTCGCTGAGCAACCCATTGATGACTACCAGCCTATGAGATTTGACTTCCTTGATGAAGACATCATGTTCATAAAAGCAAAAGATCACGAAGAGCCTGTTCACACCGAAGGGCCTGACCCGGAGGAAGAATGGACTATGATGTTTGACGGGGCTGTTAACATGAATGGTCGTGGTGTTGGTGCAGTACTCATTACACCTAAAGGAGTTCACATGCCTTTCTCGGCAAAACTCACCTTTAACTGCACTAACAACGAAGCCGAATATGAAGCTTGCATTATGGGTCTTGAGGAAGCCATTGACCTCAGGATCAAGACTTTGACTGTGTTCGGAGATTCAGCTCTGGTAGTTAATCAAACCAACGGCAAATGGTACACACACCAGGATCATCTGATACCTTACAGGGATTATACAAGGAGGTTATTGACTTTCTTTACAACAGTCAAGCTTGAGTATATCCCTCGGGACGAGAATCAGTTTGCAGATGTTCTGGCTACCATTTCATCCATGATCAAAGTGCAAGCTTCCAACTTTATACCTCAAATTTCAGTATCCAGACTTGACAGACCAGCATATGTGTTCGCAGCAGATGTTGTCAAAGATGATAAGCCTTGGTTCCATGACATTAAGTGCTTCTTGGAGGATCAAACATACCCACCTGGGTCATCTTCCAATGATAAGAAGACATTAAGAAGGCTTGCTGGTAGTTTCTTCCTGAACACTGATGGGTCTTTGTACAAGAGAAACTTTGATATGGTACTCCTCAGATGCGTCAGTAGAACAGAAGCAGACTTGTTGATGCACGAGGTGCACGAAGGATCCTTCGGTACCCATGCAGGAGGGCATGCAATGGACAAGAAATTGCTAAGATCAGGTTATTACTGGATCATAATGGATGCCGACTGTTGTGCCTACGCCAGAAAATGCCATAAATGCCAGATTTATGCGGATAAAGTGCATGTACCTCCGAATCCTTTGAATGTGATGTCTTCACCATGGCCCTTTGCCATGTGGGGCATTGATATGATCGGCAAGATTGAACCGACTGCTTCAAACGGCCACAGATTCATCCTGGTTGCGATTGACTATTTTACCAAGTGGGTTGAAGCAGCTTCCTATGCAAATGTTACAAGGCAAGTGGTAGCCCGATTTCTGAAGAGAGATATTATCTGTCGATACGGAGTTCCCGAGCGAATCATTACTGATAATGGTTCTAACTTGAACAACAAAATGATGGCAGAGCTATGCCGGGACTTCAAAATCCAACACCACAATTCTTCTCCTTACAGGCCAAAGATGAATGGCGCTGTTGAGGCGGCTAATAAGAATATCAAGAAGATTGTGCAGAAAATGGTAGTTAACTATAAAGACTGGCATGAAATTCTACCGTTTTCCTTGCATGGGTACCGTACGTCAATCAGAACATCCACTGGGGCAACACCGTATCAACTTGTGTATGGTATGGAGGCAGTCCTACCTGTTGAAGTTGAATTACCCTCCTTACGGGTACTAATGGATGTTAAACTGAACGAAGCAGAGTGGGTCCGGTCCCAATACGAACAACTGAGTCTGATTGAAGAGAAAAGGTTGGCTGCAATCTGTCATGGGCAGTTGTATCAGAAAAGAATGAAGAGAGCCTTCGATCAGAAAGTTAGGCACCGAGAGTACCAAGTAGGGGATCTTGTGCTGAAAAGAATCCTCCCTCCGCATACAGACCACAGGGGCAAGTGGACTCCGAATTATGAAGGACCATTTGTAGTGAAGAAAGTTTTCTCGGGTGGAGCACTCATGCTCAGTGTCATACCCCAAATTTGTCCTACCTGCACCATTTTATTTCCGTTTAACAAGATATTTCAAAACTCCGTGCCATTTTATTTTTGTCTTACCATTATTCAAAAAAATCCAAAAAAATGCATTTTATTCTATTTTCATATTATTTTAAGTTTTATCTTTGTTTAGTCATTAATCAAAAATTCTAAAAAAAAATTTTGTTTATAAAATCCTCTTTTATTTCCTTTTTATCTCTATCTATAATCACATTCTTATTATTGTCCCCATTATCATCATCTTTTAATTATTATTAATCTTTTATTATTATTTCTATTATTATCTCTTTCATTTTCATTATTATTAACTTTTGTCATTACTTGTCTTACTATCTACTATTATTTTTATTATTATTACCATTATTACTTTATTATTATTATTATTATTATTGTTATGACCATGTTTTAATACACTACACCATTCCCACACATTTTTTACACATGCACATTTCCATAAGGCTTTTTTCAACCACATGACATATTAATCTTTTTTTTATTTACATAATTTTTTTAAGCACTCACATTCTAGTGACCTTATCCATTTATTCATTATCAGTAAAATATGTGTTTCCAACACCACAATATCACTACTACCAATTTTGTTTCTCTTAGCATATTTATCGCATGACCCCACTCTACTATGACCCTCACGTGAAATGCTATGCATCAAACGTATCCTTCCATTTGCACCTCAACAAAAACGCAACAAACTCCCACCCGCATCACCACTACAAACAACAAACAATCATATAAACAGCTCAGCTCATTTCCTTTCCTAAAATTCCAATTTTCACCTTGGTGTTAGTTTAAATGGTTCTCATTTTTCTCACTATGAAAGAGAACGCTGCAACTTTTTTCTTTTTTTTTAAATTCATAACCAGCCTCAACCAAAAAACATCACCATTACCTCTCCTTATCACAAACCCAACACTGACCAAATCAAAGAGCTGCAAAGAACCATAGAAAAACTCATCGCCATTTTACACTGGCCTGCCTCCATTTTTCAAAAAAATCACTGCAAAATAAAACCACAAATCATCCTTAACCCTTTCAAATCCAGACCCTGTTATGTCACCACCATGAACATCCATTAACAACCAAACAAACTTTTTTTCTTCTTTTTCTTCTTTCGGAACGTTAACCACCCTTTGGCCAACCCGCGAAAACTCAGTTCACAAACTCCTTCACCAAAATTCCACCGCAAAATCAGACCAAAAACCGCTAAGAAAAATGAACAAAAAAAATCACCTTCACAAAGCCACAAACTGAACCGCAAATCCAAATCCATCTTCTTCATCACTGAAACACCATCCCTAAATACACTACCTTCATCCACACCGAACCATTCCGTTACTCATAGACCACCGCCCATTTCGTCAAATCACATAACCAAAACAAGAACCACCAAACAAAATCAATAAATTTTGAAACCGCGTGTGAAGCAACCGAATCCACCCCTGAGCCGAAAACACCTCAGTCACCGTTAAACCTCTTCCCTCACCTTTGAATCACGCCGCCACCACCACTTCAAATTCATCTCCACCGCCGCTCAAACCGCAAGCCTTCATACGATCTCACACCAGACACGAATCCGTGAATCAACTGTGAGCTTTCCGTCAAAACACCCTCCGTCAAATCCCGCAGCTAACCGAGCTGAGAACCAGAAACCTACCGTCGCGTCTCAGCCCACAACCGACGCGAAACCACCCTTTCCGACCACCTCACTTCCGCCGTGAAACTGACTCAACAAATGATGTGTAAATCCAGAACCGTAAAGCCGCGCGAGAGAGAGGGGGTGTTCGTCGCCGTGAAGTTTTGACGGTTGGTTTTCTTCAGATTTCTATTGTTTTTATTTTGATCCACGTTGCTGAGAATTGATTTGTTCTTCCTTTTTTTTCTTCTGTTTTGCTAAGATTGGTTTATATCTGTTCTGTTTATCATGTTTTTTCCTTAGAAAAATAAAAGATAACTTTATGTTTTTTTTGTTTGTTTTTTCTAGATTTCTATTATAATTATTGTGGGCTTGTAGAGTACAAAGGCTTAACCTGTTTCTTTCCTGCACATACACGCTAGATCCGCCGCGCACCCTTCATTTTCTTTTTTTTCTTTTTTAAATATATAATAAATCTTTTGTTTTAAATCTTAGGCCAGGCCCATATCATTTGCTGTTCACACACCGTATCACGGCGCGACACCCCTTTTTCTTTCCATGTTTTCTTTCTAAATTTTTTTTTTTATTATTTCATTTTGTATTTTAAGTGTTATTGGTATAGTTTTATTTATTATTTATTTTGTTCTTTTGCATTATTATTTAAAAAGTACCTTGAAAATTAATTGGTATCATTTTATTTTTCATTATAATTTTTGGGCCGATGATATTATAAAAGGCCGTTTTCGCCCGATTACACTTAATCGGTGATGAGCGGTCAATATGAGGCCCTCCTTGTAATTATTTTTTCATTTTATTATTCCGACAAACCAATATTGTATTTTAATTTAATTCATTTTATTATCCTTCATATTATTTAATTCATTTATTATTTATATCCATTATTTCATTTTTTCTAACAATTCAATTCATTTAATTTATTTATTTTCACATTAGAAAAAATTACGATTCGACTCCTTATAGAATGGTTCCCATTTTGAACCGATTCTAAGGCAGTTCACGAACAAAATTTTGTCGCGTCCCAAAAGGTCCAACGCCTTCGAATAGTTGCGCTCGATTAAAAGGTCCAACGCCTTCGAATAGTTGTGTTCGAAAAAGGTCCAACGCCTTCAAATAGTTGCGTCCCGAATAAACAGGCCGAACGCCTTCGAATAGTTCAAACACACTGCACACACGCTTTCTCTTGCGCTAATTACAACGAGACCATTTATTTCTCGCAATCCCCTGTATTTATTTTGTACCCCTCTCCCATTATTTTGTACGCATTTTATTTTCCGCATTTATTTAATTCTGAATCCTTGGTCCAACGCCAAGCGATTGCACTTGCACACTTGCACTTTATTTTCCTGTTATTGTTTCGTTATTAGGATCCACTTTACCCTGCGAGCCGAGCGCATTGTGCCTCGCTAAAAACCCACAAAAATACACTCCATTTGCACTTACCTTTAAACTTCAAAAAAAACCAAAACAATTTCGATTAGATCCAAACCCTTGATCCAACGTCAAGCGGTCTTAGGAAATAAAACACTTTAATAATACGAGAAGATTTGTACGCCACGAGCCTTAAGCGGTAGAAAGGGGGATAACGAGCTTTCGTTACTTGCTCCGATTATTTCGACGCAGGACACCCGTCTTGTTGGGCGAGATAAACTATCCATAGTCTTTAGTGCACTTCAACTCCTAAACCCTTTCATCGACGAAAGGTAATAAAATTAACATCCATTACCCTTAGTAGGCCGAACTACGAGGCTCTGACTTTCCCATTGCACACGGGAGTACGTAGGCACGAGGATCTCAATCCTTGCCGAGCACCTAGGTCCAATCTAACTTATAATTCAACTCATTTCCCTCTAGCAAGCAATTCGTTTAAGCATAGACATCCTTTCGCGCGCGTTAACTTAGATGGTTCCCATCGAGTACGATGGATGTAGGGGGTGCTAATACCTTCCCCCTGCATAACCGACTCCCGAACCCAGACAATGGTTCTGTTGACCTTTGTCCTCATCCTTTTCCTCCCGGGTTGTATCTATATCTCCCCTTTCCCTCTTCGGGAATAAATAGAATTAGGTGGCGACTCTTCAGTCTGTCCGGCGCGCGGCTCCGTCCATTCGGATCGCGTAAGGTCGTATTTTTCGGGGTACGACACTCAGCACTATGGATGGTGAAGACTTCCCGTCCCCTGTGAATTCAGATGCAGTTAAAAAATACTTCGCATAAAATGACCCGCTGGACACAAAAACAGAATGTAAGTCCAGGCAAAAATAGGGCATCCCGGCGAGTCAAAAACAGAATAAAAGACTCGGGCAAAAATAAGGGAAAAGAAACAGAAAATGTACACCCGCTGAGTTGAAAAGCCGCATTGGACAACTCAGGCAAAAATGGGTATCCCGATGGATTGAAAACCCGAAAGGGCGATCCATGCAAAATAAGGGAATAAGCGAACAACTGCATGCTGAATTCGTCTGTATCACTTACAACTTGGTAAGCTTCGAAAGGATCAAGCTTCTTTCAGAATCAGCCTTCTTCAGAAAGCAAGACGAGAAAAAACGTCAAATGTCATACGAGTCATAGCAAAAGGGAAGCTCCTTGAAGCGTCGTCAACATTGCCAGCATTTTGTTTCTCAATTTGTAACAATATCCTCATTTCAGGGGATATGTTTCTTTGACTGTATCTTGCCAATTCAGGGCACATGAATTAATAAAATCAGATTTTTAGTCACTCGATGTCTCGTACTCTTTTATTTGCAAAAATGTCTGATGTCTTAAAAAAAACTGATTGCATAAATACAGATGCTTATCGTCAAAAAAATATATATATAATACGTGCGTGCAGGAAATATACTTGCCCCCGGGAGTGTCTAAACTCCTATGATGGAATCCGGTAAGGGATACCTCGGGATTACTTGTGCGTTTCTCTGCCTTTTCAGGATTTGCAGATACTCAAAAGCACAACATGGGGCATGTAAGCTTCATCCCAGCAAGCTGGCAAATCAACACTCACTCAGTTTTAGCACCCAAAGTGTTCCCTCCAGCTGAGTTGCCACTTGTTATTTCTCCCCAGCCGAGGTGCCAATCATTCTTCCTCCTCAGCTAAGTACAAAAGCCAGGGAAACACTTCCCCACAGAGTTTCAGCCTCTGGCCAGAAGATCAGCGCATGAAGGAATCACAATAGAGTGACGAAAGCTTCTACAAACCCCAGCTGGGTCCCTCATTACCAGGATGGGTCTATCAGTGACCTATTCCCCCAAGCAGATACATCTTGTCAGATCTACCAATGATCTCATCCCCAGCTGGGATGTCCATTTCAAACAGCTCAACCAGAAATCTTCACAGCAACGGGATCCAAATCCCAGATTGGTATCTTTGCATAATCATGGCATTCGCATCATATTCACCCCACAAAGCGTAGCATTCCGTCTAAAACAGAGCATTACGGCAAAAATCCGACATATTGCATAATCATAGGCCATGTTCTGAATCAAACTCCTGTGAATAATGACAATCCATCGACAATATACAGAAAACCCCCCAGTTTCCCCAACAGAGAGCCAAAGCTAAAGCAGTTGCTTTACACTCCCAAACATCAGTATATACTCCTGGTGGCACCCGTCCGTGTCATATCCCCAATGGAAAGCTAAAGCATCCCCTTTGCACTCACGGATACATATATATACAATTCCTTGACATCCGTCCATGTCATTTTCCCCAGCACAGTAACCTAACTCTTTGTGTATCAGATATTTGTTTATACCATACTTTTCTCCTTTTGACACTCGTCCGTGTCACTCTCCCCAGCAGGTTAAATACCCGTCTGTACACTACTCATACTTATTACTCATATTTCACTTATACAGATACTCGTCCGTATCTTGTATACACCACTTATATCATCTCAGATTCGACACCAGTCCATGTTCTTTGTTAACCAGTTGGTACTCGTCCGTATATTCATCTCAGAACATGTGTCAAGCGTTTGTTTCTACCTGATACTCGTCCGTATCATAGTCTTGAGGATGCTCGTCCGCATCTTTAATCCATACACTGTGTCAAACACTTGTGACTTCGTGAATATAGACACTCGTCTGTGTCTACTATTCCCCAGAAGAGTCCCCTCAGATTCAACACTCATCCGTATTCTCTGTTAACCAGTTGGTACTCGTCCGTATCATCATCTCTGAACACGTGTCAGTATTTGTTTTTACCTGATACTCGTCCGTATCGTAAGTCTTAAGGATGCTCTCCCGCATCTTTAGTCTATACATAGCGTCCAAACACTTATACCTTTTGTTCTTGGATACAAACACTCGTCCGTGTTTACCATTCCCCAGTAGATCGCCAGCAAAGCAAAATTTCTTTTCTATCTGACATTTGTCCTGTGTCATGATAAATCATGAGAGCAGCCGTACCCTGCTAGGTGATCGTCCTTCACCTCTTGATGATCGTCCTTCATCATGCTCATCCGATGGCCGTCCCCATCGTTGACCTTTTATCCGACATTCGTCCTGTGTCATGATATTTAGCAGCCGTCCCCTGCTAGGTGATCGTCCTTCATCATTTTATCCAATGGCCGTCACCATCGTTGATATTGTTATCTGACATTCGTCCTATGTCATGATAAACCTTGAGAGCAGCCGTCCCCTGCTAGGTGATCGTCCTTCGCCTCTTGATGATCGTCCTTCATCATGCTCGTCCGATGGCCGTCCCCATCGTTGACCCTTTATCCGGCATTCGTCTATGTCGCGATATTTTCGGCAGTCGTACCCTGCCAGGTGATCGTCCTTCACCTTTGATAACCGTCCCTCATCATTATTTCATTTATTCTTTAACCCGATGGCCGTCCCCGTCGTGGTCCTTTTTCTTTTTCCTGATGATCGTCCTTCGTCAGTTTAGCCCGATGGCCGTCCCCATCGTTGTTTACATTTCTTTATGAACCAGATGGCCGTCCCCATCATTTTTCATTAATCCCCGGAGAATCTTATAGCTTTACTTGATGGCCGTCCCCATCATAATCCCTCTTATCCCCAGCATGTCGGCCGTCCCCGTCATTGCTTTATTTTCCGCACTTTTCCAGCATGTCGGCCGTCCCCGTCATTGCTCTTTCCCCAGCAGTCGTCCTCTGCTCGACGGTCGTCCTCCGTCGCCCATACTTTACAATATACTTTGTTTCCTTTTACAATCTATATCCCTTTTCTTCTTCATTCTGTGAGTGCAAATTTTGGACTGTCTTTGGTATTCAACCACAAGTTATCTTGTTTGCCTGTTAAGCCGTAGCTTACATCCTGCACAGCTAACTCATGTTTGAATAGGGGCAGCTGTAAACACCCCAAATTTTCCCTCACCCATTCACACCATGGCTTATGATCTCCTCACATGCATCCAAGAGCTTCTTGAGCCATTCCAAAGGTCTTCAATCACTTCAAAAGGGTCCATGTATGTTAAAACATCATATTATATCCTCCCAAAGTCAAGAATGTCAAAGAACCACAAGAATTGAGGATGGCATGGAAGCAGAGCCAGGTTTGACTGCACAGTTGACCCAAAATTAGGGTTTTGGTTTCAGAGGCCATAACTCCAAATTTTTTGGTCACTCTTGTTTCTATTGGTCTCTATATGGTATAGGGAGCATGCATATCAATTTTCATGAAGAAATTCCATGGGGAAGTCATCTGATCAAGAGTTGACTTTTCAAGCAAGTCAGTGCAAAAGCAGCGCATCTGAGGCCCCCAGTGACCCAACCAAAAGGTGTTCTTCATCATTTTGATTGTGTATGATCTTTATTTGATCATGGAAGATGTTGGAAGTTCACAAAATTGAAGAATTTCAAGTCATTTGCAAAGTTGACTTTTTGGGAAAGTTTGACTTTTAATGAAATTGCCATTTTGGGAAACTTTTTCAACCCTTGCTTTTTGATTCAAAAATGCTTCAAATGGAAAAACTTTGGTCATGAAAGTTATAGGTTGGATCATTCCCTTTTCAAAAAGTACAAGAACATGACCTAATTCATTTTGGATCAAAAGTTATGGCTTGTCAAAGTTGGCTAAAATCACAAAATTTGAAGTTTTCCACCAAAGAGACATTTTGCAAAATGGTTTGTTCAAGTGTTCTAAAGGCCTCAAATGTGTATCATTTCTTCACAACATGATCATGCAACATCTAAAATTCAGAATGGGCCAAGAGATCACTCATCTTCATGACTTATGGAGCAAGATTTCTCAAAAGAAACAAAAGTGAAGCAAGTTGCAAAAACTCACTCAAGTGTGAATCCACTTGCTTGCTGACTTCACAAACAATCCTATGGCTCTCCACACATCTTGCTGCGCAGGACATCCCATCTGTCCTTGGCTAGCTAGTAGCCCATGCCTCTCTTACACAACTTTGACATTTTGGCAACTTGAGCCATACCAATCACAAAAGCACACATCAACTCATCTGACCAATCCCATTAGTTTATGCAAACAAAAAGCAAGCAAAAGCACAGACAACACAAGCCAGAAAGCTCCCACAACACAGCTCTCTCATTTTCACCTCAGTTTGCAAAAGCTTTTGAAACACTCTCCACAAGCTGCAAACACACAAACCAACTTCACAAATCAACTCAGCACACTTCACTGGCCAGAAACCACCCATCACCATAGCCTGAAACTCCCTGAATCAAAAACACGATCACCACCCTCCCTTAAACAGAACTTCTGCCATCTCTCAAACCATCCATTATAAACTTCAAACAAGCATTGGAAGCTTCTCAGGGGGTCCAGTGGAGTTTATTGAAAGCAAGAAATCAGCCAGAAAGTGCCAGAAACCAAAGCTTCAGTTCAGGTATCCATCAAGAACAAATTTTCCAGAACTCATTTTACTTGTTATAAATTGATTCTATATGATATCCTGATCACCATGATGTGTTTAAAAATGAAAATGGTGGAATATTGAGCATGTATGAACTGTCTGAAACTTTTTGCCCTAAATGAGTTTTGCTTCGATTTGCTTGATTAATGGATGAAAAATGATGTTTGTTTGGGGGTTTTGATTCAGTGTTGAATGGGGATGAATTCTGGGCAGTTAGATTTCATTTTGGCAATTTTCCATGGAATTAATTCTATTTCAAAGCATTATTTTGACCCAATGTTCAAAAATTCATTTCTGCCTAGTCTTTAAGAGTTGGACTTTGATTCTTTTTGCATTGTGTCTTGCTTATCATGTAGTTTGTAGGATTAAATTGGCATGTTTTGATCTTGCATTTTTCATTTTGTTTGACATTTTTTTTCTTGACAAGGTACCCTAAAACCCTAGAAATCTTAGGAAATTCATAACTTTCACTAGGTTAAGAATTGGATCCCCTCCTTTGGGTAGAGAGTTTGTACAGGTTTAGGGTTCCCTTGGATGCATTTTCAATTTTTTATCTTGATGTTTGCTTCTGGTTTTGGTTTTTGTTTGGTGCATTGATCATTAAACCCTAATTTGGGCTTCCTTTTGCATTCATCTTGCATTTGCTTGCATACCATGACTTGCCATGACATTTTATGTATCCATATGATTCATTAGACATCTTAAGACATATTAGAAGCATGTTTGATCATTGCACCTTTCATTTGCCATGTTGTATGTCATTTGCATTGCATAACTTTTCATGTATGTTCATGGTTCTAAGCATGTTTCTCTTGCATCCATATGTTTGTATGATCATCCCCATGCCTTGTTTCATGTTTGCATCATCTCATAGCATCATTATCATCACACACATGCTTCTGATTTTGGTTTGCATCATGCCATTTCATTTCATTTTGCATTGCATTGCATTTCTTTCACTAACTTTTCAGGTGGTAAGTCACTTTGAGAAGTGAATTTGCCTTCACTTCTCACAATTTCTTTTCATCTCTCTTATGCATCATTGCTGCATTTTGTCTTGTGTTTGAGATTGAGCTTGCTCTTTCTTCTTCTTCTTACTTTCTTTCCTCAAGTGACTTGTCTTCTTAAATGAAGCAAGTTACTTTGCTTCCTTTGCTCCTTTCATTTGCTTCCTGGTGGTTCCTCTGAAGATCTCTCTTGAAAACCTCACAAACCTTAGGAACAACCAAGCATGACAATAATTAGGGTTTTGATTAGTCCCCCACTTATTTTTACCTTTGTGTCTCATTGAGTCTTCTCTCCTCACCTCATAATCAGGGACTAAACCCTAAAGGTTTTAAGGCTTTGTGATTAAGCTTATGCCTGCATCCTTCTATTAGGATGGAGTGTATAACTTTAATCCTAAGTGTTAAACCCTTAATGTGTTTAAATCCCTCAATCAATTCACCTAATAATTACCAAGACACCAAGCTTGTAACTTGGGCCTTGCATTAGGGTTCTATTTCTTCCTTAATTGGTTAAGAAGGACTAACCCTAGTGTTAATGGACAAGTCCTCCTCAAGTTGTCTTACAAACCATAAAAATCACTTCATCATCTTATCATTAACTAAAATCCATCTAATAAAGGCTTTGTTTTGTCATGAGTTTAATCCCTAATCATGGATTAAGTTGAGGAGCTTTCCTCAGCTTAAACATTCTCATATATTATCCTTCTATTAGGATGGTGTAATGAGTCTGTTTAATCCCTGATTATGGCTTAATCTCATCACTTAACACTAAACAAAAACAACAAAAACATCTAAATAATCACAAGTAGGTTAATGATCTTAATCCTACACCATGGTAATTAAGAGTGAGAAGCTGACTTCACACTTAAGGTATTCTCATTACCCCTAATCAGAGGGAAGATGTGATGAGTTTACTAAATCCATTGGTTTAGGCTTAAGCTCATTAACTTATGACAAATTTTCAAAAGCAATAAAAGACTGAAAACTCAAAAGCAAACAATAATCGTCTCCTCCGGGATTCTTTTCTCATCTCACTGACTCATAAACGGGAACTTGCTTCTTCCGTCTAATGCAAGACAGTTTGCACCTGAGCCAGACAGGTCTTACACTTGAGCATAGACAAGTAAGCAGTTCATCAGTCAATTTATCTTTCAGTCTCTTTGGGTCGAACTACGGTGTTCTGACTTCCTCATTGCACGAGAGGATACGTAGGCATAACTTAACAATTATCGAACAAAAGTCTCTGTATATTCCCCCTCTTTCCAGCCTTATCCTTTTAGCCTCATAGTCTTGAGCATTTCATTCTTGTTCTTACACTGACACTTCACACATCTCATTTCACTTTCTTTTTACACTGACACTTGCATTCTTTCCAGCTTTGGATACACAGATTGCATTGACACTACCCCTTTAAAACACAAATCTTTTAAGCGTGGATCCCGTCGAGTACGGCGGAAAATCTGGGTGCTAATACCTTCCCAGGTTGTAACCAACCCCCTTCCTCAGTCTCTCTGGTTCGCAACCGTCTTATCCATATCTTTCTAGGTCTATGCAGCATTACCTTTCCTTCGGGATAAAAATGCCTAGCTGGCGACTCTTTTCATTTCATCCTTTCGCCAACCGTTCACGTCTGTACCTCATTTGAGCCAGTCTCATCTTTTGGGAGCGACAATACTAACAACATTTTATCAGTTTTAAAACTCATGCTTAAAAAAAGAAAAAAACTTTAACAAATGAAGAAACAAACTCATGTGAAAAAACTCTCTCAGCTTCTCTTTATTTTCCGAAGAAAACGAGATCATTAGCCTCCTCGATCATTCACGCTACATCTATTATGAAGGCAAGCAAAATCAACACACAAACCACAAACCCTAATCCCAATCGAACCCCTCTAACCCCGATTTCATTAGATTCGGATATCTACATCATACCAAAATGGATTCGGAGAGCTAATAAACAAAAGTCAGAATGAACTACCTCAAACGGAGAAACGTTTCGAGCTTTGATTTGAGGTATTGTTTCGCTTTCTTTTCTGTGATTCTCTCCTTCTTGCTTTCTTGATGCTATGTGTTGTTCTCTTGTATGAATGTGGGATGATTTTGATATCCTCTTCTTCAAGTTTCGGTCTGAAGCTTAAAGCCGAGCTTTCGTTTTTTGAGCTTTAGTATGATTTAGGGATTTTGGATAAACATTGATAATGTTGTTTTTTTTGGTTGCTAGGGTTTTCAGGTGGTGATAGTGGCGTCTGTGTATTTTCGTTAGGTTTTTTTTCCAGGTATGTAGGGTTTTTTGATGGTGATTCTTGCGGATTTTTCAGTTGTACTCATTGTTAATGATTGCTTTCTTTTTATAGGTGAATTTGGGAGCTTTTAGTGAGAGAATCCGTACAAGCCATAGCTATAGAATCCACAATCCGTTGGAAAAAATCTCTGAGTGGAATTGTGTGGGGACCAAGGGAGAGGTGAGTCATTCTTTTCGATTTTGTCTGTAGTGTCTTCCAGAAAGAGGTGGTCCCCTGCTGAATTTCATTTGATTGTTTTACCGCTACCAATTTGGTTTTTACTGCTATGAGGCTTATTTTTTCACTACTGATGGAAACCACGAAATATGACTTCTTGCTTCTATTTGTGTGGAAGGTTGTATATTGGGTGCTTGGAACCAAAGAAGAGTCACTGGATGCGTAGTTCATGAGCCCTGTGTTTGGTGAAACTTGACATAACACTCATTTGATTTTATTTTTCTGAACTTCAATTTCCAATGTGATTTAATATGGATTGTGAAAACCTCAAAACTTATTTTGAATTCTTTAGATGCTGAGTGTTTGAATATGTCTATTTGTTATGGAATGAACTTGTTTGGTTCACATACTAACCATGTACCTCACTTTATCGTGTATTTTGCGAAAACTCAACATGACGAGGGGCTTGATTTTCTTCTATCACTTTATGTTTTCATTACTCTAAGTTTCAATTATTGAACTGAACATACTTTGTTGTTTTGAATTACATGTACATTGCTTATTCAATGTTGCGAATTTACCGACGGCCTACACTTAAATGCATAGCTTCTCCATTTATCATGATTGTGATGTAACTTGGATGCCCTGACTTTTCTTTTTGACACAAATTGCAATTCTGATTTCCTGCCTTGTTTTTCAAGTATGGTTGATTAATTGAAGCTTCCATCAATTGTTTGTATGCCCTTATGTTTGTTTGTACTGAATTTTAACTCATGTGCCTTTTCTTAATCTGTGGTAGAAAAACCGTGGCAAAACGGATTGCTTTTTTTCGGTATTGCTTGGTTTGAAGATTCAGTGATGAGCGGAAATTGGAAGCCTGGCATATGAGGTATGACACAACACTTGGAGAAGCTTGGATTATGAAGTAAATTACAAAATTATTTGTAACATTTGAAGTCTGCATCTTTTGTTTTTTGTGTGAAACTATATCTCTTGCAAACTTACCAACATTGGAATAATTGGCTGTCTCGTAGGTTGGTAAACATTGGTGCAGGGTTAATCTGATGAGATCAATGACTTGATGATCATGCGGTATGAATCAAAGCACCAAAACACAAAGGCTTGAAGACATGGGACATGAAGAATAACAGATGGAGTTTTGCTTAACTTCTGTCCTTGCTGAGACTTATTTCCTTGCCGCAACTTAATGCTTTATGTTTAAGAAGTCATTTCGAGAAATACGGTGGCATCGTCCTGTAGTATCCGAACTTATTGGTTATGATTTTATATTGCTGCCTTGTTACCATGAAGCTCATGTTTGAATATTTCTCTTATTTCTTTGGATTTTGCATATTGGGATTTTGTTTTTATGATGCTTTCCTCAGCTTTGTTCATGGATCACATGTCTGATTCTTACTCTGTATGCTCTACCTTTGGTGCAGAGGTTGGTGTGCAATTATCTGAATTTCACAACATGAGGTTCAATGTATTGTTTTAGCATTATTCCTTATATTAGCCTGCTGCACATGAAGATTGTAAGCATGTGGCTGTCTTGCAGGAACATAATAAACCTGATGATGGAGCTGTTGCTGTGAAGGATATACAGGGTAGTATGCAGGAATTGCAAGGTTATGATGAATGTAGTGTACCCCTTGTATAAACTGCTGCTGTTGCTGATGTTGGAGCTATTGTCATTCCTTTTTGTGTTTTCAGTGTATGCGCGATAAGCCATTGTCTATCCTTCATCTGTTTGAGATTATGCTTATATATTTTTATGTGACTGATCTTTTGCAGGTGAGAGATGAACCATGAAGAGGATTCATCTTTTTTTAGTGCCATGGCTTGGCAGGGGTTCTCTGAATATTGCTGCTCATCATCAATTTTCTGGATGTTTGCTTTTCCTATGTATTCAAGCTTTGATATGAGGAACCTTAGAGATTGGATGAAGAAGAATTGTGGCAGCCCAATCATGGAGTGATAAAAATTTAGTGATGAGAAACTTGGAGATCATGGCAGCATTTAGAAAGTGTGACGTGATAGCATGGGATTGGCATGAAGGCTATTACACCTGAATCATTTCCAGCATGCATATTGCTTATGTGCCTTTTTGTATTGATCTATTTTGTTATACATGTGTCTGTCATTAGACATCTGAAATAAATAATTGTAATGTTACAGTTGGCTTGTAGGATAAAATTTCTTCGTGAAAAGCCATTTCTTCTTCATGTACATGGATATTTGGGTATAATAAACCTTCTTGGAAGTTACCACTTCTCCAAACAATTAGAAACCCAGCTTGGATCCACATTCCAATGTATCTTAGGAATTCTTAGAAATCAGTTTGAAATTCAATCTTAGTCATATTATCAACTTTGTCTCATTGTTGATTCCATAGACTTTTGTAGCCGCATTTCAAAATTGATATTGCCATTTTAGAAAATGCAAGAAACAACTCATGAGGGCTTGTTCACGTGGAAATCTTGAATTCGTACCAAAATTCAACGTGAATTAATTCTGCACAAATTAATGACTCTATGAATTGGAACCCAACACCTTATCTTAAATTATTCAATCAAACAAAAGGTCAGTTCCAATATTGAGCAAACTTTGATCCATCTTTGTACATTTGAAACCAAATAATAGCATGTGCCAATGCTTGCAAACTTCACTTGACTCTTTGAAAACCATTAGATTAAATCTTGAAATTCCATGATAAAAACTTGAAACAAAGTGTAGCAAATCATGTCTTAAAATGATTTGAACATTCTAGCCATGTCTTGATCACAAATTTGCACTTGTGTCTTGAACATACGTTGAACTTGGAAATAATCAAACTTTATTGTAAATTCAGAGTGCTTGCTCCATGAATTCACAAATTAAGCTCAATTTCGACCAACTTTAGACTTGTGGCATATTTGTCCTTCTTAGTATCTTGAAATTCAAGTAACAGAATTCAAATTTTGAACTATACCATATGCCTCCTCATTGAAATATTTGAACCTCAAACATTGATCATACCACCTTTGAATTCTTGAATATTCACACAAACAATGTTTACATCTAACCATTGGCATTCATGACCAAACCTCCACAAATTTTCCTAACCATCAAACCAGACCTGAGTGTGAGGCCATCACTTAATACCACCAATCAAGAGATAATTATTGAAACAAGTTAATGACAAACAAGTAATATTAGGGCTTAAGCATAGGAAAATCATGGATAGATCCCAAATGATCACTTAAAAGAGGAATACAAAAAAGAAGATTGAGATAAGGAAATACGAAAAGGTAGGACAAATTTGGGGTATGACACTAATGAAGATCACATACTGAAAAGCTGGAGGTAAATCTCACACAGACTGATGCAGGTGAGTCTTTGACAGACTGATGCAGGTGCTGAAGAAGATAGCTGAAGCAAATGCTGTAGAAGATAACTGAAGCAGAGGTCTAAGCAGTAGAAAGGGTCAAAACTAAACCAAATATGATATGATGGATACCTTGAAAAACAAATAAACAAATGTTAAATGATGCAATGATGATATATGCAAATGATATGCAAGGGTTTGTGATCAAGAGCTGGATCTGATTATCTGTCTTGATATAAGGCCCATGTATGTTCAAAGGTCCGGATGGAGGCTCAGAAATCCAGTAACCAGGGTGGGGGACTCAAATAAAGAGTCACATGGCCAGGGCTAATCACAAGAACTGTCCAAAGTGAAGTACTCTTAAACAATACAGTAACAGGGTATGATGTGGCCAATGGTTCCTACAAACCTGTAAACAACCCAACCCCCTCACATGTAATGTTCTAGAACAATGATCCTCAGACTTGGATCAGTTATGAGAAGTGTAAACACTTCTAACCCGGAGGTACAGTGTTTACAATAACCATAAAGGATCTTCCTCTAATTCACCCCAGATTCTGAAGGTCATAATAAAGGTCATCCAGACTTAGCAGGCTTCCCAGATAGCCCTAGCACTACAGGAAATCTGTAGCATAGAGTTCTCAAGAAGAAACCCACATCTAAACTGTGTTTAATATTCCCGCACCAGACCGAAATGGAATGGGAAAGAACATGAACCACTCTAGCCTAGGTGTCACTCAGGTCCGAGGTATAGGACCTTAATCACTAAGTAAAACCCCACCCACCAAAATAGAAGCCAGATCCAGCAATGATAATGACAGTATGATGTATAAAAAACTGTAAAGAAAGCAGTAAATAAAGCTGTACATAAAGAAATAAATAAAGAAAATAAATAAAGCACAATTAGCACATAACACCCTCGTAAACACAAATCAAACAAGCGCTAGGAGGAACCCACAAAAAGAACTAGAAGCCCTGGTTGCAGTATAAGGGTCCCCAGCAGAGTCGCCAAGCTGTCGCTCCCACCAAATAACACCTAGGTCAGATAGGGTACAAACGCGAACGGTCGGCGAAAGAGGAAATGAAGATGAACTGAAAAGAGTCGCCAGCTAGGCATTTTTATCCCGAAGGAAAGGTAATGCTGCATAAACCTAGAAAAGAGATGGTTAAGACGGTCGCGAATCAGAGAAACTGAGAAAGGGGGTTGGTTAAAACCTAGGAAGGTATTAGCACCTAGATTGTCTGTCGTACTCGACATGATCCACGCTTACAAGTTTGTGTTTAAAGGGGTAGTGTCAGTGCTATTCTGTGTGCAAAAAAATTGGAAAATAATACAAGTGTCAGTGCTAAAGAAGTGTGAAATGAATAAAAGGAGTGTCAGTGCAAGAAAAGAGTGTAATGCTCAAGACAATGAGGCTTAAAAGAATAATGCTGGAAGAGGGGGGAATATACAGAGACTTTTGTTCGATAACAGTTAAGTTATGCCTACGTATCCTCTCGTGCAATGAGGAAGTCAAAACACCATAGTTCGACTCAATGAGACAGAAAGATATATTGACTTGTGAACTGCTTGCTTTCCTATGCTCAAGTGTATGCCATGTCTGGCTCAGGTGCAAACTGTCTTGCATTAGACGGAAGAAGCAAGTTCTCGTTTGTGAGTGAATGAGGTGAGAAAACAATCCCGAAGGAGACGATTATTGTTTGTTTTTGGTATTTTCAATCTTTTATTGATTTTTGGAGTTTGTCATAAGAAAATGAGCTTAAGCCTAAACCAAGGGTTAGTAAAATCATCACATCCTCCCTCTGATTAAGGGTAATGAGAATACCTTAAGTATGAAGTAAGCACCTCACACTTAATCACCATGTTATTTTTTTGGAGTTTTTGTTTAGTGTTAAGTAATGAGTTTAAGCCATAATCAAAGATTTAATGGACTCATTACACCATCCTAATAGAAGGATAATAGATGAAAACATTTAAGTTGAGGAAGACTCCTCAACTTAATCCATGATTAGGGATTAACCTCATGACAAAACAAAACCATTATTAGAGTGGATTTTAATTAATGGTAAGATTAAGAAGTGGATTTTATGGTTTGTAAGACAACTTGAGGGAGACTTGTCCATTAACACTAGGGTTAGTCCTTCTTAACCAATTAAGGAAGAATTAGAACCCTAATGCAAGGCCCAAGTTACAAGCTTATTGCCTTAGTGATTATTAGATGGATTGATTAAGAGATTTAAAAACATTAAGGGTTTAACACTTAGGATTAAAGTTATACACTCCATCCTAAGAGAAGGATGCAGGCATAATCTTAATCACAAAGCCTTAAAACCTTAAAGGTTTAATCCCTGATTATGAGATGAGAGGAGAGACACAAAAGAAGACATAAAGGTAAAACTAGAGGGGGACTAATCAAAACCCTAATTGTTGTCATGCTTGGGTGTTCCTATGGTTTATTAGGCTTGCAAGAGATCTTCAAGAAAAGCCACCAAGGAGAAAGCAAGATGGAAGGAGGAGAAGCAGAAGAAGCAAGTTAACTTACTTCACTTAAGAAGATAAGTTACTTGAAGATAGAAAGTGAATGGAGAACATGAATTAGAAAGCTCACTCTAAGACAAATACAAAATGCAGCAAGGATGCATAAAAGAAGAGATGAGAAGAGAAGTCAGAAGTGAAGGCAAATTCACTTCTCAAAGTACTTACCACCTGAAAAGTTAGCATAAAGGAATGAAATCAAATGAAAATGAAATGAATGCAAAGGTGAAAACAAAAACCAGAAGCATATTCATGATGTAAATTATTCTAAGAGATTATGCACATGTATGTCAAGAGTTGTGAATGATCATACATTTGATGAGAATGCAAATGAAGCATCAAAGAAGCATGAAAGTTCATGAATGCTCATGGAATGTAATGAATGCATAACATGGCAAATGGATGAGGAAATTATCAAGCATGAGTCTAATGTTTCCTATGATGTCTTAGAAGTCATGTGGATGCAAGAAATGTCATGGAAAGTCATTGTATGAATGCTTATGCAAGATGATGCAAAGGAAGATGAGATATTAGGGTTTTCATACAGCATGAGATGCAAAACTCAAAAACAGAAGCAAATGACAAGATAAAAAATTGAAAATTCAATCAAAAGAAGCCTAACCCCATATGATATCACACCCCAAAGGAGAAGACCTAACTCTTAACCTAATGAAAGTTATGATTTTTCTAAGTTTTCTAGGGTTTTAAGGCACCCAAAGGGAAAAAATGCAAATCAAATAAAAAATGCAGAAGAAATTTGTGACAAAATTATGCTAGAAACTATATGTCAAATGAAGATTAATTAAAAAATAACCATTGTCATACCATTCTTGGTTAGGCAGAAAATAATTCTTGAAGTTAGGGTTCTAAAATAGGCATTTTATGAACCCTAAATTCAAGAAAATTATCAAAGATGATTCAAAACCAAAAAGAAATTTGTTTAGATGGTATGACAATGTCTCTAAATATTTAAAGATGCAATATGAATTTTTTTTGGGATTTTTTAGAAACCTAAATGATATTTTAATTAATTAATTTTCATTAATTATTTAAAATAAACATTTAAATATTTTAAAAATGATTTTTTAATGCAAAAAATAAAAATAAAAATATTTTTGGGTTAAGAAAATTATTTGAAATAAAAATGCAGAATAAAAATATTTTTGGAATTTTCTTGCTATTTTAAATAAAATGTACAAAATAAATAAGAAAATATGAATTAAAATTGAATTAAATGGAAGTATGTTGATCCAAGGGATGAGGTTTATTCTGGGGAAATCCAGGGTTGACTTGGCGCGTAATCCTATGGCTAATATTCAAACTCAGCTAATCCTAATTAATTAATTAATTAATCCTAATTAAAATTAATGAGGTGATCTCAACCACACAAACACGCGCGGGAATGGAAATCCAAGTGCCCGGATTCAAATGAAACCCTAACCCTAATTAAGACTGATAATCACTTTCAGGTCACCGGAGAAGAGCTCCGATCGTCTTCTCCGGTGACACCCTCACCTGAAAATTTCCATCTCTCTCCCTAGGTAATTTCTAGAGCTCTAAAGCTCCAGATCAACTCCCCTCACTCCCCTAAAGTCAAATCCACCCTCAAATCACATTTATTCATGCTCATAAACAAGATTCGAAGAGAAGATCAAAAATGGCAAAAATTTCAGAGATTCAGTACATACTCATTTCTACACCATTTTCGAAAATTCAAAGCTCAGTGTGATCAGTGAAGCATGCTTTATCATATTGTAACATAAAAAGAGAGTTCTGGAAAAATGAATTCAGATGGCTACCTGAGATGGAGCTTTCCAAACTTGAACTTTCTGGCCACTTCCTTTGCGCAAAAAGACTCACTTTGACCTCCTGAGGCTAATGGAATGCTTCAAAGGCTTTGAGAATGGCTGGTTTGTGTTGTAGCAATTGAACTGGCTGAGAATCGTGTTTTGTATATGGTGTGTTCTTGGCTAATTTAAGGGTTGCTTTGGGGTCAGTGAGTGATTTAGAGATGAATGGTGGAATTGGTTTTGAGTTTGAGTAAGTGAGCTAGGAGATTCGAAGGAAAATGCAAGAGGGAGAGATTTTGGGAACTTGATCAATCTTAGGTTTGAGCTTGCAATGTTGTGTGTTATGATCAACATTTGGTCCGCATATCAAGTTGTGATAGGTCAGAGAAATGGTTGTGGCCTATGGTGATTGGTATGGCCTTCTTGCAAAAAGTAACCAACTTGTGTATTTGAGGTATGGGCAAGGATGCAACTGGCTTTTGGGCATGTCCATGTGCAGCTGAGATCAAGGATGTCCATAGAATCCATTTGGAGGCAATTCAGCAAGTTGAAGCAAAGTTATGGGGTGTTTTGCAAATATGTGAAGTTTTGGCCCTTTTGAGAAATCTTGATGTTCAAGGCATGTAATCTTGCAATTCTTTGGGAAATTCTGATATAGAGGCAATGTACTATGATGTTATGATACATTGAAGTGTGTTTGAAGTCACAAAATGCCTTGGCAAGTGGTTTTGCAAAGAATCCCCTTTGGTGCATTCTTGAAAATTATGGGATTTTTGCCAACTTTGACAAGCCATATCTTGAGTTCCAAAATGAATTAGATATTGTTCTTGTACTTTTTGAAAAGGGAATGATCCAATATACAACTTTCATGACCAACAATTTTTCATTTGAAGCATTTTTGGTTGAGAAAGAGGAGGTTGAAAAACATTCCCAAAATGGAAAGTTTACATTACAAGTCATTTCCATTTTTGGCAACTTTTGGTTTAGCTCACTTTTCTTTAATTTTGTGAACTTCCAAACACTTCAATGATCAAATAAAGACCATATAACTTCAATTTGATGAAAAATCCACTTTGGGTCCATTGATGGGGGCCTCAGATGCCCTGATTTTGCTCCGACTTGTTCAAGAAGTTACCCAGTGATCAAATGACTTCCACAATGAATTTCTTCATCAAACTTGGTACACATGATCCTTATAACATATTGAGACCATTAGAAACAAGAATGGCCAAAATTTTTGGAGTTATGACCTCTGAAACCAAAACCCTAATTTTAGGTCATCTGTGCAGTTAAACCCTAGCTCTGCTTCCATGCTTTGCCAGTTCTTGTGATTCTTTGACTTCCTTGATCTTTGGTGGATATAGTATGATGATTGAACATACATGGACCCCCTTGAAATGATTGATGGCCTTTGGAGTGGCTCAGATGGATCTTGGATGGCTCAAGTCACAAACCCTAGATGTAGAGGAACTTGACCTAATGCAGTGAAGCAAAAATGCCACATGAAATGGTATGATTAAACTTATGTAAATATGAAAGATCACAAGCCATGGTGTGAACTTAGTGAGGGAAAATTTGGGGTGTTTACACAAGTTTTCCAAGGCTTGCTAAGAGAGACATCATGCTCGCTAAGTGCCCAAATCTTTGACTCTTCTTGCTAAGCGAGCTTCACGATTCTACATATTTTTTCTGTGATTTCAGCCTTCTCTATTCTGCGAAAAAACCCCTACAAACCCCACAATTCAATAGTATTACATCATAAAATCTCATTAACATCAACATTCATCATAATAACATCATCTACATCATATACTTCATTATAATCATCAAAATCATTATGAAATCATCATCAATAATACAAAATCATCAAACAAAACCATATTCCCTAAACTACACCACAAAACCCCCAATTCCATTCTCGCATTATATTATCGAAAGGAAAATACTCCCCATACCTTAATTTTCGTAAGCTTTCGATAACTCTTCGTGATTTATCTCTAACCTTCAAGCCCTAGCTTCTCTTCTTATCCAGAGCTCTTTTCCCCAAAAGCACGATCGTTCCAAATGATCGTTCTTTCCAACTTTTTCCCTCTTTTGTCACTCTTGCCCCTAGGACCTCTTTTAGTCTTTCCCCATAAAACCCTCACGTATCCTAAACCAAAAGACCACAATACCTTTATCCTCTAATTCCTTTTATTTTATTTTATTTAATCTCAAATAATCAACTAAACCCCATATACTTAATTATTTTAATTATTATTAAAATATTAAGCTATGCTCAAACTTCACAAAACATCAAATAACCTCATAAATGTCAAAGTTAACAAGAAAACACATCAACATAATTAAAATCGACTTTAGGGTGCTAGGGGCTCGCTTAGCACGACCTGAAACGAAAAATATTATTTTTATTAATTGAAAATTAGTAGAAATCACATGTTTTATATTTTATAAATGTTGTTTTTCTGTTGTGATGTGGTGATCATGTATTTAAGTGTTATATACTTGTTTAGTTGATGTCGATGTGATAAAGCGACATGCATGATTGAATGATGCAAGGATGTGTAGTTGTTGTAGTATCATGATGAAGTATTTTCGATAAATGAATGTGATAGTTGAGTAGTATTGGTATGATGATGAATATGATATAGGTGTGCATTTAGTCATTCTATGTTGTTGTTGAGGTGCAAATCATTTGCATGATGTTGTTGTTGTTGAGGTGATTGTGTGCCTATGTGGGGTGTGAGCAATCACGATTGTCGTGTGCCCATGTGGGGTGTGAGCGGCTAATAGACGTTCTGACGGGAACTATAACACCCTAATTTAATTAAATTATTTTGAGAAGATTTGTTGTTAATTGAGATGTATGATGTTTGTTAATAAGATGATAGGTCGATTTAAGTTGTTTTAAACTGAGTTGTGTTTTAGACTTATTTGGGGAGGTCTTAGTAGTGATATTAAGAGGTGTAGTTAGAAGCCCATTAGTGAATAAAATTAATTGATTTTTTATTTAGTAAATAATATTAGTAATTATTTTTAAGGTATTTTAATTAAAATAATGAAAAGAGGATTAGTAAGGGTTTAGAGGGAATTAGTCATAATCAGAATTTCGGAGAGAAGAACGAGTCTTTGGGAGAGAAATAGCTAGGGCTAAGGATTTCGTGGAGATTTTCGTAGAGAGTTTCAACCGTAGATTTGAGCTTCATTCAATACAAAAGGTAAGGGTGGGATTCGTATCTTATAACCTTGATAAATAATCTGTATGTATGGGTGAGGGTTGTTTGGATTTTCTTGTTGTTGTATGTGTGATGTTTTGTGTGCGATTTCGTACGATGATGATGAATTGTTGTTGGTATGTCTGTTTATGAAATATACTGTTGTTGCTGTTATGAATAATTGTTATGAAGATTTTTCTGAGATGTGTGTTGAATTGTGACGAACTCGGATTTAGATGATGATAATAGGTTGATAATTGGTGCAGTAATAATAAATGAGAGATATGATGAAGAATTATGAGTCTAAAACATGATAGAAACCCAAATAGGATTGAATCGAAGTGATAGAATGATGAATCCCATAGCAGAAGTTGAATTGAGGAGGTCTCTAGTGGATTGCTAATCAGATCTGAGATACGCGTATGGGGGCGGGTGTTACGCGTAACACATGGGGGTTACGCTTCCTGTTACGCGTATGGTAGGGTGGATTTTCAGGCTCTCTAGTTGTTTGCGTATGGTACGCGTATGGGCGTACACTGATACGCGTATGGGAAGGCTGATACGTGTTTGATATGCGTTTGGGCAGCAGGGTTGGGTTTTCGTGATTTCGTAGTGTTTCGCCTATCGTTTCGCGTCGATTCCTTTTTCTGCTGTTTTTTAAGATGTTTAAGGATTAGTATAGGATGACAGATGTTATTAGAGGTTAATAATATGATCATTTGACGAGTGTATTTGAACAATTTTAATGATGAATTATTAGATGTTAAACTAAGATGATTAAAATGATTTTATACCGTTGCGATGATGTATTTTGATGTAGGTCTTATGACCAATGATGTTGTGATGTTACAGTAATGTAAGATGATTTAAGATGAGGTGATGAATGATGTTTACGATGTTTTATTATGTTGTATGCCATTTTCATACCGCATACATTTGCATTATTAAGATGGTCTGGAATGGCAAACACAATGTTTAAGATGAAGACTTATGTCTTGCTGATGCCCACCAAAATGGCATGAATTCTAAAACTGGATCATTTGAAGTTGAAGAAGATTTTGCAAAATCTGGGAATAGGACATCGGTGGAGCCTCAAAGTGTCTATCAACCATCTTTGCCCTTGGTTGGTATCCCTGTCGGGACACTCTTTGTTGTTGTTGAGGCTGTTGATTTGTGGGAGCAGAAATGGTAACAGGAGCTGCCTGATGATAGGAGTTCTGATTCACCCTCTTCCTTTGGGTGTACACGGATATGGCTTCACCTTCTCTTATCTTCCCGAAAGGTTTCTTGACTCCAGAAGTCGACGCTCCGCTATTATGAATTTTCCCTTGCTTCATCAAACTTTCAATTCTTTCGCCAGTTAGGATGATGTCAGAAAAGCCGCTAGATGAACAACCTGCTAATCTTTCCATGAAGTGCCCAGGGAGGGTATTCATGAAAAGGTCAACCATTTCTCTTTCCAGGAGCGGGGGTTGAACTCTAGCTGCAACTTCGCGCCACCTCTGCACATATTCCTTGAAGCTTTCAGAGTTCTTTTGAGACAAACTTTGTAGTTGGGTCCGACTTGGATCCATGTCAATATTATATTGGTATTGCTTGAGGAAAGCCTCCCCAAGCTATTTCCAATTGCGAACAACGGTCCTCTCCAATTTCATGTACCATTATAACGATCCTCCAGATAGGTTGTCCTAGAAATAATACATCCAAAGCTTTTCATCTTTGGTATGCGCATAAATCTTGCGGTAAAAAGCTTGCTGATGAGTTTTTCGGCAAGAATTGTCGTTGTATTTGTCGAAGCTTCGAGGCTTAAACTTTGGAGGAATGATCACCCCTTGGACCAGGCCCATGTCAGAAACATCGATGCATAGAGTATCCCTGCATTCCAAAGCCCTATCTTTCTCAGCCATCATTTGAAAGTCTTGATATTAGCTCCGTTACCAAACCCCATATCTTTATTGACCAAAGTGAACTGATCTTCCTGACAGTCTTCCATATGAATAGGAATAGGGCCACCCCCCTTTGGAGTGGGTGGTCTGTTACCCCTGGTCGGAATAGGGTTGCCTTGAGTGTCCAAAGTGACAACTAGAGGGTCAGTCTGTGGTGGATCAAGTTTGAGAATAATAGCTCTTAACTCCTGCTTCCTCTGAGCCATACCCTGCATCATAGTTATAAACTCCGCCATCCTAGTGCGAAACTCATTCTGCTCAGTCTGTACTGTATCCATGATATTTCTCTGGTTGTAGTAAGTAGCATACCGGTGTAGAGGAGTGTCGTGTCGGAGGAGACGAGTCTTTGCGGCTCTCGCAATCTTTCCTAAATAAACAAATAAGTTAAGAAATCTGGATAATCTGCATGAAAAAATGAAAATGATATGAATGCATGCAATGCTGTGTTCTTTTCATTCTCAAGGTATTTGAACATTCAAATATCATAAACTGAAATCTAAAGACCTCGCATGAAGCTTAAATCACATAACTGTGGAGAAATGGTGCTTAAAACCCCGTGTTAGTGCAAGGATAACAACTAGATATTCAAACCAAGTCAAATATCCTAAACTGAAATCTGAAGATAACAAATTCCCCGAAGGGTGCCAATTCATACATCAAGAGAAAATAGCAAAGCACAAAGTAAATAGGAATACCATAACAGGCCTGTGGATAGTCTTGATACAAGCAAATGAAACTAGGCTCTAGGAAGCACCATGTCCTTTAGCCTCTAGCTAAGATGCTTAACCACCTGGAATAGCCGAGATATATCTGGATGACTTGGCTCCTGGATGAGCTTCTGAATAAGGAGATCCCTATAATCAAAGGAAGCATGTATTTCATTGATTTGTTTCAGGAACACCTCTTCATTCTCTTTGCTAGGACTTGGCTCAGTCTTGACTTTCTGGACATCCTCCCGGAGTTTCGGCTCTTCTACCTCTTTCTGGATATCATCCACTTCTTGTTGACCTTTTGCTATCCTCTGAGGGGTAACCTCTACGTTGCTCGTGGGATTTCTGAAGTAGCTCTCCCTGTTCATCCAGGAGCTCTTGAAGGTTTTTGATCTTCAGGTTGTATTCGACTTCTATCTCCTTTTGCTTTCTCAGATTAACGTCCCATCTTTCTTGCTAAAGGGTCACAGATTCGTTAGGTGATGCGTGTTTTTCGCAAGTGTACGAACGCGTCAGAGTAATATAAAAGATTGTCGAATCCACAGAGACCAAGTGTCAATCTATCGTACTTGTTGTTATGGTATGTATCTAAGGCAACTAAATATAGGGGTTTTAAGAAGGGTGCAATGGTAAATAAAATAATAATTTTAAACAATAAACAAAGACAGGCTCGAATGTAATTCACATAATCAATTGATAATCCGGTACTTGTTAATGGAACTACTTATGGGCAATGTTTTCTCCTTTGAAAAGAACTAATTTAACAGGAACTGTCGCTTTCGCGTATTCAGAACCGAGTTGTACTCTCTAATCAACCCCTCCTATTGTCACGGATAAAAAGGTGCGTACTGCGTTAGAGTGGTAAACCTATTTTTAAGAAATATAGTATCTTAACTAAGTTGAAAAGTATCTTAACCTGGATTTCTTAGCAAAAAGAGGTTCTCACGAACCAGACTCTAAACTTCTTTAACGCGTTCAAAAGTCGTTTTAAAATCTCCTTTCATTTTAATCTAAAAACTCCTAATAAACTAGACAAAGCGCTTTTGGCTGTTTTTGAAATAGTTAAAAACAATTAAACTTAAATTGAAAGATAAAATAGCCCTTAAGTGTTTCCACGAACAATTGTACGGATTACTGGTTTAATTACGATCCTTACATTCTAACCTTTATGGAATTAGTTAGACATGATAAAGTAAAGATTCTTTTTATAATTTTTCATAAAAGTAATTTAGTGCGAGTGCGAGAAATAAAGTAATTTAAAGCGAGTGCGAGTAATAAATAAAGTAAAGTGCGAGTGCGGGAAATAAACAAAGTAAAGTGCGAGTGCGGGAAATAAATAAAAGTAAAGCAATGCAGAAAATAAATGAAAGTAAAATACGAACTTGAATTAAAATGGCGGCAGGATTAACTTCCTCCAGAGTGCTCCAAAACTCGATCACACAGATAGATTACAGACTCGATCACTCGATTGCAGTATCACCCCGATGTGGAATGATAACTGCTTTAAAACTGATATATGCCTAAGAGATTCTAAGTTTAGATGAAGAAAAACGAAAATCTTAGGTCCTATTTATAGGAAAACTGAAAGCATGAAAAGACTGGGATGCCCCTCCACTAAAAAGTGGAGGTTACTAAAATTGGCCTTGTGGCGCCCGCCACAGGCCTATGGCGCCCGCCATGGTCCCTACAGGGGATTGGAGAGTGGGGATCGTGGGTCTTGGAGGTTGAGGAGTGGTCTTGAGACGTGGCCACGTCATGGCTAACCCCATGGCGCCCGCCACGGTGGGTGCCGTAAGTGCAAAATGCTGAATTTCTAGGTTTACGTCCGTTTTCACTCCTTTTTCGCTCCTTTTCTCGATTCAAGCTCCGATTATTATAAAAACCTGAAAACATAAGAAAACAAAGTAATAACAAAACAAAACAACAATAAAAGCTAAGAATGCATGCGAAATCGGAGTCAGAAACACGGTGAATTTTAGTGTGATCAAATTCTCCCACACTTAAACCTTTGCTTGTCCTCAAGCAAACATTAAAGCTCAAGAAAATATGGTGTCAACACGTGTCTTTGAGCTAAAGGGATTCTAAGTTCAAGTCAGGATGCAGTGACAAATACTAACTAAGTGAACCAAGGGTACCATAGTAACACAAACACAAACTTCAATCCTATATTAACCACTCCATATCATCCCACGATACCTAGGCCTATCTTCTCATCTTTTTGTGTCCTTTTCATTCAGGCGCAATCACATTAAGCCCGTTATCCGTACATGCTTCATAGTAGAGTGACTGGTTAGTGATTCTGATCCATAACATAAGGTTTCTGGCACATAAGCATGTGTAAACCTGTTTTTATTTCGCCTAAATGTAGCTGCGGGGGATCGGATCGTAATCCGCCCTACCAAGTTCAGTGCCAGATACCTCTGAACCAACTAACAATAGGTGACTTGCAATTTTTTTTCTTTTTGTGGCAACATTTTTTTCTTCTCTTTTTTCGGTTTAAATGACTTTGTGAGGGTCACCTATACCAGAGTTTGCCTTTTTTTTCTTTTTTTCTTTTTTTATTAGCACTGGATCATTCACTTATATTCATCGGCCCCCTACTTAGAGCATGCTTAGGCCGGAGCTGACTGCTAAAATAAACTACTTAGGACAATTTTTTTAATGATAATAAAGGCCATGGTGGTGGGGTTTAGGAGTGATTCCTATATTCAAGAGGTCTATGGTGCTAAAATGGTTCTGATGTTTCAAAAAGTTGACCTAAGTCACCACATCCTAATCTAAACCTGTCTCAAAGCCCAAAAAACATGTGAAACAACATTATTTTCTTTTTTAAAATTTTTCTGGTAAGGCTAAGGAAATGGGAAAAAGTGAAGATGAACTAAAAATACACTATACTAGTGACTCGTCAGACTCATGCATTATCTAAGAAAATTAAATTACTGAAAAGGGAAATAACTGAAAGGAAATAATTAACTAAAAAGGGAAATGACAGAAAGCAATAAAATCCCCTCCCACACTTAAATCGAACATTGTCCCCAATGTTTCGAAATAAGATAAGGGGGGTAACCTGAAAAAAACTACTGAGGAGGGGCACTGGTGCCTTCGCCGTCCTGCTGTGATGGTCTAGAACGACGGGATCTACTACGATGCTGGTCCCTCCGGTCGAGTCGTGCTGATAAAGCAGCCTGAGCACTTCGGACCTCTCAAAGGTTACCTAAGATGGAACCTTGAGTGGTCTCTACAAGCTGGTAGTGTCGGCTGTTGAACTCTCTCTGACGGTTCTGCTCTAATGAAATATCGTTCAAGGTACGGCAAACGTTGCTATAAGCACGATCCGAAACCAATCGCGATTGTTGCATGAAGCTCATGTTGTCCATCAGCTGTTGTGAAATAGTAGAGAGAAGGCCATCACGCCTTTCTTCTATAGCTGTCATATCACGCCACATCTCCTCGGTGACAAAAAATCCAGGAGCAGTACCTGCAACAGGGTTAGAGGAAGATGGTGCGGTGTGTGACTGTGAAGGACGATAGGGGGACATGTGAGGGATGGGAGACTGCTCTCTCCGATCATACTCTTCATCAGTGTCATGTGCCTCCCCATCGGGAATATTAGGAGGAAGTGGACCCAAAACACGTGGAGCATTAAGATCATAGGTCCAGTTCCTTTCATCACGTACATCAGTACGTCTACTGTATGGTAAAGCAACAGATGGGATAGCTACCCCATGAACCATCAACTCATAACCACCTTCTCTCCTCGTTCGGCACAATTTCATGTCTTTCAAAAATTTTAAATTAATTGTGCGAGGAGGTAGTGGTTCAAGTGTAGCTATCTCATCATTCAGGCCAAGAGCCCGAGAAATAGACGTAACAAGCCCTCCAAAAACAATCGGTCCTGTTTTATTAGTAAATAAAGTCATGTGGGCAAGCATAAACGGGACCGGATTGATGTGGGTTCTAGTGAGGCATCCTTGCAAAAATAGGAGTTCACGAGCATTTACCTTGTTTGGACTTTCCCGGCCAAAAATAGTACATGCCAAAAGAAGTCTAAAAACTCTTATGGCCGGGTTGTGAATGGTCGACGCAAGTATCCCTTCAAAAGAATTAATTGAAGTACTTGAAAGCCTTTGCCAGAAGGTAAATACCTCGGCCGACCATTCCGCATCCAAAGGTGCCTCACAAATTGCACCTTCCCTATGAGGGATTCCTAACAAACCTGCTAGATCGTCGGTACTGAATTCATATTCAATTCCAAACAGTCTAAAAATAACAGAACCGACAGTACTAGCAGTGTTAGGACTGACAGTGTATATTAAAGAACTCAAAAACTCAGTTGTCAGTTTCTCATAGGTAGGTTCCTGATTAATGAAAATATTATGCAAGCCTAGAAATTCTAATAAATTAAAAACACTATGATAAATACCCAAAGCATACAGACAGTTATCGTCGACGTACCTAGTCGAGAGAATTTCTCGACTTTGAAGCCTCTGAATAATTTTCCGTTGCCTATCGCCCGGTCTTCCATCACGAAGAAGAAATCCATTGAACTCCATTGTTGAATGCTCCTTAGGTAGTGAAAATGGTAGAAAAGTGGTTTATGAGGGGAATGATAAAGTTTTGATTTTTTTGGTTTTTGATGGATGAAAATGGAAATGGATGTTGTATATGTTTTATGGATGGAGGGTATTTTGGAAATGGGGGAGCTTTAATGGGGTTCAAGGAGGTTTTGGAAGGTTGTAAAAATGGGTTTTTGGTGAAGAAAGGGATGAAAATGGTGGAAAATGAAGGTCTGCCCCGTACTTGTTGTTGGGACGGCGTGGCACCCGCCACAGGGCCTATGGCGCCCGCCACAAGGCCAATTCCTGGGCCTTGTGGTTTTTGGATCCTCCTTTGGGCCTTCCTTGCATCTTTGGTCTTCGGGGGGGGGGGGGGGGTCTGGATAGCGTTTTCTTCTTCTTTTCAAGGCATGAGGCTTGCATATTTTTTTGTGAAGACAAAAATGAAAATATTTTTGTCTTATATTTTTTTTTTCTTTGCACGACAAAAATAAAATAATTAAAAATCAAAAAAGAAAAAGAAAAATTAACATTAGTGCATAATATGTATATATATATAAGGAATTCAAAGTACATGAAAATAAAGCGTAAAAAGGAAATTAAATACTAGGGTAGCGATGTCAGTGTAGAATGAGTCATGTGGTAGGTTTCTTCTCCTGGATTGATCCACGAATCTCAGCTATCTCCCTCCGAAGCTCTTCAATCGCCTGATGTAGAGCATCGGCCTCTGAGGCATGAGTGAGATCAGAAACCTGCATCTGTAACTCCAAGTCTGCCACTTCCTGCTTGAGCAGGGCAGTCTCCTTACGGAGCTCATAAATCTGTATTTGTAGGTTAGGTGGCTGCAGAGACATATTGTTAGACATAACAGTGATTCGGGGAGTAAGAGGTGTAGGAGTGTACTCAGCGGCGGGAGGCGATTTCGGCTCTTCGACAGTCTCTCCATAACCCTCTAGAGCATAACTCCAATTTTCAGGATCATGGACACTGGTCATCAGCTGATCTGGTAATGTAAAATAGTGTATCGCTTCGCTGTCGATCAGCAATCTAAACATGTTGGGCTCAAAAGAAGCCCTCCTCATCAGTCCTCTATCAAGACAAAAATCAATATCCAGGGTGGTGTAGCAGCAGAAGGTCCTGAGGTGCAATAACTTGCGAGACAGGCCCAATGCAGTAGCTATCTGTGTAACAATCCCACCAACATGGATGATGCCTACGGATGATCTGGCAACACTAGCAAGGCCCTTCAACAGAAAGTTGCCACAAGCAACAGGACGAGACTGAGTCGCACAAAACAGTAGGAAAATCTCCTCTTCACTTAGCAGGGTCTCTGTATCTGGCAAACCTAGGAAAGAATGTGCTAGAATCATCTGGAAGTACCTCAATGCAGGGTTGTGGATTACCTGAGAAAACTGGATAGAAGGATCTTGGCTCCCTCCGCCTGATATTTTAGTCCAAAATTTTTCCACTTCTCTGCTCATAAAATACCCCATCGGTGTCTCTGGAATAGCATCAGGAGTAGTCTGAAAACCTGGTAGGAGTCATAGGGCGTCTTATATGGACATAGTAACGCTCTCTGTGTGTGTCGTCTCTAAAAGCCACATGCATGTCATCGGGGTTCTGCATTCTGCACAAGGTTAGCAAACAAGTCCTAAACTCACATAAAACATTCAATCGTTAGTCCTGACATAATAATAAAGTAAAAAAAATTAAAATAAAGGAAAAATAAATAAATAAAAAGTACGTAAATAAGAAAACCATGGGTTGCCTCCCATGCAGCGCTTGTTTAACGTCATTAGCTCGACGACCGGATTTTATATATCGTACGGAGGATTTGGTGGATCACTCAGAGTATGAATGGTGTATGTTGTTGGGATGTCACCTCCTTCGTAGAGCTTCAACCTCTGTCCATTGACGATGAATGGTTTACATGTTTGGTTCTTGATTTCGATAACACCAGATCTTAGAATCTTAGATACTTCGAAAGGGCCAGTCCATCTCGAACGAAGCTTCCCTGGAAAAAGTCGTAACCTAGAATCGAACAAGAGAACAGGATCGCCTATTTTGAAGTCTTTTCTTATGATTCTTTTGTCATGCCAAGCTTTGGTTCTTTCTTTGTATATGATGGCATTTTCGTAGGTAGACTGTCCGAGCTCTTCTGATTTGTGGATATCAAGGATACGTTTTTCACCAGCAGTTAAGTAATCCAAATTCAAAGTTTTGATGGCCCAATAGGCTTTATGCTCTAACTCAAAAGGTAAATGACATGATTTCCCATAAACTAGTCGGTAGGGGGTTGTTCCTATAGGGGTTTTGAAAACGGTTATGTAGGCCCATTTATCAAGCCATCTCACATATCCTTCACCTTTTCTTTTCTTCCTTCTGTAGGTTGGCTCATTCTTTTGAACTTGTGGTGGTGGTTCTGGATCTATGCTAAGTATTAGCTTTTCAAATTTGAGCTTAGTCATTTCAT
Organism: Lathyrus aphaca; assembly: GCA_963966055.1. Classification (NCBI taxonomy): domain Eukaryota; kingdom Viridiplantae; phylum Streptophyta; class Magnoliopsida; order Fabales; family Fabaceae; genus Lathyrus; species Lathyrus aphaca. The sequence goes on from OZ014521.1 coordinate 345,804,088, forward strand.
TCACCATCTCAAAGGTTAGCCTTACCCTCTTAGCACTAATGATTCCCCTAGTTTCATGGTCCTCAATCTTTCTCTTTTTATGTTGGAGCTCGAATAAGGGTACATTGGTGCGGGTATATTTCAATACTTCCACGTATGTTTTGGATTGGGATTCTACCTTATCTTCCACAAAACTTTGCGGGAAAGGAAATGGTGGGATATATGGAGGGGTAACAACAATGGTTGCTTCATTCTCTACCTTTATGACACCTTTCCTTTCGGATGGTTTCAATGGATTTTTCTCTACTCTATTCTCACCACAACTCTCGTTATGCTCATTATCTCTCTCCTTAGGATTTTCGATATGTTCTTCACCACTAGTTGTTATAACATATGCATTCTCCTCAGGAGGTGGTCCTATAGGTTTTTGTGCAAGTAGGAAGATTTGAGTCCCCAATGCCTTAGTGTGATTCACGAGGGAATCGACCTTAGTGCATATTTGCCTAAGGGTTTCATAAGTATCGAGATGTTGTCTTCTAAACTCTTCATTCTTGAGGGTTTGTGTTCCCACAAAGCGCCTCATCATGGATTCTATCCTAGAATTATTTGTTGTTTCAATGAAATCCTCCATTAACCTTTTGAGGTTTGAATTAACAGATTCTAGCGGTTCATCAAAATTTTGTGAGTGGTGATTTGGGTGAGAATAAGTTAGTGATGCATAGAAATTCTCCCTTTGTATTTCGAGGTTGGACATATGTGATTCTCGTGATCCCCCGAAATACTGGGAGTGATGATTGTAGAATTTTTTTGAGTGAAACATAGTGATTTTTTTTTTAATTTGTTGTAAAAGCCTTAGTCTATACGGTATAACTACAGGGTACGAAATTTGACGAAATTGGTCCCCGGCAACGGCGCCAAAAACTTGATGCGTGTTTTTCGCAAGTGTACGAACGCGTCAGAGTAATATAAAAGATTGTCGAATCCACAGAGACCAAGTGTCAATCTATCGTACTTGTTGTTATGGTGTGTATCTAAGGCAACTAAATATAGGGGTTTTAAGAAGGGTGCAATGGTAAATAAAATAATAATTTTAAACAATAAACAAAGACAGGCTCGAATGTAATTCACATAATCAATTGATAATCCGGTACTTGTTAATGGAACTACTTATGGGCAATGTTTTCTCCTTTGAAAAGAACTAATTTAACAGGAACTGTCGCTTTTGCGTATTCAGAACCGAGTTGTACTCTCTAATCAACCCCTCCTATTGTCACGGATAAAAAGGTTCATACTGCGTTAGAGTGGTAAACCTATTTTTAAGAAATATAGTATCTTAACTAAGTTGAAAAGTATCTTAACCTGGATTTCTTAGCAAAAAGAGGTTCTCACGAACCAGACTCTAAACTTCTTTAACGCGTTCAAAAGTCGTTTTAAAATCTCCTTTCATTTTAATCTAAAAACTCCTAATAAACTAGACAAAGCGCTTTTGGCTGTTTTTGAAATAGTTAAAAACAATTAAACTTAAATTGAAAGATAAAATAGCCCTTAAGTGTTTCCACGAACAATTGTACGGATTACTGGTTTAATTACGATCCTTACATTCTAACCTTTATGGAATTAGTTAGACATGATAAAGTAAAGATTCTTTTTATAATTTTTCATAAAAGTAATTTAGTGCGAGTGCGAGAAATAAAGTAATTTAAAGCGAGTGTGAGTAATAAATAAAGTAAAGTGCGAGTGCGGGAAATAAACAAAGTAAAGTGCGAGTGCGGGAAATAAATAAAAGTAAAGCAATGCAGAAAATAAATGAAAGTAAAATACGAACTTGAATTAAAATGGCGGCAGGATTAACTTCCTCCAGAGTGCTCCAAAACTCGATCACACAGACAGATTACAGACTTGATCACTCGATTGCAGTATCACCCCGATGTGGAATGATAACTGCTTTAAAACTGATATATGCCTAAGAGATTCTAAGTTTGGATGAAGAAAAACGAAAATCTAAGGTCCTATTTATAGGAAAACTGAAAGCATGAAAAGACTGGGATGCCCCTCCACTAAAAAGTGGAGGTTACTGAAATTGGCCTTGTGGCGCCCGCCACAGGCCTATGGCGCCCGCCATGGTCCCTACAGGGGATTGGAGAGTGGGGATCATGGGTCTTGGAGGTTGAGGAGTGGTCTTGAGACGTGGCCACATCATGGCTAACCCCATGGCGCCCGCCACGGTGGGTGCCGTAAGTGCAAAATGCTGAATTTCTAGGTTTACGTCCGTTTTCACTCCTTTTTCGCTCCTTTTCTCGATTCAAGCTCCGATTATTATAAAAACCTGAAAACATAAGAAAACAAAGTAATAACAAAACAAAACAACAATAAAAGATAAGAATGCATGCGAAATCGGAGTCAGAAACACGGTGAATTTTAGTGTGATCATTAGGCTCGTCCAAAGATTTCTTGTCCTTCCGTCGCCGACTCGCCTCGTGGGTTTCATCCAACCTCCTCTACTTGAAGTAGAGATCCCTTTCTTCGAAGTCTTTTTGCTTGAGCCTAACTATCTCTTCAGCTTGATGAGCTATCTCCTCTAACTGTTTGTTGTGGATCATCAGCTTCTGGTAAGAGTTGTTGGGCACCAGATTTTTAGCTCTAAGTTGTTGGACCAAAGCTTCCAACTTCTGATAATCATTCAGAGGAACTGAAGTCTGTGGTAACACTTCTTTCGGATACAAAGGAGACTCGATGGAGAATGGGAGGAGCAAGACATCTACACGGGTTTTCAACCATGTAGAGAAAGGATCATACATCTTTGGGCCCACATTCCCAAAATCTTTCTTTCTTTTCATCATACTCACTTCCCAAGCATAGGCGGTCTGAATACATAACTCAATGTTTCCTTCTATCGGGAAATACAGTGATTCAGATACCTCTCTAATAGATGGTGGGTCCTTAAAAGGGTAACCAAATTGCTTCCTGGCCAGCAAATGATTGTAGTTTATCCCCCATTTCTCCCTAGCATAGTTACATTGGGAAAACCGCCACAGCTAGTAATGATCTCTTTCCCTCTCAAATTTCTATTGCATCCCCAAGATATGTCCTCCGAAGTTAAGCCCATCAATATTTTGGACCACTTCCATTCTTGTTTCAAATCTTGGAAAGCTCCCGACTTTGGAAGTTTCCTAACGAACCAGTCAGCAAATAAAGGAGCACAATAATTCACATACCACTTCCTCTTATTGTTCGTGTAATGAACACCGTAATAGAAATCCCCTAACAACATAGATATTGGGTTTCTCTTGATGAAGATGGACATGGCTTTCATGTTGATCAACCTTTTCTCTCTTGGGAACAAACTTATCCCGTATATCATCATGGTTAACAATGCACTTAACTCTGCCCACCGGTTTCCCAATGCCAAAACATGGGCTTCTGTGACAAGAAAATCCAAGGAAATCCCTTTACCCTTGTTGGTATCTAGTTCCATCTTGACTCTGAGCACACTCAGGTGACAAGCACTAGCTATGTCCTCATATGGAGGGACCCTTTCTGAAGCATAATAAGGAATACCATCCCTGATAGGAACCTTTAGGATGCTGGAAACCTCTTCCAAGGTAGAAGCCAAGATATAATCTGGAAATACGAAAACTCACAGCTGAGAATCGTAAAACTGTAGCAAGGAGTGAATGCAGTCCTTCTGATCAACTGTAGGCTTATTCACATAATCCATAATCTTCCCATACTCTTTCCTGAAGTCATCTAGAACTTTGTCATTCATCAAACTAATCAGTTTATGAATACTCTCGGCTTCTAGTTACGGAAAGGTGTAATGAATATTCTTCATTCTGGGAGTTTCCATTTCTGAAGCAGAAGTCTGACTGTGAACTGGGAATAATATGGTCCTTGAGAATGAAAAAGAATACAAATGATTAATGATGTGATGATTCTCATGCAAGGCAAGGCATGTGATCAGTGACATGTCTGTGTTGTGTTGATCATATAATCAAGTGTCTGTGCAAGGTCACAATAGCAGTCACAGTAACAGTTTCTCTGAACAAAAATACTGGATCTCAGAACCAAAGAACCATAGAACCTGGATCAAGTGTCTGGAAAAATGGGTATGTTGGAAGTTTAAGGGCTCCTGCAAACCTGTAAACCCCTCCTATCTCACGGGTGTGCTACTCGGGTCAACATCACTGACTCTCAAAGCCGAACAACAATAATACATTCACCATTTCTGAGAAATGGCTCATGAACAAATCAGGGAATCAATTTGGCATTATGTACTACTCAGGGAGGTCTCAGCCTAGTCCGAGGAAATAAGCATCCCTCATAAGTTCCCAGCTTCACGCATTGAATCGAGAAACAATAGTACATTCAGCCCTTGGGATACAGTATTATCATCATACGAACAATTTTCTTTAATTGACTTCCTATGAGAGAACCAGTCCATCCTATGCGAGTTCCCAGTGGGCCCTCGAATTCAAGTGGGTTTGCTAACAAATGTGGTCTGCCACCATCATCACTGGAGAGGGATGTTTCCACAAAGGTCCTCAATGATCGACCCCCAGCTGCACAAGACTATCGAGGTCGTGTAATGATCAAAGAAAGATTCCTGTATCAAAACACTTACAAGACGGTCGCAAGTATGGGTGTGGAACTCACTACTACCAACATAGCAAAATTCCATGAAGCCAAAGTGACCGTCTACGCTAGGTCTTAAGGTGCACTCGAGCCCCAGTTATGAGCTTATCTCACAGTAGAAAAAATACAAACCAACACAGTCTAATATATATGATGCATGGAAAATAAATACAGAAAGCGGTAAATAATTGTTGTAAAGTAAAAACTGTAAATAATAGTAAATAAAAACACAACAACACACAAATAAACACCCAAAGAAACAGAAACAAACAAGCACTAGGATTGACTCTCAAAGGGGAAACCAGAGATTCTGGTTCGATCCCCAGCAGAGTTGACAGCTGTCGTTCCCAGGATTTTCATCCTAGTACAAACGTGAAAGTGGCACGGAAAAGGTAGAGTCTCTAGCCAAGCATTTTTATCCTGAATGAATGGGAAAGGTAATGTTGCACAAACCCAAGAGAAAAGGAAAGGACAAGGTCCTGCGAACTAAACATATGGGTTCGGGAGTCAGTTACGACCTGGGAAAGTATTAGCACCCTAGACCGTCCACCGTACTCGACGAGATCCATGCTTGTTTGTCTATTTCAAAGGTTAAAAGAAATAAAATGTTGTTGAATAAAAACCGCTTACTTGAACTGGAATGAGAAAGGGAACTGGAAAAAGGGAGACAAAAGGTACCAGAAAAATGTACAGAAAATAAAGAATGTGCTCGAATGGTCCCTACCCCGTTGCCTATGCACCTCATCGATAAAATGAGGATAAGAGTCGATGTAGTTTTCCTAATTAAGGAGGAAACTCTGCTTGTATTTCTTTTATAGTTTGAACTGCTTATGTCTATGCTCAGGTATTATAGGCTCGTTTGGTACAAGTGCATAACAGTCTTGCAAATGGGGCAAGTCGAAGAAAGTTCGCGTTGAGAGTGAATGAGGTGAGAAAAGAAATCATGCGGGAAAAGACGAGTGTTGTTTGTTTATTGTATTTTAAAGAAATGTTTTGGTTTTGTTGTTTGTGAAATTAGTCTCATGATTAGACTTGTACATCATGCTAGACAGGCTTGTACTATCGCCAAGATGGGATGAATACAAGTATCCCATGGAATAAGTCTCTGCATCTAAGACTACTTCAATCTTTATTAAAGTGTTTTTTAGCTTTTATTTGAGATGAGAAAGAAAGCAAAGAGAACAAAAGGTAAAAGTATAAAGGGAGACTATTGGTCCTAACTGTTGTCATGCATGGATGAACCTAGGTTAGTATGGATTTCTAATCCTAATGGGAAAAGGAAGAGAGGAAGGACTTAGGAAGCAACTTACTTCCTAATGAAGCTAAGTTTTTTCCAAAGGGGATTTGGCATGGAGTTATTCAAACTAAGCACAAAATTCTAAAGCAAACACACTTAGAAAGCGTAAAGAAATTAAAAGGAAAACATTGTGAATAACCTTACCTCCACCTCTATACAAAATAAAGGTTAGTAGGATAAAGCAATGCGATAAAAGGAATGAAAGTAAAAAAGCACCAACCAAATCATAGGACCTAATCTAGACTCAATCCTAAGTCTAAGGGTACTAGAAACTAGGCAAAGACAAAATCCAGCAGCTACTATAGCTCCTATAGCCCAAACAGCTACTAAATGCAATGCAAAATACAAACAGCCTATTACAACTACCAAACAACATGCAAAATAGGTGTGGAAGATCAAAAACAAAATGAATAATACATGTTTTTACAGCTCCTATTTCAAAATACAACTATGAAAACAAGGAAGATTTCCATTATTTTTAAATGCACAAAATATGAATTTTAATGCATTCAATGGAATGAAACAATTATGCCAATTTAATGCAACAACATGCAATGGGTTATTAACAATTCAATGCAACATCATAATGCAATTAATGGATGCAAATTAGGTGATTTTTAGGAGTTTTTTACATTATGCAATTTTTCATTCATGCACATGATTTGAACCAAAACATGAATGGACTTCAAATGCAATGCAAAAAAAGAAGTGTACACGATTATTATCATGCTATGAAGGATGCTAAACCATGCAAACAATGAGTCTATCAAAGCTATGAACATGCATGCAACGTTTATGCAAAAAATCTGAAACTAACTAAAAGTATGTCACAAGCTACCGAAACTACGCGCACTTGCACTAAATTATCTCCTAAAAATTCCCTAAAATCAAGATCCATCAATCTGTGAGGATAAAAGGATGAGTGGTACTCAAAAATTCAATGAAACAACTCAAAAAGTCAAATATGCACAGTGTTAATCGGTTAACGTCTAGGGTTACCCGATTAACAGATTCAAAACTCAGTTAATCAGGGGAAAAAACAACGTGTTAACCGGTTAACCTTGGGTGTTAACCAGTTAACACTGAACCATAAAGCAAAAATAGTGAGGAAAAAAGCACTTATAGCTATCAACCTACTTCCAAAAGCTACTAATACATCCATGAACAAATTAGCACGAAACTGCTACCTACATATGGCCTTCTAACACCTATTAGCACTAAGAACGAGCTACGATTCTAGCTACTAATGGTTAAACCGAATACTGCATCACAAATGCAATCAATGAATCAAAGAATGCCTTGCGGCGAGATGAAGAGAAATAAATTAAATTAAGAAACGATTTAGGATCCACCAACCTACAAAGCGGAGGCTTGCTTTGGTGATTGTTGCGAGTTGATCGATGCACAAACGAAGAGAATACCAGAGGTTCCAAGCTTCGATCCACGAGAGTGAAAAATAAATGCAATTGATGAAGATCTTGATGGACACTTCCATAAAAGCACTTCCAAGATGAAGAATCTGCCCCAAACAGTAGCAATTACTCCAATTAATCTTCAATAAACCATGGAATCAATGCTAGAATGAAAGTTTAACTTCAAGTTCTTCAAGCTTCAATGCAAAACTTGAAGAACTTATGATAAAGAAGCTTTGGTGAAAGGTTGAAGATGGAGAAAAATTGATAGAAAAATGATATTAGAAGTGAAATAATGAAAATGAAGTTGAAGTTGTGAGGTTTGGAGTGAAAATGATTTATATAGAAGCTAGTTTTTGAGCAAGCTTTGGGCTAGGAGTTACCTTAGGCATTAGGTTTGGATAATGATGTTAGGAGCTAGCTTAGAATTTAGTTAAAGTTTGTTAGGGTTTCTAGAATATTCCTTGGAATATGGTAGAAGGGTCAAGAACTTGGTGGAAAGCTCTAGAACTTGGTAGAAACACAAAACAAATGGAAAGTGGAAGAAAGAGGGAAGCACCAACTAACTTTTAAAATATTTTTCAAAATTTCGCATGCGTTAACCGGTTAATAGATGAAAATTTTGAATTTCTCCCCATTTGGTGGGAAATCCTTAGGATGCGTCCCCACCGTCCGTTCAGAGCTAGATTCAACCTTCGGTTCTGATATTTGATTTTGCCACTGAGTGAACCCTGATCACATGCCTTGCACGCTAACCAATGTTGCATGAATTATTTGATTATTTATTATTTTATTTATGCAATGTATGGGCGGATATGCAATGCGACACGCTAAATGCCATGAAAATGAGAGGGAAAATTTTGGGGAATTACAGGTATGTGTGGTGGTTATAAAGATGTCAAGGTGGATGTCATATGCTAGTCTTTGTGACTTGTGTCCTGAGTTGTTGAACACAATTGTGAATTGTGTTCTGAGTTACATAAGGGAAGGACATATTGTTTATTTATGTCACCATTGGCCTTCTTGGTGGAAGATGTTCAGCAACCTATGAAGGGAACTTCTCGGAATCTTAAAAGAAAGGAAGTAGTAATGAATTTGTTCGGTCAAGAGTTCAGGACCTTCTACTCCTTAATTTACTATTGTTGTGTCCACTAAAAGAAGAGGTAGCAACTCATCCACTGGAAGAATATGTGACTGTTGTTTTTGTTCAGTTGTGAATATTGCTGAAGATGTTCAACACGTCCTAATATAATGGAGAGTTTGCTGTTTTGTTTTTGCAACTGTATTTTTGTATTATTTTTATTATTTGTTTTAGCCTAAATTTTCCAAAAGGGGAGATTGTAAGTTCTGTAAAACTGGCATTAATTTTGTAAAACAAATAGCAACAATGTGTATGTACAAGATTTTTGCTAATAAAGGAATATATGAAGCAAAGAATCCATTTGTGTGCGCCCAAACATGTTGTGTTGAAATGTTTCAACATCTGAAACAACATGTCAAAGAATATGTCAAGACAGTTCATTCGACATCAAGAACTGATGATGATGGAATGAAGGTTCTGTTTTGGTTTCAACAGAAACAAAATATTTTGAAGATTTAAATTAATCCAATGGCGCTGATGTAAAAGATCTTGAAGACTCAAATTTAAATTGAAGAAAAATATTGAAAAATATAAAGTTTCTATATTTAGAGATATTTTAGGAGTCTTTAGATTTTAAGATCTTTTTGTATATTTGTACGAATATTTTTCAGCATATTCGTAGTAGCTATTGCTATGATTGTTTAGGCCCAAATCCAGTTGGGAATAGGTTATAAAAGAAACATTGTAACCTATTTTAGAAACAATCAACTAAATTGAAAATGTAACATCATTAGGGTTGTGTTCTTGTGGCAGCCGTGCGCAACAAGGAAACCTGTTTTGGCTGTTTCACTTGTGTAAACCTCGAAGTTGCTAAGTAAGAGGTTGATTGTTCTTGGAGGAAGCTTGTAAGTAACTCTAAGTTATTGTCATAGAAATGTGACTTCTATTGTGAATTGTTGTATAGGTTTGAAGTCGTCAATAAGCAACTAAGTGTTGAGGATTGTGAGACATCACTGAGGTGATTGGAAGTGAGGACGAGTTTCTCATATTTAGGAGTTCCTAAGTAGAAGTTGCACAGGTAGTGATTAAGTGAGAAGATTGTATATTGTAGGTGTTTGCTGAGAAGTCTTTGAATTAATACTACATAGTGGATTTCCTTCCTGGCTTGGTAGCCCCCATAGTAGATTGGTTTGATCGAACTGGGTTAACAATTTTGTTATGTTCTTTATAGCTTTTCTATCTTTATTTTATGCAGTACCTGAACTGAAAGTCCTATCAAATGTCACAACATCCTAAAGCATGTTTGACTTTGATATATCGGAATTTTTTAAGTACTGATGTGTATGCCTTATCATGTTTATAAGTAACAGATAAAATGTCTCAACATCATATTCGACATCTGAGTTGGTCATACCAGAATTTCACTATTGTATGTGTTTGATTCTAAAGGTCAGTTCCAATGATTTTATGAAGCCTTTGAGGATCCTTGTGTTTAAGCCCAAGAGGAGGCTAGTTTACCAGTAAGAGGCCCATGGGTCCTTGAACAAAGCCCAAGAGGAGGCTAGGGAATGCTGAGTAACTTCAAAGCCTGAGTGAAGGCACCTATAAGAGGCTTGAATGTCCTTAATAAAGCCCAAGAGGAGCCTATTTTTACCCTAGTAGGGTTCTAGTTATTCAAAGGTTAGATCCAGTGACAATGACCCGATTGCTTAAATTCTAGCAGAGATACAAGTATATACAGTAAAGATGCATGTAGACAGATAAAAGGTGTCAGTGAATGTGTTTGACTATTTTTAATATGTCTTTTGCTATGGTTTGAGTATTCTTAAATGTTTTATTAAGAATGAAATTGGGGGTTACACTAGGAAGCAGAGGCCCAAAATCCCGAGAGAAAAATTACATATGTGTTTTAACATTGTATTCTCTTTGTTATTAAGAAGTATTTTATTATCTTTGCTTTAGTATGAGGAGAAGAAAGATAATTTTGGCAAACAATGTTGTTCTAACAAGCAACGTCAGTTTAAGAAAACAACGGGAAGTTAGAGAGAGAAAAGATTGCTCAGAAGCCAATAATAGGGATTATACATAAGGATGCCTGTGGAATTTGTTTTGTTGATAAATTATCTGATGATTTTATACACAAAGTAGGACTTGAATGTTGAAATTTTGCCTACAACCTAGAAAGCAGTTCACTGGAGTGAAGCTCAGTCTAGTTGCTAGTGTATTAAATCTTTAGTCATAAAGATGAAAAAAAAAGGGATGAGATTTGTAAACAAATACTTATGAATCTTCTTTTAGGAGATTGAAACTGTTTAAGAAAACAGTGGATGGATTCAAGATTTATACGGAAACCTGGCGGAGTTTTAAAACAGACCGAAGAAAGTTTAAAATAGTAAGAAATGAATCTTAAACACAAAGGATTTATCATGATGTATTTTGACAATCCATTTTAGAGAATAAATGGTTATGTGTAAAGATATTCACAGAAAACTATTCACAGATGAAAACTTAATATGGTGAAAAAGGGAACCGCGCCAAATTTTTGAAAATGGATTAAATGAACCCTAATAGTTCATTTTTCAAAAAGAGATGGGTCTTACACTCTAATAGAGGCCCAAGAGTGATAAAAACCAATTTGAGTGTGATAAAAATCAAAACCCTAGTTTTTGGAATTTTAAATATTTAAAAATATTTAAAACTTTGATAAATTTCGAACACCATTGAAAAACAAGTTGAAACCTTGGATCAATGTTTGAAAAATTATGTTTTATCCACGAGGAAACTTGAATATCATTTATGTATGAAAAATCAAGTGAAAGAAAGGAATTTTAAATTGTTTAGAAACAAATAAAATTAATTATTTATGAAAATAATAAATATATTAAAAAATATATATTTTGGTGATTTTTTCATGAAATAAAATATTTAAACATTTTTTAGAATTAATTAAAAAAGAATCGCTTTAAAACTCAAAATAATCAGAGAGAAATTAAGTTTGGAATGAATTAAATAAAATCACAAAATTCAAATATTTGAAAATTCAAAAAGGGCGCCAAGACAATATGAAGAACGAGCGCGTGTTCTTCATCTTGCCTAGAAATGGGGATTTTGCAAAATCCCTCATATCTCACTGAATATGAAATGATATAAACATCAATCTTGCTCGATTTTAACTCACGAACAACATGGTAACAATTAATATCATTTATTTTTAGTGTAGAGTGAAAAATCAGTGATGAACACTGAAGAACCCTAATTTAGCCAGAGCCTCATGAAATTCTACATGATGATGATTTTATGAAATTGATTGAGGGGAATTACTTAGAATATGATTACGCACACATGGTTAAAAGATAATGCAATGAAATATGCATGGATTATGAAATGACCAAGTTTGAGGTTTATCTGAACTTGAGCTTGCACGTGGAGATGTGATTTTGAGCTGGAAATGTTACATAGATGTTGGGATGATCTGGACAGCTTCCCTACACCATATGAAGTGTGTTTGAACACTTGGACTTGATTGCAAATGGTTGGATCAAGTTGTGGCCTTTAAGTTGTAGAAACAAGCTTTCTTTGAGGTTTTGAAGGGTGATATTTGGTTGGAAATTTTTCAGAGGCGATATAAGTGTTTGAACACCTCATGTACATCATATGTGATGTGTTTGAGAAATTGGTTTGAGTTGATAGTTTCCGTAACTAAAAAACACATAGTGATTGCTCAAAATATCAAATTTTGAGTCATTAGGAGTGAAAGAGAGAAAGCTTAGAGATCAAAGGCTTTATAATTTTTATGATCAAATGAGGTCTCTTTTTATAGTCAAATATATTGAGATTGCTTAGCCCTTAAATTTTGAAGAGATAAGATCACAATTATTGAGTCATTGTTTATGAAAATATCTCTTACACGTGAAATGATGAAATTCTCAAATAGCTCAACTATTCAGCAGCAAAATTCACATTCCTCATAAGTTTGAAGCTTGGATTGTGTCCACCTATTTCTTTTTGAACAATAGATCAAATAATATTCCATTTTGGAGCTTGGTGGCCCTTGGATCAAAATGCATAATTGTTGAAATTCATAATGCCATTTATGGGAATTCCTTGGAGCAATCAAGAATTTTCAGGTTTGATCAGGTTTGTAATGATTTCTAAGATGCTTAAGACCACTTGACATTGTCCTTTAACTCAAAAAAATCAGATTTTAAAGTTTTATGAAAATCTGTTTTTGAAAAACATTTTTGGATGGTCACTTTGATCCATGATTTGTTAATGTACAAGCAAGATCTTTTCATGCCAATTGGTTATTTGAATTGTTGGCAACATTTTCAAAAACAATGGTGTTTTGAAAAAGATTTGAATCAGCTTGGAACTAGTTAAAAAATCCCTCCAAGTTTTGGTGTTTTGCTGATTTTGTACTTAGACAAAGATTTTGTCTAAGTGTTGAAAATCAGTATTTTTCTTAATTTTGATTCATCTTCAACTTAAAATCCATAATGAATTTGAGTGTTTTGTAGTTGAATTATTTGTAGTTTTTGATGAGATATTTCATTTGATCTTTGGTTCACCAAAATCTGATGCTTCGATCACAAGTTAAGATGCTTGGAAGTAGGCTACTTGAACACCTTTTTCCATAACTTAGAAAATTTTCTAAGTTTCAAAAATTGCCCCTTTTACAAGTTATCTTCAAATTTCTGATTTTTTGTGATAAAATGTATTCATGGATCATATATTCTTGTAATATAGGTCATGGGGATCATTTTGGATGAAAAAGTCAAACTTTAACTTTTTGGTCCATATGGAAATTACTCTAGATACCCCTAGTTTTATGATTTTTTGATTGGACATCCTCTGATTTATGTAAACCTTATGAATGGAATTTCATGATGTATATGAGCTATTTAAACCATTCTCTATGGTATAGGCTCTTTTCCAGATGGAAATTTGATTTTGGGATCCTCGATTAGTTAAAAACCCTAATTTGGGCACTATGAAACCCTAATCTTGAAGTCATTGATCTCTGCATCTATTGAACTTGTAAATGGCTTGTCAAAGTTATGTCAACCTTTCTTTGTGGTATGTGGAGGCCTTGGATCCTTTTACCATGAAAAAAACTCATCTGGAGGGCTCAGTTGACTGAAACCCTGATTGGTATTTCTTATGGTCCGGGGCCCTGATCACTGAAATTTCTATAGAATCTTTGAAATATTTTCCATCATTTGAGATTCCTTGATCTTTTAAGAATGATTTAAAGATTGAAAATATTATGTATTAATGATTGGTCCTTTTCCTAAACCCTCTGAGGGACTTAGGAATCCTGATCCATTGTGGGGATACTGTTTAAACTAGTCTGACACGGTCCTTTGATCAATGGATTTTCTTTGAAGAGGTATATATCCTAGGGTCAAAATTTAGGTTATGACTCCTAGAAGTCTACACACATTCTAACTTTCCCATCCTTCTTTGATACTCGCACAATGTTGTCAACCATTGAGGTTATTTTGAAGTGGCAAGAAATCATGCGTCGATTTGCTTATGTACCTCTTTCTTGATTTTGATAGCCATATATGGATGTGTTATTCTCAATCTCTGCTTAACTAACAATTATTTTTGCTTCAACAGTAAATGAAGTTCCACGATGTCGGTATCCAACCCTGGCATGTCCTGGTGGGACCAAGCAAATACATAGGGAAATTCTTTGTGTAGTGAGATCAGTCTTTTCCTTTTAGTCGAACTGAGTAGTGCGTTGATCTTGACTTCCTTTATTTCCTGTTCTGAACCCAAATTAATTGTTTCCAACATTTCTATGTAAGTTTGAATGGAATTCTCCTTGTGTCTTAGTAGTCTGGTGATCTCTTTTGTAATTTGTACTTCAGCTTTGAATACTGGGAACTCAAAGTTGGGATAAGGAATTGGACCACGTGTTCCAATGGGGTTTAAAATAGTTAATTCGCACGATGATGATATTGAGAAAAAAAATTTAGAGAATGCAAAAGAAAGTTTATGCAGATTAATTTTGAAAAACGTATGTTGTTATTTTTGGTTATTTTTTAGGGATTACCATTTTCTGAAAAAGCGAAAAGAGAAAACAACAACAAGTACAGAAATACAAAATGACATTTTATTTATAATTTTTCGGTTCTTGAAATACACAACCCTATAAAATAAAACTCTTCCTCTTTTGTCTAAGTGAAAAGGACATTATAGCAAGTAAGCCCTATAACATTCCTTGTCATTCGGGCGAGATGAAAGATCAAAATAAAGCTAAGCAATTACTTTGGAATGTGAACGATGTTTGGGACATCAACAAAGATCCGATTGTAACGAACTCTGTTGGAGATGTAGATGTCTAGAACTTTTCTTCCCGGAGTAGCTTTAGTGATGACATTGATTTCTAGTGAAGGAGGATCTGCGGAGTCTTCCTTTCAAGCAACTTGATCGTGCGAGAAATTTTCAGTTGTTTCTTCATCAATGCTTTCAAAATAGTCTCCCTATCAAATTGATTGGATGTCTTTGATATCGACGTGAGAACTTACGGGATCAGTGTACTTTACAAGGTAATCTTAATTTCCATTTGGTTGTCTCAATGTGTCCCATGTTTTTGTGGGAGTTGATGAGTCAACTTCAGTAATGGCATTCACTTTTGGTAGTGCAAAGTTGAGGAAATATTGTCCTACAACCCTTGCAAATTCATCAAGATGGCGATGTTTGTCCCTCGAATTTTCCTGAAAAGGTTCACATGTCGGTAGATTATCCATTGGATCTTCAGATGTACAATAAAAGTCGTCTGTCATTGGGAGTGTCTTCTAGTGAGTTGCGAGGAGCATGAGGTTCTTCAAAGATTTTTTTGTCCTTAGCCTCTGGAATGTACTTTGAAATGGAGATCGGCAAGTCGTAAGGATTGCGCGCTTCATCCTGAGAAATGTATCCTTCCTCATTGAAGTATGTTTTCCACTCGTCATAGGGATCTTCGGATCCTTCCGAACTGTTTTCCTTGATGGTATGAACCTCTTGAGAGATTGGGTGAAGGAAGCTACCACTATGGAAAAAGTTTTTAATAGGACCAACATTTCCATCCTTTTCTGTTGGTTTTATTGCTGCTGAAGAAAAAACAAGAACTTTTCTTGATTCATTTCTTACGGGAATTACATCTTATCCCTAACCTTTGATATTGTTGCTTTCCAGGGCTTGGAGAGCATCTTTATAGGAAGTGATTGACGTTCCTATTTCTGGCTGATCCTTATTGCTTATAGAGAAAGTTTGGAACCGTGTTCCAATGACGTCTTTTGGTTTCAAATACGATAATGAGGATAAGTTACTAACAATCATAGCTCTTTCTGCAAATACTGTTACCAATTTGTTATTCTTCACAAATCTCAGTTTTTGATGAAGTTTGGAGGTCACTTCCCCTGCTTCATGAATCCATGGTCAGCCGAGTGAACAACTGTATGCCGCACGGATGTCCATGACTTTAAAGGTAACTTGAAAGGTGTGAGGTCCAATGGTTATGGGAAAATCCACTCGCCGATAATTGCTTTTCGAGATCCGTCAAATTCTTTGACTACGACCTCACGTTTTCTCATAGGAGGACCTTGAATATTCAGTCTTGTGAGAGTGGACCTTGGTATTACGTTCAGAGATGAACCTGTGTCTACGAGTACGTTGGCTAAAGCATCGTCACCATAATTGATAGTAATGTTCAATGCCATTTTTTGATTCTTTCCTTCTTCAAGAAGATCGTTGTCATTAAATCCTAAATTGTTGAAATTAGTGATGCTGGAGACAATACTGTAAAATTGGTTCACAGTTACGTTTGGTTCTACGCAATCTTACTCCAGAACCTTTTGTAATGCTTCTCGGTGAGCTTCTAAGCTGAGCAGAAGAGATAACACCGAAATTATTAAAGGAGTTTTTAGTAATTGATCCACAATGTTATACTCACTTCTCTGGATGAGCCTGAGGATTTCATCCTTATCTTTTATTGCAGGCTCTGGATTACATGTCTGACCCACTAGTGGATTGATGACCTCACCTTGAGGTTCCTTTCCTTTTGCAGTTACTTCAACTCCTCGGTTGACTATTCATCCACATCTAGTGACTCCACTGATATCAGCGATGCTGACAAGAGATGTTATAGGTAATTCCTTTCAACCTTCCATGATTGTTGATTCGTACTTATATAGAATTGCTTTCTTCGAGGAATAAGGCACTGAACTTGGTAAGTAGATGACTAAATGGGGTAAACGAGCCTTTCGTTTATTGAAAGTAACCTCTATATGTGTTGGCTTTGGAATTTTGTTGTTGTCAAAAGGAACTTCCAAGGATTTATTTTCTTCGATCAAAGGGATTTTATTGAAAATCTCTTTGTCAGTTTCATAGTCCATAGGTTCGACTTTTAAAACTTCCTATATCATGTTGATGAACTGAGAATTATGGAGACGAGGGGCACCTTGATCCATTTGATCTCAAAGATCCACGCGTACTATGACACATCCTTGTTTATCCGTTGAACAAACCTCACAATGTTTATAACTGTGAAGTGGAAAAAGACTGTATCCACTTTGTATATGATGCATCTTGACTCTGTCTGAATCTTGTATTCTGGCGTAGAAAGTTTGTCGTCTAGCCGAAGTATCATTGTTAAGACTAATCTGACTAGTTTCTTCGTCCATGTAAATTGGAAACCACCAATGGTCCAACAAGGCTTGAAATTCTATTTGCATTATTGCGCACCCTTGATTACCTTTAGAGAAACCTATGCAGTTCTGATAATCGTGCATTGATAAAAATCCAAGTCTGACATGCTTGGAGTGCGATTTGACTAAAATAGTATTCATTATGCCAATGTCGAAGATTTGAATCATGTTGATATGAGGATCATTCATCTCACGATCATCTTGAATCCATCATAAATCCATTTGACGTTGAAGGGCTTCTTGTACATAGGAGCACCCTTGATAATTTGTTTAATAGATGGAGCAACCTTGGTAGTCTTCTCGTGGTAAATCATGATGTAGACTTTGTTTGGAATGCAACGTAACTAGATTGACATTCATTGCTCGGATGTCGAAATTTTGAATAATTCCCGAAGGAGCAAAACCTAAACTAATTCCTTGGGTTATTTGATCTTGGATCCAGATGACCGACGCTTTATCATGTTGCAGTAATGGATTTGTTTGAACATCCGAGTTAATATCTTTGAAAGATAAAACTCCATTCCTAACTATTCTTTTGACATTGTACTTGAAAGCTAGACAGTTTTCAATGTTATGCCCCTTCCCCCCTTTATGATAAGGACAAGAATGATAAGCTTTATGGAATGGAGGGGAACCAACAGGAATATGGACAAGAGTCTTGTCTGAATGTTCCCCTTGCTTAGTAAGAGTGGAAACAAATCGACATATATTATACATATAGGGTCAATTGCTAGAGCCCTGAGATACCCGTTTTTTTTGAATTGTGAACGAGCCTGTTGAAGAGGTTGTTTCCTTTATTGATATTGTTTTTGATTAGGAGAGCTTCGAGCGATATGAGGTTGATACGTCGGAGCTACAATTTAGGTAATATCAGGAGATATCGTCGCCTCTTGTCGAGGTGCAAATCTTTGTCACTATTTACCCAAAGATACGTTACTGATGTCTTGTTCCTTCTTCTTCTTCAGAAAGGAACTTCCATATCTTTTTCTTGAACTTGAAAGTTCAATATCCTTTGTTAAACTCCCTTCTCCAAATGCCTCTTCTAAATGTACTCCCATGTTTACTATCTCGGTAAAATCATCGGGTGTGCTTGCAACCATCCATTCATAGTAGAATGAAATCAATGTCTTGAGGAATATTTTTGCCATTTCTTTCTCTCCAAGAGGAGGAGAAATTTGAGCAACAATTCCATGCCATCTTTGTGTGTATTTTTTGAAGGTCTCATTACCCTTCTGAGACATTGCTATGAGCTGGTCCCGATCGGGAGCCATATCCAAATTGAATCTGTACTGTTTGATGAAAGAATTTCCGAGATCTCAGAAATTGTTGATGTTCGAACGATTGAGCTTTATATACCAATGAAGCGCTTCCCCAGTCCAACTATCAATAAAGTAGTGAAACAATTTGAAATTCTGTGATCAGGTATGAGATGTCCTAAGAGATGTCCCAACACTTGACAGATTTAACCAAAACTTAAATAGCAAGAAAAGTAAACAACACAGAAGTTTGTTAACCCAGTTCAGTGTATAACCACACTTACATCTGGAGGCTACCAAGCCAGGAGGAAATCCACTATAAGTAATATTAATTCTAGACTTAAACCACCCTGTTTAATCTATCACTTAATAACTACCCAATGCAATTTCTACCTAAGTCACAACTTAGATAAGAGTACCCTACTCACTCCCCCTCAATCTCACAGTGATCAAGTTTACAAGTTTAATAAAATTGAAGACATTCTTCAAACAAAACAGCTTGATCTTACTTCACAGTTTCAATCAAGTCACAAATGCACTTATGCTTAAAAGCTCATAAAGTGGTACAATAAAAACAACCTGCTATTAAAACACTAGACACCCTATTTGGTCTTCTGAAATTCATACTCAATTCTATGAGTTTCTGTTGCTTAAATAGGTATCTATATTTTGGGCTTTCTGTAGGATGATCCAGCCCTAATGCGCATGCAGCTTCCACCTTGAATTTAGGGTTTGTTACTTCCTAGATTCTAGGTGATTTAGGTCTTCTGTTTTAATCTGAATCTTCAATATAAAACTCCCTACAGATGCGCCTTGTTCTGTTTTTATCCATCATTAATTAATTCCAGATAACTCTCCTTAAATATCTCTGATTAGTTATTCAATAATTAATTCTGGTAGCAGGTTTGAGATGTCTCAACATCTGTTGGGACATCCTGAAAAACTGAACTTAAGTCATTTACACAATGTCCCAACATCTGGTAAGACATCCTGAAATAAGTTCATATACTCTGTTTGATAATGTCCCAACATTTGATAGGACATTCTGAACTGAATTCAATAATTCTTGTTGGTCAAAAATTCTGCCAATTCAAGACATCTACAAACTCCCCCTTTGGCTAATTTTTGGCTAACATCTTTTCTGGTTTTCAGAGTGCAGCAGAAGTTCTTTTTATCAGAGTATAGCATTACTTTTCTGTTGATTCTTATTTGAGATTACTCCCCCTCAAACATATATGTATCCAATCTTGTTGCAACAGGAAAAAAACTTATTCAGTTCAGAAGCAAACAAACAGATTTTTTCATTCATACTTAAACAGCAATACAATTTGTTGTTGTTCTCCCCCTTGGTAGACACAAAATTTAGGGCCAAAGACACTATTCCAGAAATACATTGATGTCATTACATTTGCCTCACATACATTGATCACTCAGATTCATCACTCTCAGTTTCTTCCTCAACTTCTGTTTCTTCATCAGCTTCACTTTCTTCATCAGAGGCAGCTTTCTGATCTTCTCCACTCTCCAGCCTTTGGATGATTTCTTCAAGTTTCAGCTTCCTTGCTTCAAGTTCTTTGCATGTGCTTTTAAGCTCAGCAATTAGAGCCTTCTTGGAGATTGGAGTCTTAGCAGTTGAAGGACCTGCAGATGTCCCAGAAGGTGCTTCAACATCTGCAGCATGATGACTGAGGAATAACTTGTAGTGAAAAGCCAGGGGGCTTTCTCTTTTGCAGGTTGTATCCTTGTCAGTGAGAATTCCAGGGTATTGATTGAGCACTATACCACATAGCAATGATGGAAAAGCTATTGGCAGCTTTGTTGCAGAAGAGCTGGCATGCTTCAAGGTCTGATCAAAAATGTAAGCTCCATAGTCCATCTTGGTTTGAGTTCCCACAGCATAGATAAACCTGGCCAGACCAGTGGAGATTGAAGAAGTGTGGTTGGTAGGCACCCAGTTAGCTGTACCAATCCTGTTCAGCATGGCATATTTCCCTTCACAGGCCATGCCTTGACCTGGTTTGCAGTGATAACCTTGCAGACTTGGTTATCTGTCTTACCTAGCTCATTGGGTCCATCTGTTTCTCTTCCTAGGTACTGATTGATGATTTGAGGAGAAAACTCTACACATTTACCTCTAACAAAAACTTTTTGAAACTCAGAGGACTTACCATTTGAACAATCCTCCTGAAGATTAACAATGAACTCTTTGACTAGAAGTTCATAGCAGGGAGAGAGATCTGAGACTGTTTTGAATAGTCCTGCAGCAGAGATGAGGTCAATCAGTTCAGTGCACTCAAGTGCATTGCTGCTCAGTTCTCTTTCTAGGGCAACCCTTCTTTGGTACACAAACTTCCATTTGTTGACACTAGAGACATGATGGAATGATATGTTGTCCAATGGGGCTTCTGGAACAGCAGATGAAGCCCTAGATGGTGCTGGTTTCTTTTTGGGAGGAGATGTGGGGACATCTGATTCAACATCTGAGTCTGATGGGGTGACAGCTTTTCTTTTCTGAGTTTGAACTTTACTCCATTGTTTTGTTGGCCCAAAAGTAGGTTTAGCTTTGCCTTTCTTTGGGGAAGCTTTCTTCTTCTCAGGAATTTCAGCTTCAGCTTGCATCTTTCCTTTCCTGGACCTGAGCCTTTTGGCTATGCTAGGTCTAACAGAGGCTATGATCTCTGTATCAGAGTCCTGCTCCAGGTTGACCACTGGAGGAGATTGAGCAGTCTCCTCTTCAGCTGGTTGATCAGCAGGGATTTGATCTTCATTTGAGGCTTTGGTCTGATCCTCAGAGACTTCTTCATCATTTTCATTTGAGGCCTTATGCTGGTCCTCAGTTTGTTCCAAATCAGCATCAGATGAGTTCCTTTTCTCATCTTCAGATGTTCCAACATCTATTGGGACATCTTGTTCTGCAGGAGTGTCCTCTGCATCTTGAGCTTGTTCTTCTTGAGGTGCAGGCATAGTGTTCATAGGAACAGAGATCCCACTTACCACTCTCTGTTCAAAAAGGATTTGGTTGACAATCTCCTTGATGGAATCATCTACATATTTTGAAGATTTTGGGGGCATGTTAGCAGGAGAAGGAATGCCTCCTTTGGCTTTGCTGCAGACTTGATCTTTAGCTCTCTTTGGAGTTCTTGGCTTTTTAGTGTGAGAAGCACTTCCTCTGAGTTCGTCCAATGGAGTTGATTTCATTGGTACCACAGAGATGGGAGTGGCATGAACAACGTCTTCTTTGTTGAGAACTTCTTCAGTTGTGTTAGGGTTTTGAGACATTGTTGAGGAAGATGGATGAAAAGCTTTAGGGTTTATGATTTCTGAAGAATAGCTAGTTAATGTGATTCGCTTGTGATAGTATGATGAGAATCTTGATAGCTGATTATAAACAGTTACTAAATAAGTAGCCGTTACAGTGCAAATGATTAGAGATGGAATTCCCAAGGATCTTGTCCAGACTGGTTTTGCCATCTGGAACTTATGCCATACAATGTCATATGACATGTTGGCACATCTCATTAACTGCTAAATATCACATAAACAGATTCCAAGTTTGCCCCTTAAGTTCTCAAATTGTGTAGCATCCAATGCTTTGGTAAAGATATCAGCTAACTGCAGATTTGTAGCTACATGTTCCAATGAAATCACCTTTTCTTCTACAAGATCTCTGATGAAATGATGTCTGATATCAATATGCTTGGTCCTGCTATGTTGGATAGGATTCTTTGATATGTTGATTGCACTTAAGTTGTCACAGTACAATGTCATGACATCCTGTGGGACATTGTACTCAGTGAGCATTTGCTTCATCCAAACCAACTGAGAACAACTGCTTCCAGCTGCTATATATTCAGCTTCAGCTGTAGATAAGGATACACAATTTTGTTTCTTACTGAACCAAGAAATCAAATTGTTTCCTAGAAAGAAGCATCCTCCTGAGGTGCTTTTTCTGTCATCAGCACTTCCAGCCCAATCAGCATCACAGAAGCCAGTAAGAATTGGTTTACATCCATGAAAGTACATTATGCCATAGTCACAAGTACCATTAACATATTTAAGAATTCTCTTGACTTGATTTAGATGACTGACTTTTGGATCAGCTTGATATCTTGCACATACACCTACTGCAAAAGCTATGTCAGGTCTGCTAGCAGTCAAGTATAACAAGCTTCCAATCATGCTTCTGTATAAGCTTTGATCTACATTCTCACCCTTTTCATCTTTAGTAAGCTTTAAATGTGTGGGGGCAGGTGTTCTCTTATGAGTAGCATTTTCCATTCCAAATTTCTTGACTATGTTCTTGGTATACTTGCTTTGGGAGATGAACATTGAGTCTTCCATTTGCTTTATTTGCAGACCAAGAAAGTAGGTTAACTCTCCTACTAGACTCATTTCAAATTCAGATTCCATCTGCTTGACAAAATGTTTGACCATCCTTTCAGACATCCCACTAAAGACAATATCATCAACATATATTTGAGCAATCATGACATTCCCTTCTTCATCTTTAACAAACAGGGTTTTTTCAATTCCACCTTTTCTGTATCCTTGCTTGATAAGAAATGTGGTCAGTCTTTCATACCATGCCCTTGGAGCTTGCTTCAAACCATAAAGTGCCTTCTTTAGTTTGTATACATGATTTGGACAGCTTGGATCAACAAATCCTTTAGGCTGTTCTACATATACTTCTTCATTAAGATATCCATTTAAAAAGGCACTTTTCACATCCATTTGAAATAGCTTGAACTTCAAGATACAAGCAATTCCCAAAAGTAGTCTAATTGATTCAAGCCTTGCTACTGGTGCAAAGGTTTCATCAAAGTCTACTCCTTCAATTTGAGTGTATCCTTGAGCTACAAGTCTAGCTTTGTTCTTTGTAACAACTCCTTGTTCATTTGACTTGTTCTTATACACCCATTTTGTACCAATCACATTTATGTCATCAGGTCTAGGAACAAGATTCCACACTTCATTCCTTGTGAATTGACCTAATTCCTCTTGCATAGCACAAATCCAGTATTCATCAGTAAGAGCTTCCTTGATGTTTTTAGGTTCTATTTTGGAAACAAAACAAGAACCTGAAATCACTTCTCTTGATCTAGTACTCACACCTCTTTTGGGATCACCAATTATCAGATCTTTGGGATGATCCTTCTGTATTCTGATGGAGGGAGGTTTGCTGGATTCTTCTGTCCTTGTATCAGTTTGATTGAAGTTATAATGATCATTCTTTTCTTCAGCTTCAATCTTGATATCAGCTGATGTTCCAACATCTTCTGGGACATTTGTAGGAGCATCATCAATTATCACATTTATGGACTCCATGATAACCTTGGTTCTATAATTAAATACTCTATATGCTCTGCTGTTTATGGAGTATCCAAGGAAAATCCCTTCATCACTTTTAGGATCCATTTTTCTTCTTTGCTCCCTATCTGCCAGAATATAACAGTTACTTCCAAATACATGGAAGTACTTAACTGTGGGTTTTCTGCCCTTCCAAACTTCATATATTGTGGACAAAGTTCCTTTCCTTAAAGTAACTCTGTTATGAATGTAACAGGCAGTGTTCATAGCTTCAGCCCAGAAGTACAGAGGTAACTTTTTAGCATGGATCATAGCTCTTGCTGATTCTTGAATAGTTCTATTCTTCCTTTCAACAATCCCATTCTGTTGAGGAGTGATTGGTGAAGAATATTCATGATTGATTCCTTCTGAAGAGCAGAAATCTAAGAACTTTTGGTTCTCAAATTCTTTTCCATGATCACTTCTTATTCTGATCACACAAATGGATTTTTCCCTTTGCAATCTTTGACATAACTCTTTGAATACATCAAATACATCAGACTTTTCTTTGATGAAATTTATCCATGTATATCTTGAAAAGTCATCAACCACAACATAGGCATACCTCTTACCACCAAGACTTTCAACCTGCATAGGTCCCATCAGATCCATATGCAAAAGTTCCAAAACTTTGGAAGTTGTCAGATGTTGGAGCTTTGGATGGGACATCTTGTTTTGCTTGCCTATTTGACATTCACCACATATTTTGCCATCATCAATCTTCAGTTTAGGAATACCTCTTACAGCATCCATGGATATTATCTTCTTTATGCCTCTGAAATGAAGATGACCTAGTCTTTGGTGCCATAGTTTCACTTCTTCTTCTTTAGCTAAAGAGCAAGTTGAAGTAAGACTGAGATTTTGGGATTCCCACATGTAACAGTTGTCTTTAGATCTGGCTCCTTTCATGACAACCTCTTGTTCTTTGTTAGTCACTATGCATTCAGTTTTGGTAAAGTTTACATTGTACCCTTGATCACATAATTGACTTATGCTGATCAGGTTAGCAGTTAAACCTTTAACTAGCAGCACATCATCTAGTCTTGGAACATCTTGACAATCCAAGGTTCCAACTCCCTTGATTTCTCCTTTAGCTCCATCTCCAAAGGTCACATACCTGGATGAATGTGATTTTAAGTTTACTAGCAGATTCTTCAATCCAGTCATGTGTCTTGAACATCCACTGTCAAAGTACCAGTCTTCTTTAGCTGATACTCTTAGTGATGTATGTGCTATGTATGCAGTACTTTTCTTTGACCAGATGAGTTGAGATTTCTTTTGATGCCTCTGCCCAGTGTGTTGTTTATCAGCTGATCTCCAAGCTTGATTGTTGATCTTGTTCTTGTAGCTTTGATCAGCTTCAGTGCTAGCTTTTGGTTTCCATACCTTCTTGATATTTTCTGTCTTCTGCTTAGGAGGTTGCTGATTTCATTGATGTTTATGCAGCACTTTCTTGGTAACTTCTATTTTCTTCTTGGAAGGTTGCTGATACATCTGATTTGGATATCCATGCAACTTATAACAATGAGGTTTGATATGTCCAAATCTTCCACAGTGATGGCATCTCCATCTTTGATACTTCTTCTTCATTTTGTTCTTTTCAGAATGTTAAGACATCTGTTGGAACATTATGTTTGACTTTGTGTTCTTTTCCTGATGTTGAAGCATCTGTTGGGACATTTTGTTAGACTGTATGGATTTTGAAGTTGTTTTGCTAGAGCTAGCTTCATCTTTATTTACTCTGTTAAATCCCAGTCCACTTTTATCCCCTGAGTGCTTATTGTTGTTGAGAATCACATCCAGTGTATTTGAGCTGCTATTCAACATTCTAACAGATTTGGACATATGTTCCAACTTGGAGTTGAGAAGACTTACTTCACTTTTTAAGGTGTCAATGATCTCCTGATCATTTGCTTTGTCATCTTCTAATGCCTCATTCTGCTTCTTTAGCTTTATAACCTCACTGCATATTTCAGAGCTTCTTTTGTAAAGATCTTTGAATGCTTGCTCAAGTTCTTCATAAGTAAGTTCTCCATCACTGGATTCACTTTCAGAGTCACATAATCCAGCTAAAGCAGTGATATGCTTAACTGATTCCTCTTCTGAATCACCTCCTGAGTCTTCATCAGACCAAGTCACAGAGAGTCCTTTCTTTTGCCTTTTTAAGTAGGTAGGACATTCATTCCTGATGTGTCCATATCCTTCACATCCATGGCATTTGACTCCTTTTTCTTGACTGGTCTTTTCAGCATAATTTGACCTTCTGTTAGCATCATAAGGCCTCCTGTTCTCAGAAGAGTTTGTGTTTCTTCCACTGGGTTTGGATTTGCCTTCCATTCCTCTGAGAATCTGTTTGAATTGTCTTCCAAGCATAGCAAGGTTGTCTGATAAGCTTTTATCATTTTCTGATTCATCATCTTCTTCTTCATCAGTATTTGACACCAAGGCTATGCTTTTGTTCTTTTTAACATTTGTGTCATTCATTCCCATCTCAAAAGTTTGAAGGGAACCAATGAGTTCTTCAACTTTCATAGAGCATATGTCTTGAGCTTCTTCTATTGCTGTGACTTTCATGTCAAATCTTTTTGGCAAAGATCTGAGGATTTTTCTTACAAGCTTTTCATCAGTCATTTTTTCTCCCAAAGCTCCAGAAGTATTAGCTACTTCTAAAATGTTCATGTAGAATTCATGAACTGTCTCATCTTCCTTCATTCTCAAGTTTTCAAATTTTGTGGTGAGAAGTTGAAGTCTTGACATCTTTACTTTTGATGTTCCTTCATGAGTTGTTTTGAGAGTATCCCACACATCTTTGGCTAGCTCACAATGATGTACAAGTCTGAAGATGTTCCTATCAATGCCATTGAATAAAGCATTTAAGGCCTTTGAGTTGCCTAGTGCTGAATCTTCTTCTTCCTTACTCCATTCTTCTTCAGGTTTCAGCACTTTTGATCCATCTTTGGTATCTTGGACAGGATAATCCCATCCAATGTTGACTGCTCTCCATGCCCTGTTGTCAAGTGATCTTAAGAATGCAACCATTCTTGGCTTCCAGTAGTCATAATTAGATCCATCCAGAATAGGTGGTCTATTTACTGACCCTATATCTCTGTCCATGTTACAGAATTTGTATTCCCTAGATCTCACCCAGAATAAACAGGCAGGGTGCCTGCTCTGATGCCAATTGAAATTCTGTGATCAGGTATGAGATGTCCTAAGAGATGTCCCAACACTTGACAGATTTAACCAAAACTTAAATAGCAAGAAAAGTAAACAACACAGAAGTTTGTTAACCCAGTTCAGTGTATAACCACACTTACATCTGGAGGCTACCAAGCCAGGAGGAAATCCACTATAAGTAATATTAATTCTAGACTTAAACCACCCTGTTTAATCTATCACTTAATAACTACCCAATGCAATTTCTACCTAAGTCACAACTTAGATAAGAGTACCCTACTCACTCCCCCTCAATCACACAGTGATCAAGTTTACAAGTTTAATAAAATTGAAGACATTCTTCAAACAAAACAGCTTGATCTTACTTCACAGTTTCAATCAAGTCACAAATGCACTTATGCTTAAAAGCTCATAAAGTGGTACAATAAAAACAACCTGCTATTAAAACACTAGACACCCTATTTGGTCTTCTGAAATTCGTACTCAATTCTATGAGTTTCTGTTGCTTAAATAGGTATTTGTAATTTGGGCTTTCTGTAGGATGATCCAGCCCTAATGCGCATGCAGCTTCCACCTTGAATTTAGGGTTTGTTACTTCCTAGATTCTAGGTGATTTAGGTCTTCTGTTTTAATCTGAATCTTCAATATAAAACTCCCTACAGATGCGCCTTGTTCTGTTTTTATCCATCATTAATTAATTCCAGATAACTCTCCTTAAATATCTCTGATTAGTTATTCAATAATTAATTCTGGTAGCAGGTTTGAGATGTCTCAACATCTGTTGGGACATCCTGAAAAACTGAACTTAAGTCATTTACACAATGTCCCAACATCTGGTAAGACATCCTGAAATAAGTTCATATACTCTGTTTGATAATGTCCCAACATTTGATAGGACATTCTGAACTGAATTCAATAATTCTTGTTGGTCAAAAATTCTGCCAATTCAAGACATCTACACAATTGCTTTGGATTGTCCGTCTGAGTGGACATCTTCCGGGCATACATTGTCAAATGAATTTGAGGGCAATAATCACCCTTATACTTCTCAAATTCTGGAACTTTGAATTTGTGCGGTATTTGAAGATTTGGAACTAAGCATAGATTTGTCGTGTTTCTTACAAACAACTCTTGTCCTATAGGAGACATTAATTCCTTCTGCATAGCTTCAAACTATTTTTGGAATTTTTCCATTCTTTCGTTTATTCCTCCCCTTCATTTGGAGCAGGAGAGTATTTTCAAACTTTTGAGGTAATGTGCACTAGTGGCGCTGGCACAGTTTGTATTGCAGTCAGAGCTTCAGATACCGGGAGTTTGTGACCGCCTAGTATGGAATTATTTGCTAGTGCATCTTCGAGAGTTCGAAGTTTGTAACATTCAAACTGAGACGGTCCTGCGGCTTTCCTTAGTTCTTCAGTAAGTTGGGGATAATATCCTTTCGGGATAAAACCAGGTGGCATTCCCCAAGGACGATCCTTTGGCATGGAAAACCTTGGATCCTTATATGGTACCTCCTTAACCGGTGCAAAGACGGCTTCAGGGATATTCTTTGGTGAATATTTTGAACTACAGTCAGAGCTTTGACCATTTCTTTGAGTATTTCCATAGTTGAATTAATACATAAGAGCTCCTCTTTTAGATTTATGTTCTCGTCCTCGAGGTCTTCCATTCTTTTCTAGCAACCGACCCGAGTATTATACGAATGAGATTGTTTGACTTCCAAAGAAGTGCAAGAATAAGACTTGAATGAAAGAAAATGTAAATGATGAATGATAAAAAATATGTGTTAATTTTCTCCTTTATTTAAAGAAAGAATTGATTGAACAAACTACTGCATGATATCATACAAAAATATTTATTGAATTGAAAAAAGTTACATCCATAATACATTATTCAAATGCGGGAAAGAAACTTAAAACTATAAAACTCTCTTTGTTGGGACTTTAGTTTTTTAATGATCTGTCTTCTGCCTCTTGAGTGGGGAATCCTCTAGATCTTCAATTCTTTTCCAAGTGTAGAAGGTTTTGGCGTTTCCCTGAACAGGCAACTGCTCCTCCTTTTCATTGATGTGGTACTCAAGTACCTCAATGAGTGAATCCTTTTCATTCAGGAGACTCTGAATTTTGGTATTCTCTAGGAAAAGATCTGATATTTGTTTTTCCAGGAGTTTCTCTCCCTCTGCATTTTGTTAAAATCTATCTGAAGCTTCTTTGTGTCATTCATGAAGTAGAGAATAGTTTCTTTTAGTGGAAACACTCCTTATCGAGGGTAAGTCATACTCAATTTGATTGCTCTGGCTTGTATCCATGGGAGATAAGGATCCAAAGAGATACATTTTGGTTTTCCCAGAGATTCTATTCTTTTCTTGTGTATATGTTTCCAAGAATGCACAATATCTTCTTTGATAGTCATGTGCTCGCCTCCTTCTTCAAAGAAAATACCTTCCATCTGAGCATTGACGGGTATATCTCTCATCGAGTATCCCATCTAACGTCGAGGTAACTTTGGGTGATAATTGATCCCTCCCTTGGCACCAATGAGAGGTACATCGGGGAAATTACCACACCTGGTGATGATCCTGATTCCGTTGTAGACTGGATTGGACCAACTGATGTCTGAATTGGTCAAAGACATGATCTTTTGAAACCAGTGCATTCCACTTTTAGTTTCCCAAAATGATGATGACTTGGGTAAGTGGGAAGTGAAATATTTATATAGAAGTGGTACACAATAAGTGACTATTCCTCCGCCACATAAATTCCTCAGGTGAACTGAGTGGTAAGCATCTGCAAGCAGTGTAGGAAATGGATTTCCGATGAGAAAGATCTTTATCATATTGATGTAGACAAATTTGTCTACATTGGGAAATAAGAATATGCCATAGATGAGCAATGCGAAGATGACTACGAACGCAACAGTATTTCCGATACTGGAGAAGTATATTGCTCTCTTAATTAGAAATTTGGAGGGATCACCCTTGACTTCTCCTTTGGTAGTCCAATGAGCCTTAACTTCTGACTCTTCCAAAACAAGATTCCTGGAAATTGTTGATTTTCTCGGCATTCCTTCAAATCCGTAGAATGGTATTTTCTAATTAATAGGGATTCCAATCAACTGAGAATAGTCTTCCAATGTTTGGCAAAACTGATAGTCGGGAAATGTGAAGCAGTGGTACACCAGGTCGTAGAACTGGACCAGTGTAGCAAAACACCTTGTACCATGATGATTTTGAGTAGAGACAAAAGCTCTCCAAACTTTTCCCTTAATACTTCTAGATCTGTGATAAGCTTTCCTAGCTTTCTCAGATCATCCAATCTCAGATTCTTGAATGTAAACTTGTGGGTTTTCCATCTCCCAAAGTCCATTTTGAAAATAATGGTGTTGGGAAATAGACGTTCGTTCAGTTCTTTTAAAGGAGAAAATTATGATTTTTTTTTGAAAATAGGATATTCTTTTGATGAATGCATGAATGCAACACACAAAAACATGGTGAAAACATGGGTTCAAAGGTTCGTTGTCATGAGGTTAGAGCTCTACCCATTCCCAATGTTTATATTACGGTAAAGATTTTTGTACTTGTAGATCATGTAAGTCAAGGTCAAGGAATAAATGTTTACTAAATCCTTAGAGTTATGAGTATCCGATTGGAAATCGCCGATTTTTCGCGCAATACACTATAAACATCAATTTCATACCAGATACCTAAACTTATTCAGGGAATTTTTAGGTTTCACTTGGTCGGGATTGGACTCCCTACAAGATATTTCAATTTTGCCCTACCTATCTTAGAGTGCACTCGAGCTCACCTAGATGCAGATTAATCGCATATCCAATTTGAGAGACCACCCCAAAGGATATCAATTGAACAAATATTTTGCGGAAACAAAAACATAAAGTAGTATAAAAGCAATTTATAAAATTAGTATATATACATGTTCCTAAACTTAAGGTTTTTTATATCTAAGAGGTGGCAGATTTCCCACAGACGTCACAATTTTCCTGTAGTGCCCTCTAAATCTAAGGTTTTCTATCTAAAAGATGGGATAAGAAGTGAAAATTGTTTCTCCCACTATAGTCGCCATTTTTATGTAGCTCGATTTTTGTGGTTTCGAATCACAATCACTCTGGTGCTAAAATTCGATTCTTTTTTTATCCTATGAAGTTGATTAAGGAAGGGAAATAGATGTCTCCAATTAAACTGGCTTGCAAACTGAGGTTAAACAGTCAAAATTATTGGTTTATAGATGGTGTCAAAAGTGTGGGTATCTTTTAGATTATTTTTCTTAGTAAAAGAGTATGTCTGTTGTTCATGATATCTATGATGTTCTCTTCAATTTGAGATTGGGAATATGGTGATTGTTGGTAAGATAGGATGATGTTGATATTTTTGGTGTTTGGGTATTTTTGATGTTTTTGATAGGTCTGAGAACCTATTGTGTTTTTTGTTTGGTGTGCTCGCAAAGATCTTACAATATTTTGCCTATGTACCCCCAAAAAGAGAATTGAGGGATTATATCATCGTAGTTCCTCCTAAAAGGCTAGATCTAGGAGTGTAACACCCAAATTACCCCATAGAATTATATATAATTATCAGAGTAAAATTTTCATAAAAACCAATGAGTGCTACAATTCAACAAAACAACCTCGGATTTGTGATACGTTTTCAAATGTAAGTGTTTAACATGCCGCGAAAATAAGTTTTTTAAGCTAACATAAATCAAACTTCAATTACAAAAATTGTTTTCTAAAAGAAATAACAATGTAAAAGCTACTTCGACCCAACTCCCAAAGTGACATATCAGAGCCACCACCCTAAAGACGAGAAGTACGCCGACTTCACTGACCACCACTAGACTTATCCTACTCACTTTCACGTTACCAATATGAGGGTAACATTCAAACATAAGGGGTGAGATACTTACATCATAAAGATAATATAATAAGAATTAAGTAAGTATCATAAAAATACACCATTTCTCAACAACGAATATTCAACAACATCACACACAACAAAAATACATAAAGCACAACATCATATACGACAATCTCAACAATCATGCAATGAGACTCAACTTGACTCTATGCATGCGGTACCATATTCGATCTCTATTTTAAGATCCAGTTCCCGTTGGAACTCTCGACCCCTCTTTCATGGTCCAGTATGATCCCTATTTCATGACCACACCCTCGACCCCGATTTCATGGCCACGTACGATTCGTATTTCATGATCGCACCAACATCACTACAACGACATACCCCATCGTGGTATGATATCCAACTATGCAACATGTCATGAAACATCAATGACATACATGCATACTCACCATGGCAACATCATAAAACAATTCATCAACATCAAAATTATCATTATCATCATGCATTTCTAGCATACAACTACTTAAATCAACCTTAATTAACACAAAGGGAACCACATTCTGTATCTCAACAATGACATATACATATACCACCAACAAAAATATGCAACTTGGTACAACAACAACAGCAAATTCAACAAACATGTCAATTATGTTCAAATTCAACTACACTAATTATCCCTACATATAAGTGCATAACTCATCTTTCACTACATTTAACTACACCACAACGACTACTAAGCATTACTATCGTAATTAAGTAATTTTAGAGAATCTTCTGGAATTTAAAAATTTATTTTTCATGCTATAGGGCTCGCTAAGAGAGGTTCATAGCTTGCAAAGTGCCGAACTCCTTGACTCTGCTCACTAAGCGAGATCTGCGATTTCGTAAATCGCCCAGACTCTCTTTAGTCCTAAAACCTGCAACGAAATCAGTCTCCCAAAACACCAAAACCAGCGAGAATTCTTAGCAATTATCAAATCTATTATTTAATTCATTCCCTAATCAACTAACAACAACAAACAAATCCTAATTCAATGGAATCCTTCAACCATTCATCACCACTTCAATCCCTAATCCTCAACCTACCCAATTCCCATTATAAAACGCTTAAGATGGAAGAATCCCGCCGTTACCTTAGGTTTTTGTTGAGAATCTTCTTCTTCTTCGTGAACTCTCTTCATGATTAAACCCATTCCTCCTCTTTTCCTCTTCACAACTTTCACGATCGTTCTTCCTTTCTCTCACACAATTATGTTTTCCCTTTTTCCCTTATTTACAACATAACCCTTAAGACCCAACTGATGATCTTCCAATTTTACCCTTACTACTTTTACCAATTGACCACCTTGTCCTTATCACTTATTTATTCCATTTAATTTATTTATCACATAATAATACCATTATCCTCCATAATATAATTTTCAATTATAATTATATTCGATAATATATATTATTCTATACACACCAACACACAATAATTCGAATAAATAATTTAAATAAAATTTGGGGCTTTTAAACTCTCCCCATCTTAAAAGGTTTTCGTCCTCGGAAACTTACCTCAAGCAAAACGATTCGGATACGGCTCTCGCATCCTGCTTTCCAATTCCCAAGTCATATGCCCACCGATAACTCCTCACCAAACCACTTACACAAGAACAATATCCCTGCCTCTCAACTGCTTTACCTCCCGATCATCGATTCGTTCTGGTAATGCTTCAACCGTAAGATTATCTCTTACCTCAACTTCATCCATCGGTATCACATATGATGGATCCAGAACATACTTCTGAAGTTGCGACACATGAAATACATCATGCAAATATGACAATCTCGGTGGTAATGCCACTCTATAAGCAACAGGTCCAACTCTCGTTGAAATCTGATACGGCCCAATAAGCTTAGGAGTTAGCTTCCTTGACTTCAAAGCTCGTCCAACACCGGTCACCGGAGTAACCCTAAAAATTACATGGTCTCCCTCTTGGAATTCAAGATCCTTTCTTCTCTTATCATGGTAACTCTGATGCCTACTCTATGAAGCCTTCATCTTATCTCAAATAAACCTCACCATCTCAGAAGTCTGTTGCACAATATCATATCCAAGTACAACACTCTCACCTGACTCATGCCAACACAAAGGTGTTCACATTTTCTACCATACAAAGCTTCAAACAGTTCCATTCCGATACTGGAATGATAACTATTGTTATACGTAAACTCGATCAATGGCAAGTGACTATCCCAAGCACCTCCTTGTTCAAGCACACAAGCCCTCGACAAATCCTCTAAGGATTGTATCTTCCTCTATGTCTATCCATCAGTTTGAGGATGATAAGCATAACTCAACTTAAACTTTGACCCCAATGCCTCTTGCAAACTCTCCCAAAACCTCGAAGTAAACCTCATATCTCTATCCGACACAATATTCAAATATATTCCATGCAAATTCACAATTACACCCACATAAATATCTACAAATCTATGCAAGGAATAAGATATGCTTACTAATCTCCACCAGCACGCTAAGCAAGCTCTGCAATTTCATAAATCGCCCAGCCGCTCTCTGCTCCCAAAACCTACTACGAAATTAGTCTCCCAAAACACCAAAACCAACTAGAATTCTTAGAAATTAGCAAATCTACTATTTAATTCATGCCCTAATAAACTAACAACAACAAATAACTCCTAATTCAACGGAATCCTTCAACCATTCATCACCACTTCTATCGCTAATCCTCTACCTACCCAATTCCCATTATGAAATCTTTAAGATGGAAGAATCCCACCCTTACCTTAGGTTTTTGTCGAGAATCTTCTTCTTCTTCTTCTTCGCAAACTCTCTTCACGATTAAACCATTTCCTCCTCTTCTCCTCTTCACAACTTTCACGATCGTTCTTCCTTTCTCTCAAACAATTATGTTTTCCCTTTTTCCCTTATTTCCAACATAACCCTTAAGACCCAACTTACGATCTTCCCCTTTTACCCTTACTACTTATACCAATTGACCACCTTGTCCTTATCTCTTATTTATTTCATTTAATTTATTTATCACATAATAATACCATTATCCTCCATAATATAATTTTCAATTACAATTATATTCGATAATATATATTATTCTATACACACCAACACACAATAATTCGAATAAATAATTTAAATAAAATTCAGGGTGTTAGAAGGAGGATAGGTTAATTTGTATCCTTGTTAAAACACATGATGTTAATGCACAAAGTTGTATTTATGTCTTATTCAAAGCCTAAGATTGAAGCTGAAAAAGTTTATTTATGTCCTAATCAAAGCCTAGGATTAAAGCTAAAATGGTTTGTTGTAACTGATAAGGGTGCTTGAATTGCATAGCTCAATGCATAAGTTGAATATGGTATCTTGATTTGCATAGCTCAAGAAAGGCTGAATGGGTACCTTGAATTGCATAGCTAAAGAAGGACTAAATGGTTGACATGAATTGCATAGTTTAGGAAAGCTGAATTGGGTCGAAATTTGACTGGTGAAAAGTGATCTTAGTTATAGTCCAAGTGTATGACTAAAAGATTAGCGTAGTGAAAGTACAGGAATATGCATGTATTGTTGGATTAACTTAATCAAAGTCCAAGATTGTGCCTTTAATGAATTATATTAGTTAAAGTCTAAGATTATGGCTGTAATGAATTATTGACTGTAAAGTGTTTAACTTTTTGTGCCTTGATTGAAGCCCAAGGTTGAAGCTAAAAGAGACTCAGTAGAGATAATTTTTCATCTCTAAAGAGTGAAATATGTTATTTATATGTTCCTTGATTGAAGCCCAAGGTTGGAGCTAAACAAATAAAATTGACTCTGTAGAGAAAGTTTATCTATGTCCTTATTTGGAAGCCCATGTGTGAAGCTTATCTGTGAGAGACTGACTCTCGATTGTTTGTAACTTATATAAAGCCTAAGATGGGAAGATGAAAATATAAGGGAGATTGACTCTGTATGAAGAGTATTTTGTATGTTTTGTTTGATAAACGTTTTTGAGGACATCAGGCATTCCTTTGTCTGGTGAGTTTCATGCCCTAAATTTTGACCCTAAGATATATGCCTCATCAAATGAAATCCACTGACCAAAGGATTGTGCCAGACTGGTTTGAACAGTATCCCCATAATGAATGAGGATTCCGGATTCCCACAGAGGATTCAGGAAAAGGACCTATCATTAATACATAATATTTTCAACCTTTCAATCACCATCAAAGGTTAAAGGAATCTCAAATGTTGGAAAATCTTGCAAAGACTGTGCAGAAGTTTCAGTGATCTAGGCCCCGAGCCATCAGAAGCACTGATTAGGGTTTCGGTTAACTGATGCCCTTCAGATGAATTTTTTTATAAATAAAGGAGCCAAGACCTCCATAAATCATCAATAAATTATTTACATGACTCTGACTAGCCATTTATAAGTACAAAAGGTGCGGAGATCAAGGATTCCAAAATTAGGGTTTCACAATGCCTAGATTAGGGTTTCTGACTAATCGGGGAACCAAAAGTCAAGATTTTCATCTGGAAAAGAGCCTATACTATAGGGAATGGTTTAAATATCTCATATACATCATGGAAGTCCATTCATATGGTAAACATACTCAGAGGATGTCCATTCAAAAAAATATGAAAACTAGGGGTATCTAGTGTAATTTCCATCTGGACCAAAAGTCAAAGTTTGACGTTTTCACCTAAAATCATCCTCATGACCTATATTATAAGAATATATGGACCATGAATGATTTTGATCATAAAAAATCATAAATTTCAAGATAACTTGTAAAAGGGGCAACCTTTGAAACTTAGAAAATTTTCTAAGTTATGGAAAAAAGTGTTCAAGTAGCCTATTTCCAAGCATCATAACTTGTGATCCAAGCATCAGATTTTGGTGAAACAAAGCTCAAATGAAAGATCTCATCACAAAATAAAAATTATTTAACTACAAGAAACTTTATTCATTATGGATTTTAAGTTGAAGATGGATCAAAATCAAGAAAAATACTGATTTTCTACACTTAGACAAATTTTGTCTAAGTACAAAATCAGCAAAACACAAAAACTTGGACGAATTTTTCACCTAGTTCCAAGCTGATTAAAATCCTTTTCAAAACACAAATATTGTTGCAAATGTTGCCAACAATTTAAAGAACCAACTGGCATGAAAAGATCTTGCTTGTACATGAAGAAATCATGGATCAAAGTGGTCATCTCAAGTTGTTTTGCAAACAACAAATTTTCACAAACTTGTGAAATCTTATTTTTTGAATCAAAGGACAACGTCAAGTGGGTTTAAGAATCTAAACAATCATTATAAACCTTATTAAACTTTTAAATTCATGATTACACCATGGAATTCACCAAAATGACATTCATAAATTTAAACATTATGCATTTTCATCCAGGGGTCACCAAGCTCCAAA
Organism: Lathyrus aphaca; assembly: GCA_963966055.1. Lineage (NCBI taxonomy): Eukaryota > Viridiplantae > Streptophyta > Magnoliopsida > Fabales > Fabaceae > Lathyrus > Lathyrus aphaca. The sequence goes on from OZ014521.1 coordinate 345,841,273, forward strand.
ATGAAATATTCTTTGATCTCTTGTACAACCAGAGATATGTGGACACAATTCAAGCATAAAACTTCTGAGGAATGTGAAATTTGTTGCTGCAATAGCTGAGCTATTTGAGAAGTTCATCATCACATGTGTAAGAGACATTTTCTTAAACCATGTCTCACAATTATGACCTCATCTCTTCAAGACTTAAGGGCTAAGTAATCTCAACATCTTTTCCTATAAATAGAGACCTCATTCCATCATAAAAATTACACCAAAGCCTCTGATCTCCAAGCTCTCTCTCCTTTGCTCTCAAAGACTCAAAACTTGATATTTTGAGCAATCACTACTGGTTTTTGAGTTGTGGCCACTATCAACTCAAACCAACTATGCAAACACATCACATATGATGTTTATGAGGAGTTAAAACAATTATATTACCTATGGAACACCTCTAACCCAAAATCACTCTTCAAAACCTCAAAGAAACCTTGTTTCTACAACTTGAATATCAGAAGTTGATCCAGCCATTTGCAATCAAGTCCAAGTGTTTCAAACACACTCTGTCGCTCCCGATAGATGGGACTGGCCCCAAATAAAGGTACAGACGCGAACGGTCGGCGAGAGGGACAATGAGAACACACAGCCGTGAACTCACTGGGAATGAATAGAGTCGCCAGCTAGGCATTTTTATCCCGAAGGAAAGGCAATGCTGCATAGACCTAGAAAGACATGGACAAGACGGTTGCGAACCAGAGAGACTGAGAAAGGGGGTTGGTTACAACCTGGGAAGGTATTAGCACCCAGATTGTCCGCCGTACTCGACGGGATCCACGCTTAAAAGATTTGTGTTTTAAAGGGGTAGTGTCAGTGCAATTTGTGTGTAAAAGAGCTGGAAAACAAAATGTACAGGTGTCAGTGTAAGAGAAAAGTGAAGTGTATAAATGATGTGTCAGTGTAAGGAAAAGAGTATGCTCAAGATCATGAGGCTAAAAGAATAAAACTGGAAGGAGGGGGACTATACAGAGACTTTTGTTCGATAACCGTTAGGTTATGCCTACGTATCCTCTCGTGCAATGAGGAAGTCAGAACACCGTAGTTCGACCCAAAGAGACTAAAAGATGAATTGACTTGTGAACTGCTTACTTGTCTATACTCAAGTGTATGACCTGTCTGGCTCAGGTGCAAACTGTCTTGCATTAGACGGAAGAAGCGAGTTCTCGTTTGTGAGTGAATGAGATGAGAAAAGAATCCCGAAGGAGACGATTATTGTTTGTTTTTTGTGTTTTCAGTCTCTTACTGCTTTTGAAAGTTTGTCATAAGTTAATGAGCTTAAGTCTAAACCAATGGATTTAGTAAACTCATCACATCTTCCCTCTGATTAGGGGTAATGAGAATACCTTAAGTGTGAAGTCAGCTTCTCACACATAAACACCTTTGGTGTAGGATTAAGATCATTAACCTACTTGTGATTAATTATATGTTTTTGTTGTTTTTGTTTAGTGCTAAGTAATGAGATTAAGCCATAATCAGGGATTAAACAGACTCATTACACCATCCTAATAGAAGGATAATAGATGAGAATGTTTAAGCTGAGGAAAGCTCCTCAACTTAATCCATGATTAGGGATTAAACTCATGACAAAAAAAGCCTTTGATTAAGTGGATTTTATTTAGTGATATGATGATGAAGTGATTTTTAGGGTTTGTAAGACAACTTGAGGGGGACTTGTCCATTAACACTAGGGTTAGTCCTTCTTAACCAATTAAGGAAGAATTAGAACCCTAATGCAAGGCCCAAGTTACAAGTGTGAAGTCTTGATGATTATTAAGTGAATTGATTAAGAGATTTAAACACATTAAGGGTTTAACACTTAGGATTAAAGTTATACACTCCATCCTAATAGAAGGATGCAGGCATAAGCTTAATCACAAAGCCTTAAAGCCTTTAGGGTTTAGTCCCTGATTGTGAGGTGAGAAGAGAAGACTCAAAGAGAGACACAAAGGTAAAACTAAATGGGGGACTAATCAAAACCCTAATCATTGTCATACATGGTTGTTCCTAAGGTTTGTGAGGTTTTCAAGAGAAGTCTCCAAAGGAACCACCAGGAAGCAGATAAAAGGATCAGGAGAAGCAAAGTAACTTGCTTCATTCAAGAAGTCAAGTCACTAGGAGAAAGAAAGTGGGAAGAAGAAGAATGAGCAATCTCAAACTCAAACACATACAAAAATGCAGCAAGGATGCATAAAAGAGATGAAGAGGAGTTATGAGAAGTGAAGGCAAATTCACTTCTCAAAGTCACTTACCACCTGAAAAGTTAGAAAAGAAAGTGCAATGCAATGCAAAATGAGATGAAATGGTATGATGAAAAACCAAACCAGAAGCACATACATGATGTTAATGATGCTATGAGATGCTACAAACCAGAAACAACACATGTGGATGATCATACAAACTTATGGATGCAGATGAAGCAAGTTAAAACACATGAGCATACATGAAAAGTCATGAGATGCATATGGCATACAACATGGAAAATGAAAGATGCAATGATCAAACATGCTTTCAATATGTCTTATGATGTTAAATGAATCACATGGATGCATAAAATATCATGGCAAGTCAAGGCATGAATGCAAATACAAGATGGATGCATATGAAAGCCCAAATTAGGGTTTATGAACAATACAACAAACAAAACCCAAAATCAGAAGCAAACAACATTACAAAAAATTGAAAATGCACTCAAAGGATCCCTAAACCTATACTAATCCACTGCCCAAAGGAGAAGTCTCAACTCTTAACCTAGTTCAAGATATGATTTTCCTAAGTTTTCTAGGGTTTTAGGGTTCCTTAACAAGAAAATTACCAAACAAAATGAAAATGAAAGATCAAATTATGGCCATTTAATCTCACAAACTACATGCTAAACACAACGCAATGCAAAAAGAATCAAGGTCCAACTCTTTAGGGTTACGCAGAAATGATTTTTGGAAGTTTGGATCAAAATAATGCATAAAAATGATTTTAATTCCATAGAAAATTCTCAAAATGCATCAAGATCAAAAAATAAATTTGGTTTGAGGGTTTGACAATGTTTCTAAATGTTTTTAAAGGTTTCATGAATTTTTTGGTGATATTTAGATACCTAAAAGTACTTTTAATTAATTAAAAAGAAACTTTTAAATATTTAAAAATACTTTTTTAATGCTAAAAATGAAAATAAAAATATTTTTGTGTTTTTAAAAATTAATGAAACTCTTGACAAAAAATTTCATAATTTTTAAATGGTTTTTACTATTTTAAATTAAATGGACAAATTAAATGGAATAAAAATAAAAGAAAATAAAATAAATGAGAAGTATGCAGGATGGAAGGCCAGGATTGAAACTGGGAAAGAAGCTGTTGACTGCGCGCCAGATCTAGTGGTCACAATTTAAACCTGACTAATCTCAATTAATTAATTAAATTAAACCTAATTAACACTAATGACATGATCTCAGCCTTCCAAACGCGCGCCGGAAACAAGATCTAGTGGCTCACATTCAAACCTGGTGCCCTAACCCTAATTACAACTAATCACTTTCAGGTGGCCGAAGAAGACTTCCGGTCATCTTCTCCGGCCAGCATCCTCCCTGAAAATTGCTATCCTTCACCCTAGCTCACTAAAACCTAATCTCTCTGCCCAGAATCCACCCCCAAACATCATAGAGCAAGAATCAACAGCCAAAACACATTTATTTTACACAACAAAGCTGAATCGAAGCAAAAGGGGTTTAGGTCAAAAAATTTCAGGAACAACATACATGCTCAAAACTCAATTATTTTCGAAACAAAACATATCAGCATGACCAGTGGAACATGGAGAATCATTTAAGAACTTAAAAACAAGTTTCTGGAAAAAATGTTCTTGAGCTACCTGAGATTTGAAGCTTTCAGTTCACAGCTTTCTGGCCTCTCCTCTTTGTGCAACCCACTCCCTTTGATCCCTTGATGATGTCTGGATGCTTAGAAGGAGTTTTTGTTGGCTAGTTTGGGAGGTTGAACAAGTTCTGTTCAGTGAAGTGAAGGAATCGTGTTTTTGATTCAATGGCTTTCAGGCTGTTTTGAGTGTTGGTTTGTGTTCAATGAAGCATGGTGAGATGATTGGTGAAGTTTGTTTGTATGTTTGTGGCCTGTGGAAGGTGTTTCGAAGGAAAATGCAAGTTGGAGAGAGTTTGTGAATGCTGAGTTCTGGTGAGTTTCAGCCTTGCCTCCTGTGTGGTTTGGCTTGCATTTTCTTTGTATAAACTAATGCCATTGGTCAGAGGATGTGACCTGTGCTTTTGTGATAGGTGTAGCTACTTTTTGCAAAATGTCCACTCTTGTGTAAGAGAAGCATGGGTCATGTTCTAGCTTGGTACAAGGGGTGTGGGTTGCGCAGCAAGGTGAAGGGAAAGGCTAGGGCTGGTTCAGTAGCCAAGGCAGCAAGTGGGTGAAGTGTGATGATGGTTTTTGCAACTTGCTTGCTTTTGCTTTCCATGAAAATATCTTGCCTTACAAACCATGAAACATGTGATTTCTTTGGTCCAATATGAATTTTAGGACTTGTGTGATGCTTGTGTATTGGTTTGATATCAACTAGAAGTCACAAATGCCTTTGGTACAAGATTTTGCAAATTTCTCATTTGGTGCATAACTTGAAATTTAATGATTTTAGCCAACTTTGATGCACCATAACTTTTGATCCAAGATGAATTAGGTCATGTTCTTGTACTTTTTGAAAAGGGAAAGATCTAATATACAACTTTCATGACCAAAGTTTTTCCATTTGAAGCATTTTTGGATCAAAAAGTAAGGGTTGAAAAAGTTGCATAAAATGACATTTCATTAAAAGTCAACCTTGCCCAAAAAAGTCAACTTTGCAAAAACTTGTAATTCTTGAATTTTGTGAACTTCAAACTTCTTCCATGATCAAATAAAGATCAAATACACTCAAAATGATGAACATCACCCCTTGGTTGGGTCATTGGGGGCCTCAGATGCCCTGATTTTGCACTGACTTGTCCAGAAAGTCAACTCTTGGTCAGATGACTTCCCCATGGAATTTCTTCATGAAAATTGATATGCACACTCCCTATACCATATAGAGACCAATAGAAACAAGAATGACCAAAAAATTTGAAGTTATGGCCTCTGAAACCAAAACCCTAATTTTAGGTCATCTGTGCAGTCATACCTGGCTCTGCTTCCATACCAAACCCAGTTGTTGTGATTCTTTGGAATTATTGACTTTGAGAGGATATAATATGATGCTTGAAACACATATAGACCTCTTTGAAGTGATTGATGACCTTTGGAGTGGCTCAAGAAGCTCTTGGATTGCTCAAATCACAAACCCTAGATGCAGATGACTTAGAACCAATGCAAAGACTCAAAATTGTGGTATGAGATGTTATGATTGTGTTTATGCATATGAAATGATCACAAGCCATGGTGTGAATGTGTGAGGGCGAATTTGGGGTGTTTACAGCTGCCCCTATTCAAACATGAGTTAGCTATGCAGGATGTAAGCAACGGCTTAACAGGCAAACAAGATAACTTGTGGTTGAATACCAAAGACAGTCCAAAATTTGCACTCACAGAATGAAGAAGAAAAGGGATATAGATTGTAAAGGAAAATAAAGTATATTGTAAAGTGTGGGCGACGGAGGACGACCGTCGAGCAGAGGACGACTGCTGGGTAAAGAGCAATGACGGGGACGGCCGACATGCTGGGGAAAATGCGGAAAATAAAGCAATGACGGGGACGGCCGACATGCTGGGGATAAAAGAATTATGATGGGGACGGCCATCAAGATAAAGCTGTAAAATTCTCTAGGGATTAATGAAACATGGCGGGGACGGCCATCAAGTTCATAAAGTAAAGTAACCAACGATGGGGACGGCCATCGGGCTAAACTGATGAAGGACGATCATCAGGAAAAAGAAAAAGGGACCACGACGGGGACGGCCATCGGGTTAAAGAATAAATGAAATAAACAGATGATGAGGTACGGTCATCAAAGGTGAAGGACGATCACCTAGCAGGGGACGGCTGCTCTGTTGGGGATAAGATGAGGGACGGTCATCTAAGGTGGAGGACGACCACCTGGCAGGGTACGGCTGCCGAAAATATCGCGACATAGGACGAATGCCGGATAAAAGGTCAACGATGGGGACGGCCATCGGATGAGCATGATGGAGGACGACCATCAAGAGGTGGAGGACGACCACCTAGCAGGGGACGGCTGCTCTCAAGGTTTATCATGACATAGGACGAATGCCAGATAACCAAAACCAACAATGGGGACGACCATTGGATAAAATGATGAAGGACGATCATCAAAAGGTGGAGGACGACCACTTAGCAGGGGACGGCTGCTAAATATCACGACATAGGACGAATGTCGGATAGAAAATCAACGATGGGGACGGCCATCGGATGAGCATGATGGAGGACGACCATCAAGAGGTGGAGGACGACCACCTAGCAGGGTACGGCTGCTCTCAGGGTTTATCGTGACACAGGACGAATGTCAGATAAAAAGAAAATTGCTTCGTTGGCGATCTCCTGGGGAGTAGTAAACACGGACGAGTGTTTACATCCAAGAAATAAAAGGGTAAGTGTTTAGATGTTTGTGTATAGATTAAAGATGCGGACGAGCATCCTTAAGACTACGATACGGACGAGTATCGGGTAGAAACAAATACTGACACGTGTTCAGAGAGGATGATACGGACGAGTATCAACTGGTTAACAGAGAACACAGACGAGTGTTGAATCTGAAGGGACTCTTCTGGGGAATGGTAGACACAGACGAGTGTCTATATTTAAAAAGACATGAGTGTGAGACACAGTGTATGGATTAAAGATGCGGACGAGCATCCTTAAGACTATGATACGGACGAGTATCAGGTAGAAACAAACGCTTGACGCATGCTCTGAGATGATGATACGGACGAGTACCATCTGGTTAACAAAGAACACGGACGAGTGTTGAATCTGAGGGGATATAAATGGTGTATACAAGATACGGACGAGTATCAGTATAAGAGTGAGTGGTATATAGATGAGTATTTAACTGCTGGGGAGAGCGACACGGACGAGTGTCAAAAGGAGAAGAGTGTGATATGAACAAGTATCTGATATACAAAGTGTAGACGACTGCGCTGGGGATATGACACGGACGGGTGTCAAAGGATTGTATATACTGGTGCTTGTGAGTGCAAAGAGGACGTCTTTGGCTTTCTGCTGGGGTCATGACACGGACGGGTGTCATAAAGTATCTGTAATACGAGTGGTTTTGTTTGCACAGAGTGTTCGGGCGACTTTACTGGGGAGTGATGACACGGACGGGTGTCAAAGGGAGTATATATACTGGTGTTTGTGAATGTGAGGCAACTGATTTTGCCGGGGAATCTCCGCTGAGGATTTTGGGGGAAGTATTCTGTATATCAGTGTTGATTCAAAACATGGCTTATGATTATGCTATATGTTTGATTTTTGCCGTAATGCTCCGTACTAGACAGAATGCTACGCTTTGTGGGTGAATATGATGCGAATGCTATGATTATGCAGGGATACCAAACCGGGATTCGGGTCCCGTTGCTGCGAAGATCTCCGGTCGAACGTGTTTGAAATGGACATCCCAGCTGGGGATGAGATCATTGGTAGATCTGATGAGAAGCATTTGTTTGGGGATATATATTACTGATGGATATATCCTTGCAGATAGGGACCCAGCTGGGGTTTGTAGAAGCTTTCTTTACTCTGTTGTGATCCTTCATGCGCTGCTCTTTTGGATAGAGGCTGGAGCTCTGCGGGGAGATGGTTCCTTGATTTTTGTACTCGGCCGAGGAAGGAATGGAAACTCGGTTGGGGAGAAGTAACAAGTGGCAACTCGGCTGGGGAGAAAACGCTTTGAGTGTTAAGACTGAGCGAGCATTGATCTGCCAGCTTGCTGGGATGAAACTCACATGCCCCAAGTTGCGCTCTAGATACCTGCAATCCTGCAAAGATAGGGAGACGCACAAGTAATCCCGAGGTATCCTTTACTGGATTCCGTCATAGGAGTTTAGACACTTCTGTGAGTAAGTATATTTCCTGCAAGCATGTGACTTTTATTATATATATATATTTATTTTTTTTGAAGATAAGCATCTGTATTCATGCAATCAGTTTTTTTCTTTAAGACATCAGACATTTTTGCAAATAAATAAAAAATGTACAAAACGAGACATGACTGAAAATCTGATTTTATTAATTCGTATGCCCTGAATTGGCGAGATACAGCCGAAGACACAGATCCCCTGGAATGAGGGGATTGTTACAAATTAAGAAACAAAATGCTAGCAATGTTGATGACGCTTTAAGGAGCTTCCTCTTTACTATGACTCGTATGACTTTGGACGTTCTTCTCATCTTGCTTTCTGGAGAATGTTGATTCTGATTGAAGCTTGATCCTTTCGAAGCTTACCAAGTTGTAAACGATACAGACGAATTCAGAATGCAGTTGTTCGCTTATTCCCTTATTTTGCATGAATCGCCCTTTCGGGTTTTCAATCCATCGGGATACCCATTTTTGCCTGAGCTGTCCAATGCAGCTTTTCAACTCAGCGGGAGTACATTTTTGTTTATTTTCCCTTATTTTTGCCCGAGTCTTTTATTCTGTTTTTGACTCGCCGGGATGCCCTATTTTTGCCTGGACTTACATTCTGTTTTTATATCCAGCGGGTCTTTTATGCGAAGTATTTTTTAACTGCATCTGAATTAACAGGGGATGGGAAATCTTCACCATCCATGGTGCTGAGCATCAGTGCTCCACCAGAGAAAACTTTCTTTACTACGAATGGTCCTTCATAATTTGGAGTCCATTTGCCCCTGTGGTCTGTATGAGGAGGGAGGATTCTTTTCAGCACAAGATCTCCTACTTGGTACTCTCGGTGCCTGACTTTCTGATCGAAGGCTTTCTTCATTCTCTTCTGCTATAACTGCCCATGACAGATTGCAGCCAATCTTTTCTCTTCGATCAGACTCAGTTGTTCGTATCGGGCCCGAACCCATTCGGCTTTGTTCAGCTTAACATCCATTAGTACCCGCAGAGAGGGTAATTCAACTTCGACAGGTAGGACTGCTTCCATACCATAGACAAGTTGATACGGTGTTGCCCCAGTGGATGTTCTGATTGACGTGCGGTACCCATGCAAGGCAAACGGTAGCATTTCATGCCAGTCTTTGTAGGTGATTACCATCTTCTGCACAATCTTCTTGATATTTTTATTCGCTGCCTCAACAGCGCCATTCATCTTTGGCCTGTAAGGAGAAGAATTGTGATGTTGAATCTTGAAGTCCCGGCACAACTCTGCCATCATTTTGTTGTTTAGATTGGAACCATTGTCAGTAACGATTCGCTCGGGAACTCCGTATCGACAGATGATATCTCTCTTTAGAAATATGGCTACTACTTGTCTTGTAACGTTGGCATAGGAAGCTGCTTCAACCCACTTGGTGAAATAGTCAATAGCAACCAAAATGAATCTGTGGCCATTTGAAGCAGTTGGTTCAATCTTGTCGATCATGTCAATGCCCCACATGGCAAAGGGCCAAGGTGAAGACATCACATTCAGAGGATTGGGAGGCACATGCACCTTATCCGCATAAATTTGGCATTTATGGCATTTTCTGGCGTAGGCACAACAATCAGCATCCATTGTGATCCAGTAATAGCCCGACCTTAACAACTTCTTAGCCATGGCATGCCCTCCCGCATGGGTACCAAAGGATCCTTCGTGCACTTCATGCATCAACAAGTCTGCTTCTGTCTTGTCGACACATCTGAGGAGTACCATATCAAAGTTTCTCTTATACAGGGAACCATCAGTGTTCAGGAAGAAACTACCAGCAAGCCTTCTCAAAGTCTTCTTATCATTGGAAGATGCCCCAGGTGGGTATGTTTGATCTTCCAAGAAGCACTTAATGTCATGGAACCAAGGCTTATCATCTTTATCAACATCTGCTGCGAACACATATGCTGGTCTGTCAAGTCTGGACACTGAAATCTGAGGTACAAAGTTGGCAGCTTGAACTTTGATCATGGATGAAATGGTGGCAAGAGCATCTGCAAACTGATTCTCGTCCCGAGGGATATACTCAAGCTTGACTGTTGTAAAGAAAGTCAATAACCTCCTTGTATAATCCCTGTAAGGTATCAAGTGATCTTGGTGGGTGTACCATTTGCCGTTGGTTTGATTGATTACCAGAGCTGAATCTCCGAATACGGTCAATGTCTTGATCCTGAGGTCAATGGCTTCCTCAAGACCCATAATGCAAGCTTCGTATTCAGCTTCGTTGTTAGTGCAGTTGAAAGTGAGTTTTGCCGAGAAAGGCATGTGAACTCCTTTAGGTGTAATGAGTACTGCACCAACACCACGACCATTCATATTAACATCCCCATCAAACATCATAGTCCATTCTTCTTTCGGGTCGGGCCCTTCAGTGTGAACAGGCTCTTCATGTTCTTTTGCTTTTATGAACATGATGTCCTCATCAGGGAAGTCAAATCTCATAGGCTGGTAATCATCAATAGGTTGCTCAGCAAGATATTCAGACAATACAATGCCCTTGATGGCTTTCTGAGATGTGTATTGGATGTCATACTCTGTAAGGATCATTTGCCATCTTGCAACCCGTCCGGTAAGTGCTGGCTTCTCGAATATGTACTTGACTGGATCCATCTTTGAGATCAACAAAGTAGTGTGGGTCAACATATACTGTCTCAGTCGGCGAGCAGCCCACGCTAAAGCACATCAAGTTTTCTCGAGCAGTGAATAACGTTGTTCACAGTCGGTAAACTTTTTGCTTAGGTAGTATATTGCATACTCTTTTCGACCAGACTCGTCATGCTGGCCCAGCACACACCCCATTGATTCTTCTAATACTGTCAAGTACATTATCAGAGGTCTTCCTTCAACTAGAGGCATAAGGATTGGAGGTTCTTGTAAGTACTCCTTGATTTTGTCAAAAGCCTTCTGACAGTCTTCGTTCCACCTGACCGTTTGTTCTTTTCTCAACAATTTGAACAAAGGTTCACAGGTCGCTGTAAGGTGAGATATGAACCTTGAGATGTAGTTCAATCGTCCTAAGAAACCTCGAACTTCTTTCTCTGTCTTCGGTGCAGGCATCTCTTGAATAGCTTTGACTTTATCAGGGTCGACTTCAATCCCTTTCTCGCTCACAATAAAACCCAACAACTTACCAGATCGCACCCCGAATGTGCATTTGTTGGGGTTTAACTTCAGTTGGTACTTCCTCAGACACTTGAACAGCTTTAACAGATTTACCAGATGGTCTTCTTCAGTGAGGGACTTGGCAATCATGTCATCCACATAACATTCGATTTCCTTATGGATCATATCGTGGAATAATGTTACCATAGCCCGTTGATACGTCGCACCGGCATTCTTTAGCCCAAATGGCATTACCTTGTAGCAGAACGTGCCCCAGGGTGTGATGAAGGTTGTCTTCTCCATGTCTTCAGGTGACATTTTAATCTGATTGTATCCTGAAAATCCGTCCATGAAGGAGAATACCGAGAACTGAGCCGTGTTATCAACCAATACATCAATGTGAGGTAAAGGGAAATCATCTTTCGGGCTAGCTCTGTTCAGATCCCGGTAGTCAACACACATTCTTACTTTGCCGTCCTTCTTAGGCACAGGTACTATATTAGCAACCCACGGTGGATAGCTAGTTACGGCAAGGAACCCGGCGTCCCATTGCTTTTGTACCTCTTCCTTGATTTTCATTGCCATGTCTGGGCGAGTACGGCGTAGCTTTTGTTTAACCGGCGGGCATTCTTTTCTCAAAGGCAGCTTGTGCACAACAATGTCGGTGTCCAACCCTGGCATATCTTGATAAGACCAAGCAAACACGTCCACATACTCTTGAAGCAGGTCAATCAGTTGTCTCTTCACTGAGTCTTGTAAGCAGGCCCCGATTTTAACCTCTTTCACGTCTTTATCTGTACCAAGATTGATCGTTTCAACCTCCTCCTGGTGAGGAGTAATAACCTTTTCCTCTTGTCTTAACAACCTGGCTAGCTCTTCAGGAAGCTCATATTCTTCTTCAACCCCTTCATCAGCTTGATTGATCGGATTGCCAAAGTCATACGAAGTCATAGCCGTGTTGTTGTCGGTGCTGTCTGGAAGGCACACTCTGCAAGGGTTCAGTTTGTTCATTTTAGTGATTTGATTTTAATCTTGTTTAGAAAAGTGAAATAAAGTTGTCATTTTGAAAACACTGCCATTTATTTTTTTGTACAAAAAGAAAAATGGAAAAACAGTGAGCGGAAAAGAAAAAGACTCATTTGCAAAAGATGTCTGATATTTCATTGATTAATCTTGTTGCACAAAAAGTACAGATGGCCCGATTACAAAATGAGTCTTGTCATCTTGGGCAAGATGCAAGACTTTGATGCATGCTATAAAAATACAGGAAATAATAATTACTCTGCATGAGTAACTCTTATAATTTCCTGGGAAGACCAGTTCGAGATACTGCTCCCCGGGATCTTTGGACGGATCCAACTCTCCAGGTTGCGGTCGCTTTCATCCTCGTCTTCCAAATTGTTGACAGCATCAGGGGTGAGCATCCCCCCACTAACAAAGTTGGGCTCTTTTGCAGCCTCTGCTTGATCTTGTTGAGTTGGTTTGTAACCCAACCCAAATCTATCCTCTTTCTTCTCCACAGGTAGCAGTTTGCCCCAGCCTTGGGCATTTCCTTCTTCAACAACCTTCCGGGCTTGTTGATATGATGTCATTGAGGTTCCAGGTACAGCAGATGTTTCATTTATGTTCAAGGCCTCAAACCCTTGACTCATAGTTTCATGGATCTCCCCATCCATCTCAATGTATTTGTAGGTAGCCAGATGGCTAACAAAAATATCTTCCTCTCCACATATGGTAACGACTTGGCCCTCCCACTCGAATTTTAACTTCTGGTGAAGGGTTGAGGTCACGGCGCTAGCGGCGTGAATCCATGGCCTACCCAATAGATAGCTGTAGGCAGGCTGTATATCCATCACGTAGAAGGTCGTTTTGAAAGTTTGTGGGCCAATCGTTATAGGCAACTCAATCTCACCCAGAACCGATCTCTTAGAACCATCAAAGGCTCTCACCACCAGGTTGCTGGGTCGTAATGCCAATCCGTCATACTCTAGCTTCACAAGGGCTTTTTTAGGCAAGACATTGAGGGACGATCCTGTGTCTACTAGCACATGGGAAAGAACTGCACCTTTACATTCCATGGTAATGTGCAGAGCCTTATTATGATTGCGGCCCTCCGTAGTCAAATCAGTGTTGGTGAACCCTAGTCCATGACTAGCATTAACATTTCCTACCACAGCTTCCAACTGATTGACTGTGATCTCTTCAGGCACATAAGCTGCGTGCAAGACTTTTAGCAGTGCGTTCCGATGAGCTTCGGAGCACATAAGCAATGATAGGATCGAGATCTTGGAAGGCGTCTGGTGAAGCTGATCCACTATTTTGTAATCACTTTTCTTGATGATTCTCATGAACTCATCAACTTCTTGATCAAAGGGTGTTTTCAAAGCTTCTTTAACAACCTGCTCTTCCTGCACCAAGCCTTTCCCTTTTGCCTTGGCAGCAGCTTCTGCTCCGGCAGTGGGTCTTTGAATTTGTGGAGCAAAAAGACGTCCGCTCCGAGTGAAGCCTCCGCCTCCTCCCACATTGTCTATTTGTGGTGCAGGGGTTGATGGTTCAAAAGTGATTTTTTGTCCTTCGCAGTATAGATCAGAGCCGTAATGCCAGGGGATGGCATTACTGCTTTCATAAGGTACTGGCCCAGGCACCGTGATAGTGACTGGGCTGATGGCAGCTGCAGAAGGGACCGTGATAGTCTGTGGATCATAGTATATTGTGACTGGTGCTCTGATGGGAGTAGCACTTTGTGAGTTGTAGGTAGAATCATTTTCAGGATCGTAATAAATTGTAACTGTTGAGACATTTGCTGTTGGAGTTGTAGGAGACATTGTTGGAAGGATGGGTGTTGTTGTTGTAGGAGACTTTGAATGAAGGGGTGCTGAAGTTGTAGAAGGGACGTTTGTTGATATCTGGTCCGTTGAGATGACAGATGAAGCATTTGTTGATGAAGCTGAAGAGTTGTCGGGAACAATGGTTGTTGCAGTTGTAGGAGATACTGGAATTGTTGCTGATGAGATTGCTGGATTTGTTGGAATTGACGTTGTAATTTGAAGTAGGCCACTCTGGATGAGACCATCTATTCCATCCCTCAAGTTATCACACCCATTCACTGAGATGTTGCAGTAAGCACACCCTAACTCACACCCCGGGAATATTTGACATTCGAGGAGTTGAGCCTTAATCTCTACCAACGGTGTCCGAATCTGACCCACACTCGTTATTAAATAAGACGGCTTGTCTTCTTCAATAGCATTGATTCTGGGACCACCATGGTTTGGCATAGGGTTCTTGTTAACATTGGGTGGTGGTGCGAAGTTCAGAGCTTTAGAGTCTACCAGGTCTTGTACCTTCATGTGCAAGGCTCTGCACTTTTCTGTACTGTGTGTCGCTCCCGACAAATGACAATGGATCAGATGAAGGTACAGACGCGAACGGTCGGCGAGGGGAACAGTGAGAACACACAGCCGTGAACTCACTGGAGGATGAATAGAGTCGCCAGCTAGGCATTTTTATCCCGGAGGGAAGGCAATGCTGCATAGGCCTAGAAAAAGATGGATAAGACGGTTTGCGAACCAGAGAGACTGAGAAAGGGGGTTGGTTACAACCTGGGAAGGTATTAGCACCCAGATTGTCCGTCGTACTCGACGGGATCCACGCTTAAAAGATTTGTGTTTTAAAGGGGTAGTGTCAGTGCAATCTGTGTGTAAAGAGCTGGAAAGCAATATGTACAGGTGTCAGTGTAAAATGTATAAGTGATGTGTATAAATGAAGTGTCAGTGTGAGATCAGGGATGAAATGAATTGCTCATGATAATGAGGCTAAGAGAAAGAAGCTGGAAGAGGGGGGATGTACAAAGACTTTTGTTCGATAACTGTTAAGTTATGCCTACGTATCCTCTCGTGCAATGAGGAAGTCAGAACACCGTAGTTCGACCCAAAGAGACTGAAAGATGAATTGACTTGTGAACTGCTTACTTGTCTATGCTCAAGTGTATGACCTGTCTGGCTCAGGTGCTTACTGTCTTGCATTAGACGGAAGAAGCAAGTTCTCGCTTGTGAATGAAGATGATGAGAAAAGAATCCCGAAGGAGACGATCATTGTTTGTTTTTGTGTTTTCAGTCTTTTATTTCTTTTTGGAGTTTGTCATAAGATAATGAGCTTAAACCTAAATCAATGGATTTGGTACACTCATCACATCATCCCTCTGATTAGGGGTAATGAGAATTACCTTAAGTGTGAAGTCAGATTCTCACACTTAATCACCTTTGATGTAGGGTTAAGATCATTAACCTACTTGTTGATTATTTAGATGTTTTTGGTGTTTTTGTTTAGTGTTAAGTAATGAGGTTAAGCCATAATCAGGGATTTAACAGACTCATTACACCATCCTAAAAGAAGGATAATAGATGAGGGTGTTTAAGCTGAGGAAAGCTCCTCAACTTAATCCATGATTAGGGATTAAACCCATGACAAAACAAGCCTTTGATTAAGTGTATTTATTTAATGATATGATGATGAAGTGAATTTTAGGGTTTGTAAGACAACTTGAGGGGGACTTGTCCATTAACTTTAGGGTTAGTCCTTCTTAACCAATTAAGGAAGAATTAGAACCCTAATGCAAGGCCCAAGTTACAAGTGTAATGTCTTGATGATTATTAGATGGATTAATTAAGAGATTTCAACACCTTAAGGGTCCAAGACTTAGGATTAAAGTTATACACTCCATCCTAAAAGAAGGATGCAGGCATGATCTTAATCACAAAGTCTTAAAGCCTTGAGGGTTTAGTCCCTGATTATGAAGTGAGAAGAGATGACTCAAGGAGAGACACAAAGGTAAAAACTATGGGGGAGACTAATCAAAACCCTAATTCATTATCATGCTTGGTTGGTCCTAATGTTTGTGAGGCTTTCAAGAACAATCTTCAGATGAACCACCAGGAAGCAGATGAATAAGATCAAGAGAAGCAAAGTGACTTGCTTCATTCAAGAAGTCAAGTCACTTGAAGAAAGAAAGTGGGAGGAGGAAGAATGAGCAAGCTCAAACTCAAACACATATAAGAATGCAGCAAGGTATGCAAAAGAGATGAAAGGAAAGGATATGAGAAGTGAAGGCAAATTCACTTCTCAAGTTTACTTACCACCTGAAATGTTAGAAAGGAATGCAATGCAATGCTAAATGAAATGAAATGACATGATGCTAGGCCAAACCAGAAGCATACACATGATGATTATGATGTTATGAAGTGCTGCAAACATGAGGCAAGACAATGGATATGTTCATACAAAGTCATGGATGCAAGTGATGCAAGTGTAGGAGCATGAACAAGCATGAGATGTTATGGATCATACAATGCAAATGGCATGGCAAATATGTAATGCAATGATCAATGATGCTCCATACATGTCTTAAGATGTTAAATGAATCATGAGAATGCACAAAATGCAATGACAAGTCATGTTATGCAAGGAAATGCAAAGGGGATGCAAGAAAAGGCCCAAATTAGGGTTTACAAAGCAAACACCAAACACAAACTCAAAACAGAAGCAAACCCTAATATAAAAAATGGAAAATGGTACCTAAAGAAACCCTAGACCTATAATGAACCACTGCCCAAAGGGGAACTCTCAACTCTCACCCAAACTCAAGATATGAATTTTGCAAGTTATTAGGGTTTTTTAGGGTTTGAAACAAAAGAAATGCCAATCAATTAGAAAATGCAAGATCAAATCTTGGCCTTTTTATCCTTGAAAGTACATGTCAAATGGAAAGCAATGCAAAAAGAATCAATGTCTCAACCTTTACCAAAAGACAGAAATGAATTTTCAAACTTAGGATCAAAAAAATGCATCAAAAATGATTTAATTCCATGAAAAATTCTTAACATGCATCAAGATCAAAAAAGAAATTTGGTTTGAAGGTTGGACAATGTTTCTAAATGTCTTAGAACACTTCATGAATTTTTTTGTAATTTTTAAATACCTAAAAGTATTTTTAATTAATTAATTCTCATTAATCAATTAAAAATAATCTTTTAAATATTTAAAAATACTTTTTTAATGATAAAAAATAAAATAAAAATATTTTTGTGTCATAAAAATTAATAAAACCTTAAAGAAAAAGTTTCATAATTTTTATGATTTTTTAACTATTTTAAATAAATTGTGCAAATTAATTGAAATAAAAATGAATTAAAATGAATTAAAACTGAAGTATGCAGGATGGATGGCCAGGATGCGTCCAGGGTTCAAATGGGGTTGACTGCGCGCCAGAATGAGAGGTCCAGATTGCCTCTGATTAAATTGAATAAAACAAGATTAATTAACCCTAACACGTGGATTAGGGTTAATTAGAAAGATCCTGGCCATTGGAAAAGGAGGGAAGTCAACGGGTCCACGCGTATCAACGGCCAATATTCAAACTACCATTAATTATGGGATTAAACCCTAATTAATCTCAGGTGGCCGGAGAAGACCTCCGGTCGTCTTCTCCGGCCAGAGGGTCACCTGAAAATCACCCAACTCCCTAAAAACGTAAAATAAATGAAAACTAAGACCAGGGAAATGATCCTAACACTCCCACGAATCAAACCCCTAACCTAAAACAAATTTATCTAACCTAAACAAGCTGAATCGAAGCAACTAAGTTCTAGGGTTCGTAAGCTTCAAACTGAAATTAAACTCTCAAAATGCAACCATTTTCAAAACCAATAATATCAGAGTGATCAGCAAGACACATAGAGCAAGTTTGTAACAATCAAATTGATTTCTGGAAAAATTAATTTGGAGCTACCTGAGATTTGCAAGCTTTGATTTTGGAACTTTCAGGCCTCTTCTCCTTGCTCAATCTGCTCCTCTTGGTTCACCAAAGTTGCTTGGATGCTCAAAATGAATTTAAACTTGCTGGATGATGAGTTTCGAAGAGAACTGCTCCAAGCTCAGTTAACAATGGCAGATGAGTTTCTGGCCCTCTCAAGTCATGGTGATGGGTTGTTTATGACCTATGAGGTGTATTGAGAAGGTTTATGGTGTTGGTTGAAGTGTTTGTGGCTTGAGGAAAGAGATTCGAATGAATCTGCAGAATGAGGGTTGGTGATGGCAGTGAGGGTTTCTGGTGGTTTCAGGCTTTGTTTCTTGATGCTTTGTGTTCTATAGATCAAGGTAAGATGAATGGAGGTAAAGGTTTGGGTGTTTGCAGGCTGTGTGATGAAATTCGAATGAACTTGCAAGATGGGGTGTTTTGGTGTGTGTTGTGAATGTTATGCTTTCAGCCTTGGTTTCTATGTCATATGGCTTGCAAAATGAATGAATAAAATAATGCAAGTGGCTGTGAGATGTGACTTGTGCAGCTGTGATAGGTGAGTTTACTTTTGCATAAAATCTACTTTTGTGTAAGATAGGGCATGGTGTGATGCTAGGCAAGTACAAGAGTATGGCTGGCGCAGCAAAAGGTGAGGGAAAGGCTAGCCCAAAGTCAGCTTCCAATGCTGCAAGTTGTAGGAAATGAATCATGAGTTTTTGCAACTTGGCTAGCTTATGTTTCACATGTGATCCTTTGGCCACCCAAGCATGAAATCAAGGACAAACTTGGTTCAAATCTGATTTTATGGACTTAGGGAATGTTTACATAATGGTTTGACATGAACTAGAGGCTGCATTTGACTTGATTCAAAACTTTGCAAAATTTCCACTTAGTGCATGACTTGAAAAACAATGATTTTTGGCAACTTTGCATGGCCATAACTTTTGATCCATGAAGAGTTAGATCATGTTCTTGTACTTTTTGAAAAGGGAAAGATGAGATCTACAACTTTCATGACCAAAGTTTTTCCATTTGAAGCCTTTTTGGATCATAAATCAAAGCTTGAAAATTGACCTAAAAGGATGCATTCTTGAAAAGTCAACAAAACCCAAAAAGTCAACTTTTGCAAAAACCCTAAATTCTTGATTTCCATGAACTTCAAACTTCTTCCATGATCAAATAAAGATCATATACACTCAAAATGATGAAGATCACCCATTGGTTGGGTCATTGGGGGCCTCAGATGCCCTGATTTTACACTGACTTGTCTGAAAAGTCAACCTTTGATCAGATGACTTCCCCATGGAATTTCTTCATGAAAATTGATATGCATACTCCCTATACCATATAGAGATCAATGGAAACAAGAATGACCAAAAAATTTGGTGTTATGGCCTCTGAAACCAAAACCCTAATTTTCAGTCAACTGTGCAGTTCATCCTGGCTCTGCATCCACTCAAACCCTAGTTCTTGTGATCCCTTTGCAATTTTGACTTTGTGAGGATGTAGCATGATATAAGAACACACATGGACCACTTTGAGTTGAATGGTGGCCTTTGGAATGGCTCAAGATGCCCTAAGGTTGCTCAGATCACAAACCCTAGGTGCAGATGCCTTAGAAACTATCCAGTGATTCAAAAATGAGATGTGAGATGACATGATTGTGTATATGCATATGAGATGGTCACAAGCCATGGTGTGAATGGGTGAGGGCAAATTTGGGGTGTTTACAGCTGCCCCTATTCAAACATGAGTTAGCTGTGCAGGTTGTAAGCGACGGCTTAACAGGCAAACAAGATAACTTGTGGTTGAATACCAAAGACAGTCCAAAATTTGCACTCACAAAATGAAGAAGAAAAGGGATATAGATTGTAAAAGCAAATAAAGTATATTATAAGGTGTGTGCGACGGAGGACGACCGTCGAGCAGGGTACGACTGCTGGGTGAATAGCAATGACGGGGACGGCCGACATGCTGGGGATAAAAGGTAAAGCTAAGACGGGGACGGCCGACTAGCTGGGAAAAGATAAGATATCATGATGGGGACGGCCATCAAGGATACAGCTGTAACATTCTCCGGGGATTAATGAAACATGACGGGGACGGCCATCAAGTTCATAAGGTAAAGTAACCAACGATGGGGACGGCCATCGGGTAAAAAAGGAAAAGGGACCACGACGGGGACGGCCATCGGGTTAAAGAATAAACAGATGATGGGGTACGGCCATCAAAGGTGAAGGACGATCACCTAGCAGGGGACGGCTGCTCTGTTGGGAATAAAAGAAATATGATGGGGACGGCCATCAAAGGTGGAGGACGACCACCTGGCAGGGTACGGCTGCCGAAATATCAACGATGGGGACGGCCATCGGATAGAAAAGGTCAACGATGGGGACGGCCATCGGACGAGCATGATGGAGGACGACCATCAAGAAGTGGAGGACGACCACTCAGCAGGGGACGGCTGCTCTCAAGGTTTATCATAACACAGGACGAGTGTTAGATAACCAAAATCAACAATGGGGACGACCATTGGATAAAGTGATGAAGGACGATCATCAAGAGGTGGAGGACGACCACCTAGCAGGGGACGGCTGCTAAAAAGAATCAACGATGGGGACGGCCATCGGATGAGCATGATGGAGGACGACCATCAAGAAGTGGAGGACGACCACTCAGCAGGGTACGGCTGCTCTCAAGGTTTATCATAACACAGGACGAGTGTTAGATAAAAAAGAAAAAGTTTTGCGATCTACTGGGGATGTAGTAAACACGGACGAGCGTTTACAACCAAGAAAGGAAAGTATAAGTGTTTGGTATTGTGTATAGATTAAAGATGCGGACGAGCATCCTTAAGGCTATGATACGGACGAGTATCATGTAGAAACAAACTGACACATGCTCAGAGATGATGATACGGACGAGTACCAACTGGTTAACCAAGAACGAGTGTTGTATCTGAAGGGACTCTTCTGGGAAATAGTAGACACAGACGAGTATCTATATTCAAGAAGACACAAGTGTTTGACACGGTGTATGGATTAAAGATGCGGACGAGCATCCTTAAGACTATGATACGGACGAGTATCATGTAGAAACAAACACCAGACGCAATGTTCTGAGATGATGGTACGGACGAGTACCAACGGGTTAACAAAGAACAAGGACTACTGTCGAATCTGTGGGGATATGAGTGATGATGTATACAAGATACGGACGAGTATCTGTATAAGTGTACCAATGAGTAGTGAGTATATATAACGTGTAGATGAATGCTTATCTGCTGGGGAGAGTGACACGGACGAGTGTCAAGAGAGAAAAGTATAATATGGACAAGTATCTGATATACAAAGTGTTTAGGTTACTGTGCTGGGGAAAGTGACATGGTCGGATGTCAAGAAAAGTATATATGTGAGTATAGGCAACCATGCTGGGGATATGACACGGACGGGTGTCAAAGATCGTGTATAGGTATATGTGAGTGCAAAGAGGATGTCTTTGGCTTTTGCTGGTGATTCGACACGGACGGGTGTCAGAAAATATCTGTAGTACTGGTGATCTTGTTTGTAAAGTATATTCAAGCAACCTACTGGGGAAAGATGACACGGACGGGTGCCAAGAGGTGTATATACTGGTGTTTGTGATTTGAAGGGCAACTGCTTCTGCCGGGACTCTGGTGGGGATTTTGTATAAATTCCGTATAATGACAGATTGTCAATATTTACAAGTGTTCAATTCACGACATGACTTATGATTATGCTATGCATTTGATTTTTGCCGTAATGCTCCGTATTAGACGGAATGCTACGCTTTGAGGGTGAATATGATGCGAATGCTATGATTATGCAAAAGGGGCACCGATCCAGGATTCGGATCCCGTTGTTGCGAAGATCTCTGGTTGATCTGCTTGAAGTGAACATCCCAGCTGGGGATGAGATCATTGGTAGATCTAATGATGCATCTGCTTGGGGATGTATGTCACTGATTGACATATCCTTATAATACGGGACCCAGCTGGGGTTTGTAGAAGCTTTCTCCCTCTGTTGTGACTCCGTCGTGCGTTGCTCTTCTGAATAGAGCACTCAGAAGCTCTGCGGGGAGATGATTCCCTGATTCTACATCCTGCTGAGGAAGGATAGTTGGTATTTCAGCCGGGGAAATGTTGTTGGTAAATTAGCCGGGGAGAGCAATGGGAAGCAACTCAGCTGGGGATAGAGCATTTCGGATGCTGATATCTTTTGTTGATTTGCCAGCTTGCTGAGATATACCTTGCATGCCCCAAGTTGCGTTCTGGATACCTGCAATCCTGCAAAGATAAGGAAACGCACAAATGGTCCCGAGGTATCCTTTACTGGATTCCGTCATAGGAGATAAGTACTTTCGAGAGTAAGTATATTCCCCGTAAGCATGTGCTTTATTTTTGGAGAAAGGCATCTGTACTTATGCAATTGTGTTTTTAGAGATATCAGACAATTCTTTGCAAAACATAAAAATGTAAAAAACGAGACATGACTGAAAATCTGATTTTATTAACTCATGTGCCCTGAATTGGCAAGATACAGTCAAAGAGACATATCTCCTGAAATGAGGAGAATGTTACAAATTGAGAAACAAAGTGCTGGCAGTATTGATGACGCTTTGAGGAGCTTCCTTTCCCGCTATGACTCGTATGACAATGACGTTCTTCTCGTCTTGCTTTCTGGAGAGAGTTGACTCTGATCGGAGCTTGATTCTGTCAAAGCTTTCCAAGTTGTAAGTGATACAGACGAATTCAGGGTGCAGTTGTTCGCTTATTCCCTTATTCTGCATGGATCGCCCTTTCGGGTTTTCAATCCATCGGGATACCCATTTTTGCCTGAGTTGTCCAATGCGGCTTTTCAATCTCAGCGGGTGTACATTTTTTGTTTATTTCCCTTATTTTTGCCCGAGTCTTTTATTCTGTTTTTGACTCGCCGGGATGCCCTATTTTTGCCTGGACTTTCGTTCTGTTTTTATGTCCAGCGGGTCATTTTATGCGAAGTATTTTTTAACTGCATCTGAATTCACAGGGGACGGGAAATCTTCACCATCCATGGTGCTGAGCATCAGTGCTCCACCAGAGAAAACTTTCTTGACGACGAATGGTCCTTCATAATTCGGAGTCCATTTGCCCCTGTGGTCTGTATGAGGAGGGAGGATTCTTTTTAGCACAAGATCTCCCACTTGGTATTCTCGATGCCGGACTTTCTGATCGAAGGCTCTCTTCATTCTCTTCTGATATAACTGCCCATGACAGATTGCAGCCAACCTCTTCTCTTCGATCAGACTCAGTTGCTCGTATCGGGACCGAACCCATTCTGCCTCGTTCAGTTTAACATCCATCAATACCCGTAAGGAGGGTAATTCAACTTCAACAGGCAGGACTGCTTCCATGCCATACACAAGTTGATACGGTGTTGCCCCAGTGGATGTTCTGATTGATGTGCGATACCCATGCAAGGCAAATGGTAGCATTTCATGCCAGTCTCTGTAGGTGACTACCATCTTTTGCACAATCTTCTTGATATTCTTATTTGCCGCCTCAACAGCACCATTCATCTTTGGTCTGTAAGGAGAAGAATTGTGATGTTGGATCTTGAAGTCCCGGCATAATTCAGCCATCATTTTGTTGTTTAGATTAGAACCATTGTCAGTAATGATTCGCTCGGGAACTCCATACCGACAGATGATATCTCTTTTCAGGAATCGGGCTACCACTTGCCTTGTGACATTTGCATATGAGGCTGCTTCAACCCACTTTGTAAAATAGTCGATGGCGACCAGGATGAATCTGTGGCCGTTCGAGGCAGTTGGCTCAATCTTGCCAATCATGTCAATGCCCCACATAGCGAAGGGCCATGGTGAAGACATGATGTTCAAAGGATTTGGGGGTACATGCACTTTATCTGCATAGATCTGGCATTTGTGGCATTTCCTGGCATAGGCACAACAGTCTGCATCCATTGTGATCCAGTAATAGCCTGATCTTAACAATTTCTTAGCCATTGCATGCCCTCCAGCATGGGTACCAAAAGAGCCTTCATGCACTTCATGCATCAGTAAATCTGCTTCCGTCCTGTCAACACATCTGAGGAGTACCATGTCAAAGTTCCTTTTGTATAAAGATCCGTCAGTGTTCAGAAAGAAACTCCCAGCAAGCCTTCTCAAAGTCTTCTTATCATTGGAAGATGCCCCAGGTGGGTATGTTTGATCCTCCAAGAAGCACTTAATGTCGTGGAACCAAGGCTTATCATCTTTAGCAATATCTGCTGCAAATACATATGCTGGTCTATCAAGTCTCGACACTGAAATCCGAGGTACAAAGTTTGCTGCTTGAACTTTGATCATGGATGAAATGGTAGCCAAGGCATCTGCAAACTGATTTTCGTCTCGAGGGATATACTCAAGTTTGACTGTTGTGAAGAAAGTCAATAACCTTCTTGTATAATCCCTGTAAGGTATCAGATGATCTTGGTGTGTGTACCATTTTCCGTTGGTCTGATTGATTACCAAAGCTGAATCTCCGAATACGGTCAATGTTTTGATCCTGAGGTCGATGGCTTCCTCAAGACCCATAATGCAAGCTTCGTATTCAGCTTCGTTGTTAGTGCAGTTGAAAGTGAGTTTTGCCGAGAAAGGCATGTGAACTCCTTTTGGTGTAATGAGTACTGCACCAACACCACGGCCATTCATGTTAACAGCCCCGTCAAACATCATGATCCATTCTTCTTCTGGGTCAGGCCCTTCAGTGTGAATAGGCTCTTCGTGATCTTTTGCTTTAATGAACATGATGTCTTCATCCGGGAAATCAAACCTCATTGGCTGGTAATCATCAATGGGTTGCTCAGCAAGATATTCAGATAGTACACTGCCCTTGATGGCTTTCTGAGAGGTGTACTGTATGTCGTATTCTGTGAGAATCATCTGCCATCTTGCAACCCTCCCAGTAAGAGCTGGCTTCTCAAATATGTACTTGACTGGGTCCATTTTTGAGATTAACAAGGTAGTGTGGGTCAACATATACTGTCTCAGTCGGCGAGCAGCCCACGCTAAAGCACAGCAAGTTTTCTCGAGCAGTGAATAACGTTGTTCACAGTCGGTAAACTTTTTGCTTAGGTAGTATATTGCATACTCTTTTCGACCAGACTCGTCATGCTGGCCCAGCACACACCCCATTGACTCTTCTAATACTGTCAAGTACATGATTAGAGGTCTTCCTTCAACTGGCGGCATGAGGATTGGAGGTTCTTGCAGATACTCTTTGATCTTGTCAAAAGCCCTTTGGCAATCTTCGTTCCACCTGACCGTTTGTTCTTTTCTTAGCAGCTTGAACAAGGGTTCACAGGTTGCTGTGAGGTGAGATATGAACCTCGAAATGTAGTTCAATCTACCCAAGAACCCTCGAACTTCTTTCTCTGTTTTCGGTGCAGGCATCTCTTGGATGGCTTTGACTTTATCAGGGTCAACCTCAATCCCTTTCTCGCTTACAATAAAGCCCAGCAGCTTACCGGACCGCACCCCGAATGTGCATTTGTTGGGGTTCAACTTCAGTTGATATTTTCTCAGACGCTTGAACAACTTGAGCAGATTCACCAGATGGTCTTCCTCTGTAAGGGACTTGGCAATCATATCATCCACATAACATTCTATTTCTTTGTGGATCATATCGTGGAATAGTGTTACCATAGCCCGTTGATATGTGGCACCAGCATTCTTCAGTCCGAATGGCATCACCTTATAACAGAACGTGCCCCAAGGTGTAATGAATGTTGTCTTCTCCATGTCTTCAGGTGACATTTTGATCTGGTTGTATCCTGAAAATCCATCCATGAAGGAGAATACCGAGAACTGAGCCGTATTATCAACCAATACATCAATGTGAGGTAGTGGGAAATCATCTTTCGGGCTGGCTCTGTTCAGATCCCGGTAATCAACACACATTCTTACCTTACCGTCCTTCTTAGGCACAGGTACTATGTTAGCAACCCACGGCGGGTAGCTAGTCACAGCAAGGAACCCGGCGTCCCATTGCTTTTGTACCTCTTCCTTGATTTTCATAGCCATGTCTGGACGAGTACGGCGTAGCTTCTGTTTGACTGGCGGGCATTCTTCCCTCAAAGGCAGCTTGTGCACAACTATATCGGTATCCAACCCTGGCATGTCCTGATATGACCAGGCAAACACATCAACATACTCTTGAAGCAGATCTATCAGTTGCTTTTTCACTGAGTCTTGCAGGCAGGCCCCGATCTTGACTTCTTTCACATTTCCCTCTGTACCAAGATTAATCACTTCAACCTCCTCCTGATGAGGGGTAATAACCTTTTCCTCTTGTCTTAACAACCTGGCTAGCTCTTCAGGAAGCTCGTATTCTTCTTCAACCCCTTCGTCAGCTTGATTGATCGGATTGTCAAAGTCATACGATGTCATAGCCGTGCTGTTGTCGGTGCGGTCAGGATGGCACTCTCTGCAAGGGTTTAATTGGTTCATTTTAGTGATCTGATTTTAGTCTTATTTAGAAAAGTGAAATGAAGTTGTCATTTTGAAAAACACTGCCATTTATTTTTGTACAAAAAGAAAAATGGAAAAACAGTGAGCATAAAAAGGAAAAGACTCGTTTGCAAAAAGATTGTCTGATATTTCATTAATTTAATCTTGTTTGCACAAAAGTACAGATGGCCCTGATTACAAAATGAGTCTTGTCATCTTGGGCAAGATGCAAGACTTTGATGCATGCTTAAAAGTACAGGAAATAATAATTACTCTGCTCGAGTAACACTTATAATTCCCTGGGAAGACCAGTTCGAGACACTGCTCCCCGGGATCTTCGGACGAATCCAATTCTCCAGGTTGCGCTCCTCTTCCAACTCGTCTTCCAGACAGTTGATAGCATCGGGGGTAAGCATCCCCCCACTGACGAAACCAGGCTCTCCAGCAGCCTTCCCTTGACGTTGAGTTGGTTTGTAACCCAACCCAAACTTGTCCTTCTTCTCTTCCACAGCTAAAATTTTGCCCCAGCCTAGGGCAGTTCCTTCCTCAACAACCTTCCGGGCTTGTTGGTATGACGACATGGAGATCCCCGACACAGCAGAGGCTTCATTGACATTCAAGGCTTCAAAACCTTGGCTCATGGTTTCAACGATCTCACCATCCATTTCAATATATTTGTAAGTAGCCAGATGACTCACAAATATATCCTCCTCCCCGCAGATTGTGACAACTTGGCCTTCCCACTCATATTTTAACTTTTGGTGAAGGGTAGACGTTATTGCGCCAGCGGCGTGAATCCAGGGTCTACCCAACAAACAGCTGTAGGCGGGCTGAATGTCCATCACATAAAAGATAGTTTTAAATGTCTGCGGGCCAATTGTCACAGGCAGCTCTACTTCTCCCAGAACCGATCTCTTCGAGCCATCAAAAGCTCTAACCACCAGGTTGCTGGGTCTCAATGCCAGTCCATCATATTCAAGCTTCACCAGAGCCTTCTTTGGTAAGACATTCAGGGATGATCCTGTGTCCACCAGCACATGTGAAAGGACAGCTCCTTTGCATTCCATGGTTATGTGCAAGGCTTTGTTGTGATTGCGGCCATCCACTGTCAGGTCAGAATTGGTAAACCCTAGCCCATTGCTAGCAGTAACATTACCAACCACGGTTTCCAATTGGTTGACAGTAATCTCCTCGGGCACGTAAGCTGCGTGCAGTACCTTCAGTAGTGCATTCCGATGGGCTTCGGAGCACATGAGCAGTGAGAGGATGGAGATTTTGGATGGAGTCTGATGAAGCTGATCCACCACTTTATAGTCACTCTTCTTGATGATCCGCATAAACTCATCAACTTCCTGATCAAATGGAGTCTTCAAGGCTTCTTTGGCAGCTGGATCTTCCTGCACCGGGCCTTTTCCCTTTGCCTTGGCAGCAGCTTCTGCTTCGGCAGTAGGTCTTTGGACTTGTGAAGCAAAGAGACGTCCGCTTCGGGTGAAGCCTCCGCCTCCGCCCACATTATCAATTTGCGGTGCAGGTGCTGATGTTTCAAGAGTGATTCTTCTCCCTTCGCAGTACAAGTCGGAGCCATAGTGCCATGGGATGGCCCTATTGCTTTCATATGGTACAGGTCCAGGCACCGTGACGGTAACTGGACTGATTGCTGCCGCTGAAGGGGTTGCAATTGTTTGTGGATCATAGAAGATGGTAACTGGTGCTCTAGTGGGAGCAGCACCCTCTGAATGGTAGGCGGAGTTATTTTCTGGATCGTAGAAGATGGTAACAGTGGAGACATCTTCATGAATGTTTGCTGGTGTTGTAGGAGGTTCTGATGGAAGGACTGTTGTTGTTGTTGATGGAGAGTCGAAATGGAATGAAGCTGATGTTGTAGCAGAAGAAACTGTTGGAAACTGATCATTTGGTAGGACAGATGAAGTACTTGCCGGTGTTGTTGACGAATTATCGGGAACAATAGTTGCTGCAGTTGTAGTAGGGTCTGGAACCGTTGTTGATGAAGCTGCCGGATGTGCCGGAAATGATGTTGTGATTTGTAAGAGGCCACTCTTAATAAGGTTGTCAATGCCATTCCTCAAGTCTTCGCACCCATTCCATGAGATATTGCAGTAAGGGCACCCCAGTTCACACCCCGGAAATATGTCATTTTCACGGAGCTGAGCCTTGATTTCCACCAATGGTGTCCTGATCTGATCCACACTAGTTATCAAATAAGACTGTTGGTCTTCTTCAATGGCATTAATTCGGGGACCACCATGATGTGGTATTGGGTTTTTAGTGACATTGGGCGGAGGTGCAAAGTTCAGAGCCTTGGAGTCTACCAAGTCTTGCACCTTCATATGCAGAGCCCTGCATTTTTCCGTGCTGTGACCAGGTGCGTTTGAGTGAAAAGCACACCTAGCGTTTGAGTCATAGTTTCTTGGCAGACTGTTTGGATCCGGAGGTGCCAACGTTCTTAACTCAACCAGGTTGAGCTTCAGAAGCTGTGGCAATAAAGCAGCATATGGCATTGGAATCGGGTCAATTACTCGATTAGCTTGAGAGGGCCTCTGCTGAAATGGCCTCTGTTGATTGTTGTTGTTGGAGCTGTTGTTGTAGTTGTTTCTTGGAGGATATTGATTCTGCTGATATTGAGGTTGTTGCTGGAAATTTTGTTGAGGAGGTTGATAGACTGGTAGAGAATGAGCTGGAGCAGGAATTGTGACTGCTGCTATTGTTCTGGGAACATACTGGGGTCTGCCCCTGTTGGTGTGAATGGCATTGGTCTCGCCGGATCTTCTCGGGCCTGTAAAAGGCTTTCTTGTACCACTGGACGAACTGGCACCATTATCGGAAATTTTACCCATTTTCAACAGGCTTTCGATTCTCTCCCCAGCTATGACAACATCGGCGAAGCTGGTGGAAGAGAAAGCAGCCAACCTGTCAATATACGTTCCCTGGAGAGTGTTCATAAACATGTCTGCCATTTCTCTCTCAGACATTGGTGGTTGAACGGCAGCAGCCAATTGCCTCCATCTTTGGGCGTATTCACGGAAACTTTCCCTTGACGACTGTGACATGCCCATCAGGAGAGTCCTATTGGGTGCCATGTCTAAGTTGTATTGATACTGTCGGATGAAGGCCTCTGCCAGGTCCTTCCAGCACCTCACAGTTGCCCTTGTCAAGTGGGAATACCATTCCCTTGATGCTCCAGTCAGACTATCTTCGAAGTAAAACATCCAAAGTTTCTCATCCATTGTGTAGGCCTTCAGTCTTCCCAGAAACGATTGCAGATGAGTCCGGGGGCATGAAGTCCCATTATACTTTTCGAAACATGGAGGCTTGAACTTGTGGGGGATCCTGACCCCGTCTACCAGCCCCATGTCCATGACATCGAAGCCCAAAGAATTTTGAGACTCCAGTGACCTCAACTTTTCAGCTATTTCATCCAATCGCCTATCATAGGCTTCTTCTCCAGCACCCATTACAGTAAATTGGTCCTCCTGAGGATCCTCTTGAAGTACTCTGGCTGCAGTAGCCGTTCCCTGAACGTTTGCGGGGATGTGGATCTCAGGATGTAAATGTGGGCCAAACACTGGGGGATTAACATGTGGTTGCACTCTTTCGTTGTTGCTTGTGCCAGCAGTTCCCACATGGGGGTCCTCTTGAGTTCTTCCCTCTACCAAAACTCTAAGCCTCTCCTGACTTTGAGCTAAGTTATTCATCACTTCCATGAATTGAGTGATCTGGGTTCTCATCTCCACTCTTTCGTTAGCCATCTGGGTTCTGGCCTCGTTGAGATCTTGTTGCAACTGGTCCATTTGGATGCCCGGAAGGTTGCTTCTAGTTGGGTACCTGTGTGGCCTGTTGAGAGGAAATACCCGGCGGCGAGCAATACTTCCTGAGATTCACAACAGAGGTTAGTAACAATAAATCAAAACCTACAAAACGAACAAAAGGGTTAGTATGCAATGCAGTTGTGCTTATTTGCTATCAAGGGTATCCGGTTTGGTCTTCAGTTTTGACCCTTCCAGACCCTCGAGGATGATGCTGTTGAAGTTGCTTTTGAAGTGAACCCAGATGGAGACAAACACAAATATATTACAGAGGACAACATAATACAATTTGTTCATTTTTACAACACCAGCCCTCTAGGGGTCAAAATACATAATCAAAAAGCAAAAGTACATGAAAAGAAATAGCAACAAGCAAATGATCAAACTCCGAGGCCAAACTCATCCTCACGAACTTCCTTAAGAAGTGCTTCGGTCACAGGATCAGTCGGACGCTCCGTGAGACTTCTGATGAGAAGGTTCCTTGTTGCAACAGCTGCAGTCAACTTCTTGTTCTGACTTTGATCTTTGGATTTCTTCACTCCAGCTTTGATTCTTAGCTCTGAATTTTCCTCCTGGGCTGCTGCCAGGGCTTTTTCCATCTGTTCCATTTTGTCCTGAACTCTCTTGTCTTCTAGAGTACGGGCCTCAGTGATCCGGACCCACCTGGCCTGACTTTCCTTCAAGTACAAGTCTGTTCTTGCTCTTTGGAGCTGGGCTTCTTTACAAGCATTCTTCAGAATCTGCTCACCAGCTTTAGACTTGTTGATGTACTCTCCGGACTTCTCAATTTTAGTCAAGTGCTCAACTCTCAGCTTCTCCAATCTTTCAATCTCCCTCACACCTTCACTTCTTTCCCGGAGGGTCTTCTGTAAGGCTTGAGATAACTTCTCATTTCTTTCCTTCAGACTTTCAAACTCTTCCAGGCTGATAGTAGCAGGGGGTGGTGCTGATGATGACTCAGGCATGTCTTTGATGGTGAAGGGCAATCCTGAGATTTGGGCCCTAGCATAGGACCACTCATGATATTGGGCTGATGCCACATTATTGCACTTCCCAAGAATGGTGACTCCCTTGGTTTGAATATGATCCCAGGCCCAAGCAGCCTGTCTAACAGTTGTCAAACTGACCTTGTTCTCACAGTAGAGGGTCTCAGCCAAGTCCTTTTCCCTAGGAGCATGAACCAGTGCATAACCCAATTGCCTCTTGAACAGCAGGGGGTTGTAATTGATACTTCCCTTGACTCCTACCAAAGGCACATTAGGAAAATGCCCACAGTTAGTGATTATGTCTCTGCCCTTGGTACTTTGACTGCACCACCTGATATCTGCTGCAGTTAGGACAGAAAGTCTCCTTGCCCAGTTGCTTTGCTGGTGAGGGTTCAGGAATGCATCTGTCTTAGGTAGATGCTTGAGAAGCCAGGCATGGAATAGTGGAGCACAAATCCTCACTAACTTCCCTCTCTGTTTCTCATTCCTCTGATGTACTGAGTAATAGAGATCACCCAACAAGGTAGGCACTGGGTTCTTCAAGATGAACAAATGGATTGCACTCTTGCTGATGAATCTGGGCTCATCTGCAAATAGCACAATTCCATACACACTTAAGGCCAGCAGAGCACAAACAGCTTTCCACTCCCCCAGGGAGGCCTTTAGACTAGCTCGAGAGATTAGGAAGTCCAGCTGTAATCCAGGGACACTAGATTTAGAGGTCATGTGTTGTTCAATCAAAGCAGGTTCCAGGTGCAAAGCTTTGGCTATCTCCCCATTGCTGGGAAAATCCATTTCAGGATTGAATGGGATCTCCCTCTTGATAGGCAAACCAGTCAAAGATGAGTATTCTTCCAAAAGAGGACCCAACTGGAAGTCTTGGAATGTAAAGCATCTCAATGGGGGGTCATAGAACTGAATGCAGGTATGAATCAGGCTCCTCTGAGACGGGTCCATGTCCATAACTAGGTCAAGTATGTCCCCATAATGTTCCCTGAACAAAGGGATGTAATCTGGTGTAATCAGGGTTTGGATCCTCCTGAGGTCTGACAAATCTGGCTGGAAGAAATGATAGGTGATGTTGTTCTTCTTTGGAGCCATGATGTTGAAGACTGAGCAGAATGCTGAAGCAGGGAGAGCCACTGATAGGCTAGTGCTGAAGCAGACAGATAAAATTGAAACAGATGCTGGTGAAGATGGGTCAAAGCTGCAGATGGGGTCAAAACCAAACCTGATGAGAATGGATACCCTGAAAAACAAATAAGCACATGTTAACATGATGCAATGAGTATGCATGCAAATGAAATGCAAGGGTCTGTGACAGAGCTGGATCTGAATAAATGCCTTGGTATAGATCCATGTGTGTCTAAGAATTCCAGATGGAGGTCTAAGAAATCCAGTAACCAAGGTAGGGGACTCAAATAAAGAGCCACATGTCCAGGGTTTTAGAATCACAAGAACTATCCAACATGAAGCATTCTTAACAAAGTCAAAGTAACAGGGTATTCTGAGGTCAAGGTACCTGCAAACCTGTAAACAGCCCAACCCCCTCACAGGTAGTGATCTAGAACAAGGATCCTCAGACTTGGATCTGTTATGAGAAGTGTAAGCACTTCTAACCCGGAGGTACAGTGTTTACAATTACCATAACAATTCCTCCTCTAATTCACCTCAATTTCTGAAGGTCAATACTAAAAGGTCATCCAGACTTAGCAGGCTTCCCAGATCCCCCTAGCATTGCAGGAAATCTGCAACACAGAGTTCTCAAGAAGAAACCCATATCTGAACCGTGTTTCATATTTCCGCACCAGACTGAAAATTGACTGGGAAAGAATATGATTCACTCTAGCCTAGGTGTCACTCAGGTCCCAGGTATAGGACCTAAACTCTCAATGGAACCCCAACCCACCAAAACAATCCAGATCCAACACAGACAGCATGACAGTATGATATATATGAAAACTGTAAAGAAAGCAATAAATAAAGCTGTGCAGAAAGCAGTAAATAAAGCAAATATACAAACACAAATAACACCTAACACCCCAGTAAACACAAATCAATCAAGCGCTAGGAGGAACCCACAAAAAGAAACAGAAGCCCTGGTTGCAGTATAAGGGTCCCCAGCAGAGTCGCCAAGCTGTCGCTCCCGACAAATGACAATGGATCAGATGAAGGTACAGACGCGAACGGTCGGCGAGGGGAACAGTGAGAACACACAGCCGTGAACTCACTGGAGGATGAATAGAGTCGCCAGCTAGGCATTTTTATCCCGGAGGGAAGGCAATGCTGCATAGGCCTAGAAAAAGATGGATAAGACGGTTTGCGAACCAGAGAGACTGAGAAAGGGGGTTGGTTACAACCTGGGAAGGTATTAGCACCCAGATTGTCCGTCGTACTCGACGGGATCCACGCTTAAAAGATTTGTGTTTTAAAGGGGTAGTGTCAGTGCAATCTGTGTGTAAAGAGCTGGAAAGCAATATGTACAGGTGTCAGTGTAAAATGTATAAGTGATGTGTATAAATGAAGTGTCAGTGTGAGATCAGGGATGAAATGAATTGCTCATGATAATGAGGCTAAGAGAAAGAAGCTGGAAGAGGGGGGATGTACAAAGACTTTTGTTCGATAACTGTTAAGTTATGCCTACGTATCCTCTCGTGCAATGAGGAAGTCAGAACACCGTAGTTCGACCCAAAGAGACTGAAAGATGAATTGACTTGTGAACTGCTTACTTGTCTATGCTCAAGTGTATGACCTGTCTGGCTCAGGTGCTTACTGTCTTGCATTAGACGGAAGAAGCAAGTTCTCGCTTGTGAATGAAGATGATGAGAAAAGAATCCCGAAGGAGACGATCATTGTTTGTTTTTGTGTTTTCAGTCTTTTATTTCTTTTTGGAGTTTGTCATAAGATAATGAGCTTAAACCTAAATCAATGGATTTGGTACACTCATCACATCATCCCTCTGATTAGGGGTAATGAGAATTACCTTAAGTGTGAAGTCAGATTCTCACACTTAATCACCTTTGATGTAGGGTTAAGATCATTAACCTACTTGTTGATTATTTAGATGTTTTTGGTGTTTTTGTTTAGTGTTAAGTAATGAGGTTAAGCCATAATCAGGGATTTAACAGACTCATTACACCATCCTAAAAGAAGGATAATAGATGAGGGTGTTTAAGCTGAGGAAAGCTCCTCAACTTAATCCATGATTAGGGATTAAACCCATGACAAAACAAGCCTTTGATTAAGTGTATTTATTTAATGATATGATGATGAAGTGAATTTTAGGGTTTGTAAGACAACTTGAGGGGGACTTGTCCATTAACTTTAGGGTTAGTCCTTCTTAACCAATTAAGGAAGAATTAGAACCCTAATGCAAGGCCCAAGTTACAAGTGTAATGTCTTGATGATTATTAGATGGATTAATTAAGAGATTTCAACACCTTAAGGGTCCAAGACTTAGGATTAAAGTTATACACTCCATCCTAAAAGAAGGATGCAGGCATGATCTTAATCACAAAGTCTTAAAGCCTTGAGGGTTTAGTCCCTGATTATGAAGTGAGAAGAGATGACTCAAGGAGAGACACAAAGGTAAAAACTATGGGGGAGACTAATCAAAACCCTAATTCATTATCATGCTTGGTTGGTCCTAATGTTTGTGAGGCTTTCAAGAACAATCTTCAGATGAACCACCAGGAAGCAGATGAATAAGATCAAGAGAAGCAAAGTGACTTGCTTCATTCAAGAAGTCAAGTCACTTGAAGAAAGAAAGTGGGAGGAGGAAGAATGAGCAAGCTCAAACTCAAACACATATAAGAATGCAGCAAGGTATGCAAAAGAGATGAAAGGAAAGGATATGAGAAGTGAAGGCAAATTCACTTCTCAAGTTTACTTACCACCTGAAATGTTAGAAAGGAATGCAATGCAATGCTAAATGAAATGAAATGACATGATGCTAGGCCAAACCAGAAGCATACACATGATGATTATGATGTTATGAAGTGCTGCAAACATGAGGCAAGACAATGGATATGTTCATACAAAGTCATGGATGCAAGTGATGCAAGTGTAGGAGCATGAACAAGCATGAGATGTTATGGATCATACAATGCAAATGGCATGGCAAATATGTAATGCAATGATCAATGATGCTCCATACATGTCTTAAGATGTTAAATGAATCATGAGAATGCACAAAATGCAATGACAAGTCATGTTATGCAAGGAAATGCAAAGGGGATGCAAGAAAAGGCCCAAATTAGGGTTTACAAAGCAAACACCAAACACAAACTCAAAACAGAAGCAAACCCTAATATAAAAAATGGAAAATGGTACCTAAAGAAACCCTAGACCTATAATGAACCACTGCCCAAAGGGGAACTCTCAACTCTCACCCAAACTCAAGATATGAATTTTGCAAGTTATTAGGGTTTTTTAGGGTTTGAAACAAAAGAAATGCCAATCAATTAGAAAATGCAAGATCAAATCTTGGCCTTTTTATCCTTGAAAGTACATGTCAAATGGAAAGCAATGCAAAAAGAATCAATGTCTCAACCTTTACCAAAAGACAGAAATGAATTTTCAAACTTAGGATCAAAAAAATGCATCAAAAATGATTTAATTCCATGAAAAATTCTTAACATGCATCAAGATCAAAAAAGAAATTTGGTTTGAAGGTTGGACAATGTTTCTAAATGTCTTAGAACACTTCATGAATTTTTTTGTAATTTTTAAATACCTAAAAGTATTTTTAATTAATTAATTCTCATTAATCAATTAAAAATAATCTTTTAAATATTTAAAAATACTTTTTTAATGATAAAAAATAAAATAAAAATATTTTTGTGTCATAAAAATTAATAAAACCTTAAAGAAAAAGTTTCATAATTTTTATGATTTTTTAACTATTTTAAATAAATTGTGCAAATTAATTGAAATAAAAATGAATTAAAATGAATTAAAACTGAAGTATGCAGGATGGATGGCCAGGATGCGTCCAGGGTTCAAATGGGGTTGACTGCGCGCCAGAATGAGAGGTCCAGATTGCCTCTGATTAAATTGAATAAAACAAGATTAATTAACCCTAACACGTGGATTAGGGTTAATTAGAAAGATCCTGGCCATTGGAAAAGGAGGGAAGTCAACGGGTCCACGCGTATCAACGGCCAATATTCAAACTACCATTAATTATGGGATTAAACCCTAATTAATCTCAGGTGGCCGGAGAAGACCTCCGGTCGTCTTCTCCGGCCAGAGGGTCACCTGAAAATCACCCAACTCCCTAAAAACGTAAAATAAATGAAAACTAAGACCAGGGAAATGATCCTAACACTCCCACGAATCAAACCCCTAACCTAAAACAAATTTATCTAACCTAAACAAGCTGAATCGAAGCAACTAAGTTCTAGGGTTCGTAAGCTTCAAACTGAAATTAAACTCTCAAAATGCAACCATTTTCAAAACCAATAATATCAGAGTGATCAGCAAGACACATAGAGCAAGTTTGTAACAATCAAATTGATTTCTGGAAAAATTAATTTGGAGCTACCTGAGATTTGCAAGCTTTGATTTTGGAACTTTCAGGCCTCTTCTCCTTGCTCAATCTGCTCCTCTTGGTTCACCAAAGTTGCTTGGATGCTCAAAATGAATTTAAACTTGCTGGATGATGAGTTTCGAAGAGAACTGCTCCAAGCTCAGTTAACAATGGCAGATGAGTTTCTGGCCCTCTCAAGTCATGGTGATGGGTTGTTTATGACCTATGAGGTGTATTGAGAAGGTTTATGGTGTTGGTTGAAGTGTTTGTGGCTTGAGGAAAGAGATTCGAATGAATCTGCAGAATGAGGGTTGGTGATGGCAGTGAGGGTTTCTGGTGGTTTCAGGCTTTGTTTCTTGATGCTTTGTGTTCTATAGATCAAGGTAAGATGAATGGAGGTAAAGGTTTGGGTGTTTGCAGGCTGTGTGATGAAATTCGAATGAACTTGCAAGATGGGGTGTTTTGGTGTGTGTTGTGAATGTTATGCTTTCAGCCTTGGTTTCTATGTCATATGGCTTGCAAAATGAATGAATAAAATAATGCAAGTGGCTGTGAGATGTGACTTGTGCAGCTGTGATAGGTGAGTTTACTTTTGCATAAAATCTACTTTTGTGTAAGATAGGGCATGGTGTGATGCTAGGCAAGTACAAGAGTATGGCTGGCGCAGCAAAAGGTGAGGGAAAGGCTAGCCCAAAGTCAGCTTCCAATGCTGCAAGTTGTAGGAAATGAATCATGAGTTTTTGCAACTTGGCTAGCTTATGTTTCACATGTGATCCTTTGGCCACCCAAGCATGAAATCAAGGACAAACTTGGTTCAAATCTGATTTTATGGACTTAGGGAATGTTTACATAATGGTTTGACATGAACTAGAGGCTGCATTTGACTTGATTCAAAACTTTGCAAAATTTCCACTTAGTGCATGACTTGAAAAACAATGATTTTTGGCAACTTTGCATGGCCATAACTTTTGATCCATGAAGAGTTAGATCATGTTCTTGTACTTTTTGAAAAGGGAAAGATGAGATCTACAACTTTCATGACCAAAGTTTTTCCATTTGAAGCCTTTTTGGATCATAAATCAAAGCTTGAAAATTGACCTAAAAGGATGCATTCTTGAAAAGTCAACAAAACCCAAAAAGTCAACTTTTGCAAAAACCCTAAATTCTTGATTTCCATGAACTTCAAACTTCTTCCATGATCAAATAAAGATCATATACACTCAAAATGATGAAGATCACCCATTGGTTGGGTCAT
This sequence comes from Lathyrus aphaca, assembly GCA_963966055.1. Lineage (NCBI taxonomy): Eukaryota > Viridiplantae > Streptophyta > Magnoliopsida > Fabales > Fabaceae > Lathyrus > Lathyrus aphaca. The sequence goes on from OZ014521.1 coordinate 345,879,395, forward strand.
TGGGGGCCTCAGATGCCCTGATTTTACACTGACTTGTCTGAAAAGTCAACCTTTGATCAGATGACTTCCCCATGGAATTTCTTCATGAAAATTGATATGCATACTCCCTATACCATATAGAGATCAATGGAAACAAGAATGACCAAAAAATTTGGTGTTATGGCCTCTGAAACCAAAACCCTAATTTTCAGTCAACTGTGCAGTTCATCCTGGCTCTGCATCCACTCAAACCCTAGTTCTTGTGATCCCTTTGCAATTTTGACTTTGTGAGGATGTAGCATGATATAAGAACACACATGGACCACTTTGAGTTGAATGGTGGCCTTTGGAATGGCTCAAGATGCCCTAAGGTTGCTCAGATCACAAACCCTAGGTGCAGATGCCTTAGAAACTATCCAGTGATTCAAAAATGAGATGTGAGATGACATGATTGTGTATATGCATATGAGATGGTCACAAGCCATGGTGTGAATGGGTGAGGGCAAATTTGGGGTGTTTACACTGTGGCCAGGTGCATTTGAGTGAAAAGCACATCTGGCGTTGGAGTCATAATTCCTGGGTAGACTATTAGGATCTGGAGGTGCCAACGTCCTTAGCTCAACTAGGTTGAGTTTCAGGAGTTGTGGCAATAGTGTTGCATAGGGCATAGGGATCGGATCGATTACCCTATTGGCCTGAGAAGGTCTCTGCTAGAATGGTCTTTGCTGATTGTTGTTGCTGGTGTTGTTGTAGTTTCTCGGAGGATACTGAGTTTGTCGCTGGTACTGAGGTTGTTGCTGATAATTTTGTTGCGGTGGTTGATAAGCTGGTTGTGGATGAGCTGGAGCGGGAATGGTGACTGCTGCCACGGATCTATGAACATATTGGGGCCTGCCCCTGTTGGTGTGGATAGCATTGGTCTCACCAGTTCTTCTTGGGCCTACAAAAGGCTTTCTTGTGTTGCTGGATGAGCTGGCACCGTTGTCAGAAATCTTGCCCATCTTTAACAGGCTCTCAATTCTCTCTCCAGCTATGACAACATCTGCAAAGCTAGTGGAAGAGAAAGCAGCTAGCCTGTCAATGTATGTTCCTTGGAGGGTGTTCATAAACATATCTACCATCTCCCTCTCTGACATAGGTGGCTGAACAGCAGCAACCAATTGCCTCCATCTCTGGGCATACTCTCGGAAACTTTCTCTTGATGACTGTGACATTCCCATTAGGAGGGTCCTGTTGGGTGCCATATCTAAGTTGTACTGGTATTGTCTGATGAAAGCCTCTGCCAAGTCCTTCCAACACCTGATGGTCGCTCTAGTCAGATGGGAGTACCATTCCCTTGACGCTCCAGTTAAGCTATCCTCAAAATAAAACATCCAGAGCTTCTCGTCCATGGTATAGGCTTTCAACCTCCCCAGAAAGGACTGTAAGTGGGTCCGGGGGCACGAAGTCTCGTTGTACTTTTCAAAACAAGGAGGCTTAAACTTATGGGGAATCCTGACCCCGTCTACCAAGCCCATTTCCATAACATCGAAACCCAAAGAGTTCTGAGACTCCAAGGATCTTAACTTCTCAGCTATCTCATCCAGCCTTCTGTCATAAGCTTCTTCCCCAGCACCCATTACTATGAACTGATCCTCCTGGGGGTCTTCTTGCAGTACCCTGCCTGCAGTGGCAGTCCCTTGAACATTAGCAGGAATGTTGATCTATGGATGAAGGTGGGGTCCAAATACAGGGGGATTGACATGAGGTTGGACCCTCTCATTGTTGCTTGTGCCAGCAGTCCCTATATGTGGATCTTCCTGATTCTTCCTTTCCACCATTGCTCTCAATCTTTCTTGGCTCTGAGCCATGTTGTTCATCACTTCCATAAACTGCGTCATCTGAGTTCTCATTTCCAATCTTTCGTTTGCCATTTGATTTCTGACCTCTGCAAGGTCCTGTTGTACCTGATCCATTTGTATGCCCGGAAGGTTGTTACGGGTTGGATATCGGTGTGGACGGTTGAGGGGAAATACCCGGCGTCGAGCAATAGTTCTTGTACATCACAACAGAGTTAGCAACAATAAAACAAAAACCTACAAAACAAACAAAGGGTTAGCATGCAATGCAGTATGCTTATTTGTTTTCAAGGTATCCGGCTTGGCATTCAGTTTTGACCCTTCCAGACCCTTGAAGATGCTGTTGATGTTGCTTTTGAAGTAAACTTGGATGGAACAAACTGATACATATATTACAAAAGGCAAATGGTACATAGTTTGTTTACAAATACAAGCCCTCTGAGGGGTCAAAATACATCACAGGAAAATAAAAATACATAGAATGAAAGCAACAACAAGCAAATAGTCAAACACCAAGACCAAACTCATCCTCCTGAACTTCCTTGAGAAGTGCTTCAGTCACAGGATCAGCTGGACGCTCCGTGAGATTCCTGATAAGGAGGTTCCGGGTAGTAACAGCTGCAGTTAGCTTCTTGTGTTGACTTTGGTCCTTTGACCTCTTCACTCCAGCTTTGATCTTCAGCTCTGATATCTCCCTCTGGGCTGCTGCCAGAGCTTCCTGCTGCTCTTTTGCACTAGCTTCCAGCTGTTCTATCTTGTCTTGAGTCCTCTTATCTTCCAGAGTACGAGCTTCGGTGATCCGGACCCACCTAGCTTGACTCTCCTTCAGATACAAGTCTGTCCTGGCCTTCTGGAACTGGGCTTCCTTGCAAGCATTCTTCAGAATTTGTTCTCCAGCCCTAGACTTCTTGATGTAATCCTCAGACTTCTCAATTTTAGCCAGATGCTCTACTATCAACCTCTCTAACCTCTCAATGTCCAACCTACCATCACTCCTCTCCCGGAGGGTCTTCTGCAAAGCCTGAGTCAACTTCTCATTTCTCTCTTTCAAACCCTCAAACTCCTCCAAACTGACAGTGGCAGGAGGTGGTGCTGAGGATGGTCCAGGCATATCCTCCATGGTAAAGGGCATTCCAGAGAATTGAGCCCTGGCATGGGACCACTCATGATATTGTGCTGATGCTACATTGTTGCACTTCCCCAGAATGGTTACTCCCTTAGTTTGAACATTATCCCAGGCCCAGGCTGCCTGCCTAACAATAGCCAGATTAGGCTTGTTCTCACAATAAAGAGTCTCAGCCAAGTCTTGTGCCTTAGGAGTGTGGACCAGTGCATAGCCCAGTTGCCTTTTGAGCAGTAGAGGATTGTAATTAATGCTACCCTTAACTCCTATAAGGGCACATTGGGAAAATGCCCACAACTGGTGATGATATCCCTGCCCTTTGTGCTTTGAGTGCACCACCTGATATCGGCTGAAGTCAGAGCAGTGAGTCTTCTAGCCCAGTTCCTCTGCTGATGAGGATTCAAAAATGCATCTGTCTTGGGCAAATGCCTAAGAAGCCAAGTATGGAACAAAGGAGCACAGCACCTCACTAACCTTCCCCTCTGCTTTTCATTCCTCTGGTGCACTGAGTAGTAAAAATCCCCTAATAAAGTGGGCACTGGGTTCCTCAGGATGAAAAGATGGATTGCATTCTTGCTAATGAATCTAGGCTCATCTGCAAATAATATGATCCCATATATGCTCAGGGCCAATAAAGCACAGACTGCTTTCCACTCTCCTAAAGAAGCATCTCAGGGTTGAAAGGGATTCCACCCCTGATAGGTATACCAACCAATGATGAGTATTCTTCCAATAAAGGGCCCAAATGAGAGTCCTGAAAAGTGAAACACCTCAGTGGGGGATCATAAAACTGAAGGCAAGTGTGAATCTGGCTCCTCTGTGAAGGGTCCAAATCCATAACCACATCAAGCATATCTCCATAGTGTTCCCTGAACAGTGGTATATGGTCTGGAGTGATCAGGGTCTGAATCCTCCTGATGTCAGCTAGCTCAGGCTGGAAGAAGTGATAGGAGATGTTACTCTTTTTAGGTGCCATGATGTTAAGGAAGAGTTGAGACAGGTGCTGATGATAACACTGAAAGATGGGCCACTGATTGGCTGGTGCAGGTGATTGAAGCAGATAGCTGATAGCTGAAGCAGATGCTGATGAGGATAGGTCTATACTGATGATGGGGTCAAAACCAAGCCAAAAATGAAAATGGATACCCTGAAAAACAAATAAACAAATGTCAAAATGATGCAATGATTATGTATGCAAATGATATGCAAGGGTTTGTGACTGAGCTGGATCTGATCAAGTGCTCTGATATAAGTCCAAGGTATGTTCAAGAGGTCCAGATGGAGGTCTATAAATCCAGTAACCAAGGTGGGGGACTCAAATAAAGAGTCACATGTCCAGGGTTTAGAATCACAAGAACTGTTCCAACATGGAGTATTCTTAATCAAATCAAAGTAACAGGGTATGCTGAGGCCAAGGGTACCTGCAAACCTGTAAACAGCCCAACCCCCTCACAGGTGGTGTTCTAAAACAAGGATCCTCAGACTTGGATCAGTTATGAGAAGTGTAAACACTTCCAACCCGGAGGTACAGTGTTTACAATAACCATAAAAGTTCCTCCTCTTAATTCACCTCAGTTTCTGAAGGCCAATACTAAAGGTCATCCAGACTTAGCAGGCTTCCCAGATAGCCCTAGCATTGCAGGAAATCTGCAACACAGAGTTCTCAAGAAGAAACCCATATCTGAACCGTGTTTCATATTCCCGCACCAGACCGAGATGGAATGGGAAAGAATATGAACCACTCTAGCCTAGGTGTCACTCAGGTCCCAGGTATAGGACCTTAACTCTCAATGGAACACCCACCCACCAAAGCAGACAAACAGATCCAGCCAGCAGCACAGTAAGACAGCATGATAATGCAAAGCTATAAAGGAAGCAGTAAAATAGCTGTACATAAGGCAAAAATAAATACAAATATACAAACACAAATAACACATAACACCCCAGTAAACACAAATCAATCAAGCGCTATGAGGAACCCACAAAGAGAACCAGAAGTCCTGGTTGCAGTATAAGGGTCCCCAGCAGAGTCGCCAAGCTGTCGCTCCCGATAGATGGGACTGGCCCCAAATAAAGGTACAGACGCGAACGGTCGGCGAGAGGGACAATGAGAACACACAGCCGTGAACTCACTGGGAATGAATAGAGTCGCCAGCTAGGCATTTTTATCCCGAAGGAAAGGCAATGCTGCATAGACCTAGAAAGACATGGACAAGACGGTTGCGAACCAGAGAGACTGAGAAAGGGGGTTGGTTACAACCTGGGAAGGTATTAGCACCCAGATTGTCCGCCGTACTCGACGGGATCCACGCTTAAAAGATTTGTGTTTTAAAGGGGTAGTGTCAGTGCAATTTGTGTGTAAAAGAGCTGGAAAACAAAATGTACAGGTGTCAGTGTAAGAGAAAAGTGAAGTGTATAAATGATGTGTCAGTGTAAGGAAAAGAGTGTGCTCAAGATCATGAGGCTAAAAGAATAAAACTGGAAGGAGGGGGAATATACAGAGACTTTTGTTCGATAACCGTTAGGTTATGCCTACGTATCCTCTCGTGCAATGAGGAAGTCAGAACACCGTAGTTCGACCCAAAGAGACTGAAAGATGAATTGACTTGTGAACTGCTTACTTGTCTATACTCAAGTGTATGACCTGTCTGGCTCAGGTGCAAACTGTCTTGCATTAGACGGAAGAAGCGAGTTCTCATTTGTGAGTGAATGAGATGAGAAAAGAATCCCGAAGGAGACGATTATTGTTTGTTTTTTGTGTTTTCAGTCTCTTACTGCTTTTGAAAGTTTGTCATAAGTTAATGAGCTTAAGTCTAAACCAATGGATTTAGTAAACTCATCACATCTTCCCTCTGATTAGGGGTAATGAGAATACCTTAAGTGTGAAGTCAGCTTCTCACACTTAAACACCTTTGGTGTAGGATTAAGATCATTAACCTACTTGTGATTAATTATATGTTTTTGTTGTTTTTGTTTAGTGCTAAGTAATGAGATTAAGCCATAATCAGGGATTAAACAGACTCATTACACCATCCTAATAGAAGGATAATAGATGAGAATGTTTAAGCTGAGGAAAGCTCCTCAACTTAATCCATGATTAGGGATTAAACTCATGACAAAACAAGCCTTTGATTAAGTGGATTTTATTTAGTGATATGATGATGAAGTGATTTTTAGGGTTTGTAAGACAACTTGAGGGGGACTTGTCCATTAACACTAGGGTTAGTCCTTCTTAACCAATTAAGGAAGAATTAGAACCCTAATGCAAGGCCCAAGTTACAAGTGTGAAGTCTTGATGATTATTAAGTGAATTGATTAAGAGATTTAAACACATTAAGGGTTTAACACTTAGGATTAAAGTTATACACTCCATCCTAATAGAAGGATGCAGGCATAAGCTTAATCACAAAGCCTTAAAGCCTTTAGGGTTTAGTCCCTGATTGTGAGGTGAGAAGAGAAGACTCAAAGAGAGACACAAAGGTAAAACTAAATGGGGGACTAATCAAAACCCTAATCATTGTCATACATGGTTGTTCCTAAGGTTTGTGAGGTTTTCAAGAGAAGTCTCCAAAGGAACCACCAGGAAGCAGATGAAAGGATCAGGAGAAGCAAAGTAACTTGCTTCATTCAAGAAGTCAAGTCACTAGGAGAAAGAAAGTGGGAAGAAGAAGAATGAGCAAGCTCAAACTCAAACACATACAAAAATGCAGCAAGGATGCATAAAAGAGATGAAGAGGAGTTATGAGAAGTGAAGGCAAATTCACTTCTCAAAGTCACTTACCACCTGAAAAGTTAGAAAAGAAAGTGCAATGCAATGCAAAATGAGATGAAATGGTATGATGAAAAACCAAACCAGAAGCACATACATGATGTTAATGATGCTATGAGATGCTACAAACCAGAAACAACACATGTGGATGATCATACAAACTTATGGATGCAGATGAAGCAAGTTAAAACACATGAGCATACATGAAAAGTCATGAGATGCATATGGCATACAACATGGAAAATGAAAGATGCAATGATCAAACATGCTTTCAATATGTCTTATGATGTTAAATGAATCACATGGATGCATAAAATATCATGGCAAGTCAAGGCATGAATGCAAATACAAGATGGATGCATATGAAAGCCCAAATTAGGGTTTATGAACAATACAACAAACAAAACCCAAAATCAGAAGCAAACAACATTACAAAAAATTGAAAATGCACTCAAAGGATCCCTAAACCTATATTAATCCACTGCCCAAAGGAGAAGTCTCAACTCTTAACCTAGTTCAAGATATGATTTTCCTAAGTTTTCTAGGGTTTTAGGGTTCCTTAACAAGAAAATTACCAAACATAATGAAAATGAAAGATCAAATTATGGCCATTTAATCTAACAAACTAAATGCTAAACACAATGCAATTCAAAAAGAATCAAGGTCCAACTCTTTAGGGTTAGGCATAAATGATTTTTGGAAGTTTGGATCAAAATAATGCATAAAAATGATTTTAATTCCATAGAAAATTCTCAAAATGCATCAAGATCAAAAAATAAATTTGGTTTGAGGGTTGGACAATGTTTCTAAATGTTTTTAAAGGTTTCATGAATTTTTTGGTGATTTTTAGATACCTAAAAGTATTTTTAATTAATTAATTCTCATTAATTAATTAAAAAGAAACTTTTAAATATTTAAAAATACTTTTTTAATGCTAAAAATGAAAATAAAAATATTTTTGTGTTTTTAAAAATTAATGAAACTCTTGACAAAAAATTTCATAATTTTTAAATGGTTTTTACTATTTTAAATTAAATGGACAAATTAAATGGAATAAAAATAAAAGAAAATAAAATAAATGAGAAGTATGCAGGATGGAAGGCCAGGATTGAAACTGGGAAAGAAGCTGTTGACTGCGCGCCAGATCTAGTGGTCACAATTTAAACCTGACTAATCTCAATTAATTAATTAAATTAAACCTAATTAACACTAATGACATGATCTCAGCCTTCCAAACGCGCGCGGGAAACAAGATCCAGTGGCTCACATTCAAACCTGGTGCCCTAACCCTAATTACAACTAATCACTTTCAGGTGGCCGGAGAAGACTTCCGGTCATCTTCTCCGGCCAGAATCCTCCCTGAAAATTGCTATCCTTCACCCTAGCTCACTAAAACCTAATCTCTCTGCCCAGAATCCACCCCCAAACATCATAGAGCAAGAATCAACAGCCAAAACACATTTATTTTACACAACAAAGCTGAATCGAAGCAAAAGGGGTTTAGGTCAAAAAATTTCAGGAACAACATACATGCTCAAAACTCAATTATTTTCGAAACAAAACATATCAGCATGACCAGTAGAACATGGAGAATCATTTAAGAACTTAAAAACAAGTTTCTGGAAAAAATGTTCTTGAGCTACCTGAGATTTGAAGCTTTCAGTTCACAGCTTTCTGGCCTCTCCTCTTTGTGCAACCCACTCCCTTTGATCCCTTGATGATGTCTGGATGCTTAGAAGGAGTTTTTGTTGGCTAGTTTGGGAGGTTGAACAAGTTCTGTTCAGTGAAGTGAAGGAATCGTGTTTTTGATTCAATGGCTTTCAGGCTGTTTTGAGTGTTGGTTTGTGTTCAATGAAGCATGGTGAGATGATTGGTGAAGTTTGTTTGTATGTTTGTGGCCTGTGGAAGGTGTTTCGAAGGAAAATGCAAGTTGGAGAGAGTTTGTGAATGCTGAGTTCTGGTGAGTTTCAGCCTTGCCTCCTGTGTGGTTTGGCTTGCATTTTCTTTGTATAAACTAATGCCATTGGTCAGAGGATGTGACCTGTGCTTTTGTGATAGGTGTAGCTACTTTTTGCAAAATGTCCACTCTTGTGTAAGAGAAGCATGGGTCATGTTCTAGCTTGGTACAAGGGGTGTGGGTTGCGCAGCAAGGTGAAGGGAAAGGCTAGGGCTGGTTCAGTAGCCAAGGCAGCAAGTGGGTGAAGTGTGATGATGGTTTTTGCAACTTGCTTGCTTTTGCTTTCCATGAAAATATCTTGCCTTACAAACCATGAAACATGTGATTTCTTTGGTCCAATCTGAATTTTAGGACTTGTGTGATGCTTGTGTATTGGTTTGATATCAACTAGAAGTCACAAATGCCTTTGGTACAAGATTTTGCAAATTTCTCATTTGGTGCATAACTTGAAATTTAATGATTTTAGCCAACTTTGATGCACCATAACTTTTGATCCAAGATGAATTAGGTCATGTTCTTGTACTTTTTGAAAAGGGAAAGATCTAATCTACAACTTTCATGACCAAAGTTTTTCCATTTGAAGCATTTTTGGATCAAAAAGTAAGGGTTGAAAAAGTTGCATAAAATGACATTTCATTAAAAGTCAACCTTGCCCAAAAAAGTCAACTTTGCAAAAACTTGTAATTCTTGAATTTTGTGAACTTCAAACTTCTTCCATGATCAAATAAAGATCAAATACACTCAAAATGATGAACATCACCCCTTGGTTGGGTCATTGGGGGCCTCAGATGCCCTGATTTTGCACTGACTTGTCCAGAAAGTCAACTCTTGGTCAGATGACTTCCCCATGGAATTTCTTCATGAAAATTTATATGCACACTCCCTATACCATATAGAGACCAATAGAAACAAGAATGACCAAAAAATTTGAAGTTATGGCCTCTGAAACCAAAACCCTAATTTTAGGTCATCTGTGCAGTCATACCTGGCTCTGCTTCCATACCAAACCCAGTTGTTGTGATTCTTTGGAATTATTTACTTTGAGAGGATATAATATGATGCTTGAAACACATATAGACCTCTTTGAAGTGATTGATGACCTTTGGAGTGGCTCAAGAAGCTCTTGGATTGCTCAAATCACAAACCCTAGATGCAGATGACTTAGAACCAATGCAAAGACTCAAAATTGTGGTATGAGATGTTATGATTGTGTTTATGCATATGAAATGATCACAAGCCATGGTGTGAATGGGTGAGGGCGAATTTGGGGTGTTTACACACTCCATATAGTGTAGGGACGCTCTCTAGATCGTCACAACATCTTTGTAACACCTCCAGCTCGAAATCACAACTCCGGCTGCAAGCTCAAGTTCAGGTAAGCCTCAAACTTGGCCAATTCATGATCCATGCATATTTCCTTATACTATCTTTTTGCCATATGTGCGTAATCATATTCTAAATAATTCCCCTCAATCAATTTCACAAAATCATCATCAAGTAGAATTTCATGAGGCTCGGGACAAATTAGGGTTCTTCAGTGTTCTTTGTAACACCCTTTCTACCCCATCACAAGTTAAGCAATTTAAATCATATATCAGAGTACAAATCATCAAAAGGGCATCACATTTACTTATGAAATTACAAATTACAAACAGCACATTGAGTCTTGTCCCGTAACATGGGTTCATAAAATCATGAAAATACTATAAATCTTTTATCAATGAATATGCAGCGGAAAACAATAAGTCATAAACTACTCTTTAATCAAATAAAACTCATAATTCTTTCCAAATAAAATTTCATCAAAATACTTAAACAAAATTAACATCTTAAATCCAAATAAAAAATAAACACTCAAGCGAAACCCATCCCGATGTTACTAGACACAGAGCAGGACTCCACTTCTAACTAACTCGACAACTTGCTACCTCTGAGCTAAGCACGCACCGAGCTAACTTTGATTATCTGCAGGATGGCATAATAGACCATCACCAGAAGGCAGGAAGGGTGAGTAAATTCACATTCAATAAAATAATATAGAAATAAGTATTTAAAACATAACAACAACATCGCTTTATCATCCCTAGCTCAATTGTAGTAATCATAATTTACATTACATCATAATAACATTCACCATACTCATGTATACATAACATCAAAGACATCTCATCATTACACCAAATCAATGCAACTCATGTTATGTCATTTAGAATGAAATGCAACCTCTTAGTAATGCATGTGGTACCGAAACATCCTCATGGATGGACACTGGGCCATCAACCCTCCCCTAAGGGAGTACATTATAACATCATATCACTCCAATCCACACAATAGGATTGAAGCTACCAATTGACTTAAGTCCCCTCATAATTTCAATGCCATAAATGTAAGACACAATTATACACACATCATCCTCAAAACATTATAGAATTGCATCAACATTCATTATTAATTAATCATTCCTCATTCTCATTCATACCATCATATATATACTCATGGAACATCATACCACTTACTCATTTAACATCATACCCCTACATCATGAAATCATACCTCATAATTCAAAAAAAATCAAAAGGATTCATCATACATCATTAATTACTAATTCTACTCATATAGCCCACAAAACACATCATGTGACAACTCTACAACATCATAGTAAATCTAGGACATCCCACCCCAAAAACAGTTTTCAAAAAAATAAAACATTTTTAAAAGTTTCTCAGGGCTCGCTAAGCGAGACATCCTGCTCACTCAGCGCCCAACTCACTGACTGTGCTCGCTAAGCGGGCTTCACGATTCTTGCAGATTTATTTTGCGATTCCCACCATACCTCTTCTGCGATAAACTCAGTAAAGACCCTCAATTAACATCAACATAGTAGCAGAATCACACCCAACATCAACATTACTCATCATATCATCAAATACATCATCTAACATCATTATATTCCTCAAATCATCATAAATCAACACAAAATCATCAATCAAAACCCAATACCCTAAAACTACACCATAAAACCCCCAATTCCATTTCCATATTATAATACCGAAAGGAAAATACTCCCCATACCTTAGTTTCCGTAATTCCTTCGTTAATCTTCGCGAAACTTCAAACCTCTTGCCCTAGATTTTCCTTCCTCAGAGGTTTTCTCCCTCTCTCCAAAAATACGATTGTTTCCAATTGATCGTTCACAAAACTCTCTTTTACTCTTTATGTTAGTCTTGCCCCTAAGACCTCAATAGACCTTCTCCTAAATACCCTCACTAATTTTCAACCAAAAGACCACATTACCCTTATCCTCCAATTCCTCTTATTTTATTTAATTAAATATAAATTAATAACTAAACCCACTAAACTTTATATTTCCAACATTAATAATATATTAAGTCATCCACAAAACTCCACAAAACATCAATTAACATCATAATTCACAAGAAAACACATCAATTAAATTAAAATCGACTCTGGGGTGTTACATTCTTCACTTATTTTTAACTATACACTAAAAATAAATGAAATTAATTGGTACCATGGTGTCCGTGAGTAAAAAACGAGCAATATTGATGTTTATTTCATTTAATTTCATTACATATTCAGTGAGATACGAGGGATTTTACAAAATCCCCATTTCTGGGCAAGATGAAGAACATCGCACGTGTTCTTGAGTGTTCTTGGTGCCCTTTTTTGAATCTTCAAATATTTGGATTTTGTGATTTTATTAAATTCAATCCAAAATTAAATTCTCTTTGATTATTTTGAGTTTTAAAATGATTCTATTTTCATTAATTCTCAAAAATATTTAAATATTTTATTCCATGAAACAATCTCCAAAAATATATATTTTTAATATATTTAATATTTTCATAAAGAATTAATTTAATTTGTTTTTAAACATTTCAAAATTCATTTCTTTCACTTGATTTTCCAAACATAAATGATATTCAAGTTGTCTCATGGATAAAACATAATTTTTCAAACATTGATCCAAGGTTTCAACTTGTTTTGCAATTATGTTTGAAATTTATCAAAGATTTTAAATATTTTAATATTTAAAATATCAAAGAAATATCAAAAACTAGGGTTTTGATTTTAATCACCCTCAAATTGATTTTTATCACTCTTGGGCCTCTATTATAGTGTAAGACCCATCCCTTTTTGAAAAATGAACCATTAGGGTTCATCTGATCCATTTTCAAAAAACTCAGTGCAATTGCCTTTTTCACCGCATTAAGTTTTCATCGATGAATCTTTCTCTGTGAATATATTTACACATAACCATTTATTTTCTAATATGAATTGTCAAAATGTGTCATGAGGAATACTTTGTGTTTAGGACTCATCTTTCCTATTTTAAACTTTCTCCGGTTTGTTTTAAAACTCCGCAGGCTTCCGTATAAGTCCTGAACCCACCAACTGTTTCTTAAACGGTTTTCAATCTCTTATACATATATTATGAGAATTTGTTGACCAATCTCATCTCATTTTTTTTTCATTTTTATGAATAAAGATCTACTACACCAGCAACTAGACTGAGGTTCACTCCAGTGAATTGCTTTCTAGGTTGTAGGAAGCTTTTCAGCACCCAAGTCCTACTTTGTGTATGAAATTATCAGATGATTAATCAACAAAATAAATTACATAATCATCCTGATGTTTAAGCCCTATTAATGGCTTCTGAGTCATCTTTTCTCTTTCTAACTTCTCGTTGTTTTCTTAGATTGTCGTGTTTGCTTAGAATAAGACTGTTTGCTAAAATTATCTTTCTTCACCTCATACTAAAACAAAGATAATAATAAACTTATTAATGACAAAGAGAATACATTGTATAAAACGCATATGTAAGCTTTCTCCCTCGGGATTTTGGGCCTCTGCTTCCTACTGTAACTCCCAACTTCATTCTTAATAAAAACAACTTAAGAATACTCAAACCAAAGAAAAGACATATTAAAAGCTATTAAACACATTCACTGGCACATTTATTTGTTTGCATGCATTTCATATGTATATATCTGCATCTGTTAGAATCTCCAAGTAGTTAGGTTATCTGTTGGTGTAAGCCCTAGAGGCCAATACTTTTGGTACTTGTATCGAATTATTTATTAATAATAAAAGGAATTTCTTTGTTATGTTTGTTTTTCCAAAATTTTAAAGTCTCTAGAATAGCTACTTCTTTTAATGAAATATTAAGTGTAACTTAATCATGAGATTCCATTAAACATAAGGACACTATTCTTACAGAATCCATAGTCGAGCTTTAATGTGAAATGGGATAGCCTTAAAGCATTAAGACTATTATGTAGATAGATTGATGATCACATCTCATGGATCATGGATAAGGAGTTATCAAGTCTTGACATAAGTATGAATATTAGGAGTAATATTTATACTGGATTAACCCACTATAAGAGTACTACATAGAATGTTATGCAAAGTGTCATAAGTTACTCTCATGGTAATAGTGGTGTATACCACCCTTCGACCTGAAACTACTATGGACCCTATATGTAGAGTCAAGTGCTTTATTGTTGATCAAACGTCATTCGTAACTGGATGATCATAAAGATAGTGGATGGGTACTTCACAAAGCACGGTGAGGGACATGAGTAGCCTAGATGGAATTTGTCCATCCTACATAACAGGATAAATGTCAAAGGGCCCAATATTGAACTGGAGAAGGATGACACGGTATATGCCTTGTGTTCAATATAGACATAAGTGAAAAAGGGTAATTGTACGCACAAATACTATCACAAAAGGTTTTGTCATATCACATGACAATTTTGTGACTTGGGTGGCAGTGATGTGTTGCTAGATATCGCTCACTGTTTATTATGTTAAATACATGATTTAATATAATTGCCAACGTCGCAAAAACCTACAGGGTCACACACATAAGTACAGTTAGAGAAAATGTGGAATAAATAAGGTACACCGTAAGGTATGGTGCACTAGAATGGAATACAGAATATGGTAAGGTACCATATGGTATAATAATAATATTTATTATTAATTTTATAATAGTTATAAAATATAATTATAATAAAATTATGGTTATTATAATAATAGTTATTATAATAATAGTTATTATAATAATATAATAATAATAATATTATTATTGAGTTGGGCTTTTAGGTTAAAGCCCACAAAAGTAGTTTTATAAATAGAACCCTTGTGAAGAAGCTCATAAGTTGTTGTTTTTGAAACCCTGTCCGTATTCCTTTTTCCTCTCCTTTTCACTCCAAACCTTCATTCGTAACTGTAACACCCCAAATTTTCCCTCTTCTTTCTAGCATCATCATCATATCATAATCATCATAAGCATATCATATCATTGGCATCTAGCATAGAAAAATGAAGCATAACATTCTCATGTTCTAGCATTGGGCATATGATCAATCATTGGTGCATTTGAAGCCTTACAAGTCAAAGAAAGAGGTCAAGTGGCATTTTAAGATCTCCACAAAGTGTCCTCATGGCATATACAAGCTCAAGGTCCTTTACAAGAGCCCAGAAGGTTTGGAGATCATCAGATGATCAAAGAAATGGCAAGCTCCTACACAAATGGCATTCAAATTAGGGTTTCATTTTCAAGCAAGGATTCTTTGTGACTTTGGCCATTTCTTGTGGGAAAAGTCATTCATATGATATGTGAATGCTATGGATGAAATTTGGTGAGAAAACTCATTGAGGAATGCAATCAATTCACCAGTTGCTTGCTGTAAACACCCCAAATTTGCCCTCACTTTTTCTCGCACCATGGCTTGTGATCTTTCATTTTTATTTAGTATAAGCATACCATCTCATATTGCATATTTACTTCACTACATAGTTCCATCTTCATCTGCATCTAGGGTTTGTGATCTGAGCAATCCAAGAATCAATCTGAGCCATCCCAATGATCTTGAAACTTTCCAAGAGGGTCCATTTGTGTTCCATGATCATAATATGCTTCCCAAAGTTCATGAAAGTCAAGAGATCACAAAGAATGGCAAAGGCATGGAAGCAGAGCTAGGGCTTTCCAACACAGATGACCAAAATTAGGGTTTTGGTTTCAGAGGTGTCGCTCCCACCTGATGACACCTGGTCAGAAGGGGTACAGACGTGAACGGTCGGCAAAAGGAGAAGGAATGAAAAGAGTCGCCAGCTAGGCATTTTTATCCCGAAGGAAAGGTAATGCTGCATAAACCTAGAAAAGATGCGGATAAGACGGTCGCGAACCAGAGAAACTGAGAAAGGGGGTTGGTTACAACCTGGGAAGGTATTAGCACCCAGATTGTCCGCCGTACTCGACGGGATCCATGCTTAAAAGATTTGTGTTTTAAAGGGGTAGTGTCAGTGCTATTTGTGTATCAAAGCTGGAAAGAATGCAAGTGTCAGTGTAAAAGAAGTGTGAAGTTTATAAGAGAAGTGTCAGTGTGAGAACAAGGATGAAATGCTCAAGACAATGAGGCTAAAGAATAATGCTGAAAAGGAGGGAATATACAGAGACTTTTGTTCGATAACTGTTAATTTATGCCTACGTATCCTCTCGTGCAATGAGGAAGTCAGAACACCGTAGTTCGACTCAAAGATACTGAAAGATAAATTGACTTGTGAACTTCTTGCTTGTCTATGCTCAAGTGTATGACTTGTCTGGCTCGAATGCTAACTGTCTTGCATTAGACGGAAGAAACAAGTTCTCGTTTGTGAGTGAAGATGATGAGAAAAGAATCCCGGAGGAGACGATTATTGTTTGTTTTTGGTTTTTTCAGTCTTTTATTGTTTTTTGTGTTTGTCATAAGTCAATGAGCTTAAGCCTAAACAAAGGGTTAGTAAAATCATCACATCCTCCCTCTGATTAGGGGTAATGAGAATACTTTAAGTGTGAAGTAAGTACCTCACACTTAATCACCATGATGTAGGATTAAGATCATTAAACTACTTGTGATTATTTAGTTGTTTTTGTTGTTTTTGTTTAGTGTTAAGTAATGAGTTTAAGCCATAACCAGGGATTTAATGGACTCAATACACCATCCTAATAGAAGGATAATAGATGAGAACATTTAAGCTGAGAAAGGCTCCTCAACTTAATCCATGATTAGGGATTAACCTCATGACAAAACAAAGCCTTTATTAAAGTGGATTTTAGTTAATGATAAGATTAAGAAGTGAGTTTTATGGTTGGTAAGACAACTTGAGGGGGACTTGTCCATTAACACTAGGGTTAGTCCTTCTTAACCAATTAAGGAAGAATTAGAACCCTAATGCAAGGCCCAAGTTACAAGCTTGATGTCTTGATTATTATTAAGTGAATTGATTAAAGGATTTAAACACATTAAGGGTTTAACACTTAGTATTAAAGTTATACACTCCATCCTAATAGAAGGATGCAGGCATAAGCTTAATCACAAAGCCTTAAAACCTTTAGGGTTTAGTCCTTGATTATGAGGTGAGAAGAGAAGACTCAAAGAAAACTCAAGGGAAAGAGTCTAAGGGGGACTAAACAATCCTAAAATGTTATCATTCTTGGAAGTCCTAGGGTTTGTGAGGCTTAAGAGGAGAAATCTTCAAGAAATCCACCAAGGAGAAGCAGATGAAAGGAGAAAGAAGCAGAGAGAAGCAAGACAACTTGCTTCACTTAAGAAGACAAATTGCTTGAAGGAAGAAAGTGGGAGAGAGCATGAATGAGCAAGCTCACTCTAAGGCAAATACAAAATGCAGAAATGATGCAAGAGAGATGAGAAGAGATTATGAGAAGTGAAGGCAAATTCACTTCTCAAAACAACTTACCACCTGAAAAGTTAGCAAAAGAAATGCAATGCAATGAAAATGAAATGAATGCAAAGATGCAAACCAAAAATCAGAAGCATAATCATGATGTTAATGATGCTAATAGATGATGCAAACACATGTCAAGAGTTGTGGATGATCATACAAGGACGTGGATGCAAATGAAGCAAGCTTTGAACCATGAAGATTCATGAAAGTTTATGAAATGATATGAACAAATAGCATGGCAAATGAAAGATACAATGATCAAACATGATTCTAATATGTCCTAAGATGTCTTATATGTCTTAAGGATGCACAAAATGTCATGGCAAGTTCCTGAATGCAAGCAAATGAGAAATGGATGCATAGAGAGGCACAAATTAGGGTTTATGCACAAGACACAAAGCAAAATTCAAAATCATAAGCAAATGACATGATGAAAAATTGAAAATGGGATCAAAGGAACCCTAACCCTACACAAGTTCACTTCCCAAAGGATGAGACCTAAATCTAAACCTAATGGAAGTTATGAATTTCCTAAGTCAACTAGGGTTTCAAGGCACCTCAAAAGGAAAAATGCACAACAAATTGAAAATGAAATATGAAGTCAAACCAATTTTATCCTATAAACTACATGCTATGAAGAATGCAATGCAAGAAGAACCATCATCAAACTCTCAAGGGTTAGGCATAATGGATTTTTCAAAGTTTGAACAAAAATATTACCTTTAAATGAATTTAATTCCAATGAAAATTGTTAAAATGCATCAAGAACCAAAAAGAAATTTGTTTTGAGAGTTTGATAATGTTTCTAAATGTTTTAAAATGCGATGTGAATTTTTTTGTGATTTTTAAATACGTAAATGTATTTTTAATTAATTAATTTTCATTAACTAATTAAAAATAAGCATTTAAATGATTTAAAAATAATTTTTAATGCAAAAAATAAAAATAAAATTATATTCAGAAAGAGAAAAATATTTTAAGACAGCATGCAAAAAATAAAATTTTTATAATGTATTTTGATATTTTAAAATAAATGAGAAAGGAAATACAATAAAAATGAAATTTAAATATGAATTAATGAAAGTAGTCCAATCCACTAGCTGAGATTCAAAGAGAAAATGAGGGAATTGACCCCCGCGCATCTGGACGGTCCACATTTGAACTGGCTGGATTAAATTAAATCTGATTAATTAATTTAATAAATTATGATTAGGGTTTTAATGAAGGATCTGGTCCATTCAAACGCGCGGGAGTCAACCCTGGTCAACTAAATCCACGGTCCACATTCAAACTAAACCCTAAACGTAATTAATGAACTAATGACTTTCAGGTGGCCGGAAATGACCTCCGGTCATCTTCTCCGGCCACACTTCTCCCTGAAAGTTGCTATCTTCTTCCCTAGGCCACTAAAATCCAATCTCTCTGCCCAGAAATGATCCCCATACATCACACATCAAGAATCAACAAACAAACAAAATTTAAAACACATCAACAATGAGAATAGAATCAAAACAGTTTTAGGTCAAAAAGTTTCAGAACACGAATACATACTCATTTCTCAACCATTTTCAAAACAAAACACATCAACATGATCAGTGAAGCATAAAGAATCATTTAATAACTTAAAAACAAGTTTCTGGAAAAATTGTTCTTGAGCTCACCTGAAATGGAGCTTTCAATCCAGGAGCTTTTTGACTGCTTCTTTGCTTCAAAATGGCTCAAATGATCTTCTTGAGGAAGCTTTGAAGCTTGGTTGGAGTTTAAAATGGCTGGTTTAAGAGTTTGATGAAGCTCTGTTCAAGGGAAGTGAGAAATCGTGTTTCTATTTGAGGGCTTTTAAAAGCAAATTGATGGTTGGGAAATGACCAGAGGATCATATTGAGTGATTCTATGAAGTTTGTTTTGATGTTTATGGCTTGTATGGAGAGATTCGAATGAAAATGCATAAGAGGTGAGTTTAAAGGATGCTGACTTGTGTGATGTTTCAGGCTATGTTGTGTTGTGTGTTTAGTTGCTTATGGTCCATGTATCAAGTTGGGATAGGTCAGAGAGTTGTTGCTGGCCTATGTTGATTGGTATGGTCCCTTTTGCCAAAAGTCAATGTTAGGTGTCCTTTGAGGTATGGGTCATGGCAGGCTGGTTTAGGGGCATGGCTTGGTTCAGCTGAGATCAAGGATTGCTTATGGATCAGATTTTGTGAACTGAGGCAAGTGGATAAGAAGCTTTGGGTCATTTTGCAAATTGGTACAACTTTGGCCCCTTTGTGATTTCTTGAAGCATAAGTCATGAAACTTGGAGATTCTTTGGTGCATTCTGATTTTTAGGTCTTGGATTATGTTAGTGTAATGCTTAGAAGTTGATTTGAAGTCATAGTTGGCATTGGCAAGAAGTTTTGCAACTTTCCTCTTTTGGTGCATAAGTGAAATTTCATGATTTTTCCCAACTTTGGCAAGCCATAACTTTTGATCCATGATGAATTAGAATGATTTCTTGTACTTTTTGAAAATGGGAGGATCCATTCTACAACTTTCATGACCAAAGTTTTCTCATTTGAGGCATTTTTGAATTAAAAAGAGGGGTTTGAAAAACATTCCCAAAATGGCAAGTTTGTATTACAAGTCACTTTCCCAAAAAGGCAACTTTGCAAATGACTTGAAATTCTTCAATTTTGTGAACTTCTAACATCTTCTATGATCAAATAAAGATCATACACATTCAAAATGATGGAGAAACCCCTTTGGTTGGGTCATTGGAGGCCTCAGATGCCCTGATTTTGCACTAACTTGCTCAAGAAGTCACCTCTTGATCAGATGCCTTCCCCATTGATTTTCTTCATAAAATTTGATATGCATGATCCTCATAACATATAGAGACCAATAGAAACAAGAATGACCAAAAAATTTAGAGTTATGGCCTCTGAAACCAAAACCCTAATTTTAGGTCATCTGTGCAGTTAAACCTGGCTCTGCTTCCATGCCTTTCTCAGTTCTTGTGATTCTTTGACTTCCTTGACCTTGTGAGGATATAATATGATGCTTGAACATACATGGACCCCTTTGAATTGATTAATGACCTTTGGAGTGGCTCAAATGACTCTTGGATTGCTCAGATCACAAACCCTAGATGCAAATGACTTTGAATCAATGCAGTGAGTCAAAAATGTGGTATGAGATGCTATGATTGAATTTATGCAAATGAAAAGATCACAAGCCATGGTGTGAATGGGTGAGGGCAAATTTGGGGTGTTTACAGCTGCCCCTATTCAAGCATGAGTTAGCTGTGCAGGATGTAAGCAACGGCTTAGCAGGCAAACAAGATAACTTGTGGTTGAATACCAAAGACAGTCCAAAATTTGCACTCACTGAATGAAGAAGAAAAGGGATATAAATTGTAAAAGAAAATAAAGTATATTTATAAAGTGCGGGCGACGGAGGACGACCGTCAAGCAGAGGACGACTGCTGGGGATGAAGCAATGACGGGGACAACCGACATGCTGGGGAAAATGCGGGAAGTAAAGCAAAGACGGGGACGGCCGACAAGCTGGGGATGCGGGAGATAAAGCAAAGACGGGGACGGCGGACAAGCTGGGGATGCGGGAGATTATGATGGGGACGGCCATCAAGTAAGGAAGTAAGACTTTCTGGGGGTTAAAGGTAAAGTGAATGATGGGGACGACCATCAAGTTCAAGGTATGAATGAGGTAAATGATGAGGTACGGTCATCAGAGGTGAAGGACGATCACCTAGCAGGGGATGGCTGCTCTGTTGGGGATAAGGATGAGGGACGGTCATCTATTGGTGAAGGACGATCACCTGGCAAGGTACGGTTGCCAAACGTATCGCGACATAGGACGAATGCCGGATAAAAAGGTCGACGATGGGGACGGCCATCGGATAAGCATGTTGAAGGACGATCATCAAGAGGTGAAGGACGATCACCTAGCAGGGTACGGCTGCTCTCGGGGTTTATCATGACATAGGACGAATGTCAAATAACAAAATCAACGATGGGGACGACCATCAGATAAAAATGATGAAGGACGATCATCAAGGGGTGAAGGACGATCACCTAACAGGGGACGGCTGCCGAAAATGTCAACTAGGGTTTCAAGGCACCTCAAAAGGAAAAATGCACAACAAATTGAAAATGAAATATGAAGTCAAACCAATTTTATCCTATAAACTACATGCTATGAAGAATGCAATGCAAGAAGAACCATCATCAAACTCTCAAGGGTTAGGCATAATGGATTTTTCAAAGTTTGAACAAAAATATTACCTTTAAATGAATTTAATTCCAATGAAAATTGTTAAAATGCATCAAGAACCAAAAAGAAATTTGTTTTGAGAGTTTGATAATGTTTCTAAATGTTTTAAAATGCGATGTGAATTTTTTTGTGATTTTTAAATACGTAAATGTATTTTTAATTAATTAATTTTCATTAACTAATTAAAAATAAGCATTTAAATGATTTAAAAATAATTTTTAATGCAAAAAATAAAAATAAAATTATATTCAGAAAGAGAAAAATATTTTAAGACAGCATGCAAAAAATAAAATTTTTATAATGTATTTTGATATTTTAAAATAAATGAGAAAGGAAATACAATAAAAATGAAATTTAAATATGAATTAATGAAAGTAGTCCAATCCACTAGCTGAGATTCAAAGAGAAAATGAGGGAATTGACCCCCGCGCATCTGGACGGTCCACATTTGAACTGGCTGGATTAAATTAAATCTGATTAATTAATTTAATAAATTATGATTAGGGTTTTAATGAAGGATCTGGTCCATTCAAACGCGCGGGAGTCAACCCTGGTCAACTAAATCCACGGTCCACATTCAAACTAAACCCTAAACGTAATTAATGAACTAATGACTTTCAGGTGGCCGGAAATGACCTCCGGTCATCTTCTCCGGCCACACTTCTCCCTGAAAGTTGCTATCTTCTTCCCTAGGCCACTAAAATCCAATCTCTCTGCCCAGAAATGATCCCCATACATCACACATCAAGAATCAACAAACAAACAAAATTTAAAACACATCAACAATGAGAATAGAATCAAAACAGTTTTAGGTCAAAAAGTTTCAGAACACGAATACATACTCATTTCTCAACCATTTTCAAAACAAAACACATCAACATGATCAGTGAAGCATAAAGAATCATTTAATAACTTAAAAACAAGTTTCTGGAAAAATTGTTCTTGAGCTCACCTGAAATGGAGCTTTCAATCCAGGAGCTTTTTGACTGCTTCTTTGCTTCAAAATGGCTCAAATGATCTTCTTGAGGAAGCTTTGAAGCTTGGTTGGAGTTTAAAATGGCTGGTTTAAGAGTTTGATGAAGCTCTGTTCAAGGGAAGTGAGAAATCGTGTTTCTATTTGAGGGCTTTTAAAAGCAAATTGATGGTTGGGAAATGACCAGAGGATCATATTGAGTGATTCTATGAAGTTTGTTTTGATGTTTATGGCTTGTATGGAGAGATTCGAATGAAAATGCATAAGAGGTGAGTTTAAAGGATGCTGACTTGTGTGATGTTTCAGGCTATGTTGTGTTGTGTGTTTAGTTGCTTATGGTCCATGTATCAAGTTGGGATAGGTCAGAGAGTTGTTGCTGGCCTATGTTGATTGGTATGGTCCCTTTTGCCAAAAGTCAATGTTAGGTGTCCTTTGAGGTATGGGTCATGGCAGGCTGGTTTAGGGGCATGGCTTGGTTCAGCTGAGATCAAGGATTGCTTATGGATCAGATTTTGTGAACTGAGGCAAGTGGATAAGAAGCTTTGGGTCATTTTGCAAATTGGTACAACTTTGGCCCCTTTGTGATTTCTTGAAGCATAAGTCATGAAACTTGGAGATTCTTTGGTGCATTCTGATTTTTAGGTCTTGGATTATGTTAGTGTAATGCTTAGAAGTTGATTTGAAGTCATAGTTGGCATTGGCAAGAAGTTTTGCAACTTTCCTCTTTTGGTGCATAAGTGAAATTTCATGATTTTTCCCAACTTTGGCAAGCCATAACTTTTGATCCATGATGAATTAGAATGATTTCTTGTACTTTTTGAAAATGGGAGGATCCATTCTACAACTTTCATGACCAAAGTTTTCTCATTTGAGGCATTTTTGAATTAAAAAGAGGGGTTTGAAAAACATTCCCAAAATGGCAAGTTTGTATTACAAGTCACTTTCCCAAAAAGGCAACTTTGCAAATGACTTGAAATTCTTCAATTTTGTGAACTTCTAACATCTTCTATGATCAAATAAAGATCATACACATTCAAAATGATGGAGAAACCCCTTTGGTTGGGTCATTGGAGGCCTCAGATGCCCTGATTTTGCACTAACTTGCTCAAGAAGTCACCTCTTGATCAGATGCCTTCCCCATTGATTTTCTTCATAAAATTTGATATGCATGATCCTCATAACATATAGAGACCAATAGAAACAAGAATGACCAAAAAATTTAGAGTTATGGCCTCTGAAACCAAAACCCTAATTTTAGGTCATCTGTGCAGTTAAACCTGGCTCTGCTTCCATGCCTTTCTCAGTTCTTGTGATTCTTTGACTTCCTTGACCTTGTGAGGATATAATATGATGCTTGAACATACATGGACCCCTTTGAATTGATTAATGACCTTTGGAGTGGCTCAAATGACTCTTGGATTGCTCAGATCACAAACCCTAGATGCAAATGACTTTGAATCAATGCAGTGAGTCAAAAATGTGGTATGAGATGCTATGATTGAATTTATGCAAATGAAAAGATCACAAGCCATGGTGTGAATGGGTGAGGGCAAATTTGGGGTGTTTACAGCTGCCCCTATTCAAGCATGAGTTAGCTGTGCAGGATGTAAGCAACGGCTTAGCAGGCAAACAAGATAACTTGTGGTTGAATACCAAAGACAGTCCAAAATTTGCACTCACTGAATGAAGAAGAAAAGGGATATAAATTGTAAAAGAAAATAAAGTATATTTATAAAGTGCGGGCGACGGAGGACGACCGTCAAGCAGAGGACGACTGCTGGGGATGAAGCAATGACGGGGACAACCGACATGCTGGGGAAAATGCGGGAAGTAAAGCAAAGACGGGGACGGCCGACAAGCTGGGGATGCGGGAGATAAAGCAAAGACGGGGACGGCGGACAAGCTGGGGATGCGGGAGATTATGATGGGGACGGCCATCAAGTAAGGAAGTAAGACTTTCTGGGGGTTAAAGGTAAAGTGAATGATGGGGACGACCATCAAGTTCAAGGTATGAATGAGGTAAATGATGAGGTACGGTCATCAGAGGTGAAGGACGATCACCTAGCAGGGGATGGCTGCTCTGTTGGGGATAAGGATGAGGGACGGTCATCTATTGGTGAAGGACGATCACCTGGCAAGGTACGGTTGCCAAACGTATCGCGACATAGGACGAATGCCGGATAAAAAGGTCGACGATGGGGACGGCCATCGGATAAGCATGTTGAAGGACGATCATCAAGAGGTGAAGGACGATCACCTAGCAGGGTACGGCTGCTCTCGGGGTTTATCATGACATAGGACGAATGTCAAATAACAAAATCAACGATGGGGACGACCATCAGATAAAAATGATGAAGGACGATCATCAAGGGGTGAAGGACGATCACCTAACAGGGGACGGCTGCCGAAAATGTCAACTAGGGTTTCAAGGCACCTCAAAAGGAAAAATGCACAACAAATTGAAAATGAAATATGAAGTCAAACCAATTTTATCCTATAAACTACATGCTATGAAGAATGCAATGCAAGAAGAACCATCATCAAACTCTCAAGGGTTAGGCATAATGGATTTTTCAAAGTTTGAACAAAAATATTACCTTTAAATGAATTTAATTCCAATGAAAATTGTTAAAATGCATCAAGAACCAAAAAGAAATTTGTTTTGAGAGTTTGATAATGTTTCTAAATGTTTTAAAATGCGATGTGAATTTTTTTGTGATTTTTAAATACGTAAATGTATTTTTAATTAATTAATTTTCATTAACTAATTAAAAATAAGCATTTAAATGATTTAAAAATAATTTTTAATGCAAAAAATAAAAATAAAATTATATTCAGAAAGAGAAAAATATTTTAAGACAGCATGCAAAAAATAAAATTTTTATAATGTATTTTGATATTTTAAAATAAATGAGAAAGGAAATACAATAAAAATGAAATTTAAATATGAATTAATGAAAGTAGTCCAATCCACTAGCTGAGATTCAAAGAGAAAATGAGGGAATTGACCCCCGCGCATCTGGACGGTCCACATTTGAACTGGCTGGATTAAATTAAATCTGATTAATTAATTTAATAAATTATGATTAGGGTTTTAATGAAGGATCTGGTCCATTCAAACGCGCGGGAGTCAACCCTGGTCAACTAAATCCACGGTCCACATTCAAACTAAACCCTAAACGTAATTAATGAACTAATGACTTTCAGGTGGCCGGAAATGACCTCCGGTCATCTTCTCCGGCCACACTTCTCCCTGAAAGTTGCTATCTTCTTCCCTAGGCCACTAAAATCCAATCTCTCTGCCCAGAAATGATCCCCATACATCACACATCAAGAATCAACAAACAAACAAAATTTAAAACACATCAACAATGAGAATAGAATCAAAACAGTTTTAGGTCAAAAAGTTTCAGAACACGAATACATACTCATTTCTCAACCATTTTCAAAACAAAACACATCAACATGATCAGTGAAGCATAAAGAATCATTTAATAACTTAAAAACAAGTTTCTGGAAAAATTGTTCTTGAGCTCACCTGAAATGGAGCTTTCAATCCAGGAGCTTTTTGACTGCTTCTTTGCTTCAAAATGGCTCAAATGATCTTCTTGAGGAAGCTTTGAAGCTTGGTTGGAGTTTAAAATGGCTGGTTTAAGAGTTTGATGAAGCTCTGTTCAAGGGAAGTGAGAAATCGTGTTTCTATTTGAGGGCTTTTAAAAGCAAATTGATGGTTGGGAAATGACCAGAGGATCATATTGAGTGATTCTATGAAGTTTGTTTTGATGTTTATGGCTTGTATGGAGAGATTCGAATGAAAATGCATAAGAGGTGAGTTTAAAGGATGCTGACTTGTGTGATGTTTCAGGCTATGTTGTGTTGTGTGTTTAGTTGCTTATGGTCCATGTATCAAGTTGGGATAGGTCAGAGAGTTGTTGCTGGCCTATGTTGATTGGTATGGTCCCTTTTGCCAAAAGTCAATGTTAGGTGTCCTTTGAGGTATGGGTCATGGCAGGCTGGTTTAGGGGCATGGCTTGGTTCAGCTGAGATCAAGGATTGCTTATGGATCAGATTTTGTGAACTGAGGCAAGTGGATAAGAAGCTTTGGGTCATTTTGCAAATTGGTACAACTTTGGCCCCTTTGTGATTTCTTGAAGCATAAGTCATGAAACTTGGAGATTCTTTGGTGCATTCTGATTTTTAGGTCTTGGATTATGTTAGTGTAATGCTTAGAAGTTGATTTGAAGTCATAGTTGGCATTGGCAAGAAGTTTTGCAACTTTCCTCTTTTGGTGCATAAGTGAAATTTCATGATTTTTCCCAACTTTGGCAAGCCATAACTTTTGATCCATGATGAATTAGAATGATTTCTTGTACTTTTTGAAAATGGGAGGATCCATTCTACAACTTTCATGACCAAAGTTTTCTCATTTGAGGCATTTTTGAATTAAAAAGAGGGGTTTGAAAAACATTCCCAAAATGGCAAGTTTGTATTACAAGTCACTTTCCCAAAAAGGCAACTTTGCAAATGACTTGAAATTCTTCAATTTTGTGAACTTCTAACATCTTCTATGATCAAATAAAGATCATACACATTCAAAATGATGGAGAAACCCCTTTGGTTGGGTCATTGGAGGCCTCAGATGCCCTGATTTTGCACTAACTTGCTCAAGAAGTCACCTCTTGATCAGATGCCTTCCCCATTGATTTTCTTCATAAAATTTGATATGCATGATCCTCATAACATATAGAGACCAATAGAAACAAGAATGACCAAAAAATTTAGAGTTATGGCCTCTGAAACCAAAACCCTAATTTTAGGTCATTGTGCAGTTAAACCTGGCTCTGCTTCCATGCCTTTCTCAGTTCTTGTGATTCTTTGACTTCCTTGACCTTGTGAGGATATAATATGATGCTTGAACATACATGGACCCCTTTGAATTGATTAATGACCTTTGGAGTGGCTCAAATGACTCTTGGATTGCTCAGATCACAAACCCTAGATGCAAATGACTTTGAATCAATGCAGTGAGTCAAAAATGTGGTATGAGATGCTATGATTGAATTTATGCAAATGAAAAGATCACAAGCCATGGTGTGAATGGGTGAGGGCAAATTTGGGGTGTTTACAGCTGCCCCTATTCAAGCATGAGTTAGCTGTGCAGGATGTAAGCAACGGCTTAGCAGGCAAACAAGATAACTTGTGGTTGAATACCAAAGACAGTCCAAAATTTGCACTCACTGAATGAAGAAGAAAAGGGATATAAATTGTAAAAGAAAATAAAGTATATTTATAAAGTGCGGGCGACGGAGGACGACCGTCAAGCAGAGGACGACTGCTGGGGATGAAGCAATGACGGGGACAACCGACATGCTGGGGAAAATGCGGGAAGTAAAGCAAAGACGGGGACGGCCGACAAGCTGGGGATGCGGGAGATAAAGCAAAGACGGGGACGGCGGACAAGCTGGGGATGCGGGAGATTATGATGGGGACGGCCATCAAGTAAGGAAGTAAGACTTTCTGGGGGTTAAAGGTAAAGTGAATGATGGGGACGACCATCAAGTTCAAGGTATGAATGAGGTAAATGATGAGGTACGGTCATCAGAGGTGAAGGACGATCACCTAGCAGGGGATGGCTGCTCTGTTGGGGATAAGGATGAGGGACGGTCATCTATTGGTGAAGGACGATCACCTGGCAAGGTACGGTTGCCAAACGTATCGCGACATAGGACGAATGCCGGATAAAAAGGTCGACGATGGGGACGGCCATCGGATAAGCATGTTGAAGGACGATCATCAAGAGGTGAAGGACGATCACCTAGCAGGGTACGGCTGCTCTCGGGGTTTATCATGACATAGGACGAATGTCAAATAACAAAATCAACGATGGGGACGACCATCAGATAAAAATGATGAAGGACGATCATCAAGGGGTGAAGG
The DNA here is from genome assembly GCA_963966055.1 of Lathyrus aphaca. NCBI lineage: Eukaryota > Viridiplantae > Streptophyta > Magnoliopsida > Fabales > Fabaceae > Lathyrus > Lathyrus aphaca. Next base: position 345,907,999 of record OZ014521.1, read on the forward strand.
ACGATCACCTAACAGGGGACGGCTGCCGAAAATGTCAACTAGGGTTTCAAGGCACCTCAAAAGGAAAAATGCACAACAAATTGAAAATGAAATATGAAGTCAAACCAATTTTATCCTATAAACTACATGCTATGAAGAATGCAATGCAAGAAGAACCATCATCAAACTCTCAAGGGTTAGGCATAATGGATTTTTCAAAGTTTGAACAAAAATATTACCTTTAAATGAATTTAATTCCAATGAAAATTGTTAAAATGCATCAAGAACCAAAAAGAAATTTGTTTTGAGAGTTTGATAATGTTTCTAAATGTTTTAAAATGCGATGTGAATTTTTTTGTGATTTTTAAATACGTAAATGTATTTTTAATTAATTAATTTTCATTAACTAATTAAAAATAAGCATTTAAATGATTTAAAAATAATTTTTAATGCAAAAAATAAAAATAAAATTATATTCAGAAAGAGAAAAATATTTTAAGACAGCATGCAAAAAATAAAATTTTTATAATGTATTTTGATATTTTAAAATAAATGAGAAAGGAAATACAATAAAAATGAAATTTAAATATGAATTAATGAAAGTAGTCCAATCCACTAGCTGAGATTCAAAGAGAAAATGAGGGAATTGACCCCCGCGCATCTGGACGGTCCACATTTGAACTGGCTGGATTAAATTAAATCTGATTAATTAATTTAATAAATTATGATTAGGGTTTTAATGAAGGATCTGGTCCATTCAAACGCGCGGGAGTCAACCCTGGTCAACTAAATCCACGGTCCACATTCAAACTAAACCCTAAACGTAATTAATGAACTAATGACTTTCAGGTGGCCGGAAATGACCTCCGGTCATCTTCTCCGGCCACACTTCTCCCTGAAAGTTGCTATCTTCTTCCCTAGGCCACTAAAATCCAATCTCTCTGCCCAGAAATGATCCCCATACATCACACATCAAGAATCAACAAACAAACAAAATTTAAAACACATCAACAATGAGAATAGAATCAAAACAGTTTTAGGTCAAAAAGTTTCAGAACACGAATACATACTCATTTCTCAACCATTTTCAAAACAAAACACATCAACATGATCAGTGAAGCATAAAGAATCATTTAATAACTTAAAAACAAGTTTCTGGAAAAATTGTTCTTGAGCTCACCTGAAATGGAGCTTTCAATCCAGGAGCTTTTTGACTGCTTCTTTGCTTCAAAATGGCTCAAATGATCTTCTTGAGGAAGCTTTGAAGCTTGGTTGGAGTTTAAAATGGCTGGTTTAAGAGTTTGATGAAGCTCTGTTCAAGGGAAGTGAGAAATCGTGTTTCTATTTGAGGGCTTTTAAAAGCAAATTGATGGTTGGGAAATGACCAGAGGATCATATTGAGTGATTCTATGAAGTTTGTTTTGATGTTTATGGCTTGTATGGAGAGATTCGAATGAAAATGCATAAGAGGTGAGTTTAAAGGATGCTGACTTGTGTGATGTTTCAGGCTATGTTGTGTTGTGTGTTTAGTTGCTTATGGTCCATGTATCAAGTTGGGATAGGTCAGAGAGTTGTTGCTGGCCTATGTTGATTGGTATGGTCCCTTTTGCCAAAAGTCAATGTTAGGTGTCCTTTGAGGTATGGGTCATGGCAGGCTGGTTTAGGGGCATGGCTTGGTTCAGCTGAGATCAAGGATTGCTTATGGATCAGATTTTGTGAACTGAGGCAAGTGGATAAGAAGCTTTGGGTCATTTTGCAAATTGGTACAACTTTGGCCCCTTTGTGATTTCTTGAAGCATAAGTCATGAAACTTGGAGATTCTTTGGTGCATTCTGATTTTTAGGTCTTGGATTATGTTAGTGTAATGCTTAGAAGTTGATTTGAAGTCATAGTTGGCATTGGCAAGAAGTTTTGCAACTTTCCTCTTTTGGTGCATAAGTGAAATTTCATGATTTTTCCCAACTTTGGCAAGCCATAACTTTTGATCCATGATGAATTAGAATGATTTCTTGTACTTTTTGAAAATGGGAGGATCCATTCTACAACTTTCATGACCAAAGTTTTCTCATTTGAGGCATTTTTGAATTAAAAAGAGGGGTTTGAAAAACATTCCCAAAATGGCAAGTTTGTATTACAAGTCACTTTCCCAAAAAGGCAACTTTGCAAATGACTTGAAATTCTTCAATTTTGTGAACTTCTAACATCTTCTATGATCAAATAAAGATCATACACATTCAAAATGATGGAGAAACCCCTTTGGTTGGGTCATTGGAGGCCTCAGATGCCCTGATTTTGCACTAACTTGCTCAAGAAGTCACCTCTTGATCAGATGCCTTCCCCATTGATTTTCTTCATAAAATTTGATATGCATGATCCTCATAACATATAGAGACCAATAGAAACAAGAATGACCAAAAAATTTAGAGTTATGGCCTCTGAAACCAAAACCCTAATTTTAGGTCATCTGTGCAGTTAAACCTGGCTCTGCTTCCATGCCTTTCTCAGTTCTTGTGATTCTTTGACTTCCTTGACCTTGTGAGGATATAATATGATGCTTGAACATACATGGACCCCTTTGAATTGATTAATGACCTTTGGAGTGGCTCAAATGACTCTTGGATTGCTCAGATCACAAACCCTAGATGCAAATGACTTTGAATCAATGCAGTGAGTCAAAAATGTGGTATGAGATGCTATGATTGAATTTATGCAAATGAAAAGATCACAAGCCATGGTGTGAATGGGTGAGGGCAAATTTGGGGTGTTTACAGCTGCCCCTATTCAAGCATGAGTTAGCTGTGCAGGATGTAAGCAACGGCTTAGCAGGCAAACAAGATAACTTGTGGTTGAATACCAAAGACAGTCCAAAATTTGCACTCACTGAATGAAGAAGAAAAGGGATATAAATTGTAAAAGAAAATAAAGTATATTTATAAAGTGCGGGCGACGGAGGACGACCGTCAAGCAGAGGACGACTGCTGGGGATGAAGCAATGACGGGGACAACCGACATGCTGGGGAAAATGCGGGAAGTAAAGCAAAGACGGGGACGGCCGACAAGCTGGGGATGCGGGAGATAAAGCAAAGACGGGGACGGCGGACAAGCTGGGGATGCGGGAGATTATGATGGGGACGGCCATCAAGTAAGGAAGTAAGACTTTCTGGGGGTTAAAGGTAAAGTGAATGATGGGGACGACCATCAAGTTCAAGGTATGAATGAGGTAAATGATGAGGTACGGTCATCAGAGGTGAAGGACGATCACCTAGCAGGGGATGGCTGCTCTGTTGGGGATAAGGATGAGGGACGGTCATCTATTGGTGAAGGACGATCACCTGGCAAGGTACGGTTGCCAAACGTATCGCGACATAGGACGAATGCCGGATAAAAAGGTCGACGATGGGGACGGCCATCGGATAAGCATGTTGAAGGACGATCATCAAGAGGTGAAGGACGATCACCTAGCAGGGTACGGCTGCTCTCGGGGTTTATCATGACATAGGATGAATGTCAAATAACAAAATCAACGATGGGGACGACCATCAGATAAAAATGATGAAGGACGATCATCAAGGGGTGAAGGACGATCACCTAACAGGGGACGGCTGCCGAAAATATCACGACATAGGACGAATGTCAGATAGGAAGGGGTTCTAATGAATAGAGACTCCACTGGGGGTGATGAAGGACGATCATCAAAAAGGTGAAGGACGATCACCTGGCAGGGTACGGCTGCCGAAAGGTATCATGACATAGGACGAATGTAAGATAGAAAGGAAATAATTCACTGGGATTTGATGGGACTCTTCTGGGGAATAGTAGACACAGACGAGTGTCTAAATTCAAGAAGACATAAGTGTTTGACACGGTGTATAGATTAAAGATGCGGACGAGCATCCTTAAGACTATGATACGGACGAGTATCAGTAGAAACAAACGCTTGACACATGTTCAGAGATGATGATACGGACGAGTATCAACTAGTTAACAAAGAACACGGACGACTGTCGAATCTGAGGGGATATAAGTGGCATATACAAGATACGGACGAGTATCTGTATGAGTAAAAAGTGATGAGTGAGACACATACGAGTGTTTAACTTGCTGTGGAGAGTGTGACACGGACGAGTGCCAAAAAGAGTGTATTATAGACAAGTATTTGATTACAAAAGTGTTTAGGCCACTTATGCTGGGGAAGGTGACATGGACGAGTGTCACGGATTTGTATATACACATCTGTGAGTGCAAAGGGGTCGCTTTGGCTTTCCGTTGGGGATATGGCACAGACGAGTGTCAAAAAGCATCTGTTTGTTGTATTTGTGAGTGTAAGAATTTGGGAAGTATTCTGTATATTTGTTGATGGATTGTCAGTATTTACAAGTGTTTGATTCAGAACATGGCTCATGATTATGCAATATGTTTGATTTTGGCCGTAATGGTCCGCACAAGACGGAATGCTACGCTCTGGGGGAAAATATGATGTGAATGTTATGATTATGCAAAGATACCGATCCGGGATTCGGATTCCACTACTGTGGAGATCTCCGGCTGATCTGCTTGAAGTTGATTTCCCAGCTGGGGATAAGATCATTGGTAGATCTGGCATATATGACTCTGCTTGGGTCAATAGATCACTGATAGATCTTCCTTAGTAATGAGGGTCCCAGCTGGGGTTTGTAGAAGTTTTTGTCACTCTGTTGTGAGATCTTCAGGCATTGCTTCTCTGGATAGAGGCTGAAACTCTGTGGGGAGACGGTTCCCGGTCTTTGTACTTGGATGAGGAGGAATGATGACTGGCACTCAGCTGGGGAGAAAGCACCTCCGGTGCTAATCGGGAGATATACTGAGTAGATAATGATTTAGAAAGCTTGCTGGGGAGAAGCCTTCATGCCCCATGTTGTGTTCTGAACACCTGCAATCCTGTAAAGACAAAGAAACGCACAAGAACCCTGAGGTATCCCTTACTGGATTCCATCATAGGAGTTTAGACATTCCCGGGAGTAAGTATATTTCCTGTAAGCACGTTTTTTAGAGGGGAAGCATCTGTATTTATGCAATCAATATCTTAAAGACATCGGACATTTTTGCAAACAAAAATAAAATGTACGAGACGAAACATGAATGAAAATCTGATTTTTATTAATTTATGTGCCCTGAATTGGCAATATACAGTCAAAGAAACGAATCCCCTGAAATGAGGAGATCGTTACAAATTGAGAAACAAAAGACAGTGGCAATGTTGACGACGCTTCAAGGAGCTTCCCTTGGGCTATGACTCGTATGACATTGACGTTCTTCTTATCTTGCTTTCTGAAGAAGGCTGATTCTGACCGACGCTCGAACCTTTCGGAGCTTGCCAGGTTGTAAGTGATACGGATGAATTCAGAATGCAGTTGTTCGCTTATTCCCTTATTTTGCGGCTTTTCAACTCAGCGGGTGTACATTTCTTTATTTATTTTCCCTTATTTTTGCCTGAGTCTTTTATTCTGTTTTTGACTCGCCGGGATGCCCTGTTTTTGCCTGGACTTACATTCTATTTTTATGTCCAGCGGGTCATTTTATGCGAAGTATTTTTTAACTGCATCTGAATTCACAGGGGACAGGAAATCTTCACCATCCATAGTCTTGAGCATCAGTGCTCCCCCAGAGAAAACTTTCTTAACTATGAACGGACCATCATAATTCGGAGTCCACTTGCCCCTGTGGTCTGTATGAGGAGGGAGGAGTCTTTTCAGCACAAGATCTCCTACTTGGTACTCTCGTATCCTGACTTTCTGATTGAAGGCTTTCTTCATTCTTTTCTGATATAGCTACCCATGACAAATTGCAGCCAATCTCTTTTCTTCGATCAGACTCAGTTGTTCGTATCGGGATCGGACCCACTTTGCTTCACTAAGTTTAACATCCATTAGTACCCGCAAGGAGGGTAGTTCAACTTCAACAGGCAGGACTGCCTCCATACCATACACAAGCTGATACAGTGTTGCCCCAGTGGATGTTCTGATTGTTGTACGGTACCCATGCAAGGCAAACGGTAGCATTTCATGCCAGTCTTTATAGGTAACCACCATCTTCTGCACAATCTTCTTGATATTCTTGTTAGCTGCCTCAACAGAGCCATTCATCTTTGGCCTGTAAGGAGAAGAATTGTGGTGTTGGATCTTGAAGTCCCGGCACAGTTCTGCCATCATTTTATTGTTTAAGTTGGAACCATTATCAGTAATGATTCGCTCGGGCACTCCAAACCGACAGATGATGTCTTTCTTCAGAAATCGGGCTACCACTTGCCTTGTAACATTTGCATAGGAAGCTGCTTCAACCCATTTGGTAAAATAGTCAATAGCAACCAGGATGAATCTGTGGCCGTTTGAAGCAGTTGGTTCAATCTTGCCAATCATATCAATGCCCCACATGGCAAAGGGCCAGGGTGAAGACATCACATTCAAAGGATTCGGAGGCACATGCACTTTATCCGCATAAATCTGGCATTTATGACATTTTCTGGCATAAGCACAACAGTCTGCATCCATTGTGATCCAGTAATAGCCTGATCTTAGCAACTTTTTAGCCATTGCATGCCCTCCTGCATGGGTACCAAAGGATACTTCGTGCACCTCGTGCATCAACAAGTCTGCTTCTGTCCTATCAACGCATCTGAGGAGTACCATATCAAAGTTTCTCTTGTACAAGGAACCATCAGTATTCAAGAAGAAACTACCAGCTAGCCTTCTTAAAGTCTTCTTGTCATTGGATGATGCCCCCGGTGGGTATGTTTGATCCTCCAAGAAGCATTTGATATCATGGAACCAAGGCTTATCATCTTTAACAACATCTGCTGAGAATACGTATGCTGGTCTGTCAAGTCTGGATACTGATATCCGAGGCACAAAGCTGGCAGCTTGAACTTTGATCATGGATGAAATGGTAGCCAGAGCATCTGCAAACTGATTCTCGTCTCGAGGGATATACTCAAGCTTGACTGTGGTGAAGAAAGTCAATAACCTTCTTATATAATCCCGGTAAGGTATCAGATGATCTTGGTGGGTATACCACTTGCCGTTGGTTTGATTGATTACTAGAGCTGAATCTCCGAACACGGTCAAAGTCTTGATCCTGAGGTCAATGGCTTCCTCAAGACCCATAATACAAGCTTCGTACTCAGCTTCGTTGTTAGTGCAGTTAAAGGTGAGTTTCGCCGAGAAAGGCATGTGAACTCCCTTAGGTGTAATGAGTACTGCACCAACACCACGACCATTCATATTAACAGCCCCATCAAACATCATAGTCCACTCTTCTTCTGGGTCAGGCCCTTCAGTGTGAACAGGCTCTTCATGATCTTTTGCTTTTATGAACATGATGTCTTCATCAGGGAAGTCAAATCTCATAGGCTGGTAATCATCAATGGGTTGCTCAGCAAGATAATCAGACAATACACTGCCCTTGATGGCTTTCTGAGATGTGTACTGAATGTCATATTCTGTGAGAATCATTTGCCATCTTGCAACCCGTCCGGTAAGTACTGGCTTCTCAAAATGTACTTAACTAGATCCATCTTTGAAATCAACAAGGTAGTGTGGGTCAACATATACTGTCTCAGTCGGCGAGCATCCCACGCTAAAGCACAACAAGTTTTCTCGAGCAGTGAATAACGTTGTTCACAGTCAGTAAACTTTTTGCTTAGGTAGTATATTGCATACTCTTTTCGACCAGACTCGTCATGCTGGCCCAGCACACACCCCATTGACTCTTCTAATACTGTTAAGTACATAATTAGAGGTCTTCCTTCAACTGGAGGCATAAGGATCGGAGGCTCTTGTAAGTATTCCTTGATTTTGTCAAAAGTCCTCTGGCAGTCATCGTTCCACCTGACCGTTTGATCTTTTCTCAACAGCTTGAACAAAGGCTCACAGGTTGCTTTAAGGTGAGATATGAACCTTGAAATGTAGTTCAATCTACCTAGAAACCCCCGAACTTCTTTTTCAGTCTTCGGTGCAGGCATTTCTTGAATGGCTTTGACTTTATCAGGGTCAACTTCAATCCCTTTTTCACTTACAATAAATCCCAGCAATTTACCGGATCGCACCCCGAATGTGCATTTGTTGGGGTTTAGCTTCAGTTGGTACTTCCTCAGGTGCTTGAACAACTTCAACAGATTTACCAGGTGGTCTTCTTCTGTGAGGGACTTGGCAATCATGTCATCCACATAACATTCAATTTCTTTGTGGATCATGTCATGGAATAATGTTACCATAGCCCGTTGATAAATAGCACCAACGTTCTTCAGTCCGAATGGCATCACCTTATAACAGAACGTGCCCCAGGGTGTGATGAAAGTTGTCTTCTCCATGTCCTCAGGTGACATCTTGATCTGATTGTACCCTGAAAAACCTTCCATGAAGGAGAACACCGAGAACTGAGCCGTGTTATCAACCAATACATCAATGTGAGGTAAAGGGAAGTCATCTTTCGGGCTGGCTCTGTTCAGATCCCGGTAGTCCACACACATTCTCACCTTGCCATCTTTCTTAGGCACAGGTACAATATTAGTGAACCACGACGGATAGCTAGTTACAGCAAGGAACCCGACGTCCCACTGCTTTTGTACCTCTTCTTTTATCTTCATTGCCATGTCTGGACGAGTACGGCACAGTTTCTGTTTTACTGGTGGGCAATCTTCTTTCAAAGGCAGCTTGTGCATGACAATATCGGTGTCCAACCCCGGCATATCCTGATAAGACCAAGCAAAAACATCCACATACTCCCGAAGCATGTCAATCAGTTGTTCTTTCACTGAGTCTTGTAGGCAGGCCCCGATCTTAACTTCTTTCACGCCTTCTTCCGTACCAAGATTAACTGTTTCAATTTCCTCCTGATGAGGAGTGATAACCTTCTCCTATTGCCTTAACAGCCTGGCTAGCTCTTCAGGTAGCTCATAATCTTCTTCAACCCCTTCATCGGCTTGATTGATTGGATTGTCAAAGTCATATGAAGTCATAGCAGTGTTGTTGTCGGTGCAATCTGAAAGGCACTCTCTGCAAGGGTTTAGATTGGTTTATTTTAGTGATCAATTTTAATCTTGTTTAGAAAAAAGTGAAAAAAATGAAGTTATTTTTGAAAAACATTGCCATTTTGTTTTTGTACAAAAAGTGAAAAATGAAAAACAGTGAGCGAAAAAGAAAAGACTCATTTGCAAAAGATGTCCGATATTCATTGATTGATCTATTTGCACAAAATTACAAGATGGCCCGATTACAAAATGAGTCTTGACATCTTGGGCAAGATGTAAGACTTGATGCATGCTTTAAAAATACAGGAAATAATAATTACTCTGCAGGAGTAACCCTTATAATTTCCTGGGAAGACCAGTTAAGGACTTGACTCCCCAGGACCCTTGGACGTATCCAACTCTCCAGGTTGCGGTCGCTTTCCTCCTCGTCCTCCAAGTTGTTCACAACATCCGGGGTGAGCATTCCCCCATTGACAAAATTGGGCTCTTTGGTAGCCTCCGATTGATCTTGTTGAGTTGGTTTGTAACCCAACCCAAATCTGTCTTCTTTCTTTTCCACGGGCAGCAACTTGCCCCAGCCTTGGGCAGTACCCTCTTCAACAACCTTTCGGGCTTGCTGATAAGACGTCATGGAAGTTCCCAGTACAGCAGATGCTTCATTAATATTTAGGGCCTCAAACCCCTGGCTCATGGTTTCATGGATTTCTCCATCCATCTCTATGTACTTATACGTAGCAAGATGGCTAACAAAGATGTATTCTTCCCCACAGATGGTGATGATCTGGCCTTCCCACTCGAATTTCAGCTTCTGGTGAAGGGTAGACGTAACAGCGCCAGCGGCATGGATCCAGGGTCTACCCAACAAACAGCTGTAGGCCGGCTGAATGTCCATCACATAGAAGGTAATTTTGAAGGTCTGCGGGCCAATCATCACAGGCAGATCAATCTCCCCAAGCACTGATCTTTTAGAGCCATCAAATGCTCTCACCACCAAATTACTCGGACGTAGTGCCAAGCCATCATATTCCAGCTTCACTAAGGCTTTCTTTGGTAGAACATTGAGTGACGACCCAGTGTCCACCAGTACATGAGATAAAACAGCACCTTTGCATTTTAGGGTAATGTGTAAAGCCTTGTTGTGGTTACGTCCCTCAGTTGTTAAGTCAGCATTGGTAAAGCCCAGTCCATGACTGGTGTTCACATTTGCTACCACGGTTTCTAGCTGATTAACGGTAATCTCCTCTGGCACGTATGCTGCGTGCAGGACTTTTAATAATGCATTCCTGTGAGCTTCAGAACACATCAACAGTGATAATATGGAGATTTTTGAGGGAGTTTGGTGAAGCTGATCTACCACCTTGTAATCACTTCTCTTTATGAAGCTGATCTACCATCTTGTTCAAAAGACGTCTTCTGAGTTTCTTTGATAGCTGGCTCTTCAAGCACCACACTCTTTCCTTTTGCTTTGGCAGCAGCTTCTGCTTCAGTATTAGGCCTTTGAGTTTGTGAGGCATAAAGGCGTCCGCTTCTGGTGAAGCCTCCGCCTCCCCCAACATTATCAATTTGTGGAAAAGAGGTTGAAGAATCTAAAGTTATTTTCTCCCCGTTGCAGTAAAGATCTGAGCCATAATGCCAAGGTATGGCATTACTGCTTTCATATGGAACTGGTCCAGGCACCGTAATGGTAACTGGACTGACTGCTGCAGAGGAGGGTATTGTGATGGTGTGTGGATCGTAGTAAATTGTGACTGGTGACCTGGCAGGAGGTGCCATTGTTTGTTGCTGAAAGTTGCTATTTGGAGGAACAATTGACGGATCATAGTAGATGGTGACTGCTGAGATATCTTCCTTAATTTCTGCTGGCGTTGTAGAAGATTCTGTTGAATAAATGGATGTTGATGTTGTGGAAGAAAGAGTTGTTGACATTTGGTTTGTTGAAGTGATGGACGGAGCCATTGCTGATGATATTGATGAATCGGTAGGAATGATTGTTGCTGTTGTTGTAGAAGAATCATGAATTGTTTTTAAAGGAATTGCTGGATTTATAGGCGCCGTTGTTGAGATCTGAAGGATTCCATCCTTGATAAGACCATCTATGCCGCTTCTCAAATTATCACACCCATTGACTGCAATGTTGCAATACCCACAACCGAGCTCACACTCGGGGAACACTTGGCACTCTAGAAGCTGAGCTTTAATTTCGACCAGAGGTGTTCGAATCTGTGCAATACTGGTGATCAAAGTAGATGGCTTGTCTTCCTCAATGGCATTAATCCTAGGCCCGTTATGATTAGGCATAGGATTCTTGTTGACATTTGGAGGGGGTGCAAAGTTGAGGGCTTTAGAATCCACCAGATCTTGGACTTTCATTTGCAAGGCCCTGCATTTTTCCGTATTGTGACCAGGTGCATTGGAGTGGAAAGCACATATGGCATTGACATCATAATTCCTTAGGAGATTGGAGGGATCTGGTGGTGCCAATGTCCTTAACTCAACCAAGTTAAGCTTCAGGAGTTGTGGCAATAAGGCAGCATAAGGCATAGGGATAGGGTCAATCACCCTGTTTGCCTGTGATGGTCTTTGTTGAAAGGGTCTTTGTTGTTGATTGATGTTGTTGTTGTAGGTTCTCTGTGGCGGATACTGAACTTGCTGTTGATAATGGGGTTGTTGTGGTTGATATGCTGATTGTTGAGGAATCGGAGCTGGAATAGTGACAGCTGCTACTGATCTGTGAAAATACTGAGGTCTGCCCCTACTGGCATGGATGGAATTTGTCTCACCGGTCCTTCGAGGTCCCACAAAAGGCTTTCTGGGATTACTGGACGAACTTGCACCATTATCAGAAATTTTTCCCATTTTCAAAAGGCTTTCAATCCTTTACCCAACTATAACTACGTCAGCAAAACTGGTGGAAGAAAAGGCAGCTAGCCTATCAATGTATGTTCCTTGTAAAGTATTCATGAACATGTCGGCCATTTCCCTTTCCGACATGGGTGGTTGGACAGCAGCAGCAAGTTGTCTCCACCTTTGGGTATATTCCCTGAAGCTTTCCCTGGAGGATTGAGACATTCCCATCAGAAGGGTCATGTTAGGAGCCATGTCCAGATTGTATTGATACAGCCTGATGAAGGCTTCAGCTAGGTCCTTCCAGCATCTGATAGTGGCTCTGGTCAAGTGTGAATACCACTCTCTTGAAGCTCCAGTCAAGCTATCTTCAAAGTAGAACATCCACAGTTTTTCATCCATGGTATATGCTTTAAGTCTTCCCAGGAAGGACTGCAGGTGAGTTCTTGGACAGGAAGTTCCATTGTATTTCTCAAAGCACGGGGGTTTGAACTTGTGGGGAATTCTTACCCCATCCACTAACCCCATATCCATTACATCAAAGCCTAAGGAATTTTGAGACTCCAGAGATCTCAATTTCTCAGCAATTTCATCAAACCTCCTATCATAGACTTCATCTCCAGCTCCCATTACAGTGAACTGCTCTTCTTGAGGATCTTCTTGCAAGATCCTGCCTGCAACAGTGTTGCCTTGTACATTTCTTGGGATGTTGACTTCTGGATCTAGATGAGGTCCAAATACTGGTGGGTTAACATGAGGCTGACCTCCCTCATTATTACTAGTCCCTCCAGTCCCAGGATGAGGTTCCTCGGGAGTTTTTCTTTCTACCAATGCCCTTAACCTTTCTTGGCTCTGGGCCAAACCAGTCATCACGGTCATAAATTGAGCCATTTGGTTCCTCATCTCCACTCTTTCATTAGCCATCTGAGTTCTGACCTCAGTCAAGTCCTGTTGTACTTGATCCATTTGGATACCAGGAAGGTTGTTGCGAGTAGGGTACCGGTGCGTACGGTTGAGAGGGAACACCCGGCGGCGAGCAATATTTCCTGAGACACAACAGAGTTAGAAGCAAACAAAATAATGACAAAACCTACAAAACAAAAACAAAAGTTAGTATGCAATGCAGTATGCTTGTTTGTTTTCCAAGGTATTCGGCTTGGCTCTTGGTTTTGACCTTTCCAAACCTCGAGGAAGATGTTTTGATGTTGTTGAGAAAGAAAAAGAAACCCCGCAATGGAAACAAACCAAAATACATTACAAATGGTGAATCATACATAGTTTTTTTTACAACACATGCCCCTGAAGGGTCAAAATACAACACAAAAGAAAAGTACATCAAATGAAAACAACAACAATCAAAAAGTCAGACATCTAGTCCAAACTCATCCTCCTTAACCTCCTTCAAAAGTGCTTCAGTCACCGGACTAGCTGGATGCTCTGTGATGTTCCTGATGAGGAGGTTCCTGGTGGCAATGGCAGTGGTCAGCTTCTTGTGCCTGTCCTGGTCCTTTGATCTCTTCAATCCAGCCCTAAGCTTCAACTCTGAAATATCCTTCTGGGCTGCCAACAAAGCTTCTTGTTGCTTCTTTTCACTGGCCTCTAACTGCTCAATCCTTGCTTGAGTCCTCTGATCTTCTTGTGTCCGGGCTTCAGTGATCCTGACCCACCTAGCCTGACTTTCTTGCAGATAGAGATCAGTCCTAGCCTTCTGAAGCTTGGCCTCTTTACAGGCATTCTTCAATATTTGTTCCCCAGCTCTTGCTATTTTGATGTAGTCTTCTGTTTTCTCAATCTTGGTCAGATGCTCCACCCTAAGCTTCTCCAACCTCTCAATGTCTAGACGACCATCACTCCGTTCCCAAAGGGTCTTCTTTAGAGCTTGATACAGATTCTCATTCCTTTCCTTCAGCTTCTCAAATTATTCCAGGCTGACAGTTGCTGCTGGCTGTGCTGTGGATGGTCCAGGTATATCCTCAATGGTGAAAGGAATCCCAGTAATCTGAGCCCTAGCATGGGACCAGTCATAGTACTGAGCTGAAGCAACATTATTGCACCTTCCAAGAATAGCCATCCCTTTTGTCTGGATGTTGTCCCAAGCCCAGGATGCCTGTCTGACAGCAGCTAGATTAGGCTTTATCTCACAATACAGGGTCTCAGCTAAATCTTGCATTCTAGGAGGGTGAACCAAAGCATATCCCAGTTGTCTCTTAAACAGCAAAGGATTGTAGTTGATGCAACCCTTTACTCCTATCAGAGGTACATTTGGGTATTGCCCACAGCTGGTGATAATGTCTTTGCCTTTGGTGCTCTGGGTGCACCATCTGATGTCATTTGAAGTCAAAGCAATGAGCCTCTTGGCCCAATTCTTCTGCTGGTGAAGATTCAAGAAGGCATCTGTCTTGGGTAGATGTCTGAGCAACCAGGTATGAAACAAAGGTGCACAACACCTCACCAACTTCCCCCTTTGTTTCTCATTCCTCTGATGAATGGAGTAATAGAAATCTCCCAGCAATGTGGGTACTGGGTTCCTCAGAAGGAAAAGATGAATGGCATTCTTGCTGATAAATTTGGGCTCATCTGCAAATAGTATAACCCCATATATGATGAGGGCTAACAATGCACAGACTGCCCTCTATTCTCCCAAAGAGGCTTTCAGGATGGCCTGAGAGACCAAGAAATCCAAATGCAAACCGGGGATCCCAGCCTTTGTTGTCATGCTATGCTCAATCAAAACAGGCTCTAGGTATAATGCCTTTGCCACTTCTTCATTGCTGGGAAAAGTCATCTCTGGGTTGAAGGGGATCCCACCCCTGACAGGTACTCCAATCAATGATGAAAATTCCTCCAACAGAGGTCCTAGCTGGAAGTCTGAAAATGTGAAACATCTCAGAGGAGGGTCATAAAACTGTAAGCATGTGTGAATCATGCTCCTCTGAGAAGGGTCCAGGTCCATAACCATATCCAGGATACCTCCATAATGCTCTCTGAATAATGGGATGTGGTCAGGGGTGATAAGTGACTGGACCTGCCTGATGCCAGTCAACACATGCTCAAAGAAATGGTATGATATGTTGCTTTTCCTGGGAGCCATGACTGCAAATGAAGAGCTGAAGACAAGTGCTGATAAAGATCAAGACTGGTACTGGAGATGGGCCACTGATAGGCTGATGCTGGTGATAATGAGGATAGCTGAAGCAGACAACTGATGAAGACAACTGAAGCAGAGGTCTATGCAAAAGAAGGGGTCAAAACCAAGCCAAATATAGTGTGGATACCCTGAAAAACAAATAAACAAATGTCAAATGATGCAATGATGATGTATGCAAATGATATGCAAAGGTTTGTGATCAAGCTGGATCTGATTTATCTGTCTTGATATAAGGCCCATGTATGTTCAAGAAGTCCAGATGGAGGTTCAGAAATCCAGTAACCAAGGTGGGGGACTCAAATAAAGAGTCAAATGTCCAGGGTTAATCACAAGAATTGTCCAAAATGAGATACTCTTAAACCAAATAAGTAACAAGGTATGATGTGGCCAAGGGTACCTGCAAACCTGTAAACAGCCCAACCCCCTCACAGGTGGTGTTCTAGAACAAAGGTCGTCAGACTTGGATTAGTTATGAGAAGTGTAAACACTTCTAACCCGGAGGTACATTGTTTACAATAACCATAAAAGATCCTCCTCTAATTCCCCTCAGTTTCTGAAGGTCATAATAAAGGTCATCCAGACTTAGCAGGCTTCCCAGATAGCCCTAGCACTACAGGAAATCTGTAGCACAGAGTTCTCAAGAAGAAACCCACATCTGAACCGTGTTTCATATTCCCGCACCAGACCAAAATGGAATGGGAAAGAACATGAACCACTCTAGCCTAGGTGTCATTCAGGTCCCAGGTATAGGACCTTAAACTCTCAATGAAACCCCACCCATCAAAACAGAAACCAGACCCAGCAAGGATAATATGGCAGTATGATGTATAAAAATGTAAAGAAAGCAATAAATAACTGTACATAAAGCAGTAAATAAAGCAAATAAACAAACAGACATAGCACATAACACCCCAATAAACACAAATCAAACAAGCGCTAGGAGGAACCCACAAAAAGAACCAGAAGCCTTGGTTACAGTATAAGGGTCCCCAGCAGAGTCGCCAAGCTGTCGCTCCCACCTGATGACACCTGGTCAGAAGGGGTACAGACGAGAACGGTCGGCGAAAGGAGAAGGAATGAATAGAGTCGCCAGCTAGGCATTTTTATCCCGAAGGAAAGGTAATATTGCATAAACCTAGAAAAGATGCGGATAAGACGGTCGCGAACCAGAGAAACTGAGAAAGGGGGTTGGTTACAACCTGGGAAGGTATTAGCACCCAGATTGTCCGCCGTACTCGACGGGATCCACGCTTAAAATATTTGTGTTTTAAAGGGGTAGTGTCAGTGCTATTTGTGTATCAAAGCTGGAAAGAATGCAAGTGTCAGTGTAAAAGAAGTGTGAAGTGTATAAGAGAAGTGTCAGTGTGAGAACAAGGATGAAATGCTCAAGACAATGAGGCTAAAGAATAATCCTGAAAAGGGGGGGAATATACAGAGACTTTTGTTCGATAATTGTTAAGTTATGCCTATGTATCCTCTCGTGCAATGAGGAAGTCAGAACACTGTAGTTTGACTCAAAGAGACTGAAAGATAAATTGACTTGTGAACTGCTTGCTTGTCTATGCTCAAGTGTATGACTCGTCTGGCTCGAGTGCTAACTGTCTTGCAATAGACGGAAGAAGCAAGTTCTTGTTTGTGAGTGAAGATGATGAGAAAAGAATCCCGGAGGAGACGATTATTGTTTGTTTTTGGTGTTTTCATACTTTTATTGCTTTTTGTGTTTGTCATAAGTCAATGAGCTTAAGCCTAAACCAAGGGTTAGTAAACTCATCACATCCTCCCTCTGATTAGGGGTAATGAGAATACTTTAAGTGTGAAGTAAGTACCTCACACTTAATCACCATGATGTAGGATTAAGTTCATTAACCTACTTGTGATTATTTAGTTGTTTTTGTTGTTTTTGTTTAGTGTTAAGTAATGAGTTTAAGCCATAATCAGGGATTTAATGGACTCATTACACCATCCTAATAGAAGGATAATAGATGATAACATTTAAGCTGAGAAAGGCTCCTCAACTTAATCCATGATTAGGGATTAACCTCATGACAAAAAAAAGCCTTTATTAAAGTGGATTTTAGTTAATGATAAGATTAAGAAGTGATTTTTATGGTTGGTAAGACAACTTGAGGGGAACTTGTCCATTAACATTAGGGTTAGTCCTTCTTAACCAATTAAGGAAGAATTAGAACCCTAATGCAAGGCCCAAGTTACAAGCTTGATGTCTTGATGATTATTAAGTGAATTGATTAAAGGATTTAAATATATTAAGGGTTTAACACT
Source organism: Lathyrus aphaca (assembly GCA_963966055.1). NCBI lineage: Eukaryota > Viridiplantae > Streptophyta > Magnoliopsida > Fabales > Fabaceae > Lathyrus > Lathyrus aphaca. Next base: position 345,925,254 of record OZ014521.1, read on the forward strand.
TAGGATTAAAGTTATACACTCCATCCTAATAGAAGGATGCAGGCATAAGCTTAATCACAAAGCCTTAAAACCTTTAGGGTTTAGTCCTTGATTATGAGGTGAGAAGAGAAGACTCAAAGAAAACTCAAGGGAAAGAGTCTAAGGGGGACTAAACAATCCTAAAATGTTATCATTCTTGGAAGTCATAGGGTTTGTGAGGCTTAAGAGGAGAAATCTTCAAGGAAGCCACCAAGGAGAAGCAGATGAAAGGAGAAAGAAGCAGAGAGAAGCAAGACAACTTGCTTCACTTAAGAAGACAAGTTGCTTGAAGGAAGAAAGTGGGAGAGAGCATGAATGAGCAAGCTCACTCTAAGGAAAATACAAAATGCAGAAATGATGCAAGAGAGATGAGAAGAGATTGTGAGAAGTGAAGGCAAATTCACTTCTCAAAACAACTTACCACCTGAAAAGCTAGCAAAAGTAATGCAATGCAATGAAAATGAAATGAATGCAAAGATGCAAACCAAAAATCAGAAGCACAATCATGATGTTAATGATGCTAAGAGATGATTCAAACACATGTCAAGAGTTGTGGATGATCATACAAGGATGTGGATGCAAATGAAGCAAGCTTTGAACCATGAAGATTCATGAAAGTTTATGAAATGATATGAACAAATAGCATGGCAAATGAAAGATACAATGATAAAACATGATTCTAATATGTACTAAGATGTCTTATATGTCTTAAGGATGCACAAAATGTCATGGCAAGTTCTTGAATGCAAGCAAATGAGAAATGGATGCAAAGAGAGGCACAAATTAGGGTTTATGCACAAGACACAAAGCAAAATTCAAAATCAGAAGCAAATGACATGATAAAAAATTGAAAATGGGATCAAAGGAACCCTAACCCTACACAAGTTCACTTCCCAAAGGAGGAGACCTAAATCTAAACCTAATGGAAGTTATGAATTTCCTAAGTCAACTAGGGTTTCAAGGCACCTCAAAAGGAAAAATGAACAACAAATTGAAAATGAAATATGAACTCAAACAAATTTTATCCTATAAATTACAAGGGTTAGGCAGAATGGATTTTTCAAAGTTTGAACAAAAAATATTGCCTTTAAATGAATTTAATTCCAATGAAAATTGTTAAAATGCATCAAGAACCAAAAAGAAATTTGTTTTGAGAGTTTGATAATGTTTCTAAATGTTTTAAAATGCAATGTGAATTTATTTGTGATTTTTAAATACCTAAATGTATTTTTAATTAATTAATTTTCATTAATTAATTAAAAATAAACATTTAAATGATTTAAAAATAATTTTTAATGCAAAAAATAAAAATAAAAATATATTCAGAAAGAGAAAAATATTTTAAGACAGCATGCAAAAAATAAAATTTTTATAATGTGTTTTGATATTTTAAAATAAATGAGAAAGAAAATACAATAAAAATGAAATTTAAATATGAATTAATGAAAGTAGTCCAATCCACTGGCTGAGATTCAAAGAGAAAAGGAGGGAATTGACCCGCGCGCATCTGGACGGTCCACATTTGAACTGGCTGGATTAAATTAAATCTAATTAATTAATTTAATAAATTATGATTAGGGTTTTAATGAAGGATCTGGTCCATTCAAACGCGCGGGAGTCAACCCTGGTCAACTAAATCCACGGTCCACATTCAAACTAAACCCTAAACGTAATTAATTAACTAATGACTTTCAGGTGGCCGGAAATGACCTCCGATCATCTTCTCCGGCCACACTTCTCCCTGAAAGTTGCTATCTTCTTCCCTTGGCCACTAAAATCCAATCTCTCTTTCCAGAAATGATCCCCATACATCACACATCAAGAATCAACAAACAAACAACATTTAAAACACATCAACAATGAGAATCGAATCAAAACAGTTTTAGGTCAAAAAGTTTCAGAACATGAATACATACTCATTTCTCAACCATTTTCAAAACAAAACACATCAACATGATCAGTGAAGCATAAAGAATCATTTAATAACTTAAAAACAAGTTTCTGGAAAAATTGTTCTTGAGCTCACCTGAAATGGAGCTTTCAATCCAGGAGCTTTTTGACTGCTTCTTTGCTTCAAAAAGGCTCCAATGATCTTCTTGAGGAAGCTTTGAAGCTTGGTTGGAGTTTAAAATGGCTGGTTTAAGAGTTTGATGAAGTTCTGTTCAAGGGAAGTGAGAAATCGTGTTTCTGTTTGAGGGCTTTTCAGGGCAAATTGATGGTTGGGAAATGATCAGAGGATCATATTGAGTGATTCTATGAAGTTTGTTTTGATGTTTGTGGCTTGTATGGAGAGATTCGAATGAAAATGCATAAGAGGTGAGTTTAGAGGATGCTGACTTGTGTGATGTTTCAGGCTGTGTTGTGTTGTGTGTTTAGTTGCTTATGGTCCATGTATCAAGTTGGGATAGGTCAGAGAGTTGTTGCTAGCCTATGTTGATTGGTATGGTCCCTTTTGCCAAAAGTTAATGTTAGGTGTCCTTTGAGGTATGGGTCATGGCAGGCTGGTTTAGGGGCATGGCTTGGTTCAGCTGAGATCAAGGATTGCTTATGGATCAGATTTTGTGAACCGAGGCAAGTGGATAAGAAGCTTTGGGTCATTTTGCAAATTGGTACAACTTTGGCCCCTTTGTGATTTCTTAAAGCATAAGTCATGAAAATTGGAGATTCTTTGGTGCATTCTGATTTTTAGGTCATGGCTTATGTTGGTGTAATGCTTAGAAGTTGATTTGAAGTCATAATTGGCCTTGGCAAGAAGTTTTGCAACTTTCCTCTTTTGGTGCATAAGTGAAATTTCATGATTTTTCCCAACTTTGGCAAGCCATAACTTTTGATCCATGATGAATTAGAATGAGTTCTTGTACTTTTTGAAAATGGGAGGATCCATTCTACAACTTTCATGACCAAAGTTTTCTCATTTGAGGTATTTTTGAATTAAAAAGAGGGGTTTGAAAAACTTTCCCAAAATGGCATGTTTGTATTACAAGTCACTTTCCCAAAAAGGCAACTTTGCAAATGACTTGAAATTCTTCAATTTTGTGAACTTCTAACATATTCTATGATCAAATAAAGATCATACACATTCAAAATTATGGAGAAACCCCTTTGGTTGGGTCGTTGGAGACCTCAGATGCCCTGATTTTGCACTGACTTGCTCAAGAAGTCACCTCTTGATCAGATGCCTTCCCCGTTGAATTTCTTCATGAAAATTGATATGCATGATCCTCATAACATATAGATACCAATAGAAACAAGAATGACCAAAAAATTTGGAGTTATGGCCTCTGAAACCAAAACCCTAATTTTAGGTCATCTGTGTAGTTAAACCTGGCTCTGCTTCCATGCCTTTCTCAGTTCTTGTGATTCTTTGACTTCCTTGACCTTGTGAGGATATAATATGATGCTTGAACATACATGGACCCCTTTGAAGTGATTAATGACCTTTGGAGTGGCTCAAATGACTCTTGGATTGCTCAGATCACAAACCCTAGATGCAGATGACTTTGAATCAATGCAATGAGTCAAAAATGTGGTATGAGATGCTATGATTGAATTTATGCAAAAGAAAAGATCACAAGCCATGGTGTGAATGGGTGAGGGAAAATTTGGGGTGTTTACAAGAGGCCTTAACTCCAAATTTGTTGGTCATTCTTGTTTCTAATGTTCTTAATATGTTATAAGGATCATGTGTACCAAGTTTGATGAAGAAATTCATTGTGGAAGTCATCTATTCATTGGGTAACTTCTTGAGCAAGTTAAGTCAAAATCAGGGCATCTGAGGCCCCCAACAATGGAACCAAAGGATCATTTTCATCAAATTGAGGTTCCATGATCTTTATTTGATCTTAGAAGTGGTTGGAAGTTCACAAAATTGTAGAATTTTGAGCCAAATGCAAACTTGCCATTTTTGGAAATGACTTGTGATGGAAACTTTCCATTTTGGGAAAGATTTTCAACCTCCTCTTTCGTGACCAAAAATGCTTCAAATGAAAAATCTTGGACGTGAAAGTTGTAGCTTAGGTCTTTTCCTTTTTAAAAAGTACTAGAACATGTCTTGATTCATCCTAGAACTCAAGATATGGCCTTTCAAAGTTGGCAAAAATCACATAATTTTCAAGTTCATGTCAAAGATCGATTTTTGCATATTGGCATTTCAAGCTTCTAAGTGACCTCTAATGTGCACAAACACTTCATAACATGTCAATACAACTTTCCGAAACCATAATTGGCCCAAGATTTTGGCATTTTCATGGCTTGATTCACAAGAAATTTCAAAGTTGGAAATTTGCAAAACACATGATATCTTTCCATCCAAGCCTTCCAACTGCACTCTATTGATCCAAGGACCATCCACAAACTCTGTTGAGGCCAAGACACCCCTTGAAACAACTCTGCACCATGCCCATACCTCAAGTACACAAATTTGACTTTTTTGCAAAACCTCCCATATCAATCAAGTTGTGCCACTAACCACTCTCTGACCAATCAAGACATTACAAAAAAAGATTATGGAGCTCATTTCATAGAAGAGACAAGCCTGAAACATCTTAGAACTCAGATTGCACAAAATTTTTCAAAAACTTCCCTTCTTCGATTCTCACACCTCAGCCATCAAAACTCACTCATTCTTTCACCATTCAACTCAAAATCACCTAAGGATCACAAAACACCCCTCACCATGGCCTGAAACCAGCTTAAACCAAAATACAATTTCTGCATACTCAGAATTGAAACTCATAAACCAGCCATTACAAACTCCATTCAAGCATTACAATAGTCTTAGGAGGTCAAAGGGAGGTGGATTGCACAAGAGGAGGGCCCAAAAAGCTCCATTTCAAAGAACTCCATCTCAGGTAACCTTCATGAACTTTTTTTCCAGAAGCATGATTTTATGTTCTAGAATGAATCTACATGCTTCCCTGATCACACGGATATGATTAGAATTGAAAATAGGTTAAAAATGAGGATTTCATGATGTTCTGAAATTTTTGACTTAGAACTTGATTGCTTCGATTCAGCTTTATGATGCATGATAAATGAATTTTGTTTGTGGATTCATGTTCTATGATGTTAGGGGAGTAATTCTGGGCAAGAAATTTGAGGTTTAGTGGCTTGTAGGAGATTCTGAAAATAATTAGGGCTAATCCTTGATTAATTCCCCAGATTCATTCCTGGCCATTGGATGGTGATTAGGGTTAGGTTTTGTACGGCTCAGATTAGCTCATTATTTTTAACCCTGATTAATTAATATAAAACTTAATTAATTAGCCAGATTTGATCTGGACACTTGAAACGCGCGTGCAGTCAACTCCCCTCTCCCAAGATCAAATCTCGGCCCTTGGATCAGCATACCTCCCATTTTAAATTCCTTTTTTATTTCATTTTCTTTGCATTTTCTTTCTCATTTCATTATAAATAGTTAAACTCATCACAAAAATATTTTCTTTTGTGTTTCTGATCCAAATATGTTTCTCAACCCAAAAATGATTTTTATTTTATTTTTTGCATTAAAAAGTATTTTTAAAATATTTAAATGTTATTTTTAATTAATTAAAAATACATTTATGTTTCTAAAAATCTCCAAAAAAATCAAGAACCATTCCAATACATTTAGAAACATTTTAAAACTTTTCATACAATTTTCATTTTAGGTTTGATCATAATTTCACAATTTTCTTTTAATTAGGGTTCTTAAAAATCACATTTTCTAACCCTAATTTGAAAAATTCATTTCTGCCTAACCATGAAGAGTTTGAACTTTATTCTTTTTGAATTGTTTCACATATTGCATGTAGTTTATAGGTTATTTATCTCATGAATTTATCTTGCATTTTCAAATTAATTTACATTTTCCTTTAAGAATCACCCAAAAACCCTAGCAAACTTAGAAAAATCATAACTTTCAATAGGATTAGCTTCTGACCTTCTCCTTTGGGGTGTGACCTAATATGGGATTAGGGTTTGATTGAGTTTGATTTCAATTTTTTATCATGTTGTGTGCTTCTGTTTTGTTCATTTGCATCTCATATGTTCATAAAACCCTAATTTCTCATGTTCATTTGCATCCACCTTGCATATTCATCATCATGGGAACTTTCCATGACATTTCAAGCACTCATATGTCATCTTAGACATCTTAGGACATGTTAGAACATTGCTTGATCATTTATTCATTCATTTTCCATGTCTTGCATTCATTACATTTCATAAACATCCATGTGTTTTCAAACTTCTAAACATGCCTTCATGACATCTCATCTTTTTATGAACATACATATGCACATTGTATGATTTTGCATAATCTCATATGCCATTTGCATTGCATAATCACTTCTGACTTTGGTCCTTGCATCTCATTTCATTTCATTTCATTTCTTTATGCTTTATGTCTTATGCATTCATACTAACTTTTCAGGATCTTTTGGTAAGTTATTTGGGAGGTGGATTTTCCTTCACCTCTCACCTCTTCCTATCTCACTCATATGCATTTTAACATGTCTCTGAACTGAACTTGTTCACTTATATTCTATCTTTCTTACTTCCTTTCCTTCAAGTTACTTATCTTCTTTAGGAAGTAAGTAACATTTTCTTCTATCTCCTTCTCTTTTCATCTGCTTCTTCCATTGGTGGCCTTGAAGATCTTTTATCTTAAGCCTAACAAACCATAGGATATCCAAGCATGATAAATTTTAGGGTTGTGTATAGTCCCCCCTAGACTTTTACCTTTGAGTCTCCTTGAGTCTCTCTTCTCATCTCAATAATCAGAGACTAAACTCTTAAAGCTTTAGGACTTTGGAATTAGGGATATGCCTGCATCCTTCTCTTAGGATGGAGTGTATAACTTTAATCCTAAGTGTTAAACCTTTAATTTGTTTAAACCTCTTAATCAAAACACACTAATAATCACTAAGACTTTATCTTGTAACTTGGGCCTTATATTAGGGTTCTAACTCTTCCTTATGGTTAAGAGAGACTAACCCTAGTGTTTAATGGACAAGTCCCCTTCAAGTTGTCTTACAAACATAAAATTCACTTCTTAATCTCACCCTTTAGTTAAAATCCATTTAATAAAGGCTTGTTATATAATGAATTTAATCCCTAACCATGGATTAAGTTGAGGTATCTTCCTCAACTTAAGTGTTCTCATCTATTATCCTTCTATTAGGATGGTGTAATGAGTTCACTAATTTGGGATTAGAGATTAAACTCATTACTTAACATTAAACAAAAACCAAAAACATATAAATAATCGCAAGTAGGTTAATGATCTTAATCCTACATCATAATGGTAATTAAGTTGAGATGCTTATCTCATACTTAAGTATGATCATTATCCCTAATCAGGGAGGATATAATGAGTTTACAAACCCTTGGTTTAGGCTTAAGCTCATAATCCTATGCAAAACACCAAAAACAATAACAAAACTGAAAAACACAAAAACAAAAAATAATCGTCTCCTTCAGGATTCTTTTCTCATCACACTCATTCATAAACGAGAACTTGCTTCTTCCGTCTAATGCAAGATAGTTAGCACTCGAGTCAGACGAGTCATACACTTGAGCATAGACAAGTAAGCAGTTCACAGTCAATTTATCTTTCAGTCTCTTTGAGTCGAACTAAGGTGTTGTGACATCCTCATTGCACGAGAGGATACGTAGGCATAACTTAACAATTATCGAACAAAATTCTCTTTGTCTTCCCCCTCTTTCAGCATCCTTTCTGAAGCCTCAGTTCCTGAGCATTCACCCTTTTGCACTGACACCTGTACATTCATTTCTAGATTTTGCACACAGATATCACATACATTACCCCTTTAAACACAATCTTGTAAGCATGGATCCCGTCGAGTACGACGGACAATCTGGGTGCTAATACCTTCCCAAGTTGTAAACAACCCCTTTTCTCAGTTTCTCTGGTTCGCAATCGTCTTTTCCATCTCTTTCTAGGTTTATGCAGCATTACCTTTCCTTCAGGATAAAAATGCCTAGCTGGCGACTCTATTCAATTCATCTTCATTTTCTCCTTTTCGCCGACCGTTCGCGTCTACACCGATATGTAAATCTTCGGGAGCGACAGCTTGGCGACTCTGTTGGGGAACCTATCTTGCAACCAGGGCTTCTGGTTCTTTGTTGTGGGTTTCTCCTAGCACTTGTTTGATTTGTGTTTATGGGGGTGTTATGTGCTACTTGTGCTTTTTGTTTTATGGCTTTACTTATTATTTTATGTACAACTTTATTTAATGCTTTCATTTATTGTTTATGCATTTCATACTACTTTCATCATATCATGTGCTGGATCTCTTGTTTTCCTTGGTGGGAGGGATATTCAGTGAGTATGGTTCGATACCGGGAGCCTGACTGACACATAGGATAGAGTGGTTTCATATTCTTTCCCATTCCATTTCGGTCTGGTGCGGGAATATGAAACACGGTTCAGACATGGTTTTCTTCTTGAGAACTTTGTGCTACGGATTTCCTATAGTACTAGGGCTATCTGGGAAGCCTGCTAAGTCTGGATGACCTTTTTAGATGACCTTCAGCATCTGAGGTGAATTTGAGGAGGATCCTTTATGATTATTGTAAACATTGTACCTCCGGGTTAGAAGTGTTTACACTTCTCATAACTGATCCAAGTCTGAGGATCCTTGTTTTAGAACAATACCTGTTAGGGGGTTGGGATGTTTACAGGTTTGCAGGAACCCTTGGCCTCATCATACCCTGTGACCAGTTTTTTTTAAGGTTACATCATTTTGGACTGATCCTATGAAACCCTAGAACTGTGACTCTTTATTTGAGTCCCTCACCTGGTTACTGGTTCTCTAAGCCTTCATCCAGATTTATGAACACACATGGACCATATCAAGGCAGATAACAGATCCAGCACTTGATCACAAACCCTTACATATCATTTTGCATACATCATTTTGCATCATTTTAACATTTGTCTATTTGTTTTATAGGGTATCCACATCTTATTTGGTTTGGTTTTGACTGTTCTTATGCATCAGGCATCTTCATCAGCTATCTTCATCAGAGATCCTCTTCGTCATCTTCATCAGTTATCTTCATCACTATTTATCCTCGGTCATCTTCATCAGCATCCATTACTAGCATGCACCCATCCAGGAAGAGCAACATTACATATCATTTCTTTGAGCCCTCTCTAGCAGGCATCATACAGATTCAGACACTCATAACTCCTGATCATGTCCCTTTATTCAGGGAACATTATGGTGGCATTATGGACATGATCATGGACTTGGATGCATCACAAAGGAGTATGATCCACACTTGCCTTCAGTTCTATGATCCTCCTCTCAGATGTTTTACCTTTCCAGACTTTCAGATGGGCCCTTTGTTAGAGGAGTTTTCCATGTTGTTGGGTGTCCCCATCAGGAGAGGGATTCCTTTCAACCCTGAGATGACTGCTCCTAGGAATGAGGATATAGCTAAGGCTCTGTATTTAGAGACCACCATCATTGATCATAATATGACCATAAAGACTGGAATCCTAGGCCTCCATTTGGACTTCTTGGTTACTCAGGCCACCAGTCATGTTGCAGCAGGGAAGTGGGACACTGTTTGTGCTCTTTTGGCCCTTAGCATATATGGTATCATCTTGTTTGTAGAAGAGCCTAAGTTTGTAAGAAAGAGTGTTATCCATCTCTTCCTGTTGAAAAATCCAGTTCCTACCTTACTTGGGGATTTCTACTACTCAGTGCATCAAAGGAATGAGAAACAGAGGAGAAGATTAGTTAGATGTTATGCACCTCTCTTTTACTGTTGGTTACTGAGGCACTTGCCAAAGTCAGAAGCTTTCATGAATCCTCATCAGTCAAGAAACTGGGCTAAGAGAATGATTGCCCTTACATCATAAGCCATCAAATGATGCACTCAGAGCACCAAGGGCAGAGACATTATCACCAGCTGTGGGCAGTATCCCAATGTACCTCTGATTGGAGTGAAGGGTTGCATCAACTACAATCCTTTGTTGTTCAAAAGGAAATTAGGGTATGCCTTGGTACATTCACCAAGAGAGCAGGGCTTATCAGAAACCCTTTACTGCGACATTCAGCATAACCATGCCATTGCCCGACAAGCAGCCTGGGCTTGGGATAACATTCAAATAAAAGGGACTGCCATTGTTGGCAAGTGCAACAATATAGCTTCAGCTCAGTATATTGATTGGTCTCGTATCAGAGGACAGATCACCCGCATGCCTTTCACGCTGGGGGATGTGCCTGGACCATCAGCAGTAGAGCCTATGGCTACAGTCAGTATAAAGGAGTTTGAGAAGTTAAAAGAGAGGAATACCCAGTTGTCTAAAGCTCTAAAGAAGACCCTCTGGGAGAGGAATGATAGTCGTCTGGATAATGAAAGGTTAGAGAAGCTCCGAATCGAGCATATGACCAATATTGAGAAGACAAATGATTAAATTAGAAGGGCCCGAACAAAGGAGTTAGTGTTGAAGAATGCTTGCAAAGAAGCTAAGATTCAGAAGGCCAGAGCTGAGAACTACTTGGAAGAGAGTCAAGATAGATGGATCAGAATCACTGAGGCTCATTCACAAGAGGATCAGAAGACCCAGGCTAGGATAGAGCAGTTGGAAGCTAATGAGAAGAAGAGTCAGGAAGCCTTGTTAGTAGCACAAAATGAAATCTCCGAGTTGAAACTCCGGGAGGGGTTGAAAAGATCAAAAGACTAAGACAAGTATAATAAGTTGACAAATCCTATTGCCACCAGGAACCTTCTTATCAGGACCATCACAGAGCATCCAGTTGGCCCAGTGACTGATGCTCTCCTGAAGGAAGTCAGAGAGGATGATTATGGGATGGATGTTTGATTTATTTGTATTTGTACTTCATTTTGTCTGTACTTTTGCTGATTTTGTTGTATTTTGACCCATCATGGGGACTTGTTGTAATCAAAACTATGTACCTTTGCATTTGTAATATATGGTTTGTATGTTATTTTGTGGGCTTCATTTCTCTTCAACATCATCATTCCTCGAGATCTGGAAGGTCAAAACCAAAGAACCAAACCAGATACCCTTGGAAGAAAAATATACATACTACATTGCATACTAACCTCATTTCTTTGTTTTGTAGGTTTTTGTTTGTTGTTTTCTCACTTTGTTGTGGTTTCAGGAAACATTGCTCGTAGGAGAGTCTTCCCCATCAACAGAGTTCACCGGTATCCGACGAGAAACAACCTTCCGAGCTTACAGATGGACCAAGTTCAGCAAGATTTGAATGACGTAAGAACCTAGATGGCTATTGAAAGAATTGATATGAGGGCTCAGATGAACCAGTTCATGGCAGTAATGACTGGGTTGGCCCAAAGCCAAGAAAGATTAAGAGAGTTAGTCGAGGGGCAAACTCCTGAAGAAAATCACCCAGGTACAGGGGGTAACAGCAAGAATGATCATGTACAACCTCGTACTGACCCCCCGGAGTTTGGGCCTCATCTCAACCCTGACATTAATGCTATCAGGAATACCCAGGGTAATACTAGAGGGCGTGCCTTGCAAGAGAACCCTCAGGTGGAACAGTTCACTGTAATTGGAGCAGGAGATGAAGTCTATGATCATCGGCTGGACGAGATAGCAGAAAAACTAAGATCTCTGGAGTCTCAAAACTCCTTAAGATTTGATGTTATGGATATGGAGCTGGTGGAGGGAGTAAGAATTCCTCACAAATTCAAACCTCCCTGCTTTAAAAGATATAATGGAACATCTTGCCCTCGTACCCATCTTCAATCCTTTCTGGAAGATTGAAGGCTTACATTATGGATGAAAAGCTATGGATGTTCTATTTTGAGGATAGCTTGACCGAGGCATCCCGTGAGTGGTACGCTCATCTGACTAGGGCAACAATCAGAAATTGGAAATATTTGGTCGAGGCTTTCATACGCCAATACCAATACAATCTAGACACGACTCCTAACAGAACACTCCAAATGGGTATGTCATAATCCTCCAAGGAAAGCTTCAGAGAGTATGCTCAGAGATGGAGGCAATTAGTTGCTGCTGTTCAACCTCCAATGTCGGAAAGAGAAATGGCAGATATGTTTATGAACACCCTACAGGGGACATACATTGATAGGCTAGAAGCTTTCTCTTCCACTAGCTTCGCAGATGTGGTCATAGCTGGAGAAAGGATTGAGAGTTTGTTAAAAATGGGTAAGATTTCTGATAACGGCGCCAGCTCAAGCAGCACAAGGAAACCTTTTGCAGGCCCTCGCAGATCGGGTGAAACCAATTCAGTACACATGGGCAGAGGAAGGCCCCAGTATATGCCAAGATCAATTGTCGCTGTCACAATTCCCACTCCACCACTCAACAACAATACACTCTGCAACCGCAACATTTCCCTCAGCATTAACATTTTCCTCAACAAAGGTCCTACAACAACAACAACCAACAACAACGTCCTTTCCAGCAAAGGCCATCTCAAGTCAACAGGGTAATTGAGGCTATCCCAATGCCCTATGCCACTTTATTGCCACAACTTCTGAAGCTTAATCTTGTGGAATTAAGGACTCTGGCTCCACCGGATCCTCAGAACCTTCCAAGGAATTACGACGTCAATGCCAGATGTGCCTTCCATTCTAATACACCTTGCCATACCAAAGAAAAGTGCATAGCTTTGCACATGAAGGTCCAGGATCTAGTTGATTCAAAGGCCTTAAATTTTGCACCTCCTCCTAACGTCACAAAGAATCCTATGCCTAGCAACGGTGGCCCCAGGATAAATGCAATTCAGGAGGATCAACCCATGAATTTAATTGAAGATATTGCAAGCATTCAAACACCTCTGGCAGAGGTTAAAGCCCAGCTTTTAAAATACCAGGTATTCCCACGTTGTGAGGCCTGCTGTGAATCTTGCAAAGTTTCTCCCAATGGTTGTGCAAGCTTAAGAAGTGGCATCAATGGACTTATCAAAGAAGGTATCCTGCAGATAACATCAACGGTTTCTACAACATCAGCAATTCCTCTTACAACAACAAGCACTCCGCCTACAACTTCAAAGACTATTGTTCCGACATACTCATCTACAAAGTCAACAATCATCTCTTCCACCACTTCAACAAATGTTAGTTCAACCGCATCCGCTTCTACAACTACAACAACCATTAATAATGACATCTCCACAGTCACCATATACTATGACCCAACAATGGTCCCAGATTCCAACAGTTTTCAGCAACAATCTCAACAACAACCCAACTTCAGTCTTTTATCACCACCACCAGTCAGAAATCCTATCACCATATATTACGATCCACAGACAATCACAGTCCCCACTTCTGCTGCAGTCAGTCCAGTCACCATCATGGTACCTGGACCCATTCCATATGAAAAAGATAATGTTGTACCATGGCACTATGGTTCAGACCTCTACTGCAACAGGGAGAAATTCGTTCTTGATTCTTCAACTCATACACCACAGGTCGATATTGTCGGGGGAGGCGGATGCTTCACTCGAAGCAGACGTCTCTTTGCGTCACAAATTCCAAGAGTTAACAGTGAGGAAGAGGCTGCTGCCAAAGCTAAAGGCAAAAATGTGGTGCCTGAAGAATCAATGGCAAAAGAAGCTCATAAAACGTCCTTTGATCAAGATGTGGATGAATTTATAAGAATAATCAAGAGAAGCGACTATAAGGTTGTGGATCAGCTCCACCAGACTCCTTCCAAGATCTCCATCCTATCATTGCTATTGTGTTCCGAAGCTCATCGGGATGCATTACTCAAAGTCCTGCATGCAGCATACGTGCCTGAGGAGATCACAGTAAATCAACTAGAGACAGTGGTTTCCAATGTTAATACTAGTCATGGACTAGGCTTCACCAACGCTGATTTGACAATGGAAGGTCATCATCATAACAAAGCTGTACACATCACTCTAGAGTGTAAAGGGGATGTGCTTTCACATGTTCTAGTTGACACTGGGTCTTCACTCAATGTCTTGCCAAAGAAAGCCCTTGTTAAGCTTGAATATGATGGTATAGCTCTTCGACCAATAAATATGGTGGTTAGAGCTTTTGATGGTTCCAAGAGGTCTATTCTTGGAGAAGTGGAGCTGCCTGTGATAATTGGCCCGCAGGTCTTTCAAACTACTTTCTACGTGATGGACATTCATCCAGCCTACAGTTGTTTGTTGGGTCGACCATGGATTCACTCCGCTGGCGCAGTTACGTCGACCCTTCACCAGAAATTAAAATACGAGTGGGAAGGGAAACTTATCACAATCTGCGGCGAAAAGGATATTTTTTTTAGACATATGGCCACCTACAAATACATTGAGATGGATGGTGAAATCCACGAGACCATGAGTTAAGCTTTCGAAGCACTGAACGTCAATGAGGCGACAACTAAAGTATTTGCTGCATCCTAGGAAGATAGGATGGGTACTTCAATTGTCTCCTACCAACAAGCTTGGAAGGTTGTTGAAGATGGAAACGCCCAATGTTGGGGCAAGCTGCTACCTATGGAGAAGAAGGAGGACATATTCGGTTTGGGTTACAAACCATTCCGACAAGATCAAGAAGAGGCTGCTAAGGGGCCCAAGTTCATAAATGGGGGAATGCTGACCCCAGATGCTATCAATAACGTGGAAGACGAGGCTGAAAGCGACCTCAACCTGGAGAGCTAGATTCATCCAAGGATCCCGGGCCAACAAGTCCTTAACTGGTGTTCCCAGGAAATTATAAGGGTTACTCCTGCAGAGTAATTATTATTTCCTGCCTTTATCATGCATTAAGTCCTGCATCTTGCCCAAGGTGTCAGGACTCATTTTGTAATAGGGCCATATTTGTATTTTGTGCAAATGGAATATCAATGAACAATGGACATCTTTTGCAAAAAAATTTCTTTTTTCGCTCACTGTCTTTTCATTTTTGTTATTTTTCGCACAAAACAATAAATGGAAATGTTTTCAAAATAATAACTTCATTTACACTTTTTCTATAACAATATTAAAATTAATCACTAAAAAAATAAGTCTCAACCCTTGCAGAGATAATCCTCCAGATTGCACCGACAACAACACTGCTATGACCTTGTATGACTTCGACAATCCAATTAATTAAGTAGATTAAGGGGTTGATTAAGACTGTGAATTGCCTGAAGAGTTAGCCAGGTTGTTGAAGCAAGAAGAGAAAGTGATTACTCCTCATCGGGAGGAAATTGAAACTATTAATCTTGGTACCGAGGAAGATTTGAAAGAAGTAAAGATTGGGGCTAGTCTGCAAGCTCCTGTAAAAGATCATCTCATCAGTATGCTTCGGGAATATGTCGACGTCTTTGCTTGGTCCTATCAAGACATGCCAGGTCTAGATACGGATATTGTCATGCATAGGTGTCGCTCCCAAAGATTTGCATCCCGGTACAAGCGCGAACGGTCGGCAAAAGGAGAAAATGAAGTGAAGGTGAAATGAATAGAGTCGCCAGCTAGGCATTTTTATCCCGAAGGAAAGGTAATGCTGCATAAACCTAGAAAGATATGGATAAGACGGTTGCGAACCAGAGAAACTGAGAAAGGGGGTAGGTTACAACCTGGGAAGGTATTAGCACCTAGATTGTCCGTCGTACTCGACGGGATCCACGCTTACAAGATTGTGTTTTAAAGGGGTAGTGTATGTGTTATCTGTGTGCAAAAGCTGGAAAAGAAATATACAAGTGTCAGTGCAAAAGGGTGAATGCTCAGGAAACTGAGGCTTAAAAGAGAATGCTGAAGGAGGGGGGAGACACAGAGACTTTTGTTCGATAACAGTTAAGTTAGGCCTACGTATCCTCTCGTGCAATGAGGAAGTCAGAACACCGTAGTTCGACTCAAAGAGACTGAAAGATAAATTGACTGATGAACTTCTTGCTTGTCTATGCTCAAGTGTATGACTTGTCTGGCTCAAGTGCTAACTGTCTTGCATTAGACGGAAGAAGTGAGTTCTCGTTTGTGAGTGAAGATGATGAGATAAGAATCCCGAAGGAGGCGATTATTGTTTGTTTTTGTTTTCAACCTTTTATTGTTTTTTGGAGTTTGTCATAAGTTAATGAGCTTAAGCCTAAACCAAGGGTTAGTAAACTAATCATATCCTCCCTTTGATTAGGGATAATGAGAATGCCTTAAGTATGAGATAAACATCTCAACTTAATTACCATGATGATGTAGGATTAAGATCATTAACCTACTTGTGCTTATTTAGATGTTTTTGAGTTTTTTTGTTTAGTGTTAAGTAATGAGTTTAAGCCATAATCAAGGATTAGTGAACTCATTACACCATCCTAATAGAAGGATAATAGATGAGCACACTTAAGCTGAGGAAGATACCTCAACTTAATCCATGATTAGGGATTAACCTCATGACAAAACAAGCCTTTATTAAATGGATTTTAATTAAGGGATGAGATTAAGAAGTGGATTTTAAGTTTGTAAGACAACTTGAGGGGGACTTGTCCATTAAACACTAGGGTTAGTCCTTCTTAACCAATAAAGGAAGAATTAGAACCCTAATGCAAGGCCCAAGTTACAAGCTAATGTCTTAATGATTATTAAGATGGATTGATTAAGAGGTTTAAACAAATTAAGGGTTTAACACTTAGGATTAAAGTTATACACTCAATCCTAAGAGAAGGATGCATGCATAACCCTAATTCCAAAGTCCTAAAGCCTTAAAGGTTTAGTCTCTAATGATGAGGTGAGAAGAGAGGCACAAAGAAGACACAAAGGTGAAAACTAAATGGGGAATAATCACAACCCTAATTATTGTCATGCTTGGATGTTCCTATGGTTTGTGAGGCTTTAAAGAGATCATCAAAGAAGCCACTAATGGAAGAAGCAGATGAAAGGAGGAAGAAACAGAAGAATAAGTTACTTACTTCATTTAAGAAGATAAGTGGCTTAGAGAAAGAAAGTGAGAGATGAACATGAATGAGCAAGCTCACTCTAATACAATGAAAAATGCAGCAAGGATGCATAAGAAGAAGATAAAGAGAAATGAGAAGTGAAGGCAAATTCACTTCTCAAATTACTTCCACCTGAAAATGCTAGCATAAAGAAAGAGATGAAATGAAATGAAGTATATGAAAAGGTAAAAAATCAAAACCAGAAGCAAACACATGATACAAATGATGCTTTGAGATGATGCAAAGGCATACCAAGTGCTATGAATGTTCATACAAGAGATTGGATGCAAATGAAGCATGCTTTGAAGTATGAAAACACATGTATGTTGATGAAATGAAATGGATGCAAAGCATAGTAAATGTATGAATAAATGACCAAGAAATGTTCAAGCAATGTCTTAAGATGTCTAAGATGGCATACAAGTGCTTATAATGTCATAGCAAGTTCATATGTTCATGCAATGCAATGTAAGATGCAAGTATGGATGCAAGATTAGGGTTACATGAAAGGATGCGATGAAAATGACCAAAACAGAAGCAAATAACATGATAAAATATTGCAAATGAACTCAAAGGAACCCTAATCCCATATGATATCCCACCCCATAGGATAAGGTCTAACTCTTAACCTAAAAGAAGTTATGATTTTTCTAAGTTAACTAGGCTTTTTGGGTACCTTAAGAGGAAAAATGCAAATCAAATTGGAAATGAAAGATAAATTCAAAACAAAAATACCCTAGAAACTATATGCTATATAGAAAACAATGCAAAAAGAATTATTGTCAAACCTTTCATGGTTAGGCAGAAAAGAATTTTCAAAGTTAGGGTTCCAAAAGAGGGATTTTATGAACTCTAAATTCAAAAAAAATGTCAAGATTGAATCAAAACCAAAAGGAAATTTATATGAATTGTTTGACAATGTCTCTAAATGTCTTAAGATGCAATGTGATTTTTTTTGGAATTTTTAGGAATCAAAATGGTATTTTAATTAATTAATTTCTATTAATTAATTAAAATAAACATTTAAATATTTTAAAATGATTTTTTAATGCAAAAAATAAAAATAAAAATGTTTTTGGGTGAAGAAAAATATTTGAAATTAAAATGGAGAAGGAAATATTTTTTTGATTTTTCTAGGTATTTTAAATAAAATGGACAAAAGAAATAAAAATAAAATGAATAAAATGCAAAATAAAAGAAAGTCAACTAATCTGATGGATGAGGTTTGAATGGGGGAAGACTGCGCGCGCAGATGGAAGGCCTGGATTGATTCTGGGTTAATTAATTGATTAACCTAATTAATTAAAAATTAAACTTAAGTGAAGCGATCTGAACCGTACACACGCGCGCGAAACCAAATCCAAGGGCTGATATTCAAACTGAGCCACTAAACCCTAATTAGGGTTCTAATCATTTTCAGGTGACCGGAGCTAGCTTCGGTCATCTTCTCCGGCAAGCCAAACATGCTATCTCACTCAAAACGCCACCCCAAGCTCTCAAACTCTCCAGAATCAAACATCTAACAACCCTAAACACAAATCCAGCCCCAAAACTCATTTATTTTTCATCAAGAACATGAATCAAAGCAAAACGGAAAACACATCAAAAATTTTAGAAGCTCAGTACATGCACGAAACTCAACCATTTTCAAAACAAACTACATCATGGTGATCAGGAGAGCTCATAGTTTCATTTAGAAATAAGAAATTCAAGTTCTTGAAAAAAGTTTGAAGGTGGCTACCTGAGCTGAAGCTTTCACTTCTGGAGCTTTTGGACCTCTTCTTTTGTACAAATCCACCTCACATGACCTCCTGATGGTGTTGTAATGCTTTGATGGAGTTTAGAATGGCTGGATTGAGAGGTTACACTCCAACTGGTCTGAAATCATGTTTTGTGTTTGTGGGGTTTCAGGCTAGTTTGATGGTTGGGAATGGTTCTATTGATGACGGTGAGTTGAATGGTGAAGTTTGTTTGAAGTTTTTGTGGCTGGACAGAGAGAATCGAAAGCTTGAAGTTTTTGGGTGATTTTTTGAAACTTAGAGTATGAGAGGTTCTGAGCTCCAAGATTATGTGAGTTAGCTTGCTTTGAGTCCACATAACATTGTTTGATAGGTCAGAAAGTGGGTGGTGGCCTGTGGTGATTGGTATGGGCAAGTTGCCAAAATGTCAACATTATGTGTACTTGAGGTATGGGCTATGGCAGGGGTTGTTCAAGAGCATGTATGGTCTCAACATTGATCAAGGAGAGCCATGGGGTTGAGATTATGCAGCTGGATGGCTTAGAAGCAAAGATCTCATAGGTTTTGCAAGTGTTATGTGATTTTCCCCCTTTGAGAAATCTTGAAGTATAAGGCATGGAAACTTGTGATTCCTTGGGAAATTTTGGTCACAATGCAATGTATTATGTGTGTATGATGCTTAGTGAGTGATTAGAGGTCACAAAATGACTTGGTATGTGAAATTGCAAAAAATCCTCTTTGGTGTGAAAGTGAAAATTATATGATTTTTGCCAACTTTGCAAAGCCATAACTTGAGTTCCATAATGAATTATAACTTGTTCTTGTAATTTTTTAAAAGGGAATGATCCAATCTACAACTTTCATGACCAAAATATTTTCATTTGAAGCATTTTTGGTTGAGAAAGAGGAGGTTGAAAAACTTTCCCAAAATGGAAAGTTTCCATTACAAGTCATTTCCATTTTTGGAAACTTTTGGTTTAACTCAAATTTCTTCAATTTTTGTGAACTTCCAAGCACTTCAATGATCAAATAATGATCATATAACTTCAATTTGATGAAAATTCCACTTTGGTTCCATTGTTGGGGGCCTCAGATGCCCTGATTTTCCTCTGACTTTCTCAAGAAGTTAACTAATGAACAAATGACTTCCACAATGAATTTCTTCATCAAACTTGGTACATATGATCCTTATAACATATTGAGACTACTAGAAACAAGAATGACCAAAAAATATGGAGTTATGGCCTCTGAAACCGAAACCCTAATTTCAGGTCATCTGTGTAGTGAAACCCTAGCTCTGCTTCCATGCTTTCCAAGTTCTTGTGATTTCTTGAATTCCTTAATATTTGAGGGATGTAATATGATGATATAACACACATAGACCCTCTTGGAATGATTGGAGACCTTTGGAGTGGCTCAGATGGATCTTTGGATTGCTCAGATCTCAAACCCTAGATGCAGATGAACTTGAACTATGTAGATGAAACAAAAATGCAACATGAGATGATATGCTTAAACATATGCAAAGATGAAAAGATCACAAGCCATGGTGTGAAGTTAGTGAGGGCAAATTTGGGGTGTTTATAGCTGTCCCTATTCAAACATGAGTTAGCGGTGCAGGATGTAAGCGCCGAGCTTAAGAGACAAACAAGATAACTTGTGGTTGAATACCAAAGACAGTCCGAAATTTGTACTCACTGGGGAGAAGAAGAAAAGGGATATAAATTTTAAAAGAAAGTATAGTATGATTATCAAATGAAAGCGACGGAGGACGACCATCGAGCAGAGGACGACTGCTGGGGATAAAGCAATGACGGGGACGACCGACATGCTGGGGAAGTAAAGAGATCATGACGGGGACGGCCATCATGCTCGGAAAGTAAAGTAAACAATGATGGGGACGACCATAAGGTTTGCAAAGTAAGGTAACCAATGATGGGGACGGCCATTGGTTCAAATAATAAATGAAATAAATGATGAGGGACGGTCATCAAAGGTGAAGGACGATACCCTAGCAGGGGACGACTGCTCTTTATCACGACATAGGACGAATGTCGGATAGAAAAGGTCGACGATGGGGACGACCATCGGATAAGCATGATGAAGGACGATCATCAAGAGGTGAATGACGATCACCTAGCAGGGTACGGCTGCTCTCGGGGCTTTATCATGACATAGGACGAATGTCAGATAACAAGATCAACGATGGGGACGGCCATCGGATAAAATGATGAAGGACGATCATCAAAAGGTGAAGGAAGGTCACCTAGAAGGGGACGACTTCTAAAGTATCATGACATAGGACGAATGTCGGATAGAAAGGGGTTCCAATAATGGAGACTCCACTGGGGAAAGGATGAGGGACGGTCATCCAAAGGTGAAGGATGATCACCTGGAAGGGTACGGCTTCCGAAAGTATCATGACATAAGACAAATGTCGGATAGAAGAAAGTTGTTTTACTGGTGACTTGTTGAGGATTGGTAAACACGGACGAGTGCTTACACTTACGAAATAAAAGATATGAGTGTTTTGACGCTGTGTATAGGTTAAAGATGCGGACGAGCATCCTTAAGACCGTGATATGGACGAGTATCGGTAGAAACAAACGCTGACACATGTTCAGAGATGATGGTACGGATGAGTACCAACTGGTTAACAAAGAACATGGACGAGTGTCGAATCTGGTTTGAGGAGTGATATATATATACAAGATACGGACGAGTATCTGTATAAGTAGGAATGAGTATTGAAATGTGAGCAAGACACGGGCGAGTGTTCAACTTGCTTGGGAAAGGTGACACAGACGAGTGTCAGTAGAGTATATAGGTATTTGTTTTGGAGAATGCAAAGAGGGTATTTATCTTACGTCTGCAGGGGAATGTTATGACACAGACGAGTGTCGAAAGAGCACATATGAACATGTATCTGTGTTGGTGAGTGCAAAGGGGATGCTTTGGCTTTTATTTTCAAGGGATGTGAGTTTTTATATATATTGTCGATGAGGTACTGTTGGTATTTATAGGTGACTGGTTCGAACCTGACTTGTGATCATGCATATGTTTGGTTTTTGCCGTAATGCTCCGTATTAGACGGAATGCTACGCTTTGTGGGAAAAGATGATGTGAATGCCATGATTATGCAAAAGAAACCGATCCGGGATTCGAATCCCGCTGTTGTGGAGTTCTCTGGCTGATCTTCTTGGAAGGTGTAAACACCCCAAATTTGCCCTCACCCATTTCACCATGGCTTGTGATCATTCCATATGCATAAACACAATCATATCATCTCATACCACAATTTTGAGTCATTGCATTGGTTCTAAGTCATCTGCATCTAGGGTTTGTGATCTGAGCAACCCAAGAGCTTCTTGAGCCACTCCAAAGGTCAGCAATCACTTCAAAGGGGTATATGTGTGTTCAAGTATCATATTATATCCTCTCAAAGTCAAGAATGTCAAAGAATCACAAGAACTGGGATTGGTATGGAAGCAGAGCCAGGCTTGACTGCACAGATGACCTGAAATTAGGGTTTTTGGTTTCAGAGGCCATAACTCCAAGTTTTTTGGTCATTCTTGTTTCTATTGGTCTCTATATGGTATAGTGAGTATGCATATCAATTTTCATGAAGAAATTCCATGGGGAAGTCATCTGATCAAAGGTTGACTTTCTGGACAAGTCAGTGCAAAATCAGGGCATCTGAGGCCCCCAATGACCCAACCAAAGGGCATTCTTCATCATTTTGATTGTATATGATCTTTATTTGATCATGGAAGAAGTTGGAAGTTTACAAAATTCAAGAATCTCAAGTTTTTGCAAAGTTGACTTCTTGGGCAAGTTTGACTTTTCATGAAAATGTCATTTTATGCAACTTTTTCAACCCTTACTTTTTGATTCAAGAAAGCTTCAAATGGAAAAACTTTGGTCATGAAAGTTGTAGAATGGATCATTCCCTTTTCAAAAAGTACAAGAACATGACCTAATTCATTTTGGATCAAAAGTTATGGCTTGTCAAAGTTGGCAAAAATCACTAAATTTCAAGTCATGCACCAAAGAGGCAAAGTTGCAAATTCACTTCTCAAGGCCAAATAAGTCAGCAAATGGGCTTCTAATTCACTCAACATGATCACACAACATTCAAAAATCAGAATTGGGCAAAGAATTACATGTTTTTATGGCCCATGGATCAAGTTTCCTTCATGAAAACCAAAGGCAAAGTCAAGTTGCAAAAACTCATGATCACATCTCATCCACTTGCTAGCTACTTTGCTGATCAACCCTAGCCTTTCCCCTCACCATGCTGCGCAGCACACTCTCCATGTACTAGCCTAGAACATGAACCATGCTTCTCTTACACAAAAGTTTACAATTTGCAAAAGTAACCATACCTATCACAAAAGGACATGTCACATCTTCTGACCAATGGGCATTGTTTATACAAATCAATTGCAAGCCAAACCACACAAGAAGCAAGCCTGAAACAAGCCATAACATCACATTCTCATTTTCACTCTCAAAAGCAAAAGCTTTCGAAACTCAGCATACAAGCCACAAACACTTAAACAAACCTCATAGATCAACTCAACTCATCATCCTGGTCACAAAGCACCCCTCATCCTTGCCTTAAACTGCTTGAATCATAAACACGATCCTCACCTGACCTTGAACAGAACCTGTTCAAACTCTCAAACCAGCCAACACAAACCTTCTCTAAGCATCAAGAGTTCATCAGGAGCGTAAAAGGAGTTGATTGCACAAAGAGAAGAGGCCAGAAAGTTGCAAACTGAAAGCTTCAAAACTCAGGTAGCTTTATGAACATTTTTTCCAGAAATGATTTTTTGAGTTCCTAAGTTGTTCTTCATGATTCACTGATTACTCTGATGTCTTTGGTTTTCAAAATGGTGAAGAAATGAGGGTTTAATCATGTTCTGAAACTTTCTGACCTAGAAATGTTTTCTTTCGATTCGTGCGATTGATGAAATATAAATGATTTTTGGGTTAGGGTTTTGATTCAGTGAGGTTTGGGAAGGATTTCTGTTCTTTTAGATTCCATTTTAGTTACGTTTTGAGGGTTTTAGGGATTTTCAGGTGGGGTTCCCACCGGAGAAGACGACCGGAGGTCTTCTCCGGCCACCTGAAAATGATTAGGGTTTAATCCTGTCATTAAGTGTAGTTTGAATTTCAAGCGTTGGATCCATTGACTTAGTTGACCTGGCGCGCGTTTGTGTGGCCCAGATGCATCCATTTTGCCCTAATCTCACTTAACCTAATTAATCCCAATTAATTAATTCGTAAAACCTGATTTAGCCAGAAATGATCCTGACCCTTGCTTTGCGCGGGCAGTCAACCTCTGACCCCCCAACTTTGAATCTGATGCGTTGGATTGGCTTACTTTTCACTTTCTTTAATTTTTATTCCATTTATTTTATTTTTCTTTCTCCAATTTATTAAAAATAGTAAAATTCATTCAAAAATTCTGAAATTTTTTATACACACTTTTATTTAATTTCAGAAACTAAAAATATTTTTATTTTTATTTTTTGCATTTTAAAAATATTTTTAAATATTTAAAAGTTAAATTTTAATTAATTAATGAGAATTAATTAATTAAAAATACTTTTAGGTATTTAAAAATCACCAAAAAATTCATGAAACATTTAAAAACATTTAGAAACATTGTCCAACCCTCAAACCAAATTTCTTTTTTGATCTTGATGCATTTTGAGAATTTTTCATGGAATTAAAATCATTTTGATGCATTATTTTGATCCAAACTTCCAAAAATCACTTCTGCCTAACCATGAAGAGTTGGACTTTGATTCTTTTTGCATTGTGTTTAGCATATCATGTAGTTTGTGAGATTAAATGGCCATGATTTGATCTTTCATCTTCCATTTGTTTGGCATTTTTCTTGCTAAGGAACCCTAAAACCCTAGTAAACTTAGGAAAATCATAACTTGAATTAGGTTAAGAGTTGGAACCTCTCCTTTGGGCAGTGAGTTAGTATAGGATTAGGGATCCTTTAAGTGCATTTTCAATTTTTTATATTAATGTTTGCTTCTGATTTTGGTTTGTGTTTGATGCTTTGATCATAAACCCTAATTTGGGTTTCCATATGCATCCATCTTGCATTTGCATTCATACCTTGACTTGCCATGACATTTTATGCATCCATGTGATTCATTTGACATCATAAGACATATTGAAAGCATGTTTGATCATTGCATCTTGCATTTCCCATGTTGTATGTCATTTGCATTTCATTACTTTTCATGTATGTTCATGGTCCTTAACTTGTTTCATTTGCACCCATAAGCTTGTATGATCATCCCCATGTGTTGTTCCATGTTTGTAGCATCTCATAGCATCATTAGCATCATGTATGTGCTTCTGGTTTTGATTTAAATCATGTCATTTCATCCCATTTTGCATTGTATTGCATTCCTTTCACTAACCTTTCAGGTGGTAAGTAACTTTGAGAAGTGAATTTGCCTTCACTTCTCATACTTCTCTTCATCTCTTTCATGCATCCTTGTTGCATTTTGTTATGTGTTTGAGTTTGAGCTTGTTCATTCTCCTTCTTCTCACTTTCTTTCCTCAAGTGACTTGACTTCTTAAATGAAGCAAGTTACTTTGCTTCTCCTGATCCTTTCATCTGTTTCCTGGTGGTTCCTTTGAAGATTTCTCTTGTAAACCTCACAAACCTTAGGAACAACCAAGCATGACAATGATTAGGGTTTTGATTAGTCCCCCACTTAGTTTTACCTTTGTGTCTCTTTGAGTCTTCTCTTCTCACCTCATAATCAGGGACTAAACCCTAAAGGCTTTAAGGCTTTGTGATTAAGCTTATGCCTGCATCCTTCTATTAGGATGGAGTGTATAACTTTAATCCTAAGTGTTAAACCCTTAATGTGTTTAAATCCTTCAATCAATTCACTTAATAATCATCAAGACATCAAGCTTGTAACTTGGGCCTTGCATTAGGGTTCTAATTCTTCCTTAATTGGTTAAGAAGGACTAACCCTAGTGTTAATGGACAAGTCCCCCTCAAGTTGTCTTACAAACCCTAAAAAACACTTCATCATCATATCATTGAGTAAAATCCACTTAATAAAGGCTTTGTTTTGTCATGAGTTTAATCCCTAATCATGGATTAAGTTGAGGAGCTTTCCTCAGCTTAAACAGTCTCATCTATTATCCTTCTATTAGGATGGTGTAATGAGTCTGTTTAGTCCCTGATTATGGCTTAATCTCATTACTCAACACTAAACAAAAACCACAAAAACATCTAAATAATCACAAGTAGGTTAATGATCTTAATCCTATATCAAAGGTGATTAAGTGTGAGAAGCTGACTTCACACTTAAGGTATTCTCATTACCCCTAATCAGAGGGAAGATGTGATGAGTTTACTAACCCATTGGTTTAGGCTTAAGCTCATTAACTTATGACAAACATCCAAAAGCAATAAAAGACTGAAAACTTAAAAACAAACAATAATCGTCTCCTTCGGGATTCTTTTCTCATCACCTTCACTCACAAACGAGAACTTGCTTCTTCCGTCTAATGCAAGACAGTTTGCACCTGAGCCAGACAGGTCATACACTTGAGCATAGGCAAGCAAGAAGTTCACAAGTCAATTCATCTTTCAGTCTCTTTGGGTCGAACTACGGTGTTCTGACTTCCTCATTGCACGAGAGGATACGTAGGCATAACTTAACAGTTATCGAACAAAATTCTCTGTATATTCCCCCTCTTTCTAGCCTCATTCTTTTAGCCTCATGATCTTGAGCATTTCACTCCTGTTCTTACACTGACACTTCACTTATATACTTCACTTTTCTTTTACACTGACACCTGTACATTTTGTTTTCCAGCTCTTTATGCACAAATTGCACTGACACTACCCCTTTAAAACACAAATCTTTTAAGCGTGGATCCCGTCGAGTACGGCGGACAATCTGGGTGCTAATACCTTCCCAGGTTGTAACCAACCCCCTTTCTCAGTCTCTCTGGTTCGCAACCGTCTTGTCCATCTTTTTCTAGGCCTATGCAGCATTGCCTTTCCTCCGGGATAAAAATGCCTAGCTGGCGACTCTTTTCATCTCCAATGAGTTCACTGCTGTGTGTTCTCATTGTCCCTCTCGCCGACCGTTCGCGTCTGTACCTTTATTTGGGCCATTTCCCATTTATTGGGAGCGGCAGCTTGGCGACTCTGCTGGGGACCCTTATACTGCAACCAGGGCTTCTGGTTCTTTTTGTGGGTTCCTCCTAGCGCTTGTTTGATTTGTGTTTACTGGGGTGTTATGTGCAATCTGTGGTTGTATATTTGTTTTGTTTATTGCTTTATGTACAGTTTGTTTTACTGCTTTCTTTATAGCTTTGCATTATATCATATTGTCATACTGTGCTGGCTGGATCTGTTCTGTTGCTTTGGTGGGTGGGTGTTCTATTGAGAGTTGAGGTCCTATACCTGGGACCTGAGTGATACCTAGGCTAGAGTGGTTCATATTCTTTCCCATTCCATCTCGGTCTGGTGCGGGAATATGAAACACAGTTCAGATATGGGTTTCTTCTTGAGAACTCTGTGTTACAGATTTCCTGCAATGCTAGGGCTATCTGGGAAGCCTTCTAAGTCTGGATGACCTTTAGTATTGACCTTCAGAAACTGAGGTGAATTAGAGGAGGATTTTTTATGGTTATTGTAAACACTGTACCTCCGGGTTAGAAGTGTTTACACTTCTCATAACTGATCCAAGTCTAAGGATCCTTGTTTTAGAACACCACCTGTGAGGGGGTTGGGCTGTTTACAGGTTTGCAGGTACCCTTGACCTCAGCATACCCTGTTACTTTGTTTTGATTAAGAGTACTCCATTTTGGAACAGTTCTTGTGATTTTAACCCTGGACATGTGAGTCTTTATTTGAGTCCCCCACCTTGGTTACTGGACTTATAGACCTCCATCTGGATTTCTTGAACATACTCAGACTTGTATCAGAGCACTTGATCAGATCCAGCTCAGTCACAAACCCTTGCATATCATTTGCATACATCATCATTGCATCATTTTAACATTTGCTTATTTGTGTTTCAGGGTATCCATCCTTTATTTTTGGCTTGGTTTTGACCCCATCATCAGCATAGACCTATCTTCATCAGCATATACTTCAGCTATCAGCTATCTGCTTCAGTCACCTGCACCAGCCAGTCAGTGGCCCATTTTCAGTGTTATCATCAGCACCTGTCTCAACTCTTCTTCAACAACATGGCACCTAAAAAGAGTAATATCTCCTACCACTTCTTTCAGCCTGAGCTAGCTGACATCAGGAGGATTCAGACCCTGATTACTCCAGACCATATACCACTTTTCAGAGAACACTATGGAAGCATACTTGATGTGGTTATGGATTTGGACCCTTCACAGAGGAGCTTGATTCATACTTGCCTGCAGTTCTATGATCCCCCTCTGAGGTGTTTCACTTTTCAGGATTTTCAGTTGGGCCCTTTGTTAGAAGAATATTCATCATTGGTTGGTATACCTATCAGGGGTGGAGTCCCCTTCAACCCTGAGATGGCTTGTCCAAGTAACGAAGAAGTAGCAAAGGCATTGCATCTGGAACCAGTTCTGATTGGGCAACATATGACTACTAAGGCTGGAATCCCTGGACTGCATCTGGATTTCTTGATCTCTCAAGCTACCCTGAAGGCTTCTTTGGGGGAGTGGAAAGCAGTCTGTGCTTTATTGGCCCTGAGCATATATGGGATTATATTATTTGCAGATGAGCCTAGATTCATTAGCAAGAATGCAATCCACCTTTTCATTCTGAGGAACCCAGTGCCCACTTTATTGGGGGATTTCTACTACTCGGTGCACCAAAGGAATGAAAAGCAGAGGGGAAGATTAGTGAGGTGCTGTGCTCCTTTGTTCCATACTTGGCTTCTCAAGCATTTGCCCAAGACAGATGCATTTTTGAATCCTCATCAGCAGAGAAACTGGGCTAGAAGACTCACTGCTTTAACTTTAGCTGATATCAGGTGGTGCACCCAAAGCACAAAGGGCAAGGATATCATTACCAGTTGTGGGCAGTTTCCCAATGTACCCCTGATAGGAGTTAAGGGTTGCATCAATTACAACCCCCTGCTATTCAAAAGACAACTGGGCTTTGCATTGGTCCACACTCCTAAGGCACAAGACTTGGCTGAGACTCTTTACTGTGAGAACAAGCCTAATCTGGCTATTTTCAGGCAAGCAGCCTGGGCCTGGGACAATGTTCAGACTAAAGGAGTAACCATTTTGGGGAAGTGCAACAATGTGGCATCAGCACAGTACTATGAGTGGTCCCATGCCAGGGCTCAATTTTCTGGGATGCCCTTCACCATGGAAGATATACTTGGACCGTCCTCAGCACCACCTCCTGCCACTGTCAGCTTAGAGGAGTTTGAGAGTTTGAAAGAAAGAAATGAGAAGTTGACTCAGGCTTTACAGAAGACCCTCTGGGAGAGGAGTGATGGTAGGTTGGATATTGAGAGGTTGGAAAAGTTGAAGGTGGAGCATCTGGCTAAAATTGAGAAGTCTGAGGATTACATTAAGAAGTCTAGGGCTGGAGAGCAAATTCTGAAGAATGCCTGCAAGGAAGCCCAGTTCCAGAAGGCCAGGACTGATCTGTATCTGAAGGAGAGTCAAGCTAGGTGGGTCAGGATCACCGAGGCTCGTACTCTGGAAGATAAGAGGACTCAGGACAAGATTGAGCAGCTGGAAGCTAGTGCAAAAGAGCAGCAGGAAGCCCTGGCAGCAGCCCAGAGGGAGATCTCAGAGTTGAAGATCAGAGCTGGAGTGAAGAGGTCAAAGGACCAGAGTCAACACAAGAAGCTAATTGCAGCTGTTACTACCCGGAATCTCCTTATCAGGAATCTCACGGAGCGTCCAGCTGATCCTGTGACTGAAGCACTTCTCAAGGAGGTTCAGGAGGATGAGTTTGGTCTTGGTGTTTGACTTTTGTTTGTTGTTGCTTTCATTTCATGTACTTTTATTTTCTTATGATGTATTTTGACCCCTCGGGGCATGTTTTGTAAAGAACAAATTTTTTATCATTTGCCTTTTGTAATATATGTATCAGTTTGTTCCATCTGAGTTTACTTCAAAAGCAACATCAACAGCATCTTCAAGGGTCTGGAAAGGTCAAAACGAAGTGCCAAGCCGGATACCTTGAAAGCAAATAAGCATACTGCATTGCATGCTAACCTTTTGTTTTGTTTTGCAGGTTTTTGTTTTACTGTTACTAACTCTGTTGTGATATTCAGGAACTATTGCTCGACGTCGGGTATTTCCACTCAACCGTCCACACCGATATCCAACCCGTAACAACCTTCCGGGCATACAAATGGACCAGGTACAACAGGACCTTGCAGAGGTCAGGAACCAAATGGCCAATGAAAGATTGGAAATGAGAACTCAGATGACGCAGTTTATGGAAGTGATGAACAACATGGCTCAGAGCCAAGAAAGATTGAGAGCAATGGTAGAAAGGCAGAATCAGGAAGACCCCCATATAGGGACTGCTGGGACAAGCAACAATGAGAGGGTCCAACCTCATGTCAACCCCCCTGTATTTGGACCCCACCTTCATCCAGAGATCAACATTCCTGCCAATGTACAAGGGACTGCCACTGCAGGCAGAGTGCTGCAAGAAGACCCCCAGGAGGATCAGTTCACAGTAATGGGTGCTGGGGAAGAGACCTATGACAGAAGGCTGGATGAAATTGCTGAAAAATTAAGGTCCTTGGAGTCTCAAAACTCTCTGGGCTTTGATGTTATGGACATGGGCTTAGTGGACGGGGTCAGGATTCCCCATAAGTTTAAGCCTCCTTGTTTTGAAAAGTACAACGGGACTTCCTGCCCACGGACCCACTTACAATCCTTTCTGGGGAGGTTGAAAGCATATACCATGGACGAGAAGCTATGGATGTTTTATTTTGAGGATAGCTTAACTGGAGCGTCAAGGGAATGGTACTCCCATCTGACTAGAGCGACCATCAGGTGTTGGAAGGACTTGGCAGAGGCCTTCATCAGACAATACCAGTATAATTTGGATATGGCACCCAACAGGACCCTCCTGATGGGGATGTCACAGTCATCTAGAGAAAGCTTCCGCGAGTACGCCCAAAGATGGAGACAGCTGGCTGCTGCTGTCCAGCCACCTATGTCAGAGAGGGAGATGGAAGATATGTTTATGAACACCCTCCAGGGAACATACATTGACAGGCTGGCTGCCTTCTCTTCTACCAGCTTTGCAGATGTCGTTATAGCCGGAGAGAGAATTGAGAGCTTGTTAAAGATGGGCAAAATTTCTGACAATGGTGCCAGCTCATCCAGCAACACAAGGAAGCCTTTTGTGGGCCAAAGAAGAACTGGTGAGACCAATGCTATCCACACCAACAGGGGCAGACCCCAATATGTTCATAGGTCTGTGGCAGCAGTCACCATTCCTGCTCCAATTCATCCACAACCAGTTTATCAACCACAGCAGCAAAATTATCAGCAACAGACTCAGTATCCTCCTCAAAGAAACTACAACAACACCAACAACAACAATCAGCAAAGACCGTTCCAACAGAGACCTTCTCAGGTCAATAGGGTAATCGATCCGATCCCTATGCCATATGCCACATTACTGCCACAGCTCCTAAAACTCAACCTGGTTGAGCTAAGGACGTTGGCACCTCCAGATCCCACCAGTCTACCCAGAAATTACGACTCCAACGCCAGATGTGCTTTTCACTCAAATGCACCTGGCCATAGTACAGAAAAGTGCAGAGCCTTGCACATGAAGGTACAAGACCTGGTAGACTCTAAAGCTCTGAACTTCGCACCACCACCAAATGTTAACAAAAACCCTATGCCAAACCATGGTGGTCCCAGAATCAATGCTATTGAAGAAGACAAGCCGTCTTACTTGATAACCAGTGTGGGTCAGATTCGGACACCGTTGGTAGAGATTAAAGCCCAACTCCTTGAATGTCAAATGTTCCCGGGATGTGAGCTAGGGTGTGCTTATTGCAACATTTCAGTGAATGGTTGTGATAACTTGAGAGATGGCATAGATGGTCTCATCCAGAGTGGCCTGCTTCAAATCACAACATCAATTCCTACCAATCCAACAACCTCATCAGCAACAATTCCTGTGTCTTCTACAAATGCAACAACCATTGTTCCAAGCAACTCTTCAATTTCATCAACAAATGCTTCATCTGTTACTTCAACGGACCAGATATCAGCAAACATCCCTTCTACAACTTCAGCACCACTTCATTCAGAAACTCCTACAACAACAACACCCATCCTTCCAACAATGTCTCCTACAACTTCAGCAGCAAATGTCTCGACGGTTACAATTTATTATGATCCCGAAAATGATTCTGCCTACAATTCGCAAAATGCCACTCCTATCAGAGCACCGGTCACAATATACTATGATCCACAGACTATCATGGTCCCTTCTGCAGCTGCCATCAGTCCAGTCACTGTCACAGTGCCTGGGCCAGTACCTTATGAAAGCAGTAACGCCATCCCTTGGCATTACGGCTCCGATCTATACTGCGAAGGACAGAAAATCACTTTTGAACCATCAACTCCTGCACCACAAATAGATAATGTAGGAGGAGGCGGAGGCTTCACTCGAAGCGGACGTCTCTTTGCTCCACAAACTCAAAGACCCACTGCCGAAGCAGAAGCTGCTGCCAAGGCAAAAGGGAAGAGCCTGGTGCAAGAGGAGCAAATTGTTAAAGAAGCTTTGAAAACACCTTTTGATCAAGAAGTTGATGAATTCATGAGAATCATCAAGAAAAGTGATTACAAAATAGTGGATCAGCTTCACCAGACGCCTTCCAAGATCTCAATCCTATCATTGCTTATGTGCTCCGAGGCTCATCGGAACGCACTACTAAAAGTTTTGCACGCAGCTTATGTGCCAGAAGAGATCACAGTCAATCAGTTGGAAGCTGTGGTTAGAAACGTTAATGCTAGTCATGGACTAGGGTTCACCAACACTGATTTGACTACGGAAGGCCGCAATCATAATAAGGCTTTGCATATTACCATGGAATGTAAAGGTGCAGTTCTTTCCAATGTGCTGGTAGCACAGGGTCATCCCTCAATGTCTTGCCTAAAAAAGCCCTTGTGAAGCTAGAGTATGACGGATTGGCATTACGGCCCAGTAACCTTGTAGTGAGAGCCTTTGATGGTTCTAAGAGATCGGTTCTGGGTGAGATTGAGTTGCCTATAACGATTAGCCCACAAACTTTCAAAACGACCTTCTACGTGATGGATATACAGCCTGCCTACAGCTGTCTATTGGGTAGGCCATGGATTCACACCGCTGGCGCCGTGACCTCAACCCTTCACCAGAAGTTAAAATTCGAGTGGGAGGGTCAAGTCATTACTATCTGTGGAGAGGAGGATATTTTTGTTAGCCACCTGGCTACCTACAAATACATTGAGATGGATGGGGAGATCCACGAGACAATGAGTCAAGGGTTTGAGGCCTTGAACATAAATGAAACATCTGCTGTACCTGGAACCTCAATAACATCTTACCAACAAGCCCGGAAGGTTGTTGAAGAAGGAACTGCCCAAGGCTGGGGCAAATTGTTACCTGTGGAGAAGAAAGAAGATAAATTTGGGTTGGGTTACAAACCAACTCAACAAGATCAAGCAGAGGCTGCTAAGGAGCCCAACTTTGTTAGTGGGGGGATGCTCACCCCTGATGCTGTCAACAATTTGGAAGACGAGGATGAAAGCGACCGCAACCTGGAGAGTTTGATCCGTCCAAAGATCCCGGGGAGCAGTATCTCAAACTGGTCTTCCTAGGAAATTATAAGAGTTACTCATGCAGAGTAATTATTATTTCCTGTATTTTTATAGCATGCATCAAAGTCTTGCATCTTGCCCAAGATTACAAGACTCATTTTGTAATCGGGCCATCTGTAATTTTTGTGCAACAAGATTAATCAATGAAATATCAGACATCTTTTGCAAATGAGTCTTTTTCTTTTCCACTCACTGTTTTTCCATTTTTCTTTTTGTACAAAAAATAAATGGCAGTGTTTTCAAAATGACAACTTTATTTCACTTTTCTAAACAAGATTAAAATCAAATCACTAAAATGAACAAACTGAACCCTTGCAGAGAGTGCCTTCCAGATCACACCGACAACAGCACGGCTATGACTTCGTATGACTTTGACAATCCAATCAATCAAGCTGATGAAGAGGTTGAAGAAGATTACGAGCTTCCTGAAGAGCTAGCCAGGTTGTTGAGACAAGAGGAAAAGG
Source organism: Lathyrus aphaca (assembly GCA_963966055.1). Taxonomy (NCBI): domain Eukaryota; kingdom Viridiplantae; phylum Streptophyta; class Magnoliopsida; order Fabales; family Fabaceae; genus Lathyrus; species Lathyrus aphaca. Next base: position 345,959,237 of record OZ014521.1, read on the forward strand.
TTATCACTCCTCATCAGGAGGAGGTCGAAACGATTAATCTTGGTACAGATGAAGACGTGAAAGAAGTTAAAATCGGGGCCTGCTTACAAGACTCAGTGAAGAGACAACTGATTGACCTGCTTCAAGAATATGTGGACGTGTTTGCTTGGTCTTATCAAGATATGCCAGGGTTGGATACCGACATTGTTGTGCACAAGCTGCCTTTAAGAGAGGAATGCCCACCAGTTAAACAGAAGCTGCGCCGTACTCGCCCAGATATGGAAATGAAAATCAAAGAAGAGGTACAGAAGCAGTGGGACGCCGGGTTCCTTGCTGTAACTAGCTATCCGCCGTGGGTTGCTAATATTGTACCTGTGCCTAAGAAAGACGGCAAAGTAAGAATGTGTGTTGACTACCGGGATCTGAACAGAGCTAGCCCAAAAGATGACTTCCCATTACCTCACATTGATGTATTGGTGGATAATACGGCTCAGTTCTCGGTATTCTCCTTCATGGATGGATTTTCAGGATACAATCAGATTAAAATGTCACCTGAAGACATGGAGATGACAACCTTCATCACACCCTGGGGCACTTTCTGTTACAAGGTAATGCCATTTGGATTGAAGAATGCTGGTGCAACATATCAACGGGCTATGGTGACGTTATTCCACGATATGATCCATAAAGAAATAGAATGTTATGTGGATGACATGATTGCCAAGTCCCTTACTGAAGAAGATCACCTGGTAAATCTGCTAAAGCTGTTCAAGCGTCTGAGGAAGTACCAACTGAAGTTGAACCCCAACAAGTGCACATTCGGGGTGCGATCCGGTAAGCTGCTGGGTTTTATTGTAAGCGAGAAAGGGATTGAAGTTGACCCTGATAAAGTCAAAGCTATTCAAGAGATGCCTGCACCGAAGACAGAGAAGGAAGTTCGAGGGTTCTTAGGTCGATTGAACTACATTTCTAGGTTCATATCTCACCTCACAGCAACCTGTGAGCCCTTGTTCAAGCTGTTGAGAAAAGAACAAACGGTCAGGTGGAATGAAGACTGCCAGAAGGCTTTTGACAAGATCAAGGAATACTTGCAAGAACCTCCAATCCTTATGCCTCCAGTTGAAGGAAGACCTCTAAGCATGTACTTGACAGTATTAGAAGAGTCAATGGGGTGTGTGCTGGGCCAGCATGACGAGTCTGGTCGAAAAGAGTATGCAATATGTTACCTAAGCAAAAAGTTTACCGACTGTGAACAACGTTATTCACTGCTCGAGAAAACTTGATGTGCTTTAGCGTGGGCTGCTCGCCGACTGAGACAGTATATGTTGACCCACACTACCTTGTTGATCTCAAAAATGGACCCAGTTAAGTACATATTTGAGAAGCCAGCACTTACCGGACGGGTTGCAAGATGGCAAATGATCCTTACAGAGTATGACATTCAGTACACTTCTCAAAAAGCCATCAAAGGCAGTGTATTGTCTGAATATCTTGCTGAGCAACCTATTGATGATTACCAGCCTATGAGATTTGACTTCCCTGATGAAGACATCATGTTCATAAAAGCAAAAGATCATGAAGAGCCTATTCACACTGAAGGGCCTGACCCGGAAGAAGAATGGACCATGATGTTTGACGGGGCTGTTAATATGAATGGTCGTGGTGTTGGTGCAGTACTCATTACACCTAAAGGAGTTCACATGCCTTTCTCGGCAAAACTCACTTTCAACTGCACTAACAACGAAGCTGAATACGAAGCTTGCATTATGGGTCTTGAGGAAGCCATTGACCTCAGGATCAAGACGTTGACCGTATTCGGAGATTCAGCTTTGGTAATCAATCAAACCAACGGCAAATGGTACACCCACCAGGATCATCTGATACCTTACAGGGATTACACAAGAAGGTTATTGACTTTCTTTACAACGGTCAAGCTTGAGTATATCCCTCGGGACGAAAATCAGTTTGCAGATGCTCTGGCTACCATTTCATCGATGATCAAAGTTCAAGCTGCCAACTTTGTATCGCAAATCTCAGTGTCCAGACTTGACAGACCATCATATGTGTTCGCAGCAGACATTGTCAAAGATGGTAAGCCTTGGTTCCATGACATTAAGTGCTTCTTGGAGGATCAAGCATACCCACCTGGGGCATCTTCCAATGATAAAAAGACTTTGAGAAGGCTTGTTGGTAGTTTCTTCTTGAACACTGATGGTTCCTTGTATAAAAGAAACTTTGATATGGTACTCCTCAGATGCGTTGATAAGACAGAAGCAGACTTGTTAATGCATGAAGTGCACGAAGGATCCTTTGGTACCCATGCGGGAGGGCATGCCATGGCTAAAAAGTTGCTAAGATCAGGTTATTATTGGATCACAATGGATGCCGACTGTTGTGCCTACGCCAGAAAATGCCATAAATGCCAGATTTATGCGGATAAGGTGCATGTGCCTCCCAATCCTTTGAATGTGATGTCTTCACCTGGCCTTTTGCTATGTGGGGCATTGACATGATTGGTAAGATTGAGCCAACTGCTTCAAACGGACACAGATTCATCCTGGTCGCCATTGACTATTTCACCAAGTGGGTCGAAGCAGCTTCCTATGCAAACGTTACAAGACAAGTGGTAGCCAGATTTCTGAAGAGAGATATCATCTGTCGGTACGGAGTTCCCGAGCGAATCATTACTGATAATGGTTCCAATTTAAACAACAAAATGATGGTTGAACTGTGCCGGGACTTCAAGATTCAGCATCACAATTCTTCTCCTTACAGGCCAAAGATGAACGGCGTTGTTGAGGCAGCTAATAAGAATATTAAGAAGATTGTGCAAAAGATGGTAGTCACCTATAAAGACTGGCATGAAATGTTACCATTTGCCTTGCATGGGTACCGCACGTCAGTCAGGACATCCACCGGGGCAACACCGTATCAACTTGTGTATGGTATGGAAGCAGTCCTACCTGTTGAAGTTGAGTTACCCTCTCTACGGGTACTGATGGATGTTAAACTAAGCGAAGCAGAATGGGTCAGGTCCCGATATGAACAACTGAGTCTGATTGAAGAGAAGAGATTGGCTGCAATCTGTAATGGGCAGTTGTATCAGAAAAGAATGAAGAAGGCCTTCGATCAGAAAGTCAGGCACCGAGAGTACCAAGTAGGAGATCTTGTGCTGAAGAGAATCCTCCCTCCTCATACAGACCACAGGGGCAAATGGACTCCAAATTATGAAGGACCATTCATAGTAAAGAAAGTTTTCTCTGGTGGAGCACTGATGCTCAGCACTATGGATGGTGAAGACTTCCCGTCCCCTGTGAATTCAGATGCAGTTAAAAAATACTTCGCATAAAATGACCCGCTGGACATAAAAACAGAATGTGAGTCCAGGCAAAAATAGGGCATCCCGGCGAGTCAAAAACAGAATAAAGGACTCGGGCAAAAATAAGGGAAAATAGACAAAAGAGTACACCCGCTGAGTTGAAAAGCCACATTGGACAACTCAGGCAAAAATGGGTATCCTGATGGATTGAAAACCCGAAAGGGCGATCCATGCAAAACAAGGGAATAAGCGAACAACTGCACTCTGAATTCGTCTGTATCATTTACAACTTGGTAAGTTTCGAAAGGATCAAGCTTCAATCAGAATCAGCCTTCTTCAGAAAGCAAGACGAGAAGAACGTCAAAAGTCATACGAGTCATGGTGAAAGAGGAAGCCCCTTAAAGCATCGACAACGTTGCCAGCATTTTTGTTTCTCAATTTGTAACAATCTCCTTATTTCAGGAGATCTGTTTCTTTGATTGTATCTTGCCAATTCAGGGCACATGAATTAATAAAATCAGATTTTCAGTCATGTTTCGTTTTGAACATTTTTTATTTGCAAAAATGTCTGATGTCTTAAGAAAAAAAAAACTGATTGCATAAATACAGATGCCCATCTTCAAAAGATATAATAAAATCACATGCTTGCAGGAAATATACTTACTCTCAGAAGTGTCTAAACTCCTATGACGGAATCCGGTAAGGGATACCTCGGGATCATTTGTGTGTTCCTATATCTTTGCAGGATTGCAGGTATCCAGAATGCAACTTGGGGCATGAAAGCTTCACTCCAGCAAGCTGACAAATCGACATTCAGCCTTAGCACCCAAAGTGCCTGGTCCCCAGCTGATTTGCCACTTATTACTTCTCCCCATCAAAGTTGCCAGGCATCACTTTTCCAATAGAACAGTACCAGAAGGCGCCCATATCCCCGGCTGAGTCAAAAACCCTCCTCAACAGAATCTCTAAGAAGATCTTTCAGTGATCTCTCTTTCTCCCCAGCCGAGCTGCCATTTCATCCTTAGCCAAAATACAAAAGTCAGGGAACCATCTCCCCGCGGAGTTCCAGCCTCTGTCCAGAAGAGCAACGCATGAAGGGATCACAACAGAGTGACGAAAGCTTCTACAAACCCCAGCTGGGTCTCCTTATTACCAAGGACAGGCCTATCATTGACCCAGTTCCCCAAGCAAATACATCTCATCAGATCCACCAATGATCTCATCCCTAGCTGGGATGTCCATCTCAAACCAGATTGGCAAGGGATCTTCGTAGCAACGGGATCCGAATTCTGGATCGGTATCTTTGCATAACCATAGCATTCGCATCATATTCACCCACAAAGCGTAGCATTCCGTTCAGTACGGAGCATTACGGCAAAAATCAAGCATATAGCATAATCATAAGCCATGTTTTGAATCAAACACTTGTGAATAATGACATTCCATCAACATACAGAATACTTCCCCCCAAATCCCCAACGGAGTTTCCCCAGCAAAAGCAGCTGCCTCACATCCACAAACACCAGTATATACTCTCTTTGGCACCCGTCCGTGTCAATACTCCCCAGTAAAGTCGCCTGAACACTATGTGCAAACGGTACCACCCGTATTATGGTTACCTTTGTGGCACCCGTCCGTGTCATATCCCCAGCAGAAAGCCAAAGACATCCTCTTTGCACTCACATATACTTATATAATTTCCTTGACATCCGTCCGTGTCATTTTCCCAGTACAGTAACACAAACACTTTGTACATCAGATACTTGTTTACTATACTTTTCTCCTTTTGACACTCGTCCGTGTCACCCTCACCAGCAAATTAAACACTCATCTATACATCATACAGGTACTCGTCCGTATCTAGTATACACCATTTATATATCCCCGCAGATTTAACACTAGTCCTTGTTCTTTGTTAACCCGTTGATACTCGTCCGTATCATCATCTCAGAACATGCATCAAGCGTTTGTTTCTACTTGATACTCGTCCGTATCATAGTCTTAAGGATGCTCGTCCGCATCTTTAATCCAAACACTGTGTCAAACACTTTTGTCTTCTTGAACATAGATACTCGCCTGTGTCTACTATCCCCAGAAGGGTCCCTACAGATTCAACACTCGTCCGTGTTCTCTGTTAACCAGTTGATACTCGTCCGTATCATCATCTCTGAACACGTGTCAGTTTTTGTTTCTACCCGATACTCGTCCGTATCGTAGTCTTAAGGATGCTCGTCCGCATCTTTAATCTACACACAAACATCTAAACACTTATACCTTTTGTTTCTTGGATATAAACACTCGTCCGTGTTTACTATTCCCCAGTAGATCGCCAGCAAAGCTTTTTTTCCTTTTATCTGACATTTGTCCTATGTCATGATAAACCTTGAGAGCAGCCGTCCCCTGCTAGGTGGTCGTCCTCCACCTCTTGATGGTCGTCCTCCATCATGCTCATCCGATGGTCGTCCCCATCGTTGAATTACTATCCGACATTCGTCCTATGTCGTGATATTTAGCAGCCGTCCCCTGCTAGGTGGTCGTCCTCCACCTTTTGATGATCGTCCTTCATCATCTTATCCAATGGTCGTCCCCATTGTTGATTTTGGTTATCTGACATTCGTCCTATGTCATGATAAACCTTGAGAGCAGCCGTCCCCTGCTAGGTGGTCGTCCTCCACCTCTTGATGATCTTCCTCCATCATGCTCGTCCGATGGCCGTCCCCGTCGTTGACCTTTTATCCGGCATTCGTCCTATGTCGCGATATTTTCGGCAGCCGTACCCTGCCAGGTGGTCGTCCTCCACCTTAGATGACCATCCCTCATCTTAACCCAACAGAGCAGCCGTCCCCTGCTAGGTGATCGTCCTTCACCTTTGATGACCGTCCCTCATCATCTGTTTATTTCATTTATTCTTTAACCCGATGGCTGTCCCCGTTGTGGTCCCTTTTCCTTTTCCTGATGATCATCCTTCATCAGTTTAGCCCGATGGCCGTCCCCATCGTTGGTTACTTTACTTTATGAACTTGATGGCCGTCCTCGTCATGTTTCATTAATCCCCAGAGAATTTTACACTTTTACCGTGGTGGCCGTCCCCATCATAATTCTTTTTATCCCCAGCATGTCGGTCGTCCCCGTCATCGCTTTATTTCCCGCACCTTTCCAGCATGTCGGTCGTCCCCGTCATTGCTCTTTACCCAGCAGTCGTCCTCTGCTCGACGGTCGTCCTCCGTCGCCCACACTTTACAATATACTTTATTTTCTTTTACAATCTATATCCCTTTTCTTCTTCATTCTGTGAGTGCAAATTTTGGACTGTCTTTGGTATTCAACCACAAGTTATCTTGTTGGCCTGTTAAGCTGTTGCTTACAACCTGCACAGCTAACTCATGTTTAAATAGGGGCAGCTGTAAACACCCCAAATTTGCCCTCACCCATTTCACCATGGCTTGTGATCATTCCATATGCATAAACACAATCATATCATCTCATACCACAATTTTGAGTCATTGCATTGGTTCTAAGTCATCTGCATCTAGGGTTTGTGATCTGAGCAACCCAAGAGCTTCTTGAGCCACTCCAAAGGTCAGAAATCACTTCAAAGGGGTCTATGTGTGTTCAAGTATCATATTATATCCTCTCAAAGTCAAGAATGTCAAAGAATCACAAGAACTGGGATTGGTATGGAAGCAGAGCCAGGCTTGACTGCACAGATGACCTGAAATTAGGGTTTTTGGTTTCAGAGGCCATAACTCCAAGTTTTTTGGTCATTCTTGTTTCTATTGGTCTCTATATGGTATAGGGAGTATTCATATCAATTTTCATGAAGAAATTCCATGGGGAATTCATCTGATCAAAGGTTGACTTTCTAGACAAGTCAGTGCAAAATCAGGGCATCTGAGGCCCCCAATGACCCAACCAAAGGGCATTCTTCATCATTTTGATTGTATATGATATTTATTTGATCATGGAAGAAGTTGGAAGTTTACAAAATTCAAGAATCTCAAGTTTTTGCAAAGTTGACTTTTTGGGCAAGTTTGACTTTTCATGAAAATGTCATTTTATGCAACTTTTTCAACCCTTACTTTTTGATTCAAGAAAGCTTCAAATGGAAAAACTTTGGTCATGAAAGTTGTAGAATCGATCATTCCCTTTTCAAAAAGTACAAGAACATGACCTAATTCATTTTGGATCAAAAGTTATGGCTTGTCAAAGTTGGCAAAAATCACTAAATTTCAAGTCATGCACCAAAGAGGCAAAGTTGCAAATTCACTTCTCAAGGCCAAATAAGTCAGCAAATGGGCTTCTAATTCACTCAACATGATCACACAACATTCAAAAATCAGAATTGGGCAAAGAATTACATGTTTTTATGGCCCATGGATCAAGTTTCCTTCATGAAAACCAAAGGCAAAGTCAAGTTGCAAAAACTCATGATCACATCTCATCCACTTGCTAGCTACTTTGCTGATCAACCCTAGCCTTTCCCCTCACCATGCTGCGCAGCACACTCTCCATGTACTAGCCTAGAACATGAACCATGCTTCTCTTACACAAAAGTTGACAATTTGCAAAAGTAACCATACCTATCACAAAAGGACATGTCACATCTTCTGACCAATGGGCATTGTTTATACAAATCAATTGCAAGCCAAACCACACAAGAAGCAAGCCTGAAACAAGCCATAGCATCACATTCTCATTTTCACTCTCAAAAGCAAAAGCTTTCGAAACTCAGCATACAAGCCACAAACACTTAAACAAACCTCATAGATCAACTCAACTCATCATCCTGGTCACAAAGCACCCCTCATCCTTGCCTTAAACTGCTTGAATCATAAACACGATCCTCACCTGACCTTGAACAGAACCTGTTCAAACTCTCAAACCAGCCAACACAAACCTTCTCTAAGCATCAAGAGTTCATCAGGAGCGTAAAAGGAGTTGATTGCACAAAGAGAAGAGGCCAAAAAGTTGCAAACTGAAAGCTTCAAAACTCAGGTAGCTTCATGAACATTTTTCCAGAAATGATTTTTTGAGTTCCTAAGTTGTTCTTCATGATTCACTGATTACTCTGATGTCTTTGGTTTTCAAAATGGTGAAGAAATGAGGGTTTAATCATGTTCTGAAACTTTCTGACCTAGAAATGTTTTCTTTCGATTCGTGTGATTGATGAAATATAAATGAGTTTTGGGTTAGGGTTTTGATTCAGTGAGGTTTGGGAAGGATTTCTGTTCTTTTAGATTCCATTTTAGTTACGTTTTGAGGGTTTTAGGGATTTTCAGGTGGGGTTCCCACCGGAGAAGACGACCGGAGGTCTTCTCCGGCCACCTGAAAATGATTAGGGTTTAATCCTGTCATTAAGTGTAGTTTGAATTTCAAGCGTTGGATCCATTGACTTAGTTGACCTGGCGCGCGTTTGTGTGGCCCAGATGCATCCATTTTGCCCTAATCTCACTTAACCTAATTAATCCCAATTAATTAATTCGTAAAACCTGATTTAGTCAGAAATGATCCTGACCCTTGCTTTGCGCGCGCAGTCAACCTCTGACCCCCCAACTTTGAATCTGATGCGTTGGATTGGCTTACTTTTCACTTTCTTTAATTTTTATTCCATTTATTTTATTTTTCTTTCTCCAATTTATTAAAAATAGTAAAATTCATTCAAAAATTCTGAAATTTTTTATACACACTTTTATTTAATTTCAGAAACCAAAAATATTTTTATTTTTATTTTTTGCATTTTAAAAATATTTTTAAATATTTAAAAGTTTATTTTTAATTAATTAATGAGAATTAATTAATTAAAAATACTTTTAGGTATTTAAAAATCACCAAACAATTCATGAAACATTTAAAAACATTTAGAAACATTGTCCAACCCTCAAACCAAACTTCTTTTTTGATATTGATGCATTTTGAGAATTTTTCATGGAATTAAAATCATTTTGATGCATTATTTTGATCCAAACTTCCAAAAATCACTTCTGCCTAACCATGAAGAGTTGGACTTTGATTCTTTTGCATTGTGTTTAGCATATCATGTAGTTTGTGAGATTAAATGGCCATATTTGATCTTTCATCTTCCATTTGTTTGGCATTTTTCTTGTTAAGGAACCCTAAAACCCTAGAAAACTTAGGAAAATCATAACTTGAATTAGGTTAAGAGTTGGAACCTCTCCTTTGGGCAGTGAGTTAGTATAGGATTAGGGATCTTTTAAGTGCATTTTCAATTTTTTATATTGATGTTTGCTTCTGATTTTGGTTTGTGTTTGATGCTTTGATCATAAACCCTAATTTGGGTTTCCATATGCATCCAACTTGCATTTGCATTCATACCTTGACTTGCCATGACATTTTATGCATCCATGTGATTCATTTGACATCATAAGACATATTGAAAGCATGTTTGATCATTGCATCTTGCATTTCCCATGTTGTATGTCATTTGCATTTCATTACTTTTCATGTATGTTCATGGTCCTTAACTTGTTTCATTTGCACCCATAAGCTTGTATGATCATCCCCATGTGTTGTTCCATGTTTGTAGCATCTCATAGCATCATTAGCATCATGTATGTGCTTCTGGTTTTGATTTACATCATGTCATTTCATCCCATTTTGCATTGTATTGCATTCCTTTCACTAACCTTTCAGGTGGTAAGTAACTTTGAGAAGTGAATTTGCCTTCACTTCTCATACTTCTCTTCATCTCTTTCATGCATCCTTGTTGCATTTTGTTATGTGTTTGAGTTTGAGCTTGTTCATTCTCCTTCTTCTCACTTTCTTTCCTCAAGTGACTTGACTTCTTAAATGAAGCAAGTTACTTTGCTTCTCCTGATCCTTTCATCTGTTTCCTGGTGGTTCCTTTGAAGATTTCTCTTATAAACCTCACAAACCTTAGGAACAACCAAGCATGACAATGATTAGGGTTTTGATTAGTCCCCCACTTAGTTTTACCTTTGTGTCTCTTTGAGTCTTCTCTTCTCACCTCATAATCAGGGACTAAACCCTAAAGGCTTTAAGGCTTTGTGATTAAGCTTATGCCTGCATCCTTCTATTAGGATGGAGTGTATAACTTTAATCCTAAGTGTTAAACCCTTAATGTGTTTAAATCCTTCAATCAATTCACTTAATAATCATCAAGACATCAAGCTTGTAACTTGGGCCTTGCATTAGGGTTCTAATTCTTCCTTAATTGGTTAAGAAGGACTAACCCTAGTGTTAATGGACAAGTCCCCCTCAAGTTGTCTTACAAACCCTAAAAAACACTTCATCATCATATCATTGAGTAAAATCCACTTAATAAAGGCTTTGTTTTGTCATGAGTTTAATCCCTAATCATGGATTAAGTTTCCTCAGCTTAAACAGTCTCATCTATTATCCTTCTATTAGGATGGTGTAATGAGTCTGTTTAGTCCCTGATTATGGCTTAATCTCATTACTCAACACTAAACAAAAACCACAAAAACATCTAAATAATCACAAGTAGGTTAATGATCTTAATCCTATATCAAAGGTGATTAAGTGTGAGAAGCTGACTTCACACTTAAGGTATTCTCATTACCCCTAATCAGAGGGAGGATGTGATGAGTTTACTAACCCATTGGTTTAGGCTTAAGCTCATTAACTTATGACAAACATCCAAAAGCAATAAAAGACTGAAAACTCAAAAACAAACAATAATCATCTCCTTCGGGATTCTTTTCTCATCACCTTCACTCACAAACGAGAACTTGCTTCTTCCGTCTAATGCAAGACAGTTTGCACCTGAGCCAGACAGGTCATACACTTGAGCATAGGCAAGCAAGCAGTTCACAAGTCAATTCATCTTTCAGTCTCTTTGGGTCGAACTGCGGTGTTCTGACTTCCTCATTGCACGAGAGGATACGTAGGCATAACTTAACAGTTATCGAACAAAAGTCTCTGTATATTCCCCCTCTTTCTAGCCTCATTCTTTTAGCCTCATGATCTTGAGCATTTCACTCCTATTCTTACACTGACACTTCACTTATATACTTCACTTTTCTCTTACACTGACACCTGTACATTTTGTTTTCCAGCTCTTTATGCACAAATTGCACTGACACTACCCCTTTAAAACACGAATCTTTTAAGCGTGGATCCCGTCGAGTACGGCGGACAATCTGGGTGCTAATACCTTCCCAGGTTGTAACCAACCCCCTTTCTCAGTCTCTCTGGTTCGCAACCGTCTTGTCCATCTTTTTCTAGGCCTATGCAGCATTGCCTTTCCTCCGGGATAAAAATGCCTAGCTGGCGACTCTTTTCATCTCCAGTGAGTTCACTGCTGTGTGTTCTCATTGTCCCTCTCGCCGACCGTTCGCGTCTGTACCTTTATTTGGGCCATTTCCCATTTATCGGGAGTGACAGAAGGGTATCCCTGCTGGGGATGAGATCATTGGTAGATCTGTTAGGAGGTTTAACTCTACTTGGGGAAATAGATTACTGATAGATCTATCCTGTAAGGAGAAACCCACCTGGGGATAAGGAAGCTTCTGTCACTTTGTTGCGTGAGAATTTCAGGCATTGCTCTTTTGGGAGAGGTTGTAGCTCTGCGGGGAGATGATTCTTTGGTTTTTTGAAGGACCTGGTACTCTATTTGGGGAAGGAAATATCACCGCACGATCTTTCTAAAGAACTCTGTGGGGATCCCGACCGGGGATGAAGAGGCCTTGACAACTCCGCTGGGAAAAGCATTTCAGATACTGCTTGGAGGAAGTGTGCTGGAGAAGTGATGCTTAGCATGCCCCATGCTATGTATTTGAATACCTGCAATCCTGTTAAGACAAAGAAACGCACAAGTGTTCCGAGGTATCCCTTACCGGATTCCGTCATAGGAGTTAGATATTCCTGGAAGTAAGATTATTTCCTGCAAGCATTTATTAAGAATGGCTCATTTGTTTTATGCAAATATTATATCACGGATATTGGACATTTTGCAAAAGAAACGAGGTGTGACTGAAAACTCTAATTTTATTAGTCGGGGTTGTCCTGAATCGGAAAATACAGTCAAAGAAACAAATCCCCTGGAATGAGGAGATTGTTACAAATTGAAAAAGTAAAAAGTGCTGACAATGTTGACGACACTCCGGCGAGCTTCCTTTGCTATGACCCGTATGACCTTGACGTTCTTCTCATCTTGCTTTCTGAAGAAGGTTGATTCTGACCAATGCTTCGACCTTTCGAAGCTTGCCATGCTGTGAGTGATACAAACGAATTCAGAATGCAATTGTTCGCTTATTCCCTTATTTTGCGTGGATCGCCCTTTCGGGTTTTCAATCCACCGGGATACCCATTTTTTCCTAAGTTGTCCAACACGGCTTTTCAACTCAGCGCATGTACATATTTTTTCTTCAATTTTCCCTTATTTTTGCCCGAGTCTTTTATTCTGTTTTTGACTCGCCGGGATGCCCTATTTTTGCCTGGACTTACATTCTGTTTTTATGTCCAGCGGGTCATTTTATGCGAAGTATTTTTTAACTGTTTTTGAATTCATAGGGGATAAGAAATCTTTGCCATCCATAGTAGTGAGCATCAGTGCCCCACCAGAGAAAACCTTATTTACTATGAACGGACCATCGTAATTCGGAGTCCACTTGCCCCTGTGGTCTGTATGAGGAGGAAAAAGTCGTTTCAGCACAAGATCTCCCACTTGGTATTCCCGAAGTCTGACTTTCTGATCAAAGGCTTTCTTCATTCTTTTCTGATACAACTGCCCATGACAAATTGCATCTAATCTCTTTTCTTCGATCAGATTCAACTGATTGTACCAAGATTAGACCCATTCTGCTTCATTCAGCTTTACATCCATTAGTACCCGTAAGGAGGGTAGTTCAACTTCAACGGGTAGGACTGCCTCCATACCATACACAAGTTGATACGGTGTTGCCCCAGTAGACGTTTTGATTGAAGTTCGATACCCATGCAAGGTAAATGGTAGCATCTCATGCCAGTCTTTGTAAGTAACCACCATCTTCTGCACAATCTTCTTGATGTTTTTATTAGCTGCCTCAACAACGCCATTCATCTTTGGCCTGTAAGGAGAAGAGTTGTGATGTTGGATTTTGAAGTCCCGACACAGTTCTGCCATCATTTTGTTGTTCAAATTGGAACCATTGTCAGTAATGATTCGCTAAGGAACTCCATATCGACAGATGATGTCTCTTTTCAGAAATCTGGCTACCACTTGTCTAGTGACGTTTGCATATGAGACTGCTTCAACCCATTTGGTGAAATAATCAATGGCTACCAGGATGAATCTGTGGCCATTTGAAGCAGCCGACTCGATCTTTTCAATCATGTCAATCCCTCATATGGCAAAGGGCCAAGGTGAAGACATCACGTTCAAAGGATTCGGAGGCACATGCACCTTGTCTGCATAAATCTGGCATTTATGACACTTTCTGGCATAGGCACAACAATCTGCATCCATTGTGATCCAGTAGTAGCCTGATCTTAATAATTTCTTAGCCATTGCATGTCCTCCAACATGGGTACCGAAAGATCCTTCATGCACCTCTTGCATCAACAAGTCTGCTTCTTTCTTATCAACACATCTGAGTAGTACCATGTCAAAGTTTCACTTGTATAACGAACCATTAGCATTCAGGAAGAAACTACCAGCCATCCTTCTCAATGTCTTCTTATCATTGGATGATGCCCCAGGTGGGTATGTTTGATCCTCTAAGAAGCTTTTGATGTCATGGAACCAAGGCTTGTCATCTTTAGCAATGTCCACGGAGAATACGTATGTTGGTCAGTTAAGTCTGAATACCAAAATCTGAGGCACATAATTGGCAGTCTGAACCTTGATCATGGAGGAAATGGTAGCTAAAGCATCTGCGAACTGATTTTCATCTCGAAGGATGTACTCAAGTTTGACTGTCGTGAAGAAAGTCAATAATCTCCTCGTGTAGTCACGGTATGGAATTAGATGCTCTTGGTGAGTGTACCACTTTCCGTTGGTTTGATTGATTACCAAAGATGAATCTCCGAATACAGTTAAAGTCTTGATCCAGAGGTCAATGGCTTCCTCAAGACCCATGATACAGGCTTCGTATTCAGCTTCATTGTTAGTGCATGCAAAGGTAAGTTTTTCCGAGAAAGGCATATGAACTCCCTTAGGTGTAATGAGCACTGCACCAACTCCACGACTATTCATGTTAACAGCCCCATCAAACATCATTGTCCATTCTTTTTCTGGGTCAGGCCCTTCAGTGTGAATAGGCTCTTCATGATCTTTTGCTTTTAGGAACATGATGTCTTCATCAGGGAAGCCAAATCTCATTGGATGGTAATCATCAATGGGTTGCTCAGCTAGATAGTCAGACAGTACACTGCCTTTGATGGCCTTTTGGGATGTGTACTGAATGTCATACTCTGTCAGGATCATTTGCCATCTTGCAACCCTTCTGGTAAGTGCTGGCTTCTCAAATATATACTTGACGGGGTCCATCTTTGAGATCAACAAAGTAGTGTGAGTCAACATATACTGTCTTAGTCGGCGGGCAGCCCACCCTAAAGCACAACAAGTTTTCTCGAGCAGTGAATAACGTTGTTCACAGTCGGTAAACTTTTTGCTTAGGTAGTATATTGCATACTCTTTTCGACCAGACTTGTCATGCTGGCCCAACACACACCCCATTGATCCTTCTAATACTGTCAGGTACATTATTAGAGGTCTTCCTTCAACTGGAGGCATAAGAATTGGAGGTTCTTGTAGGTACTCCTTGATTTTGTCAAAAGCCTTCTGACAATCTTCGTTCCACCTGACCGTTTGTTCCTTTCTTAACAATTTTAACAAGGGCTCACAAGTTGCAGTAAGATGAGATATGAACCTTGATATGTAGTTCAATCTACCTAAGAACCCCCGAACTTCCTTTTCAGTCCTAGGTGCAGGCATCTCCTGAATGGCCTTGACTCTGTCAGGATCAACTTCAATTCCCTTTTCACTTACAATAAATCCCGGCAACTTACCGGAACGCACCCCGAATGTGCATTTGTTGGGGTTTAGCTTCAGCTGATACTTTCTCAGACGCTTGAACAACTTCAGCAGATTTACCAAATGATTTTCTTCAGTGAGGGACTTGGCAATCATGTCATCCACGTAACACTCAATTTCTTTGTGGATCATGTCGTGGATCCCGGTAATCCACACACATACTCACTTTTCCATCCTTCTTAGGCACTGGTACAATGTTAGCAACCCACGGTGGGTAACTAGTTACAGTAAGGAAACCGGCGTCCCACTATTTTTGTATCTCTTCTTTAATCTTCATGGCCATATCTGGACGAGTACAGCGTAGCTTCTGCTTTACTGGAGGACAATCTTCTTTCAAAGGCAGCTTATGCATAACAATATTTGTATCCAGACCCGGCATGTCTTGATAGGACCAAGCAAAGACGTCGACGTATTCTCGAAGCATATCAATGAGCTGTTCTTTTACTGATGCCTGCAGACTGGCCCAAATCTTCACTTCTTTCAAGTCTTCTTCGATACCAAGATTAACCGTCTCAACCTCCTCCTGATGAGGAGTAATCACTTTCTCTTCTTTCCTCAACAACCTGGCTAACTCTTCAGGTAACTCATAGTCTCCTTCAACCCCTTCGTCAGCTTGATTAATTGGATTGTCGAAGTCATAGAAGGTCATAGCTATGCTGTTGTCGGTGCAATCTGGAGGATAATCTCTGCAAGGGTTGAGATTTGTTCGTTTTAGTGATCAGTTTTAATCTTGTTTAGAAAAAGTGAAAATGAAGTTATTTATTTTGAAAACATTGCCATTTTATTGTTTTGTACAAAAGTGAAAAATGAAAAGACAGTGAGCGAAAAAGAGACTCGTTTGCAAAAGATGTCTGATATTCATTGATTAATCATTTGCACAAAATTACAATATGGCCTTATTACAAAATGAGTCCTGACACCTTGGGCAAGATGCAGGACTTGATTCATGCTAAAAAGACAGGAAATAATAATTACTCTGCAGGAGTAACCCTTATAATTTCCTAGGAAGACCAGTTAAGGACTTGGTTCCCTGGGATCCTTGGACGTATCCAACTCTCCAGGTTGCGGTCGCTTTCCGACTCGTCTTCCAGATTGTTAACAGCATCTGGGGTGAGCATCCCCCACTGATGAATTCGGGCTCCTTTGCAGCCTCTGATTGATCTTTTCGGAATGGTCTGTAACCCAAATCGAATTTATCTTCCTTCTTTTCCACTGGTAGCAGCTTGCCCCAGCCGTGAGCATTACCATCTTCAACAACCTTCCGGGCTTGCTGATAGGAGACAATTGAAGTACCCATCCTGTCTTCCTGAGATGTAGCAAATACTTCAGTAGCCTCATTGACATTCAGGGCCTCGAACCCTTGGCTCCTTGTCTCATGGATTTCACCATCCATCTCAATATAGTTATATGTAGCCAGATGACTAAAAAATATGTCCTCCTTACCACAGATGGTGATAATTTGTCCTTCCCATTCATAATTCAGTTTTTGGTGAAGGGTCGACGTTACTGCACCTGCGGCGTGAATCCATGGTCGACCTAACGAACAGTTGTAAGCAGGTTGTATGTCCATCACATGGAAAATGGTCTTGAAGAGTTGTGAACCGATTATCACTGGCAGCTCCACCTCTCCAAGAACAGATCTTTTGGAGCCATCAAAAGCCCTGACCACAAGGTTACTTGGCCAGAGAGCTATCCCATCATATTCGAGTTTGACAAGGGCTTTCTTGGGTAACACATTGAGTGAGGACCCAGTGTCTACAAGAACATGAGATAGTACAGCTCCTTTGCACTCCAGGGTTATGTGCAAAGCTTTGTTGTGGTGACGTCTTTCTGTGGTCAAATCAGCATCAGTGAAACCTAGCCCATGGCTAGTATTGACATTTGACACCACTATTTCCAGCTGATTTACAGTGATCTCTTCTGGCACGTAGGCAGCGTGCAGAACTTTGAGTAGTGCATCCCGATGGGCTTCGGAACACAACAGTAGAGATAAGATTGAGATCTTTGAAGGAGTCTGGTGGAGCTGGTCCACAACTTTATAGTCGCTTCTTTTAATAATTCTCATAAACTCATCCACATCCTGATCGAAGGATGATTTATGAGTTTCTTTTGGTGCAGATTCTTCCGGTATCACATTCTTACCTTTGGCTTTGGCAACAGCATCTGCCTCAGTGTTGGTTCTGGGAGCTTGAGACGCGAATAGACGTCCGCTTCGGGTGAAGCCTCTACCTCCCACGACATTGTCCACTTGGGTAGTGAGAACTGGAGAATCAAGAAGTACTTTCTCTCTGTTGCAGTACAGATCAGCACCATAATGCCATGGTATAGCACTGTCTTTATCATATGGGATTGGCCCGGGCACCGTGATAGTGACTGGGCTCACTGCAGCAGATGTTGGGACTGCAATAGTCTATGGATCATAGAAAATAGTAACATGACCTCTGGTGGATGTTGGTGGAGGTGAATTTAAGCTTTGTTGAGACTGTTGTTGAGGTTGTTGAAAGTTGTTGGAACTCGGGATCGTTGTCAGGTCATAATAAATTGTGACAATGGAAACATCATTGTTGGTAGTTACTGAAGTTGTAGCAGCAGGTACAAATTAATTGTTGTGTGTTGACATGACAGATGAAATGATTGCTGAAGTTGTAGCTGAATCAGTTGGAACAATGGTTGTTGCAGTTGTAGAAGAACCAGTAGGAAATATGGTTGTTGCATTTGTAGAAGATTCATTTGTTGCTGACAAAAGAGTTGCTGGTGTTGTAGAAGTGGTGGTTGTAATTTGCAGAATGCCTTCGTTAATTAAGTCATTAATTCCACTCCTCAAGCTAGCACACCCATTCTCATAAAGTTTGCATAATTCACAACAGGCCTCACAACCTGGAAACACTTGGCACTTTAAAAGTTGGGCTTTAACCTCTGCCAGAGGTGTTTGAATACATGCAATATCTTCTATTAAACTCATGGGCGAGCCATCCTCTACAGCATTAATCCTTGGCCCACTGTGGCTTGGCATAGAATTCTTTATTACATTGGGAGGAGGTGCAAAGTTCAGGGCTTTTGAATCTACCAGATCCTGAACCTTCATATGCAGAGCTCTGCATTTTTCCGTAGAGTGATCAGGTGCGTTAGAGTGAAAAGCACACCTAGCATTGACATCATAGTTTCTCGGAATGTTTTGAGGATCAGGTGGAGCCAATGTCCTCAACTCAACAAGATTGAGCTTTAGGAGTTATGGCAGCAATGTAGCATACGGCATTGGAATGGGGTCAATCACCCTGTTGAGCTGAGATGGCCGCTGTTGAAAAGGGCGCTGTTGTTGATTGTTGTTATTATTGTTGTATGATCTCTGTTGCGGAAACTATTGTTGTTGCGGAAAGTGTTGTGGTTGTTGAGTATACTGAGGAGGTGGATCAGGGATAGTAACAGCAGCATCTATTTTAGGCAGGTATTGGGGTCTCCCTCTTCCCATGTGCACAGAGTTTGTCTCACCAGATCTACAGGGCCCAGAAAATGGTTTTCTTGTACTGCTTGAATTGGCACCGTTACCGGAGATCTTTCCCATCTTTAGAAAGCTCTCTATTCTTTACCCAGCTATCACCACATCTGCAAAGCTGGTAGAAGAAAATGCAGCCAATTTGTCAATGTATGTTCCTTGAAGAGTATTCATGAACATGTCTGTCATTTCCCTTTCAGACATGGGGGGTTGAACTGCAGCAGCAAGTTGCCTCCACCTTTGGGCATATTCCCTGAAGCTTTCACAGGAAGATTGAGACATTCCCATTAGGAGGGTCCTGTTTGGGGCCATGTCCGAGTTATACTGATACTGACAGATAAAAGCTTCAGCCAAGTCCTTCCAGTTTCTTACTGTGGCTCTAGTCAAATGGGAATACCATTCTCGGGATGCCCCTATTAAACTATCCTCGAAGTAAAACATCCACAGCTTTTCGTCCATGGTGTATGCTTTTAATCTTCCCAAGAATGATTGAAGGTGGGTGGGTGGGCAGGATGTGCCATTATACCTTTCAAAACACGGGGGTTTGAATTTGTGAGGAATTCTCACCCTTTCCATCAATTCCATGTCCATGACATCAAAACCTAGGGAATTTTGGGATTCAAGAGACCTCATCATCTCTTTAATTTCATCCAACCTACGGTCGTAAACTTCGTCCCCAACCCCAACAACTGTAAACTGCTCTTCTTGAGGATCTTCTTGCAAGACCCTTCCCCCAGCAGTGTTATCCTGAGTATTCCTTATGGCATTGATTTCTTGGTTCAGATGAGGCCCAAACTCTGGTGGATCAGTGCGAGGTGGCAAGTGATCATTGTTACTGGTACCTCCTGTACCTGGATGGTGTTCTTCAGGAGTTTGTCTCTCAACCAACTCCCTCAGTCTTTCCTGGCTTTGAGCTAAGCCAGTCATTACAGTCATGAATTGGGTCATTTTATTCTTCATCTCAACCCTCTCATTGGCCATATGGGTCCTCACTTCATTTAAGTCTTGTTGAACTTGATCCATCTAGAGTCCCGGAAGGTTGTTTCTTGTCGGGTACCGGTGTGTTCTATTGACAGGGAACACTCTTCTGCGAGCAATGTTTCCTGAAACCACAACAAAGCGAGAAACAACAATAAAAAAAAAACCTACAAAACAAAGAAAATGTTAGTATGCAATGCAAAATGCCTATTTGTCTTCCAAGGGTATCCGGTTTGGTTTTTTGGTTTTGACCTTTCCAGACCTCGAGGAAATGCTGATGATGTAGAGAGATTAAGCCCACCAAAAATAATACAAACAGATATATTACAGGGAGTGAAAATACATAGTTCGATTACAAATAACATTCCCATGGTGGGTCAAAATACAACAACAGATGAAAAATACAACAAAAGAAAAGTACAAGCAAAGGAATCAAACATCTAATCCAAAGTCATCCTCTCTGACTTCCTTTAGAAGGGCCTCAGTCACTGGACCTACTGGGTGCTCTGTGATAGTCCTGATGAGGAGGTTCCTGGTAGCAATGGCATTGGTTAACTTCTTATGCTTGTCCTGATCCTTTGACCTCTTCAACCCCGCCCGGAGTTTCAATTCAGATATTTCCTTTTGAGCTGCTAATAAAGCTTCCTGATGTCTTCTGATGTCAAGGCAATAAACCTCTTAGCCCAGTTCTTTTGCTGACGGGGGTTCAGGAAAGTATCTGACTTTGGAAAATGTCTTAGCAACCAAGAGTAATAGAAAGGAGCACAGCATCTGACCAGTCTTCCTCTTTGCTTCTCATTCCTCTGGTGTACTGAGAGTAGTAAAAGTCTCCAAGCAAGGTAGGAACTGGGTTCCTCAATAAGAACAGGTGAATGGAATTCTTGCTCATAAACTTTGGCTCATCTGCAAACAAGATAACCCCATATATGCTGAGGGCTAGAAGTGCACAGACAACATTCCATTCCCCTACTGCAGCATGCAGTGCAGGGTGGCCTGGGAGATCAAGAAGTCTAGGTGAAGTCCTGGAACCCCAGCCTTGGTTGTCATGTTCTGATCAATGAGGGAAGGCTCCAAATGCAATGCCATGGCTATGTCTTCATTTCTGGGAGCAGTCATCTCAGGGTTGAAAGGAATACCTCTCCTAATAGGAACTCCTAACAACATGGAAAATTCTTCTAGCAGAGGTCCCAACTGAAAATCAGGAAATGTGAAACATCTGAGTGGAGGATCATAAAACTGCTAGCAAGTATGGATCATTCTCCTCTGAGATGTATCTAGATCTATGACTATGTCTAATATGCCTCCATAATGCTCTCTGAATAGTGGGACATGATCAGGAGTAATGAGGGACTGGATCTGCCTGATGCCAGTCAGGGTGGGCTCAAAGAAGTGGTAAGTGATGTTGCTCTTTCTTGAAGTGTCCATGGATGCTGGTGAAGAAGCTGAGAGCAACTGCTGATGAAGTTCAGTGAATAAGATGCTGGAAATGGGTCTCTGATGAAGATAGTTGGAAGAGAATCACTGACAAACTGATGAAGGTGCTGGAGAAGATGACTGAAGAAGTCTGAGCAGCAGAAGGGGTCAAAACCAAACCAAAGATAATAAGATGGATACCCTGTAAAACAAATAGGCAAATGTTAAATGATGCAAAAATGATGTATGCAAAATGATATGCAAAGGGTTTGTGATCAAGTGCTGGATCTATTTTTCTGCCTTGGTAAAATTCAATGTATAATCATAAGTCCGGATGGAGGCTTAGAAATTCAGTAACCAGGTGGGGGACTCAAATAAAGAGTCACAAGTCCAGGGTAATCACATGAACTGTCCAATTAATACAACCTTAACAAATCTAGTAACAAGGTATGATGAGGCCAAGGGTTCCCGCAAACCTGCAAACATCCCAACCCCCTCACATGTAATGTTCTAGAACAAGGATCCTCAGACTTGGATCAGTTATGAGAAGTGTAAACACTTTTAACCCGGAGGTACAGTGTTTACAATAACCATAAAAGATCCTCCTCTAATTCACCTCAGATGCTGAAGGTCATAAAAAGGTCATCCAGACTTAGCAGGCTTCCCAGATAGCCCTAGTACTACAGGAAATCTGTAGCACAGAGTTCTCAAGAAGAAACCCATGTCTGAACCGTGTTTCATATTCCAGCACCAGACCGAAATGGAATGGGAAAGAATATGAAGCCACTCTATCCTATGTGTCACTCAGGTCCCAGGTATATGACCTTACTCATTCAATGATCCCCACCCACCAAAACAGACAAGAGATCCAGCACATGGTAATGACAGTATGAAATGCATAAAACTGTAAGAGAAAGCAATAAATAAAGTTGTACATAAAGCAATAAATAAAGAAAATAAAAAAATCACAAGTAACACATAACACCCCCATAAACACAAATCAAACAAGCGTTAGGAGGAACCCACAAAAAGAAACAGAAGCCCTGGTTGCAATATAAAGTTCCCCAACAGAGTCACCAAGCTGTCGCTCCCAAAGATTTGCATCCCGGTACAAGCGCGAACGGTCGGCGAAAGGAGAAAATGAAGTGAAGGTGAAATGAATAGAATCGCCAGCTAGGCATTTTTATCCCGAAGGAAAGGCAATGCTGCATAAACCTAGAAAGATATGGATAAGACTGTTGCGAACCAGAGAAACTGAGAAAGGGGGTTGGTTACAACCTGGGAAGGTATTAGCACCCAGATTGTCCGTCGTACTCGACGGGATCCACGCTTACAAGATTGTGTTTTAAAGGGGTAGTGTATGTGCTATCTGTGTGCAAAAGTTGGAAAAGAAATATACAAGTGTCAGTGCAAAAGGGTGAATGCTCAGGAAACTGAGGCTTAAAAGAGAATGCTAAAGGAGGGGGGAGACACAGAGACTTTTGTTAGATAACAGTTAAGTTATGCCTACGTATCCTCTCGTGCAATGAGGAAGTCAGAACATCGTAGTTCGACTCATAGAGACTGAAAGATAAATTGACTGATGAACTGCTTACTTGTCTATGCTCAAGTGTATGACTTGTCTGGCTCAAGTGCTAACTGTCTTGCATTAGACGGAAGAAGCGGGTTCTCATTTGTGAGTGAAGATGATGAGAAAAGAATCTCGAAGCAGACGATTATTGTTTGTTTTTGTTTTCAACCTTTTATTGCTTTTTGGAGTTTGTCATAAGTTAATGAGCTTAAGCCTAAACCAAGGGTTAGTAAACTCATCATATCCTCCCTTTGATTAGGGATAATGAGAATGCCTTAAGTATGAGATAAACATCTCAACTTAATTACCATGATGATGTAGGATTAAGATCATTAACCTACTTGTGCTTATTTAGATGTTTTTGAGTTTTTTTGTTTAGTGTTAAGTAATGAGTTTAAGCCATAATCAAGGATTAGTGAACTCATTACACCATCCTAATAGAAGGATAATAGATGAGCACACTTAAGCTGAGGAAGATACCTCAACTTAATCCATGATTAGGGATTAACCTCATGACAAAACAAGCCTTTATTAAATGGATTTTAATTAAGGGATGAGATTAAGAAGTGAAGTTTAAGTTTGTAAGAAAACTTGAGGAGGACTTGTCCATTAAACACTAGGGTTAGTCCTTCTTAACCAATAAAGGAAGAATTAGAACCCTAATGCAAGGCCCAAGTTACAAGCTAATGTCTTAGTGATTATTAAGATGGATTGATTAAGAGGTTTAAATAAATTAAGGGTTTAACACTTAGGATTAAATTTATACACTCCATCCTAAGAGAAGGATGCATGCATAACCCTAATTCCAAAGTCCTAAAGCCTTAAAGGTTTATTCTATAATGATGAGGTGAGAAGAGAGACACAAATAAGACACAAAGGTGAAAACTAAAGGGGGACTAATCACAACACTAATTATTGTCATGCTTGGATTATCCTATGGTTTGTGAGGCTTTAAAGAGATCTTCAAAGAAGCCACCAATGGAAGAAGCAGATGAAAGGAGGAAGAAACAGATGAATAAGTTACTTACTTCATTTAAGAAGATAAGTGGCTTAGAGAAAGAAAGTAAGAGATGAACATGAATGAGCAAGCTCACTCTAAGACAATGAAAAATGCAGCAAGGATGCATAAGAAGAAGATAAAGAGAAATGAGAAGTGAAGGCAAATTCACATCTCAAATTACTTACCACCTGAAAATGTTAGCATAAAGAAAGAGATGAAATGAAATGAAATATATGCAAAGGTAAAAAAATCAAAACCAGAAGAAAACACATGATGTAAATGATGCTATGAGTTGATGCAAAGGCATACCAAGTGCTATGAATGTTCATACAAGAGATTGGATGCAAATGAAGCATGCTTTGAAGTATGAAAACACATGTATGTTTATGAAATGAAATGGATACAAAGCAAAGAAAATGTATGAATAAATGACCAAGAAATGTTCAAGAAATGTCTTAAGATGTCTAAGATGGCATACAAGTGCTTAGAATGTCATAGCAAGTTCATATGTTCCTGCAATGCAATGTAAGATGGAAGTATGGATGCAAGATTAGGGTTACATAAAAGGATGAGATGCAAATGAACAAAACAGAAGCAAATTTTATAATAAAAAATTGCAAATGAACTCAAAGGAACCCTAACCCCATATGATATCCCACCCCAAAGGAGAAGGTTCAACTCTTAACCTAAAAGAAGTTATGATTTTTCTAAGTTAACTAGGGTTTTTGGATACCTTAAGAGGAAAAATGCAAATCAAATTGGAAATGAAAGATAAATTCAAAACAAAAATACCCTAGAAACTATATGCTATATAGAAAACAATGCAAAAAGAATCATTGTCAAACCTTTCATGGTTAGCCAGAAAAGAATTTTCAAAGTTAGGGTTCCAAAAGGGGGATTTTATGAACTCTAAATTCAAGAAAAATGTCAAGATTGGATCAAAACCAAAAGGAAATTGTTATGAATTGTTTGACAATATCTCTAAATGTCTTAAGATGCAATGTGAATTTTTTTGGAATTTTTAGAAACCAAAATGGAATTTTAATTAACTAATTTCCATTAATTAATTAAAATAAACATTTAAATATTTTTAAAATGATTTTTTAATGCAAAAAATAAAAATAAAATGTTTTTTGGTGAAGAAAAATATTTGAAATTAAAATGCAGAAGGAAATATTTTTATGATTTTTCTAGGTATTTTAAATAAAATGGACAAAAGAAATAAAAATAAAATGAATTAAATGCAAAATAAAAGAAAGTCAACTAATCTGATGGATGAGGTTTGAATGGGGGAAGACTGCGCGCGCAGATGGAAGGCCTGGATTGATTCTGGGTTAATTAATTGATTAACCTAATTAATTAAAAATTAAACTTAAGTGAAGTGATCTGAACCGTACACACGCGCGAAACCAAATCCAAGGGCTGATATTCAAACTGAGCCACTAAACCCTAATTAGGGTTCTAATCATTTTTAGGTGACCGAAGCTAGCTCCGGTCATCTTCTCCGGCAAGCCAAACATGCTATCTCACTCAAAACGCAACCCCAAGCTCTCAAACACTCCAGAATCAAACATCTAACAACCCTAAACACGAATCCAGCCCCAAAACTCATTTATTTTTCATCAAGAACATGAATCAAACCAAAACGGAAAACACATCAAAAATTTCAGAAGCTCAGTACATGCACGAAACTCAACCATTTTCAAAACAAACTACATCATGGTGATCATGATAGCTCATAGATTCATTTAGAAACAAGAAATGCAAATTCTGGAAAAAAGTTTGAAGGTGGCTACCTGAGCTGAAGCTTTCACTTCTGGAGATTTTGGACCTCTTCTTTTGTGAAAATCCACCTCACTTGACCTCCTGATGGTGTTGCAATGCTTTGATGGAGTTTAGAATGGCTGAATTGAGAGGTTACACTCCAACTGGTCTGAAATCGTGTTTTGTGTTTGTGGGGTTTCAGGCTAGTTTTTATGGTTGGGAATGGTTCTATTGATGATGGGGAGTTGAATGGTGAAGTTTGTTTGAAGTTTTTGTGGCTGGACAGAGAGAATCGAAAGCTTGAAGTTTTTGGGTGATTTTGTGAAACTTGGTGGTTCTGAGCTCCAACATTATGTGAGTTAGCTTGCTTTGAGTCCACATAACATTGTTTGATAGGTCAGAAAGTGGGTGGTGGCCTGTGGTGATTGGTATGGGCAAGTTGCCAAAATATCAACATTATGTGTACTTGAGGTATGGGCTATGGAAGGGGTTGTTCAAGAGCATGTCTAGCCTCATCATTGATAAAGGAGTGCCATGGGATTGAGATTATGCAGCTGGATGGCTTAGAAGCAAAGATCTCATAGGTTTTGCAAGTGTTATGTGATTTTTCCCCTTTGAGAAATCTTGAAGTGCAAGGCATGGAAACTTGTGATTACTTGGGAAATTTTGGTAACAATGCAATGTATTATGTTTGTATGATGCTTAGTGAGTGATTAGAGGTCACAAAATGACTTGGTAGGTGAAATTGCAAAAAATCCTCTTTCGTGTGAAAGTGAAAATTATAGGATTTTTGCCAACTTTGCAAATTCATAACTTGAATTCCATAATGAATTAGAACTTGTTCTTGTACTTTTTGAAAAGGGAATGATCCAATATACAACTTTCATGACCAACAATTTTTCATTTGAAGCATTTTTGGTTGAGAAAGAGGAGGTTGAAAAACTTTCCCAAAAGGGAAAGTTTCCATTACAAGTCATTTCCATTTTTGGCAACTTTTGGTTTAACTCAAATTTCTTCA
Source organism: Lathyrus aphaca (assembly GCA_963966055.1). Taxonomy (NCBI): domain Eukaryota; kingdom Viridiplantae; phylum Streptophyta; class Magnoliopsida; order Fabales; family Fabaceae; genus Lathyrus; species Lathyrus aphaca. The sequence goes on from OZ014521.1 coordinate 345,985,787, forward strand.
ATTTTGTGAACTTCAAAGCATTTCAATGATCAAATAAAGATCATATAACTTCAATTTGATGAAAATTCCACTTTGATTCCATTGTTGGGGGCCTCAGATGCCCTGATTTTGCTCTAACTTGCTCAAGAAGTTAACTAATGAACAGATGACTTCCACAATTAATTTCTTCATCAAACTTGGTACATATGATCCTTATAACATATTGAGACTATTAGAAACAAGAATGACCAAATAATTTGGAGTTATGGCCTCTGAAACCAAAACCCTAATTTCAGGTCATTTGTGTAGTGAAACCCTAGCTCTACTTCCATGCTTTCCAAGTTCTTGTGATTTCTTGACTTCCTTAATCTTTGAGGGATGTAATATGATGATAGAACACACATAGACCCTCTTGGAATGATTTGAGACCTTTGGAGTGGCTCGGATGGATCTTTGGATTGCTCAGATCACAAACCCTAGATGCAGATGAACTTGAACTATGTAGATGAAACAAAAATGCAACATGAGATGATATGCTTAAACTTATGAAAATATGAAAAGATCACAAGCCATAGTGTGAAGTTAGTGAGGGATACTTTGGGGTGTTTACAACAGGCTTCCCTTGAATGAAGATTGCTCTCCAGTCAAACAAAAGTTACGTCGTACTCGCCCAGATATGGCCATGAAGATTAAGGAAGAAGTACAAAAACAGTGGGACGTCGGTTTCCTTGCTGTAACTAGTTACCGCCGTGGGTTGATAACATTGTACCAGTGCCTAAGAAGGATGGCAAGGTGCGTATATGTGTGGATTACCAGGACCTGAACAGAGCTAGCCCGAAGGATGATTTCCCATTACCTCACATTGATGTATTGGTGGACAACACAGCTCAGTTCTCGGTATTTCCTTTCATGGATGGATCCTCTGGGTATAATCAGATCAAGATGTCACCCGAAGACATGGAGAAAACAACTTTCATCACACCTTGGGGCATATTTTGTTACAAGATAATGTCGTTTGGACTGAAGAACACTGGTGCAACTTATCAACGGACTATGGTGACATTATTCCACGATATGATCCACAAAGAAATTGAATGCTATATGGATGATATGATTGCCAAGTCCCTTACTGAAGAAGACCATCTGGTGAATCTGCTGAAGTTTTTTAAGCGTCTAAGGAAGTAGCAGCTGAAATTGAACCCCAACAAATGCACATTCGAGGAACGTTCCGGTAAGCTGATGGGATTTATTGTAAGTGAAAAGGGAATTAAGGTTGATCTCGAAAAAGTCAAAGCCATTCAGGAGATGCCTGCACCTAGAACTGAAAAAGAAGTTCGGGGGTTCTTGGGTAGATTGAACTACATCTCAAGGTTTATATCTCACCTCACTGCAACCTGCGAACCCCTGTTCAAACTGTTGAGAAAGGAACAAACAGTCAAGTGGAACGACGATTGTCAGAAAGCATTTGACAAGATCAAGGAGTACCTGCAAGAACCTCCAATTCTCATGCCTCCAATTGAAGGAAGACCTCTGATAATGTACCTGATATTATTAGAAGGGTCAATGGGGTGTGTGTTGGGCTAGCATGACGAGTCTGGTCGAAAAGAGTATGCAATATACTACCTAAGCAAAAAGTTTACCGACTGTGAACAACGTTATTCACTGCTCGAGAAAACTTGTTGTGCTTTAGCGTGGGCTGCTCGCCGACTAAGACAGCATATGTTGACTCACACTACCTTGTTGATCTCAAAAATGGACCCCGTCAAGTACATATTTGAGAAGCCAGCACTTATCAAAAGGGTTGCAAGATGGCAAATGATTTTGACAGAGTATGACATTCAGTACACTTCCCAAAAGGCCATCAAGGACAGTGTACTGTCTGACTATCTGGCTGAGCAACCCATTGATGATTACCAGCCCATGAGATTTGACTTCCCTGATGAAGACATCATGTTCTTAAAAGCAAAAGATTGTGAAGAGCCAGTTCACACTGAAGGGCCAGATCCAGGAGAGGCATGGACTATGATGTTTGACGGGGATGTCAATATGAATGGTCATGGAGTTGGTGCAGAATACAAAGCCTGTATCATGGTTCTTGAGGAGGCCATTGACCTCAGGATCAAAACCTTGAATGTATTCGGAGATTCAGCTTTGGTAATCAATCAGACCAACGAAAAATGGTACACCCATCATGAGCATCTGATTCCATACCGTGATTATACGAAGAGATTATTGACTTTCTTCACAACAGTCAAACTTGAATACATCCCTCGAGACAAGAATCATTTTGCTGACGCTTTAGCTACCATTTTCTCAATGATCAAAGTTCAAACTGCCAATTATGTGCCTCAGATTTTTGTATCCAGACTGGACAGGCCATCATATGTATTTTCTGTGGACACTGCTAGTGATGACAAACCTTTGTTCCATGACATCAAATGCTTCTTGGAGAATCATACATACCCACATGGGGCATCATCTAATGATAAGAAGACATTAAGAAGACTGGCCGACAGTTTCTTCCTCAATGCTGATGGTTCATTATACAAGCGAAACTTCGACATAGTCCTGCTCAGATGTATTGACAAGAAGGAAACAAACCTATTGATGCACGAGGTGCATGAAGGTTCTTTCGGCACCCATGCCGGAGGACATGCAATGGCAAAGAAATTGTTAAGATCAGGTTACTAATGGATCACAATGGATGCAGACTGTTGTGCATATGCCACAAAATGCCACAAGTGTCAGATCTACGCAGATAAAGTGCATGTGCCTCAGAATACTTTGAATGCGATGTCTTCACCTTGGCCCTTTTCCATGTGGGGCATCAACATGATTGGAAAGATCGAACCAACTGCTTCAAATGGTCACCAATTCATTCTGGTAGCCATTGATTACTTCACCAAATGGGTTGAAGCAGCTTCGTATGCAAACGTCACCAGACAAGTGGTAGCTAGATTTCTGAAAAGGGATATCATCTATCGATATGGAGTTCCCGAGCGAATCATTACTGACAATGGTTCCAATTTGAACAACAAAATGATGGCTGAGTTATGTCGGGACTTCAAAATCCAACATCACAACTCTTCTCCTTACAGGCCAAAGATGAATGGTGTTGTTGAGGTCGCTAACAAGAACATTAAGAAGATTGTACAGAAGATGGTAGTTACCTATAAAGACTGGCATGAGATGCTACCATTTGCTTTGCATGGGTATCGAACCTCAATCAGAACATCTACTGGGGAAACACCTTATCAACTTGTGTACGGTATGGAAGCTGTCCTGCCTGTGGAAGTTGAGCTACCCTCCTTACGGGCAATGATGGATGTGAAACTGGACGAAGCAGAATGGGTTCGATCTCGGTACAATCAACTGAATATGATTGAAGAGAAAAGATTAGCTGCCATCTGTCATGAAGAGTTATATCAGAAGCAAATGAAGAAAGCCTTCGATCAGAAAGTCAGACCTCGGGAATACCAAGTGGGAGAGCTTGTTCTAAAAAGAATCCTTCCTCCTCATACAGACCACATGGGCAAGTGGACACCAAACTATGAAGGTCCCTATGTGATAACTAAATTCTTCTCAGGTGGAGCACTGATGCTCGCAACCATGGATGGTGAAGACTTCCCGTCTCTTGTGAATTCAGATGCAGTTAAAAAATACTTCGCATAAAATGACCCGCTGGACATAAAAACAGAATGTAAGTCCAGGAAAAAATAGGGCATCCCGGCGAGTCAAAAATAGAATAAAATACTCAAGCAAAAATAAGGGAAAAATTGAAAAAAATGTACACCCGCTGAGTTGAAAAGCCGCATTGGACAGCTCATGCAAAAATGGATATCCTGGTGGATTGAAAATCAGAAATGGAGATCCACGCAAAATCAGGTAATAAGCGAACAACTGCATTCTGAATTCGTCTGTATCACTCACAACATGGAAATCTCTGAGAGGACAAAGCGTCGGTCATAATCAGCCTTCTTCAGAAAGCGAGATGAGAAGAACGTCAAGGTCATACAGGTCACAGCAAGGGAAGCTCATAGGAGCGGCATCTTCAACATTGCCAACACTTTTATTTTCTCAATTTACAACAATCTCCTCCTTTCAGGGGATTTTCTTCTTTGACTGTACTTGCCAATTCAGGGCACACAAATTAATAAAATCAGAGTTTTCAGTCACACTTTGTTTTGAACATTTTTGTTTCGTTTGCAAAATGTCCAATGTTCATAATACAACACTTGCATAAAACATATGACCTATTTTAATAAATGCTTGCAGGAAATATGTTTCTCTCAGGCAAATCTAACCCCTATGATGGAATCCGACTAAGGATACCTCGGAACACTTGTGCGTTTTCCTTTCTTTTAACAGGTTGCAGGTACTCAAAATAGACAATCTTTCGCAACATGGGGCATGTCAAGTATCACATCCCCAACATACTACTTCCTATAAGTCATCTCCTCCCCGAGCAGTGCCTGATAGCCTCTTCCATAGCAAGGTGGTCAAAGAGCTGTCTCTTCCCCATCAGAGATACCAGATATCTCTCATCCTCAGCGGAGTTGGTGGAATTGATTCCTCACAGAGTTGCCTCCCCAGTAGAGCAATACCTGAAACACATCCCCAGCGGAGTTTCTAAGACTTCCTCATCCCCATCAAGGAGTTCTCCCCCAAGATAGATTTATCAATGATCTATTTCCCCAAGCAGAGTTCTCCCTCCGGACAGATCAATCAACGGTCACTTCCCCCAGCTGGATTATCTCTCCAAACAGATCAGCCGGTGATCTTTATCCCCGCAGGGTCCAAATCCCGGATCAGTTCTCTCCTTTGCATAATCATATCATTCACATCATATTCACCACAAAAAGCGTAGCATTCCGTCTAATACGGAGCATTACCGCAAAAATCAAACATTTGCATGATCATAAGCCATGTTCGAGCCAGTCACCTGCAAATACCATCATCACAATATACAAAACTCATATCCCCTGCAGATAAAAGCCAAAGCATGCCCTTGGCGCTCTCAAATACAAATACCTATACATGCTCTTCTTTTTTGACACTCGTCAGTGCCATCCTTCCCCAGTAAGGTTGCCATAACACCTTCTGCAAGCAGATACTTGTTCATAACACTCGTCCCTGTCATCTTATTCCCCCACAGGTCGCCAGAGTACCTTTTTCACCCTCAAATACGGATAATGGTTCATAACTTATACATATCCCTTTTGACACTCGTCCGTGTCATACTTCCCCAGCAAGTGAAACACTCGTCTGTGTCCCTTGCCCAATCCTTCGACACTCGTCCGTGTCGCGCACATACTTCACCAGCAGATAAATACTTATACATACTTATACTGAAGTCTTTGATACTCGTCTGTATCTTTTATATATCACCTCCTCAGCAGATTCAACACTCGTCTGTGTTCCTTGCTTAACCGATTGATACTTGTCTGTATCATCATCCTTAAACACATGTCAACGTTTGTTTCTACCAATACTCGTTCGTATCATGATTCTAAGGATGCTCGTCCACATCTTTAATCTATACACACCGTCAAAAAACTTGTATCTTTTATTTTTAAGACGTAAGCACTCATCCGTGTTTACCATTCCCCTAGTAAGTCGCCAACAAAACAAGTTTCTTCTATCCTACATTCGTCCTATGTCGTAATACTTTCGGCAGCCGTCCCCTGCCAGGTGATTGTCCTTCACCTTTGGATGACCGTCCCTCATCCTTTCCCTAGTGGAATCTCCATTATTGGAACCTTTTATCCGACATTCATCCTATGTCGTGATATTTTTAGCAGTCGTCCTCTGCTAGTTGATCGTCCTTCACCTTTTGATGACCGTCCCTCATCATTTATCTGATGGTCGTCCCCATCGTTGATCTTGTTATCTGACATTCGTCCTATGTCACGATAATTCCCAAGTGCCATCATATCCTGCTAGGTGATCGTCTTTCACCTCTTGATGATCATCCTTCATCATGCTTATCCGATGGCCATCCCCATCGTGGATCCTTTCTATCCGACATTCGTCCTATGTCGTGATATTTTTAGCAGTTGTCCCCTGCTAGGTGATCGTCCTTCACCTTTGATGACCGTCCCTCATCAACATTTCATTTATTCTTTAACCTGATGGTCGTCCCCATCGCTGTTTACTTTACTTCCCAAGCCTGATGGCCTTCCCCGTCAGTGCTTTTCTCAATCCCCAGAGATTTTTATTTCCTTACCCGATGGTCGTCCCCGTCGTGGTCTCTTTGCTTTCCCAGCTTGTCGGTCATCACCGTCATTGCTTTGCTTACCATTTTACCCCCAACAGTCGTCCTATGCTCGATGATCATCCTCCATCGCTTTCATTTGATAATCATACTATACCACCTTTTACAATTTATATCCCTTTTCTTCTTATCCCCAGCGAGTGCAAATTTCGGACTGTCTTTGGTATTCAACCACAAGTTATCTTGTTTGTCTGTTTAGCCAGGCGCTTACACCCTATACAGCTAACTCATGCTTGAATAGGGGCAACTGTAAACACCCCAAATTTGCCCTCACATTTTCTCACACCATGGCTTGTGATCTTTCATTTTTGTTTTAGTATAAGCATACCATCTCATATTGCACATTTACTTCACTTCATAGTTCTATCTTCATCTGCATCTAGGGTTTGTGATCTGAGCAATCCAAGAATCAATCTGAGCCATCACAATGATCTTGAAACTTTCCAAGAGGGTCCATGTGTGTTCCATGATCATAATATTCTCCCCAAGGTTCATGAAAGTCAAGAGATCACAAAGAATGGCAAAGGCATAGAAGCAGAGCTAGGGCTTTCCAGCACAAATGACCAAAAATTAGGGTTTTGGTTTCAGAGGCCTTAACTCCAAATTTTTTGGTCATTCTTGTTTCTAATGTTCTTAATATGTTATAAGGATCATGTGTACCAATTTTGATGAAGATATTCATTGTGGAAGTCATCTGATCATTGGGTAACTTCTTGAGCAAGTTAAGTCAAAATCAGGGCATTTGAGGCCCCCAACAATGGAACCAAAGGATCATTTTCATCAAATTGAGCTTCCATGATCTTTATTTGATCTTAGAAGTGGTTGGAAGTTCACAAGATTGAAGAATTTTGAGCCAAATTCAAACTTGCCATTTTTGGAAATGACTTGTAATGGAAACTTTCCATTTTGGGAAAGATTTTCAACCTCCTCTTTCATGACCAAAAATGCTTCAAATGAACAATTCTTGGACATGAAAGTTGTAGATTAGGTCTTTCCATTTTCAAAAGGTATTAGAACATGTCTTGATTCATCCTAGAACTCAAGATATAGCCTTTCAAAGTTGGAATTTTTGCATTTTGGCATTTCAAGCTTCTAAGTGACCTCTAATGTGCACAAACACTTCATAACATGTCAATACAACTTGCCTAAACCATAATTGGCCCGAGAATTTGGCATTTTCATGGCTTGATTCACAATAAATTTCAAAGTTGGAAATTTGCAAAACACATGATATCTTTCCATCCAAGCCTTCCAGCTGCACTCTATTGATCCAAGGGCCAATCAAGCTGTGCCACTAACCACTCTCATACCAATCAAGCTGTGCCACTAACCACTCTCTGACCAATCAAGACATTACAAACAAAGATTATGGAGCTCATTTCATAGAATACACAAGCCTGAAACATCTTAGAACTCAGATTGCACAAAATTTGTCAAAAACTTCCCTACTTCGATTCTCACACCTTAACCATCAAAACTCACTCATTATTTCACCATTCATCTCAAAATCACATAAGGATCACAAAACACCCCTCACTATGGCGTGAAACCAGCTCAAACAAAAATACGATTTCTGCATACTCAGAACTGAAACTCATAAACCAACCATTATAAACTCCATTCAAGAATCACAATAGATTCAGGAGGTCAAAGGGAGGTGGATTGCACAAGAGGAGGGCCCATAAAGCTCCATTTCAAAGAACTCCATCTCAGGTAACCTTCATGAACTTTTTTTCCAGAAGCATGATTTTAAGTTCTAGAATGAATCTACATGCTTCCCTGATCACACTGATATGATTAGAATTGAAAATAGGTTAAAAATGAGGATTTCATGATGTTCTGAAATTTTGGATCTAGAACTTGATTGCTTCGATTCAGCTTTATGATGCATGATAAATGAATTTTGTTTGTGGATTCATGTTCTATGATGTTAGGGGAGTAATTCAGGGCAAGAAATTTGAGGTTTAGTGGCTTGTAGGAGATTCTGAAACTTTGGCTTGCCGGAGAAGATGACCAGAGTTTAGCTCCGGTCACCTGAATATAATTAGGGCTAATCCTTGATTAATTCCCCAGATTCATTCCTGGCCATTGGAAGATGATTAGGGTTAGGTTTCGTACGGCTCAGATTAGCTCATTATTTTTAACCCTGAATAATTAATATAAAACTTAATTAATTAGCCATATTTGATATGGACCCTTGAAACGCGCGCGCAGTCAACTCCCCTCTCCAAAGTTCACATCCTGGCCCTTGGATTAGCATACCTCCCATTTAAATTCATTTTTTATTTCATTTTCTTTGCATTTTCTTTCTCATTTTATTAAAAATAGTTAAACTCATCACAAAAATATTTTCTTTTGCATTTCTGATCCAAATATGTTTCTCAACCCAAAAATGATTTTTATTTTATTTTTTGCATTAAAAAAGTATTTTTAAAATATTTAAATGTTATTTTTAATTAATTAATGGATTTTAATTAATTAAAAATACATTTAGGTTTCTAAAAATCACCAAAAAAAATCATGAACCATTCCAATACATTTAGAAACATTTTAAAACTCTTCATAAAAATTTCTTTTTAGGTTTGATCATAATTTCACAATTTTCTTTGAATTAGGGTTCTTAAAAATCACATTTTCTAACCCTAATTTGAAAAATTCATTTCTACCTAACCATGAAGAGTTTGAACTTGATTCGTTTTGCATTGTTTAACATATTGCATGTAGTTTCTAGGTTATTTATCTCATGAATTTATCTTGCATTTTCAAATTAATTTGCATTTTCCTTTGAGAATCACCCAAAAACCCTAGCAAACTTAGAAAAATCATAACTTTCAATAGGATTAGCTTTTGACCTTCTCCTTTGGGGTGTGACCTAATATAGGATTAGGGTTTGATTGAGTTTGGTTTCAATTTTTTATCATGTTATGTGCTTCTTTTTCGATCATTTGCATCTCATATGTTCATAAAACCCTAATTTCTCATGTTCATTTGCATCCACCTTGCATATTCATCATCATGTCATCTTAGACATCTTATGACATGATAGAATATTGCTTGATCATTTTAGACATATTATGACATGATAGAACATTGCTTGATCATTTCTTCATTCATTTTCCATGTCTTGCATTCATTACATTTCATAAACATCCATGTGTTTTCAAACTTCTAAACAGACCTTCATGACATCTCATCTTTGTAAGAACATACATATGCACATTGTATGACTTTGCATCATCTCATATGCCATTTTCATTGCATAATCCCTTCTGAATTTGGTCCTTGCATCTCATTTCATTTTATTTCATTATGCTTTATGTCTTATGCATTCATACTAACTTTTCAGGATCTTTTGGTAAGTTATTTGGGAGGTGGATTTGCCTTCACCTCTCACCTCTTCTTATCTCACTCATATGCATTTTAACATGTCTTTGAAGTGAACTTGTTCACTTATGTTCCATCTTTCTTACATTCTTTCCTTCAAATTACTTATCTTCTTTAGGAAGTAAGTAACTTGTTCTTCTTTCTCCTTCTCTTTTCATCTGCTTCTTCCATTGGTGGCCTTGAAGATCTTTTATCTTAAGCCTAACAAACCATAGGATATCCAAGCATGATAACTTTTAGGGTTGTGTATAGTCCCCCTAGACTTTTACCTTTGAGTCTCCTTGAGTCTCTCTTCTCATATCAATAATCAGAGACTAAACTCTTAAAGCTTTAGGACTTTGGAATTAGGGTTATGCATGCATCCTTCTCTTGGGATGGAGTGTATAACTTTAATCCTAAGTGCTAAACCTTTAATTTGATTAAATCTCTTAATCAAAACACACTAATAATCACTAAGACTTTATCTTGTAACTTGGGCCTTATATTAGGGTTCTAACTCTTCCTTATGGTTTAGAGAGACTAACCCTAGTGTTTAATGGACAAGTCCCCTTCAAGTTGTCTTACAAACATAAAATTCACTTCTTAATCTCACCCTTTAATTAAAATCCATTTAATAAAGGCTTGTTATAGAATGAATTCAATCCCTAACCATGCATTAAGTTGAAGTATCTTTCTCAGCTTAAGTGTCCTCATCTATTATCCTTCTATTAGGATGGTGTAATGAGTTCACTAATATGTGATTAGAGATTAAACTCATTACTTAACACTAAACAAAAACCCAAAAACATCTAAATAATCACAAGTAGGTTAATGATATTAATCCTACATCATCATGGTAATTAAGTTGAGATGCTTATCTCATACTTAAGTATGCTCATTATCCCTAATCATGGAGGATATAATGAGTGTACAAACCCTTGGTTTAGGCTTAAGCTCATAATCATATGCAAAACACCAAAAACAATAACAAAACTGAAAACACAATAACAAACAATAATCGTCTCCTCCGGGATTATTTTCTCATCACACTCATTCATAAACGAGAACTTTCTTCTTCTGTCTAATTCAAGACAGTTTGCACTCGAGCCAGACAAGTCATACACTTGAGCATAGACAAGTAAGCAGTTCACAGTCAATTTATTTTTCAGTCTCTTTGAGTCAAACTACGGTGTTCTGACTTCCTCATTGCACGAGAGGATACGTAGGCATAACTGTTGCACCCCAAAATTTTCCCTCACAATAAAAGACTTTGTGTGCTAAGAGATTCACAAGGTTCACAAGACCTTTCATGAGGTTCATGAATTTACAAGACACTTTATGAGGTTCACAAGGTTCACAAGACCTTTCATGAGGTTCATGAAGTTTACAATACACTTTATGAGGTTCACAAGGTTCACAAGACCTTTCATGAGGTTTACAAGGTTCACAAGACCTTTCATGAGGTTCACAAGGTTCACAAAGTTTATCATGGGTCAGAAGATTTGACAAATCCCTTAGGCAGGGCATTCTCCTAAGTAGTGCATCCAAAACTAGGGTTTTGACTTTAATCAGGCTAAATGGATTTCCAAGACTTCAAGTGAGCTTCATAACATCTTATATGTGTCTAAGAATCCCCATGACAAATTTCAGAACTTTTCTCAAAGGTTTGCTCAGTCAAATGATCAGATAGGTCAAAATCAGTCAAAGTAGTTAAAAAGTCAAACTGAGGTCAACTGTGGTCAAACCAAAGTCAAACTTCATGATTTTTTGCCAACATCAAGTATATGAAGTAAAATTCATCATTTGATCAAGGGATGATCATGATTCATCAAGGATATTTCAGATCATCAAGAATCAAAGGTTTCTAAATTAGGGTTTCCTCAGGAAAAGTCAACTGAACTTTGACTAGCCATAACTTCCACATGCTTCATCAAATTTTTCCCATCCAAAGCCCATTTTTAAGGAAATTGAATTCTCTACAACTTTTTGTCTCACAAGCCAAGCCTAAAAATGCTTCATTTGGAAGGTATGAGCTAAGACATTATAGGTCCTTTTGAAAGTCAACAAAAAGTCAACAACTTCAAAAGGGCATAACTTGAGAATGGTAAATGATATGAACATGAAACCAATGGGGTTGGTTAGAGGACTCTTCAAGCTTTCCAAAAAGTCCAAGAACACCCTTATAGCATTAAAATTGAAGGATATGTGACCTTGCAAAGATGGGAAATTTTTGGGTGGTTTATGAAGAAAATAGGGTCTTAAAACCAAATTTTTCTAAATGGGCTGAACTCTTTGTGACCCAAAGTGTTCCATGACATCATGCACGAAATTTATTTGATATTTTCATAATTTTATTTTATTTAATTTATTTATTATAATTTTATATGAAAAATCATTTTAAATTTAAATAAAATATCAAATGTGAAGATTTAAAATATATTTTGGTTCTAGAAGGTCATTAACATGATTTGGATGGAATTGATACACAATTGATGAAGATTGGCTTGAAATAGAAAGGTCTCATGCACAAATATTTGAAATTTAAGTTCTAATCTTTTTCAATCTTAAAAAATCAAAAAAGTCCATACAACAATCAAATCTTTTGACCTAATTTCATTGTACTATAAGTATACAAGTTATCCCAATGCATAGCCCACGAATTCCCTGCCTCAAAGAGTAAGTTTGCATATCAAAAAAATCACCAAAAACTTCAATTCGAATTCTCCATTACCAAGTGTTTCAAGGTATTTTAAGGACACTATCAGCTTCCTCAAGCATTCCTGAGTCGAAACCAATCATCATACACCTCTGAATCATAACATAATGCATAAACCGATTCATCATGTTCATGATATTTTTGATTTTCGATTCTGGATATTGATTGGTTTTTAATGAATTTTGATTGATTTTTCTTGTTTGTGATAAGTTGTAGATTGATTCTGGACAGGTTTTATGAAGTTTCATCACCTAGAATGAGATCCACCATTTTTAGGGTTTCGGTTGAGGTTTAGGGCTTTATGATTCATCAAGTATAAACAAATTCTAAAACCATAGATCAATTTGAATTAACCTCTGGACCTTATTTGCGCTTTTAATTTGATGTAATTTTACTGTTTTGATGATAGTTGAGATTCGTAGGTTTTGCTACAAACTTGAATTCGCAGGAAAATTCATAACAAAATTCGCAGCAAAATCCCCAGGTCTGGAGGAAGAAGAAGAAGCCAGCGCGCGCGTTCTGGAATTCAAATATTACTCATAATATTTTATGGAATTGTTTCTGATTTGTTTCACAGATGTATGCCCAGCCCAGTGGTAAGGGACGCGCGCGTATTCTTTGAAGGCCTTGGTTCGAATCCTGGGCTCAGCAACATTTTCTTATTTTTTCCATTTAATTAACAGGCTTAATATATTATGCATTATGGTGATTATACTATCAGTTGCGCCCTCCCGGCTGGATGGTAAGAATGCTTGTGTGTTGTGTAAAGGTCCTGGGTTCGAATCCCCCCCAGGCCTTTTGTATTATTTCTTTTTTTTGGCTTTGTCATGTTTTTCCAGGTTAACAACAAAATCTCATGGAGTGCATTGCTTATCACCTGCGCGCGCATGGCCTGGTGGCTGGTGTATTGGTCTTGGAGATTGCATTGTCCAGGGGCTGGGTTCGAATCCCAGCCCAGGTAAGTTTTTGTTTTTTCATTCTTTTTCTGTTTTTCTTATTTAATTTATGTTATAGTTGAATAAATTTAAATAAATTCAAATAATGAAAAATAAATAGGATGTTTATATTATTTTAGAACTCATTCTTTTTAATTTTAATCTTATAAGAAAAATTATTTATTTTTGTAAATTATTAATATTGTAAAATTTTATATAGTTATTAATTAATCCTAATTTGTTATTCTAAAAAATATATAAACCCTATTTTTTAAAACCCTAAAATATTTTCATAAAATCTAATTATTTCTATAAACTCTAATTGTAAATATTAATTTGTTAATTATCACTTTTAATAAACTTTAATTATGTGTATAATTTTTTTTTATAATTAGTTTGTAATTATTATTATTTAAATAGTTTTTAGTATATGTTTAAAAATAATTAAAACTTGCTAATTGAAATTTTGTAAATATAATTTATTTTCATAATATGTTTATAATTAACCTAATTTTTATAATTTGTACATAATTTAAAACTTTATGATAATTAGTATATAATTGTTTATATTTTCTTCTTAATCTTAAAAAATAATTGTTTATATAAAGAATTGATCTTTTAATTATTATGCTAATATTTTTGTTTATATTATTAATTATGTTTATATGATATTTATTTTATTACTAACCCCATTTATATATTGTGATTTATTATTATTATTTTTACTAACCCAATTATTTGTTATTATTTATTTTGCTTATTTATTTAATTTGCTTTAATTATTATTATTATTATGTAATTGTTTCCTTTATGTAATATTTTAATAGTAATATTTAATATTTATTTTAAATGCTATGGTTAGTAAAATAGGGAGTGAAACATGTTTGTATTTTAAAATTAATTTAGATCACTAATTTAAAAGATAAATATTTAAAATTGTACACTCACACACGTAAGTCGATCTTTGATCGCCATCTCACTTTCTAGGGTTACCTCTCATGTTGCCTAAACAAAAAAGGTCAAGTAGGGTGTATAAAGCAAAGTCCCTCATCTCACATCATCTAGTCCCTTAAACAGATAAAAAGATCAAGTCCCTTCGAATGTTGCCTTCGTAATGATCTTGTCCCTTCCGAATAAAGATGATAAGTCCCTCCGAATTGCTTATACACCCCATAGTTGCCTAAATAACAGATGTCCCTTCACTTGTCCCTCACATCCAAGGTAATGACTACCTATTCCTTAATAATAGGGATAGTCTTACCATTTAAAGGATTCAAGAACAGAAAAGACTTAAACTTAGGGTAGGTTCCTCTTAGATACTTGCTCACTCTTCAAAATGTTTCAAATACTTCACACATTTCAAACAATTTTCAAAACAAAGCTTTTATACGCATTTGTACATGGATCATTATAAAATACTTAAGAAAATTTCTATTCACACACTTCACATTTCAAAAACAGTTTAAAGTGAGCTAAGTAACTAAGAGCCCATGGATAACCATGGATGTAAAGGGTGCTATCACCTTCCCTTTACATAACCTACCCCCCGGACCCAAAAATCTTTTAAAAGGTCTTTCCTGTTCTTTTATGCCTTTCCTTTGGATAAAATAAAAGTCGGTGGCGACTCTTGCTATCCGCAACATAACTAAAGTCAGTTCTCCCACCGTGTTACAATAACTTAACAGTTATCGAACAAATGTCTCTTTGTCTTCCCCCTCTTTCAGCATCCTTTCTGAAGCCTCAGTTCCTGAGTGTCGCTCCCACCAAATGAGGCTAAGACAAATGGGGTACAGACGCGAACGGTCGGCGAAAGGAAAGAACACACAAGGGTGAACTGAAAAGAAAAGAGTCGCCAGCTAGGCAATTTTATCCCGAAGGAAAGGCAATGCTGCATAGACCTGGGAAAAGATGGATAAGACGGTCGCGAACCAGAGAAACTGAGAAAGGGGGTTGGTTACAACCTGGGAAGGTATTAGCACCTAGATTGTCCGCCGTACTCGACGGGATCCACGCTTAAAAGATTTGTGTTTAAAAGGGTAGTGTCAGTGCTATTTTGTGTACAAAAGCTGGAAGAGAATGCAAGTGTCAGTGCAAAAGGAAGTGAAGTGAAATAAAAAGTGTCAATGTAAGGAAAGGATGTGAAGCTCAAGACCATGGGGGCTTAAAGAATAATGCTGGAAGGAGGGGGAATATACATAAACTTTTGTTCGATAACTGTTAAGTTATGCCTACGTATCCTCTCGTGCAATGAGGAAGTCAGAACACCGTAGTTCGACTCAAAGAGACTGAAAGATAAATTGACTGGTGAACTGCTTACTTGCCTATGCTCAAGTGTATGACCTGTCTGGCTCAGGTGGAAATTGTCTTGCATTAGACGGAAGAAGCAAGTTCTCGCTTATGAGTGAATGAGGTGAGAAAAGAATCCCGGAGGAGACGATTATTGTTTGTTTTGGGTATTTTCAGTCTTTTATTTGTTTTTGGAATTTGTCATAGGATAATGAGCTTAAGTCTAAACCAAGGGTTAGTAAACTCACCACATCCTCCCTCTGATTAGGGGTAATGAGAATACCTTAAGTATGAAGTAAGCACCTCACACTTAATCACCATGGTGTAGGATTAAGATCATTGCCCTACTTACATTTATTTAGATACTTTTGGAGTTTTTTTTTAGTGTTAAGTAATGAGTTTAAGCCATAATCAAGGATTTAATGGACCCATTACACCATCCTAATAGAAGGATAATAGATGAGAACATTTAAGCTGAGAAAGGCTCCTCAACTTAATCCACGATTAGGGATTAACCTCATGACAAAACAAAACCCTTATTAAATGGATTTTAGTTAATGATAAGATTAAGAAATGAATTTTATGGTTTGTAAGACAACTTGAGGGGGACTTGTCCATTAACACTAGGGTTAGTCCTTCTTAGCCAATTAAGGAAGAATTAGAACCCTAATGCAAGGCCCAAGTTACAAGCTTGATGTCTTAGTGATTATTATGTGAATTTATTAAAGGAGTTAAACACATTAAGGGTTTAACACTTAGGATTAAAATTATACACTCCATCCTAATAGAAGGATACAGGCATAACCCTAATCACAAAGCCTTAAAACCTTTAAGGTTTAGTCCTTGATTAAGAGATAAGAAGAGAAGACACAAAGATGACACAAAGGTAAAACTAATGGGGGACTAATCAAACCCTAATTGTGATCATGCTTCGGGGTTCCTAGGGTTTATGAGGCTTGTAAAAGATCTTCAAGAGAAAAACCACCAAGGAAGAAGCACATTGAAAGGAGATTAAGCAGAAAGAAGCAAGACAACTTACTTCACTTAAGAAGATAAGTTGCTTGAAGAAAGAAAGAGAAGGAGCATGAATGAGCTAGCTCATTCTAATACAAAAGTAAAATGCAGCAATGATGCATAAGAGATGAGAAGAGGTTATGAGAAGTGAAGGCAAATTCACTTCTCAATGACTTACCACCTGAAAAGTTAGCAACAAGAAAATGAAATGGAATGAGAATGAGAAAGATACAATGATGCAAACCAAAACCAGAAGCATAAACATGATGTTAATGATGCTAAGAGATAATGAAAACACATGTCAAGAGTTGTGGATGATCATACAAGGATAAGGATGCAAATGAAGCATGTTTTGAACCTTAAAAGTTCATGAAAACTTTATGAAATGCAAATGGATGAAGAAATGACTTATCATGATTCTAATGTGTCCTAATATGTCTTAGGAGTCATGTGAATGCACAAAATGTCATGGTAAGTTCATGTATGCAAGCATATGGAAGATGGATGCAAATGAAGGCAAAAATTAGGGTTTATACATAACATGCAATACAAAATTCAAAACCAGAAGAAAATGACATGATAAAAAATTGAAAATGGGATCAAAGGAACCCTAACCCTACACAAGTTCACTGCCCAAAGGAGGAGACCTAAATCCTAACCTAATGGAAGTTATGATTTTCTCAAGTTGGTTAGGGTTTTAAGGCACTTCAAAAGGAAAAATGCACAACAAATTGAAAATGAAAGATAAATTCAAACCAATTTTATCCTAGAAACTAAATGACATGAGGAATGCAATGCAAAAAGAACCATCATTAAACTCTTCAAGGTTAGGCAGAATGAATTTTTCTAAGTTAGGACAAAAATATTGACTTTTAAGAACCCTAATTCCAAAGAAAAATGTCAAAATTGGTCAAGAACCAAAAAGAAATTTGTTTGAAGAGTTTGATAATGTTTCTAAATGTATCAAAATGCAATGTGATTTTTTTGGTGATTTTTAGAAACTTAAATGCTATTTTAATTAATTAATTCTCATTAACTAATTAAAATAAACATTTAAATATTTTTAAAATACGAAAATTACGCAAAAAATAAAATAAAAATTATTGTTAGAATGAGAAAAATATTTTAAGGTATGATGCAAAAAATTAGATTTTTTAGAAATGTTTTACTATTTTAAATAAAATGTAGAAAGAAATGCAATAAAAATGAAAATAAAATGAATTAAAATGAAAGTATTCAGATCCAAAGGCCCAGATTCAAAATAAAGAGGGAGAGAATTGACCAGCGCGCGCAATTGGACGGCCCAAATTCAAACTTCACTAATTATGTCATTAACCCTAATCTGAACCCTAATTACATTCAGGTGACCGGAACAGTGTTCCGGTCATCTTCTTCGGCTAGCCTCCTATGCTATCTCTCTCTATACGCATCCCCAAGCTCTTAAACTCTCCAGAAATGATCCCCACCCCATTCTAAGCAAGAATCAATCATCAAACTGGATTTATTTCACATGAACAGAGAGATTCGAATCAAAACGGAAAAATTCACAGAAATTTCAGAAGCTTCATACATGCTTAAAACTGAATCATTTTCAAAACCAAAAGGTGCAGTGTGATCAGTGAAGCATGGAGAACAATCTAAGAACTTAAGAAATCATTTCTGGAAGAAAAGTTCTTGATGATACCTGAACTGAAGCTTTCGAAAATGGTACTTTCTGGCCAGTTCCTTGCTTCAAACTAGCTCCAATGATCTTTCTGAAGTGTTTGTGATGCTTAGCTGGAGTTTATATGGTCCCAAAATGAAAATGGCAGAAGCTCAGTTCATGATGTGTGAAAATCTTATTTTTGATTCTGGGCTTTTTAGGGCAAAATGAAGGGTGGGAAATGATCAGTGATGTTTATGGAGTTGAATGGTGGAAAAGGTTTGAAGGTTTGATGGTTGATTTAAGAGATTCGATGACTTTTGCAAATTTGGGGATTTTGGTGAATGCTGAGTTCTTGGAGGTTTCAGCCTTGCTTGTTGTGTGTAATGGCTTGCTTAAGGTCCACATAAAGAAATGTGATAGGTCAGAGAGTGGGTGTTGGCCTATGTTGATTGGTATGGGCAAGTTTCCAAAATGTCAAAAGTTTAATGAAAGTCATAAAAAGTGTAATGAATGTTCATACAAGGATGAGATGCAAATGGGAGCATGCTTTGAAGTTTGAAAGTTCATGAAAGTTAATGAAAGGAAATGAATGCAAACCAAGACAAATAAATGAAGAAATGATCAAGCATGGTTCTAACATGTCCTAATATGTCTAAGATGACATATGAATGCATGAAATGTCATGGCAAGTTCATGTATGGATGCATATGTAAGATGGATGCAAGTGAACATGCAAAATTAGGGTTATAAGGCAACATGAGATGCACATGACCAAAACAGAAGAAAATGACATGATAAAAAATTGAAATTTCACATAAAGGAACCCTAAACCTATACTAGGTTACCATCCAAAGGGGGAGGTCAGAAGCTATACCTAAAGGGAGTTATGAATTTCCTAAGTTTCTAGGGGTTTTTTGGGTGATCTTCAATGAAAAATGCTAAACAAATTGAAAATGAAAGATAAATTCATGCCAAAAATATCCTAGAAACTACATGATATGCACACAAAAATGCAAAAAGAATCATCTTCATACTCTTCTTGGTTAGGCAGAAAAGATTTTTTCAAGTTAGGGTTCAAAAATAGGATTTAAATGACCCTTAATTCAAACAAAATTCTCAAATGATCATCAAACCTAAAAAGAAATTTGTATGAAGAGTTTGAAAATGTTTCTAAATTCAAAGGGATGATTCATGATTTGTTTGGTGATTTTTAGAAACTTAAATGGTATTTTAATTAATTAAATCAATTAATTAATTAAAATAAACATTAAAATATTTTTAAAATACAATTTTTATGCAAAAAATAAAATAAAAATCATTTTCTGATTAAGAAAAATATTTGGAATAAAAATGCAAAGGAAATATTTTTGGGATTTTTCTAACTATTTTTAAATAATTATGCAAGAAAAAGCAATTAAAATGAAATAAAAATCAAATTAAATGAAAGTATGACAATATGATGGATGAGATTCGAAGCTGAGGAAAAGAGGTTGACTGGTGCGCAATCTAATGGTCCAGATTTGTCCTGACTAATTAATTCAAATTAAATTAATTAATTAGGTTTTAGGGTTTAATGACATGATCTAAGCCGTCCACATATGCGCGGGAAACACAATCCAAAGGCCAGAATTTAAAGTTGCCTAATCACCTGAGATTTGCCCTAATTAATCTCAGGTGGCCGGAGAAGACTTTCGGTCGTCTTCTCCGGTGATACCTTCACCCTATCTCCCTCAAAACGCCACTAAAACACATCAAAATCTCCAGATTCACTCAACTAATCCTCCTAAACAAGAATCTAACAACAAAATTCATTTATTTTTCATGAATCAAGAGAAACAAACAAAATCATTTTTACGGGCAAATTTTTAGACCGTCAATACATGATTATTTCTTGATCATTTTCAAAACCAAACACATCCCCATGATCAGTGTAACATATAGAACAATATAAGAACTTAAAAACACGTTTCTAGAAAAAATGTTCTTGAGGTTACCTGAGCTGGAGCTTTCGAAAATGGAGCTTTCTGACTACTTCCTTGTTGCTTTTCCACTCCCCTTGACCCCCTTGTGCTTCTGAAAGGCTTGAAAGAAGTTTATATGGAGTGTTTTGAAGGTTTCAGTTCAGAGGTGATGGAAATCGTGTTTTTGTTTGAGGTGGTTTCAGGCCAATGTGAGGGGTGGGAAATGATCTGGAGAGTGCATGGAGATGATTGGTGAAAGAATTTTAAAGTTTTGATGGATGGTTTATGAAATTCGAAGAGATGAAGTTTGAGAGTGATTTTTTGTAATCTGAGCTATGACTGTGTTTCAGGCTTGTGTGATGTATGTTTTGTGTTGCTTTTGGTTTGTATAATGTATTGTGATTGGTCAGAAAGTTGGTAATGGCACAACTTGATTGGTATGGCTTGTTTTGCCAAAAAGTCAAAAGTTTGTACCATAATGTTATACCCCGAATTTGTCCTACCTTTATTTTCTGTCTAAAAAATATTTTAAAAATCCCAAAATATGTACCATTTTATTTTTCTGTCTGATATTCGAAAAATCCAAAAAATATATCTTTTTCTTTTCTCAGGGTTTGTGTGGGAATCGAGTCAGTTTGAGTTTGTTGGTGTTTGTGTATGCGGTATTGTGTGCTGTGTGGAGCCGTTTGTCCGATTATCAATTTTATTTTCCATGCACATTTTCATTACCATCATTTCATTATAAAAAAAAACATTTGAGCCCAATAGTCCATTGTATTTTATTTATTTCATTTTAACATTACAAAAATCTGTTTTTCTTTAAATATCATTCTTTTCTAAAGTATCCATTTTACTACTTTATTTTTATTTTATTTTATTACTATTTACTCAAAACACAAAAATATTCTACTATTATTCTCTTTATTATCATTACTATTTCCTTTTTTTTACTATTCACTTTTTATTTACTATTTTTTTATTCATTATTATTAACATCATTATTATTTCTATTTTTATATTGTTTATTATTCTATTTTTCTTATTACTATTATTATTATTATTGTTATTATTATTTTATTTTCATTATTTCATCGCTATTATTATTAGATTTAATACTATTATTATCTTTACTATTAGTTTTACTTTTTAATTTTTTATTATTATCATTATTATACCAATTTTTATTCTAAAAAACTTTCTTTTAATTTATTGTCATTAACAAAAAATCACAAAAAGAACTCAATCCCATTTCATCAAAAATATTTCATTTCCATTATTATTACTATTATTATCAATATTATTACTTTCATTTGTCATTATTTTTAGATTATTATTGGTAAGTATTATAAATATTAGCTTTTTTTTAACTTTTCCTCCTACACCAGCAACTTGCCACGAATTAACACCATTTTCTGCTATGGCCCACCACTCATATTCCACACCAACACACACACACAAATTGCAGCAACTCATAAGAAAAGAAATTCTTCCGCAAATCTTCCATTCACAACTTGCAAATAACAAACTGTTATAGCATATTCTCAAATGATTCCTCCCAAATCTTTCTCCTCAAGATTGCCTCTTATACCCTCTAACTTCTCCCTATATAACAAGCATCATTTTCTTCATAAAAAAAGCGGAGAAAGCCTTCCATCACCCTTTCCAAACCTCTTCTCAAATTTAATAACGCCCAAGCTTCATCACCAAAACTCATAAATTCTTCATAAACTCAACAATAATGGCTCAACACTATTTGTTTTTCGGCAAACACCACCATAACAAAAAATGAAAACTCATTTTTTCCTCAATCACAGAAACTTCATCATTCTTAAACTTGCATAAAAAAACCATTTACAAACTATTTTACCCACACAGACCATCACAAATTAACAACAACCAAGCTATTACACAAACACAAACAAAACAAAAATCTCCCGAATCTCGTCACACCGTTACCTCCCTAAATCCAATCTTCATCCAAATACAACCCAACTTCAAATACATAAACCTTCCCACGTTCGGTAGAGAGAATAACTCGAACCCAAACCTGTTCACGCATCCCACCCTTTATCGCCATCTGAACCACACTAGAACCATACCCAAATCCGCGAATCCGCCGCGAAAACAAGACACAAACCATCCGAAAACATTCAAAGTCTTGATCCTGAGGTCAATGGCTTCCTCAAGACCCATGATACAGGCTTCATATTCGGCTTTGTTGTTAGTGCAGGCAAAGGTGAGTTTCGCCGAGAAAGGCATATGAACTCCTTTAGGTGTAATGAGCACTGCACCAACTCCACGTCCATTCATATTGACAGCCCCATCAAACATCATTGTCCCTTCTTCTTCTGGGTCAGGCCCTTCAGTGTGAACAGGCTCTTCATGATCTTTTGCTTTTAGAAACATTATTTCTTCATCAGGGAAGTCAAATCTCATTGGCTGGTAATCATCGATGGGTTGCTCAGCTAGATAGTCGGACAGTACGCTGCCCTTGATGGCCTTTTGAGATGTGTACTGAATGTCATACTCTGTCAGGATCATTTGCCATCTTTCAACCCTTCCGGTAAGTGCTGGCTTCTCAAATATGTACTTGACAGGGTCCATCTTTGAAATCAACAAGGTAGTGTGAGTCAACATATACGGTCTTAGTCGGCAAGCAGCCCACGTTAAAGCACAACAAGTTTTCTCGAGCAGTGAATAACGTTGTTCACAGTCGGTAAACTTTTTGCTTAGGTAGTATATTGCATACTCTTTTCGACCAGACTCGTCATGCTGGCCCAACACACACCCCATTGATCCTTCTAATACTGTCAGGTACATTATTAGAGGTCTTCCTTCAACTGGAGGCATAAGAATTGGAGGTTCTTGTAAATACCCCTTGATTTTGTCCAAAGCCTTCTGACAATCTTCGTTCCACCTGATCGTTTGTTCCTTTCTTAACAATTTGAAGAGGGGTTCACAGGTTGCAGTAAGGTGAGATATGAACCTTGATATGTAGTTCAATCTACCTAAAAACCCTCAAACTTCTTTTTCTGTCCTCGGTGCAGGCATCTCTTGAATGGCTTTGACTTTGTCAGGATCAACTTCAATTCCCTTTTCACTTACGCTAAATCCCAGCAACTTTCCGGAACGCGCCCCGAATGTGCATTTGTTGGGGTTTAGCTTCAGCTGATACTTTCTCAGGCGCTTGAATAACCTTAGCAGATTTACCAGATGATCTTCTTCAGTAAGGGACTTGGAAATCATGTCATCCACGTAGCATTCAATTTCTTTGTGGATCATGTCATGGAATAATGTTACCATAGCCCGTTGATAGGTCGCACCGAAATTCTTCAATCCAAATGGCATTACCTTATAACAAAATGTGCCCCATGGTGTGATGAAGGTAGTCTTCTCCATGTCTTCGAGTGACATCCTGATTTGATTATACCCAGAAAAACCGTCCATGAAAGAAAATACTGAGAACTGAGCTGTGTTGTCGACCAATACATCAATGTGAGGTAATGGGAAATCATCCTTTGGGCTAGCTCTGTTCAGATCCCGATAATCTACACACATCCGTACTTTTCCATCCTTCTTAGGCACTAGTACAATGTTAGCGACCCACGGCGGGTAACTAGTTACAGCAAGGAAACCGGCGTCCCACTGTTTTTGTACTTCTTCCTAAATCTTCATTGCCATATTTGGACGAGTACGGCGTAGCTTCTACTTTACTGGAGAATAATCTTCCTTCAAAGGCAGCTTGTGCATAACAATATCAGTATCCAGACCCGGCATGTCTTGATAGGACCAAGCAAAGATGTCGACGTATTCTCGAAGCATGTCAATAAGCTGTTCTTTTACTGAAGCCTGCAAACCGGCCCCAATCTTTACTTCTTTTAAGTCCTCTTCGGTACCAAGATTAACTGTTTCAACCTCCTCCTGATGAGGAGTGATTACTTTCTCTTCTTGCCTCAACAACCTGGCTAACTCTTTAGGTAACTCATAGTCTTCTTCAACCCCTTCATCGGCTTGATTAATCGGATTGTCGAAGTCATACAAGGTCATATCAGTGTTGTTGTCGGTGCATTCTAGAGGGTAATCTCTGCAAGGGTTGAGATTTGTTCGTTTTAGTGATCAATTTTAATCTTGTTTAGAAAAAGTGAAAATGAAGTTATTTATTTTGAAAACATTGCCATTTTATTGTTTTTGTACAAAAGTGAAAAATGAAAAGATAGTGAGCAAAAAAGAGACTTGTTTGCAAAATATGTCTGATATTCATTGATAATTCATTTGCATAAAATTACAATATGAACCTATTACAAAATGAGTCCTGACACCTTGGGCAAGATGCAGGACTTGATGCATGCTAAAAAAGGCAGGAAATAATAATTACTCTGCAGGAGTAACCCTTATAATTTCTTGGGAAGACTAGTAAAGGACTTAGTGCCCCGGGATCCTTGGACGTATCCAACTATCCAGGTTGCGGTCGCTTTCCGCCTCATCTTCCAGGTTGTTAACAACATCTAGGGTGAGCATCCCCCACTGATGAACTTGGGCTCTTTGGCAGCCTCTGATTGATCTTGTCGGAATGGTTTGTAATCCAAACCGAATCTGTCCTCCTTCTTCTCTACTGGCAGTAGCTTGCCCCAACCTTGGGCATTACCATTTTCAACAACCTTCCAAGCTTGCTGATAGGAGACAATTGAAGTACCCATCCTGTCTTCCTGGGATGCAGCAAATACTTCAGTCGTCGCCTTATTGACATTCAAGGCCTCGAACCCTTGGCTCATAGTTTCATAGATTTCACCATCCATCTCAATATACTTGTATGTATCCAGATGGCTAACAAATATGTCCTCTTCACCACAAATGGTGATAATCTGTCCTTCTCACTCATATTTCAATTTCTTGTGAAGGGTCGACGTTACTGCGCCTGCGGCGTGAATCCATGGTCGGCCCAACAAACAGCTGTAGGTCGGCTGAATGTCCATCACATAGAAAGTAGTCTTAAAGACTTGCGGACCGATTATCATCAGTAGCTCCACCTCTCCTAGAACAGATCTTTTGGAGCCATCAAAAGCCTGACCACAAGGTTACTTGGTCGGAGAGCTATCCCATCATATTCGAGCTTAACAAGAGCTTTCTTCGGTAATACATTGAGTGAAGACCCAGTGTCCACAAGAACATGAGAGAGTACAGCTCCTTTGCACTCCAGGGTTATGTGCAAAGCTTTGTTGTGGTGACGTCCTTTTGTTGTCAAATCAACATCAGTGAAACCTAGCCCATGGCTAGTATTGACATTACACACCACTGTTTCCAACTGATTCACTGTGATCTCTTCTGGCACGTAGGCAGCGTGCAGAACTTTGAGTAGTGCATCCCGATGGGCTTCGGAACACAACAGCAGGGATAGTATAGAGATCTTAGAAGGAGTTTGGTGGAGCTGATCCACAACTTTATAGTCACTTATTTTAATTATCCTCATAAATTCATCCACATCCTGATCAAAGGATGATTTATGAGTCTCTTTTGGTGCAGATTCTTCAGGTATCACACTCTTCCCTTTGGCTTTGGCAACAGCCTCTGCCTCATTATTGGTTCTGGGAGCTTGTGACGCGAAGAGGCGTCCGCTTCAGGTGAATCCTCAGCCTCCCCCGACATTGTCCATTTGGGGAGTAAGATCTGAAGAATCAAGAAGGACTTTCTCTTCGTTGTAGTAAAGGTCAGCACCATAATGCCATGGTACAACACTGTCTTTATCATATGGAATTGGCCCGGGCACCTTGATGGTGACTGGGCTTACTGTAGCAGATGTTGGAACCATAATTGTCTGTGGATCATAGAAAATAGTGACAGGACTTCTGGTGGATGCTGGAGGTGGTGAGCTGAAGCTTTGTTGAGACTGTTGCTGAGATTGTTGAAAGTAGCTGGAATCTGGTACCGTTGTTGGGTCATAATAGATAGTAACTGTGGAGACATCATTGTTGGTGGTTTCTGGAGTTGTAGAAGGAGATGAAATGGAACTGTTGTTTGTTGAAGTGACAGAAGGAATGGTTGCTGAAGTTGTAGATGAATCAGTAGGAACAATGGTTGTTTCATTTGTAGGAGAGACGCTTGTTGTTGACAAAAGAGTTGCTGGTGTTGTAGATGCTGTTGTGGTAAATTGCAGAATGCCTTCTTTGATCAGGCCATTAATTCCACTCCTCAAGCTTGCACACCCATTCTCGGAAAATTTGCATGATTCGCAACAGGCCTCACAACCGGGAAACACTTGGAATTTCAAAAGTCGGGCTTTAACCTCTGCCAGGGGTGTCTGAATACATGCAATATCTTCTATCAAACTCATGGGTGAGCCTTCCTCTATAGCATTAATCCTTGGCCCATTGTGGCTTGGCATAGGATTTTTCATGACATTGGGAGGAGGTGCAAAGTTCAGGGCCTTTGAATCTACCAGATCCTGGACCTTCATATGCAGAGCCCTGCATTTTTCCGTAGAATGACCAGGTGTGTTGGAATGAAAAGCACACCTAGAATTGACATCATAGTTTCTCAGAAGGTTCTGAGGATCAGATGGAGCCAATGTCCTCAACTCAACAAGATTGAGCTTTAGGAGTTGTGGCAGCAGTGTGGCATATGGCATTGGAATAGGGTCAATCACCCTGTTGATCTGAGATGGACGCTATTGAAAAGGGCGTTGTTGTTGATTGTTGTTATTATTGTTATAAGATCTCTATTGAGGAAATTTTTGTTGTTGCGGAAAGTGTTGTGGTTGTTGAGTATACTAAGGAGGTGGAGCAGGGATAGTAACAGCAGCAACTGATATGGGCAGATATTGGGGTCTCCCTCTTCCCATGTGTACAGAGTTTGTTTCACCAGATCTACGGGGTCCAGCAAATGGCTTCCTTGCACTTCTTGAACTGGCAACGTTGTCGGAGATCTTTCCCATCTTTAGTAGGCTCTCTATTCTTTCCCTGGCTATCACCACATCTGCAAAGCTGGTGGAAGAAAATGCAGCCAATCTATCAATGTAGGTTCTCTGGAGAGTATTCATGAACATGTCTGCCATCTCCCTTTCAGACATAGGGGGTTGAACAACAGCAGCCATTTGTCTTCACCTTTGGGCATATTCTCTAAAGCTTTCATGGGAAGATTGAGACATTCCCATTAGAAGGGTCCTGTTTGGAGCCATGTCCAGGTTATATTGATACTGACGGATAAAAGCTTCAGCCAAGTCTTTCAAGTTTCTTACTGTGGCTCTGGTCAAGTGGGAATACCATTCTCGGGATGCCCCTGTCAAGCTATCCTCGAAGTAAAACATCCACAGCTTCTCGTCCATGGTGTACACTTTTAATCTTCCCAAGAAAGACTGAAGGTGGGTGCGTGGGTAGGATGTGCCATTATATCTTTCAAAACACGGGGGGTTTGAACTTGTGAGGAATTCTCACCCCTTCCACCAATCCCATGTCCATGACATCGAAACCTAGGGAGTTTTGGGATTCAAGAGACCTTAGTTTCTCTGCAATTGCATCCAAATGACGGTCGTAAACTTCGTCTCCATCCCCTACCACTGTAAACTGTTCTTCTTGAGGATCTTCCCGCAGGACCCTTCCTACAGCAGTGTTACCCTGAGTATTTCTTATGGCATTGATATCTGGGTTCAGATGAGGTCCAAACTCTGGTGGATCAGTGCGAGGCTGCACGTGATCGTTGTTACTGGTACCTCCTGTACCTGGATGGTGTTCCTCGGAAGTTTGTCGCTCAACTAACTCCCTTAGTCTTTCATGGCTCTGAGCTAGACCAGTCATCACTGTCATGAATTGTGTCATCTGATTTCTCATCTCAACCCTTTCATTGGCCATCTGGGCCCTCACTTCATTCAGGTCTTGTTGAACTTGATCCATCTGGAGTCCTGGAAGGTTGTTTCTCGTCGGGTACCGGTGTATTCTGTTGACAGGGAACACTCTTCTGCGAGCAATGTTTCCTGAAACCACAACAAAGTGAGAAACAACAACAAAACAAAACCCTACAAAACAAAGAAAATGTTAGTATGCAATGCAGGATGCGTATTTGTCTTCCAAGGGTATCCGGTTTGGTTCTTATGTTTTGACCCTTCCAGACCTCGAGGAAATGCTGATGATGTTGTAGAGAGAGATAAATCCCACCAATAATACAAACCATATATATTACAAATAGTGAAGATACATAATTTGATTACAATAACATTCCCATGGTGGGTCAAAATACAACAACAAAATCAAAAGTACAACAAAAGGAAAGTACAAGTACAAGGAAATCAAACATCCAATCCAAAGTCATCCTCCCTGACTTCCTTCAGGAGGGCCTCAGTCACTGGACCTACTGGGTGTTCTGTGATAGTCCTGATGAGGAGGTTCCTGGTAGCAATGGCATTGGTCAACTTCTTGTGCTTATCCTGATCCTTTGACCTCTTTAACCCCGCCCGGAGTTTGAATTCAGATATCTCCTTCTTTGCTGCTATTAAGGCTGCCTGATTCTTCTTCTCACTAGCCTCTAGTTGCTCTATATTAGCTTGAGTTCTCTGATCTTCCTATGCACGGGCTTTAATGATCCTGATCCACCTAGCCTGGCTCTCCTCTAAATAATGCTCTGCCCTAGCCTTCTGAGTCTTTGCTTCCTTGCAAGCATTCTTCAGTACTAACTCCCATGCTCTAGCCTTCCTGATGTAGTCATCCGTCTTCTCAATCTTGGTCAAGTGTTCAATCCTGAGCCTCTCCAACCTTTCATTGTCTAAACAGCTGTCATTCCTCTCCCAAAGGGTCTTCTTCAAGGCTTCAGAGAGCTGAGTATTCCTCTCTTTAAGTTTATCAAACTCTTCCAAACTGACAGTAGCTGCAAGTTGCACTGTTGAAGATCCAGGTACATCTTCTAATGTGAATGGCATCCGGGTGATCTGTGCCCTGGTACGAGACCAATCAAGATACTGTGCTGAAGCTATATTGTTGTATTTGCCCAAAATAGTTGTCCTCTTAGTCTGAATGTTGTCCCAAGCCCAGGTTTCCTATCTGACAACAACAGAGTTGTGTTGGATTTCACAATAGAGGGTCTCAGTCAAGTCTTGCCCTTTGGGAGGATGAACCAAAGCATACCCTGATTGTCTCTTAAAAAGTAAAGGGTTGTAATTGATGCAACCTTTTACTCTAATCAAAGGCACATTAGGATATTGCCCACAGCTAGTAATGATGTCTTCTGATGTCAAGGCAATCAATCTCTTAGCCCAGTTCTTTGGATGGTGGGGGTTCAGGAAAGTATCTGACTTTGGAAAATGTCTTAACAACCAAGAGTAATAAAGGGGAGCACAAAATCTGACCAGTTTTCCTCTTTGCTTCACATTCCTCTGGTGCACTGAATAATAGAAGTCTCCAAGCAAAGTGGGCACTGGGTTCCTTAGTAAGAACAGGTGAATGACATTCTTGCTTACAAACTTTGGCTCATCTGCAAACAAGATAACCCCATATATACTGAGGGCTAGAAGTGCACAGACAACATTCCATTTCCCTGCTGCAGCATGCAGGGTGGCCTGGGAGATCAAGAAATCTAGGTGAAAGCCTAGAACCCCAGCCTTGGTGGTCATGTTCTGATCAATGAGGGAAGGCTCCAAATGCAATGCCTTAGCTATGTCTTCATTCTTGGGAGCAACCATCTCAGGGTTGAAAGGAATCCCTCTCCTGATAGGGACACCTAACAACATGGAAAATTCTTCCAGCAGAGGTCCCATCTGAAAATCAGGGAATGTGAAGCATCTAAGAGGAGGATCATAAAACTGCAAGCAAGTATGGATCATGCTCCTCTGGGATGCATCCAGGTCCATGATCATGTCCAATATGCCTCCATAATGTTCTCTGAATAGTGGGACATGATCAGGAGTAATGAGAAACTGGATCTGTCTGATGCCAGTCAGAGTGGGCTCAAAGAAGTGGTATGTGATGTTGCTCTTTCTGGAAGTGTCCATGCTGATACTGGATGCTGGTGAAGAAACTAAGGGGAAACCCTGATGAAGGTCATTGAAGAAGATGCTGAAGATGAGTCTCTGATGAAGACAACTGGAGAAGAGTCTCTGATGAAGACAAACTGATGCAAGTGTTGGAGAAGATAACTGAAGAAGTCTGAGCAGCAGAACAGGTCAAAATCAAACCAAAGACAATAAGGTGGATACCCTGTAAAACAAATAGGAAAATGTTAAATGATGCAAAATGATGTATGCAGAATGATATGCAAAGGGTTTGTGATCAAGTGTTGGATCTGTTATCAGCCTTGATAGGGTCCATGTCTGTTCATAAGTCCGGATGAAGGCTTAGAAATCTAGTAACCAGGTGGGGGACTCAAATAAAGAGTCACAAGTCTAGGGTTTCACAAGAACTGTCCAAAATGATGCATTCTTAAAACAAAACTGGTAACAGGGTATGATGAGGCCAAGGGTTCCTGCAAACCTGTAAACATCCCAACCCCCTCACATGTAATGTTCTAGAACAAGGATCCTCAAACTTGGATCAGTTATGAGAAGTGTAAACACTTCTAACCCGGAGGTACAGTGTTCACAATAACCATAAAAGATCCTCCTCTAATTCACCTCAGATGCTGAAGGTCATAAAAAGGTCATCCAGACTTAGCAGGCTTCCTAGATAGCCCTGGTACTACAGGAAATCCATAGCACAGAGTTCTCAAGAAGAAACCCATGTCTGAACCGTGTTTCATATTCCCACACCAGACCGAAATGGAATGGGAAAGAATATAAAGCCACTCTATCTTATGTGTCACTCAGGTCCCCGGTATGGAACCTTAATCACTCAAAAATCCCTCCCACCAAGGAAACAACAGATCCAGCATAAGATGATGATAACAATATGAAATGCATAGAACTGTAAATGAAAGCAATAAATAAAGATGTATAGAAAGCAGTAAATAAAGCAATAAATAATAAGCACAAGTAACACATAACACCCCTATAAACACAAATCAAACGAGCGCTAGGAGGAACCCACAAAAAGAACCAAAATCCCTGGTTGCAATATAAGTCCCTAGTAGAGTCGCCAAGCTGTCGCTCCCAAAGATTTGCATCCCGGTACAAGGGCGAACGGTCGGCGAAAGGAGAGAAATGAAGTGAAGATGAATAGAGTCGCCAGCTAGGCATTTTTATCCCAAAGGAAAGGTAATGCTGCATAAACCTAGAAAGAGATGGATAAGACGGTTGCGAACCAGAGAAACTGAGAAAGGGGGTTGGTTACAACCTGGGAAGGTATTAGCACCCATATTGTCCGTCGTACTCGACGAGATCCATGCCTTAAAGGTTGTGTTTAAAGGGGTAGGTGTCTGTGCTATCTGTGTGCTAAAGCTGGAAAAGAATATACAAGTGCCAGTGCAAAATGGTGAATGCTCAGGAACTGAGGCTTAAAAGAGAATGCTGGAAGAGGGGGGAAGACACATAGACTTTTGTTCGATAACCGTTAAGTTATGCCTATGTATCCTCTCGTGCAATGAGGAAGTCAGAACACCGTAGTTCGACTCAAAGAGAATGAAAGATAAATTGACTGTGAACTGCTTGCTTGTCTATGCTCAAGTCTATGACTCGTCTGGCTCGAGTGCTAACTGTTTTGCATTAGACAGAAGAAGCAAGTTTTCGTTTATGAATGAAGATGATGAGAAAAGAATCCCGAAGGAGAAGATTATTGCTTGTTTTTGTGTTTTAAGTCTTTTATTGTTTTTGGAGTTTGTCATAAGTTAATGAGCTTAAGCCTAAATCAAAGGTTGTAAACTCATTATATCCTCCCTGATTAGGGATAATGAGAATACTTAAGTATGAGATAGGCATCTCAACTTAATTGCCATGATGATGTAGGATTAAGATCATTAACCTACTTGTGATTATTTAGATGTTTTTTTGGGTTTTTGTTTAGTGTTAAGTAATGAGTTTAAGCTATAATCAAGGATTGGTGAACTCATTACACCATCCTAATAGAAGGATGATAGATGAGAACACTTAAGCTGAGGAAGATACCTCAACTTAATCCATGATTAGGGATTAAAATCATTAGATGATAAGACTTTATTAAAGTGGATTTTAATTAAAGGTGAGATTAAGAAGTGGATTTTATGGTTTATAAGACAACTTGAGGAGGACTTGTCCATTAAACACAAGGGTTAGTCCTTCTTAACCATAAAGGAAGAATTAGAACCCTAATGTAAGGCCCGAGTTACAAGTTAAAGTCTTATTAATTATTAAGTGGATTGATTAATAGGTTTAAAAAAATTAAGGGTTTAACACTTAGGGTTAAAGTTATACACTCCATCCTATGAGAAGTATATAGGCATAACCCTAATTCCAAAGTCCTAAAATCTTAAAGGTTTAGTCTCTAATGATGAGATGAGAAGAGAGACACAAAGAAGACTCAAAGGTAAAAACTAAGGGGGACTAGTCACAACCCTAATTATTGTCATGCTTGGATGTTCCTATGGTTTTTAAGGCTTGAGAAAGATCTTCAAGGAAGCCACCAATGGAAGAAGCAGATGGAAGGAGGAAGAAGCAGAAGAAATAAGTTACTTACTTCATTGAAGAAGATAAGTAACTTAAAGAAAGAAAGTGAGAGATGAACATGAATGAGAAAGCCCACTCTACAATAAAAAATGCAGCAAAGATGCATATGAAGAAGATGAATAGAAATGAGAAGTGAAGGCAAATCCACTTCTCAAATTAACTTACCACCTGAAAATGTTAGCGCAAGATGCATAAGGAAAGAAATGAGATGGAATGATGCATAGCAATGACAAAGATCAAAACCAGAAGCATACACAAGATGCAAATGATGTTATGACATGATGCAAAGGCATACAAAGTGTAATGAATGGTCATACAAGGATGAGATGCAAATGGGAGCATGCTTTGAAGTTTGAAAGTTCATGAAAGTTAATGAAAGGAAATGAATGCAAACCAAGAAAAATAAATGAAGAAATGATCAAGCATGGTTCTAACATGTCCTAAGATGTCTAAGATGACATATGAATGCATGAAATGTCATGGCAAGTTCATGTATGGATGCATATGCAAGATGGATGCAAGTGAACATGCAAAATTTGGGTTATAAGGCAACATGATATGCACATGACTAAAACAGAAGCAAATGACATGATAAAAAATTGAAATTGCACTTAAAGGAACCTTAAACCTATACTAGATTACCATCCTAAGGGGGAGGTCAGAAGCTAAACCTAAAGGGAGTTATGAATTTCCTAAGTTTCTAGGGTTTTTTGGGGTGATCTTCAGTGAAAAATGCTAAACAAATTGAAAATGAAAGATAAATTCATGCCAAAAATATCCTAGAAACTACATGATATTTACAAAACAATACAAAATGAATCATCTTCAAAATCTTCTTGGTTAGATAGAAAAGATTTTTTCAAGTTAGGGTTCAAAAATAGGATTTAAATGACCCTTAATTCAAACAAAATTCTCAAATGATCATCAAACCTAAAAATAAATTTTTATGAAGAGTTTGAAAATGTTTCTAAATGCAAAGGGATGATTCATGATTTTTTTGGTGATTTTTAGAAACTTAAATGGTATTTTAATTAATTAAATTCAATTAATTAATTAAAATAAACATTAAAATATTTTTAAAATACAATTTTTATGCAAAAAATAAAATAAAAATCATTTTCTGATTAAGAAAAATATTTGGAATAAAAATGCAAAAGGAAATATTTTTGGGATTAGTCTAACTATTTTTAAATAATTATGCAAGAAAAAGCAATTAAAATGAAATAAAAATCAAATTAAATGAAAGTATGACAATCTGATGGATGAGATTCAAAGCTGAGGAAAAGAGGTTGACTGGCGCACAATCTAATGGTCCTGATTTGTCCTGACTAATTAATTCAAATTAAATTATTTAATTAGGTTTTAGGGTTTAATGACATGATCTAAGTCGTCCACATACGCGCGGGAAACACAATCCAAAGGTCAGAATTTAAAGTTGCCTAATCACCTGAGATTTGCCCTAATTAATCTCAGGTGGCCGGAGAAGACTTTCGGTCGTCTTATTCGGCGAGACCTTCACCCTATCTCCCTTAAAACGCCACTAAAACACATCAAAATCTCCAGATTCACTCAACTAATCCTCCTAAACAAGAATCTAACAACAAAATTAATTTATTTTTCATGAATCAAGAGAAACAAACAAAATCATTTTTACGGGCAAAGTTTCAGACAGTCAATACATGTTTATTTCTTGATCATTTTCAAAACCAAACACATCCCAATGATCAGTGTAACATATAGAACAATACAAGAACTTAAAAACATGTTTATGGAAAAAATGTTCTTGAGGTTACCTGAGCTGGAGCTTTCGAAAATGTAGCTTTCTGACTACTTCCTTGATGCTTGTTTTGGCATAACTTGATTGGTATGGCTTGTTTTGCCAAAAAGTCATAAGTTTGTACCATAAGCATGGGCTCGGGTCAGAGGAAATCAAATGGGTGGATTGGCCTCAGCTGAGTTTGTGGAGGTCCCTTGGATCAGATTTCATGAGCTGTGATGATTGAATTGTGAGATTGAAGAGGTTTTGCGAATTTCCCTCTTTGGAATTTCTTGTGAATCAAGGCATGAAATGTTGTGATTCCTTGGGCAATTCTGAGCAAAATGAGCCATGTGATGTTGTTATGATGTTTAGAAGTCAATTATAGGTCACTTAGAAGCTTGGCAAGTGAATTTGCAAAAATCCCTCTTTGGCATGAATGTGAAAATTATGTGATTTTTGCCAACTTTGAAAGATCATAACTTAAGTTCCATAATAAATTAGAACATGTTCTTGTACTTTTTGAAAAGGGAAAGACCTAATCTACAACTTTCATGACCAACAATTTTTCATTTGAAGCATTTTTGGTTGAGAAAGAGGAGGTTGAAGAACTTTCCCAAAATGGAAAGTTTCCATTACAAGTCATTTCCATTTTTGGCAACTTTTGGTTTAGCTCAAATTTCTTCAATTTTGTGAACTTCCAAGAACTTCAATGATCAAATAAAGATCATATATCTTCAATTTGATGAAAATATCACTTTGGTTCCATTGTTGGGGGCCTCAGATGCCCTGATTTTGCCCTGACTTGCTCAAGAAGTTACCCAATGAACAAATGACTTCCACAATGAATTTCTTCATAAAACTTGGTACACATGATCCTTATAACATCTTAAGAACATTAGAAAAAATAATGGCCCAAAAATTAGGAGTTGAAGCCTCTGAAACTAAAACCCTAATTTTGGTCATCTGTGTAGTGAAAACCCTAGCTCTGCTCCCATGCCTTGCCAGTTCTTGTGATTTCTTGACTTCCTTGAACTTTGAGGGACATAATATGAGGATTGAACACACATGGACCCTCTTGGAATGCTTTAAGACCTTTGGAGTGGCTCAGATTGGATCTTGGATTACTCAGATCACAAACCCTAGATGCAGATGAATTTGAACTATGTAGTGAAACAAAAATGCAATATGAGATGGTATGCTTATGTTTTTGCAACAAATGAAAGATCACAAGCCATGGTGTGAAATGATTGAGGGCAAATTTGGGGTGTTTACACCATTCATAGAAAAGAAAGTCTTCTCTGGTGGGGCACTGATGTTCACTACTATGGATGGCGAGGACTTCCTATCTCTTGTGAATTTAAATACAGTTAAAAAATACTTCGCATAAAAGACCCGCTGGACACAAAAACAGAATGTAAGTCCAGGAAAAAATAGGGCATCCCGGCGAGTCAAAAACAGAATAAAAGACTCGGGCAAAAATAAGGGAAAATTGAAAAAAATGTACACCTGCTGAGTTGAAAAGCCACATTGGACAGCTCAGGCAAAAATGGGTATCCCGGTGGATTGAAAACCCGAAAGTGCGATTCGCGCAAAATCAGGGAATAAGCGAACAACTGCATTTTTGAATTCGTCTGCATCACTCACAACATGGAAAGCTTCGAAGGGATAAAGCGTCGGTCAGAATCAACCTTCTTTAGAAAGCAAGATAAGAAGAACGTCAAGGTCATACAGATCATAGCTAAGGAAGCTCATTGGAGTGTCAAATTCAAACATTGCCAACACTTTTATTTTCTTAATTTACAGCAATCTCCTCCTTTCAGGGATTCACTTCTTTGACTGTACTTGCCTATTCAGAGCACACACATCAATAAAATCAGAATATTCAGTCACACTTTGTTTTTACCTCTTGTTTTTGTTTGCAAAATGTCCAGAGTTCGTAATACAACATTTGCATGAAAACATATAGGCCATTTTTAATAAATGCTTGCAGGAAACATGTTGCTCTCAAACAAATCTAACTCCTATGGCGGAATCCGGTTGAGGATATCTCGGGACACTTGTGCGTTTCCTTTGTCTTAACAAGTTGCAGGTACTCAAGGCATACAATCTTTCACATCATGGGGCATATCAGGCATTATTCCCCAACCAAGCCAGCAATCACGTCATCAGCAGGTCTTCTTGACAATAAGTATTTCCTTGCAAAGTTTTTATCCCCCCAGAGGATCCCTTAAGGAATTCATCAATCCCCAGCGTATCACTTGGACGAAGGAGTGGCAACAAATTACTTCCCAGAAGTTATCTCCTCCCAAAGCATGATCTCTCGAGCAATTCCTGACGGCTTTACCTCAGCAAAGTGGTCAGGAACTTTCTATTCCCCGTCAGAGTTACCATTCTCTCCCTAGTAGAGCAATACTGCCCCAGCGGAGTTGCTGAAACTTCCTCGTCCCCAGCGAAGTTATCCCTCCGGACAGATAGACCAGAGATCTTTATCCCCGCAGGATCCGGATCTCGGATCAGATTTCTCATTTGCATAATCATAGAATTCGTATCATTTCCCCCCAAAATAAGCGTAGCATTCCGTCTAAAACGGAGCATTACGGCAAAAATCAAACATTTGCATGATCATGAGCCAGATTCGAGCCAGTCACCTGCAAATACCAAAATCACTTCACTGGCCATATATAAAACTTATCCCCCACAGACAAAGCCAGAATACCTTATACATTCTCAATACAGTTATTTTTTCATACTTGTACATATTCTTTGTTGACACTCACCCATGTCATACTTCCCCAGCAAGTTAAAACACTTGTCCATGTCCCTTGCTCAATCTTTTGGCACTCGTCTGTGTCTTTCACATACTTCGCCAGCAGATTATACTTGTGCATGCTTATACAGAAGTCTTCAATACTCTTCCATATCTTATGCATACGTTCGTGTTCTTTGCTCAGCCGATTGATATTCGTCCGTATCATCATTCTTCAAGCACGTGTCAGCGTTTGTTTCTACCGATACTCTTCCATATCATGGTCCTAAGGATGCTCGTCCGCATCTTTAGTCTATACACACTGTCAAACACTTATACCTCTTATTTTTAAAAGCGTAAGCACTTGTCCGTGTTTACATCCCCACAGAAACACGACAACTTTCTTCTATCCGGCATTCGTCCTATGTCGTGATATTTTCAGCAACCGTACCCTGCTAGGTGATCGTCCTTCACCTTTGGATGACCGTCCCTCATCCTTTCCCTAGTGGAATCCCCATTGTTAGAACCTTCTATCCGGCATTCGTCCTATGTTGCGATATCTTTTTTAGCAGTCATCCCTTGCCAGGTGATCGTCCTTCACCTTTTGATGATCGTCCCTCATTATTTTATCCGATGGACGTCCCCATCGTTGATCTTTGTTATCCGGCATTCGTCATATGTCACGATAATCCACAAGAGCAGCCGTACCCTGCTAGGTGATCATCCTTCACCTCTTGATGATCGTCCTTCATCATGCTTATCTAATGGTCATCCCCATCGTTGATCTTTTCTATCCGGTATTCGTCCTATGTCGTGTTAAAGAGCAGGCCGTCCCCTGCTAGGTGATCGTCCTTCACCTTTGATGACCGTCCCTCATCAAATAGTTCATTTATTTTTTAACCCGATGGCCGTCCCCGTCGTGGTCCCTTTTCCTTTTCCTGATGATCGTCCTTCATCATGCTTATCCGATGGTCGTCCCCATCGTTGTTTACTTTACTTGCCAACCTGATGGTCGTCCCCATCAATGCTTTTCTCAATCCCCAGAGAATTTTATTTCCTTACCCGATGGCCGTCCCCGTCGCGGTTTCTTTATTTCCCAGCATGATGGTCGTCCCCGTCATTGCTTTGCTTACCATTTTACCCCCAACAGTCGTCCTCTGCTCGATGGTCGTCCTCCATCTCTTTCATTTGATACTCATACTATAATATCTTTTACAATTTATATCCTTTTTCTTCTTCTCCCCAGTGAGTGCAAATTTCGGACTGTCTTTGGTATTCATTCACAAGTTATCTTGTTTGTCTGTTAAGCCGGGTGCTTACATCCTACACAGCTAACTCATGCTTGAATAGGGGCAGCTGTAAACACCCAAAATTTTCTCTCACTTTTTCTCACACCATGGCTTGTGATCTTTCATTTTTTGCATTAGCATTAGCATAAGCATATCATATCTGTCATACCCCAAATTCGTCCTACTTTTTTTTTCTATTCTAAAGGATCATCTGGCATGTGGACATGATCTTCTAAGAATTAGACCATGAAGTCTTGTTTATGCTTATTGTGAACTAACAAGTTTATGTAGATGCATTAGGGGTCAGGGCTGGATTAATTAATGTTGGTTTTAGCATTTCAAAGTAGTCTTGGGACTATATGTTTTAGAGTATTTGCCAAGATTTTCTCAAGATGACTTTGGGCCCAGATTTTAGGTCATGGTCCATTTCAAGAGTTCTCATAAAGTGCGTTTCGAAACATGGATAAAGCAAGCGATATCGCATTGGTGCTGCTTTGTTAGTTCAAAGAATCTCAGACATTTTGTGCATTAGTGATGATAAGTGGTATGAAAGGTTTAGAACATTTTCAAGGCTCATTTGCGTTAATTTATTCGGACTGTGTTCACATTATAAAGGCTCATTATATTATCTTAAGTTGTGTGGATTCGATGATTTATTGATTTTGAATGTAGTTTCAAGAGTGTGGTTTTTCAAATGAGATTTGCAAGAAATCATGTTGGATGTGAATCCATTCTATGACAATTTCAAATTGGATTCAATATATCATGTCAGGGTTTTAGTTCATTTGAAGTGGCATTGAAAGGCAATATTCCGTTAAGGATAAATTTGGGATTTAGGTGGATTATAATTCAAGAAATTGGAAATGAACACTTATACTTTAAGTGGCTTGTGCTATACACATGCTTAAGAAGACTGGGAATTCTCAAGCCATAATTAAGTGGGTGCCTAGTTGATTATAAGATGGTCAATCTTCAACATGAGTTTAGAAAAATATTTCAAGGTTGTTCAAGCCATGTTTCAAAATCAGTTAGCTAGAACCTGTGAAGCCACGTTTTGTACTAAAGAATTCATACTGCAAGTTCAAAAAAAGAGGTGATAAATTGAATGATCATAAGTGACACAAGTGAATAAAAAAAAGATGCCAAGTTTTACAAACTCCAAACTACCATCAAGCATCAAGTTGATACAAGATCCTTATGCCAAGACTTGGACATAATCACAGTTAGTCCTAGAAGAATAAATCCTAATCCTACAAGTTACATCCAAGAATATAAATCCAAAGTCTACAAGATAGATACAAGATTCAATTTTACATATAATTTCTTAATGGATTTCGTGAACCAAGTTTCTTCAAGTGCTTCATCAGATACGACCCTCATGTGTTTAAGCTACCAAGTTCTGCCCATCCTTCTAATAATTGCCAACTGCAACCTGTAAATAATGCTTCTCAAGTCAGTACAAGTACCTCAATATCTCAAGGCTCTATGGATTCAGCAAGTGTGTTAGCAGATGCTTACTGCTACTGCATCTTCTCAGTGTAAACAATCAGAGCCACCATCTGGTTCCCCTTGCCCGATCCAGTTATTCGAGTGAGTTTCATGGAGGGCACATCTGTTAGAAATTCAGCTACGAGTCTTCAAAGGTGGAACTAAAGTAGAAATTCATTATGCAACATTTGAATGTGCATTCTGCAATTCTGAGTTTGGTATTAATCTTTGGTGCACTACTCCTTTGATAGGCCTAACCTGCTTCAAAAATTCAAGACTTGACGCTCGATATATTTCCAATAACTCTTGTCATCATTAGTCGCGCATTACACAAGTAAACCAAATCACGACACCTTTGCTACCTTGGGTTTTTTTTTTCAACTTGCTGGGAAGCTCGTACGAGATCAGATCCTTATTCCTGGTTACAACAATTACAAAAGTCAAGAATACAAATCAGGACATGTTAAGAATGAGTTCTAAATTCCATAATCGTGGTTGGTACAAAAGTTCCATGAGTTACATACATGCTTACAAATCGAGATCTGAATCAATTACCAAACTCGAACCGTTTCATACAGCCAATATTCATGTTATGCCTAAGGTGTCTAAATTGTGATCATACTCAATGTTACAAGCTCTGTGTCTTACCTCATCTTTAGAAAGCTTAACATTGCTCCAAGAAAGCTTCACTATTAAGTCAGGCCCAGAAGTGTTGAGTTTTTTCCCGAAGCCATGTGTACATAAAAAGAAAAAAAAACAAGCATTAGAAGGATGAATCAATATATGCAGCAATGTGAAATTCATAATGCACATCAGTGTGATATATGAGTTTGAACTCAGGTTAATGCAGGGCAACATTTAGAAAAGTTGAGGAATCAAGAAGAAGTTTAAAATACACAAGTCTCACTCTTATGAATGGATAACAAAATCAGCCATACAAGTATCAAATGAACATGTTTCGTCAAGTCACCAATTTGTCTAAGATTTCTCATGAACAAGAAAATTGCAGACAAACTGAAGTTAATTAAGAAAGCCTCACTAATGTTTCTTCACATACCATGCCTTCAACTCCAAGCAAAGTCATTGCTCCTATCAAGCAAGTCGTCATTCTGCACACATGTTGCAGCAAGCCAAGGTCTCCATGCAGCAGCCACTATTTTGCTATGAGATATCAGTCATATGATTCTATCCTTCAAGCACCAAGTTTCAGTTACACAAGTATATCAATAACCTGCAAAAGGGAGTTCGAAGGGAACACAACAGAGCATTAGCAGTTATTTCAATTACGAATAATCTAAACAAACAAATTGTCGTTTAACATGGATGCAAAGATGCAG
Organism: Lathyrus aphaca; assembly: GCA_963966055.1. Lineage (NCBI taxonomy): Eukaryota > Viridiplantae > Streptophyta > Magnoliopsida > Fabales > Fabaceae > Lathyrus > Lathyrus aphaca. Next base: position 346,027,129 of record OZ014521.1, read on the forward strand.
GGCTTAGAGCATTACCTCTAAATTTTGATTCAATAACACAACCATTCAGAGTTTTTGAAACTCCTCGAAACCTTCATGAAGACCAATTGGTAGCAGCATCCAAACAAGCGGTTCCAAGAGGCTGCCCAAGCAAGGAGACAAAAGAAGTTTTGAGGTTTTCACAATCCAGATTAAATCACAATGGAAATTGAAGTTTAGAAAAATAAAATCAGATGAGTGTTATGTCAAGTTTTACCAAACACATGGCTCACGAACTGCGCATTCAGTGACTCTTCCTTGGGTCCAAGCACCCAATATACAACCTGCCACACAAATAGAAGCAAGAAGTCATATTTCATGGTTTCTAGCATGTAGTGAACAACAAGCCTGATAGCGGTAAAGAAAATCAACGGTAAAGATTTGATAAGATTCACGGAAGGACCCCACAGGTACTCTAGAATCACACTACAGACAAATGATTTTCATGACTCACCATGATGAGGTCCCCACAAAATCTTTCAAAAATCCACTCTAACGGATTCACAGATCCTCTCACACGAATTAGAGGATATTCCTCTGAAATTTGTTTTTCCCTACACGTATTAAACCTCACTCCACCCTCTATAAAAAGAGCTCAATCATTTGCAAAGAAAACCAACAGAGAAAACCCTAGAGAAACAACCTGAAAATCATACAAAAATCTCCGATTGTGAAAACCAATACATAGAACCAGCACACAGAAAACCAGAGTCAAAAAACCCATCTCACCTTCATACCGAAGCTCGTGAGACACCATCCACTCTTCCGAATACCCATACTCATCCACCGCGTCAGAACCCATCCAAATCGCGAACATCACCGCGGACCACCCTCAACCCGTTACCGAAAAAACCTCAACAGACCATTAAAACTCGCACAATTTGAACCTTCGAATACCAAAACCTTGAACCAAACGCAAATGAAACCACCATAACTCCACCGCCGCTCACAAATCAAAACCGACCACCGCACATAAACGGAAAGCGCGACGAACGAACCAAATCCGAATCGAGAAGCATCCGAGAGTGAGACGGAGGACCACCGTGAAACCGGCCGAGAACCTCCGTTGAGTGCGCACCGCCGTCAACCGCACATCACAGAATCAGAGAGAGACCCAGATGCGAGCGAGCGAGACTGAGAAAGAAATCTGAAGCTGAGAATCCCTCGCGAAATCGAGAAAGGTTCACGAGTGTAAAGGCCGGTGGTGGGTGCTCTTCCTTTCTGTTTTTATTTTATCGTTTTCTGAGGAAGGAGAAGAAGGGATTTGAGTTTGTTCCTTTTTGTGTTTTTTGTGTGTCATTTTATTTTTGTTTCTTTGTTTTTATTACATTCTTTTTTAAGAAAATAATAACAGCATACTAAAAATTATTTCTTTTTAAAAAAAAAAAAAAAACTTATGTTTATTTCTTTTTTTCAATTCAATTTGAACTGGGTTTTTCTATGGTAATGCCCTGGGCTTTGATGGCCCATCTGAGTTTCTATGCACACCTCATGTGTATTTAATCCCCTACTGCTTTTTTTATTTTTATTTTCAACCCTTTGTTTAGAAGTTTTTTTTAATTTTATTAACTTTATATGTTTGTTTCTTTTCTGTTTTGTCATAAAAAATGCTTTAATCTTTTTTATTGGTATTCGGTAATATTTTTATCCAATTTGAGGGCCGATGATATTATAAAAGGCCGTTTTCGCCCGATTACATTTAATCGGTGATGAGCGGTCAATATGAGGCCCTCTTTTATTTTATTCTATTATTTTTATTTTGAACAAAAAAAAAACTTGTAATATAATTTATTGATTATTCTCAAATACGATTTATTTTATTATTTTATTTTCATTATTCTATTTAATTCTTCGCAATTCAATTCATTTAATTTATTCATTTAATTCGCATTTTAAATTACGATTCGACTCCTCATAGAACGATTTCATTAAATCGGCTCTAAGGCAGTAAACGAACCAAATTTCGCCGCGTCCCGAAAAGGTCCAACGCCTTCAAATAGTTGCGCTCGAAAAAAGGTCCAACGCCTTCGAATAGTTGCGTCCCGATTAAAAGGCCGAACTCCTTCGAATAGTTCAAACACACTGCACACACGCTTTCTCTTGGGATAACTACAACGAGACCGTTTATTTCTCGCAATCCCCTGTATTTATTTTGTACCCCTCTCCCCTTACTTTGTATGCATTTTATTTTCCGCATCTTATTTAATTCTGAATCCTTGGTCCAACGCCAAGCGATCTCACTTGCACATTTGCACTTTATTATTCAGGTATTCGTTTCGTTTAGGATCCATCTTACCTTGCGAGCCGAGCGCTTCGTGCCTCGCTAACAAATACAAAAATAAACTCCAATTGCATTTACCCTTTAAACCTCAAAAACCAAAATGTTTCGATTAGATCCAAACCCTTGATCCAACGTCAAGCGGCATTAGGAAATAAAACACTTTAATAAAACGAGAAGATTTGTACGCCACGAGCCTTAAGCGGTAGAAAGGAGGATAACGAGCTCTCGTTACTCGCTCCGATTATTTCGACGCAGGACGCTCGTCTTGTTGGGCGAGATAAACTATCCATAGTCTTTAGTGCATTTCAACTCCTAAACCCTTTCATCGAAGAAAGGTAATAAAATCAACAACCATTACCCTTAGTAGGCCGAACTACGAGGCTCTGACTTTCCCATTGCACACGGGAGTACGTAGGCACGAGGATCTCAATCCTTGTCGAGCACCTAGGATCAATCTAACTTATAATTCAACTCATTTCCCTCTAGCAAGCAATTCGTTTAAGCATAGACATCCTTTCTCGCGCGATAACTTAGATGGTTCCCATCGAGTACGATGGATGTAGGGGGTGCTAATACCTTCCCCCTGCATAACCGACTCCCGAACCCAGGCATTGGTTCCGTTGACCTTTGTCCTCATCCTTTTCCTCCCGGGTTGTATCTATATCTTCCCTTTCCCTCTTCGGGAATAAATAGAATTAGGTGGCGACTCTTCAGTCCGTCCGGCGCACGGCTCCGTCCTTTCGGATCGCGTGAGGTCGTATTTTTCGGGGTACGACAGCTGGCGACTCTGCTGGGGATTGGTTCACCCCTATGCGATGCTTGTTTGGATGTTTGCTCTTATGCCTTGCTTGTTTATTTTTTATCTCTTTCTTTATCGCATTCCATTTTATATATCTTGTGGCTCCTTGGTACTATAACTTGGATCGATACTGTGCAAAAGAAACTTGAGGGAAAAGCTCTATACCCGGGCTTTCGAGTACAAACATAAGTTAGCGAGGTTGTGTAGTATGGGCTCCCGAGAGAACCTCTCTCGTGGGTTGTCGATACGAAAACCTCACTTGGAGTAGATTCTGATGAAAATACTGACAACCGTCAAGTCCTTGACGTGTGTGCTCAGTTGCTTTCATTAGGGTCATCAACTCTGAGGACCTTTAGAACCTTTTGGTTAAAAACATCGGTTGATGGTTGCGTAATATTGGGCACCAGGGTTCGCTCTCGCGTGGCTCGATACGAAAACCTCACTTGGAATATACTTACTCAATGGAGGTTATTGACTGTCAAGAATGTATGAAATTGACACGTGCATCAAACAGTTGAGAAAGTTCCATAACTCCAGGACTTTGTTTTAAACCTTGTGTCGATGATCACGTAGTATGGACTCCCGAGAAAACTTGATCTCGTGGGTTGTCGATACGAAGATCTCACCCAAAATAGATTCATATGGCGGAGTCAGTCAACCGTCATGCTTATGGCGCGTGTGATGAACAGCCATATGAATTGATAACTTTGGGATCCCTAAAACTTTAGAGTCTACCCAGTGAGTTCTTGATCAGAGTATCCTCCATCTGTACCTTGGAATCATGAGACCCTGATCTTGTGATCCTGGATTCTGACATTGCATATCATTTCATTTGCATCCTTCCTTGCATTACATTCCAAAAATCAAAAAACTTATTTTCATGTTCCTCCATCTTCAGTAAATCAAGCTGGTTTCCCGATGCCCGTATCGAGCTAGATGATCGTATCTAACTAGAGCCAACACTAGAAGACTGATGGACGTGATTCAGGAAGAGCAAGCTGCAATGAGGGAGGAGATTGACTCGGTCAAGGGCAAGATTGACCATATTTATGAGACTTTGAAATCTTTGGCAAGAATGGAAGAACGTCGCGAAACTGTTGCCGCAATGAACAATGCTCAAGTGCAAGGATCTACCTCACGAGCAATGCCTTCAGTTCCAGTTCCAAATCCTTTGGTTTACGGTTTGCCTCCAGGTTTCACTCCTGCTGTTGAAGAGGTCACTTCCCAACCAATACCTGCTTCTGGTGTCACTGTTGGTGCCATTCTTCAAGCTCAACCTATTCCAACTCAAGTCCAGTTTCCTCAAACGGAAGAGAACCATCAAGTTGAGTATGAGATGCATACTGCTGTTCCAATCACCAATTCTCATGCTATTCAAGAATCTGAAGCTATGAAGATGTGCCGCGAGTTAGCTGAAAAACTCTGAATCATGGAAGGACACAACTCAACTTCTCTGAGTTCCTCAGACATGTGCCTAGTTCCAGATGTTGTGATCCCTACTAAGTTACAACTTCCAGAATTCGAAAAATATAAAGGCCTCAGTTGTCCTGAGCTTCATTTGAGGATGTACTGCATAAGAATGGCCGCTCATGCCAAGGATGATAAGCTTATGATCCATTGCTTCCAAGACAGCCTGTCTGGAGCGTCTCTAGAATGGTACATGCAGCTCGAGCGCAACAATGTTCGCACTTGGCTTGAATTGTCGGATGCATTCAAAAAGAAGTACAAGTACAACACTGACTTAGCTCCTAACCGTACTCAACTTCAGAGTATGTCTCAAAAGGAGAGCGAATCCTTTAAAGAGTACGCCCAACGCTGGAGAGAGTTAGCCGCTAGAGTGAATCCTCCATTGGTTGACCGTGAACTGATCGATATCTTCATGGGTACCCTACAGGGGCAATACTACGAGAAGCTGATCAGCAGCGTATCTTCTGGATTTTCAGACATGGTGATGGTCGGAGAAAGAATTGAGGAAGGCTTGAAAAGTGGAAAGATCCAAGGAGGTTCTAGCAGCCAAAACAATGCCAAGAAACCTTTCAATGGGCACAAAAAGGGTGAAATAAATGCCATTTCTGCTGCAAGTGGGAATTTTCAACAGAGTGCACCTGCACCGGTTCCCTACTACCAGTATCCCTATGTTGCTGCTGCGCAATATGCTCCTATGCCATATCAGCCAGTTCCTCCGACGCCTTATCAGCAGGCCTTTCAAGCTCTACTTCCGCCACAGATGGCTCATCAACCACGTCCACCTCCTATGGTTGCAGCTGCGCAGTATGCGCCCAATCCATACCAGCAACCGGCTTATCCACAACGGCCTGGTCAACAGCAACAACGCGCTCCTCAACAACGTCCACCATATCAGCCAAGAAGGCCTGAAAGAACCTTTGATCCCTTGCCTATGACACATTCTGAAATCTTTAATCAGATGATGGCAAAGGGAACTCTTGTTTTAAAAGACTTTCCACCACAAACTGGTACTGCCCGAGACTATGATGCCAATGCCCGCTGTGAGTATCACAAGGGTGCTCTAGGTCACACGCTCGAGAACTGCAAATCGTTCAAGCACAAGATTCAAGATCTGATCGACTCTAAGGATCTCACCTTCACTCCGAGAAATCCAAATGTCCAGAACGATCCAATGCCGTCACACGGTGCCAACAAGTGAAGACATGTGAAGGGGTTGTTGAAGACCAAGTTGAGTAGTCACCAACTTTGAAGCATTCAATCAAGAGAACTTCATTCCTCAAATCAAGGCAGTCGTCGCCATTTATCATTTTCGCATCTTTGTTATTTTGTACTGTTTGTTAAGTACTATTTGCTTTGAACATTATCGTTTGTACTTGGTTATGTTAATGTTATGTTTATGCATGTTTTGAATCAATCTATTCGCATTCGCTCATTATTTATCATTTATCACAAAATCGCAAAATATTTCTCTCACTTCACTTTAGCAAATATTTGAGGGAGGATGATGAAAACGAAATACCCATAACTGTTGCGGTATGCTTTCAGATAAAACCTCGTCAATGATATACAGGCATTTGTTCAAATCCCCAAACACGGGAGATATAAGGAGTTAATCCCTAATCAACCACTTCGAGCCTAGAAGTAGGAGTTTCTTTCGGATACAACCCTTACATTTAACCCGGGGCAGGGTAGTTGTTCAGTTAACATGGCTACACCTTCGAATCGCAAGATGAGACATCCCGTCGGAGGACCAATCAACAAATGATTTGGCAGTCACAACATTCAAACAAAAAGGAAAGAAAAAAAAGAGAAGAAAACACTAAGTTGAGCACCCGAAGGGAGACTTAGTCAAAAAACCAAAAGAGGAACTCAAATCCTCAACAAAAAAGCAAAACAAATATCAGTGACCACCAAATCAAGAATCAAAGGGTCACCATCAAAATAAGATGACTGCCAGTGAGCTTTAAAGCTTCATCTTCACTCTTGAAAAGTCAATACAAATGCAGGTGTAGAGTTAACTGAACGTAGGATTGGAGAACATTACGAAGAAGGGTTGGGTACAAATCAAACTTTGAGCCTTATATCCTTTATTTCTCAAACCATTAACCAGACCACGTTACAACCCTCAAAAGTCCTAATTGAGGCGCGGTTTATTCTGAAAGCATGCTACCAACAAGGTTGCGTAAATTGACTCCTATATATTTGCTAATCTTCAATCTCGTTTGTTGCATACTTCACGCACTTTCTATATCAGCACCTCGTTTGGGCTAACGGTCCATTCGTCACACCATCACAACATTCAAATAAATAGATTTTTTTCAAAACTTACCTGAACTTTACATTAACACTACCATTTGTGTATGAACAATTTAATTGCAATTCAGTGCTTGACATCAGTGCAATCCCAACAAGGGGCAATCAAAAGAGAAACTTGAACTTCATCGCCAACATGAATCAAGACTACCTCAGCAGTCCAATCAGGGACAAATCATCTTCAACAGCCCAATCAGGGGCAATTCGTTTCAAAATCAGTCCAACCAGGGACAAAGCATCTTCAATAGCCCAATCAGGGGCAAGTTATCTTCAAACAGCCCAATCAGGGGTAGACGCCTGCCAAATCCAGACACTGGGGCAGAGCATGTCATGGCCATTGTCGAAGCTTCCTCACCAGATTTATTTCAAACACCCTACGGACAGGGGCAAGCAAACATGAGCAAATCCTCCTATCTCTTCTCCCCAACTGGACAGGCAGTTCTTGCTAGACATTGGCAATCATTCAAAGCAAAATCAGTCTTCTCGTGCCAATTAAGTCGCTTCGCTCATCAGCAGATAACCAAAGCTTGGAGTTGTCAGATCCAATTTTGACCATACATCGTCGAAGATCGAGTGTCAGGGAATCAATCCCTCCACCCACCCAAAGTCCAATCATTATTGGCAACTACCAAACCAAAAGTCCACCAAGCTGGCACCTTTCAATTACTCATATGCATCATTATGCATCATCAACAGCATAAGCATCATTTATTTCAATCATTTACATCATATGCATCATTTGCATACCTAAATAGATCAGCCTTTTATTTTCCCCAACATTTTTAACTCATATCTCAGTGCATAAACATTTGCATCGTATCTCCATCATTATGGAATACCATTTCAAAACAATCAAGCATAGTCGCATGACTCAGGATCCGGGATCAATCCAAGATTCCAGGCCTTTCCCCAACAGAAGCCAGAATCCAGGGTCGGCCGAAGATTCCAAAGATTCGCATAGGTGTTATTCAGTGGACGCCCCTGGTGGATATTTCTCTTCCAGATTATTTAATTTTCTGTTACTCGTCATCCTTTTGGTGTCGGGGTCGCCTTATCATCCTTTTGGTGATAGCGATTATTTAATTTTCTGTTTCTCAGCATCCTTTTGGTGTCGGGGTCGCCTTATCATCCTTTTGGTGATAGCGATTGTTTAATTTTCTGTTTCTCAGCATCCTTTTGGTGCCAGGGTCGCCTTATCATCCTTTTGGTGATAGCGATTTGTTTAATTTTCTGTTCCTCAGCATCCTTTTGGTGTCGGGGTCGCCTTATCATCCTTTTGGTGATAGCGATTTGTTTAATTTTCTGTTTCTCAGCATCCTTTTGGTGTCGGGGTCTCCTTATCATCCTTTTGGTGATAGCGATTTGTTTAATTTTCTGTTTCTCAGCATCCTTTTGGTGTCGGGGTCGCCTTATCATCCTTTTGGTGATAGCAATTTGTTTAATTTTCTGTTTCTCAGCATCCTTTTGGTGTCGGGGTCGCCTTATCATCCTTTTGGTGATAGCGATTGTTTAATTTTCTGTTTCTCAGCATCCTTTTGGTGTCGGGGTCGCCTTATCATCCTTTTGGTGATAGCGATTTGTTTAATTTTCTGTTTCTCAACATCCTTTTGGTGTCGGGGTCGCCTTATCATCCTTTTGGTGATAGCGATTTGTTTAATTTTCTGTTTCTCAGCATCCTTTTGGTGTCGGGGTCGCCTTATCATCCTTTTGGTGATAGCGATTGTTTAATTTTCTGTTCTCAACATCCTTTTGGTGTCGGGGTCGCCTTATCATCCTTTTGGTGATAGTGATCTGTTTAATTTTCTGTTACTCAACATTCTTTTGGTGTCGGGGTCGCTTTATCATCCTTTTGGTGATAACGATTTTATTTTCAGTTACTCGCATTATCATCCGTTGATGATAAGTTGATTTATTTTGTCAATTTATTTCTTGCTGTGTCACCCATCATTTCCAATTATTTCATTTGTCGGACAAATTTGGAGTCTGTTAATATCTTTTTATCTTATACCTTGAAAGATCGAACGCGAGCCAGTTCATCTTACTCGGTCTAAGCCAATTCGATAGGGGCATCTGTCATACCCCAAATTCGTCCTACTTTTTTTTCTATTCTAAAGGATCATCTAGCATGTGGACATGATCTTCTAAGAATTAGACCATGAAGTCTTGTTTATGCTTATTGTGAACTAACAAGTTTGTGTAGATGCATTAGGGGTCAGGGCTGGATTAATTAATGTTGGTTTTAGCATTTCAAAGTAGTGTTGGGACTATATGTTTTAGAGTATTTGCCAAGATTTTCTCAAGATGACATTGGGCCCAGATTTTAGGTCATGGTCCATTTCAAGTGTTCTCATAAAGCGCGTTTCGAAACATGGATAAAGCAAGCGATATCGCATTGGTGCTGCTTTGTTAGTTCAAAGAATCTCAGACATTTTGTGCATTAGTGATGATAAGTGGTATGAAAGGTTTAGAACATTTTCAAGGCTCATTTGCGTTAATTTATTTGGACTGTGTTCACATTATAAAGGCTCATGATATTATCTTAAGTTGTGTGGATTCGATGATTTATTGATTTTGAATGTAGTTTCAAGAGTGTGGTTTTTCAAATGAGATTTGCAAGAAATCATGTTGGATGTGAATCCATTCTATGACAATTTCAAATTGGATTCAATATATCATGTCAGGGTTTTAGTTCATTTGAAGTGGCATTGAAAGGCAATATTCTGTTAAGGATAAATTTGGGATTTAGGTGGATTATAATTCAAGAAATTGGAAATGAACACTTATACTTTAAGTGGCTTGTGCTATACACATGCTTAAGAAGACTGGGAATTCTCAAGCCATAATTAAGTGGGTGCCTATTTGATTGTAAGATGGTCAATCTTCAACATGAGTTTAGAAAAATATTTCAAGGTTGTTCAAGCCATGTTTCAAAATCAGTTAGCTAGAACCTGTGAAGCCACGTTTTGTACTAAAGAATTCATACTGCAAGTTCAAAAAAAGAGGTGATAAATTGAATGATCATAAGTGACACAAGTGAATAAAAAAAAGATGCCAAGTTTTACAAACTTCAAACTACCATCAAGCATCAAGCTGATACAAGATCCTTATGCCAAGACTTGGACATAATCACAGTTAGTCTTAGAAGAATAAATCCTAATCCTACAAGTTACATCCAAGAATATAAATCCAAAGTCTACAAGATAGATACAAGATTCAATTTTACATATAATTTCTTAATGGATTTCGTGAACCAAGTTTCTTCAAGTGCTTCATCAGATACGACCCTCATGTGTTTAAGCTACCAAGTTTTGCCCATCCTTCTAATAATTGCCAACTGCAACCTGTAAATAATGCTTCTCAAGTCAGTAAAGTACCTCAATATCTCAAGGCTCTATGGATTCAGCAAGTGTGTTAGCAGATGCTTACTGCTACTGCATCTTCTCAGTGTAAACAATCAGAGCCACCATCTGGTTCCCCTTGCCCGATCCAGTTATTCGAGTGAGTTTCGTGGAGGGACATCTGTTAGAAATTCAGCTACAAGTCTTCAAAGGTGGAACTGAAGTAGAAATTCATTATGCAACATTTGAATGTGCATTCTGCAATTCTGAGTTTGGTATTAATCTTTGGTGCACTACTCCTTTGATAGGCCTAACCTGCTTCAAAAATTCAAGACTTGACGCTCGATATATTTCCAATAACTCTTGTCATCATTAGTCGCGCATTACACAAGTAAACCAAATCACGACACCTTTGCTACCTTGTTTTTTTTTTTTCAACTTGCTGGGAAGCTCGTACGAGATCAGATCCTTATTCCTGGTTACAACAATTACAAAAGTCAAGAATACAAATCAGGACATGTTAAGAATGAGTTCTAAATTCCATAATCGTGGTTGGTACAAAAGTTCCATGAGTTACATACATGCTTACAAATCGAGATCTGAATCAATTACCAAACTCGAACCGTTTCATACAGCCAATATTCATGTTATGCCTAAGGTGTCTAAATTGTGATCATACTCAATGTTACAAGCTCTGTGTCTTACCTCATCTTTAGAAAGCTTAACATTGCTCCAAGAAAGCTTCACTATTAAGTCAGGCCCATAAGTGTTGAGTTTTTTCCCGAAGCCATGTGTACATAAAAAGAAAAAAAAACAAGCATTAGAAGGATGAATCAATATATGCAGCAATGTGAAATTCATAATGCACATCAGTGTGATATATGAGTTTGAACTCAGGTTAATGCAGGGCAACATTTAGAAAAGTTGAGGAATCAAGAAGAAGTTTAAAATACACAAGTCTCACTCTTATGAATGGATAACAAAATCAGCCATACAAGTATCAAATGAACATGTTTCGTCAAGTCACCAATTTGTCTAAGATTTCTCATGAACAAGAAAATTTCAGACAAACAGAAGTTAATTAAGAAAGCCTCACTAATGTTTCTTCACATACCATGCCTTCAACTCCAAGCAAAGTCATTGCTCCTATCAAGCAAGTCGTCATTCTGCACACATGTTGCAGCAAGCCAAGGTCTCCATGCAGCAGCCACTATTTTGCTATGAGATATCAGTCATATGATTCTATCCTTCAAGCACCAAGTTTCAGTTACACAAGTATATCAATAACCTGCAAAAGGGAGTTCGAAGGGAACACAACAGAGCATTAGCAGTTATTTCAATTACGAATAATCTAAACAAACAAATTGTCGTTTAACATGGATGCAAAGATGCAGGGCTTAGAGCATTACCTCTAAATTTTGATTCAATAACACAACCATTCAGAGTTTTTGAAACTCCTCGAAACCTTCATGAAGACCAATTGGTAGCAGCATCCAAACAAGCGGTTCCAAGAGGCTGCCCAAGCAAGGAGACAAAAGAAGTTTTGAGGTTTTCACAATCCAGATTAAATCACAATGGAAATTGAAGTTTAGAAAAATAAAATCAGATGAGTGTTATGTCAAGTTTTACCAAACACATGGCTCACGAACTGCGCATTCAGTGACTCTTCCTTGGGTCCAAGCACCCAATATACAACCTGCCACACAAATAGAAGCAAGAAGTCATATTTCATGGTTTCTAGCATGTAGTGAACAACAAGCCTGATAGCGGTAAAGAAAATCAACGGTAAAGATTTGATAAGATTCACGGAAGGACCCCACAGGTACTCTAGAATCACACTACAGACAAATGATTTTCATGACTCACCATGGTGAGGTCCCCACAAAATCTTTCAAAAATCCACTCTAACGAATTCACAGATCCTCTCACACGAATTAGAGGATATTCCTCTGAAATTTGTTTTTCCCTACACGTATTAAACCTCACTCCACCCTCTATAAAAAGAGCTCAATCATTTGCAAAGAAAACCAACAGAGAAAACCCTAGAGAAACAACCTGAAAATCATACAAAAATCTCCGATTGTGAAAACCAATACATAGAACCAGCACACAGAAAACCAGAGTCAAAAAACCCATCTCACCTTCATACCGAAGCTCGTGAGACACCATCCACTCTTCCGAAGACCCATACTCATCCACCGCGTCAGAACCCCTCCAAATCGCGAACATCACCGCGGACCACCCTCAACCCGTTACCGAAAAAACCTCAACAGACCATTAAAACTCGCACAATTTGAACCTTCGAATACCAAAACCTTGAACCAAACGCAAATGAAACCACCATAACTCCACCGCCGCTCACAAATCAAAACCGACCACCGCACAGAAACGGAAAGCGCGACGAACGAACCAAATCCGAATCGAGAAGCATCCGAGAGTGAGACGGAGGACCACCGTGAAATCGGCCGAGAACCTCCGTTGAGTGCGCACCGCCGTCAACCGCACATCACAGAATCAGAGAGAGACCCAGATGCGAGCGAGCGAGACTGAGAAAGAAATCTGAAGCTGAGAATCCCTCACGAAATCGAGAAAGGTTCACGAGTGTAAAGGCCGGTGGTGGGTGCTCTTCCTTTCTTTTTTTATTTTATCGTTTTCTGAGGAAGGAGAAGAAGGGATTTGAGTCTGTTCCTTTTTGTGTTTTTTATGTGTCATTTTATTTTTGTTTCTTTGTTTTTATTACATTCTTTTTTAAGAAAATAATAACAGCATACTAAAAATTATTTCTTTTTAAAAAAAAAAAAAAACTTATGTTTATTTCTTTTTTTCAATTCAATCTGAACTGGGTTTTTCTATGGTAATGTCCTGGGCTTTGATGGCCCATCTGAGTTTCTATGCACACCTCATGTGTATTTAATCCCCTACTGCTTTTTTTATTTTTATTTTCAACCCTTTGTTTAGAAGTTTTTTTTAATTTTATTAACTTTATATGTTTGTTTCTTTTCTGTTTTGTCATAAGAAAAGCTTTAATCTTTTTTATTGGTATTCGGTAATATTTTTATCCAATTTGAGGGCCGATGATATTATAAAAGGCCGTTTTCGCCCGATTACATTTAATCGGTGATGAGCGGTCAATATGAGGCCCTCTTTTATTTTATTCTATTATTTTTATTTTGAACAAAAAAAAACTTGTAATATAATTTATTGATTATTCTCAAATACGATTTATTTTATTATTTTATATTCATTATTCTATTTAATTCTTCGCAATTCAATTCATTTAATTTATTCATTTAATTCGCATTTTAAATTACGATTCGACTCCTCATAGAACGATTTCATTAAATCGGCTCTAAGGCAGTAAACGAACCAAATTTCGCCGCGTCCCGAAAAGGTCCAACGCCTTCAAATAGTTGCGCTCGAAAAAAGGTCCAACGCCTTCGAATAGTTGCGTCCCGATTAAAAGGCCGAACTCCTTCGAATAGTTCAAACACACTGCACACACGCTTTCTCTTGGGCTAACTACAACGAGACCGTTTATTTCTCGCAATCCCCTGTATTTATTTTGTACCCCTCTCCCCTTACTTTGTATGCATTTTATTTTCCGCATCTTATTTAATTCTGAATCCTTGGTCCAACGCCAAGCGATCTCACTTGCACACTTGCACTTTATTATTCAGTTATTCATTTCGTTTAGGATCCATCTTACCTTGCGAGCCGAGCGCTTCGTGCCTCGCTAACAAACTACAAAAATAAACTCCAATTGCATTTACCCTTTAAACCTCAAAAACCAAAATGTTTCGATTAGATCCAAACCCTTGATCCAACGTCAAGCGGCTTTAGGAAATAAAACACTTTAATAAAACGAGAAGATTTGTACGCCACGAGCCTTAAGCGGTAGAAAGGAGGATAACGAGCTCTCGTTACTCGCTCCGATTATTTCGACGCAGGACGCTCGTCTTGTTGGGCGAGATAAACTATCCATAGTCTTTAGTGCATTTCAACTCCTAAACCCTTTCATCGAAGAAAGGTAATAAAATCAACAACCATTACCCTTAGTAGGCCGAACTACGAGGCTCTGACTTTCCCATTGCACACGGGAGTACGTAGGCACGAGGATCTCAATCCTTGCCGAGCACCTAGGATCAATCTAACTTATAATTCAACTCATTTCCCTCTAGCAAGCAATTCGTTTAAGCATAGACATCCTTTCTCGCGCGATAACTTAGATGGTTCCCATCGAGTACGATGGATGTAGGGGGTGCTAATACCTTCCCCCTGCATAACCGACTCCCGAACCAGGCATTGGTTCCGTTGACCTTTGTCCTCATCCTTTTCCTCCCGGGTTGTATCTATATCTTCCCTTTCCCTCTTCGGGAATAAATAGAATTAGGTGGCGACTCTTCAGTCCGTCCGGCACGCGGCTCCGTCCTTTCGGATCGCGTGAGGTCGTATTTTTCGGGGTACGACAATATCCCACTACATAGTTCATTTCATTTGCATCTAGGGTTTGTGATCTGGGCAATCCAAAAAATGATCTGAGCCATCCCAATGGTCTTTAAGCTTACCAATAGGATCCATGTGTGTTCCATGATCATAATATGCCCCCAAAGTTCATAAAAGTCAAAGGATCACAAAGCATGGCAAATGCATAGTGGAAAACTGAAGATTTCCTACACAGATGACCCAAAATTAGGGTTTTGGTTTCAGAGGCCTTAATCCCAATTTTTTGGTCATTCATGTTTCTAATTGTCTTAATATGTTGTAAGGATCATGTGTACCAAATTTGATGAAGAAATTCACTGTGGAAGTCATCTGATCATTGGGTAACTTCTTGAGCAAGTAAAGTCAAAATCAGGGCATCTGAGGCCTCCATCAAGGGTACCAAAGGGTCATCATCATCATTTTGAGTCTCTATGATCTTTATTTGATCATTGAAGTGGTTGGAAGTTCACAAAGTTTAATAATTTTGAGCCAAATGCAAACATGCTATTTTTGGAAATGACTTGTAATGGAAACTATCCATTTTGGGAAAGATATTCAACCTATTCTTTCATGACCAAATATGCTTCAAACGAAAAATTCTTGGGCATGAAAGTTGTAAATTATGTCTTCCCATTTTCAAAAAGTACAAGAAACTGTCTTGATTCATCCTAGAACTCATGATATGGCCTTTCAAAGTTGGCAAAAATCCTATAATTTTCAAGTATGCACCAAAGAGGGAATTTTGCAAATTCACTTGCCAGGCCATTTCATGACCTTTAATCAACTTCTAAACATCATACCAACATAATGCAATACATTTTGACCAGAATTGTGCCTTGGATCACAAGAAATCATGCCTTATTTTCATAAAATATTCAAAGAGGGAAAAATGCATAAAGCTTGCAAACACTTGATCAAAGCCATACAACTCACATATTTCAATCCTAAGGCAATCCTTGATGCAAGCTGAGGCCAAGACACCCCTTGAGCCAACTCTGACCTGTGCCCATACCTCATAGTACACAATTTTGACTTTTTAAAAAACACACCATACCAATCAAGCTGAGCCACAACAACTCTCTGGACCAATCATCACTCTTTATGCAAGCCCTAAGGACCTCATTTCATAGGACACATTGGCTTGAATCATCCCACAACTCAGGATTGCAAAAAACCACTCAAGAACTTCCTCTATTCAAATCTGATCCCACAAGCGACAAACCTAAAAAAACACTTCACCAATCAACTCAAAAACACATAAGGATCATTTCCCACCCCTTGCCATGGCCTAAAAGCACCCCAAACAGAAATACGATTTCTGAGTTATCAGAACCAAACCACTCAAACCAGCCATTACAAGCTTGTTGTAAGCTCTCCAGAATCTTAAGGGCGACCATTGGAGTGGTTTTGCATCAAAGGAAGGATGAGAAAGCCCAAAGTCAGAAAGCTTCATCTCAGGTAGTCACCTTCAAACTTTTTTCCAGAACTCTTGTTTTAAGTTCCCATATGATTCTATGTGTCTCCCTGATCATGTTGACATGATTTGTTTTGAAAATGATTGAGAAACCAGGATGCATTGATGTTCTGAAACTTTTTAATCTGAAAATGTTTTTGTTCAATTCATGGATTTGATGCATGATAAATTGTTTTTGTGGCTGGATTCGTGCTTAGGGTTGTTAGATGGTTAATTCTGGAGCTTTAGAGGGTTTGGGGTAGCCTAGGGAAGAAGATAGGTTGAAGGGCTCGCCGAAGAAGATGACCGGAGCTTGCTCCGATCACCTGAAAATGTTTAGGGTTGTAATTAGGGTTAATTTTGCCAGTTTGAACATAGGCCGTAGGATCTTGTTTAGTGCGTGTTTGTAGGATCCAGATTGATTCACTTAAAACACTAAATCTGATTAATTAGATTAATTAGGATTAATTAATTTAAAATCCTAGAATGAATCTTAGTCTTCCATTCACGCGCGCAGTCAACCCCTTTCCCCCATGTTTGAATCTGGACCACTGGATCATCATACTTTTCACTTTTATTCATTTTATTTTCATTTTATTGTATTTCTTTTATTCCATTTATTAAAAATATCAAAACACATTCAAAAAATCTCAAACTTTGCATTTTCATTCTAAATATTTTTCTTAACCTAAAAACATTTTTTATTTTAATTTTTGCATTAAAAAGGTATTTTTAAAATATTTAAATGTTTTATTTATTTACTTAATTGATTTTAATTAATTAAATATGCATTTTTGTTTCTAAAAATCACCAAAAAAATCATGAAGCATTCTTAAGAATTTAGAAACATTTTCAAACTCACCATACAAATTTATTTTTAGGTTTGATTACATTTTCACAATTTTCTTTGAATTAGGGTTCTTAAATTTCACTTTTTTTACCCCTAATTTGAAAAATTCATTTCTGCCTAATCATGATGAGTTTGAACTTGGTTATTTTTGAATTATTTCACATATTGCATATAGTTTCTAGGTTATTTATCTCATATTTTTATCTTGCATTTTCAATTTGATTTTACATTTTCCCTTAAGAATCACCCAAAAACCCTAGTTAACTTAGAAATTTCATAACTTTCACTAGGATTGGCTTCTGAGCTTCTCCTTTGGGGTGTGATTTTGTATAGGTTTAGGGTTTGTTTGAGCTCAATTTCAATTTTTTATCATGGTGAATGCTTCTGTTTTGGTCATATGCATCTCATGTTGCCTTAAAACCCTAATTTTGCATCTTCATTTGCATTCTTCTTTGCATATCATGAACTTGTGAACTTTTCATGCCATTCCATTCTTTTGTATATCATCTTAGACGTCTTAGGATATTTTTGAAACATTGCTTGATCATTGTTGCATCATTTTGGTATGCTTTGTATCCATTACATTTCATGAACATCCGTGTGTTTTCATGCTTCTAAACATGCTTCTATTGCATCTCATCCTTGTATGATCATTCATATACATCTTGTATGACTTTTCATAATCTCATAACACATTCGCATTGAACAATCACTTCTGATTTTGGTCTTTGCATCTTTATTCATCTCATTTCCTTTTGCTTTATGTCTTTGGCCTTCATACTGACATTTTAGGAACCTTTGGTAAGTTATCTAGGAGGTGGATTTGCCTTCACCTCCTACTTCTTCTTTCCTTTGCATTTGAATTCTTATTTGTCTTTGAAGTGAACTTGCTTCACTTATGTTCTCTCCTTCTTACTTTATTTATTTTAGGTTACTTATGTTCTTTAGGAAGTAAGTGACCTATTCTTCTTCCTCCTTCTATTTTCATCTGCTTCTTCCATGGTGGCCTTCTTGAAGATCTTTTCTCTTAAGCCTCACAAACCATAGGATATCCAAGCATGATAACTTTTAGGGTTGTATATAGTCCCCCCTAACTTTTAACCTTTGAGTCTCCCTGAGTTTCTCTTCTCATCTCAAAATCAGAGGTTAAACACTTAAAGTTTTAGGACTTTGAATTAGGGTTATGCCTGCATCCTTATCTTAGGATGGAGTGTATAACTTTAATCCTTAGTGTTAAACCTTTAATTGGTTTACACCTCTTAATCAAAACACATTAATAATCACTAAGACTTTATCTTGTAACTTGGGCCTTACATTAGGGTTCTATCTCTTCCTTATGGTTAAGAGGGATTAACCCTAGTGTTTATGGACAAGTCCCCCTCAAGTTCTCTTACAAACTTCAAACTCATTTCTTAATCTCATCCTTAAATTAAAATCCATTTAATAAAGGCTTGTTATATAATGAATTTAGTCCCTAACCATGTATTAAGTTGAGGTATCTTCCTCAGCTTAAGTGTTCTCATCTATCATCCTTCTATTAGGATGGTGTAATGAGTTCACTAATATGTGATTAGAGATTAAACTCATTATTTAACACTAAACAAAACCCAAAAAACATCTAAATAATCACAAGTAGGTTAATGATCTTAATCCTTCATCATTAAGGTAATTAAGTCGAGATGCTTATCTCATACTTAAGTAGGCTCATTATCCCTAATCAGGGAGGATATAATGAGTTTACAACCCTTGATTTAGGCTTAAGCTCATAATCCTATGCAAAACACCAAAAAAAATAAAAAACTGAAAACACAAAAACAAACAATAAACGTCTTCTCCGTGATTCTTTTCTCATCACATTCACTCTATAAACAAGAACTCGCTTCTTCCGTCTAATGCAAGACAGTTATCACTCGAGCCAAACGAGTCATACACTTGAGCATAGACAGGTAAGCAGTTCACAGTCGAACTACAGTGTTCTGACTTCCTCATTGCACGAGAGGATACGTAGGCATAACTTAACAGTTATCGAACAAAAGTCTCTTTGTCATCCCCTTCTTTCAGTACCCTTTCTAAAGCCTCCGTTCCTGAGCAATTCACACCTTTTGCACTGCCACCTGTACTTTATTTCCCTAGCTTTTTCACACAGATAGCACATACACCTACCCTTTTTAAACAAAATCTTGTAAGCGTGGATCCCATCGATTACGACGGACGATCTGGGTGCTAATACCTTCCCAGGTCGTAACCAACCCCCTTTCTCAGTTTCTTTGGTTCGCAACCGTCTTACCCATCTCTTTCCAGGTTTATGCAGCATTACCGTTCCTTATGGATAAAAATGCCTAGCTGGCGACTCTATTCAACCCTTCTCTTTGCCGACAGTTCGTGTTTGCACCGGGATGAAAATCCGGGGAGCGACATTAGGCAAGGAGGGCACTTGTTCCAACTCCTATAGGATTTTTAGAGCTCATTTTGTATGAGGATGTACCCCTGGTCCTTGATTGGTGTTTGTGCTTTGAAAAGTTTTGTTGTTACTTGCCTTTGAAGATTACTCACTTATGCACATGTTCACATCACTTCTCATTCTTGTGATGATTATGTTTGAACTTGTATTATCCTTTATTTGGTCTTTTGTTTTGTTTGTACACATTCTTGTGGTGATGTGATTCTGGTCTTGAGATATATGATGCTTGTTAGGCTTGAATGATGTGTAGAGTCTCATGTATGTTTATCTTTTTCATAAGTAGTTCATGTTGCCTTGAGATGCCATGTTTTCTCTACTTTCTCTGTGGCTTTGTGTGAGGTATTTTAGTATGAAAATGAGGTGATTCACTTCTGGTTATGGTGTGTGGAATTGATCCTTTGCTTTTTTATGCCTCACTTGATATTGTTTGTTTTTGTGTTGTCATATGTGATTAGTTATAACCATTTCAGGGGCTCATGGTAAGTGAAGTGTGGATGTTATCCACATTTCAACTCTTCATCTCCTCTCTTAATTTGCCTTCTATTTTGTGATTGTTGATGTGCCTTATGCCATCTTGTGATTCAAATTCTCTCATTCCCCCTTTAGAAGCAACTTATCTCCTTTAGAGGAGTAAGTTGTCCTCTAACTTTCTTCCTCTCTTCTTCTTCTTTTCTCTTCTTCTTCTTTCTTAGGATAGTTTAAACCTCACAAACCTAGGACCACCTTTGCATGATAACTTTAGGATTTAGACTTTCCCCATTAGATTTTACCTTTGAGTTCCTCTGTAGTTCTCTTTCTCTTCTCATCTAAAAATAAAAACCATAAAAAAAACACATTAATAAAGAAATAAGTGACTTCTTGTGTATAGCCTTATTCCATGGGGCTATGTATTTATTCCATCTTGGAATAGTACAATTGTCTAGCATGATGCACAAGTCTGATCATAAGGTCATCTTCACCAAGAAACCCATAAAAACACTTCTTCACCTAATCACTAAAACATCTAATAAGTTCAACAAGTTAGTGAGCTTAGGCCCTTGCCCTTGGAAACAAGTCTTGGATAAATTCTCCTTACTTGGTGTGCTTGTTCTATTATTCCATCTTGGAATGTAGTAGCAAGTATACATTCCATGGAAACGAACTCGAATTCACTTTCTTGTGCCACACTCATAAAAAACTCATAAAAAGCACTGGACAAACAATAAGCGTCTCCTTCGGGACTTCTCTTCTCATCACCTTCGCTCTTTACGTGAGAACTTGCTCCTACTTGTCATTTTTCAAGACGGTAACACACTCGTCATCCGAGCCTGCAACACCTGAGCACTGACATAGGCAGTTCAAGCCTTAAGACACAAGAAATCTTTTCCACCCCTAGTTAGGGGAACTACGACGACTTTGATCCTCATTGTCCAGATGAGGTACGTAGGCAATGGGGTAGGGCCCGTTCGAGCACACTCTTTTATTTTCCCTACATTTTCCGCCTTACTTTTCTTTTCTTATCCAGTTTCAGTATTTCTTTTGCAGCAACTTTCATTTCTTCACCCTTTGAAACAATTTCTTTGCAAGCGTGGATCCCATCGGGTACGGCGGACGATCTGGGGTGCTAATACCTTCCCAGGTCGTAACCGACTTCCGAACTCATTCTCTTTGGTTTGCAGGACCTTTGTCCTTCCTTTTCTTTTCTTCTGGTTTGTGCAGCATTACCATTCCAGTTCATTCGGGATAAAAATGTCTGGCTGGCGAATCTACCCTTTTCCGTGCCACTTTCGCGTTTATACCAGGATGGAAATCCAGGGAGCGACAGTAACCAGCTAGCACTGTGATTGAAAAAAGTTGTTCATGTGGACTAAGTAGAGGCTCTATTCGTCGTACAAAGCTCGTGATCAAATCAGAATCAAAGGTTTCAAGCGCTACAAGAGGTAAATATTTTATCACAGATCATGCCCTTTCGTAAGGATCTCTAAAGGGAAATTTTTGTTTTCCGCTACAATTTTATCGGCAATTTCCCTTCAGTGGTATCCGAGCCACTTACGAAACCATGAATCTGGTAATTGTTTACTTTCTGTCAATTTTGGTTTAATTGGATTAAAACACTAAAATTGTAAATTTTGTTTTATTATATTAAAACACATAAACAAAAATTAAATCAAATCCGGATATTAAATTTTGGCATCAGATTGTGTATGGTTTTGATGGTTTATATTGATTATGCTTCGATATTCGACAATAGTATGGTAAAGCAGCGATATGTCAATCATCCATAAGTTACACATATATGATCGCTCTAATTCATATATGATATGAATAACTTTGATGCAAAGATGGTATATTGGATATGCTATTTTATTTCATCAGTTCAATTAGAGTAATGATTATCATTTGGTTGTGTGATTTGTGGTTATATGCTTCAGAATCCGACTTTAGTATGGTGAAGCAATAACATACAGATCAATCATATTGAATTGTTGATCATGCTGCATTGATGCTAGGAAATTTTGCATTAGAGAGTGATGGCATAAGGGTTGCGCCGTCTGCAATTAAAAACATGTTGTGACGGTCACCATTGAGAACGTAACGGTCGTCATGCAAGGTGAGACCATCACACATGGTGAGACGGTCGTCACAAGGTTTGAGAACGTGGCAGTCATCATGCAAGCTGTGACGGTCCTCACATGAATAACGGTTGTGACGTGCAGCGCAAGGGTTGCGAAAAAATATGCAATAATAATAAAAGGGTTTATTATTATTTTTTCTGAAATTTAATTTGATTTGTTTTAATAACCAAACTTAAATTAATAATAATAATAATAAAATTATTTTATTAATTTTGTGTGTGGTGATTAGTTATGGCCTTAGTTTAAATTTTGTTTTGTTTATTGGATTTTATAAATACGACCTACGTGTCGTGCCTCTCTCCTATTATCTTCAAGTCATTTCTTTGATGTAATAAATTATTATAAGGAAAGAGAAGACTGTAAAATAAAGAAGGACAACCTTGGAGATTTTGCTTGGTGAAGTGAAGATCGTTATTAGGTTTAGCTTAGTTCTCTCATTGGCTTGGGAGAACAATTGTGCTAGGGGCCATAACTGTTTCATTTGTTTGTATGTTGATATAAATATTGTATGTCTGTTAATGCATGTGTGAGGAACGATTGATATGATAAATAAGCTGTGATATCAAATTAATTAAAAATTCCTCAAAGCTAAATATTAATTTTTTGCTTTCAAAATTTTAGAACTCATCAAGACTAGTATCGAATTATGTAGGTTTCGCCTAACGCGAGGTGCATAAACTATATTGGTAAGGTGAGATGGGATAAGTGTAATATCCAATTTCTAAAATAATGGGTCAAACTTAACTAAATAAAATATATTAAGATTATATACGCTTAGAAGCAAGAGTTAGGAATGATTCATATGATGGATTGGAATAAGGAGTTATTCACCCAACTGAAATATTTGAGAATTGTATTGGGTGCAATTGGAAGGAGTTCCTACCTAAATAGCCGACTTTTGTGTAATCTGCCTAACGTTGACTTAAAAGAAAGCGAAATATCGATCTCGATCCACTAGAAAATCTTCCAACGGGATTTTCTGAATGAATTGATGAGGGTCATTTATTTTGAGAAAAATAGTGGGAGCATATTTAATTAAAGGCCTAATTGAATATGTTTAATGATACTAATATCTCCATCATCCTTTAATGTAGATTACCATGATAAACAACACATCTAATAACATTTTGCGAACAATCCTGGATAAGGAAAAATTGTCTGGGACAAATTTTCTAGATTGGCACTGAAATTAGAGGATTGTCCTCAAACATGACAAAAAGCTGTATGTCTTAGAGACACCTGTTACTGATGAGGAACCTCTTAATTCTGCTTCTATGGCTGAAAAAGATGCTTATATGAAGCATGTCGATGATGCCAATGAAACTGCTTGCCTCACGTTGGCTACCATGAATTCTCAATTGCAAAAGAAAGATGAAAACATGGCAGCGTTCCATATGATCGAACATCTGAAGATGCTCTATCAAGAGCATGAAAGGCATGAGAGGCTTGAAGTTTCGAAAGCCCTTTTCCAAGCCAAGCTAGCTGAGGGAATCTTAGTAGGTCCCCATGTACTTAAGATGATTGGGTATATGGAGAATCCTGAAGGATTTGGATTTCCCCTCAGGAAGGAGCTTGCAACTGATTTGATCCTGCAATAGTTGCCGGATAATTTCGATCAATTTTTCCTTAATTTCAATATGAATGATATGGACAAATTTCTTCCTAAATTGCTAAGCATGTTAAGAACCGCTGAGCAAAACCTGAATTCAAAATGGAAATCCATTTTGATGGTCAGTAATGGAAAGAAATATAACAAAAGGCCAACCAAGCAGGGTGGTAAATGGAAAGGCAAGGAAGTTGCCAAACTCAAACATATTTCACCTTCTTTGAAGCCTAGTGGAGGCATAGCTAAGGAGGGCACTTGTTTCTATTGTGGTAAGACCAGAAATTGGAAGAGAAACTTCACAAAGTACTTGGAAGATAAGAAGAATGGAGTGGAGACTTCAACTTCAGGTATTTTTGTTATAGAAACTAGCGTTCAAACAGGCACTCACGTGCCCGTTTGTCCGCTTTTTTAAGGTGCACCTCATGAAAATATTAATAGAGTCAACTTTTATTGGTTTGATTTTAATCTTAATGATTTATTTGATGAGACTAATGATATTAATTCATAAATTAAGAAAAAAATTGTACTATAAAATAAGCAAGATTGCTATAAAAAAGACAATAATTTTAGCATGATGTATTCCTACGGATTCAATATAAAAAAGACAATAGTTATCATAGATTATACAAATAAAATATAAAACTAACGAAATCAAGAATAATATTAATATTTTTTAGATATTTTATTTTTACGAATGTAATTCAGATATTTTACAATAATGAAACATGATACAGGACTATACGTGACTTTTAAAAATTAGAATCTAACTTTTAAGACCTTAAAATTTAGGGACTAAAACTTCACAAATTATTTGGCAGTGGAGTCAGAATTAATCGGAAAATTAGTGATCGTGATGAACTATATGGTAGATCTGAGCTTGATACAAAGGAGGAGGTACTAATTTGCAAGGTTATCACTTCAACGCTCAAGTCAGTATGTGTGGGAAAATAATGAATGAATTTTGAATTTAAAAATGTGTACACAGAATTGGCATGTGTGCTCTTTATAAAGGGAGTGGTTATACCAACCCACTATTTTTAATGCGTGAAATCTGGAGAGCGGTTGGATGTATCTTGGCTAGGTATAAAAATAAGTTTACTCTTTATCCATAACTTTACATTTCTTCAAACCTCTTTACTATCAATGAAAATAATAAAAATAAATATCAAATAAATAGAAAAGAACATGTGATAAAAAAATATATGGAGATAAGAAATTGAGAGAGTGAGAACAAATATAAATAGAAGATTTTCTATAGGAAGGAAAATAAATATAACCAGATCTCTTCTCTTTTTTTATTCCATCGACATCTGTTATGTTACTTTCTCCCATAAATTTTACTCTCTTATATCTTATCTCTCATTCACCCATATATAAGAAATGGTATAATTAATAATCGCTCAACCGACCCACCTCTCATTTGTAACTTGTTTTATTTTTAAAAGAAAAAATGCTTTATTTTAAAAATAAAAATGCAGTTATCAAAGGATAATATAGGGAAAAATTGTCCACTCCAAAAACTTATATCCCCTTTATATATAGTATATATTTTTTAGAATTAATTAAATTATATTTTATAGAGTAAAATAGAAATGAAAAAGACTCATTGAATAAATCATGTTGAACCTCAAAATATTGAACATCCCTATTTTCCTCTCCCTATTTTACTATTTTATTTTATAGTTTGACAAAAGTTGTATTTCTATTGTATCATCCTCATTTAATAAAATAGAAATTATTGAACAATTCATTAATACGAAATAGTTTATCTCATAAAAAAATGTATGATGACTCTATTTTCTATCAAATAAAAATATGAGAACAATAAAATATAACAGACAAATAAAATAGTTGATCTATTTTAATTACAAATTAAAGTACATATTGTAGATTATGCTAAATGAATCAATTATGTAGCATTAATGTGTACAACATCTGCACTAAAGTAGTTTCTTTCAACGTCAAAATTTTATTATGATAATATGATAATTTATCTTGAAAATATGTCATTTGCTGGCATGTTCAATCTTTGCTCTGATAAATCCATCATCTTCCTATGTTCAATCTTTGCACTGATAAATCCATCATCTTCCTAATTTATTTGTAACTTTATTTTATGGTCATTCTATAGTTTAAAAATATGACGAAATATATATTTTTTATCCATGGTAAGATATTGTAGGAGCAAGATGAAGATCATATTATATTATTGGTTGAGAATTAATTGATATTGTGGTTCAACAATACATGACTTTAAGGTATACAAATAAGTTTACTATTTATCCATAAATTTAATATTTCTTCAAACCTCTTTACTATTAATGAAAATAATAAAAATAAATATCAAATAAATAGAAAAGAACATGTGATAAAATAATATATGGAGATAAGAAATTGAGAGAGTGAGAACAAATATAAATAGAAGATTTTCTATAGGCAGGAAGATGAATATAACCAGATCTTTTCTCTTTTTTTATTCCATCGACATATGTTATGTTACTTTCTCCCATAAATTTTACTCACTTATATCTTATCTCTCATTCACCCATATATAAGAAACGGTATAATTAATAACCGACCCACCTCTCATTTGTAACTTTTTTTATTTTTAAAATAAAAAATGCTTTATTTTAAAAATAAAAATGCAGATATCAAAGGGTAATATGGGATAAAAATAGTCCACTTCAAAAACATGTATCCCCTTTAAAAATAGTATAGATTAATTTATCTACTTCTGCATCATGGGTATTAGATATTGGGTGTGGTTCTCATATTTGTACCAATGTGTAGGGACTAAAAAGAAGTAGAGTTTTGGCAAAAGGTGAAGTTGACCTACGAGTTGGCAATGGAGCAAAGGTTGCTGCTTTAGCTGTAGGAATTTATGATTTGACATTAGCAGGAATATTATTTTCGTTTCTTATTTGGACAAGTTTGGATTTTCATTTATAATAAAAACAATTGTTGCTCTGTTTATTTAAATGATATATTCTATGCTACTGCACAAATAAAAAATAGATTGTATGTCCTTGATCTTGAAATGCCAATTTATAACAATAATACTAAAAGGATGAAACCTAATGAGTTAAATCCAAGTTACCTTTGGCATTGTCGCTTAGGCCATATAAATGAGAAATGCATTTCCAAACTCCATAAAGATGGACTGTTGAACTCTTTTGATTACGAATCATATGATACATGCATATATTGTTTAATTGGAAAGGTGACAAAGACCTCATTCACAGGAAAATGTGAAAGGGCAAATGATCTTTTGGCCCTCATACATACCGATGTATGTGGACCACTAAACATACCAGCCAGAGGAGGTTTTCAATATTTCATCACATTTACTGATTATTTCAGTAGATTTGGTTATGTGTATTTAATGAAACACAAATTTGAATCCTTTGAAAATTTCAAAGAGTTCAAGAATGAAGTACAAAACCAATTAGGTAAGAATATTAAAACTCTTTGGTCAGATCGAGGCAGTGAATATTTAAGCCTAGAGTTTGATGACCATCTAAAAGAGTGTGGGATTTTATCCCAACTCACTCCTCCTGGAACACGACAATAGAATGGTGTGCCTGAGAGAAGAAATCAAACCTTGTTAGACATGGTCCGATCCATGATGAGTAACGCTGATCTTCCAAACTCCTTTTGGGGACATGCACTACTGACAACAACTTACACATTTTACCGTGTTCCATCCAAAAAGGTAGAAAATACACCATATGAGATATGGAGTGGTAAGAAACCACTTATGTGTTACATGAAGGTTTGGGGTTATGAAGTTTATGTGAAATGACAAGTTTCAACTAAGATTGAGCCCAAATCTGACAAATGCTTATTTATAGGATATCCTAAAGAAACAAGAGGGTATTACTTATACAATCCTTCTGGGGGACAATGTTTGTTGCTCGAACTGAAGTCTTCTTGGAAAGGGATTTTATTTCCAAAGGACTCAGTGGGAGGAAAGTAGAGCTTGAAGAAATTCAAGAATCACAAAGCATTGATACACCTATGGAGGAATTAGAGTAGGAATCACAAACAGTTGTGGAAGAGCAACCTGCTCAAGTAAAACAAACCCAGCGTAGGTCGAGCAGGATACATTACCAACCAGAGAGATATGGATATCTCATAACTGATCAATGTGATGTATTACTCATGGATAAAGATGAGCCTATAACCCACCTAGAGGCTATATCTGGTCCCGAGTCTGAGAAGTGGCTAGAATCCATAAAATCTGAAATGGATTCCATGTACACAAACCAAGTTTAGACCTTGGTAAAGCCTCATGTAGGAGTTAATCCTATAGGGAAATACTGTTTGCTAAGGGTATAAACAAATTCATGGGATAGACTATGATGAAACCTTTTCACCAGTTGTAATGCTTAAATCTGTTCGGATTTTACTTACTATTGTTGCATATCATGATTATGAAATATGGTAGATGGATGTCAAGACTTCTTTCCTTAATGGGAATCTTCTTGAGGATGGGTACATGGCACAACCTGAAGGATTTGACATACCTGAAGAAGGCCATAAGATATGCAAATTATAGATCATCTGTTGTACCCGACGGGATCCACGCTTGTTTGTCTGCTTCAAAGAGTAAAAGAAATAAAATGCTGCTGAATAAAAGAACTGCTAACTGGAACTGGAATGAGAGACGAAATTGGAAAAAGAGAACGAAAAGAACGGGGGAAAATATAGGGAAAATAAAGAGTATGCTCGAATAGGCCCTACCCCGCCGCCTACGTACCTCATCGGGAAAATGAGGATCAGAGTCGACATAGTTCGCCTAACTAAGGAGGGAACTATTTATGTGTTTTTTATGAGTTGGAACTGCGTATGTCTATGATCAGGTGTTTTAGGCTCGTCTGGTACGAGGGCGTTACTGTCTTGCAAATCAGACAAGTCATCGCAAGTTCGAGTTGAGAGGGAGTGAGGTGAGAAAATAATTCCCGAAGGAAAAGACAAGTGTTGTTTGTTTATTGTCTTTTAGAGAAGTGTTTTCTGTTTATTGTTTGTGAAACATTCTCATACCAAGACTTGTTCATCGTGGTATATGCCTTACACATCGCCCGAAATGGGACGTGTATAAGTAACCCACGAAAAAGTATAATGGTGTACGAGGAAGCTCAACCTTTATTAGGTGTTTTTTTTACTTTTCTTTTGAGATGAGAAAGAAAGAAAAGCAATCCAAAGGGAAAAAGTCTGAAGGGAGACTAATAATCCTAAATGTTGTCATGCGTGGATGAACCTAAGTTAGTGCAGTTTTCTAATCCTAATGAAGGAAAAGAAAAGAAAAGGGGAACTTGAAAGTAACTTACTTCCTAAAGAAGCTAAGTCATTTCTAAAGGGGATTAGCATGAAGTTATGTAAACTAAACAAAATGCTAAAACAAGCACACTTGAAAAAGCATAAAGAATTTTAAAAGGAAAAGGTAATGTGAACTTACTTCCACCTCCCTACAAAACAAAGGTTAGTAGGATAAACATGATAAAAGGAATGAAGTAAACAAGTACCAAACAAATCCTAATTCATCTAGGACCTAATCTAGACTCAATCCTAAGTCTAACGGACCTAAAAACTATGCAAAGTAAAAATCCAGCAACTACTACAGCTCCTATAGCACAAACAGCTACTAAATGCACCGTAAAATGCAAACAGCCTATTACAGCTAACAAACATCATGCAAAATAGGTGTAAAAGATCAAAACAACATGAATGCAACATGTTTTTACATCACCTGTTTCAAAATGCAGCTATGAAAACAAGGCAGATTTCAATTATTTTCCAAATGCACAAAATGTGATTTTTAATGCAATCAAGCAATGCAAAACTTATGCAAGATAAATGTAATAATATGCAATGGATTATTTACAATGGAATGCAATATCAATATGCAAACTAAATGATGCAAACTAGACGATTTATGAGTTTTTTACATTATGCAATTTTCAATATGCACATGATCTAACCAAAATGTGAATGGCTTCATGATGCAATGCAAAAACCAGAGGTGTACACATTCATTATTATGCTATGAAAGATGCCAACTTATGCACACAATGATCACCAAATGTTATGAACACATTATACAACATTTACGCACAAAACAAAAACTAACGAAATACATGTCGAAAGCTACTTAAACTACATGATCATGCACCTAAAGTGATCCTAAAATTCCCTAAAATCATGATCTAACAAGCTATGATGATTAAGGAATGAGATATGCATAAACATGCCATGAAACAAGCTATTTTCTCAAAATAGAACAGCGTTAACTGGTTAACGCTAGGGGTTAACCGGTTAACGGAATTTAAAACTCAGTTCTAGGGGAAAGAATCAATGTGCTAACCAGTTAACCCATGGAGTTAACTGGTTAACACTGAACAGAATGCAAAATTCAGCCATGAAATAAGCACTTCTAACCACTAAACTACTTCTAAATTCTCCTAATACAGCCATGAACATGCTAGCACGAAATTTCCACTTAAACCTAGTCTTCTAACACCTATTAGCACCAAGAACAAGTTATGATCCTAGCTACTAACAAGTAAATCGAACAAAATGCAATCAAAACGTAAAAAACAATCAAAACGCATGCAAAACAAAGAATCGATCAAAGAATGCCATACGGCGAGATGAAGTGAATAAATTAAAAGCAAAAAGTGGTTTCGGATTCACCAACCTACAAAGCGGAGGCTTGCTTTGGTGATTTTTGTGAGTCGATAGATGCACAAAATGAAGAGAAAACCGTAGAATTCAAGCTTCGATCTGCAAGGTGCAAAATAAATGCAATTGGTGGAAACCTTGATGAACACTTGCAAAATCACTTCCAAAAAGCTCAAATCAATCCAAAACAAAAGCAACTTATCCAATAAGCCAAAGAATCAATGTTGAATGAAGGCTTAGCTTCAAGTTCTTCAAGCATCAATGCAAAACTTGAACATTTGGTGAAGAAGCTTTGGTGAATTTGGAAAATGGAGAGAAAAGTTGAGAGAATTGTGAGATAGATGAAGTGAAATTGTGATAAAATGGTTGAAGTTGTGAGGTTTGGAGTAAATTCAACTTATATAGAAGTTAGTATTGGAGTTAGGCTTGGGTATGGAGTGAGCTTAGGTTTTAGGTTTGGTAAAGGAGGTTAAGACTTAGGCTTGGAGTTAGTTAAAGTTGGTTAGGGTTTCTAGAATATCCCTTGGAAGAGTGTGGAGGAGTCTAGTATGTGGTAGAAATCCAAGGCAAAGTGGAGTGGAAATGTGAAGTGTAAAGCAAAAAAGGAAAAAGTGGAGGGAATTGTGCAAAACCAACCATAATTTGAAATTCCTTCACAACTTTCGCCTCCGATAACCGGTTAACCCCAGGCGTTAACCAGTTAACGGATGGAAAATGTGAATTTTTATCTCCTTTAATTGGTCATGTTGGAACTAAGCTGGGTTATTTTTGTGATATCATTTTCCTTCTTGAGCTCCAAAGATTGACAAATATCACTTGATCACAAGCCTCATGCGCATGCAGATGATGATGATTTATTTTATATATTATTTTTCTTTGAATGCAATAAAATATGGACGGATATGCAGAATGGAAAAGCATAAACCACTTGAGGTTGACAATAAATTAAGAGGGAAAATTTTAGGGTATTATAGCCAGCCATACATTTGTATCCCAAAGGAACGGGAATGGTAATGTTGCACAAACCAGAGAAAAGAAAATAAGGACAAAGGTCATGCGAACCAAAGAAATTGGGTTCGGAATTCAGTTACGACCTAGAAAGGTATCAGCACCCCAGATCGTTCGCCGTACCCGACGGGATCCACGCTTGCAAAGAAAATGTTTCAAAGGATAAAGAAACGAAAGCTGCAAAAAGAAAGAATGAAACTGGATAAGAAAAGAAAAGTAAGGAGGAAATGTAGGGAAAATAAAAGAGTGCTCGAACGGGCCCTACCTCGCTGCCTACGTACCTCATCTGGACATGCGGATCAGAGTCGTTGTAGTTCCCCTAACTAGGGAGGAAAATGGCTTGTTTTAAAAGATTGAACTTCTTATGTCAATGCTCAGGTGTTGCAGGATCATCTGGCATGAGTGTGTTACCGTCTTGCAAAAAGACAAGTAGGAGCAAGTTCTTATGTTATGAGTGAATGTGATGGGAAAAGAAGTCCTGGATGAGAGACGTTTATTATTTGTTTGAGTTTTTTAAAGAAGTGTTTTTTGTTTGTGAAAATATTCTCATGATTAGACTTGTACCTCATGATAGACAACCTTACACCACCACCAAGATGAGGTGAATACAAGTGTCCCATGGAATAAGTCCATACACACAAGACTACTTCACTTATTATTAAGTGTTTTTTAGGTTTTTGTTTGAAGATGAGAAAGAGAAAGAACCAAAGGATATTAAAGGTAAAAGAACTAGAGCAGGGACAAACAAATCCTAATGTTGTCATGCATAGATGAACCTAGGTTAGTTTGGTATAATTTATCCTAATGAAGAAGGAAGGAAAGAAGAAGAAGAAAGGAGGTAGAAAACAACTTATTTCTCTTAAAGAAGTTATGTTGTTTCTAAGAGGGATGAAAAAAAGTTGAAAAATGATGGCCTGAGCTCATCTCAAGCACAAGTAAGAACATAATAGAAAAGAGGAGAAATAAGTTTGAGATGTAGAAATCTCGTCCACACCTCTTACTTACCATAGCCCCTGAAAGTGTTAGAAACGTTCACAAATAACAAGCAAAGTTCAAGTGAGTTCACACAATGGAAGAACAAGCCTCTAATAATTACAAACCTACAAAACCAGAACCTAGTGATCATGCTAAAGTTCTAATGCTAGTCATACAATCTCACACCAAAAAGAATGAAATTAGTCTCACACACCACAAGTAAATCACATATGAAGAAGTGAGATAAGAACATGAGATTAAGAGACTTAAACAAGTCAAAAATCATTAAGTATCACCAAAGTCAGAAGCTAAACATGTTGAATAAGTGCCTAAGAAGAAGAAATAAACATCAATCAAAGTATTCAAGAACATATTAGGTCCATTAGAGGAGACATGAAGAAGTTTGGAGTGAAGTGAGGCATACTTGTGAAAGTGTAGCCTAGTGCACAAGTTATCATGAAACAAGAAAGGGTAAGGCTCTCAAACTAAAACCCGGGATCGCATGACATATTATCAATCCACAAATAAGATCCTAAGAGGTGGCACAAGTGCATTTCTACTCAAGCAAGCAAACATGGTACAAAAACACTTCAAATTAAGCATTTAAAGAACAAATCTCAAACAATAAGTGAAAATATCTTACAAATTAAAACAAAGAGAAACAAGATACCTCAAGTATGCACAAACATCATATCAACTTAACATGACTAAAATCAGAAGCAAACACAATCATATAAATGGTCCAAGAGGAGCTAGGGTTTTCACATCCTTACACATGAAGCAACAAGACACAAACTATTCAAACAAGGTCTAAAAATCATGACAAAAAGCAACCAAGTAGTTCAACATGTTAATGAAGCATAGCAAAAAGAATCATCATCATATCCATTTTTAAACTCAAGATAACAAATCTACAAGGCAGGGTATGCAAGGAAGAAAGCAAAATAAAGGAAATAAAATGCAAAATTAATTTAGGACTCAAAAATAAATGAAAAATGAAAAATAAAATTTGAATAAATTTTATAAAACCCTAAATAATGTTCATGAATTTTTTGGAATTTTTAATACCTAAAGCTATTTAAAAATAAAATAAAAATGAATATGAAATAAATAGAAAATAAAATAAAAATAAAGGATTCCAGGGGTGTATAAAGTAAGCCCAATCATGTTGAAAATACAAACAGGCCAAGAATAAGGGGCGTGAAAAGCATTTAAGCCCAGTAGAATAGTCAGCACAGTCAACATATTATGATATGTATGTTTTATGCTATGCTATATGATATGAAATGAGAGGGAAAATTTTGGGGTGTTACAACGAGAAAGTAAAATGTTTCTTTCAAATCGCGGTCTTCAGGAGGGTCTATTAAAGCGTACACCAATTTCCCTCTTAGAATAATAGGGTTGTAGTTGATGAAACCCTTTATTCCCAAGAGTGGTACGTTGGGATAGCTTCCACAACTACTGATAAAATCACTGCCTTTTACTCTCATGGTAATCCAAATGATATCTTTTGCATACAGCCCACCTAACTTCTTAGACCACGTCATCGAAAGACCCACCTCCATAAAAGCCCCTGAAATCGGTAAAAGTCTCATGAACCACTTATGCAACAAAGGGGCACAACAGCGTACTAATCCTCCCCATTGTTTCTCGTTCCTATAGTGCACAGAATGATACAAATATCCCAGGAGCTTTGTCACTAGATTCTTTAATAAAAATATGTGGTTGCATTCATATCCACGAACTTGTCCTTATTGTAAAACAACATGATTCCATAGACAGATAAAGCTAGGAGAGCACATACTGTATCCCATTGTGACTTTGCAACACATTCTTCCGCTTTGCTAGCCAGAAGTTCTAAGTGAAAGTCGGGCAACTCTCCTTTGGTGGCGAGGTTATCTGTTACAAAGGATATGCTCAAATAAAAATCCTTGGATATTTCTTCATGATTTGGTCTTCTCATGTCTGAGTTGAACGAAATTTGGTTTCAAATTGGAACCTCTAGAGTAACAGCATACTCTTCTAAGAGTGGAGCCAATTGAAAGTCGTGGAAGGTGAAACAACGTAGCTGAGGGTCATAGAACTGTAAGAGAGTATGAATGGCGCTCCATTATATGTCATCAATCTCACAAACCATAGTCAGGATCCCACTGTGGGCCTTCCGGAACATATCAACATGATCATGAGTAATCAATGACACAATCTTCTCTAATTGGGCATTCTTAAAGTCAAATAATTTGTAGTGAACATTCTTCTTCCTTGGAATTTCCATAACTGAAAGAGAAACTGTATACTGGAATTGAGGATGAGAGGGTAACCGTGCAAATGAATTAACACGCCACTTAAAATGCAATTATGCAGATGATGCTATGAATGCACGAGCATGTGATCATCGCTGGCATATATGTGTTGGGTATCGCTGTACTAGAACAGAATTAACACTGAGTATCACAATCAGAAATCCGACCTATAAGAAAACCAAATGGAACCGGGTAGGCTGAAGTCAATGTTAACTGTAAACCTATAAACCCCTCCCAATTTCACATGTGGTGCTAAGGATCAACTTCTCTAACTCTCAGGTAAATAAGCAATAATACGGTCACCGTTTCCTGTTTGGCATTATTACTAAAGGAGGAGGTCTCCACTGATCCCAAAATTTCTGACATAAGTTCCCAACTTCAAACACAGATATCGAGAAGCAATAGTACATTAATCCCGAAGGGTACAATACTATCGCCATACGAGGAGTGTTTTAACTGAGTTCCTATGACAGAAGGAGGTAATCCTATGTAAGTTCCCAGTGGGCCCTTGAGTGTGAGTGGGTTTTCCAACAAATATGGTCTGTCACTGCCACCACTAGAGAGGGGTGTTTTCACTAAGGTCCTCAATGAACGGTCTTCAGAATTGACTGCTCAGTAAGATAGCCCTACAAAGTGGGAGATCCACAGAGTAGAATTCTCTTGAAAGAGCCTCATTTGAATTGTGGTTTCACATTCCCTCCTCGTACCGAGATGAAACACAAAAGGACGTGAAACCACGCTAATCCTAGGTTTAAACTTGAGCCTGTGTATTGGGTTCATCTCTCGGAACACCCATCCCACCCAATAAAACTAGACAATCCAACATAATAATGCATGAAATGTAAATGCGGAAAGAAGTAAATAAAGTAAAGCAATAAACCATAAATAAAACAATAAAGCTAAACTATAAGCGCACAACAACAAACAAAGAAACACCCAAAGAAAAGAAACAGACAAGTGCTAAGAGTGACTCACAAAAGGGGATGGACTAGCAAAAGGTCAACTTTCCCTAGCAGAGTCGCCAGCTGTCGCTCCCGGGATTTTCATCCTAGTACAAATGCGAAAGTGGCGCGGAAAAATAAGAGTCGCCAGTCAGGCATTTTTATCCCAAGAAGAGGGAAAGGTAATGTTGCACAAACCTGGGGGGGAGAAAAGAACAAGGTCTTGCGAACCTGAGAGAATGGGTAAGAAATTCGGTTATGTGAAGGGAATGTATTGCCACCCCTTCACGTTCGTCGTACTCGATGGGATCCATGCTTGCTTGTACTTCTCAAAGGGTGTTGATCTGATTCATCTGCTATTGACTAAAATGATAGAGCTAGAACAAAAAAAATGTAGGGAACAGAAAGAAGTGTGTTCGAATGGACCCTACCCCACTGCCTACTTATCTCATCAGGAATGAGAATCAGAGCGATATAGTTCCCCTAACTAGGGAAGAAATTTGTTTGTTTGTGTTTTTTATGATTGAACTGCTTATGCATATGCTTAGGTGTTGTAGGCTCTTCTTAAACGAGTGCATTGCTGTTTTGAAAAAGAAAAGTTGGAGCGAGTTCTTTCATTTTAGAGTGAAGGAGATGAGAAGAGAATTCCCGCAGGAAATACGCTTATTGTTGGTTTGGAGCTTTTTAGAAGCTTTTTATTTGAGTGCTTCATGTAAGAGATTGTACTGAAGTCTCTTACAATGAAGTTTATACTTCATACATCACCCCGAGATGGAATGACAATGAAGCACACCTAAGTATGGAGGAGATCTCTAAACTTATTACCAAGGTTCAAGGCTTAAGCATAATCACTTACTTCTTTTATTAAGTATTTTGGTTATTTTAAAGAAGAAACGTTTTTGATTTTGTTTGCAATATAACTTCATGCTAAGACTTGTTCATCATGCTAGATGACTTACAACTCACCCCGAGATGGGATGAATGCTAGCACCCCATGGAATAAGGCTCTTTTATTATGTGTTTTTGAGTTTTTTTTAGATGAGAGAGAGAGAGAACTCAAATGGAGAGAAAAGGAAAACTCTAATGGAGACCAAGGCGAACCCATTGTTATCATGGATAATGATCCTAATGGTTAAGTGTGGTATTCTAATCTTAAAAAAAGAGAAAAAATCAAGTTCTAACTTACTTCAAGGATTGAAGATGAGATAAGGAATCAAAGGGGATGAAGAGAAATGAAATGTCAAAGAAGCATAAAATACTTATCGCAATCACATAAATTGAAAGCTTAAAAAAGGCAGGGAAGAAGTTGGAATGTGGATGCACACCCATATTCTTCATACTTACCATTATCCCCTGAAAAGTTTAGTAAAATCAATGATTTATGAAATCAAAAATGAGGGAAATAGAACAATTAGACATCTAACATCTCCTAAAGTGTAATTATGGTTCAAACTATACTAAAACCTAATACTAAGGTTACCTAAAGGTTAAATAAATTCCCCAGACAGCAGCTACTAAAGCGCTTCAACACACAAT
This sequence comes from Lathyrus aphaca, assembly GCA_963966055.1. NCBI lineage: Eukaryota > Viridiplantae > Streptophyta > Magnoliopsida > Fabales > Fabaceae > Lathyrus > Lathyrus aphaca. The sequence continues at coordinate 346,064,253 of OZ014521.1, forward strand.
CAGTTATCACATGAAAATTGCATATAAATATCTTATTACAGCTACCTAACAACATGGCAATAGGCATTAAAAATGTTAAAACATGGCATGGAAGCATACATTTAACAACTATTGTTCAGAAACGTAGCAGTGAAATGCATGACATAATTAAGTCTTTTAAGATGTAAATACATGTATCCCAACACATGGATATGCACCAAATAAAAACATCAAAGAATGCAAAATGGTTAATATGAACATGGACATGTGTAAATGAAAACATTTTAACCATTTTGTATTGAAATATCTTTGCAAACAAAAGGATTATGCATATTTTCAAAAGTGGACGTTTAATGCAAACAAGAAACCATAAAGTGTGAACATGTGTCACAATGAATTATAACTAATGTAAACATTAAAATTAAAAAGCAAACATAAGGCAATTATGCATCAAGAATGTGTGCAAGCATACATGGATTATGCACCTTTATTAAGCAATATGCAACATTTTCAATTATGCACACGAGTGTCCAAAACATGCATCGAAGATGAATGCAACAGAAAACAGAACTTTGATAAATTATTATCATGCCAACAATAAGGTTCAAACATGAGAACAACATTCACAACACAGCATGAGCACAAATACACAATTATGCCAAGAATCAGAAACGAGCAACACGCGTGTCGAAGGATATCGAAAATACACGAACCAACGCCAAAATAGCTCCTAAAAATTCCTTAAAATCATATCCTAAAGATCCATGCTAATTGGAGGGGGAATAGATAACAAAAATGCAAGAAAATGCATGAATTTTTCATTCTGGTTCAGTGGTAACCGGTTACCAACCTGAGGGGTAACCAGTTACTTAGTTCAAAAAACATTCTTTTTTACGTAAAATACACTGAGTAATCGGTTATCGTCCTGGGAGTAACCGGTTTCACTGGAGCTAGAATAAAAAATTCTACACTTTCAAGGAATATTTAGTAGCAGCTTATTCAAATAAGTCCTTAATGTAATGCCTTTCACATGAACACGAAATTTACACCCCAATGCACCAATTCAACACCAATTGGAACCACAAACAACTCAAGACCCTAAAGCATAATTATCCAATTAATTAACGCATCAAAAATCAACAAAATGCGATGAACACGCATTTTGAGAGAATGCGAAATAACTTAAAACAGAAGTGTATTGTGAGTTTCACCAACCTACAAAGCTGAGGTTTACTTTGGTAATTGTTGCAAAGAGAGATCAACATGCTATTGACGAGAAAATCATAGATCCTAAGCTCTTTCGTAAGAATATGCAAAATAAATGCGATTTGATGAAAACCTTGATGAAATCTTCCAAGAATCACTTCCAAGATGTGAATTCAACACCAAAACAGTATCAAATCCTTCAATAATCCATGAAATCAATGCAATGATGGAGGTTTAGCTTTAAATTCTTCAATTTTCAATGCAAGACTTGAAGAATTTTGGAAGATGAAGCTTTGTATGAGATTTTGTAAAATGAGAGAAATGAGAGTGATGAGAGAAAAATGTAAAAAATGAATTGTTAATTGTGAGGTAATGGGCCAAAAATGCTTATACATTGTTGGTGTAAGCCCTGGAGGCCAATACTTTTGGTACTTGTATTGAATTATTTATTAATAATAAAAAGCATTTATTTATTATGTTTGTTTTTCAAATATGATAAAGTCCCTAGAATAGCTAGTTCTTTTAATGAATATTAAGTGTGACTTAATCATGAGATTCTATTAAACATAAGGACACTATTCTTAAAGCATCCATAGTCGAGCTTTAATATGAAATGGAATAGCCTTAAAGCATTAAGACTATTATGTAGATAGACTGATGATCACATCTCATGGATCATGGATAAGGAGTTATTAAGTCTTGACATAAGTATGAATATTAGGAGTAATATTTATACTGGATTGACCCACTATGAGAGTACTACATAGAATGTTATGCAAAGTTTCATAAGTTACTCTCATGGTGATAGTGGTGTATATCACCCTTCGACCTGAAACTACTACGAACCCTAGATGTAGAGTCAATTACTTTATTGTTGTTCAAACATTGTTCGTAACTGGATGATCATACAGACAGTTGATAAGTACTTCACAAAGCATGCTAAGGGACATGAGTAGCCTAGATGGAATTTGCCCATCCTGTATAATAGGATAAGTGTCTAAGGGCCCAATATTGAACTGGACAAGGATGACACGGTATATGCTTTGTGTTCAATATAGACTTAAGGGAAAAAGAGTAATTGTACACACAAATACTATCACAAAAGGTTTTGTTAGATCACATGACAATTTTGTGACTTGGGAAACAGTGATGTGTTGCTAGATACTGCTCATTGTTTATTATGTTAAATACATGATTTAATATAATTGCCAACATCGCAAAATCCTACAGGGTCACACACATAAGGACAGTTAGAGAAAAGGTGGAATAAATAAGGTACACTGTAAGGTATGGTGCACTAGAATGGAATACGAAATATGGTAAGGTACCATATGATATAATAATAATATTTATTATTAATTTTATAATAGCTATAAAATATAATAATAATTATTATTATAATAAAATTATGGTTATTATAATAATAGTTATAATAATAATATAATAATAGTTATTATAATAATATATTATTATTATTATTATTGAGTTGGGCTTTTAGGTTAAAGCTCACACAAGTAGTTCTATAAATAGAACCCTTGTGAAGAAGCTCAGAAGTTGTTGTTTTTGAAACCCTGGCCGTATTCCTTTTTCCTCTCCTTTCACTCTAAACCTTCATTCGTAACCAGTTAGCACTATGATTGAAGGAAGTTGTTCGTGTGGACTGAGTAGAGGCGTTGTTCGTCGTACATCGCTCATGATCAAATCAGAATCAAAGGTTTCAAGCGCCACAAGAGGTAAATATTTTATCACAGATCATTCCCTTTCGTAAGGATCTCTAAAGGGAAATTTTTGTTTTCTGCTACAATTTTATCGGAAATTTCCCTTCAGTGGTATCAGAGGCACTTACGAAACCATAAATCTGGTAATTGTTTACTTTCTGTCAATTTTGTTTTAAGTGGATTAAAACATGTAAAATTGTAAATTTTGTTTTAATATGATTAAAACACATAAACAAAAATTAAATCAAATCTGGATATTAAATTTTGGCATTAGATTGTGTACGGTTTGGATGGTTGATATTGATATGCTTCGATATCCGACAATAGTATGGTGAAGCAACGATATGTCAATCGTCCATAAGTTACACATATATGATCGCTTTAATTCATATATGATATGAATAACTTTGATGCAAAGATGATATATTGGATATACTATTTTATTTCATTAGTTTAATTAGAGTAATGATTATCATTCGGTTGTGAGGTATATGGTTATATGTTTCGAAATCCGACTTTATTATGGTGAAGCAATAACATACAGATCAATCATATTGAATTGTTGATCATGTTGCATTGACGATATGAAATTTTGCATTCGAGAGTGACAACATAAGGGTTCTGCCGTCTGTAATTAAAAACATGTTGTGGGGGGCGTCATGGTATTGAGACGGTCGTCATGGACTTGAGATGGTCGTCATGGTATTGAGACGATTGTCATGGACTTGTGACGGTCGTTATGGAATTGTGACGGGCGTCATTGAAATTTGGCAGCACAAGGGTTGCGAAAAATTCTGCAATAATAATAAAAGAGTTTATTATTTTTTTGCTGAAATTTAATTTGATTTGTTTTATTAACCAAACTTAAATTAATAATAATAATAATAATAATAATAATAATAAAATTATTTTATTAATTTTGTGTGTGGTGATCAGTTATGACCTTAGTTTATATTTTGTTTTATTTTTTGGATTATATAAATATGACCTGCATGTTGTGCCTCTCTCCTATTCTCTTCATGTAATTTCTTTTCTCATTTCACTCCCTCGTATGTAAAACGAGTTTCTTTGATGTAATAAATTATTATGAAGAAAGAGAAGACTACAAAATAAAGAAGGACAACCTTGGAGATCTTGCCTTGTGAAGTGAAGATCATTATTATGTTTAGCTTAGTTCTCTCATTGGCTTGGGAGAACAATTGGGCTAGGAGCCATAACTGTTTCATTTGTTTGTATTTTGATATAAATATTGTATGTATGTTAATGCATGTGTGAGGAACGAATAATATGATAAATAAGATGTGAGATTGAATAAGGAGTTATTCATATGATGAATTTGAATAAGAGGTTATTCACCCAACTGAAATATTCGAGAATTGTATTGGATGCAATTGGAAAGAGTTCCTACCTAAATAGCCGAGTTTTGTATAATCAGCCTAACGTTGACTTAAAAAAAATGAAATATGGATCACGATCCACTAGAAAATCTTCCAACGGGATTTTCCGAATCAAATGATGAGGGTCATTTGTTTTGAGTAAAATAGTGGGAGCATATTTAATTAAATGCCTAATTTAATATGTTTAATGATACTAATATCTCCATCATTTTTTAATGTATATTACCATGACAAACAACACATATAATAACATTTTACGAACAACCCTGGATAGGAAAAAAAATTTTTGGACAAATTTTCTAGATTAGCACCGAAATCTGAGGATTGTCCTCAAACATGACAAAAATATGTATGTCTTAGAAACACCTGTTCCTGATGAGGAACCTCCTAGTTCTGCTTTTAAGGCTGAAAAAGATACTTATAAGAAGCACTTTGATGATGCCAATGAAATTTCTTGCCTCGTGATGGCTACCATGAATTCTAAATTGCAAAAGCAACATGAAAACATGGAAGCGTTTGATATGATCGAACATCTGAAGATGCTCTATCAAGAGCAGGAAAGGCATGAGAGGTTTGAAGTTTCGAAAGCCTTTTTCCAAGAGAAGCTAGCTAAGGGAAGCCCAGTAGGTCCCCATGTACTTAAGATGATTAGGTATTTGGAGAATCTTGAAAGATTGTGATTTCCCCTCATGAAGGAGCTTGCAACTGATTTGATCCTGCAATTGTTGCCGGATAATTTCGGTCAATTTGTCCTTAATTTCAATATGGATGATATGGACAAATCTCTTCCTGGATTACTAAGCATGTTAAGAACTGCTAAGTAAAATCTGAAGTCAAAAGGGAAATCCATTATGATGGTCAGTAATCGAAAGAAATAGAACAAAAGGCCAACCAAGCAGGGTGGTAAATTGTAAGGTAAGGAAGTTGCCAAACCCAAACATATTGTACCTGCTTTGAAGCCTAGTGGAGGTGTAAACACCCCAAATTTTCCCTCACTCTTTTTCACACCATGGCTTGTAATATTTCATTTTTTCATTAGCATAAGCATAACATCTCATATTGCATATTTGTTTCACCGCATAGTTCCATTTCATCTGCATCTAGGGTTTGTGATATGAGCAATCCAAGAGGTGATCTGAGCCATCCCAATGGTCTTGAAGCTTTCCAAGAAGGTCCATGTGTGTTCCGTGATCATAATATGCTCTCTAAAGTTCATAAATGTCAAGGGATCACAAAGAATGGCAAAGGCATAGAGGCAGACTGAAGATCTCCTACACAGATGACCTAAAATTAGGGTTTTGGTTTCAGAAGCCTTAATCCCAAATTTTTGGTCATTCTTGTTTCTAATGGTCTTAATATGTTATAAGGATCATGTGTACCAAGTTTGATGAAGAAAGTCACTGTGGAAGTTATCTGATCATTAGGTAACTTCTTGAGCAAGTAAAGTCAAAATCAGGGCTTCTGAGCCTCCATCAAGGGCACCAAAGGGTCATCATCATCATTTTGAGTCTATATGATCTTTATTTGATATTTGAAGTGGTTATAAGTTCACAAAGTTGAAGAATTTTGAGCCAGATGCAAACTTGCTATTTTTGGAAATGACTTGTAATGAAAACTTTCCATTTTGGGAAAGATATTCAACCTATTCTTTCATGACCAAAAATGCTTCAAATAAAAAATTCTTGGGCATGAAAGTTGTAGATTATGTCTTCCCATTTTCAAAAAGTACAAGAACATGTCTTGATTCATCCTAGAACTCAAGATATGGCCTTTCAAAGTTGTCAAAAATCCTATAATTTTCAAGTTCATGCCAAAGAGGGATTTTTGAAAAATCAAGTTTCAAGCCATTTCATGACCTCTAATCAACTTCTAAACATCATACCAACATAATGCAACACATTTTGATCAAGATTGCACCAAAAATCATAAGTTTCTATGTCATACACTTCAAGAAACTCCAAAGAGGGAAAATTGCATAAACTATGAGAACTCTTGATCAAGGCCATCCAACTACATTCTATTGATCCAAAGGCTCACCATGAACCATGCTGAAGCAATTTGCCACAGAAATCACCTCTGCACAAGCCCATACCTCAAGTACACATATGTTGACATTTTTACATTTTAAGCCATACCAATCCCACAGTGCCACAACAACTCTTCTGGCCAATAACAATTGTTTATTCAAGCCCTAAGCACTATAAATGGACACCCTTCATGGCCTGAAAGAACACACAAGTGCAGAATCCAAAAATTTCCTTGAAACTTTATCTCTTAAAAACACACAATCCAGCCAACAAAAACCAAAATTTCTTTCACCATTCAACTCCTCATAGCCTGAGGATCATTTCCCACCCATCACCATAGCCTGAAACAAGCCCAAACACAAACATGATTTCTGCTTTGTCAGAACTGAAACTCATAAACCAGCCACTCTAAACTCATTTCATACTTGCCAATAGCTTCAGGAGGTTAAAGGGGGTTGGATTACACAAGAGGAGGGCCAGAAAGCTCCATCTCAAAGAACTTCAACTCAGGTAACCTTCATGAAATTTTTTTCCAGAAGCATGATTTTAAGTTCTAAAATGATTCCCCATGCTTCCCTGATCACACTGATATGATTAGAATTGAAAATAGGTTAGAAATGAGGATTTCATGATGTTCTGAAATTTTTGACCTAGAACTTGATTGCTTCGATTCAGCTTTATGATGCATGATAAATGAATTTTGTTTGTTGATTAGTGATGTATGATGTTAGGAGATTGTTTCTGGGCAGAAAAATTGAGGTTTAGAAGCTTAAATAGGAAGTTATCATTTTGGTTGGCCGGATAAGATGACCGGAGAAATTTTTCGGTCATCTGAAAGTAATTAGGGTTAGGGTTCCCTAGATTGCACAACAGCCATTGGATCATGATTAGTTTAGTAGCGAGTGGTCCAGATTGCACCATTAGTTTTAATTTTGGATTAATTAAATAAATCATCATTAATTAGCCAGGTTAGATCCCAGCCCTTGAAACGCGTGTGCAGTCAAACCTCTCCCCTCCAGTTCAAATCTGAGCCCTTGGATCAGTTGGCTTTCATTTTTATTCATTTTAATTCATTTTCTTTTAATTTATTTTGTTCATTTTATTAAAAATAGTAAAAACCATCAAAAAATTCTCAAACTTTGCATTTTTATTTCAAATATTTTTCTTAACCTGAAAATAATTTTTATTTTATTTTTTGCCTTAAAAAGTATTTTTTAATATTTAAATGTTATTTTTAATTAATTAATGGATTTTAATTAATTAAAAATGCATTTAGGTTTCTAAAAATCACCAAAAAATTCATGAACCATTCCAATACATTTAGAAACATTTTCAAACTCATCATACAAATTTATTTTTAGGTTTGATCATAATTTCACAATTTTTCTTTGAATTAGGGTTCTTGAAAATCACATTTTTTAACCCTAACTTGAAAAATTCTTTTCTGCCTAACCATGATGAGTTTGAAATTGATTCTTTTTGAATTGTTTCACATATTTCATATAGTTTCTAGATTATGTTTCTCATGATTTAATCTTACATTTTCAATTTGATTTGCATTTTCCCTTAAGAATCACCCAAAAACCCTAGCAAACTTAGAAATTTCATAACTTCCACTAGGTTAAGCTTCTGACTTTCTACTTTGGGGTGTGATATCATATGAGATTAGGGTTTGTTTGAGCTTGGTTTCATTTTTTTATCATATTGATTGCTTCTGTTTTGGTCATATGCATCTCATGTTATCTTAAAACCCTAATTGTGCATCTTCATTTGCATTCTCCTTTGCATTTCATGAATTTATGAACTTTCCACGCCATTCCATTATTTTGTATGACATATTAGACATCTTAAGACATGCTTGAACATTGCTTGATCATTTCTTCATTCATTTTCTATGCTTTGCATCCATTACACTTCATAAACATTCATGTGTTTTCATGCTTTTAAACATGCTTTCATTGCATCTCATCTTTGTATGATCATTCATATGCATCTTGCATGACTTTGCATCATCTCATATGTCACTTACATTTCATTTTCACTTCTGACTTTGATCTTTTCATCTCATTTCATCTCATTTCCTTTTGCATTATGTCTTATGCATCCATACTAACATTTCAGGAGCTTTTGGGTAAGTTATTTGGGAGGTGGATTTGCCTTCACCTCTCACTTCTTATTTACTTTTCATATGCATTATTACTTTTCTTTGAAGTGAACTTGCTTCACTTATGCTCCCTCTTACTTTCTTTCTTTTAAGTTACTTATTTTCTTCATGAAGTAAGTAACTAATTCTTCTTCTTCTTTCTCTTTTCATCTGCTTCTTCCATTGGTGGCCTTGAGGATCTTTTCTCTTAAGCCTCACAAACCATATGAAATCCAAGCATGATAACTTTTGTGGTTGTATATATCCCCCTAGCTTCTAACCTTTGAGTCTCCTTGATTCTCTCTTCTCATCTCTTAATCAGAGGCTAAACTCTTAAAGCTTTAGGACTTTGGAATTAGGGTTATGCATGCATCCTCATCTTAGGATGGAGTGTATAACTTTAATCCTTAGTGTTAAAACTTTAATTTGTTTTCACCTCTTAATCAAAACACATTAATAATCACTAAGACTTTATCTTGTAACTTGGGCCTTACATTAGGGTTCCATCTCTTCCTTATGGTTAAGAGGGACTAACCCTAGTGTTTAATGGACAAGTCCCCCTCAAGTTGTCTTACAAACTTAAAATCCACTTCTTAATCTCATCCCTTAATTAAAATCCAATTAATAAAGGCTTGTTATATAATGAATTTAATCCCTAACCATGGATTAAGTTGAGGTATCTTCCTCAACTTAAGTGTTCTCATCTATTATCCTTCTATTAGGATGGTGTAATGAGTTCACGAATCTGTGATTAGAGATTAAACTCATTACTTAACACTAAACAAAAACCCAAAAACATCTAAATAATCACAAGTAGGTTAATGATCTTAATCCTACATCATCATGGTAATTAAGTTGAGATGTTTATCTCATACTTAAGTATGCTCATTATTCCTAATCATGGAGGATATAATGAGTGTACAAGCCCTTTGATTTAGGCTTAAGCTCATAATCCTATGCAAAACACCAAAAACAATAAAAAACTGAAAACACAAAAAACAAACAATAATCGTCTCCTTTGGGATTCTTTTCTCATCACACTCATTCACAAACGAGAACTTGCTTCTTCCGTATAATGCAATACAATTAGCACTCGAGCCAGACGAGTCATACACTTGAGCATAGGCAAGTAAGCAGTTCACAGTCAATTTATTTTCAGTCCCTTTGAGTCGAACTACGGTGTTCTGACTTCCTCATTGCACGAGAGGATACGTAGGCATAACTTAACTGTTATCGATCAAAAGTCTCTTTGTCCTCCCCCTCTTTCAGTATTCTTTTCTAAGCCTCAGTTCCTAAGTAATTCATCTTTTGCACTAACACCTGTACTTTCTTTTCTTAGCTTTTGCACACAGATAGCACATACACTTCCCCCTTTTAAACACAATCTTGTAAGTGTGGATCCCGTCGAGTACGACGGACGATCTGGGTTCTAATACCTTCCCAGGTCGTAACCAACCCCCTTTCTCAGTTTCTCTGGTTCGCAACCGTCTTATCCATCTCTTTCCAGGTTTATGCAGCATTACCTTTCCTTCAGGATAAAAATGCCTAGCTGGCGACTCTATTCAATTCAACCTCATTTTCTCTTTCGTCGACCGTTCGCGTCTGCACTTTGGGACCTCAGTGTCTTTTCAGGGGAGCGACAGCTTAGCGACTCTACTGGGGATCCAGTCTTGCAACCAGGGCTTCTGGTTCTTTTTGTGGGTTTCTCCTAGCGCTTGTTTGATTTGTGTTTATAGGGGTGCTATGTGCTATATGTGCTTCTTGTTTTTTTTGCTTATTGCTTTCTGTACAGCTTTATTTACTGCATTTATTTATCGCTTTCATTTACTGTTTTATGTATTTCATATTATTATCATCATATCATGTGTTGGATTGGTTGTTTTGCCTTGGTGGGAGGGATATCTCAGTGAGTAAGGTTCCACACCGGGAGCCTGAGTGACACATAGGATTAGAGTGGCTTCATATTCTTTCCCATTCCCTTTCGGTCTGGTGCGGGAATATGAAACACGGTTCATACATGGGTTTCTTCTTGAGAACTCTGTGCTACGGATTTCCTGTAGTTCTAGGGCTATCGGGGAAGCCTACTAAGTCTGGATGACCTCTTTAGATGACCTTCAGCATCTGAGGTGAATTAGAGGAGGGTCCTTTATGAGTAATGTAAACACTGTACCTCCGGGTTAGAAGTGTTTACACTTCTCATAATAGATCCAAGTCTGAGGATCCTTGTTCTAGAACAATACCTGTGAGTGGGTTGGGTTGTTTACAGTTTTGCAGGAACCTTTGGCCTCAACATACCCTATTACTGGATTTTGTTTTTAAGGTTACACTATTTTGGACTGATTCTGTGAAACCCTGGACTTGTGACTCTTTATTTGAGTCCCCACCTGGTTACTGGTTCTCTAGCCTCCATCTGGACTTATGAACACACATGGATCCTATCAAAGCAAATAACTTATCCAGCACTTGATCACAAACCCTTGCATATCATTCTGCATACATCATCTTGCATCATTTTAACATTTGTCTATTTTGTTTTACAGGGTATCCGCATCATCTTTGGTTTGGTTTTGACTATTCTTCTGCTCAACCATCTTCATCAGTTATCTTCCTCGGAGATCTTCTTCAGTTGATATCTTCTCCAGTTGTCTTCATCAGTATTTCTCCTCAGTTATCTTCATCAGCTCCCATTATCAGTATGGACTCATCCAGGAAAAGCAACATCACTTATCATTTCTTTGAGCCCTCTCTAGCAGGCATCAAGCAGATTCAGGCACTTATCACTCTTGATCATGTCCCTTTATTCAGGGAACATTATGGTGGTATTATGAACATGATCATGGACTTGGATGCCTCACAGAGGAGCATATTCACACTTTCCTTCAGTTCTATGACCCTCCTCTCAGATGTTTCACTTTCCCAGACTTCCAGATGGGTCCTTTGTTAGAAGAATTTTCCATGTTGTTGGGTGTCCCCATAAGGAGAGGTATTCCTTTCTGTCGCTCCCACTAAATGAGGCTAGGTCAAATAGGGTACAGACGCGAACGGTCGGCGAAAGAGAGAGAACACAAGGGTGAACTGAAAAGAGTCGCCAGCTAGGCATTTTTATCCCGAAGGAAAGGTAATGCTGCATAAACCTAAGAAGAGATGGATAAGACGGTCGCGAACCAGAGAAACTGAGAAAGGGAGTTGGTTACAACCTGGGAAAGTATTAGCACCCAGATTGTCCGTCGTACTCGACGAGATCCACGCTTGAAAGATTTGTGTTTAAAGGGATAATGTCAGTGCTATTTTGTGTGCAAGAGCAAAGAAAAGAAAACAAGTGTCAGTGCTGAAGAAATGTGAAGTGAAATGGAGAAGTGTTAGTGCAAGGAAAGTGTGTGAAGCTCAAGACTATGAGGCTCAGAGAATAATGCTGGAAGAGGGGGAATGTAGATAGACTTTTGTTCGATAACTATTAAGTTATGCCTACGTATCCTCTCGTGCAATGAGGAAGTCAAAACACCGTAGTTCGACTCAAAGAGACTAAAAGATGAATTGACTGATGAACTGCTTACTTGTCTATGCTCAAGTGTATGACCTGTCTGGCTCAGGTACAAACTGTCTTGCATTAGACGGAAGAAGCGATTTCTCGTTTGTGAGTGAATGAGATGAGAAAAGAATCCCGGAGGAGACGATTATTGTTTGTTTTCTGTGTTTTCAATCTTTTATTGCTTTTTGGTGTTTGTCATAAGAAAATGAGCTTAAGCCTCAACCAAGGGTTAGTAAACTCATCACATCTTCCCTCTGATTAGGGGTAATGAGAATAGCTTAAGTATGAAGTAAACACCTCACACTTAATCATCATCGTGTAGGATTAAGATCATTAACCTACTTGCATTTATTAGACTCATTACACCATCCTAATAGAAGAATAATAAATGAGAACATTTAAGCTGAGGAAAGCTCCTCAACTTAATCCATGATTAGGGATTAACCTCATGACAAAACAAAGCCTTTATTAATGTGGATTTTAGTTAATGGTAAAATTAAGAAATGGATTTTATGGTTTACAAGACAACTTGAGAGGGACTTGTCCATTAACACTAGGGTTAGTCCTTCTTAACGTGTTAAGGAAGAATTAGAACCCTAATGCAAGGCCCAAGTTACAAGCTTGATGTCTTAGTGATTTATTAGATAGATTGATTAATAGAATTAAACACATTAAGAGTTTAACACTTAGGATTAAAGTTATACACTCCATCCTAATAGAAGGATACAGGCATAACCCTAATCACAAAGCCTTAAAACCTTTAAGGTTTAGTCCTTGATTAAGAGATGAGAAGAGAAGACTCAAAGATGACACAAAGGTAAAACTAATGGGGGGGACTAATCAAACCCTAATTATGATCATGCTTGGGTGTTACTAGGGTTTATGAAGCTTGCAAGAAGATCTTCAAGGAAAAGCCACCAAGGAAGAAGCAGGATGAAAGAAGGAGGAGCAGAAGGAAGCAAGATAACTTGCTTCACTTAAGAAGACAAGTTGCGTGAAGAAAGAAAGTGAGGATAGAACATGAATGAGGAAGCTCACTCTAATACAAAAGTAAAATGCAGAAATGTATGCATAAAAGATATGAGAAGAGATTATGAGAAGTGAAGGCAAATTCACTTCTCAAACACTTACCACCTGAAAAGTTAGCAACAAGAAATGAAATGAAATGCAAATGAGATGAAATGCAAAGATGAAAACCAAAGTCAGAAGCATAATCATGTTGCAAATGATGCCATGAGATGGTATGAAAGCATGTCAAGAGATGAGGATGATCATACAAGCAATGAAGATGCAAATGGGACATGAAAGTAAGCATGAAAGTTCATGAGAACTTATGAAATGCAATGGATGCAAAACATGGAAAATGCATGATACAATGATCAAACATGAGTCTAATATGTCCTAATATGTCTTAAATGTCATATGAATGCACAAAATGTCATGGAAAGTTTATGTATGCAAGCATATGAAGGATGAATGCAAATGAAGGCAAAGATTAGGGTTATGTGAACATGTGAGATGCAAAACTCAAAAACAGAAGAAAATGATAAGATAAAAAATTGAAAATGGGATCAAAGGTACCCTAAACCTATACAAGTTCACTAACCAAAGGGGAAGACCTAACTCTTAACCTAATGGAAGTTATGATTTTTCTAAGTTGGCTAGGGTTTTAAGGCACCTCATAAGAAAAAATGCAAAACAAATTGAAAATGAAAGATAAATTCATGACAATTTTATCCTAGAAACTACATGATATGTGGAATGGAATGCAAAAAGAACCATTATCAAACTCTTCATGGTGAGGCAGAAAAGATTTTTCCAAGTTAGGGTCAAAATATTGATTTTTAAGAACCCTAAATCAAAAGAAAAATGTCAAAATGGATCAAGAACCAAAAAGAAATTTGTATGAATGGTATGGTAATGTCTCTAAATGTGTCAAGATGCAATGTGATTTTTTTGGTCATTTTTAGAAACTTAAATGGTATTTTAATTAATTAATTTCCATTAATTAATTAAAATAAACATTTAAATATTTTAAAAAATACAAATTTTATGCAAAAAATAAAATAAAAATTATTTTCAGAATGAGAAAAATATTTAGAACCATGATACAAAGAATAAATTTTTTTGAAAGCTTCTAACTATTTTAATTAAAATGTACAAGAAAAATGCAAGAAAAACAAAATAAATATGAAATTAAATAGAAGTCAGCGCATCCAAGGGTCCTGGCTTAAAGAGAAATGGAGGGAATTGACTCGCGCCTTATCCAAAGGCTGAGATTCAAACTGTATTAATTTTGATTAATTAAATTAATTAAATGAATTAGGGCTTAATGACTTCATCTCAGCAATCTAAAATACGCGCTAAACACAAATCCAAAGGCTGACATTCAAAGTTCATTAATTACGCAGATTAGGGCTAAACACTTTCAGGTGACCGGAACAGTGTTCCGGTCATCTTCTCCGGCGAGCAAAAATCTCATCTCTCTCCCTAAGCATCTAATACCTAATTTTTCTGCCCAGAAATGATCCCCACACATCACTGAATCTAAATCCCCAAACAAAATTCATTTATAACACATCAAAAGAGAGAATCAAAACAAATTAGTTCTAGGTCAGAAAACATTCAGAGATCATGAAATGCTTATTTCTCAACCATTCTCGAAACTAAACATATCAGGATGATCAGTGCAACTCATAGAACCATTCTATAACAAGAAATCAAAGTTCTAGAAAAGATGTTCTTGAGGTATACCTGAGATGGAGCTTTGCTATCTGGAGCTTTCTGGCCACTTTTCTTGAGCAAAAACAACTCCTTTGACCTCCTAATGATGCTTTGATGCTTGAAAAGCTTTGAGAGTGGCTGGTTAGGGAGCTTGTAACTTTGCTACACCAGAATCGTGTTTTAGCTATGGGTGCTTTCAGGCTTGTTTGAAGGGTGGGAAAGGGTCCTTTAGTGATGCTGAGTTGATTGGTGAAGGTAGTTTTGAGTTTGAGTCAGTGAGCTATGAGTTTCGAAAGCTTTTGCAAGTTTTAGAGTTTTGTGGAATGCTGAGTAATCTGAAGTGTTAGGCCATGATGTTGTGTGTTATGAACTGCATTTTGTCCATATAACAAGTAGTGATAGGCCAGAGAATGGGTGGTGGCTGCAGCTGATTGGTATGGGCAAGTTGCCAAAATGTCAACATGACTTGTACTTGAGGTATGGGCAAGAATACAACAGGTCCTTGGGCATGCCATCGCGCAGCTGACTTCATGGATGTCCACAAATCCAATCTTGAGGCAATTCAGCATGAGGGAAGAAAGTTATGGGGTGTTTTGCAATTATATGAAGTTTTGGCCCCTTTGAGAAATCTTGATGATCAAGGCATGAAACTTGAGATTTCTTTGGGCAATTCTGAATTATAGGTCATGTACTATGTTTGTGTGATGGTTAGGAGTGTGTTTGAAGTCACAAAATGCTTTGGCAAGTGGTTTTGCAAGTTTCCCTCTTTGGTACATAAGTGAATTTTTGTGATTTTTCCAAACTTTGCAAGGCCATAACTTGAGTTCTATGATGAATTAGATCAAGTTCTTGTACTTTTTGAAAAGGGAATGATCCAATCTACAACTTTCATGACCAAGAATTTTTCATTTGAAGCATTTTTGAATCAAAAAGAGGAGGTTGAAAAACTATCCCAAAATGGCAAGTTTGCATTATAAGTCACTTTCCCAAAATGGCAACTTTGCAAATGACTTGAAATTCTTCAATTTTGTGAACTTATAACTTCTTCTAAGATCAAATAAAGATCATATATACCTAAAATGATGGAGAAGACCCTTTGGTTGTGTCATTGGGGGCCTCAGATGCCCTGATTTTGCACTGATTTGCTCAAGAAGTCATCTATTGATCAGATGCCTTCCCCATTGAATTTCTTCATGAAAATTGGTATGTATGATCCTTATAACATATAGAGACCAATAGAAACAAGAATGACCAAAAAATTGGGAGTTATGGCCTCTGAAAACAAAACCCTAATTTTACGTCATCTGTGTAGTTATGCTTGGCTCTGCTTCCATGCCTTTCTCAGTTCTTGTGGTTTTCTGGCTTTCTTGATCTTGGGAGGATATAATATGATGCTTGAACATACATGGACCCTCTTGAGATGATTGAAGAACTTTTGGAGTGGCTCAGATAGCCCATGGATTGTTCAGATCACAAACCCTAGATGCAGATGACTTTGAACCAATGCAGTGAAGCAAAAATGTAATATGAGATGATATGATTGAACTTATGCAAATGAAAAGAATCACAAGCCATGGTGAAACTAGTGAGGGCAAATTTAGGGTGTTTACACTTTCACCCTGAGATGACTGCTCCTAGGAATGAAGACATAACTAAGGTTCTGTATTTGGAAACCACCATCATTGATCAGCATATGACCACCAAGGCTAGAATGCCAGGCCTCCATTTGGACTTCTTGATCACTCAGACCACCAGTCATGCTACAGTTGGGAAGTGGGATATTGTTTGTGCTCTTTTGGCCCTTAGCATATATGAGACCATCTTGTTTGCGGACGAGCCAAAGTTTGCAAGCAAAAATGCTATTCACCTCTTCTTGCTGAAGAATCCAATTCTTACTTTGCTAGGGGATTTTTACTACTCAGTGCATCAGAGAAATGATAAGTAGAGGGGAAGACTAGTCAGATGTTGTGCAACTCTCTTCTACTGTTGGTTATTGAGACACTTGCCAAAAACATAAGCTTTCTTGAATCCTCATCAGTCAATAAACTGGGCTAAGAGAATGATTGCCCTTACTTCAGAGGACATTAGGTGGTGCACTCAGAGCACTAAGGGCAGGGACATAATTACAAGATGTGGACAATATCCCAATGTACCTCTTATTGGAGTAAAGGGTTGCATAAACTACAACCCTTTGCTTTTCAAAAGGCAGATAGGGCATGCCTTAGTACATCCACCCAGAGAGCAGGATTTAGTAGAGACCCTTTACTGTGATATTCAGAATTATCATGACATCATCCGACAAGCAACCTGGGCTTGGGATAATATTCAGACAAAAGGGACTGCTATTCTTGGCAAGTGCACCAACATAGCTTCAACTCAGTACATTGATTGGTCTCGCATCAGAGGACATATCACCCGCATGCCATTCACCCTGGGGGATATGCCAGGGCCATCAGTAGTAGAGCTTGTAGCTACAGTCAGTTTAGAGGAGTTTGAGAAATTGAAAGAGAGGAATACTCAGCTTTCTGAAGCTCTAAAAAGGACCTTCTGGGAGAGGAATGATAGTCGCCTGGACAATGAGAGGTTAGAGAAGCTCCGGATCGAGTATATGACCAAGATTGAGAAGAAAAATGATTTCATCAGAAAAGCCCGAGCAGGGGAGTTGGTATTGAAGAATGCTTGTAAAGAAGCCAAGATTCAGAAGGCCAGAGTTGAGCACTACTTGGAGGAGAGTCATGCTAGATGGATCAGAATTACTGAGACTCGTTCACAAGAAGATCAGAAGACCCAGGATAGGATATAGCAGTTGGAAGCTAATGAAAAGAAGAGTCAGGAAGCCTTGTTAGCAGCATAGAAGGAAATCTCCGAGTTGAAACTCCGGGCGGGGTTAAAGAGATCAAAAGACCAAGACAAGTATAAGAAGTTGACAAGTGCCATTGCCACCAGGAACCTTCTTATCAGGACCATCACAGAGCACCCAATTGTACCAGTAACTGATGCTCTCCTGAAGGAAGTCAGGGAGGATGACTTTGGGTTGGATGTTTGATTTCTTTGTATTTATATTTTATTTTGGTTGTACTTTTTGATGATTTTGTTGTATTCTGACCCACCATGGGAGTTTTGTTATAATCACAAACTATGTATCTTTGCGTTTGTAATATATGGTTTATGTGTTATCTTTTGGGCTTCCTTTCTCTTCAACATCATCATTCCTCGAGGTCTGGAAGGTCTAAACTAAAGAACCAAATCGGATACCCTTGGAAGATAAATAGACATACTGCATTGCATACTAACTTCATTATTTGTTTTGTAGGTATTTTTGTTGTTATTTTCTCACTTTGTTGTGGTTTCAGGAAACATTGCTCGTATGAGAGTTTCCCCCATCAACAGAGTTCACCGGTATCCGACCAGAAACAACCTTCTGAGCTTACAAATGGACCAAGTTCAGCAAGATCTGACTGACGTGAGAACTCAGATGGCTAATGAGAGAACTGAGACGAGGGCTCAGATGAACCAGTTCATGGCAGTGATGATTGGGTTGGCTCAGAGCCAAGAAAGATTAAGGGAGTTGGTCGAGCGGCAAACTCCCGAAGAGAATCATCCAGGTACAGGAGGTACTAGTAACAATGATCACGGGCAACCATGAACAGATGCGCCAGAGTTTGGGCCTCACCTCAACCCTGAGATCAATGCTATCAGAAACACCCAAGGAAACACTGGAGTTCGTCCCTTGCAAGAGGACCCTCAAAAGGAACAATTTATAATAATTGGTGTTGGGGATGAAGCCTATGATCGTCGTCTGGGCAAAATAGTAGAGAAGCCGAGATCTCTGGAGTCTCAAAACTCTCTGGGATTTGATGTCATGGACAAGGGTTTGGTTGAGGGAGTTAGGATTCCTCACAAATTCAAGCCTCCTTGCTTTGAGAGATATAATGGTACCTCTTGTCCACATACTCACCTGCAATCTTTTCTAGGGAGGCTAAAAGCTTATACCATGGACGAATAGTTGTGGATGTTCTACTTCGAAGATAGTCTGACTGGGGCATCCCGTGAATGGTACTCTCACCTGTCCAGAGCAACAGTCAGAAACTGGAAGGATTTGGCTGAAGCTTTCCTACGCCAGTATCAATATAACCTGGATATGGCTCCCAACAGGACCCTCCTAATGGGTATGTCACATTCTTCAAGGGAAAGCTTCAGGGAGTATGGCCAAAGATGGAGACAACTTGCTACTGCTGTCCAGCCTCCAATGTCTGAAAGAGAGATGGCCGACAAGTTTATGAACACCCTACAAGGGACATACATTGACAAACTTGCTGCTTTCTCGTATACTAGCTTTGTGGATGTAGTTATAGCTAGTGAGAGAATTGAGAGTTTGTTGAAGATGGGAAAAATTTCAGACAACGGTGCTAGTTCCAGCAATACAAGGAAACCTTTTGCAGGACCTCGTAGGACAGGTGAAACCAACTCAATGCATATGGGCAGAGGTAGACCTCAATACATGCCAAGATCAGTGGCTGATGTCACCATCCCAGCACATGCACCTCAACAATAGTATCCTTCACAACCACAACACTTTCCACCTCAACAACAATTTCCTCAACAGAGATCTTACAACAAAACAATCAGCAACAACGTCCGTTTCACCATAGGCCTTCACAAGTCAACAAGGTTATCGATCCCATTCTGATGCCTTATGCTGCCTTACTTCCACAATTATTAAAGCTCAACTTGATTGAATTGAGGACTCTGGCTCCACCAGATCCACAGAACCTTCCAAGAAACTATGATGTTAATGCCCGGTGTGCCTTCCACTCAAATGCACCTGGCCATACTACATAAAATTGTAGAGCCTTGCAAATGAAGGTTCAAGATTTGATTGATTCTAAGGCAGTCAACTTTGCACCTCTTCCAAGTGTTACGAAGAATCCTATGCCTAGTCATGGTGGGCCTAGGATAAATGCTATTGAGGAGGATCAACCAATGAACCAAATTGATAGTGTTGCAAGTATTCAAACACCTCTGGTCGAGGTTAAAGCCCATCTTTTAAAGCGCCAAGTGTTCCCGGGTTGTGAGGCCCATTGTGAAGCTTGCAAGACTTCTATCAACAGTTGTGCAAATTTAAAGACCGGTATCAACAATCTTATCAAGGAACGCACCTTACAGATCACTTCAATGCTTCAAACTTCCACAACATCAACAACCATTCCTCCTACAACTTCAACAACAATCATTCCAACAGATTCTTCTACAACATCAACAATCATCCCTTCTTCAACAGATATCAGTTCAGCACATCCTTCTACAACAACAACAACCATCAATGAAAACATTTCCACCGTTACCATGTACTATGATCCTACAACAATCCACGTTCCAGATTCTTTCAACAACTCACAACAACATCTCCATCAGTAGCAACAACCTTCATCACCTGCACCATCTCCCATTAGGCCTCTTGTCACAATTTATTATGAACCTCAGACTGTCTCAATTCCTTCTTCCGCAACAATCCGTCTGGTTACTATCACGATACCAGGACCAGTTCCATATGACAGTAGCAGTGTCGTACCTTGGCATTATGGCTCATATTTGTATTGCAACGGAAAGAAAGTCACTCTTGACATCTCTACACCACAAATTGATAATGTGGGGGGAGGCAGAGGCTTCACTCGAAGCAGACGTCTCTTTGCCTCATAATTCCAAAGAACTAATGCTGAAGCAGAAGCTGCTGCTAAGGCTAAGGGTAAAAGTGTGGTACTTGAAGAACCTATTGCCAAGGAAGCTCAAAAGAAATCCTTTGACCAGGATGTAGACGAGTTCATGAGAATAATCAAGAAGAGTGACTACAAGGTTGTGGGCCAGCTCTATCAGACCCCCTCCAAAATCTCTATCCTATCACTGCTGATGTGTTCCGAAGCTCATAGGAATGCACTTCTCAAAGTCCTGCACGCAGCTTACGTGCCAGGAGAGATTACAGTTAATCAACTTTAAATAGTGGTTTCAAATCTCAATACTAGCCATGGGCTAGGTTTTACTGATGTTGATCTGACTACGGAGGGACGTAACCATAATAAGGCTTTACACATCACCTTCGAGTGTAAAGGTGTTGTTCTCTCTCATGTCTTGGTTGACACTGGATCTTCTCTCAATGTTCTTCCAAAGAAAGCCTTGGTCAAAATGGAATATGATGGTTTTTCTTTACGTCCAAGTAACCTGGTAGTGAGAGCCTTTGACGGCTCTAAAAGATCGGTTCTTGGGGAAATTGAGTTGCCTGTGGTGATTGGCCCACAAATCTTCAAAATTGTCTTCTACGTGATGGACATTCAATCTGCATACAGCTGTTTGTTGGGTCGGCCATGGATTCATGCCGCTGGCGCTGTAACTTCGACCCTTCACCAGAAGTTGAAATACAAATGGGAAGGTCAAGTCATCACAATCTATGGGGAAGAGGATATCTTCGTCAGTCATCTAGCTACTTATAAGTATATTGAGATGGACAGAGAGATTCATGAGACAATGAGCCAAGGGTTTGAGGCCCTCAATATCAATGAAGCAACAGCTGAAGTGTCTGGTACTTCAATTTCCTCTTATAAGCAAGCTCAGGGGGTTGTTGAAGATGGGAATGCCCAGGGCTGGGGCAAGCTGCTGCAAGTTCAGGTCAAGGAAGAAAAATTCGGGTTGGGTTATAAACGATCCCGACAGGTCCAAGAGGATGCTGCTGAAGCTCCCAAATTTATCAGTGGGGGAATGCTAACCCCATATGCAATCAACAATGGGGAAGACGAGGCTGAAAGTGACTTCAACCTGGAGATATGGATTCGTCCAAGGGTCCCAAGCCAGCAAGTCCTTAACTGGTCTTCCCAAGAAATTATAAGGATTACTTTTGCAGAGTAATTTTTATTTCCTGTTTAAGCATGCATCAAGTCCTGCGTCTTGCCCAAGGTGTCAGGACTCATTTTGTAATAGGGCCATATTTGTATTTTGTGCAAATGAATGATTAATGAACAAATGGACATCTTTTGCAAACGATCTTCTTTTTCGCTCACTGTTTTTCATTTTTTTTCCGCACAAAGCAATAAAGGGCAATGTTTTTCAATAATAACTCCATTCACATTTTTTTTCTAAACAAGATTAAAATCAATCACTAAAATGAAAAAATCTCAACCTTTGTAGAGATAATACTCTAGATTGCACCGACAACGACACTACTATGACCTCGTATGACTTCGACAATCCGATTAATCAAGCAGATGAAGGGGTTGATGAAGACTATAATTTTCCTGAAGAGTTGGCTAGGTTGTTGAGACAAGATGAAAAAGTGATTGCTCCTTAACAGGAGGAGGTTGAAACTATCAATATTGGTACCAAGGAAGATGTGAAAGAGGTAAAGATCGGGGCTAGTCTGCAAGCTCCAATGAAAGAAAAATTCATCAGTATGCTTCAGGAATATGTTGACGTCTTTGCTTGGTCCTATCAAGATATGTTGGGTCTAGATACGGACATTGTCATGCACAGATTGCCACTGAAAGAAGATTGTTCGCTGGTCAAACAGAAGCTACGCTGTACTTGCCCAAATATGGCCATGATGATAAAAGAAGAGGTACAAAAGCAGTGGGACGCCGGTTTTCTTGCTGTAACTAGTTACCCGCCATGGGTTGCTAACATTGTACCCGTACCTAAGAAGGATGGCAAGGTGCATATGTGTGTTGATTACCGGGATCTGAACAGAGCGAGCCCGAAAGATGATTTCCCATTACCTCACATTGATGTATTGGTAGATAACACGACTCAGTTCTCGGTATTCTCCTTTAAGGATGGATTTTCTAGATACAATCAGATTAAGATGTCACCTGAAGACATGGAGAAGACAACTTTCATCACACCTTGGGGGATGTTCTACTATAAAGTAATGTCGTTTGGTCTTAAGAACGCCGATGCAACTTATCAACGGGCTATGGTAACGTTATTCTACGATATGATCCATAAGGAAATCGAGTGCTATGTGGATGATATGATTGCCAAGTCCCTTATACAGGAAGATCATTTGGTGAATCTGCTGAAATTGTTCAAGCGCCTGAGGAAGTATCATTTGAAGTTTAACCCCAACAAGTGCACATTCGGGGTACGTTCAGGTAAGCTGTTGGGTTTTATTGTAAGTGAAAAAGGAATTGAGGTTGATCCCGGCAAAGTCAAAGCTATTCAGGAAATGCCTGCACCTAAGAATGAGAAAGAAGTTTGAGGGTTCTTAGCTAGATTGAACTACATCTCAAGGTTCATATCTCATCTCACTGCAATATGTGAACCCTTGTTCAAGCTGTTAAGGAAAGAACAAACAGTGAGGTGGAATGATGATTGTCAGAGAGCTTTTGACAAGATCAAAGAATACCTGCAAGAACCTCTGATTCTCATGCCTCCGATCGAAGAAAGACCTCTAATCATGTACCTAAAAGTTTTAGAAGAGTCAATGGGATGTGTGTTGGGCCAGCATGACGAGTCTGGTCGAAAAGAGTATGCAATATACTACCTAAGAAAAAAATTTACCGACTGTGAACAACGTTATTCACTGCTCGAAAAACTTGTTGTGCTTTAGCGTGGGCTGCTCGCCGACTAAGACAATATATGTTGACTCATACTACCTTATTAATCTCAAAAATGGATCTAGTCAAGTACATATTTGAGAAGCCATCACTTACCGGAAGGGTCGCAAGATGGCAAATGATTCTAACATAATATGACATTTAGTACACATCTCAGAAAGCCATCAAAGGCAGTGTATTGTCTGACTATCTGGCTGAGCAAGCCATTGATGATTACCAGCCTATGAGATTTGACTTCCCTGATGAAGACATCATGTTCTTAAAAGCAAAAGATTGTGAAGAGCATGTTCACACTGAAGGGCCAAACCCAGAAGAAGCATGGACTATGATGTTTGACAGGGCAGTTAATTGCAATGGTCGTGGAGTTAGTGCGGTGCTTATATCACCTAAAGGATTTCATATGCCTTTCTCCGCAAAACTCACCTTTTCCTGCACTAACAACGAAGCAGAATACGAAGCTTGTATCATGGGTCTTGAGGAAGCAATTGATCTCAGGATCAAAACCTTGAATGTATTTGAAGATTCAGCTTTGGTAATCAACCAGACCAACGACAAGTGGTACACTCATCAGGAGCATCTGATTCCCTACCGTGACTATACGGGGAGATTGTTAACCTTCTTCACAACAGTTAAGCTTGAATACATCCCACGAGATGAGAATCAGTTTGCAAACGCTTTGGCCACCATTTCATCCATGATCAAAATACAAGCTGCTAATTATGTACCTCGAATTTTGGTATCCAGACTGGACAGACTGGCATATGTATTCTCTGTGGAAACTGCCGCTGATAACAAGCCTTGGTACCATGATATCAAATACTTCTTGGAGAATCAAACATACCCACTATCGCTCCCCGGATTTCCATCCTGGTACAAACGCGAAAGTGGCGCGGAAAAAGAATAGAGTCGCCAGCCAGACATTTTTATCCCGAAAGAATGGGAAAGGCAATGTTGCACAAACCTGAGGAAAGAAAGAGGAAGGACACGGGTCCTGCGAACCAAAGAGACTGGGTTCGGGAGTCGGTTACGACCTGGGAAGGTATTAGCACCCAGATCGTCCACCGTACCCGACGGGATCCACGCTTGCAAAAGAAACTGTTTCAAAGGGTGAGGGTATGAAAACTGCGGCAAAGAAATGAAAAGAAACTAGAACTGGGAAAAGTAATGAAATAAGAAAGCCAAAAGGAAAAATGTAGGGAAAATAAAGATTGTGCTCGAACGGGCCCTACCCCGCTGCCTACGTACCTCATCAGGATAATGAGGATCAGAGACGCCGTAGTTCCCCTAACTAGGGGTACTCAAAGGAAATTGCTTGTGAATTAAAGGCCTGAACTGCCTATGTCAATGCTCAGGTGTTGCAGGCTCGGACGACGAGTGCGTTACCGTCTTGCAAAGTGACAAGTAGGAGCAAGTTCGCGGACGAAGCGAATGAGATGAGAAAAGAATTCCCGAAGGAAAGACGCTTAATGCTTGTTTGTGTTTTTTTTAGAAAGCTTTTATGAGTGTGTCACAAGGAAGTGAACTCAAGCTCTTTTCAATGGAATGTGCACTTGCCACTACATTCCAAGATAGAATAATAGAACAAGCACACTCAAGTAAGGAGAAGATCCCCAAAACTTGAACCCAAAGATTAGGGCTTAGGCTCACTAACTTGTTTACTTATTAGGTGTTTTGATTATTTACAATGAAGAAGTGTTTTTTATGCTTTTCTTGGTGAAGAAGATACCTTGATCAGACTTGTGCATCACAAGGTAAACTTGTACTATCCCAAGATGGGAAGACTACAAGCATACCTCATGGGATAAGTCTATGGATCAATGCATCACTTCGAACTTATTAAAGTGTTTTTTTATGGTGTTATGAGATGAGAAGAGAAGAAGAACCAAAAAGGATCATAAAGGTAAAAACTAACGGGAAAAGTCTAATCCTAATATTCACATGCTCGGATGGTCCTAGGTTAGTGAGGCTCACTATCCTAATGAAGGAGAAAAGAAGAAGATGAAAGGAGCAGCACCATGGTGGCCTAAGCACACCTCAGGTCAAGAACAAATAGAAGAAGATGAGGAATGGATGAATTAGAAATACGATAAGAAGATGAGAATGCAAAATGGATATAAGATGAATAATGCATAAAATAAGGAGATGAGAATGCGAAATGGAGATAAGATGAATAATGCACAAACAGAGCCTACACCAGTAGGACTTCCAGATGCAGCAGCGTGAAATAAGTAAAAAGGATCTCAGACAAATGTCAAGTCCATAACAGATTTATAAGTCAACATAACTGTCCATTATCAAAGTATCAGGTATAAGTCAAATGTAGTCTTCCCGCATGCAAGCTGACCAACAGATAGGACCAGAACTAAAAAATGTATCAGAACAAGTCTTCAAGTCCAAGTAATAATCCAACACAAGGCTATCACCGAAATCGAACAATAAGCCTACAAAGCCACAAGCGCAAACTACAGCCAAAATTGAACACAATTATCTTTAATAAACTAATCGAAATTAATAAATCTATATAAAAGATTATAAGTAAAGCTAACAAAATTAAAATTAAATAACGTTCTAATTAGAACTAAATTGAAATTAACAAACAACTCTAATGAAAGTAATAAAAAAAACGAAACTCTACTTCAAGTTCTAAAATCCTACCAAGCAACGACTAGATGTTACAAAAAAAAAAAGATAGAATAATAAAGTTTAAAAGAGGTAAAGTAACAAAGGGAGAGGTTGGTCGCTGAAAATGGGGTACTGGGAAGGAGACCGGCGCAGGCCCATGCTTGCAGGCCCAACGTGCTTGACTGACTTTCCAGGGGTGTAAAGAGCAACCAATGCCGTAATGCCATTTGACAATGATATTCCTTCTGATCTAACAACAACACAAATAAGGCAGTCTCTCTTAAAACTAATGAAAAAAAGAAATAAAAGTAAAAGTTATAACAATTTAAAATAAAAGGGGAAAGAAACGAGGCAGATCAACAGTTCTTCTTCTTCTTCAAAGCATGAAAACGGAAACCTCAAAGCCCTCCACCGCGAGCCGTCGACGGCGCCTCTCCCCTCTCTGACTTTGTGATCGCACCGGTACCGCCCTTTGGAAGACGAAAACGTCGGAAGGAGAACCCTCCGCCATCGATCTTTCTCAGAAAAACTCGTCGGATCGGTAACCTCGAAGAACTCAGAGGCGGCGGCTTCGTCTTCCTCTCGGTGAATCCGCGTTCAGCTTCGAACTTTGATCTAGATCCACTTCTTCTTCTTGAAGCTTCATCAGTCTCTCTGCTCTTGGATTCCATCAACGCCGGTCATTCTTGTTCCATCAAAACTCGCACAAGACAACGCGCCTCCTCATCAATCGGACTTAAGTAATGATCAAGCTAGAAGAAACTCAACGCGTCCACCGTCAACGGCAAGCCTCGGTCTCGTGTCGGCGTCGGCCATTCTCGCCTGCCTTCTTCTCACTCGAAACTGCAGTAAAAAACAAATGATGGTGAGGTGAGTTGCGATTCGGTTCGCTTTTTCGAAATCCTCCAGATCTTGATCTCACTCTTCTTCTTTTCTGTTTTGATTTGGATCCAGATTTTGTGGCGTGTTGTTGTTGATGAGGTTTGGAGTGGTTTGAGTTGTTCGTGTGTTGAAGACGGGAAGTGAGGTTTGTGTATTCTTAGATATGGTGGTTGATTGAAGGATCCGGAAGAACTGTTTATGATTTTGGCGTGGTTTGAGATGAAGGTTTGGTTCGGTGAGGTTGCAATTAGGTGTGTTATTTTGTTGTATTGGTGATTGAAAAATGTTGTGAAGAAAAGTGATGAGTTGTGTTGTTATGGTTTGATGATTGGAGAATGGGAAGAAGATTGTTGTTACGGTGGAGAGTGATGAAGAAAAGGTGGTAGTTGGCTTGAAGAGGTTCAGTGGAAGGGTGGTGATTGTAGGTTTGAGCGTGAGCAGAATGAAATTGCTGAAGGAGTTATGTTGAAGGTGAGGAAGAGTGTGAGGTGTGCGTGTGGTGCTTGTGATTTTGCAAATTTTTCTGTTGATTTTTCGTGTTGCCTTTTGTAAATGAGCATTGCATTGTTGCTGAATGCGTGTGGGAGTGAAAGAATGCGTGCGTGAAGTTTGTTGTGCAAATTCTGTTTTGAAGAATTTTCGAAGTCACGGTTTGTGTGGGGCCTCTTGTGCTGGCTGAAGAAAATGCATGAGGAAAAACGTGAGTGAACCGTGTGTTTGTTTTGTGAGGTAGAAGTGTGACGCCTAACTTTTGCAGTGGGGCCAATGACATTTCATTGTAGTGTGCTGGCGTAAGAGAGTCATGGCACTTTGTTTTGGTAATGAAGAAAAAATGCTTAGTAAAAAGTGAATGGGCTTATTGAACAAAACTTTTTTTCTAAAAAGAGATAAGATAAAAAGGTTATAAAGATGGTTCAAGAGATTTTGTTTTTTTTTTGAAATTGGGGAAAAAAGATGGACTTAAAGAAAAATCTGAATAATGGTTGAATATTGGAGGAAAAAATGGATATTGGAAAAATGAATCCTAAAATTGGATTATGAGTTAAACCGAAAATAAATTGAAATATGGATAAATGGATTATGGGCTAAACAAATGAACTTAAAAAGGATAAAATATAAAAGAAAAAAAAGTTTAATGGGTAATGAATATGGATAAGGTGAACAAGAGAATATTGAAAACCTGCCAAGCCCAAACACTTTCCATAAAATTCACTGATCAAACGAACCCAAACACCATCAGAAAACTCACAACTGAGACAATCAGTCATATTACTCGTCCCCTGAATTTCTGGATAAACAATTCATGAACCACAACTTAAAAACCCTAATGAAATCCACACACCACAATCTTGGACACACACGGCTTGAGAAATACTCCAATGAGGCAAATAAACTGCACTTGAAGGAATATCCACGAGATGCTGAAAAGAAAATAATGGCCTTGCGACTTGATGGAGAAGAGAATGGCCTGATGACGGGCTAGATGCATAATGAATAGTCCTTGCAGATGTGAAATCCTTGAAGATCACTGTTTTAGGGAAATAAACCCTAATCCAGCGACATGAGGAGAATGATACCGCTGATGGCTGCAAGCCAAAGCCTTGAATTTGTCTGATAACCAGAAATAGGAATGTGAAACCCTAATCCTCTGATGATGATGACCCCATGTCTTATGCACATGATATGAATTCTAAATGATCTAATGGAAATGCAAATGAGATGCAAATGAAAGACAGACAGGGATAGAAAACCAGAGGAGTCTTCGAATGACCTGTGACGCCAGGTGCAGAGAGCGGACGAGCCCTTAAGAATCTTCAAAGTAACCTGAGATAGCCGAATCTCCTTCACTAATCCTTACACAGATAAGTGGAATAAGACGGACGAGTCTTCTTCGGATAACCCTTACGCAGGTTCCGGGAATTGTTTTGACGTTTTAATCCCACCGTCAGGATTTTCAACCTCTTCAATGCGGATGAGCATTGGAATGATCATCAAAGAAACACAGATGAGTGTCATAAGTCGACGATACGGACGAGTACCGGACGATGATCCAAGAAACACGGACGAGTGCTTCTGATATTGATACGGACGAGTATCAGCTTATTCCAGATGATCTTCAAAAGAAAATACCAAACACGGACGAGTGTCAGGGCGTGCAGACGAGCACTAGATAAGTAATAGGCACGGACGAGTGTCGAAGGATGCGGACGAGCAATCTTCAAAGGAGTAACAAGCACGTACGAGTGCTAAGAGGTGCGGTCGAGCATCAAATAAAGATGCGAGCACGGACGAGTACTGGCGACTTTCTTGGGGATATGCCTCAAATAAAGAGGAATCGAAAATAAAATGCACGGACGAGTGCTGCAGGGATGCGGACGAGCATCAAATGAAGATGCGCGCACAGACGAGTACATGCAACTTCTCTGGGGAAAAAAACTTCAAAGACTAATAAGCACGGACGAGTGCCGAGAGCTGCGGACGGTCATCAAATAAAGATGCTAGCACGGACGAGTGCTGGGGAATACCTCAAATAAAGAGGAATCTGCTGAGGAAAAGGCACGGACGAGTGCTGAAAGAGGATGAGCATCAAATAAAGATGCGAGCACAGACGAGTGCTAGTAGATATAGACTCTACTGGGGAAAGCAAACGAGCAATACCACAGAGCTAACACAGACAAGTGTTGAAAGATGCAGACGAGCAGAAATAAAGCATGATATATCACTGCTGGGGATAACTCTACTTAGAGATAACACAGACGAGTGTTGACAAACACAGACGAGCGGTAGACAAATGCCTGATTGGCCACCGAGAGTTACAACTCTGCAGGGGAAGATAAGTCTAGAGGTCTGACTACCCATCTCTGACTGAGGTGATATATACCTGACTGTATCATCAAATGACCACCAGTATGGCAACTTTGCTGGGAAATATTTCACTGCCGGAAGTGGAGATCAGACATGCACTCTGTGGGGAAAGATCATCTTCAGACTTGGCTAGGGAAGACGCTTCGTCAAATAACTCTTGCTGGGACCCTTGCTGGGGAGAGAGAGCTCTGACAATTCTACCTTTGTGGGGAAACAAGGCCTTCAGCTGCCTGTTGGGAAAACTTCACTGTGGAAAGATAAGTCCGCTTGGGGATGAGAACGATTCAATTAGCCTTGAAGTTCTGCTGGGGATATCGTCTGCTCTAACTCAGCTGGGGATGTCACCCTTCATGGTTGAGAAAAAGATTTGGCAATGCTCTGCTGAGGAGAGACTTTGATGGAGAACCAAATAAGCCAAAATATGCCCCAAGTATAGTATGACGACTGTGCTGGGAAGATATGCCAATGAAAATTGGCTTTGACTGAATACCAACTCCTCACGAGGAAACCTTGTCGGCTGAAAGAAGATCTTTATGCTCGGGGAAGAAATAAACTTCCAATGCCCTGCTGATAAAATAAATACCAGACACTCTCTGAGAATTAACACAATGCTTCAAACTTCTGAGCTCAACAACTGCATAATGATTATCAAGAGTGAACAAGCATTCCCTTAACTCCTCAATTATATCATACCGCATCATCCGCAAAAAGATCGTCTTTAGAGGATTTTACAGAAGACATGGCGTCCAGAATTGCCCCAGTGTCTTCAAACTCTCGCAGAAATTTATCAGATCTTGAGATAACTGCCCCAAGCTGCATCTTGTAACGATCTTGCCCCCTATCAGAGCTAAAACAGTAACCATGCAGTATGAAGTTGCAATGCAAATGATGCGAGATGTAAACATATGCTCATGATGCTAAGAATATGATGATACAAGGATGACTGGGTGTAAGGCCAGGTTGATAGAGATTTTGATATTTTTGTTTTGGTTGTCAAGCAATTGGACTTTAAAGGTGAAATACCAGACGAGAACTGGTTTATTAAAGGTAGGCCAACAGACGAGAACTGATGGGCAAAGAACAAGTCGTCAGGCAAGAACTGACTCCTTGGGGTTCACTATCAAACGAGAATTTACTCTGAAAAGAATGACTACCAGACGAGAACTGGCGTCCAAAAGGTTAATGAAAAGGTGACCAGACGAGAACTGGTTAAAAGATTCGCCTACCAGACGAGAACTGGTATTTGAAGTTGGATTTTCCAGACGAGAACTGGACTTAGGGTTTGTCTGCCAGACGAGGACTAGACTGAAAAGCTTTGCTAGACGAGAACTGGACTTTGGATTGGTTTGCCAGACGAGAACTGGTCTTTGAACGGTCAAGAAGTTGGGATTACGAGGCCCTGGATGTGAGATTGATGTTGCGGGGTTAAATGCCTAATGCAAATGATGCATATGCTCTATGCTTGAGCGAAGCGACATGAATAACGTATGCAAATGATTTATGCAATGCTCATGTAAAGCTATAAAAACTCCCAAGGACGGGGAAAAAGGTCTTAGTGACAAGGCTTCTGGTTGAGAAGGGAGACAAAGGCGAGGGTGGGTAGCACGATTTCCCGATACTCGTCTTGAGCTCTGAGATTACTGGTATAACTTGCTCTATGAAGCTAAAGTTGCCCCTGTTGGGTGAGTCTCTGAACAGATTGTCACTGATTATCCAACTCCTGGAATGGCGGACCTGGATGTTCTCTCAAGGAGAGTTGCACTTGGTGATACTCTGGAAATGTCCTGCCCCGGTATGAGCGTGGAAGCGACTTGACTCATTCTGACTGAGCATTGGAAGAATATATCTTTGGTCAACAGAAAATTAGGGTGGCTTGCCCCTGTTTAGTGGATTCACTTTTGATCAACTGACTCTTGAACGATGTTCCTCAATCCACTGATACTTGGGAACCGCTTTACCCTGAAAAATTCCTTGGTCGATAAAACCACTGGATAACATTCCCCTGATTCATAGGCCTACAAGCTGCTCTTGATTTTGGTCATCATTGTTGAATGATCAAGTTCCCTTGTGATTGTTCTTTGCAGGAACTCCCCTGATGACACTGGCCGACTTGCAATTAAAACAATTCATTCACAAATGGTAATTTTAATGCAGTTCATATGCAAGCTTGGAAATTTATTTATTTGAATGCTGTGACAGTGTGTGACGAATGGACGATTAGTCCAAACATAGTGCTGAGTTAGCAAATCGTGAGGAGTCAGTTTACGCAACCTTGTCGTAGTATGCTTTCAAAATTAAACCTGATTCAATTAGGACTTTCAAGGGTTGTAACGTGGTCTGGTTCACGGTTTTAGAAAGAAATATTTATGGCTCAAAGTTTATCTGCGCCCACCCATTCTCCTTGATGTTCTCCAGTCCTACGTTTAGCTAATTTTCCCTGAGCGCTCGCCTCTCGAAAGGGTTTTGTAATGGTTGAGGAACCAATGACGTTGATGGTTTACGCACCAATGAGGTTTCTTGGAGTAACAGTCACCCATTCTGACTTTGTGTCTGGTCACACGACTTTGTTCTTATGGAAGATTTTTCTTTCTGATTTTTTTTCTTCTTTTTTTTTTACTCCCTAACTTTTGCCTGGACTGATTCTTTTTTTTGAATTTTTTTGATTTTGAAGTCCAGCGGGATGCCCTAACTTTTGCCTAAGTCATTTGTATTCACATTTTTTTTGACTTAGCGGGCTTTATTTTCTCTTTTTTTTTGCTTTTGATTTTTTTTCTTGAACAAATCGTGTGACACTGGTTGTCTGACTTGCTGAAAGGATAATGACTGCCTCATTCCTTTGTTGTGGAGGGATAACCATTATGGTTTTACGTCCCATGACCTCTTGAGGTGTAATGAATAAAGGTAATGGATCCTCAGATTCACACTCCTTTGGAAATTTGAACGCTCAGTCAAATTAACCGATGACTACCCTGCCCTAGGTTAGATGTGAGGTTTTTTCGTTTAGAAAAGAAACTCCTACTTCAAGGTTCAAAAGGGGTTGACGAAGGTCTATCTCCCTTATATCTCCGGTGTTTGGGAATTGAAACAATGCCTGTACATCGTCAGCAGGTTCTACTCTGAAAGCATACTTTGAACAATTATGGGTATTCAGTTGTCATCATCCTCCCTCAAACGTGCTAAACAACAGTGAAATAAATGGGAGGTAAATGGATGCAATTTTTTGTTTTTTTTCAATGCAAGTAAAGAAAAATGAGCGAATGCGACATAATTGATTCAAAAATGCAAGATCACTACATTAACATTACCATTCAAAATAACAATGCTTAAAAGACAAGTAGCTGCTAACAGGAAAGAAACTACAAATGCAAATGACAAAAAGGATACAATGATCGCCAATTCTGATGACATCTCTTGCTTGGACTATTGAAATCAGGAGACGCTTCTCCGAAGTCTTCAAACTCAATCAGGAGAGAGGTTGACGTGCACAACCAAGTTTCCTTCTGGAAAGGATATGTAGCCCTTGTCGATCAACTGTTGTACTTTGGCTTGAAAAGCTTTGCAATCTTCAGTTAAATGCCCCATCGACCCACCATGATACCCACACTGCTCATGAGGATTGTACTCTGGAGGGTACGGCTCTGACAACGGCTTGAGAGGCTTAGGAACCACCAATGAGCTCTGAATTAGGTATGGCAAGAGTTCACTGTACGCCATGGGGACTGGATGAAGAGGAGCATTCCTTCTTTCCAGATTGTTGCGAGGCCTATGCTGGCTCTGAAGTTGATTATGAGGTTTTCGACCATGAGCTTGCAGATTTGGAAGAGGCGGAGTCCACGGTTTCTGATACGGTGCTCTGAGCATTGTCGGATGCCCATAAGAGTAACCAGACACGGGAATAGATGATCTCTGAGAAGATGTTGGTCTAGAATATTCGATATTGGCCATGACTACACTGGCGTCATACCATTCTTCCTCTTGGGAGCTAACAATAGATTCACCTTCACTAGCTGGGATGTTCGAAGAGTCTTGGATCTTTCCACTTTTGAGCAGGCTTTCGATGCGTACTCCAACTTTTATCAAATCAGAGAAGCTTGATGTCCAAATGCTACTCATTCTTTCCAAGTACGGACCTTGCAACGTGCTCACGAACAGGTCCACTAATTCTCTGTCAGAAAGTGATGGTTGCACTTGGGCTGCCAATTCTCTCCACCGTTGTGCATATTCTCTGAAAGATTCACCGGTTCTCTGAGATAGGCTCTGCAAATGCATGCGACTGGGCGCCACATCCACATTGTATTGGTATTGCTTTACGAAAGCTCTGGATAAATCATTCCAAGATCGGATACGACTGCTTTCCAAATCCATATACCAACTCAAGGATGCCCCACTTAAATTGTCCTGAAAACAGTGAATCATCAGCTTATCATTGCGGGCATGAGAAGTCATTTTTCTGCAGAACATCACCAAATGACGCTTTGGGCAACTGACACCAGTGTACTTCTCGAACTTTGGAGTCTTGAAATCTGGAGTAATGACAAGACCAGGCACCAAACACAAGTTTAGAGCATCAAAACCAAAGGCATCAGGATCTGCTAAAGCTTTGAGTTGCTCGTCCAACATGCGAAATCTTTCAGCAGGATCAAAAGTTGATGGATCCTTAGCTTTCACAAGGGGGATTGCCCCATGGAAGTCTGGCATAGGGAAAGCAAAGCTCTAATAATCCGTAGAATCAGAAGAAGATGAAGGCCCACCTCGGACAACAGATGGTTCAGGTACACTCTGATTCATGATCGGGGTCTGTGCAGGCTGAGCTTGAGCAAGATTGTTCACTTGTGGAAGATCCTCATCAGGAGAAAGACCATACAGAGGATTGGTCACCGAAGTGAAACCAGGTGGAAACTCAACATTCTGACGGTTGATCTCTGACATAGCTACTGATGGCTTTCAAACTGACCCTTCTTAACTCTTGACACTGTTCAGTCTAGCTTCACACGCTCTGTCGTCTTCTAACTGTTACCACTTGTTCAAACTGAGTACCGGAATACCAGCTGGCTGGTCATGGACAAAAGAGGAAGGATGAGCTCTCTGGAAGAAGGAAATGCAATGCTGATGCAAATGCGAAATGCAAAATGATAATGCAAAAGATGCAAAGACAAGGGATCACAGCTGGAAACTGCCTGGAATCTGGGATACTAAACCAAGAATCGAGTGTCTGTAACCACAAGATCTCTGTATAATAACCCAAAATAGTAGCCGAGAACCAAAGGTCAAGAACTTCAGGATCATAGTAACCGGATCAAAACATAGAACTGCACTGGCAATGAGGGTATGCTGAGGTCATGGGTTCCTGCAAACCTGTAAACCCCTCCCAATCTCACTGGTAAAAGGCTCCGGGTCAGACATCACGGACTCTCAAAGCCTAATAGCAATAATACTTTCACCATCTCCGAGAAATGGCTCATGACCAAGTCAGGGAATCGGTTTGGCATTATATACTACGCAGGGAGGCCTCAGCTGAGTCCAGGACACAAGGTCATCCTATGTGATCCCCAGGTGGGCCCTCGGATGCGAATGGGTTTGCCACAAAATGTGGGCTGCCACTGTCATCACTAAAGAGGGATGTTTCCACAAGGTTCTCAATGATCGGTCCCCAGCTGCACATAATTGTCAGGGTTATGTAATGAGAGAGGAAAATCCCCAAATCAAGACATTTCCAAGACAATCGCAACCTGGGTGTGGAACTCACTACTACCCCCATGACAAGATCTCATGAGGCCAAAGTGGAACCACTCTAAGTCCAATGGTGCACTCGAGCCGGGTACTTGGCTCATATCTCTCAAGAACAAGTAACACCCATCCCGCCAAAGAAAACCAGTCCAGACAGTCTAGTATATATACATGATGCAGAAAATAAATACAGAAAACTGTAAATAAAGCTGTAAATAAACAACAATAAAATACAACAAGCCACAACAAACAAACATCACCCAATGAAACAGAAACACACAAGCGCTAGGAGAGACTCACAGGGGAACCAGAGATTTCTGGTGTGCAGTCCCCAGCAGAGTCGCCAGCTGTCGCTCCCCGGATTTCCATCCTGGTACAAACGCGAAAGTGGCGCGGAAAAAGAATAGAGTAGCCAGCCAGACATTTTTATCCTGAAAGAATGGGAAAGGCAATGTTGCACAAACGTGAGGAAAGAAAGAGGAAGGACACGGGTCCTGTGAACCAAAGAGACTGGGTTCGGGAGTCGGTTACGACCTGGGAAGGTATTAGCACCCAGATCGTCCGCCGTACCCGACGGGATCCACGCTTGCAAAAGAAACTGTTTCAAAGGGTGAGGGTATGAAAACTGCGGCAAAGAAATGAAAAGAAACTGGAACTGGGAAAAGCAATGAAATAAGAAAGCCAAAAGGAAAAATGTAGGGAAAATAAAGATTGTGCTCGAACGGGCCCTACCCCGCTGCCTACGTACCTCATCAGGATAATGAGGATCAGAGACGCCGTAGTTCCCCTAACTAGGGGTACTAAAAGGAAATTGCTTGTGAATTAAAGGCTTGAACTGCCTATGTCAATGCTCAGGTGTTACAGGCTCGGACGACGAGTGCGTTACCGTCTTGAAAAGTGACAAGTAGGAGCAAGTTCGCGGACGAAGCGAAGGAGATGAGAAAAGAATTCCCGAAGGAAAGACGCTTAATGCTTGTTTGTGTTTTTTTTTAGAAAGCTTTTATGAGTGTGTCACAAGGAAGTGAACTCAAGCTCTTTTCAATGGAATGTGCACTTGCCACTACATTCCAAGATAGAATAATAGAACAAGCACACTCAAGTAAGGAGAAGATCCCCAAAACTTGAACCCAAAGATTAGGGCTTAGGCTCACTAACTTGTTTACTTATTAGGTGTTTTGATTATTTACAATGAAGAAGTGTTTTTTATGCTTTTCTTGGTGAAGAAGATACCTTGATCAGACTTGTGCATCACAAGGTAAACTTGTACTATCCCAAGATGGGAAGACTACAAGCATACCTCATGGGATAAGGCTATGGATCAATGCATCACTTCGAACTTATTAAAGTGTTTTTTATGGTGTTATGAGATGAGAAGAGAAGAAGAACCAAAAAGGATCATAAAGGTAAAAGCTAACGGGAAAAGTCTAATCCTAATATTCACATGCTCGGATGGTCCTAGGTTAGTGAGGCTCACTATCCTAATGAAGGAGAAAAGAAGAAGATGAAAGGAGCAACACCATGGTGGCCTAAGCACACCTCAGGTCAAGAACAAATAGAAGAAGATGAGGAATGGATGAATTAGAAATACGATAAGAAGATGAGAATGCAAAATGGATATAAGATGAATAATGCATAAAATAAGGAGATGAGAATGCGAAATGGAGATAAGATGAATAATGCACAAACAGAGCCTACACCAGTAGGACTTCCAGATGCAGCAGCGTGCAATAAGTAAAATCGGGCCTCAGTGGTACCTAACGGAGAAGGTCTGTTGCCTCTTCAATAAGAGCAAAAAGGATCTCAGACAAATGTCAAGTCCATAACAGATTTATAAGTCAACATAACTGTCCATTATCAAAGTATCAGGTATAAGTCAAATGTAGTCTTCCCGCATGCAAGCCGACCAACAGATAGGACCAAAACTAAAAAAGGTATCAGGACAAGTCTTCAAGTCCAAGTAATAATCCAACACAAGGCTATCACCGAAATCGAACAATAAGCCTACAAAGCCACAAGCGCAAACTACAGCCAAAATTGAACACAATTATCTTTAATAAACTAATCGAAATTAATAAATCTATATTAAAGATTATAAGTAAAGCTAACAAAATCAAAATTAAATAACGTTCTAATTAGAACTTAATTGAAATTAACAAACAACTCTAATGAAAGTAATAAAAAAAACGAAACTCTACTTCAAGTTCTAAAATCCTACCAAGCAACAACTAGATGTTACAAAAAAAAAGATAGAATAATAAAGTTTAAAAGAGGTAAAGTAACAAAGGGAGAGGTTGGTCGCTGAAAATGGGGTGCTGGGAAGGAGACCGGCGCAGGCCCATGCTTGCAGGCCCAACGTGCTTGACTGACTTTCCAGGGGTGTAGAGAGCAACCAATGCCGTAATGCCATTTGACAATGATATTCCTTCTGATCTAACAACAACACAAATAAGGCAGTCTCTCTTAAAACTAATGAAAAAAAGAAATAAAAGTAAAAGTTATAACAAAATTTAAAATAAAAGGGGAAAGAAACGAGGCAGATCAACAGTTCTTCTTCTTCTTCAAAGCATGAAAACGGAAACCTCAAAGCCCTCCACCGCGAGCCGTCGACGGCGCATCTCCCCTCTCTGACTTTGTGATCGCACCGGTACCGCCCTTTGGAAGACGGAAACGTCGGAAGGAGAACCCTCCGCCATCGATCTTTCTCAGAAAAACTCGCCGGATCGGTAACCTCGAAGAACTCAGAGGCGGCGGCTTCGTCTTCCTCTCGGTGATTCCGCTTTCAGCTTCGAACTTTGATCTAGATCCACTTCTTCTTCTTGAAGCTTCGTCAGTCTCTCTGCTCTTGGATTCCATCAACGCCGGTCATTCTTGTTCCATCGAAACTCGCACAAGACAACGCTCCTCCTCATCAATCGGACTTAAGTAATGATCAAGCTAGAAGAAACTCAACGCGTCCACCGTCAACGGCAAGCCTCGGTCTCGTGTCGGCGTCGGTCATTCTCGCCTGCCTTCTTCTCACTCGAAACTGCAGTAAAAAACAGATGATGGTGAGGTGAGTTGCGATTCGGTTCGCTTTTTCGAAATCCTCCAGATCTTGATCTCACTCTTCTTCTTTTCTGTTTTGATTTGGATCCAGATTTTATGGCGTGTTGTTGTTGATGAGGTTTGGAGTGGTTTGAGTTGTTCGTGTGTTGAAGACGGGAAGTGAGGTTTGTGGATTCTGAGATATGGTGGTTTATTGAAGGATCCGGAAGAACTGTTTATGATTTTGGCGTGGTTTGAGATGAAGGTTTGGTTCGGTGAGGTTGCAATTACGTGTGTTATTTTGTTGTTTTGGTGATTGAAAAACGTTGTGAAGAAAAGTGATGAGTTGTGTTGTTATGGTTTGGTGATTGGAGAATGGGAAGAAGATTGTTGTTA
Organism: Lathyrus aphaca; assembly: GCA_963966055.1. Lineage (NCBI taxonomy): Eukaryota > Viridiplantae > Streptophyta > Magnoliopsida > Fabales > Fabaceae > Lathyrus > Lathyrus aphaca. The sequence goes on from OZ014521.1 coordinate 346,103,092, forward strand.
CGGTGGAGAGTGATGAAGAAAAGGTGGTAGTTGGCTTGAAGAGGTTCAGTGGAAGGGTGGTGATTGTAGGTTTGAGCGTGAGCAGAATGAAATTGCTGAAGGAGTTATGTTGAAGGTGAGGAAGAGTGTGAGGTGTGCGTATGGTGCTTGTGATTTTGCAAATTTTTCTGTTGATTTTTCGTGTTGCCTTTTGTAAATGAGCATTGCATTGTTGCTGAATGCGTGTGGGAGTGAAAGAATGCGTGCGTGAAGTTTGTTGTGCAAATTCTGTTTTGAAGAATTTTCGAAGTCACGGTTTGTGTGGGGCCTCTTGTGCTGGCTGAAGAAAATGCATGAGGAAAAACGTGAGTGAACCGTGTGTTTGTTTTGTGAGGTAGAAGTGTGACGCCTAACTTTTGCAGTGGGGCCAATGACATTTCATTGTAGTGTGCTGGCGTAAGAGAGTCATGGCACTTTGTTTTGGTAATGAAGAAAAAATGCTTAGTGAAAAGTGAATGGGCTTATTGAACAAAACTTTTTTTCTAAAAAGAGATAAGATAAAAAGGTTATAAAGATGGTTCAAGAGATTTTGTTTTTTTTTTGAAATTGGGGAAAAAAGATGGACTTAAAGAAAAATCTGAATAATGGTTGAATATTGGAGGAAAAAAAATGGATATTGGAAAAATGAATCCTAAAATTGGATTATGAGTTAAACCGAAAATAAATTGAAATATGGATAAATGGATTATGGGCTAAACAAATGAACTTAAAAAGGATAAAATATAAAAGAAAAAAAAGTTTAATGGGTAATGAATACGGATAAGGTGAACAAGAGAATATTGAAAACCTGCCAAGCCCAAACACTTTCCATAAAATTCACTGATTAAACGAACACAAACACCATCAGAAAACTCACAACTGAGACAATCAGTCATATTACTCGTCCCCTGAATTTCTGGATAAACAATTCATGAACCACAACTTAAAAACCCTGATGAAATCCACACACCACAATCTTGGACACACACGGCTTGAGAAATACTCCAATGAGGCAAATAAACTGCACTTGAAGGAATATCCACGAGATGCTGAAAAGAAAATAATGGCCTTGCGACTTGATGGAGAAGAGAATGGCCTGATGACGGGCTAGATGCATAATGAATAGTCCTTGCAGATGTGAAATCCTTGAAGATCACTGTTTCAGGGAAATAAACCCTAATCTAGCGACATGAGGAGAATGATACCGCTGATGGCTGCAAGCCAAAGCCTTGAATTTGTCTGATAACCAGAAATAGCAACGTGAAACCCTAATCCTCTGATGATGACGACCCCATGTCTTATGCACATGATATGAATTCTAAATGATCTAATGGAAATGCAAATGAGATGCAAATGAAAGACAGACAGGGATAGAAAACCAGAGGGCAAATTTGGGTGTCTACACCCACCTGGAACATCGTCAAATGATAAGAAGACATTAAGAAGGCTAGCAGGAAGTTTCTTCCTCAACGCTTATAGGTTATTATACAAGTGAAACTTCGACATGGTCTTGCTCAGATGTGTTAACAAGAAGGAAGCAAACCTACTGATGCACGAAGTATATGAAGTTTCTTTCGGTACCCATGCTGGAGGACATGCAATGGCAAAGAAGTTGTTAAGATTGGGTTACTATTGGATCACAATGGATGCAGACTATTGTGCCTATGCCAGAAAATACCACAAATGCTAGATCTACGCAGATAAAGTACATGTGCCTCCGAATCCTTTGAATGTGATGTCTTCACCTTGGCCCTTCACCATGTGGGGCATTGATATGATTGGAAAGATTGAACCAACTTCTTCAAATGGTCATAGATTCATCCTGGTAGCCATTGATTACTTCACCAAATGGGTTGAAGCAGCCTCGTATGTAAACGTCACCAGACAAGTGGTAGCTAGATTTCTGAAAAGGGATATCATCTGTCGATATGGAGTTCCCGAGCAAATCATTACTGATAATGGTTCCAATTTGAATAACAAGATGATGGCAGAACTTTGTCGGGACTTCAAAATTCATCATCACAACTCTTCTCCTTACAGGCCAAAGATGAATGGCGATGTTGAGGCCGCTAACAAGAATATCAAGAAGATTGTGCAGAAGATGGTAGTCACCTATAAAGACTGGCACGAAATGCTACCGTTTTCCTTGCATGGGTACCGGACCTCTATCAAAACATCTACTGGGGCCACACCCTATCAGCTTGTGTATGGTATGGAAGTTGTCCTGCCAGTTGAAGTTGAGCTACCCTCCTTGCGGGTAATGATGGATGTGAAGCTGGATGAAGCAGAATGGGTTCGATCTCGATACAATCAACTGAATATGATTGAAGAGAAAAGATTAGCTACCATTTGTCATGGGCAGTTATATTAGAAGTGAATGAAGAAAGCCTTAGATCAGAAAGTCAGACCTCAGGAATACCAAGTGGGAGAGATTGTTCTGAAAAGGATTTTTCCTCCTCATACAGACCACAGGGGCAAGTGGACGCCAAACTATGAAGTCCCTACGTGATAACTAAAGTCTTCTCTGGTGGAGCACTGATGTTCTCAACCATTGATGGTGAAGACTTCCCGTCTCCTGTGAATTCAGGTGCAGTCAAAAAATACTTCGCATAAAATGACCCGTTGGACATAAAAACAAAATGTAGTCCAGGCAAAAATAAGGCAGCCCGGCGAGTCAAAAACAGAATAAAATACTCGGGTAAAAATAAGGGAAAAATTTTAAAAAAATGTACACCCGCTAAGTTGAAAAGCCACATCGGACAGCTCAGGCAAAAATGGGTATCCCGTTGGATTGAAAACCCGAAAGGACGATCCATGCAAAATCAGAGAATAAGCGAACAACTGCATTTTGAATTCATCTGTATCACTCACAACATGGTAAGCTTCGAAAGGACAAAGCATTGGTCAGAATCAACCTTCTTCAGAAAGCAAGATGAGAAGAAAGTCAAGGTCATACGAGTCATAGGAAAGGAAGCTCATCGGAGCGTCATCTTCAACATTGCCAACACTTTTATTTTCTCAATTTACAGCAATCTCCTGCTTTCAGGGGATTCGCTTCTTTGTTTTCGTTTGCAAAATGTTCAAAGTACATAATACAACACTTGCATATAACATATGAACCAATTTTAATAAATGCTTGCAGGAAATATGTTACTTTCAGGTAAATCTAACTCCTATGACAGAATCCGGTTAAGGATACCTCGGGACGCTTGTGCGTTTCCTTTGTCTTAACATATTGCAGGTACTCAAGGCAGACCATTTCACAGCATGGGGCATATCAATCATATTTCCCCAGCCAAGTCAGCAATCACATCATCAGCAGAACTCCTTAACAAAGAATCTCCTCGAAAAGTTTCATCCTCCCAAAGGATCCCTTGAGGAATTCATCGATCCCCAACATACTACTTACCATAAGTTATCTCCTCCCCAAGCGGAACCTCCCGAGCAATGACTGACAACACTTCCATAGCAAAGTGGTCAAAGAACTTCCCATTCCCCATTAGAAGTGCCAGAATTTGCTCATCCCCAGCAAAGTCATAGGAATTGATTCCCCACAGAGTTGCCTCCCCCAGTAGAGCAATACCCGACGTACTTCCCCAGAGGAGTTGCTAAAACTTCCTCATTCCCAATAGAAGCTCTCCCTCCGGACAGATTAGCCAATGATCTCTTTCCCCAGTTGAGTTCTCCCTCCAGAAGGATCGCTCAGAGATCTTTATCCCCGCATGATCCGGATCTCGGAACGGTCTTCTCATTTGCATAATCATAACATTTTGCATCATTTTCCCCCAAAATAAGCGTAGCATTCCGTCTAATATGGAGCATTACGGAAAAAATCAAACATTTGAATGATCATGAGCCAGGTTCGAGCCAGTCACCTGTAAATACCATTATCACTTCACCAACAATGTATAGAATTCATATTCCCTGCAGATAAAAGCCAAAGCACCCCCTTTGCACTCTTAAATACAAATACCTGTTTATATTTATATATGCTCTTTTCGACACTCATCTGTGTCATCTTTCCCCAGTAAGGTCGCCAGAATACCTTCTGCATTCTCAAAACAAATATTTGTTCATACTTGTACATATTCTTTTTTGGCACTCGTCCGTGTCATATTTCCCTAGCAAGTCAGAACACTCATATGTATCCCTTGTTCAATCTTTTGACACTCGTCCGTGTCTTGCACATACATCACCGACAGATCGTACTGGTACATACTTATATAGAAGTCTTTGATACTCATATGTATCTTGTATATATCACCCCTCAGCATATTCAACACTCGTCTGTGTTCCTTGCTTAACCGATTGATACTTGTCCGTATCATCATCCCTAAAACATGTGTCAGCGTTTGTTTCTACCGATACTCATCCGTATTGTGGTCCTAAAGATGCCCGTCCGCATTTTTAGTCTATACACACTGTCAGACACTTATACCGTTTACTTCAAGACATAAGCACTCGTCTGTGTTTACCATTCCCCAGTAAGTCGCCAACAAAGCAACTTTCTCCTATCCGACATTCGTCCTATGTCGCGATCCGTTTCGGCAGCCTTCCCCTGCCAGGTGATCATCCTTCACCTTTGGATGACCGTCCCTCATCCTTTCCCCAATGGAATCTATCGCTCCCACTAAAAGACACATGGTCAGATAGGGTACAAGCACGAACGGTCGGCGAGAGGAGAAGATGAAAATGAAGGTGAAAAGAGTCGCCAGCTAGGCATTTTTATCCCAAAGGAAAGGTAATGCTGCATAAACCTGGAAGGATATGGATAATAGAATCCAGAGAAACTAAGAAAGGGGGTTGGTTACAATCTGGGAAGGTATTAGCATCCAGATTGTCCGTCGTACTCGACGGGATCCACGCTTGAATGTTTGTGTTTAAAGGGGTAGTGTCTGTGCTATCTGTGTGCAAAAGCTGGAAAGGAATGTACAAGTGTCAGTGCAAGAAAGTGAAGTGAAGTGCTCAGGACGGAGGCTTAGGAAAAGGATGCTGAAAGAGGGGGAAGACACAGAGACTTTTGTTCGATAACATTTAAGTTATGCCTACGTATCCTCTCGTGGAATGAGGAAGTCAGAACACCGTAGTTCGACTCAAAGAGACTGAAAAAATTGACTGTGAACTGCTTGCTTGCCTATGCTCAAGTGTATGACTCGTCTGGCTTTAGTGCTAACTGTCTTGCAATAGACGGAAGAAGCAAGTTCTCGTTTGTGAGTGAAGATGATGAGAAAAGAATCCCGAAGGAGACGATTATTGTTTGTTTTTGTATTTTCAATCTTTTATTGCTTTTTGTGTTTGTCATAAGTTAATGAGCTTAAGCCTAAACCAAGGGTTAGTAAACTCATCATATCCTCCCTTTGATTAGGGATAATGAGAATACCTTAAGTATGACATAAACACCTCAAACTTAATTACCATGACGTAGGATTAAGATCATTAACCTACTTGTGATTATTTGAATGTTTTTGGTGTTTTTGTTTAGTGTTAAGTAATGAGTTTAAGCCATAATCAAGGATTTAGTGGACCCATTACACCATCCTAATAGAAGGATAATAGATGAGCACACTTAAGCTGAGGAAGATACCTCAACTTAATCCATGATTAGGGATTAACCTAATGACAAAACAAAGCCTTTATTAAATTGGATTTTAGTTAGTGGTAAGATTAAGAAGTGAATTTTATGGTTTGTAAGACAACTTGAGGGGGACTTGTCCATTAACACTAGGGTTAGTCCTTCTTAACCAATAAAGGAAGAATTAGAACCCTAATGCAAGGCCCAAGTTACAAGTTAATGTCTTAGTGATTATTAAGATGGATTGATTAAGAGGTTTAAACAAATTAAGGGTTTAACAATTAGGATTAAAGTTATACACTCCATCCTAAGAGAAGGATACAGGCATAACCCTAATCACAAAGTCTTAAAACCTTAAAGGTTTAGTCTCTGATTATGAGATGAGAAAAGAGACACAAAGAAGACACAAAGGTAAAAACTAAATGGGGACTAATAAAAACCCTAATTATTGTCATGCTTGGATGTTCCTATGGTTTGTAAGGCTTGCAAGAGATCTTCAGAGAAGTCACCAATGGAAGAAGCAGATGAAAGGAGGAGAAGCAGAAGAAACAAGTTACTTACTTCACTGAAGAAGATAAGTAACTTGGAGAAAGAAAGTGAGAGATGAACATGAATGAGCAAGCTCACTCTAAAGAAAATGAAAAATCAGCAATGATGCATAAGAAGAATGAGAAGAGAGATGAGAAGTGAAGGCAAATTCACTTCTCAAATTACTTACCACCTGAAAAGGTTAGCATAAAGAAAGGAATGAAATGAAAATGAAATGTATGCAAAGATGCAAACCAAAACCAGAAGCATATTCATGATGCAAATGATGTTATGAGATTATGCAAAGACATGTCAAGTTTTATGAATGTTCATACAAGAGATGAGAATGCAAAGGAGCATGTTTTGAAGTATGAAAACACATGAAAGTTCATGGAATGAAATGAATGCACATCATGGCAAATGAATGAAGAAATGATCAAGAATGATTTTAACATGTCCTAAGATGTCTTAGATGCCATATGAGTGCAAGAAATTTCATGGCAAGTTCATGAATGGATGCATATGCAAGATGAATGCAAATGAACATGAGAAATTAGGGTTTTAAGGCAACATGAGATGCAAAAGTAAAAAACAGAAGCAAATCACAAGTTAAAAATTTGCAAATGAACTCAAAGGAACCCTAACCCCATATGATATCACACCCCAAAGGAGAAGTTCTAACTCTTAACCTAAAGAAAGTTGTGATTTTTCTAAGTTATCTATGGTTTTAAGGTACCTTAAGGGGAAATATGCAAATCAAATGGAAAATGCAAGATATATTTATGACAAAAATATGCTAAACACTAAATGCTATATGAAGATCAATGCAAAAAGAACCAATGTCAAACCCTTCATGGTTAGGCAGAAAATAATTCTTGAATTTAGGGTTCAAAAATGGGATTTTTATGAACCCTAAATTCAAGAAAAATGTCAAAGTTGATTCAAAACCCAAAAGAAATTTGTATGAATGGATTGACAATGTTTCTAAATGTCCTAAGATGCAATGTGAATTTTCTTGGGATTTTTAGAAACCTAAATGATATTTTAATTAATTAATTTCCATTAATTAATTAAAATAAACATTTAAATATTTTTAAAATGGTTTTTAAATGCAAAAAAATTTAAATATAAATGTTTTTGGGTGAAGAAAAATATTTGAATTAATAATGCAGAAGGAAAATATTTTTGGAAATTTTTAAGTATTTTAAATAAATTATACAAAACAAATGATAAAATATGAAATAAAAATATGAATTAAGTGAAGGTATGCTGATCCAAGGGTTCAGATTCAAATCTAAGGGGGGGACGTTGACTGTGCGTGTGTTTTAATGGTCCAGATGGCTTCTGGGCTAAATGACCTAATTAACTTAATTAATCTAGATTTTAATTAATTAATTAGGTTTAGGGTTTAATGACAAAATTTGGGTCGTCCAAACACGAATTTAAAATCAATCCAAGGGTCCACGTTAAAGCTGGGAAATTAACCCTAATTAAATTCAGGTGACCGGAGCTAAGCTCCGTTCATCTTCTCCGGCCAACCCTCACCTAAGTTCCCTCAAAACACCACAAAAATGCATCAAACTCTCTAGAAATGATCAATGAACAACAACAAACAAGAATCCAGGCACAAAATTCATTTATTTTCAGAAACCAGCATGAATCGAATCAAACTTCTTTTAGGTCAAAATTTTCAGAGATTCGGTTCATGCTCATTTCTTCATCATTTTCAAAAATAACAAGTGCAGTGTGATCAGGGGAGCATGGGGAACATTTCTATAACTTAAAAAGAGATTTCTGGAAAATTTGTTCTTGAGGTTACCTAAGCTTGAGCTTTCTCAGTTTGAAGCTTCTGAACCTCCTCTCTTGTGCAAACTCACTCCAATGATCCCTCTGATGAAGCTTTGATGCTTGGAAGGAGTTTGTAATGGCTGAAATGAGAGCTTGAACTCTTGCTAGCCAGAAATCGTGTTTTAGTTTTGGGGGCTTTTAGGTTGCAATGAAAGGTGGGAAATTATCCTTTGATGAAGCTGAGTTGATTGATGAAAAGAGTTTGAAGTTTGAGTGTGTGTGTTGTGAGTTTCGAAAGCTTTTGCAAATGGGGTGATTTTTGAGAGCTTGATGATTCTGAAGTGTTAGGCTTGTGTGTTGTGTGTTATGAGTTCCATAATGCTTGCATATGATGTTGTGATTGGTCAGAGGAGTTGGTGTGGCATAGTGTGATTGGTATGGGTGTTTTTGCAAAAAAGACAAGAATGTGAACTTGAGGTATGGGCATGGTGCAGGCCTGAGATTTTGGGGTGTCTGGCCTCAACATGGATCAAGGAAGGCCATAGGATTGAAACATTGCAGCTGGATCACTTGATGCTAGGGTTTCTATGTGTTTTGCAAAATTTCCCTCTTTGGTGTATCTTGTGATGCAAGGCATGAAATGTTGTGATTCTTTGGGCAATTCTCAGCAAAATGAGTCATGTGATGTTGTTATGATGTTTAGAAGTCAATTAGAGTTCACTTAGAAGCTTGGCAAGTGAATTTGCAAAAATCCCTCTTTGGCATGAATGTGAAAATTATGTGATTTTTGCCAACTTTGGAAGATCATAACTTGAGTTCCATAATGAATTAGAACATGTTCTTGTACTTTTTGAAAAGGGAATGATCCATTATACAACTTTCATGACCAGCAATTTTTCATTTGAAGCATATTTGGTTGAGAAAGAGGAGGTTTAAAAACTTTCCCAAAATGGAAAGTTTCCATTACAAGTCATTTCCATTTTTGGCAACTTTTGGTTTAGCTCAATTTTCTTCAATTTTGTGAACTTACAAGAACTTCAATGATCAAATAAAGATCATATAACTTCAATTTGATGAAAAATCCACTTTGGTTCCATTGCTTGGGGCCTCAGATGCCCTGATTTTGCTCTGACTTGCTCAAGAAGTTACCCAGTGAACAAATGACTTCCACAATGAATTTATTCATCAAACTTGGCACACATGATCCTTATAACATATTGAGACCATTAGAAACAAGAATGACCAAAAATATTGGAGTTATGGCCTCTAAAACAAAAACCCTAATTTCAGGTCATCTGTGTAGTGAAACCCTAGCTCTGCTTCCATGCTTTCCTAGTTCTTGTGATTTCTTGACTTTCTTGATCTTTGAGGGATGCAATATGAGACGGTATGTTTAAACTAATGCAAATATGAAAGATCACAAGCCATGATGTGAACTTAGTGAGGGAAAATTTGGGGTGTTTACAGCTGCCCCTATTCAAACATGAGTTAATTGTGCAGGATGTAAGCGCCTGGCTTAACAGACAAACAAGATAACTTGTGGTTGAATACCAAAGACAGTCCAAAATTTGCACTCATTGGGGAGAAGAAGAAAGGGGATATAAATTGTAAAAGAAAGTATATCATGATTATCAAATGCGGGCGATGGAGGACGACCATCGAGCAGAGGACGACTGCTGGGGATAAAGCAATGACGGGGACGGCCGACATGCTGGGGTAATAAAGAGATCATGATGGGGATGGCCATAAAGTTAAGAAATAAGGTTTTCTGGGGATTATAGTAAAGGCAATGATGGGGGACGGCCATCGGGTTTGCAAAGTAAGGTAAACAACGATGGGGACGGCCATCGTTTCAAAGAATAAATGAAATATTGATGAGGGACGGTCATCAAAAGGTGAAGGACGATCACCTAGCAGGGGATGGCTTCTCTTTACCACGACATAGGACGAATGTCGGATAGAAAAGGTTGACGATGGGGACGGCCATCGGATAAGCATGATGAAGGACAGTCATCAAGAGGTGAAGGACGATCACCTAGCAGGGTACGACTGCTCTCGGGGTTTATCATGACATAGGATGTCAAATAACGAGATCAACGATGGGGACGGCCATCGGATAAAATGATGAAGGACGATCATCAACAAGGTGAAGGACGATCACCTAGCAGGGGAAGGCTGATAAATATCACAACATAGGAAGAATGTCGGATAGAAAAGGGGTCCAGTTACGGACACTCCACTGGGGAAAGGATGAGAGACGGTCATCCGTAGGTGAAGGATGATCACCTGGCAGGGTACGACTGTCGAATATCACAACATAAGACGAATGTCGGATAGAAGGAAAGTTTCTTTGCTGGGGAATGATAAACACGGACGAGTGCTTATGCTTAAGAAATAAAAGGTATAAGATTAAAGATGCGGACGAGCATCCTTAGTGTAACACCCCATTTTCTACCCACGAAATATGAAACCAAAACAGATTCGGAAAATTTTCTGCAAACGGGATATCACATAATCAACTTTAAACAATTTCCGATTTAAGGAAATCATAACAAATACGTAACACCTTTCTTAAATTCAACAAAATAATGTCATTCACCCCAATAATTCAAATTCATAAAATCTTTCGCAGCGGATTCATGAAGTAATTCATAGCATCTTTACACAACATAATAACAACTTAAAATAGGAAGTAAGCAACCCTCAGTTCTTTAACCCATTAAAATTCAGCAATAATTAAAAGATCAACAAAGCATACACGCGACAATCACCCTGAGTGCTAAGTATCAGAGCGACTGACCACCGACTCGACCAACGGTAACCGGCTACTTCTCAGGATTACCTGCACGTTGTCACATAAGGAATACATTCAACAGAAGGGGTGAGTTATGATAATTATAAGCAGTATATGAAAAACAATACAGTGAATAAGGATCGTACACAAACACCACTTCACAAATTAAATCAAATATCAACACAACAAACCAGCAAGAATGCAACTTTAATGAGAATCGACTAGTTATGCATGTGGTACCATTCGGAGTAAAACTCCCAACATAAAATCTGCCAATTTACAGAGGCATCAAGGCATAAGCCTTCAACTTTCAACTTTTGCCAATCCAGGCCAACGTGGTGTGAGCAACGGCTCCGACAAAATGCATATGAATTTACATGACTTATCAGACATTACACGCATACAACATAGCCACATGAACAATACATATCAACTTATACGACATAAGCAACTTAGAAATCAACTTTGGCATAAAAGCCTCTGATATAGCAACTTCCGAACTATTCCGTAAATCGGAACAACACTTCAACTCATCTGTACTTGAAACGACATTTAGCAACATAATTTCCAGCAGAATAACTCATTAAAATCAACTATTATATTACCCGACTTAGCCCGACGAATTTCGTTAAATTCCAGACAACTAAGTTTTCCGCCTAATTCGGCTAAACGGACTAATTCCACACTATTTTCTACTTACTATGATTAATACGACTTTATTATAAAATTGAGATTTGTTATGTTCTGCTAAAAATTATCTACTATGGAATTCATGCTACTGCCACTGTTTCTACAAATTTAATAACTCTGTGTTTTCTACCAATATTCTAACTATTTACTGTCATTTTGTTTTTCTGCATTACTAATGGATACAGCTTCCGTATCAGAATTTTCACTTAATACAGTTTATGATTTATTTTAGAATATTATTAAAACTATGAAGAAATGTTTTTCAAAATTTAAAAATGTTAATTAAGAATTTATTAAATTAGCATTCCATTAAAGCAAAATAAAAAAATATGAATTAAATGAATATGTGAGGTAATGGCTACAGGACTACCCCACTATCACATGGCCTGCGCCATGGATAGTGGCCTGTGCCACCTAGAGGATTGTGTGGCCTACGCCACACCTCTAATGGTGAGTGGGTCCCACACCCAATTTCCTCACTTCTATTTCCTTATCTTTTTTTTTCTGTCAAATACAAAACATTTCTTTTTCTTAATTCCTCCTGATAATTTTTCTAAAACTAATTTTTCCAGATTTCACTTTTTCCCGAATACAACGTCAACATATTGCCTTCATATTTTATTTATTTTATTTGCACTTCATAACTCAGTAGCAATTCCTCATAACTTCTACATAATCAATTGATCTTAGATTTTATTAACAGCCCCAAAATCAACGAATAAATATCGACCTAACTATCCAAATCAACCCGAGTCAAGTATCGAATTTCATACCCGATTATAGAAATCGAACCCACCCTTACCTTATATTGGATTGAAGGTTGCTCTTACGGTCGGATTCTGGAATTTTCTTCTCGTTCTCCCACGTTTATACAGCAGTCTCCAAAGTTCCTCTTCTTCTAACTTTTCCAACTTCTGTTTCTACTTTATGTTTCCATCACTATATTCTTATTTCTTTTTATTAAATTACTAACTATTATAATTTCTAATGGGCCTAAACATAACACCTCTCATTTACTAATTAGCACACAATGATAAGCCCACTTACTCAAATAACACCACAATTATATTATTATTTCTTATAATGTTTTCTACGACTTTCGACTAAATTTCCGACTTATCGATTAAATTAACTAAAACATTAAATATTCCGACTAACCACAATAATTACTTAAATATTAAAATAATAAATAATTCTCTGGGCGTTACACTTAGGACCATGATACGGACGAGTATCGGTAGAAACAAACGCTGACGCGTGTTCAGAGATGATGATACAGATGAGTACCAACTATTTAACAAAGAACACGGACGAGTGTCGAATCTGTGAGGAATGAGTGTATATACAAGATACGGACGAGTATCTGTATAAGTGTGAACAAGTATTATGGAGTATGAGCAAGACACGGACAAGTGTTTCAACTTGTTGGGGAAAGGTGACACAGACGGGTGTCAGAAGAGAAAGTGTATAAGTTATGAACTCATAAGTGTAAAAGGTAATCGGGTGACCTGTGGGATAAGATGACACGGATGAGTGTCGAAAGGAATATATTATAAACAAGTACTTGGTTTGTAACAAGCGTTTAGGCAACCGTGCTGGGGAAGGTGACACAGACGAGTGTCAAAAGAGTGTATATAGGTTTATGTATCGGAGAGTGCAAAGGGGACACTTTGGTTTTTATATATACTGCTGATGAAATACTGATGGTATTTACATGTGACTGGTTCGAATCTGACTTGTGATCATGCAAATGTTTGATTTTTTCCGTAATGCTTCGTATTAGACGGAATACTAGGCTTTGTGGGGAAAAATGATGCGAATGCTATGATTATGCAAAAGAAGCTGATTAGGGATTTGAATCCCGTTGCTGTGGAGATCTCTGGCTGATCTGCTTGGAAGGATATCCCAGTTGGGGAAGATCATTGGTAGATCTGATAAGATATATAACTCCGCTTGGGGAAATAGATCATTGATAGACCTATCTTTTTAATGAGGAACCCAACTGGGGATGAGGAAGCTTCCGTCACTTTGTCGTGTGAGAATTTCAGACATTGCTCTTCTGGGTAGAGGCTGGAACTCTGTGGGGAAAATATTCTTCTATCTTTGAGAGACCTGGTACTCTGTTCGGGGGAGAAAAGATCACTGGATGATCTTCCTAGAGCTTTGTGTGGGGGGAAAAGCATTTCAGATGCTGCTTGGAGAAGATGTGCTGGGGAAGTGATGCTGGCATGCCCCACGTTTGAATGCCTACAACCTGTTAAGACAAAGAAACACACCAGTGTCCCGAGGCATCCCTTACCGGATTTCGTCATAGGAGTTAGATATTCCTGAGAGTAAACACATTTCCTGCAAGCATTTATTAATAATGGCTCATTTGTGTTATGCAAATATTATATCATGGATACTGGACATTTTGAAAACGAAACAAAAATGTACGAAACGAGGTGTGACTGAAAATCTGATTTTATTAATCTGGGTACCCTGATTTGGAAAATACATTCAAAGAAACAAATCCACTGAAATGAGGAGATTGTTACAAATTGAGAAAAATAAAGGTGCTGGCAATGTTGACGATGCTCCGGTGAGCTTCCTTTGCTATGACCTATATGACCTCGACGTTCTTCTCATCTTGCTTTCTGAAGAAGGTTGATTCTGACCGATGCTTTATCCTTCCGAAACTTGCCGTGTTGTTGAGATACAGACGAATTCAGAATGTAGTTGTTCGCTTATTCCCTAATTTTGCGTGGATCGCCCTTTCGGGTTTTCAATCCACCGGGATACCCATTTTTCCCTGAGCTGTCCAATGCGGCTTTTCAAATCAGAGGGTGTACATTTTTTTTTAAATTTTCCCTTATTTTTGCCCGAGTCTTTTATTCTGTTTTTGACTCGCCGGGATGCCCTATATTTGCCTGGACTTACATTCTGTTTTTATGTCCAGCGGGTCATTTATGCGAAGTATTTTTTAACTGCAACTGAATTCACAGGGGATAAGAAATCTTCACCATATATAGTAGTGAGCGTCAGTGCTCCACCAGAGAAAACCTTCTTTACTATGAATGGGCCATCGTAATTCGGAGTCCACTTGCCCCTGTAGTCTGTATGAGGAGGAAGAAGTCTCTTTAGTACAAGATCTCCCACTTGGTATTCCCGAAGCCTGACTTTCTGATTAAAGGCTTTCTTCATTCTTGTTTGATATAACTGCCCATGACAGATTGCAGCTAATCTCTTTTCTTCGATTAGATTCAGTTGATTGTACCGAGATCGGACCCATTCTGCTTCATTCAATTTTACATCCATCAGTACCCGTAAGGAGGGTAATTCAACTTCAATAGGTAGAACTGCCTCCATACCATACACAAGCTGATACGGTGTTACCCCAGTGGATGTTCGGATTGAGGTTCGGTACCCATGTAAGGCAAATGGTAGCATTTCATGCCAGTCTTTGTAAGTAATCACCATCTTCTGCACAATCTTCTTAATGTTTTTGTTAGCTGCCTCAACATCGCCATTCATCTTTGGTCTGTAAGGAGAAGAGTTGTGATGTTGGATCTTGAAGTCCCGACATAGTTCTTCCATCATCTTGTTGTTCAAATTGGAACCATTATCAGTAATGATTCGTTCGGGCACTCCATATCGACAGGTGATGTCTCTCTTCAAAAATCTGGATACCACTTGCCTGGTGACGTTTGCATATGAAGCTGCTTCAACCCATTTGGTGAAGTAATCAATGGCTACCAGGATGAATTTGTGGCCATTTGAAGCAGTCGGTTCAATCTTTCCAATCATGTCAATGCCCCACATGGCAAAGGGCCACGGTGAAGACATTACGTTCAACGGATTTGGAGGCACATGCACTTTATCTGCATAAATCTGGCATTTGTGGCACTTCCTAGCATAGATACAACAGTCTGCATCCATTATTATCCAGTAGTAACCTGATCTTAATAACTTCTTATCCATTGCATGTCCTCCAGCATGGGTACCGAAGGATCCTTCATGCACCTCGTGCATCAGCAAGTCTGCTTCTTTCTTATCAATACATTTGAGGAGAACCATGTCAAAGTTTCTCTTGTATAACGAACCATCAGCATTCAGGAAGAAACTACCAGCCAGCCTTCTCAAGCTCTTCTTTTCATTGGATGATGCCCCAGGTGGGTATGTCTGATCCTCTAAGAAGCATTTGATGTCGTGGAACCAAGGCTTGTCATCTTTAGCAATGTCCACAGAGAATACGTATGTTGGTCGATGTAACACCCTTCTACCCCAAAACAAAATATTTAAATAATATCAGAGTAATCATCTACAAAGGGTACCACATATCATCATAATTCAACACAAACAGTGTCCTGTCCCGTAACACGGGTTAATCAACATCAAGAATATCATAAATCATTTCGCAGCGGAATTTAAACTTCATAATTCAAAACTTCATAAACATAATTTTCACCATCCTGAATTTAACATCATAAAATGGAAAACAACTATCCAAATAACAACATAACTGCAAACAGTTTAACAGAAGAAAATCCATCCCAGTGTTACATGACACAGAGCAGGACACATAGACCAGAACTACTTCTAAGGAACACTAAGCACGCTCCTAGACTCATGAATTACTCCTATTACACTGCAGGACTATTCTTCGACATCTGCAAGTTACCCACGAAGGAGGCAACATTTTTAAGCAGGCAGGGTGAGTAATCATAATATATCATAAACATACCAGAATATAGAATCATAAATAAATTAGTACAACATATCATGACATCATCAACTATAAAATTCAGCAACAACCGCAACACGATCATGAAATCAAGCAACACCAACACAGTCATGAAATTCATCCAGAATATGCAATTCTAACATCCTGATATGCAATATGCATGTGGTACCATTTTCATCGTGAGATGGATACATGACCATCAACCCTCCACAAAGGAGCACATCGTAAATCATCGAGACACATCAATCCACACAATGGGATTGAAGCAAATAAATAGGCCGAAGCCCCATCGTGAATGTTATGAAATGCAATGATGTGTTACATCGTAAAATTCATCAAAATAATTCGCATCATTCATTTCACATCAGCAAACCAATCACCAAACAATCATATATATCATCATGACATTACACCCAGAACGCTGGTTCTATAACCACTCTGACACATCAAGAATTAACCTGTACTCGATAAATTATGAGGTAATTATAAGGTTATTTCACAATTTCATTTATCAAAATCTATTGCATTTTTCTCGTTTTTATTCATCAAAATAAAGTTCAGTTTATCCTCGTACCGACGCTTCAAACCGAATGCGAATCGGACTTACGGTTTGAAAGTTATGAATTTTTAAAGAATTAAAATTTTCTTCTCAAACAGTGTTAACCGGTTAACCCATAGCGTTAACCGGTTAACGCCGACGAAATTCCAGAATTTTCCAAAATTTACAATGGTTAACCGGTTAACCCATAGCGTTAACCGGTTAACGCACGTTTTCCAGCAGTTCTCTACTATACAATTGCAGACTGTCCCAACACCAAAAACCCCCAAACCCCATTACGGGTTTCACATCATAACACTCAAAAACCATTCAAAAACATCAATTAAACCTCAACAACATCTAGACAACAATTATACAAACAAATATATGATTATAACTCATTCTAATCACTCTAATTCATCAAGACTTTCTCATAAACTCAACCTAACTCAAAACCCCAAAAACTCCTAAAACTCATACCATCCTAATCCATTCATATTCCAATTCCTACACATTTATCATAGATTATAAAAACTCCCCATACCTTAGAGAATTTTGCCGCTTTACACTCTTCTCTGGGGTTCTCCACAACCTACTGACTCTGAGCTTCCTCTTTCTTCAGAGCACTTCACCAAACACGATAGAAAAACCAAATGAGAAAACTGATCGTGTATTCCTTTTTACCAATACACATTCCAATTGAGTCTTTTCCCTCTTTACCCTCATATATTTCACAAAAGGACCACCTTACCCTTTTCTTTAATATATTCTTAATAATAATAATAAAATAGTATAATAAAACACTATTTATCCTTATTATATAAAAATGCTCTTTTTCTCCAAAATTCTCTAATTAACCCAAACTCTCCAAATTTTTCTAAATTAATTAAACAAATGATTAAATAATTAATTTTAGATTTCGGGGCGTTACTACTCTCCCCTACTTAAATAATTTTCTTCCTCGAAAATTACCTGAAGTAAATAGAGTCGGATACAACTTCCTCATCTGATCTTCCGCTCCCAAGTCCAACTTTCTCCAGCTGGTCCTCCCAATAAAACCTTCACTAAAGCAATTTCCTTGCCTCGAAGTTGCTTCAATTCTCTACCATCAATCCTCACTGGTAAAGCTTCAATCGTCAGATTATCTCTCACTTGAACATCATCTATCTGAATTACATGCGACGGGTCCGGAATGTACTTTCTCAACTGTGATACATGGAATACATCATGTAAATTTGCAAGAGAGGGAGGCAAAGCCACTCGATAGGCCACTTCCCCAATCCTCTGCATAATCTGATATGGACCGACAAAGCGTGGAGTGAGCTTTCTAGACTTCAAAGCTCTTCCCACACCAGTCATAGGAGTAACTCTTAAGAACACATGATCTCCCTCTTGGAACTCAAGTGCTTTCCTTCTGTTATCGTGATAACTCTTTTGACGACTCTGCGATGTTTTCATCCTTTCCTGAATCATTTTTATCCTTTCAGTTGTTTCTTGGACAATCTCTGGCCCAAGCACCAAACTCTCTCCTGACTCATACCAACATAATGGCGTACGACAACGTCTACCATACAACGCCTCATATGGAGTCATCCCGATACTAGCATGAAAACTGTTATTGTACGTAAACTCGACCAACGACAAATGACTATCCCAAGACCCTCCTTGATCTAATACACAAGCTCTCAGTAAATCTTCTAAAGATTGGATTGTTCTTTCTGTCTGGCCATCCGTTTGCGGGTGATAAGCAGAACGCATCCTCAACTTAGTACCCAAGGCATCCTGCCAACTCTTCCAAAACCTCGACGTAAACCGCAGATCTCTATCCGATACAATACTTGAAGGTACACCATGAAACTTCACAATTTCCTCAATATAAATATCATCTAACCTTCGCATGGAATGGTTAATCTTCATCGGCAAGAAATGTGCCGACTTAGTTAACCGGTCAACAACTACCCAAATTGAATCATTACCTCTAGCAGTCTTAGGTAACCCAGTCACGAAATCCATGGAAATACTATCCCATTTCCACTCAGGAACATTCAACAAGCATATACAAATTTAGCAATGTCTCTTTTCATACCCGGCCACCAAAACAACCTGCGTAAATCCTGATACATCTTCGTAGCACCAGGATGAATACTCAGTCGACTCTTGTGCCCCTCTTCTAAAATACTCTTTTTAATTCCTATAATATCCGGAACACATACTCTATCTCGGAATCTTAAAACTCCATCTTCATCAACTCGAAAGTCACCTGCATTACCTTGATCAACCAACATCAATTGATCAACTAATTTCAAATTAGATTTCTGACCCTTACGAATCTCTTCCAAAATCTCACTGGTCAGCTTTAACATTCCCAATTTCACACTATCAAAAGTAGTTTCACACAACAAGCTCATGTATCTGAATTGCTCGATCATTTCCAATTCTTTCACCATAAGCATTGAAATATGCAACGACTTCCTACACAAAGCATCAGCCACAACATTTTCCTTACCTGGATGTTAATTCAAATCAAAATCAAAATCTTTCAATAATTCAAGCCACCGCCTCTGTCTCATATTTAACTCTTTCTGATCAAACAAGTACCTTAAACTTTTGTGATCACTGAATACTTCAAATTTCGAACCAAACAAGTAGTGCCTCCAAATCTTAGGTACGAAAACCACAGCTGCTAACTCTAAGTCGTGAGTAGGATAGTTCCTCTCATGAACTCTTAACTGTCTAGAAGCATAAGCAACCACCTTATTATCCTGCATCAAAACTCCACCAAGACCCATCTTGGAAGCATCACAATAAACTACAAAGGACTCATCTGGATTCGGTAAGATCAACATTGGCGCGGTCGTTAATCTTTTCTTAAGTTCTATGAAACTCTCTTCACAAGCAACATCCCACACATACTCTTGACCCTTCCTAGTCAATTGCGTCAATGGTAAAGCTATCTTAGAAAAACCTTTAATGAACTTACGATAGTAACCAGCCAACCCAAGAAAACTACGAATTTCTGTAGCTGACTTCAGAGTCTCCCACTGCAATACCGCATCAATCTTTGAAGGATCCACCGAAATTCCACCACTTGAAATTACATGGCCGAGGAAACTCACTTCCTTTAACCAGAACTTGCACTTAGATAATTTAGCAAACAATTTCTTTTCTCTCAACACTTGCAACACAACCCTCAAATGCTCGGCATGTTCCTCTTCTGATTTAGAATATACCAAGATATCATATATGAAAACCACCAAGAACTTATCAAGATACTCATGAAAGATCCTATTCATGTATTCCATAAACACACCAGGCGCATTAGAAACCCCAAACAGCATCACCGTATACTCGTAATGCCCATATCTCGTCCTGAAAGCTGTCTTCGGAATATCATCAGCTTTAACTCGAATCTGATGATAACCAGACCTCAGATCAATTTTACTAAAGACACAAGCTCCTACTAGCTGATCCATCAAATCATCGATCCTCGGAAGTGGGTACTTATTCTTGATAGTCACTTTATTCAACTATCGGTAATCGACACACAATCTCATACTACCATCCTTCTTCTTAACGAGCAACACTGGAGCACCCCAAGGAGAAACACTGGGTCTAATGAACCTTTTCTCTAACAATTCTTCTAATTTTTTCTTCAACTCATTCAACTCTGAAGCCGACATTCTATAAGGAGCCATCGAGACAGGACTAGTACCCGATACTAAGTCCACAGAAAAATCAATTTCACGTTCCGGTGGTAAATCACTTATATCACCAGGAAACACATCTTGAAATTCACAAACCACATGCAATTCTGCACTGACAATCTTATCATCAACTTGCAACGATGCAGACACTACAAACATCAAAGCTTCATCCAATACAAGTTCATCCACTTGCTTAGCAGATAAAAACATCAGCTCACCATTCTCGCTCAATTCAGGGAACTTCACTGTCTTACTATAACAGTTAATATGAACATAATTGAATTCCAACCAGTTCATACCAAGGATAACATCGATTTGGTGTAATGGTAGGCACACCAAATCCATCACAAAATTCTTCTCAAAAATTGTCAAAGGACACTTCAAACAAACAAGCATGGTAGTCACAGAACCATTAGCAGGAGTCTCTATTATCATATTACCATTCATATTAGACAACTCTAAACCCAATATATTAACACACTCAAGAGAAATAAATGAATGTGTAGCTCCAGTGTCAATAATAGCAATCAACTCAGTATTATTAATAAAACAGGTACCTCTGATCAAGTTGTCCTTCTTTGGAGCTTCTGAACCAGCTAATGCAAAAACTCTTCCAGCATTCTGAGCAGTAGCAGCATTCTTCTTTGGTTTCTGGCATTGGGCGCTGTATGCCCCTGCTCACCGCAATTATAACTGGTTGGGCCCTCATTAGGACAATCACTCATCTTATGCCCAAGCTTGCCACAATGGTAACATTTCATAACTCTGGTGGTACACACATCGGCCTTATGACCTGCCTCTCCACACTTGTAACACTTAACAGGTACATTAGCAGCTCCCCTACTTTGCTTCTTCTCATCAGATGCCTTCTGCTTCCCTCTATCACCAGTAGTTACATAAGGTTTCCCTCTATACTGACTCTTGTCTTTCTTCTCGCTCAGCTGCTTATAGTGAGTTGACCGAGCTCGGTTGTCCTCGTCATAAATACGGCTCTTATCAACCAACTCTGCATACTTGCGAATTTGTTGGCATCCAATTCCCTGCTTAATTTCAGGTCTCAGCCCATTCTCAAACTTAAGGCACTTGGAAAGTTCAACATCTGCCCTGTTGTAGTGAGGACAAAACTTCACCAGCCTTTCAAATTTAGCAGCATACTCTGCCACTGTCATGTTTCCTTGCTTCAGTTTAAGGAATTCTACCTCCAATTTACCACGAGCATCTTCCGGAAAATACTTCTTAAGGAACTCCGCCTTAAACACAGTCCAAGTCACCGCAACAACCTCATCCTCGAGACGCTGACGAGTATTATCCCACCAGTCCTCAGCTTCCTTAAACAACATATGAGTTCAGAATTGAACTTTCTGCGTGTTAGCACACGCCATCACTCTGAAAATCTTCTCAATTGCCTTGAGCCACTTCTGTGTGCTCGCCGGGTCATGAGTTCCTTCAAACATAGGTGGATTATTCCTCTGGAATTTCTCCAATGCACGAAACTCATCATGCGCATTGTTTCGAGCAGCAGTCTGAGCAAGAGCTACAATAGCATCAGTGAGAGCACGCGTGTTGTTTCCATCCATTCTGCACAACACTTACCACATCAGAAGAAAATAATCTTTAAGTAAATAACAACTTGACAACTGAATGACAACAACAAGACTTGGCCGGACAAACCGACCTGCTCTGATACCACTAATGTAACACCCTTCTACCCCAAAACAAAATATTTAAATAATATCAGAGTAATCATCTACAAAGGGTATCACATATCATCATAATTCAACACAAACAGTGTCTTGTCCCGTAACACGGGTTAATCAACATCAAGAATATCATAAATCATTTCGCAGCGGAATTTAAACTTCATAATTCAAAACTTCATAAACATAATTTTCACCATCCTGAATTTAACATCATAAAATGGAAAACAATTATCCAAATAACAATATAACTGCAAACAGTTTAATAGAAGAAAACCCATCCCAGTGTTACATGACACAGAGCAGGACACATAGACCAGAACTACTTCTAAGGAAAACTAAGCACGCTCCGAGACTCATGAATTACTCCTATTACACTGCAGGACTATTCTTCGACATCTGCAAGTTACCCACGAAGGAGGCAACATTTTCAAGCAGGCAGGGTGAGTAATCATAATATATCATAAACGTTCCAGAATATAGAATCATAAATAAATTAGTACAACATATCATGACATCATCAACTATAAAATTCAGCAACAACCACAACACGATCATGAAATCAAGCAACACAAACACAGTCATGAAATTCATCCAGAATATGCAATTCTAACATCCTGATATGCAATATGCATGTGGTACCATTTTCATCGTGATATGGATACATGACCATCAACCCTCCACAAAGGAGCACATCGTAAATCATCGATACACTTCAATCCACACAATAGGATTGAAGCAAATAAATAGGCCGAAGCCCCATCATGAATGTTATGAAATGCAATGATGCGTTACATCTTAAAATTCATCAAAATAATTCGCATCATTCATTTCATATCAGCAAACCAATCACCAAACAATCATATATATCATCATGTCATTACACCCAAAACGCTGGTTCTATAACCACTCTGACACATCAAGAATTAACCCGTACTCGATAAATTATGAGGTAATTATAAGGTTATTTCACAATTTCATTTATCAAAATCTATTGCATTTTTCTCGTTTTTATTCATCAAAATAAAGTTTAGTTTATGCTCGTACCGACGCTTCAAACGGAATGCGAATCGGACTTACGATTTTAAAGTTATGAATTTTTAAAGAATTAAAATTTTCTTCTCAAACAGTGTTAACAGGTTAACCCATAGCGTTAACCAGTTAACACCGACGAAATTCCAGAATTTTCCAAAAATTACAATGGTTAACCGGTTAACCCATAGCGTTAACCGGTTAACGCACGTTTTCCAGCAGTTCTCTGCTATACAATTGCAGACTGTCCCAACACCAAAAACCCCCAAACCCCATTACGGGTTTCACATCATAACACTCAAAAACCATTCAAAAACATCAATTAAACCTCAACAACATCCAGACTAAAATTATACAAACAAATATACGATTATAACTCATTCTAATCACTCTAATTCATCAAGACTTTCTCATAAACTCAACCTAACTCAAAACCCCAAAAACTCCTAAAACTCATACCATCATAATCCATTCATATTCCAATTCCTACACATTTATCATCGATTATAAAAACTCCCCATACCTTAGAGAATTTTGCCGCTTTACACTCTTCTTTGGGGTTCTCCACAACCTCCTGACTTTGAGCTTCCTCTTTCTTCAGAGCACTTCACCAAACACGATAGAAAAACCAAATGAGAGAACTGATCGTGTATTCCTTTTTACCAAAACACATTCCAGTTGAGTCTTTTCCCTCTTTACCCTCATATATTTGACAAAAGGACCACCTTACCCTTTTCTTTAATATATTTTTAATAATAATAATAAAATAATATAATAAAACACTATTTATCCTTATTATATAAAAATGCTCTTTTTCTCCAAAATTCTCTAATTAACCCAAACTCTCCAAATTTTTCTAAATTAATTAAACAAATGATTAAATAATTAATTTTAGATTTCGGGGCGTTACAGTCGGTCTAGTCTGGATACCGAAATCTGAGGCACGTAATTGGCAGTCTGAACCTTGATCATGGAGGAAATGGTAGCTAGAGCTTCCATGAAATGATTTTCATCTCGAGGGATATACTCAAGTTTGACTGTTGTGAAGAAAGTCAATAATCTCCTTGTATAGTCACGGTATGGAATCAGATGCTCCTGGTGAGTGTACCATTTGTCGTTGGTCTGATTGATTACCAAAGCTGAATCTCCGAATACAATTAACGTCTTGATCCTGAGGTCAATGGCTTCCTCAAGACCCATGATACAAGCTTCGTATTCAGCTTCGTTGTTAGTGCATGCAAAGGTGAGTTTTGCCGAGAAAGGCATATGAACTCCTTTAGGTGTAATGAGCACTGCACCAACTCCACGCCCATTCATATTGACAGCCCCATCAAACATCATTGTCCATTCTTCTTCTGGGTCAGGCCCTTCAGTGTGAACAGGCTCTTCATGATCTTTCGCTTTCACGAACATGATGTCTTCATCAGGGAAGTCAAATCTCATTGGCTGGTAATCATCGATGGGTTGCTCAGCCAGATAGTCAGACAGTACACTGCCTTTGATGGCCTTTTGAGAAGTGTATTGAATGTCATACTCTGTCAGGATCATTTGCCATCTTGCAACCCTTCCGGTAAGTGCTGGCTTCTCAAATATGTACTTGACTGGATCCATCTTTGAGATTAACAAGGTAGTGTGAGTCAACATATACTGTCTTAGTCGGCGAGCAGCCCACGCTAAAGCATAACAAGTTTTCTCGAGCAGCGAAGAACGTTGTTCACAGTCGGTAAACTTTTTGCTTAGGTAGTATATTGCATACTCTTTTCGACCAGACTCATCATGCTGGCCCAACACACACCCCATTGATCCTTCTAATATTGTCAGGTACATTATTAGAGGTCTTCCTTCAACTGGAGGCATAAGAATTGGAGGTTCTTGTAGGTACTCCTTGATTTTGTCTAAAGCTTTTTGACAATCTTCATTCCACCTGACCGTTTGTTCCTTTCTTAACTATTTGAACATGGGCTCACAGGTTGCAGTAAGATGAGATATGAACCTTGATATGTAGTTCAATCTACCTAAGAACCCCCGAACTTCTTTTTCAGTCCTAGGTGCAGGCATCTCTCGAACTGCTTTGACTTTGTCAGGATCAACTTCAATTCCTTTTTCACTTACAATGAATCCCAACAGTTTACCGGACCGTACCCCGAATGTGCATTTGTTGGGGTTTAGCTTCAGCTAATATTTTCTCAGACGCTTGAACAACTTCGGCAGATTCACCAAATGGTCTTCTTCACTGAGGGACTTGGCAATCATGTCATCCACGTAGCATTCAATTTCTTTGTGGATCATGTCGTGGAATAAGGTTACCATAGCCTGTTGATAAGTCGCACCGGCATTCTTCAGTCCAGAAGGAATTACCTTATAACAGAATGTACCCAAAGGTGTAATGAAGGTAGTCTTCTCCATGTCTTCGGGTGACATCCTGATATGATTATACCCTAAAAATCCATCCATGAAGGAAAATACCGAGAACTGAGCTGTGTTGTCGACCAATACATCAATGTGAGGTAAAGGGAAGTCATCCTTCTGGCTAGCTCTGTTCAGATCCTGGTAATCCACACACATCCGTACTTTTCCATCCTTCTTAGGCACTGGTACAATATTAGCAACCCACGGCGGGTAACTAGTTACAGCAAGGAAACTGGCGTCCCACTGTTTTTGTACTTCTTCTTTAATCTTCATGGCCATATCTGGACGGGTACGGCGTAGCTTTTGTTTCACTGGAGGACAATCTTATTTCAAAGGTAGCTTGTGCATAACAATATTAGTGTCCAGACCTGGCATGTCTTGATAGGACCAAGCAAAGACGTCGACATATTCTCGAAGCATATCAATAAGCTGTTCCTTTACTGAATCTTGCAGACCGGCCCCAATCTTCACTTCTTTCAAGTCTTCTTCGGTACAAAGATTAACTGTTTCAACCTCCTCCTGATGAGGAGTGATCACTTTCTCTTCCTGCCTCAACAACCTGGCTAACTCTTCCGGTAACTCATAGTCTTCTTCAACCCCTTCATCAGCTTGATTAATCGGATTGTCGAAGTCATACAAGGTCATAGCAGTGCTGTTGTCGGTGCAATCTGGAGGATAATCTCTGCAAGGTTTGAGATTGGTTCATTTTAGTGATCAGTTTTAATCTTGTTTAGAAAAAGTGAAAATGAAATTATTTATTTTGAAAACATTTCCATTTTAATCTTTTGTACAAAAGTGAAAAATGAAAAGACAGTGAGCGAAAAAGAGACTTGTTTGCAAAAGATGTCTGATATTCATTGATTAGTCGTTTGCACAAAATTACAATATGGCCCTATTACAAATTGAGTCCTGACACCTTGGGCAAGATGCAAGACTTGATGCATGCTAAAAAAGACAGGAAATAATAATTACTCTGCAGGAGTAACCCTTATAATTTCCTGGGAAGACCAGTTAAGGACTAGGTTCCCCGGGATCCTTGGACGTATCCAGCTCTCCAGGTTGCGATCGCTTTTTCCTCGTCTTCCAGATTGTTAAATGCATCTGGGGTGAGCATCCCCCCACTGAAAAATTTGGGCTCCTTGGCAGCCTCTGACTGATCTTGTCGGAATGGTCTGTAGCCCAAACCGAATCTATCTTCCTTCTTTTCCACTGGCAGCAGCTTGCCCTAGCCTTGAGCAGTACCTTCTTCAACAACCTTCCGGGCTTGCTGATAAGAGATGATTGAAGTACCCATCCTGTCCTCCTGGGATGCACCTAATACTCCAGTAGCCTCATTAACATTTAGGGCCTCAAACCCTTGGCTCATCGTCTCATGGATTTCACCATCCATATCAATATACTTGTACGTAGCCAGATGGCTAACAAATATGTCTTCCTCACCACAGATGGTGATAATCTGTCCTTCCCATTCGTACTTCAGTTTCTGGTGAAGGGTCGACGTTACTGCGCCTACGGCATGAATCTAGGGTCGACCTAGCAAAAAGCTATATGCCGGCTGTATGTCCATCACATAGAAAACGGTCTTAAAAACTAGTGGACCGATTACCACTGGCAGCTCCACTTCTCCCAGAACAGATCTTTTAGAGCCATCAAAAGACCAAACCACAAGATTACTTGGCTAGAGATCTATCCCGTCATATTCTAGCTTGACAAGGGCTTTCTTGGGTAAGACATTGAGTGAGGACCCAGTGTCTACGAGAACATGAGATAAGACAGCTCATTTGCACTCCAAAGTTATATGCAGAGCTTTTTTGTGGAGACGTCCTTCTGTTGTTAAATCAGCATCAATAAAACCTAGCCCATGGCTAGTATTGACATTTGATACCACTGTTTCCAGCTGATTTACAGTGATCTCTTCTGGCACGTAGGCAGCGTGCAGAACTTTGAGAAGTGCGTCCCGATGGGCTTCAGAACACAACAGCAGTGATAGGATTGAGATCTTTGAAGGAGTCTGGTGGAGCTGGTCCACAACTTTATAGTCACTTCTTTTAATGATTCTCAAAAACTCATCCACATCTTGATCGAAGGATGATTTGTGAGTTTCTTTGGGTGCAGATTCTTCTGGTATCACACTCTTCCATTTGGCTCTGGCAGCAGCCTCTGCCTCGGTGTTTATTCTAGGGACTTGTGATGGGAAGAGACGTCCGCTTCGGGTGAAGCATACACCTCCCCCAACATTGTCCACTTGGGGAGTGAGAACTGGAGAATCAAGAAGGAATTTCTCTCCATTGCAGTATAGATTAGCACCATAATGCCATGGTATAACACTGTATTTGTCATATGAGATTGGTCTAGGCACTGTGATAGTGACTGGACTCACTGCAGAAGATGTTGGAACTACAATGGTTTGTGGATCATAAAGATTATTACAGGACCTCTGGTGGATGTAGGTGAAGGTGAATTGAAGCTTTGTTGAGACTGTTGTTGATTTTGCTGAAAGTTGTTGGCACTTGGGACCGTTGTCGGGTCATAGTAAATTGTGACAGTGGAAACTTCATTATTGGTTGTTGAAGTTGTAGTAGCTGGTGCAAATGAATTGTTTTGTGTTGAAGTGACAGATGGAATGATTGCTGAAGTTGTAGCCGAATCAGTTTGAACAATGGTTATTGAATTTGTAGAAGAAACAGTTGGACAAATGGTTGTTGCATTTGTAGAAGATTCACTTGTTGTTGACAAAAGGGTTGCTGGTGTTGTAGAAGTTGTGGTTGTAATTTGCATAATGCCTTCCTTAATCAGGTCATTGATGCCTTTCCTCAAGCTAGCACACCCATTTTCAGAAAGTTTGCATAATTCGCAACAGGCCTCACAACCTGGAAACACTTGGCACTTTAAAAGCTGGGCTTTAACCTCGGCCAGAGGTGTTTGAATATATGCAATGTCTTCTATCAAACTCAGGGGTGATTCATCCTCTACAGCATTAATCCTTGGCCCACTGTGTCTAGGCATAGGATTCTTCATTACATTGGGAGGAGGTGTAAAGTTCAGGGCTTTTGAATCTACCAGATCCTGAACCTTCATATGCAGAGCTCTGCATTTTACCGTAGAGTGGCCAGGTGCGTTAGAGTGAAAAGCACACCTAGCATTGACATCATAGTTCCTTAGAAGGTTTTGAGGATCAGGTGGAGCCAATGTCCTCAACTCAACCAGATTGAGCTTTAGGAGTTGTGGCAGCAGTGTAGCATACGGAATAGGAATGTGGTCAATCACCCAGTTGACCTGAGATGGTCGTTGTTGAAACGGGCGTTGTTGTTGATTGTTTTTGTTATTGTTGTATGATCTTTGTTGCGGAAACCATTGTTGTGGAAAGTGTCGTGGTTGTTGAGTATACTGAGGAGGTGGAGCAGGGATAGTAACAGCAGCAACTGTTCTGGGTAGGTATTGGGGTCTCCCTCTTCCCATGTGCACAGAGTTGGTCTCACCAAATCTACGGGGCCCAGCAAATGGTTTTCTTGCACTGCTTGAACTGGAACCATTATCGGAGATCTTTCCCATCTTCAATAGGCTCTCTATTCTTTCCCCAGCTATCACCACATCAGCAAAACTGGTGGAAGAGAATGCAGCCAATCTGTCAATGTAGGTTCCTTGAAGAGTATTCATGAACATGTCTGCCATCTCTCTTTCAGATATGGGTGGTTGAACTGCAGCATCAAGTTGCCTCCACCTTTGGGCATATTCCCTTAAGCTTTCACGGGAAGATTGAGACATTCCCATCAGGAGGGTCCTGTTTGGAGCCATGTCCAAGTTATATTGATACTGACGAATAAAAGCTTCAGCCAAGTCTTTCCAGTTCCTCACCGTGGCTCTGGTCAGGTGGGAATACCATTCTCGGGATGCCCCTGTTAGACTATCCTCGAAGTAAAACATCCACAACTTTTTGTCCATGGTGTATGCTTTAACCTTCCCAAGAATGATTGAATGTGGGTGTGTGGGCAGGATGTGCCATTATACCTTTCAAAACACGTGGGTTTGAACTTGTGAGGAATTCTCACCCCTTCTTCCAGTCCCATGTCCATTACATCAAATCCTAGGGAATTTTGGGATTCAAGAGACCTCAGCTTCTCTGAAATTTCATCCAGCCTACGTTCGTAAACTTCGTCCCCAGCCCCAACAACTGTAAACTGCTCTTCTTGAGGATCCTCTTGCAAGATCCTACCTCCAACAGTGTTACCCTGGGTATTCCTTATGGCATTAACTTCTGGGTTTAGATGAGGCCCAAACTCTGGTAGATCAGTGCGAGGTTGCACGTGATCGTTGTTACTGGTACCTCCTGTACCTGGATGGTGTTCTTCAGGCGTTTGTCTCTCAACCAACTCCCTTAGTCTTTCCTGGCTTTGAGCTAAGCCAGTCATCACAGTCATGATTTGGGTCATCTGATTCCTCATCTCAACCCTCTCATTTGCCATTTGGGTCCTTACTTCATTCAAGTTTTGCGGAACTTGATCCTTCTGAATTCCTAGAAGGTTGTTTCTCGTCGGGTACCGGTGTATTTTGTTGACAGGGAACACTCTTCTGCGAGAAATGTTTCCTGAAACCACAACAAAGTGAGAAACAGCAATAAAACAAAAACCTACAAAACAAAGAAAAATGTTAGTATGCAATGCAATATGCTTATTTGTCTTCCAAGGGTATCCGGTTTGGTTCTTTGGTTTTGACCTTTCCAGACCTCGAGGAAATGCTGATGATGTTGATAGATAAAGCCCACCAAAAATAATACAAATTGATATATTACAAAGGATGAAAATACATAGTTTGTTTACAATACATGCCCATGGTGGGTCAAAATACAACAACAAAAGAAAAGTACCAGCAAAAGGATCAAACATCCAATCCAAAGTCATCCTCCCTAACTTCCTTCAGGAGGGCCTCAGTCACTGGACCCACTGGGTGCTCTGTAATAGTCCTGATGAGGAGGTTCCTGGTATTAATGGCACTGGTCAACCTCTTATGCTTATCCTGATCCTTTGACCTTTTCAACCCCGACCAGAGTTTCAATTCAGATATCTCTTTCTGAGCTGCCAACAAAGCCTCATGTTGCTTCTTCTCACTAGCCTCCAGTTGCTCTATCTTAGCCTGAGTCCTTTGATCTTCCTGTGCACGGGCTTCAGTGATCCTGATCCACCTAGCCTGGCTCTCCTCCAGATAATGCTTTTCCCTAGCCTTCTGAGTCTTTGCTTCTTTGCAAGCATTCTTCAGTACTAACTCCCCTGCTCTTGCCTTCCTGA
This sequence comes from Lathyrus aphaca, assembly GCA_963966055.1. Lineage (NCBI taxonomy): Eukaryota > Viridiplantae > Streptophyta > Magnoliopsida > Fabales > Fabaceae > Lathyrus > Lathyrus aphaca. The sequence goes on from OZ014521.1 coordinate 346,133,867, forward strand.
TGTAGTCATTTGTCTTCTCCATCTTGGTCAAGTGCTCAATCCTGAGCCTTTCCAATCTCTCATTATCCAGACGGTTGTCATTTCTCTCCCAGAGAGTCTTCTTCAAGGCTTCAGCTAGCTGAGTGTTCCTTTCCTTCAGCTTTTCAAACTCTTCCAAACTGATAGTAGCTGCAGGTTATATTATAGAAGGTCCAGGCACATCTTCTAAAGTGAATGGCATCCGGGTGATCTGAGCTCTAGTACGAGACCAACCAGAATACTATGCTGAAGCAATATTGTTGCACTTGCCAAGGATGGCTGTTCCCTTGGTCTGAATGTTATCCCAAGCCCAGGCAGCTTGTCTGACAACAGCAGAGTTAGGTTGAATTTCACAATAAAGAGTTTCAGCCAAATCTTGTCCTCTGGGAGGATGAACCAAAGCATATCCCAATTGTCTCTTGAGCAGTAAAGGGTTGTAGTTGATGCAACCTTTCACTCCTATCAAAGGCACATTAGGATATTGCCCACAGCTAGTAATGATGTCCTTGCCCTTGGTGCTCTGAGTGCACCATCTGATGTCATCAGATGTCAAGGAAATTAATCTCTTAGCCCAGTTCTTCTACTGATGAGGGTTCAGGAAAGTATATGACTTTGGCAAATGTCTTAGCAACCAAGAGTAATAAAGGGGAGCACAGCATCTGACCAGTCTTCCTCTTTGCTTTTCATTCCTCTGGTGTACTGAGTAGTAGAAGTCTCCAAGCAAGTTAGGAACTGGGTTCCTCAGTAAGAACAAGTGAATGGCATTCTTGCTCACAAACTTTGGCTCATCTGCAAACAAGATAACCCCATATATACTGAGGGCTAAAAGTGCACAGACAGCCTTCCATTCCCCTACTGCAGCCTTCAGGGTAGCCTAGAAGATCAAGAAGTCTAGGTGGAGGCCTGGAACTCCAGCCTTGGTTGTCATGTTCTGATCAATGAGGGCAGACTCCAAATGCAATGCCCTGGCTATGTCTTCATTTCTGGGAGTAACCATCTCAAGGTTGAAAGGAATCCCTCTCCTGATAGGAACTCCTAACAACAAGGAAAACTCTTCTAGCAAAGGTCCCAACTGGAAATCAGGGAATGTGAAGCATCTGAGTTGAGGGTCATAAAACTGCAAGCAAGTATGGATCATGCTTCTCTGAGATGCATCTAAATCCATGACCATGTCCAATATGCCTCCATAATGCTCTCTGAACAGTGGGATATGGTCAGGAGTAATGAGGGACTGGATCTGCTTGATGCCAGTCAGGGTGGGCTCAAAGAAGTGGTAGGTGATGTTGCTCTTTCTTGAAGTATCCATACTGATAATGGGTGCTGGTGAAAAGGCTGAGATAAACCTTGATGAAGGTCACTGAATGAGATTGCTGGAGATGGGTCTCTGATGAAGATAGCTGGAGAAGGAATCACTGACAAACTGGTGAAGGTGCTGGAGAAGACAGCTGAAGCATTCTGAGCAGCAGAAGGGGTCAAAATCAAACCAAAGGTGAAGATGGATACCCTGTAAAACAAATAAGAAAATGTTAAATGATGAGAAAATGATGTATGCAAATGATATGCAGGGGTTTGTGATCAAGTGCTGGATCTGTTTATTTGTCTTGGTAAAAGTCCATGTATGTTCATAAGTCCGGATGGAGGCTTAGAAATCCAGTAACCAGGTGGAGGACTCAAATAAAGAGTCACAAGTCCAGGGTAATCACAAGAACTGTCCAAATAATACAGCCTTAACAAATCTAGTAACAGGGTATGACGAGGCCAAGGGTTCCTGCAAACCTGCAAAAATCCCAACCCCCTCACATGTAATGTTCTAGAACAAGGATCCTCAGACTTGGATCAGTTATGAGAAGTGTAAACACTTCTAACCCGGAAGTACAGTGTTTACAATAACCATAAAAGATCCCCCTCTAATTCACCTCAGATGCTGAAGGTCATAAATAGGTCATCCAGACTTAGCAGGCTTCCCAGATAGCCCTAGTACTACAGGAAATCTGTAGCACAGAGTTCTCAAGAAGAAACCCATGTCTGAACCGTGTTTTATATTCCCGCACCAGACCGAAATGGAATGGGAAAGAATATGAAGCCACTCTATAGAAGTCTTATATATAAGTCTTTGATACTCGTATGTATCTTGTATATATCACCCCTCAGCATATTCAACACTCGTCTGTGTTCCTTGCTTAACCGATTGATACTCGTTCGTATCATCATCCCTAAAACACGTGTCAGCGTTTGTTTATACTGATACTCGTCCGTATCATGGTCCTAAAGATACTCGTCCGCATTTTTAGTATATACACACTGTCAGACACTTATACCGTTTACTTCAAGACGTAAGCACTCGTCCGTGTTTACCATTCCCCAGTAAGTCGCCAACAAAGCAACTTTCTCCTATCCGACATTTGTCCTATGTCGCGATACCTTTTGGCAGCCGTCCCTTGTCAAGGTGATTGTCTTTCACCTTTAGATGACCGTCCCTCATCCTTTCCCCAGTGGAATCTATCGCTCCCACTAAAAGACACATGGTCTGATAGGCTACTAGCGCGAACGGTCGGCGAGAGGAGAAGATGAAAATGAAGGTGAAAAGAGTCGCCAACTAGGCATTTTTATCTCGAAGGAAAGGTAATACTGCATAAACCTGGAAGGATATGGATAAGACGATCACGAACCAGTGAAAATGAGAAAGGGGGTTGTTACAACCTGGGAAGGTATTAACATCCAGATTGTCCGTCGTACTCGACGGGATCCACGCTTGAAAGTTTGTATTTAAAGGGGTAGTGTTTGTGCTATCTGTGTACAAAAGCTGGAAAAGAATGTACAAGTGTCAGTGCAAGAAAGTGAAGTGAAGTGCTCAGGACTGAGGCTTAGGAAAAGGATGCTGAAAGAGGGGGAAGACATATAGACTTTTGTTCGCTAACAATTAAGTAATGCCTACGTATCCTCTCGTTCAATGAGGAAGTCAGAACACCGTAGTTCGACTCAAAGAGACTGAAAGAATTGACTGTGAACTGCTTGCTTGCCTATGCTCAAGTGTATGACTCGTCTGGCTCGAGTGCTAACTGTCTTGCATTAGACGGAAGAAGCAAGTTCTCGTTTGTGAGTGAAGATGATGAGAAAAGAATCCCGAAGGAGACAATTATTGTTTGTTTTTTTATTTTCAATCTTTTATTTCTTTTTTGTGTTTGTCATAAGTTAATGAGCTTAAGCCTAAACTAAGGGTTAGTAAACTCATCATATCCTCCCTTTGATTAGGGATAATGAGAATACCTTAAGTATGAGATAAACACCTCAAACTTAATTAACATGATATAGGATTAAGATCATTGACCTACTTGTGATTATTTAGATGTTTTTGGTGTTTTTGTTTAGCGTTAAGTAATGAGTTTAAGCCATAATCAAGGATTTAGTGGACCCATTACACCATCCTAATAGAAGGATAATAGATGAGCACACTTAAGCTGAGGAAGATACCTCAACTTAATCCATGATTAGGGATTAACCTCATGACAAAACAAAGCTTTTATTAAAGTGGATTTTAGTTAGTGGTAAGATTAAGAAGTGAATTTTATGGTTTGTAAGACAACTTGAGGGGGACTTGTCCATTAACACTAGGGTTAGTCCTTCTTAACCAATAAAGGAAGAATTAGAACCCTAATGCAAGGCCCAAGTTACAAGTTAATGTCTTAGTGATTATTAAGATGGATTGATTAAGAGGTTTAAACAAATTAAGGGTTTAATACTTAGGATTAAAGTTATACACTCTATCCTAAGAGAAGGATACAAGCATAACCCTAATCACAAAGTCTTAAAACCTTAAAGGTTTAGTCTCTGATTATGAGATGAGAAAAGAGACACAAAGAAGACACAAAGGTAAAAAATAAAGGGGGACTAATCAAAACCCTAATTATTGTCATGCTTTGATGTTCCTATGGTTTGTAAGGCTTGCAAGAGATCTTCAGAGAAGCCACCAATGGAAGAAGCAGATGAAAGGAGGAGAAGCAGAAGAAACAAGTTACTTACTTCACTGAAGAAGATAAGTAACTTGGAGAAAGAAAGTGAGAGATGAACATGAATGAGCAAGTTCACTCTAAAGAAAATGAAAAATGCAGCAATGATGCATAAGAAGAATGAGAAGAGAGATGAAAAGTGAAGGCAAATTCACTTCTCAAATTACTTACCACCTGAAAAGGTTAGCATAAAGAAAGGAATGAAATGAAAATGAAATGTATGCAAAGATGCAAACCAAAACCAGAAGCATATTCATGATGCAAATGATGTTATGAGATGATGCAAAGACATGTCAAGTGTTATGAATGTTCATACAAGAGATGAGAATGCAAAGGAGCATGTTTTGAAGTATGAAAACACATGAAAGTTCATGGAATTAAATGAATGCACATCATGGAAAATGAATGAAGAAATGATCAAGAATTATTTTAACATGTCCTAAGATGTCTTAGATGCTATATGAGTGCAATAAATGTCATGGCAAGTTCATGAATGGATGCATATGCAAGATGATTGCAAATGAACATGAGAAATTAGGGTTTTAAGGCAACATGAGATGCAAAAGTCAAAAACAGAAGCAAATCACAAGATAAAAATTTGCAAATGAACTCAAAGGAACCCTAACACCATATGATATCACACCCCAAAGGAGAAGTTCTAACTCTTAACCTAAAGAAAGTTGTGATATTTCTAAGTTATCTAGGGTTTTAAGGTACCTTAAGGGGAAAAATGCAAATCAAATGGAAAATTCAAGATAAATTTATGAAAAAAATATGCTAGACACTACATGCTATATGAAGATCAATGCAAAAAGAACCAATGTCAAACCCTTCATGGTTAGGCAGAAAATAATTCTTGAAGTTAGGGTTCAAAAATGGGATTTTTATGAACCCTAAATTCAAGAAAAATGTCAAAGTTGATTCAAACCCAAAAAGAAATTTGTATGAATTGTTTGACAATGTTTCTAAATGTCCTAAGATGAAATGTGAATTTTCTTGGGATTTTAGAAACCTAAATGATATTTTAATTAATTAATTTCCATTAATTAATTAAAATAAATATTTAAATATTTTTAAAATTGTTTTTAAATGCAAAAATATAAAAATAAAAATGTTTTTGGGTGAAGAAAAATATATGAATTAAAAATACAGAAGGAAAATATTTTTGTAAATTTTTAAGTATTTTAAATAAATTATACAAAACAAATGATAAAAAATGAAATAAAAATATGAATTAAGTGAAGGTAGGCTGATCCAAGGGTTAAGATTCAAATCTAAGGGGGGGACGTTGACTGCGCGCGTGTTTTAATGATCCAGATGGATTCTGGGCTAAATGACCTAATTAACTTAATTAATCCATATTTTAATTAATTAATTAGGTTTAGGGTTTAATGACAAAATATGGGCCGTCCAAACACGAATTTAAAATCAATCCAAGGGTCCACGTTAAAGCTGGGAAATTAACCCTAATTAAACTCAGGTGACCGGAGCTAAGCTCCGGTCATCTTCTCCGGCCAACCCTCACTTGAGTTCCCTCAAAACACCACAAAAATGCATCAAACTCTCTAGAAATGATCAATGAACAACAACAAACAAGAATCCAGGCACGCAATTCATTTATTTTCAGAAACCAGCATGAATTGAATCAAACTTCTTTTAGGTCAAAAATTTCAGAGATTCGGTTCATGCTCTTTTCTTCATCATTTTCAAAAATAACAAGTGTAGTATGATCAGGGGAGCATGGGGAACATTTCTATAACTTAAAAAGAGATTTCTGGAAAATTTGTTCTTGAGGTTACCTGAGCTTGAGCTTTCTCAGTTTGAAGCTTCTGAACCTCCTCTCTTGTGCAAACTCACTCCAATGATCCCTTTGATGAAGCTTTGATGCTTGGAAGGAGTTTGTAATGGATGAAATGAGAGCTTGAACTCTTGCTGGCCAGAAATCGTGTTTTGGTTTTGGGGGCTTTTAGGTTGAAATGAAGGGTGGGAAATGATCCTTTGATGAAGCTGAGTTGATTGAAGAAAAGAGTTTGATGTTTGAGTGTGTGTGCTGTGAGTTTCGAAAGCTTTTGCAAATGGGGTGATTTTTGAGAGCTTGATGATTCTGAAGTGTTAGGCTTGTGTGTTGTGTGTTATGAGTTCCATAATGCTTGCATATGATGTTGTGATTGGTCAGAGGAGTTGGTGTGGCATAGTGTGATTGGTATGGGTGTTTTTGCAAAAAAATTCAAGAATGTGTACTTGAGGTATGGGAATGGTGCAGGCCTGATATTTTGGGGTTTCTGGCCTCAGCATGGATCAAGGAAGGCCATAGGATTGAAACATTGCAGCTGGATCACTTGATGCTAGGGTTTCTATGTGTTTTGCAAAATTTCCCTCTTTGGTGTATCTTGTGATGCAAGGCATGAAATGTTGTGATTCTTTGGGCAATTCTCAGCAAAATGAGTCATGTGATGTTGTTATGATGTTTAGAAGTCAATTAGAGGTCACTTAGAATCTTGTCAAGTGAATTTGCAAAAATCCCTCTTTGGCATGAATGTGAAAATTATGTGATTTTTGCCAACTTTGGAAGATCATAACTTGAGTTCCATAATGAATTAGAACATGTTCTTGTACTTTTTGAAAAGGGAATGATCCAATCTACAATTTTCATGACCAACAATTTTTCATTTGAAGCATTTTTGGTTGAGAAAGAGGAGGTTGAAAAACTTTCCCAAAATGGAAAGTTTCCATTACAAGTCATTTCCATTTTTGGCAACTTTTGGTTTAGCTCAATTTTCTTCAATTTTGTGAACTTCCAAGCACTTCAATGATCAAATAAAGATCATATAAATTCAATTTGATGAAAAATCCACTTTGGTTCCATTGCTGGGGGCCTCAGATGCCCTGATTTTTCTCTGACTTGCTCAAGAAGCTACCTAGTGAATAGATGACTTCCACAATGAATTTCTTCATCAAAATTGGCACACATGATGCTTATAACATATTGAGACCATTAGAAACAAGAATTACCAAAAAATTTGAGTTATGGCCTCTGAAACCAAAACCCTAATTTCAGGTCATTTGTGTAGTGAAACCCTAGCTCTGCTTCCATGCTTTCCCAGTTCTTGTGATTTTTTGACTTCCTTGATCTTTGAGGGATAAAATATGATGATATAACATACATGGACCCTCTTGGAGTGATTGGAAGCCTTTGGAGTGGCTCAGATGAATCTTTGGATTTCTCAGATCACAAACCCTAGATGCAGATGAACTTGAACTAATGCAGTGAAACAAAAATGCAAATGAGATGGTATGTTTAAACTAATGCAAATATGAAAGATAACAAGCCATGGTGTGAACTTAGTGAGGGCAAATTTGGGGTGTTTACAGAATCCCCATTGTTGGAACTTTCTATCCAGCATTCGTCCTATGTTGCAGTATCTTTTAGCAGCCGTCCCATGCTAGGTGATCGTCTTTCACCTTATGATGACCATCCCTTATCATTTATCCGTTGGCCGTCCCCATCGTTGATCTTGTTATCTGACATTCGTCCTATGTCGCGATAATCCCCAAGAGCAGCCGTACCCTGCAAGGTGATCGTCCTTCACCTCTTGATGATCGTCCTTCATCATGCTTATCTGATGGTCGTCCCCATCGTTGATCTTTTCTATCTGGCATTCGTCCTATGTCGTGATAAAGAGCAGCCGTCCCCTGGTAGGTGACCGTCCTTCACCTTTGATGACCGTCCCTCATCAAATGTTTCATTTATTCTTTAACCCGATGGTTGTCCCCGTCGTGGTCCCTTTTCCTTTTCCTGATGATCGTCCTTCATCAATTTTACCCGATGACCGTCCCCATTGTTGTTTACTTTACCATTCAACCTGATGGTCGTCCCTGTCAGTGCTTCCCTCAATCCTTTAATCCCCAGAGAATTTTATTTCCTTAACTGATGGTCGTCCCCGTCGTAGTTTCTTTATTTCCCAGCATGATGGTCTTCCCCGTCATTGCTTTACTTACCGTTTTACCCCTAGCAGTCGTCCTCTTCTCGATGGTCGTCCTCCATCTCTTTCATTTGATAATCATACTATACTATCTTTTACAATTTATATCCCTTTTCTTCTTCTCCCCAGCGAGTGCAAATTTCGGACTGTCTTTAGTATTCAACCACAAGTTATCTTGTTTGTCTATTAAGCCAGGCGCTTACATCCTACACAGCTAACTCATGCTTGAATAGGGGCAGCTGTAAACACCCCAAATTTTTCCTCACTCTTTTTCACCCCATGGCTTGTAATCTTTCATTTTTTCATTAGCATAAGCATACCATCTCATATTGCATATTTGTTTCACTACATACTTCCATTTCATCTGCATCTAGGGTTTGTGATCTGAGCAATCCAAGAGGTGATCTGAGCCATCCCAATGGTCTTGAAGCTTTCCAAGAGGGTCCATATGTGTTACGTGGTCATAATATGCTCCCCAAAGTTCATAAAAGTCAAGGGATCACAAAGAATGGCAAAGGCATAGAGGCAGACTGAAGATTTCCTACACAAATGACCTGAAATTAGGGTTTTGGTTTCAGAGGCCTTAATCCCAAAAATTTTGGTCATTATTGTTTCTAATGGTCTTAATATGTTATAAGGATCATGTGTACCAAGTTTGATGAAGAAAATCAATGTGGAAGTCATCTGATCATTAGGTAACTTCTTGAGCAAGTAAAGTCAAAATCAGGGCATCTGAGGCCTCCATCAAGGGCACCAAAGGGTCATCATCATTATTTTGAGTCTCTATGATCTTTATTTGATCTTAGAAGTGGTTAGAAGTTCACAAAGTTGAAGAATTTTGAGCCAAATGCAAACTTTCTATTTTTGGAAATGACTTGTAATGGAAACTTTCCATTTTGGGAAAGATATTCAACCTATTCTTTCATGACCAAAAATGCTTCAAATGAAAAATTCTTGGGCATGAAAGTTGTATATTATGTCTTCCCATTTTAAAAAAGTACAAGAACATGTCTTAATTCATCCTAGAACTCAAGATATGGCCTTTAAAAGTTGGCAAAAATCCTATAATTTTCAAGTTCATGCCAAAGAGGGATTTTTGCAAAATAAAGTTTCAAGCCATTTCATGTCCTCTAATCAACTTATAAACATCATACCAACATAATGCAATACATTTTGATCAAGATTGCACCAAAAATCACAAATTTCTATGCCTTGCATTTCAAGAAACTCCAAAGAGGGAAATTTGCAGAAACTATGAGAACTCTTGATCAAGGCCATCTAGCTGCATTCTATTGATCCAAAGGCTCCCCATGAACCATGCTGAAGCAATCTAGCCACAAAAATCACCTCTGCACAAGACCATACCTCAAGTACACATATGTTGACATTTTTGCATTTTAGGCCATAACAATACCACAGTGCCACACAACTATTCAGGCCAATAACAATTGTTTATTCAAGCCCTAAGCACTATAAATGGACACCCTTCATGGCCTGAAAGAACACACAAGTGTAGAATCCAAAAATTACCTTGAAACTATATCTCTTCGAAACACACAATCCAGCCAACAAAAACCAAAATTTCTTTCACCATTCAACTTCTCATAGCCTGAGGATCATTTCCCACCCATCACCATAGCCTGAAAGAAGCCCAAACACAAACACGATTTCTGCTTTGTCAGAACTGAAACTTATAAACCAGCTACTCTAAACTCATTTCATGCTTGCCAATAGCTTCAGGAGGTCAAAGGGGGTTAGATTACACAAGAAGAGGGCAAGAAAGCTCCATCTCAAAGAAATTCAACTCAAGTAACCTTCATGAACTTTTTTTCCAGAAGCATGATTTTAAGTTCTAAAATGATTCCCCGTGCTTCCCTGATCACACTGATATGATTAGAATTGAAAATAGGTTAGAAATGAGGATTTCATGATGTTCTGAAATTTTGACCTAGAACTTGATTGCTTCGATTCAACTTTATGATGCATGATAAATGAATTTTGTTTGTTGATTAGTGATGTATGATGTTAGGAGATTGTTTCTGGGCAGAAAAATTGAGGTTTAGAAACTTAAATAGGAAGTTAGCATTTTGGTTGGCCGGAGAAGATGACCGGAGAAATTTTTCGGTCATCAGAAAGTAATTAGGGTTAGGGTTCCCCAGATTGCACAACAGCCATTGGATCATGATTAGTTTAGTAGCGAGCGGTCCAGATTGCACCATTAGTTTTAATTCTGGATTAATTAAATAAATCATAATTAATTAGTCAGGTTAGATCCCAGCCCTTAAAACGCACGCACAGTCAAACCTCTCCCCTCCAGTTAAAATCTGAGCCCTTGGATCAGTTGACTTTCATTTTTATTCATTCTCTTTTAATTTCTTTTGTTCATTTTATTTAAATGTTATTTTTAATTAATTAATGGATTTTAATTAATTAAAAATGCATTTAGGTTTCTAAAAATCACCAAAAAATTCATGAACACTTCCAATACATTTAGAAACATTTTCAAACTCATCATACAAATTTATTTTTAGGTTTGATCATAATTTCACAATTTTTCTTTGAATTAGGGTTCTTAAAAATCACATTTTTAACCCTAACTTGAAAATTTCTTTTCTGCCTAACCATGATGAGTTTGAACTTGATTCTTTTGGCATTGTTTCACAAATTTCATATAGTTTATAGATTATTTTTCTCATGATTTTATCTTTCATTGTCAATTTGATTTGCATTTTCCCTTAAGAATCACCCAAAAACCCTAGCAAACTTAGAAATTTCATAACTTCCACTAGGTTAAGCTTCTGACTTTCTCCTTTGGAGTGTGATCTCATATGGGATTAGGGTTTGTTTGAGATTGGTTTCATTTTTTTATCATGTTGAGTGCTTCTGTTTTGGTCATATGCATCTCATGTTGTCTTAAAACCCTAATTTTGCATCTTCATTTGCATTCTCCTTTGTATTTCATGAACTTATGAACTTGCCATGCCATTCCATTATTTTGTATGACATCTTAGACATCTTAAGACATGCTTGTATATTGCTTGATCATTTCTTCATTCATTTGCTATGCTTTTCATCCATTACACTTCATGAACATTCATGTGTTTTCATGCTTCTAAACATGCTTCCATTGCATCTCATCTTTGTATGATCATTCATATGCATCTTGCATGACTTTGCCTCATCACATATGTAACTTACATTTAATTTTCAATTCTGACTTTGATCTTTGCATCTCATTTCATCTCATTTCCTTTTGCCTTATGTCTTATGCATCCATACTAACATTTCAGGAGCTTTTGGGTAAGTTATCTGGGAGGTGGATTTGCCTTCGCCTCTCACTTCTTCTTTCCTTTTAATATGCATTCTTACTTGTCTTTGAAGTGAACTTGCTTCACTTATGCTCCCTCTTACTTTCTTTCTTTTAAGTTACTTATCTTCTTCATGAAGTAAGTAACTTATTCTTCTTCTTCTTTCTCTTTTCATCTGCTTCTTCCGTTGGTGGCCTTGAAGATCTTTTCTCATAAGCCTCACAAACCTTAGGATATCCAAGCATGATAAATTTTAGGGTTGTATATAGTCCCTCCTAGCTTATTAACTTTGAGTCTCCTTGAGTCTCTCTTCTCATCTATTAATCAGAGGCTAAACTCTTAAAGCTGTAGGACTTTGGAATTAGGGTTATGCATGCATCCTCATCTTAGGATGGAGTGTATAACTTTAATCCTTAGTGTTAAACCTTTAATTTGTTTTCACCTCTTAATCAAAACACATTAATAATCACTAAGACTTTATCTTGTAACTTGGGCCTTACAATAGGGTTCCATCTCTTCCTTATGGTTAAGAGGGACTAACCCTAGTGTTTAATGGACAAGTCCCCCTCAAGTTGTCTTACAAACATAAAATCCACTTCTTAATCTCATCCTTTAATTAAAATCTGATTAATAAAGGCTTGTTATATAATGTATTTAATCCCTAACTATGGATTAAGTTGAGGTATCTTCCTCAGCTTAAGTGTTCTCATCTATTATCCTTCTATTAGGATGGTGTAATGAGTTCACTAATCTGTGATTAGAGATTAAACTCATTACTTTACACTAAACAAAAACCCAAAAACATCTAAATAATCACAAGTAGGTTAATGATCTTAATCCTACATCATCGTGGTAATTAAGTTTAGATGCTTATCTCATACTTAAGTATGCTCATTATCCCTAATCAGCGAGGATATATGAGTGTACAAGCCCTTTGATTTAGGCTTAAGCTCATAATCCTATGCAAAACACCAAAACCATAAAAAACTGAAAAACACTAAAAACAAACAATAATCGTCTCCTTCGGGATTCTTTTCCCATCACACTCATTCATAAACGAGAAGTTGCTTCTTCCGTCTAATGCAAGACAGTTAGCACTCGAGCCAGAAGAGTCATACACTTGAGCATAGGAAAGTAAGTAGTTCACAGTCAATTTATTTTCAGTCCCTTTGAGTCTAACTAAGGTGTTCTGACTTCCTCATTGCACGAGAGGATACGTAGGCATTACTTAACAGTTATCGAACAAAAGTCTCTTTGTCCTCCCCCTCTTTCAGTATTCTTTTCTAAGCCTCGGTTCCTGAGTAATTCATCTTTTGCACTAACACTTGTACTTTCTTTTCTTAGCTTTTGCACACAGATAGCACATACACTTCCCCCTTTTAAACACAATCTTGTAAGTGTGGATCCCGTCGAGTACGACGGACGATCTGGGTGCTAATACCTTCCCAGGTCGTAACCAACCCCCTTTCTCAGTTTCTCTGGTTCGTAACCGTCTTATCCATCTCTTTCCAGGTTTATGCAGCATTACCTTTCCTTCGGGATAAAAACGCCTAGCTGGAGACTCTATTCAATTCAACCTCATTTTCTCTTTCGCCGACCGTTCGTGTCTGGACCTTGGGACCTCAGTGTCTTTTCAAGGGAGCGACAACTTAGCGACTCTGCTGGGGATCCAGTCTTGCAACCAGGGCTTCTGGTTCTTTTTGTGGGTTTCTCCTAGCACTTGTTTGATTTGTGTTTATGGGGGTGTTATGTGCTTCTTGTTTTTTTGCTTATTTCTTTCTGTACAGCTTTATTTACTGCATTTATTTATCGCTTTCATTTACTGTTTTATGTATTTCATATTATTATCATCATATCATGTGCTAGATTGGTTGTTTTTCCTTGGTGGGAGGGATATCTTAGTGAGTAAGGTTCCACACCGGGAGCCTGAGTGACACATAGGATTAAAGTAGCTTCATATTCTTTCCCATTCCATTTCGGTCTGATGCGGGAATATGAAACACGGTTCAGACATGGTTTCTTCTTGAGAACTCTGTGCTACGGATTTCCTGTAGTGCTAGGGCTATCTGGGAAGCCTGCTAAGTCTGGATGACCTTTTTAGATGACCTTCAGCATCTGAGGTGAATTAGAGGAGGGTTCTTTATGATTAATGTAAATAATGTACCTCCGGGTTAGATGTGTTTACACTTCTCATAATAGATCCAAGTCTGAGGATCCATGTTCTAGAACAATACCTGTGAGTGGGTTGGGTTGTTTACAGGTTTGCAGGAACCCTTGGCCTCAACATACCCTGTTACTGGATTTTGTTTTTAAGGTTACACTATTTTGGACTGATTATGTGAAACTCTGGACTTGTGACTCTTTATTTGAGTCCCCCACCTGGTTACTGGTTCTCTAGCCTCCATCTGGACTTATGAACACACATGGATCCTATCAAAGCAAATAACTGATCCAACACTTGATCACAAACCCTTGCATATCATTCTGCATACATCATCTTGGATCATTTTAACATTTGTCTATTTTGTTTTACAGGGTATCCGCATCATCTTTGGTTTGGTTTTGACTATTCTTCTGCTCGGCCATCTTCATCAGTTATCTTCCTCAGAGATCATCTTCAGCTGATATCTTATCCAGTTGTCTTCATCAGTATTTCTCCTCAGTTATCTTCATCAGCTCCCATTATCAGTATAGACTCATCCAGGAAAAGCAACATCACTTATCATTTCTTTGAGCCCTCTCTAGCAGGCATCAGGCAGATTCAGGAACTTATCACTCCTGATCATGTCCATTTATTCAGGGAACATTATGGTGGTAATATGGACATGATCATGGACTTGGATGCCTCACAGAGGAGCATGATTCACACTTGCCTTCAGTTCTATGACCCTCCTCTCAGATATTTCACTTTCCCATACTTCCAGATGGGTCCTTTGTTAGAAGAATTTTCCATGTAGTTAGGTGTCCCCATCAGGAGAGGGATTCCTTTCAACCCTGAGATGACTGCTCCTAGGAATGAAGACATAGCTAAGGCTCTGTATTTGGAAACCACCATCATTGATAAGCATATGACCACCAAGGTTGGAATCCTAGGCCTCCATTTGGACTTCTTGATCACTCAGGCCACCAGTCATGCTACAGTTGGGAAGTGGGATACTGTTTGTTCTCTCTTGGCCCTTAGCATATATGGGACCATCTTGTTTGCGGACGAGCCAAAGTTTGTAAGCAAAAATACTATTCACCTCTTCTTGCTGAAGAATCCAGTTCTTACTTTGCTAGGGGATTTTTACTACTCAGTGCATCAGAGAAATAAGAAGTAGAGGGGAAGACTATTCAGATGTTGTGCACCTCTCTTCTACTGTTGGTTATTGAGACACTTGCCAAAAACAGAAGCTTTCTTGAATCTTCATCAGTCAAGAAACTGGGCTAAGATAATGATTGTCCTTACTTCAGAAGACATTAGGTGGTGCACTCAGAGCACTAAGGGCAGGGACATAATTACAAGTTGTGGACATTATCCCAATGTACATCTTATTAGAGTAAAGGGTTGCATCAACTACAACCCTTTGCTTTTCAAAAGGCAGCTAAGGTATGCCTTAGTTCATCTACCCAGAGAGCAGGATTTAGCAGAGACCCTTTACTGTGATATTCAGAATAATCATGCCATCATCCGACAAGAAGCCTGGGCTTGGGATAATATTCAGACAAAAGGGACTTCTATTATTGGCAAGTGCAACAACATAGCTTCAGCTCAGTACATTGATAGGTCTCGCATCAGAGGACAGATCACCCGCATGCCATTCACCCTGGGGGATGTGCCAGGGCCATCAGTAGTAGAGCCTGTAGCTATAGTTAGTTTAGAGGAGTTTGAGAAATTGAAAGAGAGGAATACTCAGCTTTCTGAAGCTCTGAAAAAGATCCTCTGGGAGAGGAATGATAGTCATCTGGACAATGAGTGGTTAGAGAAGCTTTGGATCGAGCATATGACCAAGATTGATAAGACAAATGATTACATCAGAAAAGCCCGAGAAGGGGAGTTGGTATTGAAGAATTCTTGTAAAGAAGCCAAGATTCAGAAGGCTATATAAATAAGAAACGCATTTCCAAACTCCATAAAGATGGACTATTGGACTCTTTTGATTATGAATCATATGATACATGTAGATCTTGTTTAATTGGAAAGATGACAAAGACCCCATTCACAGGAAAAGGTGAAAGGGCAACAGATCTTTTGGCCCTCATACATATTTATGTATATGGACCACTGAACATACCAGCCAGAGGAGGTTTTCAATACTTCATCACATTTACTGATGATTTCAGTAGATTTGGTTATGTGTATTTAATGAAACACAAATCTGAATCTTTTTAAAAGTTCAAGGAATTCAAGAATGAAGTACAAAACCAATTAGGTAAGAATATTAAAACTCTTCGATCAGATCGAAGAGGTGAATATTTAACCCTAGAGTTTGATGACCATCTAAAAGAGTGTGGGATTCTATCCCAACTCACTCCTCCTGGAACACCACAACGGAATGGTGTATCTGAGAGAAGAAATAGAACCTTGTTAGACATGGTCCAATCCATGATGAGTCACGCCGATCATCCAAACTCCTTTTGGGGACATGCACTAATGACAACAGCTTACACACTTAATCGTGTTCCATCCAAAAAGGTAGAAAAGACACCATATGAGATATGGAGTGGTAATAAACCACATATGTCTTACATGAAGGTTTGGGGTTGTGAAGTTTATGTGAAACGAAAAGTTTCAACTAAGCTTGAGCCCAAATATGACAATTGCTTATTTGTGGGGTATCCTAAAGAAACAAGATGATATTACTTCTACAATCCTTCTGAGGGCAAAGTGTTTGTCGCTCGAACTAGATTCTTCTTGGAAAAGGATTTTATTTCCAAAGGAATCAGTGGGAGGAAAGTAGAGCTTGACGAAATTCAAGAATCGCAAAGCATTGATACACCTATGGAGGAATTAGAGCAGGAATCACAAACAGTTGTGGAAGAGCAACCTGCTCAAGTAGAACAAAACCATCGTAGGTCAAGTAGGATACATCACCAACTGGAAAGATATGGATATCTCATAACTGATCAAGGTAATGTATTACTCATGGATCAAGATGAACCTGCAACCTATCAAGAGGTCTTAATTGGTCCTGAGTCTGAGAAGTAGCTAGAAGCCATGAAATCTGAAATGGATTCCATGTACATAAACCAAGTTTGGACTTTGGTAGAGCCTCCGGTAGGAGTTAATCCTATAGGATGCAAGTGGGTCTTCAAAAAGAAGACTGATATGGATGGTAAGGTACATACCTATAAGGAAATATTGGTTGCTAAAGGTTATAAACAAATTCATGGGACAAACTATGATGAAACCTTTTCACCAGTTGCAATGCTTAAATTTGTTCGAATTTTACTTGCTATCACTGCATATCATGATTATGAAATATGGAAAATGGATGTCAAAACTGCTTTCCTTAATGGGAATCTTCTTGAGGACGTGTACATGACACAACCTGAAGGATTTGACATACCTGAAGAAGGCCATAAGATATGCAAGTTACAGCGATCAATCTATGGATTGAAGCAAGCTTCCAGAAGCTGGAATCTTCGTTTCGATGAAATTGTAAAACAATATGGGTTCATAAAGAATGAAGATGAGCCTTGTGTCTACAAGAAGGTTAGTGAGAGCATGATCATTTTCCTGGTATTATATATAGATGACATATTACTCATTGGAAATGATATCCCTACCTTACAACAAGTAAAAGCTTGGTTAAGGAAATGCTTTTCTATGAAGGACCTTGGTGAAGCAGCCTATACATTAGGAATCAGGATCTATAGAGATATATCAAAAAAACTTCTTGGCCTAAGTCAGATTACATACATAGACAAAGTGTTGAGACGCTTTAATATGCATGATTCCAAGAAAGGATTCATACCTATGCAACATGGACCGTGTCTATCAAAAACACAATCCCCTTCAAATAAGGAAGAAAGGGATCGCATGAATAAGATTCCATATGCATCTGCAATATGATCTATCGTGTGTGCCATGTTATGTACTCAACCAGATGTCTCGTATGTTTTAAGTGCAATGAGTAGGTACCAATCTGATCCTGGAGATGCTCACTGGGTAGCTGTCAAGAATATCCTTAAGTACTTAAGAAGGACTAAGGATACATTCTTGATATATGGAGGTCAGGAAGAGCTCACGGTAATTGGTTACACCGATGCTAGCTTCTAGACAGATAAGGATGACTTAGGATCGCAATCTAGTTATGTGTTATGCCTAAATGGTGGCGCTGTAAGCTGGAAGAGTTCAAAGCAAGAGACAATTGCAGATTCTACAACCGAGGTCGAGTATATTGATGTCTCAAATTCAGTAAAGGAAGTTGTTTGGATCAAGAAGTTCATTAGTGAACTTAGAATAATCCCTAGCATTGTGGATCCCATTGATCTTTATTGTGATAACAATGGTGCCCTCGCACAAGCTAAGGAGCCTAGATCTTACCAACGATTCTAACACATACATAGGCGTTATCATCTCATTTGAGAGATAATAGATCGGGGAGATGTGAAGATATGTAAAGTACATACACTTGACAATATTGCAGACCCACTGACAAAGCGTCTTAAGCAACAGAAGCATGACGGTCATACTAGATCTATGGGTATTAGGGGTAGGCCTGATTGGCTCTAATTCTAGTGGGATATTGTTGGTGTAAGCCATAGAGGCAAATACTTTTGGTACTTGTATCGAATTATTTGTTAAGAATAAAAGACATTTATTTATTATGTTTGTTTTTCCAAGATGATAAAGTCCCTAGAATAGCTAGTTCTTTTAATGAAATATTAAGTGTGACTTAATCATGAGATTCCATTAAACATAAGGACACTATTCTTAAAGCATCCATATTCGAGCTTTAATTTGAAATGGGATAGCCTTGAAGCATTAAGACTATTATGTAGATAGACTTATGATCACATTTCATGGATCATGGATAAGGAGTTATCAAGTCTTGATATAAGTATGAATATTAGGAGTAATATTTATACTGGATTGACCCAACATGAGAGTACTACATAGAATGTTATGCAAAGTGTCATAAGTTACTCTCATGGTGATAGTGGTGTATATCACCCTTCAACATGAAACTACTATGTACCCTAGATGTAGATTCAGGTACTTTATTGCTGATCAAACTTTGTTCGTAACTGCATGATCATAAAGACAGTTGATGGGTACTTCACAAAGCATGCTGAGGGACATGAGTAGCCTAGATGGAATTTTCTCATCCTGCACAACAGGATAAATGTCTAAGGGCCCAATATTGAACTAGACAAGGATGACACGGTATATGCCTTGTGTTCAATATAGACATAAGGGCAAAAGGGTAATTGTACACACAAATACTATCACAAAAGGTTTTGTCATATCACATTTACAATTTTGTGACTTGGGTAAAAGTGATGTGTTGCTAGATACTGCTCACTGTTTATTATGCTAAATACATGCTTTAATATAATTGCCAACGTCGCAAAATCCTACAGGGTCACACACATAAGGACAGTTAGAGAAAATGTGGAATAAATAAGGTACACCGTAAGGTATGGTGCACTAGAATGGAATATGAAATATGGAAAGGTACCATATGATATAATAATAATATTTATTATTAATTTTATAATAGCTATAAAATATAATAATAATAATAATAAAATTATGGTTATTATAATAGTTATTATAATAATATAATAATAGTTATTATAATAATATAATATTATTATAATTATTGAGTTGGGCTTTTAGGTTAAAGCCCACACAAGTAGTTCTATAAATAGAACCCTTGTGAAGAAGCTCAGAAGTTGTTGTTTTTGAAACCCTGGCCGTATTCCTTTTTCCTCTCCTTTCACTCTAAACCTTCATTCGTAACCAGCTAGCACTGTGATTGAAGGAAGTTGTTCGTGTGGACTGAGTAGAGGTGATGTTCTTCGTACAATGCTCGTGATCAAATCGGAATCAAGGGTTTCAAGCGCCACAAGAGGTAAATATTTTATCACATATCATGCCCTTTCGTGATAATCTCTACAGTCAAATTTTTGTTTTCCGCTACAATTTTATCGACAATTTCCCTTCATATACATCTTAGGCTTGGAATGTGCTTTGGGTTAGGAGTGAGGTTAGGATCTTAGCTTAGGAGTGAGGTTTGGAAATATGGTTAGGAGTTGTTACAAAAACTTCTAGAATCTTCCCTTGGAAAGTGGTGGATTATTCTAGAACATTCCCTTGGGGAAGTTAGAATGAAGTGCAAAATTGAAATGAAAAAGATGTGAAAAATCCCTCCAAGTTGAAAATTGAATTTTTTTGGAAAAATTGCACGTGGTAACTGGTTACCAACCTGGGGGTAACCAGTTACATAGTACAAAATTTGAATTTTTCTTGCTTTTCTTTGTTTTGGTGGGAAATCTTGGATATCCGACTTCGATCATTTATTCTGAGCTTATTTTTCTTCTTAGTCCTGATAATTGAAATTATCATTTGAAAAACATCTGACCATATGCCATGTGCATTAATCGATGATGTATGATTTATTTTTATTATTTTTATTATGATTTATTATTTGAAGGAAATGCAATGTATGAAAGGATATGCTAAAATGATGCGGAAATGAAGCATAAGCTACTTGAAACTGGTAATAAATAAAAGGGCAATTTTGGGGTGTTACAAGAGGCTTTGGTGTAATTTTTATGATCAAATGAGGTCTCTATTTATAGACAAATATATTGATATTACTTAGCCTACAAATCTTGAAGAGATAAGTTCAACATTGTTGATCATTGATTGCCAAAATATCTCTTACACATGGAATGATGCAATTCTCAACCAGTCAGAAAATTTTGACTTTAGGTTCCTCGATCAGTCAGAACCCCTGATTTCGGCATAATGAAACCCTAACTTTGAAAACCTGGATCTTTTCATCTCTTGAACTAGTAGATGGCTTTTCAAAGTCATGTCAACCTTCCTTGATGACATGTGGAGGCCTTGGCTCCTTTTTCAATAAAAAATTCCATCTGGAGGGCTCAGTTGACTAAAACCTAATTGGTGATATTGATGGCTTGGGGCCCAGATTACTAAAACTTCTGTACAATATTTGAATGGTCCTTCATCATTTAAGATTTCTTGATCATTTGAGAATGATTGAAAGTTTGGAAATCTTAGGTATTAATGATTGGTCCTTTGCCTGAATCCTTCGAGGGACTCAGGAATCCTAATTCATTACAGGGATATTGTTCTCACCAATCTGACACGGTCCTTTCATCAGTGGATTTTCTCGGATGAGGTATATATCTTAGGGTCAAATTTTAAGGTATGACAGGATCATGTAGAAAAAGGTGATGTGGTATTCGAGTATGTTGAAAGTAAAAACCAACTTGCCGATATTTTCACTAAACCATTAGCCACAAAACAATTCTTTCATACTCGTAGGGAACTTGGAATTCTCGATATCTCAGATTGCTTGTAATTAAATTATATGTTTGTATAGCACCCTTTTTACCCAAATCAAAATTAATCATATTATTCAATTACTTATCATAGTTCTACATAAAGGGTATCACATTTTCAACATAACATCATATAAACAACAAGTATGTGTCTTGTCTCGTAACACGGGTGGCAAATTCATTTTATAAATTAAACAAATGCCTTAGTTATTCGCAGTGGATCAATATTCAACTTATTAAATTGTTTTGAAAGAAACAGTACAACTATAATCCAAAATAAATCATCATCAAGGGTTTAAATTCAACAAAAACAACAAAGCAAATGTTCCCCAGTGTTACATGACTCAGAGTAGGAAACGACCTAACTCTATAGACAACGAGCGACGCACTCCAAGCTACTTCCAAGTCTTCAATCTATTCTTGAAAATTTGTAGGATGGTATAATAAACCATCAAGAAGGCATGCAAGGTGAGTAATCCAGATTCAATATACATAATACAAATACTGAATTATAAGAAACATGCAATCACACATCATACAAGTCACATCATCAGACAACAAATGCAATCATGTTATGCCACATAGAATGAAATGCAACCTCGTAAATGCATGTGGTACCGATTTTCAACATGTGATGGACATTGGCCATCTACTCTCCACAAGGGAGCACAACATAATCAACAACACCTCATATCCACACAATGGGATTGAAGCCTAAATCAACATAAGGAATGCCATGAATGCATGATACAACAACAACATATTCATCGTCTTCAACATTTGTATATGCATTTATCATTATAGTTTCACTTCATCTATTCATACTACTAATATTACATGGCATCATTTTACAACATATTTTATCATAACATCATCTTATCATTATTATTACTCATTTAGCCGAATTTAACATGGTAATTAACTCACAACAACAATACAACAACATGGCATAATAAAACCCAACATCATAAGTCATCAAACAAAAGAAATCATTTTTCTGAATTCTACAGGTCTCGCTAAGCGAGTCAGCTTGCTCGCTAAGTGAGTAACTCATGGTTTTTGAATTTTTAAAATTATCATGTGCTCGCTAAGCGAGAAAGACGATTTTCTGAGAAAACCCTGTGATTTATGCATATCACAGCCATGCCCAAACCTCACTAAAATCCCAAATAACAACAGATATCAGTAGGAAATGATCAATTAACACATTATCATCATATGTTCATCATTATTAACATCTAATAACAACTAATCATCAAAATCTATCCTTAACACCTAACCCTAAGGTTTCCCCTCAAAATCCCTTTTCCTCATAATACAATCAAAATACTATGATTATTGAAAAAGAATACTCCACATACCTTGATCAATTTAGCATTCTATTTCACTTTTGATCAAAATCCCTCTTTGTCTCTTTGTTCTTCGGAGCAACCTTCACCTTTTCCTAAAACACGAGTTATGAGAATTCTATCGTGAATCTCTTTTCTCATAAAACACTCAAAAGACAACCTTGCCTCTTAGACCTCTAACCTCTTTTATTTTATTTTCCTTAATAATAATATTAAATAATATCCAAATATTATCATATCATTATCTTAATAAAATAATCCTTAATTTTCCACAAAATATTCAAAATACCTCTTATTCATAAATAATTAAGTTTAATAATTAAATTATGAAACTGGGGTGTTAAATTTGCTCTATATCATTGCTTGTTTATATCATGATTCTCAAGTTATGTGACGGAATCATTATTCCTCTTTGTCAAAGGTAATATCATTTTATTCCTAATGCTTGCTGAATTTCTTATCAACTTGATCTTGATCCACAAAAATATGTGTATGTGAGCCAATATCATTGATATGTGTTTATGATATGTATATGTGAATGTGTTGTGATTTATTTATTTTTCTCAAATATTATTTATCATAAAAATTACACATGAATAGATGTACATTTAGAAAATTTATTCATATCATTTGACCATTATAGCAAAACTTAGAAAACATGTGGAAATATGTTTGGTTTTGAGCCTTTTGAACTTTTTAGTGCATTTTGCATAGCATGCTTTCATATTGTTTACTTTTATTTTGCATCATGTTTTATTGTACGATGTTGTACTTTCTCTATTTCCATGTTCATCATGTGTACTTTATTTTCCTTGGCAATCATGTTTATTCTATGATTTCATATTAAGTTTATTATTTTTCTTTATCATCATAATATGTGTATGGTTGATAAGACAAATCATTTGCAATGTCCATGAGAATATGTTTCTCAAGATTATTTAACTTGATATTTTCCATTGTTTCCTTTTGATGTTGTCAAAGATGGACATGGCTTATGAATTTATGAATGAAGGTTGAATATGTTGGCACAAATTCAGGGGGAGAAATGGGTCTCAAAGTGCTTGTTTTGCCATCATCAAAAAGGGAGAGTATGTGAGGGCAATAAGTATAATAGGTTTTTTAATGATGTCAAAAGTGGTATAGCTTGCTGAAATTTGGTTGGTATCGCCGTACATCGATTTTCCTCATTAACATAACATTCTCATTGCATTTGGATTGGCTTAGCTTCAATACATATGGGTGCATGGTCTTAGAACTCATCAAAAGAAAGTTTTTGACATTTTTAACTAAATGAGTCGACTCATTAAAGAAATAGGTCGAATCATTAATTCTCAAAATAAGGGCGTTTCCTTCAGGTCTGAACATGTCGAGTGAGAGAAATTAACATGTCAACTCATTTTTGGGATGTTCATAAAAATGAGTCAACTCATTTATATAAGAGGTCGACTCATTAATTTCCCATTTTTCTACGTTTGCATCAGGTCTCAACAGATCGACTGACCTGAGTGAGTGAGTGAGTCGACTCACTCTGTCTGAGGCGCCAAATTCTCTTTTTCTTTTATCCCCTGTCTTTTTTCTCACTCATTTATTAAGCCTAGTAGATCATATAAATAACATTGAGTCTCATTTTTTCAAAATAACAAGATAAGTGAAAGATATACACATTGTTCTCTCTTCATCTTCATCCTCTATGGCATTCATCAACAATTACACATAAACCTTTTTGTTGATAAAAGTGCATGATTTGCGGTGATAACATTCAAACATAGGAATTGTAAATTCAGTTTGGGTTGAGTGAAGTGCGGGTTTTTCTTGAATAAAACCTTGATGTTTTCTCCTCCAAGATCGTGAGGATTTGGGGGTTTTTGTACACATCTTTGGTTCATCAATTCATCCGAGTGAAGAGGTTTGAAGATCGAAGAGATTGTTCAACCATATCACGGTAACCGGAAGATTGTGAAGGAATGTGTGGGTTCATTCGTATTAACTCAAAGCGGTTGTGCTCAAATTTTGGAGAATCGAGGATTCTTTCAAGAAGGGAGCAACAATCTAAGGCTTGATTGACACGCATGGAGGACTTGATTCACATTGAATCAAGGGGCAAAGAGAAACATAGCATCTACAACAATTAGGATTGGTTTGAGATTTCTAATTTCTCTTTGTAAGAACATTGCATTTGATAATACATATCCCAATTCAATTTTAGAATTGGGGGAAGAGGTACCCTTAGCAAGGACGGTAGGGGAACTGCCTAAACAAATTTGTATGTTCTTAGTTTTTCTCTATTCGTTATATTTTTGCATGATTTGAAATAGTGTAACATTGAAAATTATGTTTCGCTAATTTTAGTGAAATCTAGGTGTTTATGAAATGGTTTCTATCAATTTGATAGTAACTTGAGAAAAATTATGCACTAGAAATAGAAGCAAAACAAGCTTGGTGTGGCGTGCCCACTAAGTGTTTGAGAAATTTCAAAATACACAATTTCATTGTCTTTGTGCATTTTTCTGTCCTGTTAACATTGTTGGGAGTGGTTAAATCAATAGTGTAAAATTTAAGTGATTGATTAGTAAGTTGTTTCATTTATTGTAAGATCAAATATGCCTAAGAAGGGATGGTTGAATTAGGCACTTAGATATTTTTTTGTATTTTTCTCGATTATTGAATATTTCTTTTTATGGTTCTATGTTTTGAAAAGACGGTAAATAAGGAAAGTAAAAAAAGACACCGAGAATTATCCTGGTTCCCTTCACAAACCGAAGGTACATCCAATCCCCTTACACCTCGTAAGAGATTTTATTATAGTTTTAGATTATACAAACTATCACACCATAAACCGGTGAAGCCTACATTCTAACAAATATACAACAATCAAGTGTGCAAGAACAATCCTCTTGCCACACAAACCCTTGTGTCCAACAATCCTGGATCACAAGTCAATACAAGAAATAATTCTTTGAATAAAATGAAATATAGAAATGTTGAAGTCTTGTAATATCATACAATGTTGATCTTCTCCTTTGATTGAGATTTCTCACTCAAAAACAATGAATATAAGTGTCCACTAAAGTGTATGAAAGTTTAATGAATTTAGTGCACTTGATAGATTTTAAAGTTTGAGAATTTTTAAGTAAGAAAATGTTTTATGAAAATTGTAGGAGGTGTCTCAAAATATTATGCACAAGGAACTTTAAATAGAGACAAGACACCTTTTAGAAAAGGTACAAAAAATGAAAGGATGTCTCAATCCAATTTGAAAATTATAAGACAAATTCAAAAATTCAAATGAAATATTTTCTGGAAATTTGAATAGTGGTAACCGGTTACTACCCAATGGGTAACCGATTACTTGGTGTAATGTTAAAAGGATTTTTCAAATCTGGGCTGAAGTAACCGGTTACTACCTACAAGGTAACCGATTACTTGATCAAAAACCAGAAAAATTTCTTTTAAAATTATGATCGGTAACATAAGGCATGCAAAGTTATTCGTTTGAAAATAGCTAATGTGAGTGCATCCTAAGTTGAACACTTAATAAACATTATTGATTTGTGAGAAATAGAATGATAACTTCTGATGAGAAAACCTTATCTTTGAAGACTTTATTTGAATGAAGCTTGAATGATCCTTTTTGCTTGCTTTCAAGACTTGATGGATTTGTTGTTATCATCAAAATATAATTTGAGAAGCTTGCTTCTAAAATCTCCCCTTTTTTGATGATGACAACCAAAAGTGAAAATGAAGTTTGCTTCTTGGTTTCTCCAAAAACTCCCCTTTGAAGGTGATCCCCCTCAATGTGATACTAGGATGTATGAGTGAAAAATTCTACATAAGGAGAGAAACAAGAAAGCATACTAGAGACTTCTCCCCCTTTGTCATCCACAAAACGGATGGGAAAAGTACTTAAAATTAGGCAAATAACACATACTGCATAATAAACACATACTGCATAATAACACATATTAGGCAAATAACGGATGAGAAAAACATATTAGGCAAATAACACATACTGCATAATAAAAGAAATTCAGAAAATGGTAGTGGTAATCGGTTACTACCTACCCGGTAACCGATTACTTGCCTCAAATTTTCAAAAAAAAATTAAAAAAAACAGCAGCTATATATCAAGCAATTGGTAATGATATTTGACAAAAACTTTTCACAAAGTGTTAGCACATAATATTACGCAACATTTGATCAAAAAAATATTTTAAAACCGATTATTTTCGGGTATAAGAAAATGAGAAAAAAACGAAAAACGGCAAAATATGAGTGTTAGCATTTTGTAACACAAAAGTGAAAAATGTATATTTTAAGCTACTCTAACACATACAAAGCAATTTTAAGAAAAGGTTAGATGTCACCTTCATCAAGAATACCAAGTTCTCGCGAAATCTTGAAGAATTATCTTTAGCCAATGGTTTTGTGAATATGTCGGCAAGTTGGTTATGTGTATCCACGGACGTAACATCTACATCTCCGTTGAGTACATGATCTCGAAGGAAATGATGTCGGATATCTATGTGCTTTGTCCTTGAATGCATGAATGGGTTCTTTGTGATATTGATGGAACTTGTGTTATCGCATCGAAGAGGAATGCAACCGAGATATATACTAAAATCAAGAAGTTGTTGCTTAAGCCACATGATTTGTGCACAACAACTTCCTGCTGCAATGTAATCCGCCTCGGCCGTGCTAAGTGCGACACATGCTTTCTTCTTACATGCCCATGTCACTAGTGCATTCCCGAGAATGTGACAAGTAGCAATTGTACTTTTTCTATCTGTATTACATCCTGCATAATCAGCGTCAAAATAACATATCAAAGAACATATACTACCTTTTGGATACCATAGTCCGACGTTCGTTGTTCCTTTGAGATACTTCATAATCCTCTTCACAACAGTGAGATGCGATTCTTTTGGATTTGCTTGAAAGCATGCACACAAACATACACTAAACATAATGTCAGGATGACTTGACGTCAAATATAATAATGAATCGATCATACCTCGATATTTTGTGATATCTATTGAAATGTCGGATTCATCTTGATCAATGTACGTTCCGGATCCCATTGGAGTGGACATCACTTTGCAACTATCCATATCGAATCTTTTCAATAATTCCTTGCAGTACTTGGATTGGTTGATGAAGATGCCATCCTTTGTTTGCTTGATTTGTAGTCCAAGAAAATAGTTCATTTTTCCCATCATGGACATCTCGAATTCTCCTTTCATCATAAGTGAAAATTATTCGCAAAGATCTTTGTTTGTTGAACCGAAGATGATGTCGTCGACATAGACTTGAATCAATAAGGTGTTACCCTGGAACTTCTTTATGAACAAAGTCTTGTCAACCTTTCCTTTTACAAAACCCTTTTCACATAGAAAATTGTTGAGGCGGTCATACAATGCTCTTTGTGCTTGCTTTAAGCCATAAAGAGCCTTCTTCAACTTGTAAACATGAGAGGGATTCTTGAAGTCTTCAAAACCCGGAGGTTGTTTGACATAAACTTCTTCATTGATGTAGCCATTCAGGAAAGCGCTTTTGACATCCATCTGGTACAACTGAAAATTCATACAACAAGCATAAGCAAGTAATAATCTAATTTCTTCTAACCTTGCTACCGGAGCGAACGTTTCATCAAAATCAATTCCTTCTTCTTGGTTGTATCCTTGTGCGACTAATCTTGCTTTGTTACGAACTATGATCCAATTCTCATCAAGTTTGTTTTTGAATACTCATCTCGTTCCTATGATGTGCTTGTTGTCTGGTCTTGGTACGAGATTCCAAACTTGATTTCTTTCAAATTGGTTGAGTTCTTCTTGCATCGCTACTATCCATTGATCGTCGCCTAAGGCTTCATCGACTTTGGTTGGTTCAATTTGAGACACAAAAGCCATGTTGAGACAAGCATCCTTGAGATTTAGTCGAGTTGCAACGCCTAGGCTAATATCACCAATAACATTTTCTATAGGGTGATCTCTATGAGTTCTCCATTCTTTCGGAAGATCTTGATGTTCTTCAATGATTTGAGTGTCATCTTCTTGTGGTATTGCTTGATCCTTTGACATCTCCTTTTGTTGTTGTGGAGAATCTACTATATCATCATCATCATCAACAATAATATTATCCTCTTTCAAGGGGTTAGTCTCCTCAAAGGAAACATGAATAGATTCTTTAATAGTAAGAGTTCTTTTATTAAAAATTCTAAAAGATTTACTAGAGAGGGAATAACCAAGGAATATACCTTCGTCGGACTTCTCATCAAACTTACCGAGATTGTCCTTGTCATTGTTGAGAATGAAACACTTGTATCCGAAAATGTGAAAGAATGATATGTTCAGTTTCCTAACCTTGATCAACTCATACGGAGTCTTCTTGAGAATTGGTCGAATGTTGACACGGTTGCTTATGAAACAAGTTGTGCTAACCGCATCCGCCCAAAAATTCTTAGGGAGATTTGAGTCGCTAAGAATTGTTCTTGCAAGCTCCAACCAATGACATATTCTTCCTTTCTACGTCACTGTTTTATTGAGGAGTCCTTGGTGCGGAAAAGTTGTGAAGAATTTCATGCTCTTCACAAAAATCTTCAAAAGATGTTTTTTGGAATTCTCCACCATGGTCGCTTCTAATGGAGACTATAGTGAGTGACTTCTCGTTTTGTATTTGTTTCGCATACTTCTTGAATGCTTTGAAAGCATCACTTTTTTGCACTAAAAACAATGTCCATGTATATCAAGAGAAATCATCAACAATAACTAAAGCATAAATGTTACCTCCGAAGCTTTTCGTTCTCGATCGACCAAAGAGATCCATATGCAACAATTGTAGTGGCCTAGATGTTGACACTACTTTCTTGTATTTGAAAGTTGTCCTGGTTTGCTTTCCCTTTTGACATGCGACGCATAACTTATCCTTGATGAACTTTATCTTTGGTAGACCAACAACTAGGTCATTCTTTATCAACTTGTTCAAGTGCTCCATGTGAATGTGAGTGAACCTTTTATCACATAGCCACGCCTCGTTGTTGTTCGCCAATAGGAATTTTACCTTCAAGGAACAGTCATCAAATGAAATCATAAAAATAGTATTAAATATTTTACCTTTTAGCAATATGGAATGGGTGACTTCATGTTCTATCAAATATTCATTCTTTGTGAAGTTGATTCGGAACCCTTTATCATGCAATTGACTTATTCTAAGTAGGTTGTGTTTAAGGCCTTCAACGTAAAGGACGTCTTCGATGATTGTAAATGGAGATGCACCAACGGTTCCTACTCCAAGAATCTTTCCTTTATTTAGATCACCGTAAGTAACATATCCTTTGGCCTTTAAAGATAGACTTGAAAATTTGTTGATGTCGCCCGTCATATGCTTTGAACAACCTCTATCAAGATACCATTGATTCGAAGTTGTCTTCAAGCATACCTACAAAAAAAAATCAAGTATTGTTAGGTACCAAAATTGATTTGGGTCCTTGATAGTTAGTACCCTTTTCAACCCACACATAATTCCCTTTAGAAACGCCAATGTTACGCATATAACAAGCATTAGGTGTGTGGCCTTTGATTCCACAATAAAAACAAGTAGGTTGAAAATGACTTCTATATCTAGGAACATAACTCTTTTTCTTAACAATTATTTTCTTTCTATGACTTTGATGCACACTTTTAGAATTGTTTTCCTTTTCTTTAACAACTTATTCACTTGCTTTAACAAAAATGGTCTCATTTGTGCTTGGTTTGGAAAACTTAGAGTATCCTAATCCACTTTTATCATTAGGATATCTTTGGTGCCTAAGAATTTCCTCCAAGTCAATTTGACCTTTTTTATATCTTTCTAAAACTCTTTTAAGTTGAACAATTTGAAAAGATAAGGATTCACAATTCTTGAATACAAAACTTTGTTTTTCATCCATTAATTTTTGTTTTTCACTTTCAATATATTTTTCAAAAGCGATATTTTGTTCTTTTAAAGATGACATTCGTTTCTTTTGGGATGAAATATTTTTATACAAATTCTTGCATTCTTTTAAAAGTTAATCTATAACTTCTTGTGTGTCATTGTCATAAATTGAAAAGTTGCTACTAACCTCATCGATTTCTTCATCGGAGTGATGTGAAGCCATAAGAGCCATGTTCGCACATTCATCGCTTTCTGATTCCGAGGATGAACTTATCTCATTATCGTCCCAAGCAACATAAGCCTTTTTGTTCTTGAATTCCTTCTTTCCTTTGAATCATCCTTTCTTTTCAAGTTTCGGGCAATCCGGCTTTATGTGACCTTGCTTTCCACATTCATAACAAGTGATATCTTGCATTGATATGGATGTTTCCTTTTTCCTGAAATGTTTATTCTTTTTAGGATAAGTGGAATTTTTATTTTTATTAAAAAACTTACCAATCTTCTTTACAAGAAGCATAAAGTTCTCATCTACGGACGTCTCATTATCTTCGTCATATTTTGAATCAACCTTCAAGGCAATTCCCTTGGAATTCTTTTCTGGACTTTCGTGCTTCTCGAGCCTTCATCGTTGAGAGACTCTTCTTTTCCTAAATAGCGGTCACCTTTGGTTGCCATTCTCTTGTCAAAGATCTTAGGACTTTCAGGTTGAGATCATCAAGGGTGAAGGTTTTACAGAGAGCAATCAAGTGATTTGTTAGATGGACAAATCTTTTTTGTAAGGCAACTATAGATTCACTGGGATGCATGCGGAACATCTCATATTCTTGACTTAAAGTGTTTAGCCTTGATCTTTTCACTTCGGTGGTTCCTTCATGTGTTTCTACCAAGGTGTCCCAAATCTCCTTTGCCAATTTACATTGAGATACACAGAAGAACTCGTCCATACTAAGAGCACTTTTGAGTATGTTGATTGCCTTCTTCTCATTTAGAATCTTTTTCTTATCATCTTCGTCACAAGTGCTTTTCAATTTCACGGTTCCAATGCTGTTGATAACATTCATCAGATTATGTGGATCGTCTTCAACTGCTTCCCATATACCTTCTCCTTCGGCTTCAAGATGTGCCTTTATTCTGATTTTCCATAAATTGAAATATTCCCCAGAGAAGAATGGGGGCTTGTTGCTACTTCCACCATCTTCGAAAACCGGATTTGTGCTTGCATAAGCCATGCTGGATCTCTAGGAACAAGTTACCTATAACTTGCTATGATACCAATTGTAAGATCAGATATGCCTAAGAAGGGGGGTTGAATTAGGAACTTAGATATTTTTTCGGATATTTCTCGATTATTGAATATTTCTTTTTATGGTTCTATGTTTTGAAAAGACAGTAAATGCGGAAAGTAAAAAAGACACCGAGAATTATCCTGGTTCCCTTCACAAACTGAAGGTACATCCAGTCCCCTTACACCTCGTAAGAGATTTTATTATAGTTTTAGATTGTACAGCCTATCACACCATAAACCGGTGAAGCCTATGTTCTAACAACTATACAACAATCAAGTGTGAAAGAGCAATCCTCTTGCCACACAAACCATTGTGTCCAACAATCCTGGATCACAAGTCAATACAAGAAATAATTCTTTGAATAAAATGAAATGTAGAAATGTTGAAGTCTTGTAATATCAAGCAATGTTGATCTTCTCCTTTGATTGATATTTCTCACTCAAAAACAATGAATATAAGTGTCCACTAAAGTGTATGAAAGTTTAATGAATTTAGTGCACTTTGTAGATTTTACAGTTTGAGAATTTTTTAGTAAGAAAATATTTTATGAAAATTGTAGGAGGTGTCTCAAAATTCTGCACAAGGCACTTTAAATAGAGACAAGACACATTTTAGAAAAGGTACGAAAAATGAAAGGATGTCTCAATCCAATTTGAAAATTATAAGACAAATTCAAAAATTCAAATGAAATATTTTCTGGAAATTTGAACAGTGGTAACCGGTTACTACCCAATGGGTAGCTTGTTACTTGCTGTAACATTAAAAGGATTTTTCAAATCAGGGCTGAAGTAACCAGTTACTACCTACAAGGTAACTGATTACTTGATCAAAAACCAGAAAAATTTCTTTTAAAATTATGATCAGTAACATAAGGCATGCAAAGTGATTTGTTTGAAAATAGCAAATGTGAGTGCATCCTAAGTTGAACACTTAATAAACATTATTGATTTGTGAGAAATAGAATTATACCTTCTGATGAGAAAACCTTATCTTTGAAGACTTTATTTGAATGAAGATTGAATGATCCTTTTTGCTTGCTTTTAAGACTTTATGGATTTGTTGTTATCATCAAAATATAATTTGAGAAGCTTGCTTCTACAATCTTTAGCATCTCATCAGATTTCCTTATGTATATCCAATTACCGGTGACTAAATAAATTTTAGACGCGAAAAAGAATAAATTTTAAAAGTTGCAAAAGTTTTAAAAGGGATCTATTCAAACCCACCCCCCTCCCCTTCTAGATCTATGTCATCATCTAACAAATGTGAGTAAAAATGATTATTTTTAATTTTGTGCTTTAAAAAGTGAAAAGTTATGATTTAGCCGAGAATCATATTGTTTTCTATATAATTGATAAATATAATAGGACGATGTCAATTCATTCCTTAATTTAGAATAATGAAAATATATAAATGAAAGAGATATTCTTTTAATAATATACCCTTATATATGTTTGATACAAACATAATAGTGATATGATACGATATATTTTATATTTAAATAAAAAAGATTATCTTTTTCAATAAAAAAATCATCTAATTTATTTTGAAACTAATTTTTAAAATTTTAAAATAATAAGAATATATTAAAATATTTAAAACTATATAAATTAAAACAACATTAATAAATTTAATGACACTACTAAATAACTAATATTTATATTTTAATAAGAGAAATTATATATATATATATATATATATATATATATATATATATATATATATATATATATATATATATATATATATATATATATATATATATATATAATTAACTCAAGCTAAATTACTGAGAAATCTAAACAAATTAAATGTAATGATATAACAACTATTAACTTCTTTAACTATTATTCATTTGAATTAATTTCCACATTATATAACAATTAATTTATTATCGTTACCATTACATTATTTTATAGTTGTAATTTCAATCTATCATATAAGAAAAGTTACTACCACTGAAAAGACTCTTCTACCCTTTTGGACACGTGTAAGCTGGTAAAACAACTTTTGTCTACCTAAAACTTCCAACATATATTACTTTATGACACAATGACCAATTTATCTGGGTTACAACCATTACATTAACTAATTCACTTTCTAAAATTGCACCCACGTTACGTTTTTGTCTCTTCAAACACTCTTCAAACATGTCAATTCTATTTCACTTTTTCCAACATCTTTTACATTACACAATCTTCAACAAATCAATTTTGCACATCATATCAGTAGAAGTATGCTTTCCATTTAGTCTAACCTTTCATTTTCTTCTTTAAAATTCAAAACTTCATCTTCTCATCTCTGAAACAAAATTTCAACTTCATCTTCATCTTGCTCTTCACACAAATGTACCTGGTTATAATTTTTTCCTTCATCTTAGTAGTTTCTTCCTTTAGTACTGATTTATTTATCTTTGTTTTAACGACTTTAACTTCGGTTGATTTTCAGACTTAGTTCATTGTTCAATAATTTTTGGTTTCCATTAACTTTAGGTATTTCTACATGCTTCTTCCGTATTTTTTTTCCATTTTCAAATTTTTCGCTTCTTCATTCACTATGTAATTAATAATAGTTCAAAATCAATGTTTAGAGATTTTGTTTTATTTCTATATGTGGTCGCTTCAGGTAATTTTGGTTTCTCCGAACACCATTCCAATATGTGGTTACAATATCTTCTTCAAGAGTATAAAATAGATCTCTAAATAACACAACTTATTTCTTTTGATTTTCTTGTAACTATATATTGCAGAAATTATTTGTCAGGAATTTAATTGGTTTGTGTGTTTCCTACAAGCTTGAAGTGGAGATACATATGTCTAAATTAACAAAGCATTTAACTGAGACTTTGAAAATTCTCTATTAGGTAATTTAAACAAATGGCCCATAACTTTCTCTTTAAATCAATGTATAATTTCAACAATTCTGATTTTGGATATGTGGTAGTTGTGCCAGAGACAGAAGGGTGCAGACGAACTTCGGTTGCGGGTTATTTCTTCCCATTGATTTTTAGCTTCTATTTTTTGTTTTGATTTGTTTTTCAATGTTTTTTTTAGAATGAAATTGATGACATATTGATAGTATGAAGGTTTGGTTGTGTTATTGTTTTTTTAGAAGAAGATAAAGAGTTATGGTGGTAGTTGTGTGTCTTGATACTAAATGGAAGGGTTACGTTTCTCTCCCCCCTCATATCTGGAATTTGTTATTGTTGTTACTTCCTGCTCAGGTCTGGAATATAGTCAGGTATTCTCTCATTATTAGATTTTTGTTATGTACATTTTTTGTTGATTTTCACACAAAGATTGTTAAAATAGTGAGTTGTTATGAGTTTTAGATATTTAGAAATTTTGTTAACTAAAAGTGGTAAAAAGAGATTTGAAATATTTGAGCTAATTTTGTTGATTTTTGAATACAGGATGTCGATCTCATAATGCTTGGATTGTAAAGCCATAAGCCTCTTTTTTTTTCAATTTTAAGAGAGGTTATCAACTTTTAAATAAACTTTTTAACTACTTATTTAACTTATATTTTATTCTGATGAAGTACTATAGTTTCAATACAGTTTATGAACATATGGTTTCCTAAATGCATAACTGAAGAAGTACGAAAAGTATTTACCTGGGTTTTGCTGCTATTGGAATACTGTAGTGGAATTTGAATAAAATGCTATTTTTTCGGCATGTAGTTTCAGGTTGATGAAACATTTCTCTAAAGACTCTTCATTTATTGAGCTTCTGAGTAAGATTGATGGAGACGTATTCACAATGATAACATTAAGATTGTAATACCCCCTGTAATTTATTTTAAATGCTCTGAATAATATTAATTGATATCAATAGGGTTTCGGGTTGTTCTGAGATGTTTTAACAAAAATAATTGGAGAAATCTGTGAATTAATTTATATTAAATAATATTATCTGACTTGGAGGTTTTATTAAACTGTTGATTCAGAGACATTTTTGGATACCCTCCGTCGCTCCCGAAGATTTGCATCCCGGTACAAGCGCGAACGGTCGGCGAAAAGAGGAATGAGAACACACAGAAGTGAACTCAAAAAAGACAAAGAGTCGCCAGCTAGGCATTTTTATCCCGGAGGAAAGGCAATGCTGCATAGACCTAGAAAGATATGGATAAGACGGTTGCGAACCAGAGAGACTGAGAAAGGGGGTTGGTTACAACCTGGGAAGGTATTAGCACCCAGATTGTCCGCCGTACTCGACGGGATCTACGCTTAAAAGATTTGTGCTTTAAAGGGGTAGTGTCAGTGCAATTTGTGTATGAAAGAGCTGGAACAGGATGTACAGGTGTATGTGTAAAAGAAGTGTAAAGTGTGTAAATGTACAGTGTCATTGTAAGAAAAGGAATAAGATGCTCAAGATCATGAGGCTAAAAGAATGATGCTAGAAGGAGGGGGGAATATACAGAGACTTTTGTTCGATAACTGTTAAGTTATGCCTACGTATCCTCTCGTGCAATGAGGAAGTCAGAACATCGTAGTTCGACCCAAAGAGACTGGAAGATGAATTGACTTGTGAACTGCTTGCTTATCTATGCTCAAGTGTATGACCTGTCTGGCTCAGGTGTAAACTGTCTTGCATTAGACGGAAGAAGCAAGTTCTCGTTCATGAGTGAATGAGATGAGAAAAGAATCCCGAAGGAGACGATTATTGTTTGTTTTTTGTGTTTTCAATCTTTTATTGCTTTTTGATTTGTCACAAGTTAATGAGCTTAAGCCTAAACCAATGGGTTAGTAAACTCATCACATCATCCCTCTGATTAGGGGTAATGAGAATACCTTAAGTGTGAAGTCAGCATCTCACATTTAATCACCTTTTGATGTAGGATTAAGATCATTAACCTACTTGTTATTATTTAGATGTTTTTGTTGTTTTTGTTTAGTGTTGAGTAATGAGATTAAGCCACAATCAGGGATTATATAGACTCATTACACCATCCTAATAGAAGGATAATAGATGAGAGTGTTTAAGCTGAGGAAAGCTCCTCAACTTAATCCATGATTAGGGATTAAACTCATGACAAAACAAAACCTTTATTAGATGGATTTTAGTTAATGATAAGATGATGAAGTGAATTTTATGATTTGTAAGACAACTTGAGGGGGACTTGTCCATTAACACTAGGGTTAGTCCTTCTTAACCAATTAAGGAAGAATTAGAACCCTAATGCAAGGCCCGAGTTACAAGCTTGATGTCTTGTTGATTATTATGTGAATTGATTAGAGGATTTAAACACATTAAGGGTTTAACACTTAGGATTAAAGTTATACACTCCATCCTAATAGAAGGATGCAGGCATAAGCCTAATCACAAAGCCTTAAAGCCTTTAGGGTTTAGTCCTTGATTATGAGGTGGGAAGAGAAGACTTAATGAGACACAAAGGTAAAATCTAAATGGGGGAGGACTAATCAAAACCCTAATTATTGTCATGCTTGGTTGTTCCTAAGGTTTGTGAGGTTACCAAGAGAAATCTTCAGAGGAACCACCAGGAAGCAGATGAAAGGAGCAAAGGAAGCAAAGTAACTTGCTTCATTTAAGAAGACAAGTCACTTGAAGAAAGAAAGTAAGAAGAAGAGGAATGAGCAAGCTCAATCTCAAACACAAGACAAAATGCAGCAATGATGCATAAGAGAGATGAAAAGAGATTGTGAGAAGTGAAGGCAAATTCACTTCTCAAAGTAACGTACCACCTGAAAAGTTAGTGAAAAGAATGCAATGCAATGCAAAAATGAGATGGAATGGCATGATGCAAACCAAAACCAGAAGCATAAGTATGATGCTAATGATGCTATGAGATGACACAAACATGAAACAAGGCATGGGGATGATCATACAAACATATGGATGCAAGAGAAGCATGCTTAGAACCATGAACATACATGAAAAGTTATGAAATGCAAATGACATACAAAATGGCAAATGAAAGATGCAATGATCAAACATGCTTCTAATATGTCCTAAGATGTGTTATGAATCAAATGGATGCATAAAATGTCATGGCAAGTCATGGTATGCAAGCAAATGCCAGATGAATGCAAAAGGAAGCACAAATTAGGGTTTATGATCAATGCACAAAACAAAAACCAAAACCAGAAGCAAACATCATGATAACAAATTGAAAATGCATTCAAAGGAACCCTAAACCTATACAAACTCACTGCCCAAAGGAGGGGATCCAATTCTTAACCTAGTGAAAGTTATGAATTTCCTAAGTTGGCTAGGGTTTTAAGGTACCTTGTCAAGAAAAATGTCAAACAAATTAAAAATGAAGATCAAATCATGCCAATTTAATCCTATAAACTTCATGATATGCAAGATGCAATGCAAGAAGAATCAAAGTCCAACTCCTAAAGACTAGGCAGAAATGAATTTTTGAACATTGGATCAAAATAATGCTTTGAAATGAAATCAATTCCATGGAAAATTGTCAAAAGACATCAAGATCAAAAAAGAAATTTGGTTTGAAGGTTGGACAATGTTTCTAAATGATTTTAAAGGTTTCATGAATTTTTTGGTGATTTTTAAATACCTAAAAGTATTTTTAATTAATTAATTCACATTAATCAATTAAAAATAATCTTTTAAATGATTTAAAAATATTTTTTAATGCAAAAAATAAAAATAAAAATGTTTTTGGTTTCTGAAAATTAATAAAAGGTTGTATAAAAATTTTCAGAAATTTTCAAAATGTTTTGCTATTTTAAATAAAATGCACAAATTAAATGAATTAAAATGCAAATAAAATTGGATTTAAATGAAAGTCAGCGCATCCAATGGTCAGCATTCAAACTTGGAATGGAGGGAAAGACTGCGCGCGTGATCCTAGGGCTGAGATTCAAACCAACCTAATTAAACTAATCTGAATTAATTAATTTAATTAATTGTGATTAGGGTTTTAATGTGAAATCTGGACCACTCATATGCGCGCGGGTCAACTCTGGTCAGCCTATCCAACGCACCACATTCAAACTACATTAATTACACAGATTAAACCCTAATCACTTTCAGGTGGCCGGAGAAGACTTCCGGTCGTCTTCTCCGGCAAGACCCTCACCTGAAAGTTGCTAACTCTCTCCCCAGGCCATGAAAATGAACTCTAATCGCCCAGAAATCATCCCCATTCAACATTGAATCAAAACCCCCAAACAAAAATCATTTTTCATTCATCAATCATGTGAATCGAAGCAAAACATATTTAGGTCAGAAAAATTTCAGAACACGATTACATGCTTATTTCTCAACCATTTCAAAAAGTAATAACATCAGAGTGATCAGCAAAGCATGAGGAACAAATTAGAAACTTAAAAACTCATTTCTGGAAAAAAAGTTCTTGAGATACCTGAGCTTTGAGCTTTCTCAGTTTGCAACTTTCTGACCTTCTTTCTTTGTGCAAACCACTCCTCTTAGGCCCCTGATGAAGTCTTGACACTTGGAAGAAGTTTGTGATGGCTGGTTTGGAAGATTACAGAAGTTCTGTTCAAGGGGGGGTGGTGATCGTGTTTCTGATTCAGGGAGTTTCAGGCAATGATGATGGGTGATTTGTGACCAGTGAAGTATGCTGAGTTGATTTGTGAAGTTAGTTTGTGTGTTTGCAGCTTGTGGAGAGTGTTTCGAAAGCTTTTGCAAAATGGGGTGAAAATGAGAGAGTTGTGTTCTTGGTGCTTTCAGGCTTGTGTGTTATATGAAATGTCTTGCTTTTGGTTTGTATAAACAAATGGGATTGGTCAGATGAGTTGATGTGTGCTGTTGTGATTGGTATGGCTCAAGTTGCCAAAATGTCAAATTTGTGTAAGAGAGGCATGGGCTACTAGCTAGCCAAGGACAAATGGGGTGTCCTGCGCAGCAAGAAGTGTGGAGAGCCCTAGGATTGATTATGAAGTCAGCAAGCAAGTGGATTCATACTTGAGTGGGTTTTTGCAACTTGCTTCACTTTGGTTTCTTTTGAAAATTCTTGCTCCATAAGTCATGAAAATGAGTGATCCCTTGGCCCATTATGAATTTTAGATGTCACATGATCATGTTGTGAAGAAATGATACACATTTGAGGCCTTTAGAACACTTGATCAAACCATTTTGCAAAATGTCTCTTTGGTAGAAAACTTCAAATTTTGTGATTTTAGCCAACTTTGACAAGCCATAACTTTTGATCCAAAATTAATTAGGTCATGTTCTTGTACTTTTTGAAAAGGGAATGATCCATTCTACAACTTTCATGACCAAAGTTTTTCCATTTGAAGCATTTTTGAATCAAAAAGCAAGGGTTGAAAAAGTTTCCCAAAATGGCAATTTTCATTAAAAGTCAACTTTCCCAAAAAGTCAACTTTGCAAATGACTTGAAATTCTTCAATTTTGTGAACTTCCAACATCTTCCATGATCAAATAAAGATCATACACAATCAAAATGATGAAGAACACCCTTTGGTTGGGTCATTGAGGGCCTCAGATGTCCTGATTTTACACTGACTTGCTTAGAAAGTCAACCCTTGATTAAATGACTTCCCCATTGAATTTCTTCATAAAAATTGATATGCATGATCCCTATACCATATAGAGACCAATAGAAACAAGAATGACCAAAAAATTTGGAGTTATGGCCTTTGAAACCAAAACCCTAATTCTAGGTCATCTGTGCAGTCAAACCTGGCTCTGCTTCCATGCCATTTTCAGTTCTTGTGATTCTTTGACATTCTTGACTTTGAGAGGATATAATATGATGTTTGAACATACATGGACCCCTTTGAAGTGATTGATTACCTTTGGAGTGGCTCAAAAAGCTCTTGATTGCTCAAATCACAAACCCTAGATGCAGATGACTTTGAACCAATGCAATGAATCAAAAATGTGATATGAGAAGGTATGATTGAGTTTATGCATATGAGGAGATCATAAGCCATGGTGTGAATGGGTGAGGGCAAATTTGGGGTGTTTACAGCTGCCCCTATTCAAACATGAGTTAGCTGTGCAGGATGTAAGCAATGGCTTAACAGGCAAACAAGATAACTTATGGTTGAATAACAAAGACAGTCCAAAATTTGTACTCACAGAATGAAGAAGAAAAGGGATATAGATTGTAAAAGGAAATAAAGTATATTGTAAAGTATGGGCGACGGAGTACGACCGTCGAGCAGAGGACGACTGCTGGGGGATGAGCAATGACGGGGACGGCCGACACGCTGGGAAAAGTGCGGGAAATAAAGCAATGACGGGGACGGCCGACATGCTGGGGATAAAAGGGATTATGATGGGGACGGCCATCAAGTAAAGTTATAAGATTCTCTGGGGATTAATGAAAAATGATGGGGACGGCCATCAAGTTCAAAAAGTAATGTAAACAACGATGGGGAAGGCCATCGGGCTAAACTGATGAAGGACGATCATCAGGAAAAGGAAAAGGGACCACGACGGGGACGGCCATCGGGTTTAAGAATAAATAAAATAATGATGAGGGACGGTCATCAAAGGTGAAGGACGATCACCTGGCAGGGTACGGCTGCCGAAAATATCGCGACATAGGACGAATGCCGGATAAAAGGTCAACGATGGGGACGGCCATCGGATGAGCATGATGAAGGACGATCATCAAGAGGTGAAGGACGATCACCTAGCAGGGGACGGATGCTCTCAAGGTTTATCATGACATAGGACGAATGTCAGATAACAAGATCAACGATGGGGACGGCCATCGGATAAAATGATGAAGGACGATCATCAAAAGGTGAAGGACGATCACCTAGCAGGGTACGGCTGCTAAAAATCACGACATAGAAAGAATGTCGGATAAAAGGTTGACGATGGGGACGGCCATCGGACGAGCATGATGAAGGACGATCATCAAGAGGTGAAGGACGATCACCTAGCATGGGACGGCTGCTCTCAAGGTTTATCATGACATAGGACGAATGTCAGATAGAAAAAGGTAACTTTGCAGGCGGCCTACTGGGGAATAGTAAACACGGACGAGTGTTTACATCCAAGAAATAAAAGGTACAAGTGTTTTGACGCTGTGTATAGATTAAAGGTGTGGACGAGAATCCCTAAGACTACGATACGGACGAGTATCGGGTAGAAACAAATACTGACACGCGTTCAGAGATGATGATACGGACGAGTATCAACTGGTTAACAAGGAATACGGACGAGTGTTGAATCTGAGGGGACTCTTCTGGAGAATAGCAGACACAGACAAGTGTCTATATTCAAGAAGATAAGAGTGTTTGACACAGTGTATGGATTAAAGATGCGGACGAGCATCCTTAAGACCATGATACGGACGAGTATCAGGTAGAAACAAACGCTCTGACGCATGTTCTGAGATGATGGTACGGACGAGTACCAACTGGTTAACGAAGAACATGGACCAGTGTCGAATCTGAGATGATAATAAGTATGAGTGGTGTATAGACAGGTATTTAAGTTGTTGGGGAGAGTGACACGGACGAGTGTCAAAAGGGAGAAAAGTATAGTATAAACAAATATCTGATACACAAAGTGTTTATGTTACTGTGCTGGGGAAAATGACACGTACGGATGTCAAGGAAATGTATATATATAAGCATTTGTGAGTGCAAAGAGGACGCTTTGGTCTTATACTGGGGATATGACACGGACGGGTGCCAAGGAGTATATACTGATGTTTGTGAATGTAAGGCAACTGCTTTAGCTTTAGCTCTCCGCTGGGGAATCTGGTGAGCATTCTGTATACTGTTGATGGATTGTCATTATTCACAAGTGTTTGATTCAGAACATGGCTTATGATTATGGAATATGTTTGATTTTTTGCCGTAATGCTCCATATTAGACGGAATGCTACGCTTTGTAGGGTGAATATGATGCGAATGCCATGATTATACAGGGATACCAATCCGGGATTTGGATCCTGTTGCTGTGAAGATCTCTGGCCGATCTGCTTGAAATGGACATCCCAGCTGGGGATGAGATCATTGGTAGATCTAACGCATATGATTCTGCTTGGGGGAATGGGTCAATGATAGACCTATTCCAGTAAATGAAGGACCCAGTTGGGGTTTGTAGAAGCTTTCGTCACTCTGTTGTGATTCCTTCATGCGTTTCTCTTCTGGATAGGGGATGAAGCTCTGTGGGGAAGTGTTTCCCTGGCTTTTGTACTTAGCCGAGGAGGAAGAATGATTGGCACCTCGGCTGGGAGAAGTAACAAGTGGCAATTCAGCTGGGGAGAAAACACTTTGAGTGAGTGTTGATTTGCCAGCTTGCCGGGATGAAGCTTACATGCCCCATGTTGCGCTTTTGAATACCTGCAATCCTGCAAAGACAGAGGGACGCACAAGTAATCCCGAGGTGTCCTTTACTGGATCCCATCATGAGAGTTCAGACACTCCCGGGAGTAAGTATATTTCCTGCAAGCAC
The DNA here is from genome assembly GCA_963966055.1 of Lathyrus aphaca. Classification (NCBI taxonomy): domain Eukaryota; kingdom Viridiplantae; phylum Streptophyta; class Magnoliopsida; order Fabales; family Fabaceae; genus Lathyrus; species Lathyrus aphaca. The sequence continues at coordinate 346,176,647 of OZ014521.1, forward strand.
GCATTCTTTAGAAAGGAAACATCTGTGTTTATGCAATCAGTATCCCTAAAGACATCAGACATTTTGCAAATGAAAATAAAATGTACGAGACTAGACATGACTGAAAATCTGATTTTATTAATTCATATGCCCTGAATTGGCAAGATACAGTCAAAGAAACATATCCCCTAAAATGAGGAGATCGTTACAAATTGAGAAACAAAATGTTGGCAATGTTGACGACGCTTCGAGGAGCTTCCCTTATGCTATGACTCGTATGACATTCGACGTTCTTCTCGTCTTGCTTTCTGAAGAAGGCTGATTCTGAAAGAAGCTTGATCTTTCCAAAGCTTACCAAGTTGTAAGTGATACAGACGAATTCAGAATGCAGTTGTTCGCTTATTCCATTATTTTGCATGGATCGCCCTTTCGGGTTTTCAATCCATCGGGATACCCATTTTTGCCTGAGTTGTCCAATGCGGCTTTTCAACTCAGCGGGTGTAAAATTTTTTTTGTTTATTTTCCCATATTTTTGCTCGAGTCTTTTATTCTGTTTTTTGACTCGCCGGGATGCCCTATTTTTGCCTGGACTTACATTCTGTTTTTATGTCCAGCGGGTCATTTTTATGCGAAGTATTTTTTAACTGCGTCTGAATTCACAGGGGATGGGAAGTCTTCACCATCCATGGTGCTGAGCATGAGTGCTCCACCCGAGAAAACTTTCTTTACTACAAATGGTCCTTCATAATTCGGAGTCCACTTGCCCCTGTGGTCTGTATGCGGAGGGAGGATTCTTTTCAGCACAAGATCTCCTACTTGGTACTCTCGGTGCATGACTTTCTGATCGAAGGTTCTCTTCATTCTTTTCTGATACAACTGTCCATGACAGATTGCAGCCAATCTTTTCTCTTCAATCAGACTTAGTTGCTCGTATCGGGATCGGACCCATTCTGCTTCGTTCAGCTTAACATCCATCATTACCCGTAGGGAGGGTAATTCAACTTCAACTGGTAGGACTGCTTCCATACCGTACACAAGCTGATACGGTGTTGTCCCAGTGGATGTTCTGATTGACGTGCGGTACCCATGCAAGGCAAATGGTAGCATTTCATGCCAGTCTTTGTAAGTGATTACCATCTTCTGCACAATCTTCTTGATATTCTTATTGGCTGCCTCAACAGCGCCGTTCATTTTTGGCCTGTAAGGGGAGGAATTATGGTGTTGGATCTTGAAGTCCCGACATAGTTCTGCCATCATTTTGTTGTTTAAGTTGGAACCATTATTAGTAATGATTCGCTCGGGAACTCCGTATCGACAGATGATATCTCTCTTCAGAAATCTGGCTACCACTTGTCTTGTAACGTTTGCATATGAAGCTGCTTCGACCCACTTGGTGAAATAGTCAATGGAGACCAAGATGAATCTGTGGCCATTCGAAGCAGTCGGCTCAATCTTACCAATCATGTCAATGCCCCACATAGCAAAGGGCCAGGGTGAAGACATCACATTCAAAGGATTGGGAGGCACATGCACCTTATCCGCATAAATTTGGCATTTATGGCATTTTCTGGCGTAGGTACAACAGTTAGCATCCATTGTGATCCAATAATAACCGGATCTTAGCAACTTCTTAGCCATGGCATGCCCTCCTGCATGGGTACCAAAGGATCCTTCGTGCACCTCGTGCATCAACAAGTCTGCTTCTGCTCTATCAACGCATCTGAGGAGTACCATATCGAAGTTTCTTTTGTACAGGGAACCATCACTGTTCAGAAAGAAACTACCAGCAAGCCTTCTCAAAGTCTTCTTATCATTGGAAGATGCCCCAGGTGGGTATGTTTGATCCTCCAAGAAGCACTTAATGTCATGGAACCAAGGCTTATCATCTTTGTCAACATCTGCTGCGAACACATATGCTGGTCTGTCAAGTCTGGACACTGAAATCCGAGGTACGAAGTTGGCAACTTGAACTTTGATCATGGATGAAATGGTAGCAAGGGCATCTGCAAATTGATTCTCGTCCCGAGGGATATACTCAAGCTTGACTGTTGTGAAGAAAGTCAATAACCTCCTTGTATAATCCCTGTAGGGTATCAGATGATCCTGGTGTGTGTACCATTTGCCGTTGGTTTGATTAATTACCAGAGCTGAATCTCCGAATACAGTCAAAGTCTTGATCCTGAGTTCAATGGCTTACTCAAGACCCATAATGCAGGCTTCGTATTCAGCTTCGTTGTTAGTGCAGTTAAAGGTGAGTTTTGCCGAGAAAGGCATGTGAACTCCTTTAGGTGTAATGAGTACTGCACCAACACCACGACCATTCATATTAACAGCCCCATCAAACATCATAGTCCATTCTTCTTCTGGGTCAGGCCCTTCAGCGTGAACAGGCTCTTCATGATCTTTTGCTCTAATGAACATGATGTCTTCATCAGGGAAGTCAAATTTCATAGGCTGGTAATCATCAATGGGTTGCTCAGCAAGATAATCAGACAATACACTGCCCTTGATGGCTTTCTGAGATGTGTACTGAATATCATATTCTGTGAGGATCATTTGCCATCTTGCAACCCGTCCGGTAAGTGCTGGCTTCTCAAAAATATACTTGACTGGGTCCATTTTTGAGATCAATAAGGTAGTGTGGGTCAACATATACTGTCTCAGTCGGCGAGCAGCCCACGCTAAAGCACAGCAAGTTTTCTCGAGCAGTGAATAACGCTGTTCACAGTCGGTAAACTTTTTGCTTAGGTAGTATATTGCATACTCTTTTCGACCAGACTCGTCATGCTGGCCCAGCACACACCCCATTGACTCTTCTAATACCGTCAAGTACATGATTAGAGGTCTTCCTTCAACTGGAGGCATAAGGGTTGAAGGCTCTTGTAAGTATTCCTTGATCTTGTCAAAAGCCCTTTGGCAGTCTTCGTTCCACCTGACTGTTTGTTCTTTTCTTAACAATTTGAACAAAGGCTCACAGGTTGCTGTAAGGTGAGATATGAACCGTGAAATATAGTTCAAACGTCCTAAGAACCCGCGAACTTCTTTTTCTGACTTCGGTGCAGGCATTTCTTGAATGGCTTTGACTTTATCAGGGTCAACTTCAATCCCTTTCTCACTTACAATAAATCCCAGCAGCTTACCGGATCGCACCCCGAATGTGCATTTGTTGGGGTTTAACTTCAGTTGGTACTTCCTCAGACGCTTGAATAGTTTCAACAGGTTTACCAGGTGGTCTTCTTCTGTGAGGGACTTGGCAATCATGTCATCCACATAACATTCGATTTCTTTATGGATCATATCGTGGAATAATGTCACCATAGCCCGTTGATATGTTGCACCGGCATTCTTCAGTCTGAATGGCATCACCTTGTAACAGAACGTGCCCCAGGGTGTGATGAAGGTTGTCTTCTCCATGTCTTCAGGTGACATCTTGATCTGATTGTATCCTGAAAACCCGACCATGAAGGAGAATACCGAGAACTGAGCCGTGTTATCCACCAATACATCGATGTGAGGTAATGGGAAGTCATCTTTCGGGCTGGCTCTGTTCAGATCCCGGTAGTCAACACACATTCTTACTTTGTCGTCCTTCTTAGGCACAGGTACTATATTAGCAACCCACGGAGGATAGCTAGTTACAGCGAGGAACCCGGCGTCCCACTGCTTTTGTACCTCTTCTTTGATTTTCATTGCCATGTCTGGGCGAGTACGGCGCAGTTTCTATTTAACCGGTGGGCAATCTTCTCTTAAAGGCAGCTTGTGCATAACAATGTCGGTGTCCAACCCTGGCATATCCTGATAAGACCAAGCAAACACATCCACATATTCCTGAAGCAGGTCAATCAGTTGTCTCTTCATTGAGTCTTGTAAGCAGGCCCCGATTTTAACTTCTTTCGCATCTTCATCCGTACCGATATTAATCGTTTCGACCTCTTCCTGATGAGGAGTGATAACCTTTTCCTCTTGTATCAACAACCTGGCTAGCTCTTCAGGAAGCTCATACTCTTCTTCAACCCCTTCATCAGCTTGATTGATTGGATTGTCAAAGTCATACGAAGCCATAGCTGTGCTGTTGTCGGTGCAGTCTGAAAGGCACTCTCTGCAAGGGTTTAGATTGTTCATTTTAGTGATTGATTTTAATCTTGTTTAGAAAAGTGAAATAAAGTTGTCATTTTGAAAACATTGCCATTTATTTTTTGTACAAAAAGAAAAATGGAAAAAAACAGTGAGCGAAAAAGAAAAAAAGACTCATTTGCAAAAGATGTCTGATTATCATTGATTGATCTATTTGCACAAAATTACAGATGGCCCGATTACAAAATGAGTCTTGTCATCTTGGGCAAGATGCAAGACTTGATGCATGCTTTAAAAATACAGGAAATAATAATTACTCTGCAGGAGTAACTCTTATAATTTCCTGGGAAGACCAGTTTGAGATACTGCTCCCCGGGATCCTTGGACGTATCCAGCTCTCCAGGTTGCGATCGCTTTCATCCTCGTCTTCCAAGTTGTTCACGGCATCTGGGGTGAGCATCCCCCCACTGACAAAATTGGGCTTCTTAGCAGCCTCTGCTTGATCTTGTTGAGTTGGTTTGTAACCCAACCCAAATCTATCCTCCTTCTTCTCTACAGGCAACAACTTGCCCCATCCTTGGGCAGTCCCTTCTTCAACAACCTTCCGGGCTTGCTGATAAGATGTCATTGAGGTTCCAGGTACAGCGGATGCTTCATTTATGTTCAAGGCCTCGAACCCTTGACTCATAGTTTCATGGATCTCCCCATCCATCTCAATGTATTTGTATGTAGCCAGATGGCTAACAAAGATATCTTCCTCTCCACAAATAGTAACGACTTGGCCCTCCCACTCGAATTTTAACTTCTGGTGAAGGGTTGACGTCACGGCGCCAGCGGCGTGTATCCATGGTCTACCCAATAGACAGCTGTAGGCAGGCTGTATATCCATCACGAAGAAGGTCGTTTTGAAAGTCTGTGGGCCAATCGTTATAGGCAACTCAATTTCTCCCAAAACTGATCTCTTAGAACCGTCAAAGGCTCTCACTACCAAGTTGCTGGGGCGTAATGCCAATCCTTCATACTCCAGCTTCACAAGGGCCTTCTTAGGTAGGACATTGAGGGATGATCCTGTGTCCACCAATACATGAGAAAGAACTGCACCCTTACACTCCAAGGTGATGTGCAAAGCCTTGTTGTGATTGCGACCTTCCGTCGTCAAATCAGTGTTGGTAAATCGTAGTCCATGACTAGCGTTGACATTTCCAACCACAGCCTCTAACTGATTGACGGTAATCTCCTCTGGCACATAAGCTGCGTGCAAGACTTTTAGTAGTGCGTTCCGATGAGCCTCGGAGCACATTAGCAATGATAAAATGGAGATTTTGGAAGGCGTCTGGTGAAGCTGGTCCACTATCTTGTAATCACTTTTCTTGATGATTCTCATGAATTCATCAACCTCTTGATCAAAAGGGGTCTTTAAAGCTTCTTTAGCAACTTGTTCTTCTTGTACCATGCTCTTCCCTTTTGCTTTGGTAGCAGCTTCTACTTCAGCAATGGGTCTTGGAATTTGCGGGGCAAAGAGACGTCCGCTTCGAGTGAAGCCTCCGCCTCCCCCCACATTGTTTATCTGTGGTGAAGAAGTTGATGATTCCAAAGTGATTTTCTGCCCTTCGCAGTATAGATCTGAGCCGTAATGCCAAGGGATGGCATTATTGCTTTCGTAAGGAACTGGCCCAGGCACTGTGATAGTGACTGGACTGATAGCAGCTGCAGAAGGGACCATGATAGTATGTGGATCATAGTATATTGTTACTGGTGCTCTGACAGGGGAAGCATTTTGTGAGTTGTAGGCAGAATCATTTGCAGGATCATAATATATTGTAACCGTTGAGACACTTTCATTATTTGCTGTTGACGTTGTAGGAGGCACTGTTGACTGGATGGATGTTGAAGTTGTAGAAGAGAAGGATGTTGATATTTGGTTCGTTGAAGTGACAGATGAAGCATTTGTTGATGAGATTGAAGAGTTGTTTGGAACGATTGTTGTTGCAGTTGTAGAAGACTCGGGAATTGTTGTTAAGGAGATTGCTGGATTTGGAGGTGTTGATGTTGTGATTTGAAGTAAGCCACTCTGGATGAGACCATCTATGCCACTTCTCAAGTTATCACACCCATTTATCGAAATGTTGCAATAACCGCACCCGAGCTCACACCCGGGGAATATCTGGCATTCAAGGAGTTGAGCTTTAATCTCTACCAGGGGTGTCCGAATCTGCCCCACACTGGTTATTAAGAAAGACGGCTTGTCTTCCTCAATAGCATTAATTCTGGGTCCTCCGTGGTTGGGCATAGGGTTCTTACTGACATTTGGCGGGGGTGCAAAGTTTAGAGCTTTGGAATCCACTAGATCCTGTACCTTCATTGCAAAGCTCTGCACTTCTCTGTACTGTGGCCAGGTGCGTTGGAATGAAAAGCACATCTGGCGCTGGCGTCATAATTTCTGGGCATACTGGCAGGATCTAGAGGTGCCAATGTCCTTAGCTCAACTAGGTTGAGTTTCAGGAGTTGTGGTAATAATGCGGCATAAGGCATAGGGATCGGATCAATCACCCTATTGGCCTGAGATGGACTTTGTTGAAACGGTCTTTGCTGATTGTTGTTGCTGGTATTGTTGTTGTTATAATTTCTCTGAGGTGGATACTGAGCTTGTTGCTGGTAGTGGGGTTGTTGTTGTGGTTGGTATGTTGGTTGTTGATGAATTGGAGCGGGAATAGTGACAGCTGCCACCGACCCATGAACATATTGGGGTCTGCCCCTGCTGGTATGGATAGCATTAGTCTCACCAGTTCTTCTTGGGCCCACAAAAGGCTTTCTTGGGTTGCTGGATGAGCTCGCACCATTGTCGAAAATCTTGCCCATCTTTAGAAGGCTCTCAATTCTTTCTCCAGCTATGACTACATCCGCGAAGCTGGTGGAAGAAAAGGCAGCTAGCCTATCAATGTATGTCCCTTGGAGGGTGTTCATAAACATGTCGGCCATTTCGCTTTCCGACATGGGTGGCTGGACAGCAGCAGCAAGCTGTCTCCACCTCTGGGCGTACTCCCGGAAGCTTTCTCTGGATGATTGGGACATTCCCATCAGGAGGGTCCTGTTAGGAGCCATATCCAGGTTGTACTGGTATTGTCTGATGAAGGCCTCAGCTAGGTCCTTCCAGCATCTGATGGTTGCTCTTGTCAAATGAGAGTACCATTCCCTTGAAGCTCCTGTTAAACTGTCTTCGAAATAAAACATCCACAGTTTTTCATCCATGGTGTATGCCTTCAGTCTCCCCAGAAAGGATTGCAGGTGGGTTCGTGGACAGCAGGTTCCGTTGTACTTCTCAAAGCACGGAGGTTTAAACTTGTGGGGGATCCTTACCCCGTCCACTAAGCCCATGTCCATGACATCAAAACCCAAGGAGTTTTGAGACTCCAGAGATCTTAATTTCTCAGCAATTTCATCTAGCCTTCTGTCATAGGCTTCATCCCCAGCTCCCATCACAGTGAACTAATCTTCCTGGGGGTCTTCTTGTAGTACCCTACCTGTAGTAGCATTCCCTTGTACATTAGCAGGGATGTTGGTCTCTGGGTGAAGATGAGGGCCATACACAGGTGGGTTGACATGAGGCTGAACCCTCTCATTGTTGCTCGTTCCACCAGTCCCTAGATGGGGGTCTTCCTGAGTCTGCCTCTCTACCAATGCTCTTAATCTTTCTTTGCTCTGTGCCAATCCATTCATCACCTCCATAAACTGGGTCATCTGATTTCTCATTTCCAGTCTCTCATTGGCCATTTGAGCCCTGACCTCCGTAAGGTCCTGTTGTACCTGGTCCATCTGTATACCCGGAAGGTTGTTGCGGGTAGGATATCTGTGCGAACGGTTGAGTGGGAACACCCGACGGCGAGCAATAGTTCCTGAATCATAACAGAGTTAGTAACAAACAAAACAAAAACCTACAAAACAAAACAAAAGGTTAGTATGCAATGCAGTATGCTTATTTGTCTCCAAGGTATCCGGCTTGGCATTTGGTTTTGACCTTTCCAGACCCCTGGGGAAGATGCTTTTGATGTTGCTTAGGAAAAAGAGATTCAAATGAAACAAACTAATGAATATATTACAACAAGTGAATGATACATAGTTTGTGTTTTTACAATACATGCCCCTGAGGGGTCAAAATACAACATAAAAAGGAAAAGTACAATGAAATGAAAGCAACAATCAAGCAAAAGTCAGACACCAAGACCAAACTCATCCTCCTGAACTTCCTTTAGAAGTGCTTCAGTTACCGGGTCAGCTGGACGCTCTGTGAGGTTCCTGATAAGGAGATTCCTAGTGGTGATAGCAGCAGTTAGCTTCTTGTGTCTGCCCTGGTCCTTTGACCTCTTCACACCAGCCCTAATCTTCAACTCTGAGATCTCTTTCTGGGCTGCTAGCAGGGCTTCCTGTTGCTCCTTTGCATTAGCCTCCAACTGCTCGATCTTGTCCCGAGTCCTCTTATCTTCCTGAGTACGAGCTTCGGTGATCCTGACCCACCTAGCTTGACTCTCTTTCAGATATAAATCAGTCCTGGCCTTTTGGAACTGAGCCTCCTTGCAGGCATTCTTCAAAATCTGCTCCCCAGCCCTTGACTTCTTGATGTAGTCTTCTGACTTCTCAATCCTGGCTAGATGCTCCACCTTAAGCTTTTCCAACCTTTCAATGTCCAGCCGACCATCACTCCTCTCCCAGAGGGTCTTTTGCAGAGCTTGAGTCAGGTTCTCATTCCTCTCTTTCAGTTTCTCAAACTCCTCTAGGCTGACAGTGGCAGGAGGTGGTGCTGTGGATGGTCCAGGTGCATCCTCAATGGTGAAGGGCATCCCAGAAATTTGAGCCCTGGCATGAGACCACTCATGATACTGTGCTGAGGCCACATTGTTGCATCTCCCAAGAATGGTTACCCCTGAGGGCTAACAAAGCACAGACTGCCTTCCATTCTCCCAAGGAGGCCTTCAGGATAGCCTGAGAAGTCAAGAAATCCAAGTGTAGACCAGAGATTCCAGCCTTGGTTGTCATGTTCTGCTCAATCGGTATAGGCTCTAGATACAGTGCCTTTGCCACTTCTTCATTGTTGGGAAAAACCATTTCTGGGTTTAAGGGGATACCACCCTTAACAGGTACTCCAACCAGTGATGAATACTCCTCTAATAAAGGCCCCAACTGAAAATCCTGGAAAGTGAAACATCTCAGAGGGGGATCATAGAACTGTAGACAAGTGTGAATCAAGCTCCTCTGAGAAGGGTCCAAATCCATAACCACATCAAGGATGCCTCCATAATGTTCTCTGAATAGTGGTATATGGTCTGGAGTGATAAGGGCCTGGACCTTCCTGATGCCAGTCAGCTCAGGCTCAAAGAAATGATATGAGATGTTGCTCTTCTTGGGTGCCATACTGCTGAAGAAGAGCTGAGACAGATGCTGATGATGATGACTGATACTAGAAGATGGGCTACTGATAAGCTGGTGCTGGTGATGTAGGTGACTGAAGCAGGTAGCTGGTGAACAGGGGTCTAATCAGATAAAGGGGTCAAAACCAAGCCAAAATATATGATGTGGATACCCTGAAAAAACAAATAAGCAAATGTTAAATGATGCAATGATGATGTATGCAAATGATATGCAAGGGTTTGTGATCAAGCTGGATCTGATTACTTCTTTGATATAAGTCCATGTATGTTCAAGAAATCCAGATGGAGGTTCATAAGTCCAGTAACCAAGGTGGGGGACTCAAATAAAGAGTCACATGTCCAGGGTTAAAATCACAAGAACTGTCCCAAAATGGAGCACTCTTAATCAAAACAAAGTAACAGGGTATGCTGAGGTCAAGGGTACCTGCAAACCTGTAAACATCCCAACCCCCTCACAGGTGGTGTTCTAAAACAAGGATCCTCAGACTTGGATCAGTTATGAGAAGTGTAAACACTTCCAACCCGGAGGTACAGTGTTTACAATAACCATAAAAGATCCTCCTCTAATTCACCTCAGTTTCTGAAGGTCATAAAAAGGTCATCCAGACTTAGCAGGCTTCCCAGATAGCCCTAGCACTACAGGAAATCTGTAGCACAGAGTTCTCAAGAAGAAACCCATATCTGAACCGTGTTTCATATTCCCGCACCAGACCGAAATGGAATGGGAAAGAACATGAACCACTCTAGCCTAGGTGTCACTCAGGTCCCTAGGTATAGGACCTCAACTCTCAATAGAACCCCACCCACCAAAGCAACAAAACCAGATCCAGCCAGAACAGTATGACAGTATGATATATGTAAAGCTGTAAAGAAAGTAGTAAACAACTGTACATAAAGCAAAAAAAACAAAATAAATATACAAGCACAAATAGCACATAACACCCCAGTAAACACAAATCAAACAAGCGCTAGGAGGAACCCACAAAAAGAACCAGGAGCCCTGGTTACAGTATAAGCATCCCCAGCAGAGTCGCCAAGCTGTCGCTCCCGAAGATTTGCATCCCGGTACAAGCGCGAACGGTCGGCGAAAAGAGGAATGAGAACACACAGAAGTGTACTCAAAAAAGACAAAGAGTCGCCAGCTAGGCATTTTTATCCCGGAGGAAAGGCAATGCTGCATAGACCTAGAAAGATATGGATAAGACGGTTGCGAACCAGAGAGACTGAGAAAGGGGGTTGGTTACAACCTGGGAAGGTATTAGCACCCAGATTGTCCGACGTACTCGACGGGATCTACGCTTAAAAGATTTGTGCTTTAAAGGGGTAGTGTCAGTGCAATTTGTGTATGAAAGAGCTGGAACAGGATGTACAGGTGTATGTGTAAAAGAAGTGTAAAGTGTGTAAATGTACAGTGTCAGTGTAAGAAAAGGAATAAGATGCTCAAGATCATGAGGCTAAAAGAATGATGCTAGAAGGAGGGGGGAATATACAAAGACTTTTGTTCGATAACTGTTAAGTTATGCCTACGTATCCTCTCGTGCAATGAGGAAGTCAGAACACCGTAGTTCGACCCAAAGAGATTGGAAGATGAATTGACTTGTGAACTGATTGCTTATCTATTCTCAAGTGTATGACCTGTCTGGCTCAGGTGTAAACTGTCTTGCATTAGACGGAAGAAGAAAGTTCTCGTTCATGAGTGAATGAGATGAGAAAAGAATCCCGAAGGAGACGATTATTGTTTGTTTTTTGTGTTTTCAATCTTTTATTGCTTTTTGATTTGTCACAAGTTAATGAGCTTAAGCCTAAACCAATGGGTTAGTAAACTCATCACATCATCCCTCTGATTAGGGATAATGAGAATACCTTAAGTGTGAAGTCAGCATCTCACACTTAATCACCTTTTGATGTAGGATTAAGATCATTAACCTACTTGTTATTATTTAGATGTTTTTGTTGTTTTTGTTTAGTGTTGAGTAATGAGATTAAGCCACAATCAGGGATTAAACAGACTCATTACACCATCCTAAAAGAAGGATAATAGATGAGAGTGTTTAAGCTGAGGAAAGCTCCTCAACTTAATCCATGATTAAGGATTAAACTCATGACAAAACAAAACCTTTATTAGATGGATTTTAGTTAATGATAAGATGATGAAGTGAATTTTATGATTTGTAAGACAACTTGAGGGGGACTTGTCCATTAACACTAGGGTTAGTCCTTCTTAACCAATTAAGGAAGAATTAGAACCCTAATGCAAGGCCCGAGTTACAAGCTTGATGTCTTGGTGATTATTATGTGAATTGATTAGAGGATTTAAACACATTAAGGGTTTAACACTTAGGATTAAAGTTATACAATCCATCCTAATAGAAGGGTGCAGGCATAAGCCTAATCACAAAGCCTTAAAGCCTTTAGGGTTTAGTCCTTAATTATGAGGTGGGAAGAGAAGACTCAATGAGACACAAAGGTAAAATCTAAATGGGGGGGACTAATCAAAACCCTAATTATTGTCATGCTTGGTTGTTCCTAAGGTTTGTGAGGTTACCAAGAGAAATCTTCAGAGGAACCACCAGGAAGCAGATGAAAGGAGCAAAGGAAGGAAAGTAACTTGCTTCATTTAAGAAGACAAGTCACTTGAAGAAAGAAAGTAAGAAGAAGAGGAATGAGCAAGCTCAATCTCAAACACAAGACAAAATGAAGCAATGATGAATAAGAGAGATGAAAAGAGATTGTGAGAAGTGAAGGCAAATTCACTTCTCAAAGTAACTTACCACCTGAAAAGTTAGTGAAAAGAATGCAATGCAATGCAAAAATGAGATGGAATGGCATGATGCAAACCAAAACCAGAAGCATAAGTATGATGCTAATGATGCTATGAGATGACACAAACATGAAACAAGGCATGGGGATGATCATACAAACATATGGATGCAAGAGAAGCATGCTTAGAACCATGAACATACATGAAAAGTTATGAAATGCAAATGACATACAAAATGGCAAATGAAATATGCAATGATCAAACATGCTTCTAATATGTCCTAAGATGTGTTATGAATCAAATGGATTCATAAAATGTCATGGCAAGTCATGGTATGCAAGAAAATGCCAGATGAATGCAAAAGGAAGCCCAAATTAGGGTTTATGATCAATGTACAAAACAAAAACCAAAACCAGAAACAAACATCATGATAAAAAAATTGAAAATGCATTCAAAGGAACCCTAAACCTATACAAACTCACTGCCCAAAGGAGGGGATCCAATTCTTAACCTAGTGAAAGTTATGAATTTCCTAAGTTGGCTAGGTTTTTAAGGTACCTTGTCAAGAAAAATGTCAAACAAATTGAAAATGCAATATCAAATCATGCCAATTTAATCCTATAAACTTCATGATATGCAAGATGCAATGCAAGAAGAATCAAAGTCCAACTCCTAAAGACTAGGCAGAAATGAATTTTTGAACATTGGATCAAAATAATGCTTTGAAATGAAATCAATTCCATGGAAAATTGTCAAAAGACATCAAGATCAAAAAAGAAATTTGGTTTGAAGGTTGGACAATGTTTCTAAATGATTTTAAAGGTTTCATGAATTTTTTGGTGATTTTTAAATACCTAAAAGTATTTTTAATTAATTAATTCACATTAATCAATTAAAAATAATCTTTTAAATGATTTAAAAATATTTTTTAATGCAAAAAATAAAAATAAAAATGTTTTTGGTTTCTGAAAATTAATAAAAGGTTGTATAAAAATTTTCAGAATTTTTCAAAATGTTTTGCTATTTTAAATAAAATGCACAAATTAAATGAATTAAAATGCAAATAAAATTGGATTTAAATGAAAGTCAGCGCATCCAATGGTCAGCATTCAAACTTGGAATGGAGGGAAAGACTGCGCGCGTGATCCTAGGGCTGAGATTCAAACCAACCTAATTAAACTAATCTGAATTAATTAATTTAATTAATTGTGATTAGGGTTTTAATGTGAAATCTGGACCACTCATATGCGCGCGGGTCAACTCTGGTCAGCCTATCCAAAGCACCACATTCAAACTACATTAATTACACAGATTAAACCCTAATCACTTTCAGGTGGCCGGAGAAGACTTCCGGTCGTCTTCTCCGGCAAGACCCTCACCTGAAAGTTGCTAACTCTCTCCCCAGGCCATGAAAATGAACTCTAATCGCCCAGAAATCATCCCCATTCAACATTGAATCAAAACCCCCAAACAAAAATCATTTTTCATTCATCAATCATGTGAATCGAAGCAAAACATATTTAGGTCAGAAAAATTTCAGAACACGATTACATGCTTATTTCTCAACCATTTCAAAAAGTAATAACATCAGAGTGATCAGCAAAGCATGAGGAACAAATTAGAAACTTAAAAACTCATTTCTGGAAAAAAAGTTCTTGAGATACCTGAGCTTTGAGCTTTCTCAGTTTGCAACTTTCTGACCTTCTTTCTTTGTGCAAACCACTCCTCTTAGGCCCCTGATGAAGTCTTGACACTTGGAAGAAGTTTGTGATGGCTGGTTTGGAAGATTACAGAAGTTCTGTTCAAGGGGGTGGTGGTGATCGTGTTTCTGATTCAGGGAGTTTCAGGCAATGATGATGGGTGATTTGTGACCAGTGAAGTATGCTGAGTTGATTTGTGAAGTTAGTTTGTGTGTTTGCAGCTTGTGGAGAGTGTTTCGAAAGCTTTTGCAAAATGGGGTGAAAATGAGAGAGTTGTGTTCTTGGTGATTTCAGGCTTGTGTGTTATATGAAATGTCTTGCTTTTGGTTTGTATAAACAAATGGGATTGGTCAGATGAGTTGATGTGTGCTGTTGTGATTGGTATGGCTCAAGTTGCCAAAATGTCAAATTTGTGTAAGAGAGGCATGGGCTACTAGCTAGCCAAGGACAAATGGGGTGTCCTGCGCAGCAAGAAGTGTGGAGAGCCCTAGGATTGATTATGAAGTCAGCAAGCAAGTGGATTCATACTTGAGTGGGTTTTTGCAACTTGCTTCACTTTGGTTTCTTTTGAAAATTCTTGCTCCATAAGTCATGAAAATGAGTGATCCCTTGGCCCATTCTGAATTTTAGATGTCACATGATCATGTTGTGAAGAAATGATACACATTTGAGGCCTTTAGAACACTTGATCAAACCATTTTGCAAAATGTCTCTTTGGTAGAAAACTTCAAATTTTGTGATTTTAGCCAACTTTGACAAGCCATAACTTTTGATCCAAAATGAATTAGGTCATGTTCTTGTACTTTTTGAAAAGGGAATGATCCATTATACAACTTTCATAACCAAAGTTTTTCCATTTGAAGCATTTTTGAATCAAAAATCAAGGGTTGAAAAAGTTTCCCAAAATGGCAATTTTCATTAAAAGTCAACTTTCCCAAAAAGTCAACTTTACAAATGACTTGAAATTCTTCAATTTTGTGAACTTACAACATCTTCCATGATCAAATAAAGATCATACACAATCAAAATGATGAAGAACACCCTTTGGTTGGGTCATTGAGGGCCTCAGATGTCCTGATTTTACACTGACTTGCTTAGAAAGTCAACCCTTGATTAGATGACTTCCCCATTGAATTTCTTCATAAAAATTGATATGCATGATCCCTATACCATATAGAGACCAATAGAAACAAGAATGACCAAAAAATTTGGAGTTATGGCCTTTGAAACCAAAACCCTAATTCTAGGTCATCTATGCAGTCAAACCTGGCTCTGCTTCCATGCCATTTTCAGTTCTTGTGATTCTTTGACATTCTTGACTTTGAGAGGATATAATATGATGTTTGAACATACATGGACCCCTTTTAAGTGATTGATGACCTTTGGAGTGGCTCAAAAAGCTCTTGATTGCTCAAATCACAAACCCTAGATGCAGATGACTTTGAACCAATGCAATGAATCAAAAATGTGATATGAGAAGGTATGATTGAGTTTATGCATATGAGGAGATCATAAGCCATGGTGTGAATGGGTGAGGGCAAATTTGGGGTGTTTACACCCTCTATTTGGACCAGTTGGGAGGAAATTACACTTTTCCCATATAAGACCTAAGTTTTGTTTTCTATATGTTATGTAACAAAGAAACAAAAACAAGAACATAGAAAGAGAAAGAAGAGAAAAGTGAGAACAAGGAAAATCTTGGAGAAGAAGAAGAAGAAGAATAATAATCTCTTGCTCTTGAAGTTCATCATCCATTCATCTCTCAATCTTCTCAATCATATTTGGTAGAGATGGGTTCTAGTTAGATACCTTTATTTCTAGAGTTTATAGATTTTTGATATTAGAGCAAAAATGCTAGAAATCATAGAATCGAGAGTTTGAATGGTTGAAATATCATTTAAATGTATGAGTATGTTGACTATAGGTGCAGAAACCTTTGTTGATAATTGTTTTGATGTTTGGTGCTATTTGGATGGATGCTGGAGATGTTTTATACCTTAAAATGCAGGAAATTCTGCTACTGACTGTCGGTTAACCATATTCATTAACCAGTTAACATGACTGTGTTACGCCACTAACTTTGGAAAATCTGTTATGGTTAACCGGTTAACCCCATGTGTTAACCGGTTAACACTGTAAGTTGAGAAAAAAAATAGTATTTTGTTCTATTTTTAAGAATTCATAACTTTTTCATCGTTTATCCGATTTAGCTGTTCTTTATATCGAATTGAAGTTAATAATATGTTCTATCTTATAAGACCGAAAAATATTAATTTGAGTCGACTTTTACCAGATTTTTCTAATTAACCGTAATTATGCTAGTTAGGAAATTGTGAGTTGTTGGAAAACATAAGACATGAATTGTGAGGTGCTTAGGATTACACTAAGTTGATGCGAAAATCGTTGGTGAAGCGAGTAGTGACTTTTGGTGGGTATTACATTGAGTCCCACGAGAAGTCTTGCCGAGTTTTAGGCTTGTGGTGGGTATTACACTAAGTCCCATGGGAAGCATGGTTTAGGCTTGGGGAGGGTATTACACTGAGTCCCACGGGAAGCATGGTTTAGGCTTGGGGTGGGTATTACACTGAGTCCTACGGGAAGCATGGTTTAGGCTTGTGGTGCGTATTACACTGAGTCCCACGGGAAGCATGGTTTAGGCTTGTGGTGGGTATTACACTGAGTCCCACGTGAAGCATGGTAGTGGCTTGTGGTGGGTATTATATTGAGTCCCACGGGAAGCCTTGTCAGTGAAGTCTTGAGTAAGTCTTGAGGTTGGTTATATTGAGTCTCACAGGAAGCATCTGTAAAGACTTAGGTAGTGACTTTTGGTGGGTATTATAATGAGTCCCATAGGAAATCTTGCCGATAACACTTATGATGGGTATTCCATGGAGTTACACGTTAGGTGTTGTGAGTGTTGTATGGACGTTTTCCATCCTGTTTTGGTTACTTATAAAGAAGTAACTAGAGATCTTGCTTAATGTTTAGATTCGAACCTTTAGATCCGAGAGAACTCTAAGATAGGGAACTCACTGAGATGTTGTTATCTCACCCCATGTTGTTGTTTTATTTTTTACAGGTACTTCAGGTTCCGTGAAGGGTAAGAATAAAGTAGTTTGATTATCCTTGCTTATCAATGGCTTTCCTTCCGCTGAGGAAATTTTTGAGATCTTCGGATCTAGTTCTTAGTTTCCTTTTGTTTTGGCATCTTGTATTATTGTTAGCCTTTTGATGTAGTACCTTATGTATTTAGTGGCTAAAATTTTGCAATGTGTTGTACTAAGAACTTATTTGTATTTCAGTATCAAACTTGAACTTATATATGAAAAATATGCTTTGATGTATGTATTTTATATATGGATATTATAGTTGGTATCAGAGCAGGTCGTATCCTCGACCTAGCCTTGGAATATTATAAGTGTTTCCTTCTGTTCATATATGTAATCTCGCATAGAACTAAATGTTATGCTTATGGTATTGATCCTGATCAACTTAATCCTGTTTTGATGACATTTAGGTATATGGCTAGTGGACATAGAACTAGTGGTCAGTGTAATGCCACTCCTCCTGTTGGTAATCAGTCGGGTGGCGATGGGAATGCCCCGTTGTATCAGTTCATGCAGCAGATGCAACAACAACACCAGTTTATGTAGGAGATGGTTCACCAAATGAATGGGGGTATTCATCCTCAAGTTGTCGTTCCTGAAACTAAAGGTGGAAATTTCTTTGACTTCTTCCGCATGATTCCTCATGAATTTCATGGAGGATTAGATCTGGTAAAAGCTCATGAATGGATAACTAGTATGGAGAGAATCTTCCAAATTGTGTTGTGCAGTGAAGAGGACAAGGTGACGTTTGCATCACACATGTTAAAAGGTCCTGATGCTAGATGGTGGGAGAGTGCTTCTACTCTCATTACTATGCAACAGGTTCCGAAGGTGTGGGAACATTTTAAGGAAACTTTTATGGAGAAATATTTTCCAAGTTCTTTGAGGACCCAGAAAGAGTTTAAATTTCAGCAGCTTGGGCAAGGAAACATGAATGTGGCCAGTTATGCAGAAAAGTTTTAAGACATGGCGGCTTATTTAAGGCAATTTATGTGTTGTGCAATGAAGAGGACAAGGTGACGTTTGCATCACACATGTTAAAAGGTCCTGCTTCTAGATGGTAGGAGAGTGCTTCTACTCTCATTACTATGCAACAGGTTCCGAAGGTGCGGGAACATTTTAAGAAAACTTTTATGGAGAAATATTTTCCAAGTTCTTTGAGGACCCAGAAAGAATTTGAATTTCAGCAGCTTAGGCAAGGAAACATGAATGTGCCCAGTTATGGAAAATTGATCAGTTTTTATTTGGATTAAGGGTTGAGATTTCTCATAGTGTCTCTCAGAGGGAATTCACTACTTATTCTGAATTGTTGAGGCAATGTTATGTTGTTGAGCATAGTTTGAAGAAAGTGAAAACTTAAGCAAGTGTTGGAAGAGTTGTTCAAAGTGATCGTGGAAGGGTGAATCAACCTTTTAAGCACAGGCACCAATCCTTCAAAGGGAAGCAAGTGGAGAATCCTAGACTTAATGATCCTCCTTCATGCTCCAAGTGTCGTAAGAATCACTATGGAAGTTGTAATCTGAGCGGTGTGATATGTTACAATTTCTAGAAAGAAGGACATATTGTTAGAGATTGTCCACAGAAAAGGAATCAGGTTCAAGGAAGGGTTTATACTATGGATGCGAGGAATACTAAAGCAGACAACTCTCTTATATCTGGTACATATCTTGTTAATGAACATCATTGTCTTGTTTTATTTGATTGTGGAGCAACACATTCTTTTGTGTCTACTCGTTGTGTGAAGCGACTTGTGTTACGAGTTTTTCCCTTGTATCCTCCTATGGTGGTTACTACCGCTATGGATGAAATCGTTGAGACACCTCTTATGTGTGAAAATTGTACTTTTTCCGTGGATGGTATAATTTTTCAGATTGATCTTATTTGTCTACCCCTTAAGAAGGTCGATGTTATTTTGCGAATGGATTGGTGTCGCTCCAGGGATTTTCATCCTAGTACAAAAGCGAAAGTGGCGCGGAAAAAGTAGAGTCGCCAGCCAGGCATTTTTATCCCGAAGGAACGAGAAAGGTAATGCTGCACAAACTTGAGGAAAAAGGAAAGGACAAGGTCCTGCGAACCAAAGATCTGGGTTCGGGAGTCGGTTACGACCTGGGATAGTATTAGCACCCTAGATCGTCTTCCGTACCCGATGGGATCTACACTTGTTTGTCTGTTTCAAAGGGTGAGAAATAAGATATTACTGAATAAAAGAACTGCTAACTGGAATTGGAATGAGAAAGGGAACTGGAAAAGAAAAGGGGAAATGAAGGGAAAATAAAGATTATGCTCGAACGGGCCCTACCCCGCTGCCTACGTACCTCATCAGGAAAATAAGGATCAGAGTCGACGTAATTCACCTAAATAAGGCGAAAACTTTGTTTGTATTTTTTATGCGCTGGAACTGTGTATGTCTATGATCAGGTGTTGCAGGCTCTCCTTGAACGAGTGCGTTTACCGTTTTGCATGCGAGACAAGTCGTCGCAAGTTCGCGTTAAGAGTGAGTGAGGTGAGAAAAGAAGTTCTCGAAGGGAAAGACGATTCTTCTTTGTTGTTTTGTCTTTTAGAGAAGTGTTTTCTGTTTATTGTTTGTGAACCTTTTCGTACTAAGACTTGTTCATCGTGGTAGATGACTTACACCTCGCCCCGAGACAGGACGTGCATAAGTAACCCACGGCAAAGTCTCGTGTCGTACGAGAAAGATCAACCTTTGTTTGGTGTTTTTTACTTTTCTTCATGAGATGAGAAAAAAGAAAATGAATCAAAGGCAAAAAGTCTAAGGGGAAGATTAAAATCCTAGTGTTATCATACATGGATGAACCTAGGTTAGTGCGGTTTCTATCCTAATGAAAAGGAAAGAAGAAACTAAGAGCTAATAGAATACAACTTACTTCTTAATGAAGTTAAGTCGATTCTAACAAGGGATTAGCATGCAATTGTGAGAAAAAACCTAACAAACACAAGTATGGAAGGTAAGGCAAAATTCACATTAAATGCATAAAGAAGTAAGAGGAATAAGTTGTGGAGAACTTACCTTAACCTCCCTACAAAACAAAGATTAGTGTTGCATATTATTTAAAATAATAAGGCAAACAAAGTACCAATTAAATCCTAATGCGCCTAGGACCTAAACTAGACTCATTCATAAGTCTAAAGGGTATTTAAAATGATGTAAGGCAAAATACAGCAGCCTACTACAGCTCCTAAATGCACAAACAGCCATGAAATGCAATGCACAATGCACACAACTTTTTTACAGCTCACAATCAGCATGCAAAACAGGTGTAAAAAGTGTGGAAAATGCAACAATCAACATACATTTTACAACTACTGTATCAAAGGACAACTACGAAATGCAAAAGTCAGATTTGATTATTTTTCACTTTTTAATGCACAAAATCAATGAGAAATGCACAATTAACATGAATAAATGCAACATGAACATAGATCAACATACATAATTGAATGAACATAATTGTTTTCAACGAGGGATTATGAAAGGATGCACCAAATGATCAACTATGCAGCAAGTATGCATAGTATGACATATAAACATGATGAACATGAACATGCATCAACATGGATCAACAAGAATGATATGTAGCTTAATGCAAAAATCAGAATTTGATTGATATGCAAATGTGATCAAACATGCAACAAAATGCTACAACATGCACTTACATATTTACGATTATGTGAAATGCAACATACAATATGTGAGGCAATAATGCGTATGAGTTAACGAAACATGCAAGGGATGCAAAAACAGAATGTAGCATGATTATTTACATGCTAAATGATGCATTGAACATAGCAACAATATGCACTAAATCACTTCATGCATAAATGAACAAATAAGCATACAATATGTGAAAGGAACGGAAACATGTCAAAACAAATCGAAATGATGGAACGAGATACCAAAACTAATCCTAAAAATTCCCTAAAATCAATACCTAAACATGCATGAACATTAAAGGCACAAGGGATCAAGATCAAGCAATCAAATAAGCTGAATTTTCAAATTCAAACAGCGTTAACCGGTTAATGCTATAGGTTAACCGGTTAACGGACCTAAAACAGAAGAAATTTGTGGCACTGAATAGAATGTGAAACATTATTTATAAATAATTGCTTTTGGCCACAAACTCACTTCTAATAATCCATAACACACACATGAACATGTTAACACGAATTCTCTACTTAAATGAAGTATTCTAACACCTATTGGGACCTAGATTATGCTACGTGTAAACACCCCAAATTTGCCCTCACTAATTTCACACCATGGCTTGTGATCTTTCATATTTTCATTAGTTTAAGCATATCATCTCATATTGCATTTTTGCTTCACTACATTAGCTCAAGTTCATCTGCATCTAGGGTTTGTGATCTAAGCAATCCAGAATCCATCTGAGCCACCCCAAAGGCCACCAATCATTCCAAGAGGGTCCATGAATGTTCAATCATCATATTATATCCCTCAAAGATCAAGGAAGTCAAAGAATCATAAGAACTTGCACAACATTGAAGCAGAGCTAGGGTTTCACTACACAGATGACCTGAAATTAGGGTTTTGGTTTCAGAGGCCATAACTCCAAATTTTTTAGTCATTCTTGTTTCTAAGGGTCTCAATATGTTATAAGGATCATGCATACCAAGTTTGATGAAGAAATTCATTGTGGAAGTCATTTGTTCACTGGGTAACTTCTTGAGCAAGTCAGAGCAAAATCAGGGCATCTGAGGCCCACCAACATGGAACCAAAGTGGATTTTTCATCAAATTTGAGTTATATGATCTCTATTTGATCATTTAAGTGCTTGGAAGTTCACAAAATTGAAGAAAAGTGAGCTAAACTAAAAGTTGCCAAAAATGGAAATGACTTGTAATGTAAACTTTCCATTTTGGGAAAGTTTTTCAACCTCCTCTTTCTCAACCAAAAATGCTTCAAATGAAAAATTGTTGGTCATGAAAGTTTTAGATTGGATCATTCCATTTTCAAAAAGTACAAGAACAAGTTCTAATTCATTATGGAACTCAAGTTATGGCTTGTCAAAGTTGGCAAAAATCACATAATTTTCAAGAATGCACCAAAGAGGATTCTTTGCAAAACCACTTGCCAATTCATTTTGTGACTTCAAACACACTTCTAGTCATCATACAAACATTGTGCATTGCATAAAACTCAGAATTGCCCAAGGAATTTCAAGATTCCATTCCTTGAACATCAAGAATTCTCAAAGGGGCCAAAACTTCACATAATTGCAAAAGGTCACATAAACTTCCATCCACTTGTTGAATTGCCTCAAGACTGATTCTATGGACATCCTTGATCCATGTTGTGCATGGACAAGCCAATGAGCCATCTACACCATTGCCCATACCTCAAGTACAACACTTTTGATTTTTTTGCAAAATCCTTCGAATCTCTCAGCTCACTCACCCAATCCTCAAACCAATTTCACCATTGATCTCAAAATCATTCACTGACCACAAACCAACCATTAAAATAGCCTCAAAACACCCATACACAAAACATGATTTTTGGCCAGTTCAGTTGTTATAACACAAACCAGCCACTCTCAAGGCCTCTCAAGCATCAAAGCTTCATCAGGAGGTCAAAGGGAGTCATTTTGCACAAAGGAAGTGACCGGAAAGCTAAGTTTGGAAAGCTTCATCTCAGGTAGTCATCTGAAATCATTTTTCCAGAAATCCTATTTTATGTTCCAATAAGAAAGAGCATGCGTCACTGATCATTCTGAACTTTGTATTTTTGAAAATGGTGGAGAAATGAGTATTTACTGAACCTCTGAAATTTTTGCCATTTTTGATCTTTCCTTCGAATCTTGTTTATGAGCAAATATAAATCTGTTTTGAGGTTAGATTAGTGTTTAGGAGGATGAGAGGAATTGATCTGGAGCTTTAGAGCTCCAGAAATAACCTAGGGAGAGATTTTGAGATTTTCAGGGAAAGAGGCTGTCGGAGAAGACGACCGGAGCTCTTCCCCGGTGACCTGAAAGTCATTAATATGCTAATTACGGTTAGGGCAGTGTTTGAACGTGGACCCTTAGATTGTGCTTTCCCGCGTGTGATGGACGCCTGAGAGCATTTCATTAACATTTAATCTGGATTATTTAAATAATTAATTGAGATTAGTTAAGTTTGAATGTCATCCGTTAGATAGCGCACGTGGTCAACCAATATATTCCCAGAATCAATGCAAGCCCTTGGATCAGTTTACTTTTGGTTTATTTCATTTTTAATTCATATTTTCTTATTTGTTTTACATATTTTATTTAAAATAGCTAGAAAACCCTAAAAATATTTTTATTCTGCATTTTTACTTCAAATAATTTTCTTAACCCAAAAATATTTTTATTTTTATTAAAAAATAATTTTTAAAACATTTAAATGTTTATTTTAATTAATTAATGGAAATTAACTAATTAAAATATTATTTAGGTTTCTAAAAATCCCAAAAAATTTCACATTGCATCTTAGGACATTTAGAAACATTGTCATACTATCCATACAAATTTCTTTTTGGTTTTGAACTATCTTTGACAATTTTCTTGAACTTAAGGTTCATAAAATTCACATTTTAGAACCCTAACTTCAAGAATTCTTTTCTGCCTAACCATGAATGGTATGACAATGATTCTTTTTGCATTGATTTTCATTTAACATGTAGTTTCTAGCATAATTTTGTCACAAATTTCTTCTGCATTTTTGATTTGATTTGCATTTTTCCCTTTAGGTGCCTTAAAACCCTAGATAACTTAGAAAAAATCATAACTTCCTTAGGGTTAAGAGTTAGGTCTTCTCCTTTAGGGTGTGATATCATATGGGGTTAGGATTCCTTTAAGTCCATTTTCAATTTTTTATCTTGTCATTTGCTTCTGTTTTTGGTTTTTGCATCTCATGTTGCATGAAAACCCTAATTTCTTATGTACATTTGCATACATCTTGCATATGCTTGCATACATGAACTTGACATGACATTTCTTATATCCACATGACATATAAGACATCTTCGGACACATTAGAATCATGTTAGATCATTTCTTCATCCCTTTGACATGTTATGCATTCATTACATTCCATGAACATTCATGTGCTTCCATGCTTCTTTCATGCTTCATTTGCATCCTCATTACTTGTATGATCATCCATAGCATTTGGTATGTGTAAACACCCCAAATTTTCCCTCACCTATTCAAACCATGGCTTGTGATCTCTTCATATGCATAAGTTTAATCATAGCATCTCATACCACATTTTTGATTCACTGCATTGTGTCTAAGTCATATGCATCTAGGGTTTGTCATCTGAGCAATCGAAGAGCCATTTGAGCCACTCCAAAGGTCATCAATCACTTCAAAGGGGTCCATGTAGGTTCAATCATCATATTGTATCCTCACAAAGTCAATAATGCCAAAAAATCACAAGAACTGAAAAAGGCATGGAAGCAGAGCCAGGTTTAACTGCACAGATGACCTAGAATTAGGGTTTTGGTTTCAAAGGTCATAACTCCAAATTTTTTGGTCATTCTTGTTTCTATTGGTCTCTATATGGTATAGGGATCATGCATATCAATTTTCATGAAGAAATTCCATGGGGAAGGCAGCTAATCGAGAGTTGACTTCTTGGGCAAGTCAGTGCAAAATCAGGGCATCTGAGGCCCCAATGACCCAACCAAAGGGTGTTCTTCATCATTTTGAATGTGTATGATCTTTATTTGATCATATAAGATGTTAGAAGTTCACAAAATTGAAGAATCTCAAGCCATTTGCAAAGTTGCTTTTTTGGGAAAATGACTTGTAATGGAAACTTGCCATTTTGGGAAAGTTTTTCAACCCTTTCTTTTTGATTCAAAAAAGCTTCAAATGAGAAAACTTTGGTCATAAAAGTTGTAGAATGGATCATTCCATTTTCAAAAAGTACAAGAACTCATTCTAATTCATTTTGGATCAAAAGTTATGGCTTTGCAAAGTTGGATAAAATCATTGAAATTTCACTTTTGCACAAAATGGAAAACTTGTATTTTCTCATGACAAGCCTTTATGTGACTTCAATGTGACCTCTAATTATCATACCAATGCAATGCATGATCTAAAAATCAGTTTGGCCCAAAGGACTTCCCATTTCTATGCCTTGTTTTTCAAGTAACCATAAGCCATTCTTCATGAAAGTGCAAAGAGGGATTTCTTGCAAATTGATTCTCAAAGGGTTTGTTGGACCTCTAGCTGGTTTCAAAACTTTGCCATGACCTAATGAACCATGCCACACCAAAAATTCAGCAAGGTTTCTCACATACACATAGCCAAAAATCATGAGATGTAACAAGTTGTCAAGTTGCAAAAACCCTTCCAACTTATGATCCAAATGTTGCAGTCCTTCATGAACCATCCAAGGGCCATCCTTGACTCAAGCTGAGGCAGGACAAGCCTCTAGATTGCCTTTGACCCGAGCCATGCCTAGGGTACACAATATCTTGACTTTTTGCATAAAGACCCATACCAATCCCACAGTGACATACCAACTCTCTGCCCAACCAGAGCATGATATGTGGACATCAAGCAATCCAGAAACATACCATACACAAGCTGAATCCTCCCACATTGCAGCATCCAACAAAATTTGTCAAAACCTTTCCCTCTTCGAAACACACAACACAGCCATCAAACTTCAATAATTCCTTCACCAATCAACCAGAAATCATCCATGGAACAGATCCCACCCCTCACAATGATCTGAAACACAACACACAAGAACTTCATTTCCTGCTACACCAGAACTGAACCACAAAAACTCGCCACTCTCAACCCCATTCAAGTATTCCATTAGCCTCAGGAGGTTCAAGGGAGATCATTGGCACAAAAGGGAGGCTCTGAAAGCTCATTTTCAAAGGTCTCCAGCTCAGGTACAACCTAAGAACTTTTTTCTCAGAACTTCATTTTCTTGTTACAAAATGAATCTACATGTTGCACTAATCATCTGGATGTGTTTAGATTTAAAAATAAGTAAGAGATGACCATTTTATGTTGCTCTGAAAGTTTGCCTGTGTTTCATGTTTTCCTTCGATTCAGGCTTATGAGTGAAAATAAATGAATTTTGGGTGAGGGGTTAGGTTTAGATTGAGAAGAAGAGCATTTTGGTGGAAGAAATTTCATGATTGGTAACCTGTAGCGAAATCTAGGGTTTATGTTCCGGTCACCTGAAACTCATTAACCCTAATTGTGTCATTAATGGGAGTTTGAATGTGGACCATGGATTGGGATGACTGGGGTTGACTCGCGCGTGAACGTTTGGCCAGGATGCATCATTAAAACCCTAATCATTGTTTAATTAATTAAAATCCTGTTTAATTAATTCATAAAACAAATTAGCCAGATTTGAATCTGGGCCTTTGGATCTGGCGCGCAGTCAACCAGTCCAAGCCCAGATCAAATCCTGGCCCTCCCCTTTGCATACTTTCATTTATTTTATATTTTATTTCATTTAAATTGATTTATCTTTTACATTTTATTTAAAATAGCAAAAACCATTTTAAAATTATGAAATTTTTTGTCAAAGATTTCACTAATTTTTAGAACACAAAAATATTTTTATTTTTATTTTTTGCATTAAAAATTATTTTTAAATCATTTAAATGTTTATTTTTAATTAGTTAATGAAAATTAATTAATTAAAAATACATTTAGGTATTTAAAAATCACAAAAAAAATTCACATAGCATTTAAAAACATTTAGAAACATTGTCCAACTCTCAAACCAAATTTCTTTTTTGTTCTTGACCCTTTTTGATCATTTTCATTGTATTTAATTTCATTTTTAGGCAATATTTTGCTTCAAACTTCAAAAATTCCTTTCTGCCTAACCATTGAGAGTTGGATAATGATTCTTTTTGCATTGCATCTTGTATAGCATGTAGTTTATAGGATAAAATTGGTTTGAATTGATCTTGCATTTTCAATTTGTTTAGCATTTTTCTTGTTGAGGTACCTTAAAACCCTTGCAATCTTAGGAAATTCATAACTTTCATTAGGTTAAGAGTTGGATCCTCTCCTTTGGGCAGTGAGTTTGTATAGGTTTAGGGTATCTTTGATTGCATTTTCAAATTTTTATCATGTCATTTGCTTCTGGTTTTGGATTTTTGCTTTGCATGATGCATGTAACCCTAATTTGTGCCTTCCTTTGCATCCTTCTTTCATTTGCTTGCATCCATTGACTTGCCATACCATTTTGTGCATTCATTTGATTCATAATACATCTTAGGACATATTAGAATCATGTTTGATCATTGCATCTTCCATTTGCCATGTTGTATGTCCATTGCATTTCATAACTTTTCATGTGTATTCATGTTTCAATGCATGCTTCATTTGCATCCTCATGCTTGTTTGATCACCCTCACACCTTGCCTCATGTTTGCATCATCTCTTAGCATCATTAGCTTCATGTTCTTGCTCCTGGTTTTGGTTTGCATCATCACACTTCATCTCATTTGCATTGCATTTCATTCCTTATGCTAACATTTCAGGTGGTAAGTTGTTTGAAAAGTGAATTTGCCTTCACTTCTCATAATCTCTTTTCATCTCTTTCATACTTCCTTTGATGAATTTTTGTATGTGTATTGTATTGAGATTGCTCATTCTTGATTCATCTTACTTTCTTTCTTCAAGCAACTTGTCTTCTTGAGTGAAGCAAGTTGTTTTGCTTCTCTTTGCCTCTTGCTCCTTTCATCTGCTTCCTTCCTGGTGGTTTCTCTGAAGATCTTCTTGCAAACCTCATTAACCCTAGGATCTCCAAGCATGATAACAATTAGGGTTTGATTAGTCCCCCATTTAGTTTTACCTTTGTGTCATCTTTGAGTCTTCTCCTCTCACCTCATAATCAAGGACTAAACCCTAAAGGCTCAAAGGCTTTGTGATTAAGCTTATGCCTGCATCCTTCTATTAGGATGGAGTGTATAACTTTAATCCTAAGTGTTAAACCCTTAATGTGTTTAACTCCTTTAATCAATCCATTTAATAATCATCAAGACATCAAGCTTGTAACTTGGTCCTTGCATTAGGGTTCTAATTCTTCCTTAACTGGTTAAGAAGGACTAACCCTAGTGTTAATGGACAAGTCCTCCTCAAGTTGTCTTACAAACCATAAAAATCATTTCTTCATCTTACCATTAACTAAAACCCACTTAACAAAGGCTTTGTTTTGTCATGAGGTTAATCCCTAATCATGGATTAAGTTGAGGAGTCTTCCTCAGCTTAAATGCTCTCATCTATTATCCTTCTATTAGGATGGTGTAATGAGTCCATTAAATCCTTGATTATGGCTTAAACTCATTACTTAACACTAAACAAAAACAACAAAAACATCTAAATAAAGACAAGTAGGTTAATGATCTTAATCCTACATCATGGTGATTAAGTGTGAGATACTGACTTCATACTTAAGGTATTCTCAATACCCCTAATCAGAGGGAGGATGTGATGAGTTTACTAACCCTTGGTTTAGGCTTAAGCTCATTAACTTATGACAAACATCAAAAAGCAATAAAAGATTGAAAATACAAAAACAAACAATAATCGTCTCCTCCGGGATTCTTTTCTCATCTCATTCATTCATAAACGAGAATTTGCTTCTTCCGTCTAATGCAAGACAGTTTGCACCTGAGCCAGACAGGTCATACACTTGAGCATAGACAAGTAAGTAGTTCATAAGTCAATTTACCTTTTCAGTCTCTTTGGGTCGAACTACGGTGTTCTGACTTCCTCATTGCATGAGAGGATACGTAGGCATAACTTAACAGTTATCGAACAAAAGTCTCTGTATATTCCCCCTCTTCTAGCATTATTCTTTAATCCTCATAGTCTTGAGCTTTACACTCTTGTTCTTACACTGACACTTCTCTTATACACCTCACACTTCTTTTACAGTGACACTTGCATTCTTTCCAGCTTTGATACACAAATTGCACTGACACTACCCCTTTAAAGCACAAATCTTTTAAGCGTGGTGTCGCTCCCGACAAATGAAAAGGATCAGATGAAGGTACAGACGCGAACGGTCGGCGAAGGGAACAATGAGAACACACAGTCGTGAACTCACTGGAGATGAATAGAGTCGCCAGCTAGGCATTTTTATCCCGGAGGAAAGGCAATGCTGCATAGACCTAGAAAGATATGGATAAGACGGTTGCGAACCAGAGAGACTGAGAAAGGGGGTTGGTTAAAACCTGGGAAGGTATTAGCACCCAGATTGTCCGTCGTACTCGACGGGATCCACGCTTAAAAGATTTGTGTTTTAGAGGGGTAGTGTCAGTGCAATTTGTGTGCCAAATAGCTGGAAAAGGGATGTACAGGTGTCAGTGTATAAGTGATGTGAAGTATGAAAGTGTTAGTGTAAGAAGGGAATGAAATGCTCAAGATAATGAGGCTAAAAGAATGAAGCTGGAAAGAGGGGGAATATACATAGACTTTTGTTCGATAACTGTTAAGTTATGCCTACGTATCCTCTCGTGCAATGAGGAAGTCAGAACACCGTAGTTCGACCCAAAGAGACTGAAAGATGAATTGACTGGTGAACTGCTTGCTGGCCTATGCTCAAGTGTATGACCTGTCTGGCTCAGGTGCAAACTGTCTTGCATTAGACGGAAGAAGCGAGTTCTCGTTTATGAGTGAAGATGATGAGAAAAGAATCCCGGAGGAGACGATTATTGTTTGTTTTTTTGTATTTTCAGTCTTTTATTGCTTTTGAAAGTTTGTCATAAGTTAATGAGCTTAAGCCTAAACCAATGGATTTAGTAAACTCATCACATCTTCCCTCTGATTAGGGGTAATGAGAATACCTTAAGTGTGAAGTCAGATTCTCACACTTAATCACCTTTGGTATAGGATTAAGATCATTAACCTATTTGTGATTATTTAGATGTTTTTGGTGTTTTTGTTTAGTGTTAAGTAATGAGGTTAAGCCATAATCAAGGATTAAACAGACTCATTACACCATCCTAATAGAAGGATAATAGATGAGAATGTTTAAGCTGAGGAAAACTCCTCAACTTAATCCATGATTAGGGATTAAACTCATGACAAAACAAGCCTTTGATTAAGTGGATTTTATTTAATGATAAGATGAAGAAGTGATTTTTATGATTTGTAAGACAACTTGAGGGGGACTTGTCCATTAACACTAGGGTTAGTCCTTCTTAACCAATTAAGGAAGAATTAGAACCCTAATGCAAGGCCCAAGTTACAAGTGTGATGTCTTGATGATTATCATGTGAATTAATTAGAGGATTTAAACACATTAAGGGTTTAACACTTAGGATTAAAGTTATACACTCCATCCTAAGAGAAGGATGCAGGCATAAGCTTAATCACAAAGCCTTAAAGCATTTAGGGTTTAGTCCCTGATTATGAGATGAGAAGAGGAGACTCAAAGAGACATAAAGGTAAAACTATGGGGGGACTAATCAAAACCCTAATCATTGTCATGCTTGGTTGTTCCTAAGGTTTGTGAGGTTTTCAAGAGCAATCTTCAAAGAGAACCACCAGGATGCAGATGAACAGGATCAAGAGAAGCAAAGTGACTTGCTTCATTCAAGAAGTCAAGTCACTTGAAGAAAGAAAGTAAGAAGAACAAGGATGAGCAAGCTCCAACTCAAACACATATAAGAATGCAGCAATGGATGCAAGAGAGATGAAAAGAATAGTTATGAGAAGTGAAGGCAAATTCACTTCTCAACCTCACTTACCACCTGAAATGTTAGAAAGAAAAGCAATGCAATGCTAAATGAGATGAAATGATATGATGAAAAACAAAACCAGAAGCATGTTGATGATGATAATGATGTTATGAGATGCTACAAGCATGAGACAAGGCATGGAGATGTTCATACAAGATCATGGATGCAAATGATGCAAGTTAAGGAGCATGATCTTACATGAAAAGTTATGAAACATACATGGCAAACAAAATGACAAATATGGGATGCAATGATCAAACATGCTTTCTACATGTCTTAAGATGTCAAATGAATCAAATGTATGCTTGAAATGTCATGGCAAGTCATGTTATGCAAGAGAATGTAAGAAGGATGCAAGAGAAAGCCCAAATTAGGGTTTATGAAACAAACATCAAACAAAACTCAAAATCAGAAGCAAATCCTAAGGTAAAAAATGGAAAATGCCACCCAAAGAAACCCTAAACCTATACTAAACCAAAGTCCAAAGGGGAGGTCTCAACTCTTAACCAATCTCAAGTTATGATTTTTCTAAGTTATTAGGGTTTTTAGGGTTCCTAAACAAAAGAAATGCCAAACAAAATGAAAATGAGGAATCAAATCATGGCCATTTAATCCTAGAAACTACATGCCAAACTCAAAATAATGCAAAAAGAATCAATGTCCAACTCTTCATGAATAGGCAGAAATGAATTTTTGAACTTTGGATCAAAATAATGCACAAAAAATGATTTAATTCAATGGAAAATTCTCAAAGTGCATCAAGATCAAAAAAGAAATTTGGTTTGAAGGTTGGACAATGTTTCTAAATGTCTTAGAACATTTCATGAATTTTTTGGTGATTTTTAAATACCTAAAAGTATTTTTAATTAATTAATTTCCATTAATCAATTAAAAATAATCTTTTAAATATTTAAAAATACTTTTTTAATGATAAAAATAAAAATAAAAATATTTTTGGGTCTTAAAAATTAATAAAACTTTTATGAAAAAGTTTCATAATTTTTAAGACATTTTTGCTATTTTTAATTAATTGTGCAAGTTAAATGAAAATAAAATGAAATAAAAATAAATAAAAGGAGAAGTAATCAGAATGGAGGGTGGAGATTGAGCCTGGATTCAAATGCATTGACCACGCGCGCTATCCAAGGGCTGTGGTTCTTTCTGAGTTAATTAATTAAATTATGATTAATTAAACTTAAACACGTGGATTAGGGCTAATCAAACAGATCTGGACCACACACACACGCGGGAGGTCAACGATTTCAACGCATCTAACGACCCAAATTCAAATGGGAATTAAATACATGATTAGGGCACAAATGACTTTCAGGCGGCCGGAGAAGACTTCCGGTCGTCTTCTCCGGCCAGCATCTCCCCTGAAAATCCCCAAAACCCCAAAAACCTAACTAAAATGAAATCTAAGAATTGGGAAATGATCCTCACTCACTCACGAACCAAAACCCTAAGTCAAAACAAATTTATTCTTCCCCAGAAGCATGAATCGAAACAAACAAATTTTAGGGCACGCAAGTTTCAGAGATCAATTAAATGTTCATTTCATCACCATTTCAAAAACTAAAAGCATATTCATGATCAGGAAGACACAAAGAACAAGTTTAGAACAAAAGAAATGATTTCTGGAAAAATATTTCTTGAGCTACCTGAGATTCGAAGCTTTCACTCTGATGACTTTCTGGCCACTTCTCCTTGTGCAATCCACTCCTTAGGACCTCTTGATGATGTTTGAATGCTTTGGAGCAATTTATGCTGGCTGGTTGATGAGTTTAGACAGCTTCTGCTTCAACTCAGTTGAAAATGGCAATGGAGTTTCAGGCAGTTTCAGGTCATTGTGAATGGTTCTTTGTGATCCAGATGGTAAGTGGAGAAGGTCTGTGGTGTTTGTTTGTATGTTTGTGAGCTGTGGACAGAGATTCGAATGAAACTGCAAGTTGAGGTGAGAAATGGCAATGGGGTGTTCTTGCTTGTTTCAGGCCTGGCTCTTGGTGGTTTGAGGTCTATGAAGTATGGTGAGTTGAAGTGTGGAAATGGTTTGGGTGTTTGTGTGTTAGGCAGAGAGTTTCGAAGCAAAATGCAGCTGGGGTGTGTTTTGTGAATGTGATCTTAGGGCATGTTTCAGCTTTGCTAGATGTCTGGAATGGCTTGCAAATGAAAAGTATAAACTAATCCAATTGGCTGGATGATGTGACATGGCCTGCAGTGATAGGTAAGTTTGCTTTTGCAAAAAGTCAAATTTTGTGTAAGGAAAGTATGGCTTGATCTATAGCTAGTACAAATCATGGTTCTGGTGCAGCAAGATGAGGTGAGAGGCTAGCAAAGTGCAGTAACCAATGCAGCAAGTTGTAGGAAGAATGATCATGAGCTTTTTGCAAGTTGTCACTCTTTGGTTCATATGGAAAGATCTTGTCCCCAAAAGCCATGAAACATGAGCAATGCCTAGTCCATTCTGAATTTTATGACTTATAGAATGTTTGCATACTGGTTTGAAGTGAATTAGAAGTCACATTTGGCTTTGGTTCATGATTTCGCAAAGTTCTCATTTGAAGCATGCCTTGAAAATCAATGATTTTAGCCAACTTTGTCATGCTATAACTTTTGATCCAAGAAGAGTTTGATCATGTTCTTGTACTTTTTGAAAAGGGAAAGATGAGATCTACAACTTTCATGACCAAAGTTTTTCCATTTGAAGCTTTTTTGGATCAAGAATCAAGGCTTGAAAAATGACCTAAAATGAAGCATTCTTGAAAAGTCAACTATGCCCAAAAAGTCAACATTTGCAAAACTTCCAAATTCTTGATTTCTATGAACTT
Organism: Lathyrus aphaca; assembly: GCA_963966055.1. NCBI lineage: Eukaryota > Viridiplantae > Streptophyta > Magnoliopsida > Fabales > Fabaceae > Lathyrus > Lathyrus aphaca. The sequence continues at coordinate 346,210,263 of OZ014521.1, forward strand.
CAACCTTCTTCCATGATCAAATAAAGATCATATACACTCAAAATGATGAAGATCAACCATTGGTTGGGCCATTGGGGGCCTCAGATGCCCTGATTTTACACTGACTTGTCTTAAAAGTCAACCCTTGATCAGATGACTTCCCCATGGAATTTCTTCATGAAAATTGATATGCATACTCCCTATACCATATAGAGACCAATGGAAACAAGAATGACCAAAAAATTTAGAGTTATGGCCTCTGAAACCAAAACCCTAATTTTTAAGTCAACTGTGCAGTCAAACCTGGCTCTGCATCCATTCAAACCCTAGTTCTTGTGATTCTTTGGAATTTTGACTTTGAGAAGATGCAATATGATACTTGAACACATATGGATCCCTTTGAAGTGATTGGTTGCCTTTGGAGTGGCTCAAGAAGCTCTTGGATTGCTCAGATCACAAACCCTAGGTGCAGATGACTTAGAATCTATGCAGTGAATCAAAAATGAGATGTGAGATGATATGATTGTGTTTATGCATATGAGGATGATCACAAGCCATGGTGAAATGGGTGAGGGCAAATTTGGGGTGTTTACAGCTGCCCCTATTCAAACATGAGTTAGCTGTGCAGGATGGAAGCGACGGCTTAACAGGCAAACAAGATAACTTGTGGTTGAATACCAAAGACAGTCCAAAATTTGCACTCACAGAATGAAGAAGAAAAGGGATATAGATTGTAAAAGGAAAATAAAGTATATTGTAAAGTGTGGGCGACGGAGGACGACCGTCGAGCAGAGGATGACTGCTGGGTAAATAGCAATGACGGGGACGGCCGACATGCTGAGGATAAAAGGTAAAGCCAAGACGGGGACGGCCGACTAGCTGGGGATAAAAGAATTGTGATGGGGACGGCCATCAAGATAAAGTTGTAAAATTTTCTGGGAATTAATGAAACATGACGGGGACGGCCATCAAGTTCATAAAGTAAAGTAACCAACGATGGGGACGGCCATCGGGCTAAACTGATGAAGGACGATCATCAGGAAAAAGAAAAAGGGACCACGACGGGGACGGCCATCAGGTTAAAGAATAAATGAAATAAACAGATGATGAGGTACGGTCATCAAAGGTGAAGGACGATCACCTAGCAGGGGACGGCTGCTCTGCTGGGGAATGAAGGAATTATGATGGGGACGGCCATCAAAGGTGGAGGACGACCACCTGGCAGGGTACGGCTGCCGAAAATATCAACGATGGGGACGGCCATCGGATGAGCATGATGGAGGAAGACCATCAAGAGGTGGAGGACGACCACCTAGCAGGGGACGGCTGCTCTCAGGGTTTATCATGACATAGGACGAATGTCAGATAACCAAAATCAACAATGGGGACGGCCATTGGATAAAATGATGAAGGACGATCATCAAAGGGGTGGAGGACGACCACCTAGCAGGGGACGGCTGCTAAAATCAACGATGGGGACGGCCATCGGATGAGCATGATGGAGGACGACCATCAAGAAGTGGAGGACGACCACTCAGCAGGGTACGGCTGCTCTCGGGTTTATCATGACACAGGACGAGCGTCAGATAAAAAGGAAAATTTGTTTGCAATCTACTGGGGAATAGTAAACACGGACGAGTGTTCACATCCAAGAAACAAAGGGTATGAGTGTTTGGTATTGTGTATAGATTAAAGATGCGGACGAGCATCCCTAAGACTACGATACGGACGAGTATCGGGTAGAAACAAACTGACACATGTTCAAAGATGATGATACGGACGAGTATCAACTGGTTAACAAGGAACACGGACGAGTGTTGAATCTGATGGTTCTTCTGGGGGAATAGTAGACACGGACGAGCATCTATATTCAAGAAGATACAAGTGTTTGACATGGTGTATGGATTAAAGATGCGGACGAGCATCCTTAAGACTATGATACGGACGAGTATCATGTAGAAACAAACACTAGACGCAATGTTCTGAGATGATGGTACAGACGAGTACCAACTGGTTAACAAAGAACAAAGACTACTGTTGAATCTGCGGGGATATAAATGGTATATACAAGATACGGACGAGTATCTGTATAAGAGCGAGTGGTGTATAGATGAGTGTTTAACTGCTGGGGAGGGTGACACGGACGAGTGTCAAAGTATAATAATATTAGCAAGTATGTGGGTTGTAAAAGTATAAGCGACTGCGCTGGGGAAATGACACGGACGGGTGTCAGGAAAGTGTATATACAAGTATATGTGAGTGCAAAGAGGATGTCTTTGGCTTTCTGTTGGTGATTTGACACGGATGGGTGTCAGGAAGTATCTGTAGTACGGGTGATCTTGTTTGTAAAGAGTGTTCAGGCGACTTTACCGGGGAGTGATGACACGGACGGGTGTCAAAAGGTGCGTATACTGGTGTTTGTGATTGTGAGGCAGCTGCTTTTGCTGGGAACTCTGGTGGGGATTTTTCTCCTGTATGTTGATGAACTGTAATCATTCACAGGTGTTGATTCATAACATGGCTCATGATTATGCTATGCATTTGATTTTTGCCGTAATGCTCCGTATTAGACGGAATGCTACGCTCTGAGGGGATAATATGATGCAAATGCCATGATTATGGAAAGATCTCAAACCGGGATTCGGATCCCATTGCTGCGAAGATCTATGGCTGATCTGTTTGTAATGGACCTCCCAGCTGGGGATGAGATCATCGATAGACTTGGAGAGATGTATCCGCTTGGGGATATAGGTCACTGATTGACATATCCTTGTAATAAGGGACCCAGCTGGGGTTTGTAGAAGCTTTCGGTACTCTGTTGTGACTCCTTCGTGCATTGCTCTTCTGGATAGAGGTTGAGGATCTCGTGGGGGATGATTCCCTGATTCCTGTATTTTGCTGAGGAAGAATGATTGGTATCACAGCTGGGGATGTTGTTGGTAACTCAGCTGGGGAGAGCAATGAGAGGCAGCTCAGCTGGGGATAGAGCATTTCGGATGTTGAGATTATTTGTTGATTTGCCAGCTTGCTGAGATGTAACTTGCATGCCCCAAGGTTGCGTTCTGGATGCCTGTAATCCTGCAAAGATAAGGAAACGCACAAAAGGTCCCGAGGTATCCTTTACTGGATTCCGTCATAGGAGTTAAGCATTCTCAAGAGTAAGTATATTCCCTGCAAGCATGTGTTCCTATTTTTAGTGAAAAAAAACATCTGTACTTATGCAATTATTTTTAGAGACATCAGACATTCTTTGCAAACGAAATATGTACAAGACGAAACATGACTGAAAAATCTGATTTTATTAATTCTTGTGCCCTGAATTGGCAAGATACAGTCAAGGAAACAAATCTCCTAAAATAAGGAGATTGTTACAAATTGAGAAACAAAGTGCTGGCGATGTTGACGACGCTTTCAAAGGAGCTTCCTCTTCCGCTATGATTCGTATGACTTTTGACTTTCTTCTCGTCTTGCTTTCTGGAGAAAGTTGATTCTGATTGAAGCTTGATCCTTTGGAGTTTTAACCAAGTTGCTGACAATACAGACGAATTCAGAATGCAGTTGTTCGCTTATTCCCTTATTTTGCATGGATCGCCCTTTCGGGTTTTCAATCCATCGGGATACCCATTTTTGCCTGAGTTGTCCAATGCGGCTTTTCAACTCAGCGGGTGTACATTTTTTCATTTATTTCCCTTATTTTTGCCCGAGTCTTTTATTCTGTTTTTGACTCGCCGGGATGCCCTATTTTTGCCTGGACTTACATTCTGTTTTTGTGTCCAGCGGGTCATTTATACGAAGTATTTTTTAACTGCATCTGAATTCACAGGGGACGGGAAATCTTCACCATCCATGGTGCTGAGCATCAGTGCTCCACCAGAGAAAACTTTCTTTACCACGAATGGTCCTTCATAGTTCGGAGTCCACTTGCCCCTGTGGTCTGTATGAGGAGGGAGGATTCTTTTCAGCACAAGATCTCCCACTTGGTACTCTCGGTGCCTGACTTTCTGATCGAAGGCTCTCTTCATTCTCTTCTGATATAACTGCCCATGACAGATCGCAGCCAACCTTTTCTCTTCGATCAGACTCAGTTGTTCGTATCGGGACCTAACCCATTCTGCTTCGTTCAGCTTAACATCCATCAGTACCCGGAGAGAGGGTAATTAAACCTCGACAGGTAGGACTGCTTCCATACCATATACAAGCTGATACGGTGTTGCCCCAGTGGATGTCCTGATTGATGTGCGATACCCATGCAAGGCAAACGGTAGCATTTCATGCCAGTCTTTGTAAGTGACTACCATCTTCTGCACAATCTTCTTGATGTTTTTGTTTGCTGCCTCAACAGCGCCGTTCATCTTTGGCCTGTAAGGAGAAGAGTTGTGATGTTGAATCTTGAAGTCCCGGCACAGCTCTGCCATCATTTTGTTGTTGAGATTGGAACCATTATCAGTAATGATCCGCTCGGGAACTCCATATCGACAGATGATATCTCTTTTCAGAAATCTGGCTACCACTTGCCTGGTGACGTTTGCATATGAGGCTGCTTCCACCCACTTGGTGAAATAATCAATAGCAACCAGGATGAATCTGTGGCCGTTTGAAGCAGTTGGCTCAATCTTGCCAATCATATCAATGCCCCACATGGCAAAGGGCCATGGAGAAGACATGATGTTCAAAGGATTGGGAGGCACATGCACCTTATCTACATAAATCTGGCATTTGTGGCATTTCCTGGCATAAGCACAACAGTCTGCATCCATTGTGATCCAGTAATAGCCTGATCTTAGCAATTTCTTAGCCATGGCATGCCCTCCAGCATGGGTACCAAAGGAGCCTTCGTGCACTTCACGCATCAACAAATCTGCTTCTGTCTTATCAACGCATCGGAGGAGTACCATATCAAAGTTCCTTTTGTATAAAGACCCATCAGCGTTCAGAAAGAAACTCCCAGCAAGCCTTCTCAGAGTCTTCTTATCATTGGAAGATGCCCCAGGTGGGTATGTCCGATCCTCTAAGAAGCACTTAATGTCATGGAACCAAGGCTTGTCATCCTTGACAACATCCGTTGCAAATACATATGCTGGTCTGTCGAGTCTGGACACTGAAATCTGAGGTACAAAGTTGGCAGCTTGAACTTTGATCATGGATGAAATGGTAGCAAGAGCATCTGCAAACTGATTCTCGTCCCGAGGGATATACTCAAGCTTGACTGTTGTGAAGAAAGTCAATAACCTCCTTGTATAATCCCTGTAAGGTATCAGATGATCCTGGTGTGTGTACCATTTGCCATTGGTATGATTGATTACCAAAGCTGAATCTCCGAATACGGTCAATGTCTTGATCCTGAGGTCAATGGCTTCCTCAAGACCCATGATGCAAGCTTCGTATTCAGCTTCGTTGTTAGTGCAGTTGAAAGTGAGTTTTGCCGAGAAAGGCATGTGAACTCCTTTGGGTGTAATGAGTACTGCACCAATGCCACGACCATTCATGTTAACAGCCCCATCAAACATCATAGTCCATTCTTCTTCCGGGTCAGGCCCTTCAGTGTGAATAGGCTCTTCATGATCTTTTGATTTAATGAACATGATGTCTTCATCAGGGAAGTCAAATCTCATAGGCTGGTAGTCATCAATGGGTTGCTCAGCAAGATATTCAGATAGTACACTGCCCTTGATGGCTTTTTGAGATGTGTACTGGATGTCGTATTCTGTAAGAATCATTTGCCATCTTGCAACCCGTCCGGTAAGAGCTGGCTTCTCGAAAATGTACTTAACTGGGTCCATTTTTGAGATCAATAAAGTAGTGTGGGTCAACATATACTGTCTCAGTCGGCGAGCAGCCCACGCTAAAGCACAGCAAGTTTTCTCGAGCAGTGAATAACGTTGTTCACAATCGGTAAACTTTTTGCTTAGGTAGTATATTGCATACTCTTTTCGACCAGACTCGTCATGCTGGCCCAACACACACCCCATTGACTCTTCTAATACTGTCAAGTACATGATCAGAGGTCTTCCTTCAACTGGAGGCATAAGGATTGGAGGTTCTTGCAGATATTCTTTGATCTTGTCAAAAGCCTTCTGGCAGTCTTCGTTCCACCTGACCGTCTGTTCCTTCCTTAACAACTTGAACAAGGGTTCACAGGTTGCTGTTAGGTGAGATATGAACCGTGAAATGTAATTCAATCGACCTAAGAACCCTCGAACTTCTTTCTCGGTCCTTGGTGTAGGCATCTCTTGAATAGCTTTGACTTTATCAGGGTCAACTTCAATCCCTTTCTCGCTCACAATAAAGCCCAGCAGCTTACCGGATCGCACCCCGAATGTGCATTTGTTGGGGTTCAACTTCAGTTGGTATTTCCTCAGACGCTTGAACAACTTCAGCAGATTTACCAGGTGATCTTCCTCCGTAAGGGACTTGGCAATCATGTCATCCACATAACACTCGATTTCCTTATGGATCATATCGTGGAATAATGTCACCATAGCCCGTTGATATGTGGCACCGGCATTCTTCAGTCCGAATGGCATCACTTTGTAACAGAACGTGCCCCAGGGTGTGATGAATGTTGTCTTCTCCATGTCTTCAGGTGACATTTTAATCTGATTATATCCTGAGAATCCATCCATGAAGGAGAATACCGAGAACTGAGCCGTGTTATCCACCAATACATCAATGTGAGGTAATGGGAAATCATCTTTCGGGCTGGCTCTGTTCAAATCCCGGTAGTCAACACACATTCTTACCTTGCCGTCTTTCTTAGGCACAGGTACTATGTTAGCAACCCACGGTGGATAGCTAGTCACAGCAAGGAACCCGGCGTCCCATTGCTTTTGTACCTCTTCCTTGATTTTCATAGCCATGTCTGGGCGAGTACGGCGTAGTTTCTGTTTGACTGGAGGGCATTCTTCTCTCAAAGGCAGCTTGTGCACAACAATGTCGGTATCCAACCCAGGCATGTCTTGATACGACCAAGCAAACACATCCACATACTCTTGAAGCAGATCAACCAGTTGCTTCTTCACTGAGTCTTGCAGGCAGGCCCCGATTTTAACCTCTTTCACGTCTTCATCTGTACCAAGATTAATCACTTCAACCTCCTCCTGGTGAGGAGTAATAACCTTTTCCTCTTGTCTTAACAACCTGGCTAGCTCTTCAGGAAGCTCATATTCTCCTTCAACCCCTTCATCAGCTTGATTGATTGGATTGTCAAAGTCATACGATGTCATAGCCGTGCTGTTGTCGGTGCTGTCTGGAAGGCATTCTCTGCAAGGGTTCAGTTTGTTCATTTTAGTGATTGGTTTTAATCTTGCTTTAGAAAAGTGAAATAAAGTTATCATTTTGAAAACACCGCCATTTATTTTTTGTACAAAAAAGAAAAATGGAAAAACAGTGAACGAAAAGAAAAAGACTCGTTTGCAAAAAGATGTCTGATATTTCATTAATTAATCTTGTTTGCACAAAAAGTACAGATGGCCCGATTACAAAATGAATCTTGTCATCTTGGGCAAGATGCAAGATTTTGATGCATGCTATAAAAATACAGGAAATAATAATTACTCTGCATGAGTAACTCTTATAATTTCCTGGGAAGACCAGTTCGAGATACTGCTCCCCGGGATCTTTGGACGAATCCAATTCTCCAGATTGCGCTCCTCTTCCAGCTCGTCTTCCAGACAGTTGATGGCATCAGGGGTAAGCATCCCCCCACTCACAAAATTGGGCTCTTTCGCAGCCGCTGCTTGATCTTGTTGAGTTGGTCTGTAACCCAACCCAAATCTGTCTTCTTTCTTCTCCACCGGTAGTAGTTTGCCCCAGCCTTGGGCAGTTCCTTCCTCAACAACCTTCCGGGCTTGTTGGTATGATGATATTGAAGTACCAGGCACAACAGATGTTTCATTCACATTCAAGGCTTCAAACCCCTGGCTCATTGTTTCATGGATCTCCCCATCCATTTCAATGTATTTATAGGTAGCCAGGTGGCTGACAAAAATATCCTCCTCTCCGCAGATTGTAACGATTTGACCCTCCCACTCATATTTTAACTTCTGGTGAAGGGTAGAGGTCACGGCGCCAGCAGCGTGAATCCATGGCCTACCCAATAAACAGCTGTAGGCAGGCTGTATATCCATCACGTAGAAAATAGTTTTGAAGATCTGCGGGCCAATCGTTACGGGCAGCTCAATCTCTCCCAGAACCGATCTCTTTGAGCCATCAAAAGCTCTCACCACCAGGTTGCTGGGTCTCAACGCCAATCCGTCATATTCTAGCTTCACCAGAGCCTTTTTAGGTAGGACATTGAGGGATGACCCCGTGTCTACCAGCACATGGGAAAGGACAGCCCCTTTGCATTCCATGGTTATGTGCAAGGCTTTGTTATGGTTGCGGCCTTCCGTTGTCAAATCAGTATTGGTGAACCCTAGTCCGTGACTAGCATTAACATTCCCTACCACAGCTTCCAGCTGATTGACAGTGATCTCTTCAGGCACGTAAGCTGCGTGCAAGACTTTGAGTAGTGCATTCCGATGGGCTTCGGAGCACATAAGCAATGATAGGATTGAGATCTTGGAAGGCGTCTGATGAAGCTGATCCACTATTTTATAATCACTCTTTTTGATGATTCGCATGAACTCATCAACCTCTTGGTCAAAAGGTGTTTTCAAGGCTTCTTTAGCAATCTGCTCTTCCTGCACCAAGCTTTTTCCTTTTGCCTTGGCAGCAGCTTCTGCTTCGGCTGTGGGTCTCTGAATTTGTGGAGCGAAAAGACGTCCGCTTCGAGTGAAGCCTCCGCCTCCGCCCACATTGTCAATTTGTGGTGCAGGGGTTGATGATTCAAAAGTGATTCTTTGTCCTTCACAGTACAAGTCAGAGCCGTAATGCCAGGGGATGGCATTGCTGCTTTCGTAAGGTACTGGTCCAGGCACCGTGATGGTGACTGGACTGATTGCAGCTGTTGAAGGAACTGTGATAGTCTGTGGATCGTAATAAATTGTCACTGGTGCCCTGATGGGAGCAGCACCTTCTGAGTTGTAGACAGAGTTGTTTTCAGGATCATAGAATATGGTAACAGTTGAGACATCTTCATGATTTGTTGCTGGTGTTGTAGGAGATAATGGTGGAAGAATGGATGTTGTTGTTGTAGGAGCTTCATAATGGAGTGGTGCTGGAGTTGTAGGAGGAACATTCATTGATATCTGATCAGTTGAAACGACAGATGAAGTACTCGTTGATGAAACCGAAGAATTGTTAGGAACAATAGTTGCTGCAGTTGTAGGAGGTTCTGAAACCGTTGCTGATGAGATTGCTGGATTTGTTGGAAATGATGTGGTGATCTGAAGTTGGCCACTCTGAATAAGGCCATCTATGCCATTCCTCAAATTATCGCACCCATTTACAGAGATATTGCAGTAAGCACAACCCAACTCACACCCTGGGAACATTTGACATTCCAGGAGCTGAGCCTTGATTTCTACCAACGGTGTCCTGATCTGTCCCACACTGGTTATTAAATAAGATGGCTTGTCTTCTTCAATAGCGTTAATTCTAGGACCACCGTGATTTGGCATTGGATTCTTATTTACATTGGGTGGTGGTGCGAAATTCAGAGCCTTGGAGTCTACCAAGTCTTGTACCTTCATATGCAGAGCTCTGCACTTTTCTGTACTGTGGCCAGGTGCGTTTGAATGGAAGGCACACCTAGCGTTGGAGTCATAGTTCCTGGGTAGACTGTTGGGATCTGGAGGTGCCAACGTCCTTAGCTCAACTAGGTTGAGTTTCAGGAGTTGTGGCAGCAGGGTAGCATATGGCATTGGGATCGGATCGATCACTCTGTTAGCTTGAGATGGCCTCTGTTGGAACGGCCTTTGTTGATTATTGTTGGTGTTGCTGTTGCTGTTGTTGTAATTTCTTGGAGGATACTGATTTTGTGGATGGTACTGAGGTTGCTGCTGATAGTTTTGTTGAGGAGGTTGATAGACCGGCTGAGGATGAGCTGGAGCAGGAATGGTGACTGCTGCTATTGAACTTTGAGCATATTGGGGCCTGCCCCTGTTGGCGTGGATGGAATTGGTCTCGCCAGTTCTTCTCGGGCCTGCAAAAGGCTTTCTTATACTACTGGACGAGCTGGCACCATTGTCGGAAATCTTGCCCATTTTTAACAGGCTTTCAATTCTCTCTCCAGCTATGACAACATCCGCAAAGCTAGTGGAAGAGAAAGCAGCCAGCCTGTCAATATAAGTCCCCTGAAGGGTGTTCATGAACATATCTGCCATTTCCCTTTCAGACATAGGTGGCTGAACAGCAGCAGCCAATTGCCTCCATCTCTGGGCATATTCTCGGAAACTTTCCCTTGACGACTGTGACATTCCCATTAGGAGAGTCCTGTTGGGTGCCATGTCTAAATTGTACTGATACTGTCTGATGAAGGCCTCTGCCAAGTCTTTCCAGCATCTAATAGTTGCCCTTGTCAAGTGAGAGTACCATTCTCTTGACGCTCCAGTTAAGCTGTCTTCGAAATAGAACATCCAGAGCTTCTCATCCATAGTATAGGCCTTCAGCCTTCCCAGAAACGATTGTAAATGAGTCCGGGGGCATGAAGTCCCGTTGTATTTTTCAAAGCAAGGAGGCTTGAACTTATGGGGGATCCTGACCCCGTCTACCAAGCCCATGTCCATGACATCGAAGCCCAAAGAGTTTTGAGATTCTAAGGACCTCAACTTCTCAGCTATCTCATCCAATCTCCTATCATAAGCTTCTTCTCCAGCACCCATTACTGTGAATTGGTCCTCTTGGGGATCCTCTTGAAGTACCCTAGCTGCAGTGGCAGTCCCTTGAACATTTGCTGGAATATTGACCTCAGGATGGAGGTGCGGTCCAAATACCGGGGGATTGACATGAGGTTGGACTCTTTCATTGTTACTGGTACCGGCAGTCCCTATATGTGGATCTTCTTGATTCTGCCTTTCCACCATGGCCCTCAATCTTTCCTGGCTCTGAGCCATGTTGTTCATAACTTCCATAAACTGAGTCATTTGATTCCTCATTTCTAGCCTTTCATTTGCCATTTGATTTTTGACCTCAGTAAGGTCCTGCTGCATCTGATCCATCTGAATTCCCGGAAGGTTGTTTCGGGTTGGATAACGGTGCGGACGATTGAGGGGAAATACCCGGCGCCTAGCAATAGTTCCTGATGCATCACAACAGAGGTTAGCAAAAACAAAAAACCTACAAAACAAACAAAGGGTTAGCATGCAATGCAGTATGCTTATTTGTTCTCAAGGCATCCGGTTTGGCCTTCAGTTTTGACCCTTCCAGACCCTTGAAGATGTTGTTGATGCTGCTTTCGAAGTGAACACATATATTACAAAAACAAAATGGTACATAGTTTGTCTTACAAATACAAGCCCTCTGAGGGGTCATAATATTACAGGAAAACAAAAGTACACGGAAAGAAAACAACAACAAACAAATGGTCAAACACCAAGACCAAACTCATCCTCACGAACTTCCTTAAGAAGTGCTTCGGTCACAGGATCAGCCGGACGTTCCGTGAGATTCCTGATGAGGAGATTCCGGGTTGTAACAGCTGTAGTGAGCTTCTTGTGCTGAGCTTGGTCCTTTGACCTCTTCACTCCTGCTTTGATCTTTAGCTCTGATATCTCCCTCTGGGCTGCTGCCAGGGCTTCTTGCTGTTCTTTTGCACTAGCTTCTAGTTGCTCCATCTTGTCTTGAACTCTCTTGTCTTCCAGGGTACGAGCCTCGGTGATCCTGACCCACCGGGCTTGACTCTCCTTCAAATACAAGTTTGTCCTTGCTCTCTGGAACTGGGCTTCCTTGCAAGCATTCTTCAGAATTTGTTCTCCAGCTTTAGACTTTTTGATATAATCCCCAGACTTCTCAATCTTAGTCAGATGCTCTACTCTCAACTTCTCCAACCTCTCAATCTCCCTCATACCCTCACTCCTCTCCCGGAGGGTCTTCTGCAAGGCCTGGGTTAGCTTCTCATTTCTTTCCTTCAAGCTCTCAAACTCCTCCAAACTGACAGTGGCAGGGGGTGCTGAAGATGATTCAGGCATATCTTCTATAATAAAGGGCATCCCAGAGAATTGGGCCCTGGCACGGGACCATTCATAATATTGTGCTGATGCCACATTGTTGCACTTCCCTAGAATGGTTATTCCCTTGGTTTGAACATTATCCCAGGCCCAAGCAGCCTGCCTAACAACAGTCAAACTAATCTTGTTCTCACAATAGAGGGTCTCAACCAAGTCCTGTGCCCTAGGAGTGTGGACCAGTGCATAGCCCAGTTGTCTTCTGAACAGCAGAGGATTGTAATTAATACTGCCCTTAACTCCTATTAGGGGCACATTGGGAAAATACCCACAGCTGGTGATGATATCCCTTCCCTTGGTGCTTTGAGTGCACCATCTGATATCTGCTGAGGTTAAAGCAGTGAGTCTCTTATCCCAGTTGCTCTGCTGATGAGGGTTCAGAAATGCATCTGTCCTGGGCAAATGCCTGAGAAGCCAAGTGTGGAACAATGGAGCACAACACCTCACTAATCTCCCCCTCTGCTTTTCATTTCTCTGATGCACTGAGTAGTAAAGATCCCCCAATAAAGTTGGCACTGGGTTCTTCAAGATGAAAAGATGGATTGCATTCTTGCTAATGAATCGAGGCTCATCTGCAAACAACACAATTCCATATACACTCAAGGCCAGCAAGGCACAGACAGCCTTTCACTCTCCTAAGGAAGCCTTCAGTGTAGCTTGAGAGATCAGCAAATCCAGATGAAAACCGGGGATTCCAGCTTTGGAAGTCATATGCTGCTCAATCAGGACAGGCTCCAGATGCAGAGCCTTTGCTACCTCTCCATTACTAGGAAAGACCATCTCAGGGTTGAAAGGGATTCCACCCCTGATAGGCATACCAACTAATGATGAGTATTCTTCTAATAGAGGGCCCAACTGAAAGTCTTGGAAAGTGAAACATCTCAGTGGGGGATCATAAAACTGAATGCAGGTGTGGATCAGGCTTCTCTGTGATGGGTCCAGATCCATAACCATATCAAGTATATCTCCATAACTTTCCCTAAACAATGGTATGTGATCTGGAGTGATCAGGGTCTGAATCCTCCTGATGTCTGATAGCTCTGGTTGGAAAAAGTGATAGGTGATGTTGCTCTTTTTAGGAGCCATGATGCTGAAGACTGAGTAGAGACAGGTGCTGATGATAATCCTGAAGTAATGAGCCACTGATTGGCTGGTGCTGATGATAACTGAAGCAGATGCTAAACTGAAGCAGGTGCTGATGAAGATAGGTCAATACTGAAGATGGGGTCAAAACCAAAACCAGATGAATGATGGATACCCTGAAACACAAATAAGCAAATGTCAATATGATGCAATGATTATGTATGCAAATGCTATGCAAGGGTTTGTGACTGAGCTGGATCTGATCAAACTGCTTTGGTATAAGTCCATGTGCGTAAGAATTCCAGATGGAGGTCTATAAATTCAGTAACCAAGGTGGGGGGGCTCAAATAAAGAGCCACATGTCCAGGGTTTAGAATCACAAGAACTGTCCAACATGGAGTACTCTTAACAAGTCAAAGTAACAGGGTATTCTGAGGTCAAGGTACCTGCAAACCTGTAAACAGCCCAACCCCCTCACAGGTGGTGTTCTAGAACAAGGATCCTCAGACTCGGATCAGTTATGAGAAGTGTAAACACTTCTAACCCGGAGGCACAGTGTTTACAATAACCATAACAGTTCCTCCTCTAATTCACCTCAGTTTCTGAAGGTCAATACTAAAGGTCATCCAGACTTAGCAGGCTTCCCAGATAGCCCTAGCACTGCAGGAAATCTGCAACACAGAGTTCTCAAGAAGAAACCCATATCTGAACCGTGTTTCATATTCCCGCACCAGACCGAAATGGAATGGGAAAGAATATGATTCACTCTAGCCTAGGTGTCACTCAGGTCCCAGGTGTAGGACCTTAACTCTCAATGAACCCCACCCACCAAAGCAAACAACAGATCCAGCCAGCAACATGACAGTATGACATATACAAATGAAATAAAGAAAGCAGTAAAGCAAACTGTACATAAAGCAAAATAAATACAAGCACAAATAAGCACATAACACCCCAGTAAACACAAATCAATCAAGCGCTAGGAGGAACCCACAAAAGAACCAGAAGCCCTGGTTGCAATATAAGGTTCCCCAGCAGAGTCGCCAAGCTGTCGCTCCCGACAAATGAAAAGGATCAGATGAAGGTACAGACGCGAACGGTCGGCGAAGGGAACAATGAGAACACACAGCCGTGAACTCACTGGAGATGAATAGAGTCGCCAGCTAGGCATTTTTATCCCGGAGGAAAGGCAATGCTGCATAGACCTAGAAAGATATGGATAAGACGGTTGCGAACCAGAGAGACTGAGAAAGGGGGTTGGTTACAACCTGGGAAGGTATTAGCACCCAGATTATCCGTCGTACTCGACGGGATCCACGCTTAAAAGATTTGTGTTTTAGAGGGGTAGTGTCAGTGCAATTTGTGTGCCAAATAGCTGGAAAAGGGATGTACAGGTGTCAGTGTATAAGTGATGTGAAGTATGAAAGTATCAGTGTAAGAAGGGAATGAAATGCTCAAGATAATGAGGCTAAAAGAATGAAGCTGGAAAGAGGGGGAATATACAGAGACTTTTGTTCGATAACTGTTAAGTTATGCCTACGTATCCTCTCGTGCAATGAGGAAGTCAGAACACCGTAGTTCGACCCAAAGAGACTGAAAGATGAATTGACTGGTGAACTGCTTGCTGGCCTATGCTCAAGTGTATGACCTGTCTGGATCAGGTGCAAACTGTCTTGCATTAGACGGAAGAAGCGAGTTCTCGTTTATGAGTGAAGATGATGAGAAAAGAATCCCGGAGGAGACGATTATTGTTTGTTTTTTTGTATTTTCAGTCTTTTATTGCTTTTGAAAGTTTGTCATAAGTTAATGAGCTTAAGCCTAAACCAATGGATTTAGTAAACTCATCACATCTTCCCTCTGATTAGGGGTAATGAGAATACCTTAAGTGTGAAGTCAGATTCTCACACTTAATCACCTTTGGTATAGGATTAAGATCATTAACCTATTTGTGATTATTTAGATGTTTTTGGTGTTTTTGTTTAGTGTTAAGTAATGAGGTTAAGCCATAATCAAGGATTAAACAGACTCATTACACCATCCTAATAGAAGGATAATAGATGAGAATGTTTAAGCTGAGGAAAACTCCTCAACTTAATCCATGATTAGGGATTAAACTCATGACAAAACAAGCCTTTGATTAAGTGGATTTTATTTAATGATAAGATGAAGAAGTGATTTTTATGATTTGTAAGACAACTTGAGGGGGACTTGTCCATTAACACTAGGGTTAGTCCTTCTTAACCAATTAAGGAAGAATTAGAACCCTAATGCAAGGCCCAAGTTACAAGTGTGATGTCTTGATGATTATCATGTGAATTAATTAGAGGATTTAAACACATTAAGGGTTTAACACTTAGGATTAAAGTTATACACTCCATCCTAAGAGAAGGATGCAGGCATAAGCTTAATCACAAAGCCTTAAAGCCTTTAGGGTTTAGTCCCTGATTATGAGATGAGAAGAGGAGACTCAAAGAGACATAAAGGTAAAACTATGGGGGGACTAATCAAAACCCTAATCATTGTCATGCTTGGTTGTTCCTAAGGTTTGTGAGGTTTTCAAGAGCAATCTTCAAAGAGAACCACCAGGATGCAGATGAACAGGATCAAGAGAAGCAAAGTGACTTGCTTCATTCAAGAAGTCAAGTCACTTGAAGAAAGAAAGTAAGAAGAACAAGGATGAGCAAGCTCCAACTCAAACACATATAAGAATGCAGCAATGGATGCAAGAGAGATGAAAAGAATAGTTATGAGAAGTGAAGGAAAATTCACTTCTCAACCTCACTTACCACCTGAAATGTTAGAAAGAAAAGCAATGCAATGCTAAATGAGATGAAATGATATGATGAAAAACAAAACCAGAAGCATGTTGATGATGATAATGATGTTATGAGATGCTACAAGCATGAGACAAGGTATGGAGATGTTCATACAAGATCATGGATGCAAATGATGCAAGTTAAGGAGCATGATCTTACATGAAAAGTTATGAAACATACATGGCAAACAAAATGACAAATATGGGATGCAATGATCAAACATGCTTTCTACATGTCTTAAGATGTCAAATGAATCAAATGGATGCTTGAAATGTCATGGTAAGTCATGTTATGCAAGAGAATGTAAGAAGGATGCAAGAGAAAGCCCAAATTAGGGTTTATGAAACAAACATCAAACAAAACTCAAAATCAGAAGCAAATCCTAAGGTAAAAAATGGAAAATGCCACCCAAAGAAACCCTAAACCTATACTAAACCAAAGTCCAAAGGGGAGGTCTCAACTCTTAACCAATCTCAAGTTATGATTTTTCTAAGTTATTAGGGTTTTTAGGGTTCCTAAACAAAAGAAATGCCAAACAAAATGAAAATGAGGAATCAAATCATGGCCATTTAATCCTAGAAACTACATGCCAAACTCAAAACAATGCAAAAAGAATCAATGTCCAACTCTTCATGAATAGGCAGAAATGAATTTTTGAACTTTGGATCAAAATAATGCACAAAAAATGATTTAATTCAATGGAAAATTCTCAAAGTGCATCAAGATCAAAAAAGAAATTTGGTTTGAAGGTTGGACAATGTTTCTAAATGTCTTAGAACATTTCATTAATTTTTTGGTGATTTTTAAATACCTAAAAGTATTTTTAATTAATTAATTTCCATTAATCAATTAAAAATAATATTTTAAATATTTAAAAATACTTTTTTAATGATAAAAATAAAAATAAAAATATTTTTGGGTCTTAAAAATTAATAAAACTTTTATGAAAAAGTTTCATAATTTTTAAGACATTTTTGTTATTTTTAATTAATTGTGCAAGTTAAATGAAAATAAAATGAAATAAAAATAAATAAAAGGAGAAGTAATCAGAATGGAGGGTGGAGATTGAGCCTGGATTCAAATGCATTGACCACGCGCGCTATCCAAGGGCTGTGGTTCTTTCTGAGTTAATTAATTAAATTATGATTAATTAAACTTAAACACGTGGATTAGGGCTAATCAAACAGATCTGGACCACACACACACGCGGGAGGTCAACGCTTTCAACGCATCTAACGGCCCAAATTCAAATGGGAATTAAATACATGATTAGGGCACAAATGACTTTCAGGCGGCCGGAGAAGACTTCCGGTCGTCTTCTCCGGCCAGCATCTCCCCTGAAAATCCCCAAAACCCCAAAAACCTAACTAAAATGAAATCTAAGAATTGGGAAATGATCCTCACTCACTCACGAACCAAAACCCTAAGTCAAAACAAATTTATTCTTCCCCAGAAGCATGAATCGAAACAAACAAATTTTAGGGCACGCAAGTTTCAGAGATCAATTAAATGTTCATTTCATCACCATTTCAAAAACTAAAAGCATATTCATGATCAGGAAGACACAAAGAACAAGTTTAGAACAAAAGAAATGATTTCTGGAAAAATATTTCTTGAGCTACCTGAGATTCGAAGCTTTCACTCTGATGACTTTCTGGCTACTTCTCCTTGTGCAATCCACTCCTTAGGACCTCTTGATGATGTTTGAATGCTTTGGAGCAATTTATGCTGGCTGGTTGATGAGTTTAGACAGCTTCTGCTTCAACTCAGTTGAAAATGGCAATGGAGTTTCAGGCAGTTTCAGGTCATTGTGAATGGTTCTTTGTGATCCAGATGGTAAGTGGAGAAGGTCTGTGGTGTTTGTTTGTATGTTTGTGAGCTGTGGACAGAGATTCGAATGAAACTGCAAGTTGAGGTGAGAAATGGCAATGGGGTGTTCTTGCTTGTTTCAGGCCTGGCTCTTGGTGGTTTGAGGTCTATGAAGTATGGTGAGTTGAAGTGTGGAAATGGTTTGGGTGTTTGTGTGTTAGGCAGAGAGTTTCGAAGCAAAATGCAGCTGGGGTGTGTTTTGTGAATGTGATCTTAGGGCATGTTTCAGCTTTGCTAGATGTCTGGAATGGCTTGCAAATGAAAAGTATAAACTAATCCAATTGGCTGGATGATGTGACATGGCCTGCAGTGATAGGTAAGTTTGCTTTTGCAAAAAGTCAAATTTTGTGTAAGGAAAGTATGGCTTGATCTATAGCTAGTACAAAGCATGGTTCTGGTGCAGCAAGATGAGGTGAGAGGCTAGCAAAGTGCAGTAACCAATGCAGCAAGTTGTAGGAAGAATGATCATGAGCTTTTTGCAAGTTGTCACTCTTTGGTTCATATGGAAAGATCTTGTCCCCAAAAGCCATGAAACATGAGCAATGCCTAGTCCATTCTGAATTTTATGACTTATAGAATGTTTGCATACTGGTTTGAAGTGAATTAGAAGTCACATTTGGCTTTGGTTCATGATTTCGCAAAGTTCTCATTTGAAGCATGCCTTGAAAATCAATGATTTTAGCCAACTTTGTCATGCTATAACTTTTGATCCAAGAAGAGTTTGATCATGTTCTTGTACTTTTTGAAAAGGGAAAGATGAGATCTACAACTTTCATGACCAAAGTTTTTCCATTTGAAGCTTTTTTGGATCAAGAATCAAGGCTTGAAAAATGACCTAAAATGAAGCATTCTTGAAAAGTCAACTATGCCCAAAAAGTCAACATTTGCAAAACTTCCAAATTCTTGATTTCTATGAACTTCAACCTTCTTCCATGATCAAATAAAGATCATATACACTCAAAATGATGAAGATCAACCATTGGTTGGGCCATTGGGGGCCTCAGATGCCCTGATTTTACACTGACTTGTCTGAAAAGTCAACCCTTGATCAGATGACTTCCCCATGGAATTTCTTCATGAAAATTGATATGCATACTCCCTATACCATATAGAGACCAATGGAAACAAGAATGACCAAAAAATTTAGAGTTATGGCCTCTGAAACCAAAACCCTAATTTTTAAGTCAACTGTGCAGTCAAACCTGGCTCTGCATCCATTCAAACCCTAGTTCTTGTGATTCTTTGGAATTTTGACTTTGAGAAGATGCAATATGATACTTGAACACATATGGATCCCTTTGAAGTGATTGGTTGCCTTTGGAGTGGCTCAAGAAGCTCTTGGATTGCTCATATCACAAACCCTAGGTGCAGATGACTTAGAATCTATGCAGTGAATCAAAAATGAGATGTGAGATGATATGATTGTGTTTATGCATATGAGGATGATCACAAGCCATGGTGAAATGTGTGAGGGCAAATTTGGGGTGTTTACACGTGGATCCCGTCGAGTACGGCGGACAATCTGGGTGCTAATACCTTCCCAGGTTGTAACCAACCCCCTTTCTCAGTCTCTCTGGTTCGCAACCGTCTTATCCATATCTTTTCCAGGTCTATGCAGCATTACCTTTCCTTCGGGATAAAAATGCCTAGCTGGCGACTCTATTCATTTCCTTTCTCTCCTTTCGCCGACCATTCGCGTCTGTACCCTATTTGACTTAGCCTCATTTGGTGGGAGCGACAGCTTGGCGACTCTGCTGGGGACCTTTATACTGTAACCAGGGCTTCTGGTTCTTTTTGTGGGTTCCTCCTAGCGCTTGTTTGATTTGTGTTTACTGGGGTGTTATGTGCTAATTGTGTTTGTATATTTGCTTTATTTATTGCTTTATGTACAGTTATTTATTGCTTTCTTTACAGCTTTATATATCATACTGTCATACTGTCATCTGGCTGGATCTGGTTTTTGTTGTGGTGGGTGGGGTTTCATTGAGAGATAAGGTCTTATACCTGGGACGTGAGTGACACCTAGGCTAGAGTGGTTCATGTTCTTTCCCATTCCATTTTGGTCTGGTGCGGGAATATGAAACACGGTTCAGATGTGGGTTTCTTCTTGAGAACTCTGTGCTACAGATTTCCTGTAGTGCTAGGGCTATCTGGGAAGCCTACTAAGTCTGGATGACCTTTATTATGACCTCCAAAAACTGAGGTGAATTAGAGGAAGATCTTTTATGGTTATTGTAAACATTGTACCTCCGGATTAGAAGTGTTTACACTTCTCATAATTGATCCAAGTCTGAGGATCCTTGTTTTAGAACATCACCTGTGAGGGGATTGGGCTGTTTGCAGGTTTGCAGGTACCATTGGCCACATCATACCCTGTTACTTTTGTTTTGATTAAGAGTACTCCACTTTGGACAGTTCTTGTGATTTAACCCTGGACATGTGACTCTTTACTTGAGTCCCCTACCTTGGTTACTGGATTTCTGAACCTCTATCTGGACTTCTTAAAACATACATGGGCCTTTTATATCAAGACAGATAATCAGATCCAGCTTGATCACAAACCCGTGCATATCATGTGCATACTCATCATTTGCATCATCTAACATTTGTTTATTTGTTTTTCAGGGTATCCACATTATATCTGGCTTGGTTTTGACCCCTTCATCTGCATAGACCTCTGTTCATCAGTTATCTGCTTCAGCTATCTCCATCAGTTGCCTGCTTCAGCTACCTCCATCATCATCCTCAGCCTATCAGTGGCTCATCTCCAGTATCAGTTTTCAGCTCTTCATCAGCAGTCATGGCACCCAAGAAGAGCAACATTTCATATCATTTCTTTGAGCCTGTGCTGGCTGGCATCAGGCAGGTCCAGGCACTTATCACTCCAGACCATATCCCATTATTCAGAGAGCATTATGGAGGCATCCTTGATATGGTTATGGACTTAGACCCTTCTCAGAGGAGTTTGATCCACACTTGCCTACAGTTTTATGACCCTCCTTTGAGATGCTTCACTTTCCAGAACTTTCAGTTAGGACCTCTGCTGGAGGAGTTCTCATCACTGATTGGAGTGCCTATTAGGGGTGGAATTCCCTTCAACCCTGAGATGACTTCTCCCAGCAATGGAGAAGTGGCAAAAGCACTGTACCTGGAGCCTATTTTGATTGAGCAGAACATGACAACAAAGGCTGGGATCCCTGGTTTGCACTTA
Organism: Lathyrus aphaca; assembly: GCA_963966055.1. Taxonomy (NCBI): domain Eukaryota; kingdom Viridiplantae; phylum Streptophyta; class Magnoliopsida; order Fabales; family Fabaceae; genus Lathyrus; species Lathyrus aphaca. The sequence goes on from OZ014521.1 coordinate 346,231,325, forward strand.
GACTTTCTGACTTCTCAGGCCATCCTGAAGGCCTCCTTGGGAGAATGGAAGGCAGTTTGTGCATTGTTAGCCCTCAGTATCTATGGGGTTATACTGTTTGCAGATGAGCCCAAGTTTATCAGCAAGAATGCCATTCATCTTTTCCTTTTGAGAAACCCAGTACCCACATTGCTGGGGGATTTCTATTATTCTGTTCACCAAAGAAATGAGAAGCAGAGAGGGAAGTTGGTGAGATGCTGTGCTCCTCTATTTCACACTTGGCTGCTTAAACACTTACCCAGGACTGATGCCTTCTTGAACCCTCACCAACAGAGGAATTGGGCTAAGAGACTTATTGCTTTGACTTCAGATGACATCAGATGGTGTACCCAGAGCACCAAAGGCAGGGACATAATAACTAGCTGTGGACAGTACCCCAATGTACCTCTAATAGGAGTGAAAGGTTGCATCAACTACAACCATTTGTTGTTTAAGAGACAATTGGGCTATGCTTTGGTTCACCCTCCTAGAGTGCAAGACTTGGCTGAAACCCTGTATTGTGAGATAAAGCCTAATCTAGCTGTTGTCAGACAAGCATCCTGGGCTTGGGGCAACATCCAGACCAAAGGGATGGCCATTCTTGGGAGATGCAATAATGTGGCTTCAGCTCAGTACTATGAATGGTCTCATGCTAGAGCTCAAATTTCTGGGATGCCCTTCACCATTAAGGATGCACCTGGACCATCTACAGTACCACCTCCAGCCACTGTCAGCCTGGAAGAATTTGAGAAGCTGAAGGAAAGGAATGAGTATCTGTCTCAAGCTCTGAAGAAGACCCTCTGGGAGAGGAGTGATGGTCGTCTAGACATTGAAAGGTTGGAGAAGCTTAAAGGGGAGCATCTGGCCAAGATTGAGAAAGCAGAGGACTACATCAAGAAATCAAGAGCTGGAGAGCAAATATTGAAGAATGCCTGTAAAGAGGCCCAGTTTCAAAAGGCTAGGATTGATCTCTATCTAGAGGAAAGTCAAGCTAGGTGGGTCAGGATCATTGAAGCTCGCACTCAGGAAGATAAGAGAACTCAAGCCAGGATTGAGCAGTTGGAGGCCAATGAGAAGAAGCAACAGGAGGCTTTGCTGGCAGCCCAGAAGGAAATTTCAGAATTGAAGCTTAGGGCTGGTTTGAAGAGGTCAAAGGACCAAGACAGGCACAAGAAGCTGACCACTGCCATTGCCACAAGAAACCTTCTTATCAGGAACATCACAGAGCATCCGGCTGGCCCTGTAACTGAAGCACTTTTGAAGGAGGTCAAGGAGGATGAGTTTGGCTTAGATGTTTGACTACTTCGCTTGTTGTTATTTCCATTTGATGTACTTTTCTTTTATGTTGTATTTTAACCCCTCAGGGGCATATGTTGTAAAACAAACTATGTATGATTCACCATTTGTAATGTATTTGTTAGTTTGTTTCATTAAGCTTCTCTCTCTCAAGCAACATCAAAGCATCTTCCTCAGGGTCTGGAAAGGTCAAAACCAAGAGTCAAGCCGGATACCTTGGGAAAACAAATAAGCATATTGCATTGCATACTGACCTTTGTTTTGTTTTGTAGGTTTTGTTTTGTTTGTTACTAACTCTGTTGTGGTTCAGGAATTATTGCTCGTCGTCGGGTGTTCCCTCTCAACCGTCCGCACCAGTATCCTGCTCGCAACAACCTTCCTGGTATCCAAATGGATCAAGTACAGCAAGATCTGACAGAGGTCAGAACTCAGATGGCTAATGAAAGGCTAGAGATGAGAAACCAAATGACCTAATTCATGGAAGTAATGAATGGCCTGGCTCAAAGTCAAGAAAGGTTGAGGGCATTGGTAGAAAGACAAACTCCGGAAGAACCTCCTCTAGGAACTGGAGGAACAAGTAACAATGAAAGGGGTCAGCTTCATGTTAATCCACCAGTATATGGGCCTCATCTACATCCGGAAGTTAACATCCCGGGTAATGTGAAAGGAAATACTACTGGAGGAAGGATCTTACAGGAAGACCCCTAGGAAGAGCAGTTTACTGTAATGGGAGCTGGGGATGAAGTTTACGATAGGAGGTTTGATGAAATTGGTGAGAAGTTGAGATCTCTGGAGTCTCAAAACTCCCTAGGTTTTGATGTCATGGATATGGGGTTAGTGGACGGGGTAAGGATTCCCCACAAGTTTAAACCCCCGTGCTTCGAGAAGTACAATGGAACTTCCTGTCCACGAACTCACTTACAGTCTTTCCTGGGAAGACTTAAGGCATACACCATGGATGAAAAACTGTGGATGTTTTACTTTGAAGACAGTTTGACTGGGGCTTCAAGGGAGTGGTACTCATACTTAACCAGGGCTACTATCAGGTGCTGGAAGGACCTAGCTGAAGCCTTCATCAGGCAGTACCAATACAATCTGGACATGGCTCCTAACAGAACCCTTCTGATGGGAATGTCTCAATCCTCCAGGGAAAGCTTCAGAGAATATGCCCAGAGGTGGAGACAGCTTGCTGCTGCGGTCCAGCCTCCCATGTCGGAAAGAGAAATGGCCGACATGTTTATGAATACCCTGCAAGGAACATATATTGACAGGCTAGCTGCCTTTTCTTCCACCAGCTTCGATGACGTAGTCATAGCTGGAGAAAGAATTGAAAGCCTTCTGAAGATGGGTAAGATTTCTGATAATGGTGCAAGTTCGTCAAGTAATCCCAGGAAGCCTTTTGTGGGACCTAGAAGAACCGGTGAGACAAATGCCATTCATGCCAACAGGGGCAGACCTCAGTATGTTCATAGATCAGTGGCAGCTGTCACTATTCCAGCTCCGATTCCTCAGCAACCAGCATATGAACCACAACAACAACCACATTATCAACAACAAGTTCAGTATCCTCCACCGAGGACTTACAACAACAACAACAACAGCAATCAACAGCAAAGACCATCACAGGCAAATAGGGTGATTGACCCTATCCCTATGCCTTATGCCGCTTTATTGCCACAACTCCTGAAACTCAACTTGGTTGAATTAAGGACATTGGCACCACCAGATCCCTCTAATCTCCCAAGAAATTATGATGTTAACGCCAGATGTGCTTTCCATTCCAATGCACCTGGCCATAATACGGAAAAATGCAGGGCTTTACAAATGAAAGTGCAAGATATGGTAGATTCTAAAGCCCTCAACTTTGCACCCCCTCCAAGTGTCACCAAGAATCCCATGCCCAATCATGGAGGACCAAGAATTAATGCCATTGAGGAAGACAAGCCATCTTTCTTAATTACCAGTGTTGGACAGATTCGGACGCCTTTGGTCGAAATTAAAGCTCAGCTCCTAGAATGCCAGATGTTCCCCGGGTGTGAGCTCTGTTGTGGGTATTGCAACATTTCGGTCAACGGGTGTGATAACTTGAGAAGCGGCATAGATGAACTTATCAAAAGTGGTATACTTCAGATCACAACAACGGCGCCTACAAATCCAGCAATCCCTTTGGCCATAATTCCTGACTCTCCTACAACTGCAACAACAATCATTCCGACCAATTCATTAGTACTATCAACAATGGCTTCGTCCATCACTTCACCAAACCAGATGTCAACAACCATTTCTTCTACAACATCAGCACCCATTTATTCAGCAGAATCTTCTACAACGCCAACAGAAATTAATGAAGATATCTCAGCAGTCACCATTTACTATGATCCATCAGATGTTCCTTCAAACAACAACTTTCAGCAACAAACAGTGGCACCTCCTGCCAGGTCACCAGTCACCATTTACTACGATCCGCACACCATTTCAGTACCTTCCTCTGCAACAGTCAGTCCAGTTACCATCACGGTACCTGGACCAGTTCCATATGAAAGCAGTAGTGCCATACCTTGGCATTATAGCTCCAACCTCTACTGCAATGGGGAGAAAATCACCTTGGACTCTTCAACTTCTTCTCCACAGATTGATAATGTTGGGGGAGGCGGAGGCTTCACCAGAAGCGGACGCCTTTTTGCCTCACAATTGCAAAGACCTAATGCCGAGGCAGAAGTTGCTGCAAAAGCAAAGGGGAAGAGTGTGATACCTGAAGAACCAATTATCAAAGAAACTCAGAAGACATCTTTTGAGCAAGATGTAGACGAGTTTATGAGAATTATAAAGAGAAGTGATTACAAGGTGGTGGATCAGCTTCACCAAACTCCCTCAAAGATCTCCATATTATCCCTGTTGATGTGTTCTGAAGCTCACAGGAATGCATTACTGAAGATCTTGCATGCAACATACGTGCCATAGGAGATCACTATTAATCAGCTAGAAACTGTGGTGGCAAATGTCAACACCAGTCATGGACTGGGCTTTACCAATGCTGACTTAACAACTAAGGGACGTAACCACAACAAGGCTTTACACATCACTCTAGAATGTAAGGACGCTGTTCTATCCCATGTACTGGTGGACACTGGGTCTTCACTCAATGTTCTACCAAAGAAAGCCTTGGTGAAGCTGGAGTATGATGGCTTGGCACTGCGTCCAAGTAATTTAGTGGTGAGAGCATTTGATGGCTCCAAAAGATCAGTGCTTAGGGAGATTGATCTGCCTGTGATGATTGGCCCGCAGACCTTCAAAATTACCTTCTATGTGATGGACATTCAGCCGGCCTACAGCTGTTTGTTGGGTAGACCTTGGATCCATGCCGCTGGCGTTGTTACGTCTACCCTTCACCAGAAGCTAAAATTCGAGTGGGAAGGCCAGATCATCACCATCTGTGGGGAAGAGGACATTTTTGTTAGCCATCTGGCTACGTACAAGTATATTGAGATGGATGGAGAAATCCATGAAACCATGAGCCAGGGGTTTGAGGCCCTGAACATTAATGAAGCATCTGTTGTACTGGGAACCTCCATGAACTCTTATCAGCAAGCCAGGAAGGTTGTTGAAGAGGGTATGGCCCAAGGCTGGGGCAAGCTGCTGCCCGTGGAGAAGAAGGAGGACAGATTTGGGTTGGGTTACAGACCAACTCAACAAGGTCAATCAGAGGTTGCCAAGAAGCCCAATTTTGTCAGCGGGGGAATGCTCATCCCGGATGCAGTGAACAACTTGGAAGATGAGTCGGAAGATGAGCGCAACCTGGAGAGCTGGATACGTCCAAGGATCCCGGGGAGCCGTATCTCAAACTGGTCTTCCCAGGAAATTATAAGGGTTACTCCTGCAGAGTAATTATTATTTCCTGTATATTTTAAGCATGCATCAAGTCTTGCATCTTGCCCAAGATGTCAAGACTCATTTTGTAATCGGGCCATCTTGTAATTTTGTGCAAACAGATCAATCAATGAATATCGGACATCTTTTGCAAATGAGTCTTTTTTCTTTTCCGCTCACTGTTTTTCATTTTTTCTTTTTGTACAAAAATAAAATGGCAATGTTTTCCAAAATGATAACTTTGTTTCACATTTTTCTAAACAAGATTAAAATTGATCACTAAAATGAACAATCTAAACCCTTGCAGAGAGTGTCTTTCAGACTGCACCGACAACAGCACAGCTATGGCTTCGTATGACTTTGACAATCCAATCAATCAAGCTGATGAAGGGGTCGAAGAAGATTATGAGCTGCCTGAAGAACTAGCCAGGTTGTTAAGACAAGAGGAGAAGGTTATCACTCCTCATCAGGAGGAGGTCGAAACGGTTAATCTTGGTACAGAAGAAGATGTGAAAGAGGTTAAGATTGGAGCCTGCTTACAAGATTCGGTAAAGGAGCAACTGATTGATATGCTTCGGGAGTATGTGGATGTCTTTGCTTGGTCTTATCAGGATATGCCAGGGTTGGACACCGATATTGTCATGCACAAGCTGCCTTTAAAAGAAGACTGTCCACCGGTAAAACAGAAACTGCGCCGTACTCGCCCAGATATGGCAATGAAGATCAAAGAAGAGGTACAAAAGCAGTGGGACGCCGAGTTCCTTGCTGTGACTAGCTATCCGCCGTGGGTTGCTAATATTGTACATGTGCCTAAGAAGGATGGCAAGGTGAGGATATGTGTGGACTACCGGGATCTGAACAGAGCCAGCCCGAAAGATGATTTCCCTTTACCTCACATTGATGTATTGGTTGATAATACGGCTCAGTTCTCGGTATTCTCCTTCATGGACGGATTTTCAGGATACAATCAGATTAAAATGTCACCTGAAGACATGGAGAAGACAACTTTTATCACACCCTGGGGCACGTTTTGTTATAAGGTGATGCCATTCGGACTGAAGAATGCTGGTGCTACTTATCAACGGGCTATGGTAACATTATTCCATGACATGATCCATAAAGAAATTGAATGTCATGTGGATGACATGATTGACAAGTCCCTCACAGAAGAAGACCACCTGATAAATCTGTTGAAGTTATTCAAGTGTCTGAGGAAATACCAACTGAAGTTAAACCCCAACAAGTGCACATTCGGGGTGCGATCCGGTAAGTTGCTGGGATTCATTGTAAGTGAGAAAGGGATTGAAGTTGACCCTGATAAAGTCAAGGCCATTCAAGAAATTCCTGCACCGAAGACTGAGAAAGAAGTTAGGGGGTTTTTAGGTAGATTGAACTACATTTCAAGGTTCATATCTCACCTTACAACAACATGTGAACCTTTGTTCAAGCTGTTAAGAAAAGAACAAACGGTCAGGTGGAACGAAGACTGCCAGAGGGCTTTTGACAAGATCAAGGAATACTTACAAGAGCCTCCAATCCTTATGCCTCCAGTTGAAGGAAGACCTCTGATAATGTACTTGACAGTATTAGAAGAGTCAATGGGGTGTGTGTTGGGCCAGCATGACGAGTCTGGTCGAAAAGAGTATGCAATTTACTACCTAAGCAAAAAGTTTACCGACTGTGAACAACGTTATTCACTGCTCGAGAAAACTTGTTGTGCTTTAGGGTGGGCTGCTCGCCGACTAAGGCAGTATATGTTGATCCACACCACTTTATTGATTTCAAAGATGGACCCAGTTAAGTACATTTTTGAGAAACCAGCGCTTACCGGACGGGTTGCAAGATGGCAAATGATTCTCACGGAATATGACATTCAGTACACATCTCAGAAAGCCATCAAAGGCAGTGTATTGTCTGATTATCTTGCTGAGCAACCTATTGATGATTACCAGCCTATGAGATTTGACTTCCCTGATGAAGACATCATGTTCATAAAAGCAAAAGATCATGAAGAGCCTGTTCACACCGAAGGGCCTGACCCAGAAGAGGAATGGACTATGATGTTTGACGGGGCTATTAACATGAATGGTCGTGGTGTTGGTGCAGTGCTTATCACACCTAAAGGAGTTCATATCCCTTTCTCGGCAAAGCTCACCTTTAACTGCACTAACAACGAAGCTGAATACGAAGCTTGTATTATGGGTCTTGAGGAAGCCATTGACCTCAGGATCAAGACTTTGACTGTGTTCGGAGATTCAGCTCTGGTAATCAATCAAACCAACGGCAAATGGTACACCTACCAGGATCATCTGATACCTTACAGGGATTATACAAGGAGGTTATTGACTTTCTTTACAACGGTCAAGCTTGAGTATATTCCTCGAGACGAGAATCAATTTGCAGATGCTCTGGCTACCATTTCATCCATTATCAAAGTTCAAGCTGCCAACTTTGTACCTCGGATTTCAGTGTCCAGACTTGACAGGCCAGCATATGTATTTGCAGCAAATGTTGCCAAAGATGATAAGCCTTGGTTCCATGACATTAAGTGCTTCTTGGAGGATCAAACGTACCCACCTGGGGCATCTTCCAATGATAAGAAGACATTAAGAAGGCTAGCTGGTAGTTTCTTCCTGAATACTGACGGTTCCCTGTACAAGAGAAACTTTGATATGGTACTCCTCAGATGCGTTGATAGGGCAGAAGCAGGCTTGTTGATGCACGAGGTGCACGAAGGATCCTTTGGTACCCATGCGGGAGGGAATGCCATGGCAAAGAAATTGCTAAGATCAGGTTACTACTGGATCATAATGGATGCAGACTGTTGTGCCTATGCCAGAAAATGCCATAAATGCCAGATTTATGCGGATAAAGTGCATGTACCTCCCAATCCTTTGAATGTGATGTCTTCACCCTGGCCCTTTGCCATGTGGGGAATTGATATGATTGGCAAGATTGAACCGACTGCTTCAAATGGCCACAGTTTCATCCTGGTTGCCATTGACTATTTCACCAAGTGGGTTGAAGCAGCTTCTTATGCAAATGTTACAAGGCAAGTGGTAGCCCGATTTCTTAAGAGGGACATCATTTGTAGATATGGAGTGCCCAAGCGAATCATCACTGATAATGGTTCCAACTTAAACAACAAAATGATGGCAGAACTGTGTCGGGACTTCAAGATCCAACACCACAATTCTTCTCCTTACAGGCCAAAGATGAATGGCGCTGTTGAGGCAGCTAATAAGAATATCAAGAAGATTGTGCAGAAGATGGTAGTCAGTTATAAGGACTAGCATGAAATGCTACCATTTTCCTTGCATGGGTACCGTACGTCAATCAGAACATCCACTGGGGCAACACCGTATCAGCTTGTTTACGGTATGGAGGCAGTCCTACCTGTTGAAGTTGAATTACCCTCATTAAGGGTATTAATGGATGTTAAGCTGAATGAAGCAGAGTGGGTCCGATCCCGATACGAGCAATTGAATCTGATTGAAGAGAAGAGATTAGCTGCAATCTGTCATGGGCAGCTGTATCAGAAAAGGATGAAGAAAGCCTTTGATCAGAAAGTCAGGCTCCGAGAATACCAAGTAGGGGATCTTGTGCTGAAAAGACTCATCCCTCCTCATACAGACCACAGGGGCAAGTGGACTCCGAACTATGAAGGGCCGTTCGTAGTAAAGAAAGTTTTCTCCGGTGGAGCACTCATGCTCAGTACTATGGATGGTGAAGACTTCCCGTCCCCTGTGAATTCAGATGCAGTTAAAAAATACTTCGCATAAAATGACCCGCTGGACATAAAAACAGAATGTAAGTCCAGGAAAAAATAGGGCATCCCGGCGAGTCAAAAACAGAATAAAAGACTCGGGCAAAAATAAGGGAAAATAAACAAAAAATGTACACCCGCTGAGTTGAAAAGCCGCGTTGGACAACTCAGGCAAAAAAGGGTATCCCGGTGGATTGAAAACCCGAAAGGGCGATCCACGCAAGATAAGGGAATAAGCGAACAACTGCATTCTGCATTCATCTGTACCACTCACAACTTGGTAAGCTTCGAAAGGTTCAAGCGCCGGTCAGAATCAGCCTTCTTCAGAAAGCAAGACGAGAAGAATGTCAAATGTCATACGAGTCATAGGGAAGCTCCTTGAAGCGTCATCAACATTGCCAATGCCTTTTATTTCTCAATTTGTAACAATCTCCTCATTTTAGGGGATTTGTTTCTTCGACTGTATCTTGCCGATTCAGGGCAGATGAATTAATAAAATCAAATTTTCAGTCATGTTTCGTTTCGTACATTTACTTTCATTTGCAATAATGTCTGATGTCTTTAAGATACTGATTGCATAAATACAGATGCTTCTTCTTCTAAAAAATACGTGCTTGCAGGAAATATGCTCACTCCCAGGAGTGCCTAAACTCTTATGATGGAATCTGGTAAAGGATACCTCGGGATTACTTGTGCGTTTCTCTGACTTTTCAGGATTGCAGGTATTCAAAGCACAACATGGGGCATGAAAGCTTCATCTCAGCGAGTTGGCAAATCATTATCTACTCGGTCTTAGCACCGGAGGTGCTTCCCCCCAGCTGAGTTGCTATTTGTTATTTCCTCCTCAGCCGAGTGCAAAATCCAGGGAACCATCTCCCCACAGAGTTTCAGCCTCTATCCAGAAGAGCAACATCAGAAGATCTCACAACAGAGTGAAGAAAGCTTCTACAACCCCCAGCTGGGTCCCTCATTACCAAAATAGGTCTATCAGAGACCTATATCCCCAAGCAGAGTCACATAGGTAAGATCTATCAATGATCTCATCCCCATCTGGGATGTCCACTCCGAGTAGATCATCCAGAGATCTTTGCGGCAACGGGATCCGAATCCCAGATCGGTATCTTTTGCATAATCATAGCATTCGCATCATATTTTCCCCACAGAGCGTAGCATTCCGTCTAATACAGAGCATTACGGCAAAATCAAACATATTGCATAATCATAAGCCATGTTCTGAATCAAACACTTGTGAATACTGACAATCCGTCAGTGATATACAGAGAACTCACCAAATTCCCCGGCAGAGAGCCAAGGCACTTTCCTTAAAGAAACAGATACTTCCTGGCACCCGCCCGTGTCATATCCCCAGTAGAAAGCCAAAACATCCTCTTTTCACAACACAGATACGTATATAAACAATTCCCTGACGCCCGTCTGTGTCACTTTCCCCAACATAAACATCTTGAAAACATACACTTGTTTATATTACACTTTCCTCTTTTGACACTCGTCCGTGTCACTCTCCCCAACAAGTTAAACATTCCTGTACACCACTCATACTTATTACTCCTGTTTCACTCATACAGATACTCGTCCGTATCTTTTATACACCGCTTATATCCCCTCAGATTCGACACTCGTCCGTATCATCATCTCAAAACATGCGTCAAGCATTTGTTTCTATCCGATACTCGTCCGTATCATAGTCTTAAGGATGCTCGTCCGCATCTTTAATCTACACACCGTGTCAAACACTATTGTCTTCTTGAATTTAGACACTCGTCTGAGTCTATCTTTCCCCAGAAGAGTCCCCGCAGATTCGATACTCGTCAGTGTTCTTTGTTAACCAGTTGGTACTTGTCCGTATCATCATCTCTGAACATGTGTCAGCATTTGTTTCTACCTGATACCCGTCCGTATCATAGTCTTAAGGATGCTCGTCCGCATCTTTAGTCTATACACAGTACCCAAACACTTATGCCTCTCATTCCTTGGATGTAGACACTCGTTCGTGTTTACTTGTCACAACAAATCCCAGTGAACTATTTCTTTTCTATCTGACATTCGTCCTATGTCATGATACTTTTGGCAGCCGTACCCTGCCAGGTGATCATCCTTCACCTTTGGATGACCGTCCCTCATCCTTTCCCCAGCGGAGACTCCATTATTGGAACCCTTTTCTATCCGACATTCGTCCTATGTCGTGATACAGAGCAGCCGTCCCCTGCTAGGTGATCGTCCTTCACCCTTTGATGATCGTCCTTCATCATTTTATCCAATGGTCGTCCCCGTCATTGATCTTGTTATCTGGCATTCGTCCTATGTTATGATAAACCCTGAGAGCAGCCGTACCCTGCTAGGTGATCGTCCTTCACCTCTTGATGATCGTCCTTCATCATGCTTATCCGATGGCCGTACCCATCGTCGACTTTTTATCCGGCATTCGTCCTATGTCGCGATACTTTCGGCAGCCGTACCCTGCCCGGTGATCGTCCTTCACCTTAGATGACCGTCCCTCATCTTATCCCCCAACAGAGCAGCCATCCCCTGCTAGGTGATCGTCCTTCCCCTTTGATGACCGTACCTCATCATTTATTTTTACCCATAATCCCCAGAGAGTCTTATAGCTTTGCTTGATGGTCGTTCCCATCACAATCTCTTATATCCCCAGCATGTCGGTCGTCCCCGTCACCACTTTATCCCCAGCAGTCGTCCTCTGCTCGACGGTCGTCCTCCGTTGCCCGCACTTTATAAATATACTTTATTTTCCTTTACAATCTATATCCCTTTTCTTCTTCATTCTGTGAGTGCAAATTTTGGACTGTCTTTGGTATTCAACCACAAGTTATCTTGTTTTCCTGTTAAGCCGTTGCTTACATTCTACACAGCTAACTCATGCTTGAATAGGGGCAGCTGTAAACACCCCAAATTTTCCCTCACCTATTCACACCATGGCTTGTGATCTCTTCATATGCATAAGTTCAATCATAGTATCTCATACCACATTTTTGATTCACTGCATTGTGTCTAAGTCATCTGCATCTAGGGTTTGTGATCTGAGCAATCCAAGAGCCATTTGAGCCACTCCAAAGGTCATCAATCACTTCAAAGGGGTCCATGTAGGTTCAAGCATCATATTGTATCCTCACAAAGTCAAGAATGCCAAAAAATTACAAGAACTGAAAAAGGCATGGAAGTAGAGCCAGGTTTAACTACACAGATGACCTAGAATTAGGGTTTTGGTTTCAAAGGCCATAACTCCAAATTTTTTGGTCATTCTTGTTTCTATTGGTCTCTATATGGTATAGGGATCATGCATGTCAATTTTCATGAAGAAATTCCATGGGGAAGGCAGCTAATCAAGAGTTGACTTCTTGGGCAAGTCAGTGCAAAATCAGGGCATCTGAGGCCCCCAATGACCCAACCAAAGGGTGTTCTTCATCATTTTGAATGTGTATGATCTTTATTTGATCATAGAAGATGTTAGAAGTTCACAAAATTGAAGAATCTCAAGCCATTTGCAAAGTTGCTTTTTTGGGAAAATGACTTGTAATGGAAACTTGCCATTTTGGGAAAGTTTTTCAACCCTTTCTTTTTGATTCAAAAAAGCTTCAAATGAGAAAACTTTGGTCATAAAAGTTGTAGAATGGATCATTCCATTTTCAAAAAGTACAAGAACTCATTCTAATTCATTTTGGATCAAAAGTTATGGCTTTGCAAAGTTGGATAAAATCATTGAAATTTCACTTTTGCACAAAAGGGAAAACTTGTATTTTCTCATGACAAGCCTTTATGTGACTTCAATGTGACCTCTAATTATCATACCAATGCAATGCATGATCTAAAAATCAGTTTGGCCCAAAGGACTTCCCATTTCTATGCCTTGTTTTTCAAGTAACCATAAGCCATTCTTCATGAAAGTGCAAAGAGGGATTTCTTGCAAATTGATTCTCAAAGGGTTTGTTGGACCTCTAGCTGGTTTCAAAACTTTGCCATGACCTAATGAACCATGCCACACCAAAAATTCAGCAAGGTTTCTCACATACACATAGCCAAAAATCATGAGATGTAACAAGTTGTCAAGTTGCAAAAACCCTTCCAACTTATGATCCAAATGCTGCAGTCCTTCATGAACCATCCAAGGGCCATCCTTGACTCAAGCTGAGGCAGGACAAGCCTCTAGATTGCCTCTGACCCGAGCCATGCCTAGGGTACACAATATCTTGACTTTTTGCATAAAGACCCATACCAATCCCACAGTGACACACCAACTCTCTGCCCAACCAGAGCATGATATGTGGACATCAAGCAATCCAGAAACATACCATACACAAGCTGAATCCTCCCACATTGCAGCATCCAACAAAATTTGTCAAAACCTTTCCCTCTTCGAAACACACAACACAGCCATCAAACTTCAATAATTCCTTCACCAATCAACCAGAAATCATCCTTGGAACAGATCCCACCCCTCACAATGATCTGAAACACAACACATAAGAACTTCATTTCCTGCTACATCAGAACTGAACCACAAAAACTAGCCACTCTCAAACCCATTCAAGTATTCCATTAGCCTCAGGAGGTTCAAGGGAGATCATTGGCACAAAAGGGAGGCTCTGAAAGCTCATTTTCGAAGGTCTCCAGCTCAGGTACAACCTAAGAACTTTTTTCTCAAAACTTCATTTTCTTGTTACAAAATGAATCTACATGTTGCACTAATCATCTGGATGTGTTTAGATTTAAAAATAAGTAAGAGATGACCATTTTATGTTGCTCTGAAATTTTGCCCGTGTTTCATGTTTTCCTTCGATTCAGGCTTATGAGTGAAAATAAATGAATTTTGGGTGAGGGGTTAGGTTTAGATTGAGAAGAAGAGCATTTTGGTGGAAGAAATTTCATGATTGGTAACCTGTAGCGAAATCTAGGGTTTATGCTCGCCGGAGAAGATGACCGGAACCACTGTTCCGGTCACCTGAAACTCATTAACCCTAATTGTGTCATTAATGGGAGTTTGAATGTGGACCATGGATTGGGATGACTGGGGTTGACTCGCGCGTGAACGTGTGGCCAGGATGCATCATTAAAACCCTAATCCTTGTTTAATTAATTAAAATCATGTTTAATTAATTCATAAAACAAATTAGCCAGATTTGAATCTGGGCCTTTGGATCTGGCACGCAGTCAACCAGTCCAAGCCCAGATCAAATCCTGGCCCTCCCCTTTGCATACTTTCATTTATTTTATATTTTTTTTCATTTAAATTGATTTATCTTTTACATTTTATTTAAAATAGCAAAAACCATTTTAAAATTATGAAATTTTTTGTCAAAGATTTCACTAATTTTTAGAACATAAAAATATTTTTATTTTTATTTTTTGCATTAAAAATTATTTTTAAATCATTTAAATGTTTATTTTTAATTAGTTAATGAAAATTAATTAATTAAAAATACATTTAGGTATTTAAAAATCACAAAAAAAATTCACATAGCATTTAAAAACATTTAGAAACATTGTCCAACTCTCAAACCAAATTTCTTTTTTGTTCTTGACCCTTTTTGATCATTTTCATTGTATTTAATTTCATTTTTAGGCAATATTTTGCTTCAAACTTCAAAAATTCCTTTCTGCCTAACCATTGAGAGTTGGATAATGATTCTTTTTGCATTGCATCTTGTATAGCATGTAGTTTATAGGATAAAATTGGTTTGAATTGATCTTGCATTTTCAATTTGTTTAGCATTTTTCTTGTTGAGGTACCTTAAAACCCTTGCAATCTTAGGAAATTCATAACTTTCATTAGGTTAAGAGTTGGATCCTCTCCTTTGGGCAGTGAGTTTGTATAGGTTTAGGGTATCTTTGATTGCATTTTCAAATTTTTATCATGTCATTTGCTTCTGGTTTTGGATTTTTGCTTTGCATGATGCATGTAACCCTAATTTGTGCCTTCCTTTGCATCCTTCTTTCATTTGCTTGCATCCATTGACTTGCCATACCATTTTGTGCATTCATTTGATTCATAATACATCTTAGTACATATTAGAATCATGTTTGATCATTGCATCTTCCATTTGCCATGTTGTATGTCCATTGCATTTCATAACTTTTCATGTGTATTCATGTTTCAATGCATGCTTCATTTGCATCCTCATGCTTGTTTGATCACCCTCACACCTTGCCTAATGTTTGCATCATCTCTTAGTATCATTAGCTTCATGTTCTTGCTCCTGGTTTTGGTTTGCATCATCACACTTCATCTCATTTGCATTGCATTTCATTCCTTATGCTAACATTTCAGGTGGTAAGTTATTTGAAAAGTGAATTTGCCTTCACTTCTCATAATCTCTTTTCATCTCTTTCATACTTCCTTTGCTGAATTTTTGTATGTGTATTGGATTGAGCTTGCTCATTCTTGATTCATCTTACTTTCTTTCTTCAAGCAACTTGTCTTCTTGAGTGAAGCAAGTTGTTTTGCTTCTCTTTGCCTCTTGCTCCTTTCTGGTGGTTTCTCTGAAGATCTTCTTGCAAACCTCATTAACCCTAGGATCTCCAAGAATGATAACAATTAGGGTTTGATTAGTCCCCCATTTAGTTTTACCTTTGTGTCATCTTTGAGTCTTCTCCTCTCACCTCATAATCAAGGACTAAACCCTAAAGGCTCTAAGGCTTTGTGATTAAGCTTATGCCTGCATCCTTCTATTAGGATGGAGTGTATAACTTTAATCCTAAGTGTTAAACCCTTAATGTGTTTAACTCCTTTAATCAATCCATTTAATAATTATCAAGACATCAAGCTTGTAACTTGGGCCTTGCATTAGGGTTCTAATTCTTCCTTAACTGGTTAAGAAGGACTAACCCTAGTGTTAATGGACAAGTCCTCCTCAAGTTGTCTTACAAACCATAAAAATAATTTCTTCATCTTACCATTAACTAAAACCCACTTAATAAAGGCTTTGTTTTGTCATGAGGTTAATCCCTAATCATGGATTAAGTTGAGGAGTCTTCCTCAGCTTAAATGCTCTCATCTATTATCCTTCTATTAGGATGGTGTAATGAGTCCATTAAATCCTTGATTATGGCTTAAACTCATTACTTAACACTAAACAAAAACAACAAAAACATCTAAATAAAGACAAGTAGGTTAATGATCTTAATCCAACATCATGGTGATTAAGTGTGAGATACTGACTTCATACTTAAGGTATTCTCATTACCCCTAATCAGAGGGAGGATGTGATGAGTTTACTAAGCCTTGGTTTAGGCTTAAGCTCATTAACTTATGACAAACATCAAAAAGCAATAAAAGATTGAAAATACAAAAACAAACAATAATCGTCTCCTCCGGGATTCTTTTCTCATCTCATTCATTCATAAACGAGATTTGCTTCTTCCGTCTAATGCAAGACAGTTTGCACCTGAGCCAGACAGGTCATACACTTGAGCATAGACAAGTAAGTAGTTCACAAGTCAATTTACCTTTTCAGTCTCTTTAGGTCGAACTACGGTGTTCTGACTTCCTCATTGCACGAGAGGATACGTAGGCATAACTTAACAGTTATCGAACAAAAGTCTCTGTATATTCCCCCTCTTCTAGCATTATTCTGTAAGCCTCATAGTCTTGAGCTTTACACTCTTGTTCTTACACTGACACTTCTCTTATACACCTCACACTTCTTTTACACTGACACTTGCATTCTTTCCAGCTTTGATACATAAATTGCACTGACACTACCCCTTTAAAGCACAAATCTTTTAAGCGTGGATCCCGTCGAGTACGGCGGAAAATCTGGGTGCTAATACCTTCCCAGGTTGTAACCAACCCCCTTTCTCAGTCTCTCTGGTTTGCAACCGTCTTATCCATATCTTTTCCAGGTCTATGCAGCATTACCTTTCCTTCGGGATAAAAATGCCTAGCTGGCGACTCTATTCATTTCCTTTCTCTCCTTTCGCCGACCGTTCGCGTCTGTACCCTATTTAACTTAGCCTCATTTGGTGGGAGCGACAGTATGCCATTGAATCATCTCTTAGCATCCTTTGCATCATGAACATGCATCTGGTTTTGGTTTGTATCCTTGCATCCATTTCATTTTCACTCATTCTTTCTTTGATGCTAACCATTTCAGGTGGTAAGTACATTGAGAAGTGAATTTGCCTTCACTTCTCATATTCTCTTCTCATCTCTCTTATGCATTCATTGCTACATTTTGCTTTTGTTTTAGAGTGAGCTTGCTCATTCATGTTCCTCCTTCACTTTCTTTCTTCAAGTAACTTATCTTCTTAAGTGAAGTAAGTTAGCTTGTTTCTTCTGCTTCTCCTCCTTTCATCTGCTTCTTCCTTGGTGGGTTTTCTTGAAGATCTCTTGCAAGCCTCATAAACCCTAGGAACACCCAAGAATGACAACAATTAGGGTTTTGATTAATCCCCCATTAGTTTTACCTTTGTGTCTTCTTTTGTGTCTCTCTTCTCATCTCATAATCAGAGACTAAACCTTTAAGGTTTTAAGGCTTTGTGATTAAGATTATGCCTGCATCCTTCTCTTAGGATGGAGTGTATAACTTTAATCCTAAGTGTTAAACCCTTAATATGTTTAAATCTCTTAATCAATCTATCTAATAATCATTAAGACAATAAGCTTGTAACTTGGGCCTTGCATTAGGGTTCTAATTCTTCCTTAATTGGTTAAGAAGGACTAACCCTACTGTTAATGGACAAGTCCTCCTCAAGTTGTCTTACAAACCATAAAATTCACTTCTAAATCTTACCATTAACTAAAATCCACTTTAATAAAGACTTTGTTTTGTCATGAGGTTAATCCCTAATCATGGATTAAGTTGAGGTATCTTCCGCAGCTCAAATGTTCTCATCTATTATCCTTCTATTAGGATGGTGTAATGGGTCCATATCCTTGATTATGGCTTAAACTCATTACTTAACACTAAACAAAAACTCCAAAAACATCTAAATAATCACAAGTAGGTTAATGATCTTAATCCTACATCATGGTGATTAAGTGTGAGGTGCTTACTTCATGTTTAAGGTATTCTCATTACCCCTAATCAGAGGGAGGATGTGATGAGTTTACTAACCCTTGGTTTAGGCTTAAGCTCATTTTCTTATGAAAAACACCAAAAAGCAATAAAAGATTGAAAACATCAAAAACAAACAATAACTGTCTCCTCCGGGATTCTTTTCTCACCTCATTCACTCATAAACGAGAACTCGCTTCTTCCGTCTAATGCAAGACAGTTAGCACATGAGCCCGACAGGTCATACACTTGAGCATAGACAAGAAGGCAGTTCACCAGTCAATTTATCTTTCAGTCTCTTTGAGTCTAACTACGGTGTTCTGACTTCCTCATTGCACGAGAGGATACGTAGGCATAACTTAATTGTTATCGAACAAAAGTCTCTTTCTCTCCCCCCTTCTTCCAGCATTATTCTTTAAGCTTCATCCCTGAGCAATTCATTTCACATCTCTTTTGCACTGACACCTGTACATTCTTTTCCTGCTTTTGCACACAGATAGCACTGACGCTACCCCTTTAAACACAAACTTTTAAGCGTGGATCCCGTCGAGTACGACGGACAATCTGGGTGCTAATACCTTCCCAAGTTGTAACCAACCCCCTTTCTCAGTTTCTCTGGTTCACAACCGTCTTATCCATTTCTTTCTAGGTTTATGCAGCATTACCTTTCCTTCGAGATAAAAATGCCTAGCTGGCGACTCTTTTCAGTTCATCTTCATGTTCTCTCTTTCGTCGACCGTTCGCGTCTTCACCCCGTCTGACCCGGTGTGTCATTTGGTGGGAGCGACACTACGGATCTAGCTTCTAACAATTGAAATGCACGAATCACAATTACAACGAAATTGAATGGTAAAACGCCATCGAAACGATAAACATGCAAAGAATGCCATTACGGCGAGATGAAGAGAATAAGTTAAAGCAAGAGTGGTTTTAGATCACCAACCTACGAAGCAGAGGATTTCTTCGGTGAGTGTTGCGATGAATCGGAATGCAAACGAAAATGAAAACCGAAGATCCACGAATGCAAAATAAATGCGATTCGTTCTTGATGCTTCTTGATTAATCACTTCTAATGCTACATATCACTTCAAAGACAGAAGCACTTCTTCATTTAAGCTCTAATGTTGATGATTGATGAAGGCTTAGCTTCGAGTTCTTCAAATTCCAATGAAGAATTTGAAGATCTTCTATGAAGAAGCTCTTGGTGAACTTGGTGAGAAAGTGGGAGAATTGAGAGAGAAAAGAGAGATTGAAAATGAAAATGGTGAAAAATGATTTCCATCCCTTTTCTTTGGAATGGTTAGGGTTTATATAGAGCATAGGCTTGGAGCTAGGTTTGGGAATGGAATTAGGCTTTGGTTTGGAGTTTGGATTGGAGTTTGGATTGGAGTTAGTTGGAGTTCTAGAATATTCCTTGGAATATTCCTTGGAATATTCCTTGGAATAGTCTAGAAGGTGGTGGAAGATGGTAGAACAATCCAAGGTGAATGAGGTAAAAATGAAATGGAAAACCAAAGTGGAAAAAGGGGAAATAAAATGTGTAGGGAAGTGAAGAAATTCAACTAATTTTCAAATATTTTTCTAAAATTCGCCCCCGTTAACCGGTTAACCAAATGCGTTAACCGGTTAACAGGCTTAAAATTCCAATTTTCTCTTATTTTGGTTGTTTCTCATGGAGTTGCTTTGAATATATTTTTGTAGTGATTATTTTCCCTTCTTTTGAGCTTCAAATATTGACAAACCTTGCCCAATCACATGCCTTATGCACATGCAAATGCTCATGATTTATTCATAATTTTTATTATTTTGTTTGGATGCGATGCGATGCTCAGACGATCATGTAAAAATGATGAAGCATAAACCACTTGAGGTTGGTAATAAATTAAGAGGAAAGTTTTTTAGGGTATTACAATTGGTTATCGGCTAACTCTGTGTTTATTGGGTGCGAGGAGAAATTGATCATCATTCCATCCGTGGAAGATCCTTCGAAAGATGTGTTGACAACAATCTTAGAAGGTACGGTTGGAATGGTAAACTTTTTGTTTTAAAAAGAGAAATCTGTTTTACTAGTCCTTACTAAAGAGGAGAGTAACGATCAGTAAGTTCTGAACATCCAAATAGTCTGTGAGTTTCAGAAGTCTTTTCCGAGGATGTCACTTCCTTACCTCCTGAGAAGGAAGTTGAATTCTCAGTTGACCTGATACCGGGGACGATTGCTATATCTGTTTCCCCTTATCGGATGACACCGCTTAAATTAAGAGAATTGAAGGATCAGTTAGAAGATTTGATGGCGAAACATTTTGTTAGACCATGTGTTTTACCATGGGGAGCTCCTGTATTGTTGGTAAAGAAGAAGGTCGGTGGTACGTAGTTGTGCATTGATTACCGTAAGTTGAACAAGGTCACTATCAAGAACAATTATCCTTTACCTAGAATAGACAACCTTTTGGATCAATTGAAAGGAGCTTGCGTTTTCTCGAAGATTGATTTAAGGTCGGGATATCATCAGATTCGTGTAAAGAGTTTCGATGTGCCGAAGACTGTGTTCAAAACCCATTATGGTCATTATGAATTTCTAGTGATGCCTTTCGGTGTGACGAATGCTCCAGTTGTTTTTATGGATTACATGAATCAGACATTTCAAGATTATTTGGATCAGTTTGTTGTAATCTTTATTGATGTCATTCTCATTTATTCTCGTACTCCACAAGATCACGAAAAGCATCTGAGAATTGTTCTATCGATATTGCAAGAGAAGCAACTTTTTGCTAAGTTTAGCAAGTGTGAGTTTTGGATGTCAGAAGTCAATTTCCTTGGACATGTTATATCTCAAGGAGGTGTAGCAGTGGATCCGTCAAAGATTGAAGTCATGATAAATTCAGAGAGACCGAGGAATGCTTCAGAAGTTATAAGTTTCTTAGGTTTAGCAGGTTACTACAGAAGGTTCATCAAAGGTTTTTCTCTGTCGGTGTTACCATTGACTAAGCTTACTAGAAAGGATTTCGCTTACGAATGGGATTATGGTTGTGAACAAAGTGTCAAGTGTTTAAAAAAAATATTGAAAACTGCTCTGGTGTTGATCATTCGCGATCCTAACTAGTCTTACGAAGTGTTTTGTGATGCTTCTAAGATGAGTTTAGGAGGTGTTCTTATGCAGGAAGGTCAAGTTGTAGCTTATGCTTCTCGACAGTTGAAATTTCATGAGAAGAATTACCCAACTCATGATTTGGAATTAGCGACCGTGGTGTTTACTCTAAAGGTGTGTGTAAACACCCCAAATTTGCCCTCACCCATTCACACCATGGCTTATGGCCATCTCATATGCATAAACACAATCATATCATCTCACATTTCATTTTTGATTCACTGGATAGTTTCTAAGGCATCTGCACCTAGGGTTTGTGATCTGAGCAACCTCAAAGCTTCTTGAGCCATTCCAAAGGCCACCAATCAACTCAAAGGGGTCCATGTGTGTTCTTATATCATATTCCATATCCTCAAAGTCAAAAATGCAGAGGAATCACAAGAACTAGGGTTTGAGTGGATGCAGAGCCAGCTTGAACTACACAGATGACCTAAAATTAGGGTTTTGGTTTCAGAGGTCATAACCCCAAAATTTTTGGTCATTCTTGTTTCCATTGGTCTCTATATGGTATAGGGAGTATGCATATCAATTTTCATGAAGAAATTCCATGGGGAAGTCATCTGATCAAGAGTTGACTTTTCAGACAAGTCAGTGCAAAATCAGGGCATCTGAGGCCCCCAATGACCCAACCAATGGGTGATCTTCATCATTTTGAGTGTATATGATCTTTATTTGATCATGGAAGAAGGTTGAAGTTCATAGAAATCAAGAATTTAGGGTTTTTGCAAATGTTGACTTTTTGGGCATAGTTGACTTTTCAAGAATGCATCATTTTAGGTTATTTTTCAAGCTTTGATTCTTGGTCCAAAAATGCTTCAAATGGAAAAACTTTGGTCATGAAAGTTGTAGATCTCATCTTTCCCTTTTCAAAAAGTACAAGAACATGATCAAACTCTTCTTGGATCAAAAGTTATGGTGTGGCAAAGTTGGCAAAAATCACTAAATTTCAAGACATGCACCAAATGGGAAACTTGCAAAATCATGCACCAAGTCAAATTGCAGCTTCTAATTGGTATCAAACCTTTACATAAACATTCTCTAAGTCCTAAAATTCAGAATGAACTAGGCATTGCTCATGTTTCATGACTTTTGGAACAAGATCTTCACATGTGAACCAAAGTACAACAACTTGCAAAACCACTCATCATGCTTCCTACAACTTGTGACCTTGGATGCTGACCTTGCTAGCTCACTCACCACCCCATGCTGCGCAGCCCCTAGGCTTTGTACCAAGCTAGCACTTCACCATACCTCTCTTACACAATTTTTGACTTTTTGCAAAAGGCAACTTACCAATCAATAAAGCACATGTCTTGTCAACTGACCAATGAGAGAGAGTTATGTGGACAATTTGCTGGCCATAACACACCTCAAGCAAGGATGAAACACACACATTCACAACATACACAAAACACTCCCCTTTTGCAAGTTCCTTCGAATTCCTCTCCACAGCCACAAAACACTCAAACTATCTTCATCAATCATCTCACCACACTTCATAGATCATCCAGCACCAAGAACCAAAGCCTGTAATAGCAAGAACACTCCATAACCATTTCACACTCCATTTTGCAGTTTCATTCGAAACTCTCATCCCAGCTCACCAACACACAAACAAACACCACAAACCTTCTCCATTCATCATCAGGACCTCAAACCTTCATTCACCATGGCCTGAATCAGTCAGAATCACCATAGCCATTGTTGACTGAGCTTGAAGCAGTTCCTTTCGAAACTCATTATCCAGCCAGCACAAACTCATTTTGAGCATTCAAACATCATCAAGGGGTTCTAAGGAGCAGATTGCACATAAAGAGAGGGCCAGAAAGTTCCCAAACTGAAAGCTCCAAATCTCAGGTAGCTCGAAAATAATTTTTCCAGAAGCTGTTTTTCTTGTTACAAACTTGTTCCTCATGATTCACTGATCATCCTGATGCTTTTAGTTTTTGAAATGATGATGAAATGAGAATTTAATTGCTGTCTGAAACCTGCGTGCCCTAATTCTTTCTTGCTTCGATTCAGCCTTGTTGGGAAGAATAAATTTGTTTTGGGTGAGGGTTTTGATTCGTGAGTGAGAGGGGATCATTTCCCAATTCTTAGATTTCATTTTAGTTAGGTTTTTGGGGTCTTGGGGATTTTCAGGGGAGATGCTAGCCGGAGAAGACGACCGGAAGTCTTCTCCGGCAGCCTGAAAGTAATTAATGAGTTAATTAGGGTTTAGGGGCAAGTTTGAATGTAGGTCGTGCGATTCTCTTTTCCCGCGTGCAGTGAGTGGTGGAGATCTGATCATTAGCCCTAATCCGTATTTATTTAAATGTTAATTATTTGATTAATTGAGTTTAGGAAAGTTTGAACCTGGGCCGTCCAGATGCGCGCCAGGTCAAACCTTCCAAGCCCAGATTCAATCTGGACGCTTCATTGAGCATACTTCCCATTTTTCTCAATTTATTTTAATTTCTTTTCATTTTATTTGCACCATTTATTAAAAATAGTAAAAAATGTCTAAAAATTATGAAACTTTTTCTCATGAGTTTCAATAATTTTTAAGACCCAAAAATATTTTTATTTTTTATTTTTATCATTAAAAAGTATTTTTAAATATTTAAAAGATTATTTTTAATTGATTAATGAAAATTAATTTATTAAAAATACTTTTAAGTATTTAAAAATCACCAAAAAATTCATGAAATGTGCTAAGACATTTAGAAACATTGTCCAACCTTCAAACCAAATTTCTTTTTTGATCTTGATGCATTTTAAGAATTTTTCATTGAATTAAATCATTTTTTATGCATTATTTTGATCATGGATTCCAAAATTCATTTCTGCCAATTGGTGAAGGTTGAGACATTGATTCTTCTTGCATTGTCTTTTGTTTTGCATGTAGTTTCTAGGGTAAAATGGCCATGATTTGATCTTGCATTTTCTAATTGTTTGGCATTTCTTTTGTTAAGAACCCTAAAAAACCCTAATAACTTGTAAAAATCATATCTTGAGTTTGGTTGAGAGTTGAGAGCTCCCCTTTGGGCAGTGGTTCATCATAGGCCTAGGGTTTCTTTGGGTGCCATTTTCCATTTTTTTATCTTGAGGTTTGCTTCTGTTTTTGGTTTGTGTTTGATGTTTGATCCATAAACCCTAATTTGGGCCTTCATTTGCATCCCTCTTGCATTTCCTTCCATAACATGACTTGTCTTTGCATTTTGTGCATTCTTATGATCCATTTGGCATCTTAAGACATGTAGAAAGCATCATTGATCACTGCATTACATATTTGCCATGTCATTTGTCTTGTATGATTCATAACATTCCATGTTTGTTCATGCTCCTTAGCTTGCATCATTTGCATTCATGATCTTGTATGAACATCCCCATTGCCTTGCCTCATGTTTGTAGCACCTCATAACATCATAATCATCATCAACATGCTTCTGGTTTTGCTTAGCATCATATCATTTCATCTCATCTTGCATTGCATTGCATTTTCTTTCTAACATTGCAGGTGGTAAGTAAACTTGAGAAGTGGATTTGCCTTCACTTCTCATACCTCTTCTTTTCATCTCTCTTGCATCCATTGCTGCATTTTTACATGTGTTTGAGTTTGAGCTTGCTCATTCTTCTTCCTCCCACTTTCTTTCTTCAAGTGACTTGACTTCTTGAATGAAGCAAGTCACTTTGCTTCTCTTGATCCTGTTCATCTGCTTCCTGGTGGTTCCTCTGAAGATTGTTCTTGCAAACCTCACAAACCTTAGGACCAACCAAGCATGACAATGAATTAGGGTTTTGATTAGTTCCCCCATAGTTTTACCTTTGTGTCTCTCTTTGAGTCTTCTCTTCTCATCTCATAACCAGGGATTAAACCCTAAAGGCTTTAAGACTTTGTGATTAAGCTTATGCCTGCATCCTTCTCTTAGGATGGAGTGTATAACTTTAATCCTAAGTCTTGAACCCTTAAGGTGTTTAAATCCCTTAATCAATTCATCTAATAAATATCAAGACATCACACTTGTAACTTGGGCCTTGCATTAGGGTTCTAATTCTTCCTTAAGTGGTTAAGAAGGACTAACCCTAGTGTTAATGGACAAGTCCCCCTCAAGTTGTCTTACAAATCATAAAAAACACTTCATCATCATACCATTAACTAAAAGCCACTTAATAAAGGCTTGTTTTGTCATGGGTTTAATCCCTAATCATGGATTAAGTTGAGGAGTCTTCCTCAGCTTAAACATCCTCATCTATTATCCTTCTTTTAGGATGGTGTAATGGGTCTGTTTAATCCTTGATTATGGCTTAACCTCATTACTTAACACTAAACAAAATCACAAAAACATCTAAATAATCACAAATAGGTTAATGATCTTAATCCTACATCAAAAGGTGATTAAGTGTGAGAATCTGACTTCACACTTAAGGTATTCTCATTACCCCTAATCAGAGGGAAGATGTGATGAGTTTACTAAATCCATTGGTTTAGACTTAAGCTCATTAACTTATGACAAACTCTCAAAAGCAATAAAAGACTGAAAACTCCAAAAACAAACAATAATCGTCTCCTTCGGGATTCTTTTCTCATCACACTCACTCACAATCGAGAACTTGCTTCTTCCGTCTAATGCAAGACAGTTAGCACCTGAGCCAGACAGGTCATACACTTGAGCATAGGCAAGCAAGCAGTTCACCAGTCAATTCACCTTTCAGTCTCTTTGGGTCGAACTACGGTGTTCTGACTTCCTCATTGCACGAGAGGATACGTAGGCATAACTTAACAGTTATCGAACAAAAGTCTCTGTATATTCCCCCTCTTTCCAGCTTTATTCTCTTAGCCTCATGATCATGAGCATACTCTTTCCTTACACTGACACTTCACTTATGCACTTCACATTCCTTTTACACTGACACCTGTACATCTCTTCCAGCTATTTTATACACAGATTGCACTGACACTACCCCTTTAAAACACAAATCTTTTAAGCGTGGATCCCGTCGAGTACGGCGGACAATCTGGGTGCTAATACCTTCCCAGGTTGTAACCAACCCCCTTTCTCAGTCTCTCTGGTTCGCAAACCGTCTTATCCATTCTTTTTCTAGGCCTATGCAGCATTGCCTTTCCTTCGGGATAAAAATGCCTAGCTGGCGACTCTATTCATTATCCAGTGAGTTCACGGCTGTGTGTTCTCACTGTTCCCTTCGCCGACCGTTCGCGTCTGTACCTTCATCTGACCCCGTGTCACTTGTCGGGAGCGACAGCTTGGCGACTCTGCTGGGGAGACTTATACTGCAACCAGGGCTTCTGGTTCTTTTTGTGGGTTCCTCCTAGCGCTTGTTTGATTTGTGTTTACTGGGGTGTTATGTGCTTGTATGTGCTTGTATTTATTTTTGTTTATTGCTTTATGTACAGTTGATTTATTGCTTTCTTTATAGCTTTATATTTTTCATACTGTCATACTGTGCTGGTTGGAT
The DNA here is from genome assembly GCA_963966055.1 of Lathyrus aphaca. Taxonomy (NCBI): domain Eukaryota; kingdom Viridiplantae; phylum Streptophyta; class Magnoliopsida; order Fabales; family Fabaceae; genus Lathyrus; species Lathyrus aphaca. The sequence goes on from OZ014521.1 coordinate 346,257,903, forward strand.
CTGGTTTTTCTTTGGTGGGTGGGTGTTCCATTGAGAGTTAAGGTCCTATACCTGGGACCTGAGTGACACCTAGGCTAGAGTGAATCATATTCTTTCCCATTCCATTTCGGTCTGGTGCGGGAATATGAAACACGGTTCAGATATGGGTTTCTTCTTGAGAACTCTGTGTTGCAGATTTCCTGCAATGCTAGGGCTATCTGGGAAGCCTGCTAAGTCTGGATGACCTTTAGTTTTGACCTTCAGAAACTGAGGTGAATTAGAGGAGGAATTGTTATGGTTATTGTAAACACTGTACCTCCGGGTTAGAAGTGTTTACACTTCTCATAACTGATCCAAGTCTGAGGATCCTTGTTCTAGATCATCACCTGTGAGGGGGTTGGGCTGTTTACAGGTTTGCAGGTACCTTGACCTCAGAATACCCTGTTACTTTGACTTTGTTAAGAGTACTCCATGTTGGATAGTTCTTGTGATTCTGAACCCTGGACATGTGGCTCTTTATTTGAGTCCCCCACCCTGGTTACTGGATTTATAGACCTCCATCTGGAATTCTTGAACACACATGGATCTATACCAAGGCAGTTAATCAGATCCAGCTCAGTCACAAACCCTTGCATTTCATTTGCATACATACTCATTGCATCATATTAACATTTGCTTATTTGTGTTTCAGGGTATCCACCTCCATCTGGTTTTGGTTTTGACCCCATCTGTTATATTGACCTATCTCCACCAGCACTTGCTTCAGCTGCCAGCCATACTTCAGTTACTTGCACTAGCCAGCCAGTGGCCCACTCCTCAGTATCTTCATCAGCACTCTACTCAGTCTCAGTACTCATGGCTCCAAAGAAAAGCAACATCACCTATCATTTCTTTCAACCAGACTTATCAGACATCAGAAGGATCCAAACCCTGATCACCCCAGATCACATTCCTTTGTTCAGAGAGCATTATGGGGATATACTGGACATGGTTATGGATCTGGACCCTTCTCAGAGGAGCCTGATCCACACCTGCATTCAGTTTTATGATCCCCCATTGAGATGTTTCACCTTTCAAGACTTTCAGTTGGGGCCCCTATTAGAAGAATACTCATCTTTGATTGGTTTGCCTATCAAGAGGGAAATCCCTTTCAACCCTGAAATGGTCTTTCCCAGCAATGGAGAGATAGCAAAAGCTTTGTATCTGGAGCCTGTTTTGATTGAACAGCATATGACCTCCAAAGCTGGAACCCTTGGTTTTCATCTGGACTTCCTGATTTCTCAAGCTAGTTTGAAGGCCTCCTTGGGGGATTGGAAAGCTGTTTGTGCTCTGTTGGCTTTAAGTGTATATGGAATTGTGTTGTTTGCAGATGAGCCTCGATTCATCAGCAAGAATGCAATCCATTTGTTCATCCTGAAGAACCCAGTGCCAACCTTGTTGGGTGATCTCTATTACTCAGTACATCAGAGGAATGAGAAACAGAGGGGAAGATTGGTGAGAATTTGTGCTCCATTATTCCATGCTTGGCTTCTTAAGCATCTACCCAGGACAGATGCATTCCTAAATCCTCATCAGCAAAGCAACTGGGCTAAGAGGCTCACTACTCTCACTTCAGCAGATATCAGATGGTGTACTCAGAGCACCAAAGGCAGAGATATGATCACCAGCTGTGGGCACTTTCCCAATGTGCCTTTGATAGGAGTTAAGGGAAGTATCAATTACAACCCTCTGCTGTTCAGAAGACAATTGGGCTATGCACTGGTCCACATTCCTAGGGAACAAGACCTGGTTGAGACCCTCTACTGTGAGAACAAGATTAGTTTGGCTGCTGTTAGGCAGGCTGCCTGGGCCTGGGATCATGTTCAAACCAAGGGAGTCACCGTTCTGGGGAAATGCAATAATGTGGCATCGATCCAATATTATGAGTGGTCCCATGCTAGGGCCCAATTCTCTGGAATGCCCTTTACCATAGAAGACATGCCTGAATCATCTTCAACACCACCCCCTGCCACTATCAGTCTGGAGGAGTTTGAGAGCTTGAAGGAAAGGAATGAGAAATTAACCCAAGCCTTGCAGAAGACCCTCAGGGAGAAGAGTGAAGGTGTGAGGGAGATTGAGAGATTGGAGAAACTAAGAGTGGAACACTTGACTAAGATTGAGAAGTCTGGAGATTATATCAACAAGTCCAAAGCTGGTGAGCAGATTCTGAAGAACGCTTGTAAGGAAGCCCAGTTTCAGAGAGCAAGGACAGACTTGTATTTGAAAGAGAGTCAGGCCAGGTGGGTCCGAATCACTGAGGCCCGTACTCTAGAAGACAAGAGAGTTCAGGACAAGATGAAACAGATGGAAAAAGCCCTGGCAGCAGCCCAGGAGGAAATATCAGAGCTGAAAATCAAAGCAGGATTGAAGAGGTCTAAGGACCAAAGTCAGAGCAGGAAATTGACTGCAGCTGTTGCAACAAGAAACCTTCTCATCAGAAGTCTCACAGAGCATCCGGCTGATCCTGTGACCGAAGCACTTCTCAAGGAAGTTCGTGAGGATGAGTTTGGCCTTGGAGTTTGATCATTTGCTTGTTGTTGTTCCTTTTCCATGTACTTTTGCTTTTTGTGATGTTTTTTGACCCCTTTGAGGGCTTGTGTTGTAACTTGAACAAATTGTATTATTTCACCTTTGTAATATATTTGTGTTAGTTTCCATCTGGGTTACTTCAAAAGCAACTTCAACAGTATCATCTTCAAGGGTCTGGAAGGGTCAAAACTGAAGGCCAAACCGGATACCTTGAGAACAAATAAGCATAACTGCATTGCATGCTAACCCTTTTGTTTGTTTTGTAGGTTTTTGTTTTATTGTTGCTAACCTCTGTTGTGAATCTCAGGAATTATTGCTCGCCGTCGGGTATTTCCTCTCAACAGGCCTCACAGGTACCCAACTAGAAACAACCTTCCGGGAAACCAGATGGATCAGATGCAACAAGACCTTACAGAGGTCAGAAATCAGATGGCAAACGAAAGGTTAGAGATGAGAACGCAGATGACGCAGTTCATGGAAGTTATGAACAACATGGCCCAGAGCCAGGAGAGACTGAGGGCCATGGTGGAAAGGCAAAATCAAGAGGAGCCTCATGTAGGAACTGCAGGCACCAGTAATAATGAAAGGGTGCAACCCCATATTAATCCCCCTGTGTTTGGCCCACATCTCCATCCTGAGATTAATATTCCTGCAAACATTCAAGGGACAGCCACAGCAGCCAGAGTACTTCAAGAAGATCCTCAGGAGGACCAGTATACAGTAATGGGTGCCGGAGAGGAAACTTATGATAGACGATTGGAAGAAATAGCTGAGAAGTTGAGGTCCTTAGAATCCCAAAATTCTTTGGGTTTCGACGTCATGGACATGGGTTTGGTAGAAGGGGTCAGGATTCCCCACAAGTTCAAGCCTCCGTGTTTCGAAAAGTATAATGGGACTTCATGCCCCCGGACTCATTTGCAATCATTTCTGGGAAGGCTGAAGGCCTATACAATGGATGAGAAATTGTGGATGTTCTATTTTGAAGATAGCTTGACTGGAGCATCAAGGGAATGGTATTCCCATCTGACAAGAGCAACTATAAGATGCTGGAAGGACCTGGCAGAGGCCTTCATCAGACAGTATCAGTATAATTTAGATATGGCACCCAACAGGACCCTCCTAATGGGAATGTCACAGTCTTCGAGGGAGAGTTTCCGAGAGTATGCCCAAAGGTGGAGGCAACTGGCTGCTGCTGTTCAACCACCAATGTCTGAAAGGGAAATGGCAGATATGTTCATGAATACTCTTCAGGGAACCTATATTGACAGGTTAGCTGCTTTCTCTTCCACCAGCTTCGCAGATGTTGTCATAGCTGGGGAGAAAATTGAAAGCCTGTTAAAAATGGGGAAGATCTCAGACAACGGTGCAAGCTCGTCCAGTAATACAAGAAAGCCTTTTGCAGGCCCAAGAAGAACTGGCGAGACCAATGCCATCCACACCAACAGGGGTAGGCCCCAATATGCTCAGAGGTCAATAGCAGCAGTCACTATCCCTGCTCCAGCTCATCCTCAGCCAGTCTATCAACCTCCTCAACAAAACTTCCAACAACAACCTCAGTACCATCAGAATCAGTATCCTCCAAGAAACTACAACAACTCCAACAACAACAATCAACAGAGGCCATTCCAACAGAGGCCATCCCATGCTAACAGAGTGATCAACCCGATCCCAATGCCGTATGCTGCCTTGCTGCCACAACTTCTGAAACTCAACCTAGTTGAGCTAAGAACGTTGGCACCTCCGGATCCCAACAGTCTACCAAGAAACTATGACTCTAATGCTAGGTGTGCTTTCCACTCGAACGCACCTGGTCACAGTACAGAAAAATGCAGAGCTCTGCATATGAAGGTACAAGACTTGGTAGACTCCAAGGCTCTGAATTTTGCACCTCCGCCCAATGTCAATAAAAACCCAATGCCAAACCATGGTGGTCCTCGAATTAATGCTATTGAAGAAGACCAACCGTCTTATTTAATAACCAGTGTGGATCAGATCAGGACACCATTGGTAGAAATCAAAGCTCAACTCCGAGAAAATCAAATATTTCCGGGGTGTGAACTAGGGTGTCCCTACTGCAATATCTCATGGAATGGGTGTGAGGACTTGAGGAATGGCATTGACAGCCTTATTTAGAGTGGCTTGCTCCAGATCACTACATCATTTCCGGCAAATCAAGCAACTTCATCAGCAACGGTTTCAGATCCTCCTACAAATGCAGCAACTATTGTTCCCGACAATTCATCAGCAGCATCAACAAGTACTTCACCTGTCCTCCCAAATGATCAGTTTTCAACAGTTTCTCCTGCTACAACTTCAGCTTCATTCCATTTCGACTCTCCATCAACAACAACAACAGTCCTTCCAACAGTACCTCCTACAACACCAGCGGTCAATCATGAAGATGTCTCTACTGTTACCATATTCTACGATCCTGAAAATAACTCCGCTTACCATTCAGAAGGTGTTGCTCCCACCAGAGCACCAGTTACAATCTTTTATGATCCACAAACAATAACAGTCCCTTCAGCAGCAGCAATCAGTCCGGTCACTGTCACGGTGCCTGGACCAGTACCATATGAAAGCAATAGGGCCATCCCTTGGCACTATGGCTCTGACGTGTATTGCGAAGGAAAAAGAATCGCTCTTGAAACATCAACACCTGCACCACAAGTAGATAATGTGGGGGGAGGCGGAGGCTTCACCCGAAGCGGACGTCTCTTTGCTTCACAAGTCCAGAGACCTACTGCCGAAGCAGAAGCTGCTGCCAAGGCAAAGGGTAAAGGCCCGGTGCAGGAAGATCCAGCTGCCAAAGAAGCCCTGAAGACTCCATTTGATCAGGAAGTTGATGAGTTTATGCGAATCATCAAAAAGAGTGACTACAAAATTGTGGATCAACTTCACCAGACGCCATCCAAAATCTCTATCCTCTCACTGCTTATGTGTTCCGAAGCCCATCGGAATGCACTACTTAAAGTCCTGCACGCAGCTTACATGCCTGAGGAGATTACTGTCAACCAATTGGAAACCGTGGTTGGAAATGTTACTGCTAGCAATGGGCTAGGGTTTACCAATTCTGATTTGACAGCGGATGGCCGCAATCACAACAAAGCCTTGCACATAACCCTGGAATGCAAAGGAGCTGTCCTTTCTCATGTGCTGGTGGACACAGGTTCTTCCCTGAATGTCTTACCAAAGAAGGCTCTGGTGAAGCTTGAATACGATGGATTGGCATTGAGACCCAGCAACCTGGTAGTAAGAGCCTTTGATGGTTCTAAGAGATCGGTTCTGGGAGAGATTGAGCTGCCCGTGACAATTGGCCCGCAGACCTTTAAAACTATCTTTTATGTGATGGACATTCAGCCCGCCTACAGCTGTTTGTTGGGTAGACCCTGGATTCACGCCGCCGGCGCAATAACGTCTACCCTTCACCAAAAGTTAAAATTTGAGTGGGAAGGCCAAGTTGTCACAATCTGTGGAGAGGAGGACATTTTTGTCAGCCACCTGGCAACCTACAAATACATTGAAATGGATGGAGAGATCCATGAAACAATGAGCCAAGGGTTTGAGGCCTTGAATGTGAATGAAGCATCTGCTGTATCTGGTACTCCAATGTCATCTTACCAACAAGCCCGGAAGGTTGTTGAAGAAGGAACTGCCCTAGGCTGGGGCAAGGTCTTAGCTGTGAAGGAGAAGAAGGACAAATTTGGGTTGGGTTACAGACCAACTCAACATCAAGCAAAGGCTACTGCAGAGCCAGGTTTTGTCAGTGGGGGGATGCTTACCCCCGATGCTATCAACTGTTTGGAAGACGAGCTGGAAGAGGAGCGCAATCTGGAGAATTGGATTCGTCCAAAGATCCCGGGGAGCAGTGTCTCGAACTGGTCTTCCCAGGAAATTATAAGAGTTACTCATGCAGAGTAATTATTATTTCCTGTATTTTTATAAGCATGCATCAAAGTCTTGCATCTTGCCCAAGATGACAAGACTCATTTTGTAACCAGGGCCATCTGTACTTTTGTGCAAACAAGATTAAATTAATGAAATATCAGACATCTTTTTGCAAACAAGTCTTTTTCTTTTCTGCTCACTGTTTTTCCATTTTTCTTTTTGTACAAAAAATAAATGGCGGCGTTTTCAAAATGATAACTTCATTTCACTTTTTTCTAAAGCAAGATTAAAATCAATCACTAAAATGAACCAACTTAACCCTTGCAGAGAGTGCCTTCCAGACAGCACCGACAACAGCACGGCTATGACATCGTATGACTTTGACAATCCGATCAATCAAGCTGATGAAGGGGTTGATGAAGAATATGAGCTTCCTGAAGAGCTAGCCAGGTTGTTGAGACAGGAGGAAAAGGTTATTACTCCTCACCAGGAGGAGATTGAAGTGATCAATCTTGGTACGAAAGAAAATGTGAAAGAAGTTAAAATCGGGGCCTGCCTACAAGACTCAGTGAAGAGACAGCTGATAGATCTGCTTCAAGAGTATGTTGATGTGTTTGCTTGGTCGTATCAAGATATGCCAGGGTTGGATACCGACATTGTTGTGCACAAGCTGCCTTTGAGAGAAGAATGCCCTCCAGTCAAATAGAAGTTGCGCCGAACTCGCCCAGACATGGCTATGAAAATCAAGGAAGAGGTACAAAAGCAATGGGACGCCGGGTTCCTTGCTGTGACTAGCTATCCGCCGTGGGTTGCTAACATAGTACCTGTGCCTAAGAAAGACGGCAAAGTAAGAATGTGTGTTGACTATCGGGATTTGAACAGAGCCAGCCCGAAAGATGACTTCCCATTACCTCACATTGATGTATTGGTGGATAACACGGCTCAGTTCTCGGTATTCTCCTTCATGGATGGATTTTCAGGATATAACCAGATCAAGATGTCACCTGAAGACATGGAGAAGACAACATTCATTACACCTTGGGGCACGTTCTGTTACAAAGTAATGCCATTCGGACTGAAGAATGCTGGTGCAACATATCAACGGGCTATGGTGACATTATTCCACGATATGATCCATAAGGAAATCGAGTGTTATGTGGATGACATGATTGCCAAGTCCCTTACGGAGGAAGATCACCTGGTAAATCTGCTGAAGTTGTTCAAGCGTCTGAGGAAATACCAACTAAAGCTGAACCCCAACAAATGCACATTCGGGGTGCGGTCAGGTAAGCTGCTGGGATTCATTGTAAGCGAGAAAGGGATTGAAGTTGACCCTGATAAAGTCAAAGCTATTCAAGAGATGCCTGCACCGAAAACTGAGAAAGAAGTTCGAGGGTTCTTAGGTCGATTGAACTACATTTCCCGGTTCATATCTCACCTCACAGCAACCTGTGAACCTTTGTTCAAGCTGTTAAGAAAAGAACAGACGGTCAGGTGGAACGAAGATTGCCAGAAGGCTTTTGACAAGATCAAGGAGTATTTACAAGAACCTCCAATCCTTATGCCGCCAGTTGAAGGAAGACCTCTGATTATGTACTTGACAGTATTAGAAGAGTCAATGGGGTGTGTACTAGGTCAGCATGACGAGTCTGGTCGAAAAGAGTATGCAATATACTACCTAAGCAAAAAGTTTACCGACTGTGAACAGCGTTATTCACTGCTCGAGAAAACTTGCTGTGCTTTAGCGTGGGCTGCTCGCCGACTGAGACAGTATATGTTGACCCACACTACCTTATTAATCTCAAAAATGGATCCAGTTAAGTACATTTTCGAGAAGCCAGCTCTTACCGGACGGGTTGCAAGATGGCAGATGATTCTCACAGAATACGACATACAGTACACATCTCAGAAAGCCATCAAGGGCAGTGTACTATCTGAATATCTTGCTGAGCAACCCATTGATGATTACCAGCCTATGAGGTTTGACTTCCCTGATGAAGACATCATGTTCATTAAATCAAAAGATCACGAGGAGCCTGTTCACACTGAAGGGCCTGACCCGGAGGAAGAATGGACCATGATGTTTGATGGGGCTGTTAACATGAATGGCCGTGGTGTTGGTGCAGTACTCATTACACCTAAAGGAGTTCACATGCCTTTCTCGGCAAAACTCACTTTCAACTGCACTAACAACGAAGCTGAATACGAAGCTTGCATTATGGGTCTTGAGGAAGCTATTGACCTCAGGATCAAGACATTGACCGTATTCGGAGATTCAGCTTTGGTAGTCAATCAAACCAACGGAAAATGGTACACCCACCAGGATCATCTGATACCTTACAGGGATTATACGAGAAGGTTACTGACTTTCTTCACCACAGTCAAGCTTGAGTATATCCCTCGGGACGAGAATCAGTTTGCAGATGCTCTTGCTACCATTTCATCCATGATCAAAGTTCAAACGGCTAACTTTGTACCTCAGATCTCAGTGTCCAGACTCGATAGACCAGCATATGTGTTCGCAGCGGATGTTGTAAAAGATGATAAGCCTTGGTACCATGACATTAAAAGCTTCTTGGAGGATCAAACATACCCACCTGGGGCATCTTCCAATGATAAGAAGACTTTGAGAAGGCTTGCTGGTAGTTTCTTTCTGAACACTGATGGGTCTTTATACAAAAGGAACTTTGATATGGTACTTCTCAGATGTGTTGACAAGACAGAAGCAGATCTGTTGATGCATGAAGTGCACGAAGGCTCTTTTGGTACCCATGCTGGAGGGCATGCCATGGCTAAGAAGTTGTTAAGATCAGGCTATTACTGGATCACAATGGATGCAGACTGTTGTGCCTACGCCAGAAAATGCCATAAGTGCCAGATCTATGCAGATAAGGTGCATGTGCCTCCCAATCCTTTGAACATCATGTCTTCACCATGGCCCTTTGCTATGTGGGGTATTGATATGATTGGCAAGATTGAGCCGACTGCTTCAAACGGCCACAGATTCATCCTGGTCGCCATTGACTATTTCACCAAGTGGGTTGAAGCAGCCTCATATGCTAATGTAACAAGGCAAGTGGTAGCCAGATTTCTGAAGAGAGATATCATCTGTCGGTATGGAGTGCCCGAGCGAATCATTACTGATAATGGTTCCAACTTGAACAACAAAATGATGGCAGAACTGTGCCGGGACTTCAAGATCCAACATCACAATTCTTCTCCTTATAGGCCAAAGATGAACGGCGCTGTTGAGGCGGCAAATAAGAATATCAAGAAGATTGTGCAGAAGATGGTAGTCACATACAAGGACTGGCATGAAATGCTACCATTTGCCTTGCATGGGTATCGCACATCAATCAGAACATCCACTGGGGCAACACCGTATCAGCTTGTGTATGGTATGGAAGCGGTCCTACCTGTTGAAGTTGAATTACCCTCTCTACGGGTATTAATGGATGTTAAACTGAGTGAAGCAGAATGGGTTCGGTCCCGATACGAACAACTGAGTCTGATCGAAGAGAAAAGGTTGGCTGCAATCTGCCACGGGCAGTTGTATCAGAAAAGAATGAAGAAAGCCTTCGATCAGAAAGTCAGGCATCGAGAGTACCAAGTAGGGGATCTTGTGCTGAAAAGAATCCTCCCTCCTCATACAGACCACAGGGGCAAATGGACTCCAAATTATGAAGGACCATTTGTTGTAAAGAAAGTTTTCTCTGGTGGAGCACTGATGCTCAGCACCATGGATGGTGAAGATTTCCCGTCCCCTGTGAATTCAGATGCAGTTAAAAAATACTTCGCATAAAATGACCCGCTGGACATAAAAACAGAATGTAAGTCCAGGCAAAAATAGGGCATCCCGGCGAGTCAAAAACAGAATAAAAGACTCGGGCAAAAATAAGGGAAATAAACAAAAAATGTACACCCGCTGAGTTGAAAAGCCGCATTGGACAGCTCAGGCAAAAATGGGTATCCCGATGGATTGAAAACCCGAAAGGGCGATCCATGCAAAATAAGGGAATAAGCGAACAACTGCATTTTGAATTCGTCTGTATCACCTACAACTTGGTAAGCTTCAAAGGATCAAGCTTCAATTGGAATCAACTCTCTCCAGAAAGCAAGACGAGAAGAACGTCATTGTCATACGAGTCATAGCAGAAGAGGAAGCTCCTTGAAAGCGTCGTCAACACCGCCAGCACTTTATTTCTCAATTTGTAACAATCTCCTCATTTCAGGAGATATGTTTCTTTGACTGTATCTTGCCAATTCAGGGCACATGAATTAATAAAATCAGATTTTCAGTCATGTTTCGTCTTTTACATTTATGTTTTGCAAAGAGTCGTCTGATATCTCTAAAAATACAATTGCATAAGTACAGATGCCTTTCTCTAAGAACAAAGCACATGCTTGCAGGGAATATGATTACTCTCGAAGGTACTTATCTCCTATGACGGAATCCAGTAAGGGATACCCCGGGACCTTTTGTACGTTTCCTTACCTTTGCAGGATTGCAGGTATCCAGAGCGCAACCTGGGGCATGCAGGTTACGTCTCAGCAAGTAGACGAATCATTATCAACTCGGTCTATCTTCCACATGGCACTAGAAGGTGCCCATTTCCCCAGCGGAGCTGCCAAATCAGCATACACTCGATCTCAGCATCCGAAATGCCATTTCCCCAGCTGAGTTACTCCCCATTGCTTTCGCCAGCAAAGTTGCCAAATCAACAAACAGGCTTAACACTCAGAATGCTTTATCCCCAGCTGAGTTGCCTCTCACAATTCCCCCCAGCCGAGTTGCCGTTCTTCCTCAGCAGAATGCAGAAATCAGGGAATCATCTCCCCACAGAGCTTCAAGCCTTTATTCAGAAGAGCAACGCACGGAGAAGTCACAACAGAGTACAGAAGCTTCTACAAACCCCAGCTGGGTTTCTCATTTATAAGGATAGGTCAATCAGTGACCTATATCCCCAAACAGATGCATCATTAGATCAACCAACGATCTTATCCCCAGCTGGGATGTCCACTTCAAGCAGATCATCCGGAGATCTTCACAGCAATGGGATCCGGATCCCGGATCTGTGCCCCTTTGCATAATCATGGCATCCGCATCATATTCACCCCCCAGAGCGTAGCATTCCGTCTAATACGGAGCATTACGGCAAAAATCAAATGCATAGCATAATCATAAGTCATGTTGTGAATCAAACACTTGTGAATAATAAGCCGTTCACCATCATTGTACAGAAGAACTCCCACCAGAGTCCCCGGCAAAAGCAGCTGCCCTTCCAAATCACAAACACCAGTATATACCCCTTTTGGCACCCGCCCGTGTCATCTTTCCCCAGTAAAGTCGCCTGAACCCCCTTTACAAACAAATCACCCTCATTACAGATACGTCCTGACGCCCGTCCGTGTCACATCACCTGCAGAAAGCCAAAGACACCCTCTTTGCACTCACATGTACTTGTATATACACCCCTTTTGACACTCGTCCGTGTCATATCCCCGGCGCAGTCGCCTAGACTTTGTATAGCACACTTGTTAATATTATACTTTTCTCTCTTGACACTCGTCCGTGTCACTCTCCCCAGCAGATCAATACAATACTCACTACTCATGGTACGCTTATACAGATACTCGTCCGTATCTTGTATACATCATCACTCATATCCCCACAGATTCGACAGTAGTCCTTGTTCTTTGTTAACCAGTTGGTACTCGTCCGTACCATCATCTCAGAACATTACGTCTAGTGTTTGTTTCTACATGATACTCGTCCGTATCATAGTCTTAAGGATGCTCGTCCGCATCTTTAATCCATACACCGTGTCAAACACTTATGTCTTCTTGAATATAGATACTCGTCCGTGTCTACTATTCCCCAGAAGAGTCCTTTCAGATGCAACACTCGTCCGTGTTCTTTGTTAACCAGTTGATACTCGTCCGTATCATCATCTCTGAACATGTGTCATTTTGTTTCTACATGATACTCGTCCGTATCATAGTCTTAAGGATGCTCGTCCGCATCTTTAATCTATACACAATACCAAACACTTATACCTTTTTGTTTCTTGGATGTAAACGCCCGTCCGTGTTTACATTATCCCCAGTAGATCACCAACAAATAATTTTCTTTTTATCTAACACTCGTCCTGTGTTATGATACCTTTGAGAGCAGCCGTACCCTGCTGAGTGGTCGTCCTCCACTTCTTGATGGTCGTCCTCCATCATGCTCATCCGATGGCCGTCCCCATCGTTGATTTTAGCAGCCGTCCCCTGCTAGGTGGTCGTCCTCCACCTTTTGATGATCGTCCTTCATCACTTTATCCAATGGCCGTCCCCATTGTTGATTTTGGTTATCTGGCATTCGTCCTATGTCATGAGAAACCTCGAGAGCAGCCGTCCCCTGCTGAGTGGTCGTCCTCCACTTCTTGATGGTCGTCCTCCATCTTGCTCGTCCGATGGCCGTCCCCATCGTTGACCTTTTCTATCCGATGGCCGTCCCCATCGTTGATATTTTCGGCAGCCGTACCCTGCCAGGTGGTCGTCCTCCACCTTTGATGGCCGTCCCCATCATATTTCTTATATCCCCAACAGAGCAGCTGTCCCCTGCTAGGTGATCGCCCTTCACCTTTGATGGCCGTACCCCATCATCTGTTTATTTCATTTATTCTTTAACCCGATGGCCGTCCCCGTCGTGGTCCCTTTTTCTTTCTAGCCCGATGGCCGTCCCCGTCGTTGGTTACTTTACCTTTATGAACTTGATGGCCGTCCCCGTCATGTTTCATTAATCCTCAGAAATTTTACAGTTTTATCGTGATGGCCGTCCCCATCATGATTTTGTTTTCCCCAGCTAGTCGGCCGTCCCCGTCTTAGCTTTACCTTTTATCCCCAGCATGTCGGCCGTCCCCGTCATTGCTTTATTTTCATACACTCTCCCCAGCATGTCGGCCGTCCCCGTCATTACTCCTTACCCAGCAGTCGTCCTCTGCTCGATGGTCGTCCTCTGTCGCCCACACTTTACAATACACTTTATTTTGCCTTTACAATCTATATCCCTTTTTCTTCTTCATTCTGTGAGTGCAAATTTTGGACTGTCTTTGGTATTCAACCACAAGTTACCTTGTTTGCCTGTTAAGCCGTCGCTTACAACCTGCACAGCTAACTCATGTTTGAATAGGGGCAGCTGTAAACACCCCAAATTTGCCCTCACCCATTCACACCATGGCTTATGGCCATCTCATATGCATAAACACAATCATATCATCTCACATTTCATTTTTGATTCACTGGATAGTTTCTAAGGCATCTGCACCTAGGGTTTGTGATCTGAGCAACCTCAAAGCTTCTTGAGCCATTCCAAAGGCCACCAATCAACTCAAAGGGGTCCATGTGTGTTCTTATATCATATTCCATATCCTCAAAGTCAAAAATGCAGAGGAATCACAAGAACTAGGGTTTGAGTGGATGCAGAGCCAGCTTGAACTACACAGATGACCTAAAATTAGGGTTTTGGTTTCAGAGGTCATAACCCCAAAATTTTTGGTCATTCTTGTTTCCATTGGTCTCTATATGGTATAGGGAGTATGCATATCAATTTTCATGAAGAAATTCCATGGGGAAGTCATCTGATCAAGAGTTGACTTTTCAGACAAGTCAGTGCAAAATCAGGGCATCTGAGGCCCCCAATGACCCAACCAATGGGTGATCTTCATCATTTTGAGTGTATATGATCTTTATTTGATCATGGAAGAAGGTTGAAGTTCATAGAAATCAAGAATTTAGGGTTTTTGCAAATGTTGACTTTTTGGGCATAGTTGACTTTTCAAGAATGCATCATTTTACGTTATTTTTCAAGCTTTGATTCTTGGTCCAAAAATGCTTCAAATGGAAAAACTTTGGTCATGAAAGTTGTAGATCTCATCTTTCCCTTTTCAAAAAGTACAAGAACATGATCAAACTCTTCTTGGATCAAAAGTTATGGTGTGGCAAAGTTGGCAAAAATCACTAAATTTCAAGACATGCACCAAATGGGAAACTTGCAAAATCATGCACCAAGTCAAATTGCAGCTTCTAATTGGTATCAAACCTTTACATAAACATTCTCTAAGTCCTGAAATTCAGAATGAACTAGGCATTGCTCATGTTTCATGACTTTTGGAACAAGATCTTCACATGTGAACCAAAGTACAACAACTTGCAAAACCACTCATCATGCTTCCTACAACTTGTGACCTTGGATGCTGACCTTGCTAGCTCACTCACCACCCCATGCTGCGCAGCCCCTAGGCTTTGTACCAAGCTAGCACTTCACCATACCTCTCTTACACAATTTTTGACTTTTTGCAAAAGGCAACTTACCAATCAATAAAGCACATGTCTTGTCAACTGACCAATGAGAGAGAGTTATGTGGACAATTTGCTGGCCATAACACACCTCAAGCAAGGCTGAAACACACACATTCACAACATACACAAAACACTCCCCTTTTGCAAGTTCCTTCGAATTCCTCTCCACAGCCACAAAACACTCAAACTATCTTCATCAATCATCTCACCACACTTCATAGATCATCCAGCACCAAGAACCAAAGCCTGTAATAGCAAGAACACTCCATAACCATTTCACACTCCATTTTGCAGTTTCATTCGAAACTCTCATCCCAGCTCACCAACACACAAACAAACACCACAAACCTTCTCCATTCATCATCAGGACCTCAAACCTTCATTCACCATGGCCTGAATCAGTCAGAATCACCATAGCCATTGTTGACTGAGCTTGAAGCAGTTCCTTTCGAAACTCATTATCCAGCCAGCACAAACTCATTTTGAGCATTCAAACATCATCAAGGGGTTCTAAGGAGCAGATTGCACATAAAGAGAGGGCCAGAAAGTTCCCAAACTGAAAGCTCCAAATCTCAGGTAGCTCGAAAATAATTTTTCCAGAAGCTGTTTTTCTTGTTACAAACTTGTTCCTCATGATTCACTGATCATCCTGATGCTTTTAGTTTTTGAAATGATGATGAAATGAGAATTTAATTGCTGTCTGAAACCTGCGTGCCCTAATTCTTTCTTGCTTCGATTCAGCCTTGTTGGGAAGAATAAATTTGTTTTGGGTGAGGGTTTTGATTCGTGAGTGAGAGGGGATCATTTCCCAATTCTTAGATTTCATTTTAGTTAGGTTTTTGGGGTCTTGGGGATTTTCAGGGGAGATGCTAGCCGGAGAAGACGACCGGAAGTCTTCTCCGGCAGCCTGAAAGTAATTAATGAGTTAATTAGGGTTTAGGGGCAAGTTTGAATGTAGGCCGTGCGATTCTCTTTTCCCGCGTGCAGTGAGTGGTGGAGATCTGATCATTAGCCCTAATCCGTATTTATTTAAATGTTAATTATTTGATTAATTGAGTTTAGGAAAGTTTGAACCTGGGCCGTCCAGATGCGCGCCAGGTCAAACCTTCCAAGCCCAGATTCAATCTGGACGCTTCATTGAGCATACTTCCCATTTTTCTCAATTTATTTTAATTTCTTTTCATTTTATTTGCACCATTTATTAAAAATAGTAAAAAATGTCTAAAAATTATGAAACTTTTTCTCATGAGTTTCAATAATTTTTAAGACCCAAAAATATTTTTATTTTTTATTTTTATCATTAAAAAGTATTTTTAAATATTTAAAAGATTATTTTTAATTGATTAATGAAAATTAATTTATTAAAAATACTTTTAAGTATTTAAAAATCACCAAAAAATTCATGAAATGTGCTAAGACATTTAGAAACATTGTCCAACCTTCAAACCAAATTTCTTTTTTGATCTTGATGCATTTTAAGAATTTTTCATTGAATTAAATCATTTTTTATGCATTATTTTGATCATGGATTCCAAAATTCATTTCTGCCAATTGGTGAAGGTTGAGACATTGATTCTTCTTGCATTGTCTTTTGTTTTGCATGTAGTTTCTAGGGTAAAATGGCCATGATTTGATCTTGCATTTTCTAATTGTTTGGCATTTCTTTTGTTAAGAACCCTAAAAAACCCTAATAACTTGTAAAAATCATATCTTGAGTTTGGTTGAGAGTTGAGAGCTCCCCTTTGGGCAGTGGTTCATCATAGGCCTAGGGTTTCTTTGGGTGCCATTTTCCATTTTTTATCTTGAGGTTTGCTTCTGTTTTTGGTTTGTGTTTGATGTTTGATCCATAAACCCTAATTTGGGCCTTCATTTGCATCCCTCTTGCATTTCCTTCCATAACATGACTTGTCTTTGCATTTTGTGCATTCTTATGATCCATTTGGCATCTTAAGACATGTAGAAAGCATCATTGATCACTGCATTACATATTTGCCATGTCATTTGTCTTGTATGATTCATAACATTCCATGTTTGTTCATGCTCCTTAGCTTGCATCATTTGCATTCATGATCTTGTATGAACATCCCCATTGCCTTGCCTCATGTTTGCAGCACCTCATAACATCATAATCATCATCAACATGCTTCTGGTTTTGCTTAGCATCATATCATTTCATCTCATCTTGCATTGCATTGCATTTTCTTTCTAACATTGCAGGTGGTAAGTAAACTTGAGAAGTGGATTTGCCTTCACTTCTCATACCTCTTCTTTTCATCTCTCTTGCATCCATTGCTGCATTTTTACATGTGTTTGAGTTTGAGCTTGCTCATTCTTCTTCCTCCCACTTTCTTTCTTCAAGTGACTTGACTTCTTGAATGAAGCAAGTCACTTTGCTTCTCTTGATCCTGTTCATCTGCTTCCTGGTGGTTCCTCTGAAGATTGTTCTTGCAAACCTCACAAACCTTAGGACCAACCAAGCATGACAATGAATTAGGGTTTTGATTAGTTCCCCCATAGTTTTACCTTTGTGTCTCTCTTTGAGTCTTCTCTTCTCATCTCATAACCAGGGATTAAACCCTAAAGGCTTTAAGACTTTGTGATTAAGCTTATGCCTGCATCCTTCTCTTAGGATGGAGTGTATAACTTTAATCCTAAGTCTTGAACCCTTAAGGTGTTTAAATCCCTTAATCAATTCATCTAATAAATATCAAGACATCACACTTGTAACTTGGGCCTTGCATTAGGGTTCTAATTCTTCCTTAAGTGGTTAAGAAGGACTAACCCTAGTGTTAATGGACAAGTCCCCCTCAAGTTGTCTTACAAATCATAAAAAACACTTCATCATCATACCATTAACTAAAAGCCACTTAATAAAGGCTTGTTTTGTCATGGGTTTAATCCCTAATCATGGATTAAGTTGAGGAGTCTTCCTCAGCTTAAACATCCTCATCTATTATCCTTCTTTTAGGATGGTGTAATGGGTCTGTTTAATCCTTGATTATGGCTTAACCTCATTACTTAACACTAAACAAAATCACAAAAACATCTAAATAATCACAAATAGGTTAATGATCTTAATCCTACATCAAAAGGTGATTAAGTGTGAGAATCTGACTTCACACTTAAGGTATTCTCATTACCCCTAATCAGAGGGAAGATGTGATGAGTTTACTAAATCCATTGGTTTAGACTTAAGCTCATTAACTTATGACAAACTCTCAAAAGCAATAAAAGACTGAAAACTCCAAAAACAAACAATAATCGTCTCCTTCGGGATTCTTTTCTCATCACACTCACTCACAATCGAGAACTTGCTTCTTCCGTCTAATGCAAGACAGTTAGCACCTGAGCCAGACAGGTCATACACTTGAGCATAGGCAAGCAAGCAGTTCACCAGTCAATTCACCTTTCAGTCTCTTTGGGTCGAACTACGGTGTTCTGACTTCCTCATTGCACGAGAGGATACGTAGGCATAACTTAACAGTTATCGAACAAAAGTCTCTGTATATTCCCCCTCTTTCCAGCTTTATTCTCTTAGCCTCATGATCATGAGCATACTCTTTCCTTACACTGACACTTCACTTATGCACTTCACATTCCTTTTACACTGACACCTGTACATCTCTTCCAGCTATTTTATACACAGATTGCACTGACACTACCCCTTTAAAACACAAATCTTTTAAGCGTGGATCCCGTCGAGTACGGCGGACAATCTGGGTGCTAATACCTTCCCAGGTTGTAACCAACCCCCTTTCTCAGTCTCTCTGGTTCGCAAACCGTCTTATCCATTCTTTTTCTAGGCCTATGCAGCATTGCCTTTCCTCCGGGATAAAAATGCCTAGCTGGCGACTCTATTCATTATCCAGTGAGTTCACGGCTGTGTGTTCTCACTGTTCCCTTCGCCGACCGTTCGCGTCTGTACCTTCATCTGACCCCGTGTCACTTGTCGGGAGCGACAGTGTGTCAGCATTATTTGTGTGGAGTGCGCTTTGAGATGTTCAGCGACCATATAAGAGTTTAAAGTATCTTTTTTATCAGAAAAAATTGAATATGAGACAATGAAGGTGAATGAAGTACCTTAAAGATTATGACCTAGAATTAAAGTGTCATCCAGGAAAATCAAATAAAGTGGCGGATGCTTTAAGCCGAAAAGTGATTCAAGGTGTCGAGTTGATGGTGTTGGAATATGCATTATTGGAGAAGTTTTGATATCTTAATCTTTAATTTGTATGGACTCCGAATGGTGTGATTATGGGAAATTTGAATATCAATTCTACCTTAAGAAGCGAAATTCAACAAGGACAATTTCTAGATGAGAAGTTACAAGAGATGTTACTCCAACCGGGTTTTGTAAGAGCATTGGATGGGATTATCCTATTTACCAAAGGATTTGTGTTCTGAATGATGTTGCGTTAAAAAGAAAGATTTTGGAGGAAGCCTATAAAGGTACTTTTACGATACATTTGGGTTCTTTGAAGATGTATCAAGATTTAAAGAAAGAGTATTGGTGGTCCGGTATGAAGAAGGATATTGCAGTGTTTGTGTCTGAGTATGTGGTATGCCAACAAGTGAAGATCGAGCACCAAAGACCAGGCGATTTGTTACAACCCTTGGATATTCCAATTTGGAAGTGGGATAGTATTTCTATGGATTTTGCGGTGGGATTACCTAGTACTTAAGGTGGTTATGATTCTATTTGGGTGATTGTAGATCGACTAACGAAATATGTGCATTTATTAGCCGTTAAGACTACATACAAGGCAAGTCATCTTGCAAGGTTGTTTATTGCTGAAATTGTAAGGTTACATGGTGTCCCGTCTAGCATTATGTTCGATAGAGATCCAAAGTTTACTTCAAGGGTTTGGAAAGTTTTTCAACAAGCTATGGGTACAAACTTACGTTTGAGCACTTCTAATCATCCTCAAACGGATGGTCAGACTGAATGAACAATTCAAACAATGGAAGACATGTTAAGAGCTTGTGTGTTGGAAAGTAGAGGAAATTGGAAGGAACTTTTACCTTTGATTGATTTCTCTTACAATAATAGTTACCATGCGAGCATTGGTATGGCTCCATATGAGGCTTTATATGGAAGAAAGTGTAGAGCACCTTTGTGTTGGTCAGAAGTGGGTGAAGATAGAATTTTGGGACCTGAGGTTATTCAAGAGACTACAAAAAAGATTCGAATTATTCAAGCGTAAATTAAGCAAGCTCGGGATCGTCAGAAGAGTTATACTGACAATTGAAGGAGACCTTTGGAATTTGAGGAAGGTGACCAGGTTTATTTCAAAGTTACTCTGAGTTTGAGATTGAAAGGACCATTCAAGTTGCGCAAGTTAAGTCCGAGATACGTAGGACCGTATCAGTTCTTGGAAAGGATTGGTGAAGTTTCTTACAGATTAGCCTTACCACCCTCTCTGTCTGAAATGCATGACATTTTTAATGTATCTCAACTTCGTAGGTTTGTTCATGATCCTCTTCAGCTATTCTTCCGGATTCTATCGAGATAGAAGCGGACTTGACTTTTGAACCCCAATTGAATCGTGTTGTTGAAAGAGAAACCAAGGTTTTAAGAAAATGAGATGTGACGCATCCGAGAGATGCCACGTGGGAGTTGGAATCAAGAATGCGGGAGATGTATCCTCACATGTTCAGGTTATTTAATGGGGGGAGATGTAATACCCCGTAATTTATTTTAAATGCTCTGAATAATATTAATTGATATCAGTAGGGTTCCGGGTTGCTCTGAGATGTTTTAGCAAAAATAGTTGGAGAAATCAGTGAATTAATTTATATTAACTAATATTATCTAACTCGGAGGTTTTATTAAACTGTTGATTAAGAGAAATTTTTGGATACCCTCTATTTGGACCAGTTGGGAGGAAATTACACTTTTCCCGTATAAGACCTAAGTTTTTTCTTCTATATGTTATGAAACATAGAAACAAAAATAAGAACATAGAAAGAGGAATAAAGGAAAAGTGAGAAGAAGGAAAAGCTTGGAGAAGAAGAAGAAAAAGCTCTTGCTCTTGAAGTTCATCATACATTCATCTCGCAATCTTCTCAATCATCTTTGGTAGAGGTGGGTTCTAGTTGTATGACATGGCATGAATTTTAATGTGTCAAAAAATTTGCATGTTTGAAAGCTTAAGTGGTTCACTAAGAAAAAGCAAGAATTGACATTTTTGGAAAAATGAACTGAATGAGCCGACTCAAATTCCACAATGAGCCGACTCATTCAGTGTAATTTGGTGCCAAACACACGGGTCCCAACAGGTTGCCTGAAGCATTAATTTTGGTCGACTCATGGGTATGGATGAGTCGACTCAAAACCCTTCATGAGTCTACTCATCAAGAAGTCTTTTCTTCTCATTTTCTGCGGGTCTCAACAGGCTGCCTCTCTGTTCATTTTGGTCGGCTCATCTGGTATTTTGAGCCGGCTCATTTAGTGATTTGAGTCGGCTCATTACTGTGCTGACTCATTTTTTTCATTTAATTTTTCCCTCTCTTATGTTACTTTCTCTAACCAATATAAATAGATGATTTATTTTCATTTGAGGTTGACAACAAGGAAAATGAAAGATATACACACAGCTCTCTTCATCTTCTTCATTCTTGCATCAATCAACAATCACACACAACAATCTTTGTTTGATTACGGTGCTTGTTTCGAAGATAACGTTCAATCTTGAATTAGAGTTTCAGATTGGGTCTAGAGTGTGTGGGTTTTCCTTGGAAAAATCTGAAGGGTTTTCTCCTCCAAAATCATTAATGATTTGGGGGTTTTGCACACATTGATCGTTCGTAGATTCAGCCGAGTGAGGTAGATTGAAGATCAAGTGGATCGTTCTTTCATATCATGGTAGACGGAGGATTGCGAAGGTATTTGTGGGTTCACAAGTGTTGGAGAAACTCAGTCGTGCTCAAAGTTTGGATAATCATGAATTCTTGCAAGAAGGGAGCAATTAATCAGAGGCTTTCTCGACACGCGTGGAAGACTTGATTCTACTTTGGATCAAGGGACAAGAAGAAGATTTGATAACATATTCAACGCGGTTTGGTTTGTTGGTTCATTTATCTCTCTTCTTGTAAAACAATTGCAATTTAATAAAATTGCCCAATTCAATTTTGAATTGGGGGCAGAGTACTTCGAGCGAGGACGACGAAGGAACTGCCTCAACAAATTTCTTGTGTTCTTTACATTTCTCGCATTTTACTTTTGTTCATATTGATCTTGTGTACTTGAAAATTCTGGTGTATCAAATTAGTGCACTCAAAGTGTTTGATAGATAGTTACACTCAAAAGTGATAACTAGAATGGGTAAAATTATGCACTATTTGATACAACAAAATTATCCTTGGTGTGTTCACTCCAAGTGTTTGGTAAAAAGCCTAACCATACAAATTCAATTTGATTGTGCTTAATTTCTTCTTCATATCATTGTTAAGAATAGTTTTATCAAGTGCTGAATTATCAAGTGAATCATTTGTGAAATATTAATTCTTCTAGTCATCATTTCATTCCAATTGGGTTTTATGCATATCCGATCTCCGGTGACTTCTAATTTGAACTAGGGATTTTCCGGGAAACTTCCGCAATGCTTTTTCAACTTAATTTTGAAAAGTAAATTTTAAAAAGGGATATATTCAACCCCCCTCCCCCTTCTAGATCCGCGCTATCGTCTAACAAGTGGTATCAGAGTCTGGTTCATCTAGTGCTTCACATACAACTTATTGGAAAATGGACAACGAACCAACAGGGGCGTACAATAGAGCTCCAGTTTTTACCGGAGAAAACTATAGTCACTGGAAAGATTGTATGCGCATCCTTATCAACTCTGTTGATAGAAAAAATTGGAAAGTTATTCAAGAAGGCCCTTTTCAAATAACCATGGTCGGACCGGATAATGTCCAAATTGAAAAACCGGAAGCACAATGGGATGATAATGATGAAAAGAAATATAGCTATGATTGGAAAGCTCGAAACATACTCATAGCTTCTTTGGGAGCGGATGAATATTTTCGAGTTTCTCATCACACATCGGCTAAAGCTATGTGGGAATCCTTACAAGTTGCCCATGAAGGAGCCGATGATGTTAAGCTCTCTCGAATTAATACTCTACAACAAGAGTTCTATCGTTTTCACATGAGCCAAGGGGAAACCGTTGGTGAAATGGGAAAAAGATTTTCTCACTTGACAAATCGATTAAATGCTCTTGGTATAACTATTCCTAATGATGTAGCAACTAACAAGATTTTGAGATGTCTTACTAGGGAATGGTTGCCAAAAGTTACGGCAATCAAAGAAACCAATGATGTAAGAACTTTAGATCTAACTACACTCATTGGAAAACTACAAGAGCATGAAAAAGAGCTCTTAAACTTAAATGAGCATGAAGATAAAGAAAAGAAAGAAAAGATCGAGAAAAATAAAGATCATGAGAAGAAGAAGAAGTCTATTGCATTAAAAGCTTCTTCCTCAAAATCCTCCACCAATAAAGATAGTGGGGGTGATTCAAGTGATGATGAAGACGATTCAAACGAAGATATGGGTTTGTTTGTGAGAAGATATAATCGATATCTCAAAAAGAATGAGATTTCCTATTCGGACAAGCATTTCATCAACTATAGAAGAAAATCTAATCCTTACAAGCAAGAGTTTGTTAAAAGTACTAAAGGCAAGGGATCTTGTTACAACTATGAAAAATTGGGACATTACAAACCGAATTTCCCTATGTTAAAGAAAGACAAGGAAAAAGACAAATATCAAAGAAAAGGTAACAAGGCTAGAAGAGCATATATTGCTTGGGAAAGCGATAGTGATTTGTCTAGCAAAGATACCTCAAGCGATGAGGAAGAGAAAGTAAACCTTTGCCTCATGGATCATAAGAAAGGAAAGAAAGAGGTAAGACATGCTAAATATGATTATGCTGAAAAATTGTCTTATAATGATTTGCTTAGTACTTTTTAATATTCTCCATCAAGAAGCTAAAGAAGCTTTCAAGCGCATTGCATCCGACAAAAGAATATTTGCACATTTAGAGAAAAAGGTTTCGGATAATGAAAATGCTATGAAAGCTCTTAAGGCATCGATGGTAGAATCTATAGTAGAAGACAAGCGAGAATGGCACAACTTTCATAGTTGTGAAACATGTCGGATTTGGCAAAAAGAGGTTAAAACTCTTCAAGCCAAACTAGACAAGTTGTCACAACCAAAAATGACATTCACTATTGATCGTTCAAACTTTAGAGAATCAATGAACAACCCATATAAAAAATATACCTATGGTTTGAAGGATCAAAATAGTAAATGCAAGTCTAAATCATTCTTGAAATGTCACTATTGTTGCAAGGAAGGTCATACAATTGCCAAATGTCGTTTTAGGAGATACTTGGTCCCTAAAGGCATTTGTCAATGGTTTCCTAAAAGCAAAAAAATTTTCACTCACACTCTTGGACCTAATTAAAATTGGGTACCTTTCTCTCTTGTCTAATCATGTAGGTGGAATGTCTTGAGACTATGGAGAAACAATGGTTTCTTGATAATGGATGCTCAAGACATATGACAGGTGATATTTCCCTATTCTATGACTTTATGGCTAAGAAGAAGGGCTTTGTTACCTATGGTGATAACAACAAGGGAGCTATACTCGGCAAAGGTAGTGTAGGTAATCCCTCTTCTACATCTATCTCTAATGTCCTTTTAGTTGAGGGTCTTAAACATAACCTTGTTAGCATTAGTCAATTATGTGATAAGGGATATAATGTCTCATTCTCTAAAGAAGGTTGCATAATTGAACATAATGAAAACAAAGAGGATGTGTTTAAAGGCTTGAGGGTTAACAATGTTTATATGCTTGATTTGAATTCGATGACCTTTAGTGATCCTAAATGTCTCATTTCCAAAAATGAAGAGTCTTGGCTTTAGCATAGACGTTTAGCTCATATCAACTTTGACTTTCTAAATAAGGTTGTGTCCAAAAACTTAGTTGTTGGTTTGCCTAACATAAAGTTCACTAGAGATCATCTTTGTGATGCTTGCCAAATGGGAAAGCAAACCAAGATATATTTTAAATCAAAAAATTTAATTTCTACTTCTAGACCTCTTGAACTTCTACACATGGATCTTTTTGGTCCTTCTAGAATCAAAAGTATAGGAGGGAACTATTATGGTTTTGTTATTGTTGACGACTACTCTCGATTTTGTTGGACAATCTTCTTAGCTAGTAAAAGTGATACCTTTTCGTCTTTTGAAACTTTTGCCAAATTATCTCAAAATAAACTTGGCACAAACATTGTAACTATTAGAAGTGACCATGGAGGTGAGTTTGAAAATCATCTCTTTGAAATTTTTTATGAAAACCATGGCATTGATCATAACTTCTCCTCTCCTAGAACTCCACAATAAAATGGTGTTGTGGAACGTAAAAATCGTGTGTTGGAGGAATTGGGAAGAACTATGATTAATGATAGCGGTCTTCTTAAATATTTTAGGGCCGATGCTATTAGCACCGCTTGCTATGTTTTGAATAGGATCACTATTCAACCTATTCTAAACAAAACTCCCAATGAACTCTTAAAAGGAAGAAAGCCTAATGTGTCACATCTTCATGCTTTTGGTTGCAAATGCTTTGTGCTAAATAATGGAAAAGAAAATCTTGGTAAATAATATTCAAAGGAGGATGAAGGCATCTTCCTTGGATACTCTAATTCAAGCAAAGCATATAGAATATACAATAAAAGGTTGCTTATAGTTGAAGAATCTGTACATGTATCTTTTGATGAAACTTATCTGAATGTTGTCGGAAAAGGTAGTGTTGTTATTGGTGCATGTGCCTCCTATAGTGAGATTGTTAAAGACATTGATATTTCTCGTGTGGAACCCTTTCCGAATTTTGTTAATAAGGAGCCGGTTGATGTGTCTAGTCTCAAAGATGAAGGTCAAGCATCCTTTTAAAATGATCTACCATTGGAATGGAAGACATCAAAAGATCATCCTATCGATAACATCATTGGAGATATCTCAAAGGGTGTCATTACTAGATCAAAACTAAGTAACGTTTGTTTTTATCATGCCTTCATATCTCAAATTGAGCCTAAAAATGCCAAAGAAGCCTTACTTGATGAAAATTGGTTCCTAGCTATGCAAGAGGAACTAAATCAATTTAAAAGAAATGAGGTTTGGGACCTTGTTCCACCTCCGCGAGATCATCGAGTAATTGGCACCAAATGGGTTTTTAGGAACAAATTGGATGAAAACGGCACTATTATTCGCAACAAGGTCTGTCTTGTTGCTCAAGGGTATAACCAAGAGGAAGGAATAGACTATGAGGAAACTTATGCTCCTGTTGCCCGCCTTGAGGCTATACGCCTTTTACTTGCATTTGCTTGTTCACAAAACTTCAAATTATATCAAATGGATGTTAAGAGTGCCTTCCTTAACAGATATATAAATGAAGAGGTTTATGTGTGTCAACCTCCTGGATTTGAAAATTTTGAAAAACCCAATCATGTTTACAAACTAAAACGTGCTTTATATGGTCTCAAACAAGCTCCTAGAGCTTGGTATGAGCGCCTAAGCAAATTTTTAATCAATCAAGGTTTTTCAAGAAGAAAGGTTGACACTACTCTCTTTATTAAACGTGAAGGAAAACATTTTATATTAGTTAAAGTATATGTAGATGATGTTATTTTTGGATCTACTAACATGAAGTTGGTCAAAGAATTTTCAAGTTCTATGCAAGGTGAATTTGAGATGAGTATAATGGGGGAGCTAAATTTCTTCCTCGGACGTCAAATTAGACAACTTGAAGATGGAACCTTCATAAGTCAGACTAAATATTGCAATGAGTTGCTCAAAAGGTTTGATATGACAAACTCCAAGTCTATTGATACACCAATGCCTACTGCGGCAAGTCTTGATCGTGATGAAAAGGGTAAGGATGTAGATATAAAAAGGTATCGAGGTATGATCGGATCTCTTATTTATCTTACTGCATCACGTCCAGATATTATGTTTAGTGTATGTATGTGTGCTAGGTTTCAATCTTTCCCTAAGGAATCACATTTAAAATTAGTTAAACGCATACTTAGGTGTCTTTGTGGTACGTCTAAGTTTGGTTTATGGTATCCTAAGGGTAGTGATTGCTCTTTGGTAGGTTTTTCCGACTCCGACTTTTCCGGTTGCAAAGTGGATAGGAAAAACACAAGTGGAACTTGTCATTTCTTTTCAAACTCTCTTGTTAGTTGGCATAGCAAAAAGCAAGTTTCTGTTGCTTTATCAACTGCAGAGGCAGAGTATATTGTAGCCGGAAATTGTTGTGCCCAAATCTTATGGCTAAAACAACAATTGCTCGACTTCAATATCTCTCTCAAATTCCACAATGAGCCGACTCATTCAGTGTAATTTGGTGTCAAACGCACGGGTCCCAACAAGCTACCTGAAGCATCAATTTTGATCGATTCATGGGTATGGATGCGCCAACTCAAAACCCTTCATGAGTTGACTCATCAAGAAGTCTTTTCTTCTCATTTTCTGCAGGTCTCAACAGGCTGCCTCTCTGTTCATTTTGGTCGGCTCATCTGGTATTTTGAGTCGACTCATTTAATGATTTGAGTCGGCTCATTACTGTGCTGACTCATTTTTTTCATTTAATTTTTCCCTCTCTTATGTTACTTTCTCTAACCAATATAAATAGCTGATTTATTTTCATTTGAGGTTGACAACAAGGAAAGTGAAAGATATACACACAACTCTCTTCATCTTCTTAATTCTTGCACCAATCAACAATCACATACAATAATCTTTGTTTGATTACGGTGCTTGTTTCGAAGATAACATTCAATCGTGAATTAGAGTTTCATATTGGGTCTAGAGTGTGTGGGTTTTCCTTGGAAAAATCTGAAGGGTTTTCTCCTCCAAGATCATTGAAGATTTGGGGGTTTTGCACACATCGATCGTTCGTAGATTCAGCCGAGTGAGGTAGATTGAAGATCAAGTGGATCGTTCTTTCATATCACGGTAGACGAAGGATTGCGAAGGTCTTTGTGAGTTCACAAGTGTTGGAGAAACTCAGTCGTGCTCAAAGTTTGGAGAATCGTGAATTCTTGCAAGAAGGGAGCAATTAATCGGAGGCTTTCTCGACACACGTGGAAGACTTGATTCTTGTAAAACAATTGTGATTTAATAAAATTTCCCAATTCAATTTTGAATTGGGGGCAGAGTACTTCGAGCGAGGACGACGAAGGAACTGCCTCAACAAATTTTTTGTGTTCTTTATATTTCTCGCATTTTACTTTTGTTCATATTGATCTTGTGTGCTTGAAAATTCTGGTGTATCAAATTAGTGCACTTAAAGTGTTTGATAAATAGTTACACTCAAAAGTGATAACTAGAGTGAGTAAAATTCTACACTATTTGATACAACAAAATTATCCTTGGTGTGTACACTCCAAGTGTTTGGTAAAAAGCCTAACCACACAAATTCAATTTGATTATGCTTAATTTCTTCTCCATATCATTGTTAAGAATAGTTTTATCAAGTGCTGAATTATTAAGTGAATCATTTGTGAAATATTAATTCTTCTAGTCATCATTTCATTCCAATTGGGTTTTACGCATATCCGATCTCCAGTGACTTCTAATTTGAACTCGAGATTTTCCGGGAAACTTCCGCAATACTTTTTCAACTTAATTTTGAAAAGTAAATTTTAAAAAGGGATCTATTCAACCCCTCCCCCTTATAGATCCGCGCTATCGTCTAACACTAGTTAGATACCTTTATTTCTAGAGTTTATAGATTTTTGAGGTTAGGGCAAAAATTCTAGAAATTGTAGAATCGAGAGTTTGAACGATTAAAATATCGGTTAAATGTATGAGTATGTTGACTATAGGTGTAGAAACCTTTGTTGATAATTGTTTTGATGTTTGGTGCTAATTGGATGGATGTTGGAGAAGTTATGTACCTTAAAACGCAGTAAATTCTGCTACTGACTGTCGGTTAACCGGTTAACCCTATGCGTTAACCGGTTAACGGGTGTTGCGCCACTGAATTTGAAAAATTTGTTGTGGTTAACCGGTTAACCCTATGCGTTAACCGGTTAACAGTGTAAGTTGAGGAAAAATATTATTTTGTTCTATCTTTAAAAATTCACAACTTCTTCATCGTTTATCCGATTTAGCTGTTTTTTTATCGAATTGAAGCTAATAATATGCTTTATCTTATAAGACCGAGAAATATTATTTTGAGCCGACTTTTACCCGACTTTTCTAATTAACCGTAATTATGTTAGTTAGGAAATTGTGAGATATTGGAAAACAAAAGACATGAATTGTGAGGTGCTTAGGATTACCCTAGGTTGATGCGAAAATTATTGGTGAGGTGGGTAGTGACTTGTGGCGGATATTACATTGAGTCCCACAGAAAGTCTTGTCGAGTTTTAGGCTTGTGGTGGGTATTACACTGTGTCCCACGGGAAGCATGGTTTAGGCTTGTGGTGGGTATTACACTGAGTCCTACGGGAAGCATGGTTTAGGCTTGTGGTGGGTATTACACTAAGTCCCACGGAAAGCATGGTAGTGGCTTGTGGTGGATATTATACTGAGTCCCACGGAATGCCATGTCGGTGATGTCTTGAGTAAGTCTTGAGATGGGTTATGTTGAGTCTCACGGAAAGCATCCGTAAAGACTTAGGTAGTGACTTGTGGTGGGTATTGCAATGAGTCCCATGAGAAGTCTTGCCGATAACACTTACGATTGGTATTCCATGGAGTTCCACGTAAGGTGTTATGAGTGTTGTATGGATGTTTTTCATCCTGTTTTGGTTACTTATAGAGAAGTAACTAGAGATCTTGCGGAATGTTTAGATTCGAACCTTTAGAGCCGAGAGAACTCTAAGATATGGAACTCACTGAGATGTTGTTATCTCACCCCATGTTGTTGTTATATTTTTCCAGGTACTTCAGGTTCCGCAAAGGGTATGGATAAAGCAATTTGATTATCCTTGCTTATCGATGACTTTCCTTCCACTGTGGATATTTTTGAGATCTTAAGATCTAGTTCTTAGTTTCCTTTTGTTTTGACATCTTGTATTATTGTTAGCTTTTTGATGTAGTACCTTATGTATTTAGTGACTAAAATTTTATAATGTGTTGTACTAAGAACTTACTTGTATTTCAGTATTAAACTTGAATTTATATATGAAAAATATATTTTGATGTATGTATTTTATATATGGGTATTACAAAGATGAACTGGGTGTCCTAAGTTTTATGTGTTCTCAGCGGAGACAGCAGACAAAAAAATGGTGTATGGAATTCTTTATAGTATGGGTCCAAATAGCCTCGCCGAACAAATGGATTGCACTTCGGATGAAGCTGCTGAAAGGATTAGTAACTTCAAAAGCACTTTTCTTGGCGTTGCTTCTTGGCTTCGTGAAGCTGTTGCATTTTGTTATAGTAAAGGGTGAGGAGACTTTATGTCACTTTTGCACATCTTAACTCATTCCTTTAGTAGGATACAGTGATGTTAATTATCTAAACATCAAATACTCTTTAATTTGAATAATTATATATCGATGATGTATCTTTTTCTTTGACAAAATGATTGCTTTATTGCTATTTCAAATATTTTTTCCTCTTCTAAATCAGGATGATTCCATCAGTATCATTTATAATGTTGTCTCCTTCTCCCATGGATTTGTTGCCGACATAATTAAAATTACAATCCTTAAAATTTACTCTGAATTTTTTACTGTCGTTGATAGCCCAAAGTCAAGTTCTTCAGGCGCAACCAAGTTCCACATGCTTAGAGATCGTTGTCGGATTCTGTTACAGGTTAGTTTTAAAGGATTTGTATTCTCTAATTTTTTTAAAATGTTTTTCTTTGTTTTAGTCAATTTCCATTAACGTGCCGGGTCACATAAGTTTTTTAGATTCTTCTTAAAATTTAAATTGAACTTAATATATATAGAGAAAAGTATCACTCCTACATCCATTTATTTTTCAATAAATACTTTTATATCAATGGTTACCACAAGTAGTATATAAACAACAATATGACATAAATTGCAACTTTTACAAGTAATGGTGCAGGTAGTTAGGTGATGTAGAGAATGCAATTTTTGTGGCCAAGAGATTTCTAACATCAAATGGTTAGAATGAGTGCTTAAATTTTAAGTGTTAATGTTACATCTTTGGTGGAACATCATAAGAGTATTAAATATATATGATTTTAATAATATTTAATATGTAGTGATATGTAATAAATAAGAGTATTAAATATTCAATAATTAATTAGATATTAGTGGAATAAGGGATTCAATCTCAATTATTTAATAAAACTGATATCAAACTTGATTTCCTCATTCCATTGCCTATTAATTGGATATCAAACTTGATTTTCTATATGTCATTCCATTTATTTTATTAATTTTAATTTAAGATTTATTATTATTTAATTATAGAAATGAATATCTTTTTAGTCTTATAAATATAACAATTTTATATTTAATCTCTTTAAATATATAACAATTTTGTTTTTCACAATTATGTAATTTCTTATAATCAAAATAAAAATAATATTTTGATTTAAATATTTTAATATACGAGAATAATTTTATTATTGATTTAAATATTTTTATAAATAATTTAAAAAACTTTTTTTATAAAAGGGAATAACTCTATCAGTCCTAAACAAACAAATTTTTTTCTATTTTCACAATTTTTTTACAAAGTATGTGTTTAATAGTTTTTCTTAATATATATATATTTATTTTTATAAGAAATTTTATAATACGGAGAAAGAGAAAGTCTCCACGGCAAAATTACAAATAAAAAATAAGTGACAAACCGCCACCCAAACCCCGCACTAGGGATTTAAACAAAGTCGAGAGGGAATTTAAATCACTCGTAAAGACTACAGTTCCTACCGTTCAAACTACCTAGCGCCAACAAATTCCAAGAATACACCTTAATATCAAAAACAATGTCTTCAACGGAATAAGATCCTTCATTGAACCAAATATTGTTCCTAGCTTTCCAAATGCTCCAACAAGCTATAAACCAAATCGAACTCACCTTGTCCGCTTTACAATGACCATTAAGGTTTGACCTCCAAGTTTTAGCATGATTGCAACACTCATTCTCATTTATCCTTCCTATATCAACCCAATTGATAATATTGCTCCAAATCGCCTTTGAGAAATGACACGAAAAAAAGAGATGGTTAGAATCCTCAATAAGATGGAAACAAAACAAGCAAACCTTATCTTGATCATTAGCAATGATGAATCTAGCATCCAAATTAGATCTCGTCGGCAACCTATCTAGAGTCAACCTCCAAGAGAAATTTTGGATTTTCAACGAAACACTCGTTTTCCAAATACAATCCAAGAGTTGAAGTTTATTATCATCCAGAACAAAATTAAATTCCAAAGAGTTTAAAATGGAATACAAAGACTGTACTGAAAAACCTTTATCAGCGTCATATATCCACTGCCATTCATCACTAGTACCAACAATAAGAATATGGGCATTGATAACATCACACATCTCCTGGTATTCAAGTGCTATAACAGAATTTCCGTCAACCTTGACAAAATCAGAATTCCATTGCCATCTCCCGTTGATCAACCTTCCCATATCCTGAACCGACCTGTTTTTAAAATCACTCTGGTCGAACAGTCTCGGAAACGCCACTTTCAAACTGTTACCCTCCAACCAATTCGATTGCCAAAAAGCGACATTTGATCCTGAACTCACTTTACAAGACAATAAACTACAAACAGAACCAGAATGATGAAGATCATTAATCGATAAAAGATCCTTAATCCACAACGAGTCTTTTCTGCACTTTCCAACATCACTAGACGAATGAACTTTAATACTCAAGTTACTGTACCGACTCACAAGCGGAAGTCTCCATATTTCGTCACCACCTCTAACAATCGTAAGCCTTTGCGAAATCAACCTTAAGAATGAAACAATACCTCTTGAATCTTTTGGTAAAGTCAATAACTTCACTAGCTAGCAAGACCCCATCCATAAGTTGACGTCCGGGAATAAAACCAGTCTGCGTAGGAGAAATCAATTTATGGATAATAGTACCCAATCTAGCCGCCATCATTTTGGATATAGTCTTAGACACACAGCTGACCAAACTGATAGGTCTATATTCCTCAAACTTCTGAGCGTTTGTGACTTTCGGAATTAAGGCAATGAAAGAGGAAGAGAACGTCTTCGGAAGGTATCCGGTTCTGAAAAATTCAACCACACAATTTGTAAAGTCTGTTAGATAATTCTTCAAGGTCGAATGGATCCAGACTGAATCGCGAACGAAATCACTTTCCTTAAAAGTATTTCAAGCACACTCTCAAATTGTCTTAGAGTTGGAACGGCCTGAATACCCAGGATAAGTCAGCCTTTTCTCGAAACTGCACAAGACTGGTGAAGATTCGAATGCAAGGAAAACGTTTGGAATTATATAGAAGAGGATATCAGATTTTTGGAGTAGTGAATTTCGAAGTAACAATCATATATTTATAGCCATGCATTTGTCGTTTCAGAAGTTTGCAACTCTTTATGAAACAACACTCTCTAATGAACATTTGCAATGGTTCAAATAAAATGTCATGCACCACTTCATGAAATGTCATGTACTTCGAATTCAAACTCAAAATCAAACTCTAGGCAACGAATAAAATATGGAGCTATAATTAAAACAAATTCGCAGTATCCCGGCCGAAGGTCGGCCGCCTGCCGGAGGCGGCCGGAGCGCCACCGGCGCCGCCTCATTAACGCCGCGAATAGCCCGATTGCTCCGATGCGTCGTGCCTAAGTGCTCAAGTGCCGTCTACAAGCCGCCACTAGCGCCTCTACGCCCACGCCCTCGGATCCGGTTCCGGAGCCGGAGCCGGTGTCGCCGGTGGCGACACCGGCGAAGGGTGTTTTGTATGAGACAAGTGACATAATGCTTGGGACCACCACATATGACTATGTGGCACTTTATCCTCTTTGGCTCCTTTGGAAAGTACATTGTTCCAAGGGTCTTATAAATGCTATTTAATTTTACTCCACTTCCAATGTGGGACTTATGTGAAGCATTTATTGCCAATTAACTATAACCCACTTTGTCATGATTGGAACAACTTAATAGAAATAATATTTCATTATTTCCAACAATCCCCCACTTGTTCTAATAATGACAAAATAATAATTCCAGAAATAAGACATAAGAAGTGTTAGTACAGTTAAGTATCTTTCGATTTTAAACTTAACCTTAGTAAGGATAACACAAAGTTTAATCGGAATATTAGGTAGCAATGCTTTTAAACCATGAATCCATATGAATAGACCGGTGTTACCTTACACACACTCCTTAAAGATTCTTCCTCTACATAACTCGCTTAGCACTTATTTATGGCCATGTGCTATCCTGTTTCATGAATTTTTATGAGAGAAACTCCAACTCTCACTTTGAGACGGCACCATCTCAGAATTCACATAGGTGAAGTTCATATTGTATCTGTTTCCAATAGATACATACCCTCGGTATTGAACTTCATTAAGAGTTTAAAATAAAACTCAACCCTCATTTCCAAGGTCAACATAATCACGAAATGTTAGACAATTATCCAAATCAACGACTTGTTATTACCCATTGAAAATCTTAAAGTTAATGTTATGTTAACTTAGGATTGGGTTACCGTCGTTGTCGGTACTCTTACTCAAGGAGTTTCAACCCCATACCTCTCGAGGTTGTTTTTACTAAGTCTCTGGCCAGTGGCTTAGTAAATGGATCAGCCAAATTATAGTTTGTTCGTATATATGTGAGTGAAATGATTTCATCCTTAATCAGTTTTCTCACGAACGAATGTCTAAGTCCTATATGCCTAGACTTTCCATTATACACTTCGCTAAATGCTCTTGCCAAAGTGGCCTGACTATCGCAGTGTATCATCACTTTTGAAACATTGTCTTTAGCCAAAGGAACTTCCAAAAGAAGATCCCTTAACCACTCTGCCTCTTGACCAGCGGAAGCGAGAGCCACGAACTCTGATTCCATGGTCGAAAGAGTGATGCATGTTTGTTTCTTGCTCTTCCAAGAAATTGCTCCTCCAGCTAGGGTAAATATCCACCCAGTTGTAGATTTATGATCTCCCACATTAGAGATCCAACTCGCATCAGTATATCCTTCTAATATAGCAGGAAACCTACCATAATGAAGGCCAAGATCTTTGGTTTTCAACAAATAACCAAATATCCTCGTGATTGCCTTCCAATGTTCATTACTTGGATTACTAGTAAATCTACTCATTTTACTAACTGCAAACGATATATCGGGTCTGGTACATTGCATTAAGTACATAAGACAACCAATCGCACTTGCATATTCTAATTGAGCCACTGCTCTTCCATCATTCTTTTCAAGTTTGATTACATGATCAAATGGAGTAGTGACTTCCTTAAATTTCAGGTGTTTGAACTTATCAAGCATTTTCTCAATATAATGTGTTTGGTTAAGTTCATAACCCCCACTATTTCGCTTAACTTTTATTCCTAAAATTGTGTCAACAAGTCCAAGATCTTTCATCTTGAAAGTGGAAGTTAGAAACCTTTTTGTTTCTAAAATTCCATTAAGTTTGTTGCTAATTATTAGCATGTCATCAACATAAAGACACAAGAATATTACAGTGTTATTATTCACTTTTGTATATAAACACTTGTCACAAGAATTAGGAATAAATCCATTTGACATTATTGTAGAATCAAACTTTTGATGCCATTGTTTTGGTGCTTGTTTTAAGCCATATAGAGATTTGACAAGTTTGCACACCTTTCGTTCATTTCCAGGAAGGACGTATCCTTCTGGTTGTTCCATGTAGATTTCCTCATCGAGATCTCCGTTTAGGAACGCTGTCTTAACATCCATTTGATGAACAATCAGATCATTCAAAGATGCTAAAGCAAATAACAACCTTATAGTGGTTGTTCTTGCTACAGGTGCATAAGTGTCAAAATAATCTATATCTTCCTTTTGTCTAAATCCTTTTGCCACTAATCTTGCTTTATAAGTGTTTAATGTACCATCACTATGATATTTCTTTTTAAACACCCACTTGCATCCAATGGGTCTTGATCCCTTTGGTAAATCAACAAGTTCCCAAGTGTGGTTGGACATAATTGAATCCATTTCATCTCGGATAGCATCTTTCCAAAAAGAGGAGTCTCTTGAAGCTATTGCTTCCTTATAAGTTTTAGGATCTTCCCCGACTTGAAGAATTACCGGAATGCTTTTAATAAACTTTGTATTATTCCCTTCAACCAGATAAAATGAAATGAATTGAGAATCAATTTCGTCTGGTCCTAGGTTCTTTGTTTTCCGGACTCTTTTGCTTATCCTAGGTTCAGGTTGTGATTCAATGATTCGAGAAGTGCCTTCAGGTTGTATTTCTACAATTCGAGAAGAATCTTCTTCACAAGATTCTTTATTTATGGCCGACTCTAAATTTTTATCCTTAGTGATAAGATTTTCAAAGAATTCTACATCCCGAGATTCAACAATAACATTAGACTCTAAATTTAAAAGTCTATATGCTTTGCTATTTTGTGCATATCCTACAAAGGCACATCTTATCCCTCGAGGACCCAACTTGGTTCTCTTAGGATCCATGTTTTTGTAGTATGCCACACACCCCCACACCTTAAAATAGCCAATATTTGGTGTCATGTCTTTCCATACCTCATATGGAGAAATTCCAGTTTTCTTTAAAGGAATTCTATTAATTATGTGACAAGCGGATAATAAGGCTTCACCCCACAAATTGAAAGGTAGTTCAGAATGCATTAACATGGCATTCATCATTTCTTGATATGTTCGATTTTTCCTTTCGGCTATGCCATTTTGTTGTGGTGTTCTAGGCGCCGAACATTCATGTATTATACCGTGTTCTTCACAAAATGCATCAGATTCAGTAGAAAAGTATTCACCGCCCCTATCACTCCTAAAGACTTTTATACTTCTACTTAATTGATTTTCCACTTCTGCTTTATAAATTTTAAAGGCATTAAGAGCTTCATCTTTATGCTTTAAGAGATATACATATGTGTATCTAGAACAATCATCAATGAATGTAATGAAATATCTATTTCCCCCACGGGTCAACATGCCATTAAATTCGCACAAATCTGAATGTACAAGATCAAGCAGATTTGTATTTCTTTCAACACTTTTGAAAGGTTTCTTAATCATCTTTGATTTAACACATAATTCACATTTATTGAAATTTTTGATATTACATGATATCAAGCCAAATTTTATTAGTCTCTTCATTGAACTAATATTAATATGTGTTAATCTATTGTGCCATAAAGTAACTGAATCAAGCATGTAAGCAGAATTAGAAATTTCATTAATCATATTATTGGTGATACATAGTTTGATCATTCCTTCAGCGAAATATCCTTTTCCAACAAATACACCATTACGGGTTAAAATAAGTTTGCCCGATTCATACACAGATTTAATACCCGGTTTTCCCAATAAATCCCCACTAACAAGATTCCTATTCATGTCTGGGACATGAAGTACATTGACAACAGTAACTTTCTTTCCAGAAGTGAAGTTGAGTTCGACCGTTCCGGTTCCAACAACTTTAGATCGTACTTCATTTCCCATTTGTACTTCTTGTCCATCATTTGTCTCAGAATATGTTTTGAATGCAGCCCTGTCATATGAGACATGAACCGTGGCACACGTATCATACCACCAGCCTTGGACTTTGCCTTTGATTGCCATAATTTCGCTCACAGTAGCAATTATATCATCATTAGCATTGACTGCATTGATCTCGTTTTTTGCTTTATTGTTCCTGCAATCTCGAGCATAGTGTCCAGGTTTTCCACATACAAAGCATCCATTTTTAGGACCCTTCGGACCACCAGAATTCTTGAACTTGGTATGTTCCCTTTTTGGTGCGAGATGACTTTTCTTGACATCATGTTTTTTCTTTTCCTTGTTGGACACATCATTGGCTTTGGAAAGACCCGCAGATTCTGATTTTTCCCTCTCCTTCGATTCCTCCTCGATTCGAAGATGTTTCTGGATTTTCTCCAATGAAAAATCATCAGAACTGTGCAATAGTTTCTTTTTATAGCCTTTCCACGAAGCTGGTAACTTAGCAATGATAGCACCAACTTGAAAAGTTTCAGGAATGTCTATTTTCACCGCTTTGATTTTGTTCACCAGGACTTGCAATTCGTGCACTTGGGGAAGTATGGGCTTAGAATCTATAAATTTAAAATCAAAGTATTTGGAAATTAAGAACTTCTTCGTACCTTCTTCTTCGGCTTTGAATTTAAACTCCAGCGAATTCCATATGTCTCTAGCCGACGGATTGTCCGTGTATAGGTCGTATAGACGGTCAGACAGTGTGTTTAGAATGTGTCCACGGCATAGTAATTCGTCCTCCTTTCGCAGCATGCGCTCCTTCTTGAGTTGGTCAGAATCATCTTCAGTTGGTTCTGGAATTGGTGTCAGATCAGGATTCAAGACATAGTGAACCTTGAGTGCAGTAAGCAGGAATGTCATCTTGTCTTGCCATCTGGTAAAGTTGTTTCCATCGAAGCGATCTAATTTGACAAGATCCTGATTCATAACTTTGATGCTTGAAACAGCAGCGTCGGAATCCATGATACAAATACTTTTAAGATTGTTAGATAATTCTTCAAGGTCGAATGGATCCAGACTGAATCGCGAACGAAATCACTTTCCTTAAAAGTATTTCAAACACACTCTCAAATTGTCTTAGAGTTGGAACGGCCTGAATACCCAGGATAAGTCAGCCTTTTCTCGAAACTGCACAAGACTGGTGAAGATTCGAATGCAAGGAAAACGTTTGGAATTATATAGAAGAGGATATCAGATTTTTGGAGTAGTGAATTTCGAAGTAACAATCATATATTTATAGCCATGCATTTGTCGTTTCAGAAGTTTGCAACTCTTTATGAAACAACACTCTCTAATGAACATTTGCAATGGTTCAAATAAAATGTCATGCACCACTTCATGAAATGTCATGTACTTCGAATTGAAACTCAAAATCAAACTCTAGGCAACCGCGAATAGCCCGATTGCTCCGATGCGTCGTGCCTAAGTGCTCAAGTGCCGTCTACAAGCCGCCACTAGCGCCTCTACGCCCACGCCCTCGGATCCGGTTCCGGAGCCGGAGCCGGTGTCGCCGGTGGCGACACCGGCGAAGGGTGTTTTGTATGAGACAAGTGACATAATGTTTGGGACCACCACATATGACTATGTGGCACTTTATCCTCTTTGGCTCCTTTGGAAAGTACATTGTTCCAAGGGTCTTATAAATGCTATTTAATTTTACTCCACTTCCAATGTGGGACTTATGTGAAGCATTTATTGCCAATTAACTATAACCCACTTTGTCATGATTGAAACAACTTAATAGAAATAATATTTCATTATTTCCAACAAAGTCTTCCCCAACTATATCCCAACAATCTTTAAGAAATTTAAAGTTGAAACCATCCACTCATGGGCTTTTATTGCTGTCACAGGCGAAAACAACAATACGAACATCCGACCGCGAAAACTCAGCTTCCAAAAAACCAATATTAGCATTACTAAGAGTTGCTACAGGCTCCATATTGAATAAAAACTCTTGTCTGGACTGTTGCCTGAATTTTGCCTAAGAAAATCTCATTGCTTCTTCTTTAATATCCCCTGGTTCAGTCAGAATATTGCTTCTTCTTTAATATCTCCTGGTTCAGTCAAAATATTTTTCTTTTTAAATTTATACTATTAATTCAATTGATTTAAAAAACTTAATCCCTTATTTTCACAATTGATTTAAATATTTTTATATACGGAAATAACTTTATTATTAATTCAAATATTTTTGAAAATAGTATAATTTTTTTTATATACGAGAATAACTCTATCAACCCTAAATAATCATTTCTTTCTTCAATTATCTTCCTTTCAATTTTTTATTTTTTTCTTTGTTTCAATAGTACTTTAATATTTTCTAATTTGTTTAAAAATTGGAAAATTGATATACTTTTATTTTTATTTTAAAAATATACTTTTGTTTTTATTTTAAAAATATGTATTTTATTTAAATATTTATCTTTGATTCATTTATATATTTATCTTTTACTATTTTATTATTATTTTTTAAATTAAATTTAAATATTTTTTATTTATTATTTAAATTTTATAATCTAACTGAAAATAATTCTACTATCCATACATTACATTACCCGTACGGATGCATGAATATCCTACTGTAATTCTAAATGCCAAACACAAGTAACGAATTGGTGAGTAATAGAATGACGTAAAGCAATGCAAAGATCAGAGTAACACGTGTAATAATCATACAATCATGTAAAACATAGAAAATAATATAGGAAACATGCATGTATTCACATATTAGTTTTAAACACATATTCATCTTTGGAAACACATCATGAAGCATAAAGACACAAGATGTTTCCCCACACTTAACAATTATGTCTCTTGCCGTGTCATTGTCAATGTACTACCCAAGAAAGATCCGATCCTTTCCATAAATCTACTATTACTAGAAATACTTTGTTTTCCAAATCCACAGGAAATGTATTTCCTGCGACTTTTCGTTCCTAGTTAAAACCTTCGTGGGTAATATAAATTCACAGGTAAAGTCGCAGGAATCAAACTCCACGGGTAAAGTCACAGAGAAAAGTCGCATGTAAATGCGCAGGAAAGTCTCAAGTCGTAGTAAAATCCGCAGAAAATGCCGCAAGTATTTAAAGTTCCGGCAGAAAAAGTCGCAGGAAAATAAAAAGCCGCGGGTAAATCCGCAGGAAATTTTCTCAAATTTTTAATTTTTTTGTCTAATTCATTTTTTAAATATTATAATATGTTAAATATCAAAGTAACACTAACACATAAATTAAAATTTAATTTGAATGAGATGATTCTAAACGAATCACTTTCAAATTTTTAAAGCAACCAAATTGCTAAATATTACTATAAAGTCAATAATACATTATTAAAAATAACACAATCAAACTACTAAGAATCACTTATCCAACCAAATTAATAAGAAAAAGACAATCCAAATTTCTTACTAGTTAACAAAAAAAAACAATCCAAATCAAAATTCACTACTAATGTGTTCACTAATGTCTTCATTTGATTCATCAACATCATCTTCACTTGAATTATATTGGCTTGGGATGGATAAGAAGAAGATGTAGTAAATCCTAAATGATTCATTAACAATGAAAGTTTATTGTTTGTTTGAATCATCTCTTTTTCTTGTCGTTGCAATTGTTGCTTCATCTCAAACTTCTCTTGTTCTTATCTTTGCAATGAAGCATTGAGATCATGGACTTGACTTCTCAAATCATCAACCTCCTGAGAGCTATTCGAAAGACTTGGTTGAGTTGATAATGGAATCAAAGTCTTGGCAACGGTTCCAAGACCAAATACTCTCCCTTTCTTCTTCTTCTTTCCAAAATACTCCACCCATATATCTAAATCAGACATCATTTCAACAGTAGGCTGACTATTAACTTCATCCTCTCCTAGAAAAGTTGAATTCTGAGACGAAATCTCTAACTTTTTCCTTTCAAATTCACCCTAAGATATAATTTAAAAGACATAACAAAAAGTTAAAATTGATGACATAATTTAGGAAAGATGAAGTCAATATTCCTACAAACCTAAAGTTTCAAGCAACACATACTCTTGTATATTATATAGAATTGATTCGGAGTACTTACATATACAGCTTCAGCATGAACACCCACCCAACTTTGATCATTTTTTCGATGGGTGCGAAAATAAAACTCAGTCAATGATGGATCGACACCCTTTTCCTTTTTCTATCAATTACAAAAGAATAGTGTCATTTATTATAAACAATAATTTATGAAATATGAAGAAAACTTATACCATTCTTTTCCAATGCAAACGATGAGGAATGGATCCTCCAGTGTGAAGAGATGCACCATCCATAGAACAACGATTTCTTTTATTTGTTGCAGATACTTTTCTGAACTTGGAGGAATTCCAATGTACTGTTAATTGCTTCCAGACCTCCTCTACCATCCATTCCGGCTTGTACTCTAAATCTCTTCGAACATCCTGCATTAATTGCGGTATCTTAGCTGCACTTATTTTTTCAAAGTTGTGTCGCACTGTAACCTTGTGTTCGGATGGCCATTTAAACCTTTGTTGTATCAAAAAAACATGAATCAATTACTTATTTATTTCAATATGCTTCTAACATAAAGCCTCATCTTTAGATTTAATTACCGTAAATAGGTCAAAGAAAGAATCTCCACTATGCCAAAAATGATATTTAACAGCTCACCTTAGACAACGCTTAGTTAGAAAAGCGTTTCTATAAGTTTAAAAAAATAAAACACGGAAACTGTTCACAAAAAATATTAAAAAGCGTTGTCTAAGGTGCTCTTTAGACAACGCTTTCTCAAAGCGTTTTTAAAGGTATATCTTAGAC
The DNA here is from genome assembly GCA_963966055.1 of Lathyrus aphaca. Taxonomy (NCBI): domain Eukaryota; kingdom Viridiplantae; phylum Streptophyta; class Magnoliopsida; order Fabales; family Fabaceae; genus Lathyrus; species Lathyrus aphaca. Next base: position 346,300,221 of record OZ014521.1, read on the forward strand.
AACGCTTTCTCAAAAGCGCTGTCTAAGGTCTTATAATTAAAAAAAAATCAAAAGCGATGTCTAAGGTCAACCTTAGACAGCGCTTTCCAAAAGCACTTTTAAAGGTCACCCTTAGACAATGCTTTTTTTCAAAAGCGCTGTCTAAGGTCTAATTAAATTAAAATATTACAATAGTCAGTTTCTATTTTCATTCTTTTCCGCTTTCTTCTCCCCTGCAAACACGAACGATCTGCGAAACCTAACACACTAAAACTCCATAAACATTGACTAAGTTCTTCATTCTTGTTGAAACCTCAATTACTGCGAACGAAAAACCTCCATTGTTGTTATTTCGTTCTTGTTGACTGAGTTTGTGAAGTTACCGAGTTCGTCCATTTCTTCTTGACTGTGTTCGTCCATTTCCTGTTGACTGAGTTCGTGAAGTTACTCGAGTTCGTCCTCTACTGAGTTCTTATATGGTACATTGTTATTGTTATGTTGATTTTGTGAAGAATAGTGAAAATATGATTTTGTGAAGAATAGAGAAATGTCATTGTTATGTATTTCTTTGATAAATTTAATTTTGTGAAGAATAGGGAAATGTCATTGTTATGTATTTCTTTGATAAATTTGATTTTGTGAAGAATAGGGAAAATAGGATTTTGTGAAGAATAGGGCAATGTCATTGTTATGTATTTCTTTGATAAATTTGATTTTTGAAGAATAGTGAAAATAGGAAATGTTGTTGTTATGATTCTGTGAAGAATAGTGAAAAATCACATTGTTGTTGTTATGTTGATTTTGTGAAGAATAGTGAAAATAGGATTTTGTGAAGAATATGGCAATGTCATTGTTATGTATTTCTTTGATAAATATGATTTTGTGAATAATAGTGAAAATAGGCAATGTTGTTGTTATGATTATGTGAAGAATAGTGAAAAATCATATTATGTATCTATATTTTCGTTTGGATTTATTCAGGTTATGTATAAGTTATGTAGTGAAAATATGTATAGGTTATGTAGTGAAAATATGTATAGGTGATGTATCTCTTATTATCTTTGATTATGTATAGGTTATTTTCGTTTGGATTTACATTGGTTATGTATAGGTTACTTTTCGTCTGGATTTACCTTGGTAATGTATAGGTTATTTTCGTCTGGATTTACCTTGGTTATGTATAGGTTATCTGCGTTTGGATTTACATTGGTTATGTATAGGTTATTGTCATTTGGATTTACATTGGTTGTGTATAGGTTATTATCGTTTGGATTTACATTGGTTATGTATAGGTTATTGAAGTTGATATTGATTGCTTACCTTAATAAGTAGGAAAACCATGGATAAAAAATGGATGTTTTCCGATCGATTGTCCAAAGAGTACGAGAATGGGGTTGTGGAATTCGTTAAGTTTGTTGTTAAACATGTTAAAAAACCCAGTCGAATGAAATGTCCTTGCTTGGGTTGTTGTTATATTGGTAAGGTTGACGCATATGGAATGAAATCGCATTTACTGAGGCATGGAATTGATCAAAGTTATCAGTGTTGGAAATTTCATGGTGAGAAAATTAACGAGAATGTTGAACCGAGTGGGAAAAGTAATATGACCTATGCTTCAGACGACAAAGACACGGAAACATACGATTGTGATCGAGTTGAAGAGATTGTAGAAGCACTTGAAGAATATCTTTATGATTGTCTTGAAATGTTTGAGAGGTTGGTAAGCGATGCAGAGAAACCGATGTATAAAGGTTACACTAAACTCTCAAGACTGCCTGCGGTATTAAAGTTGTACAACTTAAAGGCGGGCAATGAATGGTCGGATAAAAGTTTCACAGAGTTGTTGGCCCTTATGAGAGAAATGCTACCGGAGGATAATATTCTTCCTAATCGAACCTATGAGGCAAAAAAATTTCTCTATTGGCATGAACTATGATAATATACATGCTTGTCCAAACGATTGTGTTTTGTTTCGTAACGAATATGCATCGTTAACTGAGTGCCCTAAATGCGGTTTGTATCGATATAAGAAAAGATTATCTCCAGCAAAAGTATTATGGTATTTTCCTATAATTCTGAGATTTAGGCGCATGTTTCATAGTGAAACCGATGCAAGACACCTGACTTGGCATGCAGATGAAAGAATTATTGATGGAAAGTATCGACATCCTACTGATTCACCACAGTGGTCGAAAATTGATAATGATTATCCTGACTTTGGAGAAGAAGCATGAAACCTTCGCTTGGAATTATCTACTGATGGAATGAACCTGCATGGTCTTCAAAGTATCTCACATACCACATGTCCTATGATTCTTATGATTTATAACATACCTCCATGGGTATGTGTAAACACCCCAAATTTTCCCTAACTTTTTCTCACATCATGGCTTGTGATCTTTCATTTTTGCATTTGCATAAGCATTACATCTCATATTGCATATTTTTTTTATCTGCATAGTTTCATTTCATCTGCATCTAGGGTTTGTGATTTGAGCAATCCAAGAATCAATCTGAGCCATCTCAATGGTCTTGAAGCTTTCCAAGGGGGTCCATGTGTGTTCTATAATCATATTATGCTTCCCAAAGTTTACAAAAGTCAAGAGATCACAAAGAATGGCAAAGGCATGGAAGCAGAGCTAAGGTTTTCCTGCACAGACGACCAAAATTAGGGTTTTAGTTTCAGAGGCCTTAAATCCAAATTTTTTGGTCATTCTTGTTTCTAATATTCTTAATATGTTATAAGGATCATGTGTACCAATTTTGATGAAGAAATTCATTGTGGAAGTCATCTAATCATTGGGTAACTTCTTGAGCAAGTTAAGTCAAAATCAGGGCATCTGAGGCCCCCAACAAGGATACCAAAGGATCATTTTCATCAAATTGAAGTTCTATGATCTTTATTTGATCTTAGAAGTGGTTTGAAGTTCACAAGATTGAAGAATTTTGAGCCAATTGCAAACTTGCCATTTTTGGAAATGACTTGTAATGAAAACTTTCCATTTTGGGAACGATTTTCAACCTCCTCTTTCATGACCAAAAATGCTTCAAATGAAAAATTCTTGGACATGAAAGTTGAAGATTAGGTCTTTCCCTTTTCAAAAAGTACAAGAACATGTCTTGATTCATCCTAGAACTCAAGATATGGCCTTTCAAATTTGGCAAAAATCCTATAATTTTCAAGTTCATGTCAAAGAGGGATTTTTGCATATTGGCATTTCAAGCTTCTACAAGACCTCTAATGTGCTCAAATGTGACATAAAATGTTAGTACAACTTGCCTAGACCAAAATTATGCCTTGTACCAAAGCATTTCATGGCTTGATTTCACAAAATTCAAAAAATAACAATTATGCATAAAGCTTGCAAACTCTTGATCAAAGCAATACATTTGCATTCTACCAATCCAAGGGCTCTCCATGAACCATGTTGAGGCAATATATGCTCAGAAATCCTTGCTGCACAAGCCCATACCTCAAGTACACATAATCTTGACTTTTTGCATTTTGCTCCCATACCAATCACACAGTGCCACACCCACTCTCCTGACCAATGGTATGGCTTCTACACACCCTCAAGACTCTATAAAATCAAGCTTCATGGCCTGAATCAAGGGACAAGCTAAGAATCAAGAAATTACTCCAAAACTTTGCCTCTTCGAAACACACAATCTAGCCAGCAAAAACCACAAATTCTTCCACCAATCAACTCCATATAACCTCAGGATCAATTCCCACCCATCACCATAGCCAAAAACACATCACACAAGAAACACAATTTCTGCTTTGTCAGAACTGAAACTCATAAACCAGCCACTCTACTCTCATTTCAAGCTTGCCAATAGCTTCAGGAGGTCTAAGGGGGTTGGATTGCACAAGAGGAGGGCCCAGAAATCTCCATCTCAAAGAACTGCAACTCAGGTAACCTCCATGAACTTTTTTTTTCAGAAGCATGATTTTAAGTTCTAAAATGATTCCCCATGCTTCCCTGATCACACTGATATGATTAGAATTGCAAATAGGTTAGAAATGAGGATTTCATGATGTTCTGAAATTTTTGACCTAGAACTTGATTGCTTCGATTCAGCTTTATGATGCATGATAAATGATTTTTGTTTGGTGATTAGTGATGTATGATGTAAGGAGATTGTTTCTGGGCAGAAAAATTGAGGTTTAGAAGCTTAGATAGAAAGTTAGCATTTTGGTTGGCCGGAGAAGATGACCGGAGCAATTTTCCGGTCATCTGAAAGTAATTAGGGTTAGGGTTCCCCAGATTGCACAGCAGCCATTGGATCATGATTAGTTTAGGAGCGAGCGGTCCAGATTGCGCCATTAGTTTTAATTCTGGATTAATTAATTAAAAATTAATTAGCCAGGTTAGATCCCAGCCCTTGAAATACGCGCGCAGTCAAACCTTCCCCCTCCAGTTCAAATTTGTGCCCTTGGATCAGTTGACTCTCATTTTTATTCATTTTTATTTCATTTTCTTTTCATTTCTCTTGTTTAATTTATTAAAAATAGCAAAAATCATTTTTAAATTCTGAAATTTTTTATCATCACTTTAATTAATTTTCAGAACCCAAAAATATTTTTATTTTTATTTTTTCTATTAAAAATGCATTTTTAAATAATTTAATTGTATATTTTAATTAATTAAGTCCGTTTAATTAATTAAAAATACTTTAAAGTGTCTAAAAATCACAAAAAAATTCAGAGAGGTTTCTTAAACATTTAGAAACATATTCAAACTCATCCCACAAATTTCTTTTTGGTTTTGATCAAACTTTGCCAATTTTCTTTGAATTAATGTTTCTAAAATTCATATTTTTCAACCCTAACTTCAAAAATTCATTCCTCTCAAACCAAGATGAGTTTTCATTTGATTCTTTTGGCAATCTTTCATACTTGACCTCTAGTTTCTAAATATATTTTTGACACATATTTATCTTGCATTTTCAATTTGATTTGCATATTTCCCTAAGAATCATCCAAAAACCCTAGCAAACTTAGAAAAATCATAACTTTCAATAGGATTAGGTTCTGACCTTCTCCTTTGGGGTGTGACTTAATATGGGATTAGGGTTTGATTGAGCTTGATTTCATTTTGTATCATGTTGTATGCTTTTTTTTTGTTCATTTGCATCTCACACGTTCATAAAACCCTAATTTCTCATGTTCATTTGCATCGATCTTTGCATATCATCATCACATGAACTTTCCATGACATTTCAAGCATTCATATGTCATCTTAGAAATATTAGGACATGTTAGAACATTGCTTGATCATTTCTTCATTCATTTGCTAAGTCTTGCATCCATTACATTCCATGAACATCCATGTGTTTTCAAACTTCTAAACATGCCTTCATGACATCTCATCTTTGTATGAACATACATATGCATCTTGTATGACTTTGCATCATCTAATATGCAATTTTCATTGCATAATCACTTCTGACTTTGGTCCTTGCATCTCATTTCATTTCATTTCTTTATGCTTTATGTCTATGCATTCATACTAACTTTTCAGGATCTTTTGGTAAGTTATTTGGGAGGTGGATTTGCCTTCACCTCTCACCTCTTCTCATCTCACTCATATGAATTTTAACATGTATTTGAAGTTAAATTGTTCACTTGTGTTCCATTCTTCTTACTTTCTCTTTTTAAGTTACTTATCTTCTTCAGGAAGTAAGTAACTTATTCTTCTCCTTCCTTCTCTTTTCATCTGCTTCTTCCATTGGTGGCCTTGAAGATCTTTCCTCTTAAGCCTAAAAAACCATAGGATATCCAAGCATGATAAATTTTAGGGTTGTGTATAGTCCCCCTTATACTTTTACCTTTGAGTCTCTTTGAGTATCTCTTCTCATCTCAATAATCAAAGATTCAACTCTTAAAGTTTTAGGACTTTGGAATTAGGGTTATGCCTGCATCCTCCTCTTAGGATGGAGTTTATAACTTTAATCCTAAGTGTTAAACCTTTAATTTGTTTAAACCTCTTAATCAAAACACATTAATAATCACTAAGACTTTATCTTGTAACTTGGGCCTTACATTAGGGTTTTATCTCTTCCTTATGGTTAAGAGGGACTAACCCTAGTGTTTAATGGACAAGTCCTCCTCAAGTTATCTTACAAACTTAAAATCCATTTCTTAATCTCATCCCTTAATTAAAATATACTTAATAAAGGCTTGTTATATAATGAATTTAATCCCTAACCATGGATTAAGTTGAGGTATCTTCCTCAGCTTACGTGCTCTCATCTATTATCCTTCTATTAGGATGGTGTAATGAGATCACTAATTTATGATTAGAGATTAAACTCATTACTTAACACTAAACAAAAACCCAAAAATATCTAAATAATCACAAGTAGGTTAATGATCTTAATCCTACATCATCATGGTAATTAAGTTGAGATGCTTATCTCATACTTAAGTAGGCTCATTATCCCTAATCAGGGAGGATATAATGAGTTTACAAGCCCTTGATTTAGGCTTAAGCTCATTAACTTATGCAAAACATCAAAATGCCTAGCTGACAGTTAGCACTCGAGCCAGACGAGTCATACACTTGAGCATAGAAAAATAAGCAGTTCACAGAAAATTCATTTTTCAGTCTTTTTGAGTCGAACTACGGTGTTCTGACTTCCTCATTGCATGAGAGGATACGTAGGCATAACTTAACAGTTATCGAACAAAAGTCTTTGTGTCTTCCCCCTCTTTCAGCATTCTTTTCAAAGCCTCAGTTCTTGAGCAATTCACCTTTTACACCGACACCTGTACATTCATTCTTAGCTTTTGCACACAGATAACACATACCCTACCTCTTTAAACACAATCTTGTAAGCGTGGATCCCGTCGAGTACGACGGACAATCTGGGTGCTAATACCTTCCTAGGTTGTAACCAACCCTCTTTCTCAGTTTATTTGGTTCGCAACCGTCTTATCCATCTTTTCTAGGTTTATGCAGCATTACCTTTCCTTCGGGATAAAAATGCCTAGTTGACAACTCTATTCATTTCACTTTCACCGACCGTTCGCGCTTGTACCGGGATGCAAATCTTTCGGGAACGACAGCTTGGCGACTCTGATGGGGAGGTAATCTTGCAACCAGGGCTTCTGGTTCTTTTTGTGGGTTTCTCCTAGCGCTTGTTTGATTTGTGTTTATGGGGGTGTTAAGTGCTATATGTGTGTTTGTTTACTACTTTATTTATTTATTTATTTTTGTACAGCTTTATTTATTGCTTTCATTTACTATTTATGCATTTCATACTACTGTCATCATATCATTATGCTGGATCTGTTGTTTACCTTGGTGGGAGAGATATTCAGTGAGTAAGGTTCCATACCGAGAGCCTGAGTGACACATAGGATAGAGTGGCTTCATATTCTTTCCCATTCCATTTTGGTCTGGTGCGGGAATATGAAACACGGTTCAGACATGGGTTTCTTCTTTAGAACTCTGTGCTACGGATTTCCTGTAGTACTAGGGCTATCTGGGAAGCCTGCTAAGTCCGGATGAACTTTTAGATGACCTTCAGCATCTGATGTGAATTAGAGGAGGATCCTTTATGATTATTGTAAACACTGTACCTCTAGGTTAGAAGTGTTTACACTTCTCATAACTGATCCAAGTATGAGGATCCTTGTTCTAGAACAATACATGTGAGGGGGTTGGGATGTTTACATGTTTTCAGGAACCCTTGGCGTCATCATACCTTGTTACCAGATTTGTTTTAAGGTTACATCATTTTGGACTGATCTTATGAAACACTGGACTTGTGACTCTTTATTTGAGTCCCCTACCTAGTTACTGGTTCTTTAACCTCCATCTGGACTTATGAACACACATGGACCTTATCAAGGCAGATAACGGATCCAGCACTTGATCACAAACCCTTGCATATCATTCTGCATACATCATTTTGCATCATTTTAACATTTGTCTATTTGTTTTACAGGGTATCCACATTATCTTTGATTTTGGTTTTGACTGTTCATCTGCTCAAACATCTTCATCAGACATATTCATCAGCTATCTTCATCAGAGACTTTCTTCAGCATCTTCATCAGTTATCTTCATCAGTATTTCTCCTCAGTTATCTTCATCAGCATCCATTATCATTATGGACCCATCCAGGAAGAGCAACATCATCATTTCTTTGAGCCCTCTCTGGCATGCATCAGACAGATTTAGACACTCATCACTCCTGATCATGTCCCTTTATTCAGGGAACATTATGGTGACATTATTGACATGATCATGGACTTGGATGCATCACAGAGGAGTATGATCCACACTTGCCTTCAGTTCTATGACCCTCCTCTCAGATGTTTTACCTTTCAAGACTTTCAGCTGGGCCCTTTGTTAGAGGAGTTTTCCATGCTGTTGGGTGTCCCCATCTGGAGAGGGATTCCTTTCAACATTGAGATGACTCCTCCTAGGAATGAAAATATGTCCAGGCTCTGTACTTGGAAACCATCATCATTGATCAGAATATGACAACCAAGGCTGGAATCCCAGGCCTCCATTTAGACTTCTTGGTTACTCAGGCCACCAGTCATGCTGCAGCAGGGAAGTGGGAAACTGTTTGTGCTCTCTTAGCCCTTAGCATATATGGTATCATCTTGTTTGCAGACGAGCCTAAGTTTGTAAGCAAGAGTGTTATCCATCTCTTCTTGCTGAAGAATCCAGTTCCTACCTTGCTCGGGGATTTCTATTATTCAGTGCATCAAAGGAATGAGAAGCAAAGGGGAAGATTATTCAGATGTTGTGCACCTCTCTTCTACTGTTGGCTATTGAGGCACTTGCCAAAGACAAAAGCTTTCTTGAATCCTCATAAGTCAAGAAACTGGGCTAAGATAATGATTGCCCTTACATCAGAAGACATCAGGTGGTGCACTCAAAGCACCAAAGGCAGGGACATAATCACCAGTTGTGGACAATATCCCAATATACCTCAGATTGGAGTGAAGGGTTGCATCAACTACAATCCTTTGCTGTTCAAAAGGCAATTAGGGTATGCCTTGTGTTGCACCCCAAAATTTTCCCTCACCAAGACAAGACATTGTGTACTGAGGTGTCCCAAAAGGTTCACAAGGTTCACAAGGTATCTTAAGAGGTTCACAATTAGTCAGAAAATTTGACAATTCCCTCAGACAAAGCATCCTCCTAAGCAATGCATCCTAAACTAGGGTTTTGATTTTCATCAGGCTAAATGGATTTCCAAGGCTTCAAGTGAGCTTCATAGCCTCCCATATGTCTTCAAGAATCCCTATGTCAAGTTTCAAGGCTTTCCCAAACGGTTTGCTCAGTCAGATGATCAGATAGGTTAAAATCAATCAAAGCAATCAAAAAGTCAAACTAAGGTCAACTATGGTCAAACCAAAGTCAAACTTCATGATATTTTTCCAACATCAAGTATATGAAGTAAAATTCATTATTTTATCAATGGATGATCATGATTCATCAAGGAGATTTCAGATCATCAAGAATCAAGAGTTTCTAAATTAGGGTTTTCATAAGAAAAGTCAACTGAACTTTGACCAGCCATAACTTTCACATGCTTCATCAAAATTTTTCCATCCAAAGCTCATTTTTAAGGAAATTTAATTCTCTACAACTTTGTGTCTCACAAGCCAAGCCTAAATATGCTTCAAAAGTCAACAAAAAGTCAACATCTTCCAAATGGCATAACTTGAGAATAATAAAAGATATGGAAATGAGACCAAAGAGGTTGGTTAGGGGACTCTCTAAGCTTTCCAAAATGTCAAAGAAAATATTCATGGCCTTAAAATTGAGGGACTTATGCCTTTGCAAAGTTGGGAAATTTTTGAGAGGTTTATGAAGCAAATGGGACCTTAGAACCAAATTTCTCCAAATGGGCTTGCATTTTTATGACCCAAACAATACCATGACATCATGCACGAATTAAAAATCATTTATTCAAATTTTTATTCATTTTATTTTATTTATTATGATTTTATACATTAAAAATCATTTTAAATTAAAATAAAATATAAAAGTTTCAATATTTGATAGGATTTTGGTTCTAGAAATTCTTAAAGGCCATTTAGAGATGATTGAAATCACATAATATCATATCAACCAAAAATAGTAAGAAGATATCAAATTTCTTTCAAAATTTGGAAGCATATCTTTTTCAATCTCAAATGATCCAAAAGTCTAAAGGAGGATCTGATTTTTTGACCTAGTTAGGTCATACTATATATGTATAACATAAACAAACACAAGGGAGACGAAATCCTGCCTCCAAGAACATTCATCAAGTTTCAAATTTTCATCAAAAAAGTGAGATTCGGTTTTTGACTTAGAGGCTATACCAAGAGGTTTTGAAGGTTGCAACACATTCCTTGATGATCACTGAACCTATTTGAATCATTTACAGCATTCAAATCATGACATATAGCATAAACCGAATCCATAATGCTCTTGTTCTTATTTTTTTCGATTACGATTATTTATGCAATAATAATGAATTCTAATCATATATTTGTGTTAGTTGTGATGTTTAGATGGTTTCTGGGCAAAAAGATTGGAGAATGAGGAGCTAAACCGAAAGTTACCATTGTTAGGGTTCTTGATCCAAAATTAGGGTTCTTTGATTTAACCATTATAAATTAATTTTAAAGCTGTAAATGAACTATATGATGTTTATGGATCATAACCATGTGATCAATTTGATGAATCGTTACATATTGATGATGATATGAGATTGGCAGGTTTCAAGTGTAGGTAAATTCGCAGGAAGATTTGAAGGAAAATTTGCAGGTAATATGTTGAAGATGAAGCTTGCTGGCGCCAAAAATCCAGTTCAAATATTGGTTTTAAAATAAAAGAATTTTTTGTTGATTCTATGTTGTACGCGCCCCATGTGGCTCAGCTGGTTTGTGTGTTTGCTTGTGTATTGAATGGTCATGGGTTCGAATCCCCCCAGGCCATTTTATTTTGCTTTATTTTTGCTATTTTTGCAGGTTAGTAACAAAAGGACTTGATGCTCTTACATTAACACCAACGCGCGCCTGGCCTAGTGGTTATGTTGTTGGTCCAAGATGAATGAAGCCTAGGGCCTGGGTTCAAATCCCAGCCCCAGGTATGTATTTTTTTTTCTCATTTTTTTTGTTTGTTTTGTTTATATTATATTAATCTAATTTAATTAGTTTCTTAAATTTTAAAATAAATGTATATTATTTCTTATACTAAAAAAAATCATATTTTTAAAATTCAAACTTTATTTTCAAAAAAACTTAATTATTTATATTTATTTATTATATGTCCATATTATTAAATATATATAATTTGTAAATAAATTGATTTATTTTGTAAATTAATAAGTAAAACCCTAATTCTCATAATTATAACCCTACACCCTAATTTTTCTTAGCTTTCAAGTTTAACCTAATTTTCTTTATAAATTATAATTTATCTTTTTCTTATAATATGTAAATAATTATTATTTGTTTATTATTATTAAAATTGTTATATTTTCTTTTAAAAATTTCTTCTAATATTTATTTAACTTAAAAAATAATATTCTCTCTTAAATTTCTATTTTCTTTATATTTTTACTAACCCCTTTTATTATTATTATTATTATTATTATTATTATTTCATTACTACTAATCTTTAAATTATTGCTTATTTATTTATCATTATTATTATTTTTCCCGATTATATTGTAATTGTCCTGAAGCCTTGTAATAGCTTAGTTTATATTTTTGCTTTACTTTCTTTATGAATATGTTTACTGCGTGCTTAGTAATTCTAGGGTGTGCATAACATGTTTGTGATTAAAATTGACTTATAATAACTAATTAAATAAGATAAATATTTGAACATAAACACTTACACACGTAAGTCGATCTTTGATCGCCATCTTGCACTTTCTAGGGTTACCTCTCATGTTGCCTATTTCTAAGGTCAAGTAAGGAGTCTTAAGCAAAGTCCCTCCATCAATATCATCAAGTCCCTTCAGTTTATAAGATCAAGTCCCTTCGAGGTTGCCTACGATAAATGATCTTGTCCCTTCGAATAAAATATGATAAGTCCCTACGAATTGCTAAAGACACCTTACAGTTGCCTACATTCAGATTGTCCCTATACATGTCCCTTATAACATCCAAGGTAATGACTACCTATTCCTTAATAATAGGGCTAGTCTTACCATTGAAAGAACACATAAGAACAGTAGAGATTTAATATAGGGTAGGTTCCTCTTAAGTACTTGCTCACACATTTCAAAATACATTTTACACTTCACATTTCAAACAAATTTTCAAAAACAAAGTCTTTACACTCTTCAAAAACAATTTAAGTGAGCTAAGTAACTAAGAGCCCATGGATAACCATGGATATAAAGGGTGCTAATACCTTCCCTTTATATAACCTACCCCCCGAACTCAAAATCTTTTTAAGGTCTTTCCTGTTCTTTTATGTCCTTTCCTTTTGGATAAAATAAAAGTCGGTGGCGACTCTTGTTATCTGCAACATTTAACTAAAGTCAGTTCTCCCACCGTGTAACAAAACTGGCGACTCTGCTGGGGGCATAATAAAAGAGGGGTACCCTTAGGAATTAGATCACTTAAATTGTTTGCCTTGTTTTCTTTATATTATTTGTTGGGCTTTATGTGTGAAAGATCCTAACCCGGATCTAGTGTACCCTAGGTAAATGGCAATAGACCAAGGAAACTATACAGCGTATACCGATATGGTTGATCTGGTGGCCATAGTTAGTGTGACTTCTTGGTTGGTGCTTATGTTCCTTAAGCAAGTTGAGGATAATATGAGGTTGCCATATGTTGTCAATACACTAAATGACTTTTAGAACCCTAGTTATCCCATCTTGGCCTTTAGAAAGTAGTGAGATAGCGGATGCTACACTCATTGAGATCCTAAACTTGGAGGGTTTTGGTTGGCAAGTAAGTTGCCTACTGAACAACCACCCTTGTGAAGGATCAATGATATTGAGATCCCTTAGAACCTGGTTACTTTTGTAGGACAGGATGACCCAACTAAACTTCAGGGGAGGGTACTTACCTTTAAACCTCATGTAAGCCTTCAAACCTAGGGCTATTGTGTGACTTGTTTGTGTGTGCCACGTGTTTGTGATTAGGCATAACATCATAGCATCATCATGCATCATAAGCATAGCATTTTCACTAACCATTTCAAGGACCAAAGGATTTATCTTTGTTCTTTGTTGAAGGTCATGGATTATGCTCGTAGGAATACTATAAGGATCAACTTTGTAGGAATACCTCCTAAGCTTAAAGAATTGGTCTCTCAAGTTTCTGAAAATTCCCAGTTCATCAAGAGGCATAGTCACCTACTGGATCTAGTCACTTCAGGGTTCAATGAAGACATGATGAGTGTTCTGTTTCAGTTCTTTGATCCTAAGCATCATTGCTTCACATTTCCCGACTATCAGCTGGTTCCTACAATGGAAGAGTTCTCCAAGATTCTGGGTATACCTATCCTTGATCAGAGACCCTTCACAGGCTTAGAGAAGGAGCCTAAACCTGAAGTCACTGCTGCAGCCCTACATCTGAAGAAATCAGACATTGTCCTAGAAACAAGGAGTGAAGTTAAGGGTATTCTTGCTAAGGTATTGATGGAGAAAGCTCAAGTGTTCTTGAAGGCTATGAGTTATGATGCTTTTGAAGAGATCTTAGCCCTATTGATCTATGGCTTAATGTTGTTCCCCAATCCAGACCAGTTCATAGACGTACACGCCATCAACATATTTCTGACTCGTAATCCAGTGCCTACTTTACTTGGAGACATCTTACACTCTCTTCATACCCGTACTACAAAGGCACGAGGAACTCTGATGTGTTGTATACCTTTATTGTCTAGGTGGTTTATTTCTCTCCTTCCTCGATCAGTGATGAAGAATGAACAAGGGTTCAGGTGGTCCAAGAGGATTATGTCACTTTCTCATTCAGATATTCATTGGTGCTCTCGATCTATGGAGAATGTTACTATCATTGACCATTGTGGGGAGTTCCCTAATGTGCCACTCCTTGGCATAAGAGGGGGCATTACCTACAATCCTTCCTTAGCTCTACGTCAATTTTGTTATGCTCGGAATGATGGTCCTCATGACATGCTTATTCAGGGTATTGTGTTGGACTATGACAACAATCTGCAAAGTTACCGTCAAAGGTTTATACGAGTATGGGGTAAAGTGAACAAGGTTGACAGCAAGACTCTGGAACCCAAGTACACCATTCCTATGGAACCTTATCTCAGATGGATGCGATCTCGTGCTCAGACTTTTATGATGCCATATCCTGCCATCCTTCCAGTTACCATGGAGCCTGTTGCTGAAGGAGATATTTCTTATATCATTCTTCATCCAGACATGCCCACTGACATGGAGGAGTTACAAAGGTCCTGGATCCAGTTGAAGGAGCAAAGTGATAATTTGGAGACGCATTTCAAAGCTAGTCAAGAAAGAATCTTGGAGCTAACAAGACAACTTCACAAGGAGCGGAATCTCAACTCATACCTCAACACAAAGAGGAAACGTCCATGGGAGACTTAAAACCCCATCTTTGTACTCATTTCATTTTTGTTGTAAGCCCAAGGGGCAAGCAAATTTATTAATTACTAATAAAAGTTTACTTTCTGTTTGTTTAAACAAATTTAAATCCTGCGGTCCTTGAAAACATTGCATATACATTTACATACCATATCATTGCATCACAGGTTTCTTATGAACAGGTATCTTATCTTCTCGCTGTTTATTTTAGCAGAAATGGCTCTTGAACAGACTGTCAAAGATCTCCAGGCTCAGAATTCACAATTCCAAGAGTTGATTCTGAACTTGTCCAAGGGATAAGATGAGTTGAAAAAACTGCTGGCTAAGAAGAAGAAGAAGACTAGAAGATCAGGAGGCCTTATCAATCTGGGAAGAAGATTCAGAGGTCCTATCAAGACAAAGGAACAGATCGAGGATTCAGATTCTGAAAAATTCTGAGAAAGAGGGAGGTAGTCTCCATGATACTGTGGGAGATTCTGATTCTGAAGCAAATTATTATCATGATCCTGCTGGTGAGGATAAGTACAAGATGCTGGTAGACAAAATGAACGCTATAGAGCTACAAAAATCTTCTAGGCTTAATTTTGAAGATCTGAGTTTAGTTTCTGGAGTGGTTATACCTATTGGCTTCAAGGTTCCTGTTTTTGTCGTGTATGATGGTGTCTCATGTCCTAAGTTGCATCTGAGATCCTATGTCCGGAGGATTCAACCACATACTGCTGATAAGAAGTTATGGATTCATTTCTTCCAAGAGAGCTTGTCTGGATCTCAATTGGAATGGTATTACCAACTGGAGAGTGTTAATATTCGTGATTGGAATGATCTTGCTGAGGCCTTCTACAGGAAATACCAATATAATGCTAATTTAGCACCCACTCTCATGCAACTCCAAAGCATGTCAATGGGTGCTAAGGAGAGTTTCAAGGAGTATGCCCAAAAATGGAGAGACCTGACTGGTAGAGTTCAATCTCCTCTGACTGACAGGGAGCTAGTAGATATGTTTATGAGTACGCTGAATGGTCCTTTCCATAGTCACCTCATTGGAAGCTCGTCATCTGGTTTCACCGAGCTGATAATGAAAGGAGAACGTGTGGAGAGTGGTATTAGAAGTGGTAAGATACAGGTAGGTGTCTCTTCGTCAAACACTGCTAAGAAACCCCCTAATGGAAAGAAGGAGTCTAATGCTGTGTATGGTCAACATAGTCGTAGTAGGAGTCACCAATCTGTGGGAGGAGTTCACATTTCCAATCCTACTTCTGCAGCACCAAAGCCACAACAAAACAATCAACAAAAGCCTAGAAGACAATTCACAAAGATCAACATGTCACTGGCCCAAGCCTTGCAACACATGTTGAAAGGGGAACTCATTACCTTGAAGGACCCTCCTCAGAATCCTAATACTTCCTCTCCTCGATACAATCCTAATGCACGATGTGCCTATCATTCTAATAGTCCGGGACATGACACCAACAACTGTTGGGTGTCGAAAAACAAGATTCAAGACATGATTGAAGCTGGGGAGATTGAATTTGACCCTCCTGGGACCCCAAATGTGATTACTGCTCCTATGCCCAACCACGAGAAGACTGTAAATGCTGTTGATGAAGTTTCATATGTTTCCTCAGTAGCAGATGTGACTACTCCCTTATCCATTATCAAGAAGAAACTAGTGCAGGCTGGTTTCTTTCCAGGTTGTAATGAAGACTGTTTTTATTGTGCCTTCAAACCCGATAGATGCTGGAAGTTGAAAGATGGTATTCAACGCCTCATGGACAATTACACTATATTTTTTTAGAGGACACCTTCTCTGGAAAGTATGGTTGAACATCTAACTCGTAGTACGAAGCTTGAAGATGCGGCCATGGTTCATAAAGTGCCAGTGAAGATTACCTCCAAAGGCCCTGTCAGGATCACCTCTAAAGGTCCTGTCAGGATCACTGCTGAGGGCCCTGTGAAGACTGTTGCTGAAGCTAGAGTGGCTCCCATGATTATTACCACTCTTGGCCCTGTTCCTTATATTTCTGATAAAGCTATACCCTGGAATTACGGTTCTGATGTGTACATCCATGGTGTCAAGCAAGAACCTCTGACTGATGCACCTGTTACTGATGATAACCTTGATGTTGATAATGTTGCTGGATCTAGTAAGATCACCAGAGGTGGAAGAATTTTCTCTCCTCAGGCTACCTCCAGAAGTGCAGTTACCCCAACTACTACCTCCAATTCTGGACCAAGTACTGATGCTCGGGGCAAGGGTCTTGTGGTTGAACCCGTGCAAGCTGAGGCACCGACTGCTAAAAATCTCTCTAAATAGATGGAAGAAGTGCTGAAGATCATTCGCAAGAGTGATTATGATATTGTTGACCAGTTGGGGCATACTCCCTCCAAAATCTCCATGTTATCTTTGTTGCTGTGTTATGAGGCTCATGCTAAAGCCTTAATCAAGTTCTTGAAGACTGCTCATGTGCCCAATGAGATTTCTGTGGATCAATTTGAGAATTGTGTTGCACATCTGACCTATGATAATGGTTTAGGCTTTTCTGATGCTGACTTGACTCCTACCAATAGAAACCATAACAGAGCTTTGCATATCTTCATTGAATGTAGGGGCACTACCTTGTCTCATGTGCTGGTGGACAATGACTCTTCATTAAATGTGCTCCCTAAAGAGGTTCTGAACAAGCTCAGTCCTGAGGATGTTGTGTTAAGACCAAGTAATGTAGTAGTGAGGGCCTTTGATGGCTCAAGAAGAGTGGTACATGGAGAAGTAGATCTCCCGATCAAAGTAGGCTCTCAAGTCTTCGATTCTACTTTCTATGTAATGGATATTTGTCCTGCGTACTCCTGTTTACTTGGGCGCCCCTGGATCCATGGGGCAGGTGATGTGACTTCCACTTTACATCAGAAGTTGAAATATCCAGTGAAAGGAAAGATTGTCACTGTTTATGGTGAAGAAGAATACATGGTCAGTCATGTGAACACTTTTAAATATGTTGAGGTGGAGGGTGAATATGTTGAGACTCCTTGCCAGACATTTGAGGTAGTTCCTTGGGTCGTTCCTACTACTGAAGCTCCCCCTGTTGTTAAAAGAGTTCCTGTGGTTACCAGAGTACCTCCTACAATGGCCTCCCTCAAAGATGCTAGAGCTGTGGTTGAAGAAGGTGGTTGTACTATTTGGGGTCAGCTTCCTGACATCTCTTCTATAATGAACTTCATTATAACACTAAGATGGACGCAAAACCTTACCCTGAAGCTAGCGCCCTTATCGAAGATATGGCCCAAAACCATCAATCATGGGGAGTAGAACGAGCGACAATGGAAAAGAAGGAAGCCCAAGGAGGAATACATGAGCTAAGCTCTATGGAAATTATGCAAGCTAAAATGGACGCATTGGCCCTTAGAGTCGAACATATGTGTACAACTCCGAATACTGTAGCCGCAGTTTCGCCGAATTGTGAGATATGCGGGACGCAAGGAAACCAATCTGCCGAATGCAATCTGTTAAATGAGACCAATCCTGAGCAAGTGAACTACACCCAAGGGAACCCATTTTCAAACACATATAACCCTGGATGGAGGAATCACCCAAAATTCTCCTACAAAAATAATAACCCTTTCCAAAATACCGCACCTCTAAGACAACAAGGTTACCAAGCCCCAAGAACAAATCAACCTATGCAACCTGTACCACAAAGTCCGAGCCTTGAGGAAATTGTAAAATTTTTTATCACCGCTCAAACACAACAAAACAAAGAGTTCATGAACCAAAACGTCCATGTTAACGAACTAATTACCAAGTTAGGAACCAAGGTTGATCAAATTATTACTCATAATAAGATGCTTGAAACCCAAATCTCTCAGGTAGCTTTAAACCAAGCCCCACAGACTACACCTGGAGGACAGTTCCCTAGACAAACTCAACAAAACCCAAAAGGGCAAGCAAATGCCATTACTCTAAGAAGTGGAACCGCTTATAAGGAACCTTTAAACCCTAGATTAAGTGATCCCGAAACTTCTGCGAGAAATGAAGAGAAGGAACCAGAGGAATCTGAAAACCCGGAAAGTCAAGAAAAAGGAGAAGAACCTAAAAACAAAACCTATGTACCACCACCGCCATACAATGGATATTTGTCCTGCGTACTCCTGTTTACTTGGGCGCCCCTGGATCCATGGGGCAGGTGATGTGACTTCCACTTTACATCAGAAGTTGAAATATCCAGTGAAAGGAAAGATTGTCACTGTTTATGGTGAAGAAGAATACATGGTCAGTCATGTGAACACTTTTAAATATGTTGAGGTGGAGGGTGAATATGTTGAGACTCCTTGCCAGACATTTGAGGTAGTTCCTTGGGTCGTTCCTACTACTGAAGCTCCCCCTGTTGTTAAAAGAGTTCCTGTGGTTACCAGAGTACCTCCTACAATGGCCTCCCTCAAAGATGCTAGAGCTGTGGTTGAAGAAGGTGGTTGTACTATTTGGGGTCAGCTTCCTGACATCTCTTCTATAATGAACTTCATTATAACACTAAGATGACCATCGACGCAGCCGCTGGTGGCGCACTGATGAACAAACCTTACCCTGAAGCTAGCGCCCTTATCGAAGATATGGCCCAAAACCATCAATCATGGGGAGTAGAACGAGCGACAATGGAAAAGAAGGAAGCCCAAGGAGGAATACATGAGCTAAGCTCTATGGAAATTATGCAAGCTAAAATGGACGCATTGGCCCTTAGAGTCGAACATATGTGTACAACTCCGAATACTGTAGCCGCAGTTTCGCCGAATTGTGAGATATGTGGGACGCAAGGAAACCAATCTGCCGAATGCAATCTGTTAAATGAGACCAATCCTGAGCAAGTGAACTACACCCAAGGGAACCCATTTTCAAACACATATAACCCTGGATGGAGGAATCACCCAAAATTCTCCTACAAAAATAATAACCCTATCCAAAATACCGCACCTCTAAGACAACAAGGTTACCAAGCCCCAAGAACAAATCAACCTATGCAACCTGTACCACAAAGTCCGAGCCTTGAGGAAATTGTAAAATTTTTTATCACCGCTCAAACACAACAAAACAAAGAGTTCATGAACCAAAACGTCCATGTTAACGAACTAATTACCAAGTTAGGAACCAAGGTTGATCAAATTATTACTCATAATAAGATGCTTGAAACCCAAATCTCTCAGGTAGCTTTAAACCAAGCCCCACAGACTACACCTGGAGGACAGTTCCCTAGACAAACTCAACAAAACCCAAAAGGGCAAGCAAATGCCATTACTCTAAGAAGTGGAACCGCTTATAAGGAACCTTTAAACCCTAGATTAAGTGATCCCGAAACTTCTGCGAGAAATGAAGAGAAGGAACCAGAGGAATCTGAAAACCCGGAAAGTCAAGAAAAAGGAGAAGAACCTAAAAACAAAACCTATGTACCACCACCGCCATACAATGGATATTTGTCCTGCGTACTCCTGTTTACTTGGGCGCCCCTGGATCCATGGGGCAGGTGATGTGACTTCCACTTTACATCAGAAGTTGAAATATCCAGTGAAAGGAAAGATTGTCACTGTTTATGGTGAAGAAGAATACATGGTCAGTCATGTGAACACTTTTAAATATGTTGAGGTGGAGGGTGAATATGTTGAGACTCCTTGCCAGACATTTGAGGTAGTTCCTTGGGTCGTTCCTACTACTGAAGCTCCCCCTGTTGTTAAAAGAGTTCCTGTGGTTACCAGAGTACCTCCTACAATGGCCTCCCTCAAAGATGCTAGAGCTGTGGTTGAAGAAGGTGGTTGTACTATTTGGGGTCAGCTTCCTGACATCTCTTCTATAATGAACTTCATTATAACACTAAGATGACCATCGACGCAGCCGCTGGTGGCGCACTGATGAACAAACCTTACCCTGAAGCTAGCGCCCTTATCGAAGATATGGCCCAAAACCATCAATCATGGGGAGTAGAACGAGCGACAATGGAAAAGAAGGAAGCCCAAGGAGGAATACATGAGCTAAGCTCTATGGAAATTATGCAAGCTAAAATGGACGCATTGGCCCTTAGAGTCGAACATATGTGTACAACTCCGAATACTGTAGCCGCAGTTTCGCCGAATTGTGAGATATGTGGGACGCAAGGAAACCAATCTGCCGAATGCAATCTGTTAAATGAGACCAATCCTGAGCAAGTGAACTACACCCAAGGGAACCCATTTTCAAACACATATAACCCTGGATGGAGGAATCACCCAAAATTCTCCTACAAAAATAATAACCCTATCCAAAATACCGCACCTCTAAGACAACAAGGTTACCAAGCCCCAAGAACAAATCAACCTATGCAACCTGTACCACAAAGTCCGAGCCTTGAGGAAATTGTAAAATTTTTTATCACCGCTCAAACACAACAAAACAAAGAGTTCATGAACCAAAACGTCCATGTTAACGAACTAATTACCAAGTTAGGAACCAAGGTTGATCAAATTATTACTCATAATAAGATGCTTGAAACCCAAATCTCTCAGGTAGCTTTAAACCAAGCCCCACAGACTACACCTGGAGGACAGTTCCCTAGACAAACTCAACAAAACCCAAAAGGGCAAGCAAATGCCATTACTCTAAGAAGTGGAACCGCTTATAAGGAACCTTTAAACCCTAGATTAAGTGATCCCGAAACTTCTGCGAGAAATGAAGAGAAGGAACCAGAGGAATCTGAAAACCCGGAAAGTCAAGAAAAAGGAGAAGAACCTAAAAACAAAACCTATGTACCACCACCGCCATACAATGGATATTTGTCCTGCGTACTCCTGTTTACTTGGGCGCCCCTGGATCCATGGGGCAGGTGATGTGACTTCCACTTTACATCAGAAGTTGAAATATCCAGTGAAAGGAAAGATTGTCACTGTTTATGGTGAAGAAGAATACATGGTCAGTCATGTGAACACTTTTAAATATGTTGAGGTGGAGGGTGAATATGTTGAGACTCCTTGCCAGACATTTGAGGTAGTTCCTTGGGTCGTTCCTACTACTGAAGCTCCCCCTGTTGTTAAAAGAGTTCCTGTGGTTACCAGAGTACCTCCTACAATGGCCTCCCTCAAAGATGCTAGAGCTGTGGTTGAAGAAGGTGGTTGTACTATTTGGGGTCAGCTTCCTGACATCTCTTCTATAATGAACTTCATTATAACACTAAGATGACCATCGACGCAGCCGCTGGTGGCGCACTGATGAACAAACCTTACCCTGAAGCTAGCGCCCTTATCGAAGATATGGCCCAAAACCATCAATCATGGGGAGTAGAACGAGCGACAATGGAAAAGAAGGAAGCCCAAGGAGGAATACATGAGCTAAGCTCTATGGAAATTATGCAAGCTAAAATGGACGCATTGGCCCTTAGAGTCGAACATATGTGTACAACTCCGAATACTGTAGCCGCAGTTTCGCCGAATTGTGAGATATGTGGGACGCAAGGAAACCAATCTGCCGAATGCAATCTGTTAAATGAGACCAATCCTGAGCAAGTGAACTACACCCAAGGGAACCCATTTTCAAACACATATAACCCTGGATGGAGGAATCACCCAAACTTCTCCTACAAAAATAATAACCCTATCCAAAATACCGCACCTCTAAGACAACAAGGTTACCAAGCCCCAAGAACAAATCAACGTATGCAACCTGTACCTCAAAGTCCGAGCCTTGAGGAAATTGTAAAATTTTTTATCACCGCTCAAACACAACAAAACAAAGAGTTCATGAACCAAAACGTCCATGTTAACGAACTAATTACCAAGTTAGGAACCAAGGTTGATCAAATTATTACTCATAATAAGATGCTTGAAACCCAAATCTCTCAGGTAGCTTTAAACCAAGCCCCACAGACTACACCTGGAGGACAGTTCCCTAGACAAACTCAACAAAACCCAAAAGGGCAAGCAAATGCCATTACTCTAAGAAGTGGAACCGCTTATAAGGAACCTTTAAACCCTAGATTAAGTGATCCCGAAACTTCTGCGAGAAATGAAGAGAAGGAACCAGAGGAATCTGAAAACCCGGAAAGTCAAGAAAAAGGAGAAGAACCTAAAAACAAAACCTATGTACCACCACCGCCATACAAACCACCAATACCATACCCTCAAAGATTAAAGAAAACCCAAATTGATAATCAGTATCAAAAATTCGTTAAGGTTATAGAAAAACTTCACGTAGAAATCCCCTTTACAGAAGCCATCACCCAAATACCTTCTTACGCTAAGTTTCTCAAAGACATACTTACAAATAAACGTAGACTTGAAGATCCGAAACCCGTGGAATGTAATTCTATTTCCGAAAATAGGTTAGCAAAGAAAGATAAAGATCCCGTAAATTTTTCCATTCCTTGTGTTTTGGGGAATCATGTCATCGAAAAAGCATTTCTAGACTTAGGAGCTAGTGTGAGCTTAATGCCTTTAGCAGTTTGTGAGAGATTAAACTTAGGAGAATTACAACCTACTAAGATGTCACTTCAATTAGCCGATAGATCCGTTAAATACCCTATAGGCATACTTGAAGACGTCCCTGTTAGGATAGGTCAGTTGTTTATACCTACTGATTTTGTTGTCATGGAAATTAAAGAAGATGATGACATACCAATCCTCCTAGGTAGACCGTTCTTATCGACTGCTGGAGCCGTAATAGATGTTAAAAAAGGGAAACTAACCTTTGAGGTAGGTGACAAAAAGATATAATTTGTCCTTTCAAAATTTCTTATGGCACCTGTAATAGGAGATGCTTGTTATGCCTTAGATATCATTGATGAATGCATTAGGGAATTAGAACAAGAAGAAGAAACTGAATCTATAAAATTGCCATCAACCCTTATTTTGGAAGATGACAATTATAAAAACCCCTACATTGATGATAACCTTCACAAATGTTTATCTCTTACCCCAGATCTTATGCCTTGCCCTATGAAACCGACCGTAAAACTTAAGGAACTGTCTAAAAACCTGAGATATGAATTTCTCGATGAAGAAATGAACCGTCCAGTTATAGTCAGTGCTACCTTAAACCAAAAGGAAACAAACCAATTATTAGATGTTTTACGAAGGTACCCCTCAGCCTTAGGATATAAGATCTCAGATCTAAAAGGAATAAGCCCCTCCGTATGCATGCATCAGATTTTGCTTGAAGAAGATTCAAAACCCTCCAGAGAACACCAACGAAGAATAAATCCTATGATGAGTAATGTAGTTAAGACTGAAGTTATTAAGTTACTAGAGGCAGGTATAATATATCAGATCTCGGACAGTAAATGGGTGAGTCCTGTGCATGTAGTACCTAAAAAGGGAGGCATCACAGTCGTGCAAAACGAGAAGGGCGAACCTGTAGCAAAAAGAACCGATGGAGGTTAGCGTATGTGCATAGATTATAGAAAATTAAATAAAGCAACTAGGAAGGACCATTTCCCATTACCATTCATAAACTAAATGTTGGAGCGCCTAGCCAGACACTCTTACTTTTGTTACCTAGATGGATATTCAGGATTCTTCCAAATACCTATTCACCCCGAAGATCAAGAAAAAACTACCTTTACATGCCCTGTTGGAACTTTTTCCTATAGAAGAATGCCTTTTGGACTCTGTAATGCCCCTGCCACTTTCCAACGCTGCATGATGTCTATCTTTGCAGACTACTTAGATGAAATCATGGAAGTATTTATGGACGATTTCGCAGTTTGTGGATCTGATTTCAAAAATTGCCTTATCAACCTTGAGAAAATCCTGGAAAGATGTGTAGAGGTAAACCTTGTGCTAAATTGGGAAAAATGTCATTTCATGGTCACCGAAGGGATTGTTTTAGGACATATAGTTTCCAAAAAAGGTATAGAGGTAGATAAAGCTAAAATAGAAGTCATAGAGAATCTAAAACCACCGAAGACTATCAGGGAGATAAGAAGTTTTCTTGGACATGCCGGATTTTACCGACGTTTCATCAAGGATTTCTCCAAAATAACGAAGCCCTTAACTGGTCTTTTAATGAAAGATGCTGAATTCATCTTCGATGAAAAATGTACTGAAGCATTTAATCTTCTGATGCAAGCTCTGATTTCAGCACCTATAATGAAACCCCCTGATTGGTCGGAACCGTTTGAGATAATGTGTGACGCTAGTGACTATGCTGTTGGAGCCGTTCTAGGTCAGAGAAAAGATACAAAGTTACACGTAATTTATTATGCCAGTAGAACCCTAGACACTACACAACTCAAGTACGCAAAAACCGAAAAAGAGCTCCTAGCTGTAGTTTTCGCCATAGACAAATTTAGATCTTATCTAGTAGGAGCCAAAATTATAGTTTACACCGACCATGCTGCCATTCGTTACTTACTAAGTAAAAAGGATGTCAAACCTAGGTTACTTCGATGGATTCTATTACTGCAAGAGTTTGATTTGGATATCCGTGATAAGAAAGGCACAGATAATGTAGTAGCTGATCACCTTTCTAGTCTAGAATACCTGAAACCTGACTCAGTGCCCATAAATGACGATTTTTCCTATGATAGACTGATAGCCAAACTAGAAACTATTGAAGATGATAACCCAGACCCACATGAGTATTCTCATAAATACTTAGCTATAAGTAATACACCTTGGTATGCACACTTTGTTAATTACCTAGCCGCTGACATCATACCCCCTGATCTAAACTACCTCCGAAAGAAGAAGTTCTACAATGATGTGAGAAACTTCTATTGGGACGAACCATTTCTTTTCAAGAGAGGTAAAGATGGCATTTTCCGCCGTTGTGTTCCAGAAGAAGAGGTACATAATATAATTGAGCATTGTCACTCTGCACCCTATGGTGGACATGCGGGCACATCTAAGACCTACGCCAAGATTCTTCAAGTTGGCCTATTCTGGCCTACTATGTGGCGTGATGTCCATGCTTTCATTGTCAAGTGTGACAGATGCCAACGTATAGGAAATATTTCAAGACGTAATTAAATGCCTCTAAGAAATATCCAAGAAGTAGAACTCTTCGACGTATGGGGTATAGACTTTATGGGACCATTCCCACCATCTTTAGGAAATCAGTACATCTTAGTAGCTGTTGACTACGTGTCTAAATGGATTGAAGCTATCGTCGCACCCACGAACGACACCAGAGTAGTCATCAAATTATTCAAAAACCATATATTTCCCAGGTTTGGAACCCCCCATTTAGTCATAAGTGATGGAGGATCACATTTCATATCGAGAATATTTGATAAACTTTTAAGCAAGTATGGAGTTAAGCATAGAGTAGCGACACCATACCACCCATAGACCAATGGACAAGTGGAAGTATCTAACAGGGAGATCAAACAAATTCTTGAGAAGACTATCTCTATATCTAGAAAAGATTGGTCGCAGAAACTTCAAGAAGCATTGTGGGCCTATAGAACCGCTTTCAAAACCCCTATAGGAACAACCCCTTATCAACTGGTCTATGGAAAATCATGTCACTTACCTTTTGAATTGGAGCATAAGGCCTATTGGGCCATCAAAACTTTGAATTTGGATTACTTGACTGCTGGTGAGAAACGTATCCTTAATATCCACAAATTAGAAGAGCTCAGACAATCTGCCCACGAAAATGCCATCATATACAAAGAAAGAACAAAAGCTTGGCATGACAAAAGAATCATAAGAAAAGACTTCAAAATAGGCGATCCTGTTCTCTTGTTCGATTCTAGGTTACGACTTTTTCCAGGGAAACTCCGTTCGAGATGGACTGGCCCTTTTGAAGTATCTAAGATTCTAAGATCTGGTGCTATCGAAATCAAGAACCAAACATGTAAACCATTCATCGTCAATGGACAGAGGTTGAAGCCCTACGAAGGAGGTGACATCCCAACAACATACACCTGCCATACTCTGAGTGATCCACCGTATCCTTCAAATGATGTATAAAATCCGGTCGTCGAGCTAATGATGTTAAACAAGCGCTGCATGGGAGACAACCCATGGTTTTCTTATTTACGTACTTTTTATTTATTTATTTTTCCTTTATTTTAATTTGTTTACTTTATTATTATGTCAGGACTATCGATTGAATGTTTTATGTGCTTTCAGGACTTGTTTGCTAACCTTGTGTAGAATGTAGAACCCCGATGACATACACGTGGCCTTTAGAGACGACGCACAGAGAGAGCGTTACTATGTCCACATGAGACGCCATATGGCTCCTACCAGGTACCCTGACCATGATTGCATGGATGCCTTGGGGATAGAGCCAAGCGTCAGATTCTTATTCCATCAACTCCAGTGGGACCAGTTTGACGATAGGAACAACACTTACAGGAACTTGACTCTAGAGTTCCTCAGCTCGTTTCATTATGATCCTTGGGCTGGACCCGATGGATATGCTCTTTTCAGGTTATTCGGGATTGACTACTCCTTCTCTCACAAAGAGTTTGGTGATTTACTGGGTTTTCAGACTACTCCCGATGCTATTCCAGAGACACCGATGGGGTATTTTCTGAGCAGAGAAGTGGAAACGTTTTGGTCTAACATCTCAGGTGGAGGGAGCCAAGATCCTTCCACTCAATTTTCTCAGGTAATCCACAACCCTGCGTTAAGGTACTTCCAGATGATTCTGGCACATTCTTTCCTAGGTTTGCCAGATACAGAGACTCTGCTAAGTGAAGAGGAGATTTTCCTACTGTTTTGTGCGACTCAGTCATGCCCAGTTGCTTGTGGCAACTTTCTGTTGAAGGGCCTTGCTAGTGTTGCCAGATCATCTGTAGGCATCATACATGTTAGTGGGATTGTTACACAGATAGCTACTGCATTGGGTTTGTCTCGCAAATTATTGCACCTCAAGACCTTCTGCTGCTACACCACCCTGGATGTTGACTTTTGTCTTGACAGAGGACTGATGAGGAGGGCCTCTTTTGAGCCCAACACGTTTAGATTACTGATCGACGACGAAGTGATACATTACTTTACATTACCAGACCCGCTGATGACCAGTTTCCATGACCCTGCCAATTGGAGTTATGCTTTAGAGGGTTATGGAGAGACTGTCGAAGAGCCGAAATTACCTCCCTCCGCTGAGTACACTCCTACACCTCTTTCTCCCCGAATCACTGTTATGTCTAATAATATGTCTTTGCATCCGCCTGATCTACAAACCCAGATTTATGAGCTCCGCAAGGAGACTGCCCTGCTCAAGCAGGAAGTAGCGGACTTGGCATTACAAATCGAGGTATCTGATTTCACTCATGCCTCATAGGCCGATGCTCTATATCAGGAGATTGAAGAGCTTCGGAGGGAGATAGCTGAGATTCGTGGATCAAACCAGGAAGAGAAGCCTACCACATGATTCGTTTTACACTAACATTATTACTATAGTATTTAATTTCTTTTTCATGCTTTATTTTATTTCTCGCATCTCCAGACATATTTTATATTATCGCATATATTACATTTTCCATGTACTTTGATTTTTATCTTATATATTATTTCATGCACTAATCTCATTTTTCTTTTTCTTTCATTTTATTTTATATTGAATAATGAAAAAAAAAAAGAACAAAAATATTTTTTTTTTGTCTTCATAAAAAAATATATGCAAGCTTCATGCCTTAGAAGAAGAAAGAAAATGCTATCTAGACCCCCGAAGACAAAAAGGTACGCAAAGCCCACATGGATTTTTCACAACAACTGACGGACAACATGAGCTTCATGGAACAATCGCGATTGGTTTCGGATCGTGCCTACAGTAACATTTGTCGTGCCTTGACCGACATCACATCAGAGCAGGCCCGTCAGCGAGAAGTCAACCGCCGACACTACCAGCTTATGGAGGCCACTCAGGGTTCCATCCTAGGTAACCTTCGAGAGGTCTGGGGTGCCCAGGCTGCCTTATCGGCACAACTTGACCAGAGGGACCAGCAGCACAGTAGATTCCGTCGTTCCAGACCATCACAGCAGGACGGCGAGGGCACCAGTGCTCCTCCGCAGTAGTTTTTCAGGTTACCCTCCTTATCTTATTTCGAAACATTGGGGACAATGTTCGATTTAAGTGTGAGAGGGGATTTTATTACTTTCTGTAATTTCCCTTTTCAGTAAGTATTTAGTTTAATTTTCTTAGATAATGCATGAGTCTGACGAGTCACCAGTATAGTGTATTTTTAGTACATCCTCATTTTTTCCCATTTCCTTAGCCTTACCAGAAAATTTTTTTAAAAAGAAAACAATATTATTTCACATGTTTTTTTGGGCTTTGAGACAGGTTTAGATTAGGATGTGGTGACTTAGGTCAACTTTTTGAAAAGTCAGCACCATTTTAGCACCATAGACCTCTCGAATATAGGAATCACTCCTAAACCCCACACCATGGCCTTTATTATCATTCAAAAAAATTGTCCCAAGTAGTTTATTCTAGCAGTCAGCTCCGACCTAAGCATGCTCTACGTAGGGGGCCGATGAACATAAGTGAATGATCCAATGCTAAGTAAAAAAAAAGAAAAAGGCAAACTCTGGGATAGGTGACCCTCACAAAGTCATTTAAACCGAAAAAAAAGAGAAGAAAAATATTTTTTGCCACAAAAAGAAAAAAATTGCAGTCACCTATTGTTAGTTGGTTCAGAGGTATCTGGCACTGAACTTGGTAGGGCGGATTACAATCCGATCCCCCGCAACTACATTTAGGTCAAATAAAGCAGGTTTACACATGCTTATGTGCCAGAAACCTTATGTTATGGATCAGAATCACTAACCGGTCACTCTACTATGAAGCATGTACAGATAACGGGCTTAATGTGATTGCGCCTGAATAAAAAGGACCCAAAAAGATGAGAAGATAGGCCTAGGTATTGTGGGATGACATGGGGTGGTTAATATAGGATTGAAGTTTGTGTTTGTGTTATTATGGTACCCTTGGTTCACTCAGTTAGTACCTGTCACTACATTCTGACTTGAACTTAGAAGCCCTTTAGCCCAAATCACGTGTCGACACCATTTTTTCTTGAGCTTTAATGTTTGCTTGAGGACAAGCAAAGGTCTAAGTGTGGGAGA
The DNA here is from genome assembly GCA_963966055.1 of Lathyrus aphaca. Taxonomy (NCBI): domain Eukaryota; kingdom Viridiplantae; phylum Streptophyta; class Magnoliopsida; order Fabales; family Fabaceae; genus Lathyrus; species Lathyrus aphaca. Next base: position 346,329,795 of record OZ014521.1, read on the forward strand.
ATTTGATAACACTAAAATTCACCGTATTTCTGACTCCGATTTCGCATGCATTCTTAGCTTTTATTGTTATTTCGTTATGTTATTACTTTGTTTTTCTTTGTTTTCAGGTTTTCTTTGTAATCGGGGCCTAAATCGAGAAAAGGAGCGAAAAAGGAGTGGAAACAGACGAAAACCAAGAAATTCAGCGTTTTACACTTACAGCATCCACCATGGCGGGCGCCATGGGGTCTGCCATGACGTGGCCACGTCTCAAGACCACTCCACAACTGCCAAGACCCACGATCCCCACTCTTTCATTCCCCATTAGCTTCATGGCGGGCGCCACAAGGCAAAAACTTTTCCCTCCACTTTTTAGTGGAGGGGGCATCCTGGTCTTTTCCTGCTTTTTGTTTTCCTATAAATAGGACCTTAGATTTTCGTTTTTATTCATCCAAACTTAGAATCTTTTAGGCATATATCAGTTTTAAAGCAGTTATCATTCCACATCGGGGTGTTACTGCAATCGAGTGATCGAGTTTGTATACGTCTGTGTGATCGAGTTTTGGAGCACGCTGGGAGGAAGTTAATCCTGCCGCCATTTTAATTCCAGTTCGTATTTTATCTTTCCGCATTGCTTTACTTTATTTACTTCCCACACTCGCACTTTATTTTATTTTTTTCCTGCACTGCTTTACTTTATTTATTTCCCGCACTCGCATTACTTTCGTTTATTTTCTGCACTCGCTTTAAATACCTTTATTTCTCGCACTCGCTTTAAATACCTTTATTTCCCGCACTCGCACTACTTTTATTTCCTTTCCGCACTCGCACTACTTTTATTTACCTTCCGCACTCGCACTAAATTACTTTTATGAAAAATTATAAAAAGAACTTTTACTTTATCATGTCTAACTAAATCCATAAAGGTTAGAATGTAAGGATCGTAATTGAACCAGTAATCCGTACAATTGTTCGTGGAAACACTTAAGGGCTATTTTATCTTTCAATTTAAGTAATTATTTTTAACTATTTCAAAAACAGCCAAAAGCGCTTTGTCTAGTTCATTAGGAGTTTTTAGACTAAAAAGAAAAGAGATTTTAAAACGATTTTCGGACGTGTTATGAAGTTTAGATTCTGGTTCGTGAGAACCTCTTTTTGCTAAGAAATCCAGGTTAAAATACTTTTCAACTTAGTTAAGATACTATATTTCTTAAAAATAGGTTTACTATTCTAACGCAGTACGCACCTTTTTATATGTGACAATATGAGGGGTTGATTAGAGAGTACAACTCGGTTCTGAATACGCGAAAGCGATAGTTCATGTTAAATTAGTTCTTTTCAAAGTAGAAAACATTGCCCATAAGTAGTTCTATTAACAAGTACCGGATTATTAATTGATTATGTGAATTACATTCGAGCCTGTCCTTTATTAATTGTTTAAAATTACTATTTTATTTACCATTGCGCACTCCTTAAAACCCCTATATTCAGTTGCCTTAGATACACACCATAACAACAGGTACGATAGATTGACACTTGGTCTCTGTGGATTCGACAATCTTTTATATTACTCTGACGTGTTCGTACACTTGCGAAAAACACGCATCAAGAAGTTGACAAATGCTATTGTCACTAGGAACCTTATTATCAGGACCATCATAGAGCATCCAGTTGGACCAGTGACTGATGCTCTCCTGAAGGAATTCAAAGAGGATGACTATGGGCTGGATGTCTAATTTCTTTGTATTTGTACTTCATTTTGTTTGTACTTTTGTTTATTTTGTTGCATTTTGACCCATCATGAGGGCTTGTTGTAATCACAAAACTATGCACCTTTTCATTTGTAATATATGGTTTGTGTGTTACTCTGTGGGCTTCATTTTTCTTCAACATCATCATTTCTCGAGGTTTGGAAGGTCAAAACCAAAGAACCAAACCGGATACCCTTGGAAGACAAATAGACATATTGCATTGCATACTAACTTCATTCTTTGTTTTGTAGGTATTTTTGTTGTTGTTTCTCACTTTGTTGTGGTTTCAGGAAACATTGTTCGTAGGAGAGTCTTCCCCATCAATAAAGTTCATCGGTATCCTACAAGAAACAACCTTCCGAGCTTACAAATGGATCAGGTTCAATAAGATCTGACTGACGTAAGAACCAAGATGGCTAATGAAAGAACTGAAATGAGGGCTCAGATGAACCAGTTCATGGTAGTAAGGACTGGGTTGGCCCAAAGCCAAGAAAGATTAAGAAAGTTGGTCGAGCGGCAAACTCCTGAAGAAAACCACCCAGGTACAGGGGGTACTAGCAACAATGATCATGTACATCCTCGTATTGATCCCCCGAAGTTTGGACCTCATCTTAATCCTGACATTAATGCTATCAGGAATACCCAAGATAATACTGGAGGACGGGCCTTGCAAGAGGACCCTCAGGAGGAACAGTTCATTGTTGTTGGAGCATGAGATGAAGTCTATGATCATCGTTTGGACGAGATAGTAGAAAAGCTGAGATCTCTGGAGTCTCAAAACTCCTTAGGGTTTGATGTTATGGATATGGGGCTAATGGAGGGAGTAAGAATTCCTCACAAATTCAAACCTCCCTGGTTTGAAAGGTATAATGGAACATCTTGCCCTCGCACCCATCTTCAATCCTTTCTGGGAAGATTGAAGGCTTACATTAAGGATGAAAAGCTATGGATGTTCTATTTTGAAGATAGCTTGACCGGGGCATCCCGTGAGTAGTACTCTATTTTGACCAGGGCAACAATCAGAAATTGGAAAGATTTGGTCGAGGCTTTCATACGCCAATACCAATACAATCTAGACATGGCTCCTAATAGAACACTTCTAATGGGTATGTCACAGTCCTCCAGGGAAAGCTTCAGAGAGTATGCTCAGAGATGGAGGCAATTGGCTGCTGCTGTTCAACCTCCAATGCCGGAAAGAGAAATGGAAGATATGTTTATGAACACCCTTCAAGGGACATACATTGATAGGCTGGAAGCATTCTCTTCCACTAACTTTGCTGACGTGGTCATAGCAGGAGAAAGAATTGAGAGTTTGTTTAAAATGGGTAAGATTTCTGATAACGGCGCCAGCTCTAGAAGCACAAGGAAATCATTTGCAGGGCCTCGCAGGTCGGGTGAAACCAATTCAGTACACATGGGCAGAGGAAGACCTCAGTATATGCCAAGGTCAATTGCAGCTGTCACAATTCCCACTCCACCACCTCAACAACAATACACTCCGCAACCACAACATTTCCCTCATCAACATTTTCCTCAACAAAGGTCCTACTACAACAACAACAACCAACATCAACGTCCTTTCCAGCAAAGGCCATCTCAAGTCAACAGGGTAATTGATCATATACCAATGCCTTATGCCACTTTGTTGCCACAACTTCTGAAGCTCAATCTTGTTGAATTAAGGACTCTGGCTCCACCAGATCCTCAGAACCTTCCGAGAAATTATGATGTGAATGCCAGATGTGCCTTCCATTCCAATGCATCTGGCCACACCACAGAAAAGTGTAGAGCTTTGCACATGAAGGTCCAGGATCTAGTTGATTCAAAGGCTTAGAATTTTGCAGCACCTCCTAACATCACAAAGAATCTTATGCCCAGCCATGGTGGGCCCAGGATAAATGCAATTGAGGAGGATCAACCAGTGAACCTAATTGAAGATACTGCAAGCATTCAAACACCTCTGGCAGAGGTTAAAGCTCAGCTTTTAAAATTCCAGGTGTTCCCAGGTTGTGAGGCCTGCTATGAGTCTTGCAAAGTTTCCGCCAATGGTTGTGCAAGCTTAAGAAATGGCATCAATGGCCTTATCAGAGAATGTATTCTGCAGATAACACCAACGGTTTCTACAACATCAGCAATTCCTCTTACAGCAAAAACAAGCACTCCGCCTACGACTTCAAAAACAATTGATCCGACAAACTCTGCTACAAAGTCAACAATCATTTCTTCCACCACTTCAACAAACGTTAGTTCAACCGCATCCGCTTCTACAACTACAACAACCATTAACAACGACATCTCCACAATCACCATATACTACGACCCGACAATGGTCCCCGATTCCAAAATTTTTTAGCAACAATCTCAACAACAACCCAACTTCAATCTTTCACCACTACCATCAGTCAGAAATTCTGTCACCATATATTACGATCCACAGACAATCACAGTCCCCACTTCCGCTGCAGATAGTCCAGTCACCATCACGGTACCTGAACCCATTCCATATGAAAAAGATAATGATGTACCATGGCACTATGGTTCAGACCTCTACTGCAACGGGGAAAGAGTCGTCCTTGATCCTTCAACTCATACACCAGAGGTTGATAATGTCGGGGGAGGCGGAGGCTTCACTCGAAGCAGACGTCTTTTCGCGTCACAAATTCCAAGAGTTAATGCTGAGGCAGAGGCTGCTGCCAAAGCTAAAGGAAAAAATGTGGTGCCTAAAGAACCGGTTTTGAAAGAAGCTCATAAAACATCCTTTGATCAGGATGTGGATGAATTTATGAGGATAATCAAGAGAAGCGATTGCAAGGTTGTGGATCAGCTCCACCAGACTCCTTCCAAGATCTCCATTTTTTCATTGCTATTATGTTCCGAAGCTCATCAAGATGCATTACTTAAAGTCTTGCACGCAGCCTACGTGCCTGAGGAGATCACGATGAATCAGCTAGAGACAGTGGTTTCTAATGTTAATACTAGCAATGGGCTAGGCTTCACCAACGCTGATTTAACTACGAAAGGCCGTCATCATAACAAAGCTTTGCACATCACTCTGGAGTGTAAAGAGGCTGTGCTTTCACATGTTCTAATTGACACTGGGTCTTTGCTCAATGTCTTCCCAAGCTTGAATATGATGGTATAGCTCTCCGACCAAGTAATCTGGTGGTTAGAGCTTTTGATGGTTTCAAGAGGTCTGTTCTTGGAGAAGTGGAACTGCCTGTGATAATTGGCCCGCAGGTCTTTCAAACTACTTTCTATGTGATGGACATTCAGCCACCCTACAGTTGTTTGTTGGGTCAACCATGGATTCACGCCGCTGGCGCAGTTACGTCGACCCTTCACCAGAAATTAAAATACGAGTGGTAAGGGAAAATTATCACAATTTGTGGTGAAAAGGATATTTTTGTTAGCCATCTGGCCACCTACAAATACATTGAGATGGATGGTGAAATCCAAGAGACCATGAGCCAAGGTTTCGAAGCGCTGAACGTCAATGAGGCGACAACTAAAGTATTTGCTGCATCCCAAGAAGACAGGATGGGTACTTCAATTGTCTCCTATCAACAAGCTCGAAAGGTTGTTAAAGATGAAAACGCCCAAGGCTGGGGCAAGTTGCTACCTATGGAGAAGAAGGATGACAGATTCGGTTTGGGTTACAAACCATTCCGACAAGATCAAGCAGAGGCTGCTAACGAGCCCAAGTTCATAAGTGGGGGAATGCTGACCCCATATGCTGTCAATAACGTGGAAGACGAGGCAGAAAACGACCTCAACCTGGAGAGTTGGATTCGTCCAAGGATTCCGGGCCAACAAATCCTTAACTGGTCTTCCCAGGAAATTATAAGAGTTACTCCTGCAGAGTAATTATTATTTCCTTCTTAAGCATGCATCAAGTCCTGCATCTTGCCCAAGGTGCCAGGACTCATTTTGTAATAGGCCCATATTTGTATTTTGTGCAAATGGAATATCAATGAACAATGGACATCTTTTGCAAACAATTTCGCTCACTGTCTTTTCATTTTTGTTATTTTTCGTACAAAACAATAAAATGGCAATGTTTTCAAAATAATGAATTCATTCACATTTTTCTTTTAAACAAGATTAAAATCAATCACTAAAAAGAACAAATCTCAACCCTTGCAGAGATAATCCTCCAGATTGCACCGACAACAACACTGCTATGACCTTGTATGAATTCGACAATCCAATTAATCAAGCAGGTGAAGGGGTTGAAGAAGACTATGAGTTTCCTGAAGAGTTGGCCTGGTTGTTGAGGCAAGAAGAGAAAGTGATTACTCCTCATCAGGAGGAAATTGAAACTGTTAATCTTGGTACCGAGGAAGATCTGAAGGAAGTAAAGATTGGGGCCAGTCTGCAAGCTCCGGTAAAAGAACAGCTTATCAGTATGCTTCGGGAATACGTCGACGTCTTTTCTTGGTCCTATCAAGATATGCCAAGTATAGATACATATATTGTCATGCATAGGCTACCATTGAAAGAAGATTTTCCTCCAGTCAAATAGAAGCTACGTCGTACTCGCCCAGATATGGCCATGAAGATTAAGGAAGAAGTACAAAAGTAGTGGGACACCGATTTCCTCGTTGTAACTAGTTACCCGCTGTGGGTTGCTAACATTGTACTCGTGCCTAAGAAGGATGGCAAGGTGTGTATGTGTGTGGATTACCGGGATCTGAACAGAGCTAGCCCGAAGGATGACTTCCCATTACCTCACATTGATGTATTGGTCAACAACACAGCTCAGTTCTCGGTATTTTCTTTCATGGACGGATTTTCTGGTTACAATCAGATCAAGATGTCACCCGAAGACATGGAGAAAACAACTTTCATCACACCTTGGGGAACATTCTATTACAAGGTAATGCCGTTTGGACTGAAGAACTCCGGTGCAACTTATCAACGGGCTATGGTAACATTATTCCATGATATGATCCACAAAGAAATTGAATGCTATGTGGATGATATGATTGCCAAGTCCCTCACTGAAGAAGATCATCTGGTGAATCTGCTGAAGTTGTTTAAGCGTCTGAGGAAGTATCAGCTGAAGTTGAACCCCAACAAACGCACATTCGGGGTACGTTCTGGTAAGCTGCTAGGTTTTATCATAAGTGAAAAGGGAATTGAGGTTGATCCTGACAAAGTCAAAGCCATTCAGGAAATGCCTGCACCTAGGACTGAAAAAGAAGTTCGAGGGTTCTTAGGTAGATTGAACTACATCTCAAGGTTCATATCTCACCTCACTGCAACTTGTGAATCCCTTTTCAAGCTATTAAGAAAGGAACAAACAGTCAGGTGGAACGACGATTGTCAGAAAGCTTTTGACAAGATCAAGGAGTACTTGCAAGAACCTCCAATTCTCATGCCTCCAATTGAAGGAAGATCTCTATTAATGTACCTGACAATATTAGAAGGGTCAATTGGGTGTGTGTTAGGCCAACATGACGATTCTGGTTGAAAAGAGTGCAATATACTACCTAAATAAAACATTTACCGACTGTTAACAACGTTATTCACTGCTCGAGAAAACTTGATGTGCTTTAGCGTGGGCTGCTCGTCGACTAAGACAGTATATGCTGACTCACACTACCTTGTTGATCTCAAAAATGGACCCCGTCAAGTACATATTTGAGAAGCCAGCACTTAACAGAAGGGTCGCAAGATGGAAAATGATTCTGACAGAGTATGACATTCAGTACACCTCTCAAAAGGCCATCAAGGGCAGTGTACTGTCTGACTATCTAGCTGAGCAACCCATTGATGATTACCAGCCCATGAGATTTGACTTCCCTGATGAAGACATCATGTACTTAAAAGAAAAAGATTGTGAAGAGCCAGTTCACACTGAATGGCCTGATCCAGAAGATGCATGGACTATGATGTTTGACGGGGCTGTCAATATGAATGGTCGTGGGGTTGGTGCAGTGCTTATTACACCTAAAGGAGTTCATATGCCTTTCTCGGCAAAACTCACCTTTTCATGCACTAACAATGAAGCAAAGTATGAAGCCTGTATCATGGGTCTTGAGGAAGCCATTGACCTTAGGGTCAAAACCTTGAATGTATTCGGAGATTCGGCTTTGGTAATCAATCAGACCAACAACAAATGGTACACTCATCAGGAGCATCTGATTCCATGCCATGACTATACGAGGAGATTACTGACTTTCTTCACAATAGTCAAACTTGAATACATCCCTCGAGATGAGAATCAGTTTGCAGACACTTTAGCTACCATTTCCTCCATGATCAAAGTTCAAACTGCCAATTATGTGCCTCGGATTATGGTATCCAGACTGGACCGACCGACATATGTATTCTCTATGGACATTGCTAGTGACAACAAGCCTTGGTTCCACGACATCAAATGCTTCTTAGAGAATCAGACATACCCACCTGGGGAATCATCCAATGATAAGAAGACATTAAGAAGGCTGGCTGGCAGTTTCTTCCTCAATGCTGATGGTTCATTATACAAGCGAAACTTCGACATGGTCCTGCTCAGATGTGTTGACAAAAAGGAGGCGGACCTATTGATGCACGAAGTACACGAAGGTTCTTTCGGTACCCATGCCAGAGGACATGCAATGGAAAAGAAGTTGTGAAGATCAGGTTACTACTGGTTCACAATGGATGCAGATTGTTGTGCCTATGCCAGAAAATGCCACAAGTGCCAGATCTACGTGGATAAAGTGTTTGTGCCTCTAAATCCTTTAAACGTAATGTCTTCACCCTGGCCTTTGCCATGTGGGGCATTGACATGATTGGAAAGAATGAACCAACTGCTTCAAATGGTCACAGATTCATCCTAGTAGCCATTGATTACTTCACCAAGTGGGTTGAAGCAGCTTCGTATGCAAACATCACCAGACAAGTGGTAGCCAGATTTCTGAAAAGAGACATCATCTGTCGATATGGAGTTCCCGAGCGAATCATTACTGATAATGGTTCCAATTTGAACAACAAAATGATGGCAGAACTTTGTCCGGACTTCAAAATTTAACATCACAACTCTCCTCCTTACAGGACAAAGATGAATGGTGTTGTTGAGGCCGCTAACAAGAACATCAAGAAGATTGTGCAGAAGATGGTGGTTACTTACAAATACTGGCATGAAATGCTACCATTTGCCTTGCATAGGTACCGAACCTCAATCAGAATGTCTACTGGGGAAACCCCTTATCGGCTTGTGTACGGTATGAAGGTTGTCCTACCTGTTGAAGTTGAGCTACCCTCCTTATGGGTAATGATGGATGTGAAGCTGGATGAAGCAGAATGGGTCCGGTCTCAGTACAATCAACTGAATCTGATTGAAGAGAAAAGATTAGCTTCCATCTGTCATGGGCAGTTATATCAGAAGAGAATGAAGAAAGCCTTCGATCAGAAAGTCAGACCTCGAGAATACCAAGTGGGAGAACTTGTTCTGAAGAGAATCCTTCCTCCTCATACAGACTACAGGGGCAAGTGGACACCAAACTATGAAGGTCCCTACGTAATAACCAAAGTCTTCTCAGGTGGATCACTGATGCTCGCAACCATGGATGGTGAAGACTTCCCGTCTCCCGTGAATTCAGATGCAGTTAAAAAATACTTCGCATAAAATGACCCGCTGGAAATAAAAACAGAATGTAAGTCCAGGAAAAAATAGGGCATCTCGGCGAGTCAAAAACAGAATAAAAGACTCGGGCAAAAATAAGGGAAAAATTAGAAAAATGTACACCCGCTGAGTTGAAAAGCCACATCGGACAACTTAGGCAAAAATGGGTATCCCGGTGGATTGAAAACCCGAAAGGGCGATCCACGCAAAATTAGGGAATAAGCGAACAACTGCATTCTATATTCGTCCGTATCGCTCACCACTTGGCAAGCTTCGAAAGGACAAAGCGTCAGTTAGAATTAACCTTCTTCAGAAATCAAGATAAGAAGAACGTCAAGGTCATACAGGTCATAGAAAAGGAAGCTCACTAGAGCGTCAAACTGCAACATTGCCAACACTTTTATTTTCTCAATTTACAACAATCTCCTCCTTTCAGGGGATTCGCTTCTTTGACTGTACTTGCCTATTCAGGGCGCGCAAATTAATAAAATCAAAATATTCAGTCACACTTTGTTTTGTACATTTTTGTTTCGTTTGAAAAATGTCCAATGTTCATAATACAACACTTGCATAAAACATATGAGCCATTTTAATAAATGCTTGCAGGAAATATGTTGCTTTGAGGTAAATCTAACTCCTATGACGTAATCCGATTAAGGATACCTCAGGACACTTGTGCGTTTTCCTTTGTCTTAATAGGTTACAGGTATTCAAGACAGGCAATCTTTCACAACATGGGGCATATCAAGCATTGAATCCCCACTACACTACTTTCCAGAAGTTATTTCCTTCCCGAGCGGGATCTCCCGAGCAATGCCTGACAGCCTCTTTCACTACAAGGTGGTTAAAGAACTTCTTTTCCCCCACCAGAGATGCCAGATTTCCCTCATCCTCAGCAGAGTTGGTGGAATTTATTCCCCACAAAATTGGCTCCCTAGTAGAGTGAAACCTGAAACATATTCCCCAGCGGAGTTGCTAAATATTTCCTCATCCCCATCAAGGAGTTCTCCCTCCGGACAGATCTATTAATGACCTGTTTCCCCAAGCAGAGTTCCTCCTCCTGACAGATCTATCAATGATCTCTTCCCCAGCTGGGTTATCCTTCCAAACAGATCATCCAGAGATCTTTATCCCTGTAGGATCCAAATCCCGGATCAGTTTTCTCCTTTGCATAATCATGTCATTCACATCATATTCACCAAAATAAGCGCAACATTACGTTTAGTACGGAACATTACGGCAAAAATCAAACATTTGCATGATCATAAGCTAGGTTCGAGCCAGTTACCTGCAAATAATACCGTCACTTCATCAACAATATACAAAACTCATATCCCCCGCAGATAAAAGCCAAAGCATCCCCTTTGCACTCTCAAAATAAGGATAATGGTTCATAACTTATACATATCCCTTTTGACGCTCGTCCGTGTCATACTTTCCCAGCAAGTCAAACACTCGTCCGTGTCCCTTGCCCAAACTTTCGACACTCGTCCGTGTCTTGCACATACCTCACCAGCAGATCAATACTTGTACATACTTATACAAAAGTCCTTGATACTCGTTCATATCTTATATATATATCATCTCCTCAGCATATCAACACTCGTCCGTGTTCCATTGCTTAACCAATTGATACTCGTCCGTATCATCATCCTTAAACACGCGTCAACATTTGTTTCTACCGATACTCGTCTGTATCGTGGTACTAAGGATGCTCGTCCTCATCTTTAATCTATACACACCGTCAAACACTTATACATTTTATTTTAGAGATGTAAACACTCGTCCGTGTTTACCATTCCCCAATAAGTCGTCAACAAAACAACTTTCTTCTATCCGACATTCATCCTATGTCGTGATACTTTGAGCAGCTGTCCCCTGCCAGGTGATCATCCTTCACCTTTGGATGACCGTCCCTCATCCTTTTCCCCAGTGGAATTCCAATTGTTGGAACCTTCTATCCGACATTCGTCCTATGTCGTGATATTTGTAGCAACCGTCCCCTGCTAGGTGATCGTCCTTCACCTTTTGATGACCGTCCCTCATCATTTATCCGATGGTCGTCCCCATCGTTGATCTTGTTATCCAACATTCTTCCTATGTCGTGATAATCCCCGAGAGCAGTTGTACCTGCTAGGTGATCGTCCTTCTCCTCTTGATGATTGTCCTTCATCATGCTGATCCGATGGCTGTCCCCATCATTGATCTTTTCTATCAGACATTCGTCCTATGTCGTGATATTTTCAGCAGCCGCCCCCTGCTAGGTGATCGTCCTTCACCTTTGATAACCATCCCACATCAATATTTCATTTATTCTTTCACCTGATGGTCGTCCCATCGTTGTTTATTTTACTTCCCAAAACTGATGGCCTTCCTGTCAGTGCTTTTCTCATTTCTTTAATCCCCAGAGAATTTTATTTCCTTATCCGATGGTCGTCCCCATCATGATCTCTTTATTTCCCCAGCTTGTCGGCCATCCCCGTCATTATTTCACTTACCGTGTTACCCCCAGCAATCATCCTCTGCTAGATGGTCGTCCTACATCGCTTTCATTTGATAATCATACTATACTATCTTTCACAATTTATATCCCTTTTCTTCTTCTCCCCAATAAGTGCAAATTTCAGACTGTCTTTGGTATTCAACCACAAGTTATCTTGTTTGTTTGTTAAGCCAGGCGCTTACACCCTGCACAACTAACTCATGCTTGAATAGGGGCAGCTGTAAACACCCCAAATTTTCCCTCACTTTTTCTCACATCATGGCTTGTGATCTTTCATTTTTGCATTAGCATAAGCATTACATCTCATATTGCATATTTGTTTTATCTGCATAGTTTCATTTCATCTGCATCTAGGGTTTGTGATTTGAGCAATCCAAGAATAAATATGAGCCATCCCAATGGTCTTGAAGGTTTCCAAGGGGGTCCATGTGTGTTCTATAATCATATTATGCTTCCCAAAGTTCACAAAAGTCAAGAGATCACAAAGAATGGCAAAGGCATGGAAGCAGAGCTAGGGTTTTCCTACACAGATTACCAAAATTAGGGTTTTGGTTTCAGAGGCCTTAACTCCAAATTTTTTGGTCATTCTTGTTTCTAATGTTCTTAATATGTTATAAGGATCATGTGTACCAAGTTTGTTCAAGAAATTCATTGTGGAAGTCATCTGATCATTGGGTAACTTCTTGAGCAAGTTAAGTCAAAATTAGGGCATCTTAGGCCCCCAACAAGGATACCAAAGGATCATTTTCATCAAATTGAATTTATATGATCTTTATTTGATCTTATAAGTGGTTGGAAGTTCACAAGATTGAAGAATTTTGAGCCAATTGCAAACTTGCCATTTTTAGAAATGACTTGTAATGGAAACTTTCCATTTTGGGAAAGATTTTCAACCTCCTCTTTCATGACCAAAAATGTTTCAAATGAAAAATTATTGGACATGAAAGTTGAAGATTAGGTCTTTCCCTTTTCAAAAAGTACAAGAACGTGTCTTGATTCATCCTAGAACACAAGATATGGCCTTTCAAAGTTGGCAAAAATCCTATAATTTTCAAGTTCATGTCAAAGAGGGATTTTTGCATATTGGCATTTCTTCAAGCTTCTACAAGACCTCTAATGTGCTCAAATGTGACATAACATGTTAGTACAACTTGCTTAGACCAAAATTATGCCTTGTACCAAAGCATTTCATAGCTTGATTTCACAAAATTCACAAAATAACAATTATGCATAAAGCTTGCAAACTCTTGATCAAAGCAATACAGTTGCATTCTACCAATCCAAGGGCTCTCCATGAACCATGCTGAGGCAATCTATGCTCAGAAATCCTTGCTGCACAAGCCCATACCTCAAGTACACATAATCTTGACTTTTTGCATTTAGCTCCCATACCAATCACACAGTGCCACACCCACTCTCCTGACCAATGGTATGGCTTCTACACACCCTCAAGACTCTATAAAAGCAAGCTTCATGGCCTGAATCAAGGGACAAGTTGAGAATCAAGAAATTACTCCAAAACTTTATCTCTTCGAAACACGCAATCAAGCCAGCAAAAACCACAAATTCTTCCACCAATCAACTCCATATAACCTCAGGATCAATTCCCACCCATCACCATAGCCAAAAACAAATCACACAAGAAACACAATTTCTGCTTTGTTAGAACTGAAACTCATAAACCAGCCACTCTAAACTCATTTCAAGCTTGCCAATAGATTCAGGAGGTCAAAAGGGGTTGGATTGCACAAGAGGAGGGCCCATAAAGCTCCATCTCAAAGAACTGCAACTCAGGTAACCTCCACGCTTCCCTGATCACACTAATATGATTAGAATTGAAAATAGGTTAGAAATGAGGATTTCATGATGTTCTGAAATTTTTGACCTAGAACTTGATTGCTTCGATTCAGCTTTATGATGCATGATAAATGATTTTTGTTTGGTGATTAGTGATGTATGATGTTAGGAGATTGTTTATGAGAAGAAAAATTGAGGCTTAGAAGCTTAGATAGAAAGTTAGCATTTTGGTTGGCCGGAGAAGATGACCGGAGCAATTTTCCAGTCATCTGAAAGTAATTAGAGTTAGGGTTCCCTAGATTGCACAACAGCCATTGGACCATGATTAGTTTAGGAGCGAGCGGTCCAGATTGCACCATTAGTTTTAATTCTGGATTAATTAATTAAATCGTAATTAATTAGCCAGGTTAGATCCCAGCCCTTGAAATACGCGCACAGTCAAACCTTCCCTCTCCAGTTCAAATCTGAGCCCTTGGATCAGTTAACTCTCATTTTTATTCATTTTTATTTCATTTTCTTTTCATTTCTCTTGTTTAATTTATTAAAAATACCAAAAATCATTTTAAAATTCTGAAATTTTTTATCATCACTTTAATTAATTTTCAGAACCCAAAAATATTTTTATTTTTATTTTTTCCATTAAAAATGCATTTTTAAATAATTTAATTGTATATTTTAATTAATTAAGTCCATTTAATTAATTAAAAATACTTTAAAGTATCTAAAAATCACAAAAACAATCAGAGAGGTTACTTAAACATTTAGAAACATATTCAAACTCATCCCACAAATTTCTTTTTGGTTTTGAACAAACTTTGCCAATTTCCTTTGAATTAGGGTTTCTAAAATTCATATTTTTCAACCCTAACTTCAAAAATTCATTTCTCTCAAACCAAGATGAGTTTTCATTTGATTCTTTTGGAAATATTTCATACTTGACCTGTAGTTTCTAAATATATTTTTGACACATATTTATCTTGCATTTTCAATTTGATTTGCATTTTTCCCTAAGAATCATCCAAAAACCCTAACAAACTTAGAAAAATCATTACTTTCAATAGGATTAGCTTCTGACCTTCTCCTTTGGGGTGTGACTTAATATGGGATTAGGGTTTGATTGAGCTTGATTTTATTTTTTTATTATGTTGTATGCTTCTGTTTTGTTCATTTGCATCTCACGCATTCATAAAACCCTAATTTCTCATGTTCATCTGCATCCATCTTTGCATATCATCATCACATGAACTTGACATGATATTTCAAGCCTTCATATGTCATATTAGACATCTTAGGACATGTTAGAACATTTCTTGATAATTTCTTCATTCATTTTCTATGTCTTGCATCCATTACATTCCATGAACATCCATATGTTTTCAAACTTCTAAACATGCCTTCATGACATCTCATCTTTGTATGAACATACATATGCATCTTGTATTACTTTGCATCATCTAATACGCCATTTTCATTGCATAATCACTTCTGACTTTGGTCCTTGCATCTCATTTCATTTCATTTCTTTATGCTTTATGTCTTATGCATTCATACTAACTTTTCAGGATCTTTTGGTAAGTTATTTGGCAGGTGGATTTGCCTTCACCTCTCACCTCTTCTCATCTCACTCATATGCATTTTAACATGTCTTTGAAGTGAACTTGTTCACTTGTGTTCCATTCTTCTTACTTTCTCTCTTTAAGTTACTTATCTTCTTTAGGAAGTAAGTAACTTATTTTTCCCCTTCCTTCTCTTTTCATCTGCTTCTTCCATTGGTGGCCTTGAAGATATTTCCTCTTAAGCCTAACAAACCATAGGATATCCAAGCATTATAACCTTTAGGGTTGTGTATAGTCCCCCTTATACTTTTACCTTTGAGTCTCTTTGAGTCTTTCTTCTCATCTCAATAATCAGAGATCAAACTCTTAAAGTTTTAGGACTTTGGAATTAGGGTTATGCCTGCATCCTCCTCTTAGGATGGAGTGTATAACTTTAATCATATGTTTTAAACCTTTAATTTGTTTAAACCTCTTAATCAAAACACATTAATAATCACTAAGACTTTATCTTGTAACTTGGGCCTTACATTAGGGTTCTACTCTTCCTTATGGTTAAGAGGGACTAACCCTAGTGTTTAATGGACAAGTCCTCCTCAAGTTGTCTTACAAACTTAAAATCCACTTATTAATCTCATCCCTTAATTAAAATATACTTAATAAAGGCTTGTTATATAATGAATTTAATCCCTAACCATGGATTAAGTTGAGGTATCTTCCTCAGCTTAAGTGCTCTCATCTATTATCCTTCTATTAGGATGGTGTAATGAGCTCACTAATCTGTGATTAGAGATTAAACTCATTACTTAACACTAAATAAAAACCCAAAAACATCTAAATAATCACAAGTAGGTTAATGATCTTAATCCTACATCATCATGGTAATTAAGTTGAGATGCTTATCTCATACTTAAGTAGGCTCATTATCCCTAATCAGGGAGGATATAATGAGTTTATAAGCCCTTGATTTAGGCTTAAGTTCATTAACTTATGCAAAACATCAAAAACAATAACAAAACTGAAAACACAAAAACAAACAAATTGTCTCCTCCGGGATTCTTTTCTCATCACACTCATTAACAAACGAGAACTTGCTTCCTCCGTCTAATGCAAGACAGTTAGCACTCGAGCCAGACGAGTCATACACTTGAGCATAGACAAATAAGCAGTTCACAGTCAATTCATTTTTCAGTCTTTTTGAGTCGAACTACGGTGTTCTGACTTCCTCATTGCACGCGAGGATACGTAGGCATAACTTAACAGTTATCGAACAAATGTCTCTGTGTCTTCCCCCTCTTTCAGCATTCTTTTCAAAGCCTCAGTTCCTGAGCAATTCACCTTTTGCACCGACACCTGTACATTCATTCTTAGCTTTTACACACAGATAGCACATACCCTACCTCTTTAAACACAATCTTGTAAGCGTGGATACCGTCGAGTACGACGGACAATCTGGGTGCTAATACCTTCCCAGGTTGTAACCAACCCCCTTTCTTAGTTTCTTTGGTTCGCAACCGTCTTATCCATCTTTTCTAGGTTTATGCAGCATTACCTTTCCTTCGGGATAAAAATGCCTATCTGGCGACTCTATTCATTTAACTTTCACCTTCTCTTTTGCCGACCGTTCACACTTGTACCGGGATGCAAATCTTTTGGGAGCGACACTATGTATGAAGCGTAAGTACATGATGTTATCTATGTTAATCTATGGGCCTAAACAACCAGGAAATGACATAGACGTATACTTGATACCTTTGATCGAAGATTTAAATATTTTGTGGGATAAAGGTGTGGAGGCTTATGATGGATATATGAAAGAAAGTTTCAATTTTAGGGCGATGTTGTTTGGCACAATTAATGATTTTCCAGCATACGAGAATCTATCTGGGTATAACATTAAAGGTCAATGCACATGTCCTGTTTGTAAAGATGGAACCGATACGATTCGATTGGAACTTTGTTAGAAGAATGTGTTTCTCGGTCATCGTAGATTCTTACATTATAAACATCACTATCGTGGGTGGAGAAAAGCATTCAATAGAGACACCGAACATCGTAAAGCTCCACCCGCATTGTCAGATTACCAAGTTTTTGAAAAGGTGAAAGATGTGTGTACTGAGTTTGGAAATCCTTTTGCACATAAGGTTGTCAAAGGTGGGTGGAAGAAGAGGTCGATATTTTTTGAATTGCTATATTGGAAGTCTTTGTCGTAAGACATTTTCTCGATGTTATGCATATTGAAAAAAAATTATTTGAAAATGTTATTGATATGTTACTCAATATAAAAGGAAAGTCTAAGGATGGCCTTAACGCAAGGGAGGACATGTTAAAAATGGGAATGAGAACTGAATTAGCACCCGTGAAGAAAGCAAGACGGACATATCTACCACTTGTTGCTTTTACTATATCTAGAAAGGAGAAAAAAACTTGTGTAAGTTTATGAGTGAAGTTAAGGTTCCAGAAGGATACTCTTCAGATATTAGAAGACTTGTGTCTATGAAAGACCTCGAGTTGAAAAGTTTGAAGACACATGATTTCCATGTTATAATGGAACATTTTCTACCAATAGGTATACGTTCTATTTTTCTAGAAAAAGTAAGAAATGTCATAACTAAATTGTGTTTTTTCTTTAGGTCAATTTGTAGTAAGGTGATCGATCCCGAGATCTTACCAACACTATAAAAAGAGATTGTAATTACCTTGTGTGAGCTTGAAATGTATTTTCCTCCCTCTTTTTTTGACATAATGGTTCATCTAGTTGTTCATCTTGTGAAAGAGACACAGTTGTGTGGACCAACTTATATAAGATGGATGTACCCTGCTGAATGGTATATGAAAATATTAAAAGGGTACATGAAAACCCGAAGTCGACCAGAGGGTTGTATTTTTGAACGATACATTATTGAAGAAGCTGTTGATTTTTTTACTGAATATCTGTCCAACATTCAATCAATTGGACTCCCCAAAGCTCATATTTTCGGAAAAAAAAGGAAGGTAAAAAACTAATTGGAAATAAAATTGTGACAATATCAAGGGATGAACGGGATCAAGTGCATTTGTATGTTTTGCACAATGATAATGAGGTTGAGCCATATGTTGAAATGCACAAGGATGTACTCCAAAGGTTAAATCCGAACAGAAATGAAAATTGGATAGTACGATAGCACAATAAAAGTTTCAAACAATGGTTAAAGGATCTTATTTATTCGAAGCGCTCTTCAAATCCTGCTTCGGTAACAGAAAGGTTGAAATGTTTGTCATATGGTCCAAATTTGTATGTGTTTTCTCATAGCGCATACGCAATTAATGGATACACATTCTATGCAAAATAGTGGTGTCACCGTGCTAGCAGAAGCAACACATATATCAAGTATGAAGAACTTAAACCCCAAATATGCAAATTTGTTATATTTTGGAGTTATTGAGCACATTTGGGTGTTTGATTACGAGAAGTTTCAGATTCCCATATTTGGTTGCAAGTGGGTAAATAGTAGTGGCATACAAATGGATAAGTATAGATTTTTGCAAGTTGATCTTACTAGGGTGGGGTACAAAGATGAGCCTTTTATTATAGCATCTCAAGCTAAACAAGTGTTCTATGTGAATGACCCGACGAGTACAAAATGGTCTATAGTGTTTCTCTAACAAAGTGGTTGATGGTAGCGGTGTCAATCAATGTGATAATGATGTTGAGAATGAGTCATACATTAGACAAAATGAGTTGAATAGAAATGATCAAGATGAGGATCTTATAGAGGATAAGTCATATATCAGAAATGATCATAACGAGGGAATTTGGATCAATTCATCCGTCCGTATTGCTAAGAAACAAGTAATTAATATTCCAACAAAGAAAAGAAAGAGATGTTAGTGAAAGAGGTAATATAATAAAATGTTATATATTATGTCATTTTCATTTACAATTGCTTTCATTATAATTTATATTTGATATTCTTGGTTTCTTTATTTTTCATTTTCAATTGCTTTCATTATAATTTATATTTGATATCCTTGGTTTCTTTATTTTTCATTTTCAATTGCTTTCAATATAATTTATAGTTGATATCCTTGGTTTCTTTATTACAGGTTATATATGGCCACTAATGATGATCACCCACATGATGATGATTCTACGCATGAAGGAGGTAATAAAAAGGTATCTACGGAAGACGAGATTAGAAGAGGCATAACAGTGATGAGGAAAGTGATCCATGGTAGAGACCGAGGCATCATTTTAGATGTGCATTAGAGCCCACATGGGCAGCTTATAGAACCTAACGGTCATACCTTGACTAGTTTCATTAGTGCACTAGTCAGGAATGAGATTCTAATTACTTGTGATGATTGAAAAAAAAAAGAGTTGAAAGAATCCAAAGACAAAATTTGGACTGAGATAAAGGTACAATAATTATGTCTTTAATTATGTGAACTAATTATGTCTTTCAAATTACTTGTACTAACACATAATGGGTATGTTTTTCTTAGAGATGTTTCAACATTGAAGATGATAGAAGAGATTTTTGTCTTAAATTGGCCGGAAAGCTACTAAGGGGGTTTAGAACGTTTTTATCATCCAAGTATCTTAGGGATGAAGATGGTAATCATGTTGATGAGGAGATTCCACAAAAATATGAAAGTTTTATTTCACCAGAAGAATGGGAAGCGTTTAAATCTAAACGAAAAACCCCAGAATTTAAAAGAATAAGTGTCACAAATCGGGAAAGAGCATCAAGTCCCGTGTATCCATACAGAAAAAGGACCTGTCGGATATGGACACTTAGAACAATCTATGGTAAGTATCTATAAATTGAAATAATATATTTGTTCATCATGAGTTTTGTTTGATCCTATTATATAACTTAATGTGTAGTTGTAGAAGGAGAAAAGTTCTGAAACATCTCTTCCTGCACATGTTTTGTGGAAGGAAGCCTGTGTGGACAAATATGGAGTTTCTAAAGAAGATGTTATACAAGTATATGAGAAATGTGTAAGTAAATAATTATTTCTTTAATTAAATCAAAACTTTATTAACAAATATTTGACAAGTATTCGATATTCATTTGATTTTCAGGAGGCACTATCTCAGTCTTTATCTCCAGATGATACTAGGAGCATACTTAGTCGGACATTAGATGTCCGTGAGTATTCGGGTCGAGTGAGGAGTAAGGGATTTGGGATCACTCTGACCTCCTTGAATATTAAAAAAGGAAAGGCTCCTAGTAATAAAGAACTTAATGCAAAACTGGAAGCACTGGAAGCTGAAGTTCATGCATTAAGGAAAGGAAAAGAGGCTAGCACTTCAGCATGTTTTAAAGATGGTTCAGACAAAGATAGTATCGACTGTAACTTTCAACCGAACATTCCAGAGGTAATTATATATATTTTTATGAAATTGAACTATTAGCTTAAATTATGTAATTTACATATATACACATTAACAATTTCATATTTATTATTGGTTTTAGGGAATTTCCCATTGTCACCTCTACTTATCGTCACCATATTATCAGATGTTTGGAAAGAGAAAAATGCATAACACTAGCGGAGAATTACTTCACACTAGACTGCTCCCTATTGGATGTTTGAAAGTCGCGGTTGATATTGCAGTAGAGCCGAATGCATTATTACCATATCATGGCGATGTTCCAGATGCAACAACGGTGGAACAAACAATAGGTTTGTTTGTTGCATGGCTGACAAGCCTCATTAGCGTAGGATATGAGGTATGCTTAAAACCATTATGAACCTTTTTTAACCTTAATGTGTAGATTCAAAGTTTTTACGCGCATTTTTACGTATATTTTTTACATGGTTATGTTAATTAGACTCCAACAAGATCCAAATCAAAAGATAAGGCTATTTCACGGCATACCGAGTCTGTTGTTTAAAAAAAACAGGTACATTACAATTATATGATATTTATGCATGGAAAATGTTAAATTATTGATTTTATACTTCATCTAACTATTTATATGATTTGTAGCTTCATGATAAGGAGGTTAACAACATCTCTACATAAAAAAGGTTGGTGCTAAGAAGACCGCGGCTAGAAAAAAACTACCTCCAAGTATAGGTCGTGCCTTCAGACGTTTTTAGAATTGACAGACATTCCGACCGAAGGTATTCGTCTTATACATATGGATGAAGGTATTTTTGGCTTTGAATATGAACAATCAGTTGGTAATGGAGAATTTGTGCAAGTTTTTCGTCATGAAGAAATAGGCGCCAGTGTTGTCAATACATACATGAGGTATATCTGGTCTACTTTTTTATATTAATTGAACAACTTATTTAAGTTATGTTTCAAATGAATAGTCTAATGTTAATGATGTTTTTATTTAAGGTTATTGTATGACAAAGTGATGCGCCCAAGTGGATTAGATGAAAGATTTGGATTCTTAAGCCCCGCGTCCGTCAACTTAGCTTTAATCTTAAGTAAACCAGATGAGGTCATGGTGTACGTACGCAACCTCTTCATGGCCAACAAAGATACGAAAAAGTTGTTTTTTTACCATTTAATACTGGGTTAGATTTTCATCCTAAATTCATCTATTATAATTATTTTGTATTTTGATGTCGTGTAGAAAATTTCCATCTAACACTTGTTTAATCTTACAGTGGACATTGATTGTTGGTCGCAATTAATCCTATCAATGAAATTATTTATTATCTTGACTCGTTAGGAAATGATTGGACAACATACCCGGATATAAAGAACATGATTGACACATAAGTGAGATTGTTCTAAATATTCTTGTGTGTATTTATTTATTTATGTGAATTGTTCTAAATATTCATTTATATTTTATTAGCATTATACAAGCTTTTCGAGCCTAACGAGATATTCAAGTATCAAAGAGGAGAGCTAACAACATTACATGGATAAAAGTGGCGGTATATTATTAATTATCACATTTTTTATTATATTAGTGATGATACTTATAAAACTTAGGATTTATCCATATTTTATTTTCATGTGTAATGTCCTCTGCAACATAATGATATAGATTGTGGATATTTCATGTTGAGGTTTATGAGAGAAACTCTTTCTTTGGGTCGATTAGAGATTCCATCCGATGTATGTATTTCTAACTTATGAGTTATTTTAATATTTAACACATATTTCTCATATAATTAAATAGTTGAAACTAAATCAAACTATGCTATATTATTATGTAGTGCTTTGATGAATTCAAATGTGCATATTATTCAAAAGATCATTTGGAAGAAATTAAAGAGGAATGATGTCAATTTATTATGGAGCTCGGAGTGTTATAAGGTATATTGTACTCTTACTTTAATTGATGAAAATTTTGAGTATGTGTATGTAACTATAGACATATTGATTATGACTTGTTTTAATTGATCAATTACAATATTTTTGTGTTGTTTCAGGTTATAGTATAATTGCAATTGGATGAAAATGTATAACTCGGAGTGTTATCACATTTTTGTTTATGTAGATTTCATTTGAAACAAAATGTATAGTTGGATGAAATGATTTGTAAAAACTATGTTGTATATTTAAATTGGTTCGTAAATTTGGTACGATTGTATGAATTATTTCGTAGATATTGGTTTGAAAATCCGATTGTTTTGTATCTATAAATTTGTGCCTAAATTAGTAGGTTTAAATATGATAATTTGGTGCAAATTCTGGATTGGAAAACATGTACAAATTATGGTTTAAAAACCAGGTGGAAAAGTGGATACAAAACAGGTGCCTAAAATTTGGCAACTTTAGACAACACTTTTTAAAGGAAAATATTTTTAAATTTTTGTATACATTAGACAACGCTGTCTAAGGTGGGGTTTAGAAAGCGTTTTTAGTGAAAGCGCTGTCTAAGATATACCATTAAAATAAAAAAAGCGTTGTCTAAGGTATATTACAAAAAGACAAAAAGCGTTGTCTAAAGTGGGGTTTAGAAAGCGCTTTTGACAATAAAAGCGCTATATAAAGCCCCTTTAGACAACACTTTTAACATTAACCAAAACGCTGTCTAAACTTTTAGCAGCGCAGGTTTAGACAGCGCTTTAAAGCGCAGTCTAAGGGGAAAAAACGTTGTCTAAGGTCTTGTTTGACATAGTGCTCGTTGCTTTTGTGATAATTTCTTCCATGACGGTTTTCCCTCATTCAAATGAGTATGTATGATGTGAGAAATTTCCGTAACTACCAATTTGTGAGGATCAAATCTGAAAAAGAGACATTAGTAACCATTAGCAATATCATTATTAGCCATCAGAAACAGCTACAACATAACACTGGAAAGAACCTTGTTCATCCATAATGCAACAACATTGTTAGAGAATTCAATTTGGTGACTCATAATAATGCTAATTAATAACACACCATCCAAATTAATCTCAATAGAGAATGCAATCATGAAGAATAAAGGTAGCATAATGCAACAACATTGTTAGAGAATGCAATTTGGTCACAAAGTTTATATAAATCCTAGTTCCGGTCTTATATTTAAATTACAGCTCATATTTAATTTCAGTACATACCTAAAATTGTAAGCATTATTTGGACATGATTTGTTTTATGTTCATTTAGATGGAGTTTTACAAACTTTTATTTTTTTGGTAATAAGCATTATTATATTCTAAGCAAATTCTATGCTATATACTATAACTTGAAGAAAGTTTCTTCTACCAATTTCTAACTCACCTTAAAAGAACACACATGTTAGGTTTCTATGGGGTAAGTTATTAATTAGCATCATCATAAGAATGTATAATGTCCTTCAAATATACTAAGATTGGTTTTGCTAATCGTTTTCTAATAATTCTAAACTTGATTGCTTTCTTGTTTTGACAAAAGGTCACATTCAATATGTATGCTTTATATCAAAATCCTGTATTTTTTTCTCAATCAGAATAGATTACCTATAAATGCAGGGCCATAAAGTTGCACCCTCCTTCATAATACTAATGAGATTAACAACTTCATGGAAACATATCATTTCGAAAATACTTTTTGCATATATCCTATACTTTAGGACCATTAAAAGGTTAATTTTTGGAGTTAATTTGAAGAAAAATTTACCCTGTACCCCTACATTTATTCTCATACTCCTACATATTTTAAAAATTTCAATTTTATCCTTTAATTTTTTATTTAATTATTTTTTATTTTTTATTTAAAAACTGGAAGTAGCACGTATGTGATTTCCGGTGATAAAAAAAATTGAAGAACCGGAAGTAACAAAGTTGTTACTTCTGGTGTGTAAAAAATTACGTTGTTCTCCGCTCGTTTCACTCCTTCAGCAACGTCTCCTCTGTCACGCTCTCCATCTCACTGAACTCGCTCTCTCTCAATCAACACCTTACCTTGCTCACACCGCCCCCGTCTTGTTTCTCTCCGGCAAAACAACACGGCTTCACCAACTCTTCTGCCGCAGCTTACTTCACATATAAATCGAAACCACAAATCGCAGCAACATATAAGCGTTCCAAATATTGAAGTTATATGAAAATTGAAGCTACAAACTAAATATGCAAGAGAATTAAAAAAACAGCGAATTGAGATACTCACGATGAATCTAAGCTTTCGCTCAGGTATGTTAATGGCTTCGATCTCTGTTTCTTTTTTCTTCTTGTCAACTGCAATCTTCTTCTTCTTTGTTGTTGAATGATGTTGAATTGTTGTGCTTCTATTGGATTGTTATGTTCTTGGTGAAAGTTTTGGACGTGCAGCTTCGTTACAGTCCTCTTCTCTCCCTCTACAAATATGAGTTTGTTCTTGTTGTTACATTTGCATCTGATGCTAGATGTTATATGCTGTGATGATTTTTTGAATGTTCTTGCAGGTTGGTTAATATTTGAAGATGATGATAGAAGATTTATTGAATTGATGAATATGTGAGGCTTGGTTGATTATTGGATCAATGAAGATGATGTATGGAGGATCCAAGTTTGTTATGATTGGAAGATGAGTTGAGAAGAAGAGTGAATAAAGAAAAATGGCAGAGAGTGGTGTTATTGGAGACTTTTTCCTGTTAAGAGTTTTTCTACTAATTTTCTATTAGAGTTTGTTAGTGATGAAAAATGTAATTCCGTTACGATTTTTATCTTGTAATTTCCATTGTAAGTCTTTCATTCATGTTGCGAGGTCAAGATTTTAGCGTTATATCGAAGTTTCACCTTGCAGCATTTTTTCTTTAATACCAGCTTGTATTCCTTTTTGCAGGGCTTCCAATTGAATGTATCTTCACTATGACTTTGATTCATTTTTCATTTGATGCATAATTCCCATTGGAATTAGAATGGATTTTGAAAAAGATATAATTTAGAAAATTATATCTCATATCCCAACAATTATCCCTCTACCCCTACAATTAATTTAATTAGATCAAAATATCACTAGTATTGAAAAAATCAAAAATCAAAAATACAGGGATATTTTGGACTAATTAAATTAATTGTAGGGGTAGAGGAATAATTGTTGGGGGTACGAGGTATAATTTCCTAATTTGAATGGTATAGAATATCTCAATTTGTTGAGAACAAGCCCATAATTATCCGAGCATTTAATAGGACCATTTTTTCTAATAACTAATTTACAACAACATAATAAATTCGTGATATTTTTTAGGTGTAAATTAGATATTTTCTAGATAAAGACTAAATAATTAAATCACATAAGGTCACCATAGTAATTTAACTCCATCTTAGAAATCACCCTTTAATCTTACCGATTTCTTGAATGATGAATTGTTCGAATATTATGTACGAGTAAGAGACTCACCCATTACCTTCGGGTAGTATTTGAATTCTAGTTCCAACGATGTCTCCGCTAGCATGACTAAATGAAGATGGGGCTTCAACGACAACAAATTGAGAAGGGATGGATAGAGATCGATGTTAAGATTGAGATTCACTGGGTTGAGAAGGGATGGGTCGAGAATGAGGTTGATTAGGTTGAGGTTGATTTGTAGTTGAGGTTGATTGTGTTGGGGTTGAGTTGGTAAAGAGTGAGATTGGGCAGATTGGGTGAATTGAGAACGAGGTTGATTAGGTTGAGTTTGAGAAGATAGAGTGCAAGATTGGGTGTGTTTATGTCGTGATTGAGGTTGGTTTTGAGGTTGAGGTTGATTTGGTAAATGGTGAGATTCAGAGGATTGAGGACGAGGTTGAGAATAATAGGATTTGGATATAGATCTAGATGGTAGTTGAGTGAGTTGAGGCCAACTTAGATGTGGAATAGTGTGGGGTTATGGTCGGAGTTGAGCGAGTTGAGACCGACTTGGATGTGGAATAGTTTGGGGTTGTGGTCGGAGTTGAGTGAGTTGAGGCCGACTTGGATGTGGAATAGGTTGGGATTGTGGTTAGAGTTGATTGAGTTGAGGCCGACTTGGATTTATAATAGGTTGGGCTTGAGGTTGAGTTTGATATTGAGTGATTTGAGGTTGAATGAGATGAGGAATAGGTTGGGCTTAAGGTTGAGTTTGATACTGAAAGAATTGAGGTTGAATGGGATGAGGAGTAGGTTAAGGTTGGATGACTTCATGTTGAGTATATATATAAGAGTGCAAAATCTTCTTCTTCTTGGACTCTTAAAGTGACTTAATCTTGCAAAACCTAAAAAATAAAAGTGCAAAATCCATAAGAAACCATAATGTATCATACTTGAGTATTCAATTGATAACATAACAATTAACATATGCATTTAATATGCTTGGACCACTGATTACATTCTAGAAACAGAATTAGATAGAATTAGATATTTGTGCATTCCTACATTAAGAGTTTAGCACATAAGATGCATTCGTAGCATAAACCATTTTCTGGGGTGCTTTGTCATGCTATAAGCAATTGCGCTATGCATATTTGACTAGATAATTAATGAAATAAAGAACATCATCTAGAGAAAATTATTAACAATAATAATACTAAAAAAGAACATAATTTAGAACATAATTATATTTTCAATCTAGAAATAGAATTAGATAGAAATAGATATTTGTGCATTCCTGCATTAAGAGTTTAACACATAAGATGCATTCATAGCATAAACCATGTTCTGGGGTGCTTTTTCATGCTATAAGCAATTGAACTATGCATATTTGAATAGATAAATTATGACAGAAAGAACATCATCTTGAGATAATTATAAACAACAATAATACTAAAAAAAGAACATAATTTGGAACATAATTTTGTTTTCATTCTAGAAACAGAATTAGATAGAATTAGATATTTGTACATTCCTGCATTAAGAGTTTAACACATAAGACACATTCATAGCATAAACCATGTTCTGGTAAGGTGAGGATTTATCCCACTTATAACCACATGTTCAGGTCATATTATTCGATGTGGCACTTACAACAACAAAATAAATTCATGATATTTTTTAGGTGTAAATTAGATATTTTCTATATAAAGACTAAATAATAAAATCACATAAGGTCACCATAGTAATTTAACTCCATCTTAGTAATCACCCTTTAATCTTACTAATTTATTGAATGATGAACTGTTCGAATATTATGTACGAGTAAGAGACTCACCCATTACCTTCGGGTAGTATTTGAATTCTAGTTCCAAGGGTGTCTCCGCTAGCATGACTAGTTGAAGATGGGGCTTCAACGACCATAAATTGAGAAGGGATGGATCGAGATCGATGTTAAGATTGAGATTCACTGGGTTGAGAAGGGATGGGTCGTGATTGAGGTTGTTTAGGTTGAGGTTGATTTTTTAGTTGATGTTGATTGTGTTGGGGTTGCGTTGGTAAAGAGTGAGATTGGGTGGATTGGGTGAATTGAGGACGAAGTTGATTAGGTTGAGTTTGAGAAGGTAGAGTGAAAGATTGGGTGTGTTTATGTCGTGATCGATGTTGGTTTTGAGGTTGAGGTTGATTAGGTAAAGGGTGAGATTTAGAGGATTGAGGAAGAGGTTGAGAATAATGGGATTTGGATATAGATCTAGATGGTAGTTGAGTGAGTTGAGGCCAACTTGGATGTGAAATAGTGTGGGGTTGTGGTCGTAGTTGAGCTAGTTGAGGCTGACTTGGATGTGGAATAGGTTGGTATTGTGGTTAGAGTAAAGTGAGTTGAGGCCAACTTGGATTTATAATAGGTTCGGCTTGATGTTGAGGTTGATATTGAGTGATTTGAGGTTGAATGAGATGAGGAATAGGTTGGGCTTGAGGTTGAGTTTGTATTAAGAGAATTGAGGTTGAATGGGATGAGGAATAGGTTGAGGTTGGATGACTTGATGCTGAGTAGATATATAAGAGTGATAAATCTTCTTCTTCTTGGATTCTTAAAGTGACTTCATCTTGCAAATACTAAAAAAGTAAAAGTGCAAAATCCATAAGAAACCATAATGTATCATACTTGAGTATTCAATTGATAACATAACAATTAACATATGCATTAAATATGCTTGGACCATTGTTTACATTCTAGAAACAAAATTAGATAGAATTAGATATATGTGCATCCATACATTAAAAGTTTAACACATAAGATGCATTCGTAGCATAAACCATGTTCTGGGGTGCTTTGTCATGCTATAAGTAATTGCACTATGCATATTTGACTAGATAATTTATGATAGAAAGAAAATCATCTTGAGAAAATTAACAATAATAATACTAAAAAAGAACATAATTTAGAACATAATTATGTTTTCATTCTAGAAATAGAATTAGATAAAAATAGATATTTGTGCATTCCCGCATTAAGAGTTTAAAACATAAGATGCATTCATAGCATAAACGATGTTCTGGGGTGCTTTGTCATGCTATAAGCAATTGCACTATGCATATTTGACTAGATAATTTATGACAGAAAGAACATCATCTTGAGATAATTATTAACAATAATAATATTAAAAAAAGAACATAATTTGGAACATAATTCTTTTTTAATTCTAGAAACAGAATTATATAGAATTAGATATTTGTTCATTCCTGCATTAATAGTTTAACACACAAGACGCATTCATAGCATAAACCATGTTCTAGTAAGGTGAGGATTTCTCCCTCTTATACTCGCATGTTCAGGTCATATATTGTTCTATGTGGCACTTACAACAACAGAATAAATTCGTGACATTTTTTAGGTGTAAATTAGATATTTTCTAGATAAAGACTAAATAATAAAATCACATAAGGTCACCATAGTAATTTAACTCCATCTTAGCAATCACCCTTTAATCTTACCGATTTCTTGAATGATGAATTATTCAAATATTATGTACGAGTAAGAGATTCACCCATTACCTTTGGGTAGAATTTGAATTCTAGTTCCAACGGTGTCTCCACTAGCATGACTATATGAAGATGGGGCTTCAACGACCATAAATTGAGAAGGGATGGATCGAGATCGATGTTAAGATTGAGATTCATTGGGTTGAGAAGGGATGGGTCGAGATTGAGGTTGATTATGTTGAGGTTGATTTGTAGTTGAGGTTGATTGTGTTGGGGTTGAGTTGGTAAAGAGTGAGATTGAGTGGATTGAGTGAATTGAGGACGAGGTTGATTAGGTTGAGTTTGAGAAGGTAGAGTGCAAGATTGGGTGTGTTTATGTCATGATCGAGGTTGGTTTTGAGGTTGAGGTTGATTAGGTAAAGGGTGAGATTCAGAGGATTGAGGACGAGTTTCAGAATAATGGGATTTGGATATAGATATAGATGGTAGTTGAGTGAGTTGAGGCCGACTTGGATGTGGAATAGTGTGGGGTTGTGGTCGAAGTTGAGCGAGTTGAGGTCGACTTGGATGTGGAATAGTTTGGGGTTATGGTCGGAGTTGAGTGAGTTGAGGCCGACTTGGACGTGGAATATGTTGGTATTGTGGTTAGAGTTGAGTGAGTTGAGGCCGACTTGGATTTATAATAGGTTGGGCTTGAGGTTAAGTTTGATATTTAGTGATTGGAGGTTGAATGAGATGAGGAATATGTTGGGCTTGAGGTTGAGTTTGATATTGAGAGAATTGAGGTTGAATTGGGCTAGGAATAGGTTGAGGTTGGATGACTTTATGTTGAGTAGATATATAAGAGTGCAAAATCTTCTTCTTCTTGGACTCTTAAAGTGACTTCATCTTGCAAAAACTAAAAAATAAAAGTGCAAATCCATAAGAAACCATAACGTATCAGACTTGAGTATTCAATTGATAACATAACGATTAACATATGCATTTAATATGCTCGGACCACTGTTTACATTCTAGAAACAAAATTAGATAGAATTAGATATCTATGTATTCCTACATTAAGAGTTTAACACATAAGATGCATTCATAGCATAAACCATGTTTTGGGTGCTTTATCATGCTATAAGCAATTGCACTATGCATATTTGACTAGATAATTTATGACAGAAAGAACATCATCTTGAGATAATTATTAAAAACAATAATACTAAAAAAAGAACATAATTTGGAACATAATTCTGTTTTCATTCTAGAAACAGAATTAGATAGAATTAGATATTTGTACATTCCTGCATTAAGAGTTTAACACATAAGACGCATTCATAGCATAAACTATGTTTTGTTAAGGTGAGGATTTCTCCCACTTATAACCACTATGTTCAGGTCATATATTGTTCGATGTGGCACTTGTAACACCCGCTCTCACGACCATGATTGAACATCTGAAGCGTGAAACTAAATAGTGGGTGGCCTATAATGGAGTGTCCTAACAGATCTTAAATCGAGCTCTGATTCCATGTTAGAATGTGTGGGTTGGTTAATCCTACAAAACCGACGGGTAAGATGGGTATTCCTCCCACTTATAACCACATATTCAGGTCATATATTGTTCGATGTGGGACTCATAACAATATTAGAAATTGTTTTTCCTAAAATATGGTTTTGTGTTCTTGTTCTAAATTTTGGTTATGTGTAATTACTTCATGTTACTTTTTGCAAATGAAAATAATATGTATCATGTTTATTTGGGATGAAGACGAGGATGATGATATAGAAGTTAAAAATGAAAATCAAGCTATTGTAATGTGTATTGAATTCATGGAACAAGTAAAAAAGAATAATTATAAAAAAAGTACATATGAAGTTAGATATTGAGATAGAGGTGTGTTATTCTTACACTGTCTTTTCCATACATCGTATCTACATCTTACATTACAACAAAATAAATGGTTGATTGGACCAAAAATCTAAGTAAAATAAGTAAATAAAATAATAAAACAAGTATATTTTATGTATAGTTATATGGTGTATATGTAAAACAATAAAACAAGTATATTTTATGTATATTTATATAGTGTATATGTAAAACAAGTGTAAACATATCATTTCTGAATGAGATAGTGTAAACTTTTTTCAAAAAAAAATTATTGGGCATTTATGTACTTTTCAATGTTAGTATCTTCTTACTATATTGATGTACAATATATGTAATCGATACGCGCTTAGAAGAATCATATATAAATTCAGATTTTTGTTTGGAAGTTCTTTTGGGAGTTTTTAGCCACAAGAGATCAATTATTGAAGTGTAGAATCATTTGTGTTGATTCTAATTTGTCTTGCGGTTGGTGCGATGACGTTATAGAGACTTCTCTGCATTTGTTCTTGGGCTGCCTATTTTCTGTGGGAGTGTGGTCTAGTGTTGAGATATGGACAGGTGCTGAGATATATAGAGTGTGGTCTAATGTTGTCATGATGGATTCATGTCTAGAATCATGATCTATTTTTCTTTATTTATTCTATGATGAAGCCCACCTATATTCTGCCCCAAATCGTCATTAACCTTATCAAATATCTTATTCATGTGTTGATAAACTTCTTCCATAGCATTATTTAGGTGAGGTTGAGAGGTATGGACAGCTTCTTCAACAAACTCTCTTGTAGAAGGGTTGACGGGTTTAAGGGGAGCCATGAGAACACAAATTGGACCCCCCCTTTATTTCTAGAAAGGACATATACCCAAACATAAAAAAATACGAAAATACTAATTGGACCTCCCTTTATTTTTTGGTAAGATAGTCATGCTTTGGCTTACGGTTCGCTGGAGCTTATAAAATCAAATGAACAGTTTGATTTTCGTAATGAGCCAATAAATGTGTCAGATCTTATTTAGAACATCAAATCTTTTGTTTGGTGGTGGTCCAAAATCAGAGATATTATTAGTTTTTCCAATTAAAACTTTTATGAATTCTGCTAAGATCCATTGTATTTTCTCGATTAAGTTTTAATTGGTCTAATCTCTCCTTGTTTTATTGTCGAGTTTTTCCGTCTTTTGTAATAGGATTTGAGTACCCCTAATACTCTTGCAATGAAATCCTAACTTAAAAAAAATAGTCTTTCATTCTCCCAGTCTTCGTCTTTCTTATTGTCTTCTTTACAATTATATCTTTTACAACTTTGTACTAGAAGTTGAATGGCCTCATTAAATATTTCATTTGCCACCATTTTCTCTTCTCTATGATTATTTGTATGTAATTTTGAAGCTTAATTTGTTGGGCTTCAAATCCTTAAATAGTTGTTTAGATGGTATAATATTAGGTTTCATTGAGAAAATATAATACATTTATGAATACATTGGAAATAGAGATATTATGGGGGTAATGATACCATTTAAATACTTTAACCGCCTTCATGTTTTTTTAGGCAAGAAACTGAATATATTAAAACGAAACCAGAACAAGAGAAACTCGAACTCGAATCCAAACAAACCAATCAAAATTCCAAACAAAGAAAATTAGCAAGAAAGAGGAAATAAATTCTAATCTATAAAGCTATAATCCTTAGAATTCCTATTAGTAAAACAACGTCATTCCCACGAAACCATCTTAATTTTTCTCCAGCATAAAGCAAAGTTTGATTTAATTCCTTCAAAAACTCACCTTTGCATTCCGTCCAGATCGACCAAACATCTGCAAACATGCTTTTCAAAGTAGTTGCTATGATATATTCAAACTCTTGAAAATCTTAATTATTAAACTAGTCTAGACTGACATATATTGTTAATGCATCTCAAAACTAAAGGTAAAGGCTTCCATGGACAATCATTGTCAGTAACACATGGAATGGGAGGAGCTGCATTATCAAATAAATAAAAGAGAATGTTACTAAAAGATGATCAGATTATATCAAATTGTGTATAAGATAAATTAAATTAAAACAATTGTGAAAAATGACATATTACCATTGGTTACAGCATGAAGTACAGAAAGAAGGTTGATACAAGCATAAACATAGACGGGAATTAGGGCCATATAATTTCTTCTTAGTAGTAATAAATAGGAATTTTTGTGTGCTTTATAATTAAAATTTTCATGCTCCATCAACTTAAAGTTAGAAGTTTTTAGCACTTATGAGAAGCCATGTATAAAATTGGAATTAATGTTAAAGTTCTCCAACGAACATTTTTTTTGTTTGTCCTTTAAACTAAATTTTCATGCTCCATCAACTTAAAGTGAAATATTTTTTAAACTAAATTTTATTATATATTATACAGGGGAAACTTGAAATATAAACAATAGAATGAAAAGTTAATTGTATAAATAATAGAATTAGAGTTTTGTCTAACTCAAGCCTGTAAAATTGATTGGTAAGGTGAGAGATGTCACTTTATATAAATCTTTTATAAATTATATTTTTAGCTAATGTAAACTTAGGGGTTTCCCAATACACTTCTGTACATAAATGATTCAGACATGTCTCTGTGGCCTTCAGTTGAGATTGTGATGATGCGTAGGAGAAGGGGTGGTGTACCATCAAGGCACTCTGACGCCCAAGTAAGTTTCAGTGTGAAGACTAGCTAAAGCGTAAGAAATTGGGTGATTAGAATTGAATACCTGACCCTTCAAGGGTAGAGGGTATTTATAAGGGCACATGCCCATAGACTACAGGCGAGTAGTCTTTGACTTAATGTTCGCAATAGTTTTTGACGAACAACCGTTGGTTTTCCAATTAACACTAAATTGGTTTACTTGCAGGATCAACCATACAAATCCTAGGACATAAGTGCAATTTTGTCGAAATTATGACTCTAATAATCTTGTGATTTTACTTTTACTATGTTTTTTATATATGTTTGTATGATTTATCTGACTAAATACAAAAGTAAAAGACTTGACGAAGACTTAAAGAAAAATAAATTCTGACAATGCATAAAGTAAATGGCAAAGAACAAGTAAATGACTTGTAAATGTAAAGGAATGGTAAATAACTTGGAATTTTATTAAACTTGATAAGATAAATTAGTGTTGCACACGTACATTTTTCAGAATAAGACTCTTTTCTCACACATATACTTTGAGTATTTTTTACAGGAAGTTTGTACAATATTTTCACACATGATTTCTGACAAGAACTACTCTATTTATACATAAAAAGATAACTGTCACTAACGGATAAATCCTACAAATACGACACTTGGCCTTCAGCATGTCTTCTTTCCACCAAACGCTTCCACGCGTCATTATGCCAAACGTCTCAATCTTTAAATTTTGAATCTCTTCTCTGTGTCGAAACGACGCACCCTTTCAAGGTTGTCGAACTTGTCGAAAAACAACATAGTTATTTGAATTTGCCGAAACGTCGAAAAAAAATTCTTCAATTGGCTTGGTCGAAAGCGTCGAAAAACATCCTCTTTGTCTGACTGGGTCGAAATTGATTTCTGAAACATCTTCTCTTTCTAGTCGAAGTACATCACTTTGACCTTCATCTTCATGGCGTCGAAAATCCTTGTCTACAAATTGCCCCCAGCAAAGAATTTTTGACTAACTCTAGAGAAAAATCATTTGTTGTCGATGAACCCTTTTCGATGCCATATTGCCTTTATCAATTTTCCAAGACTTGATATTCCAACTTCCTAAAAACCTATCGTTACATTTTCTCAAAAGGTCAATTTCAACCCACGTTTCTGACATGACTCCCATCATTTCCTAAAAGCTATGAAGTCATAGGCGTTTCAACTGCCCTCAGCCTACTTTCCTCACAAAATTTTCGCCACGTGGTCCATGATAAAAAACAAAACTCAACTGTTTTAGTCCCTTTCTTCCTATAAATACCCATTCATCATCTTCTTCAGTTCTTTTACGTTTTCTTCCTCTTCATTTTTAAACAGAAACAACAAACCTTTCTTCTAAACTGCACAACACTTAGCTTTAACCAAAATGGCATCATCATAACCTTCCAGCAGCAAGAAAACAAAAGCTCAATCCTCTCCCATATGCTCATAGATTGACTGGGCCAGATACTGCAGGTAACCAACAATACATCCCAGAACCTCCTAACGAAAAGGAAAAAACGAGCATCTTTAAATCCCAGGTATTAATTCCTATTCTAGTTTCTGGTACTTGCCATGCAATGCTAGGTCCTCTCCCTAACCCAAACATAAACCCAGATAGGCTTAAAGAATTATTTCCTTCTTATCAACGCCTTAAACCCATAGGTGTTGGGGTTAGGCATAAACCCTCTGCAGAAAAATCTAAGGAAATAGAACCAAGTACTGACGCAGAACTAAACCTATGTTATTTACATAATGCTAGGATATTTAGAGCCCGCCCCAGGTCGAACGGCCTTTCAAACTATCTATCATGGTTAAGTAAGATTGAAAACGTTAAGGCACCATTTTGGAAAGAACTAGGATTTTTTGACCTGATTCAGTTGTCAAAAGTAGGACTTAAAATTTTCCCCAACATGTTGTTGGCTTCCTTTTATTTTTGGGATAACACATATAATACTTTCCACATTCCCTGTGGAATGGTCACCCCTACCCTCTTCGACATAGTTGCCATTGCTGGGCTGAGTCCTTTAGGAGTAGATTTTGACCCCACTATCCTAAACCAAGATACCATAGAATTCGACACCAACAAAACCTCATACTCTACGTTTACAGACCACTACCCTCTCAAGACAATTGCATAAGTCTTTAACAAAGAGCATATAACCTTTCTGACCTTGTGGTTGTCGAGGTTTGTCTTTTGTTCTCGATCTCTCCAGGTAGCCAAACGTTTTATCACTATAGCTAACCAACTCCACAAAGGAACAAAACTATGCCTAAGTGAAATGATTCTGGAAAACCTTTACGAATCGTTGAGTGAAAGCATAAGCTTCCTTAAGACCGTGAAAGAGAAAGGAAATCTTAGCGTGTCAGGGCCAATTTGGCTTTTGCTACTGTGGCTCAATGCCACTTTTGAAGCCTCTCTCCCTGTCAAGAATGACATAGATGAAGATGAAGTGAATGATAGGGTTTTCGAATTGCCTTGTCTGGTGCAACTGACCCCTACTGATGAAGGGATTAATCTTCGACAATCTTTCACCAGCTATGTCCTTATGTTCGCCAAGAGGTACAACTTCACTCCTCCCATGGCACCTTTGTGCTAGCAGGGTAGTTGGTCCTGAATGGTTTACCAAACAGCTGCCTTTGGAAATGCAGAAGGACAAATATCAATTCCTTGACGTTTGGGAGTCATTCCTAACACCTAGACTCCTTATTTCCCATCATAACATCACCAAATCAAAAATTTCCTTGATTGTCTATGAGCCCAACTTGGTCGCCCAACAGTTTGGATTGATTTAACTAAAGCCAAAATCCATTTTCCCCAAGAAAGGCTCCATCATTTTTCACAACTCCTTCCATACTTAGGAAAAGAGCAAAGAATTATTGAAGCAATTCACTGATGATTCTCTTGAAATCCGCCCAACGGTCTTTCGACTATCTTTCCTTTGTACACTTGAGTTTAATGTTTGGTGGAAGGATTATTATCTCAACAAATTATTCGACGTAGACGCATTCACTACTCATCTGACAAATGCCTTTGCTCTTGTGCAGGACCAGACAAAAAAAGTAATGAAAGGCATATCATAGAGATACAAAAATTCCAAAAATATTTTGAAATTATCTATAGGCCAGAGGAACTTAGTCGGACCATAAGCGAAGCAACAGTAACTTTAAAACATAAGTTGACAGAAAGATTGGAAAATTTGAAGTTTCCTTCATATGTTCGACAAGAATAACAATATGAATTGGCTTTCAATATTTATCCACCAAGGTTTCCCCCTCTACCTTCTGCTGATTTTGGCGTGGGGTTGAGCCCTCTGTTTCCAGATTGGTTCGTTTATGGGGATTTTGTAAAAATTCGACAACAATATAAAAAGCCTGCTGAGCGAGTGGTTCCTACTAAGTTCACTTTGGATAATTTTAGAGGACAACTTCATATTGGAATAGAACATGTTCGCGTGGAAACTCCCATTCTTGAAGGTGTTTAACGAAATATATTTTTCTTTATTCTTTTGCCAACCTAAGTTTACTTCATGTGCTTCTTGTACTCATATTTGATTTTCTTTTTTGTCCTTAGCCATGAAAATTCCTTCCAAGAAAGTTGATGCCGAAGGTACATCTGAAAAGATGGATGAAGACCCCCCAACAATGTCAAGAAGATTGTAACAAAGGTATAACCCTCACTTTCTATCTTAGTTCTTTCATTCTTTCAGAAGCTTAATCAACTTTCAGAAAGGAAGATGATAAATACTAAGTATTTATATAGTGCTCTCAAACTTGATAACTGCTTCACATTTTAATCGAATGTTACAAGATAGGTTTAGTCGAATTCCATTCAACATGACTAATTTCGACAAATGATGCTCCTTTGTCTCACTTCCATGTTTTCCAATCCAAAATAATGTATATATATTAAAGTGAGAAACACAAGGTATAAATTCGAACTCTAATACCAAGTCTTTCTTAATACAATCAATTATATATTTGTGATATTAAAGAGAAACCTCCCAAAATGTTGTTTCTTAGAAGAAATGGGAATAATGGTATTAACAATAACTTTTCATTCTCTTCTGTTTTAGGTGGGTCGAAAACCACCACCTGCTACTAAAAGGAAACAACAAGAAGAAAAAGCTCATAGTGAAGATTCTGGCGACGAGTCTCCAGAACCAAGTCCACCTCCAAAAAAGAATAAAGTTACCAAGTCCTCTTCACAAAAATCCACAATAAAATCCACCAAGGCCACTCCTCCAAATAGTCCAGCTGTGAAGATTCAAGTGAAGGACGCAGAAAGGGGAAACTCTAGTTTCCATACTGAGATACCTAAGGTAAAACTTTGTTTTGACCAACCCCATTAAATGGGCTTACTTATTATTATTTTTGTTTTTCTTCCTAATCTTAGAGTCATTTTCTGGTTGATGTCGAAGAAAACCCCCTAGAGGAAGAAGTGCCAGCGCCCAAGAAGAATCATGTTCACAAAGTTGCTAGCCCACCCCACGTTTCTCCGAAAAATTCAACAAAAGAGTCAACAGCAGAGAGAGAACAATCTCTTGACGCTTCCCAGTTTTCTGAGGATAAGTCTCCTTCTCCTCCTCATAAATCAGATGCAGCTAAAAAAGGTGACGAATTGAATGTTGATGTTGAGGTTGAAAAAGAGGATGACAAAAGAGGAGAAACTGTTGGTGATGATGGCAACACAAAACAATTAACCGCTGAGTTCATTCAAGGACAAATTAGTCTACCACCTCCTATCACAACTAAAGGAGGTTCATTGTTCACTAGTTCGACTAATCTCTCTTGCCAAGAAATGTAGAACCTCAAAGTGCAGAAGCCTTTGGAATATTTAAGAGATACATTCACTAATGGTATAACTTCAATCCACTTAGTAAAATAATCTATTCCGACCAAAATGTACTTTTTCCCTTTCGAAGAAGCTGACCGAATTTCTCCAATTAAGTCCAAAGCCCAACCTCTGAATGGCCAAGGCTTTACAATCAAATGCAACTCATTTGCAGGAACGTGTGGTATGCCTGCATGCAATTGGCATTCTTGACATCCTTTGGCGAAATTGACACAGTCTTTCAACATTGTTGGCCAGTACATTCCCTGTTGAAATAATAACCATTTCATTTTGTGGTATGTTTGATGTGCACCATAAGCTTCACTATGTACGTTTGATAAATCTATGTAAGTTTCTTCTTCGCCCAAGCATTTCAACAAGACTCCTTCTGAAGTCTTTTTGAATAGTTCATTTCCAAAAAGTACTTAACTTAAATCTCCACACTTAAATTTTCTTTCGACTTTCATATTTGGGTCTTGTATATAATCCTTGATGGGTTTTCTCCAATCTTCAACTCCTGAATCATCTACATTGAAAATTTCAAAATTTTCTTCGTCACCATATCCTAACTTTATTGTTTCCAAATCCGATGGAGATAACTTGGTGGATATGACTCTTCCCCTAACTTCAATATCCCTTTCTAGATTCTCTTTCGACACCTTATACCCAGATGCAATCTGAGCAAGATCATTTGCCTCTTGATTCTCCATCATGGGTATGTGCCTGATGGTCACATTGTCGAATCTTTTAAGAAGTCTATTGGCTATTATGAAGTACATAATTAAATTCTCTTTTACACATTTATATTCTTTGGTCAATTGTTTTACTACCAACTCATAGTCACCCATTATTTCGACTCTCGTTGCCCCCAATTCCAACAAGATCTCAAGTCTAGCAATCAATGCTTCATATTCTATTTTGTTATTCGAAAATAGACCTTCGACTCGGTACTTGAATTTTGTTGGAATTTTGTTAGGAGATATTATTAACATTCCAACACCAGTTCCATTCTTATGACTGGAACCGTCGAAATATAATTTCCATGGTTCTACTTCGACATATTCCACCCCATTATCACTTATTGAGTAGCCTGCTATGAAATTAACAACCACTTGTCCCTTAACAACCTTTAAAGGCAAATATTTCAGGGAATATTATGTCAATGCCAAATCCCACTTCCTAATTCTACTATTTAAAATAGACTTAGATAACATATATTTTATTACCTCGAAATGAGAAGAAATATATACATCAACTGGTTTTATATAGGGCTTTAACTTTACACAAGAAAAATACACACATAAACACAACTTTTCTATAACACTATATCTAGTTTCAGCATCATTGAGGACTCTGCTGAGGTAGTAGATGGCCTTTTCGACACCATTTTCATCTTCTTGACACAACATGCTTCCTAGTGTTTTATCTGATGCCAAAATGTACAACCTCATGCTTCTCTTTCTACAAGGGGACATTAGAATTGGAGGATTTGACAAGTACTCTTTGATTTTGTCGAACGCAGCTTGTTGTTCTTACCCCTATGTGAATTCTCCCTTCTTCAGTCGAAGTAGAGGTGAGAAGGCCTACGTCTTTCCACTAAGGTTGGAGATGAACCTTCTGAGAAAGTTGATTTTCCCCAGCAAAGATTGCAGTTCATTTTATGTTGATGGAGCTTTCGCCTCCATTATAGCCTTGGCTTTTTTTCCATTTATTTCGATCCCCTTCTTGTGGACCACAAAGCCTAATAAATCACCGCCTGCACACCGAAAGAACATTTTAGGGTATTCATCTTCAAACCTAACTTCCTCATCCTTCCAAAGGATGGTCTGTAATACCTCAAAATTTGCCCTCCTATTTATTCCCTCCATTGGTTTTTCATTTTGCATTCATCAGCAGTTCTCATTAGGTCATAACATTCGTAATCATACATTTCATTAACTCCTCAGGCATGGGATTGAAGCATTTTCTGGTGATTGGGATTCTTATATTCATAGGTGGTCTATCGGGTCATTGTATTCAAGATGAACGAAGTTTGAGTTCACATCATCAAAGTCATGTTCTGTGTTTCATCAAGTTCAGAAATTTTCCTAATCTAGAGGATTCAATAGACTATCCTCTTCTTCTTGGTATCCTAGGTTGCATTGGTGATTCAAGAAGCATGGCCTAAGGTATCGGCTTTTAGATTTGCTATGACATCACGGTTCATAAGGATTAGTCTTGGATCAGGAGTTGGGTTCCCGTTAAAGGTGGAGAGCGCATGATCAGGGTTTATTTGAAAAGGCATCAGGGTGTCATTGTTGTTCATTCAAAAGTCACCATAAGCTCGTTCGAATATTCTTTTCAAGTCTAAGTCTTTGCCATTGTTTTATCCATTTGTCGAATCCATTATAATCCACATAAAACCTTTGTTCTACACATATTTTAGACCAAGTCCATTATCCATTCCAAATCATTTACCTAATTATCAAAAACCTCTTATAACACAATTCTTTCATTTTTTCTATCTCTTTGAAAATCATATTCAAAATTCAATACTATTGTTGCCCATTTTAAAATACTATTTTCCTAATCTATTTCCTAAACTTTTCTTAAGCCCATTAACCCATATTTGCATCTATTGACCATTATTATGAAAGGTCATTAGGAAATAGATAAGTTTGTGTGTATTTTCCAAGGCTCATCACCAAAGTCATAAAATTTCTTTTTTACACATAGAAACTCATATCAATGGTAGGGAGGATATAATTTCATAAATAATTTCTTGTTGACAGCAGAAACTTACACCAGGAAAAAATCAAAGGAATTCATGAGGAAATTTATAGCAAAACTAGTTCAGTTATAATTTTATATAAAGCTAGTTACATTCACAACAGGAAATGGCCTGGACAAATAAAGCCCAATTCAGTTACAAAGAGAAAGTTTTATAGCAGTGAGAACTCTGCACACACTCAATGTCCTACAAGTAACAGGAGTTATACAAGGTCTCAGATCAAGGGAGACTGAGGAAAGTAACTTAGGTACAGAGAAGGCTTTTGCATTTCACAGCAACGGAAAGCCGCATATGTCGTCTGGAGGATCACCATGTGCAAGAAGATCAGACTAGACTTGCAGCAGAATCTTCGGTTTTCATATCAGGATCTATAGCTCAAAAAGACATCCAGATGACAACTTGTTCATCAGCTGAATCTTTTATGATTAGTCCTCTTAGCTGGTTTGCTGCAATTGTTTCAACAACAATTCAGAACCAAACCATTTCCACCAATTCATCTCAACCTGCATATTTCAAAGAATCAGTTCAGGATAGCGTCAATGACAAAGTTGAAAGATCAGTATAAAACACAAATGGAAACCACTAGTTACCAAAGAAAAGACTCAGCCAATATGACGGAACCCGAAAAAAATTCATAACAGTCATAACTGAATCGTAACTGATTCAGCTGATTTCCAGCTCAGAAGCATAACTGACTACTCAAAGCCAAAAGGTTCAAAACAGAAATCAGAAGATAACTAATCCTAACCAAAATATCAAAGCCAACAAAATTCATAACCGAAAAATAACAAAATCTAATAGCTATAACTGAATTCAGTTGGAGAACATACCTGAAGTTTCTAGACTTTTTTTTGTGAAAATCTTCTATAAAACAGCATCACCCTTCACATTGGTTTTTTCTTCTTCCACCATTTTTTCCCTCCTTTTAACCTTTTCACCTATCCTCTTTTTCACCTTGAATCAGCTCTATTCACAATGATTCTGAACTTGGATCCTTTTCCTCAGCTTCCATTTTTCTGAAGCTTTTCCCTATCCCTCTCATTGCCAATTCTGTTCTTGTTCAAAGATCTTCAGTTGATGCTCACCATTCATAGCCTGCAGCATTCATCAACCTGGTTTATCGCTCTTCGATGCCATAAATGTTTCTTCGCCACTTCTTTACACCACCTGAGGCAATAAAGTTACCTGAGGCAATAAAGTTCAAGCTGTGATTTGCCAATGGCATCAAGAAGTAACGAAATTACCAAAACGACAAACGGGATCGAAGGAGGAAGAGGTGTAAATCGATAATCGTACCTGAACGGATTTTTGAACTGTCCTCTCCTCTATATTGATACGTCCATTGGATCTTGGGCGCAGACTCTGAGTCAAAGAGAAACGGGGTAATCGAAACCTGCAAGAAAAGGAGTTTTGAATAAGTAACAATTGTTTTAGAAGCAAAGCAGGAGACGAGTAGAATCGAGCAAAGGTAAAAGTCGCAGAGTGACCGATACTTAGCTCATCGATCTCACGCCGCCGCGGATAGCTTCAAGTTTTGTCAGAATCTTCGAAAACCGCCCAGCGCCGCCGTGTTCTATCAGCTAGTAAGGTATGTTAATCCTCATGCCGTAGCGATTGTTCTTGTTGTGTTCGAGTTTTT
Source organism: Lathyrus aphaca (assembly GCA_963966055.1). Taxonomy (NCBI): domain Eukaryota; kingdom Viridiplantae; phylum Streptophyta; class Magnoliopsida; order Fabales; family Fabaceae; genus Lathyrus; species Lathyrus aphaca. Next base: position 346,372,940 of record OZ014521.1, read on the forward strand.
TTTTTAGGGTTAGAGTTGGGATCTTCTTTCGTACAGTTTAGGTTAGGAATTATGAAGTTATGTTCGGGTAGAAGATGGAGAAATGGTAGTAGTGAAGACGAGAAAGAAGAAGATGACATTAGGTTTGTGGCGGCGGCGAAATTGCTAGGGTTTTGAAGGTTGTCTCGGCATGTATTGGGTTCTTGCGTAGCTTTGTTCTAGGTCGTAGGAGGTGACTGAGACGGTGATGGCGTGTCATTTTAAGAAGGATAGCAGGTTGAGCGGAGAAGACGAAGAGAGGGGTGGCGGACGGATTCAAGCGGAGAAGGCGTAGGGAGAGTGTTGCGGCGGTGGCATCAAGAGGAAGACGAAAGGGATTAGGGTTAGGCTGATTTTGGGCTTTGATATTTTATTGTTTGTATCTTCATAAAGTCTGTTTGTATTATTAAAACCTTAATTTAATTCAGTTTTAATTAAGTTTTGTATTAAACTATAGTTTAGTTAGGGTCATCAACTAATTCATTTTTAGATTAAGGATTTAAATTAAATTTTTTAATAGAACTATAGCCTAATTCAGATTTTAGAAAAAATATATTTTATATAAGTTTAGCTTATTTCATTATTTTAATTAAGGTTTTAGAAACTTTATCATAAATATTAGAATTTATTTCATTCCTTAAATTAATAATTTTTAGAAGATATTAGTATAAATATTAGTTTAATCCTCTAATTAAGTTTTTTTTGGAAAATATTAGTTTAATTCTTTAATTAGGAGTTAGAAAATATTATCTTAAGAATTAGATAATTCATATCTTAGGTTAATTTATTTGTAAGTTAATTAAGAATTGTGTTTAATTCCTAGAATGTGTTTAAAGTATGTTTAATTAAAAAAAAACATTACTATCAACACCCCTGTTTCCAGGCCCAGTAGAAAAGCAAAACAAATAAATTCTGTCTGCACCTCCCCTTCTCAAGCCTCATGTTGGGCCCTGTTTCTTTACTATTAGCACCTGCCTTTTGGGGCCCAGTTCACAGAAACAAATAAAAATTACTAAGAGCACCCCATTTATGTTCTTGTTAGAATGTCATTTTAGTTTAGTTATAGTTTCAAATTAAATCTAATAAAAATAGGTAAAAGCATTATAAAATTCCAAAAAAAAATCAAGTAGATTAATAATTGAATTTAGGAATTTGTGACATTTTTATTTTCTGAAATTTGTTTATTTTTGAATTAATTATGAATTTTTCTATTAATTAGTGGTATTGAATTTCTATTATTTATGCTGAGTTTTGTTTATTTTATTTAAATAGCTTCCAACATTTTTTTGAGCCATTTTTTTTCTGTAATTAAAAGACCCCTAATAGCTCTTAGAATATTTTTTATGGAATTTTTAGATGCTTTTATCTTAGGTTTTGGTGGTATAATCCTTAGGAATTAATAATTAAGTCTTAGCTGGAAATAATTAATTGTTAGGTATAGGAAAAATAAGATTTTTTAGAATCCCTTTTAGTACCATATTAGAAATAATGTTAGGATCTTACAATTTAATTTTCATAATTTTTCTAGGAGTTTTAGTATATTTTTTAGAATATTAGTTTTTAGCCTAGTTAGGCATAATTCCCATAAGTTTAGGCCACTAAAAAAAATGTCCAAATAAAAATAAAATAGTTTAGTTTAAGTTTAGTCCTAGAATTAAATATTAGACTTAGGATAGTTAAAACTTGATTTTTAGATTGAATATTAGGCTTAGATTAGTTTAATACTTAGGCTTGAAGTTTTATTTCCATATAGAAGTGGAATAAATAAATAGACTATTTATTATTTATGCCTTTAAGGCATTTTTTAGAATTTTATTTCTTATAATTCAAGTTCATTTGTTTTGCTTTATTTTGATCTTACAACTTGTATAGGATTCCCATTTGTTCTTAGAATCAACTTAACTTCATTAAGAAGTAAGTTAAATTCTAATAGTTTTATTTCCATTAGGAGTAGAAAACCTCACTAACCATTAGGACCACTTTGTAAATAAATAAACAAAATTAGGATTGAGTCTTAGTCCTTTAGATTTTGCCTTTTTGCAATTTGAGTCATCCTCTTCTTATCTTCAAACAAAATTCAAAAAAACACTTAACAAATAAAGGAAATGATTCCTTGTGTATAGCCTTATTCCATGAAACAATTGCATTCATTCCATCTTGGAGTGGTGTAAGCTTGTTTATCATGATGCACAAGTCTCATCAAGGAATTGTTCACAAAGAAAAACTTAAAAGACACTTCTTCACAAAAGCAACAAAAACACTTAATAAAGTTCAACAAGCTAGTGAACTTAAACCCTAATCCTAGGAAACCAGTCTTGGATAAATTCTCCTTGCTGGGTATGCTTGTTCTATTATTCCATCTTGGAATGTAGAGTCAAGTGTACATTCCATGGAAAAGAGTTTGAATTCACTTCCTTGTGCCAAATTCATACAAAACTCATAAAAGACAAAAACAAACAATAAGCGACTATCCTGCGGGAACTTCTCTTCTCATCTCATTCACTCACAACGCGAACTCGCGACGACTTGTCTCGCATGCAAGACGGTAAACGCACTCGTACCAGACGAGCCTGCAACACCTGAGCATAGACATACGCAGTTCCGGCTGTAAAAAACACAAACAAATAGTTCCCGCCTAGGTTAGACGAACTACGGCGTCTCTGATCCTCATTTATCCCGATGAGGTACGTAGGCAGTGGGGTAGGGCCCATTCGAGCACAATCTTTCTTTTTCCCTACATTTTCCCCCCTTTATTCCCATTTGTTAATTTTCATTTCCATTTCATTCCAGAAAGCCATTCTTTTATTCAAACAGCATATTATTTCTCACCCTTTGAAAACAGACTTATAAGCGTGGATCCCGTCGGGTACGACGGACGATCTGGGGTGCTAATACCTTCCCAGGTCGTAACCGACTCCCGAACTCAGATCTTTGGTTCGCAAGGCCTTGTCCTTTCCTTCTTCCTCAGGTTTGTGCAACATTACCTTTCCCATTCTTTCGGGATAAAAATGTCTGGCTGGCGACTCTAACCTTTCCGCGCCACTTTCGCGTTTGTACTAGGATGAAAATCCCGGGAGCGACAGCTGGCGACTCTGCTGGGGAATAACCTGATTCTTCCGGTTTCCCTTGTAGAGTCAATCCTAGCGCCTGTTTGGTTTTGTTTCTTTGGATGTTTATATGTTTGTTGTTGTGTGCTTTAGTTTAGCTTTACTGTTTTTATTTACAGTTTCTTTACAACTTTACTTTATCGCATTTATTTACCGCTTTCAGTATTTTATTTTCCATGCATCATATTATACTGGACTGTCTGGCTGTACTGGTTTTCATTTTTTCTGTGGGTGGGAGTTACTGTGAGATAAGCCAACTACCCGGCTTGAGTGCACCCTAGGACTTAGAGTGGTTCCACTTTGGCTTCATGGCATCTTGCTATGTTGGTAGTAGTGAGTTCCACACCTTGACTTGCGACTTTCTCGGGAATGTATTGATACCGGAATCTTTCTGGGTTGATGCGCTACCTTGATAGTTATGTGCAGTCAGGGTACCGATCATTGAGAACCTTTGTGGAAACATCCCTCTCCAGTGATGACAGTGGCAGACCACATTTGTTGGCAAACCCACTCGCATCCGAGGGCCCACTGGTAACTCGCATAGGATGGCCTGGTTCTCTCATAGGGATTCAGTTAAAGTAAACTGTTCGTATGACGATAGTATTGTACCCTTCGGGATGAATGTACTATTGTTTCTCGACTCAGTGCTTGAAGCTGGAAACTTGTGAGGGATGCTTGTTTTTCCGGACTCAACTGAGACCTCCCTGAGTAGTACATAATGCCAAACCGATTCCCTGATTTGGTCATGAGCCATTTCTCGGAGGTGGTGAACGTATTATTGCTATTCGGCCTCGAGAGTCCGTGATGTTTGACCCGAGTAGCACACCCGTGAGATTGGGAGGGGTTTACAGGTTTGCAGGAACCCTGGTACCTTCAGCATACCCACTTTGCCTTTAGTTCAGTTTTGTGATCTGGATTTCTGTTCTTAAATTATGGACCCCGGATCAGAGGGATAATTATTGTGATATCTGGATTCTGAGACCTGGCATCGACACCTGATTATATGTTTGGCACATCACAGACACTTCACTGATCACATGCCTTGTCTTGCATAAGCATCATATCATCATTAATCATTTTGTGTTCTTTTTTATTCCCAGGGTTCATTACTTCCTAGGTCCTGGTCATATTTTCTACTTCAGCATGGAGATTCCGAGGAAGAGAAATGTTCATTATACTTTCCCGCAGCCAGAGACAGAGAGTGTTCAGGGTTTGATTAGCTTGATGGGTGACCGAGTCCTTGATGATTTCAGGAAAGAGTATGGCAAGATACTGAATTATGTGAGCAAGCCCACAGTCGACCAGAAGGATAGCTTGCATTCTTTGTTGCAGTTCTATGATCCACAGCTGAGGGTTTTTGTTTTTCCTGATTATGTTCTGGCACCTACATTAGAGGAGGTTTCTAGCATGCTGAGTGTTCCTGTTAAGGAGGGTGTACCTTACTATGTTTCGGAGAGGATCCCATCTCATGAGGATATCACTATTGCCTGTCATTTGAGTATGCCTAGACTCAAGGTGGGATTAGAGGCTGGCCAAAGTAAAGGAATCCCTTTGGACTTTCTTGTTGCGGAGGCACGTGTTATGGCATCGGAAAAGAAGTGGGCAGACTTTAAAGCACTGTTGGCTATGGTAGTATATGGAATCAGTTTGTTTCCCGGAGAGAAAGGACTAATTAACATGGAGGCCATTACCATCTTCGTCAAGAGAAATCCTGTTCCTACATTGCTAGCTGACTTTTATTATGGAGTTCACCACAGAAATGAAAAGAGGAAGGGTTATGTAAATTGTTGTGCTCCCATATTCGCTGATTGGTTTGTAAGGCAACTCCCTAAATCAGGACCCTTTCAGGATTTAAAACAATCTTGGAAGTGGTCCAAAAGATTAATGGGCTTAACCTCAGCTGACATTGCTTGGGGATGCAACAGAGATTTGGTGGGCAAAGAAATGTTGGTTAGTTGTGGTAGCTTTCCAAATGTGCCTTTGATGGGAAGGAAAGGTGGGATTAGCTACAATCCTATCTTGTCCAGGAAACAGTTCGGCTATCCTTTAAGAGATGTACCTTTGATCGACGATGCAAATGAGTCCTTATATTTCCCAGCAGAGGGAAACTCCAAAATGAGTATCCTAGCATCCCAAGCTTGGGAAGTTAGAGTGATGAAAGGGAAGAAAGAATTTGGAAGAGTAGATCCTAATACCTATGATCCTTTTGCCAGCTGGTTGGAGGATCGTGTGAAGACTCACCTTCTACCATTTTCTAGAGAGACACCTCTTTACCCTAAAGAGGTAGCACCAAGGACTATGGTACCTTTGGAGGAATATCAGAAGTTAGAGGCTTTGGTTAAGCAACTGAGGGTTGAAAATCAAGAGGCTCTTAATTCTTGTCAAAAGCTGATGATCCAGAACCGTCGATTAGAAGATAGAGCTGTGCAAGCCGAAGAGATAGTCCGTCTCAAGCAGAAGGACTTTGAGGATAGAGAGCTCTACTTCCGAAAGAAAGGTTTAGCTGAGACTCACAAGACGGCCCAGCGTCGGAGAGAGAAGAAAGATCTTAGTGAAGCCAATGAAGCTGTTACTTTATGGCAGGAGAAGTGGGACGAAAATCTGAAGAAACAAAAGGAGTTAGACGCTAAACACAAGCAGGAAGTCAAAAGCCTTCAGGATTCTCTAGATGGGCAGAAAGAACTTCTCAGGAAAGCTTATTATCAAGAGGAGGATCGTATCCGGCGCATAACAGAAAGCCAGCAGGCACTGAAGGAAGCTCAAAAGGAGATTGAAGATTTGAAGTTGAAAGCTGATGTGAAAAGGTCGAAGGCCGAGTCGAGTCAAAGCAAGGAGAATGAGGCAGCATTCCTACAGCAGATCGAGGAGTTACACGCTTCTTCTGATACGAGGGATCTTCTCATTCAGAAGCTCATCCAGGAACCCAGTCATCCAGATGTGGTTCAGCTGTTCCAGAGCGTCCAACGCCTTAGTTGGAGATTGAAAGATATAGAGTTCCCTAGGGTTTAATTTCATTTTGTTGTACTTGGATTACCCACAGGCTTGTTGTGGGATTCCTTATATGTGATGTACTTTTGTTGTTATTTTGATTGGTACCCTTCAGGAGCGTTGTATTTCCAAACTCCAGTTTATATGATTGATTTGTTCCGGATTTCTTGTTCGTTATTTGCACCGACACGGAGTAATGAGCACCAATTCTCCACAGCCGTCATTATGTCTGAATATTATTTGGGTCTTCTTCCCAATTCTTATCTTCTTAATTCCAGGACCGGACACAGTAAAATACTCGGGAATAAAAGGAACACATTGCATTGCATACACATCATGTGCATTTTGTCTTTGTCTTTGCAGGTTTTTCTTCGAGATGCCTAATTTATCTGTGTTCACCAGGCAAAGATTGCGAGGGCCGCCAAGACCCGGTACATCCGACAAAATATTCCTCATCGGTACGCGACCCGCAATAATCAAAGAACAGCAATGGACGCCATGCAGACAGAACTCAACGATGTCCGTACCAAGATGGCAGAATTTATGACTCTGATGCAGGGGATGGCCCAGGGGCAACAGGAGCTGAGAAATGAAATTCAAGGGTTAACTCCTCCTAACACTAATGCTCAGGCAACTACTTCCGGCGGACTAGGGGCTCCTCCCAATACTAACAACGGTACAGGTGGACCTCATGTTCCAGATCCAGCTATGGCTACGTATGTTCCTGTGCAGGACAGGCAGGAAGACCAATTCCAGTACTTCAACAATGATATGGGTTTCGGCGGTGACGGGAATCTCAACGACTTCTTGGTGCTTGCAGAGAAGGTCAAGGCCTTAGAGTGCAAGGACACTTTGGGAATTGACGTGTCAGATATGGGTTTAGTACCTGGGGTGGTCATTCCACACAAGTTCAGGCCACCAGCATTTGATAAATACAACGACAGCTCTTGCCCGAAAACTCACCTACAGGCCTTCTACAGGAAGATTGCGGCTCACACGCGAGACGAGAAACTATGGATGTACTATTTCCAGGATAGCCTTTCTGGAGGGTCCTTGGAGTGGTACATGAAGTTGGAAAGAAGTTCTATCAGAAGCTGGAAGGATTTGGGAGAGGCCTTCCTCAGACAATATCAATACAACATTGACATGGCACCTAGCCGTACTCAGCTTCAAAGCTTGACACAGAGAAGCTCGGAGAGCTTCAAAGACTATGCACAGAGGTGGCGTGAGGTGGCCGCCCGAGTGCAACCACCTTTATTGGAAAGAGAGATGGTCGATCTTTTCCTGAATACCCTCCCAGGGCATTTCATGGAAAGGTTGGCTGGTTGTTCCTCAAGTGGTTTTTCGGACATTATCCTGACTGGAGAAAGAATCGAAAGCTGGCTCAAACAGGGGAAAATTCAGAATGGAAGCTCTTCAGTGTCTGGTATCAAGAAACCCTTTGTGAAAAGGAGGGAAGGAGAAACAGGAGCAGTATACGCACAGAGAGGAATGATGCACCAAGGATATTATCAACAAGTGGCCCCCGTCACTATTTCAACTCCTCCAGTTCAACAACGGGTTCAGCCTTCACAGCCGCAACGCTCACAGGGGTATCAGCCAAGACCCCCTCGTCCGTACTACCCTCAGAAGCCGAGGGATAGGCATTTTGAAGCTCCACCAATGTCTTACTCCCAACTGTTGAAGAATCTCTTGCAGCTTCAAATGATTCAGCTCCGTACCTTGCAACCTCCGAGGCCAGGCCAAATTCCTGAAGGTTATGACTCGAATGCTAGATGCGAGTTTCATTCTGGAGCTCCCGGCCATAGTACTGAGAATTGTAAAGCGTTGAAGCATGTTGTTCAGGACTTGTTGGATTCTAAAGCGATCAATTTCGCTCCCTCTCCTAATGTGCTGGAAAATCCCATGCCTCCTCACAGGGGCACGGTTGGTGCAATTGGTGAAGGGGAGAAATTGAATTTGGTGGATGATGTAGATGACTTGCAGACTTCATTGGTTGCTATCAAGGGTTGTTTGTTGAAGAAAGGTATTTTCCCCGGATGCGAGGATGATTGTTCAGAATGTACAGAGGCTACCAACGGTTGTAAACGATTGAAGGCCGGAATTCAAGGTATGATTGATGAAGGAGTGCTGCAATTTGACAAGATCGTGAAAGAAAGTGAAGTATCTACAGTGACTATCTTTTATGATCCATCCCAAGTTCCCTCGCGTGCCAGAGCGGCGCCAATAACTATTACTACTGCTGGACCCATAATGTACCAAAGTGATAGAGCAGTTCCCTGGAACTATGGTGGCGAAGTGTATTACAACGGCCAGAGACAAGAGTTGGCCACGACTAGTATAACCCCAGCTCAAGTAGAGAATGTTGGAGTAGGGGGGTTTACTAGAAGCGGAAGGCTATTTGCGCCGGAAGCACTGAGAAGCAATGTGATACCACCCAGGGATACTGCCGAAGCCCAAGCTAGAGTCAGGGGAAAACAACCAGTAGTTGCCAGTGATCCAACTCCATCAACTGATCCAGATCTCACCTTTGACAAAGAAGCCGAAGAATTCCTGAGGATCATCAAGAAGAGTGACTATAAGATTGTAGATCATTTGCAGCAGACGCCGTCAAAGATCTCCATCTTATCATTACTCATGTGTTCGGACTCTCACAGGAAGGCCCTTTTAAATATTCTGAACAAGGCATACGTGCCTCAGGATATTTCTGTAAACCAGCTAGAAACGGTGGTGTCCAGCGTTAATGCCAGTCATGGATTGGGTTTCACGGACTTGGACTTAACTTCTGATGGGCGTGCTCACAATCGGGCATTGCATATCTCTCTGGAATGTAAGGGTGCGGTACTCTCCCATGTGCTGGTGGATACTGGATCATCTCTGAACGTCTTGCCTAAGAAGGCATTGATGAAGCTGGACTATGATGGAGTGGTGCTAAAGCCCAGTGATCTAGTAGTTCGAGCATTTGATGGATCAAGAAGATCGGTATTTGGAGAGGTGGAGTTACCTATTAAGGTAGGTCCACAAGTCTTCAATACCACGTTTTACGTGATGGATATCCAGCCGGCATATAGTTTTTTACTTGGAAGGCCCTGGATACACTCGGCAGGAGCGGTTTCTTCTACACTTCATCAAAAATTAAAGTTTGTCTGGGAAGGTCAAGTTGTGACGGTCAGCGGGGAAGAAGATATCTTCGTCAGTCATCTAGCCTCATTCAAATATGTGGAGATGGATGGCGAAATAGTCGAGACCCCATGTCAAGCTTTCGAGCCTTTGAAGTCCGAGCAAGCGTCCGTCGTAGCAACTTCTCCTGCAGTACCGAAGAAGGGGGTTTCCATAGCTTCGTATAAACAAGCGCTAGAACTAGTAGAATCTGGAGTGCGAGAAGGCTGGGGCAGCCCAGTCGAATTGCCAGAGAAGAAGGACATGTTCGGGATTGGTTATCACCCTGGAGGATCTTCGTCTGAAACAAGTACAAAAGGTTGTCAGAGCCCGGTCACTTTCACAAGTGCAGGAGTGATAGACTACGGAAATATCAGCGCAGTGCAGGATGAAGTTGTTGATAGTGACTGTGACTTGGATGAATGGATTAGGCCTGCCGTCCCAGGAGCTCAACTTAGCAACTGGACGTCAGAAAGGCTCATTTCAGTAACATCTTTTGAAGAGTAATATTTTTTGTTTTTGTTTTCCTGTATTAAAGCACTATGTCTTGCCCGGGGCATAATGGCTCTTTGTAAGGGTTCATTTGTTCATTAACACAATCATTAATAAAATTGACGTTTCACATTCATTTCATGTTGTTCTCTGTCTTTCGTTTTTTACTTTTGTTTTTCAAAAAAGAAAGAAAAGTTTTAAAATGGCAATGTTTCTCATTTTATCAAGTTGTTGCTAAAGCCTTGCATGAATCATCATTCATGCAGGTGCTCGTCACCGGATCTTATCAATGACGACCCTGTTATGGCTAAGTATGACTTCGACAATCCAATTTATCAAGCCGATGAGGAAGGTGAAGAGGATTGTGATTTACCCGAAGAATTGGCCAGACTGCTCAAACAGGAGGAGAAGATGATTCAGCCGCATGAGGAAGATGTTGAAGTGATAAACCTGGGTACTGAAGAGGACAAGAAAGAAGTCAAGATCGGAACTGCATTAGAAGAATCTGTCAAGACTCGTTTGATGGCTATGCTTCGAGAATACGTTGACGTCTTCGCATGGTCCTACCAGGATATGCCTGGTTTAGACACTGACATTGTGGTACACTAGCTACCTCTCAGAGAAGGTTGTCTTTCGGTAAAGCAGAAGTTGAGGCGTACGCGTCCAGACATGGCAATTAAAATAAAAGAAGAAGTGCAAAAACAGTTTGATGCTGGCTTCTTGGCTGTGACTAGTTATCCTCCATGGGTTGCTAACATTGTGCCGGTTCCTAAGAAAGATGGCAAAGTCAGAATGTGTGTGGATTACAGGGATTTGAATAGGGCCAGCCCCAAAGATGATTTCCCTCTACCTCACATAGATGTACTTGTCGATAATACTGCTCAGTTTTCCGTGTTCTCTTTCATGGACGGATTCTCAGGCTATAATCAAATCAAGATGGCTCCCGAGGATATGGAAAAGACAACTTTCATCACTCCTTGGGGCACCTTTTGTTACAAAGTCATGCCGTTTGGTTTAAAGAATGCAGGAGCTACCTATCAAAGGGCAATGGTGACGTTGTTTCACGACATGATCCATCATGAAATTGAGGTCTATGTTGATGACATGATAGCAAAATCCCAGACAGAGGAAGAGCACTTGGTCAACCTAGCAAAATTGTTTGATAGGCTTCGAAAGTTCAGACTGAGGTTGAATCCGAATAAGTGTACCTTCGGGGTTCGTTCTGGCAAGTTACTCGGCTTCATTGTGAGTGAACGAGGAATTGAGGTTGATCCGGCCAAAGTGAAAGCAATCCAGGAAATGCCTGAGCCGAAGACTGAAAAGCAAGTGCGTGGTTTCTTAGGAAGACTAAACTACATTGCACGGTTTATTTCTCACCTAACGGCCACGTGCGAGCCCATCTTCAAGCTTCTGAGAAAAAATCAGGCCATTAAATGGAATGAAGACTGTCAGCGGGCCTTCGACCGAATCAAAGAGTACCTGTTGGAACCACCAATTCTTATGCCTCCAGTGCCAGGGAGACCTCTGATCATGTATCTTACTGTGCTCGAAGGATCGATGGGATGTGTGCTGGGTCAGCAGGACGAGTCTGGTCGAAAAGAGCACGCCATTTATTACCTTAGTAAAAAGTTTACCGATTGTGAGACACGATACTCACTACTCGAGAAAACTTGCTGCGCTTTGGCATGGGCTGCTCGCCGACTAAGACAGTACATGCTGACACACACTACTCTCCTAATTTCCAAGATGGATCCTGTAAAATACATCTTTGAGAAGCCGGCTTTGACAGGAAGAGTGGCCCGTTGGCAGATGATACTCACGGAGTATGACATACAATACACTTCACAAAAAGCAATCAAGGGGAGTGTGTTGTCAGAATACTTGGCCCAGCAGCCGATTGATGATTATCAACCCATGAGGTTTGAGTTTCCGGATGAGGACATCATGTTCCTCAAGTCGAAAGACCATGAAGAACCACTTCCGGAGGAGGGGCCTGACCCTGAATCCAGATGGAAATTGATGTTTGACGGAGCTGTGAACATGAATGGGAGTGGAGTCGGTGCTGTTATTATCTCACCGGAAGGAGTCCATACACCTCTCGCTGCTCGCTTGACCTTCGAGTGCACTAATAACGAGGCAGAGTATGAAGCTTGCATCATGGGGATTGAAGAGGCAATAGACTTGCGAGTCAAGAACCTTGAGATCTTTGGAGATTCTGCTTTGGTGGTGAATCAAGTCAATGGCAAATGGCTAGTTCATCAAGCTCGTTTGACTCCTTATCGAGATTATGTCAGGAAGCTGTTAACCTTCTTTACCAAAGTAAAGCTGAGCTATGTTCCTAGAGACGAAAACCAGTTCGCCGATGCTCTCGCGACTTTATCATCCATGATTAAAGTATGCCGAGAGAATTTCGTGCCTCGAATTTCGATCTCTCGTCTTGAAAGACCGGCTTATGTCTTCGCAGTTGGTGATGGTGAAGATGACAAGCCTTGGTACCACGACATCAAACAATTCCTGAAAGCTCAAGAATACCCGGTTGAGGCATCCAGTAAAGATAAGAAAACTCTTAGAAGACTGGCGGGAGGTTTCTTCTTGAATCAGGATGGTGTGCTATACAAACGGAACTTTGACATGGTGCTGCTCAGATGTGTGGACATACATGAAGCAGACTTGTTAATGCAGGAGGTTCACGAAGGCTCCTTTGGTACCCATGCTGGAGGACATGCCATGGCCAAGAAATTATTGAGATCGGGATACTATTGGATTACCATGGAATCCGATTGTTGCAAATACTCTCGTAAGTGCCATAAGTGTCAAATTTATGCTGACAAGGTCCATGTGCCTCCGAATCCGTTGAGTGTCATGTCTTCACCGTGGCCGTTCGCTATGTGGGGCATCGATATGATTGGAAAGATTGAGCCAACAGCTTCTAATGGGCATCGCTTCATCCTAGTTGCTATTGATTATTTCACGAAGTGGGTTGAAGCAGCTTCTTACACCAACGTCACTAAACAAGTGGTTGCTCGATTTATTAAGCGAGACATCATCTGCCGATATGGAGTCCCTGAAAGGATCATTACTGATAATGGTTCTAACCTCAACAACAAGATGATGGCTGATTTGTGTCGAGACTTCAAAATAGAACACCACAACTCTTCTCCATATCGTCCGAAGATGAATGGCGCCGTCGAGGCGGCTAATAAAAACATCAAGAAGATTGTTCAGAAGATGGTTGTGACGTACAAAGATTGGCACGAGATGTTACCATTCGCGTTGCATGGGTACAGAACATCAGTACGCACTTCAACTGGGGCAACTCCATTCTCATTAGTATATGGTATGGAAGCAGTCTTACCAATTGAAGTAGAAATCCCCTCATTGAGGCTGATGATGGACATCAAGCTAGATGAAGCTGAATGGCTCCGATCCAGATATAATCAATTGAGTCTCATTGAAGAGAAGCGTCTAGCAGCTGTATGCCATGGACAGTTGTATCAGCGACGAATGAAGCAAGCTTTTGACAAGAAAGTGCGACCACAGAGGTACATGCCAGGAGATTTAGTGCTGAAAAGGATTCTTCCTCCTCTCAATGATTACAGGGGCAAGTGGACACCCAATTATGAAGGACCGTTCATGGTTAAAAAGGTTTTCTCAGGCGGAGCCTTAATGCTGACAACCATGGACGGAGCAGACTTTCCATCCCCTGTCAACACAGACGCAGTAAGAAAATACTTCGTGTAAAAAAGGACCCGCTGGATAAAAACAGAATAAAGATCCAGGCAAAAATGGGCATCCCGGCGAGCCAAAAACAGAATAAAAGGCTCGGGCAAAAGCTAGGGAAATATTAAAAAAAAAAAATGTGTACACCCGCTGAGTTGAAAAGCCACATCGGACAACTCAGGCAAAAAAGGGTATCCCGGTGGATTGAAAACCTGAAAGGGCGATCCACGCAAAAGAGGGATTAACACGAACGACTGCGATCTGCGAGATCCATGACTTACCTACAGTTGAGGCTATACTAAGGGTTGAAGATCAGTTCACTTACTTTTTCTCAAGAGGCAAGAGAGCGGAGCGTCTTGAAGACATACGAGTCATAACCGGGTTGATACTTGATGAGATTCATTTTTCACATTGCCAATAGGGTAGTTTGTTTTTCTTTTAGTTGTTCCCTCATTCCAGGGAACTGCTTCCTTTGTATTGCCTATTCAAGGCCACCTTTCCAAATCAATAAAAGTTCAACTTCAGTCAATTGACTATTTTGTTTCTTTATTTCTACTTTTTCATCTAGCATTGATTGATTGTGAAAACGTCTAGCAAATGGTAACTTGCATTGTGTTATGAACATTTGAATGCTTTTCTAACTCGTGCAGGAGAATAGAAACATGTAATATAACTCTGAAAGGGTGTTGAGATACCTAGACAACGATTCATGCTATGAGCCTGGGGCAAGCAGGTCCCAAACTAATTCTCTATGTTGCAGGTACTATCGATTGTGTTCATACAGGTACAGGTACTGGTGTTGCTAACAGAGTTAAAGACTATCATCCAGGAGGGGCATTCCTTTTTGTTTGAACAGAAACAAGTATCTCTCAGGGTATTTCCAATCATCCCCAGCCATGTGAAAGTTGAAATTTCACCCAGCAAGGTAGCAAAGAGTGGGTGCAATCCCCAAGCAGAAGTCTCCTTTCAGACAGGGGCAATTCTCGGCAGTATAAGGAGTGTCTTGCCTCCCCAGCGGTTGTTGCCTCAGCAGTGTTATGCCTTTGGTTCCCAGAAAGTCCTCACTTCCCCACCAGAGTTCAAGAAGGGTTCGCCTCCAGCAGGGTCTTGGCGCTCCAATCTCAAAGTCCAATTTATTTTTGGCAGTGGTGGCTATTCTGAGCCAGTGAATTATTAGAAGCTTTCCCCGCAGAGTTTTTTCCTCCTCACCAGGATAAACTAGATCAATGCAGTGATCATCGTTTCTTCCCAGCCAAGTTATCTGGAATTACCTGCAGTCTCCTTATCAGGAGATCTCCTTTGCATTGTCATTCGCATAATCATCATTGCGTCTGCATCTTCCAAGGCGTAGCATTTCCATCATCATGGAGCATTACGCCATAAATTTAAACATGTGCATGCCAGCATGGGCCAGTTTTGAGGTATATTACGTACGACTTATAATATCTTCTCAACCTGAAATACTCCGCACAGAGGATACCAACATCATTTCTCAGACATCCTTGTCTTTTCAAGCCAATATTGGTCATTTATTCCGCGTCTTGTTTGGTACAACAGTCGCGTCGCAGGTTCCCGTTTGGTACAACGGTCCTTTTTGCTTGGGCTCTCGTTTATGTACAACAATCCCGTTCCATCTTGTCCAATTTTCTTTGTGTTTGGTTATCAGTCGAGGCTGGTATACCTTTGCGTCTCCATTCGAGGATGGTTTCGTGTTAGATCTGAGGATTTTTTGGATTGTCATTCGAGGATGGCATTCTTTTCTTCAAGTCCTTCTGCGGTTGGTCTTGTTTGTGTGGCTATTATTCGAGGATAGTAGTTCACTTTTTGAGCTTATTGATCGAGGTCAGTTTGTCTCTTTTGCAAAGTCTGTCTGAGGTCAGCTTTGTGTTTGGTTATCAGTCGAGGCTGGTATACCTTTGCGTCTCCATTTGAGGATGGTTTCGTGTTAGATCCGAGGATCTTTTGGATTGTCATTCGAGGATGGCATTCTTTTCTTCAAGTCCTTCTGTGGTTGGTCTTGTTTGTGTGGCTATTATTCGAGGATAGTAGTTCACTTTTTGAGCTTATTGATCGAGTTCAGTTTGTCTCTTTTACAAAGTCTGTCTGAGGTCAGCTTTGTGTTTGGTTATCAATCGAGGCTGGTATACCTTTGCGTCTCCATTCGAGGATGGTTTCGTGTTAGATCCGAGGATCTTTTGGATTGTCATTTGAGGATGGCATTCTTTTCTTCAAGTCCTTCCGAGGTTGGTCTTGTTGTTTTGTGTGGCTATTATTTGAGGATAGTAGTTCACTTTTCGAGCTTATTGACTGAGGTCAGTTTGTCTAGTTTGCAAAGTCTGTCTGAGGTCAGTCTTTGTTGTTGATGGTTATCGCTCGCGGCCGGTATACCATTGTATTTCTATTCGAGAAGGGTTTCATTACTGGATCCGAGGATCCAGTGTGAGTGGTCATTCGAGGATGGCATTCTTCCCGGCATATTTCCACTTGGTTCTATCTCCGCTACCTATTAAGAGGTCAAAACAAAAAATATATAAGTAAATAAATGGGCAGATGACATTTATGTTGCCCTCAGTGTGCAATTTTTCAGGTTTTATTCGAGTATTCAATCACTCCATACCTTGAACGTCTAAGAGCTGTTGCAATTATCCATTCAAGTCTGTAGATGATTGAATAGGGGCAGCTGTAATACCTCAAAATTTGCCCTCCTATTTATTCCCTCCATTGGTTTTTCATTTTGCATTCATCAGCAGTTCTCATTAGGTCATAACATTCGTAATCATACATTTCATTAACTCCTCAGGCATGGGATTGAAGCATTTTCTGGTGATTGGGATTCTTATATTCATAGGTAGTCTATCGGGTCATTGTATTCAAGATGAACGAAGTTTGAGTTCACATCATCAAAGTCATGTTCTGTGTTTCATCAAGTTCAGAAATTTTCCTAATCTAGAGGATTCAATAGACTATCCTCTTCTTCTTGGTATCCTAGGTTGCATTGGTGATTCAAGAAGCATGGCCTAAGGTATCGGCTTTTAGATTTGCTATGACATCACGGTTCATAAGGATTAGTCTTGGATCAGGAGTTGGGTTCCCGTTAAAGGTGGAGAGCGCATGATCAGGGTTTATTTGAAAAGGCATCAGGGTGTCATTGTTGTTCATTCAAAAGTCACCATAAGCTCGTTCGAATATTCTTTTCAAGTCTAAGTCTTTGCCATTGTTTTATCCATTTGTCGAATCCATTATAATCCACATAAAACCTTTGTTCTACACATATTTTAGACCAAGTCCATTATCCATTCCAAATCATTTACCTAATTATCAAAAACCTCTTATAACACAATTCTTTCATTTTTTCTATCTCTTTGAAAATCATATTCAAAATTCAATACTATTGTTGCCCATTTTAAAATACTATTTTCCTAATCTATTTCCTAAACTTTTCTTAAGCCCATTAACCCATATTTGCATCTATTGACCATTATTATGAAAGGTCATTAGGAAATAGATAAGTTTGTGTGTATTTTCCAAGGCTCATCACCAAAGTCATAAAATTTCTTTTTTACACATAGAAACTCATATCAATGGTAGGGAGGATATAATTTCATAAATAATTTCTTGTTGACAGCAGAAACTTACACCAGGAAAAAATCAAAGGAATTCATGAGGAAATTTATAGCAAAACTAGTTCAGTTATAATTTTATATAAAGCTAGTTACATTCACAACACGAAATGGCCTGGACAAATAAAGCCCAATTCAGTTACAAAGAGAAAGTTTTATAGCAGTGAGAACTCTGCACACACTCAATGTCCTACAAGTAACAGGAGTTATACAAGGTCTCAGATCAAGGGAGACTGAGGAAAGTAACTTAGGTACAGAGAAGGCTTTTGCATTTCACAGCAACGGAAAGCCGCATATGTCGTCTGGAGGATCACCATGTGCAAGAAGATCAGACTAGACTTGCAGCATAATCTTCGGTTTTCATATCAGGATCTATAGCTCAAAAAGACATCCAGATGACAACTTGTTCATCAGTTGAATCTTTTATGATTAGTCCTCTTAGCTGGTTTGCTGCAATTGTTTCAACAACAATTCAGAACCAAACCATTTCCACCAATTCATCTCAACCTGCATATTTCAAAGAATCAGTTCAGGATAGCGTCAATGACAAAGTTGAAAGATCAGTATAAAACACAAATGGAAACCACTAGTTACCAAAGAAAAGACTCAGCCAATATGACGGAACCCGAAAAAAATTCATAACAGTCATAACTGAATCGTAACTGATTCAGCTGATTTCCAGCTCAGAAGCATAACTGACTACTCAAAGCCAAAAGGTTCAAAACAGAAATCAGAAGATAACTAATCCTAACCAAAATATCAAAGCCAACAAAATTCATAACCGAAAAATAACAAAATCTAATAGCTATAACTGAATTCAGTTGGAGAACATACCTGAAGTTTCTAGACTTTTTTTGTGAAAATCTTCTATAAAACAGCATCACCCTTCACATTGGTTTTTTCTTCTTCCACCATTTTTTTCCTCCTTTTAACCTTTTCACCTATCCTCTTTTTCACCTTGAATCAGCTCTATTCACAATGATTCTGAACTTGGATCCTTTTCCTCAGCTTCCATTTTTCTGAAGCTTTTCCCTATCCCTCTCATTGCCAATTCTGTTCTTATTCAAAGATCTTCAGTTGATGCTCACCATTCATAGCCTGCAGCATTCATCAACCTGGTTTATCGCTCTTCGATGCCATAAATGTTTCTTCGCCACTTCTTTACACCACCTGAGGCAATAAAGTTACCTGAGGCAATAAAGTTCAAGCTGTGATTTGCCAATGGCATCAAGAAGTAACGAAATTACCAAAACGACAAACGGGATCGAAGGAGGAAGAGGTGTAAATCGATAATCGTACCTGAACGGATTTTTGAACTGTCCTCTCCTCCATATTGATACGTCCATTGGATCTTGGGCGCAGACTCTGAGTCAAAGAGAAACGGGGTAATCGAAACCTGCAAGAAAAGGAGTTTTGAATAAGTAACAATTGTTTTAGAAGCAAAGCAGGAGACGAGTAGAATCGAGCAAAGGTAAAAGTCGCAGAGTGACCGATACTTAGCTCATCGATCTCACGCCGCCGCGGATAGCTTCAAGTTTTGTCAGAATCTTCGAAAACCGCCCAGCGCCGCCGTGTTCTATCAGCTAGTAAGGTATGTTAATCCTCATGCCGTAGCGATTGTTCTTGTTGTGTTCGAGTTTTTTTTTTAGGGTTAGAGTTGGGATCTTCTTTCGTACAGTTTAGGTTAGGAATTATGAAGTTATGTTCGGGTAGAAGATGGAGAAATGGTAGTAGTGAAGACGAGAAAGAAGAAGATGACATTAGGTTTGTGGCGGCGGCGAAATTGCTAGGGTTTTGAAGGTTGTCTCGGCATGTATTGGGTTCTTGCGTAGCTTTGTTCTAGGTCGTAGGAGGTGACTGAGACGGTGATGGCGTGTCATTTTAAGAAGGATAGCAGGTTGAGCGGAGAAGACGAAGAGAGGGGTGGCGGACGGATTCAAGCGGAGAAGGCGTAGGGAGAGTGCTGCGGCGGTGTCATCAAGAGGAAGACGAAAGGGATTAGGGTTAGGCTGATTTTGGGCTTTGATATTTTATTGTTTGTATCTTCATAAAGTCTGTTTGTATTATTAAAACCTTAATTTAATTCAGTTTTAATTAAGTTTTGTATTAAACTATAGTTTAGTTAGGGTCATCAACTAATTCATTTTTAGATTAAGGATTTAAATTAAATTTTTTAATAGAACTATAGCCTAATTCAGATTTTAGAAAAAATATATTTTATATAAGTTTAGCTTATTTCATTATTTTAATTAAGGTTTTAGAAACTTTATCATAAATATTAGAATTTATTTCATTCCTTAAATTAATAATTTTTAGAAGATATTAGTATAAATATTAGTTTAATCCTCTAATTAAGTTTTTTTTGGAAAATATTAGTTTAATTCTTTAATTAGGAGTTAGAAAATATTATCTTAAGAATTAGATAATTCATATCTTAGGTTAATTTATTTGTAAGTTAATTAAGAATTGTGTTTAATTCCTAGAATGTGTTTAAAGTATGTTTAATTAAAAAAAAACATTACTATCAACACCCCTGTTTCCAGGCCCAGTAGAAAAGCAAAACAAATAAATTCTGTCTGCACCTCCCCTTCTCAAGCCTCATGTTGGGCCCTGTTTCTTTTCTATTAGCACCTGCCTTTTGGGGCCCAGTTCACAGAAACAAATAAAAATTACTAAGAGCACCCCATTTATGTTCTTGTTAGAATGTCATTTTAGTTTAGTTATAGTTTCAAATTAAATCTAATAAAAATAGGTAAAAGCATTATAAAATTCCAAAAAAAAATCAAGTAGATTAATAATTGAATTTAGGAATTTGTGACATTTTTATTTTCTGAAATTTGTTTATTTTTGAATTAATTATGAATTTTTCTATTAATTAGTGTTATTGAATTTCTATTATTTATGCTGAGTTTTGTTTATTTTATTTAAATAGCTTCCAACATTTTTTTGAGCCATTTTTTTTCTGTAATTAAAAGACCCCTAATAGCTCTTAGAATATTTTTTATGGAATTTTTAGATGCTTTTATCTTAGGTTTTGGTGGTATAATCCTTAGGAATTAATAATTAAGTCTTAGCTGGAAATAATTAATTGTTAGGTATAGGAAAAATAAGATTTTTTAGAATCCCTTTTAGTACCATATTAGAAATAATGTTAGGATCTTACAATTTAATTTTCATAATTTTTTTAGGAGTTTTAGTATATTTTTTAGAATATTAGTTTTTAGCCTAGTTAGGCATAATTCCCATAAGTTTAGGCCACTAAAAAAAAATGTCCAAATAAAAATAAAATAGTTTAGTTTAAGTTTAGTCCTAGAATTAAATATTAGACTTAGGATAGTTAAAACTTGATTTTTAGATTGAATATTAGGCTTAGATTAGTTTAATACTTAGGCTTGAAGTTTTATTTCCATATAGAAGTGGAATAAATAAATAGACTATTTATTATTTATGCCTTTAAGGCATTTTTTAGAATTTTATTTCTTATAATTCAAGTTCATTTGTTTTGCTTTATTTTGATCTTACAACTTGTATAGGATTCCCATTTGTTCTTAGAATCAACTTAACTTCATTAAGAAGTAAGTTGAATTCTAATAGTCTTATTTCCATTAGGAGTAGAAAACCTCACTAACCATTAGGACCACTTTGTAAATAAATAAACAAAATTAGGATTGAGTCTTAGTCCTTTAGATTTTGCCTTTTTGCAATTTGAGTCATCCTCTTCTTATCTTCAAACAAAATTCAAAAAAACACTTAACAAATAAAGGAAATGATTCCTTGTGTATAGCCTTATTCCATGAAACACTTGCATTCATTCCATCTTGGAGTGGTGTAAGCTTGTTTATCATGATGCACAAGTCTCATCAAGGAATTGTTCACAAAGAAAAACTTAAAAGACACTTCTTCACAAAAGCAACAAAATCACTTAATAAAGTTCAACAAGCTAGTGAACTTAAACCCTAATCCTAGGAAACCAGTCTTGGATAAATTCTCCTTGCTGGGTATGCTTGTTCTATTATTCCATCTTGGAATGTAGAGTCAAGTGTACATTCCATGGAAAAGAGTTTGAATTCACTTCCTTGTGCCAAATTCATACAAAACTCATAAAATACAAAAACAAACAATAAGCGACTATCCTGCGGGAACTTCTCTTCTCATCTCATTCACTCACAACGCGAACTCGCGACGACTTGTCTCGCATGCAAGACGGTAAACGCACTCGTACCAGACGAGCCTGCAACACCTGAGCATAGACATACGCAGTTCCGGCTGTAAAAAACACAAACAAATAGTTCCCGCCTAGGTTAGACGAACTACGGCGTCTCTGATCCTCATTTATCCCGATGAGGTAAGTAGGCAGTGGGGTAGGGCCCATTCGAGCACAATCTTTCTTTTTCCCTACATTTTCCCCCCTTTATTCCCATTTGTTAATTTTCATTTCCATTTCATTCCAGAAAGCCATTCTTTTATTCAAACAGCATATTATTTCTCACCCTTTGAAAACAGACTTATAAGCGTGGATCCCGTCGGGTACGACGGACGATCTGGGGTGCTAATACCTTCCCAGGTCGTAACCGACTCCCGAACTCAGATCTTTGGTTCGCAAGGCCTTGTCCTTTCCTTCTTCCTCAGGTTTGTGCAACATTACCTTTCCCATTCTTTCGGGATAAAAATGTCTGGCTGGCGACTCTAACCTTTCCGCGCCACTTTCGCGTTTGTACTAGGATGAAAATCCCGGGAGCGACATGGTCGAAGATGGTCTATCTGTGCGGATGAATTTGCATTTCAGAAGTCTTTCGACCTCTTCTTTTATCTTTGACAGAATTTCTGGTACAAAGCATCTTGGCGCCTGCTTTACTGGTTATTTCCTTCCAATATTGATAGCTTTAATTCGACCAAGCTTCTGTCTAAACTAGGCATTTTTTCATAGTCCCATCCAAAACAATATTAGTATTCATGCAGCAATTGGACTATTTCGATTTTGAACTGTGGGTCCATCTTTACACTTATGTAGGTTGGCCTTTTTTCTTCCCCCAACCCTAGATCTATTTCTTCTAATGGATCTTGTGTTACCATCTTCATGTTGGTCGACACTGGATCTTTTTCGAACCCTAAAGGTTCGTTGTCATAAATGGCGCCAAGCTTTTGATATTTCCATTCGCCCATCTGACCATTTTCAACGTCTTCTTCAACGTCTCTTTGAGCACATTGATTGTCAGAATCTTTTTGATTGGCTTCGACAGCCATATATTTTACTATGGCTTCAATGCAACTTTTAGTTTATTTTCGGCTATGTAAGTCGTGATTCATTCGAGCACTGATACCTCAGTCATTGTCGTCGAATTCACTTCCTCACCCAGTTGGCTCTATATGGGCAGCCCTCCATATATAATTCGACTCATCGACCACTTCTTTATCCCACTGAAAACCATACGTTGGGTGAAGATACATTGAGCAATAGGCATTATCAGTTGCCTTGAGGTCGAGATCTGCTGGGCTACATGGGGGTATGTGTGCCAGGTTCTAGTTGAAACTTAGACGGTCCACGTGGTTCACTTCAGACATAAAGTAACTTTTGTCTTCTTTGATGTTCTCGACTATGCCATCAGTTTTCCAGATAGCTATCCGTTGGTGTATTAACGAGGGTTCAACCCCTACACTGTGTATCAATTCTCTTCTAAGAAGAAAATTATAGTTTGCTTTTGAAGCAATCACCATGAACATCGTCGGTCTTGTTATGGTTCCGACAATTAAATCCACCTGGATTACACCCATGGTGGTTCTTATCTTTCCTTCATAATTTGATAACACCATATTATAAGGCTTGGCGTCAGAATCATGCTTACCAATTTTCTTTAACATAAAATGAGGCATCAGGTTAACTGTTGCTCCCCCATCTATTAGTATCTTATTCACTCATACATTCTCAACTTTCCTTTTTTTGAACAAGGGCTTCAAATGCCCTTTCATTGAGTCATATGGCCTTTCAAAGAACGCATTTTATTCTTCCACGCAGCCATTGTTCATTATATAAGAGAAAACAGGTCTATGTGCCATTTGTTCTTCCTCCATACTGCTGTCTTGGTTTTCGACCTCCATCACCCCATCATAGTCTCTGGGCAGGACCGAGACCATGTTGCAGACGACGTCAAAGGATGCCTCTAAGTTGGATTGGAAATCATCAGTCATCTCCTGATCCTCTTGGGCTTTTTCTTTGGGCTTCATTTGTTCGACCTTATTGCCTAGATTATTGATGTGGGATGATTCTTTTCTATCCATCCCTTGGATGTTGTTGCTGGATGCAACTTTGTTTTTCTTGACGACATCCTTTTCGACCATGCTTCTTTCCGCAACCTCTTTTTCTGCTCTATTCTTCCTTTGGAACCTCCTCCATTGAGACTTACTCATGGGATTTTTACCTTTATAGATTTTAGAAGGATAAGTTCTTGGTTTGCGTTTTTCGATTTAATTTCTTTCTGCTACCGAAGGGCCTCTTTGAACGTCGAAGCTTCTCCAATCTTTTCGTCCCTGAGCGTCCCTAATTGGTTGCACCCATCTGTCGTCAACAACTTTGTTTGTTGGTTTGTACGAATTATAGTTCCTACTTCCAATCCTCTGTTGGCGGTGTTCCCTCCTTCTTGGATCGTATCTCTCTGTTTTGGTAGCAGCTAGGATTTCCTCCCAGTTTCCTTTTCTCTTGGACTTTTCTATCACCTCTAGCTTGTTTGATGCCTTCTCATCGAAGATAGCGTTGCAACGTGGGCAAAATATCACTTCAGCCTTTATCCTTTGACACTTTTGGATGAACTCAATCAAGCTTTTGTCTTCTTTTGGATATGCCAGCCTCTGGTACTCCTGTCGACGGTGTTCTTCAGGAGTCTGTGCTTGATTTTTCTGGGATTTTTCCACCATGTTGATACTGGCCATCTTTCAATCACCAATATTTAATTTGTTCATCTTCTTAATAAGTGCTTGCTTAGTTTCACCTATCTCCTTTGTTGAGTCACACTCTTCATTTGGGGATAAGTATCCACTGGCATCTTGGCAGCTGTCTTCGAATGACTTTCCTCTAGGATCTTCCATTATTCTTCATAAGATTCCATGCGTGACTGGCTCCTCAGGACTTTCAGCAATTCTTGCCTCTATCTTGGTAGCATCCTTATCAACCTCAGTGTTGATAGTCAGGCCTTCAGTGGCCTTCTTTTTGACACTATCGCCTTCAGTAGCCTCCATTTCAGTGTTGATCAAATTATCAGCGGTTACTTGATTTTTTGTTACATTGAGGCTTTCAGCAGCCTTCATTTTCTTTTCGAAGGAATCCCCAGTGATTTCGCTTTTGCTTACTTTGTTGTAACCTTCAGTGGCTTCAACATTTCTTGAGTTGTTGAGGCTTTCAGCAACCTTCATGTTTTCTGAGACAGAATCTTCAGTGTTTTCGCTCCTTTTTGTTTCGACGCAATCCTTAGTGATTTCAGCATTGTTTGTGTCATTTAGGCCTTCAGTAGCCTCCTTGTTGGTGCAACTAGTTAAATCTCCTTGCATAAGGTGTTCAACGTTTTTCCATTCAGTGACTTCGTCATGGATTGTAAGATTATCAGCAATCTCCACCATGTTGATGTTGTTGTTGAAACCTTTAGTGGATTCCACCATTTCAAAAATGTATTCACAACCCTTTTCGACCTCCACCATGTTTATGATGGATGGCTCAGCATAGTGGATTTCGAAATTCTACATAGAATTTGAATCAATTTTCATCTGTTGTTTCTGCTTGTCTCCGAACCTCAACCTTCCGTCACAGATAGCATTTTGTACGAGATCCCTGAAAAGGAAACATTGCGACGTTTTATGACCTAGAAAGCCATGGTACTTACAAAAACCTCTCTTTTTATATTGTTCCATAGGAGGAACCTTAGTGCCTGGTGGTACTATCATCTGACCATCTTCGACTAATTTGTCAAAGATTTCGTCAAATTTGGTTACGTCGAATGTATAGGTTCTTTTAGGAACTTTATCATTCTTTTCAGATTTGACTGGATTTTTTCCATTCGACGGAACCAATACTTTACAGGAATATGGTGGACCTTGTTTTAATTCGGCTAGGTTGATTTCCTGTTCGTCGAAACTAACTGACTCGTTTTCGTCACTATTATCTTCTTGGCATACTCCTACATAAGCCACCCTTTCTTTCTTATTCTTACTCGCTCTAAAATTTTCAGCTTTCAGTCTTTTGACTTGTCTAACCCTATCTGCTAATTGTGCCATATCTCTTAAATACTGGTGTCTAGTTTCTTCTTATAGAATAATCTAAACCCCCTGCAGCTATTTCGACTAATTCATGTTCAGACACCTGGGTGAAACATCTTGCCTTTAGTAATCTAAACCTATTCAGATAATCATCTATTGGTCTAGATAATTTCCTTTTAACACTGGCTAACTCTTTTAAGCTTATTTTTGTTTGTCCCATATAGAATTGTTCATGGAACAACCTTTCTAATTGAGCCCATGTGTATACAGAATTTGCAGGCAAGGACGTAAACCAAGTAAACGTATTTTTTGTCAAAGAACTTGGAAAATATTTTGTTCTCAAATTCTCATTGTGGGCTATTTCCCCTGCTTTGATCACGTAACGTGCCACATGTTCTATGGTGGACTCACTAGTGTCCTATTAGAATTTGGTGAACTTAGGAACTTTCCACCTTGGGGGTAGTTCCTATTGTAGAATATATTCAGACAATGGAGAAATATAACTAGGCCTCTGTAATCCTACATTCACCCCATTTTGTGCCATTATCCTTTCAACCATGGCTGCTAAATTATTTTCGGCAGGCAAGTTATTATACCGAATTTGTTGCACCACACCATCAATGTCTTGGCCTCTCTGGACTAATATCCTCCTAGGCTCTTGTTGGACGGGGATTTCTACATGAGGCTGTTAGACTACTTCCTTTTGGTTTCTAAGGTTTTCCTGAGGAATGTCTAAAGTTCTCTGATTTATTGTTGGTTCCTATTCGACGCCCACCCTAGGGTTTTGAACTATTTGTTCTCTCTATCGAGTTTGAGGGACGCCGAAAAAATTAGCAATGCCCGTCATTTGTTCTGCCAACAATTGATTTGTTTGGGTGTTGTTTTGTATTAGAGGATTAAACATTGTCCCCATTTGTTGTGTCAACATTTGGACCATATCATGATTGCTCTCGTCCATTTGCTGTCTAATTATTTGCGTAGAGTTATTTGTGATCGCTGTCGTATAAGTTTGAAATCCTGGTGGAGGTTGATTTATTCTACCTATGTTTCCACCAAATCCTGACCCTTGTAATAGGGAAGAAATATTTACCATGGAGTCAGAATACAATGATGATGCATTCTACAAATTTTCCATTGTTGAAGTTGGTATTCCAAAGGGTTGTTCCCTATTATATAGAGGCATGATAAAAGTTGTCGCAAAAGGCCTATGAGCGTTTTCTATGGGAGGAGGTGTCCCTATGGGCCTTTGGTGTCCTAAGGTGTAGAAACTATGTGCATTTTGAGATTTTTAAAACGCTGGTGTAGACCCTGCTGACGAAGGCACAACCTCTGACACAAAGAATGAGCCTATATGTCCCCCTGTCGAAGGGGTATAGCTAGACACTGGAATGTTTTCTATTTAATTATTTGGCGCACTCGACATTCTTCTTACTCTTGTTCTTTTTTTGTCTTTCTACGTCAGTTATGTCTAATTTACCGCTTCTTAGAATCATATAATCAAGTACGACCTTTTTGATTAAGAGTGATTATGATATCTTTTAAATTTGCACTAAGGTCCCACTGGGCGTGCCAATTTGTTCGCAATGGTTTTTGACGAATAACCGCTGGTTTTCCAATTAACACTAAATTGGTTTACTTGCAGGATCAACCATAAAAATCCTAGGACATAAGTGACATTTTCTCGAAATTATGACACTAATAATCTTGTGATTTTACTTTTACTAGGTTTTTTATATATGATTGTATGATTTATCTGACTAAATACAAAAGATGAAGACTTGGCGAAGACTTAAAGAAAACTAAATTCTGACAATGCATAAAGTAAATGGCAAAGAACAAGTAAATGACTTGTAAATGTAAAGGAATGGTAAATAACTTAGAATTTTATTAAACTTGATAAGATAAATTGGTGTTGCACACGTACATTTTCCAGAATAAGACTCTTTTCTCACACACAGGTACTTTGAGTATTTTTTACAGGAAGTTTGTACAAGATTTTCACACACATGATTTCTGACAAGAACTAATCTATTTATACATAAACAAGATAACTGTCACTAACAGATAAATCCTACAAATACGACACTTGGCCTTCAACATGTCTTCTTTTCACCAAACGCTTCCATGCGTTTTTCTGCCAAACATCTCAATCTTTAAATTTTGAATCTCTTCTTTGTGTCGAAACGACGCACCCTTTCAAGGTTGTCGAACTTGTCGAAAAACATCATAGTTATCTGACTATGTCAAAACGTTGAAAAACATTCTTCAACTGGCTTGGTCGAAAGCGTCGAAAAACATCCTCTTTGTCTGACTCGGTCGAAATTGATTTCTAAAACATCTTCCCTTTCTAGTCGAAGTACATCACTTTGACCTTCATCTTCATGGAGTCGAAAATCCTTGTCTACACTTAGCATAACTTCCTCCAGTAAATCAGGAGGGCAATTGGCTGTGTAAAAGGCGTTATGGCGGGTGATGGGGATGTCCCCAACGAATATATGTCAACGGCTATTTCTTAAAATAGTCATATTCTCGCTAGTCTCTTAATGGGCCTATGCCCCATTGAATATTGGATTAGGCCTCAATTTGGCGTAGGGCACTTGCCAACCCAGTCCAGAACAGGAGCCCCCCAAGTCGTTATGCTCAAATGAGGATAATGACTTAAGGTGCCGAGGATCACGGTCAATGTAACTTTCTTGTAGATGTTACAATATGTTACACATATTGGAAAGCACCGTCAACACTTTATGACACCTATGGGCAAGCCCTAGGTAATAATTATTTATCTTTTGTGATTCCCCACGCGAGCTTAAGAAATTATTAAAAGGGAGAAGGGAGGATTCATTTGTTCATTTCGCACAAACGCTTGCTCTCACCGTAAAACTTTCTCTACAACCTCTCATCGGACATTCAACGTCGTCTTCGTTCACTTCCTAGAAAACCTCCATGCATTAAGGTAATCTTCATCCCCTTCCTCTTTTTCTGCTAGTTTGCATGATGAACATTCATCAATCTCCTATGAAGTTCATAGGATCTTCATGGTTTCTTGGGATTCATATGAATTTATGGAAATTCTGATGAATCTTCATCAGATGCGTATGAATGTTCATGAATAACTAGGGTTAGCTTTTAAAATATAAGCAGGTTAGTGTTAGATCCATGATAGATTTTAGTTATGATAACTAAGTGTTGGTCGACCGGGCATAGGGTCGTGTAGGGGCTTTTCCCCGGTGGATATCAGTTTGAAAGTGGCAAAGTTGAACTCAATGTGTTGGCTTCGTCCTTGTAGTATTTTCCTTGGTTAAAGGGATGACTCGGGGTACTGATAAGTGCAAATTGTAGGTATTTTTGTATATAAGTGTTTTTGCACTTATCGATACTTTTTGTTAGAATCGTTCGAATAAACCCCGCTTTGTTTGTAAATACGTTTACCTTACATTATAGTGTATATATTACGGTATCTTGTAAATATTATTGAATTTAATTATTTTCCATTTATTTTTGTAGGTTTTACATCATTGATATTGGAGCATTGTTAAATAGAGAATTGAATAAGCTTTCCAACGCTTCGAACCGGGCGCAAATCGGAGTTACGATTCAAAAGATACGAAGAAAACAATTTTGGATTTTTGAAATACTTGCTGGAATTTTTACGGAGCGAGCTGTAAGGTGATTTAACAGATTTTTTAGGTCTCGCTGAGCGAGCCCTGCGATCATGACATCTTATATTAAGTGAAAAACATATTTTTTAGGGTATGTGTAATATCCCAAATTTGCCCTCTCTTGTTTAACATCATCACCATATCATAATCATCATAAGCATGTCATGTCCTTAACATTTTTGCATAGAAAAATGAGGCATAGCACTTGCATGTTCCAGCATAAGGCATATGATCAATCATCAGGGAAATTCAAAGCTCGCTAGGCATGTTACAAGTTTGACATCATGGTCAAATCCTTAAAAAAGGATTGAGGATCAAAATCAGGTCAGAATGGTTGGCGCCGGGTTATTCCTGAGGTTTCCCACCAAAAGGAGGGAAAATTCAAAATTCACTGGCGTTAACCGGTTAACACTTTGGTTAACCGGTTAACGGCTGCGAATTTTGAATTCCAACAGCAAATTCAGCATGTGCTTTGGCTCCAAATTTCTGATTTTTTATTCATTTGAATTGTGGAGAAGGATCTAGATCATTAATCCAAGCCTAATTCCATTACTAAATCCTAATCACTTTACTAAACCATATTTTTTGGATCCCAAGCCTAAATTTTGGGCCCCAAACCTAAACCATATTTAATCCATTTCTCTCCAAACCAAGAAAGGGCTCTCTCATTTTTTGATCCTCATTCTGAATTTTCACTCTTCTCTCTCACTTTTCTCTCATTTTCTCTCCCACATTTTCCAAATTCACTAAGAGTTCCTCTTTGAAGATCACATAACCTTGCCTTAAGGTGTGTAGATCTTGGAACTAGACCTTCATTCATAGCTTCTTTGCATCATTTTCCTGGTTTAATTGGTGATTCAGATCTGGTTTGGGATTTAGAAGTGCTTTTGGATCCAAAATTCTGCATCAAAACCCTTTGCTTGCATTTATTTTGCATGGGGTGTGAAGCTTAGCATCGAATCTTTAAAGTTCTCCGCGAGATCTCTCACTTCCAGCTCAATCAACAACTACCAAAGCATACCTCATTTTTGTAGGTTGGTTAATTTCAGATCTAGCTCTGTTTTAGCTTATTTGCATGCTTGTGCTTTAAATCCACCATGTGCTTGTGTATTTGCTTGTGTTTCTTGATTTGATTGGTTGATTTGTGACCAGATCCATGTGCTAATCCTCATGAGCTTAATGGTGCTATTTAATGTGAATTGATCCTCTTATTTCATGCTCAATTGATTGCTGATCTGTTGTGAGATTAATTGGATAAGCTGGTTTGAGCTGATTTTCTACAGGAAATTGATGTTGTTTCTTCAGTGTTAACCGGTTAACGCTTTGGTTAACCGATTAACGCACCTGTTCCTATGCTGGTATTCTGCAGGTTTGGATTGGTTAACCGGTTAACGCTATGGTTAACCGGTTAAAACTGATGTAGTGTGCCATTTTTTGAGTTGTTTTAGGCTTGTTTGATCCCCTTACTTGTTTTAAATGCCATGGATCATTGTATGATCATTGAATATGATTGTTTAGAGTGATTTGCTTGCTGGTTGATGCATGCTTCCATGTTCTCGACACATAAATGCTTATATGCGTAATGTGACATGTTGTTTGACCTTTGTTGATCTGAGCTTTAAACATGCCATTTCCATGAGTTTTGTTGATGAACATGTGCTGGATTTTGCTAACACTTGCAGGGGCTCATGGTAAGAGAAGTGTGGATGTTCATCCACATTTCAACTCTTCATCCTTTTCCTTTTAAGTTGCTTTCTCTTTGTGCTTTTTGATGTACCTTATGCCATCATGTGTTGCAACTTTTTTCGTCCCCCTTTAGGAGCAACTTATCTCCTTTAGAGGAGTAAGTTGCTTGCTAGCTCTTGCCTCCTCTTCTTCTTGCTCTTCTTTGGTTCTTCTTTCCTCTTCTTAGGATAGTTGAAACCTCACTAACCTTAGGACCACTTTTGCATGACAACATTAGGTTTAGTCTTCCCCCATTTTAGATTTTACCTTTTTGCTCCTTTGGTTCTTTCTCTTCTCATCTCAAAACAAAACCTAAAAAATATTAATAAAGAAAGAAGTGACTTCTTGTGTAATAGCCTTATTCCATGGGGCATATGTATTCATTCCATCTTGGAATAGTGCATTTGTCTAGCATGATGCACAAGTCGGATCATGAAGTCATTTTCATCAAGAAAAAACCCTAAAAAATACTTCTTCATTTTTAATCACTAAAACACCTAATAAATTCAACAAGTCAATGAATTTGGGCCCTCTCCCTTGGAAACAAGTCTTGGATAAATTCTCCTTACTTGGTGTGCTTGTTCTATTATTCCATCTTGGAATGTAGTAGCAAGTACACATTCCATAGAAAATAGCTTGAGTTCATTCGCTTGTGCCACACAAATAAAAAACTCATAAAAAACACAAACAAACAATAAGCTTCTTTCCTTCGGGAATTCTTTTCCCATCTCCTTTGCTTCGTACGCGAACTTGCTCCTACTCGTCATTTTGCAAGACGGTTACGCATTCGTCTTCCGAGCCTGCAACACCTGAGCATTGACATAGGTAGTTCAAGCCTTAATTCACAAGCAATCTTTTCCACCCCTAGTTAGGGGAACTACGGCGTCTCTGATCCTCATGTCCAGATGAGGTACGTAGGCAGCGGGGTAGGGCCCGTTCGAGCACAATCTTTATTTTCGCTACATTTTTCCTTGTCATTTCTTTTTTCAGTTCCCTTTTCTTTTCTCATTCCAATTTCAGTTTCAGTTTTTGGCAGCAACTTTCATTTCTTCAACCTTTGAAGCAGTTTCTTTGCAAGCGTGGATCCCGTTGGGTATGACGGGCGATTTGGGGTGCTAATACCTTCCCAGGTCGTAACCGACTTCCGATCTCAGTCTCTTTGGTTCGCAGGACCCGTGTCCTTCCTTTTCTTTTCTTCTGGTTTGTGCATCACTACCATTCCCGTTTCTTCGGGATAAAAATGCCTGGCTGGCGACTCTACCTCTTTCCGCGCCACTTTCGTGTTTGTACCAGGATGGAAATCCAGGGAGCGACAGCTGGCGACTCTGCTGGGGACCTCCTAACCAGAGTTATCTCTGGTTCCCTTGAGAGTCAATCCTAGCGCTTGCGTATTTCTATTTCGTTGGGTGTTGATTGTTTGCTGCTGTGTGTTTATTTTACTGTGTTTATTTACAGCTTTATTTATTGCTTTCAGTATTAATATTCATGCATCATATATTATACTGGACTGTCTGGCTGTGCTGGTTTCCTTTATTCTGTGGGTTTGGGAACTGTTACTGAGAGATGAGCTCGTAACCGGGGCTCGAGTGCACCCTAGGACTTAGAGTAGATAGTCACTTTGGCTTCATGGCATCTTGCTATGTTGGTAGTAGTGAGTTCCACACCAAGACTTGAGACCGTCTTGGAAATGTATTGATGTTAGAATCTTTCTAGGGTCATACACAACCTCGATAGCTATGTGCATCTGGGGACCGATCATTGAGGACCTTTACAGAAACATCCCTCTCCAGTGGTGATAGTGGAAGACCATATTGTGTGGCAAACCCATTCGCACCCGAGGGCCCACTGGGAACTCACATAGGATGGCCTGGTTCTTTTATAGGAACTCAGTCAAAGCATTTGGTCATATGACGATAGTATTGTACCCTTCGGGATGAATGTACTATTGTTTCTCGATTCCAGCGCTTGAAGCTGGGAACTTATAAAGGATGCTTGTTTTTCCCGAACTCACGCTGAGGCCTCCCTGAGTAGTACATAATGCCAAACCGATTCCTTGATTTGGTCATCAGCCATTTATCAGAAATGGTGAACGTATTATTGCTATTCGGCTTTGAGAGTCCGTGATGTTTGACCCGGAGCACATCCGTGAGATTGGGAGGGGTTTACAGGTTTGCAAGAACCATTGACCTCATCATACCTCATTTCCAGTACAGTTCTATGATTTGATAAGGTTACATGGATTTGGATCTTTGATTTTGGGGCTTATTTGAGACTGAATTCTTGTTCATGAGGCCTTATTCAGAGGATCTTGATTCTTGGTCACTTGGGTCCAGTGTTCTGTATCCAGACAGTCCCGGTTGTTGATCATATGCCTGCATTGCATTTGCATCGCATCATACTTGCATTAACTGTTTGTGTTTCCATTACAGGTTATCCTTCATCTCAGTACCCAGTTCTGGTATTCATTGTTTCTCCAGATGACAGAAGCCCAAAAGATACCCAGAAAAAGGAACGCTCATTACACTTTCCCACAACCAGAAAGTGAGGAGATTCAGAAACTGGTGGGCTTGATAAGTGACAAAGTTTCAGAGGATTTCAGAAGCCGGTATGGGAAGATATTGGGTTATATGAACAAACCTACTGTCGATCAGAGAGATAGTCTTCATTCTCTGTTGCAGTTTTATGACCCTCAGTTGAGAATTTTTGTGTTTGCTGACTACGTCTTGGCTCCCACCATGGTAGAGATTTCTGACATCCTAAAGATTCCTATCAAGAATGGTGTTCCCTATTATGTTGCGAAGAAGTGTCCCCCGTACAAGGACATTGCAGGTGCCTGTCATTTGAGTATGCTTAGGGTGAAGATGGAGCTAGAAGCCAGTAAAGGGAAGGGGTTTACTCTGGAATTTCTTAACACAGAAGCCCATGTGTTTTCTTTGGGAGGGAAGTGGTTACAGTTCAGTGTGCTATTAGCATTAATGGTCTATGGAATAATTCTTTTCCCAGGAGAGAAAGGATGGGTAAGTTTGGAGGCCATCACTCTTTTCATTAAAGGGAACCCGGTGCCTACGTTGTTGGGAGACTTTTAATTCAGTGTCCATCACAGAAATGAGAAGAGAAAAGGGTACGTGAATTGTTGTGCTCCCATGCTTGCCGAGTGGTTCGCTAAGAAGCTTCCAAAGTTAACCCCAAGATTGGAAGTGGGCTAGAAGATTGATGGGGTTAACCTCTGATGATATAGCCTGGGGATGTAGCAGAAACTTGGTAGGGAAAGAGTTTATTATAAGGTGTGGTGAGTTTCCCCTTGTGCCTTTGTTAGGTAGAAAAGGAGTGATAAGTCATAACACTGTGCTGTCCAGAAAGCAATTTGGTTATCCACTGAAGGATCCTCCATCAGATGAGGAAATAGCTAAGACTTTGTACTTTCCAGCTGAAGATAATGAGCTGTTGGTTATTCAAGCATCCCAAGCTTGGGAAACGAAAGTTAGAAAGGGTAAGAAAAAATTAGGAAAGGTAGACCCTAAGACCTATCCCTCTTTTGTTGCTTGGATACGAGGGAGGGTTGATATCTTCTTCCTTACATTTTCAGTTGAGGTCCCACTATATCCAAAAGAGGTATCGGTACAAACCACTGTTTCTCTTAAAGATTACAAGAAGTTGGAAGCTCAGTTGCACGAGGTTCGGGTAGAGATTTCTTAAATGGCTAGTTTGTATCATCATGCCAACCATGCTAAGCAAGAAGCGGAAGAAAAGCTACAGAAGATGCAGGATACCTTAGAAGCTAAAGAAAAGTAGTTTGCTTGGAGAGAAGCTCATTTTCAGAGATTGGGTTTAACAGAGTCAAAGAGAGAAGCGGAGCATAAGAAGATTGTGAAGACTCTTAGAGAATCTCATCAATCCATTACTTGGTTACAGGGCCAAAGAGAACAAGAGCAGAAGAAGTACAAAGAAAAGGAAGAATTCTTTGAGGCGCAGATGGCATTCAAGAAAGAAGAGGTCGAACAAGCTCACAAAATACGGAGGGAAAATACTCAGCAATTGGTGCATAGCTAGCTAGCCTTGAAGGAAGCAATGAAGGAGATTGCAGATCTTAAGCTGAGAGCAGACGTCAAGAAGAACCGGACAGAGGTGGTGACTGCAGGAGAGGATCCTGGATCTTCCTTCAGCCTAGGGTTTTAGTTTAATGTTATTTGCGTTCAAACTACCTACAGGCTTGTTGTAGGAGTCTTGATTTATCTTCTTGTCTTTTGTATTGAATTGTAACCCTTCGGGGAATGTTGTTTATGGCTACGACTCTGGTTGTTGGTAGTTTGTTCATGTTATGCAATGATACTTTCCAGTTACCGTTTCTGAATGAGCAAAGTTGTTGGTCTTAAGAAACCAGGATCTGAATGCTCCTCGAAAGAGTTGAAAAGTCAGTTTCTAAAAGGTCATCTGGAGTATATTCCGTCAAAATACCAGAACTGGGGCATATTAATGCATGGACGTGGAAACATGAATAGTTACATTACATGCATATAAGGTGTTTGTTGTTTTGCAGGTATGTCTCCAGTGTTCTAATGTTCATGTCACTTTCAGGCACTATAGCTCCTAAGAAGGTTCAGAGACAGTCAATGGTGCACAGATACCCTACAAAGGTGAACAGAGAAAGAGCAATGGAGCAGATGCAAGCAGATCTGGCTGACTTAAGGACGCGAATGGACAACTTCATGAACCTCATGGCTGGGATGGGTCAAACTTAAGAGCGCTTGCGCGAGATGGTAGAAAACAATCAAGTTAGGAACAATGGGACAGTAGATGGAGGTAATCGCAACGGGGCCGGCGCCCGTAGCGGTGAAATCCCTGTGGTGCAACCAGGGGTCACTATTGTCAATGATGGAGTGAATAACCTGCAGATGGATGGGAAGGACGAGCAGTTCACGTTGCTGGATGAGGAAGAAGGCCAAGGGGTTGACATGAATAGAAGATTTGAAGAAATGGATGAGCAGATTCGCGCCATTCAATCTCAGAGTTCTCTATGGTTTTACATCACTGATCTGGGCTTGGTGCCAGGGGTGAGGATTCCCTACAAATTCAAGGTCCCTACTTTTGATAAGTACAACGACACAGATTTCCTGAAAACTAATTTTCAGTCGTTTGTGGGAAGGATTGCTTCGCATATAGATGATGAAATGTTGTGGATATATTACTTCCAGGATAGTCTTATAGGGGCTTCCTTGGAATGGTACATGAAGCTTAGCAGGGTCAATATTCGAAGCTGGAAGGATTTGGCTAAGGAGTTTGTAAAGCAATATCAGTATAATTTGGATATGGCTCCGAATCGTACCCAGTTTCCGACAATGTCTCAGAGCGCTAAAGAAGGGTTCAAAGAGTACGCCCAGAGGTGGCATTAGCTTGCTGCTCGAGTGCAACCTCCCTTGTTGGAAAAGGAAATGGCAGACATGTTTATGGACATGGGATGTTTATTGAGAGACTGACGTCTTGTTCGGCAACGAAGTTCAACGACATCGTGATAGCTGGAGAGAGGGTTGAAACTCTTCTGAAAATGGGGAAGATTCAAGACGCTGGTGCAAGTAGCTCAAGCGGTGTGAGAAATGCTTTCAGTGGATCTCTAAGAAGAAGGGAGGGAGAGACTAATGTTGTGTACGGTCGAGGTCGGGGCCGCGGATACAGAGGATCCTACGAGCAGGTGGCAGCTGTCACCATCCCCACAGGTCCTGTACAACAACAACAGCAACCGCCGCAGCGCAATAACTATTAGCAAAGGCCTTATCAACAAAGACAAGCTCGTCCAGCTAACAGGGTGCTTGAAGCCATCCCAATGACGTACACGACACTACTCCAAAGATTGTTAGAGTTGAACTTAATTCAGTTGAGGACGTTAGCACCACCTCCACCTGGAAAGCTTCCAATGGGGTATGATGCTAATGCGAGATGTTCATTTCATTCAGGAGCTCCCGGGCACTCAACAGAGAAGTGCATGACATTACAACATAAGGTCCAGGACTTGATTGATTCAAAGGTAATTAATTTCTCACCGCCTACAAATGTTACATCAAACCCCATTCCAAATCATGGAGGGGCCAGGATAAATCCCGTTGATAGTGGTGAGAGGTTTAACTTAATCTTGAACGTGGATGAAGTGAAGACTTCCTTGCTAGTCGTGAAGGACAGATTGTTAAAAGGGCATGTATTCCCGAGGTGTGATTATGACTGCAAGGGTTGTTTGAATTTGGTTAATGGTTGTGGGGATTTGAGAGCTGGGATGCAGTGTTTGATTGACAAGGGGTCGCTAAAGTTCGACATAGTTGATGATAGAAGTGATTGTGTGTCTACAGTGACAATTTACTTTGATCCTGCTGAAGATCCTGCTCGGAGAGAACCGATGACTATCTATGTTCTAGAAGTGAGTCCAGTGACCATTACTTTTCCGAGACCAGTTCCTTATGCTGATGACAAAGCCATCCCTTGGCACTATGGCTCAGACGTGTACGTAGAAGGCCAGAAGATGGAGAGTAAAGCAGTAACAATCAACCAGATTGTTGTGAATGTCGGAGGAGTTGGGGGGTTTACTCGGAGTGGACGTCTCTTTGCTACTCAAGTTCTTAGGGGTGGTCCCGAAGCTGAGGCTGCTGCAAAGGCTAAGGGTAAACAGATAGCAACTGAAGGGGTGACAACTCATGATGCCGGTCAGGGAACTTTTGAAAAAGAAGTTGAAGAGTTCATGAGGATAATTAAGAAAAGCGATTATAAGGTGGTTGAACAGCTGAATCAGACCACGTCCAAGATATCCATTCTGTCGTTGCTGATGTGTTCCCAAGCTCATAGAGAGGCTTTGCTGAAAGGTTTGCAAATGGCGTATGTACCACAAGAGATAAATATTAACCAGTTGGAGGCTGTGGTAGGTAGCGTAAACGCCAGCCATGGGTTGGGATTCACAGATAGAGATCTCACTTCTGAAGGACGGAATCACAACAAAGCCTTACATATCACCATGGAGTGTAAGGGTGTTGTTCTATCACACGTCCTGGTAGATATAGGCTCTTCTCTCAATATGCTCCCTAAGAAGGCTCTTATGAAGCTGAACACCGATGGCATCGTCTTGCAACCTAGTGATTTGATTGTAAAAGCCTTCGACGGGTCACAAAGATCTATGTTAGGGGAGGTGGAGATACAAGTGAAGATTGGGTCTCAGGTATTCAAGAGTACATTCTATATTATGGATATTCAACCCGCTTATAGCTGCTTGCTGGGACGTCCTTGGATTGACGCTGCTGGTGCAGTAACATCCACATTGCATCAGAAGTTGAAGTATGTGTCGCTCCCGGGATTTTCATCCTAGTACAAACGCGAAAGTGGCGCGGAAAAAGTAGAGTCGCCAGCCAGACATTTTTATCCCAAAAGAATGGGAAAGGTAATGCTACACAAACCTGAGGAAGAAGGAAATGACAAGGTCTTGTGAACAAAAGATCTGGGTTCGGGAGTCGATTACGACCTGGGAAGGTATTAGCACCCCAGATCGTCCGTCGTACCCGACGGGATCCACGCTTGTTTGTTTGTTTCAAAGGGTGAGAAATAATATAACTACTGCTGGATAAAACTACTACTGGAACTGGAATTGAAATGATAAAAGGAGTTGAAAAGGGAATGAAAGGAAAGAGTGGGGAAAATGTAGGAAAAGTAAAGAACGTGCTCGAACGGGCCTTACCCTGCTGCCTACGTACCTCATCGGGAAAATGAGGATCAGATTCGACGTAGTTCGCCTAACCAAGGAGGGAACTATTTGTTTGTGTTTTTTATAGCTGGAACCGCGTATGTCTATGCTCAGGTGTTGCAGGCTCGTATGGTACGAGTGCGTTTACCGTCTTGCATGCGAGACAGGTCATCGCAAGTTCGCGTTATGAGTGAATGAGATGAGAAGAAAAGTTCCCGGAGGATAGTCGCTTATTGTTTGTTTTTGTCTTTTATGAGAAATGTTTTGAATTTGTTTGTGAACATTCCCATACTAAGACCTATCCATCGTGGCGTATAAGTACTCCCTTGCCCCGAAACATGACGCTTATAAGTACTCCGCAACAAAGTCTCATGGCGTATAAAAACATCCAACCTTTATTAGGTGTTTTATTGTTTTTCTTTATGCGATGAGAAAGAATGACTCAAGATGAAAAAGGACAAACTAAGGGGGACTAAGACACAACCCTAAGTTATTTATTATTTGCAAAAGGGAGATCCTAATGGTTTGTGAGGTTTTCTAATCCTAAGGAATAAAAGGAAAAGAAGAAAAGAGAATTAGAACTCGACTTACTTCCTAAGGAAGTTAAGTTGTCTCTCAAGAAAGGGAAAGCCTAAGAGCAAAGCATAAGGTGCTAAGGTAAACACAATTATATTGCATAAGAGATAGGAATGAAGTGAGGCTTACCTCAATCTTCCCCCCCTAAAAATAAAGGTTAGCATGACAATGCATATTGAAAGTAAAATCAAAGCATAAAAGCGATTAAGTACCATAAACGTCCTAGAATGGAACTAGGGTTCAAAGTAAGACCTAAGTCTAAAGGTGAAGGTACCTAAAGGTTACATGAGTTCTAAAGTCAGTAGCTACATGCTATAAGTCCCTAAGTATGCTAGGATACCTCACAAGATCAAACTATGTCAAACTATGTACAAAAAGTTCACCTAAGTTCACCTAAATGCAAGTTAGGGTTTATGGATGAAGTATGAATGCGTATGACTTACAAGCATGAATTAATACATGAAATGAGTATTAAAGTCAGTAGTGAATGCTTATGAATGTATATGAATGAGCCTACCATCATGGATGCAATGGTGTAAGCATATGGAGTAAGGAGAAGAAGATGTGAGAAAAAATGAACAAACATCGCATAACATCACAAAGGATGCAAATTAAGAATGAATGACATGTGAATATGCATGAGATGATTATGGGTCAGTTGCATACAAGTTATGAGATGAAATTAGTGTGCATGAATATCCATTTATGATTTCCACATAATTTATGTTAACAATTAGAGGAGAAGAAAAGCTAGTTTAAGTTAAACATGTTCAAGTAATTATGCACTTTAAAACACCAAAACAAACCAAATGAGTATGGTTCAAAAAGTAACCTATAACTAGAATTAAGAAATTAAAAGTGACCTATAATTAACTCCTAAAAGTTACAAAAAGTACTCCAATCAAATGGCATGAATGCCTTCCTATCATTTAGGTTATGGAGCAAATAAACACATGAATCAACCTATGATCTAGGTGACATGGAAACATAGCAAAAATGCTTTAAAAATTATGAAATTAAATCCCTGGAATGCTAAAGTCAGTATCTTACATGGTATAAAAGGAGTTTACAAAATTATGCACCAAAATGCCAAAACAATTACTTGATGAGCAAGGTAACGAGGCATGATCGCCGAAAAATAACTCCACAAAGTGGATCAAAAAGGGCACTAAAAATTATGAAAAAAAATGCCTAAGTAGCATCATAATGTCACCAATTCCAGTGCTTAATCACACACAAAAAATAGGTCTTACACCTATGGGGAAAAATGGATTTTGGTCCCTTATGGCAAAACACTCCCTTTTGGGACAGTTTGGAATGAAAAATCCAAATTAATTACTAAAATAATTCAAATATGGAAACAAAAATTATGACAAATTAATTAAGAGGATAAAGATCACTCATGAATTATTCCAGAATTGTATCCCACCTAAAACTATTTATAATAATTACGACAAAACGGGCAAAAAACGGTGTTTTAAGGGAAAGCGAAAGGAAGCGAATCCTATAATTCGTAACCTAATCCCTAAGCTCCGAAATCGACACATATAATCCAAAATCATAAATAAATCCACTGCCTCAGGTGGGTGAGCTCTATATGCACCTTAAGTTATATGATCCTAAGCCGCGTATGACAAGAATGATGCGTAATCGTGGAGACGTCGAAAAAAGCTCGAAATTACTTACTTGATCGAAGTGTCAATTCTTCACATAAAAGAAATCCAAAAATACCTCAATGCAAGGGCTTGTAATCTCCATAAGCAAAATAAATTCTTATCTTCCATAATCATTTTGTGAAGCTTTGCCATAGTCGAAATTGATTCAAATCGATCGGAAAAAAAACTCATAAACACTTTAATCCAAAATTAGTATTAAACCATAATTAGAATTATCAACAAAAATTCTAATTAAAATTTAACATGAAATTAATCAAAAAAAACTTATCAATAAATTAATCGACCGTTTATTTATCAAGAAGTTTCATTAACAAATAAGAAATAAAATAGAGAAAAATAGGGGTGTGATTGGAAAACCAGGTGGTACCAATAGCCAAAATAATGGTTAAAGGCCCATTTCACATAAGCAGTTCGCAGGAAGGGCGTATGAGTAAAATCGCGGGTGGAATTAGTGATCAAAGGCTGAAAAGCCCAATTCACGCAGGGAGGTGTGATGAGTGAAAATAAGAAGCGCATAAAGGAATCCATGGAAGATGAATGTTGAGCCCAATCCAAAAGTTGTAAACCTAAATACACATCTTGACCTAAACAAAGCAATCCTCTTCTACTTCTTCTTTAGCACCGTTCCTCACCTTCCGAGACTCAGAGTCCAAACTCCACGATTTACAAACCAGCGCCACCGACGATCCTTTCTCCTTCCCGTCATCACCTTCTCATCTCCTTGGCATCGCCCTCTTCTGCTTCACTTCAACATAAACACGCCATCTCCCTTTTCGTCTTTCACCGTGAAAACTCCTTCTCCCTCTCAATCATCCTCATTACGAATTTTTTGTCGTCTCCTCCTCCGCATCTTTTTTTCTTTAATTCGGTCACAAGATGCGTCGGAAAGGAATCTGTTTGTGGTTCTGAGGATGTCACAATATAGAGTCGTGTGTGGTCTTGACGACGGCACAGCGAAATCACATCGGGAGGGGTAGCAATCGCAGATTTGAAGTGTGGCGTCATCGTCGAACACAGTAGCTCCTTCTTGCCATTAACATAATTCATGTTTCTTATTCCACTTTCTTGGTTTCTACTTCTGTTTATTTCGGCCTAAAATTGTTGCGGTGTTACGAGAACAAATCAAATTTCTGTTGTTGAAAGCTTGCGGAATCATTTCGTGAATTGTTGATGCCTTGATTTCTTGCCGTTGCAGATCGTTGACGGTGTTCTGATGAGATTAATGAAGGTGGAGTCTCGGAGCTTGATGATTGATGAAGTTGTACAGGGATCGATGATTCTGATGAAGAGGGTGATGTGGTCTGAAGTTGGTGAAGAGCGGGATGAAGACCTATGCAGAAGATGATGAAGGCTTGAAGAAAGAAGTTAAAGAATTGATGATTGAATATGCGGAAGATTGTTGAGAGAAGAGATGAAGACTTGAAACTGAGGGAGATTGGAGATTGATAATGGAGGTTGCAGAGTGATGAAGCTAAAGTCGATGATCGAATCCACTGATTCGTTGTGATGTGCTCTTTGTTGAGGTAATCGTGTTAAAACTACTCTTTTTCTTCTTGCATTTTGATTGTTGCGAATCTGAAGACGTTGTCTTTGTTGAATTCAGTCCGTTGTTGTGTTGATTTATTTGCAGGTCGAAGATTGTTGAGTATTGTTGAAGATTAGAGTTTGACAATGGAGAAGATGCAGGAGGAAGAAGATGGTGGAAGATGAAGATTAGAGCTCATGGTGGAAAGAAGTTATGGAGAATAGATCAATAGAATTACATGGTGAAGAAGAGAATCGAAAGCCCGAATAACTGAATTTCTTTTCTCTGTTATATTTGATCTTTCTTCTCTATTTCTGTTGGTTTTTTGAGTTCTGGAGTAACTCTCCCCATAACTGATATTTTATCAGTTAATATAACTGATTTTTGCTTTTCTGGTTGAAAATCTTGTAACCGACTTTCTGTTATGGATTTTGTTAATAAAAATGTAACTGAATTTCTGAGTTTTTTGAATCGGTTACATCTTGTATGGCCTTAATACTGATCAATAATATATATAAAAAACTCCTATTGTATGTTAACTATGTGTTATTTCCTTTTCTCATCATAGGTATGGGCACTAAAAAATGAAATTCTGGTTATGGGCAATAATTAAAGGTTTTATGGAAAATAATTTAGACTTTTTCTTCTTTAGTGAATTTGGGTAAAAAACTCAAAGTTGAAGTGGATTGAGAAAAGTGAACTTATTCTTGACATCAC
Source organism: Lathyrus aphaca (assembly GCA_963966055.1). Taxonomy (NCBI): domain Eukaryota; kingdom Viridiplantae; phylum Streptophyta; class Magnoliopsida; order Fabales; family Fabaceae; genus Lathyrus; species Lathyrus aphaca. The sequence goes on from OZ014521.1 coordinate 346,415,874, forward strand.
CTTGAAGAATGGCCCAAAATGATATTCGACCAACTCATTCCAACCAATCACCTTTAAACTAAGTTTTAAATTAGTTTGCAATATCTTGACACAAACTATATGCTAATGATTCGGCCCCATTGCAAACCAACTTGAGAACACACGAGAAACACCTCAAACCTTATTCAAATTCTATTGACTTAAAGCCCAAAATTATCTTGAAGTCCCACTCGAGTCTAACATGAGATGTCTTAAGTGTGTCGTCACATCAATGGTCTAAACTTCAACAAAGTACTATCTTGTAACGACCAAACAAATTTTTTTGAGAAAACTTGATGAACAATCGTTGAAGTAATCTCTTGATAATCATTAAGAATCGGTCTTATCTGGTATACACCTCAACCACCATGAAACCCTAATCCCCAAAAGCTATGAATAAAATTCCAAATGATAAACCAGATGTACTAGTGAATAGTCTTGGCGAGCGGAATCCTAGAAGATCACTTAATCAAGGAAATAAACCCTAATCAAACAGCAAGAGTAAGCGCAGGTGTTATTAGCTACATAACCAAAACCTTGAGTTTATGTTATGACTGTAGATATGGTACAAAGCTCTAATTCCAACGTCAGTGAAGTAGTAACCATAAAACCAATGGAATAACTTGATTCTTTAGAGGGCATTGATCCCATGCCCGAGGAACTAATGAAATGCATGATTATGATGTTAATGACCTAATGGGGAAATGCAGATGACCGCAAAGCGATAAGCCAGTTAAGGTAATAAATTTGAGGGAAAATTTTGAGGTATTACAGCTGCCCCTTTTCAATCATCTGCAGACCTGAATGGATGATAGCGAAGGCTTTTAGGCATCTAGGTTTTGGAGTGATTGAATACTAGAATAAAACCTGGGAATTTGAACTCAGTGGATAGTAGAAATGCCATCTGCTTTTTATTTATTTTTCTTTTGTTTTGACCTCGAAATAGGTAGCGGGAAAAGAACAAGGTGGAAAAGAATAAATGCCAAAAACCTGCACTGTGAATGCTGAGCGAAACAAACCACAACGAGGGTGCCTGTTGGCGAAACAAGACTTAACGAGACCGTTAACGGAACAAAACTCGACAATGTGACTGTTGGGCAAGACCAAGCCACAAAGAAAACACGCGACTGCTGGGCAGGACCAAGCCACAGAAGGTGCCTGTTGGCGAAACAGGGCTTAACAAGACCATTAGCGGAATGGAACTCGACTATGTAACTGCTAGGCAGGACCAAGCCACAGAGAAAACACGCGACTGCTGGGCAGGACCAAGCCACGGAAGGTGCCTGTTGGCGAAACAGGGCAAGACCATTAGCGGAATGGAATTCAATAATGTGATTGCTGGGCAGGACCAAGCCACAAAGAAAACACGCGACTGCTGGGTAGGACCAAGCCACGGAAGGTGCCTATTGGCGAAATAGGGCTTAACGAGACCATTAGCATAATGGAACTCGACAATGTGACTGCTGGGCAGGTCCAAGCCACAAAGAAAACACGCGACTACTGGGAAGGACCAAGCCACGGAAGGTGCCTGTTGGTGAAACAGGGCCTAAAGAGACCATTAGCAGAATGGAACTCAACAATGTGACTGCTAGGCAGGACCAAGCCACAAAGAAAACACACGACTACTGGACAGGACCAAGCCACGGAACAAGACCAGACATGGCTCTGAAGATTCGAGAAGAGGTCAAAAGACAGTTTGATGCTGGATTCCTCGCAGTTGCAAAGTACCCTTAGTGGGTAGCTAACATCGTGCCAGTCCCCAAGAAGGATGGAAAAGTTAGGATGTGCGTGGACTATAGAGATTTGAACAAAGTCAGTCCAAAGGATGATTTCCCTCTTCTGCACATTGATACTTTGGTTGACAACACTGCTAAGTTTTCTGTTTTCTCCTTCATGAATGGATTTTTAGGATATAACCAGATCAAGATGGATCCTGACGATATGGAAAAAACTACATTCATCACACCATGGGGCACTTATTGTTACAAATTTATGCCATTCGGTCTTAGAAATGCAGGAGCCACTTATCAAAGGGCAATGGTCACCCTTTTCCATGATATGATGCATAAGGAAATAGAAGTTTACGTAGATGATATGATTGCCAAATCACAGAGTGAGGAGGATCATTTGAATCATCTCCTGAAGTTATTTGAGCGTCTCAGAAAGTTCCAACTGCGTCTGAATCCAACTAAGTGTACCTTTGGTGTCCGATCAGGAAAGTTACTTGGTTTTATAGTTAGTCAGCAAGGAATTGAAGTAGATCTGGACAAGGTCAGAGCAATTCAAGAGATGCCAGCTCCAAAAACCGAAAAGCAAGTCAGAGGCTTCCTTGGAAGATTGAACTACATCTCCAGATTTATCTCAAACATGACAGCTACATATGAGCCTTTATTCAAGTTGCTTCGAAAGAATCAAGTAATTGAGTGGAGTCCTGATTGTCAATTGGCTTTTGAGAAGATTAAGGTTTACCTACAGGAACCTCCTATCTTGATTCCACCTACTCCAGGGAAGCCTCTCTTCATGTATCTGACTGTACTTGAGGGATCTATGGGTTGCATATTGGCTTTAGAGAAGACTTGCTGTGCTTTGGCATGGGCGGCCAGACGTCTTATGCAGTATATGATTTGTCACACTACTTTGTTGATCTCGAAAATGGATCCAATAAAGTACATTTTTGAGAAGCCTTCCTTGACTGGAAGACTTGCCCGTTGGCACATGTTGTTATCTGAATACGACATCCAGTATGTAACCCAGAAGTCTATCAAAGGCAGTGTTTTGTCTGACTACCTTGCTGATCACCCTGTTGAAGACTATGAATCTTTGAAATTTGATTTCCCAGACGAGGACATCATGTTGATAAAAGACTGTGAAGTTCCAGGTCCAGATGAAGGTCCCGAGCCAGGTTCTCGATGGAAGATGATGTTTGATGGTTCCTCTAATTACATGGGGCATGGTGTGGGAGCTGTTTTGATGAATCCTGATGGTGGATATACTCCTTTCACAGCCAGATTATGTTTTGAATGTACAAACAACATCGCTGAGTATGAAGCATGTGTTTTGGGTATCGAAGCTGCAATTGATACCAGAATCAAGGTCCTTGAAGTATATGGAGACTCAACTTTGGTAATATACCAAGTCAAAGGTGAATGGGAGACCCGTGATGAGAAGTTGATCCCTTACCGTGCCCACATTGTGGAATTAATTAAATACTTTTATGAAGTCACTTTCCATCATGTTCCAAGGGCATAGAATCAAATTGCAGAAGCTTTGGCTATGTTGGCCTCTATGTTTTAAGTCAGATTTCTTAATGAAGCTCCACTCATTACAATCGAGCGAAAAACTACACCAGCCTACTGTCAACTAGTCGAATAAGAAACTGATGAGAAACCATGGTTCTATGACATCAAGAACTACTTGCAAAATCAGGAGTACCCAGCGGATGCAACAACTTTAGACAAGAAGACTCTGAGAAGATTGGCATCCAAGTTCTTCCTCAACAACAATGTGCTTTACAAAGAGAAATTATGATATGGTTCTGCTCAGATGTGTGGATAAGCGCGAAGCAGACTTATTGATCAGGGAAATCCATGAAGGATCATTTGGAACACATGCCAAACATGCCATGTCCAGGAAGATCTTGAGAGCTGGTTACTTCTGGTTAACCATGGAGTCAGATTGTTTTAAGTACGCCAGGAAGTGTCATAAATGCCGGATTTATGCCGACAAAGTGCACGTACCTCCAACCCTTTTGAATGTTCTATCATCGCCTTGGCCTTTCTCAATGTGGGGCATTGACATGATAGGGGAAATTGAGCCTAAAGCTTCCAATGGTCATCGAATTATTTTGGTTGCGATCCATTACTTCACCAAGTGGGTAGAAGAAGCTTCCGATGCCAACGTGACAAAGCAAGTGGTTGCCCGTTTAATCAAGAACCAAATTATCTACCGCTATGGGATCCCAAGCCGAATCATCACAGATAATGGGACCAATTTGAACAACAAGACAATGAAAGAGTTATGCGAGACATTTAAGATTGAACATCATCACTCTTCTCCTTACCGTCCGAAGATGAATGGATTTGTCGAAGCTGCGAACAAGAACATCAAGAAAATCCTGCAGAAGATGGTAAAGACTTACAAAGACTGGCATAAGATGTTACTATATGCCTTACACGGATACAGAACATCAGTTCGTACTTCAATAATGGCAACCCCTTTCTCTTTGGTGTATGGGATGGATGCAGTTCTCCCTATCGAAGTAGAGATATCATCTTTAAGGATCTTGATGGAGACCAAACTGGAAGAAGCTGAGTGGGTCCAGAACAGATATGAACAACTGTACCTCATTGATGAGAAGAGAATGACCGCCATGTGCCATGGCCAGTTGTACCAAAAGCGCATCAAGGGAGCATTTGACAAGAAAGTTTGTCTCCGAGAATTCAAAGAAGGAGACCTTGTACTCAAGAAAATCTTGCCAGTCCACAAAGACATGTGTGGAAAATGGAGCCTTAACTATGAAGGTCCATATGTTGTGAAGGTGGCATTCTCCAGAGGTTCCCTAATCCTCACAACTATGGATGGTGAACAGCTTAAACACCCAGTGAATTCTGATGCAGTCAAAAAATATTATGCCTAAATAAAGCCCGTTAGGTCGAAAACCAGAAATGGCGACCTAGGAAAAAATGGGTATCCCGGTGGATCATAACCTATGAAGGAGATTCAGGCAAAAGTTAGGGATAAAAATAAAAAATATATAGCTCGCTAAGTTGAAAACCCGAAAGGGCGGCTTAGGCAAAAAAGAGCGTCCCGGTGGATTGAAAATCCGAAAGGACGGTCCAGGAAAAAATTAGGGACAAAGGCATTTGACTGTATTAGATAGTGTTTACCATTACTGAAGATCATTACTTGAAGACCAATCCATTCGCTCTTGTCGGAAGCAAGGTGTTGGGCAGTTTTAGTTATTAGGGATTATAGTGGTCGTTGGATTCAATGTAGACCTTTCCCCATTGCCATTTTCAAATTGTAATTTCCCATGGAGCTTTTGCTATTGGCAAGCTACCATTCTTGAATGAAATACAACCTTTGCCTTTAAACTTTGTCTTTCAGCTTCTTATTTTCTTTGTTATGCAAAATGTCTTTACTGAATTATAATTTAATTCTGAAAATGACAAAAAAATTTTTTTTTAGAAACTGTTTTGAAAACATACTGGAAAACATTCAGATTTCTTTGACTTTAGAAAAATTAAAAGATTTTCTGTCTTCTAAGAAGCCCTCTGGCTTGCAACAACACTCTCATGCAATTATTACAGAAATCCCCATAGAGGATTAAAAGCTGGTAGCACTCTTGGATGGGTCTTTGGACCAAGCATCGATTTCCAAGTTTGAAGGCATCTCCACAGCATCTTTCTTATCACTCGTCTGAGTATTGGCGTTGAGATCCTACTCTCCCCTGTTTTGTTAAAACTCTCTGTCTCCCTAGAGTCAGCATTTGCATATCATGATCATTCGCATCATGTTCAATCGTACGCATTTGACATAATCATTTGTCTCTCCCCAGTTGTCGTCTGTCTAACTCTAGGTCCAGATTACTGTCTCTTGATTTAAAGTCCACTGTTGTTTCGTACCCCGCAGTGTGGTTAACCAAGGTTTTTTCCCAGCAACACTGGTATCCCCTACAGAGGCCCTCCTTGATGTACCTTAGTACAACCAATATTTCTTTTAAGGCCAATTATAATTGGCATAAAAATATTTAAGTTGTTTGCTTAAGATTCAAAACCGTATAATTCAACACGCATCAGTGTTTTCCTGACAAGTTTCCTAAAGTTTTTTGGACTCTTCATTTAAGGAATTTCCAAAGGTTGGTCGTTTATTTCGATAAAAACTCCAACGTTTATTCTTATTTGCCAGCTGGTCGCTTAGAGCCGTTTGATTTATCTTTAAATGCTTCGCATGATACTCCCAGTATCAGTTTGTTTGCACAGAGCCACTGCCTGAATACTGTTTTCGTTTCCCAATCCTCGGTCTCAACAGTTACAGTTGAACCTGTTGATTTAGCACTTTGAATTTTTGTCTGTTATTTTATTTCCCGACCACCGTTGTCGATGTCTATTATTTTATTTCCTGACCACCGTTGTCGATGTCTGTTATTTTATTTTCCCGACCACCATTGTCGATGTCTGTTATTTTATTTTCCCGACCACCGTTGTCGATGTCTGTCATTTTATTTTCCCGACCACCATTGTCGATGTCTGTTATTTTATTTTCCCGACCCCCATTGTCGATGTCTGTTATTTTATTTCCCGACCACCGTTGTCGATGTCTGTTATTTTATTTCACAACCACCGTTGTTGATGTCTGTTATTTTATTTCCCGACCACCGTTGTCGATGTCTGTTATTTTATTTCCCGACCACCGTTGTCGATGTCTGTTATTTATTTCCCGACCACCGTTGTCGATGTCTGTCATTTTATTTTCCCGACCACCGTTGTCGATGTCTGTTATTTTATTTTCCCGACCACCGTTGTCGATGTCTGTCATTTTATTTTACCGACCACCGTTGTCGATGCCTGCTATTTTATTTTCCCGACCACTGTTGTCGATGTCTGTTATTTTATTTTCCCGACCACCGTTGTCGATGTCAGTCATTTTATTTTCCCGACCACCGTTGTCGATGCCTGCTATTTTATTTTCCCGACCGCCGTTGTCGATGTCTGTTATTTTATTTTTCCGACCACCGTTGTCGATGTCGATCATTTTATTTTCCCGACCACCGTTATTGACGCCTGCTATTTTATTTTCCTGACCCCGTTGTCGATATCTGTCATTTATTTTCCCGACCACTGTTGTCGATTCCTGCCATTTTATTTTCCCGACCACCGTTGTCGATGTCTGTTATTTTATTACCCGACCACCGTGTCAACGTCTGTTTTTATTTCCCGATCACCGTATCAATGGTTGTTTATTCCTGACCGTCGTGTCAAGGCCTGTTATTTTTGTTTTCCCAGCCGCCGAGTCGATGTCATTCAATTTTTTCTCAATCACCTAATTGTTGCATTGGGATCCCCAGCAACCACCTTGAACTAGCTAACTCATCATTTCAGATAGTCTGTCTTTAATCTTACGTTTTGTTTTCCGTCTTCTGTCATTCTTACTGCCAGAAGTTACACTTGAACCTGCTGATCTATCATTTTGAATGCATCCTGTTTCTGTCTTGTCATCCCCAACATATTGTTATCCCTAGTAAGTCTTCACCCTTAGTTTGCATTTTTGTGGATCACCGTTGCATTTATCTGCATCATACCATATCCAGCATATTCATCAAAGAGAACATAAATCAGTATGTTAGGTTTCATTGCATTTTGCAGGTCATATCCCTAACATAGGACAAGTCCCTCATAAGTTCATAGCATGTCATTGCATTTAGAGGCAAACTTTCCGGTTATTTTTATATTTAAATACCTTTCACTCCGATTTTATGAGGATTAACATCACTCATTATATCTGGTAAAGTTATTTAAATAGGGGCAACTATCACACCCCAAATTTTACCCCTAACTTTCATTCGCACATTCATCTCATTACCAGGATACCTAGGTGCATACCTTTGTGAGGTTTTACAGGGATAACGTGAAGGATCTATGGGCTTTGCATCAAGTATTTGAAAATTTGATCTATTAGTTCAAAATCTAGGGCTTCATGCCGAAAGCGCATGGTTTTGAGGTGGTCTCCTAAGTGTGAAGTAATCATTTCAAGGATAAATCAGGGACATATGCAAGACCCCCAGGTTACTCATTGGACGAGGTATCTCAGTGAGAATTGGATATTTGTTTTGAGTGTTTTCTTATGAAGTCGGATTTAGTTTATTACCTGGAAAGCAAGGAAGTAATTAATCCATAAATTTGGTTTCTAACTTGGAGGTGGATTTTTTATTTTATTCTTGATTCTTTGCTAAGGGAATTGACTTTAAAATTCAAATTCCATTTCCAAATTTAAAACTTTTTCATTTCTGAGGTGTGGTTCAAAATTGTAATTCCTTTATTTTTAATCCAATTTCTCATTACAAGTTTTGTTTCAATTTTCTAGTTTCATTCCATTTGCTATTCCAAGTTTTATTCCAAACTCAAATTCTCAATTTTTCAATACAAATTCAAGTCTTGGTTACGATTTTTAGTTTTAGTTTCTATTTTCTTTCAAAATCTTCATTTCTTAGTTTTGGTTCTAAATTTCAAATCTCAAGTCAAAATGCCATTTAAGATGGATTTTTGTTTGATTATATTGAGATGGAAGATCCGAGGAGGGTTAACTGCTTGTTTTAATCACACTTGGTTATGTTTAGGCTTTAGTGTTGTCACCCATTATCATCAAGGGTAAGTGAAGTTGTCGATGCCTTATTACACATGAGCAATACACTGAGAGATGTGTTTTTTTTCAAAGTTCAATCTATTTGGTTGGCATGACTACACTGTACCAAGGTGGTGAGGTTCACATTTGATGCCAATTGATAAATTATTTCATTACCAAGCTATCTTTCAATTTTGGTGATGGGGGCTGAATACAGAGGTCGAAATTTACAAAGTGTTTGAATTCCTCAAAGTCATTACAAGACCTTTCACACTAATAAATCAAGAAGCACTTATGTGTGCTTAAAATCCAAAGATAATGCAAGTCCTGACATACATGGTTATTGAAATTGAAGCATTGAGAATGCTTCAAATAATGCACTCTAGTACAAAATCCCAAGGAAAATTTCAAAAAAAGAAAGACGCAATGTCGGTCCGATTCTAAAACTAATTTGTTTTGTTATTACAAGAACAAAAATTTCAAGCTCCTTCACCGAGTCAGCCGTTGCTTTTTCTTCAAGACCAAACACCAACATGGCGTTTTTTTTGTCCCAAGGATTTGTGCATGATTTGAGCCTATACGGTCAAAACTGAAAAGCAAATACATAACAAACAAGCATCACATTTTAGAAATCCTACTTAATAAAGAATATAGATGAACAATGTTATGGAAATTATGTAAAGGTCAGGTGAAAGGACAATACCCTACAGCAGCTAGCCCATTGCAACGATGAGGACTACCGAGGCCACTTAATGTGCTTCAGGACCACACTCCAAGGCATAAAACAAAAATCATGGTCAGATTTCTATTTTTACTGGCATGACAATTGTTTAGAAAAAAAATATAATCTCAAAGAGACCACCATATCAGTACAACAAATAGACAGAATTACAGGGGATACAGACCTGCTGTAGCAGAGCCCAAGCCTGCTGCAGAAACAGAGTTGCAGTTTGCAACAAACAGAAAAATGGTATCTTTATGGGTCAACAACAAAGACCTGCATATTGTTTATACCAGAATATGAAAGAGCTATGTTCCATAAGCAAGACCTGAAGATGAAAGAGACATGACATTCATTATCAAACAAAATTCTGCTATTAGTCTTCTTCAACAAGTCTTCAGAATTTTCAAAAGGATAAAACCCAAAGTTTTCACTACTTAAAGGGGATGAAAATTCATAGAAAGGGAGGCCGAAAAATTTCAAAACCCTAGCCGCGGAAAAAATACCTGAGACAGCAAAAAAGAAAAATATAAAAAAAAACAACAACCATAACAAAATACACAGAGAAAACAACAGTTTCTTTGAAAAAAAAGAATAACATAACATACCCATTCGAAATCACCGGAGGGCATCACGACAACCTTCACCCTATCCATCTCCACTTCACATCCGACCCTCAAAACCAATCCACCTTTCGAACTGCAAAATCCGACGCCTTTCAACCGCCATCACCTCCGCGGATTCTTCAGGAACATCATTACAGCCTCTGTCAACAACAAAACACACAGAAGAAGCATCAGAACAGGAAGGAAGACAAGAAAGGGCGGCTTAGTTTTTTTTCCAGAAGAAGATTATCGCACATACCTCGGACTGTATTGGGTAACTTCTTCAAATTTTGATCCCCTTTACTTGCTTGATCGGCTCCGCCATGTATCAACTTGTTAATCAAATATTGTTGTCATTTGAATATTTTAAACTGTGAATCTTGTTGTTTTGCTTGTTTTTTGGTTGTTGTCTATTCTTCCGAAGCTTTCGTGTTAGCTTATCAGAGTTTCTCTCCCAGGTAGAAATTTCTAGGGTTCATGCTTTGGGGATTTGGACATCCCGGATTTTGTTTCTTTTTGATTTGATTGACAATCGTTGGGGTTGGCGAGGTGATTTGTTGTTGTTCTTTGTGGGAAATTAGACTAAGAAAGGGACGATGTTGAGAGAGAGAGGTATGAACGGGAGAAGTGAGCAACAATGAACGTGTTGCTGTTGTTATTCATTAATTGGGTTCGGAGGGAAAAAGACGAAAGCGAGAGGGGGATGTAGACGGAGAGATTGTGAGAGAAGCCGACGGTGGATATTTTATGCTTATAGTTCCATTTGAGGAAATAGATTGAGGGCTGCATTATGAACCCTAATTTTTTTTGCTGAAACCAACCAAACCGGATCCGGGTCAGACCCGACCCGGCCGGTTTCGCCTCCATGGGCCAACTGGGCCACTTTTTTAATACAACCCCTGTTTTGGCTATTTTGTGCCGTTTTAGACTTTTCCTTCATTTTCTTTTCTTTTTTTATTTTTTTTATTTTGTTTTGTTAGTTTCTTTATTTTGTTATTTAATTATTATGTTATCTTATTTAGAGAAAGTAGTTATATTAATTAAATTTGATAAATATTGTTATTTTAATTTGATTATTAAGTCTGTTAACTTATATTTTACTTATTTATGTTTTTTTTTAAATAACCATTTTTAATTTAGTTAATTAATTAATTACTTCCCGATAAATTTTTGCTTATATGATGTACAATTATGTTCCTTGCTCCATATTTAGCTATGTGATGATAATGTATGACTTACTTGACATGAATTTCGCTCTCTCTTTCTTACCATATTTTGTTAATCAAGACACGAACATAACGTTTCTAAGTAGCAATTAAAATCATTTCAAACATAAATAATATCTTGGTCCAACGCAAAGTTAGAAATTCAAGCATTTACACCTACACTTCGCACACATGTAAGTCGATTATCAGGTGATCACCGTCTGCACGTTTTTTGCGCATCTTAATTAATTTAACGAAGAATAGAGCTCCGGAGTCTATCACTCCGCACGTTCTAAGAACGAATCACAACTGGGCTAGCCCCACGCGTAGTGTTTCTTTCGCTCCTTTGTTATTAAAACACGTTAATTCTAAAACGTCAAATAAATATCCAACTTATTTTAAAAAAATTTAAATACGAAAACAGAGCTCCGGAGTCTAGCACTCCGCACGTTCTGGATTGGATCATTCCTGGGCTTTTCCCACGCGACATGGTGCAATCACCATTTGTATATCAAAATATCTCAATCATTTTATAAATTCAAATATGAAAGATAAGAGCTCCGGAGTCTAGCATTCCGCACGTTCTAGAATGAATCGTTCCTGGGCTAGCCCCACGCGACGCGCTTCATTCACTCTTTCATATCTTAAAACAATTTAAAATTTACCAACCAATTTAAATCATTTTCATAATTAATCAGCGAAAGACGGAACTCAGGAGTCTAGCATTCCGCACGTTCTAGAATGAATCGTTCCTGGGCTAGCCCCACGCGACGCGCTTCATTCACTCTTTCATATCTTAAAACAATTTAAAACTTAACAACCAATTTAAATCATTTTCATAATTAATCAGCGAAATACGGAACTCCGAAGTCTAGCACTCCGCACGTTTTGGAATGAAACGCTTTTGGGCTAGCCCCACACGACGTGGTTCATTTTTCCTTTCGTTTAAAACACTTTAACAAAAGTCAAACACTTTTCTCTAAAAATGAACATTGTTTAAATCATTCTATCTCGCCAACAAGCTAGCGCTTCAGCCTCCACCGCGAGTATAAGCCAACGCTTAGCAGTGAAATGTGTTTTAAACAATCGTTCAATTTAAAAACCACAAATCGTAGTAGCACGAACTACGAAGCTCTGACTTTCCCATTGCACAAGGGAATACGTAGGCACGGGGATTTTAATCCTTCACGAGCACCCTAATAAAAAAAATTAATTATTTCTCCGTTTGAAGCACAACAATAAAAAACATTTAATCTTTTCTCCGTCTTAATAATAATAATTTAAAACTTTAACAAACATATTAACAATCATTTAGAAGACAAAGACTTAAGATCAAACATTTAATCACATAGTTAGCTAAAAGGTTCCCGTTGAGTACAACAAACGTGAGGGGTGCTAATACCTTCCCCTTGTGTAACCGACTCCCGAACTTAGAATTTGGTTTTGTAAACCATTTCATATCCTTTATTAGGTTGTATCTAGATCTCCCTTTTCTTTAATTAGAATAAATAGAATTAGGTGGCGACTCTGTTGTTTGTTTTAGGATCGTATTTTTTTCGAGGTACGACAGAGATGTAACGTTCCGGGCGTTTGCGCAAGGTACCATAACTAGCTTATGCTTCATATGCATATGTTTGAATTTTTCTATGGCGTAATGCTCCATAATGATGGAAATGCTACGCTTTGGAGGATGCAAATGTAATGATGATTACTAAATGCAAATGCAAAGAGATCTCCTGATAAGGATACTGCAAGTATCCCAAATGGCTTGACTAGGAAGCACTGGTGATCAATGCATTGATCTGGTTAATCTCCGTGAGAGGAAACAACTCTGCAGGGAACATTGTTAATGATACACCGACTCTGAACAGCCGCCACTGCCAAAAATAAATTGGACTTTGAGATTAGAGAGCCAAGACCCTGCTGGAGATGGACCCTTCTTGAACTTTGGTGGGGAAGTGAAGACCTTCTGACTTGGCTGGGAACCAGAGGTATGGCATTGTTGAGGAAGAAACCTGCTGGAGAGGAAAAACACTCCTTGAACTGCTGGGGGATTGCCCCTGTATTTAAAGGGAAGTCTCTGCTTTGGGGAAACACCAGCCTTTTGTTGCCCTACTGGGGGAGATTTTAACTTCCAACTCTACTTGGGATGATGGAGGATGTCAATGATAAAGCTTCCTGCTGAAGATAAGAGTTTAAGTTTCCCCTCGCTGGGGATGAGAGACGATGATACCCTTCTGCTCAAGAAGTATCCTTCCATTAGCTACATTGTTGGATCAGGTATTGTCAAATGGGACTTGCTAAGGAATTCTTATCAATGAAGTCTGCTAATGAAACAACTCTTGAAGTACTTGTGTTGACAATGGCTTTGCTTCCAATCTCTGGGTTGATAGATTGCCTACTAATCATGAGTGAACAATGATCCCTTGCAATTTTCAACTCGCTATAGATTAAGTTCCATTGGAAGAAAATGTCTCAAGAGGATTTTATAGAAAACATGACATACGAAATGCCTCAGTGTCTTCAAACTCTTGGAGAGATTCGTCGGATCTCGAAATAAGTACCCCAGACGGCATGGTTTATGAAAGAAATTGCCTCGCGAGTATTCATGAAAAAGCTCATATCACTGTGAGATAGTGTGTCCTAGTATTTTGAACCTTGGGATAGGTGCTTCTGATTAACCGTCTTCAAGAGAAAGTAACTTCTAGCGCTCTTGGGGTGGCCTGCCCCAGTACGAGCCTTGAAGTGATCACCTATGATTGACTGTGTTTTGAAGAAAACACCCATACCAATTGTTCTTTGAAAGATTGGATCTCGAAGTAACTGCCCTAGTTTTGTTGAAATTTGAATAATGCCTCCGCCTGATGGCTCTTTGAGAGATTTGAATCTCTAAGTGATTGCCCCAGCTTGGCTGAATTTTGAAGAGATTGCTCGACATGATTTCCCCATATTAGTTGGCTCTTTCCACGACTGTTGGGAAAGCCCCTACTCAATGGAGTTTTCTTGAAAAGTGCACCTCGACAGATTGTCCTTCGGAAGTTTCAGACTTCTCAACTTGGCAAGATTAAGCTTCTGGACTGAAGTTTCGTATGTGAATTTTTATGATGCCCAACAAATATATACAAGAAGAAAATGTTTATTCTAAGAATGAAAATTCTAATGCAAAACACATGTTAATCTTGAAGTTTTACTGAAAAAGATGTCGCAAACCTTTGTGAGTGAATCACTGGTTAAGATACGACATTAATTTTTTTGAATAATAGAAAGCATGCACATGCAACATCAACAAAGATATTTCAACACCACTCATAGGAGTCAGGAACGCGGTCTCGTGGTAGTACACTCTAAAAAATAACCCTGTTTCAGTTAGGACTTTTGAGGGTTGCATTGTGGCCTGGTTCACGGTTATAGAAACAAAGGATATAGGCTCGAAATTTATTTATGCCCACCCATCTTCGTGATGTTCTCCATTCCTATTTTTAGCTAGCTTTCACAAGCGCTCACTTCTCAAAAAGGGTTTTGTGATGGTTGAGGAAGCAATTACACTAACGGTTTAAGCACCAATCAAGTTGTTGTTTAGAGTCAGTCACCCCTTTGTCTTTTGTATCTGTATCACACAACTTTGTTCTTGTTTAAGGATCTTTCTTGTGTAATCCTCTTTGTTTTTCGCTTTTGCATTATTTTGCTTATCCCTAACTTTTGCCTGGACTGATACTTGATAATCTTTGATTGCAAAGTCCAACGGGATGCCCTAATTTTTGCCTAAGTCGCTTGTTTTCAAGTTTCGACTTAGCGGGATTTGTCATCATTTTTTTAATTCTTTTTTTGAACAAATCGTGTGACACTGTTTGTCTTGATTGCTTTGAAAGGGCCGTGACTGTCTCACTTCTTGGTTGATGAGAGATAACCATTGTGGTTTCCGGTCTCTGGACTTCTTGCTTGGGATAACCATTGTGGTTTCTGGTCATTGGACCTCTTGATTTGGTACAACGAAAGGTAATGGATCCTCATATGTGCACTCCTTTTTGAAATTCGAACACCCGGTCAAACTAACTGACGCCTACCCTGTCCCTAGGTTACATGAAAGGGTTTTTTTATACTAAAAGAAACTCCTACTTCAAGGCTCAAATGGGTTGGCGAGGGTCTATCTCCCTTATATCTCCGGTGTTTAGGATTTGAAACAATGCATGTACATCGTCAACAGGGTCTTTCTCAAAAGCAAACAATTAGAGTTTTTGCGTTTTCATTTCGTCATCCTCCCTCACAGAGTTTAAGCATAACAGTTGGTATTGCAATGCGCATACACAAAATCATTAGTGAATACGAATGTATTACTTCAAGAAAAACATGTGCATTTTATTATGGTTATCGTTAAAAAACAAATAAGTTTCATGCATGCATACAAATGTTTAAACAAACAATTTAAACTACAAATGAAAATGCAGTAAAGAAGCTGAACATTGCCATCATTGAGGAGACTTGACTCCGTCTGGACTTATTGCTTCTGAAGACGCCCTTGCAAAATAGAATGCCATTTGATGAGGATACTTCAATATGTGAGCAAACTTTCAGGCATGATGACCTTTGAGTCGATCAAATTTTGCACCTTGTGCCTGAACGCATCACAGTTGTCAAATGGTATGCTTAAATGCCCCTGAGTGGTACTTGCATCTAGCCTTTACATCGTGGTTGCCATTATTGATGAGGCTTGACTCTGTCTGTACTTATTGCTCTTGGAGACTCTCAACAGTCAGCAATCTGGATGTTCATTCCATTACTATTTTGGTGCCATATTCCCACTTTTACCTAGTGTGAACACAATAGTCTTAGAGACAATCGAATTCGCGACCTTATATTTACCTCTGCCTCTGAAATACTTGAAATCTTCAATTAAAAGGCCAGGTTCCCCAGAATGGTAATCATACTTGGGATTGAAACCCCAAAGGAAGCCTTGTCGAAGATGATCCTGATGCAACTAGCTCAACCAGTTCGAATTTGAGTAAATGAGGAAACTTGTTGTGCGTAAGACCTCAGAATATGATCAAACTTCTTCTCGAGTTGTTCTGGCCTTTACCCATATGCTTTGATCCTAGGACTCTCTTGGGAAGCTGAGGTTGGATGCTGACAAGCGACATATGGGGGGAAGAGGTTGATAATAAATTTGATAAATAAGGTTGCTCAGAAAGATCTCATATGATCTCTTGCCTACGTATCTCCATTGACCAATGGAGAATCAGAGCAGCGTAGTTCCCCTCACTAGGGATGAAAATAACTTCGTTCAAAATTTCCATAACCAAGCTCATCTGAGTCTTCAATTGGTTGACTTCCTCTTTCAGCAGTTTCTGACTTTGACATAAAGCTTGTACCTTTTCCCTGAATGGTCCCAGATGGGTCTTTGTTTGGTTACCTCCGCCCAGAGTTATACCTTGATACTTTTGATTCAAGTTGGCCATTGTGAAGGGAAACCAAGTCATGATACTAATTTGTCTCTGAACACCTGTCATGAACGCAAGGATGTATGCAAATGTCATGTTCAGTTATTTCTAAGGAATCTATCTGCCTTTATTCAAGTTTTGACACAGAAAAATCCAACAACATGATTCATATATGTGATCCTTGGAAATAACTGAACATGTGTGCAGAAATGCTATGATGTCATGTATGCAATAGGCATGTGATCAATGGTCTAATGTTGGTGTTGAGCAGTGAACCAACTGTCTGTATAGAACCATAATAGCAATTCCATCTCTGTATAGAAACCCATAATGAGAACCCAATAATTGTAGAACTGGATCACATAATAGAACAGTCACTGATGGTGTTGAAGTTGAACAACGAGCCAAGTGTCTGTGGAGAGTCATAATAACAGTCACAATATCAAGGTCACAATGGTAATCATAGTAACAATTTCTCTGAATAGAAATCCCGGATCTCAGAATCAAAGAACTAAAGAACACTGAACAAAACTGGCCAAATGGGTATGTTGAAGTTTAGGGTTCATGCAAACCTGTAAACCCCTCCCAATCTCACGGGTATGCTACTCGGGTCAACATCACGGACTCTCAAAGCCGAATAGCAATAATACGTTCACCATTTCCGAGAAATGGCTCATGACCAAATCAGGGAATCGGTTTGGCATTATGTATTACTCAGGGAGGCCTCGGCTGAGTCCGGAAAAATAAACATCCCTCATAAGTTCCCGGCTTCAAGCACTGAAGTTGAGAAACAATAGTACATTCATCCCGAAGGGTACAATACTACCGTCATACGACCAATTGCTGTAACTGAGTTCCTATGAGAGAATAAGGTCATCCTATGCGATTTCCTAGTGGGCCCTCGAGTGCGAATGGGTTTTTCACAAAATATGGTCTGCCACTGTCACCACTGGAGAGGGTTGTCTCCACTAAGGTCCTCGGTGATTGGGTTCCCAGTGTTAGCAGCTCAGGTAGGAACATTCTATGATCTGCCTAGGAAGTATAGAACATATCCCAAGAGAGCCTGATCTGGGTGTGTGACTCGTGAAAACTACACGTGCTCAAGACCACGCAAGCCACACGACTGCCCACTCTAAATCCTATGTGTATACTCAAGCCGGGTATTTGGCTTATCTCACAATAATCCCATCCCGCCAAGGAAAACCAGAACATCCAGTACAGTATATGCCAATATATGCAACAATAAAATAAAGTGCAGAGCTGTAAATAAAGCTGTAAAGTAAAGTGATAAACTGTAAATAAAACAATAAAGCTAAACTAAAGCATCACAACAAACGAATAAACACCCAAAGAAAACAGAAATAGACAAGCGCTATAATTGACTCTCAAAGGGGAAACCAGAGATTCATGGTTCAGTCCCCAGTAGATTCGCCAGCTGTCGCTCCCGGGATTTTCATCCTAGTACAAACGCGAAAGTGGCGCGGAAAAGGTAGAGTCGCCAGCCAAGCATTTTTATCCCGAAAGAATGGGAAAGTTAATGCTGCACAAACCTGAGGAAGAAGGAAATGACAAGGTCCTGCGAACCAAAGATCTGGGTTCGGGAGTCGATTACGACCTGGGAAGGTATTAGCACCCCAGATCGTCCGTCGTACCCGACGGGATCCACGCTTGTTTGTTTGTTTCAAAGGGTGAGAAATAATATAACTACTGCTGGATAAAACTGCTACTGGAACTGGAATTGAAATGATAAAAGGAGTTGAAAAGGGAATGAAAGGAAAGAGTGGGGAAAATGTAGGGAAAATAAAGAAGGTGCTCGAACGGGCCTTACCCCGCTGCCTACGTACCTCATCGGGAAAATGAGGATCAGATTCGACATAGTTCGCCTAACCAAGGAGGGAACTATTTGTTTGTGGTTTTTATAGCTGGAACCGCGTATGTCTATGCTCAGGTGTTGCAGGCTCGTATGGTACGAGTGCGTTTACCGTCTTGCATGCGAGACAGGTCATCGCAAGTTCGCGTTATGAGTGAATGAGATGAGAAGAAAAGTTCCCGGAGGATAGTCGCTTATTGTTTGTTTTTGTCTTTTATGAGAAATGTTTTGAATTTGTTTGTGAACATTCCCATACTAAGACCTATCCATCGTGGCGTATAAGTACTCCCTTGCCCCGAAACATGACGCTTATAAGTACTCCGCAACAAAGTCTCATGGCGTATAAAAACATCCAACCTTTATTAGGTGTTTTATTGTTTTTCTTTATGCGATGAGAAAGAATGACTCAAGATGAAAAAGGACAAACTAAGGGGGACTAAGACACAACCCTAAGTTATTTATTATTTGCAAAAGGGAGATCCTAATGGTTTGTGAGGTTTTCTAATCCTAAGGAATAAAAGGAAAAGAAGAAAAGAGAATTAGAACTCGACTTACTTCCTAAGGAAGTTAAGTTGTCTCTCAAGAAAGGGAAAGCCTAAGAGCAAAGCATAAGGTTCTAAGGTAAACAAAATTATATTGCATAAGAGATAGGAATGAAGTGAGGCTTACCTCAATCTTCCCCCCCTAAAAATAAAGGTTAGCATGACAATGCATATTGAAAGTAAAATCAAAGCATAAAAGCGATTAAGTACCATAAACGTCCTAGAATGGAACTAGGGTTCAAAGTAAGACCTAAGTCTAAAGGTGAAGGTACCTAAAGGTTACATGAGTTCTAAAGTCAATAGCTACATGCTATAGGTCCCTAAGTATGCTAGGATACCTCACAAGATCAAACTATGTCAAACTATGTACAAAAAGTTCACCTAAGTTCACCTAAATGCAAGTTAGGGTTTATGGATGAAGTATGAATGCGTATGACTTACAAGCATGAATTAATACATGAAATGAGTATTAAAGTCAGTAGTGAATGCTTATGAATGTAGATGAATGAGCCTACCATCATGGATGCAATGGTGTAAGCATATGGAGTAAGGAGAAGAAGATGTGAGAATAAGTGAACAAACATCGCATAACATCACAAAGGATGCAAATTAAGAATGAATGACATGTGAATATGCATGAGATGATTATGGGTCAGTAGCATACAAGTTATGAGATGAAATTAGTGTGCATGAATATCCATTTATGATTTCCACATAATTTATGTTAACAATTAGAGGAGAAGAAAAGCTAGTTTAAGTTAAACATGTTCAAGTAATTATGCACTTTAAAACACCAAAACAAACCAAATGAGTATGGTTCAAAAAGTAACCTATAACTGGAATTAAGAAATTAAAAGTGACCTATAATTAACTTCTAAAAGTTACAAAAAGTACTCCAATCAAATGGCATGAATGCCTTCCTATCATTTAGGTTATGGAGCAAATAAACACATGAATCAACCTATGATCTAGGTGACATGGAAACATAGCAAAAATGCTTTAAAAATTATGAAATTAAATCCCTGGAATGCTAAAGTCAGTATCTTACATGGTATAAAAGGAGTTTACAAAATTATGCACCAAAATGCCAAAACAATTACTTGATGAGCAAGGTAACGAGGCATGATCGCCGAAAAACAACTCCACAAAGTGGATCAAAAAGGGCACTAAAAATTATGAAAAAAAATGCCTAAGTAGAATCATAATGTCACCAATTCCAGTGCTTAATCACACACAAAAAATAGGTCTTACACCTATGGGGAAAAATGGATTTTGGTCCCTTATGGCAAAACACTCCCTTTTGGGACAGTTTGGAATGAAAAATCCAAATTAATTACTAAAATAATTCAAATATGGAAACAAAAATTATGAAAAATTAATTAAGAGGATAAATATCACTCATGAATTATTCCAGAATTGTATCCCACCTAAAACTATTTTTAATAATTACGACAAAACGGGCAAAAAACGGTGTTTTAAGGGAAAGCGAAAGGAAGCGAATCCTATAATTCGTAACCTAATCCCTAAGCTCCGAAATCGACACATATAATCCAAAATCATAAATAAATCCACTGCCTTAGGTGGGTGAGCTCTATATGCACCTTAAGTTATATGATCCTAAGCCGCGTATGACAAGAATGATGCGTAATCGTGGAGACGTCGAAAAAAGCTCGAAATTACTTACTTGATCGAAGTGTCAATTCTTCACATAAAAGAAATCCAAAAATACCTCAATGCAAGGGCTTGTAATCTCCATAAGCAAAATAAATTCTTATCTTCCATAATCATTTTGTGAAGCTTTGCCATAGTCGAAATTGATTCAAATCGATCGGAAAAAAAACTCATAAACACTTTAATCCAAAATTAGTATTAAACCATAATTAGAATTATCAACAAAAATTCTAATTAAAATTTAACATGAAATTAATCAAAAAAACTTATCAATAAATTAATCGACCGTTTATTTATCAAGAAGTTTCATTAACAAATAAGAAATAAAATAGAGAAAAATAGGGGTGTGATTGGAAAACCAGGTGGTACCAATAGCCAAAATAATGGTTAAAG
Organism: Lathyrus aphaca; assembly: GCA_963966055.1. NCBI lineage: Eukaryota > Viridiplantae > Streptophyta > Magnoliopsida > Fabales > Fabaceae > Lathyrus > Lathyrus aphaca. Next base: position 346,436,674 of record OZ014521.1, read on the forward strand.
GCCCATTTCACATAAGCAGTTCGCAGGAAGGGCGTATGAGTAAAATCGCGGGTGGAATTAGTGATCAAAGGCTGAAAAGCCCAATTCACGCAGGGAGGTGTGATGAGTGAAAATAAGAAGCGCATAAAGGAATCCATGGAAGATGAATGTTGAGCCCAATCCAAAAGTTGTAAACCTAAATACACATCTTGACCTAAACAAAGCAATCCTCTTCTACTTCTTCTTTAGCACCGTTCCTCACCTTCCGAGACTCAGAGTCCAAACTCCACGATTTACAAACCAGCGCCACCGACGATCCTTTCTCCTTCCCGTCATCACCTTCTCATCTCCTTGGCATCGCCCTCTTCTGCTTCACTTCAACATAAACACGCCATCTCCCTTTTCGTCTTTCACCGTGAAAACTCCTTCTCCCTCTCAATCATCCTCATTACGAATTTTTCGTCGTCTCCTCCTCCGCATCTTTTTTTCTTTAATTCGGTCACAAGATGCGTCGGAAAGGAATCTGTTTGTGGTTCTGAGGATGTCGCAATAGAGAGCCGTGTGTGGTCTTGACGACGGCACAACGAAATCACATCGGGAGGGGTAGCAATCGCAGATTTGAAGTGTGGCGTCATCGTCGAACACAGTAGCTCCTTCTTGCCATTAACATAATTCATGTTTCTTATTCCACTTTCTTGGTTTCTACTTCTGTTTATTTCGGCCTAAAATTGTTGCGGTGTTACGAGAACAAATCAAATTTCTGTTGTTGCAAGCTTGCAGAATCATTTCGTGAATTGTTGATGCCTTGATTTCTTGCCGTTGCAGATCGTTGACGGTGTTCTGATGAGATTAATGAAGGTGGAGTCTCGGAGGTTGATGATTGATGAAGTTGTACAGGGATCGATGATTCTGATGAAGAGGGTGATGTGGTCTGAAGTTGGTGAAGAGCGGGATGAAGACATATGTAGAAGATGATGAAGGCTTGAAGAAAGAAGTTAAAGAATTGATGATTGAATATGCGGAAGATTGTTGAGAGAAGAGATGAAGACTTGAAACTGAGGGAGATTGGAGATTGATAATGGAGATTGCAGAGTGATGAAGCTAAAGTCGATGATCGAATCCGCTGATTCGTTGTGATGTGCTCTTTGTTGAGGTAATCGTGTTAAAACTACTCTTTTTCTTCTTGCGTTTTGATTGTTGCGAATCTGAAGACGTTGTCTTTGTTGAATTCAGTCCGTTGTTGTGTTGATTTATTTGCAGGTCGAAGATTGTTGAGTATTGTTGAAGATTAGAGTTTGACGATGGAGAAGATGCAGGAGGAAGAAGATGGTGGAAGATGAAGATTAGAGCTCATGGTGGAAAGAAGTTATGGAGAATAAATCAATAGAATTACATGGCGAAGAAGAGAATCGAAAGCCCGAATAACTGAATTTCTTTTCTCTATTATATTTGATCCTTCTTCTCTATTTCTGTTGGTTTTTTGAGTTCTGGAGTAACTCTCCCCATAACTGATATTTTATCAGTTAATATAACTGATTTTTGTTTTTCTGGTTGAAAATCTTGTAACCGACTTTCTGTTATGGATTTTGTTAATAAAAATGTAACTGAATTTCTGAGTTTTTTGAATCGGTTACATCTTGTATGGCCTTAATACTGATCAATAATATATATAAAAAACTCCTATTGTATGTTACCTATGTGTTATTTCCTTTTCTCATCATAGGTATGGGCACTAAAAAATGAAATTCTGGTTATGGGCAATAATTAAAGGATTTATGGAAAATAATTTAGACTTTTTATTCTTTAGTGAATTTGGGTAAAAAACTCAAAGTTGAAGTGGATTGAGAAAAGTGAACTTATTCTTGACATCACCTTGAAGAATGGCCCAAAATGATATTCGACCAACTCATTCCAACCAATCACTTTTAAACTAAGTTTTAAATTAGTTTGCAATATCTTGACACAAACTATATGCTAATGATTCGGCCCCATTGCAAACCAACTTGAGAACACACGAGAAACACCTCAAACCTTATTCAAATTCTATTGACTTAAAGCCCAAAATTATCTTGAAGTCCCACTCGAGTCTAACATGAGATGTCTTAAGTGTGTCGTCACATCAATGGTCTAAACATCAACAAAGTACTATCTTGTAACGACCAAACAACTTTTTTTGATAAAACTTGATGAACAATCGTTGAAGTAATCTCTTGATAATCATTAAGAATCGGTCTTATCTGGTATACACCTCAACCACCATGAAACCCTAATCCCCAAAAGCTATGAATAAAATTCCAAATGATAAACCAGATGTACTAGTGAATAGTCTTGGCGAGCGGAATCCTCGAAGATCACTTAATCAAGGAAATAAACCCTAATCAAACAGCAAGAGTACGCGCAGGTGTTATTAGCCACATAACCAAAACCTTGAGTTTATGTTATGACTGTAGATATGGTACAAAGCTCTAATTCCAACGTCAGTGAAGTATTAACCATAAAACCAATGGAATAACTTGATTCTTTAGAGGGCATTGATCCCATGCCCGAGGAACTAATAAAATGCATGATTATGATGTTAATGACCTAATGGGGAAATGCAGATGACCGCAAAGCGATAAGCCAGTTAAGGTAATAAATATGAGGGAAAATTTTGAGGTATTACAGCTGCCCCTTTTCAATCATCTGCAGACCTGAATGGATGATAGCGAAGGCTTTTAGGCATCTAGGTTTTGGAGTGATTGAATACTAGAATAAAACCTGGGAATTTGAACTCAGTGGATAGTAGAAATGCCATCTGCTTTTTATTTATTTTTCTTTTGTTTTGACCTCGAAATAGGTAGCGGGAAAAGAACAAGGTGGAAAAGAATAAATGCCAAAAACCTGCACTATGAATGTTGAGCGAAACAAACCACAACGAGGGTGCCTGTTGGCGAAACAGGACTTAACGAGACCGTTAACGGAACAAAACTCGACAATGTGACTGTTGGGCAAGACCAAGCCACAAAGAAAACACGCGACTGCTGGGCAGGACCAAGCCACAGAAGGTGCCTGTTGGCGAAACAGGGCTTAACAAGACCATTAGCGGAATGGAACTCGACTATGTAACTGCTAGGCAGGACCAAGCCACAGAGAAAACACGCGACTGCTGGGCAGGACCAAGCCACGGAAGGTGCCTGTTGGCGAAACAGGGCAAGACCATTAGCGGAATGGAATTCAATAATGTGATTGCTGGGCAGGACCAAGCCACAAAGAAAACACGCGACTGCTGGGTAGGACCAAGCCACGGAAGGTGCCTATTGGCGAAATAGGGCTTAACGAGACCATTAGCGTAATGGAACTCGACAATGTGACTGCTGGGCAGGTCCAAGCCACAAAGAAAACACGCGACTACTAGGAAGGACCAAGCCACGGAAGGTGCCTGTTGGCGAAACAGGGCCTAAAGAGATCATTAGCAGAATGGAACTCAACAATGTGACTGCTAGGCAGGACCAAGCCACAAATAAAACACACGACTGCTGGATAGGACCAAGCCACGGAACAAGACCATACATGGCTCTGAAGATTCGAGAAGAGGTCAAAAGACAGTTTGATGCTGGATTCCTCGCAGTTGCAAAGTACCCTTAGTGGGTAGCTAACATCGTGCCAGTCCCCAAGAAGGATGGAAAAGTTAGGATGTGCGTGGACTATAGAGATTTGAACAAAGCCAGTCCAAAGGATGATTTCCCTCTTCTGCACATTGATACTTTGGTTGACAACACTGCTAAGTTTTCTGTTTTCTCCTTCATGAATGGATTTTTAGGATATAACCAGATCAAGATGGATCCTGACGATATGGAAAAAACTACATTCATCACACCATGGGGCACTTATTGTTACAAAGTTATGCCATTTGGTCTTAGAAATGCAGGAGCCACTTATCAAAGGGCAATGTCACCCTTTTCCATGATATGATGCATAAGGAAATAGAAGTTTACGTAGATGATATGATTGCCAAATCACAGAGTGAGGAGGATCATTTGAATCATCTCCTGAAGTTATTTGAGCGTCTCAGAAAGTTCCAACTGCGTCTGAATCCAACTAAGTGTACCTTTGGTGTCCGATCAGGAAAGTTACTTGGTTTTATAGTTAGTCAGCAAGGAATTGAAGTAGATCCGGACAAGGTCAGAGCAATTCAAGAGATGCCAGCTCCAAAAACCGAAAAGCAAGTCAGAGGCTTCCTTGGAAGATTGAACTACATCTCCAGATTTATCTCAAACATGACAGCTACATATGAGCCTTTATTCAAGTTGCTTCGAAAGAATCAAGTAATTGAGTGGATTCCTGATTGTCAATTGGCTTTTGAGAAGATTAAGGTTTACCTACAGGAACCTCCTATCTTGATCCCACCTACTCCAGGGAAGCCTCTCTTCATGTATCTGACTGTACTTGAGGGATCTATGGGTTGCATATTGGCTTTAGAGAAGACTTGCTGTGCTTTGGCATGGGCGGCCAGACGTCTTATGCAGTATATGATTTGTCACACTACTTTGTTGATCTCGAAAATGGATCCAATAAAGTACATTTTTGAGAAGCCTGCCTTGACTGGAAGACTTGCCCGTTGGCACATGTTGTTATCTGAATACGACATCCAGTATGTAACCCAGAAGTCTATCAAAGGCAGTGTTTTGTCTGACTACCTTGCTGATCACCCTGTTGAAGACTATGAATCTTTGAAATTTGATTTCCCAGACGAGGACATCATGTTGATAAAAGACTGTGAAGTTCCAGGTCCAGATGAAGGTCCCGAGCCAGGTTCTCGATGGAAGATGATGTTTGATGGTTCCTCTAATTACATGGGGCATGGTGTGGGAGCTGTTTTGATGAATCCTGATGGTGGATATACTCCTTTCACAGCCAGATTATGTTTTGAATGTACAAACAACATCGCTGAGTATGAAGCATGTGTTTTGGGTATCGAAGCTGCAATTGATACCAGAATCAAGGTCCTTGAAGTATATGGAGACTCAGTTTTGGTAATATACCAAGTCAAAGGTGAATGGGAGACCCGTGATGAGAAGTTGATCCCTTACCGTGCCCACATTATGGAATTAATTAAATACTTTGATGAAGTCACTTTCCATCATGTTCCAAGGGCATAGAATCAAATTGCAGAAGCTTTGGCTATGTTGGCCTCTATGTTTTAAGTCAGATTTCTTAATGAAGCTCCACTCATTACAATCGAGCGAAAAACTACACCAGCCTACTGTCTACTAGTCGAAGAAGAAACTTATGAGAAACCATGGTTCTATGACATCAAGAACTACTTGCAAAATCAGGAGTACCCAGCGGATGCAACAACTTTAGACAAGAAGACTCTGAGAAGATTGGCATCCAAGTTCTTCCTCAACAACAATGTGCTTTACAAGAGAAATCATGATATGGTTCTGCTCAGATGTGTGGATAAGCGCGAAGCAGACTTATTGATCAGGGAAATCCATGAAGGATCATTTGGAACACATGCCAATGGACATGCCATGTCCAGGAAGATCTTGAGAGCTGGTTACTTCTGGTTAACCATGGAGGCAGATTGTTTTAAGTACGCCAGGAAGTGTCATAAATGCCGGATTTATGCCGACAAAGTGCACGTACCTCCAACCCTTTTGAATGTTCTATCATCGCCTTGGCCTTTCTCAATGTGGGGCATTGACATGATAGGGGCAATTGAGCCTAAAGCTTCCAATGGTCATCGATTTATTTTGGTTGCGATCCATTACTTCACCAAGTGGGTAGAAGAAGCTTCCGATGCCAACGTGACAAAGCAAGTGGTTGCCCGTTTAATCAAGAACCAAATTATCTACCGCTATGGGATCCCAAGCCGAATCATCACAGATAATGGGACCAATTTGAACAACAAGACAATGAAAGAGTTATGCGAGACATTTAAGATTGAACATCATCACTCTTCTCCTTACCGTCCGAAGATGAATGGAGTTGTCGAAGCTGCGAACAAGAACATCAAGAAAATCCTGCAGAAGATCGTAAAGACTTACAAAGACTGGCATAAGATGTTACTGTATGCCTTACACGGATACAGAACATCAGTTTGCACTTCAATAGGGGCAACCCCTTTCTCTTTGGTGTATGGGATGGATGCAGTTCTCCCTATCGAAGTAGAGATATCATCTTTAAGGATCTTGATGGAGACCAAACTGGAAGAAGCTGAGTGGGTCCAGAACAGATATGACCAACTGAACCTCATTGATGAGAAGAGAATGACCGCCATGTGCCATGGCCAGTTGTACCAAAAGCGCATCAAGGGAGCATTTGACAAGAAAGTTTGTCTCCGAGAATTCAAAGAAGGAGACCTTGTACTCAAGAAAATCTTGCCAGTCCACAAAGACATGTGTGGAAAATGGAGCCTTAACTATGAAGGTCCATATGCTGTGAAGGTGGCATTCTCCAGAGGTTCCCTAATCCTCACAACTATGGATGGTGAACAGCTTAAACACCCAGTGAATTCTGATGCAGTCAAAAAATATTATGCCTAAATAAAGCCCGTTAGGTCGAAAACCAGAAATGGCGACCTAGGCAAAAACGGGTATCCCGGTGGATCATAACCTATGAAGGAGATTCAGGCAAAAGTTAGGGATAAAAATAAAAAATATAGAGCTCGCTAAGTTGAAAACCCGAAAGGGCGGCTTAGGCAAAAAAGAGCGTCCCGGTGGATTGAAAATTCGAAAGGACGGTCCAGGAAAAAATTAGGGACAAAGGCATTTGACTGTATCAGATAGTGTTTACCATTACTGAAGATCATTACTTGAAGACCAATCCATTCGCTCTTGTCGGAAGCAAGGTGTTGGGCAGTTTTAGTTATTAGGGATTATAGTGGTCGTTGGATTCAATGTAGACCTTTCCCCATTGCCATTTTCAAATTGTAATTTCCCATGGAGCTTTTGTTATTGGCAAGCTACCATTCTTGAATGAAATACAACCTTTGCCTTTAAACTTTGTCTTTCAGCTTCTTATTTTCTTTGTTATGCAAAATGTCTTTACTGAATTACAATTTAATTCTGAAAATGACAAAAAAATTTTTTTTTTTAGAAACTGTTTTGAAAACATACTGGAAAACATTCAGATTTCTTTGACTTTAGAAAAATTAAAAGATTTTCTGTCTTCTAAGAAGCCCTCTGGCTTGCAACAACACTCTCATGCAATTATTACAGAAATCCCCATAGAGGATTAAAAGCTGGTAGCACTCTTGGATGGGTCTTTGGACCAAGCATCAATTTCCAAGTTTGAAGGCATCTCCACATCATCTTTCTTATCACTCGTCTGAGTATTGGCGTTGAGATCCTACTCTCCCCTGTTTTGTTAAAACTCTCTGTCTCCCTAGAGTCAGCATTTGCATATCATGATCATTCGCATCATGTTCAATCGTACGCATTTGACATAATCATTTGTCTCTCCCCAGTTGTCGTCTATCTAACTCCAGGTCCAGATTACTGTCTCTTGATTTAAAGTCCACTGTTGTTTGGTACCCCGCAGTGTGGTTGACCAAGGTTTTTTCCCAGCAACACTGGTATCCCCTGCAGAGGCCCTCCTTGATGTACCTTAGTACAACCAATATTTCTTTTAAGCCCAATTATAATTGGCATAAAAATATTTAAGTTGTTTGCTTAAGATTCAAAACCGTATAATTCAACACGCATCAGTGTTTTCCTGACAAGTTTCCTAAAGTTTTTTGGACTCTTCATTTAAGGAATTTCCAAAGGTTGGTCGTTTATTTCGATAAAAACTCCAACGTTTATTCTTATTTTCCAGCTGGTCGCTTAGAGCCGTTTGATTTATCTTTAAATGCTTCGCATGCTACTCCCAATATCAGTTTGTTTGCACAGAGCCACTGCCTGAATACTGTTTTCGTTTCCCAATCCTCGGTCTCAACAGTTACAGTTGAACCTGTTGATTTACCACTTTGAATTTTTGTCTGTTATTTTATTTCGCGACCACCGTTGTCGGTGTCTATTATTTTATTTCCCGACCACCATTGTCGATGTCTGTTATTTTATTTTCCCGACCACCATTGTCGATGTCTGTTATTTTATTTTCCCGACCACCGTTGTCGATGTCTGTCATTTTATTTTCCCGACCACCATTGTCGATGTCTGATATTTTATTTTCCCGACCCCCATTGTCGATGTCTGTTATTTTATTTCCCGACCACCGTTGTCGATGTCTGTTATTTTATTTCCCAACCACCGTTGTTGATGTCTGTTATTTTATTTCCCGACCACCGTTGTCGATGTCTGTTATTTTATTTCCCGACCACCGTTGTCGATGTCTGTTATTTTATTTCCCGACCACCGTTGTCGATGTCTGTTATTTATTTTCCGACCACCGTTGTCGATGTCTGTCATTTTATTTTCCCGACCACCGTTGTCGATGTCTGTTATTTTATTTTCCCGACCACCGTTGTCGATGTCTGTCATTTTATTTTACCGACCACCGTTGTCGATGCCTGCTATTTTATTTTCCCGACCACTGTTGTCGATGTCTGTTATTTTATTTTCCCGACCACCGTTGTCGATGTCGGTCATTTTATTTTCCCGACCACCGTTGTCGATGCCTGCTATTTTATTTTCCCGACCACCGTTGTCGATGTCTGTTATTTTATTTTTCCGACCACCGTTGTCGATGTCGATCATTTTATTTTCCCGACCACCGTTGTTGACGCCTGCTATTTTATTTTCCTGACCCCGTTGTCGATATCTGTCATTTATTTTCCCGACCACTGTTGTCGATTCCTGCCATTTTATTTTCCCGACCACCGTTGTCGATGTCTGTTATTTTATTACCCGACCACCGTGTCAACGTCTGTTTTTATTTCCCGATCACCGTATCAATGGTTGTTTATTCCTGACCGTCGTGTCAAGGCCTGTTATTTTTGTTTTCCCGGCCGCCGAGTCGATGTCATTGAATTTTTTCTCAATCACCGAATCGTTGCATTGGGATCCCCAGCAACCACCTTGAACTTTCTAACTCATCATTTCAGATAGTCTGTCTTTAATCTTACGTTTTGTTTTCCGTCTTCTGTCATTCTTAGTGCCAGAAGTTACACTTGAACCTGCTGATCTATCATTTTGAATGCATCCTGTTTCTGTCTTGTCATCCCCAACATATTGTTATCCCTAGTAAGTCTTCACCCTTAGTTTGCATTTTTGTGGATCACCGTTGCATTTATCTGCATCATACCATATCCAGCATATTCATCAAAGAGAACATAAATCAGCATGTTAGGTTTCATTGCATTTTGCAGGTCATATCCCTAACATAGGACAAGTCCCTCATAAGTTCATAACATGTCATTGCATTTAGAGGCAAAATTTCCGGTTATTTTTATATTTAAATACCTTTCACTCCGATTTTATGAGGATTAACATCACTCATTATATCTGGTAAAGTTATTTAAATAGGGGCAACTATCACACCCCAAATTTTACCCCTAACTTTAATTCGCACATTCATCTCATTACCAGGATACCTAGGTGCATACCTTTGTGAGGTTTTGCAGGGATAACGTGAAGGATCTATGGGCTTTGCATCAAGTATTTGAAAATTTGATCTATTAGTTCAAAAGCTAGGGCTTCATGCCGAAAGCGCATGGTTTTGAGGTGGTCTCCTAAGTGTGAAGTAATCATTTCAAGGATAAATCAGGGACATATGCAAGACCCCCAGGTTACTCATTGGACGAGGTATCTCAGTGAGAATTGGATATTTGTTTTGAGTGTTTTCTTATGAAGTCGGTTTTAGTTTATTACCTGGAAAGCAAGGAAGTAATTAATCCATAAATTTGGTTTCTAACTTGGAGGTGGATTTTTTATTTTATTCTTGATTCTTTGCTAAGGGAATTGACTTTAAAATTCAAATTCCATTTCCAAATTTAAAACTTTTTCATTTCTGAGGTGTGGTTCAAAATTGTAATTCCTTTATTTTTAATCCAATTTCTCATTACAAGTTTTGTTTCAATTTTCTAGTTTCATTCCATTTTCTATTCCAAGTTTTATTCCAAACTCAAATTCTCAATTTTTCAATACAAATTCAAGTCTTGGTTACGATTTTTAGTTTTAGTTTCTATTTTCTTTCAAAATCCTCATTTCTTAGTTTTGGTTCTAAATTTCAAATCTCAAGTCAAAATGCCATTTAAGATGGATTTTTGTTTGATTATATTGAGATGGAAGATCCGAGGAGGGTTAACTGCTTGTTTTAATCACACTTGGTTATGTTTAGGCTTTAGTGTTGTCACCCATTATCATCAAGGGTAAGTGAAGTTGTCGATGCCTTATTACACATGAGCAATACACTGAGAGATGTGTTTTTTTTCAAAGTTCAATCTATTTGGTTGGCATGACTACACTGTACCAAGGTGGTGAGGTTCACATTTGATGCCAATTGATAAATTATTTCATTACCAAGCTATCTTTCAATTTTTGTGATGGGGGCTGAATACAGAGGTCGAAATTTACAAAGTGTTTGAATTCCTCAAAGTCATTACAAGACCTTTCACACTAATAAATCAAGAAGCACTTATGTGTGCTTAAAATCCAAAGATAATGCAAGTCCTGACATACATGGTTATTGAAATTGAAGCATTGAGAATGCTTCAAATAATACACTCTAGTACAAAATCCCAAGGAAAATTTCAAAAAAAGAAAGACGCAATGTCGGTCCGATTCTAAAACTAATTTGTTTTGTTATTTCAAGAACAAAAATTTCAAGCTCCTTCACCGAGTCAGCCGTTGCTTTTTCTTCAAGACCAAACACTAACATGGCGTTTATTTTGTCCCAAGGATTTGTGCATGATTTGAGCCTATACGGTCAAAACTGAAAAGCAAATACATAACAAACAAGCATCACATTTTAGAAATCCTACTTAATAAAGAATATAGATGAACAATGTTATGGAAATTATGTAAAGGTCAGGTGAAAGGACAATACCCTACAACAGCTAGCCCATTGCAACGATGAGGACTACCGAGGCCACTTTATGTGCTTCAGGACCACACTCCAAGGCATAAAACAAAAATCATGGTCAGATTTCTATTTTTACTGGCATGACAATTGTTTAGAAAAAAAATATAATCTCAAAGAGACCACCATATCAGTACAACAAATAGACAGAATTAAAGGGGATACAGACCTGCTGTAGCAGAGCCCAAGCCTGCTGCAGAAACAGAGTTGCAGTTTGCAACAAACAGAAAAATGGTATCTTTATGGGTCAACAACAAAGACCTGCATATTGTTTATACCAGAATATGAAAGAGCTATGTTCCATAAGCAAGACCTGAAGATGAAAGAGACATGACATTCATTATCAAACAAAATTCTGCTATTAGTCTTCTTCAACAAGTATTCAGAATTTTCAAAAGGATAAAACCCAAAGTTTTCACTACTTAAAGGGGATGAAAATTCGTAGAAAGGGAGGCCGAAAAATTTCAAAACCCTAGCCGCGGAAAAAATACCTGAGACAGCAAAAAAGAAAAATATAAAAAAAAACAACAACCATAACAAAATACACAGAGAAAACAACAGTTTCTTTGAAAAAAAAGAACAACATAACATACCCATTCGAAATCACCGGAGGGCATCACGACAACCTTCACCCTATCCATCTCCACTTCACATCCGACCCTCAAAACCAATCCACCTTTCGAACTGCAAAATCCGACGCCTTTCAACCGCCATCACCTCCGCGGATTCTTCAGGAACATCATTACAGCCTCTGTCAACAACAAAACACACAGAAGAAGCATCAGAACAGGAAGGAAGACAAGAAAGGGCGGCTTAGTTTTTTTTCCAGAAGAAGATTATCGCACATACCTCAGACTGTATTGGGTAACTTCTTCAAATTTTGATCCCCTTTACTTGCTTGATCGGCTCCGCCATGTATCAACTTGTTAATCAAATATTGTTGTCATTTGAATATTTTAAACTGTGAATCTTGTTGTTTTGCTTGTTTGTTGGTTGTTGTCTATTCTTCCGAAGCTTTCGTGTTAGCTTATCAGAGTTTCTCTCCCAGGTAGAAATTTCTAGGGTTCATGCTTTGGGGATTTCGACATCCCGGATTTTGTTTCTTTTTGATTTGATTGACAATCGTTGGGGTTGGCGAGGTGATTTGTTGTTGTTCTTTGTGGGAAATTAGACTAAGAAAGGGACGATGTTGAGAGAGAGAGGTATGAATGGGAGAAGTGAGCAACGATGAACGTGTTGCTGTTGTTATTCATTAATTGGGTTCGGAGGGAAAAAGACGAAAGCGAGAGGGGGATGTAGACGGAGAGATTGTGAGAGAAGCCGACGGTGGATATTTTATGCTTATAGTTCCATTTGAGGAAATAGATTGAGGGCTGCATTATGAACCCTAATTTTTTTTGCTGAAACCAACCAAACCGGATCCGGGTCAGACCCGACCCGGCCGGTTTCGCCTCCATGGGCCAACTGGGCCACTTTTTTAATACAACCCCTGTTTTGGCTATTTTGTGCCGTTTTAGACTTTTCCTTCATTTTCTTTTCTTTTTTTCTTTTATTTATTTTGTTTTGTTAGTTTCTTTATTTTGTTAGTTAATTATTATGTTATCTTATTTAGAGAAAGTAGTTATATTAATTAAATTTGATAAATATTGTTATTTTAATTTGATTATTAAGTCTGTTAACTTATATTTTACTTATTTATGTTTTTTTTAAATAACCATTTTTAATTTAGTTAATTAATTAATTACTTCCCGATAAATTTTTGCTTATATGATGTACAATTATGTTCTTGCTCCATATTTAGCTATGTGATGATAATGTATGACTTACTTGACATGAATTTCGCTCTCTCTTTCTTACCATATTTTGTTAATCAAGACACGAACATAACGTTTCTAAGTAGCAATTAAAATCATTTCAAACATAAATAATATCTTGGTCCAACGCAAAGTTAGCAATTCAAGCATTTACACCTACACTTCGCACACATGTAAGTCGATTACCAGGTGATCACCGTCTGCACGTTTTTTGCGCATCTTAATTAATTTAACGAAGAATAGAGCTCCGGAGTCTAGCACTCCGCACGTTCTAAGAACGAATCACACCTGGGCTAGCCCCACGCGTAGTGTTTCTTTCGCTCCTTTGTTATTAAAACACGTTAATTCTAAAACGTCAAATAAATATCCAACTTATTTTAAAAAAATTTAAATACGAAAACAGAGCTCCGGAGTCTAGCACTCCGCACGTTCTGGATTGGATCATTCCTGGGCTTTTCCCACGCGACGTGGTGCAATCACCATTCGTATATCAAAATATCTCAATCATTTTATAAATTCAAATACGAAAGATAAGAGCTCCGGAGTCTAGCATTCCGCACGTTCTAGAATGAATCGTTCCTGGGCTAGCCCCACGCGACGCGCTTCATTCACTCTTTCATATCTTAAAACAATTTAAAATTTACCAACCAATTTAAATCATTTTCATAATTAATCAGCGAAAGACGGAACTCCGGAGTCTAGCATTCCGCACGTTCTAGAATGAATCGTTCCTGGGCTAGCCCCACGCGACGCGCTTCATTCACTCTTTCATATCTTAAAACAATTTAAAACTTAACAACCAATTTAAATCATTTTCATAATTAATCAGCGAAATACAGAACTCCGGAGTCTAGCACTCCGCACGTTTTTTGGAATGAAACGCTTTTGGGCTAGCCCCACACGACGTGGTTCATTTGTCCTTTCGTTTAAAACACTTTAACAAAAGTCAAACACTTTTCTCTAAAAATGAACATTGTTTAAATCATTCTATCTCGCCAACAAGCTAGCGCTTCAGCCTCCACCGCGAGTATAAGCCAACGCTTAGCAGTGAAATGTGTTTTAAACAATCGTTCAATTTAAAAACCACAAATCGTAGTAGCACGAACTACGAAGCTCTGACTTTCCCATTGCACAAGGGAATACGTAGGCACGGGGATTTTAATCCTTCACGAGCACCCTAATAAAAAAAATTAATTATTTCTCCGTTTGAAGCACAATAATAAAAAAACATTTAATCTTTTCTCCGTCTTAATAATAATAATTTAAAACTTTAACAAACATATTAACAATCATTTAGAAGACAAAGACTTAAGATCAAACATTTAATCACATAGTTAGCTAAAAGGTTCCCGTTGAGTACAACAGACGTGAGGGGTGCTAATACCTTCCCTTTGTGTAACCGACTCCCGAACTTAGAATTTGGTTTCGTAAACCATTTCATATCCTTTATTAGGTTGTATCTATATCTCCCTTTTCTTTAATTAGAATAAATAGAATTAGGTGGCGACTCTGTTGTTTGTTTTAGGATCGTATTTTTTTCGAGGTACGACAGAGATGTAACGTTCCGGGCGTTTGCGCAAGGTACCACAACTAGCTTATGCTTCATATGCATATGTTTGAATTTTTCTATGGCGTAATGCTCCATAATGATGGAAATGCTACGCTTTGGAGGATGCAAATGTAATGATGATTACTAAATGCAAATGCAAAGAGATCTCCTGATAAGGATACTGCAAGTATCCCAAATGGCTTGACTAGGAAGCACAGGTGATCAATGCATTGATCTGGTTAATCTCCGTGAGAGGAAACAACTTTGCGACGAACATTGTTAATGATACACCGACTCTGAACAGCTGCCACTGCCAAAAATAAATTGGACTTTGAGATTAGAGAGCCAAGACCCTGCTGGAGATGGACCCTTCTTGAACTTTGGTGGGGAAGTGAAGACCTTCTGACTTGGCTGGGAACCAGAGGTATGGCATTGTTGAGGAAGAAACCTGCTGGAGAGGAAAAACACTCCTTGAACTGCTGGGGGATTGCCCCTGTATTTAAAGGGAAGTCTCTGCTTTGGGGAAACACCAGCCTTTTGTTGCCCTACTGGGGGAGATTTTAACTTCCAAATCTACTTGGGATGATGGAGGATGTCAATGATAAAGCTTCCTGCTGAAGATAAGAGTTTAAGTTTCCCCTCGCTGGGGATGAGAGACGATGATACCCTTCTGCTCAAGAAGTATCCTTCCATTAGCTACATTGTTGGATCAGGTATTGTCAAATGGGACTTGCTAAGGAATTCTTATCAATGAAGTCTGCTAATGAAACAACTCTTGAAGTACTTGTGTTGACAATGGCTTTGCTTCCAATCTCTGGGTTGATAGATTGCCTACTAATCATGAGTGAACAATGATCCCTTGCAATTTTCAACTCGCTATAGATTAAGTTCCATTGGAAGAAAATGTCTCAAGAGGATTTTATAGAAAACATGACATACGAAATGCCTCAGTGTCTTCAAACTCTTGGAGAGATTCGTCGGATCTCGAAATAAGTACCCCAGACGGCATGGTTTATGAAAGAAATTGCCTCGCGAGTATTCATGAAAAAGCTCATATCACTGTGAGATAGTGTGTCCTAGTATTTTGAACCTTGGGATAGGTGCTTCTGATTAACCGTCTTCAAGAGAAAGTAACTTCTAGCGCTCTTGGGGTGGCCTGCCCCAGTACGAGCCTTGAAGTGATCACCTATGATTGACTGTGTTTTGAAGAAAACACCCATACCAATTGTTCTTTGAAAGATTGGATCTCGAAGTAACTGCCCTAGTTTTGTTGAAATTTGAATAATGCCTCCGCCTGATGGCTCTTTGAGAGATTTGAATCTCTAAGTGATTGCCCCAGCTTGGCTGAATTTTGAAGAGATTGCTCGACATGATTTCCCCATATTAGTTGGCTCTTTCCACGACTGTTGGGAAAGCCCCTACTCAATGGAGTTTTCTTGAAAAGTGCACCTCGACAGATTGTCCTTCGGAAGTTTCAGACTTCTCAACTTGGCAAGATTAAGCTTCTGGACTGAAGTTTCGTATGTGAATTTTTATGATGCCCAACAAATATATACAAGAAGAAAATGTTTATTCTAAGAATGAAAATTCTAATGCAAAACACATGTTAATCTTGAAGTTTTACTGAAAAAGATGTCGCAAACCTTTGTGAGTGAATCACTGGTTAAGATACGACATTAATTTTTTTGAATAATAGAAAGCATGCACATGCAACACCAACAAATATATTTCAACACCACTCATAGGAGTCAGGAACGCGGTCTCGTGGTAGTACACTCTCAAAAATAACCCTGTTTCAGTTAGGACTTTTGAGGGTTGCATTGTGGCCTGGTTCACGGTTATAGAAACAAAGGATATAGGCTCGAAATTTATTTATGCCCACCCATCTTTGTGATGTTCTCCATTCCTATTTTTAGCTAGCTTTCACAAGCGCTCACTTCTCAAAAAGGGTTTTGTGATGGTTGAGGAAGCAATTACACTAACGGTTTAAGCACCAATCAAGTTGTTGTTTAGAGTCAGTCACCCCTTTGTCTTTTGTATCTGTATCACACAACTTTGTTCTTGATTAAGGATCTTTCTTGTGTAATCCTCTTTGTTTTTCGCTTTTGCATTATTTTGCTTATCCCTAACTTTTGCCTGGACTGATTCTTGAGAATCTTTGATTGTAAAGTCCAACGGGATGCCCTAATTTTTGCCTAAGTCGCTTGTTTTCAAGTTTCGACTTAGCGGGCTTTGTCATCATTTTTTTAATTCTTTTTTTGAACAAATCGTGTGACACTGTTTGTCTTGATTGCTTTGAAAGGGCCGTGACTGTCTCACTTCTTTGTTGATGAGAGATAACCATTGTGGTTTCCGGTCTCTGGACTTCTTGCTTGGGATAACCATTGTGGTTTCTGGTCATTGGACCTCTTGATTTGGTACAACGAAAGGTAATGGATCCTCATATGTGCACTCCTTTTTGAAATTCGAACACCCGGTCAAACTAACTGACGCCTACCCTTACATGAAAGGGTTTTTTTATACTAAAAGAAACTCCTACTTCAAGGCTCAAATGGGTTGGCGAGGGTCTATCTCCCTTATATCTCCGGTGTTTAGGATTTGAAACAATGCATGTACATCGTCAACAGGGTCTTTCTCAAAAGCAAACAATTAGAGTTTTTGCGTTTTCATTTCGTCATCCTCCCTCACAGAGTTTAAGCATAACAGTTGGTATTGCAATGCGCATACACAAAATCATTAGTGAATACGAATGTATTACTTCAAGAAAAACATGTGCATTTTATTATGGTTATCGTTCAAAAACAAATAAGTTTCATGCATGCATACAAATGTTTAAACAAACAATTTAAACTACAAATGAAAATGCAGTAAAGAAGCTGAACATTGCCATCATTGAGGAGACTTGACTCCGTCTGGACTTATTGCTTCTGAAGACGCCCTTGCAAACTAGAATGCCATTTGATGAGGATACTTCAATATGTGAGCAAACTTTCAGGCATGATGACCTTTGAGTCGATCAAATTTTGCACCTTGTGCCTGAACGCATCACAGTTGTCAAATGGTATGCTTAAATGCCCCTGAGTGGTACTTGCATCTAGCCTTTACATCGTGGTTGCCATTATTGATGAGGCTTGACTCTGTCTGTACTTATTGCTCTTGGAGACTCTCAACAGTCAGCAATCTGGATGTTCATTCCATTACTATTTTGGTGCCATATTCCCACTTTTACCTAGTGTGAACACAATAGTCTTAGAGACAATCGAATTCGCGACCTTATATTTACCTCTGCCTCTGAAATACTTTCAATCTTCAATTAAAAGGCCAGGTTCCCCAGAATGGTAATCATACTTGGGATTGAAACCCCAAAGGAAGCCTTGTCGAAGATGATCCTGATGCAACTAGCTCAACCAGTTCGAATTTGAGTAAATGAGGAAACTTGTTGTGCGTAAGACCTCAGAATATGATCAAACTTCTTCTCGAGTTGTTCTGGCCTTTACCCATATGCTTTGATCCTAGGACTCTCTTGGGAAGCTGAGGTTGGATACTGACAAGCGACATATGGGGGGAAGAGGTTGATAATAAATTTGATAAATAAGGTTGCTCAGAAAGATCTCATATGATCTCTTGCCTACGTATCTCCATTGACCAATGGAGAATCAGAGCAGCGTAGTTCCCCTCACTAGGGATGAAAATAACTTCGTTCAAAATTTCCATAACCAAGCTCATCTGAGTCTTCAATTGGTTGACTTCCTCTTTCAGCAGTTTTTGACTTTGACATAAAGCTTGTACCTTTTCCCTGAATGGTCCCAGATGGGTCTTTGTTTGGTTACCTCCGCCCAGAGTTATACCTTGATACTTTTGATTCAAGTTGGCCATTGTGAAGGGAAACCAAGTCATGATACTAATTTGTCTCTGAACACCTGTCATGAACGCAAGGATGTATGCAAATGTCATGTTCAGTTATTTCTAAGGAATCTATCTGCCTTTATTCAAGTTTTGACACAGAAAAATCCAACAACATGATTCATATATGTGATCCTTGGAAATAACTGAACATGTGTGCAGAAATGCTATGATGTCATGTATGCAATAGGCATGTGATCAATGATCTAATGTTGGTGTTGAGCAGTGAACCAACTATCTGTATAGAACCATAATAGCAATTCCATCTCTGTATAGAAACCCATAATGAGAACCCAATAATTGTAGAACTGGATCACATAATAGAACAATCACTGATGGTGTTGAAGTTGAACAACGAGCCAAGTGTCTGTGGAGAGTCATAATAACAGTCACAATATCAAGGTCACAATGGTAATCATAGTAACAATTTCTCTGAATAGAAATCCCGGATCTCAGAATCAAAGAACTAAAGAACACTGAACAAAACTGGCCAAATGGGTATGTTGAAGTTTAGGGTTCATGCAAACCTGTAAACCCCTCCCAATCTCACGGGTATGCTACTCGGGTCAACATCACGGACTCTCAAAGCCGAATAGCAATAATACGTTCACCATTTCCGAGAAATGGCTCATGACCAAATCAGGGAATCGGTTTGGCATTATGTATTACTCAGGGAGGCCTCGGCTGAGTCCGGAAAAATAAACATCCCTCATAAGTTCCCGGCTTCAAGCACTGAAGTTGAGAAACAATAGTACATTCATCCCGAAGGGTACAATACTACCGTCATACGACCAATTGCTGTAACTGAGTTCCTATGAGAGAATAAGGTCATCCTATGCGATTTCCTAGTGGGCCCTCGAGTGCGAATGGGTTTTTCACAAAATATGGTCTGCCACTGTCACCACTGGAGAGGGTTGTCTCCACTAAGGTCCTCGGTGATTGGGTTCCCAGTGTTAGCAGCTCAGGTAGGAACATTCTATGATCTGCCTAGGAAGTATAGAACATATCCCAAGAGAGCCTGATCTGGGTGTGTGACTCGTGAAAACTACACGTGCTCAAGACCACGCAAGCCACACGACTGCCCACTCTAAATCCTATGTGTATACTCAAGCCGGGTATTTGGCTTATCTCACAATAATCCCATCCCGCCAAGGAAAACCAGAACATCCAGTACAGTATATGCCAATATATGCAACAATAAAATAAAGTGCAGAGCTGTAAATAAAGCTGTAAAGTAAAGTGATAAACTGTAAATAAAACAATAAAGCTAAACTAAAGCATCACAACAAACGAATAAACACCCAAAGAAAACAGAAATAGACAAGCGCTATAATTGACTCTCAAAGGGGAAACCAGAGATTCATGGTTCAGTCCCCAGTAGATTCGCCAGCTGTCGCTCCCGGGATTTTCATCCTAGTACAAACGCGAAAGTGGCGCGGAAAAGGTAGAGTCGCCAGCCAAGCATTTTTATCCCGAAAGAATGGGAAAGTTAATGCTGCACAAACCTGAGGAAGAAGGAAATGACAAGGTCCTGCGAACCAAAGATCTGGGTTCGGGAGTCGATTACGACCTGGGAAGGTATTAGCACCCCAGATCGTCCGTCGTACCCGACGGGATCCACGCTTGTTTGTTTGTTTCAAAGGGTGAGAAATAATATAACTACTGCTGGATAAAACTGCTACTGGAACTGGAATTGAAATGATAAAAGGAGTTGAAAAGGGAATGAAAGGAAAGAGTGGGGAAAATGTAGGGAAAATAAAGAAGGTGCTCGAACGGGCCTTACCCCGCTGCCTACGTACCTCATCGGGAAAATGAGGATCAGATTCGACATAGTTCGCCTAACCAAGGAGGGAACTATTTGTTTGTGGTTTTTATAGCTGGAACCGCGTATGTCTATGCTCAGGTGTTGCAGGCTCGTATGGTACGAGTGCGTTTACCGTCTTGCATGCGAGACAGGTCATCGCAAGTTCGCGTTATGAGTGAATGAGATGAGAAGAAAAGTTCCCGGAGGATAGTCGCTTATTGTTTGTTTTTGTCTTTTATGAGAAATGTTTTGAATTTGTTTGTGAACATTCCCATACTAAGACCTATCCATCGTGGCGTATAAGTACTCCCTTGCCCCGAAACATGACGCTTATAAGTACTCCGCAACAAAGTCTCATGGCGTATAAAAACATCCAACCTTTATTAGGTGTTTTATTGTTTTTCTTTATGCGATGAGAAAGAATGACTCAAGATGAAAAAGGACAAACTAAGGGGGACTAAGACACAACCCTAAGTTATTTATTATTTGCAAAAGGGAGATCCTAATGGTTTGTGAGGTTTTCTAATCCTAAGGAATAAAAGGAAAAGAAGAAAAGAGAATTAGAACTCGACTTACTTCCTAAGGAAGTTAAGTTGTCTCTCAAGAAAGGGAAAGCCTAAGAGCAAAGCATAAGGTTCTAAGGTAAACAAAATTATATTGCATAAGAGATAGGAATGAAGTGAGGCTTACCTCAATCTTCCCCCCCTAAAAATAAAGGTTAGCATGACAATGCATATTGAAAGTAAAATCAAAGCATAAAAGCGATTAAGTACCATAAACGTCCTAGAATGGAACTAGGGTTCAAAGTAAGACCTAAGTCTAAAGGTGAAGGTACCTAAAGGTTACATGAGTTCTAAAGTCAATAGCTACATGCTATAGGTCCCTAAGTATGCTAGGATACCTCACAAGATCAAACTATGTCAAACTATGTACAAAAAGTTCACCTAAGTTCACCTAAATGCAAGTTAGGGTTTATGGATGAAGTATGAATGCGTATGACTTACAAGCATGAATTAATACATGAAATGAGTATTAAAGTCAGTAGTGAATGCTTATGAATGTAGATGAATGAGCCTACCATCATGGATGCAATGGTGTAAGCATATGGAGTAAGGAGAAGAAGATGTGAGAAGAAGTGAACAAACATCGCATAACATCACAAAGGATGCAAATTAAGAATGAATGACATGTGAATATGCATGAGATGATTATGGGTCAGTAGCATACAAGTTATGAGATGAAATTAGTGTGCATGAATATCCATTTATGATTTCCACATAATTTATGTTAACAATTAGAGGAGAAGAAAAGCTAGTTTAAGTTAAACATGTTCAAGTAATTATGCACTTTAAAACACCAAAACAAACCAAATGAGTATGGTTCAAAAAGTAACCTATAACTGGAATTAAGAAATTAAAAGTGACCTATAATTAACTTCTAAAAGTTACAAAAAGTACTCCAATCAAATGGCATGAATGCCTTCCTATCATTTAGGTTATGGAGCAAATAAACACATGAATCAACCTATGATCTAGGTGACATGGAAACATAGCAAAAATGCTTTAAAAATTATGAAATTAAATCCCTGGAATGCTAAAGTCAGTATCTTACATGGTATAAAAGGAGTTTACAAAATTATGCACCAAAATGCCAAAACAATTACTTGATGAGCAAGGTAACGAGGCATGATCGCCGAAAAACAACTCCACAAAGTGGATCAAAAAGGGCACTAAAAATTATGAAAAAAAATGCCTAAGTAGAATCATAATGTCACCAATTCCAGTGCTTAATCACACACAAAAAATAGGTCTTACACCTATGGGGAAAAATGGATTTTGGTCCCTTATGGCAAAACACTCCCTTTTGGGACAGTTTGGAATGAAAAATCCAAATTAATTACTAAAATAATTCAAATATGGAAACAAAAATTATGAAAAATTAATTAAGAGGATAAATATCACTCATGAATTATTCCAGAATTGTATCCCACCTAAAACTATTTTTAATAATTACGACAAAACGGGCAAAAAACGGTGTTTTAAGGGAAAGCGAAAGGAAGCGAATCCTATAATTCGTAACCTAATCCCTAAGCTCCGAAATCGACACATATAATCCAAAATCATAAATAAATCCACTGCCTTAGGTGGGTGAGCTCTATATGCACCTTAAGTTATATGATCCTAAGCCGCGTATGACAAGAATGATGCGTAATCGTGGAGACGTCGAAAAAAGCTCGAAATTACTTACTTGATCGAAGTGTCAATTCTTCACATAAAAGAAATCCAAAAATACCTCAATGCAAGGGCTTGTAATCTCCATAAGCAAAATAAATTCTTATCTTCCATAATCATTTTGTGAAGCTTTGCCATAGTCGAAATTGATTCAAATCGATCGGAAAAAAAACTCATAAACACTTTAATCCAAAATTAGTATTAAACCATAATTAGAATTATCAACAAAAATTCTAATTAAAATTTAACATGAAATTAATCAAAAAAACTTATCAATAAATTAATCGACCGTTTTTTTATCAAGAAGTTTCATTAACAAATAAGAAATAAAATAGAGAAAAATAGGGGTGTGATCGGAAAACCAGGTGGTACCAATAGCCAAAATAATGGTTAAAGGCCCATTTCACATAAGCAGTTCGCAGGAAGGGCGTATGAGTAAAATCGCGGGTGGAATTAGTGATCAAAGGCTGAAAAGCCCAATTCACGCAGGGAGGTGTGATGAGTGAAAATAAGAAGCGCATAAAGGAATCCATGGAAGATGAATGTTGAGCCCAATCCAAAAGTTGTAAACCTAAATACACATCTTGACCTAAACAAAGCAATCCTCTTCTACTTCTTCTTTAGCACCGTTCCTCACCTTCCGAGACTCAGAGTCCAAACTCCACGATTTACAAACCAGCGCCACCGACGATCCTTTCTCCTTCCCGTCATCACCTTCTCATCTCCTTGGCATCGCCCTCTTCTGCTTCACTTCAACATAAACACGCCATCTCCCTTTTCGTCTTTCACCGTGAAAACTCCTTCTCCCTCTCAATCATCCTCATTACGAATTTTTCGTCGTCTCCTCCTCCGCATCTTTTTTTCTTTAATTCGGTCACAAGATGCGTCGGAAAGGAATCTGTTTGTGGTTCTGAGGATGTCGCAATAGAGAGCCGTGTGTGGTCTTGACGACGGCACAGCGAAATCACATCGGGAGGGGTAGCAATCGCAGATATGAAGTGTGGCGTCATCGTCGAACACAGTAGCTCCTTCTTGCCATTAACATAATTCATGTTTCTTATTCCACTTTCTTGGTTTCTACTTCTGTTTATTTCGGCCTAAAATTGTTGCGGTGTTACGAGAACAAATCAAATTTCTGTTGTTGCAAGCTTGCGGAATCATTTCGTGAATTGTTGATGCCTTGATTTCTTGCCGTTGCAGATCGTTGACGGTGTTCTGATGAGATTAATGAAGGTGGAGTCTCGGAGGTTGGTGATTGATGAAGTTGTACAGGGATCGATGATTCTGATGAAGAGGGTGATGTGGTCTGAAGTTGGTGAAGAGCGGGATGAAGACCTATGCAGAAGATGATGAAGGCTTGAAGAAAGAAGTTAAAGAATTGATGATTGAATATGCGGAAGATTGTTGAGAGAAGAGATGAAGACTTGAAACTGAGGGAGATTGGAGATTGATAATGGAGGTTGCAGAGTGATGAAGCTAAAGTCGATGATCGAATCCGCTGATTCGTTGTGATGGTCTCTTTGTTGAGGTAATTGTGTTAAAACTACTCTTTTTCTTCTTGCGTTTTGATTGTTGCGAATCTGAAGACGTTGTCTTTGTTGAATTCAGTCCGTTGTTGTGTTGATTTATTTGCAGGTCGAAGATTGTTGAGTATTGTTGAAGATTAGAGTTTGACGATGGAGAAGATGCAGGAGGAAGAAGATGGTGGAAGATGAAGATTAGAGCTCATGGTGGAAAGAAGTTATGGAGAATAAATCAATAGAATTACATGGTGAAGAAGAGAATCGAAAGCCCGAGTAACTGAATTTCTTTTCTCTGTTATATTTGATCCTTCTTCTCTATTTCTGTTGGTTTTTTGAGTTCTGGAGTAACTCTCCCCATAACTGATATTTTATCAGTTAATATAACTGATTTTTGTTTTTCTGGTTGAAAATCTTGTAACCGACTTTCTGTTATGGATTTTGTTAATAAAAATGTAACTGAATTTCTGAGTTTTTTGAATCGGTTACATCTTGTATGGCCTTAATACTGATCAATAATATATATAAAAAACTCCTATTGTATGTTACCTATGTGTTATTTCCTTTTCTCATCATAGGTATGGGCACTAAAAAATGAAATTCTGGTTATGGGCAATAATTAAAGGTTTTATGGAAAATAATTTAGAGTTTTTATTCTTTAGTGAATTTGGGTAAAAAACTCAAAGTTGAAGTGGATTGAGAAAAGTGAACTTATTCTTGACATCACCCAAAATGATATTCGACCAACTCATTCCAACCAATCACCTTTAAACTAAGTTTTAAATTAGTTTGCAATATCTTGACACAAACTATATGCTAATGATTCGGCCCCATTGCAAACCAACTTGAGAACACACGAGAAACACCTCAAACCTTATTCAAATTCTATTGGCTTAAAGCCCAAAATTATCTTGAAGTCCCACTCGAGTCTAACATGTGATGTCTTAAGTGTGTCGTCACATCAATGGTCTAAACATCAACAAAGTACTATCTTGTAACGACCAAACAACTTTTTTTGAGAAAACTTGATGAACAATCGTTGAAGTAATCTCTTGATAATCATTAAGAATCGGTCTTATCTGGTATACACCTCAACCACCATGAAACCCTAATCCCCAAAAGCTATGAATAAAGTTCCAAATGATAAACCAGATGTACTAGTGAATAGTCTTGGCGAGCGGAATCCTCGAAGATCACTTAATCAAGGAAATAAACCCTAATCAAACAGCAAGAGTACGCGCAGGTGTTATTAGCCACATAACCAAAACCTTGAGTTTATGTTATGACTGTAGATATGGTACAAAGCTCTAATTCCAACGTCAGTGAAGTAGTAACCATAAAACCAATGGAATAACTTGATTCTTTAGAGGGCATTGATCCCATGCCCGAGGAACTAATAAAATGCATGATTATGATGTTAATGACCTAATGGGGAAATGCAGATGACCGCAAAGCGATAAGCCAGTTAAGGTAATAAATATGAGGGAAAATTTTGAGGTATTACAGCTGCCCCTTTTCAATCATCTGCAGACCTGAATGGATGATAACGAAAGCTTTTAGGCATCTAGGTTTTGGAGTGATTGAATACTAGAATAAAACCTGGGAATTTGAACTCAGTGGATAGTAGAAATGCCATCTGCTTTTTATTTATTTTTCTTTTGTTTTGACCTCGAAATAGGTAGCGGGAAAAGAACAAGGTGGAAAAGAATAAATGCCAAAAACCTGCACTGTGAATGCTGAGCGAAACAAACCACAACGAGGGTGCCTGTTGGCGAAACAGGACTTAACGAGACCGTTAACGGAACAAAACTCGACAATGTGACTGTTGGGCAAGACCAAGCCACAAAGAAAACACGCGACTGCTGGGCAGGACCAAGCCACAGAAGATGCCTGTTGGTGAAACAGGGCTTAACAAGACCATTAGAGGAATGGAACTCGACTATGTAACTGCTAGGCAGGACCAAGCCACAGAGAAAACACGCGACTGCTGGGCAGGACCAAGCCACGGAAGGTGCCTGTTGGCAAAATAGGGCAAGACCATTAGCGGAATGGAATTCAATAATGTGATTGCTGGGCAGGACCAAGCCACAAAGAAAACACGCGACTGCTGGGTAGGACCAAGCCACGGAAGGTGCCTATTGGCGAAATAGGGCTTAACGAGACCATTAGCGTAATGGAACTCGACAATGTGACTGCTGGGCAGGTCCAAGCCACAAAGAAAACACGCGAATACTGGGAAGGACCAAGCCACGGAAGGTGCCTGTTGGCGAAACAGGGCCTAAAGAGATCATTAGCAGAATGGAACTCAACAATGTGACTGCTAGGCAGGACCAAGCCACAAAGAAAACACACGACTGCTGGACAGGACCAAGCCACGGAACAAGACCAGACATGGCTCTGAAGATTCGAGAAGAGGTCAAAAGACAGTTTGATGCTGGATTCCTCGCAGTTGCAAAGTACCCTTAGTGGGTAGCTAACATCGTGCCAGTCCCCAAGAAGGATGGAAAAGTTAGGATGTGCGTGAACTATAGAGATTTGAACAAAGCCAGTCCAAAGGATGATTTCCCACTTCTGCACATTGATAATTTGGTTGACAACACTGCTAAGTTTTCTGTTTTCTCCTTCATGAATGGATTTTTAGGATATAACCAGATCAAGATGGATCCTGACGATATGGAAAAAACTACATTCATCACACCATGGGGCACTTATTGTTACAAAGTTATGCCATTCGGTCTTAGAAATGCAGGAGCCACTTATCAAAGGGCAATGGTCACCCTTTTCCATGATATGATTTATAAGGAAATATAAGTTTACGTAGATGATATGATTGCCAAATCACAGAGTGAGGAGGATCATTTGAATCATCTCCTGAAGTTATTTGAGCGTCTCAGAAAGTTCCAACTGCGTCTGAATCCAACTAAGTGTACCTTTGGTGTCCGATCAGGAAAGTTACTTGGTTTTATAGTTAGTCAGCAAGGAATTGAAGTAGATCCGGACAAGGTCAGAGCAATTCAAGAGATGCCAGCTCCAAAAACCGAAAAGCAAGTCAGAGGCTTCCTTGGAAGATTGAACTACATCTCCAGATTTATCTCAAACATGACAGCTACATATGAGCCTTTATTCAAGTTGCTTCGAAAGAATCAAGTAATTGAGTGGAGTCCTGATTGTCAATTGGCTTTTGAGAAGATTAAGGTTTACCTACAGGAACCTCCTATCTTGATCCCACCTACTCCAGGGAAGCCTCTCTTCATGTATCTGACTGTACTTGAGGGATCTATGGGTTGCATATTGGCTTTAGAGAAGACTTGTTGTGCTTTGGCATGGGCGGCCAGACGTCTTATGCAGTATATGATTTTTCACACTACTTTGTTGATCTCGAAAATGGATCCAATAAAGTACATTTTTGAGAAGCCTGCCTTGACTGGAAGACTTGCCCGTTGGCACATGCTGTTATCTGAATACGACATCCAGTATGTAACCCAGAAGTCTATCAAAGGCAGTGTTTTGTCTGACTACCTTGCTGATCACCCTGTTGAAGACTATGAATCTTTGAAATTTGATTTCCCAGACGAGGACATCATGTTGATAAAAGACTGTGAAGTTCCAGGTCCAGATGAAGGTCCCGAGCCAGGTTCTCGATGGAAGATGATGTTTGATGGTTCCTCTAATTACATGGGGCATGGTGTGGGAGCTGTTTTGATGAATCCTGATGGTGGATATACTCCTTTCACAGTCAGATTATGTTTTGAATGTACAAACAACATCGCTGAGTATGAAGCATGTGTTTTGGGTATCGAAGCTGCAATTGATACCAGAATCAAGGTCCTTGAAGTATATGGAGACTCAGCTTTGGTAATATACCAAGTCAAAGGTGAATGGGAGACCCGTGATGAGAAATTGATCCCTTACCGTGCCCACATTGTGGAATTAATTAAATACTTTGATGAAGTCACTTTCCATCATGTTCCAAGGGCATAGAATCAAATTGCAGAAGCTTTGGCTATGTTTGCCTCTATGTTTTAAGTCATATTTCTTAATGAAGCTCCACTCATTACAATCGAGCGAAAAACTACACCAGCCTACTGTCTACTAGTCGAAGAAGAAACTTATGAGAAACCATGGTTCTATGACATCAAGAACTACTTGCAAAATCAGGAGTACCCAGCGGATGCAACAACTTTAGACAAGAAGACTCTGAGAAGATTGGCATCCAAGTTCTTCCTCAACAACAATGTGCTTTACAAGAGAAATCATGATATGGTTCTGCTCAGATGTGTGGATAAGCGCGAAGCAGACTTATTGATCAGGGAAATCCATGAAGGATCATTTGGAACACATGCCAATGGACATGCCATGTCCAGGAAGATCTTGAGAGCTGGTTACTTCTGGTTAACCATGGAGTCAGATTGTTTTAAGTACGCCAGGAAGTGTCATAAATGCCGGATTTATGCCGACCAAGTGCACGTACCTCCAACCCTTTTGAATGTTCTATCATCTCCTTGGCCTTTCTCAATGTGGGGCATTGACATGATAGGGGCAATTGAGCCTAAAGCTTCCAATGGTCATCGATTTATTTTGGTTGCGATCCATTACTTCACCAAGTGGGTAGAAGAAGCTTCCGATGCCAACGTGACAAAGCAAGTGGTTGCCCGTTTAATCAAGAACCAAATTATCTACCGCTATGGGATCCCAAGCCGAATCATCACAGATAATGGGACCAATTTGAACAACAAGACAATGAAAGAGTTATGCGAGACATTTAAGATTGAACATCATCACTCTTCTCCTTACCGTCCGAAGATGAATGGAGTTGTCGAAGCTGCGAACAAGAACATCAAGAAAATCCTACAGAAGATCGTAAAGACTTACAAAGACTGGCATAAGATGTTACTGTATGCCTTACACGGATACAGAACATCAGTTCGCACTTCAATAGGGGCAACCCCTTTCTCTTTGGTGTATGGGATGGATGCAGTTCTCCCTATCGAAGTAGAGATATCATCTTTAAGGATCTTGATGGAGACCAAACTGGAAGAAGCTGAGTGGGTCCAGAACAGATATGACCAACTGAACCTCATTGATGAGAAGAGAATGACCGCCATGTGCCATGGCCAGTTGTACCAAAAGCGCATCAAGGGAGCATTTGACAAGAAAGTTTGTCTCCGAGAATTCAAAGAAGGAGACCTTGTACTCAAGAAAATCTTGCCAGTCCACAAAGACATGTGTGGAAAATGGAGCCTTAACTATGAAGGTCCATATGTTGTGAAGGTGGCATTCTCCAGAGGTTCCCTAATCCTCACAACTATGGATGGTGAACAGCTTAAACACCCAGTGAATTCTGATGCAGTCAAAAAATATTATGCCTAAATAAAGCCCGTTAGGTCGAAAACCAGAAATGGCGACCTAGGCAAAAACGGGTATCCCGGTGGATCATAACCTATGAAGGAGATTCAGGCAAAAGTTAGGGATAAAAATAAAAAATATAGAGCTCGCTAAGTTGAAAACCCAAAAGGGCGGCTTAGGCAAAAAAGAGCGTCCCGGTGGATTGAAAATCCGAAAGGACGGTCCAGGAAAAAATTAAGGACAAAGGCATTTGACTGTATCAGATAGTGTTTACCATTACTGAAGATCATTACTTGAAGACCAATCCATTCGCTCTTGTCGGAAGCAAGGTGTTGGGCAGTTTTAGTTATTAGGGATTATAGTGGTCGTTGGATTCAATGTAGACCTTTCCCCATTGCCATTTTCAAATTGTAATTTCCCATGGAGCTTTTGCTATTGGCAAGCTACCATTCTTGAATGAAATACAACATTTGCCTTTAAACTTTGTCTTTCAGCTTCTTATTTTCTTTGTTATGCAAAATGTCTTTACTGAATTACAATTTAATTCTGAAAATGACAAAAAAAATTTTTTTTTTAGAAACTGTTTTGAAAACATACTGGAAAACATTCAAATTTCTGACTTTAGAAAAATTAAAAGATTTTCTGTCTTCTAAGAAGCCCTCTGGCTTGCAACAACACTCTCATGCAATTATTACAGAAATCCCCATAGAGGATTAAAAGCTGGTAGCACTCTTGGATGGGTCTTTGGACCAAGCATCGATTTCCAAGTTTGAAGGCATCTCCACAGCATCTTTCTTATCACTCGTCTGAGTATTGGCGTTGAGATCCTACTCTCCCCTGTTTTGTTAAAACTCTCTGTCTCCCTAGAGTCAGCATTTGCATATCATGATCATTCGCATCATGTTCAATCGTACGCATTTGACATAATCATTTGTCTCTCCCCAGTTGTCGTCTGTCTAACTCCAGGTCCAGATTACTGTCTCTTGATTTAAAGTCCACTGTTGTTTGGTACCCCGCAGTGTGGTTGACCAAGGTTTTTTCCCAGTAACACTGGTATCCCCCGCAGAGGCCCTCCTTGATGTACCTTAGTACAACCAATATTTCTTTTAAGCCCAATTATAATTGGCATAAAAATATTTAAGTTGTTTGCTTAAGATTCAAAACCGTATAATTCAACACGCATCAGTGTTTTCCTGACAAGTTTCCTAATGTTTTTTGGACTCTTCATTTAAGGAATTTCCAAAGGTTGGTCGTTTATTTCGATAAAAACTCCAACGTTTATTCTTATTTGCCAGCTGGTCGCTTAGAGCCGTTTGATTTATCTTTAAATGCTTCGCATGCTACTCCCAGTATCAGTTTGTTTGCACAGAGCCACTGCCTGAATACTGTTTTCGTTTCCCAATCCTCGGTCTCAACAGTTACAGTTGAACCTGTTGATTTCCCACTTTGAATTTTTGTCTGTTATTTTATTTCCCGACCACCGTTGTCGATGTCTATTATTTTATTTCCCGACCACCGTTGTCGATGTCTGTTATTTTATTTTCCCGACCACCATTGTCGATATCTGTTATTTTATTTTCCCGACCACCGTTGTCGATGTCTGTCATTTTATTTTCCCGACCACCATTGTCGATGTCTGTTATTTTATTTTCCCGACCCCCATTGTCGATGTCTGTTATTTTATTTCCCGACCACCGTTGTCGATGTCTGTTATTTTATTTCCCAACCCCCGTTGTTGATGTCTGTTATTTTATTTCCCGACCACCGTTGTCGATGTCTGTTATTTTATTTCCCGACCACCGTTGTCGATGTCTGTTATTTTATTTCCCGACCACCGTTGTCGATGTCTGTTATTTATTTTCCGACCACCGTTGTCGATGTCTGTCATTTTATTTTCCCGACCACCGTTGTCGATGTCTGTTATTTTATTTTCCCGACCACCGTTGTCGATGTCTGTCATTTTATTTTACCGACCACCGTTGTCGATGCCTTCTATTTTATTTTCCCGACCACTGTTGTCGATGTCTGTTATTTTATTTTCCCGACCACCGTTGTCGATGTCGGTCATTTTATTTTCCCGACCACCGTTGTCGATGCCTGCTATTTTATTTTCCCGACCACCGTTGTCGATGTCTGTTATTTTATTTTTCCGACCACCGTTGTCGATGTCGATCATTTTATTTTCCCGACCACCGTTGTTGACGCCTGCTATTTTATTTTCCTGACCCCGTTGTCGATATCTGTCATTTATTTTCCCGACCATTGTTGTCGATTCCTGCCATTTTATTTTCCCGACCACCGTTGTCGATGTCTGTTATTTTATTACCCGACCACCGTGTCAACGTCTGTTTTTATTTCCCGATCACCGTATCAATGGTTGTTTATTCCTGACCGTCGTGTCAAGGCCTGTTATTTTTGTTTTCCCGCACGCCGAGTCGATGTCATTCAATTTTTTCTCAATCACCGAATCGTTGCATTGGGATCCCCAGCAACCACCTTGAACTTTCTAACTCATCATTTCAGATAGTCTGTCTTTAATCTTACGTTTTGTTTTCCGTCTTCTGTCATTCTTAGTGCCAGAAGTTACACTTGAACCTGCTGATCTATCATTTTGAATGCATCCTGTTTCTGTCTTGTCATCCCCAGCATATTGTTATCCCTAGTAAGTCTTCACCCTTAGTTTGCATTTTTGTGGATCACCGTTGCATTTATCTACATCATACCATATCCAGCATATTCATCAAAGAGAACATAAATCGGCATGTTAGGTTTCATTGCATTTTGCAGGTCATATCCCTAACATAGGACAAGTCCCTCATAAGTTCATAGCATGTCATTGCATTTAGAGGCAAAATTTCCGGTTATTTTTATATTTAAATACCTTTCACTCCGATTTTATGAGGATTAACATCACTCATTATATCTGGTAAAGTTATTTAAATAGGGGCAACTGTCACACCCCAAATTTTACCCCTAACTTTAATTCGCACATTCATCTCATTACCAGGATACCTAGGTGCATACCTTTGTGAGGTTTTGCAGGGATAACGTGAAGGATCTATGGGCTTTGCATCAAGTATTTGAAAATTTGATCTATTAGTTCAAAAGTCAGGGCTTCATGCCGAAAGCGCATGGTTTTGAGGTGGTCTCCTAAGTGTGAAGTAATCATTTCAAGGATAAATCAGGGACATATGCAAGACCCCCAGGTTACTCATTGGACGAGGTATCTCAGTGAGAATTAGATATTTGTTTTGAGTGTTTTCTTATGAAGTCGGTTTTAGTTTATTACCTGGAAAGCAAGGAAGTAATTAATCCATAAATTTGGTTTCTAACTTGGAGGTGGATTTTTTATTTTATTCTTGATTCTTTGCTAAGGGAATTGACTTTAAAATTCAAATTCCATTTCCAAATTTAAAACTTTTTCATTTCTGAGGTGTGGTTCAAAATTGTAATTCCTTTATTTTGAATCCAATTTCTCATTACAAGTTTTGTTTCAATTTTCTAGTTTCATTCCATTTGCTATTCCAAGTTTTATTCCAAACTCAAATTCTCAATTTTTCAATACAAATTCAAGTCTTGGTTACGATTTTTAGTTTTAGTTTCTATTTTCTTTCAAAATCCTCATTTCTTAGTTTTGGTTCTAAATTTCAAATCTCAAGTCAAAATGCCATTTAAGATGGATTTTTGTTTGATTATATTGAGATGGAAGATCCGAGGAGGGTTAACTGCTTGTTTTAATCACACTTGGTTATGTTTAGGCTTTAGTGTTGTCACCCATTATCATCAAGGGCAAGTGAAGTTGTCGATGCCTTATTACACATGAGCAATACACTGAGAGATGTGTTTTTTTTCAAAGTTCAATCTATTTGGTTGGCATGACTACATTGTACCAAGGTGGTGAGGTTCACATTTGATGCCAATTGATAAATTATTTCATTACCAAGCTATCTTTCAATTTTGGTGATGGGGGCTGAATACAGAGGTCGAAATTTACAAAGTGTTTGAATTCCTCAAAGTCATTACAAGACCTTTCACACTAATAAATCAAGAAGCACTTATGTGTGCTTAAAATCCAAAGATAATGCAAGTCCTGACATACATGGTTATTGAAATTGAAGCATTGAGAATGCTTCAAATAATGCACTCTAGTACAAAATCCCAAGGAAAATTTCAAAAAAAGAAAGACGCAATGTCGGTCCGATTCTAAAACTAATTTGTTTTGTTATTACAAGAACAAAAATTTCAAGCTCCTTCACCGAGTCAGCCGTTGCTTTTTCTTCAAGACCAAACACCAACATGGCGTTTATTTTGTCCCAAGGATTTGTGCATGATTTGAGCCTATACGGTCAAAACTGAAAAGCAAATACATAACAAACAAGCATCACATTTTAGAAATCCTACTTAATAAAGAATATAGATGAACAATGTTATGGAAATTATGTAAAGGTCAGGTGAAAGGACAATATCCTACAGCAGCTAGCCCATTGCAACGATGAGGACTACCGAGGCCACTTTATGTGCTTCAGGACCACACTCCAAGGCATAAAACAAAAATCATGGTCAGATTTCTATTTTTACTGGCATGACAATTGTTTAGAAAAAAAATATAATCTCAAAGAGACCACCATATCAGTACAACAAATAGACAGAATTACAGGGGATACAGACCTGCTGTAGCAGAGCCCAAGCCTGCTGCAGAAACAGAGTTGCAGTTTGCAACAAACAAAAAAATGGTATCTTTATGGGTCAACAACAAAGACCTGCATATTGTTTATACCAGAATATGAAAGAGCTATGTTCCATAAGCAAGACCTGAAGATGAAAGAGACATGACATTCATTATCAAACAAAATTCTGCTATTAGTCTTCTTCAACAAGTCTTCAGAATTTTCAAAAGGATAAAACCCAAAGTTTTCACTACTTAAAGGGGATGAAAATTTGTAGAAAGGGAGGCCGAAAAATTTCAAAACCCTAGCCGCGGAAAAAATAGCTGAGACAGCAAAAAAGAAAAATATAAAAAAAAACAACAACCATAACAAAATACACAGAGAAAACAACAGTTTCTTTGAAAAAAAAGAACAACATAACATACCCATTCGAAATCACCGGAGGGCATCACGACAACCTTCACCCTATCCATCTCCACTTCACATCCGACCCTCAAAACCAATCCACCTTTCGAACTGCAAAATCCGACGCCTTTCAACCGCCATCACCTCCGCGGATTCTTCAGGAACATCATTACAGCCTCTGTCAACAACAAAACACACAGAAGAAGCATCAGAACAGGAAGGAAGACAAGAAAGGGCGGCTTAGTTTTTTTTCCAGAAGAAGATTATCGCACATACCTCGGACTGTATTGGGTAACTTCTTCAAATTTTGATCCCCTTTACTTGCTTGATCGGCTCCGCCATGTATCAACTTGTTAATCAAATATTGTTGGCATTTGAATATTTTAAACTGTGAATCTTGTTGTTTTGCTTGTTTGTTGGTTGTTGTCTATTCTTTCGAAGCTTTCGTGTTAGCTTATCAGAGTTTCTCTCCCAGGTAGAAATTTCTAGGGTTCATGCTTTGGGGATTTCGACATCCCGGATTTTGTTTCTTTTTGATTTGATTGACAATCGTTAGGGTTGGCGAGGTGATTTGTTGTTGTTCTTTATGGGAAATTAGACTAAGAAAGGGACGATGTCGAGAGAGAGAGGTATGAACGGGAGAAGTGAGCAACGATGAACGTGTTGCTGTTGTTATTCATTAATTGGGTTCGGAGGGAAAAAGACGAAAGCGAGAGGGGGATGTAGACGGAGAGATTGTGAGAGAAGCCGACGGTGGATATTTTATGCTTATAGTTCCATTTGAGGAAATAGATTGAGGGCTGCATTATGAACCCTAATTTTTTTTGCTGAAACCAACCAAACCGGATCCGGGTCAGACCCGACCCGGCCGGTTTCGCCTCCATGGGCCAACTGGGCCACTTTTTTAATACAACCCCTGTTTTGGCTATTTTGTGCCATTTTAGACTTTTCCTTCATTTTCTTTTCTTTTTTTCTTTTATTTATTTTGTTTTGTTAGTTTCTTTATTTTGTTAGTTAATTATTATGTATCTTATTTAGAGAAAGTAGTTATATTAATAAAATTTGATAAATATTGTTATTTTAATTTGATTATTAAGTTTGTTAACTTATATTTTACTTATTTATGTTTTTTTAAATAACCATTTTTAATTTAGTTAATTAATTAATTACTTCCCGATAAATTTTTGCTTATATGATGTACAATTATGTTTCTTGCTCCATATTTAGCTATGTGATGATAATGTATGACTTACTTGACATGAATTTCGCTCTCTCTTTCTTACCATATTTTGTTAATCAAGACACGAACATAACGTTTCTAAGTAGCAATTAAAATCATTTCAAACATAAATAATATCTTGGTCCAACGCCAAGTTAGCAATTCAAGCATTTACACCTACACTTCACACACATGTAAGTCGATTACCAGGTGATCACCGTCTGCACGTTTTTTGCGCATCTTAATTAATTTAACGAAGAATAGAGCTCCGGAGTCTAGCACTCCGCACGTTCTAAGAACGAATCACACCTGGGCTAGTCCCAAGCGTAGTGTTTCTTTCGCTCCTTTGTTATTAAAACACGTTAATTCTAAAACTTCAAATAAATATCCAACTTATTTTAAAAAAATTTAAATACGAAAACAGAGCTCCGGAGTCTAGCACTCCGCACGTTCTGGATTGGATCATTCCTGGGCTTTTCCCACGCGACGTGGTGCAATCACCATTCGTATATCAAAATATCTCAATCATTTTATAAATTCAAATACGAAAGATAAGAGCTCCGGAGTCTAGCATTCCGCACGTTCTAGAATGAATCGTTCCTGGGCTAGCCCCACGCGACGCGCTTCATTCACTCTTTCATATCTTAAAACAATTTAAAATTTACCAACCAATTTAAATCATTTTCATAATTAATCAGCGAAAGACGGAACTCCGGAGTCTAGCATTCCGCATGTTCTAGAATGAATCGTTCCTGGGCTAGCCCCACGCGACGCGCTTCATTCACTCTTTCATATCTTAAAACAATTTAAAACTTAACAACCAATTTAAATCATTTTCATAATTAATCAGCGAAATACGGAACTCCGGAGTCTAGCACTCCGCACGTTTTGGAATGAAACGCTTTTGGGCTAGCCCCACACGACGTGGTTCATTTGTCCTTTCATTTAAAACACTTTAACAAAAGTCAAACACTTTTCTCTAAAAATGAACATTGTTTAAATCATTCTATCTCGCCAACAAGCTAGCGCTTCAGCCTCCACCGCGAGTATAAGCCAACGCTTAGCAGTGAAATGTGTTTTAAACAATCGTTCAATTTAAAAACCACAAATCGTAGTAGCACGAACTACGAAGCTCTGACTTTCCCATTGCACAAGGGAATATGTAGGCACGGGGATTTTAATCCTTCACGAGCACCCTAATAAAAAAAATTAATTATTTCTCCGTTTGAAGCACAATAATAAAAAACATTTAATCTTTTCTCCGTCTTAATAATAATAATTTAAAACTTTAACAAACATATTAACAATCATTTAGAAGACAAAGACTTAAGATCAAACATTTAATCACATAGTTAGCTAAAAGGTTCCCGTTGAGTACAACAGACGTGAGGGGTGCTAATACCTTCCCCTTGTGTAACCGACTCCCGAACTTAGAATTTGGTTTCGTAAACCATTTCATATCCTTTATTAGGTTGTATCTATATCTCCCTTTTATTTAATTAGAATAAATAGAATTAGGTGGCAACTCTGTTGTTTGTTTTAGGATCGTATTTTTTTCGAGGTACGACAGAGATGTAACGTTCTGGGCGTTTGCGCAAGGTACCACAACTAGCTTATGCTTCATATGCATATGTTTGAATTTTTCTATGGCGTAATGCTCCATAATGATGGAAATGCTACGCTTTGGAGGATGCAAATGTAATGATGATTACTAAATGCAAATGCAAAGAGATCTCCTGATAAGGATAAATTGGACTTTCAGATTAGAGAGCCAAGACCCTGCTGGAGATGGACCCTTCTTGAACTTTGGTGGGGAAGTGAAGACCTTCTGACTTGGCTGGGAACCAGAGGTATGGCATTGTTGAGGAAGAAACCTGTTGGAGAGGAAAAACACTCCTTGAACTGCTGGGGGATTGCCCCTGTATTTAAAGGGAAGTCTCTGCTTTGGGGAAACACCAGCCTTTTGTTGCCCTACTGGGGAGATTTTAACTTCCAACTCTACTTGGGATGATGGAGGATGTCAATGATAAAGCTTCCTGCTGAAGATAAGATTTTAAGTTTCCCCTCGCTGGGGATGAGAGACGATGATACCCTTCTGCTCAAGAAGTATCCTTCCATTAGCTACACTGTTGGATCAGGTATTGTCAAATGGGACTTGCTAAGGAATTCTTATCAATGAAGTCTGCTAATGAAACAACTCTTGAAGTACTTGTGTTGACAATGGCTTTGCTTCCAATCTCTGGGTTGATAGATTGCCTACTAATCATGAGTGAACAATGATCCCTTGCAATTTTCAACTCGCTATAGATTAAGTTCCATTGGAAGAAAATGTCTCAAGAGGATTTTATAGAAAACATGACATACGAAATGCCTCAGTGTCTTCAAACTCTTGGAGAGATTCGTCGGATCTCGAAATAAGTACCCCAGACTGCATGGTTTATGAAAGAAATTGCCTCGCGAGTATTCATGAAAAAGCTCATATCACTGTGAGATAGTGTGTCCTAGTATTTTGAACCTTGGGATAGGTGCTTCTGATTAACCGTCTTCAAGAGAAAGTAACTTCTAGCGCTCTTGGGGTGGCCTGCCCCAGTACGAGCCTTGAAGTGATCACCTATGATTGACTGTGTTTTGAAGAAAACACCCATACCAATTGTTCTTTGAAAGATTGGATCTCGAAGTAACTGCCCTAGTTTTGTTGAAATTTGAATAATGCCTCCGCCTGATGGCTCTTTGAGAGATTTGAATCTCTAAGTGATTGCCCCAGCTTGGCTGAATTTTGAAGAGATTGCTCGACATGATTTCCCCATATTAGTTGGCTCTTTCCACGACTGTTGGGAAAGCCCCTACTCAATGGAGTTTTCTTGAAAAGTGCACCTCGACAGATTGTCCTTCGGAAGTTTCAGACTTCTCAACTTGGCAAGATTAAGCTTCTGGACTGAAGTTTCGTATGTGAATTTTTATGATGCCCAACAAATATATACAAGAAGAAAATGTTTATTCTAAGAATGAAAATTCTAATGCAAAACACATGTTAATCTTGAAGTTTTACTGAAAAAGATGTCGCAAACCTTTGTGAGTGAATCACTGGTTAAGATACGACATTAATTTTTTTGAATAATAGAAAGCATGCACATGCAACACCAACAAAGATATTTCAACACCACTCATAGGAGTCAGGAACGCGGTCTCGTGGTAGTACACTCTCAAAAATAACCCTGTTTTAGTTAGGACTTTTGAGGGTTGCATTGTGGCCTGGTTCACGGTTATAGAAACAAAGGATATAGGCTCGAAATTTATTTATGCCCACCCATCTTCGTGATGTTCTCCATTCCTATTTTTAGCTAGCTTTCACAAGCGCTCACTTCTCAAAAAGGGTTTTGTGATGGTTGAGGAAGCAATTACACTAACGGTTTAAGCACCAATCAAGTTGTTGTTTAGAGTCAGTCACCCCTTTGTCTTTTGTATCTGTATCACACAACTTTGTTCTTGTTTAAGGATCTTTCTTGTGTAATCCTCTTTTTTTTTCGCTTTTGCATTATTTTGCTTATCCCTAACTTTTGCCTGGACTGATTCTTGAGAATCTTTGATTGCAAAGTCCAACGGGATGCCCTAATTTTTGCCTAAGTCGCTTGTTTTCAAGTTTCGACTTAGCGGGCTTTGTCATCATTTTTTTAATTCTTTTTTTGAACAAATCGTGTGACACTGTTTGTCTTGATTGCTTTGAAAGGGCCGTGACTGTCTCACTTCTTGGTTGATGAGAGATAACCATTGTGGTTTCCGGTCTCTGGACTTCTTGCTTGGGATAACCATTGTGGTTTCTGGTCATTGGACCTCTTGATTTGGTACAACGAAAGGTAATGGATCCTCATATGTGCACTCCTTTTTGAAATTCGAACACCCGGTCAAACTAACTGACGCCTACCCTGTCCCTAGGTTACATGAAAGGGTTTTTTTATACTAAAAGAAACTCCTACTTCGAGGCTCAAATGGGTTGGCGAGGGTCTATCTCCCTTATATCTCTGGTGTTTAGGATTTGAAACAATGCATGTACATCGTCAACAGGGTCTTTCTCAAAAGCAAACAATTAGAGTTTTTGCGTTTTCATTTCGTCATCCTCCCTCACAGAGTTTAAGCATAACAGTTGGTATTGCAATGCGCATACACAAAATCATTAGTGAATACGAATGTATTACTTCAAGAAAAACATGTGCATTTTATTATGGTTATCTTTCAAAAACAAATAAGTTTCATGCATGCATACAAATGTTTAAACAAACAATTTAAACTACAAATGAAAATGCAGTAAAGAAGCTGAACATTGCCATCATTGAGGAGACTTGACTCTGTCTGGACTTATTGCTTCTGAAGACGCCCTTGCAAACTAGAATGCCATTTGATGAGGATACTTCAATATGTGAGCAAACTTTCAGGCATGATGACCTTTGAGTCGATCAAATTTTGCACCTTGTGCCTGAACGCATCACAGTTGTCAAATGGTATGCTTAAATGCCCCTGAGTGGTACTTGCATCTAGCCTTTACATCGTGGTTGCCATTATTGATGAGGCTTGACTTTGTCTGTACTTATTGCTCTTGGAGACTCTCAACAGTCAGCAATCTGGATGTTCATTCCATTACTATTTTGGTGCCATATTCCCACTTTTACCTAGTGTGAACACAATAGTCTTAGAGACAATCGAATTCGCGACCTTATATTTACCTCTGCCTCTGAAATACTTGTCGAAGATGATCCTGATGCAACTAGCTCAACCAGTTCGAATTTGAGTAAATGAGGAAACTTGTTGTGCGTAAGACCTCAGAATATGATCAAACTTCTTCTCGAGTTGTTCTGGCCTTTACCCATATGCTTTGATCCTAGGACTCTCTTGGGAAGCTGAGGTTGGATGCTGACAAGCGACATATGGGGGGAAGAGGTTGATAATAAATTTGATAAATAAGGTTGCTCAGAAAGATCTCATATGATCTCTTGCCTACGTATCTCCATTGACCAATGGAGAATCAAAGCAGCGTAGTTCCCTCACTAGGGATGAAAATAACTTCGTTCAAAATTTCCATAACCAAGCTCATTTGAGTCTTCAATTGGTTGACTTCCTCTTTCAGCAGTTTCTGACTTTGACATAAAGCTTGTACCTTTTCCCTGAATGGTCCCAGATGGGTCTTTGTTTGGTTACCTCCGCCCAGAGTTATACCTTGATACTTTTGATTCAAGTTGGCCATTGTGAAGGGAAACCAAGTCATGATACTAATTTGTCTCTGAACACCTGTCATGAACGCAAGGATGTATGCAAATGTCATGTTCAGTTATTTCTAAGGAATCTATATGCCTTTATTCAAGTTTTGACACAGAAAAATCCAACAACATGATTCATATATGTGATCCTTGGAAATAACTGAACATGTGTGCAAAAATGCTATGATGTCATGTATGCAATAGGCATGTGATCAATGGTCTAATGTTGGTGTTGAGCAGTGAACCAACTGTCTGTATAGAACCATAATAGCAATTCCATCTCTGTATAGAAACCCATAATGAGAACCCAATAATTGTAGAACTGGATCACATAATAGAACAGTCACTGATGGTGTTGAAGTTGAACAACGAGCCAAGTGTCTGTGGAGAGTCATAATAACAGTCACAATATCAAGGTCACAATGGTAATCATAGTGACAATTTCTCTGAATAGAAATCCCGGATCTCAGAATCAAAGAACTAAAGAACACTGAACAAAACTGGCCAAATGGGTATGTTGAAGTTTAGGGTTCATGCAAACCTGTAAACCCCTCCCAATCTCACGGGTATGCTACTCGGGTCAACATCACGGACTCTCAAAGCCGAATAGCAATAATACGTTCACCATTTCCGAGAAATGGCTCATGACCAAATCAGGGAATCGGTTTGGCATTATGTATTACTCAGGGAGGCCTCGGCTGAGTCCGGAAAAATAAACATCCCTCATAAGTTCCCGGCTTCAAGCACTGAAGTTGAGAAACAATAGTACATTCATCCCGAAGGGTACAATACTACCGTCATACGACCAATTGCTGTAACTGAGTTCCTATGAGAGAATAAGGTCATCCTATGCGATTTCCTAGTGGGCCCTCGAGTGCGAATGGGTTTTTCACAAAATATGGTCTGCCACTGTCACCACTGGAGAGGGTTGTCTCCACTAAGGTCCTCGGTGATTGGGTTCCCAGTGTTAGCAGCTCAGGAAGGAACATTCTATGATCTGCCTAGGAAGTATAGAACATATCCCAAGAGAGCCTGATCTGGGTGTGTGACTCGTGAAAACTACACGTGCTCAAGACCACGCAAGCCACACGACTGCCCACTCTAAATCCTATGTGTATACTCAAGCCGGGTATTTGGCTTATCTCACAATAATCCCATCCCGCCAAGGAAAACTAGAACATCCAGTATAGTATATGCCAATATATGCAACAATAAAGTAAAGTGTAGAGCTGTAAATAAAGCTGTAAAGTAAAGCGATAAACTGTAAATAAAACAATAAAGCTAAACTAAAGCATCACAACAAACGAATAAACACCCAAAGAAAACAGAAATAGACAAGCGCTATGATTGACTCTCAAAGGGGAAACCAGAGATTCCTGGTTCAGTCCCCAGTAGATTCCCCAGCTGTCGCTCCCGGGATTTTCATCCTAGTACAAACGCGAAAGTGGCGCGGAAAAGGTAGAGTCGCCAGCCAAGCATTTTTATCCCGAAAGAATGGGAAAGTTAATGCTGCACAAACCTGAGGAAGAAGGAAATGACAAGGTCCTGCGAACCAAAGATATGGGTTTGGGAGTCGATTACGACCTGGGAAGGTATTAGCACCCCAGATCGTCCGTCGTACCCGACGGGATCCACGCTTGTTTGTTTGTTTCAAAGGGTGAGAAATAATATAACTACTGCTGGATAAAATTGCTACTGGAACTAGAATTGAAATGATAAAAGGAGTTGAAAAGGGAATGAAAGGAAAGAGTGGGGAAAATGTAGGGAAAATAAAGAAGGTGCTCGAACGGGCCCTACCCCGCTGCCTACGTACCTCATCGGGAAAATGAGGATCAGGGTCGACGTAGTTCGCCTAACCAATGCGGGAACTATTTTTTTGTGTTTTTTATAGCTGGAACTGCGTATGTCTATGCTCAGGTGTTGCAGGATCATCTGGTACGAGTGCATTTACCGTCTTGCATGCGAGACAGGTCTTCGCAAGTTCGCGTTATTAGTGAATGAGATGAGAAGAGAATTTCCCGCAGGATAGTCGCTTATTGTTTGTTTTTGTCTTTTATGAGAAATGTTTTGAATTTGTTTGTGAACATTCCCATACTAAGACCTATCCATCGTGGTAAATACTTACACCTCACCCCGAAACATGACGTGTATAAGTACTCCGCAACAAAGTCTCATGGCGTATAAGAACATCCAACCTTTATTAGGTGTTTTATTGTTTTTCTTTATGAGATGAGAAAGAATGACTCAAGTTGAAAAAGGACAAACTAAGGGGGACTAAGACACAACCCTAAGTTATTTTTTATATGCAAAAGGGAGATCCTAATGTTTTGTGAGGTTTTCTAATCCTAAGGAAGAAAAGGAAAAGAAGAAAAGAGAATTAGAACTCGACTTACTTCCTAAGGAAGTTAAAATGTCTCTAAAGAAAGGGAAACCCTAAGAGCAAAGCACAAGGTGCTTAGGCAAACACAATTATATTGCATAAGAGATAGGAATGAAGTGAGGCTTACCTCAATCTTCCCCCCTAAAAACAAAGGTTAGCATTACAATGCATATTGAAAGTAAAATCAAAGCATAAAAGCGATTAAGTACCATAAACGTCCTAGAATGGAACTAGGGTTCAAAGTAAGACCTAAGTCTAAAGGTGAAGGTACCTAAAGGTTACATGACTTATAAAGTCATTATATACATGCTATAGGTCCCTAAGTATGCTAGGATACCTCACAAGTTCAAACTATGTCAAACTATGTACAACAAGTTCACCTAAGTTCACCTAAATGCAAGTTAGGGTTTATGGATGAAGTATGAATGCGTATGGCTTACAAGCATGAATTAATACATGAAATGAGTATAAAAGTCAGTAGTGAATGCTTATGAATGTAGATGAATGAGCATACCATCATGTATGCAATGGTGTAAGCATATGGAGTAAGGAGAAGAAGATGTGAGAAGAAGTGAACAAACATCGCATAACATCACAAAGGATGCAAATTAAGAATGAATGACATGTGAATATGCATGAGATGATTATGGGTCAGTATCATATAAGTTATGAGATGAAATTAGTGTGCATGAATAGCCATTTATGATTTCCACATAATTCATGTTAACAATTAGAGGAGAAGAGAAGCTAGTTTAAGTTAAACATGTTCAAGTAATTATGCACTTTAAAACACCAAAACAAACCAAATGAGTATGGTTCAAAAAGTGACCTATAACTGGAATTAAGGAATTAAAAGTGACCTATAATTAACTCCTAAAAGTTACAAAAAAGTACTCCAATCAAATGGCATGAATGCCTTCCTATCATTTAGGTTATGGAGCAAATAAACACATGAATCGACCTATGATCTAGGTGACATGGAAAAATAGCAAAAATGATTTAAATATTATGAAATTAAATCCCTGGAATAATAAAGTCAGTATCTTACATGGTATAAAAGTATTTTAAATAATTATGCACCAAAGTGCCAAAACAATTAATTGATGAGCAAGGTAACAAGGCATGATCGCCGAAAAACAACTCCACAAAGTGGATCAAAAAGGGCACTAAAAATTATGAAAAAAATTCCTAAGTTGCATCATAATGTCACAAATTCCAGTGCTTAATCACACACAAAAAATAGGTCTCACACCTATGGGGAAAATGGTTTTTGGTCCCTTAT
The DNA here is from genome assembly GCA_963966055.1 of Lathyrus aphaca. Lineage (NCBI taxonomy): Eukaryota > Viridiplantae > Streptophyta > Magnoliopsida > Fabales > Fabaceae > Lathyrus > Lathyrus aphaca. Next base: position 346,481,026 of record OZ014521.1, read on the forward strand.
GGAAAAACACTCCCTTTTGGGACAGTTTGGAATGAAAAATCCAAATTAATTACTAAAATCATTCAAATATGGAAAAAAAAATTATGAAAAATTAATTAAGAAGATAAGAATCACTCATGAATATTTCCAGAATTTTATCCCACCTAAAACTATTTTTAATAATTACGACGAAACGGGCAAAAATCGGTGTTTTAAGGGAAAACGAACGGAAGCGAATCCTATAATTCGTAACCTAATCCCTAAGCTCCGAAATTGACACATATAATCAAAAATCATAAATAAATCCAGGGCCTCAGGTGGGAGGGCTTAATATGCACCTTAAGTTATATGATCCTAAGCCGCATATGACTAGAATGATGCGTAATCGTGGAGAAGTCGAAAAAAGCTCGAAATTACTTACTTGATCGAAGTGCCGATTCTTCACATAAAAGAAATCCAAAAAAACCTTAATGCAAGGACTTGTAATCTCCATAAGCAAAATAAATTCTTATCTTCCATAATCATTTTGTGAAGCTTTGCCATAGTCGAAATTGATTCAAATCGATCGGAAAAAAAACTCATAAACACTTTAATCCAAAATTAGTATTAAACCATAATTAGAATTATCAACAAAAATTCAAATTAACAGTTAACATGAAATTAATCAATGGATTAATCAAAAAAACTTATCAAGAAATTAATCGACCGTTTATTGGAAAACCAGGTGGTACCAATAGCCAAAATAATGGTCAGAGGCCCATTTCACATAAGCAGTTCGCAAGAAGGGCGTATAAGTAAAATCGCGGGTGCAATTAGTGACAAAGGCTGAAAAGCCCAATTCACGCAGGGAGGTGTGATGAGTGAAAATAAGAGGCGCATAAAGGAATCCATGGAATATGAATGCTGAGCCCAATCCAAAAGTTGTAAACCTAAATACACATCTTGACCTAAACAAAGCAATCCTCTTCTTCTTCTTCAGCACCGTTCCTCACCTTCCGAGACTCAGAGTCCAAACTCCACGATTTACAAACCAGCGCCACCGACGATCCTTTCTCCTTCCCGTCATCACCTTCTCATCTCCTTGGCATCAACCTCTTCTTCTTCGCTTCAACATAAACACGCCATCTCCCTTTTCGTCTTTCACCGTGAAAACTCCTTCTCCCTCTCAATCAGCCTCATTACGAATTTGTCGTCGTCTCCTCATCCGTATCGTTATTTCTTTAATTCTGTCACAAGATGCATCAGAAAGGGATTCGTTTGTGGTTCTGAGGATGTCGCAACAGAGATCCGTGTGTGGTCTTGACGACGACACAGCGAAATCACATCGGGAGGGGTAGCAATCGCAAATTTGAAGTGTGGCGTCATTGTTGAACACGGAAGCTCCTTCTTGCCATTAACGTAATTCATGTTTCTTCTTCCACTTTTTTGGTTTCTACTTCCGTTTATTTCGGCCTGAAATCGTTGCGGTGTTACGAGAACAAATCAAATTTCTGTTGTTGCAAGCTTGCGGAATCATTTCGTGAATTGTTGATGCCATGATTTCTTGCTGTTGCAGATCGTTGACGGTGTTCTAATGAGATTGATGAAGGTGGAGTCTCGGAGGTTGATGACTGATGAAATTGTACAGGGATCGATGATACTGATGAAGATGGTGACGCAATATGAAGTTGGTGAAGAGCGGGAAGAAGACCTATGCAGAAGATGATGAAGGCTTGAAGAAAGAAGTTAAAGAATTGATGATCGAATATGCGGAAGATTGTTGAGAGAAGAGATGACGACTTGAAACTGAGGGAGATTGGAGATTGATAATGGAGGTTGCAGAGTGATGAAGCTGAAGCCGACGATCGATTTCGCTGATTCGTTGTGATGTGCTCTTTGTTGAGGTAATCGTGTTAAAACTACTCTTTTTCTTCTTGCATTTTGGTTGTTTTGAATCTAAAGACGTTGTCTTTGTTGAATTCAGTTCGTTGTTGTGTTGATTTATTTGCAGGTCGAAGATTGTTGAGTATTGTTGAAGATTAGAGTTTGGTGATTGAGAAGATGTAAGAGGAAGAAGATGGTGGCAGATGAATATTAGAGCTCATGGTGGAAAGAAGTTATGGAGAATAAATCAATAGAATTCCATGGTGAAGAAGAGAATCGTGAGCCCAAATAATTTAATTTCTTTTCTCTGTTATATTTGATCTTTCTTCTCTATTTCTGTTGGTTTTTTGAGTTCTGGAGTAACTCTCCCCCTAACTGATATTTTATCAGTAAATATAACTGATTTTTGTTTTTCTGGTTGAAAATCTTGTAACCAACTTTCTGTTATGGATTTTGTTAATAAAAATGTAACTAAATTTCTGAGTTTTTTGAATCGGTTACATCTTGTATGGCCTTAATACTGATCAATAATATATAAAAAAACTCCTATTGTATGTTACCTCTGTGTTATTTCCTTTTCTCATCATAGGTATGGGCACTAAAAAATGAAATTCTGGTTATGGGCAATAATTAAAGGTTTTACAGAAAATAATTTGGACTTTTTCTTCTTTAGTGAATTTGGGTAAAAAACTCAAAGTTGAAATGGATTGAGAAAAATGAACTTATTATTGACATCACCTTGAAGAATGGCCCAAAATGATATTCGACCAACTCATTCCAACCAATCACCTTTAAACTAAGTTTTAAATTAGTTTGCAATATCTTGACATAAAATATATGCTAATGATTCGGCCCCATTGCAAACCAACTTGAGAACACACGAGAAACACCTCAAACCACATTCAAATTCTATTGACTTAAAGCCCAAAATTATCTTGAAGTCCCACTCGAGTCTAACATGAGATGTCTTAAGTGTGTCGTCACAACAATGGTCTAAACATCAACGAAGTACTATCTTGTAACGACCAAACAACATTTTTTGTGAAAACTTGATTAACTGTCGTTGAATTAATCTCTTGATAATCATGAAGAATCGGTCTTATCTGGTATACACCTCAACCACCATGAAACCCTAATCCCCAGAAGTTCTGAATAAAAATCCAAATGATAAACCAGATGTACTAGTGAATAGTCTTGGCGAGAGGAATCCTTGAAGATCACTTAATCTAGGAAATAAACCCTAATCAAACAACAAGAGTACGTGCAGGTGTTATTAGCCATATAACCAGAACCTTGAGTTTATCTTATGACTGTAGATATGGTACAAAGCTCTAATTCCAACGCCAGTGAAGTAGCAACCATAAAACCAATGGAATAACTTGATTCTTTAGAGGGAATTGATCACATGCCCGAGGAACTAATGAAATGCATGATTATGATGTTAATGACCTAATGGGGAATTGAAGATGACCGCGAAGCGATAATCCAATTAAGGTAATAAATATGAGGGAAAATTTTGAGGTATTAAAATATGTGGTAGACGGCTAAGTTATTACTATATGCGGAGAAGAGGATATTTTCGTAAGCCATCTGTCGACCTTCAAGTACGTGGAAAGGGACGGGTAGATCCATGAAACACTTTGCCAAGCTTTTGAGACGGTCAATGCCAGCACTTTGTCTCCAGCAGTTCATAGCAATAAAAAGGAAGGGACTCCTACTACTCCTACAAGCAAGGTAAGGAAGTAGTTCAATCCGGAAATGCCCAGGGCTAGGGCAAGCTGTTAGAAGTGGAAAAGAAGGGCGACAAGTTCGGTCTCGGATATCAACCTGGTCAGTCCAGCTGGTCTCAGGACAGTAAGCCCATATCATTCACAAGCGCTGGAATGCTCGACTACAACAATGTTTGTGAAACAGATGCCGATGGGGATAATGACTGCGACTTGGATAACTGGATTCACCCATGCCTACCTAGGGAGTAGCTTCGGAACTGGTCAGCTGAAGATTTTGTTCAAGTTACTTGGCAGTCAAAGTAATTTTCTTTGTTTCCATTTTTATCATACTGCATGTCAAATCCTGCACTCTTCTTGAGGTGTACGGATCCATTTGTAGGGCCACCATGTTTTTAATGCATTTACTTTTCCATGAAATAAAGGACATCTTTCAAGCAAATTGTGTTCTCTTCCTTTCATTTTAAATTTTTTCACAAAAGCAAATAAAATGGCAATGTTTTTCTTTCCAGTGTTTTTGTGTGTTTGGGTCTCCTACAGATTCTGAAATAAGCACATCATTTGTGTAGTGTTGATCATCCGGATTCTCGTGATAACGTTCCTGCTATGATTATGCATAACTTCGACAATTTTATCTATCAAGTTGATGAAGGGGTTGAGGAAGACTGTGGACTCCCGGAAGAATTGGTCAGGTTGTTGAAACAAGAGGAAAGGGTCATTCAGCCTCATCAAGAAGAAATAGAGATCGTCAACATTGGGTCTGAGGATGTAAAGAGAGAGATAAAGATTGGGGCCAGTCTGCAGGCCGAGGTAAAGAGGGAATTGATTGGTATGCTACGTGAGTATGTGGATATCTTCGCCTGGTCATATCAGGATATGCTAGGGTTAGATACTGACATCTTTGTGCAAAAGCTGCCACTAAAGGAAGATTGTCCTCCCGTGAAACAAAAGCTGAGAAGAACTAGCCCTGATATGGCTATGAAGATCAAAGAGGAAGTTCAGAAGCAGTAGGATGCCGAGTTCCTTGCTGTGACTAGTTACCCACCTTGGGTAGCTAACATTGTGCCTGTACCAAAGAAAGATGGCAAGGTCCGGATGTGCGTCAATTATCGGGATCTAAACAGAGCAAGTCCAAAGGATGACTTTCCATTACCTCACATCGATGTGTTGGTAGATAACACCACTCAGTTCTCGGTATTTTCTTTCATGGATGGCTTCTCCGGGTATAATCAGATCAAGATGGCACCAAAGGACATGTAGAAAACGACGTTCATTACCCCGCGGGGTACATTCTGTTACAAGGTTATGCCCTTTGGATTAAAGAACGTCGGGGCAACGTATCAACGGGCTATGGTAACTTTGTTCCATGATATGATACATACAGAAATTGAATGCTATGTGGACGACATGATTTCCAAGTCCCGGGATGAAGAAGGGCATCTGTTCAATCTCAAAAAGATGTTTGATAGGTTGATAAAGTACAGACTGAGGTTGAATCGAAACATGTGCACTTTCGGAGTGCGTTCTGGTAAATTGCTGGGTTTCATTGTTAGTCAGAGAGGAATAGAAGTAGATTCAGCAAAAGTAAAAGCAATACAAGACATGCCTGCACCGAAAATAGAAAAAGAAGTGTGTGGGTTTTTAGGGAGGTTGAACTACATTTCGCGGTTTATATCTCATCTAACTGCCACGTGTGAGCCAATATTCAAATTGTTAAGAAAAGAACAAACGGTCAGGTGGAATGAAGATTGTCAAAGAGCCTTTGAAAAGATAAAATAATATTTGCAGAAGCCTCCGATCATAATGCCTCCAGTTCCAGGACGGCCACTTATCATGTATTTGACTGTGTTAGAAGGGTCGGTGGGGTGTGTTCTAGGGCAACATGACGAGTCTGGTCAAAAAGAGCATGCTATTTACTACCTTAGCAAAAAGTTTACCGACGGTGAATCCCGTTACTCACTGCTCGAGAAAACTTGTTGCGCTTTGGTATGGGCTGCTCGCCGACTGAGACAGTACATGTTGACCCATACCACATTGCTAATCTCTAAAATGGACCCTGTCAAGTATATTTTCGAGAAACCATCATTAACCGGAAGGGTGGCAAGGTGGCAAATGACCTAACAGAATATGAGATACAATATACTTCCTAGAAAGCCATCAAAGGAAGTGTATTGTCGGATTATCTTGCACAACAACCACTTGAAGACGACTATCAGCCGATGAAGTTTGATTTCCCTAATGAGGACATCGTGTACCTCCAGTAGAGAGATTGCAAGGAACCGCTTCCAGAGGAGGGGCCAGACCTTGAATCCCAATGGAAGTTGATGTTTGATGGGGCAGTCAATATCAACGGACATGGAGTTGGTGATGTTCTTATCACTCCCGAAGGTGTTCATTTTCCCTTCGCTGCCAGAATTACTTTTGGTTGTACCAACAATGAAGCGGAATACAAGGCGTGCATAATGGGAATAGAGGAGACTATTAATCTTCGGATTAAGACTCTCGACATATTCGGAGATTCAGCCCTCGTCATCAACCAGATTACCGGCAAGTGGTATACACATTAAGAACACTTAATTCCTTATAGGGATTACGCCAGAAGATTATTGACGTTCTTCACAACAGTTAAGCTTCAATACTTACCACGAGACGAGAATCAATTTGCCGATGCATTGGCCACTCTTTCTTCGTCTATCAAAGTCTTATGTTGGAACTATGTGCCCAGGATTGACATTTCCCGGCTTGACGCACCAACTTACGCTTTCTCTGTAGACGCAATGTCTGATGAGAAACCTTGGTATTTTGATATCAAGCTTTTCCTAGAAAAACAAGAATACCCAGCTGGGGCATCACCCAATGACAAGAAGACCTTGAGGCGACTTGCTGCTAGTTTCTTCTTGAATACAGACGGAGTTCTGTATAAGAGGAACTTTGACATGGTTTTGCTCATATGCGTGGATAGACACGAAGCAGACCTATTAATGCAAGAAGTCCACGAGGGATCTTTCGGTACTCATGCATGAGGACATGCTATGGCTAAGAAGTTGTTGAGATTAGGGTACTATTGGCTAACAATGGATGCAGAATATTGCTCGTACGCCCGTAAGTGCCAAAAGTGCCAGATATATGCAGACAAGGTGCATGTTCCTCCTAACCCGCTCAACGTCATGTCATCTCCTTGGCCCTTTTCTATGTGGGGCATTGACATGATCGGGAAGATAGAGCCTACTGCTTCAAACGGTCATCATTTCATCTTGGTTGCGATTGATTATTTCACCAAATGGGTTGAAGCAGCATCTTATGCCAATATCACTCGTCAAGTTGTAGCCAGATTTCTAAAAAGAGACATCATTTGCAGATACGGAGTGCCCGAGCAAATCATCACTGATAATGGTTCCAACTTAAACAACAAGATGATGGCATAGCTGCGCCGGGACTTTAAGATTCAACATCACAATTCTTCTCCTTACCGACCAAAGATGAATGACGCGGTAGAGGCGGCTAACAAGAATATTAAGAAGATTGTGCAGAAGATGGTTGTCACTTACAAAGATTGGCATGAGATGTTACCATTTGCACTACATGGGTACCGAACGTCAGTCAAGACGTCAACTGGGGCAATGCCTTTATCATTGGTGTATGGCATGGAGGTAGTCTTGCCTGTTGAGGTGGAAATTCCTTCATTGCGTGTGATGATGGACGCGAAGCTTGATGAGGCCCAGTGGGTACGTGCCCGATATAATCATTTGTGCCTAATTGAGGAAAATAGATTAGCGGTTATCTGTCATGGTCAGCTTTATCAGAGGAGAATGAAGCGAGCATTCAACCAACGAGTACGTACTCGAGAGTATAAAGTAGGCGAGCTTGTGCTCAAGAGGATCATTCCTCCAGGTTCAGATCACAGGGGAAAATGGACCCCAAACTACGAAGGCCCATTCATAGTAAAGAAAGTTTTCTCAGGTGGGGCGTTGATGCTCACTACTATGGATGGAGAAGATTTCTAGTCTCCTGTTAACTCAGACGCAGTTAAAAAATACTTCACATAAAAAGACCCGCAGGACACAAAAAACAGAATTAAAGTCCAGGCAAGAAAAGGGCATCCCAGCGAGCTAAAAACAGAATAAAAAGCTCGGGCAAAAGTTAGGGAAATAAATGAAAAGATGTACACCCGCTGAGTTGAAAAGCCACATCGGACAACTCAGACAAAAAAAGGTATCCCGATGGATTGAAAACCCGAAAGGGCGATCCACGCAAAACAAGGGAATAAGCGAACAATTGCGATCCGGGTAATCTGAACCAAATCACCGTTTCATGCAGTCTGCAATATCAGAATGATAAGAATCAGTCCCCTCATCTTCTTCAAAATGCAAAGGCAAGAACAAAAAGTCTTGAAGACATGCTGGTCATAGCAGGAAGGAAACTCATTGGAATGTCTTGTACATTGCCATTAGGATAATTTCTTTTTCTCAATTTTACGGTAGCTACCTCTTTCCAGGTAGTTACTTCCATATGTAAAACTTTGCCTATTCAGAGGCATCTCAATAAATGAATATTCAGTCAAAAGCCGTGTTGTGTTGTGTTTACTTTGTTTACAAAAATGTCCTGAATTTTTGGCAAGAAAGAGCATTGCATATGAAACATGTTGATTTTTCTGAAAAAATTGACACGGCAGGGAAACCGTTAAAATTATCTTTGGGTGTCGGGTCACAAGGGATGAACAGATCATACCATGCAAATCCACGGGGCACCTGTGCGTATACTGTTGTTGCAGGTTTTGCAGGACGATGTTGCACTTCCCTAAGCAGAGAATGCTCCCCAGTTGAGCTATGGAAATTGGAACCCCTATCAGAATTTCAAACCTAATCAAAGAGGTGTCATCCCTAAGTGGTGGTTGTTCTTCACGAGAAAGACGTGGTTATCCCAGTAGAGTTTAGATGGCACCTTCCCTAACTAAGTCAGAGTAGGGTGGTATCCCCAGCAGAACATCAAAACTCGATCGAAGAGGTTTGTCCCTAATTGGAGTCTTTGTGTCAGAATGGGCTATCCCCAGCGAGCAACTGAATGCCTGTTTCCCCACCGAGTCAGAATTTTCAGAATTCTTTCCCCAACCAGGGTCTTGATCAAGCCTTTTCCTCAGCCAAGTCGGAAGATGACTATTCCCCGCAGAGTTCATGATCGAAATTCACTCCCGTCCTTGGAGTATTCCCCAGAGAAGTTGCCAATCTATTTTGGCAATGTGATGATACAAACCTTCATTCATCTCCCCAGTCAGAGTTAGGCATCGTCGAGGCCTCTTGACTAGGCTCCCCTGCAGAGGCGGGATTTTTGCTGCCAACCAGGGCAATTTGTTTGATGCTGGTATGCGTTTCCTGGCATGCATTCGTGCTTGTATTTTTGCTCGTCTGCATTTCCTGGAACTCATCTGTGTTGGGTATCCGTTTGGTGCTCGTCTGCATTTCTGGGCACTCGTCTGTGTTGGGTATCCGTTTGGTGCTCGTCTGCATTTCTTGGCACTCGTCTGTGTTGGGTATCCGTTTTTGCTCGTCTGCATTTCCTGGAATTCGTCTGTGTTGGATATCCGTTTTGTGCTTGTCTGCATTTCCTGGCACTCGTTTGTGTTGGGTATCCGTTTTGTGCTCTTCTGCAATCCCAACACTCGTCTGTGTTTGTTATCTGTTGGATGTTCGTCTGCATTCACAACACTCGCTCGGCCGTGAATTTTCTCCCCGGAAGAGTTGTGTTTCTCACCAGGCATTTGATGCTCGTCTGCACTCTCCAAGCACCCGTCCGTGTTTGATGTTTGTTGATTGCTCGTCTGCACTCTCCAAACACCCATCCGTGTTTGATGTTTGTTGATTGCTCGTCTGCACTCTCCAAGCGCCCGTCTATGTTTGATGTTTGTTGATTGCTCATTTGCACTCTCCAAGCGCCCGTCCATGTTTGATGTTTGTTGATTGCTTGTCTGCACTCTCCAAGCGCTCGTCCGTGTTTGACATCTATTTATGGCTCGTTCGCATCGCCCTAACACTTGTCTGTGTTCACACTTTGTCGTTGCTCGTATGCTTTCCCCAGCAGTCGCCTGTGGATGGTAGATGCTGATGCTCGTCCGCATTTCCTCAGCAGTCGTCTGTGTTTGAAACCTGCTGATGCTCATCTACATTCCTTAGCATTCGTCCGTGTTTGAAAATTTGTTTGACGCTCGTATGCATTATCCAGCACTCGTCTGTGTTTGTTATCTGTTAAGCTCATTTTGATACTCGTCTGTATCATCCCTAACACTCGTCTGTGTTAGCTTATATCCATATGTACTAATTTGATAATCATTCCAATGCTCGTTTGTATTGGATCTCTGGTACTCGTCTGTATTTCTACCCCAAATGCTCGTCTGTGTTGGATTTCTGGTATTCGTCTGTATCAGTGGTTGGTATTCGTCTATATCATCACCTGAAGCGCTCCTCTGTGTTTCTTAGATCATTGTCTGATATTCGTTTGTATCATTGACTTATGGCACTCGTCTGTTTTCTCTTGATGATCGTCTGATACTCGTCTGTGTTGAAGAGGTTTGAAGTCCTGACGGTGGGATTAAACTTCAAAATGGTTACCGGTCCTGGCGTAACAGGTATCTCCGAAGGAGGTTCGTCTGTCTCAAAGACCACTTATCTACACAAGATTTGTGAAGAGGGTTCATCAAATCCTAATGTTGCACCTAGCGTAACAGGTTTGCTCAAAGAAGGTTCGTCTGTCTCAGACCATATGTCTACAGATAACATATGAAGATGGTTCGTCTATCCTGATTATGCATGTCTATCCCACAGACTTAAGGGCATCACTAGTCCTGGCGTAACAGGTTTATCCGAAGGAGGTTCGTCTGTCTCAGATCATATATTGAAAAATGTGAGGGCTCGTATGTCCAGTTCCTGGCATAACAGGTTTTCCCGAAGGAGACTCGTCTGTCTAGGTTTTCTATCCAAAGTAACAATTCAGGTTGGAAGGAGTTCGTCTGCTTTGTCACCGCTTCAGTCGCCAAAGCGTCATTTGGTTGGGTTTATTTCCCATTGCTTGCATTCTCTAGCAGAGTGCAAATTTCCGGTCTTCTTAGTATTCAACCACAATTTATCTTGAACGGTCGATAGCCGTGCTACCGTCCTTTTCAGATTAACCGTTGCTTGAATAAGGGCAGCTGTAATACCCCAAATTTGCCCTCTCCTGTTTAGCATCATCATCATATCATAATCATCATAAGCATGTCATATCCTTAACATTTTTGCATAGAAAAATGAGGCATAGCACTTGCATGTTCCAGCATAAGGCATATGATCAATCATCAGGGAAATTCAAAGCTCACAAGGCATTTTACAAGTTTGACATCATGGTCAAAGCCTTAAAAAAGGATTGAGGATCAAAATCAGGTCAGAACGGTTGGCACCGGGTTATTCCTGAGGTTTCCCACAAAAAGGAGGGAAAATTGAAAATTCACTGGCGTTAACTAATTAACGCTTTGGTTAACCGGTTAATGGCTGCGAATTTTGAATTCCAGCAGCAAATTCAGCATGTGCTTTGGCTCCAAATTTCCAAATTTCTGATTTTTTATTCATTTGAATTGTGGAGAAGGATCTAGATCATTAATCCAAGCCTAATTCCATTGCTAAATCCTAATCACTTTACCAAACCATATTTTTTGGATCCCAAGCCTAAAGTTTGGGCCCCAAACCTAAACCATATTTAATCCATTTCTCTTCAAACCAAGAGAGGGCTCTCTCATTTTTTGATCCTCATTTTGAATTTTCACTCTTCTCTCTCACTTTTCTCTCATTTTCTCTCCCACATTTTCCAAATTCACTAAGAGTTCCTCTTTGAAGATCACATAACCTTGCCTTAAGGTGTGTAGATCTTGGAACTAGACCTCCATCCATAGCTTCTTTGCATCATTTTGCTGGTTTAATTGGTGATTCAGATCTGGTTTGGAATTTAGAAGTGCTTTTGGATCCAAAATTCTGCATCAAGACCCTTTGCTTGCATTTATTTTGCATGGAGTGTGAAGCTTAGCACCGGATCTTCAAAGTTCTCCGCGAGATCTCTCACTTCCAACTCAATCAACAACTACCAAAGCATACCTCAGCTTTGTAGGTTGGTTAATTTCAGATCTAGCTCTGTTTTAGCTTATTTGCATGCTTGTGCTTTAGATCCACCATGTGCTTGTGTATTTGTTTGTGTTTCTTGATTTGATTGGTTGATTTGTGACCGGATCCATGTGCTAATGCTCATGAGCTTAATGATGCTATTTAATGTGAATTGATCCTCTTATTTCATGCTCAATTGATTGTTGGTCTGGTGTGAGATTAATTGGATAAGCTGATTTGAGCTGATTTTTTGCAGGAAATTGATGTTTTTTCTTCAGTGTTAACCGGTTAACGCTTTGGTTAACCGGTTAACGCACCTGTTTCTGTGCTGGTTTTCTGCAGGTTTGGATTGGTTAACCGGTTAACTCTTTGGTTAACCGGTTAACACTGATGCAGTGTGCCATTTTTTGAGTTGTTTTAGGCTTGTTTGATCCCCTTACTTGTTTTAAATACCATGGATCATTGTATGATCATTGGATATGATTGTTTAGGGTGATTTGCTTACTGGTTGATGCATGCTTCCATGTTCTCGACACGTAAATGCTTGAATGCGTAATGTGACATGTTTTTTGACCTTTGTTGATATGAGCTTTGAACATGCCATTTCCATGAGTTTTGTTGATGAACATGTGCTGGATTTTGCTAACACTTGCAGTGGCTCATGGTAAGAGAAGTGTGGATGTTCATCCACATTTCAACTCTTCATCCTTTTCCTTTTAAGTTGCTTTCTCTTTGTGCTTTTTGATGTGCCTTGTGCCATCATGTGTTGCAACTTTTTTCTTCCCCATTTAGGAGCAACTTATCTCCTTTAGAGGAGTAAGTTGCTTGCTAGCTCTTGCCTCCTCTTCTTCTTGCTCCTCTTTGGTTCTTCTTTCCTCTTCTTAGGATAGTTGAAACCTCACTAACCTTAGGACCACTTTTGCATGACAACATTAGGTTTAGTCTTCCCCCATTTTAGATTTTACCTTTTTGCTCCTTTGGTTCTTTCTCTTCTCATCTCAAAACAAAACCTAAAAAATATTAATAAAGAAAGAAGTGACTTCTTGTGTAATAGCCTTATTCCATGGGGCATATGTATTCATTCCATCTTGGAATAGTGCATTTGTCTAACATGATGCACAAGTCGGATCATGAAGTCATTTTCATCAAGAAAAAACCCTAAAAAATAATTCTTCATTTTTAATCACTAAAACACCTAATAAATTCAACAAGTCAATGAATTTGGGCCCTCGCCCTTGGAAACAAGTCTTGGATAAATTCTCCTTACTTGGTGTGCTTGTTCTATTATTCCATCTTGGAATGTAGTAGCAAGTACACATTCCATAGAAAAGAGCTTGAGTTCATTCGCTAGTGCCACACAAATAAAAAACTCATAAAAAACACAAACAAACAATAAGCGTCTTTCCTTTGGGAATTCTTTTCTCATCTCCTTCGCTTCGTACGCGAACTTTCTCCTACTTGTCATTTTGTAAGACGATTACGCACTCGTCGTCCGAGCCTGCAACACCTGAGCATTGACATAGGCAATTCAAGTCTTAATTCACAAGCAATCTTTTCCACCCCTAGTTAGGGGAACTACGACGTCTCTGATCCTCATGTCCAGATGAGGTACGTAGGCAGCAGGGTAGGGCCCGTTCGAGCACAATCTTTATTTTCCCTACATTTTTCCTTGTCATTTCTTTTTTCAGTTCCCTTTTCTTTTCTCATTCCAATTTCAGTTTCAGTTTTTGGCAGCAACTTTAATTTCCTCAACCTTTGAAGCAGTTTCTTTGCAAGCGTGGATCCCGTCGGGTAAGGCGGACGATTTGGGGTGCTAATACCTTCCCAAGTTGTAACCGACTCCCGAGCTCAGTCTCTTTGGTTCGTAGGACCCGTGTCCTTCCTTTTCTTTGCTTCTGGTTTGTGCAGCATTACCATTCTCGTTCCTTCGGGATGAAAATGCATGGTTGGCGACTCTACCTCTTTCCGCGCCACTTTGGCGTTTGTACCAGGATTAAAATCCAGGGAGCGACAGTATGGTTTGGGTATTTTATTTCTCCCACTCTATCAAACTTCATTTATTCATAGGATTTAGCTAGAAAATATCAATGGAGCTTGCATTTGGATGATCCGGAGTCAAATGTCTCGTCGATTGGTGTTGACAAACCTTGAAATGTTTGGTTCTTCTTCTTCTCTTTTCTTTGTAATCTCTATTTATGGGTTTTGTATGTGGATATACTTTGATCCTATGTATATTTGTTGATCATGGTGTTATATTAAACTTGCTTTACGAATCTTTATCGATGTTGTCCTTGATTTTTGCTTTATGCGTGGGGTTTGGGTTGTGTTAGAGATAAACATCACGAATTTTGATTAGGGATGATTATCTGTTAGTTTCTGGATGCTAGAGATTGATTTAGAGCTAATAATCCTTATGGGTGTAAAATCTTAATGCTTCCTTGTCGGTTGTGTCGGGCGCGAGAGTTTCGATGCGAGTGATATGGATGTCTTTCGTAACTTGAGTCGGATGCGAGAGTGGCGACGAGAGTAATACGGTTGTTCTCTCAACTCAGTGTGTCAGAGATGGACATTGTTGTGAGCGATGCCAGATGATATTGATGAGTATTATATGTTGAGTATAATTGGTCGATAAGTTTAAGTTTGTGACGAGTAGATTATATGCACGCCTGATAAGTTTCTTCTCTATGAAAAATGAATTCTTTTTATGTTAATATTTACTTTTCTGTTTCTATGTCTCAACCCATTCAAACCAAGCTTAAAAAGATAGAGTTATCGAACGACAGTTCAATAGAACCGATCTCTATGGATACAATAAATTCCTGGAAAAATACTTCCAAAACTTTTGTTGCTTGCCACTGTACCGCATTCCAACAGTTACGTCCTCGATCCTTACCAAATCCCTTTCACTTGATTCGCAGTGGAAGGGTGGATTTGAGATCGTTGAATTCACTTTGTTTCCTCTGCTTTTCAGGTGAAAGGAGTCAAAAGGAAGTACATGAAGGTAATGAAAACCCTGCTGCAAGTGTCGTGGATATCCCCGCTTCTGACTGTTTATAGATTATGGACGAGCCGCTCGAGACGGTGTCTCAATTCATGGTGAATGCCTCTGATGCATGGGGAAAAATAGAGAAGAAAAGAAAAGGGGAAACTGCAAATTGGCAGGTGTTACCACCAAAACCCACCAAGAGAATTTTCCCGCGTTATCATTCTCTTCTTTTCCCAATGTATGAATTTTCCTTTCGCGAGGCTGGGTACCTCCTGCCCTTTACTGACTTTCAAAAAGCGATTTTTACCCACCTTGAACTCGTGCCCTCCCAGTTGTACCCAAATGCTCTGGACTTCATAAGGGACTTCGAGTTTGTGTGTCGTTATTTGGAGATATGGGCGATAATTAACTTGTTCTTCAAGATCTTCCACCTTCAAAGGAAGTCCCAGGACGACCGACACAGCTGGGTGTCGTTAAAACAAGCAAGAGATATTTTCAAAGCCTACCTGGATTCTATTCGGGACTTCAAATACCTCTTTTATGTAATTCAACCATGTTCATAAACGGCCAACGATTCGTTGTACGACAGGGTGATTGTCGATGGCAAGGAGAGGTTGGTGGCCCGTTTTATGTTGGAATGGGTGGATGTTCATTTCCGTCATTCCAGTGAACATTATATTGCCAAACCCGAGAACCTAGGTGTAACACCCCCTTTTCCCAATTTATAAAATAGCGAATAAAACGAATGACCAAAGCAAAACCAGTGGAATGCCACACTTGAACAATATTATCCAACATAAATCTTTTTATTAAAAACAACGGAAAAGATATATTTTGTCCAACTAAGGCAACATGACAACATCAACAATAAATCCTCAATAATCTGGTTTATAAAGTTTCCAACAAGGTTTAAAGATACGTAACAAAATTAAATAAAAAACAAAATATCCCCGTCCCGTGTTACGTATATGAGCATCCTAAGAATCGAACAAGCAACACATTTCCACGCACTCTGAAGTACCTGGATTATCTATACTTCCAAAGAAGCACAAACACAACAACAAACAACAAATGGGTGAGAAACAAATTCAAATATTAACGGTGCATAAAACATCTTTAAGGATTGTTTCTCACACAAGCAACATATACAACAATAATCACACCAATAATTATGCAACAACAAAAACAACAATAATTATGCAATGTGCCTCAATAACGTCACAATGCACGTGGTACCCGTTTTGTTCATTCAATCGAACACGGATAAATCACATACGCCCATCCGAAAATGATTATCCCACCATTCTCGATAACGGAGTATGGATGAATCGCATATGCCCATCTAGCAACGATTCGTCCCAACAATAATATAACAATGTATGCATGACCATGAATATGTATACAACATGTATAACCACCGCACTTTTGGTTAACTTAACTCAAAGTAAACATAGTCGTCACCACGCTTTTATTTTATTCCAAATGGAAAAGGAAAAAAGAGCGAATAAATCCTAATGAATCTAAAAGAAAAATGCTAAAAGAATCAAGCAGAGAATGGGTAAGGGGATAGGTTACAAATTGGGAAGGTTTTACGCACCCAAAATGTTCGTGGTACTCCACGGGAGCCCTTTGAAACATTTAATGTTTTTTTAAAAGAGATTGAAGAGATGAGAAAAGAAATTTTTTTTAAGATTTTTGTGTTTAAAGAGATGTCTGTCTCATGCCTACGTACCCACAAAGTGCAATGCGAGATCAAAACATCGTAGTTCGGGGTACAAAATGCGAAAAGAAACAATGCGTTGAGTTGATTTTAAAATGTAAAGATAAGTCTCCATTCTTTAGCGAATAATTCCTCTAGAAAAAATGAATCATATCTACACATGTGAAAATGGTTAAAAGAAACGTGCACGAGGGCACAAAAACAATTGAATGAGTTTTGAATTTTTTAAAGTATTTTGAAAAGAAAGTTTCAGTATGCTTATGTGGTTTAGCATTTATTAAGAAACGAAATGAAAAGGTAAAACCACTTGACCTAAGTAAAGATTTGATTATTATAACGTTTGAAGTTTGAAAACAAAGAAGGTTTTTGAAATAGGAAGAAGATTTGAAAATTTAAGAAGTGGGAGGAGATGAAGGGACTATCCTAAGACTTGAATGTAAAAGTTAAAGGAAGAACGATCAAACCGTATGGTGAATATTCTTCAAAACAATAGGACTTCTATCTTCATAAACAAGTGAACCGAATCGGCTAAGGTCTTCAATCCATAATAACTTGAGCAAAGGGATAGATCCTAAAATCTAAGTCCAAAACTCCAAGTCCAGTGCTAAGGATAGTGGCCATAGTCCAAAATTAAAGTCACAAGTCTTTTAGATGTTTAATCCTTTATTAATGTTTGTGTCCAAATGGACAAAGGAAAAAAATCACAAGCATAACAATATAAACATAAACAATATGATGAATGATATAGTATAATAAAAGCATAATAAAAGAGATAAGGAGCGAGAAATTGAAATAAAGAGGATAAGGTGCGAGAATGAATTAAAATGTTAGTATATTAATAGTATAATAATATTCACATAACAATGGTATGGTGAACTTAATCAACCATAACAAAAAAAAAGTAACCAAAATCGCAAGGCAACCGGATCCAATTGGATTTTATTCCGAATTCGGGACAAGTTTAGGTCTATGTTAAGCAATCGCCGAGTAATTTACGAAGTAATTACCCTACAAATGAGGCCGGCCACCACCAATTAAGGTGGAAAATATTTGTGCTAATATATGTTAGAGAAATGATATAATGGATCATTCTCCGAAAACATGTCGCACGAAAAGAAAAAGTGGTAATGGTCTAATCTTAATCGAGATTTCACATTGAATTATCGAAGGCAACCTATCACGATCCCAAAGTATGGAGAATGATCCAAATGATCATTCATCCATAGATCTGAAATAATGAAGATTAAATATCTTCAAAAACCAATAATATTTGAATCAGAGATCTGATCGACCAAAAAGAAAAATAAGATGAAAAAGAAATATGGATCTAAAATAGAATCCATAAGAAAAAAACAACTAAATATATTTTCTTAAGATTTTCTTAAATGATTTTTGAAAATAGTTTTCAAAATATTTTTCTAATGACTTAAGAATTTCTTTTTTTTTTTTAATGTTTTCCAATAAGGAGAACAAAAACAAAGTTATTAAAAAGAGGTAGTAAGAAATTATGTAAAACAAATTAATAATAGAAAAAAAATGAAAAAAAAGTAAGAATGGAGAGCGGAGTGTAGCGCAGGCTGTATAAGTGAGAATAACAATTGAGGTCCAAGACAAATAAGCCCAAACTCACTAACTCTTCTATAAAAAATCAGAAAAAAAGAAAATAAAAGTAAAGTTATTAAAGAAAAATCAAAGAGGATCATCTTCTTCGTTGTTTCACACAAAGTCGCCGATACCTTCTCTCAAACTACACCACCGTCGATTTCTATTCACAAGCAAAATCCTCTTCTTCTTCACACGTGCCACTACAGTACTATTCACCTTCAGAAAAAGACACCGCCGCACCACACTCTTCTTCTTCTTCCGGATCTGTCTCCTTCTTAATCGCACGATATTGTTCGGTTTTACTTCAATCCGTCACGGAATCCGTTG